>CM073444.1:35052500-39852500 GCA_037074515.1 Mimosa bimucronata
AACACTATTGCTCGGGTAACAGATGGAGTTTATGAAGGTATCACTGTTTCAATTTTATCTTTCTGTATTTCATAAAGTTTCTGGCGAATTATACTTTGTTTTGCAATAGGCATTGCGATTGGAGGGGATGTTTTTCCTGGTTCTACACTTTCTGATCATATTTTGCGGTATAACCACATGCCCCAGGTAAGCTACTCTCTCTTAGAGGACTACATATAATGTCTATAAACTATTAAGCAGCTGGGAGAATTCAAAGAATTTAAGTTTCTTGTTACTAAACTGTTTCAATTTATTTTAATTCTCAGGTTAAAATGATGGTAGTGCTTGGGGAATTGGGTGGACGAGATGAGTATTCTCTTGTGGAAGCCCTAAAGCATGGGAAAGTGACAAAACCAGTTGTTGCCTGGGTCAGTGGAACCTGTGCTCGACTCTTCAAGTCTGAAGTACAATTTGGTCATGCTGTATGTTGCTTCTCCATTATCTTTGACTAAGTTCTCAATTAAAGCATTTCTTAAGAGGACAACATTACTAATACCTCTTCGCCCTCACGCACGCGCGCGCGCACATATCTATTAGGGAGCTAAAAGTGGTGGTGAAATGGAGTCTGCTCAAGCGAAGAACCAAGCACTTAGAGAAGCTGGAGCTGTTGTCCCCACGTCATATGAAGCTTTTGAAGCTGCAATTAAGGAAACATATGACAGATTGGTTAGTTTTCAGTATTTCTTTCATCTTGAGTTTTTGCTAATATTTTTTTTTGATACATTGAGCTTTTGATAATATACATACGAGCCTTGTTACTCTCCCCAAGACAGTGCTTAAAGAAATTTCTCTAGTTTCCTTGATTGGCTATAATACGTTTGGCTAATGCTTTTATAGGTAGAAGAAGGGAAAATCACGCCAGTGAAGGAGTTCACTCCTCCAGAGATTCCTGAGGACCTTAATTCTGCAATTAGGAATGGAAAAGTCCGTGCGCCAACTCATATTATTTCCACCATCTCTGATGATAGAGGCATGTTGAGATCCATCCTTCGTTAATTCTGTGACAAAATATTGTTGTTCGTGGCTTAGACTTGATAGTTGAACTAAATTTTGCTCCCAAATTTTCTGCAGGTGAGGAGCCGTGCTATGCTGGTGTTCCCATGTCTAACATTATTGAAAAAGGTCTGGGTGTAGGTGATGTTATATCTCTCCTGTGGTTCAAACGCAGCCTACCTCGTTACTGCACAAAATTTATTGAGGTAGGTTATTGATAACCATATTCTCTTTCTGTGTCTTTATTCTGTGAAACTGGTCAATGCTCAAGCTCTTTATAACGTCCTTGTGCTGTCAATGTATCATTGAGATATTGCTTTGTGAAACAAATTGTTGATTTCATCTTTTATGTTCTTCATTGCTAATAGATGCATTTGTCAGATATGTATCATGCTATGTGCCGACCATGGTCCTTGTGTCTCTGGTGCTCACAATTCTATAGTGACAGCGAGGGCAGGGAAGGACCTTGTCTCCAGCCTGGTATCAGGTGAATATAGCCCTCAAAATGTTCCACTTGTGGAGTATGCTTAAGATTAATTTGAGTATCCTGATTTTTTCCATACAATGGTGAATAATGAACTTTTGATCTAGGATTGCTTACAATTGGTCCTCGATTTGGTGGTGCCATTGATGATGCTGCTCGTTACTTCAAGGATGCTTATGACAGGGTATGTTATCAGCCTTTGCGACTTTGGCCTATTCACCCTTTTCATTTTTAATTTTTTACTATCTACCAGCCTATGCTACAACACTAACATGGGGACTATGCTATGCCTTGTCAGAATCTGACACCTTACGAATATGTTGAAGGCATGAAGAAGAAGGGCATCCGTGTGCCAGGAATAGGCCACAGGTACGATATGACAGTTTTGCTAATTCTGTTTCTGTTGCTGGTACCATAACACTTCATATGTTCTGAAGCTTGTTTTCACTCTATTAAAAAGGATCAAGAGCAGAGACAACAAAGATAAGAGAGTAGAGTTGCTACAGAAGTTTGCAAATACCCATTTTCCTTCTGTAAAATACATGGAATATGCCGTTCAGGTTGAAAACTACACCCTTACAAAGGCAAATAACCTGGTTCTCAACGTAGATGGTGCAATTGGGTCCCTTTTCTTGGATCTTCTTGCTGGCAGTGGGATGTTCACCAAGCAAGAGATCGATGAAATTGTCGAAATTGGCTATCTGAATGGGCTATTTGTGCTGGCTCGCTCCATTGGCTTCATTGGGTGAGTAGCATTTTATTCATTGCCTGATTTTCTCTCCATTTGGACCCTTGTTTTGTTCATCTATATGAAGGTAGGTCCGCATATCACGCATCATTGTACTTTTGTCCCTTTGTGGCCTTTTTATCCACCAGTCTCTTGTGGACTAAACTCCAAACAATTCCACTTTTATCCATTAGGTGGTCCTACGTTCACTGATGCTGATTTGCGTATTAGTGATTAAGTATACGGCAATGATTTTGCATGTATTTGTTTCATTTGACACTAGTTTGATATTTTAAGTCTTTTTTGGCCTGTCAATACATTCTAAGTCTATATAGTATTGCGTTCCTGAAAAAAAAAATATGCTTGAATATCTTTTTACCACTCCGTAATCACTACCACAATATTGATTGTTTTTGGAAAAATTGCTTCACATGTTATGTTTTCATTAGAGAGACTACTTAATGGTTTGATTTTACCTGGGTAAAATTTCAACTGTATAGTTCGGCAATGGCTTTCTCAGATCTTTATTTCTTTTATATAATTTTCAGGCATACCTTTGACCAGAAGAGATTGAAACAACCACTATATCGCCACCCATGGGAGGATGTTCTCTACGCGAAGTGAGAAGATGTCTTGCTTCGATGTATCAGAGAAATTCTTACATCTGCAATATTCTGAATATTTATTTTTAACAGCCTTAAAATCTGTATCTTTTTCAGTCTTTTTTTTTTTTTGGGGGGGGGGGGGGGGGGGATTCCATCTATTTTCCCTTTTGTAGGGTGTGTTAAAAATTGTTGAAATAATTCTAAGGCATGGTTTGTGTGGTATTAGTGGTATAATAAATATATTATATGTGTGATATATATCACTTAATGAAAAAAGATACTATATATCTCCATTCAACACGGTTCCAAAACCCGGTTTAGGGTGTATTTGGATTTACTTTTTTTTTTTCAGAAGTAAGATTGGATAAAAGTCAGATTGTAAGAAGTGATTTATGTTTGGATTTGTGATGATAGAAGTAATTTTTTTTTCAATCTGACTTTTAAAACATGTTTGGATGATTATTTTGAAAAGTAAGTTTAGATGAAAAATTAGTAAAAAGGACATTATTGTTATTAAATAATACACATATAATATGTATATATTCTTATAGTTTAGAAAGAAAAAGTGAAATTTGGGGCTTTTTGAGGATTTTAAAGGTTTAGTTTCTACCTTATTTTAAGAAAAATAATTTTAAAAAACTATATTTTTAGCTCAAAGGAGGATATTGTTGGAGAAAATAGTTAAAGATTATTATGGTAAATTTTTGGAGATAAAAAGGAAGTTTTAGATTAAAAGAAAATATCTTATTTGAGGATTTTAGGGGGTCTAATAGTCTAAATTTCCTACCTACTTTATTAAATAACACACAATAAAATGCGTGGGACTCGTCATTCTTCCCTTTTCTCTCTCCAATAAGGACTTTTAGAGAAGCTAGAAGCCACATGGATCAGTGATGGGATATGGTAATTAGGAAATTATCATTTGATGAGATTTCAAGAGATTCTTTATAATTATCATTATTAGAGAAATAGTTGTTTTCAAATAGTATTAATTATTATTTGCATTTGGTTTTAATTTATAGAATATTCTAGTTTTATTTTGATTTGATTGTCATCAATCAGCATTAATTCTGATTTGAGTCTCTAGAATGTTCCGTCATCAATTCCTAGGGTTTGGTTGAGGCCTATAAATAGCACCTCAACTATTTGCTTTGGTACGTCTTATGAATTTGAAATAATATAATATCAGTTTTCCTTGCCTCTCTATCTTTCTCATTTCTTCTTGTTCTACCTCTTTTTCTCTTCTCTTCTTCTAAATCCTCCCTTCCCCTCTCTCTATATTCCCTTTCATTTCCCTTTTCCCCTTCCCGTTCTGCATCAATTGGTACCAGAGCCTGGTTCCACTTCCCTTTTGCTCGCATAAGCCTTCAAAATTAATTCTCAAAATTTTGAAAGCCTTCTAAAGTTCTCGTGATTTCTGCAATTTCGGATCTCCTCACACACAAGAATCATCGTTCAGAAGAACTTTTGGAGGAAGTTTCAAGTTTTATTCTCGCAAGGCATCATTTGGTAATTTTTCTTTTGCTGTTGATTTCATTTTGTTGTTCTGGAAAAAAGGCAAAAAGAAAAAGAAAAAAAAAGAAGGAAATAAATTGCCGTAAAAAAGTTAGAAAAAAAGGCAAAAAAGAAGAAAAAAAGAGACAAAAAAAAGAAAGAAGGAAAAAAAAGAGAGAGAAAAAGCAAAAAAAAAAAGAGTTTCATTTTTCTCAATTTTAGTTTACTTTTTGAGTAATTCATTGATTTATATTGATTATTATTACTTCCTTCGCTTAACTCAGTATTAAATTCTCAAGCCTGGACCGACACATATCCTCACACACATTCGGCCCTACACCCGGGTCTCATTATACCCTAGGTTAGTAGAGATTTCTAACGGTTTCCCTATGGGGTTGTACCCTTTGAGGCTACTATGAAGATCTCGCTCAGGTTGTTACTTATTTAGCAAGAATAATCCCTGCGGACTGTAGAGTTCCCTGAGGGTTAGGCTTGTTAAGTAAGGTTTTCACCTTTCTGGTGGAGGCAACGTGGGAGCCTTTTTCTAGGTCTTTGGAACCACTCTAAAACCCTAAGAGACATGATATCCCGTTGTAACTATGGGCTTTAAAGGGTGCCCATGTCGAGAATGTCGATACAAATATGGTCCTCCACCTTGGTATATTTAGCATCGACATGATTATGAAAGCTATCGAAGATATGAAGATGATGAATGCTGATATGAGTACCCAAATTATAACAATATGACTACAGTGCCCGTCGTCAATATCATTACATTGACAACCATCAGTACGAAGAAGAAGAATGTTATCACCACCCTAAATTCTTCCCACGTGCAGTTGAAGAAGATTATATGGGGGTTGAAAGACGCGCAAAGCGGAAGAGGACTATGAAGCCTTTTACAAGTATGTTAAAACCGTTGAGAAACGACGCCAAGATAAAGAAGAATATGAGGCCACCATGGAATGTTATAAAGCTGAAGCTGAAAAACAACGACTGTTGGATGACATAATGACTAAGGTTAAAGAGATACAGGATTCATTGTGTGAGTTGAGAGCTGAAAGGAAAGAGACCTCATCCCAAATGAGGAAATTTACAAAGGTTGAAAATCCTTCTTCAAATGCAAAAGATGCAATTTTAGCTTTAATAGAAATGTTCCCCCACGCTGTGGAACCCATTAATACAATTGAAATGACCCCTCCAGTACTTGTCCCACAACAGATACCGTTGGATAATCTTGTGATCTGTGGAGACTCTAACCTCATTTTAATCAAAGATCAAGATTATTCTAGCAAGGATCGAGACGTTCAATCTACACAAGTACAAGTAACCCCTACTCAAATTGTGGCCATCAAAGATCAGCTTGATCAGACGATTCTTATTAGTGGTAACACTAACCATGTTGACTTCAAAAGTGAGGAGTTTATACTTGGTAAGTATGTCTCCTACACTGCACCAATGAAAGTAACTCCTTCCTTAATTGAGACTATGAGCATTCAAGATTATCAAACTACAACATCATCTTATCAACGTTTTAGATCGGCCAAATTCAATACTCCTTTGTTGAACAAGTCACTCCAACAACACCTTGTTTGTTGGAAAGGCTTTCCAAATTTTCTCAATGATCAAACTAGCCACTCTATAAAGGGTTCTCTCTTTTGGTACCTTACATGTTGGAGAGGGCATTCAAATAAAAATGTCGCATTGAAGTTTTCGCAAGTTCACTTTTCTCTTGGGTTTATCTTTTATTATCTCATTTATTGGAAAGGTTTTCCAGAGATTCAATGTTATCAAGCTGCTTGTAATGGTTTTCTCTTCTGGTATCTCACTTGTTGGAAGGGATTCCCAGATGAATACATCACTTTGATTGTCCTTCCCTCCCAAGACTAACACATTTCTATCAACTCGTCGGGAGCCGAGTTTTTTCAAGCAGGGGAGAAATGATGGGATATGGTAATTAGGAAATTATCATTTGCTGAGATTTCAAGAGATTCTTTATAATTATCATTATTAGAGAAATAGTTGTTTTCAAATAGTATTAATTATGATTTGCATTTGGTTTTAATTTCTAGAATATTCTAGTTTTATTTTGATTTGATTGTCATCAATCAACATTAATTCTGATTTGCATCTCTAGAATATTCCGTCATCAATTCTTAGGGTTTGGTTGAGGCCTATAAATAGCACATCAACTATTTGCTTTGTACGTCTTATAAATTTGAAATAATAATATCAGTTTTCCTTGCCTCTGTCTCTCTTTCTCTATCTTTCTCATTTCTTCTTGCTCTATCTCTTTCTCTCTTCTCTTCTTCTAAATCCTCCCTTCCCCTCTCTCTATATTCCCTTTCATCTCCCTTTTCCCCTTCCCGTTCTGCATCAATCAGCTTCTAGCTTTTGCCGGTGGAAAAGTCATTTTAAGCTAGAAGGACTTCCTTAAATGAATGAACCCAAACATCATTAATTACGCAAATTTGGCTTCTCCGGCCCAGAAGTACTTCTGGCCCTAAAAAATCCAAACCAAACATAGCCTTAGTCTAGTTAGTCTTAATTAAAACATAACCACACATCACGATCTATGAAAGTTTAAATAAAAATAGCTTTCATTGGTAATAAGGATACCGGTTGCATATTGCATAGTGTCAACTAACCACAAAATAGTTAATACTTCGTGTTGTTCTAATTATAAGATTAAGTTAATTTTTCTAAGAAATTAAGGATTTATAATAAAGGGTTAAAGGTTATATTTGCCCCGGAACTATACATGGTGGATCACATATGCCCCGAAAGTTTTTTTGGGTCCAATTTTGCCTCGGAAGTGTGCAAAATGGATCATATTCGCCCTTTACCGTTAAAAAATTTTTACCGGTAAAGGGCGAATATGATCCACTTTGTACACTTCCGGGGCAAAATTGGACCAAAAAAAACTTCCGGGGCAGATGTGATCCACCGTACATACTTCCGGGGTAAATATGATCTTTAACCCTACAATAAATCATTTTAAATTGTTGTATTTATCTTTTTTTTCTTCCTTAAAACTAATTTATTTTACTTATAAACCACTCCTTCCGGCTCTAATTATAAGATATTTTCACCTAATTTGATTAGATTAAAAATGTTAGTTAAGTTGGTTAAAATCACATTACCAAAACATTCTAACAATCCACCTTTATTCGCAACCTTCCCCTCTTTCTTATTTATTATTGAGAAGCATCAATAAGGATAATTTATGGAAAAATTGATAAAAATTGGAAATAGGTCTTATATTAAGGACCAAACTCACCTCCCCAAATATATATTATATTTAGGATTGGAGGGAGTAACACATAATCTAATTACATGTAACATACTCCTCTGATCCTATTTATAAGGCATTTTCAATATGTTTCATACACATCAAGGAAAACGTTAAACCTCATTAATTCTACCTTAAAATTTGACAATTTTTCAACTTTATCCCTATTTAATATCCACTTCACCACATAAGAATACAGTCAACACATAATAGGATCAAATAAAGTATTCTCTCTGTGTCCTATAAATAGGATTAAAGGGGTATGCTATAATTTAATGGTCAAAATTGTTTTCTTAATTTTCAAAAAAAAAATTAACTTAATCTTATAATTAAAAATTAGAATGTACCGGTTCCAGCATTATTCGAAAGGGGATATTCGAAATGAGAGCCTACGAAGTCCAACGCCAGAGTGCTTTGCTCAGCTGCACACTAATTGTAAGGTAATAATCAAACATATGGGTGAGTTTACCCCGGAGTCTTTGAGTGCATAAAAGGAATCAATGCGCACTGAGAGGTTTTGGCAAATGAGTTTCATGAAACAAAATATTGTATATATTATTTTTTAATCATTCACAACCCATTTATTTATATATATACACACACACATATATATCTATATATTATTTTTTAAATATAATTATATAGATTATGGGTAGGACAATATATTATGGCCGATGTTCGACCTGTCTGTGAAGGCTTATTTTTTCTTTGGGCCAAGTTATCTAGACAAGGTAGGGCATTTTTTACTAGGTTAGGGCGGATATTATGGGTCAGTGGGCCACTTGTATAATGTCTCATATACCACATCTCATATGGCATACTTTATAACTCATGGTGATAAGTAGCGGTCCGGTCTCATCTAATTAACATATCATATTATATACCGTATAACTCATGGCGATAAAATAAGTGTCCCACCTTTTTGTCTCATATAACTTATATAGTATGTGATATAAATAGAGGTGAGACGATTATTTCTCTTGTTGACTAATCTTAATTGATTTTTTGAATAAATTAAAAAGC
Source organism: Mimosa bimucronata (assembly GCA_037074515.1). Lineage (NCBI taxonomy): Eukaryota > Viridiplantae > Streptophyta > Magnoliopsida > Fabales > Fabaceae > Mimosa > Mimosa bimucronata. The sequence continues at coordinate 35,061,158 of CM073444.1, forward strand.
CGAGAGCATATAAATTATAATTTTAAAAAATTGTCTATAGTGTTACATAAAAATATAGTCCCTCTTATTTATAATAGTGAGTATACAATCAACTTAACTTTTTCGAGAATATTAAGGATGCAAAATAAATTACTTTAAAGTATTTATATTTATCAATTTTTATATAAACTAATTTACTTAATTTATAAACTGACATATAATTTAATGACATGTAACACATATTATAATTAAATACTTCCTCTGTTCCTAAATTTAAAACATAGTAGCTTAATATAATTAGATTAAGGATGTTAGTTAAGTTAGTTAAAATCACATGATATTACCAAAATACCCTAACCACCTATTTTTATTTCTACCCTCCTTTTATTGCTTGTATATTGTTGAGGGGCATCAATAGGGATAATTTACGGAAAATGTGAGAAAAAATAAAAAGAGATATTATATTTAAAAATAAATCCGTATCCCTAAATATGTTCTATATTTAAGAACAGAGGGAGTACTTTATTTTTCTTCTTTAATCTTCACAGATAAATTCAACTTCATTTCATATTAAATGCATGAGTGGTAGGGAGTATATATTTAACATTTCTTTAGAGATGCTATCTGAAGTTGAAAATTTCATCCCCCATCCCAACCAGTCAAACACCTTGTATAAGGGTAACAAGGGGAATAAATATCCATGAGTGAACTTAATATTTAGTAATTATTAATTATTAATATTAATAATTTAAACAACTAATAAAGATGGTAATAAACAAACTGTTTTCTAACATTCACAAAAAACTGTTTTTTAAGATATATGTAGATATATAATAATGAAAAATACGTCACATTTAATGTTGGGGAAAACATATATTTTGGTTGGAAAATCAGGTCTCCAAAAAAATCTTGCATTGTTGACAGCAAAGGGACAATGAAGGACCTACCTACAGCAGTGATTACTATTACATTGCAATAATAAAAATCATCGCTAGTGTTCGCCTTCTCCGTCACACTATGGCACCCATCCTTGTCGCTATTTCACTATTTGTCGGCAAAATCTCATCTTTTTATTTATTTATCTATTTAATGTTTAATTTTCTAATATAACTAGTACCACGTTTGAGGAAAGTGCACTTCTATCTCTCAAAATATAGTTCAATTTCTTAATTCTTTAGTTTTAAGAGTTCATATTTTTTCTCTTAGAATTATAAAATGAACGTTTGTGACTTAATCATAATTTCGCAACACGCAATCATAAACAAGTATTATTTTATTTTATTGTAATGTCAAATAAATAATATCTATTGAATCATTATAAACATAATTTTTTATTCAAAATAAAATGTTGAGAATTAAATTTACGAAATTCATTTTTAAAAGTCATATTGTTAGTGAAAATATCAACTTCATATTGTTAGAGAAAATGACAAAAATATCCCTTCTAATTTGTAAAATCCCAATAACAACTTCATGATAGGTTTTAACAACTTCATGATAGGTATTAACAACCATTAACAACTCAAAATTCCTTATTTGGGATTTTGCAAATTGGAAGGGATTTTTTTGTCATTTTCCCTTTTTTCTATGTTGAAATATTTCATTTTAATTACTTTGGTAATTATTACTAACAATAATTTTACGTTACGCTATTTTCGTATGCGTCGATTTGTTGATTGCAATATAGCTGGACAAGTTTCATTATATGAGTGCAAGTGGGTGGGATTTTTCTCATTTCATAATAGAAATTACAGTTCTTTTTTATTTTAAAAAAAACTACTATATGTTATGAAAATAAGAAAAATATAGGAATTGAGATGAGAGAGATGAAGAAAGCAAGAGAGAAAGAGGGAGAGATTATTCACTTGGATAGTCAATGTGTAGTACATTGTCTTCTATTTATAAGCCACTAACCTCACCTTTGAGTTATAGCAATAACAACCTCTAAAGGCTGTTCATTAGAGAGGTTATGGAGGATAAGAAATGTCAGAAGTTGGCAGAAGTTATAGATGTCCACATAATCAAATATTTATAACACTCTCCCTTGAACGTCCATAAATATGTATTGTATACTCTTTTTTCTTCACTGGTTTTTCGTCCAATTAGGTTTTTCCTAGTAAGGTTTTTTTTCCCTTGATGTTTCATAAAAAAAAACCTTACTAGGAAAAACCTAATGGGACGAAAAACCAGTGAAGGAAAAAGAGTACATAATATATATTAAAGCTACCTCGTTAAAAACCTTATCAAGAAAACCCAGTGGGATAAAATATTGGTTAAAAGAAAAAGAGTACAGTATGACATTTTCTCCTTATAAAGATAGAATTACTTTTACTTTTCCACATAATGACAGCATCACTTTTACTCCTCCTATTGGCTGGTATATTTCTTTCGATGCTATTTGAGCATACCTTCATTTTAGTCAAATCATGCTCCACACATTATCATCAAATGTTCTGTTAAAATATATTCATCTAACATATTTCCATGATACATTCTGTATCCACATAGTTATTCTTATTCATAATATCCATTTGTATACCTGCAAAAATTTAATTTTTCCACAAAATTTTAACATGTAATATCAAAATTAGCAAATATTTATATGGGAACTCTATTCATGATTTTGAAATCGTTGAAGAATTCAATAACTCGATCTACTAGTAAAGTAAAATGCAAATTTGTATATTTTCTAAGAAATATTATATTTTGAATAATTTTCTTATACATGCTTCTGGTATTTAAGATCCTTCAAGGATTATTGACATATATTTTCTTCTCATATACTGCCAGACTTATAATATATGCAAAATTATTGCATCCACCATAAAATAATATGCCTTGTCATAATATTCATTACCTTTGTGAAAATCAATATTTTACACAAATATTAATATATCATAATAACTATATACTTCAGGTGTTTAGACTACATATCCATAATTTTCACATACTAAAACATAATCATATTTTTGTTGTGCTTTCCCTTTTATTTTCCTCTTGGTCAATCATCTTTATATTTACTTCTCATGACATATCTCAGTATAAGATCCTCATTCAATCATGTGATATCGTTTTCAAAATTGTTGTCGGCAACTTTATTCTTTCCAATTCCATATTTTTTATGACATAACCTATTGAAATCTCTTTGTTAATTTTTAGGTATTTGTATCTCCTTTAAAGTTTTTCAATCAGTTATATTTTGGCATTCTTCTGGAGTACATGCATATTCAATAATCATCTTAATTACAAGCTCATATTTACATTTGTAATTGATTGATTTCTCATGCTTTGGGCATGTTATATTTGTTGGATCAGTTTATGCTGGAATATGAGATTTGATAGTTCTCATTTAGGCCAGTAATTATATCTGACAGATATTTTGTAATATTTCATGAACGCAAAATATGCTAACTTCTGGTTCATACTAGAGGATATGCATTTGATAATAATAGTGTATTCAATATATTTTTTTTCCAACCACTCGCTTTCTCCCCCTCATGTTTGGATAACTTTGTTAACGATAATCAAATAATTATGCGGCATAAGTCTCCTACAGCCACTCGTTTCCTTTAGAAACATCATTTTATTTCACTTAGAAACAAACTAGAAGGAGGAGGTTCTTACCAAACATTTATGCCAACTTTATTTAAATATCCATCTATGCTCATTGTGATGGATTAATAGGGATATGCATTGCACATTCAAACACTTTTAAGATGGAAAAAATCGGGCTTCTAACCAAAAGCCAATTTTATTGGGAGGGAATATTATTGGCTTGATGTAAATAAGTACTGCAATATGTGATATTAGATATATCAACATTGAAAAAGAAACTTTGTTCTCATGACTATTTCATGGAGGCTTTAATGAATGATTTCTAAATCATATAATTTGGAAATCGTACACTTAACATAACGATTTATTCAAACCGTGTCTTTCAAACTTCAGGTTGCAAACTAATGATAATCACACATGTAACTATTTCATTGATGCATCTATCAAATTTACTGAATATTTATACGGTTTACATGCTGTTGGGCCCATCATGAATTTAATTTATTTCTATAAATGTATAGAACCATTCCAAATCACAATTAATGATTTTTTTATTGTAAATCTTCTTTGAGAATAAGCAGTACATACTAATTCTTAAAATATGTTAACTATTCATGAAGAATCTCCTGATTCTTCAATGGTTGTCAATGTATAATATTAATAATTTGATGTTTCTCACATAGAAATTGGATGATCAAACAAGTCATACCAACAATAAATTTATTTAGATTGGTAACCTTCTGGTTTACTATATCATGTTTCTTAACCGATATTAAACTTTTCAATTTTCATATTTGAAAGGATAATATAACATTCATATCTGGTAGATCAATTAGGCTTGTCTATGAATGATATGAGTAGAATTTCATTCATTATTCAATATTAATTCACACTTATATTACAACAATTCCCACTCAAGTGTGAGTCATACAATAAACTTCTTCTGTTCATATATATTGCAAAGACAATTATAGTAGGTTAACAACCTACATTCAATCTAAAAGCTCTAATACTTCCTTATTCACATGCAAATATGCATTTCAATCTAATTGGGTTATCTTTTTACCCTTTAACAAATTAAAACTCTAATATCAATATATGGAGTCATAATTTTTATGATCAATTCATCTTTCACCCATTGAATAAAAAAAAATATTTAATAGTTTTTCGAAACTATATCAATTTTATAGCATATAAGTTTTTCAGGAACTAACCTATAATATGTATTTCTATATAGTTTTATTACTCATTTATCATAATTTGTTTCTTTTGAAACATATTCAAATTCAAAGTATAAAATATTTGGAGCTTTCAACCACATAGAGAAATATAAAGAGATTCCATGATCAAGATACACAAAAAGATGGCATTGCATTCATTTGTAATGTTTAGGGGCAAAGTGAAATGAAGAATATGTACCATATCATCCATAAATTTGGCTTGAAATATATATACACAATTAACATATGAAAGTGATTTTGTCTAATACAATACCAACCATTCATAATGAATTTTTTTCCATAAAATCAAATAAATTCTCATCTTCTCAATTCAAATGAGATAAATGTGACCTTTTCCCTACAAATGTCACATATAATTAATTTAATCCCAATATAAATAATATCATATTATGATCTATGTATGAAACTTATTAGGTAATATTCACAACCATATGTTTAAATTTGTAAATAAATCGGCAGAATATATTAAAATTTAAAATGACGAACAATTAATTTTTTTTTTCTAGTCAACAAAATCATAAACAATATTTGTATTATATTTTTTTCAAAGTTAGGCAAACAATAGTAACTCATATATATTGATCATCCAAATTTCCTAGAACAATTTCCACACCCCTTAGATAATAAAGTAGAAAGAAATTATAGGAACTCATGTAAATATCAATATCAATATCAATATCAATAATAAACAATAGGAATACACATCAATCATGCACCAATTAAAAATAAACTAATTTAGTGGAATTGTTGTAAAAGTTGTCAACTAGAGAGGCTCTGACACTCCAAGGAAAGTTAGCCACTTAGGAAAATACACCTTAATAAAATGTGAATTTAGTCATCAATAAAGGATTTTTGGTTGGCAAAAAAAAGGCTTTTTTTTCTCTGGTTCAAAACTATTCCTCACATCATAATACAATTACAGCAGCAATTTGCAGCAAATACGATTCATAGCAGAGGAATCCAAAGACTAATTAGCAAGATTCAGCGAAGGTAACCATTCATTCACCCACCAAAATCAACAAGGGCGCACTCACAAAATTCAAGCAACCCCAGAATAATGGGCACACAAACAACAACAACAACAATTCAATCAACAGCAATTTGATGGCACATTAATTTCCAAGTGTTTTATGTAATTCAATTGAAGAGGAGGTCCTGAACAAATCAAGAAAATTCCACAGAAACCATTATTTTGTCTAGAACAATTGCACAACAGCAAGTAGTAAGCTGAATTCCACCAAATTAGATTATGGACTCAATATTTTGTCAATCTTCAACCCAAGTAAAAATGCATAGAACTTGATTGCTTTCACTCTAAGTATAATCATCATACACCTTCAGTGACTGAACTTACACAACATAGAAACCTTCAAGGAAGATCTAGAGCATTTACCTTCCATGGGAATTTGTTATCAGAGTCATTTGCTAGGCTGTTGATTAGAGTCAAAATAGTATTCATTGATATCACTGGTGCAAACCTAAATAGAAACCTTCAACCTACTTAGTAAAACTTAGTGGAAGAGGTCCAATAGTATTGCTCAGCTCAAATGTAAAACCAATAATTATCTTTTGTATTTGATTTCACATATATCCCTTTTAAACACTTATTAGTACAACAATATCAAATAATACTTATATTAATTTCTCTAACATAAATTAAATACAATAAAACAACATTAATTTTAAATAATAATTGAAAACAAACTTTAGAGAGCTTTCGAGGCTTACTATTATTTTGTTTGCTTCACAATAAATCTGGATATCTTTTTCCACAATTTATTTCCTCATCTCATAATACATATTTATTTATATGACTTCTGGTTATCTTATAATATTTTCTTTTTGTCTCTATATGACTTCTGGTCATATTAACACATTTTCTCATAATATTAAGTACCATAGAAATTTTACTTCTATGTAGAAATTTCACTTCTATGATTATGGTTCAATAGCCAAGACATGTACATTATTGGTTTTTAACTATGAATACCACCAATGCAACATGATGGTGTTTATTATCACTCTTACAATTTGTGTTCCTTGCTTTCAGTGGCAAATAATCTATTTCTTTAAATATTTATATTGAAGACCATATCAAGAACATTTCAAAGCTTTAAAGCTATTTGATGTTTAAATCATTTTTCATTAGCCTTCAAGGCTTAGTATATTAAACATGATCATCAAATTATCACTACCCTTTTTTCATGCCATTTTTTTAATCTTAAGATGGCATTTTACCAATAATCATTATAAGAAGTGATGAGGCTTCAGGCCATCTAATTAGAAATTTGGAGTATCATGCTATTGGCCATTATATTTTATAAAGTCAAAAGAATATTGTAATAAAACAACTTAAGTAAATTAAAATTTATAATCAAATATAAACAATAAACAATAGATAAAGGGAAAATTGCACAATAGTCCCAAGGAAGCAATTATACTACTCCAAGGTCCCAAAAAATCTCCTTATTATCATCAGGTCCCAAGGGACTTTGGTGAAATATTTTCCATTTGTTTAAAGACCATTTAGCCCATTACTAAAATCACATGGGTAAAAAGACTAGCTCTGCAAAAATCAAAAGAGCAGAGCAAGAGCAGCCATAATTGCGAAACCTCATTAGCAATAGAGAAGGAGGAAGAGGGCAATCCCTAAATCCTGCAAGAGAGAGCAGTGGCCGGTGAAAAGCAATGGCCAGCTAATGGAGGAAGCTGACCATAATTCCCGCGATGGAGAGAGAGAGAGCGGAGAAGGAGGAAGTCGAAGATCGGTGGTCAACGTACGGAGGAAAGCGAGGCAGGGAAGGAAAATCTAGGAATCTTCAATTTCAATCGGTATGCGTTCTTCATCCTTTCCTACCGTTATAGATAGTAGATGCCCCTAAAAGTGACTAAATGGTAGTAGAGTTTTGAGTTGGAGGCCTGTTTGTGTTCTTCATCATAATATTCAATACATGCCTTTGTATCAGTTTTGCTATGGTCATCGAAATAGAAAAATAAACCAGCTTTGCGTTCAAAACTTGAGCACAAGTCCACATCCATAGAGTTTTATAGGTAACAGATAACGAAGGAAGGACCAAATGGGCAATACTGAAAAATGTTTATATAACAAAACCAATCAGTAACCTAAACGATGAATATATTCTTAGTGCAATCATAAGTAGCAATCAAATGTGCATGGCAGGCCTTCATATATATATACATGTATATATATGACCTGGAAAATAAATTTTGATAAGACAATACAAAATAGTTGTATCAGAAGTGGTATTGGTTATGTGTTCCTATATGCGTGGTGCTTGCATATTTATATTTAAATTAATTGTTTTATTAGATATCAAATAATTATGAATTTCTCATGTGATAAATTAGTTTCAAATAGAAGATTGGTTTTGAATATCCTTGTTAACTACATTTTCAAATGAATTTTACAATTTGCAGGATAAAAATAAGCTTATACAGAACTTGAAAACCATACAAGATTATCTCTGATCCTTCACATCATAGGTATGTCCGACAATTTACTTTCCAATTAGCTTACAAATGCTTTTGTTGGTGATACATGTTCTGTTCAAGCCCCTTAACTACTTCCTTGCCTAATGTCTTCAAAGCTTCTTTTATTACAGGCATTTTATTTAATTTTCATCTTATCAATTAGTTATGTTTCACCAGCATCTAAATTTTAGTTTTGAACTAGAGTTTTTAATAGTTCATTTTGGCATTAGGACACTACCACCACCATGAATGTCTCTAATTCATTTATTCGCCAAGTCACCGTACTTCAAGTTATAGCAAAAACTATTTCCTATTATCCCTCTCTTTTTTATTTTTGTTCTACGGTGTTAGAGGTGGAAGGTATTGAGGACCCATTTGGTTGTTAGAAATAGACGGAATGGAAACAAAAAAAGAAGAGAAAAGGAATAGAAGGGAACAATGAGTATTATCCATGAAATTGTTTGGTTGGCAATGAAAATGAATAGGTTTTAACTATTCTGCGTATTGAAGTTGTTGCGCTTATTTCTGAGTTTTCCTAGCATTAATGCAAATATAATCAATGTTATGGTTTGTTATGTTGTTCTAATGTAAAGCATACCTTTGTAAAGTTGTTATAAATAAGTGTTTGTGAAGTGGCTATTTATTTATTTATTTTTTTTTTGCAGATTTTGGAAATGAGCTAGCAAAATGATGAGGGTTACCCCATGCCCAAGTACTCTCTGGAGGAACTTCAGGAACTGAAGAAGGGTTGTTTGTGGTGGCTTATTACTCATCCCAACAATATATGTGGTCATCAGGTCCTATCATTATTGCGAGGGAACCGTCAGAAGAGGAAAAAAGCATAGACAACGTAGTATATTAGCTTTTGAAGTGGGAAGAGTGGGGATCTATGAAAATTATATTATGTATTTTGATTTTGGATTGATAGTGAACTACCTAATGACATTGATGTATTTTGATAATATTCCAGTAGTTAATGAAGCATTTGTTGGCATTATTAATCATTTAATGGAATAAGTATATGGTGTCTACCATCAATATATCACAAATTGTTGGTCAAGTCATAATTAACAAGGATGGAAGCCCAAAATATACAAAAAGTATGTGTCAAGAGAGGCTTACACGAGTGATAAGTGGGAATGCCTGTAATGACAATTCCGCAAGACTACATTAACAACTTTCAAAGACTGCATTAACAAGTTCTGGAGTTGTTAATGGGAACTGAGTATGCCTCATCTTTAACACGTGACAAGTTACAAGGCCTGTAATGACAACTCCGCAAGCTTGCATTAACAACTTCCAAAGCCTGCATTAACAAGTTCTGGAGTTGTTAATGGGAACTAAGTATGCCTCATCTTTTACACGAGTGACAAGTTACAAGGCCTGTAATGACAACTCTGCAAGCTTGCATTAACAACTTCCAAAACCTGCATTAACAAGTTCTGGAGTTGTTAATGGGAACTGAGTATGCCTCATCTTTTACATGAGTGACAAGTTACGAGGCCTGTAATGACAACTCCGCAAGCTTGCATTAACAACTTCCAAAGCCTGCATTAACAAGTTCTGGAGTTGTTAATGGGAACTGAGTATGCCTCATCTTTTATAAGAGTGACAAGTTACAAGGCCTGTAATGACAACTCTGCAAGCTTGCATTAACAACTTCCAAAACCTGCATTAACAAGTTCTGAAGTTGTTAATGGGAACTGAGTATGCCTCATCTTTTACATGAGTAACAAGTTACGAGGCCTGTAATGACAACTTCCAAAGCCTGCATTAACAACTTCCAAAGCCTGCATTAACAACTTCTGGAGTTATTAATGGGAACTCAGTATGCCTCATATCACAGGTGAGGCTTACACGAGTGACAAGTGGGAATGACTGTAATAACAACTATAAAAGCTTGTATTAACAAGTTCCAGAATTGTTAATAGGAACTGGTTATGCCTCACATCATAGGTGAGGCTTACACAAGTGACAAGTAAGAATGCCTGTAATGACAACTCCCCAAGCCTGCATTAACAAGTTTCGGAGTTGTTAATAGGAATTGGGTATGTCAATTGAGTTTTACACGAGTGACAAGTTAGAAGGTCTGTAATGACAACTTCCCAAGCGTGTATTAACAAGTACCGAAGTTGTTAATAGGAACAGAGTATGCCTCACATCTCAAGAGAGTTTTACACAAGTGACAAGTTTACATAAAGTAATTAATAATCAAAATTTCATTTACATCATTGTATGCATCCTATAGTGAACTATACTTACTCTAAGACACACAACACCACTAAGATGGCATCCATCTATATAAATTATGTCGCGACACCCTTCTAAAAAACCTTTGATAGAGCATCCATAAGCAATAAAAAGTCTTTTAAATCCCCAACCACCATCATCTTCATTAGAGTGTTCACAGAGAGCAACAATATTTGGGTCAGTCTCATTAAGCCTATCACATATGTTGCATTTATTTCAACACGAACTGTTGGGATCATTTGTGTTGCGTATGCCAATGATGGTGAATCATCATAACACAAGGTTGGTGTAGACGCAGACAGTATAACAGAGCTTCCAAACAAGTTATCCATCCTGCACAAAATCATTCCAACATCAATCATTGATCAAAAGTTACAACACTTGGATTTCAATTACATAGCCAACATACAACGACATACAAAATTAATTCACTAAACATATTCAACTTACACTTGTTCCTCTCCCCTTAGCTTATCATCCATCGGTTGTGCATTGTCATTTCCTTTTTTTCCTACATAGACATGTCCTTTTTCTTCATTGAAATTGATTAAATGTTCAATTCCTTCATCATCTATGAGGTCCATAAATGTGGTTGCATCACATGAAACTGTGAACCTCATAATAATTTCATTGCTCATTTTTCCCACAATTGAACATATCATTGTCTTCAACTCTTCATAATTTATGCCTTCCTTGATGATTTTTGATCTCGTCGTCCCCCCAACATATGTCAAATGACCTTCTCCATTACTTATAAATTGTCCTCATATGTGAAGAAAACATAGCAGATGCTTCCCAGATATACTAACCATTATCAATATCACCCTACAAAATTACTTTGTATTAACAAGTAAATAACAAATATTAACAACTAGTCATGCTGCTGTTAACAACAACTTATCTCACTTTGCACAATAAGTAGTATAATAATATATTCATCACCCCCATGTTGATCCATTCCTACTTATAATGCAGAAATGGAGCATTATATAGCAAAACACACAGCATCATATGTCTAACAACACATCACCCCATTAACAATTAAACCATAAATATTGACAACTACCCATGTTTCTATTATAACCACATTTTCTTCTTTACACAAATATTCTAATAACATATTTATCAAAGACCCATGTTCATTCATTGCCACTCATATTGTAGACACACAAGGTAATATATCCCAAAACACAGCATCACATTAACAAGTTAACAACACATATTAACAACTATATATGCCACTATTAACAACACATTTTTCTCTTTTCGCACAACAAATATAATAACATATTTCTTAACCAAGTTCACACTAACAAGTTAACAAATCTGGTTTATTTTTCTATTTCGATGACCATAGCAAAACTGATCGACAAAGGCATGTATTGAATATTATGATGAAGAACACAAACAGGCCTCCAACTCAAAACTCTACTACCATTTAGTCCCTTTTAGGGGCATCTACTATCTATAACAGTAGGAAAGGATGAAGAACGCATACCGATTGAAATTGAAGATTCCTAGATTTTCCTTCCTTGCCTCGCTTTCCTCCGTACGCTGACCACCGATCTTCGACTTCCTCCTTCTCCGCTCTCTCTCTCTCTTCATCGTGGGAATTATGGTCGGCTTCCTCCGTTAGCCGGCCATTGCTTTTCATCGGCCACTGCTCTCTCTTGCAGGATTTAGGGATTGCCCTCTTCCTCCTTCTCTATTGCTAATGAGGGTTTGCAATTAAGGCTGCTCTTGCTCTGCTCTTTTGATTTTCGCAGAGCTAGTCTTTTTACCCATGTGATTTTAGTAAGGGGCTAAATGATCTTTAAATAAATGGAAAATATTGCACCAAAGTCCCTTGGGACCTGATGATAATAAGGAGATTTTTTGGAACCTTGGAGTAGTATAATTGCTTCCTTGGGACTACTGTACAATTTTCCCATAGTTAAACTCTTATAATCACATTGCATGGTGCTATTCTCTGTCAGTGTGTATAGATTATAGAATGTACGAACAACATGATTATGTGTCTATATATATATATAAAAATTAAAGTGTGTGTAAATTTTTTTGTGTGCTATGAGAATAATAATAAACAACTCAGAATATAATGAAAAAGATGACTGAATAAAAGATAATAATTAGGAAAAATAAAATAGTAAAAAAATAGTTAGCACAATAATATATGCCAAAAAAAAGGGAACAATATAAGATGTAAGAATAGAAACTTATAATAAAGGTAAAACAATGTAAGGGGCAATGAACATATTATAAATAACAACATAAAATAGCATCATGTAAGATAATAGAGTAATCAAATAAAATAGATAACATAAAATCATAATATAAAAGTGTTATTTTTTGTCCAAAGTTCATCCAGCACCAAATGTTATTTTTTGGACCAAAAATACACATGAGTTTTCAAAATGGATCAAAAATACACATGTACAGTTAAATTAGGGTAAAAAATACACATATGATTTTGTAAAAAGGTTCATCCAGCACCAAACGTTTTTTTTCGGAATATAACTATAAATGTGATTTTTGATCAAATTTGAAAACTCATGTGTATTTTTGGTCCAAAAAAAAACATTTGGTGCTGGATGAACTTTTGACAAAATCATATGTGTATTTTTGACCCTTAACCCTAATATAAATGTATTGAAAGAACAACATAATAAATAAAAGGAAAAATGACAAAAAAATACCTTCTAAATTTCAAAATTCCAATAACTATTTTAGTATAAGTATTAACAAGTTGAGTATAGGTATTAACAACTGCAAATCACCTATTTGGGATTTTGAAATTTGGAATGTATTTTTTTTGTCATTTCCCTAAATAAAATTAAATGAAAACATAATAAACAATATAAATAGAGAGAGAAAGATACAATACACACATATATCAATATTTATATATATAGGGTAACTGTAGCCATAGAAATACACATCTTATTTATACACACTAACACCACTTAAAGAACATATAAATAAAATTTCTAATATATATATTAACTGTAATAAAATATCAAAACAAGCGAATATGTAGCAACAAAAGAAACAGTACCAATGGGAGTAAAATAACAATTAGTTTTATGAATAATAAAATATTATAAATAATACATCAATTTACAAAACTTCTCAACCTACTATATTCGTGATGATGATGGCGTGTTATGAAAATAAAAAAAATATAAGAATTAAAATGAGAAAGATGAAGAAAGCAAGAGAAAAAAATTGGAGAGAAAGAAGAAGAAATTCTTATTTATTTGGATATTTAATATGTAATACATGATCTTCTATTTATAAGCCACCAATCTCACCTAAGAGTTGTTGGCAAAAAAAAAAAAAAAAACCTCACCTAAGAGTTACACAAAATAAAAATTAAATTTAATCCTCATGAATATACATATTATAACATTTAATTAATTATAGTAATAACAGCCCCTAAAAACTATTCATTATAGAGGTCATGTAAGATAAAAAAAAAAAAGTAAAACACGTCACATAATTAAATATTTATAACACTGTATAATTTTTTGTTCCGTAAGATATTTTTTTGACCGAAACATTTACGAGTGATTCGCGTTGTCTGAAATAATAGACTTGTAGAGGCAGAAAAAAACAAAAGAGTTGTGGAAAAGGTACGCTGCTTGAGCTCTTACAATTGCAAATGGATTATTATCTCCAATTTCTTTATATATATTACAAAGTAGATTTATATTAACAGTCAGAGCCAGTGGAAAAAAAAAAAGAAATTATATATTATCATTTCTTACTGGAAAGAAATAATATATTTCATTGGGGAAAAAAAAGGAGATAAAGACATGATTAAAAGTAAAAGGGTCCAATTAATATATCATGTAAAAACAAGGAAAAAAAAAAGAAAGAAAGTAGGGACACAAAAGGGAAAATCAAATAACATAATAGTTCTTAAATATAAGATATATTTACCTAATTTAATAAGATTAAAGATGCTAGTTAAATAAGTTGAAATCACACCGTATTATTAAAATACCTTAATCATCTACCTTTATTCTTACCCTCATTCTTTTCTTATTTAGTATTAAGGACTATCAATAGGAATAATTTACAGAAAATGTTTTATATTTAGGAACAAGCTTACCTCCCTAAATACACATTATTTAAGAATGGAGGGATTACTATGTACTTCCTCCGTTCCTAATTATAAGATCAAATTAACTTTTTTTTGGAGAGATTAAGAATGTAAAATTAATCACATGAAAGTATTTATATTTATTATTTTTTCTTAAAATTAATTTATCTTACTTATATATTAATATATAATCTAATTATATATAATAAATGTTAAATTTAAACGGTCTAATTAACTTTTATTACCTCCATAAAATAGTGAATTTGATGTTATATCTAGAAGTAAGAGTAGAGTAGACATTTTATAGACGTAGAGATAGATGGAGAGCCCAAATCCAAAACATAACCACGAATCAATTGATGCCTTTCTCAATTATATGAGCAACACCCTCATCCTCAGCCACACAAAAATCCAGCTCATCCCATATGACAATAAAAAAACACTCCTTTTCTTGCCACCCCAATAAAATAACACTCAAATAAGGTTAAAAATGAAAAAGAGATGGAGAAAAAGTTCGTTTTATGTCCAGCCAGAGAGAGAGAGACACTAGAGAGAGTGTTTGAGAATGAGAAAAGTGACGCCAAACAAGAAAAACACTAGTCTGCGCGTCACTTCCTTTGAACTCTGTTAAAGCTCGGATTTTTTTCTTTTATTTTGTTGTTAAGAATAATCTCTCGCCCCCTTTGCGTAGCTAGGACTTCAGTATCTTCGTTCTCGAGGCAAAAACCGACTTCAATTTGAGTGATAAAGTAGTGGGTGGGGAAAACAAAAGCAGAGGAAACAGATTAATACCCTTCTTCTTCTTCTTCTTCTTCTTCTTCCATGGCTGCGGCAGGAAGAGCGGCAAATTCACTTACCCAAGTTCACTCTTCGGGCACAAGCCATAAAAGAACCCAAAATTCAGAGTCAATCAACAAAGCAATTGCTCAGTATACTGAGGATGCTCGCCTTCATGCTGTTTTCGAGCAATCAGGCGAGTCTGGTAAGTCTTTTGATTACTCACAGTCTTTAAAATCCACAATCCAGTCTGTTCCTGAGCAGCAGATTACGGCTTACCTATTGAGAATTCAAAGAGGTGGGTATATTCAGCCTTTTGGTTGCATGATTGCCGTAGATGAACCCACCTTTAGGATTCTTGGGTATAGTGAAAACGCTCGGGATTTGCTTGGTATTACCCCTCAATCTGTTCCTAACCTTGAAAAAAATGAAACTTTAGCGACTGGAGCTGATGTCCGTACACTTTTTACCCCTTCAAGTGCTGTACTACTTGAAAAGGCATTTGGGGCTCGGGAAATCACACTGTTGAACCCCATTTGGATTCATTCTAAGAATTCTGGGAAACCCTTTTATGCAATTTTGCATAGAATTGATGTTGGGATTGTGATTGATTTGGAACCTGCCAGAACAGAGGACCCTGCCCTGTCCATTGCAGGTGCAGTGCAGTCTCAGAAGTTGGCTGTGCGTGCAATCTCGCAGTTGCAATCTCTTCCTGGTGGTGATATTAAACTTTTGTGTGATACTGTAGTTGAAAGTGTAAGGGAACTGACTGGATATGACCGAGTAATGGTTTATAAATTTCATGAGGATGAACATGGAGAGGTTGTTGCTGAGAGTAAGCGGCCTGACTTGGATCCTTACATTGGTTTGCACTATCCTGCCACTGATATCCCTCAGGCTTCAAGGTTCTTGTTCAAGCAGAATCGGGTTAGGATGATTGTGGATTGCCATGCCACTCCTGTTAAGGTGATTCAGGATGAATCGCTTATGCAGCCATTATGCTTAGTTGGATCAACCCTTCGTGCTCCCCATGGGTGTCATGCACAGTATATGGCTAATATGGGATCCATAGCTTCATTGGTAATGGCAGTCATAATCAATGGGAATGATGAGGAAGCTGTTGGTGGTCGTAACTCAATGAGGCTTTGGGGCCTGGTTGTTTGTCATCACACTTCTGCTAGATGCATTCCTTTCCCTCTGCGTTATGCTTGTGAGTTCCTTATGCAGGCCTTTGGGCTTCAGCTGAATATGGAACTTCAATTGGCATCACAGGTATTGGAAAAACGTGTTTTAAGGACGCAGACCCTCTTGTGTGACATGTTGCTTCGCGACTCTCTTACTGGCATTGTGACTCAGAGCCCTAATATTATGGACCTTGTAAAGTGTGATGGTGCAGCGCTCTGCTATCAAGGTAACTACTACCCGTTAGGTGTCACTCCAACTGAGCCCCAGATAAAGGATATTATAGATTGGCTGTTGATCAGCCACGGAGACTCAACAGGTCTAAGTACTGATAGTCTGGCTGATGCTGGGTATCCTGGGGCTGCTTCTCTTGGTGACGCAGTATGTGGTATGGCTGTTGCTTATATTACAGAAAGGGTTTATCTATTCTGGTTCAGATCCAATACAGCGAAAGAGATTAAATGGGGCGGTGCAAAGCATCACCCAGAGGACAAGGATGATGGACAGAGAATGCATCCACGCTCTTCATTCAAGGCATTTCTAGAAGTGGTAAAAAGCCGTAGTCTACCGTGGGAGAATGCAGAAATGGATGCTATACATTCCTTGCAGCTTATTTTGCGAGACTCGTTTAGAGATGCTGAGCAAAACAACTCTAAGGCTGTTGTGCATTCCCAGCTTCATAATCTGGAATTGCAAGGGGTGGATGAACTGAGTTCTGTAGCCAGAGAAATGGTTAGATTGATAGAGACTGCTACTGCTCCCATATTTGCTGTAAATGTTGATGGATGCATAAATGGCTGGAATGCAAAGGCTGCAGAATTGACAGGGCTCTCAGTTGATGAAGCTATGGGGAAGTCTTTGATTCATGATCTTGTGTATAAGGAGTCTGAAGAGACTGTAGACAAGCTTCTTTCTCGTGCTTTAAAAGGTAGTCTGTCTAAAACTATTCCTCAGCTCAATCCATTAATTTATTGGGTAAGGGAACTCAGATTAAATATTTGGAAGAAATTTTGGCTCTTTTTATGATTTGGTTGCCTAAATTGTAGTTAAACATACAGCTAAAAGTTTAGCACCTGTAAACAGTGCTTTGGCACATAATTAACAGCAGGTGACCAAAAAAAAAAAAAAAAAAAAATTTTCCCAAAGTTAATGACTAGCATTTTGCCATTTCCTTTCCCAGCACAGTTGGTGGATGTCTAATTGTACAAGTGGTAATCAAGTCATTCGTAATGAGATAATGTTTGTCATGTGAGATTAAGTTTTTGCCATACAACAGATTCGTGCACAAAAAAAAAAAAAAAAACAGTATGAGAATGAGAACAACTAGATGACCCTGAATGTGGAATTTTTTTTACATAGTTGTTTCTTGGGCCAAAAAGAAAAGGTCAACGTAACAACTGACTCTTAATTGTTCAATGTCATTCTTAATTGAATCTTTTGTTATAGATTATCCTGTTCTTTATTCATAAGATAGTTCTGACTATTAGTAGTACCCTAACAATTTGAATTTACTTAGTACAGGTGAAGAAGACAAGAATGTCGAAATAAAAATGAGAACATTTGGCCCTGAACATGACAAGAAGCCAGTTTATATTGTGGTGAATGCCTGCTCCAGCAAGGATTATACAAATAATATAGTTGGAGTATGCTTTGTTGGTCAAGATGTTACTGGTCAAAAAGTAGTAATGGACAAATTCATTAACATACAAGGTGACTACAAGGCTATTGTACACAGTCCAAATCCGTTAATCCCCCCCATTTTTGCATCGGATGATAACACATGCTGCTCAGAGTGGAACACTGCAATGGAAAATCTTACAGGATGGAAGCGTGGGGACATCATTGGGAAAATGTTGGTTGGAGAGGTTTTCGGTAGTTGCTGTCGACTAAAGGGTCCAGATTCTCTAACCAAGTTCATGATTGTGCTTCATAATGCGCTTGGTGGACAGGATACAGATAAATTTCCGTTTTCATTTCTTGATCGGGATGGAAAATATGTGCAGGCACTACTGACTGCTAATAAGAGGATAAACATGGATGGTCAGATCATTGGGGCTTTCTGCTTCTTGCAAATTGCGAGTCCTGAACTTCAGCAGGCTCTGAAAGTTCAGAGACAGCAGGAGACGAAATGTTTTGCTAGGATGAAAGAATTAGCTTACATTTGTCAAGAAATAAAAAATCCTCTGAATGGCATACGCTTTACAAACTCTCTTTTGGAAGCTACAGACTTGACTGATGATCAAAAGCAGTTTCTTGAGACCAGTAATGCTTGTGAGAAGCAGATGTTGAAGATAATACGGGATATAGATCTGGAGAGTATTGATGATGGGTGGGTTTCCATTTCTCTTGCTAGTCTAGATAAAAATTATGACAACCATTTCTGGGTCTGCTTAAAGGCTTAGATTTTTTGTTTAGGTTAATCTCTGATGTTACATTAGGAGTAAATTGACCAAGTCATTCAAAGTTTCAATCTATGTTGCCTTCCAGTCTACTGGTAGTATATTCCTGTCATTATGGTACAATATAGTTGGTATTTTTGAGTCTATACTTTATCCTTATTTCATAGCTAGCATAGTGCATTGTGATGTATCAAGACACGCTATTCTACTTATTGAATTTTGAATTTATAGTATCATTTAGAATGTTTGATGATTTTCTTTATCTTGACCTCTCATAGTGCAATAGGATACAAACCTGCTATAGTTTCTCCTTTCCAAGTTCACTGAATGAATAGTCCTAATGCTCCAATAGAGCACTTCCTTGTTGAAGCATATAGAAGTAGTGAATAAAATAAGTTTTTGATGCATATAGAAGTAGCGAATGAAATTAGTTTAGTTGTTGTTATTGTAGTTGTTGTAATCATTTTGGGTATCTTTTATATGCTAGTGATCTTAACTAAAATGAAATTAGTTTAGTTGTTGTTATTGTAGTTGTTGTAATCATTTTGGGTATCTTTTATATGCTAGTGATCTTAACTAACTCAGACATAGCACATGTCATGCATGTATTGCCTTCTTGCTATGTTATGTTAATATGGAGAGTGAACATGGCTTGGAAATAAGAGAGGTCGCTTCTATCATTTTATGCTATGTTATAATCATGAAGTTATAATTTACAAATATGCAATTTGCTGCTGCTGGCAATTAGTGTGCTTGCTTTAATGTCCTTAAAATTTCTTGCATCAATTTCAGTAAGATATAATTCTAGTCTCTGTCTACTTTTGGGTTCAGGTCTTTGGAGCTTGAAAAAGGGGAATTTTTACTTGGTAGTGTCATCAACGCAGTTGTTAGCCAAGTGATGCTGTTGCTGAGAGAAAGAAATTTACAGTTGATCCGTGATATTCCTGAAGAAATCAAGACCTTAGCTGTATATGGTGATCAATCGAGGATTCAACAGGTTTTGGCTGATTTCTTATTGAATATGGTGCGCTATGCACCATCTCCAGATGGTTGGGTAGAAATTCATGTTTTTCCAAGAATAAAACAAATTTCTGACGGACTTACTCTTCTCCATGCTGAATTCAGGTAAATTGGCACATGCTTAAAGTTATTTCATTAATAATTATTTCTTTCTTGAGTTTGTGTTATAGATGACGACTCCTTCTGTTTTATTTTTAGAATGAAAATGTTATGCAAAATCAAGGCAACAACTTTTATTTTTTTTCTTTTTCTGTGAATTTATGGAATGTTTTGGTTGTATTGCACTACAAACTATTGTTATAAATTGTTGGGTTAATACTTAATATAACTTTTGGTCCTTGAACTTTCACTCAATTTTGGTTTTGGTCCTTGAACTTTCAGATCGGTGGTTTTGGTCCTTGAACTTTTGTTCAATTTTGGTTTTGGTCCCTGAACTTTAACATCGATGGTTTTAGTCCTTGAACTTTTGTTCAATTTTGGTTTTGGTCCCTGAACTTTAACATCGATGGTTTTAGTCCTTGAACTTTCAGTCAATTTTGGTCTTGGTCCATAAATTTTCAGCCAATTTTGGTCTTGGTCCATAAATTTTCAGCCAACTTTGGTCATTGGTCCTTGAACTTTAAAAAAACTTAAAAAAAGCAGGGGCCAATGGTTATAAATGACAAAAAGTTAAGGGACCAAAACCACATATATAAATTTCAGAGACCAAAACCAAAATTGATCGAAAGTTCAAGGACCAAAACCACCAATTTAAAAGTTTAGGGACTAAAACCAAAATTGAGTGAAAGTTCAAGGACCAACAGTTGTATTAACCCATAAATTGTTAGTTCGAATCACTCTTGTTTATCTTTCTTAAAGTTGTGAGATATATTCAGTCAAGGACGATGTCATCTCCCAATTGTTTGATTGACCATTCTTAATGACTTGATGACATTATGCTTTCAGAACGGCAGAAATCTGGTTTGGGTTGGACTTAAGCTACTTTCTTCAACCTTGTTTATTGGCTTTTGAGATAAACACAACCTTTCTAGATTGCTTTCCTGATAATATCTTATTTGCCCACCTGAACACCCCCCCCCCAAAAAAAAAAACCCACGACCCTTAGGTGGAAAATGCATAATATGACGTGCCTTGTTGGAAAGGCCTACCCCATTCATTGATTATATGTACATTATGCTGGTATACCTAGAAAATGAGGTTAGTTATTGCTCATTTTTTATTATCTCTTGATCACGACATTTCGTGAAAAAAGATTCCTTGAAGAAAAGATTGTAATATCTGATCATCACTAAATGCTTGGTATGATACCAATTTTTCTTCTACGTGGAGACCTGATCATTTGTGCCAATACTTTATTCACTTGGCTGCTAATATATATTTAATTTATTTCAATTCTTCTGTATTTTTTTTTCCTTTTTGGTGTTGTGAAGGATGGTATGTCCTGGTGAAGGTCTTCCTCCTGAATTGATTCAAGACATGTTCAATAGCAGCCGATGGGTAACTCAAGAAGGCTTAGGCTTGAGCATGTGCAGGAGGATTCTAAAGCTAATGAGCGGTGAAGTCCAATATATCAGGGAGTCAGAACGATGCTACTTCTTAGTAATTATCGAGCTGCCCATGACACGGAAAGAATCTAAAAACGTGAATTAGGTATTTTGCGAATTGCTCATGTTGACTGTTACACTTCTCTTGCCATACTCTCAAGAGTATGCAGCATCACCTAACAAGGGACTTGGGGGCATGAATTTGAGCAAAACCTGATCAGGCTCGTTATTTGGGTCTGATGTAATTTACTGCCAATAGGATTTTTATTTAGGCTTCCACCCTGACCAATCATGTTTGGTCCATCAACCTCCTCAGTGGCTAGTCAATTTGTAGCCTATGTAACCTTAAGAAGCTCACAAAGTAATGGTAGAGTGTATAAAAAGTTGTGCTGCCATCCTGTGTACATCTTCATGGCCAAGTGGTTGTCCTGTGAAATTGTCGCTGATGCTTCCATAATTAGCAGCAGCTATGGACTCCATGGTCAAGAAGTGAACTTCATCCTTCTGCCATTAATGCTTAGTCATGTAACTACTTATAGTATACGATGTGTGTTTCTGAATTCGTGAATAATTGTAAAAATCTTTGCCTGCTGAAAGAGTTTTTCTCTGGAAATTTTGCTTTTCTACCTGTTTTGCCATTTTTCGTTCTTCTTGTGGTTTGTACCTCTCTTTGTTCTATACAACAAAAGCTGGACTTTTGAGCATTTTATGGAAGTTCAGTGGAAAGTAATCTTTTAGCAGACTGAGATGAATAGTTGAATATGCATGCCTCTTTCTTTTACAGATGTTAATTCTCTTTAACGTAAACAGATGGACTAATTACAGCTGCCAGATTTCAGAAAGCGCTGGAGAGTAAAATGTCCTCGTAGATTCTGTGTGGACTGAGGAGATTGGAAGGGAAGGGAAGGGAAGGTTAGTTTTGATTGAGACATTTCTCTTGATTTTGGTCTAAAGCAAGTCTTTTCCTTATTCACCCCAACTCCAAACATATCCTCCAGTCAACTCCAAAGCATTTGTAAATTATCAGATGATGTTATTGTATCTTTTTTCATATAGCTATTTGAGTGCGTTAAATTTGAGCATTGTCGGCCCAATGAAGAGTACTTTTTTTAAAGGTGTTTTCTGCATTCACACAGTTCGAATTCAAAACCGTGTTTTGGTTGACATTGGTGTATTTCTAGCCATCAACAATTTTCAATTATTAATATTGTTATTAAATTCATCTCTGGTGGGTCCAAGCTTCACTGGTTTGTAAGAAATCAATAACAACAAAGTCAATAAATCTGCAAGAGATGGGTGTTTATGAGGGCAAAGGTTAGAGTTGCATCTTCCTTCAATCATGGCATGAGGGTGCAGGGCACTATATTTAGAGGATTTGGACGCACAGTTTCACCCTAATAATAAAGAAGTATAAGAAAACTAATATTGTGAGAGAAATCATGAGGAAAAGCCAAAAAATAAAAAAATAAAAAATCCAAGAAATCTGTGTCGAGTGCACCGACTCCAGTCGCCCCAAAAAGCTGTTATTTGATAATTAATTATTAAATTTCATTCCTACATTGAAAAATCCACCATACGAACAAGAAATACCATAAAATACAAATCGGTTATGTTGTAGCCATTAAAAATAAAGTACTGAAACTGGTATATCATGTCAACTTATAAACTCCTCAATGTGTTGACATTCCTAATTAGGTTCCCAAGCAGACATTTATATATGATAATATATTGACAACCTTCTTCTGATAACAAACTATAGTATTTTATTTTATTTTTCAATGCCAAGTTGCCACTTGCCACTGTGTAAAAGCCATTCTGGTACAAAGAGCACTGAATGATGTAGAAGATAACAAGAGATAAGGTCGCATACTAACTGTGCAATGGCATCCCCCATCTCTAGTGCAGTGAACTATGCTCCCTTTTTCCACATCATAACTTTGAAAGCCATGAAGCTTTATTACTTTCTTTCCCTTTTTAAAATTAAAGATGAATATACACACACACACACACATATATATATTATTAGTTTATTTTTCTATAGGAATTTAAAGAGATAAAAAACAGAGAGAAAAGATTCCAATCTCTCCGTCTTCACTTTTAAGTCTCCTCAAGTTGTGTGCGTGCACGCTCTTCTTCATGCTTTGCACGAAACAACCTTCCACTCATTGACTCAACACACTACCCTTTTCATACACTTTAATTAATTAAGGATTATTCTCTCGTTTATATTAGACAAACTTAATTCATCCTTTGTCTTTATTTTTCAATTTGATCTTCTGACTTTACTTTGAGCTTTTGTTATACTGGTTTACGTTTCTTCTAATTTTATATTTGAATAAATTTATTTGATCTAGAAAGTAGAAATAGTGTTTTTGAAATTTTAATTAGTTACTCGCAGTTATTTGCAACTAATTTACATTTTTTTCCCTTTTCGCAATTTTGTGGTGGTGAAAGCAATTATTGTATTTTATTGAATTTTACATGCTCAATCTGATTCTTGATGCATAGGTCTTGATCCGATTCATATTATTTATCTTTTGCGTTTTAGAAAATTTTGAGTTTTGTGCAACGATTTTTATAATAAGATTCTTTGTTTTCTATCTTTTGCATGGGTTAGTTAAAAAAATATTTTAGTTTTCTTAAAACATATTTATAATAATTTGTTGTTGGGGTAGGATATACCTCGACGTTATAAAAAAACACTTATAAAAGAAGTTATAAATTAACAACTAACTTGGTCCTCGTATCAATAATAAAATTGGAATCTATGATCTTGTTCGTTATAAATCAATTATTTACTCAGTGAAACAGTCTTTCTTGATAAGTTAGAAATAAGGGAAAAATGCCATTTTTGGCCCGAAAGTTTTGTCTTTGGAGCAATTTTGGCCTGGAAGTTCTTTTAGGACATATTTTGACCTGAAAGTTTATATAACGTAGCAATTTTGATATGGGTAAACGGAAATATAACGCTGACCATTGATTACTTATGACACATGGCAAATTTAGACTACTAGACCCTGAAATTTTCAAATAAGATATTTATTTTTGAGCTACAAAATTCATTTCACTTCAAAAGTTTTACGTGCCAAACCCCTTAATTATTTTCTCCTATAATAACCTCTTTTGAACCTAAGAATAATTTTTCCAAATTTATTGTCCTTAAAATAAGGGAGAAACTAAGCATTTAAAATTCTTAAAAATTCCTCAAAAATTCTCATAACCCATAATCTATCATGAATCAATTCCTAATTAGCCCACTAATCCTCAACTAAATTTCTAGGATGTTTATATAAGACACAATTTCTATGTTCATATAGCTTTTGACCTCAAAACTGAGCTCAATTCAATAGCAAGATAAACCGTACCAGCACACTTTGATTCCCAAAAACCAGTGAGGAACCCAACATCAAACAAAAAATAAACTCCATCTACATCTGCAATTCCTTAGATATTTAATTGAGGATTAATTCCATGTAGATGGAGTTTATTTTTGGTTTGATGTTTGGGTCCTCACTGGTTTTTGGGAATCAAAGTGTGCTGGTACGGTTTATCTTGCTATTGAATTGAGCTCAGTTTTGAGGTCAAAAGCTATATGAACATAGAAATTGTGTCTTATATAAACATCCTAGAAATTTAATTGAGGATTAGTGGGCTAATTAGGAATTGATTCATGATAGATTATGGGTTATGAGAATTTTTGAGGAATTTTTTAGGCATTTTTAAGAATTTTAAATGCTTAGTTTATCCCTTATTTTAAGGACAATAAATTTGGAAAAATTATTCTTAGGTTCAAAAGAGGTTATTATGGGAGAAAATAATTAAGGGGTTTGGTAGGTAAAACTTTTGAAGTGAAATGAATTTTGTAGCTCAAAAATAAATATCTTATTTGAAAATTTCAGGGTTTAGTAGTCTAAATTTGCCATGTGTCATAAGTAATTAACGATAAGAGTTATATTTCCGTTAGCCCAGGTCAAACTTGTTACGTTTTATAAACTTCCTGGTCAAAATAGGTCCTAGAAAAATTACCAGACCAAAATTGCTCCAAAAACAAAACTTCCGGGCAAAAAATGTCCTTTTTCCCTATAAATAATTTGAGAAACATATACATGTCATTTTTTCAATGAAATATTATTACCTTTGACAGAGGATAATGGAAACATTTTAAATAATGAATATAATATGTTTGTAGCGTAGACTAGTAACGTAAACATTCCTTATTAAATCATTACTTATGAGGAATAACAATGTTAATCTAGCAAAATTATTGAGGGTTAACAGCACTTAAGAATAATGATTTTAATATAGGGACCAAATACAGTGATATTGAATTAAAAATTGAAGGAAAGTATATCACTATATCTTATTAAGAATGGGTTTTCTGTAATAGGGTGAAAATGCTTTTAAGGAGAATATGAGGATGTGATAAAGGGCCAATAAAAAGAAGGTTGTTAAAAAGGAGATGAAGAATTATAAGGTTAGGTAAATAGAGAAGAAAGAAGGAAAACACAGATTTGATGCTTTTTATGGCATATAAGTCTGATTCTGCTCTCATTTACTCTTCAAAGCTGATATTTGATGTGACCCATTCTACACCTACCCTACTTTGTATTATTCCCTTATTTCCCCTTTTACATTAACTTCAATTAAATGGCGGCTCTACAATATGTCCTCGTATCATTTTCTATTTATTCCCACCATTTCAATTAAAATAAAAATGCATCTCGTTAATTTATACCTGAATTGAAAATATATAATAATAAAAAGTATAAACTTTCTTTTAAAATCCATAAAAATTAACTCTTTTTTTAAAAATATAGAAGCCTGTGGTTAAAACAGCTACTATTTACTCCTTTTTCAACGATGATAATTTTATGTACATTATGTATTTTAATTATCATATAATAGTATTTAAATAAAATTATTTAAAAATGAGTTTCATTCTTTAATTATTTTGCAACTGTTAAATTTAAATTATTTCAGTTTAAATAAGATGCTATCCCTGTTTAATAATTATTACAGAACAACAAATACATAATCTATACCAAACCCATACTTCATTTCATAACCACTCCTTTATTATTATTATTATTATTATTATTATTTTGCCTACTTTTAAGTTTTTTTGTACATTTTTATATCCCTTGTTATCTACAGACTACAGGCAGCAAGGAGCTTTATCAATGTGACGGTTTACACCCACATGCAAAAGGACAAAATAGTAAATTCGCATAGTTGCACTAAAACTTGAATCTAGGTCAGCCCATTGAATTAACACATGCAGGTGTAATCCTTAATTAAGTAATTGAATCAAAAAGCAAATCAAAGAAAGCGAAAAGTATTTATTATTTGTTATATTTAAAAAAATTCAAGTTTAAAGGAGAAGAGTTAATTGATTATATTTATTTATTTTATATTCCAACTATTTTCAACACTTTGTGGATGAAATAAGTGTAATCATTGATTAAGTAATTGAACCAAAAAGCAATTCAAAGAAAGCGAAAAATATTTTCAGTGTATTATGAGTTATGGGCCCTACCCTTAGATCGTGGGTGAACTAAATCCTTTCTTAAAAATTTTTTATCAAAAAAAAAAAGAAAAAAGAAAGAAAGAAAGGGAAAAGCATTTATTATTTGTTATATTAAAAAAATTCAAGTTTAAAGGAGAAAAGTTAATTGGTTATATTTATTTATTTTACGTTCCAACTATTTTCAACACTTTGTCGACGAAATAAAGTGTGTCCGTTATTGTCTGAATTTAATGCATGCTACGGGACTCTTCTAGAAGCAGGCAAAACTTAAAAGAAAAATGACAAAATCCATTTTTTTCCCCTAAAAGAAAAGGGAAAAAAAAAAGATTCTATCAATAACTATATGATATTATTCAATAATAAAATATAAGCTTTTATATTATTTTCCTTTTCTGGACAGGAAAGTCTCATATAGGTTAGCAATCAATTCCTCAAAGTTTAGAATAGGCAAAATCGGCTTAAATTTGTGTTCTCATAAAATAGTATTTTTTTAATGCAAGTATTCATCTCCAATTAAAAAGAAAAGAACCTCCGAGTTAGAGCTCCAACAGACGCTGTTATAGGCGATTGATTTAAACGCGCTGCTATCATTGGACCGATAGTAAAGAATCAGGCACGGTTATCGGCAGGTACCACACACGGATATTAGGCGCGTGAGTGAGCATTTTTGGATAAATAATGTAATCAAAGGGATTTAATAGTCAAATAGCAGAAATAGAATTAAACTATGAGGCAATACTTCACAAAACAGAAATACCAAACCCGCATGTAGTTTTGTGGAGAAGATGAAGAATTCAAGAATAATAAGCAAAACCTGAAAGAGAAGGAAGCTCAAGCTGGAGCTGAAGCTGAATTATTATTATTTTTTTATTAAAGAGAGAAAGAGAAAGCTTATTGACCTCACAGAGCTTGAATCTCTCTTTCAATGAGCAAATTGACTGCGGAAGAAAGCAGAGAGAGAGATTAGATAAGACTTTCAATTGAAATTTTTTCCCCCAATCCAATCATTTTTTTGTCTAATCAGATTTCAACCTGTACTTCTGCCTTTTTTTCCCTCCCTCAAGTTTATCTGCAAGTAATTTTGGGAGAGGGTGAGAAAAGCGGACAATTTCGAGAGCGAGGCACTGGGATGTTATAGATGGTATCAGAGCTGAATCTTCTCCCAAAATTCGTACTGTCAGCTTGATTTCATATTTCGAGAATGGGAACGCCACAACCAGAGGAGCTTCTAAAGAAGATCGAGAATCTCGAAGCAGGTCACGCTCATCTGAAGCAAGAAATGTCAAAGCTGAAGCTATCTGGTGCGAGCGATGCTCGAGCTGAACAAAGCCATCATCATCGACAGAGGTCGCACTCGATTTCGCCGCAACGTTCGAGATTAGGTGTGCCAAATAGGAGAGGCGGAGGCGGCGGATTTGATGGGCCAGCTTCGTGGAAGAAAGGTTCGATTTCGTTTAAACATTCATCGCCGCTTCAGAGGGAAAGCCGTAGTAGTGATCCTCAAAATGGTAATGATGGAGAAGAAGGTGGCGTTGGAAGAAGAGGAGGAGGCCCTTCAGCTGTCAATTTTACTGATAAGCAGTATCTCAATATTTTGCAGTCAATGGGACACTCTGTTCATATATTGGATCTTAACGGTCGTATAATTTACTGGTGAATATAGCTTATTGGACTTTGAGTTTTCATTTATTTGATTTGTTAATGATTCAGTATGAGGATTCATTTTAATTTTGTGGTTTCTTATTTTTTGCTGCAAATGGAGATAAAGACATAAGTTGTAATGGGTTTCTATTATTAGGCTGTTGTGGGTGATACGTTTTCAGATTAAAATTGATGTGTTTTGAATTGTATTTAGTTCGAGCTAATATGTTATGTACCGTTGATTAAAGAATTCTGGGGCTTGTGTAATGATTTCGCAGGAATCGTAGTGCTGAACATCTATATGGTTATTCATCGGAAGAAGCCCTTGGTAAGGATGGCATTGAGCTGCTTGTCGACCCCAGGGATTTTGTCTTAGTCAATGATATAATCAACCGGGTCAGTATGGGAGAGAAATGGTTTGGGCAGTTCCCTGCCAGAAATAAGATGGGAGAGAAGTTTTTGGCTGTTGCTACTAATACTCCTTTCTATGACGATGATGGAAGTTTGATTGGCATTATTTGTGTCTCTAGTGATTCACGACCCTTCCTTGAAGTGAGAGTTCCATTCTCAGGAGTAAAGCACTTCGAAACAGGTTCTGGCTCCAACAATCTTAGAAATAGCATTACAAATAAACTTGGTCTCGATTCTCAACAGCCTCTTCAAGTTGGTATAGCATCAAAAATTACTAATTTGGTTAGTCTACAACTTTTTTTTTTTTTGGGTTAATGCTTCCTTTGTTTAGTCTAGCATGTCATGTTTTGATGTTGAAACCATTATCATAGGCGTCCAAGGTAAGTAACAAAATGAAGTCAAGAATCCGAACAGGAGACAATAATGTGGATCGTGAAGGCGGGAGTGGTGAAAGTCATCATTTTGAGCATAGCCTCTCAGATTTGGGTGTTTCAGACCATAGAGAAGATGCTAATTCAAGTGGAGCTAGCACACCCAGGGGAGATGTGCCCCCATCTCCCTTTGGTGTATTTTCTCGCACAGAAGACAGAAGTCAAGGGAAAAATTTTGGAGATTCTGGTGATGAGGGTGAAGGAAAACCTATTCATAAAGTCCTAACTTCCAAGGCTGAAGCATGGATTCAAAGGAAAACATTATCATGGCCATGGAAAGCAAATGAACGGGATGGGTTAGAGGGAAGGAACGTCCGTGCTGGTTGGCCTTGGTTGCAGAATGATCAAGAAAATGAGTTGGCTCAGCGGAAGCCTCTTTCTTCTTGTGTGAGGCCAGAAAGTCAGGCAGGAGAAGGTAATCGAACTGTTAATAATGAAGCATCAGGATCCTGGTCCTCCTTCAATGTTAACAGCACAAGTAGTGCAAGCAGCGGTGGGAGTGGCAGCAGTGCTGTCAATAATAAATTGGACATGGATACTGATTGTCTGGATTATGAAATCTTGTGGGAAGACCTGACAATTGGAGAACAAATTGGGCAAGGTAGGGATTTTTTTTAACACCGAACAGGCAAGCTTTGTGATACATATTTATTAAGAGCAAAAAAAAAAAAAAAAAAGTGTACATTATAAAAAACCTCGTCTTCTATATTTCAAATTTCTTATTTCCATAATTTGATTGCTTTGCAAAATTAACCAGTTACAGTGTGGTTATCATGCCTAGAATTGGTTTGTTTTATTATCTCGTTTACCTTACTTTGCTGATGCCATCATTCTTTCCTTGTCAAATTTGATGTGAGGTTTTGCTAAGTATGCTATTTCTATTTTCTATTTACCTCTTTGTTGCTGTGCAGGATCATGTGGAACTGTGTATCATGCTCTGTGGTATGGATCAGTATGTTCTTTGCTCTTCCTGCTTATTATAGTTTTAAGTTCATATACTATATGTTAAAACGATATTGAAATAACTAGTGGCCATAACTATGCTTGGGAATTCTTCTTTGCTTCTTTCTATTCAATTTTTGTGGGTTGACAACATATTTAGGTTTTCTTTTATGTTACACAAATTATAATTAGGTTGCAACTCAAATTACTAGCATGTCCTATGATGTTTTGAATTTCAAATATTTCATCATGAGATTAAGCAATTTCTGGAAGGGAGTAAATGTTTATGGTGAATGCAAGCCTGAGGAAATGCTAGAGTTTCATTTGGAAGTGTCTTTTTCTGCAGTGACAAACTAAATATTGCTGACTAATATGTGATGCCAATTAACACCCACATTTCTGCAGGATGTTGCGGTCAAAGTATTCTCCAAGCAAGAATATACAGATGATGTGATAATGTCCTTCAGACAGGAGGTATGCTTTCAGGCAGTCATTTTTTTTTTAAAGAAAAATATTAAAAAAAAAGTTTAGTTGGTAAAGTACTAGGGAGAGAAAAACTAATTAGAATGTTATAGCCTTTTCTTGGGGGATCTTACGTTGATGATATTTGCTCAATTGTTGTCTTCGCCATTTTTTTTATTGAGGCACTAAACCGCATCCATGTAAGGTTAGGGTGATGGTTTCTAGACATGTAAATCTTGTTCCATCCACCAACAACTAAAACAGGATGGCTTCATTGAGTTTGATTATGTTTGATAGGGACCATTAATTATCTCCTGACCAAAGAAGAAGGAAAAAAAGGATCGATATGGTTTAACCAATTAACTTTAAATATATCATTGAGGTAGCATTGGCACGTTATAGTTTGGTGCTCTAATATGGATCCAGTAGATGTTGTAGAACCAAAAGTCTGAAGTGAACTTATGGTAGCCATAATAATATGAGCAGCAGAGCAGTTGAATAGGATTAAACTTGATTAGCCCTAGAGATGTGATTAAGGATAACAAAAGTGGAGGTAAGCTGTTGCATGTATTTCTCAACTTTAAGGAGAAGACTTTGGCAACATGCTTCAAGCATTTGCTAACATGTAAGAAATTTTTCACTACCCTGTACACATGATTGATTTTTGAAAGAGGTTTTGCCACATCATAAATTTATTAGAGGACCTCAAAACAAACGCATAAAAACTGCACCAAATTATTCCCTCTTTAATTGAAAAACTAAGCAAAACTAATAAGTTGCATTTTACATGAACAAAATAAGTTACTGAGTGGAGCCATAGTTCTCTGGCATTATTATTTCTTTGACTGCAACCAACATGGATATACTCTTGTTCTACTGTCTTTGTATCTTAGAATACTGAGCCTCCCCCCAAACAATTCATCATTACTTGACACTGATTTGATGATGCTGTTGATATGAAGGTATCTGTTATGAAAAGACTTAGACATCCAAATGTCCTTCTGTTCATGGGGGCAGTAACTTCACCTGAACGTCTCTGCATTGTGACAGAGTTTCTCCCACGGTTTGTACAGAATCTTTTATTTAACTATGTAGTTACAAAATGTCAAGTTGGGCTAATTATTCTTGCATTCATCTGTAATTCATCTCAGTGGAAGCTTGTTTCGCTTACTCCAGAGAAACACAGCCAAACTTGACTGGAGAAAGCGTGTTCATATGGCTTTAGATATTGTAAGTATTTTTTGGTAGCATTTTGGAGGAAATGTCTCATTCAAGTTTTGTTGCTATAGTTGCATGTTCATTTTTTTTATATCTTTCTTTTTATATTACAAATTCATTTTAGATATTTTCTGGCTTTAATTGAAGATATGATCTATTTTTATCATTTCTGTAGGCACGGGGTGTAAACTATCTTCATCATTGCAGCCCACCTATCATTCATCGAGATTTGAAGTCTTCAAATCTTCTAGTTGACAAGAACTTGAATGTGAAGGTCAGCTTTTGTAATTTTTCTATTTATTCTCAATTTGTTACGCTGTTCACTCTCTTTTGATTGCTTGAAGATTTCTAGCATTACATTCTGTTTAGTTAGACAATGTCTTAACTGAACAGGTTGGTGATTTTGGCCTTTCGCGCCTAAAGCATGAAACATTTCTTACAACAAAGACAGGAAAGGGAACGGTAGGTTCACATATCTTATATGTTGGCCACAAGATCTTTTCATTTGAATTTATTTTTGTTCCACACAAACAAAAAGGTTGCTGATTCTGGCATTTTCTGCTTTGCAGCCTCAATGGATGGCACCAGAAGTTCTTCGTAATGAGCCCTCTGATGAGAAGTATGTTGATCTGTACCCTTAAGTATCCCCCCCCCCCCCCCCCCCCCAAAAAAAAAAAAAAAAAATCCCATTTGAGCTTCTGGGTTTTGAGTACTTATATTTTCTGCTTCTTGGTTACATCAGGTCTGATGTATACAGCTTTGGAGTGATATTGTGGGAACTTACAACTGAGAAGATCCCTTGGGAAAGTCTCAACTCAATGCAGGTATAGTTTTCATGAATATATGAACCTTGAATTTCAGACAACTAAGAATGTAAATAATAAGGTGGCATATAAGATTGTTGAACTGAAAACTACCAAAAGACTTTGTTTCATATTGGTGGAAAAACTACTTAAATCAGTTATGCGAGCCCTTGAAGATATGTGGATCTTTGAAATGTTTTGTTATTTTGTTCACTCATTTGCTTGCTGAATAACAAATTTTACTTAACAGGCCACAAAGACCTGCATTTTTTATTATTTATTAATGTGTTTCTCAATTCCTTATGATATTTCATTTTATTTATTAGTTATATTGATTTTTTTGTAACTGTCATATTATGATGGGTCCAAATATGAACAATGGGTTCTTTAGGATACTTGCAGGTGATTGGAGCTGTTGGGTTCATGAATCAGCGGCTGGAAATTCCAAAGGATGTTGATCCCAAGTGGGCTGTTATAATTGAGAGCTGCTGGCATAGGTGTGTATCCTGTTCGTTCTGTCATAACAATTTATATCTTTTTTTCTGCAGCTCAATATGCACAAGCATAAATCTTATGTCCCTTGCAAATTAAATGATCGATTGAAATGACTCATGTCCTACTGTCAGCCAACGTGCCTAAACCGATTTCACAAGACCAGCTGTTTGAAATAATTATTATACATTTATATTTTGAGTTTGTTCCTGATATCTTCAGCATTGCTCAACTTCATTACCCATTTGAACCTTATCATTCATGCTTCTTTGATTAAATTTTGTCACAAGAATGAAATCCGAAGAGCTCTTGCTTAACTGGTGTTAGACATATATATTGATGGTAGCATAGTTACTGACCTATATAACTTCTACTTTTTCACTCTTTACCTAAAATACTTGCAGTGGCCCTTTCTTTCTTTCTTTGTTTTTTTTTTGGGGGGGGGGGGGGTAGTTGATTTCACATTTGTATCCTGGGTTACAAAACGCTTGTTTCATCTATTCTACTTTTTGGCAGTCTAAATTTTTGCTCTTTCAAGTTTATTATGGGCTTCATTTAACAGCAACCACATATTTGATGTTATTAATGCTTAGAGCGGGGACAAGTTCACCTTTTTAAATTATTTATTCTTAAAATTTTGGAAGGGTGGAAAAATGTTGTTTATGTGCGGTTAATAGCAAGATCAAATTCTCTCTCTGTTTATGTTTTTTTGGATAAGGCACATACTCTACTATGCACTGTAGCACTCTTGGAAAAATGTAGTGTTGTATGCGGTCTTTATGATTTGGCTCAATTTACTAGGGCATAGATCATGTGACTCACCTAGTTCTATGCAAAAAATTTTGTGGGAATACATGCATCGCAAATATCTTTTGCTGACTTGTATTTTTGTTCGTTCTCACCAGTGATCCAGCGCTCCGGCCAACATTTCAGGAACTTCTGGAAAAGCTTCGAGAGCTGCATAAACGTTATGCCCTTCAATTTCAAGCAGCTCGTTCTGCTGGTGCTGAAAACACTCAAAAGGAGTCCTAAGCACTGCCTTTGAGCTTCTTATCCTTTATTCGCTTGCAGCCAATATGATTTTTTGCACATTCTTACCAATTTCTGGTAAGCAGATGAGTTGGTACAAACAGCCTGGCTTGAAGTTGGAACCATACCAAATTGCTTATCAGAATTGTGGTCCTTTACCGTTTGCACTAGAACTTAAAAGGGGACAAACATCAGAATTGTTAGTAGTGCTGTATGCTTGGAGCCATACTTTTGGGGTTGATTGTGACCTCTATTGTAGTCCTAGATGGAGAATATAGGGTGCTATTAAAAAATTTGTACAGGAGACCGAGAAAGCAAAAACTTCGAGTCTTCATTGGACTGAAGGGATTAGGATCAGAAAAAGTTTCTTCCCTTTATATTCTTTGTTAATCATGGTTGGAGCTTTGTAATTACCCACTTGAATCAACAAGGTGCGGCTTGGCATGTCAGATTCATTATTGATTAGTCCGTTCTAAACTAATCCGTAAATGTGATTCCTACGTAGCTCCACTTCCTTTATTTGTAATCAAGTGGCAGAATTTTGTGCACGATCAAGGGATAAAAGGGGTTTGACCAGTTGCTGCAAATTTCAGTTGAAGTTTTGAGCAAGGTTTGAAACCCCTGATTTGTACTTTTTAGTGGTCGAAGTCATATATCATGCTTGCGTAGTCCCTTTAAAGAATAAATTATATTTGGAAGTAAGCATTCAGGATGTCTGATATGCCATGAGCGCCTTAATGTATTTTAAATCAACAATTAGTCAGCGTTTGAGGTGCATTTGGGAGTGTTTTTTGTATGTTACTCTAAATTAAATCGGGGAGTTTAAGAGAGAATAAAATGAAACGGTTGTCAGTAAAACGAAATGAGGTGAAAAAAAGTGTCTAATTTGAGTATAAAAAAAAAAAAAAACTCACAATGTGGGTGACCGATACTAAATGTGGACATTTTTTTGTGAGGATTTAGACTTTTGTTCCTCACCTTCTGAGAACTTATCCCATCCCAACAGCTATGATTAATGGGTCAAAATAATTAAATTAGGTGAACTTTGGACCGGCAGTCATGATAAACTCTACACAAGCAGCTCCCTCTCTCATCATTTTGTCTGTTTTTGTTCACTCTGGACTCAAACTAAAAGTTACATTTTCTCTTTTTTGTTGCACTCCTTTATTGCTTATTTGCCTTATTAACGTGGATATGACAATGAGTATAGATACAAACAAGAGAGGCCACTAAGCCTAACTTTTTCATGCAACTTCTGGAATCAACATCTTAAGTGGAGAAAAATTTTCTAAGCTCTGATTAGGATGATTATGTTTTTATAGAGCTTTATCACTTGCAAACTAAACTTTCCAACAAGGAAACAAACCACTGCACAAAGATTCCACCAATCGGCAGTGCTGCTCTTTTTCCTTTCTTTTCTTTTTTAGCTATATTCCAATGTTGTGTTTTGTATTGCATGTAAATTTTGATGTTAGCCGTTTCACCTAGCTCGTCTATTTTAGTTCCAATTGTTAATAAATTTAGATAACCCTTCAAAGCCAAGAAAGAGAAGGTTAAAAAAAAAAAAAGATGATGGAATTTTTTTTTGTCTTTCTAGTTTGCTTTAATTATCAATTTAATTCTTGAAGTTTGATCTTTTATCGATAAAGTCCCAATTCTTCATAACCATACATATAACGTAATGCCTAGAATTATATAATTTCAACTTATACGTAAAAGAAAAAAAAATGATTCATTTTTATCTTACTTTCACACCTCTTATTATAACACACCCTACATCCCCTTTCAATGATAAGAGAACGGATTCTATATAATTATAAAACTCTACAAAGTTAGTTGATAAAGACTAAAATTAAGGAATTAATAACTTACTCAAACTTAAAGGACCAAGAAATTTATTATCCCAAAATGGAAAAAAATTATATTCTCACTCATAATTATTCATAATAAATTTGTTTTTATAGTTCTAATGTAACAAATAAATATCATTTCACATCCTCCTTGCCAACATTGTTGAGAAAATCCATGGAACATCACTGTTTACCAAGGTTCAAAAAACCGGACCGGGCATCGAATCGGATGAGGCACTGGTTCAAGGGTTAATGGTCGGATCGGGGTCGGACCGGGTCAAACCGGATTATATTAAAATAATAAAATTTTATTGATATTAACATTAATAATCACTAATATCAAAATGTAAATGTAGATAGGTATGCATGATTCATCAAATATGAATATTTTAATGTTTCTATAAAGGAAAAAAGAGAAAATATTAGTTGATTACACATGAAAATAAATATTATTCTACAATCTACAGACTAAAATACAAATATTAAGAGTAACAATAATAAAATATTAAGTATATGCAAGTAAAATATGATTTAAAGTATTATAGTTTCCTAATTTCTAAAATTGAGTGAAATAAAAGTTAGTAATTAGGTGAATTATAATAAAATAAAAAAATATTTTTTTTTAAAAAAAGGGGGTCAAACCGGTTGAACCTCCCGGGTTGACCGGTCTTTACTGGTTCAACCGAGTTGAACCACCGGTTTGACCGGTCAACCCGCCCCCTCCGGTTTTTCTGCTCGCTCGGACCGGACCCATGGCCGGTTCACGGTTGAACCGGCCGGTCCGGTCCGGGTTTTATTTCATTGCTGTTTACAAATTTTATTGGTCGAAAAGGCCTAAATTTGAGCATTAATAATTCTTGTGTATAATAAAATCATGCATAATACCAATACATTCCGTGTATAAAATTATATGAGATCCTTTTGGCCAATAAAATTTTGAAATAACAACCTTTCACTGATTTTCACAATGCAGTATAACCCATTTTTGGTCAATGTTTTCTCCCGCTTATTAATATACAAACTAATGCTAGTTTTTATAAGTTGAGTCTGAGCAATGTAACGGAATGCCAATATTCGTGGCCATGCACAAAGCATAAGCTCTGTTTTTCCCACAAGAAAGCCGTTTGATTTGAGTCTGAAAATTGGTAAATAAACCATGCACTTTTCAATACAGTGAATCTTTCAGACATTCACCCAAAAACACAAAGTTACTAAGCTCAAGCAAAGATCTAATTTACCCACACAAAAAAAAATCTGAATAAATCAGACATCTGATTGTATACAATTGAGGATCCAAATTTTGACACATTTAGCGAAGCAAATGCCTAATGGCAGCAACAGCATCACCTTTATGCTCACGCAAGGTTCTTTCAGCCACCTTTTTGTCCAGCTGTTGAGCGCATTAAAAAAGGAGTTACCAGACTATCCTATAAACCAGAATGAGCAGCTTCAACAAGTTGTGACACTTAAGTTCAAGAAAAAGTTACCTCTAGTTCATTTGCGATTATGTCAACATCAGCTGCATTTATCTTCACAGCAGCCAGTTCTTTCTCCCTGGAAATGAGGATGCTATACATGAGATTTAAGATATATAAAGATTGACCGATGCATAGACTTATATTGTGAACGACAGAATTGGTGGTGAGAGGATACAGTAATGAAATTTGAATATAAGCTCATAGTTCATATTTGCACAGTAAATAATGATGTGGTGAGTAGTTCAGTCTTTTTCGAGAATAACATTCTTTTGCCATTAGTATATTTTGCAGAACCACCTTTGCTATTTGGAATGATTATAACATAGACTTATATTCTGAACGACATAATTGGTGGTGAGAGGATACAGTAATGAAATTTGAATATAAGCTCATATTTCATATTTGCACAGTAAATAATGATGTGGTAAGTAGTTCATTCTTTTTCGAGAATAACATTCTCTTGCCATTAGTATATTTTGCAGAACTACGTTTGCTGTTAGGAATGATTATACGGTAAACTAATCATATTGAATGATCAGTTGAGAAATGATCACCCGTGCAATGCAAGAGAGGTCCTGCTCGTTAGTGGTTAAAGGGAAAATATGTTTCCATAAAGAATGCAAGTTATTTAACTGAAGATTTCAATCCAAACATGGGGACAAAAGAAAGACATGCGCAGATTAAGTAGAGCAGATTGGCCACTAAGATTTAATGAACAGCTACAAGTATCTGTCTTTATTGAACAAATGAACTTTGGGAGTTAGAATTGATGCACTTCCGACACTTTTAAAGATTTGTTGCTGAGTATATGCTCAAGGTGAGGAATTGCTACGATCTGTGTATTAAGGGACACCAAATCAGTGTGTATGGTTGTTTCACAACTTATCTCACACTATCAAATCTAAATTGGTTTAAGCATGCTTATATTACGACGAGCTTTTACTTCCCCCAACGATATCTTGTAAACTATAACATCCGATTCATGCCAGCATCAGACAAATCAGCAACCAAATGCAGAAGAAAACTTAATGAAAGTTCAAACTTTACAGACCTTTATAAATTTTAACCAGCAAAAGTTAAATAAGATTTATATGTTCAGATAAAAGGCAATCGCTTGAAAATTCAGGAAGACGATAATCTGCATATTCTGGTTAAGATGCTGGCGACTGAAATTTCTATCTTCTGAGGGCAATTCAGTAAAGCATGGAAGTTTCTATTGACACTTAAAAGCTTTCTTCTTTCACTAAAAAGGAAATAAAAGAAGAGGAGGAGGAGGAAGAAAGAAAAGTTCCTTCATGGCATCAAACATGCAAATATTATTCTTACCTAAAAAAAACATGCAAATATTAACAAGCTAATATCAGTCTTGGTTCATAGCTTTGACTAATCAGGAGAGAATAATTCATATTTGGGATGTGTCTAAGAAAAACACCTGGATTAATAAAGCTGGTTCAAAAGTTTGAACTGATTATTAAATTTCAGACTAAAAGGAGGAGCTTGATAAAAAACAGGCTTTTCCCACAAGGTAATACCCAGCCCACAAAGCATGAAAAAAGCCTCTTGTGATGATCAGAACAGATAAAATCATCCAGCAAAATTTGCACTAAAGCCATCGGGTAGTAAAGTGGAAACAGACATACAACCCATAGCAGCTTATTAAACTGCCAAAGACCAAACCCTTTTCAACATTAAAAAGTGAAGGTTTAAGGTTGTTGGCCAAGTCTAACAGATGATTTTTATATCCTAGGAGTAAAACAGACACACACATTAAAGAGCCTCTTGAAAAATTCGATAAGAAAAAATGTGGAAGAAATAGAATACAATTGTATTGAAACTTCTAGAAGTCCAAACTTTGAAAGAGTCCAAGTCTCTTCATTTCCATTCTATAACTTGCAATAACTTCTATATTAGATAAATGAAAAATCTTCTACCAAATGCATGTAAGGCTAAGATATCATACATTTAAGATTTTCTGTTGTTACAATAAAATTAGCTAGGAAAAATTTAAAATACGTAGTTGTATAGCGGTGGCACATCATGTTGGATTTCTGCAAACAAAATAGTGAAATACATGCTAGGGTGCATAAAAACAAGTACTGCAAATATAGAGCATATGTAATAATAAGATAAGCCTAATGAGTAATGAGTAATGACGACTGAATATTCTATTAAAGACGAAATTTTCTTATAACTTCTCACCATAGCCTAAGCCACAATAACATGTTCAGAAAGTCTTCATAGCTCAAAAATAAAATACTTACTGATTTAAACCGTGTTCTGGGGAAAAAAAAAATCAAAAGCTCAAAAAGGCTTATGTTTACCTCAAACGCATGGCATTCCAGTCAGCTTCTGCAGATGCAGCAATTGACGCCATGGCCTACCAAATCACATAAACGTTAGAAACCATCGCATAAAACTGTTCAAGTATAACACACTGCCCTAATCATCATATACCAAGCTTCAATCACTCAATTTAATAACAAATTCATACAAATTTTTGATTTCTCAGAAAAAAAAAAAATACAGAATAAAAGAGTAAACATTAAAGAGACCAAGAGGAACCTCTTGGACGCGAGTGGAATCGAGCTGGCGATCCTCGACGCGATCAGTGAGCTTATCAAACGCTTTGCTCTGTTGCTGTAAGTCCTTGGAATTCTCAATCCTCTCTATTCCCTCATCTGCAGCCTCCATTTTTTTTTTCTCTTTCAAGCTTTTTTTTTTTGGGACAAAAAGTTCCTATAGAGAAATTCGAAACAGAAAATACAGAAATCTCGATTGCGAGTAGATTTGTATGCCCTAAAGAATAAAAAAAGGTCGATCCTTATTGATGGTGAGACACACGACGAGCTTGCAAGAACAGAAAAAATGAGCGGCTTGAGAAGATACCTTCTCTGCGTTGTTGAGTCGAATAACGTTGCCTTATTGGGCTTACAGTGGGAGCTTTGGAAATTGGGCCTATATTGAGATTAGATTTATTGGGCCTGGAATTTTTAAATTTTTGTGATGGTGAAAAATAAATATTCATCATTTCCTTAATATAATATTTAGTTGACTCTTTTTGGAAAGACTAAGGAAAGTAAATAAGTCTTTTAATTATAATATATTTTATGTATTTTTAGATTATATGTTAGCTTATAAGTGAAATAAACTAATTTATTGAAAAAATTCAGGTAAATGGATTTATAAGTAACTTATTTAACTTTCTTAGGATTTTCAAAAAAATCAATATTACATTTTATATTTAGCAACAGAGGGAGTAGAACCTTTTGTCTTTGAAAAGAGAGTAAGGCCCAATCCTGACGAGCCATGAATATTAAGGTGCACTCATTAAACCAAGTGTATTGTTTAGGGTTCGGTATCATAATCATTCAATAGTATTTCCATGAGATACCTGAAAAGCATTCATCTTGTTCGTCAATGTTCAAAAAAAGGCACATTCCATAACTTTTTAAAATTGCATTGAGGAGATCCATTTTCATGAAAGACAAGAGCTTTTCTATTGCAATCAACGATTTAAATTTGCTTTTGAAGAATAGTGAGGAAAAATTATAGTTAGAAGATCTACCTTCCCTAATGCCTATATTCAAGTGCAAAGCGACTTTTGGATACAATGATTTCATCATCACCTAATTTATTATAGCTAGATGGTGGGGGTCATATAATATATTGAGCCCTGTAGCTGTAGCAAACTTCATTATTATATGGTCATTATCACTCTTATGGAAGAGTTCCCGTGCTTTTATTAATATAACATCACTTTCATCCATCATTGGTATTCAGGAATATAGCAAAATCCTTTAAAAGCTACACGGCCTTTTCATTCATGTGGTGTTTGAACAGTTAGTGTTACAATATTTGAAAGTATCACCAATTTTTCTTTGGTCATGCTATTTATATATTATCACATTTAATCTTTAATATAAAAGCCAGATAACCTTCAAAAACCACATGAGTTGTACAATTCGTAATAGTACCTTCAAAAAATGAGGGGATATGTGCATGGGGGATGGACATCCACATATGTAAAATGCTTTCTATACATAACACTTTTGTGGTTTTGTCCAAGAGCTTTGTTACTTGTTCATTATTGTAAAGGCATTGAATTACAACGAAATTTGCTACGTGCACGGATCTCATAATTGAAAATTGGCCGCATCCTCAATCAATCATTTAAATGTTAGCAGGCAATTTGAGTTAAGTCCTTGAACAGAGAAGGATATGAAAATCAAGAAATATATATCATAAATGCACGAGCAAGCTTGTATTAGAGGTCAAGACTTGCATGAGTTATGCACTGTCAGTTATTAGCAATCGAAGTATTTGAGAGAAGAGACAAGGTTTTATTATAAGGAGTTCATCGGGCTATATATAAAGTCTATCTTCTAGTACACTTCGGAATGAAAGGACAAATAGAAGTTTAGATATCTCAATCATTTGAAAAAGAGATCTCAACGAAATACATTAATGGTTAAACCATCTACGCACGCTTAGTGACAATATAAATACGGGTGATGATTGTGAGGCTAAATCTCACATAAAGCGTTGAACATCAAGACTTGTATACTTTGTTTTGTCTAATTAAAGATGACGAGGAATTTTGTGAGTGGGACTCTAGTGCTGTTGCTATTAATGGTGATTGTAGGAATATCCGAGGGTCGAAGAGTCAAGCTAGGCGAGCTTCATGGAATTGAAGGCGTCAAACCAGCTGGTTATGGAAACTACGGTAACGGTAGTGAAGGAGGGTATGGTAGTGGCTATGGAAGTGGGCATGGAGAAGGAAGTGGGGGAGGGGGTAAGGGAGAAGGAAAAGGTTGTGGAGGT
Source organism: Mimosa bimucronata (assembly GCA_037074515.1). Lineage (NCBI taxonomy): Eukaryota > Viridiplantae > Streptophyta > Magnoliopsida > Fabales > Fabaceae > Mimosa > Mimosa bimucronata. The sequence continues at coordinate 35,103,807 of CM073444.1, forward strand.
GGAGAAGGAGGTGATGGAGGAAGTTATGGAGGAGGAGGATACGGCAAAGGAGAAGGAAGCGGAGAAGGATATGGCTCTGGTGGAGGGGGAAGAGGAAAGGGAAAAGGAGAAGGAGAAGGAGAAGGAGAAGGTTGTGGAAGTGGAGGTGGTTATGCCGGAGGAGGAGGAGGAGGTTGTGGGAAAGGGAAAGGGAAAGGAGAAGGATATGACTATGGAGGTGGTGGAGGTTATGATGGAGGAGATTGTGGGAGTGGAGGAGGCTACAATGGAGGGGGTAAGGGAAAAGGTTGTGGAAGGGGAAAAGGAAGAGGAGGAAGTTATGGGGGAGGGGATGATGGAGGAGGAAAAGGTTGTGATGGTTGTGAAGGAGGATCAAATGGAGGAGGTTACGAAGGTGGTGGTGATGGAGGCCAATGTAGTGGTGGAGATGATGGATGCGATGAAAGTGGGGAGAATGGAGGTGGTGGGGGTATAAGTATCGGGTTGGGTATAGGTGGTGGCAATGGTCCTAGTGGCAGTGCTGTTAAGACCGGTGGAGTTTACAATGCTACCGGTGCCAATGCTGGATCAGTTGGTGATAAATTTTGAATTGAATTAAATTCTTCCAATTAATTAATAATCATTAGCCTGTATTTGAGTCATATAATTGAGTGTGTGTGACATTATTATAAATGAATAAACAACCTGGATCACAAAAAATCAATAATAGAAGTGAATATGAAAGCCACGTACGCTAGTGTCAAGAGCAGGTGAATGCATCCTAGAGGAGAATGTGTTGCCAACAGATGTTGGTGGTAATGTTGCATGACCTGTGGGAAGGAAGTGGCTCAACAGGCCCTGTCCCTATATGCCACTTCCAACTTTGAATGCAAATGATATTGTTCATATATTTTTAAAAGTTACGTTATACTCCTCCTTCTCCATTCTTAAATATATGTGTCTTATTTCGATAGATGGGTTTGTTCCTAAATATTATATCTCTTTCTATTTTTTTTTTTTCATATTTTTCTTAAATTATCTTTATTAGCATTCTTCAATAATAAACAAATAAAAAAGGGAGGATGAGAATAAAGGTAGGTGGTTAGGGTATTTTTGTGATATAATGTGATTTTAATTAATTTAACCAACATCCTTAATCTAATCAAATTAGGTAAATATGTCTTATATTTAAAAATGGAGGGAATATATATATACTTTAAGTATATATTAGTGATATTTGGTTGGCAAATTTTCTTTTAGTGATGTTTGACCTATATGTTATAATCAGTGATCAATATAACCTATAAAAGTTAAACAAAAAGTACTGTACATGTTGTTCATTAGTAAATTAAATAAAAAACCATCTTTGCTATGCATTTACGAAGAAATGTCATTGATTACAGAAAAGTATAATAAAGTTGTTTTCAATAGAATATGCAGTGTATACTTTTTCCAATACATGTTGTGACAAATTTGTAAAATTTGTTGCAATATATCCATATTTGTGAAAGATCAGTCCATAACGGAATAAATTCGCAACAAACTTTTTTTGATAATTTTTATCATAAGTTCTATTTTTGCTTGTAGGTTTTAAGATTTGATCTAACCTACAAATGCTATAGATTTCCACAATCAACCTATATACTGGCTGCAAGCTAAGTGTGATATATGCAGATTAATGGCTAGAAAGCCAGATCTCGCACTAATTACATGCATGCCTAGCTTTAATTAGAGAACTAATAAAGGATGGCAAAAAAAATAGAACTAAATAAATAAACCACTAGATGGGACAATCTTCCAGCTTCCCAGTTTTGTTCATACTCTATTCTTTTTTTTTTTTTCCTTCCAAATTAATCATACTCTATTCTTTGCTTTTCTTTGCTTACCGACTTCTCAACTTCTAAATCACACTCTATTCAAAACTAATGATGGAGACATTTTTTCTATAAAATTAAACATTCTGTTCATGATTATCCTCGTTTAACAGTATGGTGTTTCACAAGAAAAATATGAAAATTGTCAGGCAAAGAGACAGAAGAATACAACTTCATTCATGGATGGAATGAGACAAATAAATCCTGGCACTACAAAAAAAAACATGGTTTACTGGCGGTTCATTTAGTAGCGGAAAACTAAAACCGCCACTAATTACATATTAGTAGCGGTTTTAATAAGAAACCGCGACTAAATCTGTATGTTTGACCAATATCAAAGATAGTGGCGTATTTTAGTGGCGGTTAGTCTCACAAAACCGCCACTAAAGTGGCGCCAATTGGCGGGAAACTTAGCGGCGTCTCATTAGTGGCGGTTGTGTTGGAAAAACCGTGAGAAATTGAAAGGTCATGTAGTTAGTGGCGGTTCTCTTAAGACCGCCACTCATTAGTAGCGGTTTTTTGTGTAGTTAGTGGCGGTTCTCCTAAAACCGCTACTAACTTAACAAATTTATTAATTGTAGGAGTAATTTAGTAGCGATTTAAGCGACGGTTTTCCAAAAAATAACCGCTACATTTAGTAGCGGTTCTCAAGAACCGCTACTAAATGTGCAAGAACCGCTACTAATAGTAGCGGTTCTCAAGAACCGCTACTAAATGCGCAAGTACCAGTTTTTGGTGCAGTTAGTGGCGGTTCTCTTAACCGCCACTAAAACCGCTACTGATTCCCGCCTACAACAATTATAAATACCTACTCCTCTCCTCATTTCATTCAACCTCATAAAACCTTCCTTCTCAATTCTTCTCCTCTGATGCTCTTAATTTTTCCATCAATCTCATTAATTTATCTTTTATTTTTTTTATTCTAATTATTTCATTCAATTTTCAATCATATATATCTACTAACTTTTTTTGTTTTTGTTTTCATGTGTACGTACTCACTATCTTCATTTGAATACTATTAAATTAAATTGATTAGTTATAATCACCTTTTTTCATACTATGAATTATTTATTTGACATATCATTTTGGATATAACAATTGAGAAAATGTGATAAAATTTTTTTATGAATGTTTAATGTTAACTTTTTTAAAAAAAGTTTTATAAAATTAAACATTATTGCAAATAGTAAAATTGGGTATGATCAGAATTTTTTTTTATATTTTTGAGCATCCAGTAGCGGTTCACAAACCGCTACTAATTTTTCCTCATTAGTAGCGGTTCTGAACCGCTGCTAGTATCTGATTAGTGGCGGTTTTTGTTTCCGCTACTGGATTAGTAGCGGTGTTGACCATATTACCAGCGGTTTTTATAACCGCCACTAAATGTTAGTCACGGGTGATTTACTAGCGGAATGTAAAACCGCTAGTAACCACTTAGTAGCGGTTAAAACCGCTACTAATAAACTGTTTTAACCGCTACTAAGTGCCGCTTTTTTTGTAGTGTGGTAATCAACTAACCCCAGTTGGGCATAGAGAGAGACCCAATAGTTATCCAATTTTGGGTAATATATACATCTTAGTTGTGTTTCGATTGGCTTCTGAAAAGTAACTTTTTTTCAATATGACTTTTTCAGGACTAAGATTGGATAATATCTAGATTGTGTGAAGTGATTTATGTTTGTATTTGTGATGATAGAAGTAACTTTTTTTCAATCTGACTTTTAGAAACATGTTTGGATGATTAATTTGAAAAGCAAATGCAAAATTATTAAAAAGAACATGAGGACATGATTCTAAATAAATAATACATATATAATATGCATATATTCTTATAGTTGAGGAATTTGGGGTGTTTTTGAAGATTTTAAAGGTTTAGTTATTCCTTTATTTTAAGGAAAATAATTTTAAAAAAAATTATATTTTTGGCTTAAAAGAGGATATTTTTGGAGAAAATAGTTGAAAATTATTATGATAAATTTTTGAAGATGAAAGGAAAAGTTTAGGTTAAAAGAAAATATTTTATTTGAGAATTTTAGAGATCTAGTAGTCTAATTTTCTGACTCACCCCCCCCCTTTCTTCCCTTCAATCATGCTTCTGAAACCATAGAAGCAAGAAAATGTTGCTTTTTCCCAATCTAACTTCTAAACCCATAAGCTAGCTTGAGAAAAAGCCAACCCAAACATAAAAAATAAGGAAAAGTCCGATTGAATCCACTTTTGGCTGTGGCGCCGTACTTCTGGTGCATCCCAAACACACTGCTAATGTGTTTTTGCCATTTTTATTTTTAATTAATTCAATTCTCGTTTATCATCTTTTTCTCATAGTACATTGTATTCTCTTTTATACTCTTCTTCATTACTAATATATTTCTCTCTCTTATTTGCTCCTTATAAATAAAGTCATGCTTGGAACAAATGTTTATTGCTTTCATATTTCTTACTATTAATATTTAACTGAGTTTTAAAATTGCCTAATTCAATTATTAGGCTCTTCTAAAAACATCGGAGGGCTCATATTTTACTAATTTAAGGGTATTACAATCCGCGAATAGGAAATTACTAACTAACCGTACTCACTAATTAATATATATTCCGACAAAAATGATTATTTCTTAATTTTGGATACTTATGCACACCTTGAAAATCCAAAATCGCCTTGTATTTTTAAATATATTACGTCACAAAAAATGCTATATATTTTGAACAAGGGAGTATATATAGTTGTGAAGTACTCATTGAATTGCAGAAAATTTTGCTAGATGCGTACAAGGTTTTCCCTCTATCTGAAAATAATGGGACGGACATAAATGAGCTGCATCCATAGTTAAATATTTAAATATTTTACCAACGTTCTTGGTACGTATGTTTCGATTCGATTTAATTGAAGTTCAAATCTGTGTGCGCGTACACATGATTCTATTACTAGTTAGAAGACCTATATATAAGTTAAATTTGTCTTGTAGTCGAAATTGGAATGTAAGGATGATTAGAGAAGTTTAGGCTTAGCAGTATATATCACAGAAAAAGAAATCTAAACTAAACGCATTAAATAACGAATATTAATCGACCTGCGATTCAGTAATATAAAAACCACTGATTTTCTTCAAGCTAAATTATACTCACCCAACAAGAGCTTTTGTTACAAAGATGAGGAATTTTCTCTTGTCATCAGTACTTGTAATTATAATGATACTACTATCAACCCTGGCCTTGGGAATATCAGAAGGTTATCAAAGAACCAAAAGTGGTCAACATTATTATGGCGTTGAAGATATTGCTTCTGGCTATAAAGGGTATGGTAATGCCACCGGTGGGGCCAGAGGAAATGGCGGTGCCGGTGGTCGAGGAGGTGATTCTGGCAAAGGAACAAGTTGTGGAAAAGGAGGAAGTGGGGGAGCATCAATAATATATAGATGTTGGTTTTAAAGGAGGAAAAGGGGGCATGGGGTGGCAGATCCATTTTCGAGGCAAAAAAGGCGGCGATGGTGGCGACAACAATCATGGAATTGGGCTCGGCGGTGGTGGAGACTACAATAATGTTAGTGTCGGAGGCCGAGTTGGCGACAAAAATTTGATTTAAATTCTTCTAATTAATAATCATCGTATGTATTTATGTGTGTCCTAACAGTGTGGATGTTAATGCTAGTAGTTATTTAGAGTTTGCATGTACTATAGGAAAGGTATTTCAGTAAAAAAAAAAAAGGAAAGAAAGAAAGAAAGAAAATGTATTTTATTTTCTTGATGTAAAAATAAGATATACTACAGTACTAGTATAATCTATTGTATATGTTGTTTAATAAAATTCATGCCATTTTCAATCATTTTATATTGAAACTAGCTTTTCAATAATTCATGCAAACAACTTCTAATTTGGAAAAAAATAATTTTCTTTGCTATCAATCCAGACATAGATCACATCACATTAAATCTGTTCTTATCCAATTTTAAGTTTATAAATAAAAATCCAATTAAAAAAAAATCAAATTTCTCACCACTAATCCAAATATATACGTTAAGATTTGAGTGACCATTTACTCGTAACAAATAATTCACAAAAGGTTTATGTTAATATGTAATGTAAAGGTGAATAAGTCTGCTTCCTATATGCTAAATAGGTTTAAAGCTTCACCCCTCACAAACTATGCCCGTATTTGTAACGATTCTCAACATTTATAACTGTGTTTGTATTTGTCTTCAAAGGCACGTAATCGTGAACGAGTTATATATCTTATGAATTGAGGGAGGATGGTAACTTTGTTCAATATGTACATTTTAATTTCTTTGCTTTTTTTATTTAGTTAGGAACATTAAGACCCCTTTGTCTTGTTATTAGGACACTACTTGTGTATAATTAGTTTCCAGATAAAGCAGTTATTCATTTGTCATTTTACCCTTTTTTTTTCCTAATAAAAATATATGTTGACTACTAATTAGATCATTTTTTTATATACAAAACGAATTTAAAGATTTGTGTATACATACATACAAATAAATCCAGATTCTTCATGTCATATATTCTTATTAATAATGAACGTTGCAGAGTGTTTGAAACTATTTGAGAATGAAAATATGTTGTTAGCTATGCTTGATGTGAATGGATCCACGTTGGGTAATTTTTATATGTTTTTCTTTAGTTTTAACATTCAATTCAATTATTTGATTTACAATCATCTTTTGATTGTGTTCAGGAAGATTTTCTTCTCTTTGAAGAGATTCCATGAAGTAGAAGCCACAAAATCCAAAGATTTGACATAAAAATGTGATGTTCTTTATAAAAGTATGATAAAGATGCTTTGTTTTTTAAAATCTTGAATATTCAATATAGTATGCAGTTTTGATGATGTGTTGTAAGAAAAAATTTCACAAATTGCAAGTCAGTTTGGAGAAATTAAGACAAAACAGCTTGTTGTAGTTAATTATCAAAGTGATGACAAAGAAAACGTGAGCGACACATATTATTGCGCTTTAGTTTTAAATTCAAGGATTCTTCGAAGACATATTTAAGATACCTATTACCATCTCATTTATATCTTTGTTAATGTAACTTTTAGGGTATATACACATAATTACATATAATCAATTTATTTTTTACATTCCATGTAATTGTTGAAATGATAAGTCTTGGGTCTGATACCAAGCATATGTAAGGTTGAGGATGCAAAGAAGATAAAGGTAATTTCTTGTCGCAATGTAAGAAATAAGTTTTAGATGTTACAACTCAAGAAACCCAAATTGAGTTATTACCATGCCGAGGATAATTTCAGTTTAATTTGGCTCGAATAGCATGCAATTTTTTTAAAAATTTTTTTGTTGGTTTTGTGAATACATAGTTGTTCCACAGCATTAGTTTTCTTGGCATTTATCTTATAATTGATTGATTATGTGACTATCCTAAAGATCTCATATGATTCCAATTTTTTAATATATTTAAATTTTAATTTGACTTGTAATGGGATATTATGTAGAAATGTAGGGAAAACACATTTGTTGGTACACAAACTTTTATTCAATTTTAATTGAGTGACATTGTGTTCTTCTATCATCATGAAATGCTTTAATTTAAATTATGCCAAAAAATGCTTTAATTTAATTTTGTTAGCATCATTAATCCCTGTACAAAAGCTAACAACACTAACATAGCAAAGCTATATGAGTTAAAAGTAGTAATTGAATAGAATTAATTATTTAATTAGGAGATTAAAAATATACAAATACCAAAATCAAAATTGAACCAAGATATATATGTACCAACAAATGATTTTTACCAAAATGGTAAATAATTACTAAGTGTGAAAAAGTTTACCTCGTTGTGCAATTTGCATTACAAATTAATTCTTCTGTCAAAAACTTGAAATGTGATTATTTTCAAGGGATATATACTGTGGATAATATTAATTAATTATATTTTATATTAAACTACTTTTAAAAATGGTTACTTTGAAGCATATTGTTTTGGGAACTAGCTAAGTGACGCGCATATGTGTATACATATGTGTATATATATACACTTCCTCCGGTTCATAATATAAGAGGTAACATTACAAATTTTTAAATCAATGATATGAGAGGTACTAATATGTAGAGTAATAAATCTTTGTTTTTCGTTTATACCTTTGTATATTAAATGCAAGTAGAGGAAAGAAAACGTGTATAATAAATTATATATAAGAGAAATAATAAAGAACTTTATTAAATATAATGTGAAAATAATAAATGATTCTAATATGTTTTGTATGTGTAATAAATTTGACTACCTATTATAATACTCCTCCGTTCCAAAATATAAGACATATTTATCTAATCTGATTAGTTTTTGGATGTTAGTTAAGTTAGCTAAAAACATATGATTTTACTAAAATACCCTAACAACTTACCTTTATCCCCACCCTCCTTCTTTTACTTATTTATTATTTAAGAGCACCAATAAAGATAATTTAGGAAAAAATTGAGAAAAAATATAAAGAAATCCTATATTTAAGAACAAGCCTCTCTCCACAAATAAATCCTATATTTAGAAAAGTATGTAGCATGGATAGGAGGGAATTTTATATATATAATGTAAGTCATGTCTATGGGTTGACCATCTCCGGGACCTCCCTCTACAGTCTCCTAGACGAGTTTGCAATGTTCATTGTTCATATAGCAACTTTTTGAACCTTTTTTAAAAAATAGTTGTTGTCAACTTCATGAATTCAACTCTACTATTCAGTTAAAAAAATATGTACTATTATCATTTTCATAAGATATAAATAAGTGAATTTTATAAATTAAAATTTTGTTAATATTGGTCAAAGATAATAAATATATAAAAATACGACTTGTTTTTCTTAAAAAAACTTTTATTTTATGAAAAGAGTGAGTGAGTGAGATAAATGATTAACGGGAGGCAAAAAGAAAATTTTTCTAAAACTTTAAAACAGGTTATTTATCTTTTGATTTATAATTCCAAATGCCTTCCAATCAGCACCATTGTATATTTTTGAAAAATTATCGAATAGGGATTGTTAAATCACTAAAACGAGTAAAACAATGATCGAAGTAGATTATCCACTCAAAGCAAGCTCTCTCTATCCGTCCAAAATACTTTTCACACTTCCTAGCTACTTCAAATCAAAGTACTGTTAAAACTTAAAACGAAGAGCCCATACATCCTCACCACCTTCAAGATGTATTAAAAGATTAGTTAACGGATTAGCATAAGTTAGTTTAACATAAAAATAATTCTTAAGATTGCTTCAGGAAATCTTGAAGGGCTAATACTCTTAAACTATAATGCAGGCAGAATTCCGCCTAGATAAAAAAACAAAAAAACAAAAAACAAAAAAAAAAAACTCACGCATACGTACAGTGGAAGAATACGGGAGATGTTGAATAATTTACCCTAATCCATGAACATTATTGTTTGCTGAAGATACTCACAAATAATATAATCAAATTACATAAATTAAAAACTTGACATGAACGAACTAAAAAAAATCCAAAAAACATTCTTATTTAAAAAAAGTGAGTGCGTGGATAATAATACGATGGGATTAACCAATAAGTTTTTTTGCCATCGGATTAACCGATAATTGATGAAGGCAAAAATAAAAAATCTATCATACTAAAAATTTCAAACAAATTAGTAATTTCTTATAAATAATTATATTATTAATAGAGGCGGTAGTACTGTAACTTTTTTACAGTTTGGTGCGGCAGGAAGCATTCAATGTCAAGCAGGGATTTGCACAACTTGATGTATAGTGAGAGCCAGAATTAAACGAGCCCTTTCAATTGGATTTTTCCAAGGAAAACATTACTCCCACTGCACTTATTTATAAGAGTAAAAAATTTGAATAAATTAATCCCTTTTTTATAAGAGTCTGATTAGGTTTGTCAATGCATTTAATGCTTTTTTTTTTCCTCACTTTACCTATCATTATTTTCTATATTCACATTCTCTTTCGTACTTATTTCTATCATTATTATCACATTTATCTTTTTTATACATTCCATCATAAATAAGGACAAATTTGATAAAACAAAATTATTTCAAACATATATATCATTTTCAACCACTTTCTACGTGATTTTGCTAGTTTAACTCTTATATATAGGGACGGAGAAAATATTTGAAAAAGCTTTGACATACTCCCTACGTCTTTGTTATAAGAATTTGACAATCAAATTATGTTTCTAAGAAAACTATTAAAAGCTATCACCCTGTTTCTTATTTTAAGTTTACCTTAATTACTTTTCACATGCAAATGAGTAGAAGTTATAACATTAAATATGACCTATTTTTAAAATTTTTCTAACTTTACCCTTATTTAAAAATAGGTGTGAAAATATTATTTTATGCATTATAAACATTCTCTCTCATCTTCCATATTTCCAACATAGGGGTAAAATAGTCAAAATAACATTATTTGATCCCAAACTGGACTTATATTTAAAAAAAAAATTTGTGGTAGTTGGACTTATAATAAAGTAGTTAAAAATATAACTTTTTTAACTACCACTCTGTTCTTATTTTATTTTTGTTATCCTCTTATTTAAAATAATGTTTCCCTCCCTCTCCTCGTAAATACAAGCATCACTCATCATCATGAATTCAATGCAATATTTCAAATCAATTAGGGTTAAAATAGGAAAAATGCATTAAATGAAAGGACAACTCAAAAAGATCTCTTATATTTTGGATCAAAAAATTAAAACTCTTAGTAATATAAGGACCAAGTGTAGTAAGTATTAACTATTCACGTTTCGCGTTTAATTATGTTATCCCTTTTCATTTAATGATTTGTACCCGTACAAAAGCCACTTCTAAGTTCTCATGTGGCATCAAGTAAAAAAAAATTTTTTGATTATCCAGAATGTTATTTTAATTATCACTTATATGGAATGGTGTTTTTTATTAATATGCATATAGAAGAAGAAAAATCGTACATGCAATAATTAGGTGAATGAAATATTATAATGTATATCTTATTAAAAAATAACCATATAATAAAACATTATCACACCTCTTACAATTATACTTAAAGGAAATTTATCAATTTCTTTGTCAAACAATTTCGTGTTCACTTAAATTGAAAGGCAATTACATTTTCAAGTGATGTGCTACAAACAGTGCTTGTCTAGTGAGTACGTACACTTTAATTTGATAAAATAATTTTGCATGTTTTGCTTGGAGGGTATCCATTAGCTGTAATGTTAGATGCATGGCATTTTAAAAAAAGATATGGCCTATTTTGTTTTGGTTGACGCAATAATTAAAATAGATCAAATAAATGTGGACATCATCATACTAATTTATTAATGTGTTCCATCTCCTCTAAGTTATGTAACCATTTGCCCTGTTTGTTTTTGTATCCGATAATTAAGTAGAAATTATCAAGAAAGTAAAAAATAGTTTATTAATATTCATGCTATAATAAAGAAAAAGATTAAGTGTATCCAAGTCTCCAGAAATTTTGGCCAAAAAAAGTATATATTCAGAAATAAAAATTGTTATAACCTTTGAAAGATTTTGTTTGGGAAATCAATTATTTCATATTGTATCTCAATTCTTACAGCTCATTTCCTATAATTTTGATTTAGTTGAAATTCAGTACCCACACTTTAACTTACTACAAGTTAGTCTCTATTATTTAACTATTTAAAACTTTCCTCTCAATGTTCATGAAATACATAATTTTATTGTCTAAAATATAGGGACGATTATTTTAAATGGTTAAACTATAAAAATTGAGTTGCACTATACCAAAGCTCAAGCGCTTAATTGCAACCAAATGAAATTTGTAAGGAGCATCAAGTTAAAGTTTATGAATTAAGTTATAATCAAATCAAAACTATATTTAAAATGCAAAAGATTAATTTTTCCCATTTGTAATGATTGCAAATTTCAATTGTTAATAGCCCTGTACAGAAAGCTGCCACAGGTTCAAGTTGCATATACATAGCCAACTTGAAACTAACCAAAAGCCTTTAAACGTTAGAATCCATAAATGTTGAGGTCACATTTACTCTGCCAAGTCAGGAGAGGGCCTCAATAGTTACTACTTGAATCTGCATGAATAATAGCGGTGTCATTTATGTGGTTCAGCCTAGTACAGGCGAGACATATATGTAAACAAAAGGCCAGACAATGTTTAAAAAAAGTCCCAGATTATTTTTCACGTGTTCTTACCATTGACTCTTACCTTTCTAATGCTTATTTCCTACACAATTTCCTATTACTAGTATACTATAACACATTGTCCCATCTCCTATTTATATTGAATTGAAGGCTTATGTTTCTCATCTAACTAAGCAAAACATTCTTCCTCTTGAGCTCATATATACTCACTCCTTCCCATTCATTAAAAGTAGTTTTGATTATTTTTATTCTCTATGAAGCGGTTTCTGATTCTTGGGGTTACATTGCAATTTTTGACAAGTTTACTCCTTTTTAGGACTTCCTTTTCAAAGAATGTTCCTGCTTCATTTGTGTTTGGGGACTCTTTGCTTGATCCAGGTAACAACAACTACATTGCTTCACTCTCCAGGGCAAACTACGTCCCCAATGGAATTGACTTTGGATGGCCCTCTGGGCGTTTCACAAATGGAAGAACCATAGTGGACATCTTAGGCAAGTTTATTATTTGCTAACTCTATTTTTTTTACATTTCTCTGCAATATTTCCTTTTTTTTCGTGAAATAAATATTTAATTAGCCTGCTTTAATTAGGCAAGTCTTTTGGTTGAAACTAGAGCCAATCAATTACACTGTTACACTTTTAATTTCTCTTTCGATTTATGTGTGTGCCAATTTCAGGCCATCAATTGGGTCTTGATTCTTTCACCCCTCCATACTTGGCTCCAACTACAAAAGGATCAGTGATTCTTAAGGGAGTCAATTATGCTTCTGGTGGAGGTGGCATTTTGAATCACACTGGACTAATTTTTGTAAGTTCATTTCTTCCTCAAACAATGGAGGAAATTTTATAACTTCAACTTGAATTTAGAACCATAATATGATTAAGAATGTTCTGTCATTTTTGATAGGGTGATAGAATCAACTTGGATGCTCAGCTAGATAACTTTGCAAACACAAGGCAAGACATTATATCCATGATTGGAGTTTCTGCAGCTGAAGATCTATTCAAAAATTCAATCTATTCAGTAGCCATGGGCTCAAATGATTTCATCAACAACTATTTAACACCTGTGTTATCAACTGCTGAAAGAAAGCTGGTTTCTCCAGAAACGTTTGTCTCATCCATGACTTCAAAGTTCAGAATACAGCTCACAGTAATAATATTATTTTTGCTGAAAAACCCTGGAAAAATCTCTTTAATTTGCCATTATTTCCTGTTAATATATAATGTCAATTTCTGATACATACATTTGGGATATATTTGAATTTTGTAGCGACTATTCAACATGGGAGCCAGAAAGATTGTGGTAGCAAATGTTGGGCCTATTGGGTGTATTCCATTTGAGAGGGATACAAATCCAGATGCTGGAAATAATTGTGTGGCTTTCCCCAATCAGATAGCTCAAATGTTTAACTCCCAAATGAAGAGCCTCGTTTTAGAACTGAGCAGAAACTTGCAGGGGTCATTATTTGTTTATGCAGATGTTTACCATATTCTAGAAGACATTCTACAGAATTACAGGGCATATGGTGCGTGTGTTTGATAGACTCGGTCTTTCTGTTGCCTCTTAAAATTTCCCAACTTCCCAAATGTTTTTGTTTCTCTCTTATACTAGAATATGCATGAAAAAAGTGCCATTTTGATATATTCATCTTTAAAATTTTTATGATTATGTATAAAAAAAAATTATGATTTTACAATGAAAAATATTAAAACAATTGTGTAGTTTTCTTAATTTAGAGTAATTTTTCTTTTGAAAATCATAAATAATCAGAATTACACATTTGTTGTCCATGAAATATCAAATTACTCCAAATCCGTGTTTAATTAGTATATATTCTTCTCATTACTAAAGCATATAGTACTTGAGACCTTTTAGTTCTTGCTTAATGAACATGTCTTCATCACCATGGAACGTACAGGTTTTGAGAATCCAGATTCGTCATGCTGTCACATAGCTGGAAGATTTGGAGGGTTGATTCCTTGCTTTCCAAAATCAAAAGTGTGCGATGATCGTTCTAAGTATGTCTTCTGGGACGCTTTTCATCCTTCTGAAGCTACCAATGCTGTTATAGCAAAACGTCTGTTCGATGGTGATGCTAATGACATCTCTCCCATGAATGTTCGCAAACTCATTCAACTTTGATTTGTTTAACAGTTTGGCCTTTTGTTAAAAATTGATTGATTAGATATTTTGAGCAAGATAACGTATTTTGTTTACTATCAAAGCCAATTGAAACACAGATATATTTTATATTTGTGGTTATTTGGTGTGTTATATTGTTGTCTTGAATTTCTTCGCATATTGAATATGCTAAAAATGACATAATTAGTCTACTACTCCTTAGACACAAACTACTATTTCTGGTATACCATAGTTTTGTTTTTTTGGCATGTAGCTTTACCATATTTGAGAGATTACATACATTGATAGCTTTTTCTAAATTTGCCCCTCTTTGAATCATTTAATGTAAGTTTTTTACAATTTTAAACTTCAGTTAATAACAATGGTAGAGTGGGAAAGAGTAATTAATAAGGTGCGGTTGGTTGCTTATCCTTAGGACCAAAAATTACTTCTAAAATTTTAGTTGATAACCTTATAATAATGAAAGTAGATATAAGAGTTAATTGAATTAATACTTGATAAGAGTAATTTTTGGGTGGCGAAATTTCATCAGTTGATCCGGGCATATATTAAAACTTTTTAAAATGCCCAAGAAATTATGATTTTCTACCAGAAACCCAATATATTAGCATTATACCTACCCAAAACCATATAATAAATTCATCAACCATTATATGCAGTTCTCTGGCATTATATATATATGTGTATATATACACGTATATGTGAGTATGGCATATCGGCACCATATATATTCAATCAAAAAAATCGGCACCATATAGTACCTTCCCAAAACCTCACAATAAATTTATATCACTCAGACCGTACTATCATTGTTGTCCATATTAAAGAGAGGAAAAAGAGTGTGAGTGCCGTATTCGCCTGCTCTGCGTGTGTGGTTGATCTAAGTTACTAGTAGCAATAAAAGAATGAGGGGCGAGTAGGTGATAATGGTTAATAAGAGATGCAAGGTTTGTGAATGCATGTCGGAAGATACTAAATTTATTTTGTGGTTCCATATAAGGAAAGAAGAAATTAAAGAAACAATGGAGAAAAAGAAAACTCATCAATATATATTCCAAATATGAATAATAAAATTCAGTACAAGTTGTACAATGTTTACTTTTTTTCTTGCCAACGAAGTTGTACATTGATTGTACTTTTTTTTCTCGCCAACGAAATTGTACATTGTTTAGACTGTACTCCTTCGTATACTTATTATAAAAGCATCAAATTTGAATTGTTTTGATCCAAAATATAAGAGTCCGTATTAGATTCTGTCATCATTTAATAAATCTTTTTCCTATTTTATCCCTACTTATTAACACTCTTTTTCATAATAATTATTAATACTCCTATTTATATGTCTCTCTCTAGTCTCATGATTAATAAGGGTAATATTTGAAAAAAAAAAGTTATATTTTAAACATATTTATAGTTTTTAACTAACTTTTAAGCGTTTACTTAAGAAACTCAATATTACGGTTGAGCTCTTATAATAAGGACAGGACGGAGTAATAAAATGTTGTGCAAATATTCATGTCATAAAATTTGTGTTTGGATGTATGATCAATGTTGTTGTGAATAACTAGGTTTAATTTCCTTAGGAATGCTGCGTATGTGATGGGGTGGAAGGGAGGGAGAAAAGTGGAAAGTTGCAGCATTTATGAGACATCATCGACTCTGACACAAATTTAGATCACAGAACACAACACAACACAACACAACACAACACAGCACAGCTCACACCCTCCCACGCCCAAGACAAGGGGGCTACCAGGTCA
Organism: Mimosa bimucronata; assembly: GCA_037074515.1. NCBI lineage: Eukaryota > Viridiplantae > Streptophyta > Magnoliopsida > Fabales > Fabaceae > Mimosa > Mimosa bimucronata. Next base: position 35,119,686 of record CM073444.1, read on the forward strand.
TGCCCCTTCCACCCACTTCATGTATTTATGTTATCAACGGATTGTAAAATTTTCTTCCTCAAGAAAGGAGCAAATAACTTCAACTTGGAATTTTCAATTTGAGCTGATAGATCTATGTTTCATACACATCATTTTTGTTAAAGTGTAAATGTGTCTAATAAGGTTTTACGTAGAACAACTTTATCCATGAAGTTTTTAAATTGTAGCAACGTTGTTCTCAATGTTACCATTTTTAAATTTGACCGTTAGTTAACAAAAAATTTTGAGTTGACACCATGAAAAATAATAGTGAAGAAGAAGAAATTGCGTATGGAGGGAAGAAATCACTTTAACAAGAGACCAAAGCAAAGAAAAAAAGAAAAAAGATTTAATTATTGGATGAAAGACATGCTGAAGAGAACTGCCAAGTACAAGGCAGCTGAAAACCCTCCACCGTAAGACTTTGCTTGAACTTACCCCTAATTCACAGTTTGCCTCCTACTATTAAAAAACAGTGAATAAATAAAAAAAATCTTTCCTAAAATTGACTGTTACTGAATAATTAGTCACGAAATTCCTCATTTAGCCACGAACTAATTTCGTGACTAATTTTATTTTATTTTATTTTGTAATACCCTGCGCCATGTCTTTTTACGCTTTCAATACTGCTCAAAAGTTTTCCTTTTGATCAATGTCAGCTTAAGGATCTAAACTCCATAGATCTTGGCCGACAATAAAATTTTTGCCTGCAAGTTCTTTTTGTACAAAAAAGGCGCCCCAGTCAAGATAAAGCAGGAGTCACCATAAAAAAAACCAATGAATTATCCACAAAATCCGTCGTAAAATAGGCCGTTGTTAAAAAATTAGCTACATAATCTTTCATTTAGCCATAGAATTTTGTCTTTACCAATCGAATTCTATAGCTAAATTTTGTGACTAATTCACTATTATTTTGGTAGTGAAAGTGCCTGATTAATAGTCATTCCAACAGGGAGAAAAAAAACTACATATAACCTAACATAAAACAGAAATAAGAAGGGCAAATGTACAAAAATAACTATGTAGTTTGGTCCAGGGTACACCTAACACCGTGAAGTTTTTTTTGGAATAAAAGTGCCCACGTAGTTATCAAAATGGGACAAAAGTGCCCACGCCGTTAATCTATATTAACGGCATTAAATTTTTCAAAGTTAAGGAAAATAAAAGGTGCAAAAATACCCATGAAGTTTGGTCTGAAGTGCACGCAACATCGTGAATTTTTTTTTGGCCTAAAAGTGCCGACGTAGCTACCAACATGGTTCCCTCAGTACCTTTACCGTTACTTTACACATGTTAGGCAGGAGAAATACATAAGATGGGTGTGAATTTTGAATTTCAATAAAATATTTTTTAAAACTGTAAGTTCAAAAGTAATTTTAAAAAACATATAGGAAAGTGTGCAAAGTGAATTATATTCTCCCTTTACCGTTTTTTTTTTTGTCCAATTTTGCCTCGGAAGTGTACAAAGTGGATCATATTCACCCTTTATCGGTAAAAAATTTTTAACGGTAAAGGGCGAATATGATCCATTTTGCACACTTCCGGGGCAAAATTGGACCCAAAAAAATTCCAGGGCAAATGTGATCCACCATGCATACTTCCGGGGTAAATATGACCTTTAACCCAAATAGTAACAGTCAACGTCAACTATTTAACAATCAACGTAAGTTTTTTAACGGTAAAGGGCGAATATGATCCACTTTGCACACTTCCGGGGCAAATTTGGACTAAAAAAAATACTTTCGGGATAGATATGATCCACTGTGTATACTTTCGGGGCAAATATGACCTTTAATCCTATATCCATTGATGAGAAAGATTGAAGCATGAAATTACAGAGAAAATTTTGAGCTACAAGTATTTGTCTAGCACTTCGAATTTTCATACTCTGTTTCTCTAAATTTCTGTGAGCTTAAGGGTTTATCATATACCTTGTTTGATCTGGAAACATTTGCCTAAGATTTCAATACTCTGTTTCTTTCTTATCTGTTTTTGAAAATTGACTTTGAACTTAAAGTTTTGAAAAATATTTTATTGAAATACGAAATTCACCGCCTTCTTGTGTATTTTTCCTGCTTAACATGTGTAAAGTAACGGTAAATGTATTGAGGGAACCATTTTGGTAACTACGTCGGCACTTTTTTAGGCAAAAAAAAAAATTCATGGTGTTGGATGCACTTCGGACCAAACTTCATGAGGTATTTTTGCACCTTTTATTTTCCCTAACTTTGAAAAACTTAACGCCGTTAATATAAATTAACGGCATGGGCACTTTTATCCCATTTTGGTAACTACGTGAGCACTTTTGTTCCAAAAAAAACTTCGCGGTGTTAGGTGTACCTTGGATCAAACTACATGGTCATTTTTGTACCTTAGCCCAAATAAAGCTCACATGGTCATTTCTGAGATACGAGTTGAGCTTTGAGAGAGGGAGAGGCAGAGAGCTGAGCTTTGGGTTTCTGAGCTTCAAATGCAAGCTGAGCTTTGAGAGAGGGAAAGGTTGAGAGCTCAGCTTTGGGTGAACAAGGAGATGGAAGCTTTGGTTTAGGAAGGATCTAGCTGTGAGCTTTGGGTTTAGGAAGGAGCTATGAGCTTTGGGTTTGGGGAGGCGGATGTCTCTTAGGAGTTGAGGGTTTAGCGGCTTATGAGAGAATTCAGATTTATTAACTGGAGGGAAATAAATTTCATTTCACGCCAGCCTATCCCAACGCTCACTAATTTAAAGCGTAGGGATAGGCAGAAAAATAAAAATAAAAACTCAAAACAGGCCTATTTCAACGCTTCTGAATACAGAAGCGTTGGGATAGGCTATGTATTTTAAAAAATTTCTCCTTTTATTAATACCTCAATATTTTTATAATTAGTTTAAAATATTTTTTAAATAAAAATTAAACACCAAGGGGCCTATCCCAACGCTTATTAAGTAATAAGCGTAGGGATAGGCCCCCTGGTTTTTAATTTGAATTTAAAAAATATTTAAAACTATTTTTAAAAAAAATTAAAAAAAGGGAAAAATTTAAAAATAAAAAAAGGCCTATCCCAACGCTTCTGACGTCAGAAGCGTTGGGATAGGCCTCTCTCTTTATTTTTAAAATTTTCCCCCTTTTTTTAATACCTCAGTATTTTTATAATTAGTTTAAAATATTTTCTAAATAAAAAGTAAATACCAGGGGCCTATCCCAACACTTATTAAGTAATAAGCGTTAGGATAGGCTCCTTGGTTTTTAATTTGAATTTAAAAAATATTTAAAACTATTTTTAAAAAAATTAAAAAAAAGGGGAGAAAATTTAAAAATAAAAAAAGGCCTATCCCAATGCTTCTGACGTCAGAAGCGTTGGGATATGCCTCTCTCTTTATTTTTAAAATTTCCCCCCCCCCTTTTTTTTAATACCTCAATATTTTTATAATTAGTTTAAAATATTTTCTAAATAAAAATTAAATACCAGGGGGCTATCCCAACGCTTATTACCCCAACGCTTATTAAGTAATAAGCGTTGGGATAGGCCCCCTGGTTTTTAATTTGAATTTGAAAAATATTTAAAACTATTTTTAAAAAAATAAAAAAGGGGAGAAAATTTAAAAATAAAAAAGGGAAAATTTCAGTTTGCCCCCACAATAGTGAAATAATCTCAGATTCCCCCCCTAACTTTCTGAAACTTCACTAAACCCACAAGGGGGCAAAGTGAAAATAATTGTGGGAGAGTCAAAGACCATTTTGCCCTTGCACAAGAAACAACAGTAAACTAAAGTACTGATAGTCTGATACGAGAGGGAGGAAGTAAAGTTGCAAGGTGAAGCAAACCCCTGCATCTAGAAACGCTGTCTGGCCATCACTGGCTCCGCTGCACCGTCTGGGCATCTCCATCGCATCTGTGCCACGGCGTTGCTATCGTCTCTGGTGCATCTAGAAACGCCAGGCCTCGTCACGTCATTGCCATTATCTCCCCTACATCTGGAAACGCCACTCCTTGTCAGGCAGCGGCCCTTGTCTCCCCTGCATCTGGAAACGCCATGCCTCGTGACACTGTGGTCTTTGTCTTCGATCTGTTGGGCATTTCGCATACGGATTTTCAAGACACATATGACATATTTCCAAGACACATATGAGATATTTCCAAGACATATATGACGATTTTTTAACATACTTGTGTAATTTTCTGAGTCTCTGAGATCGTCCATGGTAAATTTATGCTTGCAATTCAGATTTCCAAGACACATATGACATATTTCCAAGTCACATATGATATATTTCCAAGACATGTATGAGGGATTTCCGACATACTCATGTAATTCCCTGAGTATCTGAAATCTTTCTTGGTAAATTCATGCTTCCATTTCGCAAATGGATTTCCAAGACATATATGACATATTTCCAAGTCACATATGATATATTTCCAAGACATGTACGAGGGATTTCCAAGACACATATGATGGATTTTCAAGACATATATGACGAATTTCCTACATATATGTCGTAATTTTACAAATATCCAAAATCGTCCAATCCAGCATTCATGCGTCCATTTGATATCTACATTTTCAAGACACATATGACTGATTTCCAAGACTTTCTTACGTTTTTACAACATGATTGTCACAACTACCCAGGGGCCAAAGAAAAATAATGCCATACTCATCATAGTTGTCATGATCAACATTTTCAAATCTTAACACTAAAGCTACCGACAATACAAAAGATGTTATCTCATATAATATAACTTATCATATTTATATAGGTCATGTACATTTACATAGTTATAAGCAAATTTCATCTTGGTACTTAGGTCCAAAAGCCACAAAGTACCATCCTGAAATTCAAAAGGGCATTTACATTTCATTACAGAAAGCCAAAATATATTGTGTTTATGCACACAATAGCTGCTTTCCCAACTACCAAAAATATATAAGTTGGGATACATTCATAACTATGTATGGAGTAGCTATGTTCAACACCAAAATAAAAGTACTATATCTACTACACATTTCAGCTAGGATTGGGGTTCCTGCAAGTCTTCACAGAATGACCAGCCTCACCGCATCTCGAACAATGATACACTTTTTTTTTAAATTGTGATTCAATCCTTTTTAACTTTTGGTCTTCCTGCTAGACGAGAAGTCAATGATGGTTTTAGTAAGACACTTGATGAGTAATCATCATATTTGAGGGAGTCTGGCTTAGGGATGTCATATGTCTCAACATAAATCATGGACTTGTAAATTTTCTGCTGACTCGTCAATAAAAAGCAATCATCCACATATACATATACATTCCCATGTATCTCCTTTATAGCAGCGTATGCATGTGAGCAGGGCAATCCTGATATCTGCCAAGTTTTGCAAGAGCATTCCCGCATGCATGTGCTCATTCATGAATTTTCTTACAACAAAGAATGTATTTTTCTTATTCACACCATATGCTGAAACTTTCCACGAACAAGTATCTACCTTGCACTTGACAATAATTTTATCCTTATCATTCTTCACATAATCATATGCGAAATTGTGTGCAATGTTGTATTTGTATAATGCACTTCTGAATGCTGCAGCATGTGGAAATCTGACCAACTAACATCAACTCATCATTCCACTTTAAAGAACTCATAACTGGCATTGTTCTTGGCAAACTCTCCACAATTAAACTATCTACATTCAATACTCTTTGCCCACTTTGTATAAGTATTGGAGGTGGCACACATTGTATGGGAGATGGTGTACTTAAGTTGTCTGCCTCAAGTTCCCATATACTTGGAGATATTGATCTTTCAAATGAAGGTACTGCCAAATCATATATCCTGCAAATACAAGTAAATCTTCATAAATTACAATTGACTTTGTTGAATATAGAACTTCTTGTTCAATGAGCGAAATTTCATAAGAAGCTTCATAACTTACACTTCTGTGTTATCCACTTGTGATGCTTGTTTTAACTCTTCCACATTCTGCCAAACAAACACATGCACATTGGTATTATTGTAGTCAATCAATTGTGCAACTCCAACATCATCTACAAGGTCCATTAATGTGTTCCCGACAAAACTAATTGTGTACTTCATGTTGAATCCACAACTTCCCGGCCATACATCTGTTGCTATCAAACTTTTAAGGTCTTCATATGAAATCCCTTTACTTATCATTCTTCCACTTACAATCCCACCCTCATATATCATCTTTCCATCCAAGCTCTTAACATATTTTCCTCCCACATGGAAGATGCAAAATAATTGCTTTGCACAATTGCTACTCATTCTCCTTGTGTGTTGCTGAACATAATTAATTCCCACATTTCAATCACATGGCGAAATTAAATCAATTACGAGTTTAGAACTGAAATATACAATTTAACAACATAACAATTGCATTATATCAACTCAAAGTTTTATACTTTATGGACAAGTTACCTTAACATCAATTGTACTTGTCAATGATTATACTCAAAGTTTCATTTGGACTAACAATCATATGTGTTCATAATATATAGTGAACCAACACATTCTACTTTGAGCTTATGACACATAATGGCATTCACAAAAACATATGCTCCATTTGCAACACACATATAACAATTTACTACACAAATAACCATATTTACAACATCGGACATTATGAATACATGCACATTAGTGCCATTTAAACAACAATTCTTTCAACAATACATGTTATTTATAGTAGACATGGGAATTCTTACACACATATGACAAATTTCTAAGACACATATGGCAAATTTTCTACACATATTTCACCAACTTTAACACATAGTACAAGTCTTCATATGCTATACTTTTTCACATTTTCAGCAAATTCCAAGACACTTATGACAAATTTCCAAGATATATATGACAAATTTTCAAGATATATATGACAAATTTCCTAGACACATTTGATTTTCTAAGACACACAAGCAGTCTTCAAAGGCTATGCTTGGTTCCTACTCCATATTTTCAACGAATTCCAAGACATGTATGACAAATTTCCTAGACACATTTGACAAATTTCTAAGAAATATTACTAGTCTTCAAAGCCTATACTTGGTACCTACTTCATATTTTCAGAGCATTCCAACACACGTATGACAAATTTTCAAGACACATTTGACGAATTTCTAAGACATAGTACAAGTCTTCAAATGTTTAGATTAAAGAGATGAGAATTTTCTACTTGGGGATAAACATTTACCTGTACTTGGAAGTGATTCCAACAGCTTGCTTACCACAACACTGATCTCCTTGCCTTCTAAAAAGCTTCGAAACACATCAAATGAAAACATTGATAACTCAAGTGATTTCTATAATCATGATCTAGGAGGGAGTTGGTGGGAGTGAAGTCAAGTGATTTCAGAAATCATGGAATCATAAGGGAGTGAGCTGATTGCCTTGCGCAGAGAGAATGAGTGAGTCTGATGAGTGTGGGAGGGAGAGAATGAGTGAGTTTGATGAGTGTGGGAGGGGAGAATGAGTGCTTCACCACATATTAATTCAGTTTGCTCTTTCTTTTTAGGGCAGAATGGTCTTTGACCCTCCCACAATTATTTTCACTTTGCCCCCTTGGGGGTTTAGTGAGATTTCAGAAAGTTAGGGGGGAATCTGAGATTAATTCACTATTGTGGGAGTAAACTGAAATTTTCCCATAAAAAAAGGCCTATCCCAACGCTTATGACGTCAGAAGCGTTGGGATAGGCCTCTCTCTTTATTTTTAAAATTTCCCCCCTTTTTTTAATACCTCAGTATTTTTATAATTATTTTAAAATATTTTCTAAATAAAAATTAAATACCAAGGGGCCTATCCCAACGCTTATTACTTAATAAGCGTTGGGATAGGCCCCCTGGTTTTTATTTTGAATTTAAAAAATATTTAAAACTATTTTTAAAAAAATAAAAGAAGGGAGAAAATTTAAAAATAAAAAAAGGCTTATCCCAACACTTATGACGTCAGAAGCGTTGGGATAGGCCTCTCTCTTTATTTTTAAAATTTTCCCCTTTTTTTAATACCTCGGTTTTTTTATAATTAGTTTTAAATATTTTTTAAATTCAAATTAAATACCTGGGGCCTATCCCAACGCTTATTACTTAATAAGTGCTGGGATAGGCTTATACATATACCATCACTTTTATTTCTAAAACGCTGGTATAGGTCATCTTATACCTATCGCATCACTTGCTTTTTGTAAGCGCTGCTATTGTTGCGCTGCTATAGACATTTTCTGTAGTAGTGTCCTAAGAAAACACCTCTTAATGATAAACTAAAAGTACGTTGAACTAAAACATACTCCCTCTGATCCCTATTATAAGAGGTAGTTAACATTTTTACACATACCAATAAACACATGTTAGAATCCTTTATTATGGGTCGATTTTACATTTTTACCCTTACTCATTTATTATACACAATTTCTCTCCCCTCCTTCCTTTTGTTAATACATAAGGGCAGAAATGGAAAACATGCATTTATTACTTTGACTTTTGCATATTACCTCTTATATTTTGAATTTTTTTTTGCAATATTACCTGTTATATTTAGGACAAAAGGGAGTAACTTACAAGGCCTACATGGTGGTCTTCTTTTAGCCCAAAAAACTAACATAACTTACAGGGCCTATATAGTGGCCTTCTTTTGCTGATATGAAAAACTCCCATCATACATACTTTGGTGAGAAACAATGAGCTAAAATATGAAAAACAAAGCAATGGTTTGTTATCATCTATATAATTTTTAGGATTAAAGTGCAAATTTGCCTTACAAGTTTTCGTTCAGGAGTTATTTTACCCCGGAAGTTTTTTTGGGTTCAAAATTGCTCCGGAAGTTTCAAAATGTAGCAATTTTGCTGGGCAATTTTAAACCAAAAAAAACTTCTAGGGCTAAATAGCTCCTGAGCGAAAACTTCCGCATGAATTTGCACCTTAAACCTAATCAACTATCAACTATCAACTATCAACTAACCAACTAGCATCTTTTCTACCAATCCCTTGAGATTCATCACGCTACTTTTCATTTATAGACTCTTTTTATTGTCTCACACCCATTCCATTTCACCTACCTCGAGATTTGTGTAATCCATCCAATATGAATCTAGCCAATATGCAATAAATGAATATGGCTGATAAGCTCCTAAATTTCATACAATATCATCATGATTTACCCCACACTTGTGAATAATTTTGTGAATAAAATGGTGAAAAGAAAACAAAAGCTAATAGAAAAAGAGGGCAAAGAAAGATCTTTGATTTGTATGAAATTTGACACAATTGCATGGATGACGTTGTAAGTTGTATTGTTTCATTAACCAAGTTATCCAAACGTATAAAATGAGCTTGTGCAATTCAGAGTCTTAACAGTATGACATACAATGGGTGAGGTCCAGACTTTTGTCTTATATACCATGTAGATACTCTTTGTCGCAGGTTCATTTAATTTGTAAATATTATGCCCAATTTCCTCCATGTTTTTTTCAAATGTGATGTTGTTTGGCATCTATTCTGCTATGATTTATTTTTCATGTCTTTTGTAGGATAGTGGTGACGTTGTTAAGAGGAGTTTGTAATATGAGTTACACAATATTCAACCCCTTGGATGGTGTGTCATATGAGCAAGAGTTTAAGCTTATGAAAGGATGTTGCATGCAGCATCTTGCCTTTGTCCTTATCTTATAAAATGAGCTTGTGCAATTTAGAGTCTTAACAGTATGACATACAATGGGTGAGGTCCAGAATTTTGTCTTATATACCATGTAGATACTTTTTGTCGCAGGTTCATTTAATTTGTAAATATTATGCCCAATTTCCTCCATGTTTTTTTCAAATGTGATGTTGTTTGGCATCTATTCTGCTATGATTTATTTTTCATGTCTTTTGTAGGATAGTGGTGACGTTGTTAAGAGGAGTTTGTAATATGAGTTACACAATATTCAACCCCTTGGATGGTGTGTCATATGAGCAGGAGTTTAAGCTTATGAAAGGATGTTGCATACATCATCTTGCCTTTGTCCTTATCTTATAAGCATGTCTTCCTGCTTTTTATTACATATTGATTGATGCGTAGACAAATTCTTCCCAGGAACCATTTGAGGTGCTTCATTACTGTCAGTCCATGGTTATATTGGTTATCCATTGTAGGACTTTTGTCCTATATTGATTATCATCTTTCCGTGCAATGTTTTATTATTTTTGTCTTTTGTGCATGATTGATGACCTCATGAAAGACCTTGCCTATGTTATGGTGCGTGGACAAATTTTTTCAAAGGACCATATGAGCTGCTGCATTACATGATTCATGACCTCATGGAAGACCTTGCCTATGTCATATTAGTTTAGTCTTTTCTGCATGCTTGATGACCACTCAAAACCTTGCTTCATGTGTTCCTTTATAAAGTCAAATACTACACCACTTAGCTACTAATTTGGCTTCTCTGTAGGCCCTTCATTACCAGTCATCAATCACATTAATTTTTTTGAGGCACTACTTCATTTTTGTTGCAGCATGATTTTGATATTTGGTTCCTCTTCCATTTGCTTCGTGAGTGCTCTATTATATATTTTTTTTTTGGGCCAACAAATGAGTGCTCTATTATATTGGTTATCCATTGTATGCCTTTTGTCCCATATTAGTTATCATCTTTTCATGCAATCTTTTATTATTTTTGTCTTGTGAGCATGGAAGATGCCCTCATGAAAGACCTTTCCTCTGTTATTGGCGTAGGGAGAAATTTTTTTAAAGCCTTATTTGACTGCTACATTACATCGTTTGTGCTCTCTTAAATTGTTACCACTCTTTCCCTTTTGTCCCACATTGGTTATCATCTTTTCATCGTATGTTTTATTACTTTTGTCTTTTTTGTATGATAGATGACCTCATCAAAAGCCTTGCATATGCTAATGGTGCAGTGACAAATTTCTTCAAAGGCCCATATGAGCTGCTTCACTTCATCCTTAGTGCTCTGTTATATTGGTAATCCATTCTATCGCTTTTGTTTTTCCTATATGTGTTATCATATTTTATTCCTATTGCATATCTGGTTTGTCTTTTGTGCAAGCTTAATGACCTCATGAAACAGCTTGCTTCATGCGATCTTTTATAAAGTCAACCCATTGGATGTTTTGTTTTTTGTTTTAACTAACTGTCCTTTGTTACTTTTGTTTTTACTAAATTTCTTCTCTCTCCCAGATGTTATTTCTGCAAGCTTCCTCTTAACAGTTACAACCATCTTTATCTCTTGACATTGTGAAAAATCTATATATAAATATATATATATATATATTGTATGCTCAATTATTTCCATTGGTTGTTTTCTACGTATCCACTAATAAAACATTCATGTTAGGATAATCTAAAATACATTTTATTGGAATTTTAAACATAATTAAAATTTTAAAATAAGCATAGATCATATATAAAGAAGATAGATATGAACACAAAGATTCAAGAATAGAACCTTCGTTTGGAGGCACCACCATCTTTTCGTTCTTCATCTTGTTTTGTGAGATGGACTGTTAGAGTCCAGGTGGGGTGGCACAGCTAAACACCTTGCAAAATAAAAATGGAAGGCTAAGAGAATTTCATAGAATCTGAATCTGTAGTATTTCTTTCTGTCAGTGTGATGTTGTGAGATCTTTGGCCTCCTATTTATAATAGTTAGCCAGGGTTGATTTTAAATTTCAAAATTTGAAAATCCTGTAAACTTTAAGTTGAGACTTCTCCTCAATTTGTGTTTACTTAGTCAATTCAATGATTCACTGAATATTTAAATCTACTAAAATATCTTACAGCCATTATTTAAATAATATATAATTAAATATCTCAATTTAATTACATTATTAAAATATACAGAAATACCTTCTTCATATATTTTTCAGCTGTTTGGATCAAGTCAAACTTAATAGACCAATCATTTAATTTACAGTCAACAAATTGATTATTAAATGAGCAGATTTTATTCAGTGATCCATGGCTCTCTAAAACAACCGATCAGATAATTTAAATAATTAACAAAATTAATTAATCAAGAATATCTCATTATTCTTAATTAATTAATGTTATTATTTATTCAGTGATCAATGTCTAATCAAATTGACCAAACGGATGATTTCTTTAATTAACTGATTTAATTAATCAAGAATATCTCATTATTCTTAACTAATTAATTTAACTTAGCCCAAAAAGGGCGCATATCGCAACACATTTATACCACTGATCTTAACATGGAACACTGACATTTTACTAAGCACCTATCCAAGCTATATGTCGTGGCCCTTTTGCTGTTTTTTCTTTGTTATCAGTGCTCTGTGTGGTTAATCACTACCCAAATCAAGTCATTATTACTAATGTATTGCTTTGATTTTATTTTGTCTTCTAATTAATATAATTTCATGTCTGCCATTTCCCTTCTCATGCTTGCAGGTGATATTAATTTCTTCTGCAAGCCATAGTAAAGCAACCACATAACGTGCATATACAAACAGAGCCAACAAATCCGTCTCCCCCAAAAACCCCTTTTGTCCATGCATTAGTTCCAAAACACTCCTCCTGATTCGCGCTTCTCAAAATTATCACTATTATCATTAACATTCCCCCATGCAAACATGAATTAGCTTTGTTTCCTTTCTTTTATCAAATACTGCATGCAACAGTTAATCCTACACCATTCAGCTACTAATTTAGCTTTTCTGGGACGACACAAATTTTTTTTTTGGCTTTTCTGGATAACGTGTATGCCCTTCATTACTGGTCATCAATCATGTTCATTTTTCTGAGGCACTACTTCAATTTTTGTTGCAGCATATGATTTAGATTTTTGTTTGCTCTTCCATTTGCTTAGTGAGTGCTCTGTTATATTGGTTATCCATTGTATACTTTTTGTCCCATATTAGTTATCATCTTTTCATGCAATGGTTTATTATTTTTGTCTTATGTGCATGGTTGACGCCCTCATGAAATTAAAGACATTTCCTCTGTGACTGGTGCATGGAAAAAAAAATTTTCGAAGCCCCCCGTATGACAGCTGCATAACCAGACCTATGAATGATTTTCTCGAATGTTTTATTAATTTTTCCTTTTGTGCTTGATATATAGATGGCCTCCATTATATTTCTTTTGTCCTATATTGATGCATTGACAAATTTTTTTGAAGGCCCATATGAGTTCTCGCATTTTATCCTTAGTGCTGTATTATATTGGTCCTCCATTCTATTTCTTTTGTCCTATATTGGTTATCATATTTTACTACTATGGCCTATCTGGTTTGTCTTTTGTACATATTGATGACCTCATGAAACAGCTTGCTTCATGTGTTCTTTTATAAAGTCAACCCATTATTGAACACAATTCCAAGTGACATTGTTTCTCAAAGAGCTTTGAATTGGAGGAACAAGAAAAGAACAAGTTTCAAAGTTTTTACTGTTATAACCAATATTGCTGATTCTGTTACAACAGATGTACATGTTAATAGACCAACAACAGGTATGGCTAAGTTACTATCTTGTAGAGCTTTCTGATCAACAAGTATACCGGGAACTTATCATGATGGGTAAAAGATGACAAAAAATGTAGTTTACAATAAAGTGTTCAAGAACATTAACACATGAAGAACATACATGTTTACCTTTAAACTTTAATTGAAAGCTTTGTACTGTAGACTTGCTTCCAAATATTGTTATTTAATGTATTTCCTTTAATCAAAATATTCGCGAGCGTTGAAGTTATGGCTAGTTATTTTATATGTGTGTGTTAGTGGCTGCAAACACATCATATCCCTTTACTTTTACTAAGGGAGAGAATTAGATTTGGGGGTCTATGACGTCGTCGTTTGTTATGATGCTCATTGATCTTAAAAAACCTCTCATTTTTTGGGTTTCATTGCAATTTTTGTTGTCAGCTTCTCTGTTATTTAGGGTTTGCTTCTCAAATAATGTCTCCACTTTTTGTGTTCGGGGACTCTCTGATTGATCCAGGTAACAACAACTACATCGTTTCCATCACCAAGGCAAACTACTTTACCAATGGAATTGACTTTGGAGGGCCAACAGGAGGTTTCTATAATGGAAGAACCGTAGCAGATATATTAGGCATGATTTATATAGTTACCTCCAGTTTATTCCGTTTTTTTTTGTCCTTATAACTAAATATTTTGCCCTCTTTAATTAACTGAAACCAAGCATTCAATTGGGTCTTGATTTAATTCCTCCTTACTTGGATCCAAGTACAAGAGGATCGGTAATTCTTAAGGGTGTCAATTATGCTTCCGGTGGAAGTGGCATTTTGAATCAATCTGGATACATTTTCATAAGTGTTTATATTATTTGGGCCAATATAATATATATATATATATATATATATATTGAAGCTCCAAATTTTAGCATAATAAGTGTAAAAATATAATGTTTTGTTGTGATTGATATATGCAGGGTGACCAAATAAACTTAGATGCTCAGATAGATAACTTTGAAAACACGAGGTAAGACATTATTTCCATGATCGGTGTTTCTGCAGCTGAAGATGTATTAAAAATTGCTATCTTTATAGTATCCATGGGATCAAATGATTTGATAAGCAACTATATAGTACCGACAGAATTATCAACCGTTCAGAGAAAGTTGGCATCTCCAGCAATGTTCATAGCCCCCATAATGTCAAAATACAGCCTACAGCTCACTGTAATAATAATTCTGCTCAAAATCTAGACAACATTTTACTAATATATACTATCTCCGATTCTAAATATAAGAATTAGATGGGGTCGACTTTTGGTTTTAAATATAAGATTTTTTTTATTACATCTCATATCATAATTGTCATCTTCAGTTCCTGTTTCATACTAACAGTCTAGTTAACTAATAAACTGATATATAATTTAGTAATAATACACATAATTTTTAGAAATAGCATGTAACATATACTATAATTAAGTAATTTAATTAATTAACTCCATCAAATTAGCTACGTGGCCTTGTACTAAGAAGGGGTAGTAATTTGTTTCTGTTTAACCCCTGTTTTTCTTACATAGTGTGTCTTCATAAGTGTGCATATATATGCTATGTTATATAATTTGCAGCGACTAAGAAATCTGGGAGGCAGAAAATTTATGGTGGCAAATGTGCCGGCTTTTGGGTGCATACCTTATCAAAGGGATTTAAACCCTAATTAATGAGCTAGCTCAGTCATTTAACGCACAACTGGAGAGTCTCATTGAAGAACTCAATCAGAAGTTGGAAGGGTCAATTTTTGTTTATGCAGATTTTTACTCCCTTTTAGATGGCATTGTGCAGAATTACAAAGCTGGTAATTTAATTTAGGTTTTTGTCTAATATATTTTGTGTTTTATTTTTCCTTCTCATTATTATTCTCTAGCAATGTTAATATTGTGCCCTGGAATAATCTTTTGGGAAAATCACAGTGAGGTCCTACATAATGCATTTAAACACAACCAGGTCCCAAACAATCATCAAATTACATTGAAGTCCTAATGGACCTGGGTGTAATTAAATTGAGTTGTCAATACCAGCTCATTGAGTTGTCACTGCATAGCGCAATAGCTGTTTGAGTTGTCAATGTACATAAAAAGAGTTGTTAATCGCAGCTCATTGAGTTGTCAATGTAACTTTTTCATTGACAATGATTGACAACTATTTTGTGCACTGACAACTCAAACAGCTGCTATTAACAACTCAATGACAAAGCTATTTAATTACACCCAAGTCCTTTGGGATTTCAATGTAATTTGATAATTGTTTGGGACCTGATTGTGATTAAATACCTTATGTGAGACCTCATTGTATATTCTTATATTCTACATTAAAAGAGTGGCATTTTAATATATTATGAGCAAAAATGGTTATGTTTTCAATTTTTTATGATTTTTCAAAGATTAGGTACTCTTAATTAAAAAAAATTATTTTTTAATAACTGATCTTTAAAAAATCATAAAAAATTGAAAACATAACCATTTTTTCCCATAATATATTAAAATGTCACTTTTTTAATGTAGAATATAAGAGTATAAAAAAGCAAAACAAAACATGGGAAGCCCCCAAAAAATTAGGGGGCAGCCAAGACAAGACGGCATATGGGGCTGCGCAGTTGAGGCCCTCAATTCGATTAGAACAAGCTTTAAGAATTCGGATACAACATGTTGTGAGGTCTGCAAGATTTGGAGGATTGATTCCTTGCTATCTTGTATCACAAGTTTGCGAGGATCGTTCTAAGTATATTTTTTGGAATTCATACCATCCTTCTGAGTCAGCCACTTTGATTGTAGCAAAACGTTTCTTTGATGGTGATGCTAACGACATATGGCCCATCAATATTCGCAAACTCTCAAAAGTTTGATATATACATGTATGTATTTTTGTCAAACTCGCAAGTTGACTCTTTGATTTCACGGCTCTACCTAACTAAAACATGTTTGGACACTTAAGTTCTTACTAGTTGTAAACTAAGTTAAACTCACTAGTTTACACACCAAAGTTACCAGTTTTTACATTTCTACTTTACAAAACAATCGTGTCAACTTGATCTAAATCTTATGTTAATTATTTTTATTTGACCGTATTCAATTAATTTATATATAAATTTTAATAAAATTTTTCATAGGATGTCCCCAAAGGGATTTTATAGAATTTTTTTATTGAGTTTGATAAAGTATGAATGTTAATATATTAAATATCAACTATTCATATTTAAAATATATTTATGTCGAAATTTTGTTATTTTTAATTTCTTATTTAATTATATACCTTAAATACTTATTTATTACTAAGATCAAACTCTTACAAGTTTACGATTCGATTTTACATTATTCTCACGAGTTTATTTAAACTCACGAAATTACTTAAACTCACGAGTTAGATATGGGGTGTGTGTGTGACCCTTCCAATGAATCAAATATTTTGAGCAATAAATAAGAAGGATCAACCGAGCTTTATAGTTTGACAAGGGGGTGTGTGTGTGGCAAAACAATATAAGATCCGTGTTAATGGAAAAATTAAATTATAAAGTGAATCATATATTAAGGAATGAAAAAGTATATTATTGATGTGTTTATGGTATATGTAAGAATATTATGTTGAAACCTATCGTATTATGTTTGATTATGGAATTATGCGGATTCTTGGTATTTATACTTCGAGTGAAAGGATAATATATATTAATAAATTCTGTGTTTACAAAATAACTCAGTGAGTTGAACTTTACAAAATTTGCCTAAGAAGGTCGAAGCTTTTCTCTGTGGACTGTATTGTGGATCTCTGTGTGGTGAACTGCTCCTGGTAAAAAATTCTGCGATTTCAGACCTGCGAGAGTTTCCAGAAGGTAATGCATATACCAATCTTCTAAGAGATATGTAAATTAGATTTTTTTAGAATGGATCCTAGCCAAGATGAGAGATCCATTCTGAAGAAATCCGCTTGCATGTCAACCGGAAGTATCTTTTTCCATACTAAGTTTGCCAAGCCACATGTCTTGAAGACATGGTGAGTGTTTCAATTCCCCTTTGGTATAGGGAGCATCGGGGATCTTGACTGAGTCTCTCCTGCATCTTTCATCATTTTGTTAGAAGCTTGCCACGCAACATAAGCTAGACGCATGTCTTGATTCTTTGGGCCATTGGGAGCTTCCAGAGTTTTCCCCATAGTGGGTTTTCCTCATTCCATTTCAACTCTTAGGATGCCACATAAGCCGACTTGGTTGAGAACTTTCCTGATTGCGTTAAGTTCCACTTACAAGACGGCTTCTCTGCATTTACATTAATGGTTGAGGAAGCAAGTTCTTTTAGAAGATCTAGGGGGAGGAGGTGTTCAAACAATTCCCATCTCTAAGTGTTCCCATAAACAAATTCCATAATCGGTTTTTGTAGGACTAATTTTGGAATTTTTGCAAAGGCGAGGTGTTTGAGGGGACCCAAGTCACCAATCCAGTAATCTTACCAAAACCTCAGACCATCATCCTCATTGCCGAGATTCCACTTGATGTTCATTCGAGCATCCTGCCATCAATCAATTTGAAATATTTCTCCAGTAATGTGATGATTGTGTCCTGGAGGGGTTTTCTTTTGTCAGCTTAGCCCCATACTTCCTAAACAATACTTGGACCCAAAGAGATTGTTGATCTGAATGGAGCTTGTAGATTAGTTTAGACATGAATGCTTTGTTTTGAGCCTCAAGATTAAGAACTCAGGCTCCTCCATTCTTTTTTGGTTGACAAATATCACTCCATTTAAGGAGATTAACACATTTTCGAGTTTCTGAGTGCCCCCAAATGAATTTCCTTATGATCTTTTCAATCTCTTTGCACAAGCTTGATGGAAGAAGAGTGCTTTGCATGGTGTATAATGGTACTGATGTGAGGACATAATTTGCTAGAGTAATTCTCCTAGCCAGAGAGAGAGAGAGATTTCGCTTTCCATCCTGTTAATCTTGCCTAGAGCCTCTCTATAATAAACTTGTGCGTGAGAGATGAAACTCAACCTGTGACCAGAGGAACTTCTAGGTATTTACCTAGGGTGTCCGTTTCATGGTAGCCCATTTTTCTGCAGATCCATCTTCGGTTTCAGGAAGGGACATTTTTAGAGAAGTAGGTTGTTGTTTTTTAGAGGCTTACTTTATGGCTGGATGACTTATAGAATTCGTTCAGGATCTTCTGGATAATTGCTACCTGCGCTTCAGTGGTGTGTCCAAAGATGATTAGGTCATCCGCGAAGAATAAGTGCGAGAGAGGCACTCATCTCCTTCTTAATTTGATTGTCTTCCATAGTCCTCCTTGGACTCCCATCTCTATGGCTTATGAAAGTCGCTCCATGAAAAGCATAAAGATGTAGGGGGAAAGGGGCTCTCCTTGGCCTTGGCGGATACCTCTTTGTGGTGTGAAAGCCTCCATTGGTTTCCCATTCCAAAAAAGTTGCATGCTTGATGTGGTGAGGCATTGCATAATTGTGTTGATCATTTTCATTAGCAAGCCTACATCAATTAGAGTGTCATGAATGAAATCCCATCTTAGGCGATCAAAGGCTTTTTCCAAATCAACTTTGATTGCCATCCACCCGCTCTTTCCTTGTTTCTTTCTCATGGAATGAACCACCTCCTGGGCAACTATAATGTTATCAATAACGCTTTTGCCCTTGATAAAACTGGACTAGTATGGCCCGATTAAGTAAGGTAGCTTATCCTTGAGACGATTTGCCAAGATTTTCGTGAGGGTTTTGTATGCCACAGAACACATGCTTACCGGGCGAAATTCCCCCATAGAAGTTGGATTTGGTTTTTTTGGGATCAAGGCAATGAGGGTGCGATTCACTTCTTTTTGAATGTTACAAGCTGTGGAATTATGGGATATATTTAATGTTCAAATATTATTTATCAGGATTTAATTAATTTTTTTATATATGATATTATGAGCATGACGCAATCATTTGGTCAGGGAAGCTTGTCTAGCTCAAAAAAATGAATGGAACATTTTACATGCATGACTACATAAGGGCCATGTCTTGCCCTACCCTTCCCACGGGTGACAGACCTCTTCATTGAGGCCTTTTTCCATTTTGCCTTAATTTAGATCTAATGGTGTTTATTTACTCACCATTTTGATATTTCAATTGTCCAAAAATAAAGGATAACATTAAATACATATTTTTTATAATGTTGGATCAAAATGGTAAATAGATGCCTTACCATTGGATTTATATGGAGGCAAATAGAAAGAGATCTCAAGAGAGACAGAGACCCCTCACCCCCGCGTGTATTACTAAGATGTGGTTTTGAAGACTTGTACTGTGGCATTGATTACAAAATTGAAAATTAAGCTTTAAATTCTCAGTAACAAGTAACAACGCTCGATCACCTTTCTTAATTAAGTAGCTGAGAATGTCTAAAATATTATAAACGGGCTTTCATATTATAAACGAGAGATGTGTGAGTAGCCCCCTTATGATTAGGGATGGGAATAGTTTAAAGGGGTCTACAATAAGTCTAACCTAACTTATTTAAAGTAAATATGATAGTCTTATATTCATGCATATTGTTAGACATATTTAAGTAAACATCTAGACCTTTTTTTGTAAGGCCTAGCCTATAAACCTACAAGACTGGCCTAATTAGTTTTTTTTTTATAATTTTTATTTTAACATATGATATAAAATAAATAAATTATATAAATTAATTGTAATATTATCAACTTATTTTAGCTCTAGGCTTCACATCCCATCATTCGTACACAAAGTTCACACTCTTTCGTTCATTAATCTATCACGTCTTTTTATTTCTTTCGGTCACTTAAGATGCATTGCTAACTCACAACTCTTCTCTAACTCATATGACTTTCTCAAACATGACAATTGTTGCAACTAACAAGTTTATTTCATTTGTGCCTATATAAAATATTATAATCTCAAAAGAAATAAGTTTATCATAATGATAAAAAGTAACAGAAAAATCTAGTTTTATAACCATAAAATCCTTTTGAGACATATATAAATGTTTTAATAGGTTTAAAGGGTCATATATGGGATTAGAGGTATAAGTTTTTAAATTTAAGGGAAAATTTCATTAAAGGACCCTTGAAGACAATTAATGTAAAAGAAGGACCAAGAAAATCTGAAATTTCACTGCAGGACCTAGGTCCTTAAATGAAAAAAAAATTGTTGTGTGAAAAGACCTAAAAGCCCTTGTGAATTAATTTCAGATAGGGACCTATGTAAAAAGTCTTCTGACGCTGACACGCTGACGCTGACACAACGTACCACTTGCCTGACAAAGTACTTCCTCGTGCATATGGCGATTTCCTTGTGCATATGGCCATTTTCTTGTGCATATGGTCAAATCCTTGTGCGTGGCCTGGACATAGCAAGTTATAAGGCCAATTAATTACTCCTTGTGCATATGGTCATTTCCTTGTGCATATGGCAATTTCCTTGTGCATATGGTCGCACAAGGAAATTGCCATATGCACAAGGAAATGGCCATATGCACAAGGAAATGGCCGTATGCACAAGGAGTAATTAATTGGCCATATGCACAAGGAAATGTCCATATGCACAAGGAAATCGTCATATGCACAAGGAGCAATTAATTGGCCTTATAACGTGCTATGTCCAGGCCACGCACAAGGAAATGGCCATATGCACAAGAAAATCGCCATATGCACAAGGAAATCGCCATATGCACAAGGAGCAATTAATTTGCCTTATAACGTGCTATGTCCAGGCCACGCACAAGGAAATGGCCATATGCACAAGAAAATCGCCATATGCACAAGGAAATCGTCATATGCACAAGGAGTAATTAATTGGCCATATGCACAAGGAAATGGCCGTATGCACAAGGAAATCGCCATATGCACAAGGAGCAATTAATTGGCCTTATAACGTGCTATATCCAGGCCACGCACAAGGAAATGACCATATGCACAAGGAGTAATTAATTTGCCTTATAATGTGCTATGTTCAGGCCACGCACAAGGAAATGACCATATGCACAAGGAAATCGCCATATGCACAAGGAAATCGCCATATGCACGAGGAAGTACGTTGTCAGCGTCAGCGCATCAGCGTGTCAGTGTCAGCGTCAGCGTCAACTTTTTGTCAGCGTCAGCGTCAGATTTTTGTACAGGTCCCTATCTGAAATTAATTCACAAGGGCTTTTAGGTCTTTTCACACAACAATTTTTTTCATTTAAGGACCTTGGTCCTGCAGTGAAATTTCAGATTTTTGTGATCCTCATCTGACATTAAATTGCTACAGTGGTCCTACAATGAAATTTTCCCTAAATTTAAACATATTTTAAATAGGCTTCCAGGCCTTGTCAGGCCTTTTAAAGGCTCAAGCATAAAAACAGCTTTCATTCAAGCTCAGGTGCATGCTCAAGTTTTACATTTTTAATGTAAACCCAGGTCCATTTAGTTGAAGTCTATTTTAACCTAGCATATTTCCACCCCTACTCATGATTTATCACAGTGAGCAATCACTTTTCTACCACGTTGTACTAACATATTAGGAGGCCAATTGATTTTATTTGACTTAATGAATATTATATAAATTAATTAGATGCAATGTATATGGTATTTGTAGGCCTAAATGGGCCAGCCTCATAAGGCCGTATGCTTAAATAGGTTGGCACTTGGCACTGTTGGACTACGGATAAGCCATTTTAAGCAAGCCATAAATTTGTTTTCTATTTAATATTGTTACTTTTTGACTTATTTTCTTGTGATTTTTCTATATCTCGAAAGTTGTGGCATGTTAGTAAAAGCATTTTTTAACTTGAAAATTTCAAACATATTTTACTAGAAAAGGAAAAAAATTGCCAATACAAGTATATATTGAACAATGATAAGGTAGAGTCTACATCTCACAAGATTGAGTCTACATCTCTTGAAGCATTCTGGCAAAGGCAAACACTCATTATTTTATTTACCAAAAAATGACAAAAATTTAATTATTTAATAATACCTATGTGTTAAATTAAGAAATTTATTGTTTTAACTTAATTTTTTAAAAAAGAGATAAAAAAATAATATGTTTTATTAACTAAATATAATTGAGGCCTGAGGGCCTGACGCCTAAACCTGATCCCCACGAGCAAATTGGTCTGACTATAAAAATAAGGAATTTTTTTTAAGCTGGACCTAAATCATCGGCCCATTTAAGTTCGAGCCCATGGAGGGCCACCAACCTTGCAGGGCCCAGTCGGAGGGTTTTCCCAACTCTATATAAATGCAACATCAAATTAAAATTTTCTCAATCTAATTGAAGTATTTATGTTGAGAGGTTTATTTGTAATTGATGATACTGCCAATAATGCTCTCTTCAACCTAAATATAGGACATGTTCAGGGAGGTCAGCTTAATTCTAAATATAAAACTTCTTTATAATTTTTTTTAATTTTATTTTTTAAATAATCCCTATTAATGCTGTTCAATAATAAAAATATAAAAAGGGATGTATTGGAATAAAGGTAAATGGTTAAGATGATTTGGTAATATAATGTGATTTTAACTAATTTAAGTAATATTCTTAATATAATAAAATTAGATAAATAAATTTTATATTAAAACCGAACAAGAGAGGAATAGCCTAGCTTCATACAAAAGCTTCTAAAAAATTATACTATCTTTTCGCGAGAAAAAAAAAAGGATAAAGTTCAACGTTTTGCCAACTTTATTAGTAATTTATTGCTTTATCTTTATCCACTTCACTCACCTCAAGACGCAATCATCATGATACGACGACGTCGCATTTATATCTTCTTCTTCCTCCCAGAAACAACCATACCTATCGCCACAACCAAAAAAAAAGAAAAAAAATGGAATCCTCTTCGCCGGAGAAGAATAATCTCATCCTCCTCCAGTGCGACCCAAACGGCGTCGCTTTAATCACAATCAATCGTCCCGGTTCACTCAACTCGTTGACCAGACCCATGATGGTTGACCTAGCTCACATTTTCAAGACCCTGAACCGGGACGATTCGGTCCGGGTCATCATTTTGACCGGATCCGGTCGAGCCTTCTGTTCCGGCGTCGACCTCACGGCGGCGGAAGATGTCTTCAAGGGTGATGTCAAAGACGTCGAGTCCGATGCGGTGGCGCAAATGGAGCTTTGTCGAAAGCCCATCATCGGAGCAATTAGAGGGTTTGCTGTGACAGCTGGATTTGAAATTGCGTTGGCTTGTGATATTTTGATTGCTTCTAAAGGGGCTAAGTTCATAGATACCCATGCGAGGTTCGTTTCTGATTTTATTTTATTTTATTTTTGTTTAATGATTAATTAGAGGCTGATTTCTGATTAGGTGATTTGGAGTCATTAGTCATGTATGTTTTGTGCTGATTTTTATTGGGACAATTGCATTGAGATCCCATGAGGACTAATATCTGATCAGTGATAAGTGGGAATGAGTTGTCAATATTGTTTTTCACTTGTTAACAATGCCATTTTCACTTGTCAGTATTGTGATTAACAACTCATTGGTACTTCTCTGTGATATTAATTCTCTTACTTGGGACTTTCAAGTCGCTTTATTTTGAATTCATTGAGAATCCCTCTTGCGCCCGACCCTTTAGTATACTAAATTGATGTGGATGTGATCTTTTGGGACTTCAAATTGCAGGTTTGGGATTTTTCCCTCATGGGGTCTCTCTCAGAAGCTTTCACGAATTATTGGGCCTAATAAAGCTCGTGAAGTATCTCTTACAGCATCTCCTTTGACGGCGGAAGTAGCTGAGAAGCTGGGTCTTGTGAACCATGTTGTTGAAGAAGGTGAAGTATTGAAGAAAGCTCAAGAAGTTGCGGGTCTTATTTTAAAGAATAATCAGGACATGGTGTTGAGGTACAAGTCTGTCATAAATGATGGCCTCAAGCTGGACCTTGGTCATGCCCTTTCTCTGGAAAAGGTTAGATGTCTATCATTATGTCTCTGTAAATGAAAGTAAGATGGCTTCAACTTTGAAACTATACTGTTTCAAGTTGATTTAGTTCTCTGAAGGAGGCCCTTTCAAAGTAGGCAGTGGTCTTTTGTTGTAGTATATGTTTGATTGGTGTTGGCTGCTGAGAGTGCTTGAAGATTAATTTACTATTACTGTCGTAAAGTTCAAATGCAAGTATATTTTTCTTCATGCTATGGTCATGTTATAGCTGTTATACTTAAATGAAAAGGAACAACTGTTTATATTGTTAAATTTTGGGATTCGTCCCCTTGAAATTAAATACTCACTGATCTAATGAACTATGGGCTACAAGATAAAGTGATGAAATTTTGTATAGAAAGAATCGGAGAGAGTTGACATGGAAACTAGAAGCAGAACCCGCTGAATTCCCCATACCCGAATACTCTTATCCTTGGCTAATGTCATGTGAGTCATGCCACAAAAAAGAACAGTACCAGAGATATCCCTATCCATCACTTTCATAGACACCGGCACCTTTCTTGCTCTGTTCCTCCTTTTTCTTTAGTCCTTTTCCGTTTCTCGTTTTCTTCTGTAGAGTGCCACAGCAATGTAGCGAGACTTCCATGAAAGCTGGTAAACTGTTAACATTTTTTCTTTCAGAATTTTACCATTTTAATTAATTGCGACTTCTCTCTTTTTTTTTTTATAGTTTTTTGGAAGTTCCTAGGACCTAAGTGTCTGCTGAGCTTGTAGATACATGTGCACTGTATGATCGTTTGTTTATAAATGGTACTGGGTTTTGCTGTTGATTACTAAGAAGTTAGAATTGCCAGAGATTCCCTGATTGGATGCATGAAAGGAAAGATTGTGCAGATGCACATACTTTATTTGAATGTTAGCCAATTTCTTAT
This sequence comes from Mimosa bimucronata, assembly GCA_037074515.1. NCBI lineage: Eukaryota > Viridiplantae > Streptophyta > Magnoliopsida > Fabales > Fabaceae > Mimosa > Mimosa bimucronata. The sequence goes on from CM073444.1 coordinate 35,144,967, forward strand.
TGATTTTCTATAGTTATAGGTACTTCTAATTTCAAGTATGGGAAAACTCATTACAGGAACTTCAAACAGCAATGTAATGATAGATCAATTCGATGGAATTTTATGTCACTGGCCGCAGCTTCTTATGGAGAATTGAAAAATTTTCCCTCACGTTCATATTGGCTTTCGTTGGGTGGCTTTACTAGTTTGCATCGTTCATTGTTGATTGACAATTAGTGTCCTAAGTATTTGGAGTCGTGCAGTATTTTTGTATTTTAAGCTGAAAATTCTAGAAATTGCACTATCCCTTTGCCTTCATCAATTTCACTTTATGTTCCTTGTATAGGCATTTTAAGCTTTACACTGCACAACGCCTAACTGTCTTGTACAAGTTTCATGAAGTTCTTTAAGTATTTGTGGATTTCAGGAGAGAGGTCATGAGTATTACAATGGAATGACGAAGGAGCAATTCAGAATGATGCAGGATTTCATAGCAGGTCGAGGTGCAAAGAAACAGTCCAAATTGTAGATACAGTCCCTAATGGAGGATACAAAATCAACAGTCTTAAGTTTCATTCCTTGCCATAATGGGTGGATATTGAGGTGGACTTTCGTGAAATGTGGGTATCAGATGATGTAATCCCTGCTGTAATGTACATCAAAATAAACTGAAATGCCTGTTCACCATTAAAATAAGTTCTCAAAATTTCACAGCCCTTATAATTTTGTTCTAACTGAATAAGTATATCAAAATTTCAATTTCAAGGACCTGTTGTAATGTACATATTGACCTATTATAATATTATCACAACTTATTTTCCGGCAACATCTACGGTTTAACGGCACTTTCTACAATCAGAAGTTTGTAGTCAATGGCATTATCTTCCGCATGAAAAACATATCAGCCCTAAGCCCTCGTAATCAATATTGAAGAGAGCAGCCGAACTGATTATCCTTTGTACCAATTTCTTCTGTAGATCTAATGCAATTCAAATTCTTGCAAATCTGCCTCTTTCAACCTTAAGTCTACTATCATCTACCTTGAGAGCTATCATATCACCTTGAGCATCTTGTCTATCATATCACCAAACCCCCATATTTACTTATTGGAATATCAATGAAGAGGAATATTTGAGATCCTCACCCATGTAGTAATCCAACCCAGAGGGTTATGGGAAGGGTCAAAATATGGTGACTATCTCTTAACAAGAAGACTATGCCGGCCCCTCAAACAAAATTCGATTGTATTTAATTCATGTTATAAAAATAAAGAAAATAAGAGAGATAGAGAGAAGAAGAGATAATATGATAACAAGAAGGAAAATATGAGGGGATGAAACTATCACTTTCTCACTTGTGATTCAATGGTACAAATATCTTGTACATGACCTCTATTTATAGGCCATAAATCATTAAAGACTATGCATGTGGTTACAAGAGAATAATGGTAAAGTTTATGGCATTTACAAGCCATTCATTGAGAGATTACAAAGTTAAGGTCATTTAGAGAAAAAAGAATCCTAGAAAGAATTATAAGAGGAATGGTTATAGACATTCATTTTAATTTCATAACACTCCCCCTTGAATGTCCATATTATTGTGCCTCACTAAAGCCTTACCAGGAAAAACCCATTGGGACAAAAACCTAGTGAAGGAAAAGGAGTACACAATATTTATTGAAGCTGCTTCGTTAAAACCCTTACCAGGAAAACCCAGTGAAACAAAACCTTGGTTAAGGAAAAAAGAGTGCAGCATGACAATATCTCTCCCTGATGACAACATCACTTTATCTCTTTGAGTCTGCGCATTCCAATACTATACACTAATTTCTCAAATGTTCTTATTGGAAGTGTCTTAATAAACATATCTGCAAGATTGTCACATGAGCGAATTTGTTGACCATCTATATCACCATTCTTTACAAGATCATGAGTGAAAAAAGAATTTTGGAGAAATATGTTTTGTTTTGTCTCCTTTGATATATCCTCCTTTCAGTTGAGTTATGCATGTTGTATTATCATCATATAATACTGTCGGAACCTTTTGTGCAATAATCATACCACACATCGATTCAATATGTTGAGTCATTGACCTTAACCACACACACTCTTGACTTGCCTCGTGAACTGCAATTATTTCTGCATGATTTGATGATGTAGCTGACAAAGTTTATTTCGTTAAACGCCATGAAACAGTTGTACCTCTACAAGTAAACAAATATCCTGTTTGTGATCTACCATTATGTGGATCTGATAAAAAACCTTACATCTGCATAACCAACCAATCGTGATCCAGATTCATTAGAATAAAATAGTCTCATATCACTTGTCCCTTGAAGATATCAAAATATACGTTTGATTCCATTCCAATGCCTTCTTATTGGACAAGAACTAAATCTTACCAATAAATTTACAGAAAATGCAATATCAGGACGTGTTGAATTAGCAAGATACATTAGTGCACCTACAACACTAAGATATGGTACTTCTGGATCAAGAAGTTTTTCCTCTTCCCCTTGAGGACGAAAATGATCTTTTTCCTTATCAAGTGATCTTACGACTATTGGAGTAGTCAATGGATGAGCTTTATTTATATAAAATCGCTTTAATATTTTTTTTCAATATAAGTTGATTGATGAAAAATGATTCCATTTGTGAGATGCTCAATTTGTAATCCAAGACAAAACTTTGTTCTCCCAAGATCCTCCATTTCAAATTCTATTTTTAAACAATTAACTGCTTTTAGAAGCTCTTTAGGAGTTCCAATTATATTTAAATCAACCACATATACAACAATTATGACAAACTCTGATCCATTCCTTTTTATAAAAACACACGGGAAAACTGGATCATTTTTATAACCTTCTTTCAACAAATATTCACTAAGACGGTTATACCACATTCTTCTAGATTGTTTCAATCCATATAAGGATTTATGCAAGCAAATGGCATAATTTTCTCGAGAATTTTTATATGTTTCTGGCAATTTAAATCTTTCAGGGATTTTCATATAAATTTCAGTGTCTAAAGAGTCATATAAATAGGCTGTGACAACATCCATTAGACGCATCTCAAGTTTATTGCTTACTGTCAGGCTAATTAAATATCTTAAAGTGATTGCATCCACCACAGGAGAATATGTCTCTTCATAATCAATGCCAGGATTTTGTGAAAATCCTTGTGCTACAAGTCATGCTTTGTATCTAATGACCTCATTTTTCTCATTTCATTCTCGCACAAATACCCATTTATATCCAATGGGTTGTACACTATTTGGTATTTGGACGACAGGTCCAAAAACTTCTCGTTTTGATAGTGAATTTAATTCTACTTGAATTGCATCTTTCCACTTGGACCAATCACTTCTATGTCTACATTCTTCAACTGATCTAGGTTCAAGATCCTCACTCTGATTAATTATTTCAAGAGCAACATTGTATAAAAATGAGTTGTAGACAACTATATTTTCTCGGTTCCATCTTTTTCCCATCGTGACATAATTTATCGAGATCTCTTCATAATTTTCAGGTACCTGAACCTCTTATGGGGTCTTTTGATTAATTATGTCTTGGGTTTCACCTATAAGACTGGCCTCTTCAACTTGACCATCTTGATTGTTTGCTCCCTTTTTCTTTTTAGGATTCTTATCTTTGGAACCGATTGGTCTACCACGCTTCAAGCGAGGTTTAGTTTCATTTGCAACTTTTGGTTATCCTTCAGGGACATCAATTCTAATTGGAGCATTTTCAGCTGGAATGTGAGATTTTGTAATTCTCTTGAAGTCAGTAAATGCATCTGGCAGTTGATTAGCAATATTTTGCAAATGAATTATTTTCTGAACTTCAAGTTCACATTGTTGTGTACGAGGATCTAGATGATATAGTGATAATGTTTTCCATGTGATCTCTTTTTCCAGCTGTTTATCGTCTCCCCCTAATGTTGGAAAAAATGATCCATCAAAATGGCAATCATCAAAACGTGTCGTGAACAAATCTCCAGTTAATGGTTCTAAATACTTTATTATAGAAGGAGATTCATAAACAACATATATTCCCAACCTTCTTTGAGGTCCCATCTTTGTTCGTTGTGGTGGAGCAACAGGCACAAATACAACACATCCAAAAATTCTAAGATGGGAAATATTTGGCTCCTGAACAAAAGCCAATTGCAGCGAGGAGAATTTATGATAACTTGTTGGCCTGATGCATATAATTGTTGCTGCATGTAATATTGCATGTTCCCAAGCTGAGATAGGAAGTCTTGTTCTCAAAAGCATTAGTCTAGCTATCAATTGTAGGCGTTTAATAAATGATTTTGCCATACCATTTTGAGTGTGGACATGAGTAACAGATTTTTCTATAGTTATTCCAATTGCCATGCAATAATCATTCAAAATTTTGAGATGAAAATTCACTAGCATTATTAAGACAAATTGTCTTAATTGCATGATCTGAAAATTGTACTCTTAACCGAATTATTTGAGTAAGTAATCTAGCAAATGCTAAATTACGTGTTGATAACAAACACATATGTGACCATCTTGTAGATGCATCTATTAAAACTATAAAATATCTGAATGATCCATATGGTAGATGAATAGGTCCACATATATCCCTTGAATTCGTTCTGAAAATGTAGGGGATTCAACTCCAACTTTTGTCAAAGAAGGCCTTGTTATTAATACTTGTATAATACAAACCAGAAAACAATGTAGGCAAATTTTCTATGACACATTTTCCCCCATATCTAACATTTGTAATATGTAGATATTCAATATTTTTCTCACTGATAGTCACAATGTGATATCCATTTTGACTGATATCTTTAAAACTTAATAAATTTCTTTGAGACTTGGGGGAATATAGAGCATCATTGATAACAAATTTTGTCCCTTTGGGTAATATTATAATTGCTCTTCCAGAACCTTCAATTATTCTTGTATTACCTGCTATAGTATTGATGCTTGCCCTTCCTTCACTTATATAAGAAAAATGTTTTCTATCTTTAAGTATGGTGTGTGTTGTAGCACTATCTATGAGACATATGTCTTCATCCTTGTGTCCAATGAAAGCATGGTGAACATCCATATTCTTCATGAAATTAAAAAAAACAAAACAAAAGAAATTCATTCAAGAAAATTCGATACATGATAAGCATAGCAAGCAATAATGCTTTTATTACATGATGAAAATGAGGAAGTAAAAAGAGAAAGTGGAAGTAAAACATAACTGAATTATGAAAGCATAACTAAAACATTCTTATTATTTTTCCAATAAAGCTTGTCTAATCATGATTATCAAAGAAGTTAGCCACCTCCAAATGTGTCATCGCATCAAGGCAATTAATACCATCTAGCTCATTGGCATGGTCATTTTTGTGTGCCTCAAAATCATCATCTTGGAAAATCAAATTTGCTTCCACATTATTTTTGCATTCCTTTTCATGGAGGCTTAATAAAGTTTTGCTAAATGTTCAGGTGTACGACAGGTACATGACCAGTGCCCCTTCATGCCACACCGAAAACATTGATTTTCAACAACTTTTGAAGGACCACTCTTGTCTTTTTTTCTACCATTCATTATGTTTCTTCTTCTGATGGGCATTAGGATTAAAATTGTTACTTCCAGCACCATGATTACAATAATTTTCGCGTCCTCTGCCACGACCAAGTCTACGGCCGCGACCTCGACTATTATCATGGTAATTATTACACATACTCACATTCACTTCAGGGAATGGAGTAGACCCAGTGAGACGAATCTCATGATTTTTCATCAACAGCTCATTATTTTGTTCGGCTACAAAAAGATATGAGATTAATTCTGAATATTTTTTAAAACCTTTCTCATGATATTGCTGCTGTAGGAGCACATTTGAAGCATGAAAGGTAGGGAAGGTTTCTCTAATAAATCCTCATCAGTTATTTTTTCACCACATAATTTCAACTGAGAACTTATTTTAAAAACTGCTGAATTATATTCACTTATAGTTTTAAAATCTTGTAGCCTTAGGTGGATCCAATCATAATGAGCTTTTGGTAAAATCATTGTTTTCTGGTGATCATATCTTTCTTTTAAATTATTCCACAATTCTAATGGATCTTTCACCATTAGGTACTCAGCTTTCAGCTCTTCATGAAGATGGTGGCGAAGGAAAATCATGGCATTGGTCTTATCTTGGCTATTCACTTCTGTGTTAGTTAAAATGACATTTTCTAAACCATTAGCATTCAGGTGGATTTCCGCATCCAACACCCAAGACAGATAATTTTTTTCCAGTAATGTCAAGAGCAGTAAACTCAAACTTGGTAAGATTTGCCATGGTACGTACTAAAAACAATAGCAACAACGAAATTAAAATTATGATAAATAAATAAAATAAAGCACCATGAAAACATTAGAATTCACAATATATTATATCATAAAACAAACTTATGCAAACAATATATACATATAAAGTGTTGTGCAATATTTATTGATATAGATATATATATAAAGTGTTGTACAATATGGGCAATATAGAAGAAGAAGAAGAAGAAGAAGAAGAAGAAGAAGAAAATGTGGCAATTTATGATATTGTAATATATAAATAAATGTAAATGAGCAAGAAATATAAACAAAAGAAAAATAGGATCAACATAATAATAATAATAATAAAATAACAATATCACAGTAACATATGTATATATATGTATATATAGGAATGTGAGCATGATAATAAATGATAAAAGACAACAACATGAAACGGTATAATGATAAAGAGATAAATATAACATAAAAAAAACTGAAATAGAAACATAAATTCATAAATAAAATTGCATGATAGTAACTTAAAATTAACATGAAATGTAATAATAGAAAGGTAAATAATATAAATTGAAACTTAAATAACAAAAGGCATAATATAAAATAATAAAATAAAGCATCAAATTAAATATGCAATATTTTTAAAGGATCAAATTAAATATGCACAGGGGGTGTTCCGTAAGAATTAAATGGCGTATGAACTAAAGGCGGTAGAACCTGCCAATCTAGTTCATTGTGACAGCCTATCTAATTCTTCAGAAGAGGTAAAGATATGATGCAATATATTATATATACATATATTACATTTATATAACACCCATCTGTGCATGTGTGTGTATTGAAAAAATAATCACTATATATATTTATATATATAGACACATGTGTGCATCAGTGTGTATATTGAAAGATACACACCATGCATGATAAACAATAAAAATAAAATACTACTAAAGGAATTGAACATGAAAATACTACTAAAGTTTTAGGGGGCACACCTAAAACTTTTAGAGCAAATTCATGCTGATAACGTGTTATAAAAATAAAGAAAAGAAGAGAGATAGAGAGAAGAAGAGAGAATATAATAACAAGAAGGAAAATATGAGAGGATGAAACTATCACTTTCTCAATTGTGATTCAATGGTACAAATGCCTTGTACATGACATCTATTTATAGGCCCTAAGTCATTGAAGACTATGCATGTAGTTACAAGAGAATAATGGTGAAGTTTATGGCATTTACAAGCCATTCATTGAGATGTTACAAAGTTAAGAACATTTAGAGAGAGAAAAATCGTATGAGGAATTCTAAGAGGAATGGTTATGGACATTCATTTTAGGAAAAATGGTCATTTTTTGCCTGGAAGTTTTAGTTTTGGAGCAAATTTTAGCTCAAAAGTTTTTTTGGACCAATTTTGACCCGTAAGTTTACAAAATGTAGCAATATAGACCCTCTATATTGTAAAATTTGTCTATATTACTACGTTTTGTAAACTTGCGGGTCAACATTGGTCCAAAAAAACTTCCAGGTCAAAATTACTCCAAAACTATAATTTTTGAGCAAAAAATGACCATTTTCTCTTCATTTTAATTTCATAACAATTCCCCAATTCTCATCTTCATTAAATCAAACAATATAATAGTTGTTTAGAAGATCAATTATATCAAAATCATTAAAGCCCTAGAGTATCGTAATAATCAAACCATTATTCCAGGGGCTTGCAGCCTTTATTAAATTCCTCCAAGGATATCGGAGCCATTAGGTAGATATTCATAAATTTCTTTATCTCTTCATAAGGTTCTGGCAGTTCGCACCTAAGGAGGATGGTCTTTTCCTTTAAAATGTAGGAGCAGTAGTGTTTGGGTACATTTTTCATCCCACTTGGAACCTTATCAAGACACCCCTCAACTTCTTCCGTTGTAACAGTTAGAAAGATAAAGTTGAGAGAATTCGTAAAATTGTGGCTCACAGTCAAAGTGATGTACTGAGGCATAGAAAACTTCTATAATCTATATATGAGTCAACATCTGTACAAAGCTAACCCACTGTGATAACAACTAATTACAGGCTGGCTAACTATTTATAATTTTAATTTACATTAGGTGATCACGTGGGCTTGATATGTTCACTTACATCCCCTCAGACGAGAGGGTAACGCCATGGCCAAGAGGTACCTTTCCTTCCCATAGTATAAGATCCATTTTTTAATAATATTATCCTAAAATATAAGGTCTTACTTAACTTTATTTTAATAATAAATGCGTTTTCCACATTTTACCTATACATTAATTTCTCCCACACATTCTCTTTCATCTTCTCTTCATAATTACCCCATCTCTTACTCATTCATAAATAAGGGTGCTTTTAAAAAAAATGGTTTATTTCCTATACATTTATTGTTTTTAACTAACTTTAAATAAATTTTTAAGAAACCCCAATTCAGTTAAAAGGACTTTATATATTAGGACGGAGAGAGTACAAAACAAGATGAAGCAAGAGGCTTGGTGAGAGATGGTAAGTTGGTCATGAGAGGGCACATAATGCACAACCAATTGCTTTGAAAGTACTTGATCACCAACATAATAAGTGTCAATTTCAATTTCAATATGCTTGGTGTGAACATGAAAGATGTTGTCACACCAGATAATAGAGGGTGCCGATGGAGAAAAACAAAGCTCTCGAAGTAAAAAAACGCATCCAAGCAAGTTCAGCTGATGTGTTAGCAAGACCTTTGTAGTCAGATGGAGACGATCATACCAAGCCCTGAGGGGTTTGTTTGAGGCCAAATAAGGCTTAATACGCAAATATGCTTATGAAGTTTGGTCCAGGTGCACTCAACACTGCGGAGGTTTTTTTTACCCAAAAGTGTCCACGTAATTACCAAAATGAGTCAAAAATGTCATGCCGTCAATATATACTAACGGCTTTAAGTTTTTCAAAGTTAGAAAAAATAAAAGGTGTAAAAATACTCATGAAGTTTGGTCCGAAGTGCACCCAACACCGCGAAGTTATTTCCCGAAATTGCCCACGTACTTACCAAAATGGTTCCATCAGTGTCTATGCCGTTACTTTACACATGTTAGGCAGGAGAAATACAGAAGAGGGGGTGTGAATTTTGTATTTCAATAAAATATTTTTCAAAACTGTAAATTAAAAAGCAATTTTAAAAAAATAGATAAGAAAGAAACAGAGTATTGAAATCTTAGACAAATTTTGCACAACGTTCGTATGCATTCTCAAATGCCTATATATATCCATTGATGAAGGAAGATTGAAGCATGAAATTATAGAGAAAAAATTGAGCTACAAGTATTTGTCTAGGATTTCAAATCTTCATACTCTATTTTTGTAAATTTCTGTGAGATTAAGTATTTATCATATACTCTGTTTGATCTGCAAGCATTTTCCTAAGATTTCAATACTCTGTTTCTTTCTTATCCGTTTTTGAAAATTTATTTTGAACTTAAAGTTTTGAAAAATATTTGAACTTAAAGTATCCTAGTTTATTATAGTAAATTTATTATAGAGATGTGTAATATTTATTTAGATTTAAATATAAATTATCCTAGTTTATATTGAAAAAATAATCAACTACTGATTCTTTGAACGATATAATATCAAACAGATTTTGAATTCAAACATTTAAGATAACTTAGTCTTAACTCCTGTATTATCCATAAAAAAATTCAAAATATTTTTAAGATTCATTTAATTCATGAAGAACACAATCACTTATGTGATTTTGTATCCACAAAAAATCAATAAATATGCAAATCTTTTTTCAATAAAACATAATTATTTAATATAAATTAAATTAAAATAAGCTTAAATATGAATAATACAAATCATATATTTAATTTGATTTGTAAAAAATATTAATTATATAAACTTTTATCTTTTATCATATCATATCCTGTCCTAACCAAATCATTTCTATAAATAGATGGTTAATGAGGTAAGTTCTTTATAATTCAGTCATTCTCAAGTTAATTATTTCTTCTATCATTTACTTTCCTTCTGTGTTAACACCAAACATGCCTTGTGCTCACCATAGCCGTACACCAGGGATTATTGAATATGATGTTCATCATCATACCCCTCTACTTTCAAATTATTCCGATGTGTACCCAAATTTTATAAATGATCATTCTCTCACCATTCCACCATATTATGGTCAATATTATCATCACCATTCTATGAATAATATGATTGTCCCCCATAGTTCCTATCCTTCTCAATATTTTACATCCTCACTACTAGCAAGAGATCCAGATTTGCATCTCAAGATTACAAAACAAATTGAATACTACTTTAGTAAAGAAAATTTAGTCCAAGATGTATTCTTGAGGAAGAAGATGGATCAATATGGTTGGTTTGACATGCATGAAATTGTGAGATTCAAAATAATTAAACAATTGACTCATGATATGCGTCATATTTTGGGAGCACTTGTTTGTTATTCTTCTCTTGTGCAAGTACAAGGTCATAAGATGAGAGTAAACAGTAATATTTGATTGGAAAAGATGGATTCTTCCTCTAGATTTTTCAATTTCCAACTAGTATTAATTATTTTTAATATAATCGTTTGAGAGTAAAGGTGCGGTATTTTTTTCTTGTAATTGTTTGATGCTTTTTATTTCTTAATGTTTAATAGCAAAGCTGATCTTTAAGTTTTTTTATGTGCTTGTTAGGTTGAAGGATTTCAGTGATTAAAGAGAACAGCAATCGAATACATCAAATCATAAGGGCATCAAATTTATTTTGAGTCTTGATTCAGTTTGATTTTTAGATTGTTGGTCACCTACATTAAAAATATTTTGTTGTGTAATAGGATGGTAATCCTTATTATTTCATTTATCTAGATATGTGAAGTCAATTCATCCTTTGTTTTAATTGGGAGGGGTTTTATCTAGATTTTTATTGATCAATTTTTTTGCCTTAATCAAATTGTTTTGTTGAGTAGAGAATTAAGAATCAATTTTATTATTCTGGGCACTAAAATACTTATATATATATATATCGTTCGTTCATTAGACGATCAAACAGATATGAAATATTATGGGTTAAGGTGCAAATCAACCCTAAAAGTGTAAAAAAAAACCTCGCATTCGCTTCGAAAGTATTTTTCATAGCAATGTAGCCCTGGAAGTACTCAAACCTAGCTCAATGTAGCCCTGAGTGCTCAGTTAACGGAGGGGAACATTGCTACATTTAGGTACTTCTAGGGCTACATTGTTATGAAAAATACTTCCGTGATAGATTTGCACATTAACCTGAAATATTATTTTGCTTGAAACACATTACTATCGTCAATGTATGTGTGTATATGTTATAACTGAATTCTCCCTTAATTTTCATGGCAAAATTAATTTTGGTTAAAAAAATAGTTTTTGAAATTAATTAAATATGCCCTTTAATGGAATATCAATTACAATATAATCTAATATAAAACGCATCATTCAAACTTTTTATCTTGGACAAAGGCCTAATTATTCAAACATAAACATAGTCGAAGAACAGCAAGTATTTTGACAGATAAACGTTTTTTCACAGATTTTATTTATGTATGTATTAATTCAAGAGTTCAAGAATCAAGAATGGCGCATGTATATTCTACAATTTTCCTATTTCTCCGGAAAATAACCGTTTTCTGTTGAGCAAGAAAATAAAATTTTAAAATCCAATTATTATTTTTTATATGATTATGGTGAGATTCGCTTAATGTAAAATCCAATTGAGATAGTACTCTTACAAAGATTTTTCTGCACCCAAGAACCTAAATCACATTCACTAGAACCAATAGCAATTGGTAATTAAAAATAAACTAAATGTTAATATCATTATTTATCCCTAAGCTTCCTTTCCTATTGACTTATATTAGGTACATACACCAGCCAGTCATGTGCTTTTCTTCTTCACCTCCAAATTGAATATGTATACATCCAGATTTTTTTTGCCACGGTTAGAACAAAATAAACGGGTATCATTATTTAAAGATATACAAATTATTGTTGAATTGAATTTATGTCATCTTTTTTTAATTTATTAATAAAACAATGAAACTAATCTTTTAAAGACAAATTACTCACATAATTTTTAAAAATGTATTAGCGTTGGAGATTGAAAAAATTAACCGCAATGGAAAACTTTGGCTTTCTTTCCTTCTCTTTCCTGGTGAGAAAATTAAACAATCCTTCTGGATATTTCTGTAGCCATCCTTCTCTCACCATTAGGTAGAAGATGATGTTGGGTTGATGTGCACGAAACTGTGGAGTTAAAAAAATTTATACAATTGACTGGTGATGTTCATCATATTTTGGAAGCATTTGTTTTTACTTCTGTTATACAAATATGAAGCTACAAAAGATGAGAGTGTCATGTGATTGAAAAAGATGGATTCTTCCCATATATTTTAAACTCTCAACTTCGTAATAACAATATTGTAATTGTTTGAATATAAAGGTGTGCAACATTTTTTTAATTGTCGGATTATTATTCTTTCTTTATGTTTAACAGCAAAGCTAATCATTACATTTTTTAATTGTTTATTAGGTTGAAGAACTTCAATTCTTGAAGAGAATAACGATCCGGCATATCAATTTCCTAGGAGCATCAAGTTTGTTCAGAGTCTTGATTCGCTTGAATTCTTAGATTGTTAGTTACTTAGGTTAAAAAAATTTATTCAGTAGTGGGATGGAAATACTTAGTGTTTGATTTATCTTGGTATTGTGAAGTTAATTCTACCACTTTTTATTGGGCGGATTTTGTAGAATTAAGTGAGTAGAATTTTATTTATCAAATTATTTTTTAGGGAAAAAGACAAATAAATATCCTCCAATTTGCAAAATCCCATTAACAACTTTATGATAGGTATTAACAACTTCATGATAGGTTGTTGTATTGTTAATACCTATCATGAAGTTGTTAATGGGATTTTACAAATTGGAGGGTATTTATTTGTCTTTTTCCCTATTTTTTAAGTAGAGACTTAAGAAGAAATTTTATCATTTTAATCTACAGTTCTTTAGAAGATAAAGTTTAAGCATGCATGGAATATTCGTTTTCTTGAAGCACATTACCATCACCACAACCTACTTCAATGAATTCTCCGTTCTATACAAAATTAATGCTGATTAAAAAGTAATTCAAAAAATTAATTAAATATATCTTTTAGTTGAATTTCAACCACAATATATAATGTAAAATAGGGGTATTCATTGAGCGGACTGAACAAACTTGTTTGGAAAAGGACACGAGATAGCATATCTATCTCTGTCCAATTATGGACATCTTATATCATTTTTACTTTGAAATTGTAATAAAAAGAAAAATAAAATTTTTACATGATGAGAATCATGATCATAAATAAAATATGAAGTTTGCATTATGATTGATTGTTCATGGAAAATAAAACTTGAACTTAATAAAGTCATGATCGTAAATAAAAATAAACTTGAACATGTACTATAGGAAATAAAAAGCTAAACATTCAATGGGGAAACATTTAGATATTTATAAAAAATGTGTATTAAGGATTTAACCGATATCTTTTTATTAAATAATATCTACATAAAAAATATTTTAGTTACAAACTTATATCTTTAATAAAAATATTAGATAATATAGAGGTTAAAAACAAAAATATCAGAGATATATTAAAGTCCTAGATATTTCTAATATTTTACATCAAATACAAATATTAGGGACGGGTCTGTATCATCTTAAAAAATAAGCGGATTAATTCATAAAAAATAATAATAAGCGGATTAGTGTGGGATGAAACAATAGCCAATACCCTTCTATAAACCCCTGATTTCTAAAGATATAAAATCAAAAAGATGTTGAATTCAAACATTTAAGAAAAACTTAGTCTTAACTCCTGAATTATCCTTTAAAAAATTCAAAATATTTTTAACACTCATTTTATTCGTGGAGAACACAATCAATTCTATGACTCTGTATCCACAAAAAATCAATAAAAATGAAAATATTTTTTCAATAAAGTATAATTATCTTATATAAATCAAATTAAAATTATAAATATGAATAACACAAATCATATATTTAATTTGATTTGTAAAAACCCTATTAATTACATTAAATTCTTTTATCCTATCCAATCCTATCCTATCCTATCCAAATAGTTTCTACAAATAGATGGTAAATGAAGTCAGTTGTTCGTAATTCAGTCGTTCTCAAGTTAACTATTTCTCCCATCTGTTAATTTCCTTCTTTCTATTAACACTAAACATGTCTTCTGCTCACCGTAGCGGTACACCGGGAATCGTCGGATATGATGTTCATCATCATACCCGTCCACTTTCAAATTATTCTGCTATGTACCCAAATTTTATAAATGATCCTTCTCTCACCATTCCACCATATTATGGTCGGTATCCTGATCATCGCCATTCTATGAATAATATGATTGTCCCTCTTTGTTCTTATGCTCCTCCGTATTTCACATCTTCATGTAGTCAAAGGCCACCACCACCAAAAGATCCAGAGTTGTATCCCAAGATTGTGAAACAAATTGAATACTACTTCAGTAAAGAAAATTTAGTCCGAGATGTATTCTTGAGGAAGAAGATGGATAGATACGGTTGGGTTGATGTGCATGAAACTGCAGAGTTTAGAAAAATTAATCAGTTGACTGACGATGTGCGTCATATTTTGGAAGCACTTGTTTCTTCATCTCTTGTGAAAGTACGAGGTTACAAGATGAGAGTAAAATGTGATTGGAAAAGATGGATTCTTCCCCTAGATTTTTCAATTCCCAACTAGTATTAATTATTAATATTATGATTTTTTGAGTGCAAAGGTACATTATTTTTTTTTCTTGTGATTGTATGATGCTTTTTCTTTCTTCACGATTAAGATCAAAGCTTACCTTTAATTTTTTGTGTGCTTGTTAGGTCGAAAGAATTTCGATGATTGAAGAGAAAAACGATGGAGTATATCAAACCATAAAAGCATCAAGTTTATTTCCAGTCTTGATTCGCTTTGATTTTTTAGATTGTTAGTCTACTATGTTAAAAATATTATGTTATGTCACAGGATGGTAATCCTTATTATTCCATTTGTCCAGATATGAGAAGTCAATTCGTCCGTTTTTTTTTTATCAGGAGGGGTTTTCCAGAATCATGTGGGTAGACTTTTATTGATCAATTTGTTTTTTTTTTGTGTGCCATAATCAAATTGTTTTGTTAAGCAAAGAATTAAGAATGATTTTATTATTATGAGTACTTAAATTAAATATATTTTATTGTTCATTAGACTATGAAACACATATGAAATATTATTTTGCTTGAAACGCATTACTATCCTCATTCATCACAATGTATGTGTATGTTATAATTGAATTCTTCTTTTCGTGCAAAAATTAATTGTGGTTAAAAAAATAGTTCTCAAAATTAATTAAATAGTATAATGTAATATGAAGCGCATCAACCAAACTTTTTATCTTGGACATAGGCAATATAACTGTTCAAACTTAGTCAAAGAACAGCAAGTATTTTGACAGATATTTTTGCACGGATTTTATTTGTGGAAGTATTAATTCAAGAGTTCAAGAATCAAGAATGGCGCGTGTATATTCTATCGATTATCCTATTTCTCTGAAACGGAAAAGAACCGTTTTCTATTGAGTAAGAAAATAAAATATTAAAAATCAATTAACGTTTTTTATATGGTTATGGTAAGATTCACGTAATGCGAAATCCAATTGAGGGCTCATGTGTGCTTTTCCTTCTCCAATTCCAAAGTGAATATGTGTACACCCAGATATTGGTGAGAATGAATGAAATATGTGTACAGCCATATTTTTCTCCTTTTATCTCCTCATGCCATCACCACCATTAGAGTGACAAATTGATGGTTGAGATTGAATTATTTTTACTAATATTATTTTTCAGATCATACTGTTGTAAACTATCAAGATTAAATATTAAATGAGGGGATAAGGAGAGAAAATGAGAAAAAAAGTTGTAGAGATAATACAAAGTAAAAACCCTCTCTTTATAAAGACAAATTAAATTTCATGAATTCTAATTATCCTCGAGTTTCCCCCCATCTATTACATTATTAATTATATGGTTTGTATTATTTATGTCTACATTAATTTCAATGTAATGTAAATCCGATCATTATATTAAAGAGATATTAGATTTTTATTTTTATTTTGTGGGGACAAAGTTTTATATAATTAATAAGGTTTTCCACTAATCAATGGTTTTTAATTTATTGCGATTTTTTTTTATAAACACACAGCCGGAGTTAAGATTAAGTTATTTTAATGTTTTAATTCAAAGATCTTTAAAATTTGCATCATTTAAAATTGGATGTAGAAGTGATGTAAAAAAAAAATGGGGCTTCGAATGCTGAATACATTTTCAAGGATATTGTAAGTTATAGATAAATTAGTTGAAATCTGATTCGTTTTTCAAACCTGTGTTAATTACTAGATAATTTATATTTAAAATTAGATTGATTATATCTTTACATGTCCAATATAAAAAGTCAAGATGATCGTATGTTATATGATATATACACATAAAAATCTCAAAATATATATTGTAATTGATATTCGACTAAAGGGAATATTTGATTAAATTTGAGAACTATTTTTTAACACAAATTAATTTTTGCAGGAAAAGGAGGATTCAATAATATCATATACATACATTGTGATGAATGAGAATAGTAATGGGTTTCAAGCAAAATAATATTTCATATGTGCTTATAGTCTAATGAACAATAAAATATATTTAAGTACTCAGAATAATAAAATCATTCTTAATTCTCTACTTGACAAAGCAATTTGATTACGGCACAAAAAAAAAAAAAAACAAATTGATCAATAAAAGTCTACCCACATGATTTTACAAAACCCCTCCTGATAAAAAAAACGGACGAATTGACTTCTCATATCTAGATAAATGGAATAATAAGGATTACCATCCTGTTACATAACTGACTTGTCCGAGGTTTGGCATATCCGCAAGCGCACGGATCGTCAAAAATAGTATAGAAAAGGTTGTCGTTCCAACAGGGAATAAGGCAAAAGTGGATTAATTATCGCAATTATATTATCAATTAGGTTGAGTGAGGATTTTTGTATTTTGAATTTCAAAAGTACCTAAAATGAAAATAACTTGACAAAAATTAAATTAAAACTTTAATTCAAAACAAGAGCAGTCTAGGCTTATTAATCCGCTTTGTATTTCATGATACTTGATTGACCCTCTTCTAATGACAATTAATAAATACTAAGTTGATGTTTGAAGTCATATCCATTTGAATAACTCTCTCAAGCTTACCCAAACCTTAATTAACTACTAATATGCATAATCTCTTACTACATATTATGTTAATTAGTCTCTATAAACATCCCACTTCAATTTTACACAACTTGGTTAACGAATATCTCTATCTCACTAACAAACTCTCAATCCCAACTTGGAATTTTAAGACAAGCTTGAATTCAACCTAGTTCTATGCTTAATTAATGCTCTCTCAAGCCACTAATTAGGCTAACAAGCTAAATGTTGGCCACCACTTAGGATAAATAAAGCACAAGTTAAATTCACAACCTAGTAATCATTAATTATCAATAGAGAATAAGTTCAAATATCAGTCCATACAAAGCTTCAAAATAAGCCTAGAACAAATTAATTAGCTACTCATAACTACAAATAAAATCACAAAATCATCCCATCAGCAGCCACAAATTCAGAGTCAGATATTATAATTAGAAAGAAGAGAAAAAAAAACAAGAAATTGTTTAAAGAACTCCCTAAAAATATCTTGTTCCCCTCCTTCCTTTCCAATTCCGCGCTGCTGGCCAGAGAAGAGAAGATGAAGATGATGATGATGACGGCACGCCGAAGTTCCTTTCGTCCTCACTCCGACAGCCGTCGCTCTCCCTCTCCTCTCTTCCTCCTTGATTCCCCGCTGCCCCCCACTCGCTGAACAAGATGAAGGCGTGAAGAAGATGGGTGAACAGTGAAGTGTGTCGGCTCCTTCTCTTTTTCTATTCACACGCCTCTCATTCAACGTGGGTCTTAGGTCTTGCAATTCAATCACAAACGACGCTGTATGTGCTAGCTGGAAGGCAACAAAATAACAAAATTAAAACAATATAAAAGAAAAAGAAATAGTAGCAATATTAATATAATAATATTAATGATAGTAAGACTAATAAAAGTAATAACCACTAGGAAGCTAAAATGACGGAACTTTCATCCTTTTTTTTTTTAATAAAATTTTGATTCTTGATTTCTTGTCATTTATTTACTCTTTTACCTTATATCTAACTACTTCTATTTAATTCAAAATTATTATGTTAATTAGAAATCCCCTAAATAATACACTAATTTAATATCTTATCAAAAATCTCAAACAAATCCTTTTAATTTTGCATCAATGACTCCCCAATTTTATCAAAATATATATCAAATATAATTAAAAATGGGGAGTCATCAATAACATAATATTTTTAACACAGTAGACTAACAATCTAAAAAATAAGGCAAATAAAGGATGGAAATAAACTTGATGCTATTATGGTTTGATGTACTCCATGGTTTTTCTCTTCAATCATCGGAATTCTTTTGACCTAACAAGCACACAAAAAATTAAAGGTCAGCTTTGCTCTTAATCGTGAAGAAAGAAAAAGCATTAAACAATCACAAGAAAAAAAAAATAATGTACCTTTGCACTCAAAAAATCATAATATTAATAATTAATACTAGTTGGGAATTGAAAAATCTGGGGGAAGAATCCATCTTTTCCAATCACATTTTACTCTCATCTTGTAACCTCATACTTTCACAAGAGATGAAGAAACAAGTGCTTCCAAAATATGGCGCACATCGTCAGTCAACTGTTTAATTTTTCTGAACTCTGCAATTTCATGCACATCAACCCAACCGTATTGATCCATCTTCTTCCTCAAGAATACATCTCGGACTAAATTTTCTTTACTGAAGTAGTATTCAATTTGTTTCGCAATCTTGGGATACAACTCCGGATCTTTTGGTGGTGGTGGCCTTTGACTACATGAAGATGTGAAATACAGAGGAGCATAGGAACAAAGAGGGACAATCATATTATTCATAGAATGGCAATGATCAGGATACCGACCATAATATGGTGGAATGGTGAGAGAATGATCGTTTATAAAATTTGGGTACACATCAGAATAATTTGAAAGTGGACGGGTATGATGATGAACATCATATCCGACGATTCCCGGTGTACCGCTACGGTGAGCAGAAGACGTGTTTGGTGTTAATAGAAAGAAGGAAATTAACATATGGGAGAAATAGTTAACTTGAGAAAGACTGAATTACGAACAACTGACTTCATTTACCATCTATTTGTAGAAACTATTTGGATAGGATAGGATAGGATATGATTGGATAGGATAAAATTTTTTTATGTAATTAATAGTGTTTTTACAAATAAAATTAAATATATGATTTGTGTTATTCATATTTAAACTAATTTTAATTTGATTTATATAAGATAATTATACTTTATTGAAAAAATATTTTCATTTTTATTGATTTTTTGTGGATACAGAGTCATAGAATTGATTGTGTTCTCCACGAATAAAATGAGTGTTAAAAATATTTTGAATTTTTTAATGGATAATTCAGGATTTAAGACTAAGTTTATCTTAAATGTTTGAATTCAACATCTTTTTGATTTTAAAGAATCCAAAATCAGGAGTTTAGTCTTTTTTTAAGATAAACTACGATAACTTATATATAACAAATATATTTTTTATGTGGATATTATTTAAATAAAAAGATGTTATTATATCAGCTAAATTTGTAATACAAATTCTTAGATATGTCCAAGTTACATTGTTTTCCTCTTGAATGTTTAGTTTTTCATGTCCTATACCACAGGTTCAAGTTTATTTTTTATTTATCATCATGACTTATTAAGTTAGCTAGAGTTTGACTCTTTATTTACAATCAACCAATCAGGTGCAAACTTTTTTTTTTTTATGATCATATGATTCTCATCATATTAATTTTTTTTTATTACACTTTGATGGTAAAAATGATATAGACGTACATAATGGGACTGAGACAAATCTGCTATCGTGTGTCTTTTTCCAAATAAACTTGTTCAAATATATATTGTGGCTGAAATTCCGACTAAATGATATATTTGATTAATTTTGAGAGTTACATTTTAGTCACGATTAATTTTTTTAGATAGTGGAGAATGATACCCGTTTATTTTGTTCTAACCGTGGCAAAAAACGGAAAAATCTGGGTGGACACATATTCGCTTTGGAATTGAAGAAGGAAAAGCACGCATGAGCCCTTGATTTTTAATGGAGTATTTTATTTTCTTACTCAATAGAAAACGGTTCTTTTCCGTTTCAGAGAAATAGGATAATCGTAGAATATACACGCGCCATTCTTGATTCTTGAACTGTTGAATTAATACTTCCACAAATAAAATCCGTGCAAAAATATCTGTCAAAATACTTGCTGTTCTTTGACTAAGTTTGAACAGTTATATTGCCTATGTCCAAGATAAAAACTGTGGATGATGCGCTTCATATTACATTATATTTAATTAATTTTAAGAACTATTTTTTTAACCACA
Source organism: Mimosa bimucronata (assembly GCA_037074515.1). Classification (NCBI taxonomy): domain Eukaryota; kingdom Viridiplantae; phylum Streptophyta; class Magnoliopsida; order Fabales; family Fabaceae; genus Mimosa; species Mimosa bimucronata. The sequence goes on from CM073444.1 coordinate 35,165,879, forward strand.
ATTAATTTTTGCACGAAAAGAAGAATTCAATTATAACATACACATACATTGTGATGAATGAGGATAGTAATGCGTTTCAAGCAAAATAATATTTCATATGTCTTTGATAGTCCAATGAACAATAAAATATATTTAATTTAAGTACTCATAATAATAAAATAATTCTTATTTCTCCGCTTAACAAAACAATTTGACTATGACACAAAAAAAAAAAAAACAAATTGATCAATAAAAGTCTACCCACATGATTCTGCAAAACCCCTCCCGATAAAAAAACGGACGAATTGACTTCTCATATCTAGATAAATGGAATAATAAGGATTACCATCCTGTTACATAACATAATATTTTTAACACAGTAGACTAACAATCTAAAAAATCAAGGCGAATCAAAACTGGAAATAAACTTGATGCTTTTATGGTTTGATGTACTCCATCGTTTTTCTCTTCAATCATCGAAATTCTTTCCACCTAACAAGCACGCAAAAAATTAAAGGTCAGCTTTGCTCTTAATCGTGAAGAAAGAAAAAGCATCAAACAATCACAAGAAAAAAAAATAATGTACCTTTGCACTCAAAAAATCATAATATTAATAATTAATACTAGTTGGGAATTGAAAAATATGGGGGAAGAATCCATCTTTTCCAATCACATTTTACTTTCATCTTGTAACCTCGTACTTTCACAAGAGATGAAGAAACAAGTGCTTCCAAAATATGACGCACATCGTCAGTCAACTGATTAATTTTTCTGAACTCTGCAATTTCATGCACATCAACCCAACCATATCGATCCATCTTCTTCCTCAAGAATACATCTCGGACTAAATTTTCTTTACTGAAGTAGTATTCAATTTGTTTCGCAATCTTGGGATACAACTCCGGATCTTTTGGTGGTGGTGGCCTTTGACTACATGAAGATGTGAAATACGGAGGAGCATAAGAACAAAGAGGGACAATCATATTATTCATAGAATGGCGATGATCAGGATACCGACCATAATATGGTGGAATGGTGAGAGAAGGATCATTTATAAAATTTGGGTACACATCAGAATAATTTGAAAGTGTAGGGGTATGATGATGAACATCATATCCGACGATTCCCGGTGTACCACTACGATGAGCAGAAGACATGTTTAGTGTTAATAGAAAGAAGGAAATTAACAGATGGGAGAAATAGTTAACTTGAGAACGACTGAATTACGAACAACTGACTTCATTTACCATCTATTTGTAGAAACTATTTGGATAGGATAGGATAGGATTGGATAGGATAAAAGAATTTAATGTAATTAATAGGGTTTTTACAAATCAAATTAAATATATGATTTGTGTTATTCATATTTATAATTTTAATTTGATTTATATAAGATAATTATACTTTATTGAAAAAATATTTTCATTTTTATTGATTTTTTGTGGATACAGAGTCATAGAATTGATTGTGTTCTCCACGAATAAAATGAGTGTTAAAAATATTTTGAATTTTTTAATGGATAATTCAGGAGTTAAGACTAAGTTTTTCTTAAATGTTTGAATTCAACATCTTTTTGATTTTATATCTTTGGAAATCAGGGGTTTATAGAAGGGTATCGGGTGGCTATTGTTTCATCCCACACTAATCCGCTTATTTTTTTTTTAATGAATTAATCCGCTTATTTTTTAAGATGATACAGACCCGTCCCTAATATTTGTATTTGATGTAAAATATTAGAAATATCTAGGACTTTAATATATCTGATATTTTTGTTTGTAACCTCTATATCTAATATTTTTATTAAAGATATAAGTTTGTAACTAAAATATTTTTTATGTAGATATTATTTAACAAAAAGATATCGGTCAAATCTTTAATACACATTTTTATAAATATCTAAATGTTTCCCCATTGAATGTTTAGCTTTTTATTTCCTATAGTACATGTTCAAGTTTATTTTTATTTACTATCATGACTTTATTAAGTTCAAGTTTTATTTTCTATGAACAATCAATCAGAATGCAAACTTCATTTTTTATTTATTATCATGATTCTCATCTTGTAAAAATTTTATTTTTCTTTTGATTACAATTTCAAAGTAAAAATGATATAAGATGTCCATAATTGGACAAAGATAGATATGCTATCTCGTGTCCTTTTCCAAACAAGTTTGTTCAGTCCGCTCAATGAATACCCCTATTTTACATTATAAATTCAAATAAAACCTTTTTAAATATATATATTGCGGTTGAAATTCGACTAAAAGATATATTTAATTAATTGTTTGAATTATTTTTAATCAGCATTAATTTTGTATAGAATGGAGAATTCATTGATAATATACATATGATAATGATACAGAGAATATATGGTTTAGTCAGTATTCGAGTGCCATGTTGGTGTTGAAGCAGATAATGCTCCCACATGGTCACTGGTTTGAATCGACAAGAGAATATATGGTTAGAGAAAACGAATTTAATCAGTTACAGGCAATCAACGTCGGATTTAAAGTGAATATGTGTATCTGTGCACCATTTAAAGACGGGCTTGTTTGGCTGGACTTATTCCAGCCAAATAAGTCTTTATTTTCATAAATAAGGACTTATTTTCAGAAAAGTTGTTGAGTATGTTTATCTGGACTTATGAAAATAAGTAACTTATAACTTATAAGTCAAAGTAAGTATAAGTTCTTTTTTTCAACCTATGACTTATGACTTATGACTTACAAGTCACTTACGGAGGTAGACCCCACAATTCTGACTTATTTTACACATCCAATCATAACTAACCCAAACATAAATCACTTTTTCAAAAGTCTATCCAAACATACATCTCATTACACAATATGACTTATGACTTATAAGTCATATTTTTAACAGCCAATCCAAACATAAATCTCATTATACAATCTGACTTATTTTCAGTTTGGCTTATATATAAGTCACTTTTCCAGAAGTCCATCCAAACACACCCATAAGTGATAAGTTGAAAAAAAGGACTTATACTTATTTTAACTTATAACTCATAAATCCTTATTTTCTAAAAGTCCAGCCAAATATGCACTTTTTACTGTTCACCAAAATAAATCATTTTCATTTAAAAAAAGGACTTATTTTGCTGGAAAAAGCCCAGCCAAACACAGCCATAACCGAACAACCCATTCCCTCAAATTAAAATTCATGCTTCCTCAACCGCTGCTCTGGAAATTTTGTTATTAATTCATATTGCATCATGGTTGAGACCATGATGACTTTTTTGTGATTGTTCTATTCATAAATTATTTTATTAAGTTCTAAATATAAGATCAAGTTGATTTTTTTATGAAAATTAAGGAAACCAAACTAACCTCTTAATTACTATAATATAAATGTCACATGTAAATAAATTATAAACCAGTGTATCAGTTAGATAAATTAGTTTTGTCAATTTCTTCCCAAATTTTCTCTAACAGTGCTCCTTCAACAATAATCAAGTAAAAGATGGAAAAGGGAATAAGGAAAGGTAGTTGGGGTATTTCTTTTAGAAAAAATACAAAATGCTAACTAACATAACTAAATCCTTAATTTAATCAAAGTAGTTAAATGTGTCATATATTTAAGGCCGAATGGAGTAATTTTTTTATTCAATTTTGCATAATAAAAATTAAACCCAATCATGCTGAAAGACATTTATTGATTGTTTTTATTTTCAATCCCCTCATCCTTTACTCGTTTATTGCTTCATTCATGCTGGCTCAAAATCTAAAGCCTCGTTGCATGTGGGCGTGGAACTCTTCCTCTTTATTTTATCATTTTTTCCCCTTCTTCTCGAACCCTAATCATCACTTAAATCTGATGGCAGAAAAAATAAAAAATATGGGATCACAAACTTCTCCTACTATCTGTCCCACTCTTACTTTTTCGCCTACACAAATTATGGAAGCTAAGGAGAAAATGACAATAGAAGGGGGGGGGGGGGTTTCCACGTTGCTTGCATGCAAGCCCAAGAATTTTATACACATATATACTAATTCTATGGGTCAACTACGAAATGCAATTCTTATTCCCTTGCCCAAAAAATGCAACTCTTCTACCTCTATAGAGGCGTCCTCGACTAGTTTTGTGTTGGGCTTCAGCTTTAGGATTAACTCAGTCTATGGGCTGGGTCTAATATTAATCTCTTGGGCCTTGTCGAGTATCCAGTATCCACTAACCTCTGCTCTTTTCTGATGTTATTTTTTTCGGAATTATTTTCTTTTCAGCCTTTACTTTTATGTAGGGGTGTCATACTGTCCTGGTTCCAGTGGTCCCATCCCGGTCCTGGCAAGTTGGGACCGGGAGTTTTCCGTCCCGGGAAATCCAGAAAAAAAATCCCTGGACCGAGACTGAGAAATTTCTAGGACTGGTATTATTTTTTTTAAAAAAAAAGTCAGGCCCAATGTTAGCTTTGCCTCCTTCAAAAAACAAATAGGTGTAGGCAACTGCCCCGGATCTCTCTCTGGCCCAACTCCTTCCCACTTCCCAGTGCTTGATCATCTAAATTAAAAGGTATTTTTAATCTCCTAATGTTGGCATCACTATTATTCAAGGAAAATACTGACTTATAAATTTAAATAACAATTTTGTAATTAAAATTTGACAACTTAATTTTTAGTTTAAATTTTTTAAATTTAATATATTTTTAATAGATTAATAAAGATGTCTGATACGAACTTTTAATATCAACAACACATTTTTAAGATGCAAACTAATATTTTTTTAACAAACTAAAAATATTACTCCCTTTGGTCCTAATTATAAAATCAAGTTGACTTTTTTGGAAAAATTAAGAATGCAAAATAAATCACTTTAAATTGTTTATGTTTAACTTTTTTCTCAAAACTAATTTATTTTACCTATATACGTTAATGTAGCATATGTTAAAATTTAGTGGTATTTTATGCTTCCTGAAATTCCACAAAAAGAATCAAATTAATCTTAAAATTAGGACCTGAAGGAGTACATTGACATATTTATTTCGTGCATCTTTTGTTTATATTTGCAAATTTATCATTTAAATTCATTGAATTAATATTTCCGACCCATTAATCGCATTAACGATATTATTTTAAACTAGTTAGGATGCAATATAACTATTTTGTTTTTATACTGTTGCAGGCCAGTGAATCTAATTAGGCTGATGAAAGAGCCCAAATTTTTTTTAATAAGCTTCTTACTGTCCGGGAAATTCCCAGAAATTCCCGTCCCGATCTTGGTGGGACTGAGAACAAGGATTCCGGGTTGTGGTCTCAGTTTTGGACACCCCTACTTTTATATATCTATTTTACTTAGTCCGAGATACATCTACCATCAAGGAACTCCTCTGATTGTGTTTTTGTGGAAGAGTTATTCTTCCCAAGGAATTTCTTTACTCTCCAATTGTCTTGCTTCTGTCAAAAAAAGAGTGTGTCTTGCTAACTTTAACATGAGAGCAAAGAAATTAAATAGAACCACCGTGAGTTTTAACCGTTTATTCAAGCTCAAAAGAATGCGCTATATCCCCTCTCCATACTTATCATTCTATGGATGTAATATCTATTTCATTTTTTTTTATTAAATTAAAGATATTAGTTAAATTAGTTAAAATCACATGACAATACCAAAATACCTTAAATTCCTAACTGTTACCTTAATTCCCACCCTTCATCTCTTACTTATTTATTACTTAAGAGCGTCAATAGGAATAATTTAGGAAAAATGTGAGAAAAATAGAAAGAAGTTTATATTTAGAAACAAACCCACATCCCTAAATGAGTCCTATATTTAGGGATAAGGGGAGTATTATAAGAGTGAGTACAATTTTGAATTGCTTTGGTTCAATTCAAAACATAAGGGTTCGTTTTGGGCTGTCTCATCATTTAATAATTTTTTTCCTATTTTGCTCCTAATTACTCCCTCCGTCCCTACATATAAGAGCCTAAAATTTGAATAGTTTTGTTCCCTTTTTATAAGAGTTTTGTTCAATTTGTCAAAGCATTTAATGAGTTTTTTTTTTTTCACTTTATCCATCATTATTCTCTCTTTACATTCTTTCTTATACTCATTCATAACATTATTATCACATTTCTCTTTCTTATATATTCAATCATAGATAAGGGCAAACTTGAAGAAAAAAAATTATTTCAAACATATCTATATCATGTTAAATACTTAAATTTGTAGGAAAAATGTAAAAATAAAAGAAAGGACTGCAGGGCCATTATGGAAACTTCAGGGGTACCTGAGCAAATAAAATATTTACAGTCCCGGCGGCGGAGTTACTAACTTCTTCTTCTGGCCGAAGACCTCAGCTCAGAGTAAAACCACATCTCACCTTCTTGCGATCATAATATATACTGTTAGACTGAATTTCTATGTACATCGATCCCTATTTCTGATTCCTGAAAGCCATTTCCATGTTCAATTTGCTATGAGAATCTCACGCTCCACCTCGTTTTTATTACACTCATTCGTCTTCGTACTGAGTCTTCTCTTGACTCGTTCCCACTCGGCCCCTCAAGCTTTCAGAAAAGATCGCAGTCATGCTCAATGGCACCATGGAGCTTTCCACGATGTACGAGATAGTGTCCGATCCGATGTTCGCCGCATGCTTCACTCTCGCGCCGAGGTAATTTTTTTTTTTATTTCCAGAAAACGCAGAATGTTTGATTGTAGAGTTAGCAAATGTTTAATACCCTTTGAAATTAAAATTTGATTTTTTTTCCTATTTGTGCAATTATGCATGTGTTTCTCCGTCTCTTTAGCATTTAGGGTAATGCGTGATGTTTGTGCTGTAGGTTCCGTTTCAAGTTCCACTCGAAGTGAATGTGGTTCTTGTTGGTTTCAACAAAGATGGAGGTTACAGATACTCTATTGATGCGCATCAATTAGAAAAATTTCTCAGAACCAGCTTTCCATCGCATAGACCATCTTGCCTAGAGACTGGTGATCCTCTTGACATTGAGCATCATATGGTGTATAATGTGTTTCCGGTAAGCATCTTATTATTTTTTTTTTAAAAGAAAAAAATTGGGTGGTAATTCATCCGTGATTTGTTAATTATAGTACAAATTTTGATATCTATTTGTCCTTCACATTATTAGAGCGTTGTCTTCTCTCATGTATAATTAATGTTGATGCTTGCTGTTCCAATTTAATTGCTTAATCGTTTTAGATGTTCTGAATGCAGTTCGTTCTATTCTATGCTACTTCTGATCAGTCTGGTCTAAGATTCTATATAAGTGTGCAAGAAATTTGGCTAGCAAATCTTCCACAAAAAATTTTGGTTTCCTAACACATTCCGATAGTTTTGCAAGGATCATATATAGAATGTGAGTTTGAGGATTTAGAGCAATGCAGGGTAAATGGTAGAAGGGATATCACAAAAGCTTCCAGGATCTAGTCGGTGACCTTAGCTTGCGCCCAGCATTTAAGTAAAACTTGGATTTTACTTGTTATGGGACTAACGGCGAACATGATTGTTTAGATTTTTAAAGTTATGGATACTAATGAATTTGGCTTGAAGTTTATAAACTCTAGTACATATGTAACAGTGGAATAATAAAAATGATGTGTGACTGCATGGTGTTTAGCTGTGTAATCCGGGCACTGGATTATGTTAGTGTTTCTTTCTTAAAGCATTGATTCTACAAACAAATGTTGACAACCAGTGATCACATGACTCGTGCATTTTTTGTGCTTTTTATTGAGAAGCATGTAAAGGTTAGGATCAGGCCCTGCATCATAATTAAAATGATTCCCGAACTTCTAGTTCATTGGGCTCATATGATCACGTATACTTTGTGGACTGCAATCAAAGTTACTTTTATTGCTTCTTTTCTTCATGATGTATTTCTTATTTGTAATATTTTCAATTTAAATTTAATTCTCACCTCAGTCTGGACAACCTGAACTGATAGCACTTGAGAAAACACTTAAAGAAGCTATGATTCCTGCTGGAAAAGCAAGAGAGGTAAATTGTAGTTTTACATGCCACTTCTTGTTGTGTTTGGTTGATTTTAGAAAATATATTTCCTTAGTCTTAAGAAAAGGTCCTGCCTGTTTAAACTTTCCAGATTGAATTTGGAAGGGAGTTGCCCTTGTTTGAAGTTGAAGCAACAGCCGTGGAACACATTTTTCAGAGGCTGTACTCTTACATATTCGACATGGGTGGTGAGGGAAATTCTGCCACTGAGATGGATAGACCAGAGCCAATTGCGATATTTATGGTGAATTTTGATAAGGTAAAATCTGTCATTTGCTTTATAAAATACTTTTCTTACTTTTTATTGAATTAAAGTCAGTTGATGTCAAATTCATTCAAAATACCTGCAATGCTTGAAAGTTTTAGTTGGTTGGCCACTAAAAGTGAAAACAAAATAGTGAATGAATGATTGGTTTTTCATATTCCTACTTGATCAGGCAATTGTCGTAACTGGGTATTCTTTTCTTTTCCTCACTGAACTCTTATATTGCAGGTGAGAATGGATCCTAGGAATAAGGAACTTGATCTTGATAGTTTGATGTATGGGAAACTTCCTGAGCTAACTGAGGATGACATTACAAAACAAGAAGGAGATTACATTTATCGTTATCGCTACAATGGTGGAGGAGCATCCCAAGTTTGGCTGGGGTCTGGCAGGTATGAAAATTTGGAACTGAATTTATCTTTCTACTTATTGTTCGAAATTATCTCAGCAACATATGGAATAATCACCAGAAGCAATTGGATTAATGGTCTGAATTATGCACAACCTGGGGTTAAGCATGGGTTATAGTCTGCTCAGAGCATTCTTTGTGATTTTTTTTCTATAACATTTAAGTGCATCATCTTTTTTTTAAGATCTAAGAGATTTCTATTGTGTAATATTTGCAAAAGTATGATATATATATGTATATAGAAACATATTAATTAATTTGATGGGTTGCGTCAATAGTTATATGAAGAAACTGTTTTCTAAATTCATATGTTCTTTGTCCAGCCAATAAGTTATTTTAATCTATAACATTTTTTACCTGCATCTCTGTCTTTTTCAGCTGATGATTATTTTTCACAGTCGTAAGCTATTTAAAAAATTATATTGGTTTCCACAACTTTTTTTCCTGAAAATTAACAAATAATTTATCATATAATAAAATGTAGATTTACATATTCACTGTGTTAAGGAAAAAAAGCATTGTTTGCTCTTATATGTGTGTGTGTGTGCATTGAGCCTGTGTCTATGCAAATATGCAAGCCTAACTTTCTTTTTGTTCTGTTTAGATATGTGGTGATTGACCTCTCAGCTGGGCCATGTACTTATGGGAAAATTGAAGCTGAAGAGGGAAGCATTAGTTTTAGAAGTCTGCCTAGATTACAAAGTGTGATGCGTCCAAAAAGTGGGCGATCATTTGCTGATCAATCTAGCCATGACATTTTTCTTGGACAGCTTGCTTCTTTGATATCAACCACAGTGGAGCATGTTATTGCTCCTGATGTTAGGTATGTGTGGATTATCTTGGTCATAAACAGGCTCACTCAGAGAATTTAAAAGGCTTTTTTTTTTGGGTGGCTATTTTAAATATTGAGCATGCTACTCATTAGAACACTTGAATATTACGTGACTATTGTACAATTTATAGAATCTGATTGTGCTCTTTTTCCTGTTTCCAGGTTTGAAACTCTTGATCTGACTTCAAGATTGCTTGTACCTATAATTGTCTTACAAAATCACAATCGATATAATATTATGGAAAAGGGTCATAACTATAGTATTGATGTCCAAGAAATTGAGACAGAGGTTTGTTACTTTTGAATAGAATTTTTAAATCTGTTACTAACTCAGAACATTGACTGGTGATGAAATCCAGTGTAAAGACTGGAACAAATGGAATAATGACCCTTTTTGCTCTCCTTTTAGGTGAAAAAGGTGCTTCATGATGGGCAAGAAGTAGTTATTATTGGGGGTGTGCATTCACTACATCGCCACGAGAAGCTGGCAATTGCTGTGTCAAAATCGATGCGTGGACATTCCCTGCAAGAAACCAAGAATGATGGTCGTTTCCATGTTCATACCAAGATGTATCTGGATGGTGCTCTTTTAAAAGAGGTAGCTTCCTTGTTAATAACTTTTTACTATTTTATGTGATTACACTTGGGTAATACCTTATTCCTTTTTGTTGTAGGCGGTTAAGACATTCTTGTTACTATGATAGGATTTTATCAAAGCACAAGGTTTTCACTCTTATTATTTGCATTTAGTTTGACTGCTTTTTTAAGAAATTAGCCAATTTCAATGTTATCATAACTGACATCACATCTAAAATACTATGAAAGGTAGCTTTCCTATTTTCTTATCTATCTCTGTTTGATGTTGAAGCTTGTTTTTGCAGGAGATGGAACGTTCTGCTGATGTGCTTGCTGCTGGATTGCTTGAAGTAGCAGATCCATCTCTGTCAAGTAAATTCTTCCTTCGGCAGAATTGGATGGATGAGTCCGATGGATCAACAGATTCCATTCTTAAGCATAAGCCTCTTTGGGCCTCATATGACGCAAAACGGGGCAAGAAAAAGAAGAGGAACGTAAAGAAACAAGGGGATCTGCACCCAACTTATGGAACTAGAGTGATTCCTGTGTATGTGTAGATAGCTTATGTTAATGCATGTAGATACAATTATCAAATAAGTGTATCTTTATATGTTCTCGATTTATTAGTTCACTTTTTATTTGTTGGCCTCTTTCTGTGGTCCTTTAACTTAGTTTTGTTAGGATCCTCTGAATAAAATACTTGTAATTGCTTGATTATTTATGGCATTTCTTAAATCAGATGCTCTATTATAGTTGCAGTCGTTGCAAACAAGCTTTTTTTTTAACCTTGCTAATACTCATTTGGTTGGTATTGATGATATTATGTTTCTAAATTAATATGATATTGAAATTACTGAATGCAATCAGTTTTTTATTGCAGTTTTGTGCTATCATTGGCAGATGTGGATCCAAATCTTATGATGGAAGATGAAAGTCTGGTGTGGACAAGCAATGATGTTGTCATTGTCCTTCAGCATCAAAATGACAAGATTCCTTTAAGGTGAATGAAAATAATTTGCGTTTATCCATTACTTGTGAACACATTTTTTATTGGACATGAGACATACTGGTTTTGTGTATCAGTCAACAACAACAACCAAGCCTTATCCCACTAAGTGGGGTCGGCTACATGGATCGCACGGTGCCATTGTGCTCTATCGGTAACCAAATCTTTAGATATATTATTTACTAAAAGATCTCGCTCTACAACTTCATTGAGTGTAAGCCTCGGTCTCCCTCTTCCTCTCTTAATCGGATTCCAGACAGTTTGATCTACCCTCTTTACTGTCGCATCTAATGGCCTTTTTTGTACATGTCCAAACCACCTTAAATGATTTTCTACCATTTTCTCACTGATAGGTGTCACTCCAACTCGTTCGCGTATATGATCATTCCGAATCTTGTCCTTTCTTGTGTGATCACACATCCATCTCAACATCCTCATTTCAGCTACCCCCATTTTATGTTCATGTTGACCCTTCAAAGCTCAACATTCACTACTATATAATACTGCTGGTCTTATAGCAGTGCGATAAAACTTCCCTTTTACCTTATGGGGTACTTTTCTATCGCAGAGAACTCCAGTAGCTTTCCTCCACTTATACCACCCAGCTTGAGTTCTATGATTGACATCGTCATCAATCTCACCATCTTGTCTTATAATTGATCACAAATACTTAAACTTTGTCACTTGAGGGATTGTTTGCTCTCCCAGTTTAAGCTCCAAATCACTTCTAAGTTGTCTATTTACAAAATTGCAATGAATATATTCTGCCTTACTCCTACTTAAACGGAAACCCTTCGACTCCAACGTGTTTTTCCATATCTCTAATTTATCATTAATCTCCTCTCTTTATTCGGCCAGAAGGATTATATCATCAGCAAAAAGCATGCACTTAGGGACCACTTCTTCTATAAGCTCAGTTAGAGCATCTACTACTAAATTAAACAAATATGGGCTCAAAGCTGATTCCTGATGTAGGCCAATTCTTATAGGGAAGTCTTTTGTCTCACCTCCCGGCGTTCTAACCTTAGTCAACACCCCATCATACATATCCTGTATAACTTTAATATAAGCAACACATATTCCTTTCTTTTCTAAGGCTTTCCAAAGTAAATCTCTTGGCACGCGATCATATGCCTTCTCTAAGTCAATAAAAACCATATGTAAGTCTCTTTTTCTAGTTCGATACTTTTCCATCATCCCCCTTAGTAGATATATCGCCTCTGTTGTGGATCTCTCTGGCATGAACCCAAACTGTCTCTCAGAAATACTAGTTTCTAGTCTTAACCTATGTTCAATCACCTTTTCCACAGTTTCATTGTATGACTCATAAGCTTAATTCCCCTATCATTTGCACAATTTTATATATTGCCTTTGTTTTTATAAATTGGAACTAAAGTACTTTTTTTCTAATCATCAGGCATCTTCTTGGACCGTAAAATCTCGTTAAACAATTCAGATAACCATAATACACCCTCTTCCCCTAAACATTTCCAAACTTCAATCGGTATACCATCAGGTCCAACCGCTTTACCATTTTCCATTTTCTTAAGAGCTTCTCTAACCTCCCAAACTCTAATTCTACGATAAAACGACCTATTAAGTCCATATTCACTAATTGTCAAATCCCCCAACTCATAAGATAAACCTTCACCTCCATCATTGAATAACTTAGAAAAGTAGGCCTCCCATCTATTATTAATATTTTCGTCAGTAATCAAAACTTTACCTTCTTCATCATTTATACATCTTACTTGATCCAAATCTCTCGAATTTCTCTCCCTAATCTTTGCAATCTTGTAAATCTTTTGTTCCCAAGCCTTTGTCCCTAACTCCTTATAAAACCCCTCGTATGCTTTAGCATGAGCTTCACTCACTGCCTTCTTAGTCTCCTTTTTAGTTAAGCGGTATTTTTCCCAATTTTCAACATTATTACACAAGTATATAGCCTTAAAACAATTCTTTTTATTCCGCACATTTTCTTAGACATCCTTGTCCCACCACCAAGTCTCCTTATCTCGTGGTCCAAAACCTTTTGATTATCCTAAAGTAGCTTTAGCAACCATTTCAATCTTCGTAGCCATATTCTTCCACATGCTGTTAGCATTTCCTTGTGGCTCCCATACCCCTTCATCCAATAGATTTCTCTTAAAAATCTCTCGCTTCTCCCCCTTTAACTGCCACCACTTGATCTTTCGGTTCAAAACTGTTTGGCGCCTTTGTTTTATACATTTAATTCTCACATCAAGAACTAAAAGTCTATGTTGAGCGGCCTCCTCATGCTTAGGAATCACTTTGCAATTAGTACATAACCTTCTATCACAGTTTTGTGTATCAGTAAAATGAATAAATTGGTTTGGCCAACAAAATATGCGTACTAATTCCTTTAAGAAATCATATAAAGCATATAGTCCTTCCATGTGGATTCTTAAAGTCCATTCTTTATTCTCATGCATTTATTTTAGCTTGATGGTTTGGTGTTTTCATAAAATAATTCAGGTCATTATTTCATGTTCTGTTACAGTTATGTTTCTGAAACACAGAGGAGGCATGCTTTTCCATCTCAGGCTCAACGACACATTCTAGCAGGTCTTGCGTCAGTTGTTGGTGGTTTAAGTGCGCCATATGAGAAGGCTTCGCATGTACATGAAAGACCAGTTGTGAATTGGCTCTGGGCAACCGGCTGCCATCCATTTGGACCATTCTCTAATACGTCTCAAATCAGTCAGATGCTTCATGATGTCGCCTTGGTAAATACCCATGTAGTATTATGTAGGATTGAGATTATTTCACAAGGTTTTCTATATCTGTAATTTAATTGATCAATTGATGGCAGAGGAACACAATATATGCACGTGTGGATTCTGCTCTTCGAAGAATTCGTGAAACATCTGAGGTGAGCTATTGTTCATTTCTGTTTGTCAATAATTGTCGTTAAAATGATTATTGATCCTATCTCATTTTATACAGACTGTCCAAGCTTTTGCAGCAGAATATTTGAAAACTCCTCTTGGTGAACCAGTGAAGGGAAAAAGGGAGAAATCAACTACTGAGCTATGGTTAGAGAAGTTTTACAAAAAAACTACTAACTTGCCTGAACCGTTTCCACATGAATTGGTTGATCGCCTGGAAAAATATCTCGATGTGAGTGCTAAATTTCAGTTGATGAATTGACTTTGTTGGCATTTCAAGTGTCTTAATAGTTCGCAATGTACATGCACACACCAGGGCCTTGAGGAGCAGCTTGTTGACATGTCTTCGTTATTATACGATCACCGTTTACAAGATGCCTTTATGAACAGTTCAGACATCTTACAGAGTACCATCTTCACCCAGCAGTAAGTCATTCTGAACTATTGGCTCATTTCTATATTTCGCCAAAGTGGGAATTCTAATTGGAAGAGTATATATTTGTTATATATAATACAGTGGTGACATTACCCACAGGTCCACTCGTGAGTATAAAATACTAGTGCTTAGGTTGATTTTTGGGGTTAAGGGTCAAAAATACACATGATTTTGTCAAAAGTTCATCCAGCACCAAATGTTTTTTTTTACAAAAAATACACATAAGTTTTCAAATTGGATCAAAAGTCACATGTATAGTTATATTCCCAAAAAAAGCGCATAGTGCTGGATCAACCTTTTTACAAAATCACATGTGTATTTTTTACCCTAATTTAACTGTAGATGAGTATTTTTGATCCAATTTGAAAGGTCATGTGTATTTTTTATCCAAAAAAAAAAACATTTGGTGCTAGATGAACTTTTGACAAAATCACATGTCTTTTTTACTCTTAACCCTTATTTTTGTGAAATAACTTCATACAATTGTTGCATCATGAATTGATTTACCTGGGTTCTTTTGTTTTATCTAAAACAATAGTAAAATTCCGAAATTTTGGGTATTTGCAGATATGTTGATCATGTTTTGGCTAATGAAAGGGATAAAATGAGATGCTGCAATATCGAATACAAGTACCCAGTTCATTCTTCTCAAACTTACATCTATGGAGGAATACTAATTGCTGGTTTCTTTGTGTACTTTGTTGTAATTTTCTTTTCATCTCCAGTCCGCTGACCTGAAAACATTTTTGATTCATGGAGCACAATGTAGGCGAAAGTTGAGCAGGTTATGTATTTTTGTTGGATTTGCCACTCATTCTACCTCATGGCCTCCCAATTCGTATTTATAGGCATCCTATCTATTTATAGGTAGGGAGAAAGTTTTGTTGAAAAAACTTTCAGGAAAAAAACACAGGATACACTATTCTAGGTTTTGTCACGAGGCAGTTTTTCCAATGATTTAATAACAAATACTCTTTCCCGTCTTGATTATAAGATGAAGTTGATTTTTTTTTTTAAGTTAAGAAAGTAAATTAGACCATTAAATTGTAACATATGCTACATATAATTAGATTATAGGTCAGTTTATAAGTAAAATAAATTGGTTTTGAGGAAAAAGGATAAATATAAATGACTTAAGGTGATTTATTTTACATTCTTAATTTTTAGAAAAAAAATCAACTTGATCTTATAATTAGGATCGGAGAGAGTATATATGTAAGGTATATGCATTTATACTGTTTTTGTTAGTGAAAGATGAGAAGTTTCATAAGATATTACTCCCTCCGGTTCTAAATATAAGACTTGTTTACCTAATTTGATTATATTAACGATGTTAGTTAAATTAATTAAAATCACATGATATTACTTTGCCTTTTTGGGGGTTTGCCGGCTATCGAACTCGGTCCTTTATGTTTAAAGACACGGCTGTAAACACCCTAACCATCAACCTTTATTTACACCCTTCCTCCTTTACTTGTTTACAATTGAGAATCCTCAAGAAAGATTATTTGGGGAAAAGTTGAGAGTAATTGGAAATATGTCTTATAGGAACTAGCTCACCTCAACAACATGCCCTTATATTTTTTTTTTTTGAGTGAACATGCCCTTATATTTAACACAGGAGGGAGTAGTAGATAGCGGCACAGAACTGGGAGAAACAGCATTAAAAAAAAAAAAAAACACTTCGACTCATAGCAGCAGGTTTGTGCATTGATAATTGATTGTTGAGGTGGAATAGAAAAATGTAATGAGAATGGGCGTGAAAAATATCTCGTGTTCCTCTTTCTCCTTTTTTAATAGAATTTTATCTTTGCACTTATATCAAGAAATGGGAATAAATGGGGTTTAGTTTCTCTCATTTTTTCCTTTCTCCTTCTCTTATAAATTTTTTTTATAAATGAATGAACTATTTCTTAATTTAAATGTGAAGGTAAAGATGAGATTATTTTAAAGAAACTGAGAGGAAAAAGAGACTATTAAAAAAATTGATGAAATGTTGATATCGTAATTGTTGCGTTGGGTATGTTTTTTGGACTATGGAAATTAGGTAAAAATAGTGTAGTAATCTTGTCACTTCGCCCTCGCTATCGTTGGTCACCGGGAATCCGGGATACATCAA
Organism: Mimosa bimucronata; assembly: GCA_037074515.1. Taxonomy (NCBI): domain Eukaryota; kingdom Viridiplantae; phylum Streptophyta; class Magnoliopsida; order Fabales; family Fabaceae; genus Mimosa; species Mimosa bimucronata. The sequence continues at coordinate 35,182,390 of CM073444.1, forward strand.
ACCAGTGTTAGGAACGTGTGGAGCTACTAGTTACCAAAAAAATAATAAAGAATGTGTGGAGCTACGTGGCCCCATCATCTTCATCCATTAAATCGATGGTAAAGAATGTAGCTCCAGCTGAATTTTTGCACATCATCCAAAAAAAATCTAGAAGCTTCGCATATACTCACCACCCCCAGCTGTCAACAACCTGAACAAAGAACATCTTAGGATATGAAGTTGGTTTTGAAGAACAATGGCGACTAGCAGTTGGGTTTGGAAACTCACTGAATGCCTGATTGGTAGATGTCAAAACTTAAGTTTGAAAAAAGGTAAGCCAAACACTTGAAAAAAATGTGAAAAGCTCTTTTGAATTGGAAACATAGGTTTTGGCCACCAAAACCTAGGTTTTGAATAAGCTACAATTTTCCTCTTTTACACAAAATACGAGGTAAAAAAATGCCATTATTACACATGTCCTAATGATCTACCAAAAATACCCTTATCCTCTTGAAGAGCACCTAACCGTTGGGGTTATGTTAGAGCAGTGCCGCCTCGAGTCCGCTCTCCAAGAAATTAAACCCGAGGGGATAGTGGAAGCTAACCTGGGTGTCGATCTCAAAAAGCCTAGTGTAATATGATTCTTAATAGTTAATATGTAAACTTGAAAAGGCGGGTAAAAAGCATTTTTGTTTGGTTTTAGTTTGAAGTTGGATATGTGCAAAAGGTAAAGTAAAATGTGGGAATTAAAAGTGAGATTTGGATGAGAATGGGATAAAGATCATTCTTGATGAATGAGAGATTCGGGAATCCTTGCTTCTAAAGATTTTTAGGGAATTTAATTGATTTCTAAACAGCCATAGAGGAACCCCTCTAGGCTAGGCTTAGGTTAACTTAATTAATGTCGGAACCCCGCACATTACTTAATTTAACCCAAGTTGATTAAGTTTCAAATCAAGAAATAATTGATTATGCAAGACTTTAAATCCACAATTTGGGCCACCCCATAATTGCTCTAAATTTCTCTCTAAACCCTAATCCATTGATGGCCACCTATACAATAAATTAGGACATAAAGAGTGTTTGCCCAATGTCTCAACACAACCAATTAATTCTTATGCCATCTCCCTAAAGCAAATAGCTCAACACTCTTAATCCACTAACCAAGCCACCTTGCATTAGCACATAATTTTCACAAAGAGAATAACAAAACTATGAACCCATAAATTTCATCAAACTCAAAGCTAATAAGTAGCAATGTCAAGCATTATACAAGAAGGAAATAACATAAACATAGTTTCTAACCCTAATGACATAAATGCACTCAACCAAGTGCAATAAATGCACTTCAACTAAATGCAATTAATACATTCACCCAAATGTCATAAATGCACCCCTAGAACCCTAGAAAAGCATAAATACAACAAATGGAGGAAGGATTAGAACTAGAAAAACTCCCCTATTCAAGCTTTAAGCTTATCCCTTGGCTCCCACTACCAAGAATGGTGGAGCCTAGCTGCTACTCTCCATGGAGGAACCAACAACAAGAGAGGAAGGTGCGGAAGCCATGGATAGGAGGAAGGAGAAGGTGAAGAAGAAGATGAAGATGAAGAAGAGAGAGCTAGGGCTTGGGGGTGTGAAATGTGAACCAAATATGCCCTAATGGGGTGTAAGTTTCGTGTTTTATGTCCCCCAAGTCGGGTCAAGTGAGTGATATCAAGTTGGATCCAATTTAGGCCCAAAAACGCGACTGAAAATTCTGCAGAACACGTTCGTTCACCGTCGTCTCGCCGCGGCGAGCAAGGTTTGGTTCTGGAGCTTTGTGGCTTGGCTCGCCACGGCGAGGCCACGGTGAGCTGCTTTGTTCTCTGCCTCCTGGGGTACTTTCTCGTCGTCTGTCTCGCCGTAACTGAGGTGCCTTCAGTTCTACCTCTTTGTTTGGCCTTTTTCTTCATCCCGGGTCCGATCTTTTGGTCCTGAGCGACCTTGCAAGTGAAAATAAGATAAAACCAAGATCAAATAGCCCTATAAATTAATTAATGCAATTAATATACAATTATGGCTAATTACTCTTAATTTTACACTCATTTTCCTTGAGAGTTTGGGATATTCAATTTGACATTATCAGACCAAAACTCGCATCTTAATCATGTTAATTGCCTCAATTTAAGCATATAAAAGCATTACAAATCAGAGATTTGTCACCTCTCTCTTTCCCAACACATTAAACTTATGTCCTTTTTAGTAATTTACACAGAAAAAGTCATTATCATAACAATCATCCAAACACTCTCATTTTTACAAAAGCTATTTTTTCAGAAAAATGTTTTTTTCAACTTTTTCCCCATAAGCTATTCTCTAAAAGCTAATCCAAACAGGGTACTACTTTTTTCAGATTTTACGCGAAGTACGAGGCAGAAATATACCATCATTACACATGTCATATTGAAATACCGAAAATGCCCTTATCATAAAGATACTTAGTGTGTGTTTGAAATACCGAAAATGCCCTTATCATAAAAAAACTTTCATAAAGATACTTAGTGTGTGTGTTTGGATACCATGTTGGGACCCTCCAATGTGGATCCAAAAATCATAAGTGAATTTGAAAAAAAAATTATGTTTGGGTTGACTTATTTTGAAAATGATTTTTGGTTTAAAATGACTTCTGCAACGCCAAAAGTCGAAAGCAAAAAAAAAGTGGCTTTTGGCTTCTGACTTCTGGTGGGTCCTACGCCTTTTGTTATATATTATTTAATAAAGTGGGTAGGAAAATTAGAGTGTTAGACCCCTAAAATTCTCAAATAAGATAATTTTTTTTAATCTAAAATTTTCTTTTTATCTCCAAAAATTTACCATAACAATTTCTAACTACTTTCTCCCACAATATACTCCTTTGAGTTAAAAATATTATTTTTTAAAATTATTTTCCTGAAAATAAGGGAGAAACTAAGCCTTTAATAAGAATATATGCATATTATATAAGTATTATTTAATGACAATAATGCCCTTTTTAGTAATTTTTTATCTAAACATGCTTTTTAATATAATCATCTAAACATGTTTCTAAAAGTTAGATTGAAAAAAAGTCACTTCTATCATTACAAATCCAAACATAAATCACTTCACACAAATGACTTTTATCCAATCTTATTTTTGAAAAAGTCATTCTAAAAAAAAATCACTTCTCAGAAGCTCAATCCAAACACACCCTTACAAATTGCCAGCAAATAAGCATTCTATGCCAGTCGAATTTAAATTCAAAACCTTCTGGGTAAGAATCAACCCCTTTACTAACTACACCAATTTTTGTTGATAATGAAAAGAAAAAAGTGACGAAAACTTGTGCAATCAAAGTTTGTAACAAAAATTTCCAAAAGAAACCTGTTTGTATTATGAATCCATCCAAAATCTGTACTGCAATTAGCTTGGACTCGGGTACCAATCAAATCTGTTGTGGGCGAAACAAACAAGTGTAAAGGCCAAACAAGCATAGACTTTGATTTGATTTTTTTTTTTAATGTTTTAGTTAGATTCCGGATTAAATTATTGAAGATGAACAGTCATAACCTTGGGCGCAGGATTTTTTTATCTTATCTAATAAAAAATAGTAACAACTTCAAATCCAGTCACAACTTTATCAAAGTAATCTAATGATTTTCAATCAAAGGCTGAAGTCTGAACCAATAAAAGGAAATTGAAGATCAAGCTTTGAACTTCTACTCTGACTCAACCCTTTTTTATTTGGGAAATGGATGCTCTTCTTCTTCCTCATTTTCTCTCTTAAACACCGTTGAATCAAAGATTCAATAATGTAAATTAGATGTTTTTATAAAAATAATTATAATAATACTTGAAAATCACATAAATATATTTAATTTGTCAGAATTTAATGTGAACAATTTAGAACTGTAGACTATTATTATAAATTTAGATCTTATTTTTCATTTTTTTATACAGTTGTGTATTGTTTACATCAAATTTTGACAGATTAAATTTATTTGTAATATTTATAAGTATTATTATAATTATATTTATGTTTACAAAAATATTTAATATGGACAATTATATCAAAAATCCAATGATGTGAAATGGAAGAAGAAAACAATGAAAAATAAATTTTAGCTTTGGTTGTTGTTGTGACGTCAGTGCCTTCTAAATTTATTTAGATAATAATTGCCATTGGAGAATATGTGAATCAAATGGAATCTAAAATTTACATAATAATTGCCGTTGGAGAATATGTGAATCAAATGGATTACAATCTACGATCTATGTTTCTTTAATTTAATAATAAGTTAAATAGCCTTAAAATCAAGTATTTTTCTTATAGTTCGAAAATTGGACTGACCGGTTCAACCTGAAAACCGGTGACCTGATCACTAGTTTGATTTGGTTGCGCACATGAACCGGGGATCAATTGGACCAGAAAGGAACAGGTTGGACCGGCGCAAACCCCGATCAAAACTAGGGTGGTTGAATTGGGTACACTTTTTTTTTTTTTACCTTTTTTGTGTTTTTTTATTTTGTTATGATTCCCTTTATTATTGACTTACACTTTCACTTAATTTTAGGAACCACACACGAGTTTAATATAATTATATTGATTATTATAAATGCTACTTTACTTGCAGATATTTAATATTTAATTGTTGTTACTCTTTGTATTTGCTTTTTGGTTAGTAGATTATAGAAGAATATTTATTTTCATATCATGTGTGATTATCTTCTTTTATTCCTTCTAATATCCATGTTTAATAAATCATATACTTCAATCTAACTTTATATTTTGATATTAGTGATTATTAATATTATATTTTTATTATTATTAATTTTATTTTAAACTGATATTGACTGGTTGGTTTGGTTTTTCAAAGTTAATATTTATTTTCATATCATATGTGATTATCTTCTTTTATTCCTTCTAATATCCATGTTTGATAAATCATATACTTCAATATAAATTTTTTCTTTTTTTTACCATTAATGATTTTTCAAAGTTCAAACCTTGGTTTCCTCCTCATAAAATGGATGTACTAGACTGCTTTAGGTCAATAAATGAACGAGTCTTGGTCTAGTTAAAAGCGCGTCACACAAACGGACAGTCAGCACAGAAAGCCAAAACCAAAGCCAATGCATGTCTTGTCCACATCAGAACTCAGAAGTTAGCAAACGTGCTCAAATATCACAGAAAATTACACTTCAATTCCACACAAGACGACAATACGCATTTAATTTCATGGCCACAAAAGACAACAATCATTGAAATAATCACAAGAAGTAGTGTGACTTTTATAAAATGTTTCAATTTTTATTTTTTTTACCAAAGTTTCACTACATTAAATATTTCATTAAAATAGTGTTTTTCCTTAAAAAAAAAATACAAGAACCCAAAACAATTATTTGGGGTTACTCGCCCTGCCAGTCACTTACCAATACGGTTAACAGGTATACATGTAAGGAACTTTGCAATCTTCAATTAATTATCTCCGCCACACGTTCAAATATTGAACAATTTAAATTGTACTCCCTCGTATTCTAATTATAAGATCACTATAATTTTTTTGGAGAAATTAATGATGCAAAATTAATCATTTCAAATTGTCTATAGTTATATTGTTTCCTCAAAACTAATTTATTCTACTTATAAACTAACCTATAATCTAATTACATATGACATATATTATAATTTAGTGCATTTACTTCATTAACTTCCACAAAAAAGCCAAAATGATTTTATATTTAGGATCGAAGAGAATAATTATTAATATAAAGGACGTGTATAGGTATTTTCTTCTGTCTTCTCTTCAACATGAGATTTAATTGACTTCTTTTTAAGAAATTAAGTGAGCAAAATTAATTAATTATAACATATATATGATATATTATTAAATTATATATTAATTTATAAGTCAAATAAGATAATTTATAGAAAAAATTTACTAACATCAATCAATTTATAAGTGACTTAATGAAATATATGTCTTACTATTATTAGTACTACATCATTTCTTAAATATATGATCTAATTGATTTTTTTTTGTAAAATCCTAACAAAATAAAATAAGATATTTACGAATTTATTTGCACGAATCTTTTTCATCTAAATTAGTTCATGTGACTTGAAAGTTAATATATAATCTAATAATAAATAAAATAATTTATGATTAAATAACCTATTTAACCTCAAAAAAATCAAGAGTTTATATTCAGGAACGGGGAAGTAAGTAGGGAATATTTTTAAAATGGAATGGCTTTGAATAAATATTGCATCACGGCATACGTATCCTTCTGCCTCAACAGCTTGCTCGCCAAGACACGTGAACCTCCCAATATTCGTGGGGCCCACACTCTCCTTCTTCCCCCCCTATATTACTGGAAAAACAATTCCTTGCCTTTCGCCATTCACAAATCTCGAATACCTCTTTTTTGTTCTCTCTCTCTCTCCCACCTTCCCCCCAAAAAATCAAAAATCCCTAACTCCTCCTTCTCTCTCCTCCATCCATCCCTCCATGTGTCCCTCCGGCCGCTCTCTCTCTCCTCCCTCCGCCGCCGACCCCTCCTTCCGTCCAGCATTCGACGTCCTCGATTCCGACCACGACGGAAAGATCAGCCGCGACGATCTTCGAGCATTTTACGCCGCCAGGGACGCCGCCGCCGACATCGACGACGACCTGATCGGGACGATGATGACGGTGGCGGACACAAACAAGGACGGCTTCGTGGAGTACGATGAGTTCGAGACGGTGGTTCTGGGAAAGAAGAACGGATCTGTTAGCTCGACGACGACGTCGTTTTTTAAGGAGATGTTTAAAATGATGGATACGGACGGTGATGGCTGGCTTAGTCACCGGGATCTTAAAAGCTTCATGGAAATGGCTGGTCTTAACGTCACTGATGATGATATTGATGCTATGATTTTGTTGGCTGGTGGTGATCGAAACGGCGGCGTTTCGTTTGAAGGCTTGCATGGGATTTTGATGATGAGTCGTTGACTGCGTCGGTGAAGGTTTTTTTTGCTTCATGATTTCTCCAAGATTTCTTCGTCTGTAATGGCTTTTTGTGATCTATTTTATTCTAATAATAATTAATTAATGATTATTGCTGTAGTAATTTGAAAGAGAAAGACAACTTGACTTTTTCTATTTCTCTTTTTGGCACTCTCTTTATTTTTATTTCGGCTGTTTTATATATATATTTTTTTATTACAAGGAATGAGCTCCACTCAGCGAATAAAATTAATTTAATTAAATAAGTTTTGTCAATCTAATACACAAACGGATTAAGATTGCTTATCATAATTTTTTAAAATTAACGGGATATAAGGAACATGTCAAACCTTTGTTTAAATTTAATATCATTATCATATGTGGATACTTGTTTGGTTGCATTAATTTTAATATAGTGAAATAGGGGATAAATCTTCATTTCACAAATTAATTGGAAAATGGATCTTATATGTGTTAAGTATGATTGTTAGGATCCATTGCCTGATTAATATGTTAAATTTTGGGGGTTGGGGAGGGGGCGAATGTATTTTATCCCCAATTTTTTTAAAAATATATATAAATCTAAATGTACACTTATATTGTGGCTACTTCGAAACAATAACGAGTTAAAATATGGTTTTTTTACTTAAAATACAGTTAGGGCTTGTATGGTATGATGGATTTAGAAGGAAAAATTTTTGTAAACTAAATTTAAAAAAAAAAATTGAAGAAGTGCGGTTATAATTTTTAAACATATAATAAGTTATGTAAGATAAAAGAGTAAAAAAAATTAATTAAAAATTCTTAAACCCACTTTTCTACCTAAACCTAACAGACCCTTAAATCTTCATATATCTGACTTGTCATCCGAAGTTGAGAAGAGGCACAACTGGGGACAAAAAACACCGATTTTTAATGACAAGCATATTCCAAATGAATGATGCAGAAGGATGCCAATATGTTGTGATAACTCGTGGTGGTGTCAAATTCTCCGTCCATATATCTGTAACCACATAAAGTATTATCAATTATTAATATTAAGCTTTAACTACAGTACAATCTATCTTTACAAAGCCCATATCATCCGTTGATTATTACTATGAGTTATGAATTAAGCAATAATGGAAATTGCTAACCACCTTTGCACAGTTTAGCGTCCTTTAAACACACTTACGGGACAACTGGGGAAGGGCAATAAATTGGAGGGTACTCTATGACAAAAACTAAACCATCTTTTTATTAGTTATTTCATGGGGAGAACATTTTTAAAACGTGTCAGATGGTGATATAAGTGTATGTTAAAATAATTAAACAAGGATAAAAGTTAATCTAGATAACAATTGGGTTAACATTATTATAATTTGAAAACTTTCGAATATGTATTAAAAATTTCTAGAACAAATTTACACTTTAAAATTTTTTTAACAGCTCACCTCAGCCTTTTTTATAATTTTTTGTTATATTTAGTATAGCACGTATGCAATGAAAGGGGAATATTTTTAGTGAATAATCAATATTCTGAGGGAAGAATACATAGGCTTTTTTATAGACGCAATGCCATTCTTCTACCAAAGGCAATCTTATTGATATTTGGATCTTGTTTTGTCACATTATAAAGAACTAGCACTACAAAAAAAAGGTCTGTTTGTCACGGTTTATAAAACTGTGACAAATGTATGCAATTTGTCATGGTTTTCATTTAAAACTGTGACAAACTTGTGACAAAAATGGATAAAAAAAATTCGACATATTTGTCACGGTTGTTTGAATAAAACCGTGACAAATATGACGCAAAGGTCATGTTTTGTCACGGTTCCTACAAAAGAACCGTGACAAAGTTCAAGTTTTGTCACGGTTCATTTGAGGAACCGAGACAAAGTTTAATTTTTTTTAAGGAACAAAAACATTTATTTTTAAAAAAAAAATTAAAATTATTTGTCATAGTTTATGTGTTAGAACAGTGACAAACATCACGTTTTGTCACGGTTCTCTTGTAGGAACCGTGACAAAACGTTATTTTTGTCACTGTTCCTACAAAAGAACCATGACAAAGTTCACGTTTTGTCACGGTTCGTTTGAGGAACCGTGACAAAACGTGACGTTTGTCACGGTTCTATCTACAAACTGTGACAACTTGTGTACGAAATTTGTAATTCGTACAAGGTTTGTCACGGTTTTTTAAAAAAACTGAAAAACCGTGACAAAAGGCAGGCTGATTTTAGTATATAAACATTCCCTTACTCATTCATTAACACTCATATCTTCCCTCCTCATCCCTTCTCTCTTCTCTCAGGTATATTCTGGTACTCTTCTTTCTCTTTCTTTGGTGTTTTAGTGTTTTTATATATATCATATGGTCTTTTTGTTTTATGAGCACTTAATTCAAATATTATATCTTACAATATCTAATTATTGTTTAAATTGTTTTATTGCAGGTGTCTTTCAAATTTTTGTGAAGATAATAATTATTCTTGTAAAAATATTTAATAATTATATACTTATATTTGATAACTTATAATTATAGACATTAAAATAAAGAATAAACAATAATAGACGAATTATTATCAAAAAATTTTAAAATTAAATCAGTCAAAATAAAAAAAAATTGTTTTTTTAAAATCACACTTTGTCACGGTTTTAATTTAAGAGCCGTGACAAAGTGTCACGGTTTGTCACGGTTCTCACAGGACAACCGTGACAATTTGTCACGGTTCTGATTTTAGAACCGTGACAAAATTGCCTTGTTTTGTCTGTATTTTGACCGGATTTTGTGACGGTTTTTAGACTTGAATCGTGACAAATAGCTCCTTTTGTCACGGTTTTTTAAAACCGTGACAAATCTGCTTGTTACGGATGATTTTGTCACGGTTTTAAAAACTGTGACAAAGTATGTTTGTCACGATTAAAACAGTGACAAACGTCCTATTTCAACCGTGACTAATGTCCTATTTTCTTGTAGTGTATGCTATTTCTATTAGAAATTGTCTTAGGTGTACATAGTATCAACTATATGAACTATGACTTTGAACTGTATTGTCAAGTATTTTTTTTTATAAATCTGACTTTAGAAAAGCTTCAAAGGGAGGGGTAGAGGGGGAAAGAAATGGTGTGAGTGAACTCTTATTTTATAAAGGTGAACTCAATTTTTTACTCTTTGGTGCGCTAGAACTCAGTTCCTCGTGGAACCCAATTTCCTAAAAAATGATGCAAATAGGTCCCATCACCCTTTATAGAACTCATGCCCCATTTGGTTCAATAAATGAGATTTTGACGGAAGTGGAACTAGAATTGGAAGTGTTGAAGTGGAATTGAGGTTAGAATTATGCTTGGTATGATGATGGAACTTCCATTGTCAACGGTGATTGTAAAAACTTTATCAATACCCCAATTCATTAAGCATGTTTGAATTTGATCTCCAATTGTATCCCCTTGATGGTTTTCAATGACACAGAAATTCAAAATTCGCTTTTGTAGAGTCCAATCATCATCAATCCAATGTGCAGTCAAACACATGTAATTGGCATTTTGTATTGAAGTCCAACAATCCGTAGTAAGGGACACACGGACTTTAGATCTCTTGAAATAATCTTTCAAGCGGTCTGCTTCTTCTACATATAATTTCCAGCAATCTCTACCAATTGTCCACCTTGAGGGAACTTTAAACCTTGGTTCAAACTCTTGAATCATCTCTCTAAAACATTCCCCCTCAACAACTCGAAAAGGCATTTCATCCTTTATAATGAACTTTGCAATAGACTTTCTGCGTCGCTCTTCATTATACACACCATGAGCCAATGTTTTGCTGGAATCACCAAACAATAATGGTTGTTGCTTGTCTGCATTATTTGGATTTCTTGGACAAGTCTCAAGATGTCGCAACAATGACTTGGTCCCAGTACCACTTGGGTGACTTTTGTAACTCCGCTTGCAATAGTTGCACTGGGCACGGTGTTCCCCTTTCGCTTCAGTGAGAGGCATCCTAGTAAAGTGCTTCCATGCTTCAGATGTTTGCCTTCTCTTTCTACTTCTTTTTGCAAGTATTGTTTCCTCATTGTTTGTACCCTCTTTTTGATTTGTTGTTGTTGTTGTTGGCGTTGGTAATGTTACAGGAGGTTTAACTTCGGTGGCATTGACATCCTTAACAAACGTAACTTTCTTTTTCTGCCAAGTTAAAGCCAATAATTCAATAACTAAATTAGATTGATAAATTGCAGATTGCACAATGTAGCCATGTATGATCAATCACAAGTCACACTCTTCTTAAAGCTTATGTCTCATTTCACAATTTATGAATTTAGATTCGTCACTGATACAAGAGAGACACATAAATGAACAAACAGACAATAATGCCGAAAAACATTTCCAATCATGTATTGGCGACTGAAACTAAAATCCACGACCACCGTTGACGAGTCTAGTAACCTAAAAGCAATCAACTGATGCCAAAGCAAAACTGAACTCATTTTTCTGTCATAGGAAGCACGGCAAAAACTCAAATGAGTTTAATCATTAAAGAACACAATGAAAGGAACAAGAAGAGATAAGCCATCAGTGACATCAAAAGCTCAAGCGTCCATATTGGGGGAAGCAACGTAGATGGGATATTCAGTATCAATTAAACAATGATAACATACCTTTAAGGAACAAAAACAATAAAATCAGAGAATGGATTGTAGAATGATAATATACCTTTGAGGGATCAGTGGGAGGAGCAGATTTGTTGAGAGAAGGCCTCTTCATATTTGTCGAATTTGAGGAGAAAAACTGAAAGAGAACAACACAGAAATTAAAAAAAACACACACACACACACAGAGAATCGGTCCAACTGTCCAAGCTTTCATCCTCTGTTCCAAAGCATTGCACAGAAATTTAAAAAAAAAGGAACAGAGGCAGGGGAGGAATGACGATGAGAAGGTGATGAAGAAGGTGACTCACCTCTCAAATCAGAGAATGTTGGGACAGGGGCAGGGAATGCGACGACGGAGTAGAGCTGAAGATGGAACCACGGCAGCGATGAAGATAGAACCTGATGGAGGATGAGTTTGAAGCGGATGATACCACGACGACGGAGAAGAGCTCAACCACGGGCCACGGCAACGGAGAAGAGCTGGACCACGGCGGCGGAGGAGTGTGTGTGACTGAAGAGAGGAAAGTTAGGGTTTGAGGGGAGGAGTGTGTGAGGCGGATGAGGGACACGAGCAGAGATTGAGGGGAGGAGTTTGTGTGTTAGTGAGTGAGTGGTGTAGTGTAAGTGAAGCAAATTTTTTTTAAAAAAAAAACTAAACGGGCTTTTAATGGGTACTGGCATGCCCGTGGGTCTGCCCGTACTCGTGACGGGCTTTTAATGGGCGGGCCGTAAACGGGGAATTTGCGGGCGGGCTCGGGCGGGTTACGCGGGTATGGGTTAGCTTACTCAGCCCTAGATGGAAGTAGGATATAATTTTATTTAATATTTAATTTTAACTATAAAATGACCAACATACCCTTCCTCATGAAGCCCTAGTCTCTCCACCTAAAACAGCCACAACCACCATTGAAACCACCGGTAGTCACCATCAAGCTCAATATTTACCCATGGAGGAAGAAAATTACAGGAAATCGAATCCCACACAATACAGCAATTCATAATTCAATTTATGAAAATATATGAGATCACACATCAAACAATGTTCACAATGGAAGTTAAAATTGAACAAAAATAAGAAACCCATGAAGAATGCATTAGAAACAAGAAGCCAATGAACTTGTAATCAAAGAAAGCAATCAAGAAACCAGCAAAAATAAAACAACATTCACAGTGAAAATCAAATTAGAGAAGGCATTATAGAAATCAGACGCCATTAGAAAATGAAGAGGCGTTGTGTGAGTTTGGGAAGAATTCACAGTGAAAATCAAATCAGAGAAGGCATTGTAGAAATCAGACGCCATTAGAAAATGAAGAGGCGTTATGTGAGTTTGGGAAGAAGGTCAAATACCGGCGATAGTGGCCGGCTAAGACAAACACCATCAACAAAATCAAGGGCTGAATTGATATCGAATATCATCTTCATCTTGAAAGGGCAGTCGCAGTCAGTTATCGCCTCAGATCTGCCATCAGTTACAGTTCTTGTCGTCTGGCTTTGTCATCCTCGCCGTCCTCTTTGCGGCATCCGTCATCTTCATCAAGATCCATAGATGAAGAGAAGGAGGCGAAGCTGTGTTGACGCAAATCATAGAGGGAAAAAGATCCCATCCATTAGTCTTCTATTATCACGTCTGTCGTTGTCTGCCGCCGTCGACCTTGATCGACCTCTATCATCCTCATGGGGTTCATCCTCATGGGGTTCAAGGTTGTTTCAGGAGAAGGGGGAGGGGCAAATAGGTCAAGGTCCCAGATCCATGGGAAGTGGAAGTGAGTTCTTAAGGGGCCTAATGGAAGCCACTTCCATTATTTTTATAGAAGTAGATTCTCCAGAGAAGTGATTTCAACCATACTAAACACATAAATGATGAGTTCCACTTCTACTTGCCACCCTCTTACTTCCATCTAACCAAATGCGGCATCAGTTCTAGCCCCGAGAATTGGGGGTCTTCACCATTTTACCCCTTATCCTACACTACAATAAGGATACTGAAGAGGACAACAAAGGATAGCAATAACTCTGGCAAGGATGATAGAGGATGTCAGCTACTCTGGCGAGGATGATGGCTACTCCGGTGAGGATGTCGGCGAATCCATGACAAACATTGAATTTCATCCTTTTCTTCATCTCATCTTCTCCCTTCTCGTAACTGGGCCGGACAACCACGACCATCTACCCTGACATTGACCAGGTGCAATAACACTCATCTTATGCTTCACGGATCTAAAGGTAGTTGATCAGATCTATGCTTCACAATTTTGATGGGTTCCATCGCTTGCCTCATTTTGTAGGTAGTTAAAGTGTGTGAAATTTGATTTGGATTGTAACTGAGTTTTCCTTTCATCATTGATTATGCTATTCTTGCTTAAACTAAACCCACAGTGGAATGTTGTTCTGCTTTTTTATTTGGATTTTGCTTTAAATGTTGATGGTTTAATGATATTGAAACCCAAGAAAATAATGGTGTACGGTGAAGGACGGAGATGCACAATGGTTGCTGGGATAGAGGTTGATGATGGTGGGTTGTAAGTGGAGGGCTTTGTTATTTCTTAAAAAATAATGATAATGGTATTTTGGTCTTCTTATTGAAAAAATATACATTTTAATTAAAAATCATGCTACGTTTGGTCGGGTGGAGTTGGGCTTTTGTGATGTTCGGTGTGCATGAATTCAGTTCTTGATGGAACCCACTTCCATCAAAATTGATGGAACTGAGTTCCAATGCAGCCCCCATGGAAACTGGACCACTTCCTTGGAACCCACTTTTTTATGACAAATCTACCCTCAAAAATTTTATCTATTGACAACTCTATCCTTTTAACTTTTCACTCACACCATCACTTCTCTCATCTACCTGACACCCTTCCCTCCTTCAACCTTTGGCACCATCTCCATCATCCACGGCTATGACATGCTCCATCTCAAATCTTCAAATTGAAGACATGCTCTACCTCAAATGTTCGAAGCGAGGAACAACAATAACATCTACTAGCCGGTTTTTTGGTTTTGGTTCTCTGGGGTTTGATTTTCACGGCAAATGGACGTCGAACAACGATGTTGCGGGTCGGCGGCACGGATGGCGTATAGCGAGGACGAGAAACACGAATCTGCAATGGTAAACACGATCTATGACGGCGGCATCTCCTTATCTTTCTCCCTTTGTGATTTGCAACGGTGAGCACGATATGCGACGGCCTATTGATGTTTGATGAAATGTTGAGGGATAACACTTTGAAGAAGATGATGGGTTTCTAGGATAACTGGATGAAGAAGACGATGAATCTTTTTTTTTTTTTGACCTAAAGAAGACGATGAATGGAGTTAGAAGAAAGTTTGTTATTTTTAAATTAGCGTTATTTTGGTCTTCTTACATTAGAAATGCATATATAAATTAAATATAACACTTCACTTCCATAGGTATACCAAACAGACCTTAAAACACACTTCCTCTTCTAATTCCATTTCTATATCCACTTCCAATTCCACTTCCACTTCTATAAAAAAACTCTTCCATCATACCAAACAGGGCATTATATCTCACTTCCAAGTTCCATCGACATACCAAATAAACTTTTGAAGCCACTTCCATTTCTAATTCCACTTATACTTCCATTTCTATTTCCACTTCCACTTCCATAAAAAAACCCTCCCATTGTAACCCATGATTAAGGTTGATGTTTGGTAAATGATCACATGGAATCTTATGACAAAGATGTTAACAATGGCTTTTATATTTACAAAAAGTTCAAATCCCAATCTTCAGGGATATAATGAAAGACATCTTTAATTTAGATGGGGTATCAGATTTACATGTCGGTTGATGAGAATACTTAGCCATAAAAGGAGGCATATGCCTTATTTCTTGGATGGCGGAGTTTTAATTTGACTCTCTCAATATATTAAATATTTTTTGTATTGTTTTTTTAATAAGATTTTTTGTATTTTAATGACCTCATAGGCTAGAAGCATAAAATTACTCTGTGATGTGTGTTTCATACTACTTTCTTTGTCTTTGGTATTGTCAATAGCCTTTAATTTAAAAAGGTGCTTATTTGTGTACTTGGAATCGAAAGGATTGTGTGTTTGGAACCAAAAGGAACAGCCTAATCTGCCCCTTTCATTAAATTAATAAAGAGACATTATGCACGCCGCCACGCATAAAAGGACTTCAATAGTTGATATCTGATTCAGATTATATGTGTGTATATATAGGAAATCTGCTGCAATATTATGACTATTAAATATAGGCTTATGGAACATTTATTTAGTGTGAAATGCACTCTTAATCATTTACCATGAATTAAAGGGGTGAAAAAAAACGTGTGTTATTTCTATATGAAGCCTTAATGAAGAAATCGCAATTAATTCATTTAATTTTTCTCAAACTAATAAAAGGTTTCATCGTTACCTCTATTAATGAGATTTTGAAAAGAAAAAAATAGAAAAAAAAATCACATTTAAACATATTAAATACTCCCTCCGTCCCTATTTATAAGAGCCTAAAATTTGAATGGTTTTGTCCCTCTTTATAAGAGCCTGAGTCAATTTATCAAAGCATTTAATGAGCTTTTTCCCACTTTACCTATAATTATTCTCTTTATTCATATTCTCTTTCATATTCATTTATAACACTATTATCACATTTCTCTCTCTTATATATTTAATCATAAATAAGGGCAAACTTGAGAAAACAAAATTATTTCAGACACATTTATCTTTCTTAGACACTTCCTTAATATGTGTGATTTTACCTATTTGGCTTTTATATTAAGGGACTGGAGGGAGTATTAATTATAGAGGCAAAGTAGATAAATAAGTATTAATAATCCTTTTAAGGACCTAATAATCCTTCTAAAAAGTAGAATATAATATGATAGGAGGGAATATGCATTAGCAATCATTTTCGTGAATAGAGTTAGTTAATTAGTAATATACACAAAAATGATTAAATATGTATTTTAGGAAAAGTAATACACCATATTTCTAACAATTAATAAGTTTACTTAATTTCTATGAATTAATTATCTAGTTTTTATATTTAGGACAAGAGTGACGTACCTATCTTATGCCCATCATGTCAACATTAATAGAACAAAGTACCCATGAGTCACAAGTAAAATAAATTATATGGAGAGAGGTCCCAAAAAATTTATATTTACAAGCTAAAACTCGCACATCTAAAAGTCCAATTTGCATTATTTATATATAAATCAAAATAAACCATCTATGTTTATAAATCAAACTTCTGTATTTTTATCATATGTAAATTACAAGCAAATATATGGAAATCACAAGCCAGATTTGTAAAAATTTGAACTCAGCTTTTCGAAACCCTGTTGGTAGTTAAGTTTTTTACTTATAGACCATGTCTTTGAGTGGCATGTTAGTGTGTGAGCAAATTGAAGCAAATGTTGCTCACACATGGTCATCGTTCGAATAGACATGAGAGAGAGGCAGTCAGAGATGCATGACTAATTTTTTCATACTAGCATCTCATATTCAATACTCCCTCCATTCCTAAATATTAGAGTACATATTTACCTAATTTGATTAGATTAAGGATGTTAGTTAAGTTAGTTAAAATTACATGATATTACCCTAACCATCTACCTTTATTCCTACCCTCCATCTCTTACTTGTTTATTAATAATGAGCATCAATAGGGATAAGTTAGGAAAAATATGAGAAAAATATAAAAATGTCTTATTTTTAAGAAAAAACTCACCACCTTAATAGGTTCTATATTTAGGAATGGAGGTAGTACCGGAGTACATTAATAAAAGTTGTGGAAATCCAATAGTATATTTATTTTCGAAATTATAACAACAAATACATCGAAGTTTTCTAAGCTCTCTCAAATATATTTGAATTTATTAGAACAAAATTTACTTTTGAAAGAAGCACATATATAATTTTAATTAATATATTTAATGTCGTTAATATAAGATAAATTGAAAAAAAAAATCAAATATGATTGTTCACACACACACACAAGATGTATCTTATAAAATGATTGAGTAAACTTGAAAATGACGACTATAACCAAAGCTGCATTTTCCTATTCTCCTATACATCACATAAAAGCTAATTATAACGATGCGGTTCATTTAAGAATTGCATGTCTGGTACGTCATGGTCAGTTATATAAATTAATTTAGAAAAATATAACTACTATATTATTTTAGGCTATGTTCACAGTAAGGCATGTAGTTCAAGCCATTATAGAAGTATGACTTGCTTGCTTGCCGTTGACACATTATGATATTAACTGAAACACTTAATAAGCACTTGAACGTTTTGGGCAGCTTAATCATGTTGAAGCTCCCTCACAGATTATACATATGAAACATAAAATACAGAAACATGCCACTAGTCCCACTTAATTCTTTGTTGATATAACTGTCCATCTTGATTAAATTCGAGTTATTATCATGTTTAATTGAGGATAGCTCTCTCATTGGCGTGATCACTTTGGATCTTGATTATTTCAATTGCGTGGAGGTAATTTGCGAGGATCAGTGAAATAGTGATGATTGGTAAGATGCAATGCGGAGTTATTTCCAGAATTATTATCAGTGTTGTTGTTGTTATTAGCATCGGTTCCTCCATTTTCTGAATCCGTCATGTACCCAGTCGCTGAGCTCCTTTTGCTTTCCCCAACCTCCTCTGCCATACCACCTGCAGTTAGCAAATAATTATACAACAATATTAATATATATATATATATATAATCAGACATTAATCAGAGTCACTTCAATGGACTGCCTAGCCATGAATTGATTTAAAACTATTCAATCAAATTAAATATATTTCTTATGATCTCCACCGTTAAATCTTTATTAACCCGTCTAGTTAAATAATATTGATATTACATGGAAGTTAATCAGCAGCATATGCCAGAAACTGATTAAATCCATTTCTTCTTCTTCCAAATTGAACTTGTATTTAATCACATGAACATCAATATTGGAACTTCGATTTCTTATTTTTTTAAATCCAAACTGGAACTTTTCTCAAAACTCAAAAGGAGAGATCTTAATTGACGGATTAAGAGAGAATTAACTCAACTTGATCTTAATTTATTATTAGGACTTTGTATGGAGTCCTTATTATGAAGATTAAAATTAAAGGTCACGACATCCATCTAATTTCTTAATAGAAATGCACGACATATATATACATATATATATATATATATATATATATCTCCTACTGAAAAAACAACAAATTAAATCAACAAAGTCTTGAGCATAAAAGTCTTCTGAAAAGCGTACAATTAAAAATGGGTTTGGTTTGGTGTTAGAAACCATCAATCAAAACCACACACGTGAAACCAAACATTTATTAACATATTGCTCTCCATTTGTGAGTGAGGCAGTGAGACTTCCTCATGTAAAACAAATTTGTCAGATTTTTAATTAATGTGAAACTTTGTGACGCAATTTTTTGAAAAATCAATTACCTGCGCTGGCCTTTCGACCAAAAGCTGTTTGGTTTATAAGCTGCCCTTTTGGCTCTTTGTCAGCCTTCAGTAGTATTGCATCATCAGCTTCAGCTTGAAGAGTCATCATCATGAGTTTCAAAACCAAGGCTGCCACAACAATTAATGTTGGTAGGCTCCTCATCATGCTCAAAACCCGTCTCTTTCTGCAATAACATGAGAACAATTAGAAACCATGCAAGTAAGTCTTTCATGTCTTGAATAACAAAAGTTACTATTACACACACACACACACACACAAAATCAAAAGGCAGACTTAAGAGTAAGGGTGTGTGAACAACCAAATCTAGGGTTAGATATGGAACTAGAATTTTACCAAGAATTAATAGTGGCAAAATTTGATGAAAAGGAATGCCAAAGGTTTGGCAATTTATAGGGATTATTATGGTGGAAGATTGTTTGAGTGCTACGCTCAATAGATCTGTTGAGACGGTGCAATAGCAGGGAACAAAAATCCGGACTGGACCGGGCGGTTCAACCGTGAACTCCACACTGGTCCGGTCCGGGTGAGCTGAAAAACCGGGATTGAGGTTGACTCGGTTAAGGGCCGGGTCAATCCGGCAAAAACCAGCCAACCCGGTCAAACCCGGGGGTTGAACCGGGTTGGCCCTTTTAAAAAAAATAAAAAATAAATTTTTATTTTATTATAATTCACCTAATTACTAATTTTCATTTAACTCAATTTTAGAAATTAGGAAACTATAATACTTTAAATACTATTTTACTTGCATATACTTAATATTTAATTGTTGTTGCTTTTAATATTTGTATTTTAGTCTGTGGATTGTAGAATAATATTTATTTTCACGTGTAATCAACTAATATTTTCTCTTTTTTCCTCTATAGAAACATTAAAATATTCAAATTTGATGAATAATGCATACCTATCTACATTTACATTTTGATATCAGTGATTATTTATGTTAATATCTATAAAATTTTATTATTTTAATATAACCAGTTTGACCCCGGTCTGACCATTAACCCTTGAACTAGTGCCTCGCCTGGTTCGATGCCCGATTCGGTTTTTTAAACCCTGCACAATAGCAATCTTGAAGATAATGGTTAGAGACATCATATATGTACACTCGCTCTGCCACTTTCTTTTCTTTTTTCTTTTTTTTTATAGTTACTCGTTGTAATACTTAATATGAAATAAAGTTCACTAATTTGGGGAGATGAGTAAAGTTAAATAAATTGTTTAATTATAGCAAATATTACATGTCACTAGAGTATATATTGGTTTAAAAATCAAGTAAATTTAGTTTCAATAAAAATGATAATTATAAATATTTTAAAGTAATTTATTTTACTTCCTTCTTAATAGTCCCATATTAACCAATTTGATATCATATTAATGACACGAAGGAGTATATCTATATTCTTCTGAGTGCGGCTTTCCACTATCTGTACTATTAATTATTCTCAGTTACATGGCTAGGCCACTATATATGGCTACCTAAGTTATGATTATGATCTATAATCGTCATAAGGGAATTTCAAAGTTTATATATTCAATTTAGTAATCATTAAAGGCCTCGATCGGTTTTCATTTGATATTGCCCGTTCAAGGCACAGAATATTGGATATATAGCAAATAAAGTCACTGTGTCTAGTTGACCAGGGAATGGATGGGCGAAAAACCTTATTTAATTATGAGACTTTTTTTTTTTGCCATCTATTTAATTATGAGACTTGGGTGGATATATATTATATATATATATACACATAAATATACACACACCATACGGTACGTATTATAGTTGTTGAAAGTTACGCCTATGAATCTAATTAATGACTTATAGAATATGTGCTGGAGCTACTATATACGATCACGCGGAGCAGTATATATAATAATAATTTCGATTAGTGACATACACATTTCGTTCTTGGATATCCACACCATAATGGAGGGAGATCGGTAGATTCATTATCAGACATTGAAATATAGTGTGGTACTAGCATTAGTGTATGTGAACTTTATTTTGATTCGAGTTTCTGGTCTAATTGTGTAAATTGTATATGATCTGTATTTACTTGGTTTTTTTGTGTCGGTTATGACCCTGCTTGTATAATACTCTCTCCGATCTTAATTATAAAATCATTTTGATTTTTTTTTAGAAATTAAAAATACAAAATTAATCACTTTAAAATGTTTATGGTTATTTTTTTTCTTCAAAACTAATTTGTCTTACTTATAAACTATCGTATAATGTAATTACATGTAAGATTCGTTAAAATTAAGTAGTCTATTTGGTTTCTTTAATTTCTATAAAAAAAGTCAAAGTGATCTTATATTTAGAATCGGAGGGAGTACTATAAATTAAGTAATTTATCCGTATTATTGTTACTATGATTAGTGGATTAGTGGATTGGCGTTCTATGTGATATTGTTCAATAATGTTAGACTTCAATAGGTTACTAATTTTTTATCATTTTCAATTTTTTTGAACAGAATCATTTTCCATTTTGCGACATATGTCAAATACAATTTGGGATCATATCTTGTTAATTACTAGTACTTCATATTTGCAAATAATTAGTCTTTTGTTGACTATCTATAGGAAATTAGTTTAAGTATATCTATAAGTGTTTGTTAAATCATAAAACTTTTTCTGTATGGTTGAGAAAATTTTAGAGAAATTTTAAAAAAGTGTAAATTTTTCTATAAAAAAGTTTAGGTGAGTTTGGTATGAAGAGCTTATATGTGCCAAAGCATGCATTTAGATTCAAAGAGTGTTTAGTTGTTTACAAAGATTTATTGATTACCCACCAAAAACATTCCTGATGTGAGTGAGTGGGATTTGAACTCAGCCTAGAGTGATTATGACTTATGAGTTAATCACTTAATCTAGTTATTAGATCGACTTTTGGTGGCAAAAGTGTAAAATTAGCAAGATTGTAATATCATTTTTTTTTGTTAAATGTCATATTTACCTTTGAAGTGTGTAAGGTGTACTGTATCTGCCCCTAAAGTATTTTTGAATCCAAATGTGCCTTCGAAGTATGAAAATTGATCAATTTTACCCTTTAACCGTTAAAATATTAACGGTTAACGTCTACTATTTAACGGTCAACGTGAGTTTTTTAACGGTTAAAGGGCGAAATTGATCTACTTTTATACTTTGAGGGCACATTTGGACCAAAAAATCCTTTAGGGGTAGATATGATACATCTTGCACACTTAAGAGTAAATACGACCTTTAACCCCTTTTATGTTGAATAGTATTGGACCTGCTTATGGCTCATTGTGTAATAGGGCTTCTACGATTCCAGTCCACTTCCATCACTTGAGTTGGCCCACTGCTTTTTTTCCCCCATACTTGACACAAAAGTGTGGGAAAAAATTGACAATATCACAAACTAATGTTTGGATCCCACTGGGAAATGTGTTTACACAGTGTTTACTGTGTGTAGGAGTGTCTTAAACATGTTGATGTCTAATAAAAGGAATATACTTCTCACTTTTTAAATATAAGATCCAGTTAATTATTTTTAGAGAAATTAAGGAAGCTAAATGAGCCACTTAATCACAACGTATTTTATATATTATTAGTTTATATGTCAAATAAATTAATTTAGAGAAAAAATTCAGGTAATCAATTTATAAGTAACTTTTTAAGTTTTTTTTAGGATTTTAAAATAAAAATTAACTAGATTCTATATTTAGAACGGATAGTATACCTAAAAAAGAAACTGAGTACATGAAATGCCAAAAACATTGGGAAAAACCAATCTTTATTTTATTATCCTGTCCTTTTTTGAATAAAAATATTCAATACATTTTTTTATAACATATTTATTCCATTTTTAGGCTTTTACCAGGGAACAAGGTAGAAAATCCTTTCAAGTTTCAAAGAAACTCCTCACAGCGATATGAGATATTATATTTTTACCTGACGCTATAAATAAGGGTCTCATTCTTTCAAATTGCAAAAAAATCTCCCGCCAATGAAAGAGAACGCAAAGCTCCCTCTTCGTTCTTCAGAGAATGTCTATCGCAGATCGAAAGACTCATCCAACAAGTTTAACAAGGCATAGCACAATTTCTGAACCCTAATTTCTTACTTTCACCCTTCCATTTCAATATCTGCTTTCTTTACTTCGTAATTTCTTATTGTGCCTTAGATCACAAAGAAGAGCTTGAATGCCGCTTTCATGTCCGTTTCTGAAGATGCACCTGAAGCATCAAAGGATTCTGAGATCTCTTCACCGATCTCTGAGATCTCACACGCCGATGGCGATGGCGATGGCGAACTTACAGAGGTGATATTGATACTGCGTCTTTCTTGCATTTCCTTGTCTTTCTATTTTTACCTTAAGAAACGCGTATTAGTTTTAATACGCAGCAAAACTTTTCACCGAACGGATCACATTTTGTGTATTTTACTGATCATCCGTCGAGTATATATAGAAATGAATGGTTCAGTTGTTTTTTTCGGTGTAACATTTCAATAGTGTTGTTTTGCTTGTATTTCTGGCTCTCTGCTACTTTTATGATCCAAAATTTGGGCGTAACGTGTTTTGCTTAGGTTTCTGCAATCAATTATATAATAGGCAACTTGTGCTGATTAGATTCAGACAGTAAATTACCAGAAATGTTAAATGCACATTAAATCTCATTTTATATTGTCGAATCGATTATATAACTTTACTCAAGTCTATCGAATGCTTTATATTCGTCTCAGACATGGATTGAACAAGCATCTTCCGTCAGTTCACTTCGATCTGAAATGACACCCTCAGAGAAGAGAACCGATGGTGAAGAAAAAGGTTTGGTGAACTGTTCAGGTACCTCTGAGTTGGATAGTTCTAAGTTTGGTTCTGTGGAGGCAGAGATTGCCGAGAAATTTCTCAGAAGAGCTCAATCCGAAGTCTTCAACTCGCTCAGTGCTTCGCCTCAAAATAGGAAGCTCATGAATGAGATAATCAACTTTGTCTTAGAAGAGCTACATACTGTGCCTGAGGAGAGAGATCGCATTGCTGAAGTCGTTTCTGCAAAAAATCGAATCATGTTTCTACTTCTCTTATTATGGATCATAGGAGTATCAGCGGTGATTTTCCTGACTTCAGATAGTCAATGCTGTTTTGGTGGACCATCGCCTACTTAATTCAGATCTAGAGGTAAGATATTCTTTCACGACTCGAAATATATATATATATATATATATGAAGTCTTTTATTGGATAGTTTAAAATTCTAGCTGAACCAGCTGATACAGTGCTCTTCTTTACACCGAGATACTTTGACTGGTCTTTTTTGAATTGTATGTTTGCTAATTGAGCTATTTCCTGCTACATTGTAAAGGTCATTTGCATTACATGTTTATTGTTATCTTGAGAAAAAAAAAATAGTTGTGTATGGTTTGTGCTGTATTATGACAGATAGCATTATATAGTAATACTCTCTCAGATAATACTTCAATTATCAAATTATAGTCACTACACTGCCAGTTGCCTTCATCTGGCGTCTCTAATATGGAGCAAAACTGATGATTCTAGTGGTGTCTACTGTCAAGAAGAACATTGACTTGGAGTGGTGCTTAGTCTTGTGGTTTTTCTTATTTCATGCAGCAAGTGTGTAGTCCCTGCTGGTTGTCAAGCTTGTCTCAAATAGACATGAAGTAAAAACTTGTCACAAAGAACATTCTGCTAATTGCTACTTTGCTAGTTTAAAATGTAGCTGGAGAACAATGTCAGTGGTTTAGGTTTTTTGTAGTCCAATCTCCAATAGGCTTGTCTCAATATATGTTTCATTGATGAATACTCCTTTACTAGGAATCATTTATTCAACTCTCATCATCCTAAATGCTCACTAGTCACTATTCAAAAGAGATTTACGTAAAACCTTTTATCTATGTTATTTTTAGAGCTATACCAGACAAGTAAATATGTACATACCTCTGGCCATGGAAAATTTGTAAAAGAAACTTCGAGTGGAAGAAATATAATCCGAATTCCATTTAATGCTTTAGCAAAAGGACGAATAAGTTGTGTAATCAGTTTTGATGAAAAGAAAAATAGGAAATGATAAGCTTCCAGTAAGGAACTATTAGCCGTCAGTTCGATTCTCTCTTCTCATCATCAAGTAACAGTGAAAAAGAGATAAGGCCCAGTATGACATGTATATACAAAATTGGGCCTGGCTATGAGTCATTCACCTTCTATAAAGCGGTGATGATTAATATATGCAAAGTGCCATAAATCATAAACTTAAAAAAAATTTATAAGATGATTTCTAAAGAAGTTTGTTACATTATAATAAAAAAAAAGGTTATATTATTTTAATCATACAATGCTTTTTTCTTTGATTATTATTATTTATTTACTACAAAAAAAGGTTATATTATTGATATCATACAAATGCTTTTTTCTTTGATTATTATTATTATTATTATTATTATTATTATTAATGTTATTATTATTATTTATTTACTACTTCTCCCGTTCCTAAATATAAGACCCAATTGACTTTTTTTTTTAAAGATTAAGGAAGCTAAATAAGTAATAATCATAACATATCTTGTATATTATTATATTATATGTTAGCTTATAAGTCAAATAAACTAGTTTTAATAAAAATTTAGACAAATTAATTCATAAATAACTTATTTAACTTTTTTAAAATTTTCCAAAAAAAAGTTAACTAATTTTTGCATATTTTGAAAGAAACGCTAGTTGGGAACGGGCTGTTTTCGGGATTATCAATGAAAGTATAAATATTCATTCACAGATTTTTTTTTTTTTACTGTTCCTGGTTGAAATGCTCCTCCCGCTCCCTGTTATCAACTTTTTACATATACTAATAAAATATATTAGAATTATTTATTATGGGTAGATTTAATAAATTTTTATTTTTAGTTTTACTCATTTACTATACATACTTTCTCTCCCTTCTTTGGTAGAAATGATAAATATATATTTATTTCTTTTACTTTTGTATGTGACCTCTTATATTTTATTTTGGATACAAATTTTTTTCATGTTACCAATATAATATAACAAGGACACGAGGAAGTGGTTCCCATTGTCTTTCTTGACGGCTTATTTCTCGAGTCTTGCGCCCCATATGCGATGAGGTTGTAGTACCTGTATTCCATAATAGTTAAATAAATCTATTTTTTACTCTTTTTTTTTTAATGTGACCAATTACTAATTATTGAATTTTAAGCTTTATTATTATTAATATACAAGATAAAGCATGATAATGAATTTTAATATAATGGTTGAACCAATTAAAATTGATGACTTCTAATTCACCTCTCGTAAACTTTGATGAGTTTCTTTTTTTCTTTTGTTTTTTTTTTTTACCAACGGAGACTAGAACAATAAATCTTGACTAAAGCAGTCCATCTTCTAGGTCGCTTTCCTGACACCTCATTACCTGATCAATAATGCAACACTGCCAGCTTGGTCCATGCTGCTTGATGTTCTTTCTAGTTTTCTCGGATCTTGGGAGAGCTGGAATTTAGGAAAGTAATAGGTCTACTCAATCTTTCTGCTTTTTTTATTTGTTAATCTGCTCTGGTCAATGATTAATTTGGTTGCTGCCGTTTTAGCAATCCCTGAATATCTTGGTACCCTTGATACCAAACAAGAGACTGTCCCCTGAACGGCGGTTTCCATTAAAAAGTCAAACTGTGAGGCTATATAATTAAAATTTTCAGCAAATTAATGTGCCCAATAAATCAGTCTTTCAATTTTATGCCCTGTGGCTCTGTTGTGTATTAAACTAGACTAACTGCTATCCCATTTGTAATTCTACTGACAAGAGGGCTTCTCCTCCAAGGCACTCTGAAATGTGTTTGAAGTTTAAACCCGAATCACAGAAATGATCTGTCCAAATTTAAATTGGACGAATTCTATTGACTTGTTACCGTTTAAGAATTGCTTTCTGAACAGTGTTCTCTTGCTATTGGCATACTTTTGTACATTTGACTTTGCCTGAATTTAATTGCACCTATTTGCCTAAGGCTCACTTGTTTACTTTAAATTGCATATGATATGAAATGGAACTTATCAGAAGAACGAGCCGTTTTCTGGTTTAGGCGATGGTGCATGTACGGGTGTTCACGGGACGGGACGGGACCGGGACGGTCCCGTCCCGTCCCGTCCCGAACTTGTCCCGGTCTCGATCGGAACGGGACGGGACAGGCCTTGTCCGGGAACTTTTTCTCAATTAAAAAAATTGACCCAAAAATCTTTTTTTTGCAGAGCAACACATTTGGTGGGTGATTTTATAGCATAATTAAATCTCCTCCAGTGCCATGAGCACTCCATATTAATACATAATAAACCAAAAACATAATAATTAGAGTAAAAAAAGTAGCAACAACTACACATTTAAATAGAGTTTAAAAAAACTTCAAATGTGATGTGTTACACATAGAGCATAGTGGCAGCGGACAAGAAATTTGAGATCAATGAATGGTTGAAACTTAGTTTAGAAGTTAGAGTTATATATTTTTTTTAAAAAATTCATATATACTCACATATGAGACAGATGAAACATGTATTTTTTTTAAAAAATTATGAACATACATATATATATATATATTCGGGACGGGACAGGACGGGATCGGGACGACCCCGTCCCGAGTCTCGTCCCGTCCCGAAGCGGTACTCTGTCCCGTCCCGGTTTGTCCCGTCCCGAAATGGCTGGGACGGGACAGAGTTGAACAGCCCTAGGTGCATGCTTGCATCTACAAGAAACTAAGTTCGAACTTTTTGCAACCAAACTTTTGATACCGTAGGAGCAACGTTTTCCCATTGGTTTATATCGGTCTGTGCTATCCATCAACTATGACATAACATCTATCAGTGGTCTTGGTCATCATTAGAAGCTTTCATGTTTTGCTATGATACACATGTACATCCTATCCTAATTCCTAAGAAGCGTTGATATGTATCATCATTATTTGCAAGATTCGGATCCATCTGAATGGACTCGGACCTGTCTTGGTATCTTCTTGTCTTATTATTCCCCACTGATCTGCAGTATGTGCCATACTTTTTATTTTTTTCTTTTAATGATTTCTTTTTTATATGCTCCTCCCTTCTTTTAGATGTTCATTATCTTATTGTGTCTAACGCAACGGAGGCAACCTCTCTGGCACATCATTGTCTCTGATATTGATTTAGCTTTCCGGAAAGTATTTCAAGTGAGGTTTTGCTCTGTAGAATTTTCTGTTCACGCATTTGCTGTGATTTTGAGAATAATGGGATTAGGCTTATGGCTATCACAATTGTGTTCATAAACTGAGCTAAACATGATGACATTAGCACTTGGATGTTGTCTTTAAGGATTATTCCGCTTGCACGGATATTTCTAGGATAAAACAGACTCTTCCTGGGTTAGACTCGATGATACCATGACTGCCTTGAGGAAAATGTAAGTTGATTCTATTAAATTAGAGAATAAATTTGGTGAGTTAAAGACAAAAGCGTTGGTGTTTAAAATTGTTTTATAGGGAGATTACGATATCAATTTTATACGAATTATATCCAGCAGCCGAAATCAATTAGAGCACCAACGCGGATATTTATATATGCTAATGTTACAACGGAAATGTAATTGAAGTTAAATCCCCTAACCGATATATAGTTCAAATAAGTTTACAACTACTAGGACTAATGTATTCATAAATAAATTCTTTTTGAAATACCGTTTTCGTAAACATGATATCCTATACCTTCTTTTGTATTTATGAAGCCTCCAGCATTGAGCTTCATCCTTTGAACCTGGCCGCTGAAATAAAATAATACATCTCTTACTTATTAGCATAGATTGAAATAATTAGTTACGTCAGATATTTGTTCAAAAAATATGTTAGTTCTTAAAGCACCCATTTCAATAATTTGCATTGAATATTATTCCTTGATGAAAAAATCTTTAGTATCTGCAATCAACAAGGAGAGTTTAGGATCTGGTAAAAAAAAAAAAACAAGGAGGGTTGAGGATAAAACTCATAAATATAGAGGACAAAGTGAATTGAAGTCTTAATTCTAGGATTAAAGTAGACTTTTCTGTACTATCTTTTATATTTAGGATAGGAGGGAGGATTAATAACAGATAAAGGGCTAACCATTACCAGCCAAATAGCCTAATAGTGTCATGGTTATCATCCGTTTAGTATTGAAATAATTGAGGTCAATTAAAATATTGAAAAACAAAACCTAATGGACAAGGAACTGGGGAGCAGTTTCATGAAATGCGGAGCTTCAATTGTCCCCACCTCAACAAAGGAGGAAAAATTCCAAAACTTGATAAAATACAAAAGAGGGTGTGAGGATAGTAAAGTGCCAGAGAAATAGCCTTCACAGGCACATGCATCCCCTTTTGTTTTATCTTTTCTTTCGAGGATTATCACCTCCCACAATCATTGCACGGAATGAAAAGAAATAATTGTGGGACTCCCCTTTCATTCAATCAAGTAGTGGGAGCCAACAGCATAGCTCCATCCAATGGGGGGTTCCAAAATCCAATATTGCTCATCCCCTTAGCCTTATGCAAAGAAGTAGGAACTGTGTCAGAACTTGTTAAACTTTGTCTGTAAAGGCATCTACTTTCCTTATCGGAATAGTGTTTTTTTCCCCATATTTTAGTTTAGGTGCAGCGCTTCATAGATGATATGCTTTAGCAATTTGATTCAATATCTTTGCTGGTCATTTATGTGTTCTGTTTTGTAAAGGTTGTGTGTGCTACCAGCAGTCTTCCCATGTGTTCTGTTTGGGATTTGGTTGGTAACTTGTATGTGTTTTGTTCTGGAAGAATTATTCCTATTATTTTAGGAATTTATCTTACATTAGGTACAAAGCTGCATAAATAATATATTTCAGGAATTTGGTTTAATGTTGCTACTCTAATTTGTGTGCTGTGTTTTGTTATGTTTGTGCTGGAAGAATTTTTCTTATTATTAGGTGTGGTTCTGTGGAAGATCATTGAAAGTTCCATTTATCTTGGTGGATTTACTTCATACTCATACTATAATTAGTCTCCCTCCGGTCCTAATTATAAGACCACTTTAAATTTTTTGACTTTTTTTTCCAATCCAAAAAAAAGTCGCTTCAATTCCAAAAAAACATATTTTTTCCTCAAAACTAATTGATTCTACTTATAAACTAACCTATAATATAATTTTATGTGACATATGTTATAATTTAGTGGTCTAATTTGCTTCCTTAACTTCCACAAAAAAAAGTCAAAGTGGTCTTATATTTAGGACCGGAGGGAGTATAATACAGTACATGCATTAATTTGAGACATGAAAAATTACAATGCAATTAATCATGTGTTGAGGGACATTTTTTTTTTTTTTTTTGCCATTGTGTTGAGGGACATTGCTTGAGCTAATTAGAAACTGGTTTTTCTTCATAATATATTTATTTATTGATGAATTACTGCTTAATAATCATCGAGGAGATACTCTCTTGAGTACTCAAATATAAATAATGTACTATTAACACATATTTGGTCTAGCGGTGTACGGGCTTCGCTAGATCTCTTGAGGTGTCGAGTTCGAGTCCTAGAGGTGTTATTTGTGTAGGGAGGGGAAGCCACGAACCTCATGAAACTTGAATAATCGATTGCTCATATACCTGGTAATAGGATCCAAATAAGGGACCGATTAGCAGTTGATATATAAAATATATATATATATATATAAATCATGCTCTATTAGAGCCCTTGAAAAGGGGTCCTTTAAAGTTTAAATAATGTAAAAGGTGCGTTCGTCTCGATAGACTCATTAAATTACTAGAAGATATCATCATATATAGAAAAATTAGGTTATAGGAAACAATTAATTATATTGATTCATAGGAAGCAATTAATTATATTGATTGCAGCTGTGAAAGCAACCGTTGGCGAAGCGTTATTCATATAAGGTTGTTGATGAATTTATGGTGATATTGACGAGTGCCTTTATTTCTGAAAATGACTTTATAAATCTATCTATAGCAAGCCATCATCACTTGGAGCACATGTGATTTCGGTATGGATGACTGATTCTTGTAAAATTAGAAAATTGGAATTCATGTTTGCATATTAGGTTGCATTGTGATGTGTGACTATCGTTCATTTTGCTGGTGTTAGAGGTCAATGGGATGCAATATACACCATCTTAAACAGAAAATAGTCAAGTTGACTAGTTTAAAAGAATTAAGAAAATTAAATAAAAATTATTTAATTATAGCATATGTTAGATGATGTATTGGAAAAAAAATTAAGTGTATTATAGATTAAATATCAGTTTATAAGTCAAGTAAATTTGTTTGAATAAAAATGATAAATATAAGAGATAAAAAAAAAAGACCTTATATTTTAGATCTAGCTATTCTTAACTAACTCTTATATTCAAGACAAATACATCTTCTTTCCTGATCAATTTCTGCTTTGACGAACAAAATATATTTATAGTGAAAATTATTGTCTCCAAGAATTACAGGCATTATGCTACAGATATGATACTCCCTCCGTTCCTAAATATAAAACCTATTTGGAGAGGTGGGTTTGATTCTAAATATAAGACCTCTTTCTATTTTTTCTCAACATTTCTCTAAACTATCCCCATTGATATTCCTTAATAATAAACAAATAAGAGAAGGAATATGGGAATAAAAGTACGTGATTAGGGTGTTTTGGTAATATCATGTGATTTTAACTAACATAATTAACATCCTTAATCTAATCAAATTAGATAAATATATATATCTTATATTTAGGAACATTTAGGAACGGAGAAGGGAGTATTAATTACAGGATCATTTATATGAATTGATTGATGATTGGTGTCGCATATACAAAATTCAATGTTGCCTGCATGATGCACCTGCGGATGTACGTGAATCGAAAGATATACGGTTGTTTCTATTATTGATGGTAACTGGGAGGAAGTTTGGGTAGTGGGAACTGAATTAAAGAAGTGGAGCTTTCTTGCTGTACCTTCTCTAGTGCTGCTGTCTGCAAGAATAATGGGTAAGGTCCCTCTACCTCTTTTATTAATTACTAGTACCAAGTTTACCTTAAGGAAGAGAAAAAAAAATACTAAAGTTAGATATTTTCCAAATATGTTTACCGTTATCTCAATTTAAACTTTAACTGATTGAGAGAATTGTGTAGTAAATGATTGACAAAGGTTGGTAAGTACTTCTCCCCTCCCTATTTATTTGTCCTCGTAAAAAAGGCATACAAATGTGGTGGGGGAGTAGAATCTATATTTACTATGTAAGAATTTTTTTTTTTTTTCCGCTTTGCTTTCTATTTAATGTCACTCTATCTTACCTTCACTTAATGACCGCCATCTAACAAAATATTTTTAGACATAAGTAATAATTATATTTTAAAATTTGGTACACAGCATATATTTAGGGGCAAAATGAAAATGGAAATCAGGACAAGCAAATAAGAGGGGGAAAAGGTAGTTTTTAGCAACCACATACTGTTACTTATATTCTTTACTTAAGAAACAAAAATGAAAATGCGTTATGCAAAAATAGTATAATAAACAATTGAATTAACTTTTTAATTTTTTATATTCTTGATCTCAACGTTATGAACCATGCATTATTGAATACATCAAAATAACTTGAACCGTGTGATAATTCTTGTAATTGGAAAGAGTTCGAGGGCTTTAGATGCTATTGTTGTTTTTCTTTTTCAGTTTTTCGGATAAGCGATTTATGCTTCCTCTTATCCTCCCTAATTTCTCCTCATAGATGTTATTGTTAATGTATTTTCGGCAACTTGTTTTACGGCAACTATGTGTGAAGTTATATAGAAAATTAAATCTTTGACGTTAGTCACATCATTTATTATTTATGAGTAACGTGTCTTCTTATATAATTATAGTTTATAAATTGATTCTTTTTTCTCTGTTTTTTTTCTAAGGTGTAGGTTATTGTTTTTTCAAGGATTTATCGACTATTACATTTTCTGTTCTACCTTGTTTTTTTTTTTGAACTGAATTTGTTCTACCTTGTTGGATGTATCTCTCTTCTGTTCGAAAGTCATGCGCATTTTCAATAAGCTAGCCAGAAGCGACAGGTTTTGGCTTGATTAGTAGCTGTAATGTCACGCATTTTGTGTTAATTAAATACTAATTATTCTCGAGAACAAAGATATGTTATGGACAAGACCTGAAGTAAATGCCAAGTGAGATATTTAGTGGTGCTTGCTGTAGAGTTTCACCAACAAATAAAATAAGGGTCAAATTTGGGTGCTCGAAAATGTTAATCAAGGGAACCTGGCTTACCATCCCCACAGAAAATCATTTACTATTTTAAGTGTTTCACTATTAATTTGACCGGTTCAGCAGAAGGACCAGGACCTGGATATCAAATCTTGTATAAATTCTATTATATTGACAAGTGAAAGATGAAGTAGGGTTGATCTGAGGCATTCATATTATAGAAACTCTGATGACATGTGAAAGTATAGTTGGTTTATTAAATCATTGAAATAAATACAATATTGATAAGCATGTTTTTAAAAAAATTAATGAGGTTAACCAAGTGTGGTTGGTCGAGTGGTCAGCTCACTCGTCCGCTTAAGCAAGTGTCGGGGGTTCGAATCTTGCCTTGTGTATACAGCAACCCATTGACCAGCGGTAGACCCTTAAATAGAGTTCAGATTCACAAAGAATTAGTCTTTAACATGTCGAGTTGGGGGATACCTTGGACAACAACAAGAAAAATTAATGAGGTTAAAGTTATACGATAAGAAAAAAGGATCGATTTTGTTTTGTTATGAATATTGCAATGAATGATGTCCATAACTCCAAGTTTTCGCGATTGCTCTTAGAATTCATTCATTTATATATATATATATATATCTTGTAAACTCCTAATGAAAGGCTTATATAGTAAATGCTACTAAGCTCACAATTATAAACCACAATTTATAATGGTAAATGCACAAAGCTCATCATTATATTTTGTAACCACAAGCTTAGCTTTTGATGGTTTGGGTGGTGCCTATAAATTGAAATCTTGTACAAGACACTTGTATTCTGTGATAACAAGTGAATGGGAAAACTCTCTTATTTATTCTTTTATTTTTGAACAGTTTCTGATTTTGTATTTAACTAGACTTAGGATGGAGTTTCTATTTGGGTAGAATTCATGCGTTGTTAATGACCTTATAACCAAATAGCATGTAAGGTCTACAGTAAGAGAGAAGTCCTGAGTTCAATACCACCTATATATAACGATTAGAGCCTGGCTGATTAGTTTCTCTAAGAAAAAAATATTTGCCCATCTGAGGCTATCTCATTATTTTACAAGAAATGGAGCTTGTACCATTTATGAGCAATAAAAAAATATGTTTAATATCCATGGCAAATACACACACATATCTTCTAATAATGCATGGAATACAATACTGATATAAGTGACAGCAAACTGGAAGAGTTAGAAGGTGAGATAAATATAGAATAGATGAGACCAAGCAGCTAACTGACTACAATGCTAGATACGAAAGCATTAAAAATAAACCCAAACGCCCAAAGAAAATCCAAGAATTTATGGTAAAAAATAACGAGGAAATGATGATTGATTCAATTATATTGTCCATCTCTTATTCATCCTTTTTAATTATTATATTAAAAAAATTAATTCAATTATACAAATTGTTATTTAAAAAAGAAGAAAGAAAGAGGAGGGAATAATATTATAGAATGGAATGGAGAGGGGGAGGCGTGGAGGATTGGGATTCCTTTATAAGCATAGGGCTCTCCGTTTGTGTGTGCCTCCCAAACTCCCAATCAGTGGAGCGACACCTCACCCACTCCGTCCCGTTCCCACCACCATCACCACAATCATTCTCCCTTCTCTTCTGTTCTGTTCTGTTCTGTTCTGTTCTATTATATCTCATTCTCTTCCAACCTATTCATCCTCCTCTCTCTCTCTCTCTCTCTCTTCCCTTGAATATCTCACCCATTTAATTTCCCCTCCAATAATCCTATCTATCCATCCCTTTGAATCTGTGTGTAAGCCTTTCAGATTCCTCCTTCACCTTCTTCATCCCTACCTTTTGTCAGGAGAGTCCTCTGGAATCTTCTTTTCTTGGGTCTGAAGACTGAAATGGCATCATCTCTGATCTCACAAAACCCAGACAGGTCAAGCGACCCATCAAAAAGGAGGAGGAGGAAGAAAGCCCAAATCAAACAACAACAACAACAGCAACAGCAACAAGAAGAACAAAACCACATCAAATGGAAATCCCCTACTCAGCAACAAATCTACTCCTCCAAGCTCCACCAAGCCTTAACCAGAGTCAACCTCCGATCACCCGACCCCTCCTCCGCCGGCCGCCGTGGAAAAGCCGTACGCGAAGCCGCCGACAGAGTCCTCGCCGTCACGGCCAAGGGGAAATCCAGGTGGAGCCGAGCCATACTCACCAATCGGCTGAAGCTGAAGTTCAGGAAGCACAAGAGACAGAGGGTGACGGCGGCTCCGGCCGCCGCTGGATCGGGGCGGTGGAAGAAGCCGAGGGTGAGTGTTCTGAGGCTGAAAGGGAAGAGCTTGCCGGCGGTTCAGAGGAAAGTGAGGTTTCTTGGGAGATTGGTACCAGGTTGTCGGAAACAGCCTGTGCCGGTCATATTGGAGGAAGCTGTTGATTACATATCTGCCCTTGAAATGCAAGTTAGAGCCATGACTACCCTTGCTGATCTTCTTTCTTCTTCTTCTTCCGCCGCCGGAGAGACTTCTCCGGCCACACCTAGCTGATGATGATGATGACGACACCACACTTTTCTTTTGGCCTACTTGCCAGTTGTTTTTTCTTTTTTTAAAAGGACTGAAAAAATGCCTTCTGAGTTTTAAAATCCCATATAGCGGTTTATATATATATTAACAACGGGCAAATCACCAAATTAACTATATGAGATTTTGAAATTGATGAAGTATTTTTTGGTCGTTTCCCCTTTTTTTTAAAAAAAATTATTATTATTATTATTATTTGCCTCCAATCTTCTTCTTCTTCATCCTCTCTCTCTCTGCTGCTACGCTCTGTCTCTTGCAAGTAAAGCTTTCTGTTGAAGTACATATCTTTCTTCCTCTGTTTTTCTCTCCAACCTATTCATTCTCATTCTCTCTTACTTGCTCTTGAGCTTTCGTCTCTCTCTCTCTCTCTCTCTCTCTCTGTTCTTACTATATATGTATGTATGTATGATTGGATCAATATTCCTTTCTTATCACCAGAATTTTTCTCTTTCTTGTTTCTGTAATACTGTGAATAAATTTAATATGCTTGGTGCCTTCATAACATTTTGAAATTTGACCATGAAGTACACGACCTGCGTTCTGCATATCTTTTTGTTTTTTATTTTTTCCCCTTTGAAGATCTTCGTCATGTTTATTACTATAAATTAAGTGTGCTTGTTTTAATTCTTTCAAAATTTCACCGGCTTAATTCCTTGGTGAAGAATGAGGAGCATGAATGCTGATAATTTATGACGTAGGGAAAATACGGAGGAGTAAATAATATTATGAATGGGGTGAGGTGCTGAGTTTAGAATTGGTGGCTTAGATTTTGATCTTTTCCCCCATAGAGGGCAGCTTTATTTTATCTTATTACCAGTTAGTTATTCGAGCAATCCATCTCGTTTGTTTGAGCGTTGACCCACAATGGGATGACCAATAATTCGAGCAATCCACTGATCTAGGTCGTATGAGTGTTAGCCTACAATGGAGCACATTGCTATACCTTCAAGCAATAATTGTGGTTACATAAGTTAAGGGTCAAACTATAGGAGCAACTCACTTTCTTCAAATAACTGATTTAGTTAGTTTTATGAAGATTTGATAGTACTATAGGATTTGTTTTATGAAGATTTGATAGTATTATGGAATTAAGATTCATTTTTTCAGGTTTTTTAAAATCAATTTAATCCAGAAGATACTGAAAAATGAAGGAGTGATTTCGTCTAAATCATTTATAAACAATATTGAAAAATAAACAAATAATGTTAACTAACAAAACTCTTGAGAGTAATATTCAAGACTAGGAGCTGGTAGCTTTTGATGATCGGGTAAAATACCATCAAAATGGTTACATCCATTGAACTTGCAACATTCATGAACGTTAGGTGAACTCAGAGTTTGTACAGCTTAAAAGGACAAACCACGTCAATGCCACTCCTATCTCCAACATTATTTCATGAGATACTCTAATATACCTGCATGGAGTAGAGTATGTATCTTCTTCATCTTATATTTTGAACCAAAACAATTCAAATTTTAACACCTTATAAACACAGCATTAATTAGATTGGTCACCATATGTGTCAGATCAGTGCATGAAACTCCAACCATTTTATGAGTCACAAGTAACCCTGCATACACACATAATCCTAAAAGTCGCCGAAAGCGCCAACATAACACAGTAAATTCTCATTACTCAAACATAGATGACAGACCTAACATCCCATGTGCCTTTGTCCCCCATGCCTCTTCACTCACAAAAAAGAATAAAAAACCATGATCCAAAAAAGATTACACCATTTGAGTGCTGTCTCTGAGAAGAAACCACAGTTTATTGCTTACAAGTTACCATCAGAATTCACATGCCAACTTACATCACTTGTATCATTATTTGCCAGTAACACAAATTAAACACATTGATGTATACATGCATTTATGGTAAAATGTTTGCTCATGTCCTTAATAAAAAACCCACTTTATGAAAAACTAAATGAGTAAAACACATATATATCAAATATGCATCGTTGATGGTGATATATTGGTTGACATTCACAGTTGCCATTTAAACTCTAACCTCTAAGGTTTCATTTTTTATTTTTTTTTTGGGAAGTCACAGTGATATCTCAAGGAAATTGTTGTCGTTCTATAAATTGGAACTAGTTATTGACTGTTCTTAGTTTGCTGTGAGATTTTCTCTAATTACATCTTTTTCTATGACCTCAAGAATCTTCCTGATTTTCTCTTATATTCTGAAAACTTCGATTTTTTAAAGTTAAGGATGAATAGTAAAAGTCACTCTATTTGGAGGTGGACCATTATTGAAGTTTTTAATCTTAACTACTTTAAAATCTCCTAAAGAATTATAAATAAATACAGGTGTCTTGTGTCTTCAGTCAACAGATGTCTGGCAGTTGTGATTAATAAAGCTTCATACTCAATATTCATGTCGCTTAGGAAGCAAATAATTTAGTGATTAGTGATCCATCGCATTTTAGTTGATTTGTTGATATGAATCCCGTGTCACTAATTCTCTAGCGCAAATGTTACTATCACACCAAAACGATAAGTGGATATAATAAAAAAAATTAATTAACGAATATTATTCCCAGCATGCGTGTGGTTTTAGACTTCTTTTATGATCACTCATTATCTTTGAAACACGTTTTCTTCGAAGAAAGAGTTATTCTCATTTAATCCTCACTTCTCAATGAGTAGTATTTATCAAAGAATAGACCAGTAATTAATTTACTTTTATCTTCATATTAATCCAGTGGGTATCCTCTAAAACAATCTAATGAATGGTTTTGCGCCAAAAGGATGTATAGGGACAAGCGAATTGCAATATGGTTACATATAAAAGCCATTTCATTATTTACAGAAAATTTTAATTAAATTGGATACCACCTAAAAACGGTTATTTAAGAGGTAGGAAGCCCCATTAAGGAATCTGTGATTTTAATATAATTAAATGTCACTGATTAATTTGAAATTCTTAACTAACACTAATCTTTATTTAATGAAATTAACTAACGCTCTCCAACATATACATTGACATGTTATATACATGCATCAACACATAATTCATTAGGTTTTCTAAACATGTATGCTTTAAATAGGATTGTTAATTTATTTTTATTTAAAAATATAATCAAAACCATACATGTTTTTTTACAATATTACTAAAATTCCTTTTCATGTGAAAATACTATTCAGAGACGCGAAATATGTGTTTACACCCAAACTTCTTTCTTCAAAGATAAGTAAAAGCTAGAGAGGTAGAGAGAAGGACATTAAAGAAAGAAAGCATCATGGAATACATTAGTGAAGATTAATAAATATAGTAAGCAATAATGTCTTCTTAAGAAATAAGAGTAGTCTTTCATTCTTTTTACAAAGGGGTGTAAACATCAATGGGGGAAAAATAATGCCACTTGACATTATAAAAGGAGAAGTCGTCTAATTTAAAGCATAGAATATCCCGATATACATACTGTATATTTAAAAAAAAAAAAGAAGAAGAACAGAATATAACTCAAATTGAAAGAAAAAAGGCAGTTAATGGTTCACGACAGCCAAGTAATATTAATTATTCCCCAATTAGGACTCGATCTAGGACATTAAAAAGGCAAAAACAAAAAAGATGCTTATAGTTATACCTGTAATTAATTTAAAGTGTCGATAAGTAGCACTAACTCTTGAAAATATAATCATAAATAATAGAGGCATGGAGGCTCCACAAAGCATCAAATCATTAGTGCTTAGCATGTGGCATTCAAATTAATATACATCAAATAATGGTGTGGCTCAAAGTACTTGGTTTTGCTTAAAATCTGCGACTGATTCTGCCTTTATCAAACACTACCTATGAAAAAAGTGAGTGAGGATCATATAGCCTTCAAGAGCATGGATTAGAGAATAAACGTTACTATTATTGTAACAACACAGTGAAAGATGGTAAATTGAGGAATAAATTTAATTGATTCTGATTTTGGGGTAAATTACACAAGCCCCCCCCCCCGGGAAAAAAAAGAGAGAAGCTTTATTAAAATTAGATGAATTTAAAAATAATGGTTGAGTCGCAAGGAAATTGTTAGTCTTTCACAATGTGATAAACTAAGGGCTAAGGCCCAAATTATTTTAGGAAAAGTTCTCACATTTATTGTACGATATTACTAAGGTTCAAAAAATCAGACCGGGCATCAAACCGGGTGAGGCACTGGTTCAAGGGTTAATGGTCGGATCGGGGTAAAACAGGTTATATTAAAATAATAAAATTTTATTAATATTAACATTAATAATTACTAATATCAAAATGTAAACGTAGATAGGTATGCTTGATTCATCAAATATGAATATTTTAATGTTTCTATAGAGGGAAAAAGAGAAAATATTAGTTGATTACACATGAAAATAAATATTATTCTACAATCCACAGACTAAAATACAAAAATTAAGAGCAACAACAATTAAATATTAAATATATGCAAGTAAAATAGCATTTAAAGTATTATAATTTCCTAATTTCTAAAATTGAGTTAAATGAAAGTTAGTAATTAGGTGAATTATAATAAAATAAAAAAATTTCTTTTTTTTATAAAAAAGCCAACTCGGTTCAACCCCTCGAGGTTGACCTGCCCGGTCCTTCGCCGGGTCAACTGCACCCCCGGTTTTAAAACTCAACCAGATCAGATCACCTTAAACCGGCCGATCCGGTCCGGGTTTTTTTTCCTTGGATATTACATTCAACGGAGTGCCTCTAATGTAGAACCATACATGTGCCTCACCGTACCAAAAAAATAGATGGATTTTTTTTTTCCAAAGTACAGTGATAACGATCTATCTTTTTATAAAAGAAGGTCTTGCTAAAATCATATAGATTTCTCGTGTTGTTACTAATAAATCTATGCAATGTTTTCATTAAGTCACATAAACTTCTCTTGAGTTTTAATATAATTTTACATAGGTTTTTTTAACTTTCATGAGAATCTTTCATGAGAATCGTGTGCATATTCTAATAATAGAGAAGAGTCGTAATTTCAGTAAGATTGGGAAAAGATCAAGTAGTTCGCTTTTGTTTCATGAGAAATCGGTCTAGTTTAAAAATACAGGAAAATGTCTGCCTATTATTTAATAAATATGAAATTTTTTTGCATGAATCTAAAAATTGAAAGGGATATATACATTTTGACAAAATTTAATGAAAATGCGTATATTATTCATGAATTTATTGGGTTTTTTCTATGGCAAAAAAATTATTGGGTTTTCTCTGTCGTGATCAAATAGCAAAAATCATTCAACCCTGGCATTAATTAATCTGTTAAGAGATAGGACTATAGGAGTACTATCTTCACTTGATTAATTTTGATAAAAATTTCTTCTTCATTTGCTTGAGGTTGACTATCCATTTCTTAATGTTTATAAAATTAAATCCTAATTATAAGACAATATTAACTAATTTCACTGTTCTTAAAGAATGAAAGTTAATTATATCCTTAAACTTTAGCTATAAAGCATGTCTAGGGGTTAAAAGCGTATCAACATATTGGTGCAATTAAGGAAGAGCGTGCTGACAAACAAACAAAATTGAGGAGGAGTGATAAAAATTAACAACCATATCTTTGTCTGATATTTGTGATCAAATAGGGTTTTAAAACTCCTGCTATGCACTATGAGTGGAGGAAAAATACAATCTTAATCTTAAGTAAGGAATTGTTAAAATTTAAAGTACATCGGGTGTGTTTGGGTTAACAATCGGAAAAGTGACTTATATATAAATAAGATTGAAAATAAATCATATTGTGTAATGACTAATGAGATATATATTTGGATTATCTATAAAAAAATGACTTATTTTTCATAAGTCAAATTGTGTAATGAGATTTATATTTGAATTAGTTGTGAAAAAAAATGACTTATAAGTGACTTATTTTTCATAAGTAACTTATAAGTCATAAGCTATTTTTTTCAGTTTAAACTTATTTTGACTTATAAGCTAAGCCATAAGCTCTTTTAACTCATAAGTCAAACCAAACACAACAGAAAAACTCCAACCCAAATTAAGTTTTTTTGCCAAAATAAGTACTTATTTTTCTAAATTAAGTCAATCCAAACACACTGGATCAATAATGGCTAGATACTTAGATATATCATGACCTAAAACAATAGGGTGCGTTTGGAAAAGCTATTGGAAAAATGATTTTTTTCTCAATTTGACTTTTACATAAGTAAGATTGGATATAAGTTAGATTATGTGATGAGATATATGTTTGGATTGAAAGTGATAAAAAGGACTTTTTACAAAATAAAATTTGTTTGGATTAGCAGTTATAAAAATAACTTGTATATATATTATAACAATCTTAAGAAAAATATTAAAATTAAAATCATTGAAAAAATATTTTATTATTAAAAAATTCAAAATATTTTTCTAGTTTTATTTATAAGTTATTTTATCATGTTAAAATAATACAAGAAAATGATTCTTTTAACATGATTATTTTAGATAGTTATGTAAAATATATATATATATACTATAATTAAATATTTCATTTAACTTTTTAATTTCTACAAATTAGTCAACTAGCGCTTATATTAAAGATCAAATATAATATTTTTTCACTCTCTTTTATAGCCAAAAAATATAAGTCATAAGCCATAAGTTACTTTTTTTTTTCTTATACTTATAAGTAGCTTGTGGACCATAAGCAAAATTGCAAATAAGCTAGTCAAACATGCCACAAAAGTCAAAAACTGTTTTTAAGTATTTTTTTTTTAGCCTAAAAACACTTTTCCCCCAAAATAAGTGAATCCAAACTCACCCATGTGTAGGTAATGCTTTACTTCAACACAAATAAAAGACTCTGACTTTATTAATTAACTTACGACACAAGATCATTAAAAGTTAGATTAATCATCTCAACATTCCACCAAATAACTTTGAGTTTTCTTATTACATTTTATACAAAATTTCACTTATCTTTTGTGAGAAAGAAGCTTGCGACTGTTTGATGCTATATATCCACAGAAAAATCATTAGCAAACATGTGCTATGTCAAGCCTCACCCCAACACCATAACCTTATTGCCACCCACTTCCTTCAACCAAGACGTAAGCAATTACCAAAAACTTCATCTTTATGTATATATGTGTGTGTATGTATATATATTCTCCAAATATTTTTTTGTTTGATGATGATGATGATGATGAATGAATGCTTTTTTCCCATGTGAGAGTACAACAAAAGTTAAGGGAAAGAAAAGGACAAGCATTTGCGAAACCTACATTATTTGTTTAAAAGCTTTGTCTAAACCCACATGGATGGGTCATAGCTTGTCCATTAAACTCACCAAAAAAAAAAAAGAAATACCTAAAAAAGAATATAAAGTAATAACAAGAAAAGCATATATATATATATATATATATGTATATATATAGTGCATAGTGACAACCCCATAGGTCAGCTCCATTAGCTATCAAGTAACTATGTATACGTGTGTGTGTGTGTGTGTGTGTGTGTGTGTAGACACTTGCTTCGTTTTCTTTCTTGCCGACAAAATTTGCAGGGTTTTGGAACAAATTATTTATATTAGGGATTAGGGATTAGGGATAGGGATTCTTTTTCTGTATTTTCTCTTTCATTTGATATCTCTTTCTTTAATGAATAGTTTGTTTTTCAATTCTGGCGTCATTGTCTTCTTCTTCTTCTTCTTCTTCTTCTTTTTTGAGTGAAATGTATGTTCATTGAAGCTTGGCTATATCCTAAATATTGACATCAAACATGAAATGATAAAGACATGCATATACGAGATACAAGTTACACAACATGATGATAACAAGTTAATAACTTGGGATGACTT
Source organism: Mimosa bimucronata (assembly GCA_037074515.1). Taxonomy (NCBI): domain Eukaryota; kingdom Viridiplantae; phylum Streptophyta; class Magnoliopsida; order Fabales; family Fabaceae; genus Mimosa; species Mimosa bimucronata. The sequence continues at coordinate 35,226,038 of CM073444.1, forward strand.
TACTTTAAGTTACAGTTCGTCGACATTTTGTCGAATGTCGAATGCTCCTAATTAAGTTGACAGAGAGTTAATTAATTAGGGCAATTTTTTACCAACAATAATTTAGAGTAGATGTTAATTAAATTATTACATGAAAATATACCTCTTATATTTTATCAATCTTACAACGTACACAAAAATTACTTAACATGAACCCTCTTCTTTATTTTACTGGTGGATAATACTTATATCAAATTTCTTATATCTATTATGTTAAATTCTCCAATATAATTTTATATGATTATGTGTTCTATTTTTAAAATATTATCATTAAATTATAAATCAACATAAAATAAATAAGATGTATGCATATATGTGATTGAACAGCTTGATATAATAGATATAAGGAATTTATGTTCCTTTCTCAATAAATTACTCAATTCCCATTTGTTTTTTTAAACTTACAATAAACAATAAATTACACATATTTGAAAGAAATTGAAGCAAACGTATATGGGAAATGTGAATTATTTCAACAAAAAAGAAATTAGAGGGCTTTATTATTTTTTTATATTATGAAACGCCCATGTAAGTTTGAGAATAGATGAAAGGTACGCATGACTTTGATAATATTCTAAAAATGATGTTTTGTCTTAGTTTTAAAAAAAAATAAATATGTGTATGTAATTTATAATTCAATTATGTTCTAAAAAATTATTCAACGTCATCAGTTCAATCCAATAATTTTGTAGTATGCTGATTCAAAAAATATTCAAAAACATTTTAAGAACATAGTTGGTAAAAAGTGAAAGAAATTTGCATAATTAGATCAGCAGAGAAAATATATTGATGGGCGAAGCCATTAATTTAATTTTGGTGTGATGGTTTTTGATGTGTCACTTCACCTAATTAGAGCAATTGTGTGCCTTAATTTTCTTAATGACACACGTGAAATTAGAAATATGGAATCGATGATTGATGACCTCTCTAATAATTGTGGATCCAATTATGTATTCTGACAATGTTTATTTGTTTGGATGATAGGGTTTGTAGTTGGCTAGGCACATTATTGTTAACTAAAAGAAACTATTAGGTACCTTTGGATTAGATGCTTGTGTAGGCCTTCTTTCTAATTTAATTCTTGAAAAAAGCTTCTAATCGATCTATTAATTAAACTATTGGAGTTAATAATTTGAAATTGATATATGTAATATTAATTTTCAATGTTTCTCAAACCATAAATTAAATGTAATACTTACTCCTCATGTCCCTTTGTAAAACATGTAAATCTCCCTGGCTAAAAAAAATCTTTATCTAATCTGAGGAGATTGATAAATCTAAATAAATTACTCAATTATAACTCATACCATGTAAACTTTTTAAAATACTTCTATATAACATTATATTATAAAAGATAAAATGAAAAAAAAAGTCTTAAATTTAGAGGCAACATTCATCCCAAATTAGTTTTTTTTTACTTGAGAAAAGTGGAGTACATATTTTTGACATATCAAATCACACACAAATAATTATCCACTGATTTTGCTTAAAAGTTATAGTAAAGCAGCTCATAATATCCGCAGATATGGGATTTAAGTTTACAGATCGAGCCATGATTTGATGCAGCTGGTTTTAAGTCAATGGTCATCAGTCATCACTCATCACTGATATCCTATTGATTAATATGTTAATACTAAGTAATCAAAGGGTTATAAATTAGTCATAATATATAGTACGCAATTCAGGTCAAATGCAAATTAATTTGGTCCTAATCATCTAGTGTGTCGTTATGTATTTGGATTTTCCAGATTAAGGATAACTGAGTTGTAATTTCTTTAAAATAAGAGCAGTAGGGTCAGATGCTAGCTAGCTTTTAAATTGCTTTAATTATTATATGAGATTCAGGATAAGAATCAACAATTAACACTATCAATTAGCGTGCAAGAACTTGATTATTTTTTTCAAAGGCATTGTTTATGATTAAGACATTCTATTACATCAATTCCCAGTTTTACTTACAACTTGCGTTTAACCCTACTCCATATTAGCTCTAATCCTTTCTCGATTTCAATCTCTTTTTTTTTATCATAAATTAAATTAAAGTTAAACCAAATAGTAATTTATAAATGAGACCCCGCATATTCCATCACCAAGAGAATATGACCTAGCTAGATCGAATAATTAACTAATTATTTAATATATTTGTGTGCCTATTTTTCACAACTGTTCATTTGCAGTTTATGGAGTTTTGTGCAATGTTCACTAAAAAAACTATTAATTACTGACAGAATAATTACACACAGATTTCACAGGGAGTTCCGTTGGTAAATTATATGTTATGAATATTTGATAGAAATATTAATAAAAATTAATATATACATACAAATAAAAATATTATTACTTTTTTTAATTTTTAAACAATAATATGTTAATTATTAATAAATTGTAGTACGGAAAATGAAAAAAATAATTATATTTTAATAATATATATTATATAAAATAATAATCAAAAAATTTCATATGATAAAAGTAATTTACAAAAGAATATTTATTATAAATATAAAATTGAAAAAAATAAATATAATGTAAAGTATATGAATATAAAAAATAATTTATATAAAAATAATGTAATTATTAATAGATACATTATATATTAATAATTAAAAAATATTTCATAATATATTAAGTTAAATATAATGTAAAGCATATATAAGATGAAATATAATTATAATTGTGTGATTTTAAATATTATATATATAATAGTTTGCGAATAATATCACAGGATTTTCATAACTCAATTAGCTAAAGTATCAGCCACGGAGGTCACTAAATTAGCCACAGAAAATCCGAGGGTAATTTTCGACTAAACAAAATTTATGTTGCTAAACTAATTAGCAACAAAAAAATTAGTTACAAGAAAAATTTCCGTCAGAAATTCGATTATGTGGTTAATCTGTCATAAAAGTGAAATTTTGTGGCTGATTGGGTTGGAAATCGGCTATTTTTTTTGTAGTGGTTATATCAGGAATTGATAAATCCACACATACACTAATAACAAAAGATGACTGTTTAAATGGGGTAAAAATAACTTTTACGTGGATTTTAAAATCCATTTAAATGAGGGCAGTTTGAAAAGCTATAGTACTTCCAGACCGGTTAAACCGGTTCTTATAACATAATGCTTTCTAAACTGATTATTCTGACACTGGGTTTATAAGAAAGTGTCAACTTCATTAATTTCCTTAGCAACACGACACAATTAAAGATATGAAGTCATGAGAAATAAAGAAGGATTAAAGTTGAAAAAGAGTATAGAGTGGAGCTAGCTACGCATAAGACAATGTGATAAGTAAATATTGAATGATGAAAGTGGGATGTGAAATGAAAATGATCTCTTGTCTTTTGTGTGTGTGTGTTTATTGATTAGAGCCACTTGCATAGTTAATGAAGAGTTTATAAATAAAAAGGGAAAGCACTTAAAAAACCATATATAAAGAAGAAGGGGACCAACCTCCAAAGACAAACCTAAACCAAGCACTCCATTATTTATTACCACGCACATTTAATTGCAATGTGTGTATGTTTGTGAATATGACCCTTTAATTAATTTTTGCCTACCTGGTGGTCACTTGATAAATAGTACTCCCTCTTAGGGGTGAGCAAAATCAAATCGAAACCGAAAACCAAACCGAACCGAATTAAATTCGGGTTTTTCGGTTTTCAGTCCTTATTCAGTTTTTTTAATTTGGTTTTTTTGTTTTCGGTTCGGTGCTTTGAAAAATAATTCGGTTAAAACTGAATAACCGAAATATTAAAAAAATAATAATTTTTTCCATATTTTTCTTTTTATACACTTAAGTTTTAAAATTCAAAACTGAAAAATGTACCTTTTTTTCTTATTTTAATTTAAAAAATGATATGTCATATATCACTCATCAATATTTAGTTTTTAAAATTTTTATTATGCTTTTTTTTAGATGAAATGATGTTAAATACATTTTTTTCTTTGTATTTTGCATTTTTCCTAAAAATCTTATATTATGTTCCTAGTTTATATATTGTATTATGTTATTTGGGATCTTATTGAGGTTATTAGGTTTATAATTTATATTGAGTTTTACTTATTAAAAATTCAAAATGTCTAATTTAATTAAAAAAAAAAAATCTTCGGTTATTTCGGTTATTAACCGAACCGAAATATTTCAGTTAATTCGGTTTCGGTCATTCAGTAAATCGGTTTTGGTTCAGTTATGAAAATTTTCCTTATTCGGTTATTTCGGTTTTTACCGAATAACCGAATGCTCACCCCTACTCCCTCCGATTCTATTTATAAGAGTTCAAAATTTGAATTGATTTGGTCCAAAATATAAGAGCTCATCTTACTTTCTTTCATCATTTAATGCTTTTTTCCCTATTTTGCCCCTAATTCTTTTTCATATTTATTAATGCTCATATATTTTTCTCTCTTAATAGATTCATCATAAATAAGGGTAATATTGGAAAAAGATGTATATTCCTGACACATTTAATTACTTTAACATGTTTTCTTAAGAAGCATGTTTTGGTGGCCGAGCTCTTATAAATAGGACCGGAGGGAGTACGAGTAATTAACAACATGCCTAGCTAAATAAGGTTGTGTGTGTGTGTGTGTGTGTTTGGGGGGAGGAATATCTCATTTTCCCTCATTTTCTTTCTTAATAACCACTAGATCTTCTTTCAATGGTTCATATTTGGATTTACACAAAATATATTTTAATGGATTTTCAATAATGATATTATAAACACCAAATATGAACCATTGAAAGAAGATCTAATTGTTATTAAGAAAAAAAAAAAGAGGAAAAATGATATAAAAGAAAATGGGATGTTCCTGTGTTTGTGTAACTTTATGTTGTTTTGTGCTACTGCTTTTTTATAATTCTCTAGTACCAAATTTTTTGCCATTTACTATATAAAAACCAAAAATTAGAAGCATTGTGTAAAATTTATTCTTTTCATGCTTTAACATTACTTTAACTAGAAGCACTATAGTATATAGAAATCTCTTTTTTCTTTAACATTATTCATATATCAGTGCACGACAATATGCCACATATAGCTTTTATTTATTATAAAAAAAAGGAAAGTAAGAGTGATAAGAAATTAAAAACCAACGGGGGTTGGCGCAGTTGGGTAGGCAGTTGCGCCACAATCCTCCTTACCTGGGTTCGATCCCAAGTAAGGAGATTGTAAAGAATTTTCGTTGGGAGCTCTCTCCCCTGGGGCACCACCAAAGGTGGGTGAAACCTTTCGGGCCTATTCGATTGGGGGCGCCAGGACTAGTCGGTTGTCGAGGGCCCATGCTGGTAAATCCGGCGTTGGCCTTCAGGTTAACGCCGGATACCTGGACGGTGGTGCAATCGAAGGCCAAAAATGGTCCAAGCATTCATCAAAAAAAAAAAGAAATTAAAAAAAGCACCCATATCTTCATTTTGTTTATAATAGATAGAATTTTTAGCAAACTAAATATTCAATTCAAGAAATAAATAGGGCACATGACTTTGTGTGATTGGAGAAGTTGATAAAATTAATCTAAGAAACTTAATAATAGTATGATGATTGTGTAAATTGTCTAACCTTTAATGCTTCCTCTGCATCTTTCACTTTATATCTTGGTAAACATTAATTCCATTTCGTGAAACTCGACCAAAAAGCAAAAACTATCTTAAGTTTCCCTCATGAAACTTTCTTTTATCATGTCATTATGAAAGATATAAGGACGCTATAATAATGTTTATTTTGTGATCGTCCACGTTACCAGATGTTATATTAACTTGTGGAACTTAACAAGATATATCAATATAAAGTTTCCTTTAAAACATCGATACAAATATACAATTAAAATCCTATATAATATATCCCATGCTAAATATAAAAGCCATTAATGTAATTTTGATCCTTGATATAACAAAAAAATCTTTACATCCTTTATAGTTATGATTTTTCTCCAAACTAATATGATCATGATACCATAGTCACATAAGATATGTCATACTTATATAATACAGAGAGATTATATAATATATGTCATACTTAAGTAATTTATTTAAATTCCATATGAACCCAGAATTGTTTTTAGAAAAACTACTCAAATGGGCCGTAGAGTGCTCTAAGCTGACCCAGTTTAATAGCCTAGAAAATAAGAAAATATGTCACAAAGCCATCCCCGCCCAACAGTATAGTTGTTAAATGGCCCATTGTCAACAACAAATAAAAATAGAGTCCTAATTGCAATCGATGGGCTGCAGTCGAAGTCCCATTTCTTTAACAGAAAAAGTCCAAATTCAAATGGAGGCCCAATTAAAGGCACTGATAAGGCCGAAATAGGAAAAAGGGGCCCCATTGCTTCAAAACACAAAAAGTGGCCCAAGTTGTAAGCTCCTGAGAGAAGAGACATGAAACAAAGACACTCAACTTCTCACAATCTGTTTCGATGTCAATTTTAACCATTGTCTTCTTTCAAGAAAGGTCTTCATCTTTTACTCTTTTCTCTTTCCCTACCTATTTTTGTCAAGCCGTCCAATACCTTTCAATATTGACTAATGGTTTCTAGTTTGGCTTGCCAAAACAATCACATTAGTTGATCTGATCATTTACTTTTTGCTTTAAAACTCTCAGATGGGTAATTTTTATTTATGATGCTCTCTTGGTGAACCCAGCATTCTCTTTTGCAGACTTGAACAGAACAAGTTGGTTGAAATGAAGCTTCTAGCTCAGGAAAGGGTACGGTCTTCATGTGCCAATGTATGTTAATGTTACTTCCTCGTGGCTTTTTTTTTTTTTTAGAAATTAAAGAAGTTAAATGAGCTACTTAATTATAACATATTTTATATGTTATTTGATTATATGTTAGCTTATAAATCAAATAAACTAATTTAAAGAAAAAATAAAAATAAATTAATTTATAAGTTTAATTTTCTTAGGACTCCCAAAAAAATTCCGTCAGGTCATATTGTTTTCATATATCCAGAACTCGAAAGCATACAAAACATTTCGTCTCATTCATAGCAGTGTTTACTGTTGCGTGAACTCGCTTTTTTAGTAGTTTGATTGAGGGGCAAAGAAGGAAAAGACAGAGAACTGAACTTGATTGGAGAAATCGTGAGCTGCACCTGTGACTGCGATCGGTATAATTATCAATTTATCATTGGGATGTCATCTACAGGTTCAGGTTCCTTCTCCAGTGGATCATTTTTTTTTTTTTCTTTTGGGCGATTCTCGGGAAAAGATGACGGATATTGATAGGTATTTGAATGTAAATGCTATATTGCACACTAGGTAGGAAGGGCACTGGTGAGGTTCGTGTTCTGTGTGAATTTGCTTACTGAAGTATGCTTGAAGTGGATGCAAATGTTAAATTAATTTATATCAGACTGCTGAAATTTGATGCTCCATTTACTGTCGAATAAGCATATAATTTTTCCTGGCAATGTTTGCAATGATGGTTCTGTGGTTGATATATTCTAAAGTATGGCTCCTTTGTCAGCTTCCTTTTTACTGCAATATCAATATAAAATGGGAAATTATAATTGGTTCATTTAACCCGGAGAGTTTAAGCTGTTGGAAAACGCCCATATCTTGCTTTTATTGTTATATCCAGTAGAATCAGCACTAGTTGTGCTCTGTATAAGTTTCTGCAGGAGCTTTTTGTATCATCAAAATCTTACAAGAAATTTTCCTTGCACGAAGCACCAAGGAGGTCCAGCCCAAATGCAGACTGTATACTATTGTACTCCCAAAAATCTGTTGTTAAAGAGCTTAAGGTGAATTGTTGTTAGTTAGTTGTCATTTTTATCTGTCAAATACGTTCTTAGTTTACTAGATGGTCTATGCTTATTTTTGCACTTAATCACATACATTTATTGCGGATTTTGAATTATCAGAAGTCATATATTCAAGAGCTTGTGCAGAGGAGAGCCAGTGGGTGTCTTTATGGTTAGAATTGGATGAAAATGTTATTGCATCCAGTCCTAAATATAATATCACTTTGACTTTTTTTGTGGAAGTTAAGGAAGCAAATTATACCACTAAATTATAACATATGTCATATGAAATTATATTATAGGTTAGTTTATAAGTAGAATAAATTAGTTTTGAGGAAAAAAGATTTTTTTTGGGACTGAAACTGCTAGTCAAAAAAGTCAAAGTGATCTTATATGACAAGGTTGTATTCATTAGACAAGGTCCTTGATTTTTTTCGTTTTAGATGTTATCACTATCTCTTCCTTCTCAATGTTTCCCCCATGCCTGATTGCCAAGGTCCAAAGGGTGTCTCAACCTAAAAGTTTATGGTTCTTTCTTTCTTTCTTTTTTTAAGCCTTAGTTGTAAGGGGGAAAATTGAGCACGTCCTCTCATAGATTCTGGGCCTGAAAAGTAAGTGGGCCAAACCCATTTATGCTGAAATTCAATTTATTGAAGTATAAGGATGGCAAAGGTCGAGCCCTCCACCACATTTCACAGAGATTCAATTACCACACCCAAGACAATTACATTTGAAAACCATGAATGATTGGAAAACTAATAAATATTTAAATAATATAGATAACAAATTATTCTAATTCTATTTATTACTTATTGATAGTTTGGAAGCAAAATCTTTTATCAATGAATAATTACTTATGTCAGACCTTGATGTGGTATTTTCATTTGAAAATAGGTATATGGAAAGTATAACTGGTACAAAGGATGGGTGCAAATAGTAGCCAATCCATTTTTCCTTTATTCCTGTTCATTTTAATTTTTTCATATTTACAAAGCAAACATATGATTTGCAGACTTACAGTCCAAATCTTGGATGTCATGCTTCCACCCTCTACATGTTACGCCCTCCGGTCCCAAATATAATATCACTTTAACTTTTTTTTGTTTAGATGAAGGAAGCCAAATTGATCACTTAATTTTAACGTATCTTACATGTAATTATATTAGATAATAGTTTATAAGTAATGTAAATTAGTTTTGAGGAAAAAAGATAACTTTAGACATTTTAAAGTGATTACATATGGAAGGAAGGAAAATGGGGTGGGTCCCACGCCCCATTCCCCCCCCCCAAATTTTCCCTCCACAAGTGGGAAGATTTTGCCCAAAAAAATTTATTCCAAAGTCTACCCTCATCCCGCGCCAAGCTCTCGTTCACAGGTCTCCTCAACCATCACAGGTCTCTCCTTTGTCTCCTTCTTCCTCTTCTGCGCCTCCTTTGTTTAGGTTGTTCCCTCTTCTTCCTCTTCTTTGTCTGTGTTATTTTCTAGGGTTTGATTCTCGCCTCTTCTTCGCCTCCTTTGTTCAGGTAGTTACCCTTATTGTATAGCTTGTCACGGTGCTTCTTTTTTGAATTTACCATTCAAATTGCCTTTTATAATCAAAAGTTCTCAGGTGTGATTGCTCTGGTGATGTAAATGGCGTTATGAATTTGTTATCTCCTCTTAAAATTGGATTTCCTTGGCTTTATCTTGAAGTCCCCAAGAAACTGTAATACATATTTGTTTTGAAATCCCCAAGAAATCATTATATTTATATTGAATAATATATCATTATATCTATTCTTTTTATTTAATTTAATTTTAAAAGATGTTCCACTTTTTTACTTAAAAAATAACCTTGTTAAAATATTTGGTTTTTTGTTAAGTGTGTATAATAAGGGTATTTTAGTCATTCTAACATTTACCCATTTTTTTCCTCCCTGTAATCCCTCATTCATCCAAGCAAGATGGGTGATTATATTTTCCTCCCTGTTTTCTTTCCTCTCTGTTTTCTTTTCTCCCACTTTCTTTCCTCTCCCATTTTCCTCCCATAGCAGACCCTTAGTTATTTTTATCATCGAAACCTTAAATATGGTTCTTGTCTTCTTGAGAATAACTATTTGCCATTCTTGACATTTCATGCCAATTTGATCAGTTGAAAACTGCCTGCCATTAAATCTGGAGTGTGCATTAAGAAAGAATTTGACAAGCTTCTACTGCTATATATACTGCTTAAGAGTCACAGAAAACGAGAATAATAAATACCTATACACAAAGTTTGAGCTTGTGAGTTCTATCTTGTTTCACTTTCTAAAACTTGCTAGATGTATATGGAAACTCGTGTTGATTCTTTTTCCTCTGGTTTTACCATGGTTGATTCTGTCAAAGATGAGAAACCAGTTTCATATAGCAGTTTCAAATTAAAACGTTTGGCTCTGTATCGTCACATGTTAAAAAAAAAAAAAAAACTATATTCAGATTGACGGGCATGCTTTGGTTCTTGTGATTGAACATATGGTATTTTTATTCTCTCAGGTTGGTTTTATTTTATAATGTTGAAGCTAGTCACTAGTGGCAACCATGTTTAATAAAATGCTGCTATTCAGAGGGGACCCACATAAGCTTCAGTTAGCGTATGAAATTTGTCGGCAAAACTACGCGAGATGAAATGGACAAGCACTTCAAAATCATCTGTTCTTTAATGTAATCATCTTCATTTTATCCTTCTTAAAATGGGTTTTAGGTGTAAATGGCTTGTGAGATATATATATATAGTATAATATTTGCCCATTGTTATTAGTCTGAGATGAGATGATGCCTAGTCTAATGTATGATTCAGTCAATTGGTCTACTCCTACAGTTTCTAGAAAGCATCATAAATAATTGAAAAGTTGGCTATTTAGAGAATCTTAGTCTTTAAGAGATATGATATGTTGTGATCTCGCATTTTTTTTATTCACATGTATTGGGTACATGAATATAGAAAGCATCATTAATAAACAATTGACTGTTGTCACAAACAATAATAAAATTGTTATTCTGGAAGAATTGAAACAGTCAAAGGCTTGTTTTACCACACAAAAATTTATTAGGCACGAAAATATAGGAAGATAAAGAAGTAGTTCACATCATTCTGAAGTACTAGTGTTATACTATTTTATCGTGGTATTTGTTATCTTAAATAACCGTTAACTTATACTGTTTGAATGTGGTGGTCTTAGGATTAGCCGATTAGCATATTAACTAAATTCAAATGCTTTTTGAGAGTTATTTGATATCCAAGATACAGAAAAGATGTAGAAGATGTTTGATGTGAAAAAGTATTGTTTTTGTTGAGCTGTGTTTGTATGAACAGGTATGGGCGAAATGTTAGGTGTAGTTGCACAAATGAGGTTGTGCTAAAACAGGTTTTGTTCGTTGTGCTGTCATTTACACACACACACACACATATATATAATACTTATAGCTTGACATGGAAGTTGAATATAGTAAAAGAGTGGCTCTCTCAATTTTAATTTGTGAAGGGAATAGAACTCTGCCACATGGGGGACCCATAAACGACGGTGAGTGTCTGCATCTCTCAAAGTCAAAAAAGTAATCTGAGCTTTTCAGGTATTTGAACTATAAACGACACCTTCTCTTTTCTTGCTTCATCCTTCTGTTCTATTCTTTAAAAATATATTGGACCCTCTTCTGCGTTTACACACTCCTATTTTTGTTTTCGTTTTTGGTTTTGGTTTTTTTAAATAAATCTTTTCAGCTTCTTGGGAGTGTCGTTGAAAGCATGGAATCTCTCGTTGAAACATGCCTTGTTTAGATTCAGGTCATGTGATGTTAAATAAAATGTCTTCAAAAGTGGGATAGAGAAAGACAGAGTAAGAGTTTAATATAGATTTTTTTTTTTTTTGCTTTTTATCTTTTACCTTTCGTTTTTAGAGAATTACTTCATCACGTTGTGGCATTGGAGAATTCAAATATCTACCTTTAAAACTTCTTCCAGATCCATTTTCTTGGTTAGCTCTTACCGTTCATGAATTCAGCTTCTTCTATTTGACATTTACAGTCTATCAACAATTATTATCCAATAACTAATTATAAAAGGAAAAGTTGTCTACTATTGTAGTGACAATCAACGATTTTTCTAGAACGTATTACCAGATATCCAAACAATCGACTACTCAAGTTTCGGGGTTCTTAGCTTCGCCCCCAGATCCTCAGTAGTGTTTCATTGTTTTAGATTGTCTTCATTTTGATTTTGGTCCTATAGTTTAAAACCATAAATTTTGATCCCTCAAACAGCAAAATGGTCCACATGTGCACACAAACATGCCAACTCGGCAACGCCTGAACCTTGAATCTCATCCAAGTCTGACATACAGATGATGCTGCCATCGGATATATAGTTCACTGAAAACATAAGTTGGTAAAAAAAATTAAGGTTTGGCTAATTACAAAAGTTCCCAGTGGTTGCATATTACTGTGGAGAAGGAGGCTTAATTCAGAGAATGATGATAAGACGCGAGTCCTCAACTGAAAATGATTGAAGTGTTACCAATTAGTCATAAAATAAACTAATTACTAATTAATTTTCTGAAAAGATGATGTGCCAAATGTGATGGTATAAACCATATTCTACTTTATTTCTTTAGACATGACAATATATCACTCTAGAAGAAGCAAAAAAAAAAAAACGTATTCTAATCAGTCCAAAATGTTTGAATTAATCACGTCCACATGAACTCAAAAGCATACTTAAGTAAGAAATCCATGTGTAACACATCACAAATCATAATTAGTATAATTGAAAGATGAAAGGACATAATATTCATTTAGATGTAAAAGAAAATTATGGATAGCTCTGGAATGATTCTCAAATTATGGTGAACAATAATTTTTCAAGAATTTTTAAATATGGTATGGAGGAACATTAAGGAGCATTAACTTGCACGCAATAATAGTGAAGTATAAAGCAGTTCTTTAGTATACGAATATTTGTTAATTACAGGAAATGTATTTGGCGAATCTATACGCATTATTAATAGTAAAAATATTCCTTTAGGCCTTTGGAAATTATATCGTCCTTTGAGTATATACATGGTATATGCTATATACCACTATACATACATTTACGTGCCAAACGTACACATACATTTGCATTAGCTCCAGAATCTCACACAAGTTGAAAATGTCTCTACACACACATTAGGGGCAATTTATTTATTTATTTGATTGAACTAAGCGGCGGCTCGTTGTATATAGTTTCTATCAGGTGGGGTTAAATGAATAGGCTATTTACAAGATCTAAACTAGTGATCTCAAGTCACATAACATGAATTTTACTGTTGCCGATAATTTGTTTAACTGAATGTGGCTGAAAATATTTTCATTTTTTAAAATAATGTAGAGAAAAATTGCGAAGCACTCCCACTTTCACTAGCCTTTTTAACTAATTTGGTTTATATGATGAGGGTGTATGTGTACCACATCCTCGCATTGACAATTCAGACCCAGTGATATGATGATATCCACATCAATGTGGTTAATATCGCTCATTTTATTAAGATGAGTGTGAATATTTTTCCATATTTTCAATATTTTACGTAATTAAATAGTTAAGTTTGAAATATAATACACACACATAAGGACCATGTAAAATGAGAGCCCAAAGTGGTCCCTCAAAATGACTGAATACCAGTAAAATTTTCAGAAATTAGTTTGAAGTTTTGTAAGATAAGTTAATTGCTAGGCCGGAATGAGTTGTCACTACTTCAATTATTATTATATTTTGACAAATTAAAATCGCTATTTATTAAATATTTTCATTTTATATTTTTACAAATTTTTAAAAGAAGAGGACGTACATAATGTGGCTCTATATAATTTAATTTCAAATAATTGCTAAAAGCTTTAGGTAAATTACATATTTTGAGAGTTTTTTTTTAATTAATCAAAAGGACAAAGCATTACAGGTGGTTACAACCGCAATCGAGACCGCAATCTTTCATTTATATTGGAGAGATGTCATATTAATATATTATTTGGCCTTTGGTTCCCTGTGAAAAAGCTATGAAAGGAGGAGAGTAGTTAGTGTTCCATAAAGACGTGCACGCAAACCGAAGCAGATTTGTGGGCTTTGCTTGCCCATTGAAAGCTCCTTTCTCCCTTTTCTGCCCCTCCTCTACGCGTTTCCTTTTTTCTTTTCTCCTTTTCTACCATTTTCCCTCCTTTTTACATTATTATTAATATTTACATTATTAATACCATGATTATTATTATTAGTACCCCCATGGTCCATAGTATAAGAGGTGCAACCGTACAAGTAACATATAAGAGTCAAAACAATAAATACATACTCCCTCCGTCCCTTATTATAAGAGCTAAATAGGTAAATATGTCTGAAATAATTTTATTTTCTCAAGTTTGTCCTTATTTATGATTGAGTATGTAAGAGAGAGAAATGTGATAATAGTGTTATAAATGAGTATGAAAGAGAATGTGAATAGAAAGAATAATGATGGGTAAAGTGGGAAAAAACTTATTAAATGTTTTGACAAATTTGGTGAGACTCTTATAAAAAGGGACAAAACCATTCAAATTTTTTGCTCTTATATATAGGAACGGAGGGAGTATTTTATACTTTTGTCCTTGTATATGAATAGTGAGAGAGAGAGAGATAGGTTTTAAGTGCAAGTTGGGGAGAGAAATGGTATAAACTATAAAGCCATAAAGGTAAAGATGAAGAATCATATAACTTAACCCATAATAAATGATTCCAACATGTTTTTTTAATTTATGTAAAAATGTTAACTATCTCCCGTAATATTCTTCATAAAATGTTGACTTTGACTTCCGTATTCGCCAGTCCCCAACATCCCACCCACCCACACTTCCCCAACATCAATTTAAAAGAAAGAAACTCCCACACACTTATCAATTTATTAGGATTTGGTTCGCTAAAAAAATATATCATAAATAACTTTTTTTAAATAAGGGAGGGAGGGATATTTGCCGCAATCAACGTTTGCGTGTTGTTGCTCTTTTTAAAAAAAAAAAAAAGAAAAAAGAAAAAAAAAAGCCTGAGTCCCAGTTTACTCAGTCAACGCGTTTTTTTATCATGTTTGTGTTTATCTATATACTCCCTTGTGTCTTAATTATAAGAGTCGGTTTATTTTTAAAAAAAAATTAAGGATGAAAAATACATCACTTTAAATTGTTTATATATTTCTTTTTTCCTCAAAACTAAGTTATTTTACTTATAACTATCATATAATCTAATTACATGTCACATATATTAAGATTTAAGGGTTTAATTTGCTTCCTTAATCTTCCCAAAAAAAGTCAACTGACTCTTATAATTAAGACAAGAGGTAATATTGTTTTCATTCCCTTTAAAGGCCAATTTCACTGCTTGTACTTATTAACCCAAAGAAATTTAGTACTTGCTCTTAAATATATTTTAACTTGTTTTCATGCGTGGTTTTCAATTTTCCTTACTTGAAACCAAAAATAATGTGAATTCAAATAAAATATCTAAAATTAATTAAGAAATCAAGCTATATTTTAGTTTGATTAATTCCTATATCTGAGATGAAAGTTTTATAAATATGAAATTTTAATGCATGTAAGTACCTTATATCATCATGATATATATGCTATTCGGGATTTTTAAGTAATAAGTATAATTCTTCAGTTTAAAAAAAAAGTAATAAGTATAATTCTAAGCTTAATCCCGAACTCATACTTAAATATACTTCCTGTTTTTTTTTCTTTTTTCTTTTTTCTTTTTTGATTCACTTCCTGTTTTTTTTTTTTTTTTTTGGATCTGAAAATATACTTCCTGTTATCAATGGTATGTCAATATCAACCCCTTCCTTATATTTTATTTTGACTGAAACTTAAAACATGACTGAAAAATACGTCAAATCTCAAGAAAAGTTTTTCGAACCTCAGAAAAATGCTCCTACCCAAACCTTCATGACATTAATCTAAGTAATTTTAAACACAAAAGCATAAAATTAGTAAGCTTATGCGATATCATGCATGTTCACGGCAACAAATTAAACTATACTAAAAAAATGTACTAATTACGGAAGAAAATTAAATTGGAGAAGTTGGTGACTTTGAAACAAACTTCACTGAAGCATAATAATTATTTTACATGGAAAATTGGAAATCATACATGGTGATGACTCATCACATCTGGAACATGGATTTATTAAAACAAAACACAAATGAGTTTAGTTAGAATAATCCAAAAAATAATGCTGGTCGGATTAAAATTTATTATTTAAATTGATTGGCTCAATTGAAATGGGAATATATGATGTTCGATGAATATTTGACGGGGTTCTAAATTAAATAATACTTGTAATAGACAAGTGAAGTGAACCTTATATTGAACCGAAATCACCGATAATGATTTTTTTTTATAATAAATCACCCATAATGTTATTCCATTGTTATTATGAGACAATTGAAACTAGTAGGAAATTCATTTATGATTAAAATAAAATGGTCGGTAATAGAATAAAGATTGAGATGTATAGCTTCAATAGGTTAATGGCATCAGTTGGAAGTTGCAACCATATTGCATTATTGAAAGATGCAGTTCCAAAAATTGCTTCAGATGAGGTCCAAAAAGAATCTCAATTCTCAACTTTTTTTCTTTTACACCTATGCCTCCTCCATCCTTATTTATTCGTCTTAGTTCTAATTTTCATTTTGTTCCTAATAAATATACGTCGAGTTTCAAATTTCAAGATTTAATTTAGATTGAAGCAAAGTATCGAATTAATAATACATACATATATATTCCTAAGCATATACTCGCTCTGATTCTAATTATAAGATCAAGTTGACTTTTTTTGAAGAAATTAAGGATGTAACATTACTCACTTTAAAATATCTATATTTATCTTTTTTTCTCAAAACTAATTTGATTTACTCATAAACTATTGTATAATCTAATTACATATAACATATGTAAAAATTAAGTGATTCATTTGGCTTCCTTAATCTCCACCAAAAAAGTCAATTTGATCTTATAATTAAGACCAGAAGAACTATCACATTAATCCCGGCCCATCTCACGAGATAACTAAAACTAAGATAAACGGTTAAACCCATTATTTCAAAACGGGAATAAAAGTGTACACATATATACCACTCTGTTACTTATTATAAGTCCATTATTACTACTTCTCACATACCAAGGAGTGGAACTTATAGTATTAAATATCTCATATTTTCAAAAAAAAATTTAACTTTGCCCTTATTTAAGAATAGGTGTTAAAATAATATTTTATGCATTATAAACATTATCTCTTATCTTCCCTATTTAATTTCCAATATAGGGGTAAAATAGTCATGGTGGCATCAATTGAACCCAAACTGGACTTATATTTAGGAACAAAAATTTTTTTGTAGTTGAGACTTATAATAAAAAATAGAACGGTATTTCCTTTTGGAATAAAAAAGGGGTCGTGTTTTGTCGACAAGAGCTTTTGAACCGCTGTTGTTAATGTATGCATCACTTTCGCCTTTAATGTCTTTAATTAATGTGTGATTTGTTTAATTCATTTAAGCAGACAAAGAAAAAATTACTACCACTCTGTTCCTTATTATAAATCCAACTATCACAATTTTTTTATTTTAAAATATAAGTCCAATTTGGGATCAATTAATGCTACTGTATGTTGGAAATAGGAAAGATGAAAAAGAAAGCTCATAATGTATAAAATATTATTTTAATACTTGTTCTTAAATAAGGGTATAGTTGGAAATTTTTTTAAAAATATGTCATATTTAATGCTATAACTTCCACTCCTTGGCATGTGAGAAGTAGTTAGCATGGACTTATAATAAGGAACAAAGTGATATAATTGAAGAGGCAAAGTTAATTAGATTTTTATATTTTAGACCAAAACAAACCCTTATCTAGCTCACCTATTTACTTATTTAGGACCGAATGATGCAATAATTTAATATATTCAACATGAATATAGTCATGTTAATTTGAGAGCCAGTTTTAGTATTTATCACAATTATGACTACTAAAAGTTTACCACCACTACAAACGGCTCAGGCCTATTATTCGGGGGAAAAAGACAGATAAATCCCCTCCAATATACTAAAGGACAAATCAGTCCCTAAAGAAATTAAAATCCCATATCAGTCCCTAGGGAGCAATTTGGGATTTCAATATATTTGTGAAAGACAATGCTACCCCTCCTTGTGACTTAATCCCCAGATACTCTTCGATGTGCCCTAGACCCATCCCTTAGCAGAGACCCCCCATCCCTTGGCAGAGACCTCATCGAACCATCACCCTCCACACTCCTCACAAACCTTTGATCCAGACCAGACCCACCATCGATCAGTGAGCAACCAAAGAGAAGGTGGACGGTGGACGGTGAACGACAAAGTTAAGGTGTGAGAATATTGCGAATCATCTACCATCACCTTTCCTCTTCACTCTTCTTTCTCTGTTTGTTTTGGCTGAGAAAATGGGAGAGTCACGCCAGAAATTTCAGGCTTCGTCAGTGGCAATGGAAATAGCTTAGGCAGAGCTCTCTTCCATTGCATCTTCTTCTTATCCTTCACTGCCGATCAGTGAGCAACCGAAGAGAGGGTGGGCGGTGAACAAGGATGGATTATGTTTCGGATTGAGCTTGCGAATCAGAATCACTGTATCTCTATTGCCATTTTTTGATTTCAGATTCGGTAAGCAAGTTCTTGATCCTTTTTCTGATTTATGTTGCAGTGATCTTTGGATTATAGCATTTTAATGTCTGATTGTATGATGATTTATGGGGTTTGTCTTATTATAGGGGTTTGGGTAGATTTTCTTTTCGGTATTTGAGATTCTCAACATTGCTGATGTTTTATTTGCCTAATGAATTAGTTGATTGATTTTTCTATTTGTTGAGGTTGTATTGCACCTTCATGAAGTTAATTTTGATATTGACATTATGGTTTAGTTAGGAGTTTAGTTAGCTAGTTTGGATTATACTCTGCTATAACTACTCATATTATGAATGTTGTGTTTGTTTATTTTCCTGGACGTTGAAAATTGGTAAGGATTATGGAATTCATTGTCTTAATTTTCTCTTGAAAAGAGAAAAGCCTTCAATTTTTCTCACGGTTATGATCATGTTATATTTAGCATTTATCAAAAGATGATAATGCTCACACGGCTATATTTTTTATAATTAACCATTATTAAACTTTTGAAAAATACTCAATCTCCAAAATTGTAGATGGTGACGAGTTCTATTTTATTCTGGCTTTATATCTGTGCAAGTCATTGGTATAACTCTTTCAACATCATCAGACAACACTTTCAGAACTAGCTCACCTGTGTGTTGTAGTTTTTAATACTCGGGAAAAAATTATCATTATTTTTTTTTGCATATGTCAGCCCTTGGACCATTTGAATTCAATTGCACACATATGTTGCTGTATATATCTGGCAAAGGCCTTAAAAATGAACCGAGTTAATACTTATAAGGGATGTGGAATTGTCATTTGAGATTACTACATATGACCTTGCTGATAATGAATTATAGTATTTTCTATTTTGATTTATGGAAACCTCGTGCTAGAGAACTATTTTCCTTTTATAACATCATTTATGGAAACCCACTTGCAAACATTAGGCTAATAGATTTTAGGCTTTTGATGTGTTGATACTAAGAAAATGTGTGCTTGAGCAAACTGATGTTTTGTATGTAGTTGTGAGGCAAAAATGATGACATAGTTGTAAGGATGTAAGAGAAAGGGGCATAAAGAAAAAGGAATGGCAACCGCAAGCACAACAAACTTTATATCAAATTTGAGATGCAATATAGTCAAAATTGTTCTATAAATTAGGAAAAACTACAGATTTATCTTTGCCACTACTTGACCTTGATGATTTTTGTTTTTTATCAAGTATATGTTTTGGCATATATTAGTTTCTTCTGGCCTAACTTTGACTTGTGTCTTCTAGTCGCATTAGACCCTGCAATTCCTTGGTGCTTTTAATCTGCAAATTTCCTCTGATTTTAATCTTAGGTGTAATCATAAACTTTGAGAAGTAGGTGGACCTGTTTTAAACACATGAATATATTCATTAATTTATCAACATTGTGGTTTTAGATTATGCTTCTGGTCATGAGTTCTTTGGCAAAAAGTGAGGGATTTGCCTAGGATAATATATTGTAAGATAATGTTTGTTCTGTTTTCCACATTTTCAGCAATTAGTGATCTAATTAATGTTTGTAGTACAAGTTATGAATGAGTATTGTCTAGGTTGATGATATTGAATTGTTTCTAACACTTTGAAGTGAGGAAATATGGATTATCCTGCTTTTATGGATGTTATACTAAATTGGTGTGATTTAATATCTTCATTCCAGGATAGACTATGAGGAGCGAAAAAGGAGATTGTTCTAAAAGAGTGTCGGATGAAGAAGAAACTAGTACTTCTACCACTGAAGAGATCAGTCCAAATCCTCGACAAACTAGGTTGAATTTATATAGAAAGCGATGGTTTAAGAAGCATGGAAGGAAGAAAGCATAATCAATGTTAGCAAACAATGAGGAGGTCTTAAGAGAATGGAAAACATTGCCAGAGTCAAAGCGATCTAGAGGATAGGGAAATTAACAAGTTGCTCTATGACTTGTGTTAATGTAAAGTGAACAGGGAAATTAACAAGTTGCAATTGTTGAATATGTATGTTTGTTGTAGTATTGGACAAAGTTTGCCTTTGGTATGTTGTATGGAAAATTGAATATGTATGTTTCATGTAGTATGAGACAAAGTATATTTATTACAAAACAAATAAGTTTAATCATTTCTCTTGTCAGCCATTAACAACTTCATCTTCGTAATCAACAACTTCATCGTAGGAATTAACAACGTCGGAATAGCAATTAACAACTTAGACCATTCCTGCAATGTGATCATTTTTGCCCCAGCCATTAACAACTTAATCTTCGTCATTAACAACTCGATCGTAGTAATTAACAACACTGGAATAGCGATTAACAACTTCGACCCTTGCAATGTGAGCATTTTTTGCCTAAAAAATTAACAACTTCATCTTCAGTATTAACAACTTCATCTTCTTCATTAACAACTTGATCGTAGGAATTAACAACGTCGGAATAGCGATTAACAACTTGCCCAAGTCCAAGTGAAACTAAACTTCTTTGTTGATAACACAGTAAAATAGCTACATAAAACCACATTCTTCATTAAAATAGAGTTTTTTTACATATTCAATGACAAGTTAACATTAAGATCATCATGCCACTTAATGTTTCCTTGTCACTAAACCAAAAAACATCATTTAAAACATGACAGTTGTTGTCAGCGTTAACAACTTCAGCGTAGAAATTAACAACGTTTTCGTAGGCATTAACAACAGTGTCATACATATTAACAATCTGTAATGCTGACAGCAACTGTCATGTTTGCAGTTGCCCATGTCCAAGTGAAACTAAACTTCTTTGTTGATAACACAGTAAAGTAGCTACATAAAACCACATTCTTCATTGACATAGAGTTTTTTTACATATTCAATGACAAGTTAACATTAAGATCATCATGCTACTTAATGTTTCCTTGTCACTAAACCAAAAAACATCATTTAAAACATCATTTACAATTTGTTGCCATGGTATTCACAAAATGACCAGCACAGTCCAAACCAAACTCCCAAAAAAATAATGAGTCGGTTCTTCAAAAACAAAATACTTCGCTACTTTGTGACAAACTTTAGCTTGGGTTGGGATTTTTGCAAGTCCTTCTTGTGTGACCGGCTTGATGGCATCTTGTACAATGATAAATCTTCTTATCTTGAAATTGTGACTCCCGCCTTTTACTTTTCGACCTCCCAGCTAGTCGGCTGGTCACAGGTAGGTGCAGCAAGATTTAGGACAATATGTTAGGCAACATGTAGTTGTTCTCGTCTGACTTATCTATAGTGACAACTGGAATCATGCTACGGCTATAGATCTTTTGTTGGGATGTTATTTTCTAGCATTCATGAATGCCGAACCTGTGACCTCCTTATGGTTCAGACCTCATATTTTCAGCTCTGGATTCGGTATCGGTGCAATGTCAACTCCACATATCAACCTATTAAGGCTGCCACTAACTTCAAGCACCACGTCTTCTCTAGCATCTTCAATTGACACATGTTGATAACCACTTTCCATAACCCTTTGAACCAAATTTGACCTTGGTTGTGAGACTCCCAAACATCTGTCAACGAAGCATTAACAACTTTAGTTACCACATTAACAACTTTATTACCAAATTAACAACAATAGTATAACAAATAACAATTATCATACAAAATAAATTATTACTTACATGTCCACATCATCCATTATGTCTGATGAATTATCATTCCCTTTTGATGCTACATAGATATGTCCAACCTTATCATTATAATCAAACAAGTTCCCAACCTCACCATCATCATTTAGATTTATCAACATCTTCTCATCAAAGCTCACAGTATATTTCATATCACACATATTAGAATCCATCCCAAGCCATGATGATATCATCAACCTTACATCTTCAAATGTTATCCCCTTTTTTATGGTTTTCATCTTCACACCACCTCCATTATATTCAGTTTTACCTTTAGAATTACATACAAACTTGCCTCCAACATGGAAATAACAACATAATACTTTTAGTTCTCTTGAGCCACCATCAAGTGCCATTTTTTCATTCCTCCCTGCAAAAAATGATTAATTTATCAATATATCACTTTCCATCTCATTTTTAATGTCATTACATAGTTTCTGAACAACAATAGCTGAACCCTTTGATTAACAACTGCATATTTGGTTTTAACATTTATATCATAGCGATTAACAACTCAGTGACTCTGTAATTACAGTTAAACCATATTTTTGCTGACAAAACAAAGCATAACTCCATAAGTATCCCAAAATCCATTATCTGACTCTTTATCTTTAAGATACAACCTTAATTCCATCTCAATCTAGAAACCACACACCCATTAAAAAAACCATGAGAAGAAACATCTTTCAACTCATGAATCAAATTGAAAAAAAAATGGAAATGAAGTTATTTATGTCTTTTAACAAAAAAAGAAACTATATATGTACACAATATATATATATATATATGTGTGTGTTTTTCCATAAAAACTTGTGGCTAAAAACATGTTATTCCACATAAACTAAGCATGCATGATTGAATGATGGACTTCTCATCGATAAATATTCAAGAGCACTTCATCTTGGGGGAAAAACATGTGCAGAATGTAATCAATAGTTTTTTGGTTGAAAGATTGTGATCATTGCCTAAAGCCTAAAATGTATTTCTTACAATAAATTTATCATAGCTGTTATATAAGGATGAATGTGCATGATGGGTCCATCACACAACTATTTTTTTGTCATAATCTTTTCATACATCTAACTCCTTTAAGTGATTTTTAAGTTTTCATCATAAATGCACAAACTGATTTTTAGGTTTTCAGCATAAATGCAGGTAGAGGAGAGAATAAGAATAAGATTTGGAGTAAAAAATGGATGAATACACAAGTCACCCTTACCCCGTCAACTCCGATTGCCGTCACCTCCGTTATCCTCCAATGCCCAGCTGCGTTTTAGCTTCAAGAGGGGCTCATTTTGCGTTTTGGCAGGGGAGGGGGAGGGGGGAGGGGGGCTGATTCATTTTCTCATTCAATGTCTATATTTATTTGCTTTAACTTTAATGGCCATTTTAGTCATTTTACCAACATTTACAAATCCCAAATTGCTCCCTAGGACTGATATGGGATTTTCATTTCTTTAGGGACTGATTTGTCCTTTAGTATATTTGAGGAGATTTATCTGTCTTTTTCCCATTATTCGGGTGGTTCAAATCATTTTTTTTTTTACTTTTATCTATTTCATATAGAAACTAAAATAAAGATGATTTGTTGGTTGCCATTTTTTTAAAAAGTGATATACTCTATTTTAAGATCATTAATTGAAAGATCTTAAATTTGGACTGTTAAAAAATTCTACCAACTTAAACTACATCGATCAGACCGCAATGATCAACATCTGGTGCTCATTATTGTCCTAAGCAATTAGTATTCATGTGAGACAACAATGCATTCAATTTTTTAAATGACTATAGAACATTCAATTCATTGAACCCAAATTAAGGAGAAATTAATAAGGTGAAGCATGGATGAGCATAAAATCATCAGCAACACCGCCCTATCTCACAACATGGAGATCAGTACTAAATTGATCGATGATTAATTATATTTTGGCCTCTATAACGACGCATGTTCTTCTCCTGTCTATCTCTGCCCACCAAATATTCACACATACCTTTGACTTTTGACCCATGCCTCTTTCTATACAACAACAACATATCATCCTTCTAATTTTTTAAATATTACTATTATATTACACCATCCGTCCCACAATATAAGGTCTTTTTAACCGATTTGTGAGTTCCTAAAAAATTAGTTAGAGTTAATTAAAGACAATAAACGTGTAGGAAATATACAATTTTTTCTAAAGTTACCCTTATTTATGAATGAGTAAGAGAAAGGATAATTATGAAAAGAAGATGAAAGAGAATGTGTGGGAAAATTAATGCATAGGTAAAATGGGAAAAAACTCATTTATTATTCAAACAAAGTCAAATAGAACATTATATTTTGGGACAAGATCATTCAAAAAATTGAATCTTATATTATGGGACGATTGGAGTACATTATAACCCATTGCCTTATTTTTAAAAATTTCCCCTCCCTCACCACTCGCTGTTCACACACGATGGCACATTATCGACATGGTCTATCCCTTCATATCCAGCTTTCTATATCTCTCTCTCTCTATATATATATATCACCACACACACACATAGAGAGAGGCATGTATATATGTATGGATGTGAGAGGCACGTGAAGAGGGATATGATTATCGATCTTTGATTAAAAGTGAAAGATTCTTTAATATAAATCACGTCATATTGCTAGAGACAAGCATGTAGGGTTAGGTTATATATATATATATATGCTATATATGTGTTCATAAAGGCCCCTTTTTTTTAATTGCTGTCTATATATTCCTCCCACAAATCACAACATTGTTATTTACAATATACTTTCTCTCTTATCCTTATTATAAGGTCCTAACTAACAAGCTTTCTTTGTCCCTTTTATAAGGCACTTGGTAGTTTCCAACGAGCATTAATTATATTTTTTCATGTACCACTCTGTTCCTTATTATAAGTCCAACTACCACAAAGTTTTTGTTCCTAAATATAAGTCCACTTTGGGATCAATTAATGCTATTGTGACTATTTTACCCCTATGTTAGAAATAGGAAATATGAGAGAGATGGTGTATAATGCATTAAATATTATTTTAGCACATATTCTTAAATAAGTGCAAACTTGGAAAATGTTTTAAAAATAGGAGATATTTAATGCTACAACTTCCACTCCTTGGTATGTGAGAAGTAGTTATGGTGGACTTATAATAAAGAACAGAGTTGTATACTTTAATGTAATAAGGGTAGAAGGAGAACTAATATTTAATATGGTGCTGTAGTTTATTATAATTGATGAGGCTAATATTGTAGATCATTTGGATTTTAGGACATATTAAATGCTTTTAACTAACTTTACTAGTTTGTGATAATTTATAGTTGGTATATAGTTGGTACCTTATAGTAATAAGGACCAGAGGGAGTATGTAGATAATTACAGCTAGCGAGCCATGTATCATTAAATATTAATGACAACAGATCAATCTAATGATCATTTTATTATCTGTGTTGCAATTATTAAATGTATGAACCGAGTGTATAGAGGGGTAATTAGCAGAAAGCGTGTGAAAGAAGCAAGCAGAGAATATACCAAAACCGCGTAAAGTGCATGTGCATGCTTTCATATGTCGTCGTTCAGAGAAAGCCAGCCTTTGGATCTGCCACGTAAGCCACCATCTCGCTCCGGATGCATCCACGTGTAATTCCAACCAACAAACCACTCCTATTGTTTCGTTTTCCCTCTTCGCTCATTTTC
This sequence comes from Mimosa bimucronata, assembly GCA_037074515.1. Lineage (NCBI taxonomy): Eukaryota > Viridiplantae > Streptophyta > Magnoliopsida > Fabales > Fabaceae > Mimosa > Mimosa bimucronata. Next base: position 35,251,860 of record CM073444.1, read on the forward strand.
AAACTTAAAATCATTTAACTGTACCAAAAATACCTTGAAAGTTAAAAAAAAAAAGAAAGAAAGAAAGAAAGAAAAACTCACTGCTTCTTGTGCTGCAAGTCTGCATGCAACTAGAAGGAAAACTATCCTGGTACACTTCTGACAAGATAATATTAAAAAGAAGAAGGGCTTGATTAATTATCTTGTTGTAGTTATAAGTACTACAATCCATAGGGGGTAATAATTCATTTTAATTCTTACCACTCTACCGCTCTGTTCTTACTTATAAAATTTCCATGTATCAAGTCTTGCCACTAAAAATGTTTATAATTGTTCAATTTTTTAATTTTATCTTCATTTAAAAATGATTAGTTCTACATTTATCAAACTTTTCTCTCATTAATAAGGGCAAAATTGTATCACTCACATTAATTACTCATAAAGTGGATTTGTAATAAGGAACAAAATGTTTTCACAAAATGGATTCATAAATAATATTTCCTCCGTTTCTAAATATAAACTCCGGTTGACTTTTTTTAGAGAGATTAAGAAAGCTAATAAATTAGTATTTAATAATAACTTATTTTGTGTATTATTATATTATATTTTACCTTATAAGTCAAATAAACTAGTTTAGAGAAAAATTGAGATAAATCAATTCATATATACTAACTTATTTAGTATCGTTATGATTTTCTAACAAAAATCAATTAATTCTTATACTCAACAATTAAGGGATGAATAACAAATGAAAATCAAAACATATGAGAGTCCCAACGGAAAGAACAGGGGGAGGGAGGTTGTGGTCCAATGAAGCTTTTGGGGTGACGTTGGGATGACGTCGCCAAAAGTCTTTTAAGAAAGTCAGGCATGGATGGCACGTGCGGAGACTTAAAGATGTATGACTGAGGCATAAGCCATTTGTGTAAGTTTTTGTTTTTTTTTTTTTTGACCTGACATTTGTGTAAGTTGTGAGTAGTTGTGACCTCTCTTTTCACATTCTGAGTCAGTCCATGGTTCACCATTGACCAAGTCGTCCCAGTTAACTTACTTCTCCCTATTATTGTTTCCTACTAAAGATAGGTTTAAAAATGCTTTTCCTATTGTATGCGTCGAGATTGTCCCGACTTTGGTGAGTCCCATGATCCAATTCACCTAAAATTCTTTATATATAAAAAATATTGATTCCATTGATAAACACGTTTAACTCATAATTTAACCCAAATCACCTAAATTTGTAGGTATAAAAAATAATTTTATTTAGTGTTTGAGGTAAAATGAAAAAGCTCCCTTAGCTTCTTAGGTTTACCTTATACATCACAAAATTTACTTTGAATTAGCTTATCAAAGTAATAATATGGATGTTTTGCCCGCCTCATTTGGAATTATTACCAAAGCGGCATGGGTTTTCACATTCAAATATGCCGAATTCAGACTGTTTCAATATATTGAGACTTTGAAAGCAGCGTCAACCTTACCACAAACATAATGAAGGTTGAGGAAAATGGAGGGAGAATTATTGCTTTGAGGTTTCAAGAAAAAGAATTAATATCAAAGAGATTTTAAGGAATTGTCAACTACTCCCTTGGATCCTTATTATAAGGTACCGACTACCATTTTTCATAAACTAAGAAACGGTAATTGGGTCATCAAATTTATGCTAAATTCGCAAATTTTTCCAACTCCACCCTTCATTAAATTATGTGAGTTCACATTTTCAACTTTAAGCCTCTATTAATTACAAGGGTAAAGTGGGAAAGCAATTAATGCGACGGTTGGTGCCTTATATTTGGGACCAAAACATTTGGTTAGTTGGTGTCTTATAATAAGGATTAGAGGGAGTACAACTGAAATAGTCATGGTGAACAAGTGACAAAAAAATTATTGGTAAAAAAAACAAGTGCAAAAGTGTCATTAAAACTCATTGGAACTTGTCTGATATTAATTATCTTCCTTAGGATTACAATGCAATCCTCCCAAAAATGAATGAATTATATATATATATATGTGTGTGTATGGCAAGCCTCAATTTTTCAATCCAATCCTTGTGTGTGCTTACAGTTTCACACGCTATATATTTGCCTGGCTAGCTAGACATACACATATACTCCATAATGGCCATCGGTGATTCATTAAATTTTGTTTGGTTCGTTGTGCACTTGTGCTCATCATGATGAATATTTGGCAACTTGTTTAATGTCGGTATTAATGTTTGTTTCCATTGTTAGCAAACTCCATATGGTCATCAAATAGTGTCACCTGTCGAATTACAGTAATTAATTTGCCATGTTGGACTTAATTAATTATTATCTTGCCTGTTTGATTAGCTAGCCAAGTTTACCATGGAAAATCCACTCCTAATTTCTTCTTTTATTTTATTCAATCACGCCAGCTTTTACTTTCTGTCGTTAATCTTGCCAATGGTTCGTGTTGATCAAAGTCACAAAGTGGCAAGTTACAAAATATTATATTTCAAGTGATGGATACATGAAAGAAAATAAAAAATTCACCGCTATAACCTTTCATTATCAATGTGTGTGTGTGTTCCTGTTTAGAATTGTACATATATATAGACATACAAAAAAAAATATCAAAGTGGATGGATGCAGTTTTATGGAGTTTAAAAATGAGCTGTATTACTGTAAACAGTACCATGATATACATTTTATAAATTTAATGAGATTATGATATGATATATATATAGTGATTATTGGGAATTAAAGTATAGAAAACAGAGTGAATAGCTAATCGAAGGGGAATAAAAGGGTCCATATATGTATATATACACACGAGTGGAAGCCAAATGAAAGGCTAATTAAAGATCGAGGCAAGTGCATGCAAAAACGTTTAGAAACATCTAGTACATGTGATGTTGTTATTCCGTATAACTACTTATTATTATTATTATTATTATTATTATTATTATTATTATTATTATTATTAATTGTTGATGATGATGTGATTTGAACGCTTTTTTTTTTGGGCATTTTTATTCACCCAAATTTTCCTTCTTGTTTCTTCTCACTCAAACACCATTTTAACTTGTTCTTCCCAGCCCCACCTCACACGTTTTCATTCATATCACTTCACCTCAACAAATTGGACAAAAAAAGGAAACAAAATAAACAAATTAAATGAGCTGTGTTGCACAAAAATTGCCTTCATGCATATATTGTAAAACTTCTGTTGTTTGCCCAAAATTTTGAGCCTAATTTAAATATTCAAATAGCACTTTTATTTGATGTAGATTGATTGAATGACTAGCTAGTTGGCGTTATTGCCTTTAAAAATGTTTTACTCAATTTTAAGATAAAATTCAACACATATATTTTTGTCATAAAAATTCAACACATATATTTAAACATTGTGTAAATTGAATAATTCAGTTTTCAAATTGTCTTTCTCGTTCTAACTAATAAATTTAAAATAGGGACTCAATGGATAACGTTACAAAAATATTAGTAGTTTGATTAGATTGTGATTTTGAAAAATGGAATGACGACGATAAAAATATTGGTGCTTAGATTCCGGTATCATATAAACCAAAGAAATAAATTATAGCTACAATACAAGATATGAGGACAAAACAGCGAGGCCCCGCAGATTCTTCTAATCTTTTAATTATTAAAATTACAAGGGATAAAAAATTAAAAAAAAAAACACTGATTATTTTTACATAATACCAATAGAAAAATCTTGTAAAGAGTACTGTATAGTTTAAACACTAGGTAACATGGGAACATTTTTCTGTCACAATTCAAACATTTATGGATAGTTGAAACTCATAACTTTTAAGTTTTGAAAAAATAATTAAAGAGTTTAACTAAACTGATTTAGCTAACCTTTTTGGAGAATACTTAATAGCATATGTTTTTGTGCAAATAAAATATTCATGAAAATTGAATGAAGATGAGTTTGGGTAAAAGTTATTTCTCCCTCCATCTCTAAATATAGGATTTAGCTAACATTTTTTAAGGATCCTAAGAAAGCTAAATAAGTTATTTATAAATTGATTTGCTTAATTTATTTCTAAACTGATTTATTTAACTTATAAGTTAACATGTAACCTTATATTACACAAAATTAATGATTAAATGCTTTTAGAGCTTCTTTAATCTTCATCTTTCTAAAATAAAAATTCAACTAAATTTTATATTTAAAATTCGAAATATTATTTAGAAATGAGTTTGCTTTAGTAAAGACGACGTGTCGCCTAAGAGTTAGTGGAAGCCAATGAAGGCTGAGAGGCATCACATGCAGCGCGAGAGAGAGGGAGCTCTGTTCACACTCTTCCGGTTGCCGGTCAAATCTACGCGTTGAATGTCTGTGGACCCCACAACCTGTGCTGCTTTAATCGTAATAAATGCGATCAGATTTCAGCGTGGCGAGTCCTCTAGGAGACCGACGCCTGTCGGTCGCCCCCAAGGTGGGAAACCTTCCCCTCCCAGCCTGTTACCCTCCATCCATTTATCAAAAGTCCATACACACCCCCTATAACAAAATTCCATTTATAAATTATTACTAATATTCCCAAGGACTACAATATAGTAAATGAGAATTCTTTGAGAATATTAATTCCTTATGTGAATTTATAATTTCCACCCTTCTTCTTTTTATAAAGCGATTTTAAAAAAGGAATTTGGTTCACTCACAATCTAAGGGTATGACTTGTAACACATGATCCACTGGGGCCTGTCCCTGTAGGCTTTAGAGCATGACAAGCAAACCGTTTGTTCTGTCCACATAAGTAGATTTTGTCCAGCTTCACTTAGTTGTGGAGATGCCTCCTTAAACTCTACGATTAGGACCACAACTAAGTGGAACTCTTCAGGAATCGAATACTTGTCAAGATGGTTAAATGTCTAACGCTTTCATAATCTAAACCTAGCGACGATTGGTTAATTTCCACCCTTCTTACACCTGTCATTTTAAAATTGCTTGTCACCGAAATTTAGTACACATTTCCAAAGCAATGGAGCTGAATTAAAAATATCTTCTCAGCTAGACTGAATTGTACATGGGAAATAAGATAAAGGAAATAAAATGGAGCGCACTTTTTTTTTTGGGGGGGGGGGGTATTGAGAGGAAGAAAAGTTTAGTTTTATTTGTTTATTTATAAATAGTGAGGAATATGTGCTATCTAGGGGGGGAGAGAGATAGCTTTAAGTTGATGATATATAGGGGGTATGAATAAAAAGGGATGGATGAAAAAAGAGGGAAAGAAGAAAAAGAAGAGAGGCTGAAGAAGAAGAAGAAGAAGAAGAAGATGGCAAACTTCGTAGCATTTGCAGAAGAGATTCCGACGACGACGATGAGTAGCTTCTTCCCGCAACCTCCATCTTTCTCTTCTTCATCATCATCAACCATATTCTCCGACATGACGATGCCTGTATCATCGTCGGAGAACAACGATTACAACAACAATAGGCCTAATTATTACTCATCATCATCTACCTTCATGGAATTGTTTAATCTCCAAGATTACAGCCCTTCCTTGTTCGATTGCCTCCCTCACCTTCCGTCGCCGTCGAGCTCCAACGTCCCTGAATCCTCGGAGGTAGTGAACACTACTCCGGCCTCCCCCAATAATTCATCCTCCATCTCTTCTTCCTCCAATGAAACCCCCCTCCCCCACACTCCTCCTAGTGCCAATCAACAAGAACATGACCATGAAGATCATGCCGCCAAAGCCCCACATGACGACCAACATCAACACATCAAGACTAACAAACAGTACAACTTTCCCTTTCATTTCCTCTTCAATTCTTCTTCCTTTACCCCCTCTCACTTCTGTTGTTGTAAGTTACAGATAGTATCAGAGTCACAGGCTTTCTTTTTTATTATTATTATTTTGTTGTTGAGGGAATTGATATTGAAAAGGGGATATGAAACACTTATTAGCTAATGATGTATATTGATGTTATGTGGTGGTGGACACAAAAATTGATGTATCTATATGTATGTATTGGATCAGGCTGAAGGCGAAGAAGAAGGGCCAAAAGAAGCAGAGAGAGCCCAGATTCGCGTTCATGACAAAGAGCGAAGTCGATCAACTCGACGATGGCTATAGGTGGCGCAAATACGGCCAAAAGGCCGTCAAAAACAGCCCCTACCCCAGGTATACACACACACACACACACACACATCAATATATATATTATATTTCAACCCAATCTAAAATGTTCGTACACATTGTTTTTTTCAATCACACAACAACAATTTTGACTCAGGATTATATATATGTTTGTGATGTGTTGATTTGATTAGGAGCTATTATCGTTGCACCACACCGAGTTGTGGAGTGAAGAAACGGGTAGAACGGTCGTCGGAAGATCCATCAATAGTGGTGACGACGTACGAGGGACAACACACGCACCCGAGTCCGATGACGAGTCGGGCGAGTCAGCTCGGGTTCGGAGCAATGAGAGGAAATGGTAGTGGTGGTGTGGTTGGTTCAGCACAATTTGTTGTGGCACCACAAGCACAACAGCATCAGCATCTACACCATCATCGTCAGCATCATAGTATTGGTGTTGAGCAACAAGAGCATGTGCTACCACTGGAAGATGATGCTTTGTTATTTAACAGCTCATCCCCACTACTTCCTCCTCCTTTGAGTATCAGTGATAACACCACCACGTCGTCTTCCACTTTCCATCATAATCGTCCTTTGGGTTTTGCCCCATCGTCTGCCTCTCAATCTCATCAAACTGATGATTTGTTAGTGAGGGACAATGGATTACTTCAGGACATTATTGTACAAACGCAGGTAAGGAATAAGGAGCTGGAGAAAGATCAACATGTAAAAGAAGAATAAGTGGTGGTGGTGGTGGTGGTGATGCATGCAACATTAATTAGACTCTCTCTCTAGATCTATATATATATATATATATATAACTGAGATTTGGGGTTTCCTATGATGTAACATTATTGTTGATGTTTCATGTGTGTCTGTTGTATGTAAGATTTTGTGATGTATATGGATGGATCTGAGTGATGATCCATGAGATGACACTTGTTGTTTGGGGGGAACTGATCTCTCTGGAGAGTTTATTAGAGAGCTTACTATATTACTCTATTATTGTAGCATTATGGGAATGAGCCTTTGGGAGGTTCATGGTAACGTGACTACTTGTAGTTGTTGTAGCTAGCCTTGCGGAGGAGGCTTCCATTTTTTTATTATTTTAAATTTCTTCTTCCCCCTCCTTTGCACTTGCAGGGTTAATTATTGTCTGTCGTCTTTATTATTTTTCCAAACTAGCAGCTACAATCTATTTATTGCAGCCACACTTCTCTCTGTATGACCCATTTTCTATTTTTTATACATATGCATATCTTTTATTCCCCCCCCCCCCCCCGGTTCTATCTATCTGATGACTGATCACAAGCTGAGAGTAGTAGTAAATTAATCAGTTGGGAAAGACAAGTTTAAGGGTTAGGGTTTTAAATTCCATGTAGTTATGGTAAACTCTGCTGCATTAAGATGGTAAATAAAAGAGAACTCGTTTTTAGTGCAAAAACCTAAAAGAAGGATGTGTTTAGTTGATAGAGCACACATGGGTATGGAAGAAGATAACCTGTTCTCACGATCTTGCTCTATAAGCTTCGTACAGTGATGGGTTTGAGGCATTGAAGGACGGTGTACTTTTTCCTTCTATGGAAAAATGGCTTTTACGAGAGAGTTTGGTGAATGATGGAACATCATGGAGTGGTTGATATATGATATGATATACTAGATAGGTACATACATACATATGTGTAATGTGTATACATATATGTATACACTATATATATACACACACACACGTACGTGCGTGTGCGTGAAGAAGAAAAAAGAACTAACATTATTGCTGAAGGAGATATGCTTATTTATGGCTTTTCATCATTCCCCATTTTTGGAGCTAGCACAAGTATTTCTCCATTTCTTTCTACCCCTTCCGACCTTTGAACTCTTTTGTATCATGACTTCTTCCCATGATGCACACTAGCTATATATGGTTAATCTATAGGTCGAATCATTTATAATATAGCGTCTGTGTGTGTATAGAGAAAGAGATGAGTACGTACGTAGTATGGTTGCATTGTACATACGTCTTGCATCTTACATATCCTCTGTAAATTCATTTATGACTTTTTCTTTGTATTTCTCTATCCTTACTCTCTCTCTCTCTCTCTCACACACACACGCTATTTATATAATCACTTTTATGTCGGTGGAAAGTCTCGGAGAAGTAGAGAGCTTAATTAAATTATATATTTTTAAATTGTATTAAAATGTAAAACATTTCAGTACGTTTATATATATATAGTTAATTAAATATTAAGATTTTGGTAACTCATTGTCTCATCATATTGTTTAAAAGTCATGTAATTGGGCACAAAAAAAAAAAACTGTTGATGATATAGTTTTGTTTTCATGATGATGTTGTCTGTATAATACTGATCTAAGATCTTATGATGTTCATAATTCATGTCGGAGAGGATGTCATTTCACCGAATTGTTTGAGTTACTGTCATTCGGTTATATACGGTTACTTAATGGCTAATCTCTAATAAATAAAAGGCTGATTAATTTTTGGGATGGTTTCATTAATTAATTAGCTTAGTTAGTTGATTGGCAGGACAAAAATGGTTAATGTAGCTTGGTTCCCCACACGGATATCAGATTGAGTTTCCTTTTGTCCTTCTAAATCAACTGAATTAAGCATTTATTATCAGAATATTGAATCAGAAATTTAATCAAGGAACCCAAAACAAAAAGGAATCTTCTTTTGATCGCTTCCTATCAAAAAATTTGATGAAAGGAATTTGATCCCCTACTGATCATTCCCAGCCCAGAATCCCATAAATTTTCCCCCTATTGAAGCATGAGTTAGATAATTAATTTGTAGACATTAAAATAATTAATTAGTTATTAATCATAAATGTCAGTTTTTTAATAGGAATAACTTAAATTTTTTTTAAAAATCTGAGAGATTAAGTAGATTAAGGTTTTATGTTACCAAAAAAAAAAAATCTCAATTATATATCTCACTATCTCTTATATAGTTCAGGCCTAAAAGTTGTAAGTTTGTTTAAATTTAAAAAATGCATTGTTGAACAGAAAATTCAATAACTTGTTCATATTAATTGCAACATCCAAAAATGTCATACAAAATCATGGAAGACAAAAAGTGAAATGTTGTATAAAGACAAGCTGTACGTTAATTAGTGAGGGGGGAAAGATGTAGGGTTTGAAAATTGTGGACAAAGATAAGATTTTGTGGAAAGCCTAAACAAAGGATCTCATCTCAGTATTATATATATGTATATATATATATATATCAAAGCTAATTCAAACATTACTTTAAATTCTCAAAAAGTAAGGCATTTATTAATATAATGAAAAACCCCAAACTCAATTATAATATCATCTCTCTCGTTGGCGTTGCTTCATAATTGCCATGCAAAGTTAAATCTCATCAACGGTTGTGTACAAAAATTAATTAACTTTTTCTTTTTGAATTCATTATGTATCTTTATTTAATCCTTTTTTTTACAACAACAAATTTATGCTATTTCTAGCTAGAGATATATGGGGAAATGAACTTAAATTTAAATCAAAAGGATTTTTCCTAGAATTAATTAAAAAGATAAGTCTGTAGACATATAATTAATATACGAATTTCCAGGACACAGTAAATTCGATTTGATGAAGCTTTACACAATTTTGTTCCACCACGCTAACTAGCTAGCTGCAAGTGAATATTCTCTACTTGAAGTGATGAAGAAAGTTTGGATTGGTTCTGATCAAATTAATACGAAGAAGGCATTTAGATTTTAGTGTGTGGGATTTTTCTTTTAGGTCTTGTCAAACTTTCCAGCCTTTAAACTTTATATAATAATATTTCGAATTGAAAAATAAGGCTATATATATATTTATATATCAATAATTATCAATATTCTCAGAAACAAGTGGGATATGTATTGCTGTATTATCTAACTGTATAATTGGAAAATGTATAAGATGCTTTCGAAAAGTAAAGCCAATCAAAGAGAGATTAGACTTCTGAGAGATAAGATTTAATCATTTTGCGGAGTACCCACAAATGATTCTTCGGAAGCATCTGCATCCTAATTGCGTGCAGAAAATTATACTCACTTTTTCACGATTAAAAGATTTGAGCAATATAATGTGTGATATTTATTAGTAATTTTTTTTTTTGTGAAAAAGTGTTATATATACTGTATAAGTATATGATTCAACGTATGTAGTCTTAGCCTTATCTTTCTCATCTAATATCAGACCAATGAGATAATTTTCGAGCGGTTGTACATATATACACACATATTATCCATCAAGTTTCTTTATTCTTTTCTTACCTTGCAAGTTTAAGATTATATCTGACAAAATCAATCATGCATGTGTTATAAATTGCCAGATTTTAGATTCAAAGGTGTGAGCCTCTTGATGGATAAACTCTCCAAAATATTCTATTATACCTTTTCTATAAAATAGATTATATGAATCATTTCTTCGCAAGATTTAATATCAAATATATGTCACAAGTCCCACATCGGGGAGGTTTCCTTGCAAGAGGGGCCTTATAAGTCCTTGGCTCCCCAACCCCAATGGCTAGCTTTTGGGGTGTGGTTCTCCCAAGGACTTGTGCTCGTTACAATGGTGCTTTCATTGAGAGACGGCCAAACGGAAAGGGCTACCTACGGAGGGTTCTGACCGGAGGGGCTGACCAACAAAAGGTTGAGTGAAGCGCCGAGTGAAGTGCCGTAGAGTGGAGCCGCCGGGACGCTGTCTCGTCTGATAGACCGGAAAGGGCTACCTACGAAGGGTTCTGACCGGAGGGGCTGACCGGCAGAAAGGCCGAGTGAAGCGCCGAGTGAAGTGTCGTAGAGTGTAGCCGCCGGAACGTCGGCTCTCGAGGGGGGTGCATTGTCACAAGTCCCACATCGGGGAGGTTTCCTTGCAAGAGGGGCCTTATAAGTCCTTGGCTCCCCAACCCCAATGGCTAGCTTTTGGGGTGTGGTTCTCCCAAGGACTTGTACTCGTTACAATATACTTCATATTAAATCTCGTGTACATTAAAAACTCTGAAATTAATTTTACCAAGGAATTTCGAATCAATCGTTTAGAGGCAGAAGTTACTTCACAAGAATTTAATTACGATCATCCTTAAGTCATATTTAACATTTGCCCATAACATGAAGCACTGTATTATCATTATTTTATTCCATAAAAAAAATCATGGTGAATTTTGAAAATTCAAACTAACCATGATTTAAAGTTAAGTGACAGAACAATATATTTATATTTGCAAAGCTATTTATTAGCATTTGACACGAAAAAGAAAACAAGACCCTTGATTTCACTAGTGAATTTGTAGGTTTGCAGATGAGTCTGGACTCGCATAAATTCTTATACATGTTGAAACATGTATTAATTATATATAAACATTTGTAATGAAAAGACAAGCCTACCACGCACATATATATAAACAATTAATTCATACTTCAACAAGGTATCAGACCCTCCCTCTCTTTCCATTAATTCTTATCCTTATCAAATAGGTAGAGCTTAGATTTCAATTCGAGAATAGGATCTTCGCTAGCCATAACCATTAGGTCCAATTTCCAAAAAGTAGAAGCGCAATGTACACTCCCAAATAAAAAGCGAAATAACTCTTTCTAGAAATAGGAGTCATGTTACGTTGGACCTGCTAGTTACACTATGGCAAAATCCCTTACCTCAAATTGGAATTGCCTGATAACTGGAAATCCCTTTGAAAATGATCCTATTGATCCTGATTCTGATAATAAAGCCAGAATTGATGCTTCAAATTACATAATCGGTAATATCCTATCCAAGAAATGAAAGTCTCTATTGATGAATCATAAGGAATATAGCTTTATGGATACGGTTCATAATTTGATGTATGCTTTCCCAAATAATAAAGAGGTAGATGATTTTGCGTCAAGTATTCTTTGGATTGCACAGCAGCAGGGTTGTTGGAAAACATGACTGAATTCTCAAATAAAATGAAACCCCTTTTATCTTTTGAAGTATACTTCAAAATATCTTTTGAAGTATACTTCAAAAGATAAAAAAAAAAGCATAAAAATAGCCTAAAGAAAGTAGTAGAAATAGAGGCTGAGTTGGATAAGATATTCCAAAGCTACCGCATTGCAAATAGTAAAGTTACTTTTGAATGGCACGAAGCAACAAAATTAATGTTTGAAATTAAGAACCGGGGTTGGAACAAGAGAACAAGTTAACTGATTACGATGAGTTAGCTAGAGAGAGAGCTTGTTAACCTCGACTATGAACTCCATAAATTGAAGTTGATTAAAGATTATTTGGCCGCACAAAAGGATATTTGAATTAAAGCTTGATTTTAAACATATTCAAATGAAAGAGTTGGAGGACAAAAACAACAGTATAAAATAGAAATTGACCAGTTGTTAAAAGTTCTACATGCTAACGATCAAAAAATTCATGCGTTAAAGATGGAGTTTGGAAGTTTCAATTCACAGATAAGTAAAATACAGAATGAGCAGAATGATCTTATCAGTGAACAAGATGTCATATCATAGAGATATGACATCTAAACAAAAAATCTCAAGTCCATCGTTTGATCTACACAAGCAATGTTATGGAGAATCAAATAGAGCACTTGAAGACTCAGCTACATGATAAGGAAAGAATAAGTGATATCTTGAGTTTTCGAACCGGTAACCTAGCTCTGATAACATGTTGAAATATGAATTAATTATATACCGCTCTATTTCTTATTATAAGTCAACTTTAACTAATTCTCACATACCAATAATTGTTAGTTAGATAATAAAATATGTCTTAGATTGATAAAAAAAATTAAAACTACCCTTATTCAAAATTTCCCACAGCATTTATAAATTATTCTCATCTCTCTTTCCTCTTTCTCTCTTCCCAATAAGAATTAAATAAGACTAAAGTTGGATTAATAACCTCTAAATAAACTTATAGTTAGGAACAAATTTTTTTTTAATAGTTGGACTTATAATAAAGATGTGGAGATTAAGAAAACAAACCTAACATACACACTTACGAATAATTCATATTTCAACAATTCATCACATAAATTTTGGACTCCGCGGAGTAGATCAAATTTGGATTTAAATTAGCAACCAGACCGAACCCAATTCAGACCGAGCCCAATTCAAAACAATCAACCTGGGTTAAATTCGCGGACATCTTATGGTAATAGAATATATAATCAATGGAGGCCTCTACCATAACGTGTCACCACTTTAATGCCATGTTTAGCATGTGGGAAAAAATATGTTTTCCAAAAATTAAAAAAAGAAATACCACTCTATTCATTATTATAAGTCCACTTTACTTAATTCTCATATGCTAAGAATTGTTAGTTAGATCATTAAAATATGAAACCGATACCTTAAAATATGTATTAGATTGATAAAACTATCCAATACTACCCTCGTTCAAAATTTCCCTCTCCCTACATTTATAAATTATTCTCACATCTCTCTTCTTTTTCTTTCTTCCCAATAAAAGTTAAATAAGACTAAAGTTGGAAATTAATCAAACCTCTAAGTGGGCTTACAATTTGGAACAAATTCTTTTTTTATAGTTGGACTAATAATAAATTACGGAATGTTTCACCTAAAACGAAACTGTACAAGTATAAATCTAAAGTTCTACTCATTTCACGACTACTCAGTTTAGTTTCTTGGAGCCAAAGAAGAGATACGGAAGCACCAAATGAGATTTTGATAAATAGTGAGCTCATCTAAGGGTTCATTAACCACTAGTTTGAGTGAAATATTCGGTCCCCACCACTTTGCCTTAACAAATATGCAACGATTACGATTGTACTCCTTCCATTCTATAATATAAGACCCATTTTGATTAACTGTTACACCAAGTTTACTTCGCCTGTACATTAACTGTCACACCATGTTTGCTTCAGGGGATTAGAACCAAGGTTCACCAAACCATACATTTGTGCTTTCAATTCAAGGTCCTCTTATTCATATAGAAAGCCATTGTATTCGCCTCCTCAGGCTCAAGCTTATTCATTTGCTATTTTCTTGAGGCATAAAAATACCAAAAAATATCAGCAACGATGGTAAACGAAATAATAATAGGGGGAGGAATTGCATAACAAAGACACAATATCGTTGTCATCAAGCAAATGCTTTCTTCAAACACCAAACAGAGGCTAAAAATGTTACCTGAACATTTTGATGGATTGCAACTCCATGTTACCTGATACTAGAAATCCAGAAATTAAGTTGACATAACAGATTCTTCTTTGAACAACACAATGAAAGAATTCATAGGGATAGATACTTGCAGAAGATCATATGATGCTGGTGGAGAATCTGTGCCCGACCTTGAGGCAGCACCGGTGGCTACTGGAGAAAAGTTGGCATTTGTTGTTGCTTTTTCCTTTCATATAATGTTAACTCCTCTGGTTTTTCCCACTACAGGTTCATTTACTTGAAGATAAATAGTATGGACCAAAAATAAAAAATTAAAAAAGAAGGGTGACTCAAAAATTCTCACCTGACTTTCCTGAGTGACACTATTATAGTAACACCTGAAGTATGCTCTGTCCAAATGCATATTGAAAGAGCCATGTTCTGGTTTATTGTAGGAGATATATGCAAATTTCACCCTTCCCTTGTTCCTAAAGTATGTTTTGAGGGTACGAAGGTGGGGAAGGATCCTGAGATGAATGTATAAATTCCCGCAATAATAACATTTGTTGGCTAACAGGTGCAAAATGTGAGATAGCTGGATTCTAATTCTGAAACAAATCATAATGTTACCGTTATGTTTCATGCAGGGAAGGAAGAAATGAAGATAAATAATCTTCAGCTACTGTTGTGACATTGATGACAAAGCTAGCCCTTGAAAACTCTAAATTATTTAAGCATTTAACTTCTTCTTCTTCTTTGTAGGAGGTAAATAATTTTAATTTTTGAACTTTCAGTCAATTTTGGGTTTGATCTCCAAACTTTATAATCGATGGTATTAGTCATTAAACTTTCAGTCAATTTTGGTCATGATCCATAAACTTTAAAATCAATAATTTTAGTTCTTGAACTTTTAGTCAATTTTGGTTTTGATCCCTGAAACTTTAAAAAGACTTGAAAAATCATGGACTAATAATTATAAATGGTACAAAATTGAGAGAGCAAAATCACCAATTTAAAGTTCAGGGACCAATACTAAAATTGACTGAAAGTTTAAGGACCAAAACAACCGATTTTGATGTTTATAAATTAAAATCAAAATTTGGTGAAAGTTGAAGCAATAAAAGTTGTATTAACCCTGAATAAAAAGTGTAACCAGTGATTTAGTGACTGAACATACAAGCAAATGCCAAGCACATGTCTGTTAGCAGATAGAAGCAACTATTTCACTGCCATTATTATTCTCATCGAATTAGTTAAAAACAATGGTATTGTTTATGCGCAGATTGTCAGATGAGCTAAAAGCTTCCTGATGGTCTGCTAACAATAAGCAGCAAGAAGTAATTGAAAAATTTAAAGGAAGGAGATAACCTTTTCATTTTTGGGCCAAAGGAGATAACCATAATACATACCCCATTTTTAAGGAAAAATAAAGAACATATCAGTTATAATCATTGAACATAGTAGCTTTTAGAGTAAAAGATAACCATAAACACCACATTGAAGACAAAACTTTGCCATATCATCAAGTTCATACTTACTGGATTCATAGATATTGCAGGGCCGCCAGATCATGGAAGCAGGGGAGACCCTACACCATGACGACCAGAATTAGAGGAAGGTCCCAAAAAGATATAAAAACTGGGAAACAGTGTAGAACTCTCGATCCCAATAGTCTCTGAAGAGTTTTGTGTACCAAGAAATGAAGGACTACTATGATCCTTGTGCGCAAGGTTGTGTAATTTATCCATGCAATAATGATAAAAAAAAAAAAAGCCATGTATCCAAACCAGCAAGAATTGCCTTTACAATAGTCAATTTTGCACTTATGTGTGCCTTCCTAAGCTTATTACAAGTCCTTTAGAGAGGGCATTTCTTTCTCTTTGCATTACATGCCGATCATTCTTTACACTCCTCGTGACAAAACATATCTTACTATTCATGTCACTATTCATATCAACCTTAAATAACTTTTAATATTCATCTCAAATATTCATCTCAACTTTGTGTCACTTTTTCCTTGTAGTTTGTCTCCTTTTTTCTTTGTCTTCATTCTTCAAAATCGTCGGCAGAAATATATTAATTTCTACCAGGGAAATCAACACCAAAAGTCGTAGCTCACAAGTTGTTGATGCCACCGTACAATCTTCGGCTGTTGACTAGCAACTAATGAGTGCTTCATAGATAAAATTTCTTATTTCTTTGTTGAACCAATGATCTAGCTTGACTTCACAATCGTTATTGAATTCTAAATTCACACCCTCTGTGTCATCACCAATGAGACATTGACATTTCAAATTTCAAAATACAGCAAAAAGAACTAAATAATTAGCATTTGATCATTCATGGGAACACTAAAGAATGTTGCGATCTTATTAACTGAAACCATCACTTTGAATAGACACATCAAATGACATCATAAACATAACCTTCCATTCCCAGAAAGATATAAACCAGAGTCCTAATCTCCTCTGACTGAAAACTAAATAAGTTTGTAACAAACTCGTCTATTTGATCACGACAGTTAATCCAACTTTAACATCAAATAAACATCAGTATCATACACTGCCAATACATGTCATGGAGACCCAACCGTTGTATGATGAGTTGTCAGAAAACTTCATATCAAATCTCCAATAACTAGGGACATTGGGGGAAAATTGAAATTTATAGATTAAAATTAAAATACTGCACCAAGACTTATTTAAGGGAGACAAATCAACTAGAACAACAAAAATCTTACAAAACAAGATACACTTCTAGTCAAGCTTAGCATCACAAGATGCAAGAAGTTAGTATAGAACTGCACCTTCAAAGCCCTTGAAAATTTTCGTATCGATCATCCCTGTTTCAGTTAATAATACATACCGACTAGTGGCAGATTCAACCAAATACCGATCCAATGACTGTCAGAGCCCCATATGAAAAATTCTCAGTTGTCCCAAACCAGAGAACATATGATTCTACATGAACAATACGGCTGTATATAAACGGTGAGTGGGGCTCTACTTCTAATCTATCTCGACGTGAAATCACAGACCTATGATCACAAAGGAACAAAACAATTGCTCCCAAGTGCAGACTAGAAGCATTCCAAACCGCATAGCAATGGGACATTAGCCCATTCTAAAAGCATAACAGTTGGACTGTATCTGCTGGCATAGGTTCTATGACAACTTATCTGTAAAACCCTTAATTTATTTTCTCTTATAAATATGATTATAGTTTATTGAAGACATATACTCCCCCCGGTCCTAAATATAAGACCATTTTGACTTTTTTTTGTGGAAGTTAAGGAATCAAATTAGACAACTAAATTATAAGATATGTCACATGAAATTAGATTATAGGTTAGTTTATAAGTAGGATAAATTAGTTTTGAGGAAAAAAGATTTTTTTTAGACTAAAACTACTTTTTTTTACTGGAAAAAAAGTCAAAGTAATATTATAATTAGGACCGGAGGGAGTAATAAATAAAATATTTTATTGATATTGTTTCTCACAATTTAATACAAAAGGCGAATCATATTTCACCATAAATATAAATTTTCAAAAAGATAATGTTACACTTATCATTCCCTAGAAAAGACTTCAAATAACTGAAAAGACTTCTTGTCTACTGCTCTTAGTTAATCTTCATAAAATCCCCTGGAGAAATTTTAGGTAGGTTTGGTCCATCCTAACTAGGTTGTTTATATTTTTCATCTTGAACATTACGACAAAATATGAGTGATACTAAATAAATAAATTTTAACCAATAATGCCAGCTGCTATTTAAGCGAAAAACATTTTCAATCCTTGCAATAGAATTATTTTAGAAAATATTTGTAGATATATATTATAAGAGAAACTTCACAGGTATTAAATTATGTGAGAATTTGCACAGATTCAATAACTTTTCTGAGCACCCACGTCACACAGATATCGTCACTAAGGCAAGTTAGGGCGTCCTTCAGAGTTGATCCACAATCAATAGAAATTCACACAGAAGTTTTTGGGTATTCACATAATTCAGCACACAGCAATGATATCTGGCATTTCTCACCTACTTTAATCAAATCAGTAAGAATAATATCTTACATTCAAAATTAGTTTAGAAATAATAGAATCAAATGAACAAGAAAGAAAGAAGGATGAGGAGGAGGAGTAGTAAAGAATTAGGCAGGGTAGTATCACTCAATAAGAAAACTCTTACATTCAAAACCAGTTCAGAAGTACTATAATACAGGTAAGGAAGTATCACTTACTAAGAAAACTCTTGCTTTTTGCAGTAATATTACTTCCTTTTTTTTCCTTCCAATGACTTTTGTTTTCTTTCTTATTTTGAAACAAAATAGAAGAGCATAGATATAGGCCTAGAGTTGATTCACTTCTTATCTTTCATTCTTATCCTTGATGCATTTATTAAGTTCTCATCCTTTTAGTTTCTTTTTCTCCAAGTAAAGCCATTCAAAATTACCCATTACATTATTTATTGTTAATACTACATAAGTATTAATCCTTATCCTTTCCCAACTTGTTATCTAAGTCAGCCTTCTTTTTTTTGATGAAACATCAAGGTATCTAAGTCAGCCTTCTAATATCTATTCATCTCTTATTCCTTACATTAAATGGGATATTATCTTCTTCTATTCCTTATCTATTCATTCTTAATCCCCAAGTCACCCAAATTTTATCCATTTCAACTTCTCTACAAAATCACTAATGATGTAATCTATTATCTTATCAAGACATCTTTTATCTCTTATCTTCATGTATCAAAATATACAAGTCTCTATATATATTAATATATAGAATAATAATTAGAAAATATTAAATGAAATCTACGGTAAAGTTCTCAATACTTATTAATCTAATATTTAAATATATATAATTTTTTAGGATGTTACTTTAACAGTAATACCCACAGATGAACATCCAACACATGACCAAAAGGACTGCCATTCATGAAGTAACCAATGAATTACAAGTACCCAACAAATGGGTAACATCAATTACCATCCACATTCAATCAACCTAACTTCAAACCATTTAATAAACTGAAAACTGATAAAGGATAATGCAAATCAATCAAGAAATACTAATGTTCACCAAAATATGGAATGTGAACTCTCCCAAATTACATCGTGATTTATGCCATTCAAACGTAATAACCCAGTTTTTTCTTTGTTTCTTCAATAAGTACTTGATAGTTGTAGTTATTGGGTGTATTTGGATTAGCGATTATAGAAATGTTTTTTTTTTAAACATAACTTTTACAAAAGTAAGATAAAGTAAAAGTCAGATTGCGTTCCATGATTTGGGTTTAGATTGACTTTTTAAAAGTTAGATTGTATAATCTGGTTCATGTTTGGATAATTTTGTAAAAAAAAGTCAGATTAAAAAAAAACCTATTTTGATGATTAATAACAAATAATTTCAAATAAAAAATGATTGAACATGACAAGATTTTATTAAAAAAAATACACATTTACACTATAGGCGTATATTTATCATTTTCTTTAAGTTAGTTTGTCTGACTTATAAACTTATATATGCTTATATATATAATTTAATCACATACATAATTATTTTAGAGAGATATGTAATATATATTATAATTAAATAATTTATTTAGGATTATAATCTCTCTAAATTAGTCAACTAACTCTTATATTAAATACCAAATGTAATATTTTTTTCACTCTCCTCTTTAGTCTAAAGTTAAAGGGTGAATAAACAAAAATACCCATAAACTTTTCTCAAAAGAGTGTTAGACACTTTAAACTTTTCTTGAGTGCAAAAATATCCATAAACTTCTTTAAATGGGGGCAAAAATGTCTACTCCACTACTTTCATTTGGTGGGCCCACGTCACTATTTACTTTCATCTGAGCCAAAATACCCTTAAACTTTTCGCAAAAGAGTATCAAGTACCATACACTTTTATTGGGTGCAAAATACCCTTTTTTTTCTTTCCTCTTCCCCACTTTTTATGTTGTTTCCACCTTAGATGTTTGAGCCAACATAAAATGGATAGAAAAAAGAGCCAACATGAGAAGTAACAGCGTTAGCTTTCATTAACGGAAGTGGCATTTTTGCTCCTATTTAAAGAAGTTCATGTGTATTTGATGACTCCCCATTTAACATTGATTTAGGGCTTATTTAGAAGATATTTGGGGAGTCATCAATGCTAATTAAAGGAATTTTGAGAGCTTTTTTAGAGAAAATTATACAAATTTGTCATATAAGTTTAATTTAATTATTTTTGAAATAAATATGAAAATTTATTAGAAAATTTGATTGGCATGATTCCCTCACATTTATACATGATTTTGATAGGTACAAATGGATATTCTAAGCTAGGAAGGAGAAGAAAAGCAAAGGAAAAAATTGGAGAAAGCTGGAGTTTAATTGCTGAAAATTGCCTCTGGTGCCATGGCACTGCACCTGAGTGCCATGGCATGGCCCAAAAATCTCTAAAAATTCTGACTTCACACAGATTCCTTTTTTATCCTTTTAAACCATCTAGGGCACGAAAATTAGAGGAGAATCAGCCCCCTTTCAACCCTAGAACCCTTAGGAACGATAAGACTCATCGGTGCACACATCTTTGGAGCTAGGGTTTGAAAAATTGGAGGTTAAGAAGCAAAATTGGGAGGATTTCTTACCCTACGGTGATAGATTCTTCTTGTTTTCTTCCATTTTTTGTTACTTTTGTGAATTAAACATGAGATCTCTTTGTAGTTTCTTGTTTAATCCATTTATGAGTAGCTAAATCGTTTGTTCTAGGATTGATTCAAACCTTGTATGGATTGAAACCTAATTTGTTCCCTTTTCTTTTAGAATTTGATGACTATTTTTGTTGATTTATCTTGTTCTTAATGCCTCTATTTGACTGGCAATCTTTTAGAGCGATTTGTTCATTTAAATTATACTCGAGAGAGATAGTTTAGGTGTAGAACTAGGGTAAATCAGACTAGACTTGAAGTTTAAATCAACTAACAGATGATTTATTGGTAGAATAGAGATATATCTATCTACCTAGTTTTGTCAGGTTAAGGTTGACTCTTAATGCATGCTTTCATTAATTTGTAACAAGAGATTGAGCAAGTTTAATGAGAAGTATATGTTTGATTTTGACTCGAGAGAGCGTTTCAAATATGTTAGAACCTTAGGCAAACATAAATTGTCATTTAAAGACTAAAGGAAGGTAAATCAATTAGGGTTCATGAAATACAATGGTGAGAATTAATCCTAGACTTAGTTAATTGATAAATTAAATCTTTCTTGTTTGTTTCTTTATTTATAGTTTAGAATAGTTTACAAAACCTGTTTTCTAAAAGAATTTGATTTGTTCAACTTAATTGAGTTCATTAGCCTCTTGTTTGATTGGGGTTTTAAAACAAATATCTGTGGGACGATAATTTTATACTACGTTGCAATCCGTACTCTTGCGGGCGAACAATATTTTTGCACTGAAGAAAAGTTCAAGGTGCGTGACGCTCTTCGAGAAAAGATTAGGGATATTTTTGCTCCTTTACCCAAAGTTAAGGGCCTATTTGGATTAATTTTTGAAGAATAGCTTATGAGAAAAAAGCTGTAAAAGTGTTTTTTTCAGCTTTTCTGAAAAAAGCTGAAAAATTGGTTTTTGATTGAGAGCATTTGGATGATTGTTAAGAGAATGATTTTTTCTTTGTAAATTACTAAAACTGATATAAGTTTAATATGTTGTGAAAGAGAGAAGATAAGGGTATTTTTGGTAGATAATTATGGCATGTATAATTATGGCATGTTCATACCTCGTATTTCGTACAAAAGTAAAAAATTATAATTTATTCAAATCCTAGGTTTTGACATAGCTTATTCAAAACCTAGATTTTGGTGGTCAAAACCTGAGTTTCCAACCCAAAAAGGCCAAAACCTGAGTTTACAACCTAAAAAGACTTTTCAAACCTAGGTTTTGAATCCAAACCTAGGTTGGAAAATCTAAACCAAGCAAGAGAATACCAAAAGCTAAAGCTACTTATTTTGGGTTTAAAATGATTTTTGCTACATAAGTCAACTTGCATGAAAGCCTTACCAAACATTGCTCACATGTTAAAAACAAGTTTTAAACGCTTTTATCCCCTCCAATCTTCCTTTTCCCCCTCCCAATCCCCTTGCCAAACACACTCAAAAGTTGATACAATAACAGAAAAGTAGAGAATAAAAAAACTGCTATCAACAAACAGCACAGTGGATAACAAAATTCAACAAGAAATGCCAGGTCGGAAGTTGGATGGGCTCGGGCCGCCGTTGTCGGAGTTCTAGCTAGGGATCATCGGAGAACCGTGAGGGACCCCTGAAGTGAAGATGGTGGGAGCTCGCTCCCATGGCAATGTGGTTTCAATTATTGGCAAAAATAAATACATACATGATTAAATTACACACTCTTACCTCATCACCAATCATCAATCATTGAACATATTTTGTTATTCAATTATACCCACTTATTATCCTCGCAAACATTTTAAAAATTAAAATTGAGATATCATATTGGTAGCTATTAGTATTAGTATTATAATATATTAAGGTAAAAAAAGATTAGGATTAGACGGAAGATTAAGAAGAATATTATAATCAACCTCTTTGCTGGCAGAAAACAAAAACAGAACAATGTAGCACTATAATAATAATAATAATGCGGGTTTGGCTGCGATGGATATGGTAGTGGAATCTGACACAAGGATGGCGAAACACGAAGATCTTCCTATTCCAGTTTTGGATTCACTGGAGGCTGTGTATGGCGAAGGATCTTTAGTAGAAGAGGCCCATCTTCGTTTTGACAATTTGAAGTCTAAGTTTCAGAAAGTTTTCGGTCATCCTCCTTAAGTCTTCGCCCGTTCACCTGGTTCTTCCCCTTTTTCTCTTTCTCTCCCTCATTTTCTTGTTCATTACTTCCGTGCTTACTGTAAGAACGCAAAATTTGAATTCGTTTGATTTTGTAGTAGCTCATGGAGGATTGTCTAACCAACATTTTAATGTAATGGTTTCCGGTAGTTGAATTTTTTTAAGAATATATTAGGAAAGTTAAATAAATTGCTTATAAATTAATTTGTCCAAATTTTTTCTCTAAAGTTGTTTGTTTAACTTATAAGTTACTCTCTGTTCCTAATTATAGGATCTATTTATGGATGTGAATTTATTCCTAAATATAATATCTGTTTCTATTTTTTTCAATTTTTCCCTAAATTTTCCCTATTGATATTATAATAAATAGACAAGAGAGGGAGGGTGGAAATAAATATAGGTTGGTTAGGGTATTCTGATAATACATGTCATTTTAACTAATTTAATTAACATCCTTAATCTTATCAAATTAGTTAAATAGGTCTTATATTTAGGAACGGAGGGAGTAAGATATAATATAATAGTAATATACAAAATACATTGTGTTTGGCTCGCTGAGCTTCCTTAATTTCTTAAACAAAAGTCAGCTAGGCCTTATATTTAATAACAGAGCAAGTATTTTAACTATTCATGCCCATAATAAATCCTAAACTCATATTTTATTCTTTCATACTTTCTCTCATTATTACCCACACTCTTTATTAAAAGAAGACTTAGTTGAATTTTTTAAAAAGAGTAAGGAAGCTAAACAAGTCACTTAATCATAACGTTCTTAAGTTATTATATCATATGCCAATAACATATAAGTTAAATAAATTATTTTAAAAAAATTAGCCGGATCAATTGATAAGTATATTTATTTAGTTTTTATCTATGAATTTCCAGAAAAATTAACTAGCTATTATAATCAGGAGTAAATAGAGTTATATATTTCTCTCTTACTTTGCCACTTAATAATAATAGTATTATTGTAAAAAAAAAAGTTTTTTTTTGGGCTGAATTATTGTAAAAAAAGTTTATTTCTTATCAATGTATTGTTCTTAACTTATTCTAAGTAAGGAGAGTAGTGAGTATTATGGAAACTTATTGTGTTTTGTTGGCTGTAGGGAGGGTGAACTTAATCGGGGAACATGTTGACTACGAGGGATATTCTGTCTTGCCGATGGCTATTCGACAAGATACAATCGTGGCAATTCGGAAAAACAATGCCAACAATGTTCTCAGAATTGCTAATGTTAATGATGACAAACATGCTATGTGTACTTATCCTGCTGATCCTGACCAGGTCGGTTTTCACTTCCATGTTCACTTTTTTGCCTAATAGTGTGGGTCCCTAATCTCTATTAACATCCTGCCCCATTGTTTTACATTTTGAAAACAACCTTGCTCTGATCATTCAGATTTCTGGCCAGATTCATCTGTTAATTTATTTGCTGTTGTGCCACTTTTCATGTAGGCACTCGACTTGAAGAATCACAGATGGGGGCATTATTTTGTATGCGGGTAAGTCGAATAAAGAAACACTGTTTATTATTGATTAATATTCTATATTGACAATATGATTATTGTAGGTACAAAGGTTATTACGATTATGCAAAATCTAAAGGAGTGGATGTTAGTAAGAAAGTTGGACTTGATGTTCTTGTTGATGGAATAGTTCCTCAAGGTGTCATTTTGTCATCTTAAATACTCCACTAGAAAGTCTTTCATTGTATATGGAGTTAAATTCAATAAGTAATATATAATATACTGCTTATACAGGTTCTGGACTATCAAGCTCTGCAGCATTTGTCTGTTCTTCTACAATTGCCATTATGGCTGCTTTTGGATTGAATTTCCCAAAGGCAAGTCATGGAATAAAGATTGTACTTTGAGGGATTTCACTATCATTCTATTACATCTATGAAAACAAGCTGAATTGCCTGATTGTAGATGATTTTTATAGAAATAATTCAGATATCTGTTTACTTCATATTTCAAGTTGATCAGGAATGAATATTTTCAGTTTGATGTTTGGAGTGCGGGTAAAATATAACATCCGTTTTATGGCATGATTGTATTATTGGAATGCAGTTTGAGTTTATTTTCTAATTTCTGCAACGGTTGAAATGTATTTTACACTGAATTTATGCGGACCTTTTTTTATGGATTATAAAATAGTATATCTAGTTAGCTATTATCTACATCTTTGGAGGACAATTTATCATTTGTATCTGCCTACATCATAATCACCTGTTACATAGACAAAGCTACCCTATGCTTGATTTGAAAGCATGCTTTTGTTGTAGACCGTAGAGTATTATTGATATTCTTCTTTATGTGTTCTAACATTCTCACATTTTTCACAGAAAGACATTGCAAAAGTTACATGTGAATGTGAAAGGCATGTTGGAACACATTCTGGCGGGATGGATCAGGTTGTACACATCTTTCATTTATGTTGTACTCTATCTTTCTCTTAAAAAAATGAATGTCTCTGTAACTTGTTCTAGCATGGTCTTTTTTTAAAGTCAATCTCCCAAGTAATAGTAATTTTGTTAGGATTTGTGAGCTAATTAAGGTTAAATAGGGTGTACTATAAATAGAAGGGTTGGGTGATTTTGTAATCCAGGCTCTGAAACAATCAGTGGTTTCAGGGCCTGAAATTAAAGGTTTAGAGATAATCTAATTGGTTTATTTTATCTTAAACCTAATTGGTTTATTTTATCTTACCCTCAAGTCATTCTAACATTGTACTAAACTTATGATTTTCTTATTTTATTTGATAGGCAATCTCTATCATGGCCAAGATTGGATTTGCTGAGCTTATTGATTTCAACCCCATTCGTGCTACAGATGTGCAGCTTCCAGCTGGTGGGACTTTTGTAATTGCCCATTCTTTAGCAGAGTCTCAAAAGGTTGTCACTGCTGCTACGAATTTTATTAAGAGGGTTGTTGAATGTCATCTGGCTTCTGTAAGTATTTTTGTTACAATTGTTTTCATTTTTTCTCAATTGTCATTTATATCTTGAATATAATGGACTAGGATAAAGCTACTAATGAAGAAATGTGAGGAGGGGTTTGATGCAATCAACCTTCTGGACCCCTCTCCTTTGCTTAGATTTCCTTGCCGTCCCCTCCCTCATTTCAACGTTGAATCAGCTGACTTGTGATTGTGTGTGTTTGATCTCCATTATATGCATGTTTATAGAAATTAGAAAGCTAATTGTCTAGGTAGATCTGTAACTTATGGCACTTTACTTCCAATCATATATTTAAGCTTTCATTTGTGCTAATGGATACTGTTCCAGATTGTGCTTGGCATAAAACTGGGAATGAAGCCACAAGAGGCAACATCAAAAGTGAAAACATTGTCAGATGTAGAAGGGTTGTGCGTAACATATGCTGGTAATCATGATTCGTTTGATCCTGTCCTTGCTGTCAAGGTAATTAATTTAACACGGCATAATGAAATCCTTCTCTGTTCTTTCAAGTTTTTAAATCCCTGAACACCTTCTGATATGAATATTATATACCGTGCTATTTTGATCCCTATGGATTTATGTAATTTTTTTTATATTCATGACATTTTCATTGCTTGTGCTGTTTAAACAATTATAATTAAGTATATGCACCAAAACGGTTATAATAAAATCTCTTTAATACAGGATTTTTTGAAGGAAGAGCCATATACAGCTGAAGAGATTGAGGAAATTACTGGGGAAAAGCTAACCTCAGTTTTGAGTGGTAATGCAGCTTATTTGGATGTTCTTAAAGGTGCTGAGCATTTCAAGTTGCAACAAGTATTTCTTATTCTCAGTGTTAAGATCTTTATATCATCACTTCTCATTTTCAATTTTATCAGTTTGCTTCAGTGGCTTGGTGTTTAGTTGTCCACGTTAATTATGGCTTTTATTATAACTGCTGCGTGGATATTGTTAAATATCCGGAAGGCACACGTGTATCACTTGTTCTAATTTTTAAACATCTATTATTTTTTTTCTTTTTTTCATGGCTTTTATGTTGAATGGTGCCAATGAACATCTTGCTTTGTGATTTACTATCTTGTTGCTACCATTGTGTGATATAATTTTGATCCGTTTTGCTTCTAGAGGGCTGCCCATGTGTACTCAGAGGCCAAGAGGGTGCATGCTTTCAAGGACATTGTCTCATCAGATTTAAGGTTAGTCTTTTGGTTTTGGTCACAGCGTTTATCTTTTCATGAATGCTCTTAAATTTTTGTATAATTCTTGTGCAATAGATATTTCTGGCCTGAAAAATGGATAAAATATTTTGCAGTTGTTAGTGCAAAATGATTATGTTTAATTGTTTAAACATTGAAGCGTGTACTGATGTTCTCAAAACTATTGAATTGAATTCTATTTATTAGGTATCCTTCTATTTTTAATGTGTGGGAATGTAGACATCGAAATCTCACTTGCAAATTATTGCAAAAATGTTGCCTAGCTTTAATAGTTTACATTAAGAGGAGGTCCTTCTCTTTTGATTAAAAACTGGATGACTGGGCGATATAGTTTGAAATTTTATTTTGTTATCTTCATTAAAACCTCTTGATGGCTCATCTATTGTTTAAATTTCATTTCATTTGCTTTTTTATCCTTTTCTGATGGCGCGGTGTCAGATTTTTTTAACATTTACCCATGCTTCTCTTTCAGTGAGGATGAAACACTCAAAAAGCTTGGTGACCTTATGAATGAAAGCCATTATAGCTGCAATGTATTATATGAATGCAGGTGCTTGTTCTGTTTTTAAGATGACAAGTCTTCTTGTTACTTTGCTTTGTGATCTGTTTTACAAATTCTTTTTATAAAGTCATCTCATGAAGCTGCGCAGTGTGGTTTTTCCTTTACTTAATGTACTGTTGTTTAGTTTTTTGACTGTGCTTGTTATGGCAATCAGCTGTCCAGAATTGGAAGAACTTGTGAGCATCTGTCGCAAAAATGGTGCTTTCGGGGCGAGGCTTACAGGGGCCGGATGGGGTGGTTGTACTGTCTCTTTGGTGAAAGAGAGCCTTGTCCCTCAATATATCCTAAACTTGAAGGTCTGATGATAATTCTTAGACAGTCTTCTAATTTTTGATTGATTATTGGGAATTAACATGTAGTTAATAATGCTGGATTTTGGGCATCTATTGCAGGAACAATTTTTCCAGTCTAGGAATTACAAGGGGGTAATCAAGAATAATGAGCTTGGGCTTTATGTATTTGCTTCCAAGCCTTCAAATGGTGCTGCCATTTTGAAGTTTTAAGTGCCACTTAAACTTGGAAGCCTTTTTCACTTCTGTAGCAGAAACCATATGAGTTTACAGCAGCAATTTTTTTTATCATATGGAGCCATTGAGGATGGTTCTCCAAACTCTACGGCAACACAATTTCTTTGCTAATCCCAAGAAAATGTCATTTAGCTCAAACGGAAATTTCTTTTTTGGGACATGTGATATCACGTGTAGGGGTGGCTGTAGACTAAGAAAATAGCTGCTATCACTAATTGGCCTTTCTTGTAGAATGATGCTTCTTTGGCTGCTTTTTCGGATCTTAAAGCTGCACTGGATCAGGTTCCTGTTTTGCAACTACCGGGCTTTCCCAAAGCTTTTATGGTTGAATGTGATGCTTCTTCTACTGGTGTTGGTGCGCTTTTACAGCAGCAAGGGCATCCTATTGCATTTTTCAGCAAAGGATTATCTTCCTCTTACAAAAGGAAATCTGTTTATAACTGGGAGTTATTAGCTTTGGTGATGGCTTCATAGAAATGGAGACATTATTTTACTTGGAAGACAGTTTGAAGTCCATACAGATCATGATGTCTGAAGTTTTTGCTGGAGCAACGCATTAGTACACCTGAGCAACAGAGACCTTTCAAAAAATTACTTCCATTTGACTTCAAGATCAGACATAAAACTGGCTCTTCCAATTAAGGAGCAGATGTTCTTTCTTGGGTTCCACACTCAGCTGATTTGTTTGCCATTTCCATTCTTCAAGCTGCCATCTTTGATGATCATCCCCAAGAAATGTTGCGGGATGATTATACAGCTTCAATTGTCTGTTCATTACAAGCTAATCCGAGGTCTGTCCCTCATTTTGCATTATCTTCTGGGTGTTTATATTTCAAGGACATAATTCTACTGAAGCCCATTCTTCACCTGTTTCTGGTCATTGTCAGATTAGCTGAGCCTCCTGATGGTCTGCTAACCATAAGCAGCAATAAGTAAATGCAAAATTTAAGGGGAAAAGATAACCTTTTTTTTTTTTGCCAAATGAGATAACCATAAGGCATACCCCATTTTAAAGGGACAATAAAGAACATATCATTAGAGATCATAGTAGCTTTTAAAGTCAAAGATAACCATAAACATCACGTTGAAGATAAAACTTTGCCATATCATCAAGTTCATTCTTACTAAATTCATAGGCATTGCAGGCCCGCCAGATCTTGGAATGCATATGAGAAATCACATCTATCTAGCATCAAAATGTATAACGATTTGAAAACAGTGCAGAACTCTAGATCCCAATAGTCTCCGAAGAGTTTTATGTTGAATGCATCAAGAAATAAAGGGCTGCTAGGTTCCTTGTGCACAAGGTTGTGTAATTTATCCTATCAACAAAACAATCAAACAAACAAACAAAAATGGCACGTATCCAAACCAGTAAGGATTGCGTTTTCAATAACCAATTTTGCCCTGATGTATCAACACCGAAAATGGTAATAGCTCACAAGTTGCTGAGGGCACCGTACAATCATGAGCTATTGACTAGCAACTAATGAGTACTTCATTGATAAATTCATTACTTCCTGTTGATAAATACTCCCTCCGGTATCAAATTGATTTTTTTTTTTTTGAGAAATCAAGGATGTAAAATATATATTATGCATATTTATCTTCTTTTTTTTTCAAAACTAATTTATTTTACCCATAAACTAATGTATAATATAATTACATGCAATATATGTTAAAATTTAGTAGTCTAATTTGCTTCCTTAATCTCCACAAAAAATGTCAACTTGACCTTATAATTAGGACTAGATGGAGTAACTTTTTGCCAATATTACTTGAAAAGTAATACTCCTCGAGTCCTAAATATAAGACATATTTACCTAATTTGATAATATTAGAGATGTTAGTTAAGTTATTTAAATCACATGATATTACCAATGCATCATAACCATATACTTATATCTCCACCCTCCCTCTCTTGCGAGTTTATTATTGATGAGCATCCATATAGATAATTTGAGGGAAAATTGAAAACGATTAGAAAGAGATCTTATATTTAAGACTAAACTCACCTCCTTAAATATGTATGGAGTACTATAAAAACTGCTAAGAAAATTAAACTAAAAATGCCGCCAGAATGTGGCTGTACAGGATGACTATCAAATTCAAACCCAAAACCATATCCGATGGTTCTAATGGTTCTAAGAGAAATTTTTAAGTCAACCTGCCGTTTATGGTCTGATTAATCACAAATAAACTCATAATGTATGATGTAGAGTTGATCAAAGGCCTTAAAAAATTACATGGCAAATAAAATTTAGGGTAAAGGGTCAAAAATGACCCTCTACTTATATCCAAGGTGTACCTGACACCTCCTACTATTTTTTGGTTCAAAATTATCCCTGAACTTTCAAAATCGGGTAAAAAATGACCCCACTTTAAATTCAACAAACGTTGACCGTTGCTCTCAAATCTTATGACCAAAAAATGTGAGGTGGAAGCTGAATTGTGGTACACATGGCATTGGAGGAAAAAAGTCAACTCAAATTTCATTTAAACAAAGCAAAAACAGCAAATATTAAAGTAAATGGACACGTGGTAGAATATCAACCCAGGAAAATTTTTTCTTTCGATCAATCAAGCACCACCAGAGCTGATGTTCTCATCTCATGCTTTCTCCTTCCTTCACAATCGCTGACAATTTGGAGGACGGTGAGTTCCGGTTGCCTCCTCAGTTCCTTGACGACGATGTTTTCATCCACCACCACCACGACCACACCAAGGATCTCTTCTTCGCTTCCGAGTTCCCATTCGATTTCCATTCCTCCATTCTCAGTTCTCCCGTTGAGTCTCTCATCGGTTCCAGTGAATCTGAGAGTGACGAAGAAGAACGCATCGCTGATTTGACTCTTCGCATGGCTCATACCACTCTTGACAAACCCAAGGTTCTTATCTTACTCTGCTTTTCTTTCTTTATGTTCGTTAGGCGTGTTATTTTTTTTTTGTTCTTCCAGTTTTTTTAAAACCTTATTCTAATGGCAAGAAATGTCTGTCTGTCACTGTGATTTTTCTTCGTGGATGTTCTTTAGGCACTTTTTTTCCCTCTGTCCTTCAAGTTTTTTTTTGGTTTTGGTAACTGTTTACTGCGAATCATTGAATCCTCCTCCTGATTTCGAAGTGTTCACTCATTGCCCTATTTCTCAATAGCAATTTTGGTTACTTCGTGTATGTTGCTTTTTCTTTTCTCAGTTCGATGCTATATGCTTGATTTGGTGCTTTAATCTATTTTTTTTTAAAAAAAAATCTTATGTGTTTTAAATGCAGAATTCCTTTTTTCTCAACAATTTGGGTTTGGAATGAGAGTTGTTTTCCTTAAGAATGCTTTTGTAAAGAAAAGGGAGTGTGCTGGAACAAGGGTTTTCTTGCCTCATCATGTTAACAATCCAACTATGAATCCAAAAGAAAGCCAGGTAGAGATAAAGTCAGGTCTGTGATGAGTTCCAAGAGATGATGCGGAATAAATTGAGGGAGAGGAAGAAGAGGTGAGGTTCAACAGTCAAACACCTGTATAGATTAATTGCATACATGTACAACACATGTGGGCCCCACACGAGTAAAGTAACGACACGTTTATTGAAGTAACAGTGGAGTCATTGTTGACCTGATTTTACAAGTTGAGGGATAATTTTGAATCAAAAAATAGTAAGGGGTGTCAGGTGCACTTTGGACATAAGAAAAGGATCTTTTTTGACCCTTTACCCTAAAATTTAATCTTCTATTCTTTATGTTTTCTTAATTTTACAAATTGAAAAGGATAAATTTATCTACCAACTTATTGTTTAAGATGTCAAGTCAGATTAAAATTTCTATATCAATACGGTATATTTACCTATAATGGATCAGACCAACCAACCAACGAACGTATCAAATTGGTTTCACCTAAGAATTTTAAGAATTTGAGCAATGATTACATCAATCATGAAATCATTGAACATATTTATTATTCAATTATGTTTATACAGTTTTTTTTTTTTTACTTTCTTTTTGGATTAAATTCAAATTTAAGCAAATTTGAATTATAAAAAATATATTGACCTTGTATAAAAAAGGAAAAGAAAATTAGGGACCGGAGGCAAAAATTAACTTTGGCGCGAGTCAAGCGCGTAATCTACAAAAATTAAAGGTTTTTCTCCTAATTATAAAAGTTAACCTGAAATTTCGCGAACCCTAATCAGGGCATGGGTATATGACTATATTCACTATTCAGTGACCCAATACCTCACCTCAGCATGCCCTTTGGAAAGGCAAAACTCCCATGACCGACCCTCAACCATCAGGAATCAACTCTCAGGCCGACTTTTAAAAATTTTTAAATTTAAAAAAAGAAAAGTTAATCTCTCTCACAATCGTTGTCAGAGTCAGCTCCACGTGGATCTTTTATCCAAAGTCACATCCCCACTTATTCTCGCAATCATTTTTTTAAAGTAAAATTTAGATGACGTGATAAAGGTAATAATATGATTATATGAATATACTTTTTTAACAACAAAAATTGCTTTTTGGCTCACTAACAATCAAAAGGTAGGGCTCCTAACTCATGATTTATTGGGGTTTGTCTTTATAGACGCTAGAACATGAACATTTTATTTTGTCCACATAGATAGGTTTTACCCAATTTCACAACCAAGAATCAAATGCACACTAAGATAGTCAAATATTTAATATTTTACCAACTAAACTGTGCTAATAATATGAATATACTGTGATATACTGTTGTTTGAAGGTTTAGATAGAGGTGAGCATATCAAAATTAAAATTAAAAAAAAAAAATTTAACCGATCGAATTCATTTTGAGAATTCGATTTTCATTTTCGTGTACAATTCGGTTATTAAAAAGTAAAAACTTAATTGTTTAAAACCAAAAATCCAAACTATGAGTAACACTAATAACAAGTTAACAACTCAGATATTCCTCATAGTATATGGTACTCCTACTCCCTCTGGTCATAAATATAAAAGGTAACACTGCAATTTTTTTGGTCCAAAATATAAGAAGTAATATCCAAAAGTCAAAGTAATAAATGCATGTTTTCCATTTCTACCATTGTATATTAATAAATGCTGAGAGGAGAGAGTGTGTATAATAAATGAGTAAGATTTAAAATGTAAAATTTACCTATAATAAATGATTCCAACATGTTTTTATTGGTATGTTGAAAAAAGTTGACTATCTCTAATAATAAGAACAAGAGGGAGTATGTTTTATTATATATATATTTTTACGATAAATACATGTTGCAACATGTTTCTAGGCGCTAATTGATTTTTTTGAAAAATACTAAATAAGTTACTTATAAATTGATTTGTTTGAATTTTTTCTCTAACGGGTTAATTTGGCTTATAAGATAAAAGATAATCTATCTAATAATATGTAAAACAAGTTATAATTAAATGGCTCGTTTCGTTTCCCTAATCCTTTTTAAAAAAAAAATCAATCAAGTCTTATATTTAATAACGGAGGAACACTAAACTCCATGCGAATCCAAACCGAAATATCTCGGATAATTTGGTCTCCTTAAATTTAGTTAATTGGTTCTGATTCCGTGTTTAAAAGTAGCATTATTTGGTCTAGTTTTAGTTAATTCAGTTGTCACCGAACAATTGTATCTAGTTTTAAAATTAATTAAGATTAAGTTTTTTAAAAAAAAGATTAGGATTATACTGAAGATAATGAACAATAATTTAGTAATTCTGTTACTATTGCCAGATTATACTAATAATACCGTTTGCTGGCATTAAAAAACAGAACCATATATATATTATTGATAATGCAGCTCTCGGTGCACTCGTCATAATAAGCTTCCAGAATTCTTTTGTATATTATCGGCAGGGAAGAGAGTTCTCGGTTGGAAAATCAAATTCCTCACACAAAACCATCAATGGCCAATCACGAAGATCTTCCAATTCCAGTTTTCGATTCCCTTGAGCCTGTTTATGGCGAAGGATCTTTGCTAGAAGAGGCTCACCTTCGTTTTGACCATTTGAAGTCTAAATTTCACCAAGTTTTCGGTCATCCTCCTGAAGTTTTCGCCCGCTCACCTGGTTCTTCCTCTTTCTCCTTCCATTTTTGTCTCTTTCTTATTGATTACGGTGGAAATTTATTGTCTTTTGGGTTGCAGGTAGAGTGAATTTGATTGGGGAACATATTGACTATGAGGGGTATTCTGTTTTGCCTATGGCAATTCGGCAGGATACTATTGTGGCAATTCGGAAAAACGATGCTGAAAATGTTCTTAGAATTGCTAATGTGAATGATGAGAAGCATGCTATGTGTACCTATCCTGCTGATCCTGACCAGGTTGGTTTTCATGTTCTTGTTTGAATTTGAATTATTGCCTAATAATTGTGGGTCCCTCCTGGTTTTACCCTCAAAAAGTTTAACATTGATGACATTCTGCCCCATTGTTTTACTTTTTGAAAACATGCTTGTTCTGATCATTGATCATTGAGATTTCTGGCCAAATTTATATGTTGGTTTATTTGCTCTTGTGCCGGTTTTCATGTAGGCACTTGACTTGAAGAATCACAAATGGGGGCATTATTTTATATGCGGGTAAGCCAGAAAAGGGAGAGATCCTGGCGTTTTATTTTATTACTGTCAGTCTTTTAATTAAATAAAGAGAATTTTTTTTTTTTTACTGATTGATATTCTAAATTGACATCATGATTATTGAAGGTACAAAGGTTTTTACGATTATGCAAGATCAAAAGGACTGGATGTTGGTGAGAAAGTTGGACTTGATGTTCTTGTTGATGGAGTAGTTCCTCAAGGTGCGTTTCTGTCATCTTAAATACTCTACCGGATAGTCTTTCGTTGTAGCTGGAGTTAAATTGAAGAAATAATATATAAACTGTTTATACAGGTTCTGGACTATCAAGCTCGGCAGCGTTTGTCTGTTCTTCTACAATTGCCATTATGGCTGCTTTTGGAGTGAACTTCCCTAAGGTAAGTCGTGGATTATACTTTTTACTTTGAGCGTTTTTACTTTCATTCTATCACATCTATAAAATAAGCTGAATTGCCAAGTTCTCAAATTATTTCGCAGCATGTAAAACATTTTTATAGTAATGATTCGGATATCTGTTTACTTTATATTTCAAGTTGAGCAGGAATGAATATTTTCAGTTGGATGGCATGATTGTATTATTGGAATGCAGTTTGTGTTTATTTTCTAGTTTCTGTAATAGTAGAAATTGAATTTATACTGAATTTATGAGGACTTTTTTTTTTTTATGTTTTATAAAATAGTATATCTAGTTAGTTATTGTCTACATCTTTGGGTAATAATTTAACATTTGTGATTGTGATTTACCGACATTATAATCACCTGTTACATAGACAAAATTACCCTATGCTTGCTTTGTAAGCATGCTTTTGCTGTAAAATATATTTGATGTTCTTCTTTATGTGAAAATATATATTTTATCAGTTCTAACATTCTCACATTGTTCACAGAAAGAAATTGCACAACTTACATGTGAATGTGAAAGGCATGTTGGAACACAAGCTGGCGGAATGGATCAGGTTATACACATATTTGATTCAAGTTGTACTCTATCTTTCTTTTAAAAAAAGGAATATGTCTCTGTGACTTGTCCTAGCCTGTTTTTTTTTTTTTTTTTTTTTTTAAAAAAGTCAATTTCCCAATTAATAGTATTTTTGTCAGGATTTGTGAGTTAATTACGGTTAACTAGATTAGGCTATAAATTAAAGGGTCGGGGGATTTTGTTATCCATGCTCTAATGCTATCAGTGGTATCAGAGCCTGAAACTGATGGTTTTGGGACTAATTAATTTTGTTTGTTGATCTTACTCTTAAGCTATTCTAACATTGTACTAAAACCAATGATTTTCTTATTTAATTTGACAGGCAATCTCTATCATGGCCAAGATTGGATTTGCTGAGCTTATTGATTTCAACCCCATTCGTGCTACAGATGTGCAGCTTCCAGCTGGTGGGACTTTTGTAATTGCCCATTCTTTAGCAGAGTCTCAAAAGGCTGTCACTGCTGCTACAAACTATAATAATAGGGTTGTTGAATGTCGTCTGGCTTCTGTAAGTAATTTTTGTCACAAAATTGCTTTCATTTTTTCTCAGTTGTCATTTCTTTCTTGAATATAATGAACTAGGATAAAGCCAGTGATGAAGAATTGTGAGGAGGGTTTTGGTGCAATCAACCTTCTTGACCACTCTCCACTGCTTTGATTTCCTTGCCATCCCCCCCCCCCCCCCCCCAAAAAAAAAAAGCTTTGAATTAGCTGCCTGTGTGTGTGCGTGATCCTGTTATATGCATACTTATAGAAATCTTTTTGTCCAGGTAGATGTGCAACTTATCGCACCTTATTGCAAATCATATATTTAAACTCTCACTTGTGCTCATGGATACTGTTCCAGATTGTGCTTGGCATAAAGCTGGGAATGGAGCCACAAGAGGCAATATCAAAAGTGAAAACATTGTCAGATGTAGAAGGGTTATGCGTAACCTATGCTGGTAACCATGATTCATCTGATCCTGTCCTTGCTGTCAAGGTACTAAATTTAACATGACATTATGAAATCCTTCTCTGGTATTTCAAGTTTTAAATCCCTGAAAATCTTCTGATCTGAAACTTATGTAACTTGTTATTTTGATCAATATGGATTTATGTAATTTGTTTTGCTTATATCCATGATATTTACATGGCTTGTGCTGTTTAAATAATTATAGTAAAATCTATACGCCAAAAGAATTATAATAAAATTTCTTTGATACAGGAATTTTTGAAGGAAGAGCCATATACAGCTGAAGAGATTGAGGAAATTACTGGGGAAAAGCTTACCTCAGTTTTGAGCGGTAATGCAGCTTATTTAGAAGTTCTTAAAGTTGCTGAGCACTTCAAGTTGCATCAGGTATTTCTTATTCTTAGTGTTAAGATCTTTATATCATCACTTCTCTTTTTCATTTTTAACAGTTTGCTTTAACGTCTGGGTGGTTAGCTGTCCATGTTAATTATGGTTTTTCATTATAACTGCTGCATGGACGTTGTTTAGTATCTGGAAGGCAGACATGCATCGTTTCTCTAATCATTAAATGTCTATTATTTTCTTGTGGCTTTTGTGTTGAATGGTGTCAATGAACATTTATTGCTTCAATATTTACTATCTTGTTGCTACCATTGTGTGATATGATTTTGATCGTTTTGCTTCCAGAGAGCTGCCCATGTGTACTCAGAGGCCAAGAGGGTGCATGCTTTCAAGGACATTGTCTCATCAGATTTAAGGTAAGTCTTTTCAATTTGGTCACAGCTTTATCACTTCATGAATGCTCTTTGTTTTTTGTATAATTCTTATGCAATAGACTCTGGCCTGAAAAAATTGATAAAATGTTTAGCAGTCCTTAATGTAAAATGTTTATGTCCAAACATTGAAGCATGTATTGATGTTCCAAAAACTATTGAATGGAATTCTATTTATTGGGTATCCTGTTATTTTTAATGTGTTGACAATTTGGTGTGGACATTGCAATCTTACTACAGCAAATTTTTGCGAAAATGCTTCCTAGCTTTAAGAATCTACATTCAGAGAAGGTCCTTTTATGATGAAAATTGGATTATGGGGCAGTAGTTTGACAATTTATTTCTTCATCTTCATTAAAATTTCATTTTTTTTTTTGGTCCCTTTCAGAAGGTGCTGTGTCAATTTTTTTTAACTTTTACTCATGCTTCTCTTTCAGTGAGGATGAAACACTCCAAAAGCTTGGTGACCT
Source organism: Mimosa bimucronata (assembly GCA_037074515.1). Taxonomy (NCBI): domain Eukaryota; kingdom Viridiplantae; phylum Streptophyta; class Magnoliopsida; order Fabales; family Fabaceae; genus Mimosa; species Mimosa bimucronata. The sequence continues at coordinate 35,289,929 of CM073444.1, forward strand.
TATGAATGAGAGCCATTATAGCTGCAGTGTATTATACGAATGCAGGTGTGTATTGTTTGCTTGTTCTGTTTTTTATATGATAAGTCTGCCTGTTCCTTTATGATCTGTTATCATACAAAACCTTTGCAAAGTTATCTCATGAAGCTGTGCAATGTGGTTTTTCTTTACTTAATGTACCATTAATTATTTTTTGTCTTTGCTTGTTATGGCAATCAGCTGTCCGGATTTGGAAGAACTTGTAAGCATCTGTCGCGAAAATGGTGCTCTTGGGGCGAGGCTTACCGGCGCCGGATGGGGTGGTTGTACTGTCTCTTTGGTGAAAGAGAGCCTTGTCCCACAATATATTCTGAACTTGAAGGTCTGATGATAACTCTTAGACTGTCTTCTGATTTTTTATTGGTTATTTGGGAATTAACATTGGTTAATAATGCTGGATTTTGGACATCAAATTGCAGGAACAATATTACCAGTCTAGGATTGACAAGGGAGTAATCAACAAAAATGAGCTTGGGCTTTATGTATTTGCTTCCAAGCCTTCAAGTGGTGCTGCCATTTTGAAGTTTTAAGTGCCATTCCAACTATGAAACTTTTTTCACTTTTGTAACTGAAACCATGTTAGAGATGGTCCTTTTTTATTCTCATATGTTTGTTAATAATCAATAATTATGTTTAAACAATAATAATAATAATGTTGCCAAAAGAGCAACATAGTTGTGTCTTTTAGTCAGAATCAGCAGTGCTCTTCTCAATGTGAGTTTAATTAACATTTTAGATTATTTTCTCAGTCAATGTTACTAAGCATTCAAACGTTCAATCAATGTATAAAGTATAAACTCAAATTTTCTACCTTTACTATAATATGAAATATAAATTTTTTTTAAAAAAAAAGATAAACTATTCGTGAGCTTTTTCTCTTATACCATTCATAAGTGATAAATTCATTTCATTCCATATTGTGCTCAATATATGGGAAATCTAACATATTTTATATTATACAATAATGTTGGGTTATCAGAATTGATTTGATTCGCTAAAACCGCGTAACTTCAAATTCAAATAAATTAAAAATTGTCCTTGATGATCCAAGATATTGGTGTGCTAAAAATGTGCACATGAGCTTGTTACTTAATTTATTGGATCATTAGATGCTAAATTGTTGGATTGGAGTACAGCCCCACATGGTATCATCATGAAAATAGGCCTCAATTATTGGGTTCTCAGCTTAAAGGATTATTCGGCGTCTTAAACGCATATTCTAAATGAGACTGATTTTTTTTCCTATATAAGAAAAAAATAACAGGGTAAACTAAAAATAACTTCAAATTTGAAACTAGTATTTCGTTTTCATTAACTACTAAGATGTTTACCAATAACGAGCACAATTTGTGTATATAATTGCCAAGGATAAAATAAGGATGTGTTTTGCGCGCGCAAAAAAAAAAAAAAAAAAGATATGATTGCCAATTACTAAGTCATATCTATTGCAAATATTTTTAGATTTCTTCATTGATTACCCTTATTTCAAGGATGAATGAGATACTTATACACATTGTTGTCAAACTCGCGAGTTGACTCTCTGATTTTACCGTTTTTACGGCTCTACCTAATCAAAACGTGTCACGAGTCACTGAGATTCGTATCAGCTGTAAATTCGGTAAAAACTCACGAGTTTACATGTTGAATTTACAGTTTTTACGTTTTTACCTTATAGAAAATCGTGTTAACTTGTTATAAATTTTATGTTGATTATTTTTATTTGAATTATTCAATAAATTTATATATAAATTTCATAGAAATTTCTTTATTGAGTTAGATAAAGTATGAATGTTGATATATTTAATACCAATTATTTATATTTAAAATATATGTAAGTCAAATTATTATTATTTTTTGTATTTCTTATCTAATTATATACTGAAAATATGTATTTATTAATAAAGGTAAACTCTTACGAGTTTACGATTTGAGCTTACGATCCGATTTTATATTTTTCTCACGAGTTTACTTAAACTCACGAGTTTGACAACCTTACTTGTACAAAAAAAAAAAAAAAGGACGAATGAGATACAAACATGATGCTTATCAAGGACAGGTATCTTCTGTAGAAAAAGAAAATTCATTCATTAATTTCAAGAGTATAAAAAATAAATTTAAGAATAAGTATCATACAATTAAATATTTTTCTATTTGTCATATAAATTTAAGATATCTATTTTAATTTATTTTCTATGTTTATTTATTTTTGGAGTACCCCACCCGGGCTTCACATTCTTTTCCAGCTGAAGTAACGTCACCAGCTTATAATAAAACATACTAGTATATTTTTAAAAATATATAATGTTTTCCTGTTTAATAAACATAAAATAATCCAAATTACATATAGTTTGCTTCATCTTTCTCATCTATTGATATATATTAATGGTGACTTGGTTCATAATTAATGCTAAAAATAAATATTCTTTTTTGGGAAAATGACAGAAAAATTACTAGTGAATTTTAAAATCCTAAATAGAAGATTTTAACTAGTTAAGTATAGATATTAACAATTGCAAATCACGTATCTGAAATTTTAAAATTCAAAAAAATATTTTTCTATCATTCCCCTCTTTTTATCCCAAAATTTACTCCATGCAAAAGGTCAATCCAATACTTTGAAGCAATAATATGAAAACTAATAAAATTATGTACTACTGATTTCCCACCTCAACACACATATTTATATATTTCTTTTTTGACTTTTGAAAAACGAAACCATATTTATTTCGATGTTTTGATAGGCTGAGTTAAAAAATTAATTTTTCTTTAAAAAAATATTCCTTGTACACATGACTAAAAACTGATTCTAAAAGCAACCATTTTTAAATAATAACAACAACAATAACGTATTAGTGACAAATAGTAATACAGTATAATATATAGTAAAAAGTATTTTTACCTAATCCTCTCTAAAACATTTCGTTTTTGGCCACACACCCTCCCTAAAAGCTGAAAATCAAAATAGATAGATTAAAAATGTAAACCTCTATTACCAAAAAAAGATCAAATTTCTAAAAGGAGGTTTAGATGGAAAGTAGAGAGAGAGAGAGTTATTTTTGAAGGGAAAGAAAAATAAAGATGACTAAATAGGGGGGAAATTATAAAAAAGAAAAAAAAAGGATGAAATTGATGGCCAAGAAAAGGACCACAATGCCCAGCTGGCAACTGTCGGCGCGGCAATCCTTTCTTCAATCTTCGGCTTCCTCACAATTCCATAGTACCCAAAATACAGCACACCATGTTTTATGGTTTTCGTTTTAAAATATGGCATTTTGAAAGAATCTAACCAGTAATCTCCCTGGGAAACAAAGCAAGGTCAGTGCTTTCTCCGTTTCTTCCTGTACCCGTCTTGTTTGTTTATAATCTCTGGCTTTCCTTACCTCTGGAATTTCAACTCTTCCATTCTTGGCCCATCTTCTCATCTGGGGTTCTTTCATTTCTTCTCTCGGAAGGTGTTTTTTTTTTTTTTTAACCTTTCTTCTTGTTCTTGTTTGTTGTTTGTTGTTATTATGATGGCGGCCCCTTAGTTCAATGCTGTTGGGTTTTGGGTTTTTGTGTGGGTTTTTAATCTTTTGAGTTATTGGTTTCTTTAGGCCAAATGTAACTTAGTATGACGTGGGTAGTGAGAAATTTCTGTTACATTTTGTGGGGTTGGTTGATTGAATATTTTTCATGTCTTCCCCTTCTTCTGGGGTCAGGTGCTAGATGCACTTTGGTGCTTTTGTTAGGGCCATGGGCCTTTTTCTGGTTGTTCTGTTCTTGTTTTTTTCCCTCATTCTTTTTTTGTTGTTGCAGTTTGTGAATGGTGCTTTTAACTCGCAGTTTCTAGATTTTCAATGTGACCGATTCTATTTTGACCTCGTAATGCAGAGTCTGTTCACCCTGGGGATTGCATTTTAGTTGTTGGAAATCTGAGTTTTTGACAGAAGGGCTTCAAAAGAAGGAATTGGGCAGCTTGCAGTGAACATTGTGAATTTTCCATACGTGTGTTTGTGTGTGTGTGTGTGTGTATTGAAACGTGGTCGGTTTGAAGTTTTCTGGATTCTCAGTTGTGGTCGTGTTTAGAACAGACAAGTTATTTCTTGATAATTTTTGTCATTCCAAGGGGCTGTTAGGAGATAGATTATAGATTCGATTAGGTTTGTGACGTTGCAATGGGTCTAATAAATGCAGAAAATAAGGATGCTGAGTTTGATCTTGAAAAAGGGTGGTCTGAATCTGTAGACAACTCAAAGAACGAATCTAGTCCATGTGCTGCAAAACAAGAAAAGTCATTGTTTGCAAAGGTTTCTGGTGGTCTTGTTGGTACAGAGGAAGAAAAGCAAAGTTTGTATTGTAATGAGTCAAAATTAATCAGTGTTTCCAAGGATGTGTCAGACAAGTTGTTCTCTGGAATAGATTCAGTTGACATGGAGAAAGCCCCAGTAAAGGAGAAACGAAAGAAGGGCAGTAATAAAAAGGCACCCAAACCTCCAAGACCTCCACAAGCTCCATCACTGGATGCGGCTGACCATAAGCTAATCAGGGAGCTCACAGCACTTGCCATGTTGAAGCGTGCAAGAATAGAGCGCTTGAAAGCCTTAAAGAAGATGAGAACGTCTAAATCATCGTCTCCCAGCAGCAGTAGCAGTATACTTGCCACAGTGTTCACTGTTGTTTTTTGCATTGTGATAATATTCCAAGGTGATGTTTTGTGATTGAAGTAAATATTTATCTTGCATGCAGAATTGTATTGCTAATAGCCTTATACCATGCTGTGAAAAACTGAGTTGTGGTTAGAGTTAGGCTTACACATTATATAACCATTAGAACGTTGCCAATTGTTGAGTTGAGTTTTAGACCAATGTATTACATTGGCAATTTAGTCAACTTCAGAATCCGAAATTTATTTGTTGCCTATACCCATTAGTATTGTCTGCAAAGCTTGACCCTTTTAATTTCCTGACCAAAGAGGTCTGTAATTTGTCTGTTGCTTACATGAAAGTCATTACTCGGCGTAGAATGGAAACCACTGTAGTTTATATATGATGAGTATTCTCTAACGAAATGCAATGTCTTGAAATTTCAACTTTAGTCATTAATAGCTAATTCTACTTCCAATGTTCTCATATTTGATCCTTATTTTAGCCATCTTTTTTTATCCTGGTTTGAGATTGTTAAGCTGTCGTAAAAATTTAGGATTTCAAAGATCAATGAGGCAAAAGGCCTTCCATTATGAACTAGTCCTTTTAGATGTTTAGCTCATTAACTTTTCTTCAAATTAGGAATACTTTAACATCCATAAGATATTGAAACTTGCTTGAAGGGGATTTTATTGACAAAAGAGTATCCATCCTCATGAGATTTATTTGGCACTTGGATTATGGTGATGGCCTACCTGACTATGTTTTAGATTAGGTTCTATCCATGCGTTCTGTTGTGTTTACATCTTTTCTATTTTTACCCACAATTCTTGGGGCCTTTGGTGTGTGTGTGTGTGTGTGGGTGGGTGGCTAGGTGTGTGGCGCGTTATAACCCAAATTTTCAGCATAAACCTATTTAGAATGCAAGATGAGAAATTAAGTTGTGAGAATAACATTGTTTGTTTTCCCAATGACCTAGTAGCCTTTCGTGCCAGAAACTGTCTTCAATGTCTCTTATGGTCCAAGAAATTTATTTTTGCAGGCATGTCATCTAGAAGCAGTTCAGAGGCAAGCTTCCAGGGATCTCCTCTAGTTTCAGCTCAATACCCCCTCAATCCATTCGCAAATAACCCTAATGCTTCCAGTTTAGAATCTCACAAGTAAGTTAAATTTTTCAACCATATTCATATAACAACACAACACCATGTTGCAGCCTTTTAATGTTAATTTCTGCTCTTCCATGTTGTCTCGCAGTTTTGTAAAGCAGGTCACAAGTTCAGATAGGTCAAAACAAATGAGAAGACGACGCAGGGTTTAATGCATTTTTTCCCAAGAAATAAAAATAGTGCAGTATTTGGCCAATAAAAGAGGGTTTAGTAGTGTTCTTATTCCTCTCACACAAGCCTTTTGTTCTGTTTTGTCTGTTTACATAAAAATTCTCTTTTGTTACGAAACTGAGTATCAGAACTTGGTGGGTAACTTACCCCTTCATGTATATTAATCAATGTTTAGGGGGGTGAGTAGCATAGCTGTACTGCTAGTAGTGTTCTTCATTGGCTTTCCCATTTTTTTTTTTTTTGGGCCTTTTTGGCTAATGGCAACTTCCTGTTGCTGCATTGTTTCAATGGTTGTAAGTTGCATAATATTCCCAAATGTTGAAGGAATTTTTTTTCCCCCTTAAGAGTCTTCAGGAGTATATGACTATTCTCATAATCTCACTTATAAAGAATTGATGAGTGGACTCGGCATCAAATCTATTATTTTAGTATGCCTTTACATATCTACTATGTGATTGTTTTTATTTATTAATTTGCTAAAACTGGGTCCATCTGAATTAGCATCATTACATATCTTTTGTGGGTTCACCTTGATTGCAGTAGCACCAAAATGATATTGACACAAGAAGTAAAAGAAGCCATATAAAGCATAAGGCAACAATCCTTCCTGCAAATATTAAAATTGTCATGATTGATTCTTTATATATATATATAGATAGATACATCATTCCCTCCTATGAATTGAAGATACAAAAACCCTAAAAATGTGGGGTGGGAGTGGTGAGGATTTCATTATGATGTTTTTTTGTACAACTATCCCATACCCCGCTCATGTCTCATAGTCATTATAATTCTTTTTTCTTTGCCTTTTTAAGACACCTAAGAACGCGGACGTTAAAGAAGGAATTCAAATTTAGCCATTTTTTGTTTCATTTTTTTTATATATCTAGCAATTACAAAGAGCAAAACAAAAACATGAACATAGAGGTAAGATTTGAACTTCACCTGCATTTAATTTTTTTGTCATTTTTAATACACACACGGATTTAGATCTAATTTAACAAATGTCATTATCCATCCCTAATCATTAAAAATACTACAATGCTCAACAGTTAACGTCTTGGCATCACTCGCATGCAATAAAATCATAACTTTAACGTTTTCCTATTAAAAATTGAGCATCTGCCAAATTGTTGGTTGTAATTTCTTATTAGCAATAGCCTAAAATGGGGATTAGCTGATTTGTTGCAATCAAGGTTATATTACATTGTTATTATTATTATTTTTTTGGTAAAAATATATTACAATATGTTATTGTGACAACCAAACACCTAAACATCAGCCAATCTTTTCCTGCCTAAAACTGAGCATCCACCAAATTGAAGCTCGTGAGTTCTTACTAATTGTTTGATATCTTGATGCGAAGACACATTTTCTAGGAGACTTAACCTGGCTTGCAAGAAAACACTAAAGTTTTCTTTTACGGTCAGAAAGGTATGCCTTCTGTAATATATAATACAATCATTATTGCTCTCAAATTTTTCACATGAGATGGTTGAGCCTTGTTAGTTTCAAATGTGGCGTGCCAGTTTGGACTCCTTTTCAATTGTTTTTCTTTTCCTGTAGAATATGTTGCGGTTCTTGAGGAATAGCTAAAACATACATGTGATCTCACATGTGACACCTTCTGTCAACCGTAAAACAAAACATTAAGGGAAAAGTTGACCTACGAGCCCTTCAACATCTCATAGGAATTTCAATTTGACACCTGTAACTTACATCTCTACTTCACGTTCACCCAAAATGAGAAAATTCTAGATGCTTGCCCCTGAATTTTGTTTTGTTGTTTTGCATTTATTAATTTAGTTCTAGTCGTCGTCTTCCTCAAAATCCCCCACTGAGATTTTTTATAATCCAACCATGGCCACTATCCTATCTTTCAATAACCACCAAGAGATTTTGAGAAATGGCAGAGAATAGAACCTTTTGGTCTTGGATAGCTACTTGAGATAAAGTACAAACGCTTGCCATGTCCTAAGTTTCTCAACATTTGACTAAATAAAATTTCTTCATGGCTTATATTACTTTACCTCTTATTACTAAAATATAATTAAAAAAAATCACATTTTGAAACGTTTTCTGGAGATATGTACTTCAAAAATAAAAGGGAACACTGTGTATTCAAAAAGGCTAATACTCTGTTATGACTAAAATGCTGAAGCAGGGGACATGGTACAATGGTCCAAACAGAGACAACTCAAGAGTGACTGAACATTAACAATAGCTGCTTCAAAGTACATATATATATATATAAATATATATATTTCACACACCCAATAAATAAACATCAAAATTTGATAGAGAGGGAAAAAACAAAAAAGGGGTAAGAGAAAAATTAACCCTTGAGTAATAATAATTTCATTATAGCAGCAGCCACACCAACAAGCTTCTGCATAATCTCATTTCTATCCTCCAAAAGGGACTTATTCTGAGGAGAGGCTGAGAATTTCTTATCACAATTGTTGATTTCTTTGGCTGAATCAGAGATACAGTAACTGGCAAATCCAAATCTGCCTTGGCTAACAGCATCAGCAGCTTGTGGGAGAGTGTACTTGACAATTGGTATATAAGACTCTGCACAGAACGCTAAGGCCTGCTCTAATTGTTGATCTGAGGTCTGCTTGATGAGCCCTTCTATGTAATTCAGAGTGTCACTTGCATTTGCTAGAAGATTGTTCACCATTACAAGAGCAGCCCCTTTGAGATCAGGTTTAGGGGTGAGAGGATTTGAATGGAGGGTGGCCATACAAAGGTCATAAAAAGGTGTCTTTCTGCATATCTGGTCTATAAAATCGCCATTACTGCTTGTGTTGAAGTCAGAGGATTGGTGGGTTGGTCTGAACAGAAGAGAAGAGAGAAGAAGATAAAGAAGGAGTGGATATGAAGAAGAGAGTACAGAGGCTGAGCTGAATCTGAAGTTGAAGCTTCTCATTCTTCTGTCTTGAGAGGGAAAATGGAGGATGAAGAAGATGATGATAGTGATGGAGGAGTGAAGGTGGAATGTCTCTGAGGTTTGTGCCTGAGCCTGAGAGCCTGCTATTTATGGTTAGTTTGGTCGTTTGGTGAGTTAGAGATTGGGAAGTTTGCTTGTCGCTATTTGGAGAAAAAGAAAGAGGTGAAAAAAATATTTGAAATCTGTTGTTGGTATTAATGTGATGAGGGATATGTTTGGTATTTGAACACAATTAAAAAGAAAAAAAATATTTTTATAAACAGATTTAGTCTACAAACATACCAGAGATGCATAATAATAGTCATATCATATGAATGAACATGATTAAATTAAAAACGTTTTATGCCAAGTGTAAGAAATGGAAAGCGATTAGGCAAATGTGATATTATTGGAGCAATATACGTGATAATAATAAAGTTTGAAGCTTTATTTGAAGTCTAATCATGTGTGTGTAGAGAGAGAGGGGTGTTGAAATTTGCAGGTATTGAGGAAACCATGGGCTGGAAAGAAGGAAAAGGAAGGTGTTTTTGTACACAAAGTTTAAGGTTTGAGGAGCATTGGGGTAGCCCCATGTATCACGGATGTCTCCTTTTCTTCTTCTCATACTTCTTTTTCTGTTTGTTCTGATCCCACCATTGATTCTAGGGTTCACTGGAGGCAGAGAAGAGAGTGGGAGAGATGCGTAAACAATTATTATTGAGTGAGATTATATACTTTTTATCTTGGAAGGATCACCTATATAGGATCCAAGAGAGTAAATTAAAAATGTGCTTAGATAACAAATGTCTCCAACAATTCTATTTAAAAAAAATATAATTAAAATATCGATTTTTTTACCAAGAAATCATTGATTCCAACAACCCCAATATATAAGTCATTTAAGTTGTTTAAATTTTAAATCTATTTTAAAAAAAATACTCTACAATCTTAGCACTAAGGGGCAACATGAACATATGATGGGTGTAGCCCAGATTATTGAGATGGATGTATGGTCATATAAAAAATGACAAGATACGTAATGATCATTTATGCGAACGAGTTGGAGTGGACCTGTTAGTGAGAAAATGATAGAAAATCGTTTGATATGTGCTTTGGACATGTCCAAAGAAGGTCATTGGATGCGCTGAGGAGAGTAGATCAAAGAATATGGAATCTTATGTCAAGGGAGACCGAAGTGAATACAGTAAAGTTGTAGAGCGAGATATTTTAAATAATAACATATGTAAAGATTTGGTTACCAGTAGAATACAATAGTGTTGTACAATTCATAAAGTAGGCTATATCTAATTGGATAATGCTTTGTTATTGTTATATCTTGCAATCTCATATAGACAATATAACTGGACAAGGTCTTCTAATATGTGAATAGTATGAACCTAATGGTAATGAATCTTATTATGATTTGTTGTTCATGTGCTGTGTACATTAATTCTCCATATTTTTTAAGAACCTAATTGTCATTATTTTAAACTTTTAAATTTAGACATCACTTTCTTTTTATCTTTGTTTTTGAAATTTTCCCCACCGATTCTTCTATTCCCACATTTGGCTTTTGTGCACACAGGTTTTAGTTAACTTTATTATTTCACTGATTAAGAATTTTACATTTTTATTTTTATTTATTAAATCATTGTTAATTAAAAATTAAGAAAAAAATCTCACACTCCCCAAGGACTACCTAATTGGCAATTATAGTATTTTAAAAATAAAGTTGAGACGGACAGAACATCATCAGCCAATGCACTGGGGAAAAGAGACATGTATTATATTAACTAATAATTTTAATTTTTTCTTATTTACAAATTTAGGTCATGCGATTTGAAGTACTTAACATTGTTTTTTTTTTTTTGGCTGAAAACTTAACATGGTTCATATGCACACATTTAATTACTCAATTAACAAACAGGATTGCTCTGTGTACAAGAAAATAAAATAATAACAACAACATGATTAATCGGTACGGTTCCAAGTGTCAATAGACGCACTATTAACGTTGGAGCTAACAAGTTAAATAAATGTAACACCTTTCTTATGGGCGTATAGTAGAATTGTACACATGGAAACTATTAAGAAATACTACATGTTTTTAAGGGTTTTTTTTTATAGAGAAGAAAGCGATAAAATTACATTACAGTACAAGAAATAAACATGTGCAAATTATCTAAAGGAATTAAATGAAATCCAAAAGGCATGTTCAATGCATGTTTAGATAATAAATCCGCTTCAAAATTGTTGTTTCTGTTAACTTTTTGAAGGTCAACCACTCAATTCCTTTGAAGCATTTGATGATTTTGAAGGATTAAGCTCCAATCTTCATGAAGATCGTTGCTCCCATCCTTAATAAGCTTGATAGCTTCCGAAGAATCATTTATCAAACGAACTTGTCTATGGTTCCCATCCCATGCCCTTTTGAGGCCAATATGACATGCCCAGAGTTCTGCTGAAACAGGATCTCCATTTTGAATATTTAGCATAAAAGCTTCAATTATATTACTATGAGCATCTCTGATAATACCTCCACATCCCGCCTTCCCATCCACAGTTTTTAAGGGTTATTACTAGCATCTCCCTTACAATTTTAGCAAAGATTGGTTTTAATTCATATAGTTTTAAATAGTAGCTTTTTTGTCCTTATTGAGTTATTGTTTGATAATGACTTGGTTTAAATTTAGGGGCTACTCGTCTTGCATTTCTCATCACGGAAAAAGAATTATATTGAAAATGTTCCTAACCCCCTTCGGAGAGCCATGTATTGTAAGTGATCAGAACCCACCCAGCTTTTCACTTTAGCTGTTGTTATTTAAAGCCTTACTCGTTTAAAGCTTTTTTATCCCCTCTTTCTTAGGGGAGATAGTATATGAAAGCCTCTTCAGTAAACCCTTTCTGCTTCTATTTTTGAATCTGGATGGCAGCTTTGATTGGAAAAGAGAGTGTTTCAGTTATGGTTTAGGGCTAGTGAGTTACTATACATTCGTGAAGGCAAATGCTTGCGTCCGCCACTTGTTTGCCGACCAGCAGCAGGGGCCTCGGCCTCCAAAGGTATGTGTCATTGGTGAAACTTTTGTGGTGGGGGTTCTTGGACCTCCCATAGGAGAGATACTTGTCCAACCCACATCCGGTAACGTACGTACTGGCCCAGCTATAGATAGTGACGGGACTAACATTCAGCTATCTTAACAAATACATAAACCAAAACTTGTTCAAAACTAAGAGACAAAAGTCAAAGCTTGTTAAAAGTATATAACAAGTCAAATTTTAATTCTAATCCCTGTTCATCTAAAAAGTTTTAGTTTTGATTCTCATAGGTAAGCTTGTATTAAAATCAAGACTGTTGTAAGTAATAAATTTGATGTTAACATTTTTAAAAAAAAAATGTTAATTGATGCAGAAAAACTCATTTTGATTGTATGAAATTTTGTGGTTGGTCCCTGAAAGTTCTATTTTTTATTTGTTTCTGCGATTGTAGAGCTTATTGATCATTAGATCCTTTCTCAATGCTAATAGAAGAGGAAGGAAGAAGAAAAGGTTCTTTTCTTTTGCTAATAATGAGATTTCATTTGGATCCAACCTCTCTCATGATTGCAGGTATATTAAAGTAATACAATCAATTGAACCTTTGTGCTTCACTTATCTTATAAATTATTATAGAATCTTGGTTTTTGATTTTGAGCAATTGGACTAGTTTGATGAGCTCAATATAGACCCTTAAAGTGCATTGTTTATAATCTGATTTATCGGTTATCATTCATCTTACAGGTCCTATATAAAAATTGACACTATCAATTTCACCTAAAATTTATTTCAATTCATTTATCTTTAGAAAAGCATTCATAATTTTTTATTTGAAATTATAGCTAATTTAGACACACATAAATATGTCTAACTTGAGTCAGGAACATCATCCAAACATCGTGGATAATGATGTAACTAAGATAACTTGATATTGACAAAAAAACACACCTATTTAGAGTAATATTTTAATATTTTTCCACATAAATAAAGATCATTTTTAATATGTGAAAAGTTAAAATAAAAAATATTATATCAATTAAAAAAACCTAGAACAATGTATTTGTACTCAAAACTTGAATAAAAGACAAACTTATATGGTGGTGGTTTTCTGTCTGCTCAGCCTTATCAATTTAGACCCATACATTTATTGAATTTGAATAAGACATGCTAATTGTTCAAGTGTGAAAACAAGAAAGCAGAGGAAAAGGACACACCAATAATAATACATATCTCCTTCCAACAATTTCCATCAAACAAAAACCAGAAACCATGCTCAGTAGTGCTTGTGTCTTTTACCACAACAATAATACCATTAACTGAACTTATACAATCATAAACTATAACCGCTTTTGGAGGAACCCCAATAGAAAAATCAAGTTATTAATCACTCTTACTATTTAGTAATTAGTACAAGAACAGAAATGAATCTAAAGCAAATTTCTGACAATAGCAGAAGTAACTAGAGCAATATCATGCAGAGCATTGTTCTCTTGTGTGAGTGGAGATTTCCCAGACGAGAAGCCACTTTCACAAGAATTAGCCTCCAAGGCTGCATCATTAGCCCCATCTTCTGCAAATTTAGGATCCCCTTTTTCAAGAGCAGCAATGGCTTCAGGAACATCAGCTTCTAGAACTGCTCTATATTGCTCCGCACAAGAGCTCAGGGCTTGCTTTTCACTTTCACTGAGGCCTTTTCGTTTAAGTTCTTGATGGGTTTTGGCCAGAGCTTGATTAGCTTTGGCTTTCATGGCGTCCACCATGATGAGAGCTAGGCCTGAGATGTCAGAATGAGAGCTCCTAGGGTCTGACTTGAGGTATTGGAGACAGAGGGCTTGGTTTGGAGTGTGCTTGCAGGTTTCTTGAATGAGGTTGGCATCATTGGGAGATGACGTTGCAGAAACAATGGAGAAGAAGTAGAAGACAAAGAGAGGTATTAGGAGATTAAAGTTGGTCATTTTTCTTTTTGTTTTTGGGAAATTGGTATTATGTGAAACTGTAATGAGAATTGAAAGATGATGGGTGTGTTTTGTGTATATATACAGTGGGGAGTGTGATGAGGAAGAGTGGGATTGTGGCGTGCAAGGAAATAGTGAGTTTTATTGTGTGCTTGCTTTGTTTGTTTGTGATGTGAGTTGTTGATGAGATGAATTTAGGCGAAAAAGGAAGGAGTTAGGGATGAAAATTGAAAAGAAGGATCTAGAGAGGTTCAATTATTTGGTTGCCACAAAGACACGCCTTTTCTATTGCCTCCTTTCGCTAAAGCTCTATCTATCTAGAACTCCAGAGTTCAAAAGAACCACTTGAAGTTGAAGTGTTTAGTTGATGGTAATATTGATTGGTAATTTGGTTTTTATAACATAGAGGAAAAAGGGAAGGGGATTGAACCCGACGTGAATCGAACACGCAACCTTCTGATCTGGAGTCAGACGCGCTACCATTGCGCCACGGATCCACGTTTGATGCTTCCTTGTAAGACTTATTATTAATCTATACATAAATTTCGCAGTATACCAAGTAACATGCATTTGCAGTTTTTACGAAAGACATTCATTAATTTGCCAAGGAGTTTTGATCCAAATCCAATGACATCTGACCAGTGTGGTGTGTGTTTATGTGTTATATGTACCATTTTTCTCTAAATTAATTTGTTTGATTTATAGATTGACATATATTCTTATAATACACATAAGTATTTTAAAGACATCATATGTTATAATTATATAATTTATTTGTTTTCTTCAATATCTTTAAATTAGTTAACTAATATACTCCCTCCGTCCCATAATATAATGTCCTTTTAACCGAATTGTGGGTTCCTAAAAAATTAGTTAGAGTTAGTTAAAAACAATAAATGTCTAGGAAATATACCATATTGCCCTTAATATACCATATTGCCCTTATTTATGAATGAGTAAGAGAGGGAGTAATTATAAAAAAAAAGATGAAAGAGAATGTGTGGGAAAATTAATGCATGGGTAAAATAGGAAAAAATCATTTATTACTCAAATAAAGTCAAATAGGACCTTATATTGTGGGACAAGATCATTCAAAAAAATGGACCTTATATTATAAGACGGAGGGAGTAATATTTAGGACCCCATGTAGTAATATATATGTAAGCGCTTCCATTTTAAGTGCATTTTATCTTATGCCATGCCCACGATAATTTAAATGATAAGAACTTCATTAATTATATAGGTTGACGATGAAGACAACTCCTACCAGCATGTTCGCCGACTGACTCATATTATGTCTCTCACACAGTCATACTTAATGGTCCTTACGAGCAGTCTTAACTGATATATCGACATCTTTAAGGAGACCATCAACATGCAAACAGGGAAAAAAACCTTATTAAGAGTACTAACATCAATTTAAAATTTAAGCACAAGTGGCACTCTGAGTTCAATATATAACATTCAATAAGATGTTAATTTGATTGATGTTTCGTGTCATGAGAAATTATGGGGAAAAAATGTTAAATTTCATAATTTATAAGACATAAATTACAAGATATTTCAATGGTTTTCAATTAATGCATGAAACATTAAAATGATGAATATTATAGCATATTTTACTACACTTATGATAAGCAATAGTAAACCCTTTATTATGGGAACTCATACAGCAAACTTGATCATATAGGTTCATGAAAGAAAACAAGAACAAGAACAAGAAAATGGAATAATTTTCTTCAATTTGGCTCTGCACAATCATTTGAAAGGTACAGTAAGTTTCCTCCAAAAATATGTGTATCATCTATTCACTTAAAACAAATCCTAAAATGACTTTCAAGATTATTCATTCTTCTTATGTGACTAAAGAGACCTATTCACAAGATTTGTATCATCTATTCCCTAAAACCTAATGCAAATACTGAAGCCAAAAATTACAGGACTTGCCGGATATAAACAGGAAGACGAGAAATGGAATAAATTAGAACCTATCGCATAGAACCAACTAATCTAACTCTCCACTACTAGATGTGGAAGACACTGCTATGAGTATTCTACTAGCTGTTTTGCAGGATCATCATCAGATAGAGCATTCTCGGGCAGATCAGAAGCTGGTAGAATGGACAATTCCATCTTCCCAGGAGATACATCACAATATGTGCTAAGATTACTCATAAACTCCTCCTCTATCAATTGTATCTTGTCAGTTACATTGTCGTTATCATTTAGTAAGCCCCAATAGAAAACCACATTAGGCTCAGTTTTCTCAGCATCCACATATTCTGTTGGGTTGGGGTCACAAAAACCTTGGGTTTCCTCCAACTGCACCAGTGAAATCATAAAAAGGAAATGAGGAAAACACATAGTAAGAATATTGCTGGCAACATTTCCTTCCTGTCATCACTATTGAAAACTCCCAAGTGATAAGTGTTTGTGGTAAATTATATAACAAGTTCATTTATGAAAATTAATTCTGTAAAGAAAGTAAATAGACATTTTGTTTTTTTTCATAGTGCTAGCAACATCAATCTCCATTGCTTTTTGCTCCGCTGGTATAAGAAATTCTGTATCCTCACGATCAAAAAAAGTTTGAAGTTACTCTGAAGATAAATTTATTGAGACAATGAGATGAGACCATACGCTCTCGTTATTTGTTCAACTCCATAACCATTTTCATAAGTGATGATGGTCTAATTTCAAGGGTTTAAATTGTAACTCAAATAGATAGCATTATCCAAGCAAGGCACGTACCATTAGAAGAAGACCACGAAGCCGTGACTTGACCAATCCAACCCATTCTCCAAGATCATCTTTATTAGGAGAAGAGAGGTAAATCTTGGCAAATAGTGGATATTCTTTTGAATATGGAAAAGGCTCGGTAATACTGTCCCAATGGAAGTCCGAGTTCAAAAGATCCTTCAATGCAACCAAATAAAGAAATGAGACTCCAGACATATTCATAAGCAAACATGGTTTCAATGCATGCCTTATATGCAATTTAGAAAGAAAACAGTAAAATATACTTCCACTACAGTTACCCAACATAAACCAGGAAGGCACCACAACAGATGAAGCGATATGATTAAGTGCCTCTGAATAAAATTATTGACAAAGAAGGTATGATGAGAAGAAGTATACCAATATTATGCTTATTTAAGAAGAAACCTACCCAAGTCATGTTACATCCTCGTAGAAACTCGGTCCCAATCCGATAGAATGTGCTTCTGGTAATATTTGAATGGCAAAACTCATGAGGACTGGATGGAAGCTGTATAGGCATGAAGGATCGTGTCTTTGTAATATCTATTAATGTTGGGAATACTCCTTGCACCATTACTGGTTTAGGCCAGGGCCAAAAGGCAAATGTTTGAAAGAAGTGCATAATTAGAGCATTCAAGGAGGCATCTGGATGTCTTTGACAAATAAAAGCTGCAAGGACAGCCAAATGAACTCCTCCCAAATAACCAAGTAACTGCAAACAAGAATTAGTTTTCACATAAGCTTAAAAGGTTGTGTGCTGGAGTACATACATGAAGCAAAGAATGCAAGTGAATGCTACTCAGTTATGAATGTACTTACAGTTCCATACACTCCTCGCCTTTTAGCCCACAATTTAAGAAATCTCAGCATAGATTGGAAATTCTGAAAACGGATTTTGCACATATGAGAGACAAGACCACAATGGCCCAAGAGTAATAAAGCAAAACCAGGAATAATGTTCCAGTCCTTGTTTCCAAAATTAATCAACAAGACATTCTGCTAGTTTCATATTTTGCATCACATAGATAAATGTGACAAAAGATAAAAAACTTGATGTCCTGAGAGATAAAAGATTGCCATGTATTTTACCGCCACATTTGGAACAAGCTGAAGAATATGCTTGTTTGCACGAACTCCAGACAGGCTTTTCCAGCTGGTACCATCAATATTCCTCAGGAAGAATGGGTTTAATATGTCTACGTGCTGTACCCAGGAAATAATTAACAAGGGTCAGAAAAAAAAAAAAATCAAAACAATGTTGTGGCGTTAAAACTAACAAGTTAAAGAATCGATGACATAATTAGTAGAAAATATCGGGCATACATATTCAAGAATTTATTAAATCTTCACATTTGCAATTGTTAACAAAGCTTCATACTTAACAAATAACCAAAATAAAAGGTTTCAAACTTAACAAATAAACATACTGACCTCAGGAACATATAATACTTTAAGTTGGGCAAATGGTAGATCAATGGAAATCCCATCAAACTTGAACCGCATTAGAGGCACTTTTGCACCTTGAACACGTGTTATCTCAGATACTTCGGCTCTATTTCTAAGCATGTCATGCAAACAAACAAAGAAGTCTTCCTGCATAAATCATAGGCCATGGAAATCAAGACAATTATTACCGCCAAACAGAAAATTATCGATAAGTAGAACAATACAGTAATTGACTTACTGCCATTGAAGCAAAGAAAGGAGCAACACAGAGAGCATCAATATCAGATTCGGGATTGTGAACCTGAATATATTCAAAAGTTAGAAGACAGAACAAGTTGTGGCAAATCACACTGAACTAAAATATAAATGTTAGCTGAAGATTAAAAAGTAAAAAATAGGGCTTTCAGGTTTAGTAGTCATTCATGACACTCCCCCCCCCCCCCCCCCCTCTCAAAAAAAAAGGTACATAGTCAAAAGATCAAGTAAAACCAAGTAACAGTGTTTAAATAGTAGCAAGTTTAGACCAGACAGGGGCAAAGCAGTTCATCATTTAATGGTGAGTCACAACTCATTACAAGTAAAATAACTAAGGATATACCTCCAAACAAAAAAAGAAAAAATCAACAGTGTTTTATTCATCAAGGAACATGTAATAAAGCTAGGGAATCAAAGAGTTGGGAGCTTGCTAATTTTGTCTAAGCCTAGGCTTGTTTTAAGTGAAAACCTGTAGTTCAGTCACGTGTCAATTAAAAAATTTATATGTCCAGCAAGAGAGCAATTTATGAACACCCCTTGAATCAGGTAAAAACTTTAATAGTGAAAATGCAATATGATTAACCAAATTCAAAATGCCAAACTTCCAAACTTCCTCAAGACATAAAAACATCACATTCTTCAAACTGTATGAAACAGACAGAAATTGAGAGGACATACTCCAAGGCCATAAGATCCATATGTCAGTATGGTGGCTGAGGTGACAGAAATTTGGTGCCCGGGAAGTCCTCGATTCTGTGCAACCTTCTTAATCCAAGATGAAACAATCTAAAAGTTTATGTGCAACATTAAGTAAACAGTTTTAGAAATAAGGAGATATGATAGAAGTAAAGGATTGACAAATGATCGATACTGTTATTGAGATTGTATTTACCCAAAAAAATATTCCAGGATAGTGCAACATTATAACATTGAAAACAATTATTCCAATGCAAGCATATCAGAGAACAAATATAAGATCAGAAGTAATAAGGGAATCGTAACTTGAACGTCCGCATTCATCTTGTGGCAGCTAGCAATCCTCACATCTATCGAGTTGTGGAATAATAAAACAAATACACTGACATTGATTACATCTAAAAGTGAAAGAGTGGGATTTTTTTTTCGATGAAAGCTTGCAACATAGAGATTGTTGACAATCACATAACTAGTATGGAGCGAAGCGAAGCATTGCCCATAAATAACACTAGCATCTTACATAACATATAATGCACAAGCCTTGTTGGAGTCATTACAATGTTATCACAGCACATCAAAACCTTTCATGAGGATGCATAACATACCAGAAGTTTATGGCACTGGAGTTACAATGCAATCCTACATTTATTAAGGAAATGTATGGGAATCGTAAATCCACAATCTTTCACTATGTAAAATCATGGAAATCCTGTCAGACTATCAATACCAACATCTTTCCTACGTGTGAGTGAATCAGGAAAACAGGATTTCACTGAGATTAAAAACCAATGCATTCCCCTTTTTAAAGGAAGCGATCAGAATCATCAATTCATGATTTTACAGATTAGCTTTTACACCAAAGGTACAATACAACTCACCAAGATGCAAAAAAGAAAGAAAGCATCTTCAAAAAAGATCGCCCAAGAATCTTCTGAGAACTGTTATAAAAAATTTTCCAAGAGTGGAAAGGAACCAATACGTAGATGTCAAGTACACATAGCCCTAATGAGCTTAACAAGCACACATAGCCCTAATGACCTTAACAAGCACACACTAAACCAAAAAGAAATCCTAATACGTCAAAAACACAATTAATATTGTCATAGGCAAGACAAAAAACAATTATGTTTCCAATCAAAACACAAAAAATACCAATACATTTTAGAAAGATTAGAAAAAGAACGCAATATATAGCACACAAAAGTCAGGACATTGAGGAAAAAGTGAAATTAGTAAAAGGAGATGACAAAGTAAAATGTAATGTTGAGCTAGAAAACCTGTTTGAGCTTCTGGATGGCAAATTTCCTTCTTGACTCGTCTTCTGGCGACGGAAAAAGTCCTTCATCAGCCATAAACTGCAAATTGAATCAAACCCAGAAACAAAAAAAAAAAAATTGAATCAAACCCAGAATCAAAAAGCCAGAAACAAAAAAAAAAGAAAGAAAAAAGAAAAGCACACAACCCACAAGAAAAAATAGAATATTCAACAAGAAAGAACTAAAAGAAACACAAAACAAACAAGAAGAAAGTACCCGGCGCAAAGACATTGATCTCTCCTTGTCTGCCTCGATGAGGAGAGATGGATTCAAAGGGCACCGTGCAGGAGAGGCGGGTAAGGTTGGACTCTGATGAAGCGCTGAAGGGTCAGCCAACGAAAATGGAGGAAAGAGAATGTTGGGGTTCACATATCCATAATCATTGAACTGGTTATGCAAACCAGGATAGAAAAAGATGCCACTTTGAATCGGATGGTGATGAGCGTGCGTTTCCATACAAATAATGACAAGCTCCCCACCAACAGAAAAAAAAAAAAAAATCAAGAATGTGCACAAAATCAAAATGAAGAATCGATTCCAATGGCCAGCGATGGTCACTCCTGAATCCAAAAGTCAAAAGAAGATAAATAATTTAGTTGTTTTTCCGTTACGATCTGCACAGATAAGAATTCACAGGACACTTTTCTGTTATGATCTTCAACGAGACACTCTGTATTTCGAACAGCTTTCGCCTTTCTTTCTATCTCTCTCACTTCAATTCTCAGTCTTTGACTATTTTCTTCTTCAAGATTGAATTTTTATGTCAAGGCTGGAAAGACATTTATGAGGGTCACTGAGCTGTGTTGTGCTCGTCCTTGCTTCCGACACGTGTCGTGGTGGCTTGACGCCACCTGTCATGATCCTTAGTATCGTTTTCTTTTCTTTTCTTTTTTTGCCATGGTCGGTCCGGTGCAGATGCCTCGAAAATCTTGGGATTTTCTTTTGATAAATTAAGATTCAAATGCCGTCATTTTCAGTCTTAAAATTAAAAATTATAATACTCCTACAACTCAGCGATGTGTGGATCACTGTCGTCTTCTACTTTCGGGCTAAATTGGGTTTTTGTTTTGTTTTTCTATATCTGTTTTCTTTTGCCCTTCCTTAAAGTTTCTGGCTTGTTAGCTTTAGGGCCCAAGGCCCATCTAGTTACAAGAAAATTTCTGTTAATTTTAGGATATGTTGCACTCCTCTCTCTTTTTAGTTTTTATTTTTGAAAAAGCCACATGAGCGTTAATACTATTTTTCCAAGTTAGAATACACAATGACAACGATCTTTTAGATTAAATTACTTGTTGGTTCCAAAATATAAGACATAATTATCTAATTCGATTAGATTAATTATATTAGTCAAAATCACATGATATTATAAAAATATCCTAACCACCACCTACTTTTATTCTCAACTCCTTTTCTTGCTTGTTTATTACTCCCTTGTTCCCATAATGTAAGGTTCTTTTAACTAAATTATGTTTTCCTAAAAAACAGTTCAAGTTAGTTAGAATTGAAAGCAATAAATAAGTAGGAAATATAATTTTGTTTCAAAAAAAGCCCTTATTTATAAAAGGATATGAAAGAGAGTAGTAACAAAAAGGGGGAAAGAGAATGTATAGAATAAATGGTGTGAGAGAAAAAAGTAATGAGAGAAATTAAAAACACACTTATTATAATTTTGCTCAACTTTTTAAATAATGCATTGATTAAGGGCAATATTAGGGGGGGAAACACATTTATTATTCAAACCAATTCAAATAGAACATTATATTTTGAGACAATGTCATTAAAAAAAAGACCTTATATTATAGGACGAAGGAAGTATTAATTAATGAGTATCAATTGGAATAATTTGCGTAAATGTTGAGAAAAAAATATAAAGATATCTTATATTTAGAAACAAACTTTTCTCCTAAAATAGGTCATATATTTAATTTAAGTGGAGGAAGTAACATTTCCCGGGGCAATAAATTGGTTGAAAGGATTATGCAATGAGAGTTTGGTTGGAGACTCTGCGTTGGAATGGTCGAACAGTCAAGGAAGTGGTGCGCGCATCATAAAAAGGAAGGGAACGAAGTAAAGAAAAATCCAATTAAAAATTAAAATACATCATTTTCTTTTACTAATTAATAATTAATTTCAAACACCCCAAAATTAAAGAGAGGCCCAACTCGATTTATCATTATATTGGTTTGATCCTTAAGACCTTAAGTAGCACGTCTATATGATATAATCACAGTGATGATTTTACCAAATTACGCTTTCCCTACTGACGATCCAATCTATCCTAATGTCTCGCTCAAACCTTGATCTACTCAATTACGTCTTCTGCACAGTTAAGGCATAAATATGTATGTTTTCGTTTGTTGCCAATAAATAAGCGTAATATGTGCTTTTGGGGATATAATGGTCATGTCATCCCCCCACTAAAAAGCATATACTGCTTGTATGATACTAGAAGCAACAATCACATTCATATGATGCGTCACAAAAACATTGCCATAATATTGGTATGGAAAACCTTCACGATATATGAATTATTTTAATACATTATTGACATAGTTCTTCAAACATTCCTATTTATTTTTTACTGAGATTTTGTGGTGGTTGCCAGATATGGCCATTTGGATATTATATATTTATAAAAAATAAAATAAAATTCACTGAACGTAACTCGGTGGAGCATAGGATTCGGATAACAATCATCATCCAAATTCATCCACACAACTCTATGAAAAGTTGAAGAGCACCCTGGAAAAAATCTTCGAAGTGATCTCAAGTTTGGAAATTTAAAAAAAAAAAAAAAAAAGATAATTCAATGGATGATGTGGATGAAGAGCTAGGAAGGAAATCCCAAAAGAGAATCTAGAAACAACCGATACTTAACGTTGAAATCTCGGACACAAGAACAATAAGAAATATGGCAAGAAAATGGATGAATAGGATATAAGGAGAAAGGGAAGGATCAGAGAGTGCAGCCACAGAAGAGGAAGAAGTAGCAAAGCATGGAGAGCAAGGCGATAGACTCGATTAGAGTAACGAAGGCCCAAACGACGTCGTCTACTACTATGGAGAAATCGAAATTCAGCCTCCATAAGCTCTCCATGTTCCAATCGCTCCTCCACGACGGCAGAGAAAACTCGAACTCCGGCCACCGGAAACTCTCCGCGTACCACCACCGCCACCTCGAGCACATCTCGCCGCACCAATTAACCAAACTTGTTTGCAACCTTCTTTTTTTATCTGTTTATTTCCTTTTTTGGAAATTTATTTTGGAGTTTCTGACAATACAGATAAATAAATGATGGCTAAAGAGGTGACGAAGCATGTGCAGCCGTGTGGGTGTGGGTGTGGGTGTGGGTGTGGGTAGGTTGGCGCCTGATATCTCCCTGCCACTTATATCATCATCATCTCATTGATTTTCTTACCCTATTTATCTCTTTCATTCTTTTTTTTAAAGTTTTTAATTAGGATCACATCTATTTTGAAAATATTTTTTGCTCCGATTTTATTTTAGAAGTGTGTAAAATGTATCTGTCCGTCATTTACCGTTAAAAAGCTCACATTAACTGTTAAATAGTTGATGTTGACTGTTAATATTTTAACTGTAAAAGGTGAATATGATACACTTTACAGTTTACACACTTCCGGGGCAAAATTGGACCAAAAAATACTTTCAGGGTAGATGTGATCCATCGTGAATACTTCCAGGGCAAATATGACATTTAACCCATATGTCTATCCATATGGTATTCTGTATTCAACCTCTTTTACAACATACTCCGTTCTTCCGACATTAAATATAATACCCCATTCCTAAATATAAAATATATTTGGGAAGTGAGTTTGTTCCTAAATATGAGATATCTAATCTATTTTTTTCAATTTTTTTCTAAATTATCTCTAATGATGCTCTCCAATAATAACAATCAAGAGAATGAGGATGAGAATATAGGTAGGTGATTAGGGTGTTTTAGTAATAACATTTGATTTTAATCAACTTAGCTAACAACCTTACCAAATTGGGTAAATATGTCTTATATTTACGAACAAAGGGAGTACTTATTTACGTAATTTGATTAGATTAAAAATATTACTTAAATTAGTTAAAGTCACATGATATTACCAATGTACCCTAATCATCTACATTTATCCCCACCCCACCCTCTTCTTGTTTGTTTATTATTGAAAAGTATCCATAGAGATAATTTAGGGAAATGTTTAGAACAATTAAAAAGAGGTCATATATTTAGGATCAGAGGGAGTAGTATTCTTTGCCTAACATGTATAGATTTAATATATTAGTTAAGTAGGTTAATTTTTTATTTGGTACTTAATATAAGCCTGTTTGATTTTTTTGAAATTAATGAAGATAAATAAGTTACTTGATCATAACATACGTGGTATATTATAATTAGATTATAGATTAGTTTATAAGTCAAACAATCAATTTTAGGGGGGGAATCAGTCAAATGAATTTATAAGTGACTTATTTAGCTTTCTTAGAATTTTTTAAAAAGTCAGTTATATCTTACAATAAAGAACGTAGGGAGTATCACATTATTTTACTAAAACATCATAATCATCTTTCTTGATTCTCTCACTCCATCTATGACTTGATAATAGTTGAGGAAGTATTAATAGGGGTAATTGTAAAATTGACCGACAATAAAGATTAACTCTACAAATGAGTTACTATGTTACAGAGTGGTAGGGGCATCTACTTATCTGATTTGATTAGATTAAATGTGTTTAAGTTAGTCAACATGACCTACTTTTTAAACACATTAAACATGCTCGTCAATTTACTTGCTCCCTCTTTTACTTACTATTATCAAAGAAGTATAAATAAGTATAAATAAAAGTAATTTAAGAAAAGATTAATAGTAATTATGAATAAATCAGAGAATGCATTAAAAGTGATACTGTGCATGTAAAAATAATTAATAAAAAATCGTATTCTCATTCTCAACATCACTAAAAATTTGGAAATATAATTATTAATAAGAATATATGTTATAAGAAAAAAAAAGAATTAAGTAATTCGTGGTGATTTTTTGACTGGACCGAAAGTCCGAAACAAGGGAAATTATCATACTAACTTCTATGAGTGAACAAATTAGTTCACTAGCTTATATTCATGATGTGGACACTGTCTTGTCAGCGGAGTTAGCCAAGTGACTCCACCTCTTGTCATACGAATTCTATGGTTTCTAGTTTCATCTAAGATATGTCTTTATGCCATGTCAGCTCTAGTTTTTGTGTAGAAGAGAACTGAGAAAAATAAAATTTAGGAAATTAAGGCATATGGCTGCGTTTGGTTTCAAGTGGTTTTGGGAGTGTCGGTAATAATGCAATGATATGATACACTCTCTAAGAAATGTGAGGACAAAAATTGAAGGAAGATCCACGTTCAACTAACTAACGAATGAGTTAAATATTCAACCATCTTGATAAGTGTTTGATTCCTGAGGAGTACCACTTAGTTATGGTTTTAGTCTGACGTTTGGAGAGGTATTTGTACAGCTCAGTGAAGTTAGACGAAATCTACATATGTAGGCATAAAAAATGGCTTACTTAACATGCTCTAGAGCTCATAATGACATGCATCAGAGAATCATGAGTTACGAGCATGTATTGATCCTTTCCTAAAACTTTTATATAAAAAAATTGAAGAGTGTTTTTCAAGGAGACATTATTGTGCTGTGGATATTGGAGTGGCATCGTGGGCCATACCAAAAATGGAAGAAAGCAGCTCATTACCATCACCATCTTGTTCTTCTAGTTCTTCCCTCCTCAAAGCTCTCTTGTTTTTCCGTCTCATCCAATAATTTCCTTGTTGAGTTTTTTTCATAACTATTCAGTATTTTGAAAATGAGTTAATTTGAAAATTTTGTTGTAGGAGCTTTTCTATATGCACTAGAGTTGATTGAAAATTTTGTTTTAATTCTAAATATAAACTATTTACGATCAATATGAACGCAAATAAAGGAAGACAAAAAAAAAGGCATTCTGGGTAGAGCTGGTAATTTGGGCCAAGCCCATCGGGCCGGCCCTTTTAGGTCCTAACCCTTGAAGGACCGGGCTTTGATTTTGGAAGCTTCAAAAATGAATCGGGCTTCACGGGCTGGCCCTGTAAAGCCGAGGGCTTCAAATGGCCAACCCTTTAAGCCTGTCATATATATATGTATATTAAAAAAATTAACAACTACAAAATAAAACAATTAATTAAAGGTAAAAAAATCATAATACCTAATTCCCAATATTTATCAGTGTTTGATAATTTCTTAGTGAGTGACTTATTTATAAATATGGACAATATTTATTAAAATAATTAATTAAAAATAAACATATATTTTGTTACTTAAATAAAAATATGGACAATATTTATCATTGCTTGATAATTTCTTAGTGTTTGTTGCTTATTGGTGTTTGTATTTTAAATTAAAATTGATATTTATATTGACGATAAGGATTTTTTTGCTTTAATTTTTTCTATAAAAAAAGGATTAAAAAATAGTGTATAAGCGTTAATTGGGCTGGCCCGGCCCTGAGCCCTGCCATTCAAGGGCCGGGCTTTGAAAAATAGGGATATTTACACTACTCAGACTTTTCGGGCCGGTCCTGATGAACAGCTCTAATTCTGGGTCTGATATGGCCAAATCTTTGAAGACACGCGAGTGAAGACGCGGTGATGCTTACACAAGGTTAAACCTACTAGAGTTTTGTATCTGAGTAGCACAGTGTACCACACAAACGAAATGGAGAGAGAGGGGAGAGAATAGGAGAAAGCCTAAGGCACCTTTTAAAAGCTTAGAGTTAGTGTTGTAAAATTAGCTCCGGGTGGTCGGACCCTCACCCGGAACAGTTTTCGTCTCGTCCCTAATGGTTTTGCCACTTTAAAGATTAAGTCATGTTGGATCGCTTCAAACCGTATATTGAACAGGAAACAAGGGTACAACTGTAAACCAACATGGCTTTTAAAAAATCAAACGACCTAAATAACTCACATAGAAAATGCTTAAAGAAAATTACGTATCTACCCTTAAAAAGTAACTCTTGTCCAAATTATGCTCTTTAATGATTTTAACATGATATAATTGGGGATTTGAAAAAAAATGTTGCATTAGAGCTCTTAAATTTGTTTTTTTTTAAGTTGTATTAAAATTTCATATGATTATAGTATTACATATACATATAATATTTTCTTTAATTAATTATTACGGCACCTTTCCAACCATGGAACTGTGACCCATTACCATTTATAGTCCACTTTTCGGTCACCTTTTTGCAACATTGATTATGGTGATAAATAATTAAGAAAGGGTGATCATTTTCTCCCTTGTCCTCCAAGTAGCAATCGGAAAATTAATTGTTGAATAATTTCTAAGCTTACTCGTTCTTCAATTCTCTTTTAACAAATAATATTGATTTATTTCTATGTACTTATTCAAAAACCTTCTTATTTTTCAATCAAACAGTCTGACTAATCAACGTCGGAAATGTACCAAAAACCCAACACTATGTATTGTCTCACACCTTTATTATGCTTTTTTTTATAAATGACTCCTGCCTATTACACGTTTTTCATAGAAAACTAAAAAAAAAATGTGTACAAGGTGGTTTCTAATATAAATAATTAAAAGTTGGCCAAAAAATATAAATAATTTGAAGCATCGGCATTTTGGAGAAACATTTAACCAATCAACGTATAATAATGAAAAAGTAACTAAATTAATTTTTTTAATTTATATGAATTAGTTTATTAATTTTTTGCTAATTTTTGGATTAACATTATCGTAAATTTAGTTATATATGGAGAACTAGCTTACAATAAGTTAATCCATTTTCAGCATTTTTTAAAAAAACACCTAAGCCAAGTTACTTAAAAAATTGTGTGTGATCGAAAACTTGATATGATAATTATAATAAACTTAATATAAGTCTATTATAAAAAAAAATATTTTTTGGTTTGAATTATAAATAAATTATTAAACATCACATTTTTTTTAATTTTCATATTTACATGAAAGTCAAGAGGTCATGTGTAATATTTACTAGCTAATTATACTTTTGAATATACCTTAAATTACCGTTTAACAATCACAAAATTATTTATTGACTAACTATGTTAGAAAAAGAAGTTTACTAAAACAAACACTAACATAGTTAGAAAAAGGCTTTTCATCATTTGAATAAAAATACCAATTAAATACCCTAACCATGATAGAAAAAAGATTTCTAATATTAAAAGGCTAACATTGTTAGAAAATAATTTAACATAACATAAATACCCTAACCATAATAGAAAAAAGATTTCTAATATTAAAAGAGCTATCATGGTTAGAAAAGAATTTAACATAATATAACAGAAAATTATCCATGTTAGAAAAGAATTTCTCTAATACAACAACGGCTAACATGGATAAATAAAGCCAACCTACCACTTGACTAATCAATCCATTCACAAACACCCAATAACATATTTGACCATTAAACAATTTTACGAAAAAAATCTAAAACCATTATAACTTCAAATCTGTCAGCCATTCAACGTCCTCAAAATATGCAAAATCCCAATAGTCCATAATAATATCAAGATAGTCGAAATGCCACTGAAATTTAGACCGGTCTCTCAGAAAGGAAATAAGTTCAAGTTACCAAAAAAAATATTCTAAAACAAATCCTTAATTTGAAAATGAAGAAGCAAAACGTGGAAAAATGAGCGGAAGCAAAACAAATTATATGAATCCCTATATGTGTACTACTACAGAAAACACTTTTCACGTCTCTTTTTTTGGACTTTTCACGCCTCTTTTTGGTGAGACGTGGATAAAGGAGACGTAGAAAGTCGGAACTTTTCACGTCTCATTAATGTGAGACGTGTAAAGTGAGAATGTGAGACGTGGAAAGTGAGATTTTCCACGTCTCTTATTTGAATGTGAGACGTGGAAAGTGACCAGTGCTGACTTTCTACGTCTCATTTTTTCTCATTTTCAAAAATGAGACGTGGAAAATGAGACTTTCCACGTCTCTTATTTGAATGAAACGTGGAAAGTGACCAGTGCCAACTTTCCACGTCTCTTTTTAAAAAATGAGACGTAGAAAGTGAGACTTTCCACGTCTCTTATTCAAATAAGAGATGTGGAAAGTCTTTTTTAAAAAAAAAGATATTTTTTTAATTAGGATAATTGACCTCAATATTTTATCAAAATAATAGAAATGGTGAAATATAACACTTAAAATGAAAAAAAATGAACTAATTTTATTATTTATAGCCAAACTAATATTACAAAAATGTTATCATACAACTTTGATCCTAAAATATATTGTTTAAGAGTCTTTTCCAGCCTACCTAACAAAGAAATTAGATAGCATTTACAAATTAGATAGTTGTATAGGAATATTTTGAAGGCATAAACAACTCTGGAACCCAGCATACCATCTCTAAGATGTGCTTGTTGTTCCATGGCCTCTAAGCACAGTTTGACCTCCTTATTCTCAGCAGTCAACCCTGTAGTGTCTCTCTGCATCATATGAAAGAGAGAAAATGATAGCCATTAGATTTTATTAAGGGTTTCCTAATTCACCTGATAGAATACTCAATACTTATTGTTCCCAGTTCCCCACATAAAGCCAAGAACCTTTACTAACTTGCTATGCAGTAGCAATAAAATAATGTTGCATTTTAGCCATTAGATTTTACATCAAGGATAATCAGGAATAAAAAGAAACTTAATTCAAACATTGGCCATACAAGCAACCTCTGCACATCCATTGCCATCTCACGTACTTCACCAAATGTGAATATGCTTACTCAACAGTGTACTATTTCTGCAAGACTGATAAAATTACCTTGTAAGCTACATGATGAAATGAGTATAACAAGCACTCAACATAAGTGAAATTCATCTTTTCTCCAGTCTTCCTCCATGATATGTATTTCTGACAGAAGGAAACAAAACCAGTTTTAAAAGATGAAGAGGTCAAGGAAATAGGCAAGATTGTGATGTTGAAAATAGTAAAGTTGGAACAGAAAACTGCCAAGATTATAACTAGATTTAAAAAAGATAAAGTTCTCACTTTAGATTTAGATGGTACAATGGCTCATAAAAAAGTACAATTGTACAAGTATGATGCAAAATAGAGACCAAATACCTATGCAATAGAACTTATGAAGCATGAGGAAGATATATGGAGTGATACAGTCAATTATATATATGGTAGAATGACTCACAAAAAAAGTACAACGATACAATATACTATAAAGAGACAAAATACCTGAGCAATAGAATTGATGAAAACTGAGAAAAGAATATTTGGAGTGATACAGTCAATTATCTGGAATATTGTGAACATCAAGAATTAAGCCATCAAATAACACCTAAATTCAGTGTCCTCTTCATCAATATTTCCTTTATGGTTTTTAAGCAGGTATTTTAGTTTCTTTTATAAACCCTTTGTTGCATACTTTAGATTGAATTTTACCAATGCAATGGAAGGATTAGTATAGTGTTATGTTTTCTTGACTTCCCTTTCTCTCTGTCACTCCCTCACTTTTCCTCCTTATTTCTTCAACATACCTTTACCAGAAAACATGCTTATAGTACATTACATCAAATGCACTTTATATTGAAATTGCATTTTTAACATACCTTTAGCAGCTCAACAATATAAGGGAGAATTTAATGTGAATCTTGTGTAGTATGAGGTGAAAATTCTGCAAGGTCTTTAAGTAGATCTCCTTTTCGTTCTACAGGGAGCTGAAAGGAGCACACAAAAAATCATTATGAGAGATTCCCCATGAAAAATCTCAATTGAAAGACTTCCAAAAAACTCCACTCAAGTTTCCCTACTAATTTAGGAACCAGATTCAACCAACCCAAAACTTCTATAACAGGAATGATGAACTTGTTTATATAGGTGAGAAATTTGCTGTTAGGTGTACCCCTCTGAGTAAAATTTTCAGTTGACTTTAGAAAATTCAGAAGGGGAAAACACAGGTAAAATTACCATTAAACGGTCCTTACCACAACATATATGAAGTGCCAGGTGAAGGCAGGTTATCAATCTGTCAATATGAAAAGAATCTGAAACCTGCTATTACGTATAAAGGAAACATCAGAATATGAGACAAAAACATACTAGTGCATAGGGATAACTTCTTTGTGCTATTATTATATTTTCATGTTAAAGAAGGGCATTAATGCAAATGATGCATATCTAATATCAACTCCCACTAAAGGAAACAGAGTGAAACCTTTGGTTTAGAAGGTTACTTTACCTCTGAGATTTCACAGCAGGAAATTTAAGTTTTCCATTAAGAATTGCATTTCTTCATTAATTGTTTTAAGATCCTCTGCAACAATCCTCCTTACAGAATTTGTCTTGAAATTGCAGCACTACCTTGGCACAAAAGAATAAGAATCTAACTGAGGTAGAAAAAAAATCCAAACGATCAAAATTAAGCGAAGATCAATAAGCAAAATCAGTCTTGTATGAATAGGAAAATGTAGAAGAAGACGATGGCCAGAGTTGGCTCAAAACTTGTACGCCATTACTAACTTTTGCTTAAACTAGATAGGCACGCATGATATTGATTAGAAGGCAACGAAGAGAATTGAAACCCTAAGATTTTGCGCGAATATGTGAGGGTTTTTTCTGTATAAACTCCAGTGAAAAATAGAAGAGAAAGGGAAATCGAAGCAATGAAGCACCAGTTCAAATGTAATGTCGTGTGACACCACCAACTTGCAATTAGTTAAAAAACCCTAAAAATTGAAACAAGAACAGAACCCTTACCCTTGAGAAACCAACATCGGCGTGTACATCTGGACTCGATCCATACAGATCTGAGGCCGAAAGTTAGCAAGAACAATGAATGAGACAGTTGAAAAGGACTACGCGTTGGCCATAGTCGACGGTGTAGAGATAGTTGTGAGGCCGAAGGCGGCACGTGTGACGTTTGTAAGGGGAGAAGTGAGAGTGATCGGTGGCGGAGAAGAAGAAGAAGAAGAAGGTGAGGGTTTGCGCGAAGAGGAGGAACGGTTATGGTGAGAGAGCTCGATGATGATGATGCAGAGGGATGAGGTGCCTGGTTTTTGGGTGAGGAGGAAGAAGAAAATGGTGATGATAGGGTTTTTAAGGGTGGGAGTGAGAGAAGGCCGATTTTTGATTTTTGAACGGACAATCCACGTCTCATTTATTTGTTAGACGTAAAAAATAAACGTCTCACTTATAAAAGCAAGACGTGGAAAGTAACTTTTCACGTCTCATATTTATATATGAGAAGTGAAAAATTTTCCTGTTTTTATTTTGGCTTCTTTAATTATTTACCGCCTTTATTTTATCAGAATCTACATCTCATTTATAAATATGAGACGTGAAAAGTCTACAAATATTTACATTTTTGCCACCGCCTTTTTTCCACATCTCTTATTTAAAAAAGAGACATGAAATAGGGACGTAGATTGGATTTTTTGTAGTAGTGGTGGAAATATCTTCCATCAAACCAGTCCAAAACTCACTAGCTTAGTGAGACGGTCCTGGATCCTTCCCTTAGTTTCCTACTATGTTGTTAGGATCTGTAAAAATAAGATAAAAGGGGGTAGACCCATGTAACCACTAACTGCTCGCCTAAGTGCAGTGTGTGCTAGCAAGGTGTTCAGTTGAGTATTATTAAGTATAATTGAATTGGAAACATGAGGCAATTACCATTTAGATGCATAACAATATCATAACATATATCCCCATATAAATTATCGTCATGTGATAGTTCCTCAAAATCACACATAAAATCACCTATTCACATTCATATATTACAATCCAATATATAGATAAATAAAACCAAACAATCAATAACACTGTTATTATACGGTCCAGTAGGGACTCACAGCTCTCTCCTGAGACGGGGGGCGTTCTCCCCAATTCGTCTTTCCATTTTTGTGTTATTTAGTCCTTGTGGGCCGACAAGGAACCTCATCGCGCGATGGCATTTTTATTTATTTATTCGGTGTTCATACAATCAGCACAACACGTCATAAATGTACACATCCAACATATGGCACAAAGTCCATTCCAAAAATTCTCAAATTTAATCATGCAGATATCTTGAATAAATACTATAAATTTCCAAAACATACAAGTTCACATCTTCATGCCATTTAAAAAATACGTACTCCACCAAACGTTTATATTATAAAATAAATCTTCAAATTCATGTTCATCCATTCCATAGAAAATTCACAAAACTCAAGTTCCAAAAACTTACTAACCCACACACACACACAAACAAGCAGAAGTAGTTACCTCCTTGAAGTTAGACCAATAATTACCGTAGGCGCGCCCCCCGCGCTCAATGTCAAGCAAAATCAGAGTCTATTGAAAAACCATAAAAGAGCCAAAAGCTAAAGAGGTTCGGAGTTGGTGTTTGAAGACAAGAAAAAAAGGAGGGAAGAGGCGGTAAGCTGCGGCGGCTTCACACTACTCTCTTGCTCTCTTTCTTCTCGGGCAGAACAAAGGACGAGGAAGAAGATGAAGTTCTCTGCCTTCCCTCTCACTCCCTCTCTCTCTTTCTCGCCGGCCTCCCGATCGGCGCCGAGGAAGAAGACCCCGCCTCCGGTTCAGGAATGATGCTCGATGCAGTGGTGTGTATGTGTGTGTATGAGTGTGTGTGACAGTGCACGTTGAGGAATAAGGGACGCACGGGGAATGAGAGCTGGAAGGTGCAGAGTGTGCTGGTTGAAGGAGGCCGAGTGTGTGTGCAGCGAGGAAGATAATGGAGAAGTGTGGTGCGTGTGCGGCGCTACTGCATGAGGAAGAAGGAGTGTGAAATATAAGGAAGGGGAATATTAGGGTTACTAGGTGGGAAAAATTACTAAACTGCCCTCTAGTTTGAAATAGTTTACAATTAAGGCCTAAAATGTCCTATTATTTTCCTAAAATTCATCTTTATGTTAGATTAGGAAATTTTGTCCCCCTTAAAGTTCCTTTAAGCTTTAAAAATAATTTCCCTAATTTCATAAATTAGAAATAAATATCCAATCATTCCTTCTTAATTTATAATGGAAATCAGTTTTAAAATCCCCAAAAATACCTTGAACTTGTGAATTTGTTTATAAAGCTAATGTATTTTTCTAGAGACATCTGAGAACTTTAAATGACTTCTTATTGCCTCTTTCCTAAATTTGGGAATTATACACATTTATTGGTAATTTAAAATTCAGGATGTTACAACTCTACCTGCCTTTTTAGAAATTTTGCCCCCAAAATTTCACTAATAAGAGCTAAAACAAACAAATAGAACCAAATAAATAACAAACCACACTTACCCCGTGAAAAGATGGGGATACTCACGCCTCATACACTCCTCAGTCTCCCACGTAGCATCTCTTGGAGCCATACCTCTCCAAAATACCTGAACTAAACGAATTGACCTATTCCTTAATTGCTTATCCTTAACATCCAAAATCTTCTCTTTAAGCAACTTGGCATCCATACTAACTCAGAAACATCTCACTACTATGAATGATAACCCAAATCTGATCCTTGAAATCCTTAAAATATTACATTTTGATACATTCTTGATCCCTTATTTCCTTGATTTCAATAGAGAAAAGCCTCACTTTAATCACCTACAACACCGGATATCGCCTAAACACACACGCACACACACATATATATTACTAAACAGTCTCAAAATCCTAGGACTGATTCCCTTATAATAGCACACTTTTGACCTAGAACTCAATCCTTCATCTTTGAAGACCCTAAATCTATAACCTTTGGGCCCCTGGTCTATCTAAAACAACATATTCAGTCTTTTATGATGCAATCCTAGAACCAATAACACCTCAATAATCCTTATCACACCTTGTATCTTTGAGTATGATAATTACAACAAATATTACACATCCATGAAGTATTAGCCAATATCAGATTTAATCTCTAGTCTCATTTATCTATCAATTTTCTCCTCAATCATATCCTCTTGTTCTAACGCCTTAACTGCCATTAAGAATTTTTTTTAAATCAATGTTCAAATAATAAGATCAACAGTGGAAGAAAAAAAAGACTAAAGGATAAAGAAGTAACTAATAGATAAAAAAAATAATACGAGTGATTTTAAAATTGATGGTGAAATGATAAAAAAAAGGTCAATTGAATTCATCAAAATGTTAGTTAGCAATCAAATGATAGATTTTCAAAACATCAATAATTTAAATTTAAAATAATGAAATAACGAATCTTATAAACCTCGAGAAAGTTTCAAGAATTAATACTAAATCATAAAAGTTTCACTTTTGAATCACATTAAAATATATATATATATATATTAAAAAGTTAAAAGGTGGTAACAAATGAAGGAATGATTGTAAAGTTAATTTATTTCGCACCTCCTTAATTGTATAGGTTGCGACACTCCTCAAGATTAAGCAAACCCTTCCTGTAAGAGTACAGGGTTTCAAAAGTGGCGAAAGATAAAATAACTCAGTAAGAGATAACTGAAGATTATTATTATCTTCTCTCTCTACACTCCACGTTTCTTATGTCATTTTTAGCGGTGTTATGACGAGGAATATTTTATAGGCTATGAAAAGATGGCTTAAAGTGGTGCTTCTTAAACCATTTTGCATCCTCGATCAAAGAGTCATAACTATACGTTAGATTTATGAACTTCACATGGTAATTCATGAACCAACCTAAGTCCCTTAATTTGAAAGAATATGATTTTTCAAAATATATTTCTCCATTTGAAACCATTTAATAACATTGGAGAGACTCTTTCTTTAACATACCTAATCACAATATTTACAACAAAATAATCATTCACAATACTCTTCGCATTTCCTTTAACATTAATAAAAATCTTTTAAGTATTCAACTGTCCTTGATATGGTGCAAAGCATCCATATGAAATGCAAAAAATGCTTCAAAAAAAGTTGTCCCTAACTAGATCCTACAATAGTCAAATCTCACAAATTATTTAAAAAAGCTTTCAAATAAAATCCCCCATGTTTTTTTTTGGAGTGGAAAAATCCCGTGTTTGTTTGAATGGAGTGCACTCCCTCTGCTCCATGGACGTCGTTCCCCGTTCCCTTAGCTGACTGGGTGTTGTGGATTTAAAACTGATCACATTATTGTCATCATTTGTTTAATGCCTAATTATCATCTGCAATAACCTCACTTTGCTTTGTTAATTGCGGCTCTCATTTTTTTTAAAATCATATTCGTGTTTGCATGGGCTTAATTTGCATTGTGCTTATACTCTATAAGCTACTTATAATTATAAGTATGAGCAAAAAAGTCACTTATAATAGGTGGGTAGCCTTAATATTGATATATTGATTGGATTATTTTAATCACCTTGGAAGGCAAACAAAGTGGACAAATGTCTCGTTATATATGATGATTTAGCTCTCAGATTTTTTTTATTCTCAACAAAACTGAAAACGCTATGGAAAAATTCCAAATAAATACCTCTCGAATATCAAAAAGACAAAAAGGTACCTCCAATGTACAAAATGACATAAAAGGGATCGTTCTCAATTCGGGATAAACAATTTTAAGGCAAAAAGACCAAAATGCCCCTGTCTCCATTCATTTTCAAAGTGAAGTGGTTAATGGCTATACTAGAGTGGTTAATCGCTATACTGAAGTGGTTAATTGATATACTAGAGTGGTTAACGACTTTCACAAATATAAGAGTATTTGAGCCCAACTAATGAATTAGTGAAGTAGTTAATAACTATATTGGAGTGGTTAATCGCTATACTGAAGTGGTTAATTGCTATATTAGAGTAGTTAACAACTTTCATAAAAACAAGCCTAATTAATGAATCAACGAAGTGGTTAAAGGCTATATTAGAGTGGTTAATCACTATACGGGAGTGGTTAATGGTCATACTTAAGTGGTTAATGGAGACAATGGCATTTTGGTCTTTTTGCCTTAAAATTGTTTATTCCAAATTGGGAACGATCCCTTTTATGTCATTTTATATATTTGAGGTACCTTTTTGTCCTTTTGATATTCGATGGGTGTTTATTTAGAATTTTCCCAAACGCTATTCAGGTTGCAATTTTCTCTTAAAATGTTGTTGCGTTAGAATTAGTTCATATTCGACCTCTCGCAATTTCAATTACAAGCAAGTGTTCAGGTTTTCTTTAACAAAATGAATCAAATGTAACACTATTATTGAGTTTAAAAACTTTATATTTATATGGTTTCTAATTCATATGAATCTTTATCCATTTAATATATTTATTTAAACTTCCATTTTCATTTCTCTACAAATAATATTAATTTTTCACTCAAAACCATCATAATTCAAGGATTTAATTTTGTTCCATTGTTCAATAAAAATCATTCCTTTTTTGTTCCTATTTTTACAAACTTATTTTTTAAGATAATCATCCAAACATTTTTGAAAGCCAACCTGATTAAAAAGTCATTTTTATTACATACAATTAATCCAAACATAAATAAATAAACCTAATAACACAATCTAACTCTTATTCATGTTTGGCAAAGCCGAAGGAAGGGGAAAAAAAGAAGTAAGATTGGACTGAAGAAGAAGCAGTTAGAATTCAAAATTGTGGCATTTTAATTTGAAGAGCATAATATCTGTGAATGTGACAGAAAAGAGAGAGTAAAGAAGAAGAGCGGAGTGGCACATCGCATTTATACTCCTCGTCGGTGCCTCTCTCTTTTTTTCCCTTTACCTTCTTCCTCAACCAATCCACCATTGTTTCTCTTCAAATTCCTCTCCTTCTCTTCTAGATCTGCCCTCAGATCTTCATCCCTTTCAATGCTCCTTCCTTTCCTCCTCCAATTACCCTGACTGCACTCTGCACTCGCTCTTCCATTATGATTATCTCTACTCCCGTCACTCCTGGTCAGGTACTTCCTCTTCCTCTTCCTCTCAGATCTCCCTCTATTTTATTTCTTTTTCTTAATGCCCTTTTCTCAAACTTTGAATTTCGATGTCTTTGTGGTGAGGTTAGTGTAATGAACTGAGTTACTTACATGTTTGTTGTCATTGGCTGCAGGTTTCGTGCCTACTTGCAATTATTCCTATCGTCGCCGCATGGATATATTCCGAGATATTGGAGTATAGGAAAAACTCATTTCCTTCTAAAGTGTGAGTTTTTTTTGGTTTTCCCACTCTATTTGCTCCTGCTGGTGCCATTGTTGTATTTTTGTATTGTCATCTTGCATTTCTTAGCTGTCTGACATATCAAGGGGGAAATTTAAGCGCTTGGCCTCCGTTGGACTGACGAGTGTATATTTTGAAGTGTTTGATTCTCTAACAATTACTTCTTTGTTATGGGTTATTACTTCTGGTGTTTGCGCAAATGGTCTCTTCTTTTGGACGGAATTTTGGAATTTGAGATTTTTAATTTTATTATCGTTTGCCATGTTGTAGATTTGTTCCAAATTATCTCAAACTTAATCTTTTGTTCCATTTTCCTGATAGGTTTATAGAGAGAAAAATTGTTTAATGGTCATCCAAGAGTGTTTTTTTTTTTTTTTAGCTCAATAAGGATGGGTTTGGAAATTTAGCACTTTTCACCATTAGTACTAACAAATTTTCTTTTATTGGATGGTATTAGTAGGACTTCGGATGTCAATTTGGTTGAAATGAGCAGTGGTGCTGTTAAAGAAGAGGATACGGCAGTTTTATTGGAGGGGGGAGCCTTGCAGACAGCTCCTCCAAAAGCCCGAAGTTCGACATCTCCGATTTTTCGGTTTGTAAAAGAAGACTCTTTTTCTCTTGCTTACTGTAATTCTGGCGCTATCTTTGCTTGATCTAAATTTTAATACGTTGGTATTCTTATTTATTTCTTCAGATTCCTTTTGTTGGATGAAAGTTTTCTGATTGAAAATCGTTTGACACTTCGAGCAATGTGAGTGGAATATGTGATTCAAAATATGCTTTGTTAATTGGATCAAGATACTGATCTTCGTCTCATTTGCTCTTCTCTGTTCCAGGTCTGAATTTGGTCTCCTTTTGGTTTATTATTATTTGTGTGATCGCACAGATCTGTTTAACTCTTCAAAAAAGGTTATTAAATTTTGTTACTTCATTTCTATAATTCACTTATTATTTCTTAATGCTATCCGTTTTTATAT
Organism: Mimosa bimucronata; assembly: GCA_037074515.1. Classification (NCBI taxonomy): domain Eukaryota; kingdom Viridiplantae; phylum Streptophyta; class Magnoliopsida; order Fabales; family Fabaceae; genus Mimosa; species Mimosa bimucronata. Next base: position 35,329,440 of record CM073444.1, read on the forward strand.
GGGATGTGCTATTCAACATATGCAAGTTGCAGCAAGTTTCCTGTGGCTTTTTAGCTGACACTTACAGTTTACCAAGATATTTTGCAATGTTTCGGTATAATTACGTTTTATTTTGATTTTTATTTCTAGTTCTGTCATACATGTAGCCATTGCATACACTCTCCAGTGGTTTCGTTTATTGGCTTGTCAAACAACTGTAAAAGATTGAAACCTTTAGTAGCAGTTTGTCCACAATTTAATATTGAAATAACTGTTGTGAGGGTGAAAACCATGGTTATTAGAGTTCTTTATGATTTGTCACTTCAGTTTTGCAAAATGAAGACCAAACAAGTTTCGCTGAAAGGTGAAAGCTAGTAAGGTAAAATATCTTTTTTTTAAAAAAAAAAAAAAGCGTGGAACCGAGCATAACATAGAATAATGTGTGTTTATATAAAGAATAGATATAGGATAACAACATCATTTGTTGCGTTAATACATGTTTATTCTGCCACTGTTGCTAGTGCCCAACATTAGTGGCCATAGGCTAGCGCAAGTGAGTACTCGAGCTCAACCTTAGTTATTATATATTTGAACTGTTTGTCATGTCTCTGAAATTTCATAATTGAGTATTATGTCTCTGTGCCTTTTCTTTTTGATGCTTCGTATTTACACAATGTTCGGATAAAATGTTCTTGTCTGGCATGCTTTAACCTTCACTTACAAATTACTGATTGGCATGTCTCTGACTTTTAAATCACGTGTATTTATTATCTTTTGCTCTGTTACATATTGAATGTATTATCAATATGACGTTTGGGGAAAACTAACAACTGTCTTTCTTCCAGAGTTACAACAGGGACCTTTTCTGGTTTCTCTATTCCCTCCTCATCATAGTTTCAGCTATGACTTCTTTTAAGATACATCATGACAAGTCTCCTTTCTCTGGAAAATCCATACTTTATTTGAATAGGCACCAGACTGAAGAATGGAAAGGCTGGATGCAGGTTGAACACTATTTCATGTTGTCATATCTATTAATTGTCCTATTATTCTGCAATGGGGAAAACTTTAGTTTGAAAGTCCTAGACTAAGAATCCTGAATCAACACAAATAAATTTATTACAAGGGAATTACAATGTAAATATGGTTTGGACCCTTTCATCATATATTTTTCTGATGCACTAGTAAACATATTGATATTTTGCTTTGATGCTGTTACCATTTGACATATGGTGCCTTTCTCATGGTCTCTCTCTTTCTGCTCACAGGTTTTGTTTTTGATGTACCATTACTTTGCTGCATCTGAGATCTATAATGCAATTCGTATATTCATTGCTGCCTATGTATGGATGACTGGTTTTGGGAACTTTTCATATTATTATGTACGAAAAGATTTTAGTCTTGCAAGGTTTGCTCAGGTATGTCTATGTCTTGAAATATTAAGCATGCTTTTGAATTTTTAGTAACTAGTCTGCTATGACTGTAAAGTTTCCTCACGCTTCTTTTTTGGTTGAGCAGATGATGTGGCGGCTTAATTTCTTGGTGTTGTTCTGCTGTATTGTCCTTAACAACAGTTATACGTTATATTACATCTGTCCTATGCATACTCTTTTCACTCTTATGGTTTATGGGGCACTTGGTATCCTGAACAAGTACAATGAGTCTGGGTCAGTTATTGCAGCAAAATTCATTGCTTGCTTCTTGGTGGTCATACTAGTATGGGAGATACCTGGAGTATTTGAATGGGTCTGGAGCCCATTTACTTTCCTGCTTGGTTAGTAACTTTTGTGATTCTTAGCTTGCATCTAAAAGCACAGCAGTCTTTCTGATTGGGAGTCTGGGGTTCCTTGCAGGTTATACTGATCCTAACCCTGCAAAATCTCACTTGCCTCGTTTGCACGAATGGCATTTTCGCTCAGGGCTCGATCGCTACATCTGGATAATTGGAATGATTTATGCTTATTATCATCCAACTGTAAGTTTCTGATTCATGTTATTGAAATAATTGAAAAAACTCTACAGATCACCTCCACCCTTCGTGTGATTGATTGAAGAATATGAAGTAGGAACATGTCTATCGTCTTTTTGTCTTTTAAGTTGAATTCCTTAATGAATGTCACAAAATTTGGTAGGTTGAAAGTTGGATGGAGAAATTGGAGGAATTGGAAATCAAGCGTAGAATATCGATTAAAGCTGTTGTTGTGATACTATCTTCACTGGTATGTTTTTTTGATGGTTTTCTGATGTTAAGTAAATGTTAAAACTTTGCTTTTCTTTATTCACTTGCAGCAATGACCGGTTGAGTTAATTTCTAGGTCGGTTACTTATGGTTCGAGTACATATACAAGCTGGACAAGCTTAGTTACAACAAATATCATCCTTATACCTCGTGGATTCCTATAACGTATTTGTTTATTTCCATGTCATTCTTTTGCTTTGCTGAGTTATTTAAGACGTTACTCTAGATATTCATGCTTAATTTTTTTTAACAGCGTGTACATATGCCTGCGAAATGTTACTCAAAGTTTTCGTGGCTACTCTTTGACCCTTTTTGCGTAAGTGGTCTTTATGTTAGTTCAGTTTTTATTCACGGCTCCCTCCCTCTCACACACATACACACTAACAATTTCTCCCATATATTTTGACAAACATATACTTGTAACAGGAATTTATTGGTGGATGCATTCAAATAATAATTGAGCTACTTTGGTTCTTGATTTAGAATATTGATTTGTGAATTACTTTGTTGTTTCATTTTCTTCTGCTAGATGGCTTGGAAAGATCACCTTGGAAACTTATATCTCCCAGTTCCATATCTGGTTAAGGTATACATTTGTGCTCTCGTATTGTGTCAATGTGTCCCACATGGTATTGTCTTTGATATTACAAAAAGATGACACCAAATCTGTAAATGCGTGATATTATTACCAGAAGTTGCAGACGCAATTTTAGTTGAAGTTTATCCACTTAAGGAATTATGTGAATGAGTTCACCAAAAAAGAAAATAAAATGTGAATGGGTTTTTAAGCTTTTGGATGATTTCCATTTATGGCAGGGATTTTGGAATGCTTAGTTTTTCAGTTTTAAACAATTATTCTATGTATACTATAAAATTTGGTTATTATTACTTCTTAGTCATGATGCAAGGGGGGAACACCTTTCGCATTAATTACATGTATGTAAGTGGGTGAGGACGAGTTGATGCTTGGATGCGTTCAAGTTTTATTTTATTTTTAGGAAATGTTTGTGCGTGTTATTCATCTAAATCAATTCTTTTATACCATGTCTGTGATTGATTTCAGGTCTAGCGTTCCAGATGGTCAACCCAAACTATTGCTTTCTTTAATCCCAGACTACCCAATGTTAAATTTTATGCTCGTTTCTACTATATATATTGCAGTAAGTACATAATAATGAGATATTGGAGTTTTGTTAACAATGATTCACTCTGATTTAACATTCTGTTTCCCCGCAGATTTCTTATAGGCTCTTTGAACTGACAAATACACTGAAAATAGCGTTTGTGCCAAGCAAAGACAATAAACGTCTTGTACACAACATAGTTACAGCTACAACAATCTCAGTTGTTCTATATTCCTTGTCCTTTGTCTTCCTAAGGATACCTCAGATGTGGGTAAGTGTTATTGCGTTATTGCTCTAAACTCTTCTTGGCTGAGTTTATTTTTAGTCCTTATGGGTTATTCATTGCTATCCGTTAAACACAACTGCATGTAGTATTCATTGTTGTTGAAAACATAATTTATCTGGCACAGGAGTGATACTGAATACTGATGCAAAGAAAGCTGAGTGCTTTCATTGAGTGTAAATAATTTTTGTAATGATTTTGTTGTCTGGAAAATCTTTTGAGCGCTCGTGTGTTATACTTTTATTATCTGAAAAAAGTCTTCTGATGAATTTTGAGAAGGAAGATGCCAGTATGGTTGGCACTTGTTTTGTTTTGTGCCCCCTGAGAATGAAAATTTGCGCTGTGTCAGTTTGAGCGTTTAACAACACTACTAATATTATCTTTCTGCAAATTTCTGATAATGAAAAATTCACAGGTTTGAGAATTGAAGCATGTATATTTCGGATCGCTGCAAGCTTATATGCCAGTTTCCTATGGATCCAGGGAAGAATTCTGCGTAACTTCTACAATTTGCTTGTCCAACCAAATTTTCAATGAAGAGAGCATTTGTGTGCACCCCGCTGTTTGTTGAGCCTACTTACACTAGAATTATCCTTATATGATTCTAGTTTGATTCTGAAGGTTGTATAGTTGGGGGCGGGTGGTGGATGTCATATGATTATTTTTGTAAGCTAGATCCAGTTATTATTTCAGATGACTAAACGACGTGTAAATACCTATATGTTCAATTTTATAATAGATTGGATATGATATGATCATCTTTGATAAAGAGGCTACTACTATCTACCAGCCAGGCGGTGTGAACTGTGAACCCTGATGCGTTTTAAGACAGTCCCGGTACGATTCATGGTTTAAATGCTTTTGACTGAGTCAATTAGTTTATTCTTGGAATAATGGAACACTCAAACAATAATCAAGCAGAATGGAGGGAATTATTTTGGTTGGAAGCAAAACCAAAGCGAACAACAAAAGTGAAGAAACATCTGTAGTTTATAGAGAATTCAAACACAATGATTTTACCGGTGAAAAGGACATGATAAATTTTTGGACACAAATCACAATGTTCCAATATCATGCAAATGTACGCACAAAGTACCAATGTACAGATAGTCACTCCCATCAATAAACATTTTTTATGGCTCCCAAAGAATTGTTAGTGACTCCATTAGACCTACAAAAATGCATTAGACAGTGGATACTGGGGACCACCTGGTGACTGGTGGATGAAAACCCCTTATCCGAATACATTAGCGAAACAGTCAAGTGGTGGGAATCATTAAATCATGAAACAGTACATATCAACCGGTTGATCCTGTGGCCATAAACACAAAAAACGGTTGGTCTAACATATATCACTGCCAACCTATACGGACCAAGTTCATCTATTTGCGCTTTTGCCTTTTATGAATAACCTCATTGAATATTTCAGCTTCCATGTCAACTAACTCATCCTCAAGGGGGTCAGCTCCATCTTGAAGAATCAGGTTTTGCAATAGGCAGCATGACATTATTATCAGGTTGTGCCTATGAACTGCTTTGCAAACTGGTAAATTCCTAAGAATTGCCCACCTCAGCTTTAACATACCAAAGCATCTCTTTATTACATTAAGTGCTATAGAATGTCGATTATTGAAGCACTCATGCAATATTCCAGGGTAATGTTCTTCTCTAACTTGGTTTTTGCGATATGTTTTGCCTTTATATGGTGCAAGGAAGCCTTCACAACTGGTGAACCAATTACCAACCAAATAATATTGACCTGTTTCATGAAACCATGAACATGGGTACAGTTAAAAAGAACAATGTCACCAACAGATTGATACAAAACCATGTTGAGACACTCACCTTGAGGAACTTTCAATCCAGACTTTCGAGAAATTGCGTTGGACAACACCCTATTGTTACTTGCAGATCCTTCCCACCCAGACAATATAAAGGTAAATTGTCCATCTCGAGAGCAAGCCCCCAGTACATTAGTAGTGGTTTCTCCTCTCCTGTTGCGATACCTACCTTGGTCAGCCAAAGGTACCTTCACCTTGATATGAACACAATCCACAGCACCAAGACAATTCTGGAAAAACAATAGTAAAATCTATAAATATTCGCAGTTGAATTCACAAGTGCACATACACAATTTAATAACTAACAATGGCAAAATAACAAGCGTGATTGTAGAACATGACCTAACAGATGCAAGTAACTTGACCTAAGTTCTATCCTTCATGAAAACGTAACCATGTGTCACATTACCTTGAACCACTTCCATGTCTCGTCTGTTGAATCCTCCGGCACAGGCTCAGGTTTCTTTGTTAACTCTTCATGAAGTTTTATTATAGCATCGAGCACTGAATAAAAACACTTACTAATAGTTTTTCCAGATCTCCCACTATTGAACCGTATGACCCTATCCTTGACAGGAAGAGCAAGTATATGCAAACAAATAGCTACTTGTTCATCAATCGGCACATTATCAACAGCCTTTAATCCCCCAATACTTTCAACCATTTGACACAGCCTATCAAATGTTCTCCTATGCATTCTAATTAACTTATAGCAAGTGGCATCACTATTAGAAACCAACTTCTTGAGGCGAGCGCTTCTAGCATAGAAGTTCTTTATGGAAGCTGATGGGCTTATTATACGACAACTCAAGGAAGGCAATACATAGCTTAAACGACAATTGGTGGAAAACGAGACATCACTTACATGACGTCGTCTCTGAATCCTCAGGGAAACAACAAGGCACATGGAGAAAATCCATCCATGTTTAGCATGAACTGTCCTCAACCAACAAATCAACAGGCGAAGAAACAATTCTCCCCTTGTGGGGTCCATCTCTGTGTAATCAAAATTTCACAAATTAATAAAATGCCTGCAAATCTTTGACAAAGAGGAACAGAATAATATGGAAAATTATTTGATCGCTCCGATTCTTTATAGTTTCTAACAGGTCATCATCTTCTAGGTCTGTACATAATAACTGTTACTAAATAGAACTAGTTGATTTATTTGAAAAATTCTAAGAAAACTAAATAAATTACTTATAAATTGATTTACATGAATTTATTCTTTATACTAGTTTATCTGACTTCTAATGTATAATCTAACAAGCCACAAAATACGTTAGGATTAAATAGATCGTTTCGCTTCCTTTCTGAGTCTCTTAAAAAAAAAAAGCCAACTAGGTTTTATATCAACGGAGGAAGTATTTAAGATTCGCAGTAACCATATATCATTAAGCCCTTCTTTTTTGCAATGTTTTCCTCATATTACTTTACGGAGAAACCAAACCCAGAAAAAGAAGAATGCAGAGATAACAGAAAACTGAAATATGAGAAAGAAAGTCAAGAAGAAATAAAATATAGAGAAAGTCAAAACTTGAACAAGGTTACTCACCGGCGATTAAGTGGACGATCTACTTTTCCGGTACCGGCGAAGGTCTGGAGCGGCAGCGACGCTTCGAATGTGTTGAATATATAATGATGTGAAAGAGGGGCAAAATGGTCCAGGAAAAAAGGGATTACCAGGAGGAGGGAAGCCTGAATGCTTCGTAGTTCGTACCAAACATCTCGTTGTGGAAGGAACTCGCTGAGACGAAGGTTTGGGTTCTGCTTCGCCCGCCACAATTCTGCCATTTGGCGGGAAAATATCATAAATGCTACTAGTAATTTAAGAATGATAATGTTACTAATTAACTTTTTTTTAAAAAAAGAATATTTTAATAAAGTTAAACAAGTTATTTCTCCATTGATTTTCTTAATTTTTTTTAAAACTAATTTATTTAACTTATACGTTATATAATCTAAAAAAAAACTATGTTTTATATTAATAAAAATATGAAATGAGGAAGTACATTTTTCAAAAAGTATTATAAATTTAGGGTAAAAAAGTTATATGAACACTCTAGACTATGTGAGATTGAAAATTCAAACCCTCACACTATGTTTTTTTTTAATACTCCCTCCGTTCTTAATTATAATACTTATTTGGAGATGTTATGAGTTTATTTATGAATACATGATCTCTTTATATTTTTTTTTTTAATTTTATTCTAAGTTATCTCTAATGATGTTTCCCAATATTAAATAAGTAAGAGCGAGAGAGTGGGAATAAAAGTAAGTAGTTAGTGTGTTATAGTAATATCATATGATTTTAACTAATTAATTAACAACTTTAATATGATTAAATTAGATAAATAGGTATTATTTTAATATAAGGCAGCATATTGTACGCATAAGTTATACGAATGGCAATCTTCCGTCACATAAACAAATTTATTGAAAATGTACATGATAAATATTGTTGAAAAAAGGTACTTTACTGTGCATGTGAAAATGCACGTATAATGATCGTAGAGTTTAATCCCTCTCAAATCTGAGTCTTATATGAGAGTTGGATGGGAAGTTATGGGCCTCAAATCAAGTAATAGATTGCTTTTTTCAATGCATGAATCATGGACTCTCTTATGAATATATGAGTTGTTTCAGTTTGGTGAAAATATATTTCACTACTTTTTCTTAACATCAAAAGCATATATTGTTATTGAACCCATGGCCAGTCCAAGAAAAACCCCCTAAAAAGTAGAGCAGCTAGCATCATCCACAAAGAACATCTAGGAGACCCTTTTTGATACAATTCGCCTTAAAAAAAAAACCCTTTAAAAGGCTCATATATATATATATATTACTCACTATAATAATTAAAAGCGATTGCCGATTGAATTTGATCCACATGAACCAGCCTTGCACGTCAATATATATAAATTCATTGTAAACATAGCTTTCCAATACCAAATATTAGGGCGCCATAAGACTCTCTCTTTCTCTCTAGTCCTGATAGTGACCTTTTTATATTCCCTCTGATGCCATATTCTCATGCATAAAACAAACAACACACGCACACATTTGTAACATATTACGTGACGGATTTGGAAAGAAAGAATAAAGCACTCCAACTCAAAAGCATATTCTGTGTATATCACCCAAACGAATTATAATCCCCAGAAAGCATATTCTTTTCTGGGTACCCCCATCTTAATTATATTATAATCCAATGAAGTTACACGTAAACAATAAAAAAAAAAAAAACTGTACAATATAATATTACATTCATCAATAACAACAACCATAATAATCCATTTACTTTAATTCCTTGCTTCTTTTTTAACCTAATCAATCATCACAGTTTGATTGCTTTCCACCATTTCTGCACCATCCTTGTCTGAGACGCTTCTTCTTCTTCTTCCTTGTCTGATTTGAAGAGAGAAACAGGGAAAGACATGGACAAACCAACCAGAGACTTGAAGGTAATAACAGAATTACCTTGAGGAGGAGAAGGGTCTCTGACATAAATCTCAATCAAAGTAAACCAAACAAGAAAGTCTCTAGCTTTGACACCTCTGAGGTTCTTGATCTTGTTTGGCTCCAAGAATGCGGTAACCTCGGTGTCGAAGCAAACGAGGATGTTGTCAAATCTGTGTTCTTTCTTCTCTCTAAGCTTCAGCCAAACAAAACCAATCTCCTTCACAAATCCACATTCTTGGATGATATTGTTCTCTGCCTCCTGCTCAAACGTAATCGTTAAGAGCCCATCTGGTAGACCCATTTCTGCCAGTAATAATGAGAATCTTTCTTTGCAAACTTGGCCTCCATAGTACACCTCTGCTTTTGCCTTCAGCTCCTCTGTTACTAGAGACATCTTGAGAGCTTTTCTATGGGGTGGTGGTGATTAACTTATAATGCAAAAAAAGATTGAAACTTTGAGCCAATCCTGTTGTGGGTAATGATGCTATTGGTGGGTGTTATAAGAAGTTTTGGCATTTGTCCAAATGTATGTGGGTGGTGTCTTGAGCTAACACGTACACGTGTATATATACATGGGCTGAATTCATGATTCATTTTGAAATAGAAGTTCTATCTTGGTGATGATTTTTTTTAACCAAGTGGGATAGTCAGGATTTGATAGCTTAATTATAGGGTATTAAGTTTGAGTTTGAGTGAATGTAAAAAAAATGTTTTCAAAGAAGTTATCCCTAATTGATGAGATTACGTCAGTTGGATTCAACTAGATAACTGTATTAATTACGCATACATTTTAATTTTTACAGTATTTTTATATTATTAACTATACTTATTTTGATAATAAAATTTTAAAAATCACGTACACTTTTAAACAACTTTCTGAAAATGGAGTTATTATATTGAGCAACGCATCCAAAAGCAAATACTCCCTCCGTCCATCCCTAAATATAAAACATATTTAGGACGTGGTTTTGTTATAAAATTAACGTTATTGATACTCCTCAATAATAAACAAATAAGATAGGGGTTTTGATAATGAATGTAGGTAATTAGGGTGTTTTAGTAATATCATTTTAATTAATTTAACTAACATTTTTAATCTAATCAACTTAGATTAATATATCTTATATTTTAAGAACACACAAGTATTATTGGGTTTTCTGTACATGGTTCCCTTCCTGGGGTTGGCTTGCTGTAACCCAAAGACAACTCATAAAAAGCTATATGTTTCAGCCCAATCCATTTCACTTCCCTTTCCTTGTGGTGTGTGTCAAGTTTTATTTTATTATCACCCTTTCCCTTAGCCCAAGAAACTAAACTATGGCTTATAGCCACGAACTGGTCCAATTCTCTCACTCGCTCGTCTTGTCACATCATCTTTCAATTCATCATCATCATCATCCATCTTCGTCAGTGGCTTACTTTTCGTCTCTCCGGTCTACGTGTCTCCGGTGATCCTTCCATTCCATTCCCTTCTCTCTCTCTCTCGCTTTTTAATCACCCCTCTTTATCTTCACTAACACTCTTCATTTTTTTACCCTTCATTTTCCATCCTCTCTGAATCTCTCACAATCTTGATCCACTCTTTCACGATTCCTTTTATTTTCGCCTCAAGCTTAATGCAATCGCTTCGTTCTGTCGTGAAAAACTGATAATTATGAATGAATTCGATTTTCTCCTTTTAAAATGTTGAGATAGGAAGGGGGAATTTTTAAAAAAAAAACCCCATCATTCTGTCTTTTCGTGCTTTAGAACCGTACGTTTCTCAAGCTATGTGGGGATTTCCGATTTCATCTGGTGATCGTCCCCGAATTTAGCCACGGTAAGAAAAGCTCATAAAGTTACACGCTTTCATTGTTTTTTATTTTTTTGCGCATTTTTGAGGTTTCAATCATGAATATGCGAAGGGATGAGGGTTTCCCAGAGGAAGTTGTTATCCAGATTCTTGCAAGGTTGCCCATCAAGCCTCTTTTTAGGAGCAAAACCGTTTGTAAACTCTGGAATAAATTGTCCTCTGACAAGTATTTCATTCAACTCTATAATGAAATATCCAGTAAGAACCCCATGATACTTTTGGACGTTTCAGACGCATCACTGTCAAAATCTAGCTTGATCTGTGTTGATAAAGTAAGGGGCGTGTCTGAACTTTCTCTTGCATTTTTGAATGATAGGGTTAAGGTTAGAGCATCTTGTTGTGGCTTATTATGTTGTTCTAGTATCCCTGATAAAGGTGTCTACTATGTTTGTAATCCAATGACTCGTGAGTTTAAGGTGCTGCCTAAGAGAAGAGAAAGGCCTGTGACTAGGTTTTATCCTGATGGTGAAGCAACACTGGTTGGTTTGGCATGTGATTTGACTTGTCAGAAGTTTAAAGTTGTCCTGGCTGGTTACCATCGCACCTTTGGTCATCGTCCAGATGGAAGTTTCATATGTTTGGTGTTTGATTCAGAGTTGAACAAGTGGAGGAAGTTTGTCTCATACCAAGATGATCATTTCTCTCATATGAATAAGAACCAAGTTGTTTTTGTCAATAATGCCCTGCATTGGCTGACTGTTAATTCAGCTTACATTCTTGTGCTCGATCTAAGTTGTGACATTTGGAGAAAGATGCAATTGCCATATGACGTGACTTATGGGATGGGACACAGAATATATCTCCTAGAGCTCAATGGTTGTCTGTCCATTATTCAGATTTCAGAAGCTTGGATGAACATATGGGTACTAAATGATTACTGGAAAGAAGAGTGGTCTATGGTGGATAAAGTGAGTCTGAGGTGTATCAGAGGGATGGTGCCAGGAATCTTTCCGATAAGTCAGACAAATGAATATATTCTCTTGGCAACTCATAAGCAGGTTTTGGTTTATCATCACAAGACCCGAATTTGGAAAGAGATGTACTCGGTGAAGTATAGCTCAACACTTCCATTATGGTTTTCTGCACATGCTTACCGCAGTGCATTATTGACCTGCAACTAAGCTGTGCCTGAATTTGGTAACTTCTGTACATATTTCTAGTTGCGGTATATTGTAATCATTAGACAATTGTTATTTGTTACTTGTTAATGATCTTGTATATTTCAGTGCATCATATCAACTGTAGAGTTATTACATCTGCTTCCCCTCGGATAGACCGTTCTATAGTAGCTACATTAATATCTGAACACCAGCTAATTGTACTTCAATAATTTTTCTCCCATGTAGTAGAAGAAAGATGAGTTGAAAATTCTCAGTCATATAAATACTGTAAAGCTGGTTATTGTCATAATTTATTCCTGGTTCTATATTGTAGGCAATTTATGTTGTACCATGTCCATGGTGTTTATGAGTTATAGTTTTCTTCTATTTACTGATGATCTTCCCCAGCTGAGACAATGCAGTCTAAATAGCAATATTCATTGGGCTATATCTTATTCTGATTTACATTTTCCAATCACCTATCAGTCACTTCTCTGATTTTGTCCTTTGGCAGCTATACTGGATACTGCCACTCTTAATAGATTATTAGTAGAATAACTGAATCATAACTGTCCACCAAAATGTGGATGAGGTTTCTTCTTGTTGTAACTGAATCATAACTATGCTGTAAACATATGATTAGTTATTCAGATTGAAAAGCTTGTTTCATGAAAAATCATCATATCTGTTTTGTCAAGCTTACCGCATCTAGAACTGATCACACGAGTCCTTAAGTAATATTTGACTCAACACTGGACAGTAGTTCACCAGGACATTTTGGTTTCTGAACTGATTATCTCGTTTTTAGAAGTTATTGTTAAATGCTCTTTGGGGTTTGTTTATAGTCTTAGAAGCATGGACATTAACTCAAACGGGATTGGTCCCAGCATCGTAACGCGATGAATAATAGGTTGCTGTTGTGGAATTTGAAGAATGGCCATGTCATGATTTGAGTGTCATGATCCAACAATAACTATATGACCTGTTACCTAAAGATGTGGTTAATCATGTATTATGTCTAATTAGCCCAATCCAATCTTTGCGCTAATTAGTTAGACTTAATGGATCTCACATGTATTATCCTTGAGATAATCTTCTCTTTCTTCTGTGGTTGGAACTTGGAAGCTTGAACTGGTGTGTATTCTTTTCTTTTCAAATGGGATATTTCTATTTCTTTTCCTTTTTAATGTTTTTTACATGGATGAGATCACTTATGTATAGAAGTGACTGATTATACAGGTGAAGGATCTTTCTTTCTTTATCTTTGTTCATATTCACTGTGTCTGTGATTAGTGATATGAACATATTCATTGTGTCTGGTATGTGTTAGTGATCACAGCCTTTCTTGGGAACTACAGTATAATTTCAAAAAGACTGATCTTGAAGCCTGACTCGTACTATATTATCCTTTTCAATGTGTGATTTTCTGCTGTCTGGAAGCTAAAGCAGATGCATGTATGACTTCATACTGAATACTGTTTGTCGTGTGACCATAAACAAATGATCTGGATCCTTGTAGGTTTTAGCTTATCAATGAAATACACATATACATGCTTAAATGGAAAACAATTTGAACTCTTTATTTCTGAAGAATCAAGTAAAGGATTAGTATAATATTTGTGGAGATATGAGAATCCTTTTCAAACGTGTCACGCCACCTAACCTTCTCATTAGCCATATTCGGGCCTTTTGACAAACGCATTGGAGTAAGCATTGGTCAAAATCTTGTAAGTATAAAATCAGGTCAAATAAAAAGGGGGACTTGTAAGCATAAGATAAAATACACGTGGTTGGAAATATTTAACCACATCTACCAATCAATTTTATTGTTCGTTGTTTCCTTATTTTAAAGTTTTTCTTTTTCAGAATTTTATTTTTTTCAATACTTTTTCTTAAAAATTAAATCTATTTTATAAAAAAATAAGAAATTGACACTGATTTAAAATTTAATCCATTTTATAATTTATAATGATATGAAAGATGTTATTATAAATGAGGAATGCTGTATTTAAATACAAAAAATTAGCACAAAGAAATATGTGGATATGATCCATATAAATATTGCATGTCTCCGGACAAAAAAAAAATATAAATATTGCATTTCTTGTTTTTTAGATAACAAAAAAAATCTACTTTTATATTTTTTATTAAATCAACCTAAAAATTCAATGGATGTTTTTTTTTAATTTGGAAATAAGGGGTGGTTGTCGTGCAAGTTTTTTTTAGAGAAGAAAGCAATAAAATCTACACTACACTACAAGTAAATAAATAAGACTATACTCCCTTCGGTCCTAATTGTAAGACCGTTTTGATTTTTTTGACTTTTTTTCAATAAAAAAAAAGTAGTTTCAGTCCAAAAAAAATCTTTTTTCTTTAAAACTAATTTATTCTACTTATAAACTAACCTATAGTTTAATTCATGTGATATGTAGTATAATTTAGTAGTCTAATTTGCTTCCTTAACTTCCACAAAAAAAAGTTAAAGTGGTCTTATATTTAGGACCGGAGGAAGTATAAAGGAACTGGGTGAAATCGAAAATTTCATTGCCAAAGCACACATGGCGAGTGTATCAACTTCAAAATTGTAATCTCTGTTGACATGTTAGAGATCAACTAGCAAGTCCCTTAGAGCATTTGATGACTTTCAAGGACTAAATTCCAATTTTCATGAAAATCATTATTTCCTTTCATTATAAGCTATGCCCTTTTCAAAACCAATAAGGCACACCCAAAATTTTGATGATAATTTACATTTCATAATAAGAGTATACATTTGACTTGACTATGTTAAAAAAGCTTATTTAGTCTATTCGAAGGTCAAAATATTTTTCAAAATTTGACTTTTAGGTCGGATTTTGGCACTTAAGCATTTATCAAGAGAGGATAGAGATAAAAATAAAATTGCTTTCTGCATGCCAAGTGTTTGATATCAATGGATAGTAATAGCTTTCGAATTTAAAGTTTTCTTGCAACGGCAACCTATAGAGCGATGGAAACCTCATCCGCAAAGTGTCCATAAAGTTCAAGAGAAAAGCTTGATTCCTTCAATATTTTAAAAGGCAATGATCAAAATCTTTGAGCTCATCCTTGGCTGTGTTCATATACACAGATGACATCTCATGGCACTATGAAGGTCAACACTCTTATAAGTCCCTATTAGCTCCATTCACACACATCGTTAATGGATAATGTCGTCGAACTAAGAGCTGCAAAAATTGAATTTATGTGAATAGCATTTGAGAATCGTCAGTATCAACTTGACCCGCATATTGCAGCACAATTGCAATATTTACCAAATGAAAACTTGTCCACAAAGCAAATTCAGCAATTTTTTGTAATAATTAATTAATTCAGAAACTTCATTTCTAATGTGTTCAGATACACCAACCATTTGTCTAAACTTCTAAAAAACGATCCATCCGCATGGAGGAACAGATCAGACTAAAGGAATTTAAACACTAAAAAGTATTGCTCAACACCCACAACCTTTAAAGATTCTTGACACTTCCAGAGGATTTACATACTAATGCAAGTGATAAAGAGGAGCTAATCAATTAAATATTCCTTGTGTATTAGTTCTGGCTGGAATATCCATAAAATATTTTGGACCTGGATTCTCTCCTCTGCTCTCTTGGTCCTCTTCCGTCTTCTACTATGAAATTACATATTTTTGGTGTCACATTTTTTGTATTTGATTTTATCATTAGACTCTATATAAAATTAGTGACATTTTGATATCTTATGGACGCAAAATGGTTTAGTTTTCAATTTTATATAATTTTTAAAATATTTAATGCATAAAATTCTGTATTTTTTTAAGTTAAAGTATTAAATCTTTGAAAAATCATATAAAATTAAAAATTGAATCATTTTACGTTCATAAGATATCAAAGTGTCATTAATTTTATGTAGAATCTAATGATAAAATCAAATATAAAAAATTTGATGCCAAAACTAATGGAATTTTAGAATAAAGAACGGGAGATGACCAAAAGAGCATAGGAGAATCTAAATCCAAAGGGAGAATTGCAAATAGGTCCCAAACAAGAGAATTAATTTCAGACAGGCTCATTGACAGCTCCTTCACTTGTTAACCAAGGCTATTGCAGTTGTTAATAGTTGTCATTAACAATTTCTTGGGACTTTTTTAAAATTAATTCTCTTACTTGGGATCTATGTGCAATTGTCCCAAATATTTATTTATTTTCCCCTTGGCAATTTACGAATGTGACAAGATTGCATAAAAGTATATCATGAGGTCAGCCTTGTCCCAGAGCGGCCGCAGGCCTACTCTTCCGTGTTTGGAAAACGAATAATGACTTTGCCAAACAGAGCCTTCTTCAGCAGCATCTTATTTATATATATATAGAGAGAGAGAGAGAGAGAGAGAGAGAGAGATTTTTTTTTTGGTCATAAGAGAGAGAGATAACTAGTCCTGGGTCAATAAACAGACTTTACCATTCTACAGCTTCGTGAGTGGCTCCCTCTATCTGCAGCCTACACTCACAGCTTTTGGCATTTTCCCCTCTTCTGTATCTTCCCTATTCAATTCCCACATGATTATAATACGCCAAACGCAATGATGTTTTGGGGTTTTTGGTACCCAGAAATTCGCTGGTGTTAGGGATTTCCCTTTTTCTATCTCCCCTTTTTTCATTTTTTTTTCCTCCATTGGGTGTATTGTCTGAAACATCGTGGGATAGCTAAAGGTATGTTCTTTAGGATGATCTCCAGCTGCACACTCTTCTTACATGTAATCTTTTATCCCCTTAGGTTATTCTTTACCTTCTATATTACAGTCTTTACATTTTTTGTTGACATATTCGTTGAATTTCATGTGGGGGTGGAATGAAGGATAATGGGTTTTTGCAAAATCTAGGATTTTGGGGACGTTTTCCTTTTTAAATACTTTAATGGGTTATTGAGTATCAGTTTTCTAAGTGATGATGCTGGAAACTTTGTGTGCACGCTTTGGGGGTTATAAGTGAAATAAGAGAGTTGAAACGTATTCGTAACCTGCTTTTAGCTCGGGACGACTTGAATTGCTCTCTGATAATGATACCTAATCACAGCCTTTGCGTTCACATGGCTTTTATCCGTACAATTAGACGCCAGCTTAAGATATAATTGAAGTTGCAATTGATCTCATGTTTGTCAGATTTTTGTTGTGGATAATTTTGTTTCCGCATTCATACATTCACATTGAGCACTACGTATAAAAGCGCTTGTTCTTATCTGTTCTAAGGTGAGTATCGAATATGTATCATTATATATTGCCATCATCGCTATATCTTTCATATTAAGTAATATCTTACATACCCACACCTTAAGTTGTCAAGCTGTTATTAGGAGTTATCTGATACTCAAGTATGTTGTTATAGGGAAACCGCAATCATTGGAGAGGCTTGGAGGCATTATGGCTGAAATTTCCCGTCAATAATATATTGATGATTAACTGTATATCTGTATAATCTGTTACAATTGGGTGAAAACTAGACTCATGAAATTGTTGTCATGTTCTTCATAAGTGCAATTCTTGAGTTGAGACACCTGCAATTACATGCTGAAACTTTATAATCTATAGCCCCGGAAAGCAGTGTTAATACAACTATTGTGGTAAGCTACTTCTGGAGTTGAGAATGGCATAATTTGATCTCTCCTTTTTACATTTCCTTGAGATATTGATGATTTATGGCTCGGAAGGGTAATCAACAGAAGAATGGAATAGACCATCATGGTTTGAACCACAAAAAACCGGCTTCTGGGTCTGTGCTTTCAGGTGTGAAAGGACATGCCAAAGGTGGCAAGGTGAAGGTCTCTCCTGGAGAAGAGCTCCCGCATAGTAACCAGAGTAGTAGTATTTCACAGATTGCCAAAGAAACCACTGTTGGAGATGGTACTAACAATGTGCAAAGATGTGAGAAATTTTCAAGGAAAGAGAAGCAGGGAACAGTTAATAAGCATGACCTTGTGGAACCATTGTCTTCCAGGAGTAATTCAGGAGAAGGCAGTCAGAATATGGAATCTCCTGTGCAAGAGGAAAATGGGGCGTTACCTAGAAGTAATCAAGGTCAACTAAATATGAAAAGTAGGTTGAGCCATTTCCTGAACGGGTTTCACATACAAAGTGTTGTTGAGAAAGTAGATCTTGCCAGTAATCCGTATTTTCGGAGATTAAGGTTGTGGTTATCATCCATCTTCACAGTGGTTACAGCATGGCTGACCAGACAGAAGCCATTATTTGTATCTCTAATGTCCGCCATTTCTAAAGCTTTTGATCATTTTAAAATGAAAATTCAGCAGGCATACCCTGTTGTTCTGAAGTGGCTTTTACAATTTGGGAATATAATGCTTCTCTTATCAGTGTTATGGTTGGACTGTGCGCTAAGGGGTATGGATTCCTTTGTACGAATGGGGACTGTATCCTTCTTCTCTGTTATATGGTGCAGCATGTTCTCGGTGATTGGCATGATAGGGATTCTCAAGTTTTTTGTTATCCTGGTAAGCGCTAGTTATAATTGTTGTTGCCTTCAAGTTAGGTTTTGACTATCATTATTATGATTGAGCTGATATATTTTTTTGAATCTTTTTAACACTCGCTTATATTTCTCACTTCCGTATATGTCACCTTTGTGTCAATAATTTTATGTATCTTCAGCTCTTTAGGAGCCACTAGTGATTATTTTATTTTAAAAGTCTTGCTATTTTGATTCTCAATGCTCTTGTCTTGGTTGTAATTGGAATGTGTATAGAATGAATCATGAGGCTCGATTCTCTTGTCATAATTATACCTCGTGAGAATTCAATTTCGTGCATTTGAATGAGTTATTCTTGAGTTTGTATGCAATTTAAATAATGCTGGTGTATTTTTTTGCTCAATGTGAAGAAGAATGAATCTAAGAAATTTTCATGAGCTCCAACCTCTTTTGTCTTCAAGTATGTATGTGGTGTTTAATATGTTAAAGCAACCAGCACAGGAAATTTTAACAGCCCTTCTGGCTTTTTATGGGTGTTTGGTTTTGCTTATCAAAGAGCCAACTGCATGGTTGGATATGAATATTGTGAACTTGAGAAATTTGGCTTTGGATCATGAGTATTTCCCTGCCTGTTGTCTCATATATATGTAGCACAATGGGTATAGATTTTACGTGGATACCACATTAGACTTTGGTACTTCTTTATCGTCATCATTTATTTGTAAAATTATATATAATATATAAAAATTCTCTTAATAATTATACATCCGTTTTTTTGTCATAATTTTTCTATCAGAAGCTGGAGGTATTGGATGCGATTTGCAACTTCTATATATATGCTTGTTCTCATAATCTCAATTTGATATTGAGAACTAAGGGCATGCATGATAATCCAGCAATGGGGAGGACTAACTGATAGATATATGGAAAATTCATAACTCCCATTATCGCACTTCCTGTGGGATGGAGATGCACATAACCTGTTTTTTTAACTTTTTGTTTTGTGCATGGAGTTGATATGTACGTAATCTGAATCGCCATGATTTGCTGGTCTGAAATTGATTTTGTGGGCCACATGTAGCTGAGATAGATGTTTTCCTATATACTCTAACTGGTTATTTTAATGGATCAGGGCCTGGCTGCCTTGATTGGATTCTTCCTTGGGCTTACCCTTGCAATTTTGGTAGTTGCTATCGTTGGAATTGTTTTCTTGTGGATTTATGGCAGCTTCTGGACAACTGCAACTTTCATCTTCCTTGGAGGTGATTTGTTTGTCTTGTGTTTGGATCATTTTCTGTTTACCTCTCAGCCTTTCTCTGTACATTTGCACCCTCACAGTACATAACGTATTACTATATTCGATTATCATGCATTTTCCTGGAAAACTTGCTAATGCTTTTCAATATTTAAAATTCAGGACTGGCATATAAGTTGGGCCATGAACGGGTTGCATTACTTATCACCACTGTGTATTCTGTCTATTGTGCATGGATGTATGTTGGGTGGCTTGGCATGTTGTTGGCTTTAAATCTGTCATTTATTTCAAGCGATGTGCTAATATACTTCCTCAAGAAAAGGATAAATCAGCAAAGTCAATCCAATGCCTCTCCTGAATATAGAGCTGGAATGCAAGGTCAGCCAGATTTCTCTAGTGATGAGCCAATGTTTACTTATTCTGAAAATGGGCCAGGATCGTCTGTGGATCGAAGTGCAGGAGTACCTTCAACTAGCGGGGCTGACTCTGATTTACCTTCTGAAGATGAAGTTGTACGTTTGTTGAACTGCTCTGATCATTACTCAGCATTGGGCTTGACCCGCTATCAGAACATCGATGCCTCACTAGTGAAACGGGAATATAGGAAAAAGGTCATTGTCATTCTCTCATGCTAATACTGGATTAACCATGTGTTCTTTCCTAGTGGATCTATCTAATATGTTGTACTCTTTGGTGTTACAGGACTATTAGTGATCCTTTGATCAGTTATCTATTTTTTTGTTTGTCTTCTATAAATTTATTACAAACTCATTTGCAGCTCGCTGCTGTTGCTTGATAATTTCTTATTCTGAATTAGATTTTTGTATTGAATGTTAGGCGATGTTGGTGCATCCTGACAAAAATATGGGCGATGAAAAGGCAGCAGAAGCTTTTAAGAAACTCCAAAATGCTTATGAGGCAAGTTTGATGTTTTCGTTCAATCAGATAGTTGAAAGAGCGAATTCCACCTAAATCTTTTATATAATTATTATCAATTCCCCAGATTCTTATGGATTCCTTGAAACGAAAAGCATATGATGATGAATTGAGGAGGGAGGAGCTTCTGAGTATCTTTCGCAGGTTTCAGTCTGCTTCTCAGTCTCATAAGGTATGATGACTGCATTTAATATTGTGATCAGCATTCATTTCAAGTTTATAAATCATGCTTGAATGCTCTAGAGGGGAGGACTTGTAACCATTTTTTATAAATCATAATAGAAATGAAGCATTGCTCCTAAGATATATATGTGCTATTTAAGAATAGATAAAATGAGAAATGCAGACACGATTGACTGCTATCATGTCTTAACGGCAATATTGGTGCAAAGCTGACTAACCTAGAATTGTAACGTGGGTATTCACAATTCAATCATCCACCCAGGTTCATCTGATTTTATACCTGTCAATTATTCTCTTGCTCTCTTGAACTTTACGTACAACTTAAATTGCTTAGTCATTTCTCTAGTTTTTGTGCTGATATCTGATCTAACTTTAGCTTGGGATGTTATGGCTAGAATGGTAGGCATGGATTCTTTCCTTCAGGATTTGCACGATCAACTGCAGATGGTGATGACCTTTTTGGTGACTCAAGGCGTATATTGTGCAAAAAGTGTGGTGGCTTTCATATATGGATACACACAAAGAAACAAAAGTCTCGAGCAAGATGGTGCCAGGTTTACCTTCATCTCTTTTTCTCTTGATGGATCCTGTAAAGCTTATGAATGACTGTTCATATCACTTTTTCCCACTATTTAACTTTGTACAGTCACATGCTTTCCTTGTTGAGATAGTTTTACTTTTCCCTTGCACAACACTTATATTATCCACTGTGTTGTTTTGTTTGAAGGATTGCCAAGATTATCATCAAGCCAAAGATGGTGATGGATGGGTTGAACAATTGTCCCAGCCATTTCTTTTTGGCTTGCTGCAGAAGGTGAGGATCAAAGTACTATGTTGAATTAAAAGTCTTGTCGTTGGGAAGCATTTTGTAACCTATAATCTTGCTTTCTGCCTCTAACCTTGTTCAAAACTAGTATTAAAATGGAATTTCGGGTAGCATCGTTGAATGTATTATTAATTATGACATCAGAATATGATACGCTGACTTTTTTCCGCCTTATTTTTCCCAGGTGGATGTGCCTTCTGCTTATGTGTGTGCTGATAGCCAGATATATGATGCCACTGAATGGTATACCTGTCAGGTACTTAATTGTTTTTCCCCCCAACTTTTATTTCTCTTTATCTTATATTTGATATGATATATTTTCAATTAAGAGGGCCTTTGAGAGTGTGAAAATATTTAGCTGTTGAGAATTGCCAGCTGGGGCAAGATGAATTGGCTCATAGGGGCTTAAAGAAGAATCCCAAACTAGGTGTGGCACATGTGGAGGCTGTTAAGGGGTTATGTAGATGTTTAGGCTGAAGGTGATTAAGAGGGTGCTAAGGGGAAGTTTAGAGTTGGCCTAATTTTAGGGAAGCTTGGGAGAGGGGTAGCTTCATGAAGAGCTAAAATATTTTTACCGTTTTGTGGCTGTTTTCTTCTGAAATTCTAAGAGGAAATCCAGGTTCTCATCATATTATTTAAGAGCCCAGGTATCAATTAGATGCATTTCTGCAGTGAGGTGATTGTGTTGATATGCTTGTCAAAAGCTTATTTTGTTTCAGCACACAGTAAGTGTACGTCCTGCCTGTCTTTGTTTAAGCAAGCATGAGGAACCGACCCTTTGAAACTGGCTAATAAGGAAAAAGAACTATGCCCTCTAGTAGCAGTAGGGAAAAGACCTATGCCCTTAAGCAAGGATCATGGCCCCCTAACATGGGGCTCCACCATAGCATCCTTGATTGCATTTCAGGGTGCTCACTCCAGCCACCAGATCGCATCCTCCATGGGTAATCTTTTCTGTGGTGGTTATTCCTGCTGATACCAATTGATGGGGACCTATGCAAGTTTGGGAAACCAATCGTAAACACTGGCTTGTAAGGGGAGAACAAACATGCCATTCAAGTACCACGAGAATTACTTGTGGTTGCTCAACATGAGATTCCATGTTGGCATTGCTTTTGCAGATCTAACGTCTTTGCAAAATATTTGTTTTACGTTTTCAAGGCTTTCTGAGTAATTGGCAGAGTTTCACATAGGATGCTGGTAGTGTTTATTTAATGCTGATTGTTTCCATCATGTGGGTATTGCAGCTAAAGTTTTTTTTTTTTTTTTATAATTATTTTTGTTGCTTTTAAAGATTTGTGACTGAAAATTTGCTTAGTGTGTTTGCTTAATAGCCCGTTAACTCTGCAATGTGGTGTGTGAATGAGGACTGTATTTTCTGTAGAAGTGCTTAGTGAGTACTTGGGCTGCAGCTTGTCTTTACATGAAATACTTGGTTGTTTAGTTTATACCTTGCTTTCAAGCTTGCACCTTGATGTTTGTATGGAGATTTAAAGATTCACAAGGCACTGACGCTGAACATATTTACTGCAGGGTATGAGATGTCCGGCAAATACTCATAAGCCGAGTTTTCATGTAAACACTAGTTTAACATCAAAACATGGTTCAAGTAAAGGATCACATTCCGGTCAGAGAGGTGGTCGGATGCCGACAATGAATCCAGGTGATACCATGACAGAAGAACAGTTTTTTGAGTGGTTACAGGATGCAGCACAGGCAGGCGTGTTTGACAATGTTGGTGGCAGCGCTGCTGCCGAGAGTCCGTCCAAATCAGGGGATGGGATTAAAAATCCCGGAAGTAGCAGCAGTGGAAGCAAGAGAAAGAAAAAGGGAAAGAAGCAACGATGAGAGCAAAGTCGTCATCTTCTATATCAAGGGCAGGATCTGTGGATACTTGAAGTATGAATGAAGATGATCCGAAACTCGGAACTCTTTGTATAGTGTTATTATCCCCGATTAATCTCTGTTGTCCATTAATTTTCGGGTATTTTGTATGCTGCAATATTTATAGCCTTAAGAATAGATGGCATGGCAATGATCCTTTTTTGCCATTTATTTTTCCCAGCCAAGTTGCTATGTGCAGCTTAAAAGCCTTCAGAGTTTAACACTGAAGAGAGGGATCTGACAAGGGATGATCATAGTAAACCCCAAGGCACCATATTATATCTTTTCCTGCTCATGTTCAGTGAAAATGTTGGTGTTATCACCAATCGATGCAGTTAAATTAACCAAACAGCTTTAAATTTTTGTCAAAGTTTTTGCAATAGAATAAGAGCAATGGCACAGAAAATTTTCACATATACTTGCTCTTTTGAAGCTGCTCTCTTAAAATTGTGGTGTTAGTTGTTACAAACATTTTGCCGCTACCAAGTTTTGAGGTTTTGCTTTGATTTAGTTTCTCTGATAGGAAAACTGTCGTGGCTTTATTGCTTAATTACATTATATTTCCACAAGATATTACCCACTACCTTGAAATTTTGGTGATCTCATAGTTATAGTTAAAATTAACCAACTTCCTAAGATTAAAAAATTAAGTCCTAAACTATTTTTAAAATGGAATCTAAAATTCTACAATAAGATGGGATTCATGCCACTGTCTCTTAGTAGCTGAGCTAATTTCTTAATCTTACAGTATATCTCTCACAAGCCAAAGCAATTAAATCTGAGATATAAATTTGCTCTCTTTTTGTCAGAACATCTATATATACATGTATTCTCTCTATTTAAAAAAAACAAAAAACAAAACGTCAAAACAATTGAAAAATAAAAATTAAAACTTTAATGACATTTTTGTGGAAGTTAAGGAAATAAATTAGACTATTAAATTATTGTATATACTACATGTAATTAGATTATATGTTAGTTTATAAGTGAAATACATTAGTTTTGAGTAAAAAAATAAATATGAACAATATAAACTGATTTATTTTGCATGCTTAGTTTTTAAAAAAGGATTAATACAACTTTTGGTCTTTAAAGTTTTGGTCAATTTTGGTTTTAGTCCCTAAACTTTAAAATCGGAGGTTTTGTCCTTGAACTTTGGGTCAATTTTGGTAAAAGTCCCTGAACTTTAAAATCTATAGTTTTTGTCCTTAAATTTTTGGTCAATTTTGGTCTTATTCCCTGAACTTTTGATCAATTTTAGTTGTAATCTTTGAACTTTTTAAAAACTTTAAAAAATGAGGGACCAATGGTTATAAATGGTACAAAGTTAATGGATCAAAACCACCAATATAAAGTTCAGGGACTAAGACCAAAATTGACCAAAAGTTTAAGGATCAAAACCACCGATTTTAAATTTCGTGGAACAAAACCAAAATTAAGTGAAAGTATAAGGAATAAAAATTGTTAAAAAAAAGGGTAAAGGTGCAATAATACCCATGTACAATTGTCTAAGGGGCACCTGGCACCATACACAATCCAATGGTGCAAAAATACCCATGATATTTTAAATAGGGTGCAAAAATGCCTGTAACATCAATTTAGGCCTAACTGCCGTTTGTTGGAGTTGTGGGCCCCGCAATTTTAAACACATGTCCACCACTCTGCGTATATGGTATGAGCTGATTAGGATTATGACACTGCAATTTTATAGACGAAAAGCTAATTGATAAAATTTCTGATAAAAAGAAAACCTGATTGATAAAAAGGGCTAAAAAAAAGAGTATTAAAATGGAACCCTAACATAAGGAAGGAAGGCACACAATCGTCTGAACAAAATCACGAAGAGAAAATGGAACCCTAACACGCTTAACACGAAGAGAAATCACGAAGAAGGAGCTATGAAATCACGATGGATGAAGACGGCCTGAGCGAAATTGCGATGGAGTTTGGCTGAACGAAATAGCAAGAAAGCAAGAAAGATATTCTGATTCTTCTAGGGTTTGGAGCTGTTAAAGGATGGGAAAGATGAAAAGCACAGGTAAATTTCAAATGGGCCCTGATGATTTTGTTTGTAGCATATACAGTGAAATTCCATTGAAGCCCTTGATTTATTTTATGCTTTGTATTTGTGGCAGAGTTAAGGAACTTTAAAGGAGCGGATAAGAATGAGTTGAAGGACGCAAATGCAGTTGAAGCATGTGTGAAAGCTCATGGGACCTTATTTAACAAGGTAAACACTATAGGTCTTCTAGGAGATGACGAACAAGATGTAAGTCAGGACATATTGAATATAGATGGCAATGATGACCCTGTTCATGATGATGTAAACAAAGTTGATAACCTTGTTTTAAACTCAAATGATGTTGGTGATGATATAAATGTAGTTGAGGATTGGATTTTAACTGGACCTGATTACTCTACTTTAAATGCACATGACGAGCTTGTTTTAAATGCATATGAGGATGGTGATGGTGATATTGAGGATGAGAGTTATGTGGCTGAAAGTGGAAGCCTTGACACTGAAGAGAGCGTTGAATCAGATTTTAGTGTGGCGTGTGGTATTGGCAATGAGCTTGAGGAGGAGGAGGATATGAGCCCACTACATGATTATGGGCCTCTAGAAGAAGTGAGAGGGAGTAGTGAGTCAAGTAGCCCTTTTTTTATGGTGGGCATGACTTTTAAGGACAAGGTTGAGCTAAAAAGGGCTTTAGATAGGTATGCAATAACTACAGGGGTTAACCTTAGAATCGCTAAGAGTGATAAGTGGCTTATAAAGGCTGTTTGTGAACAAGGCTGCCCGTTTAACTTTTATGCTTCTAGGTATGGGCAACAAGTAGGGTTCATGGTGAAAACTGTGAAGTTAGAGCATAGTTGTGCAAGAGTGTATAAGAACCCTAGAGCTTCAGCAAACTGGTTGGCTTACAACTTTAAGGAAAAAGTTCAAGATATCCCTCAATATAAAATAAGTGAGATGAAAGATCAAGTTCAGCGTGATATGAAGGTCCATGTTAGCATACATAAGTGCAAGCGGGCAAAGAGAAAGATAATGCAAGATATGGAAGGTAGTTGGAAAGATGAGTTTGCAAAGTTGGAGGCTTATTGCCATGAACTTCGCATCTCAAATCCAGGTTCAGATGTTAGAGTGGAGGTCAACAATGAGGCATTAGAGTATGGCAGAAGGGTTTTTAGCAGGATGTATATGTGTCTGAACGCTTCCAAGGTATGTTCATAAATATTTTTGGTTATTTCTATACTTACACTACAAAATGACAAGTTGATAAGTGGGTACCATTTCTGAAATGTGCAGGTTGGGTGGACACGTTGCAGGCCCTTGATTGGTGTTGACGGCACTTTCCTTAAAAGTAACTCAAAGGGTATTTTGCTTACTGCAGTTGGGGTGGATGCCAACGATTCCTTGTATCCCTTGGCATTCGGTTTAACAGACAAAGAGAATGGCCTTCAATGGTCCTGGTTTCTTAAATCTTTACAGGCCTCTTTGAATTTGGATAATGGTGCTAGCATTACGTTGATGTCTGATATGCAAAAGGTAATTTCTGTATAATATTAAATTACCTTAATCTTTGTTGGTTGTTGTTGTCTTTAAATTGAATTCATGGTAATTTATGATTCTCAGGGTTTATCACAAGCTGTGAGGGAGGTATTACCTGATGCTGAGCACCGTTTTTGTGCAAGACATATCTATGCCAATTGGTCCAAAAGGTGGAAGGGCGATATTTTGAGGAACGCATTTTTTGCATGCTCCTGGAGTTCATTTGAGGAACAGTTTAGAGACAATATAAGAGCCCTCGGTGCACTTAGTCAAGGAGCAGCTAAGTCAGCCATGTCGTATAACCCAAAAACATGGGTAAGAGCTTTCTTTACCACTAGATGCAAGTCACAGATGGTGGACAACAATATTAGTGAGTGTTTAAACTCCTGGATTGGTGAGTATAGGTACCTGCCAGTAATTAGAATGTTTGATGGCATTAGAGTTAAGATGATGGGTAAATGGGCGGACAGTGAAAAAAATGTTAGAAGTTGGAAGAGTAATTACAGTCCCAAAAGCATGGAATTGTTTGAGGCTAACTGGACTTTAGCAAATAATTGTAGAGTAGATTTTAATGGAGATGATGGATATGAAGTCAAAGAGGGACAGGATAAGCACACTGTTTACATAAGTAAGGGGAAGTGCACGTGTAGGACATGGGATTTGACTGGCATCCCATGTCAACATGCTATATGTGCTATGCTTCATGCAAAAGTTGACCCAAAAGCCTATATATCTCATTATTTCCATGTGGACACATACTTAGCTAGCTATAGACACAAGCTTGAACCGGTTAGAGGCAAACAGTTTTGGGACATTGACAAGTTCCTCCCTATGCAACCTCCACCCGTTCCCACCATGCCTGGTAGACCCCCTGTCAAGAGAAAGAGAACGGGAGAAGCACAAAGAAGGCTGAAAAAGGGAGTGCCTAGAGTTCAGATGCAGCAGCAATCATCTCAACCAGATCGATTAAGCAAATATGGACGGACAGTTAAATGTAGCTTCTGCAAGCAACAAGGTCACTATAGATCCACATGTAAAGAGGTAATATCTTGTACAAAATTTTATTGACAGTGCATACATCATATAATATAATCGATTTCCTTTGTTTCTTCAGGCTCCTTCTTCCTCTAACCAGCAGCCTACACGAAAGAAAAAAGGTCCATCTGCACAATCTACACAGCCACCTCCATCCTCCCAACGATCTACACAGCCACCTCCACCCTCCCAACGACCTACACAGCCACCTCCATCCTCCCAACGATCTACACAGCCACCTCCACCCTCCCAACGATCTCAGAAAAAATGCGTTTACAAATCAAGAGCTGTATGTGGGATGGGTATAATCATTGATGAACATACTGGGAGAACCGTGTTCAATGTGAGTTCATAATGCTATATTGTTTAGTCTTTATTGTGCATATTTTTCAACACAATGCTAACTTGTTTTATCTTCAATGCATGTAGCCGGGATTGACTTCTGAGATTGTCATTGACGAGGGTAGTGTACAAGAGGACCTACAACACAATGCTGACCCCCAAATCAAGTTCCCAATACCAAATGAGAATGCAATTAGAATGTCAAGAGGACAAAGTTCTACTTTCGTTGAAGGATGTAGAAGGATTTCTTTTATGGACCAGACTTCACCTCAGCCTTCTCAACTTCCATTTGAACCCCCAGGGCTCCAGTGGAGAGGAAATCCAAGCATAACTACTTCACAACTACTTGCAAAAAGACAAGCATTGATTGCAAAGACTAGAGCTAGGATAAATACTTCTCATACATAGGCTCTTTGAATTGCAGATATTTTGTATAAAACTTTTGAGGAAAACTTTCATATTTTGGGTGGTATGAATTTGTGGTATGAATTTGTTATATTCCTCCACCAGTACGAATTGTGCTGTTCTTGGTGCATTATAATGTAGTTTGACCTTTCTGGACTCCACATTTGGCTTATTCTAGTGCAATTTTCCATTTTGGAACATATAAAGAGTCAACGTGTGTGTAAATCATTTGGGCATATTTGAGTCAATGGCAAGTGCATACATATAAAGACTCACTGTGTGTAAATCATTTGAGCACATGACTTCCTGCATTACCGTGTATTATTCATCTCCTTTTAGATTTTATCAATCTCTTCCACCCATAAGCAAGGCTGATGGCACACTTTGCCATCATAGGGAGACAGCATAGGGAGAGAGGCAGTTACAAAGCTTAATCAAATTGAAGCAAGAAGTGTGACCAACTAAAGAAATATTAAACAAAAGACCAATTGCAATGCAGATCATTTTTTTAATATTACAGCTAATGTTCTGCTTTAGAATCCTGCACTAGTGGTAACGAAAATTGAAATATATTTCAGGTAACCTACACAAATGGAGTTTGTAAGTCACTTCTTTCAAAATACAGAAGAAGCACCAGTGGTAACAAAAATTAGTGCTTCAATTTGTCATTGTATTCTCATATATTAATTTGCAAATACAAAATAAGCACCCACACCCATGTTACTATCATTGCAGCCATTACAAGTTTCAGCTTAATATCCCACTTAACTCCACGTTCACTTGTCGCCCTTCTAAGTCTCAGCTTCTCCAATTCACCATAAATTTCATCAAGCTCGTCACTGAAATTTCGACCGTGCCTATCCCTTCGGATCATGGAGTTCTCATCATATAATTTGTCAATGTCATCAAGTAGTTGCTTTATCACCTGATTTGCCCTCTCACCAAAGTCTTCATCATGCCAATCAAAATACCCACAACCTCCATTCTGTCAAAGTTGAACACCAAGGTTTAGACAGCAGGGTTAAATCACTCACATAACATCAACAATTTCCAAAACAACTAAATGCTTACTTGGTAGTAGAATCGACACCCGTAAAACCTTCGTCCAGGATTCGCTTCAGTCCAGGCCGTCCAACGCGGAGCGACTAAATTGTGATGGCATAACCTCAAAGGACCTTCATAGACATCCTCTCGACTGGGTGGTCTCATTAAAGCCACCCTCCTTCTATTTCTTCCACCGATAGTGGTAGATGACGATGAGGCCATTTGCATCGCAGGTGAGGCCACCCTTCTACTCCTTCCGCTAGTTGCAGATGAGGCTGCCATTCATCGGCGAAGCCAAACTTCCCCTTCTTTAGCGTCGGGGGGTGAGAGATCTTGGGTGGTTTCAGGCCTTTTGTTCTTCTTCACCGAACCTGTTTGCTTTGTTCCTCGCCCGATTTACTCTTCTCCCTATTCGATCTGTGCTTGAAGCTTCGTGGCTTTTGTTCTTCTTCCTGTGAGCCAGATTTTTATTCTCCCAAATTGATCATAACCCTAGCTTCTTATTATTATGTTTGTCCCTTTGTCAATTTATTTTCTTTTTTATTAGTTCTAATTGCTGACGTGGAGCCTACAACAGTGCTCAAGTGGAGGCCACATGTACAGATTATTGGGACCCACAACTAAAATTTAACTCCGTTAATTTATGTTAACAGCCATGGCATTTTTGCACCCTATTTAACATATCATGGGTATTTTTGCACCATTAGATTGTGTATGGTGCCAGGTGCCCCTTAGACAATTGTACATGGGTATTATTGCACCTTTACCCTAAAAAAAAAAAATGCAATTTGATCTTGTAAAAATTAGTACGGAGCCGAGTAGCAAATATCCTTAGCTGCTAGTGAGGCTTCGCTTTTTCTTTCGAACTTGTTGAACATGGAGGCACTCCTACCGACTTCATCTACAGCTTATCTTCCACTGAACACTCCGAAAATGATGACAGGCAATGGAATCAGAGTGATAAATTTCAACCCTTTTTTGATATCCGCTAATGGGAATCCTTCACATTCTTCCCTGCCATTTCCTGGGCGAAGAAAATCAGTATCAGTGATTGTGAGGGCCCGTCACAAAGACAAGAAAGAAGATAGCCACAGCTTTATGCCAAAGCCCGACGAGGCCTCTGGGTTTTTCCCTGAAGCTGTTCTTCTTAAAGAGGTTCGTTTCGTACACTTACAAGCCCACGTTTTGCTCTTCTTGTATTTCAGTTTCATAGAATGGTTTTTGCTATTAGATGACGGATTTTTAGGCTTATTTGAGAGAACAAAGGAACCCTTCGGAAGATTTTCTTAGCTTAGAAAATATCTGTAGAAATGACATGATTCAACCTATGTTCTCTCTTGTGAAATCTCATTTGCGCTCTATTAATTAGATGGAGAATCGCTCACTAACAAGAGTATGGGTATTGGTTTTTGTTTACCCTCCTAGTTCTGTTCTGTTGGTTCTTTTTTATAATCACTTGTTAGAATTGAACAACGAAACTGGTTTATATCATATTATTATATCACTATTGTTTGACTGTTTGTCCTCTCAACACTGATGTTTTGCCCATTTTCATTATGAGGTTATTTGTTTTTACGTTCTTCACCAAGTATCATATTATTTGACAATGAAGTGAGTTTGTTAATTCCCATTTCAGAAGAAATTTGAGGAAGATGGGAATGTTCTCCCAGAGTTTGCAGATGCTGAAGAGGGTGAGTGGCCATAATTCATTTATTCAATCCCTCCTAGCTGCTTGCATCTTTTCTTTAAAGTTTTTTTTATTGATAATGGATACTGCACTGAGCCTTTTGTTTATTTGTTTAAATTTACAGAACAGCTCTACGAATCTCTGATGCTTGAGCTGGAAAGTGATCTGGATGTAGATCAAAGTGAGTAGGTTGTAGAATTAATTATCCTTTTCCTTTCTGACTGTAAAATTGGATTAGAAAGGTATTGTTTTATACTTTCACTCCTAGTGTCTGACCAATGAAGTCACATATCTATTATATGTGTCATTTCTTGAAATTGTAAACCTTGAATATCAACCTGTCTTCTATGAAGTTTCAGAGAATCAAAGGTTTGTTTACTGATTGGTTTGTAGATCTTATGAGCATTTAAAGTTATTTCTCTCACTATATTTTGCTTCTTTAATCTTACAGTGCGCCACTATGAGGTTGTTTATTTAATTCACGAGAAGCATGAAGAAGAGGTTACTGCTGTCAATGAGAAAATTCAAAGTAATTTTTCTCTCTAAATCTTTTTCTTTTTGCTCTGTTGCCCATGTTCACTGATGTTATGTAGAATCAGTTCCTTAATTTCTCAAGATATTTGAGTTATTAATTTACTGGCCTGGGAGTTAACAAATCTCTCGTCTATGAGGTTGTCAGTATATAAGTGAAATATGCTTAGATTGTTCAGTTTATTAGTTTTAACATAACTATTTCTGTTGAAAATATAACAAAAAATATCTCAGAACCTAAGTAATAACTAAGCCAGGTGGGTCGGATGGCATGTTTTGAACCACATGGGAAAATTAGTGATGGGCTTAACTTTAAGGCTTTAAGGGGCCAACTATAATACTGCCTCTAGTCTTAAATATAAGAGTTAGATCACTAATTTGCGGGTATTAAGAAATTGAATTTAGTTATTTGTAACAAATGCGTGTTGGCTTCTCTAAAATACCCTTTCAAATCATGTACATGCTTTGAAAATATCTTTTTTTAAAAAAATCCTTTATATGTGCGATCAGTAGAGATACTTTGAGAAAAAATTATAAATTTGGGAGGCGAGGTGGATTGAGATATTATACTTAAAGCCAAAGTAAACCCCTTGTCTAGCATTTATATCTAGGTTCAGAGGGAGTGATATAATTTGCTCAAACTATGAAAAACTCTGAGATAGACGGCTTTGAAAAATATCATAAAACTGTTGCATCAATTCCTTAACAATAAATCGGACACAATTGCTTGCTGTGTTAGAGATCAAAATTGCCTTAATAACAAAATTTAGCTTGATCTGATCATCCTCCTCACACTTGTGCAAACCCAATTTGCAGACTTTCTAAAGGAGAAAAAAGGCCGAATGTGGAGGTTCAGTGATTGGGGAATGAGACAGCTAGCTTACAAGATACAGAAAGCTGATAGAGCACATTACATTCTGATGAACTTTGAAGTTGATTCCAGATACATTAATGAGTTCAAGAGTCTATTGGACAAAGATGAACGTGTCATCCGGCATCTTGTAATAAAGAGAGATGAGGCTATCACCGAAGATTGCCCTCCTCCTCCTGAATTTCACACACTGCGCGCAAATACTGACGAGTTTGATGATGATGACGATGAAGGAGAAATTGACGCGGAAGATGAAGAAGGAGATTATGACGATGGGGATGAAGAGATGGATGGCGATGATGGAGACAATATTATCTTCATAGATGGTGATGAAGATGAAGATATTGATGCTGATGGGAGAGAATCTAAAGATGATACATTGGCCTACGTAAGACAGCCAGAAAGAAGAAGATTGAGAGCTGAGAAAGTAAGCAAGTAGGCAGTGGAGGGTAGGTGTAATCTTGTATCCTCGATTTCTTACTTTATATATGAAATGCAGAGCCTTTTTATGCATCATGACGTTGTATATGTAGAGATTAAAGTAATTATAAGTTCATGGAAAACTTAAAATCATGAGTTGGCTGTGTTTTAGTCTATAAGTTACATATATGCTGATATAATGCTTCGTCAGTGATAAATGTCACATACATAAACTTCAAACTTTTTTGCACCCAACACGTGCTTGTTTGTTTGGATTAGCTTATTATGAGAGATTTTAAGTTTTGTTTTGTAAAGCATGATAAAAGTGTTTTTATATAGATTTTTCAAAAAAAAAAAAAAAAAACACCCACCAAGAAAATAAACTTTTAATTTACTTCCTTTTATCCTTATTGTAAGAAACTGAATAATAAGTTTTCTTGATCCTTTTTATATGACACTATTTTTTAAGGAGTATTAATTAATTTTTATGCATGCTCATTTTAATAAGGATAGTAAGAGAGAGTAATAGTTACTATATGATATTGATTTTAGTGTAGTTAGAAAGTGTAATATTGAAAATCACTTGAATTTTAGAACAAATAAAATGCTTTGAACCATTTTTATTGGTATATAAGAATATTGTTAGTTGATGTTGTATGACAAAGACGAGAAGGAGCAGGAGTTTATGGTGATAGAGTTTTGGAAAAATTTCACTTGGATTTGTTGTAAGGGCCTTAATTTTAGTTAGGTCTCTTAGAAAAATTAGTTAACGTCCCAAAAGGAATTTAATAAAATTAAAATTAAAAATGAAATACGTTTATATTAATCTCTCTCTCTCTCTCTCTCTCTCTCTCTCTCTCTCTCTCTCTCTCTCTCTCGATTTAATATCTATTCGTTAATTGATGGCAGAAAATTAAAATAAAAAATGAAATACTTTGATTTAATATCTATTGATGGCAGAAAAACATCTATTCATTAATGTTTTTTTAAAAAATTTGGCCATTCAATAATCAAGTTGCTACAATAACGTATGTATAACGCCAATATATATGATTCAATGAAATAGGTAGATGTGATTAAATATAGCTTAAATTTTGATAAAACCTTGCTAGTCATTACAATATTATAAGGAGTTACACCAATATATGATTTTTTCCTTAGAATATATATATATACATATGTATATCCTCCTATTAGAGGCATTAGTCAGATATTAAAAGTAAAAACCTCTTCTAATGTGGATTTGAATTTTATGTCATCATCTCGTGGTGGAGTAGCTCTTCTATAGCTTCACTCCACTAGATCAAACCCCTCTTGGTTAAATAATAGATGATACTAATAAAGATCTCATGGATCACTAATTTTTTTAAAATCTTCATATCATATTAAAGAATTTTAAGAGAGGTCAAGCAAAAGGTCTCCATAAATAAGAAACAATATAAAAAATTTATTGAAATGGCGATTACGCTAAATAAAAAAGGGTTAAATGTCATATTTACCCCGGAAATATGCACGGTGGATCACATCTTCTCCGGAAGTATTTTTGATCCAATTTTGCCCCGAAAGTGTGCAAAATTGATCATATTCGCCATTTACCGTTAAAATATTAACGGTCAACGTCAACTAGTAGTTGACGGTCAACGTGAGTTTTTTAACGGTAAAGAGCGAATATGATATACTTTACACACTTTCAGGGCAAAATTGGATAAAAGAAAAAAACTTCCGGGACATATGTGATCCATCGTGCATACTTCTGGGGTAAATATGATCTTTAAACCAATAAAAAAAATATCAAAATTTGATCTTCTCCCAACGAGTGATGAAGTTGATGTGAACCTGACAAACGAAAAGAGTTACGTTGAGGGAATGATATGAAATTGCGTACCACAATGGCAAATACTTGTATTATATTGGATAATACCTATTATAATTATATAAAAACAAAAAGTAGGTTAATGAGTGATTGAATTAAATATAATGACATCAGTAAAAAATAATAATTATTTCTTTCTACAATCAAATCCATTTTGTCTCTATCCTTTACTTAGCCTATTAATTAAAGGAGTGTAGCGCCCTAAAATCCGCTCTCCCAAAGATGGAGGAAAAACATGAAGTCGCCACCAAAATTTTAAAAATAGGGATAATTTTGAAAAACCTTTTTTCTTTAAAAAAATATAAATAATTGATCTTTGAAAACCAAAATAAGGTTTGGGAGTTGATTGTGTGTGGGAAAAGTGTTAGGCATCCCATGTGAGAACGGGTGCCTTTAAATCGATTATTTAAAAATAATAAGGCCTAAAATTATATTTTAATTATCTTAAAAATAAGGAAGAGGAAAAATGCAAATTTATTATTTACAAAAAAATAGACGCAACAAAAAATATATTTTTTTTAAAAGCCAGACTTGACGTACCCTTTAGAGGGATCAAAACCCACATAATTCGGGGTAAAAATACGTATCACTTGGTTTTGTGTCTTTTAAGAAAAATCTTGATTAATTTATTTGAGAAAATGATTTTTAAATTGGTTGGTATTTTTTTATTTGTGAAAATAAGTTTCTCTCTTTATTTTTTAGAAAATATTTTCAAAAAAATTTTAGACTAAACTTCCTGAAGAGATCTCCATAACCTCACACGAAATAGTAGCAAGTTTTGCCCTCAAGAAAACAATATTTTCCTTTTTGATTTTTGTTTCATAAAATTTTGGTTCTTTAGGAAGTGATAAAAAGAAATCACGGTCATAAAATTGCAAAAGAGAAGAAGAATCTTACGTTGTCTTTTCTCTAAAACTATGAAAATATTATTGCGTTTTCACTCCCAAAATTCTCTCAATTGAATTTAACTTCTACTGCAGCCACTCCTTGAATTTTCTAGCCTTGGACGAATTGGTTAGATGAATGAATAACGGCATGCGTGATGTGTTTGTGAGTAGGAATAAATGGAAAGTGTGGTGGAGGCACGTGGGGGGTGATGGCTTAAAGGTCAATAGGGTGAGATCA
Organism: Mimosa bimucronata; assembly: GCA_037074515.1. Taxonomy (NCBI): domain Eukaryota; kingdom Viridiplantae; phylum Streptophyta; class Magnoliopsida; order Fabales; family Fabaceae; genus Mimosa; species Mimosa bimucronata. The sequence continues at coordinate 35,365,763 of CM073444.1, forward strand.
TGAGAGGAAGAAAAGGACGAAGATGAGACTGGAAGAGAATATAGGACGGAGACTGAAAGAGAGAATGAAGGGAGTTGTTGTGAGAGAGAATGAGAGTCTGAGTCTGCTCATGAGATCTAACATCCAATCTCCGTTCCCCTCCTACTCTTTAAATATAGAGTTTTTTTTTAATTGATGTTCTAGAACCCTCTATTTTTTTTTATCCTGATGTAGCTCTTCCAAATCTGATCTCTTAACTATTTTTAAGAAATATCTTCTATTTATTATTATTTTTGTTTACCTCAAATATCTAATTTTTGAACTAATCCTCATATCTTATTTTTCAATTTTCTAATCCATCCTAAAATCTCTCATCTTCCAACAATTTTCAGATTTTATTTTTTAATTTTCTAATCCCACCTAAAATCTCTCATCTTCCAACCAATTTTCAGATTTTATTTTCAATTTCCTTATCCCATCTAAAATCTCTCATCTTCCAACCAATTTTCAAATCATATCCTACATTAAGATTTTCTTGTATAATTAATTATTTACTATTTTGATATTATTTTAGTAGCCCGGACAGAATATGATGTTTACAAGGAGTATCTTAGGGAGACAACATACATTGTTTTGCAAATAACAAATCAAACTGTTTTTTAATATATGTAAATTATTTATCTAGTTCTTTTTTTTATAGGAATTTTTTATCTAGTTCTTACATTTAATATCGGAGGAATTATTAGTTTCATTGAGTTAGATTACCACCAAAAACTGACCATGCAAAATGAAATTGAAAAGGAAGCTTGACAATTCAGGAAAGGAAGTTACACAAGGCAGGTAAGATAGGGAAACATATATAAGCTGAGGACAAGAACCACAAAACAAATCATATGAATGAATACGTGAAAATTGGAAATACCAAAGTCACTTAAAATTAATTAATTACTAATTCAATCTTGCTTTTCCTCTGATTTGCCAATAAGAGATAAAGCTTTTCTTTCACTCACTCTCATTCAATTAATGAAAACTTGAACTTGTTAACTTACATTGCCAAGAGGCATTTTTTTTGTGCAGCATGGTCATCTCCAACGATTTCTTTAACTGTTAAGTTTTCAAATAGTGACACAATTACACGTCCCAATTTCTTAATTTTTATTACAGTGAAAGTTTGACAAATTTCATTTCATTCAGTGTACATGAATCACTCTGAACTGTTCAGTCATCTTTCATCCTTTTTTTTTTCCTGTCTGGCCTTGGTTTGTTTTCAAAGAAATTAATAAATACACAGATAACGACGTTATTTTTGCTCACTTCAAAAACGTTACGCAATTTCACTTGATTGAAATTTTTTTGTCGATAAAATCTTTTAATGTCTAGGAGAATCACCAACCTACGTTAGTTTTCATGAAAGTTGTTTTAGCCACTCCAACGAGAGATCTCAAATTCAATTCTGTATAATACTCTCTCTTTTCCTAAATATAAGACATCTTATTTATTTAAATTGATTAGATTAAGGATGTTAGTTAATGTAGTTAAAATCACATAATATTATCAAAACATCCTCATCACCTACCTCTATTTCTACCTTTAATCTCTTACTTGTTTATTATTGAGGAGCATTAACAGGGATAATTTAGAAAAAATATGTGAATAAAAAAAAAATTCTAATATTTAGAAACAAATCCACCGCAAATAAGTCATATATTTAGCAACAGAATGAGTGGTTACCTTCAATTGAAACTACAACACTTAAATCTAATCCGGTTGAAAAAAAATACATGCATACTTTAAGAGTGTCGTCAAGTCATTTGAACTCTATGCAATGAAAGCACTACAAGTCATTATTTTGATCCCAATTGGCTTATATCTCGTATAAAAATGATTCACGCATAAGGCACCCTTCGAAAAATAAGACAATAAATTCGCTTAAAATTAGGCAGAAGATAATCATATAAAGAAAATCTGGGAGGCCTTGCCTACAAGGCACCCTTTGGAAGGAACTCTCTGGTTCACAAAAAGAACACGTAGCAACAACCACCGACCCAAAGTGTTTATTGAAAAGTCAAACTAACGTGCCGGTTACATTTGTGTGTTTGTCTATATATAAATAATCTCATACATGAATCTTCACAAAAACACAGACGAGAAAACCAGAAGCACCGAACAAAAAAAGAGGCAAGAAAATGGGTTTTCGTGTTACTCTCAAATCAAAAATCTCCATGAATGTGGCTTTTCTGAGCTTTCTGGTGTTGCTTGTAAGTGCAAATAATGCACCCATAAAGATGAATGATGAAGATCATCTGGAGTTTGCTCTGAATCTGGAGTACTTGGAGGCTGAGTTCTTTCTGATGGGAGCTTTGGGTCATGGATTAGATTTTGTAGCTCCAGAACTTGCTGAAGGTGGGCCCCCACCTATTGGTGCCAAATTGGCTAATCTTGGCCTCTTAGTCAGGGACATCATCCTTCAGTTTGGATTCCAGGAAGTTGGTCACCTAAGGTTGTTCTCTTCAACTCTGTCAAATAAACCATGCTCCATATTATCATCATCACTTTACCATTTGTAGCAGTGTCTGATCAATTTTTTATTTTATTATTTTTATTTTTAAATCATTTTTTTTGTCCTTGTGATTTTATAAAGGCTTGGTCCGAATTCAATGGATATAGGCTAAAACTATAACTTGTACAAGGACTACAACTAAAAATCGTAGTTTTTTTTAAGTCTATCCAGTTTTAACAAGTCTTATTTTTAGTCCATATACTTTTAAAAAGTTTTGTTGTTTTATCCATGTACTCCCTCATAGGGCTTATATGGGAGTTGATCTTGATCCTAAATATAGAACCTAATTATAATTAGTGTCAACTTCTTCTCAAATTCTTCCTATTAGTGTTCTTCCAACAATAATCAACTAAGAGATGGAGTAGGGAATAAGGGAAGATGATTAGGGTGTTTTGAAAAAAAAAACACAATAACATACTAACTATTATAACTAAAATTCTTAATTTAATTGACATAGTGTTAAATTAAAAGTTAAGGTGTGTTTTATGAATATGATTGCAGGGCCATAAAAAGTAAAGTGGAAGGGTTTCCAAGGCCATTGTTGGACTTGAGCAAGGAAGCATTCGGGGAAGTGATGAACAATGCATTTGGGGAAAAGCTATACCCTCCTTTCGATCCTTATGCAAATGATATAAACTATTTGCTTGCCTCTTACGTTATTCCTTATGTTGGCCTCACTGGTTATGTTGGAGCAAATCCACAGCTCCAAAACACCACTTCTAAGGCGGTAACCCCTTAAAATCCAACCTCATCATGCATACATTAAACAATCTCCAACTTAATAATATTCTCTCACGAAAAGCTATGACAATGTTTGATGTTCAGAAAAGTTTTATTTATGTTATAGCTTGGGTTTTATTCTGCAATAAAAAGTAATTTAATCACAAGATAGAGGATACAAGGAAATATATACTTTGACTAAAAAATGAATTTTGAGAGGAGGAATCAATTTTTATCAATAAAGTTGACTTTTCTGTATCCTTATGCATATGCGTGTAAGTTGTCTTATTTATTAGATTAAATCCATTCTGAAACCTTATATTTTTAGTGGGTTATGGTTTTAATCCTGATGCTCTCAATGAGTTTTGTTTATAATCTTGATATACTTTTAATGAGTTTTGTTTTTGTTCGTCGTATGTAAACTACTCCCTCCGGTCTTAAATATAAGATCATTTTGACTTTTTTTTTGTGGAAGTTAAGGAAGCAAATTAGACCACTAAATTATAACATATATCATATGAAATTAAATAATAGGTTAGTTTATAAGTAAAATAATTAGTTTTGAGGAAAAAAAGATTTTTTTTGGGACTAAAACTGCTCTTTTTTTTTAACTGAAAAAAAAAGTCAAAAAAGTCAAAGTGATCTTATAATTAAGACTGGAGGGAGTACATCACTACTAGTTAGTGGCCCTCCTAAATCTACTCATAATAATAGTGTTGATTTCATCACACCATCAAAACTAACACTGTTAAGCTCATGTCTAAATCATTATATGTGAAATTATAGGGACATGATTAATGATCTGGACGACACAAAGTATAGGGATAACGAAAATATCAAAATCAAAATTTTGTAGAAATATATCGATTTTAACCATATGTATTTCCTTGCACAAAAGGTTGAAAACTATGACAATATTTGATAAATGCAAAAGTGTTTTATGTATCTAAGTGTACATGTATTTTCACAGCTTGTGGCCGGGCTTCTAGGGGTGGAATCAGGACAAGATGCCGTGATCAGGGCGTTGTTATACCAACGGTGGGGGGCAAAGGTGGCGCCGTACAAAGTGAGTGTGGCGGAGTTTACAAATCGGATATCGGCATTAAGGGACAAGCTGGGGAAGGAAGGGCTAAAAGATGAAGGGCTTAGAGTGCCAAAAAGGTTAGGTGCAGAAGGAAAAATATCAGGGAATGTGCTAGCTGGTGACAAGAACTCACTTGCATATGGAAGGTCCCCAAAGGAAATTTTGAGGATTATTTATGGAAATGGTGATGAACATAGCCCTGGTGGATTCTACCCGCATGGTGCTTTGGGTCGTATTGCCAAATCTTACAGATCATAAATTAGTCTCCCTAATAATAATAATTAATAAAGCTTTCATAGTTTGAGGTGTTAGGATCTTGGTATATATTGTATGATGATAAAAAGGTTTCGACTTGATCGTTTATGTTAGTTACGGTATGCTTAATATGTGTTTGGTTTAATTTGTATTTGTTACTCCAACATTAGTCCTACTTCAATAAAATTCCTTTGGAATATGGTTGGGATAGCTTGGCTTAAAAAAGTGCATCACTTTCTTGTAGATCATGTAATTTCTATCAATATCATTTTTTTAATAAAATAAGTTCACTTTTTTATTTATATTTTGTTAAAAAAAATTAGGAAAAATCCCATTACATCTCATGTAAGAAACATATATAATTACTAAATAGTCACATAACAAAAGAACCATGCATAACAAGTTCTATCGTGGGAAATTTTTACAGATTTATGCTATTCCATCACTCATTGTTATGAATTTTTCTCTATGATATCCATTCTTTGGAACCTTACAGAAAAATTATAACACAAAAATATGAACAATCAAGGAAAAGCAAGCTGCAAGTTCTGTATATTAAACGCTGAACAATGTCATGCTTTAGATTCCCAACTTGGGGACCTCATGAACATTCAATCTTGCTGCCATTTTCAGTTCCCTTTAGCTACTCCACATTTGCTTCAAAAGTAGCTTCACGATTGATTTTCCTTTAGCGTCTTGCATGTTGGAGCCTTCGAGTCAGTTATAATTCATTACAATTCAATCTTGCTTGATATTGTCTAATTTCCTTTTTATTTGGTTAAAGTTTTCACTGTATGTAGTAATTGAACAATTAGCAGCTCAAACTGCACCGTACCCCGATAAGAGAAAGATTGTATGAAATGTATTGGGAAAAAACTGAGGCAAATTTTCAAGATGAACAAACCAACGAAGTTGGCAGAAGAAAAATGAAGGCCCTATAGAATCCTATAGCGACCTTGTTCAATACCCACAAGATCAAACTGAAGATCTTGAGAATTCCACTCCTCCGTTATTAAAAGTAGTATCGAATTGACTTTTTTTTTTAATTCTAACAAAACTAAATAAAATACTTATATAATTGAGTTGCCTAATTCTTTCTTTAAACTAATTTATTTGACTTATCTCTAAATTAGTTTATTTGACTTATAAGTTAACATATAATCTAATAATGTACAAGTGGCTCATTTAGCTTTTTCAATCTCTAAAAAAAAAAACTATAAAAACCAGTCTTATATTTAGTAATAGAGGAATATGTTTTAATTTAGGGTGAATGTGCAAAAACCACTCGTGAATTGTCATATGTGAAGATAGCACCATAATAAAACATTGGGTGCAAAAGTATCACTTGTAATTTAAAAATGATGCAAAATCGGTTTTCTGTTAAAATACATTAACTGCCGTTAACTCATTATATGGAAACAATTGTGGGACCAACAATTCAACTTAACCTACGTTAACCCATTTTGACGGAAAAAACAATTTTGCACAATTTTTAAATTATGAGTGATATTTTTGCACATTGACCCTTTAATTTGTGATCCTTCATGATCTACACGCACCTTCAAAATATATAAAGGGCGGTCAGGACACCAAAATCCTGTCATGTAGGATCTGGAAATTGTGTAGCCTCAACCCTGTAAGCAAAGAGGTTGTTTCTAGTATATGACCGAATCATGGGGTTCATTTTGTGGTTTTAGCTAGGGTGAAAGGAAAAAAAGAAAAAGAAAAAAACAAGTATGGGCTTCTCTCTTGTTGGAAGATGAACTGTGGTTGGTTAGGTGAAGTATCACGTGAGGATCACCAAGCATAGAATTTTCAATATTGTGCGTTACCGAACTAGGTCCACTAAAATTATGCCCTCATTTTTTCTTCTTGTTCAAGCATTGATTGGTCGATCAAGAAAACTAAAAAATTTCTCTCGGATCCTACACACTGCTTTTCATGTGATCTTGTTCGACTCTAAGGTGTAGTTTCAGTAACCAATTATTCATAGACTAAGCGAAAATTCAACCGAAAAAATATCTACTACATATATCAAGCAAGTAGGAAGCGTGATGAGAATTCAACAGAAAAAATGTAGACTACATATATCTAGGCAATCAATTGTTTAAAAATTGAACAGTTGATTCGAAGTTTAAGTAGCAAATCCGTCATGAAAACATATGAGAAGTCTCAATGTCGCATTGAAAATTTTTTAGTCCCAATGTTCTCCCAAAAATTCTAAAACGTAGTTATGTTCCTAATTCCTATTCTTAACAAATATTAAATTTGACAATTATGTTTGACTAAATATTCCATATGACACTCTCATTTGACTGCCTAATAGTCCGCCTCATTGTAAAACCATGTTGAACTACCCAAATACCCTTTGACCATTCTTTTTTCTCCACCACCCAACTTCTTCCCTACACCCCCAACTGTACTACCGCTCATCCAACATCCCAGTGGCACTTTCCTCTCTTTCCTCCACAACCCACCATACCACTCTTTCTCTGACGCAGCTTACACTTGCCTCCACCACCACATTTGTCCACCACACCTCAGCATAGGCTCCTCTGACACCGACAACACTCTCCTCTCTCTTAAATAGAACTCAGGCCAATCATAGAAGAAATTCAAAAATCACAAACTATAAGAATCTTTTTGCACTATTTACACCAGACTTACACATCAAACCATCCCATTTTCTCATCTCACAAAACCAGATTGGAACCACTAGAGGTTGGAAGACTTCGAATGATTGGGGCAACGGTGACGGAATCCGTGGGACAATGCCTGTGCCGCAGCCAATCTCAAGGATATTTAATCGGCTGCTATTAAGGAAAATGCGGGGAGAGAGAGAGAGAGATGATGCTGCATTAGTTGCTGCTTCGCTGCACCGTTCTGCACGATAGTCTTACCGTTGATAGCTTCGTGTTGTTCTGTGTGGTAGATAAATGTTGTCAAGTTAGAGAGAGAGAAGAGAGAGGAAAGAAGGTGATAGTAATGGAGGAGGTGAACATATTGTCATGCAGGTGAAGAGAGCACCTTGGGTTTGATTAGAGCTACTTTTGATTTTGTCGAGGAGTGGGAAGATGCAGGAGTGCGGGCAATGGAAAGAATGAGAAGAAGATGTTGATGAGTGTGTCTTTCTTTTAAAAACGTTTTTCCTCCAGGAATGAGTAATGCAAATCGGAATGGGGTCCGGTTTCGGTGTTCGTCGTAAAAATAGGTAGAGGGTGCTCATCTACTCTGGACCGTTCAGATTTAAATCTTGACGGTCCAGATTTAATATTTTTAAGTATGTAATTTTTAAATGAATAATATGTTTTTTGACAAAATGATAGTTAAGATATTATCTTCATTTTAGATTTTGTAACTAAAAAAATAATTGTTTTTTTAAAATCACAAACTTAAAAATATTAAATCTGGACCGTCCAAATCCAATCTAAACGGTCCAGAGTGGATGAGCGCCCTCTACCTATCATTGCGACGAGCACTGATCCAAATGGGAATGCGACACGTGGATCTTATAAGTCAGACTAACTATTAACGGTCAAACATAACACTGTTAATGGTTTTAGAACTTTTATGGCAATATTGAAACTAAAAAAAACTTTCAGGGCGACATTAAGAAACCCATATTAACCGGCAAAACTTGAAAAAATTGGTTAATTGAACCGATCCCTCTATTTGCAATAATATAATATACAAAATGGATGAATAATGAATTAAGATAATGGAGATTTCAGAGGGATACGGTAAGTTGTGATAAAATTAGCCACTCACATATGGTTGTTGAGTCAATTCTATGAATTAAATGGAGAAATTAACATGAAGATATAAAGAGAGGGAAAGAAAGGAAAAAAGGACTATGATTGATATATTGGTCAAGGGAAGAAGATGGATTCCGCATGTAACAAGGGAAAGGCACATAATACAATGAAGGAGATTTGTATGTAGTGTTCAAAAACCCGAACCGAATCGCCCACAAAATCTTGTCCGAGTGAGCCTTTAGCCCAGGAGGGCAATTGAACCTACAGAGAACCGGCTCAACCCGCCCAAAACCGGGCGACCCGGCCAGAACTGTGGGTTGAACCTGTTCTATCTTTTTATTTTATTTTTTAAAAAAATTGATTTTTTTTATTTTCTTATAATTAACTTGATTACCAACTTTCACTTCACTTAATTTTAGAAACGAGGAAATTATAATATTTTAAATGCTATTATACTTACATATGTTTAGTATTTATTTAATTGTTATTGTTCTTAGTATTTGTATTTTAGTCTGTGGATTGTAAAATAATATTTATTTTCACGTGTACTCAACTAATATTTTATATTTTTCCTTTTATAGAAATATTAAAATATTCATGTTTGATGAATCATGCATACTTATCTATGTTTACATTTTGATATTAGTGATTATTAATGTTAATATCAATAAAATTTTATTATTTTAATATAGCCGGTCTGATCCGGTCCGATCATTAACCCTTAAACCAGTGCCTCATTCTGTTCGATGTCCGATCCGGTTTTTTGAACCTTGCTTATATGTGAAATGCAGCAAAATTTTAAAGGGAAAAAGGTCATTTTTGGCCCGGAAGTTTTGCCTTTGGAGCAATTTTGGCCTTAAAGTTTTTTTAGGACCTATTTTGATTCGGAAGTTTATAAAACATAGCAATTTTGACCTAGGCTAACGGAAATATAACGCTGCCATTAATTACTTATGACACATGGCAAATTTAGACTACTAGGCCCTGAAATTTTCAAATAAGATATTTATTTTTGAGTTACAAAATTCCTTTCACTTCAAAAGTTTTACCTACCAAACCCCTTAATTATTTTCTCCCATAATAACCTCTTTTGAACCTAAGAATAATTTTTCCAAATTTATTGTCCTTAAAATAAGGGAGAAACTAAATATTTAAAATTCTTTAATGTCAATTTACTTTAATTTAGCTATAATCCGGAAAGAATCATTTATGAACAAAACCATAAAACAATTTCAACTCAACTGAAAACAACACGAATATGAGAGGATGTTTCAGATTAAAAATTCCAATTGCAGAGCAACAATAAATCATATAGTCACCATAATAAACTATAATGTAATCCTAATCTAAGCTTATACCTCATCTTGCTCCAGATTAAGTCAAAAAATTGCAAGTTCAGGAATGGGCTAATTAGGAATTGCAGATGTAGATGGAGTTTATTTTTGGTTTGATGTTGGGTTCCTCATTGATTTTTGGGAATCAAAGTGTGCTGGTACAATTTATCTTGTTATTGAATTGAATTCAGTTTTGAGGTCAAAAGCTATATGAACATGGAAATTGTGTCTTATGTAAACATCCTAGAAATTTAGTTGAGGATTAGTGGGCTAATTAGGAATTGATTCATGATAGATTATGGGTTATGAGAATATTTGAGGAATTTTTAAGAATTTTAAATGCTTAGTTTCTCCCTTATTTTAAGGACAATAAATTTGGAAAAATTATTCTTAAGTTCAAAAAATGTTATTATGGGAGAAAATAATTAAGAGGTTTTGTAACACTCACTCCCTAATCCCACTATTAAACACTCACAATTAAAAATTAAATCGTTTATAGTGCTAACTATGTTAGGAAAAAGAATTAAATTACCAAAAATTCGCTAACATAGTTAGAAAAAGATCTTTCCATAATATTTATATATATATTTCAACCTCAATTCCAATCTCTGTCATCACAATATAACTTCCTTCCCAGTACAATAACAGAGAATTTCATTATGCATGATTAAACTCCACACATCATTCTTAAAATACCATACCATAATAGGTATTATACAATAATTTTCTCCCAGAATAGGAACAAGGTTCAGCGGAAGCATCATACAAAATATGATCCTAAATGTGGCAATACCTCCTGTCCTTCTGGTCCAGAATATCTCACGATATTAGTGAGAAGTTCCCGAATCCTTCCCTTGACCTCCTACTTCGCTCCTAGGACCTGCAAAAGTGAGATCAACGGGGGGTAGCCCCAAAACGCAACCACTGACTACTCATCTACGTGTGGTGTGTGCTAGCAAGGTGTCCAGTGGAATACATATAAATACATATCAATTCAGAAGCATGCTCAGGTATTCACATATAATGCATAACTTGGTCCCAAATATCTTTTCTCATCGTTTATAATTATAAAATAATCCATCACAATTCATCCTCAATAATAGTATATATATCATTGATAATTACAGACAACCCAAACAAATCTTACTAGAAATGTTGGGAAAACATGTGGGACCAGTCGGGACCTTTCACCCACCCCTGATCACCACGGTACAATTCACGAGGGACTCTCTACCCTCCCTGAATAGTACCACAGATTAGAAGGATCTCTGTCCTTTCTGAATCCGTAAGGGGCGATATCCCCTCTTTCGTCTTTCTCTCCTTTATTTCTCATAATATATCAATTAGTCCCTGTGGCGCAACAGGGTACCTCATCACGTGATGGCACAATTTCCAATTCACCGGTGTCACATACACAAATAATTTCTCACAAACAACACATACATATGCAACACCACTATCAGGCACCAGGCCTTCCAGTATTTCCATGATATACATATATTAAACAATTTCCAAAACCACATATATTTCAGTTTCAAATATTTCACATCACAAATTTATGTCATTTCAAAATAATACTCCACAGGACATTTATTATAAAAATATTAATATTCCAAAATCTCATTTTCATATCTCATCAATCATCAATTGATAATCATATCTCAATTGTGATCCAATATCTCATCTCCATATAGCATCATAATTGTCAAATAATAATATTTCAAATTACTTACTAACACTGCACACACACATAAACAAGCAGAAAGCGGTTACCTGATAGCTGGCACCAATCTCACAATAGTGCAGCTCCCCCGTGCTAATTTAGTGCAATTCAAGCACTACACAACCATATATACAACCACAATTAATTATTTATCCAACAATTTCACATGTTGGAAAATAAATTATTTACTACCCTTTCTTTGCCCTTATTTATTTTAAATTTCCAATTTAACATTTATTCTCCCTTTCTATCTCTAAAATTTATCTCTACTCCATTTATGCATATATCCAAAATTATTTATCCTTCCAATAACGATTTATAAAAATTCAAGCCTAAATAAAATTAAACCTTACATCCCTAAATTATTTATCAACCTCAAAAATCCATTCTTTAATCCACAATTTATTTTCCAAACCTTAATAAACATCTAGAAATTATTAATTTAACTATAGACACCTCAGATCATCAAAAGTCCTAATTTTCAATATATCTAACAATCCAATAAATTCCAATAATTAAGAAAAACCTCCCACAATGAAAAATATACTTAGAAAAACTCATAATCGAAGTCTAAGCTTCAATTTATTAATTTTAGGACTCCCAAAAATTACCAATTTAGACAAGGTCTAATTTTTCAAGTATAACAAATCGAAAAACTAATGACATAAAAAGGTAGAGGAGACTTACAGGATTCCAAAAATGTGCTTAGTTGGCCGAAAAGCTTACTATTTCTATACTAACAGACTCTAATAAGTATAGTGATAGGAATATATATGGTGGAAAGAGAGAGCAAGAGAGAGAGAGAGAGGCGTGAGTGAGAGAGAGAGAATGAAGAAGAAGAGTGATCATACGAGAGCAATCAGTGTGTATATATATATATTTAAAATAGTAAAATAATAATATAATATAATAATAATATAATAATAATAATATATTATATTAATAATATAATATAATATATATAAATAGTAGTTGAATGTGATTGGTTGAGGAAATAATAATTGATGCACAGTAAAAGTTTCTGGCGAGGAATGGAGTGTCGGCAGAGTGGAGAATATACTATTGGGCCCTAAATTTCTTAAATAAGATATTTCTTTTGAATAAAAAATTTTCTTTTCACTCTCAAAATTTTCCCATAATATCCTTTATTTATCTCCTCCCATATTAACCTCTTTTGAGCCTAAAAATAATCTCTCCCAAAATTATTACGGTCCAAATAAGGGAGAAACTAGGCCTTTAAAATCCTCAAAAATACCTCAAAATCCTTCAAATATTCTCATAATCCATCATTTATCATTAATAAATTCCTATTTACCCTCACAAATCCTCAATTAATTTTTAGGATGTTACAGGTTTGGTAGGTAAAACTTTTGAAGTGAAAGGAATTTTGTAGCTCAAAAATAAATATTCCCTCTGGTCCTAATTATAAGACCACTTTAACTTTTTCAAAAAAAATTTAGAATGCAAAATTAATTACTTTAAATTGTCTATAGTTATCTTTTCCCCCCCTCAAAACTACTCTATTATACTTATAAACTAACATATAATCTAATTACATATGACATATGTTATAATTTAGTGGTCTAATTTGCTTCCTTAACTTCCACAAAAAAAGTCAAAGTGGTCTTATATTTAGGACCGGAGGGAGTATCTTATTTGAAAATTTCAGGGCCTAGTAGTCTAAATTTGCCATGTGTCATAAGTAATTAACGGTCAGCGTTATATTTCCGTTAGCCCAGGTCAAAATTGCTACGTTTTATAAACTTCCAGGTCAAAATAGATCCTAAAAAAACTTCCAGGCCAAAATTGCGTTAAAGGCAAAACTTCCGGGCTAAAAATGGCATTTTTCCCAAATTTTAAAATTAGTTGAATATATGCGTCAAATGCAATGAAGTGCATTTGGATGCCCCCCCAACAAAAAAAGACCTGATATGCATCAAATGCACATTAAATTTTAGTTCATTTGAATATATTGAATGAATGAATGATGCATCAATTGTAATAAATTACACCTGATATGTAATGAATAGGCGTCAACTTTTGAATCTATTTGACTAAACTGATTGAACGCGCCAACTACGATGAATTACATTTGATATATGCTAATATACTGAATGAATGCATCAGATGCTATGAACAACACTTGATATGCATTAAATAGGTGTCAAATTTCTACTTGATCTGAATATATTGAAGCGGATGCATCAAATGCAATGAATGAGACTTGATGTGCGTTAAATAGGTTTAAAATTTTGTTGATCAAAAAAAAAAAAAAGGTTTAAAATTTCAAATCTTTTTGTATGTACTGAATCAACGCATCAAATACAATGAATTACATACGACGTATATACCAAATGCATGTAAAATTTGAAATTGATGGTTATGAATAACTGATGAGTTAATATTATTAATGAACAGTGGGGGCAAAATTTTGTATGAGGGACATGATTATGCAATTTTCCTAGTTATCACAAATCAGGTCACTGCAAGATCTCTTGACAGAACCATCTACATCCAATTGTACTCAATTTAGTTGCGGTGGAGATCAATCTCTTCTTATAATTATTATTTTTTTCCTACGTGGCATTCCTAATACATCTAAAATTTGCATTTCTATCCCCAGTGTTGCTTTGACAGATAATCTCTTCCACTGAATTTTTCACATTCTAAAGTTGCTTGCATTTTGATCTGTATTCCAAATTGTCCAATTGAGCTAAGATCATAACTAGGAAATGCACCTATAGTATTTTATTATTGAGCTAACATCTGTATTCTCTTCATATTTATAATAGTTTTATTATTAATTGTATTCCAAATAGTCCAATGTTGCTGTGTGAAGTTCCCATATTTCTAACCTCTTGCTTGTGCCTCAGAAACCAAGATGCAAAGAATTAATAGTATATGAAATTTTTCAGTCTGCTATTTTCTTCCTAGAAGCACAACCCAAAAAACAGAGACAAAATCATGGCATGAACAAAAACATACTCTGAATCAAATCATGACATAGGTTTCATTACCTTCTTAGCAAAACAGCCACACATAAATGATTATTATATTCTCTTTAGACGGTCCAAAAGAATAAACATTCTAGTTTTCCCAGAAGAAACACAGGCAACATGTTACACACACACACACACAAAACAAAATCCCTCTGGCCATACTTTTATTTTCCATCAACTGGTTGATAGATTATTCATGAGTAACCTGTTTCAATCCTGAAGATTTGCAAGTGAATCCTAACAAACAAGTCCCTGGCTCCACTTCAGGACCATCAGTTTTATTCGTTTCTATCTACATAAGCTACACATCGTCTCTCTTTCATCAGAGAGTGACTGTTAACTTAAGAGTAAAACCTATAGGACTTGGCTTGGCTTATGATTTCACTCAACCCTCCAATAGGTGCTACGATCATTAAGCTCACTCCAAGCAAAATGCAAATCTGAAATCAACCATTAATCAAAAAACGATGAATGTTTAATAAAATCAGAAGAAAAATTCCCAACATACCCAGTTAGTCCACCAAGACAAGCTAAATCTCTGGGGGTTGCGGATTTTGAGCCATATGATGCAAGGCAGCTGAAATTAAAAGAACATGATTTGTCAACCCAAATGTTATTCCTCAGGAAAGTGATCTTACTAGATTCAAATTTTCAAGCACCCGAGACTTACAAAGTATATTGTTGGGGCAAAAGCAAATCCTCCAAAAAACCCCAGGAGACCATTGAAGAATGGGACGGTTATCGCAACAAACAATGTGGACGCTGCAGCATGAAAATATATCAATGTACACTTGCAAATCAAAGCATATCCATTGAAGATGTCATATAAACCCCGAAGAGTTATACTCACCAACATATACATTACGCAGGACAAAGCGAAGAGATTTAGTAGGTATGGACTTCAGTTTCCTTGCCAACATGGTTTCAATCATGTCAAACGCATACATCTAGATCAAGAGACACAGAAAAAGCAGAAATATACTACTTTAGGAAGGAACATGAAGAGCTTTGCAGTAAGTAGAAGGAATTACACATATAACAAAGTATATGTATGTATATATCTTCATCACCTGATGGCTTCCAATTAAATTGAAAACGACAAACAAGTTAGCCATAGCAATAAGCCATCGTGGTCTCCTTAATGTAAGGAGAATATTATTGTTAACATGCTGATTTCCAAAAACCCAAAAACCAATGAGAGCAACTGGGAAGTAGCATAGTGCTACGATTATATAGGCGACAACAACTCCTTTCCACATAGGACCCTTGGATGGTTTCTCTGGTGTAGATGGGATATTTGCTTGGATTTCCAGCACCACGTTTTGTCCAGCAAAGGCAAAAGCCACACTGCCAAGGGCATTAAAGAAGTTTAACACATTCCCTGAAGTACTATAATCTACATTGGCTATAATACCATTTTCCAAACATGCTGCCCATGCACTTGTAGAATAGCTGTAGGACCAAAAAGAAAAACAAAGAACAAGTCAAACATTAATGATTGTGTGGTTCTATAGCTACACATACATATATTAACGGAAGCTACAAAGATAAATAAGGGGCGTGCATGTATATATATACCTCAAGGACATGACTGTGGCTGCCAAAGATACACAAGAAACAAAGTTGAAGTTGGTGAGATGGGATAATACAAATTGAGCAGAGCCAAAGATCATAATGAAATATGACAACTTGATATTATTGCAATTGGGACAAACGACGTAGTAGAACTTGAGCAATGACAGCCCTCCAGTGACCATGTACACAATGTTGACACCAACTTCAGCAACTAGTAGCAGAGGCACTACAATGTAAAGGCCAAGTTTTTTACCAAAAGCATACTGACCCAGTTCATGGTATCCGTTAAAACGCCTTCCTGGAACCATTTCATGCATCTTCACCATTTGCCAAAGAATATATAGTGTAGTGATCCACGAAAGGACCAATACAGTCACACCAGGTCCCCTTCAAAAAAACATTTCTTTAAGAAGCAAATCGACTTTGGTAAGAAGAAGAAGAAGAAGAAGCAAATCG
The DNA here is from genome assembly GCA_037074515.1 of Mimosa bimucronata. Classification (NCBI taxonomy): domain Eukaryota; kingdom Viridiplantae; phylum Streptophyta; class Magnoliopsida; order Fabales; family Fabaceae; genus Mimosa; species Mimosa bimucronata. The sequence goes on from CM073444.1 coordinate 35,382,203, forward strand.
ACAAATAATTGCTGTTCACAAATCACAAGTGTTTCTGAGATTATGGTAGGAGAATTTCAAAGAAATAGAGCTAAAATCAATGCAATTCAGGTTTGAATTTCTCTTACCATCCTAATGCGGACATGTTTGAAGGCAAACTGAGTATACCAGCTCCAACCATGGTCGTAACGATGTGGAAAGTTGAGTGGTACCATTTTGCATCCCTTGAATGAGTAACTGGAGTAAGATTAATTTCCCTTCGACCTTCTAATCTTTCATCAAACTGTTTTTCCCTTCGACCTTCTAATCTTTCATCAAACTGTTCGATATATTGGCATAAATGAACACAATTAAATGATTAGTCTAATTCAGAATAACATCGGTACGGAAGAATAGGTATGCAATGAAACAAAACACCCATCCACTCCCAAACTAATCGAAGTTACCAAACTGTAACATGTAACTTTTATATGGCGTAACCTTGAAGTCAATTAAAATACAAGGCCACAGACACTACTCACTTGCTTGTGTATCCGAGCAACTGACTCCTCAAATTTTTGGGTTCATAGTTTTCCCTCTCAACACAAGTGTCTTTTCTATGACTCAAACTCGAGACCCTAAAGGGAAGAGATCTAACGGGGCTTTACACCCCTAGACCAACTATGTGTTAGTACTTACTTTTTTCTAATATGTACTGATTTTTAAAACATAATAATGTTTACCACTTGGGAAATTATTTGCCGAAATTATATATCATAATTTCCACGGTAAAACTAAGAGAAATATCTAATTTTATAGCAATAAAGACTTTATGAGACATACATAGGCCTTTTAAATATATTTAAATGGTAATATATGAAATTAGACATATAAGTTTTTTAATATATTTAAATGTCTACATTTTAAGTAGGCTTTCAAATAGGCTTCAGATCTTATCAGGCCTTTTGAAGGCTCAAACCTAGACCAACATGCCAATGACATGGTGGTAGGTGGGCGCCCCCGCAGGCCAGCAGTGGCGGGCCTGTTACTTATAAAAAAAATAATTCAGGAGCATTTCTGACATTTTTTAAATTTACAAGAACAATTAAATTAGTGGCATGTTATGGTGCTTTTAAATTCTCTGCATCCAACTGTGTTTTGTATATTTCAAGAGTCTTTTTTAGGAATTTTCCTTTTTTAAAATAAATTGTATTATTAATTTATTGGCTTGCTATTTCTTTATTCGTTAGCTTGCCAAGCGCTTATCTTATAATTAAATAGATTAATTAACCGCTGGTGTTAACCATTAAAAAAATACCCTGATGTTATTTATAAGCCGTATGAATAATTTAATACTACGATGTTAACCATATATATTATAATGCTTTTTTATTTTATTTTAAATTAAATCTTAATTATTAGAAACTATAAAACACAATTTATCATTGAATGGTTAATTATCTTTTTTTATTAAAAACCATTTTTTTTAGAAAAAATAAAATCTGGAGATTTGCGGTGTCCAAAAATAAAATCAAAGGGAAGCACGTTGGATCCAGGCCCATCAATAATTAAAGAAGGCCAGGCGCTAAAACAAACTGTTATTGGGCGAACATCTCGGCCCAAAGTGGTTTCACCTTTGTTAAAAAGGAAATTAGCTTCAAGGGTGCATCAAGTTGTCATTGGGTCTGTGGAGGCCCAGACGGAAAAACAAGGAAATGGATTGGGTAACTTAAAGGAAGCTCCACCTGTCACAAGAGTAGAACACGTGGCCGAGTCAGAAGTTAATTCCCCCCAGAATCATGAAGAACAAGAACGTCCTCACCAGGCTTCTGAATCAAACCCCCTTGCTCAGAAAATCTTGGAGGAACAAATGATTTCACCACCAATAAAACCACCAGACCTGGGGCATGTGGTTAGAGAGCTAAAATTTGACCAGGAAAATTTGGAAACAATGGACCAATGGTACGAGACTGAGGATGTTGTTGAAGGAGGTGACGAGATGGTGGGTGGGGAAGAAGAGTCTTAACCCCTGACCATGTAAGTTCGAAATTTTTTAATGGTTGTTTATGGATTTAGTCTCATGGAATTGTAGAGACGCTGCCTTAAGAACTTTCCATAGAAGGATTAAAGATTTATTACGTGGTAAAGAAATTAATCTACTTGTGCTTCTGGAGTCTCGGGTTAGAGGTGAAAGAGCTGATAGAATTGCTTGTAATTTGGGCTTCACTAATTGGATCAGAGTGGAAAATACTGGGTATGCTGGGGGGATTTGGCTTCTATGGAACAATCATGCCATTGGGGTAGAGTATCTGAGTTCTACCACCCAATTAGTCCATGTTAGTGTTACTGTTAAGAGGTCTAACGATCAATTCCAACTCTCCTGTGTATATGCCGAAACCTCGGTAGTGCTAAGGCAATCTCTTTGGGATGATCTCTGTCGGATTGGGACTACAATGGTCCAACCATGGCTTCTTGTAGGTGATTTCAATGCTTATTTGTCTAGTGATGATAAAGTGGGGGGTGGACCCCCTAATGGAACCTCAATGAGGCAGTTCTCTAATTGCATATATCAATCCCAGATTGTCCCTATTGATCATGTGGGAGATTATTTCACATGGGAGAGGAATACGGTTAAGGAAAGGATTGATTGGGCTTTTTCTAACACGTTTTGGAGTAATCGCTTCCCTTTCTCTAAGGTACATCATCTGAGCCGGTTTGGATCTGATCATCGTCCTCTGCTAATTAGATGTGATACTAACGTGACCTTTCATCACGTCAAGCCCCAATTCCACTGTCAGGCAGCTTGGGTCTTACAAGAAGACTTTATTGATATTGTTAAGGATAGTTGGAGCCAAGGGAATTGCAACAAGCTGTCCAAAAGTTTTCCAAATCAGCGATGGATTAGAACCAGAAAAGGGTGAGGAATATCCCTGCAAAAAAAGCACAGACTTTGGAAGAGGATTAAAGGGGTTGAAAGGGCAAGAGGGAGGAGAGACTCCCAACAGCTTCAAAATGTAGAGAGAGATCTTTGGAAGGAGTATAATAAAGTCCTGGCGCAGGAGGAGCTTCTCTGGTTTCAAAAATCGAGATGCAATTGGCTTAAATGGGGGGATAAAAACAGTAGCTTCTTCCATGCTTCGGCTATTATGAGAAGGCGTAAGAACCGAATCGAAAGCTTGCAAAATGATAATGGGGACTGGGTGTCTAATCAACAAGAATTAAAGAGAATGGCGCTTAGTTTTTACTCAGACTTATTCACATCAAAGCTAGAGAACATGGCCCCTTGTACTACATCTACTTCCTTTCCCCATATGACCCCTAATGAGGCCTCTAGCCTTCATCGAGGCTTCTCTGATGAGGAAATCAAGCTAGCTAGCTGCCTTCAACTTAGGGGGTTTCAAAGCCCCCGGCCCTGATGGGATCCAAGCCTTTTTCTACCAAGAGTACGGGAACATTGTAGGCACTAATGTTAGTCAGATGGTGAAAGAGATATATCAGACTCCTAGCAAGGTCCAAGAAGTCAACAATACCAACCTGGTCCTAATTCTGAAGATGGATTACCCAACAACCCTAAGGGATTTTAGGCCTATATCCTTATGTAATGTGAGCTATAAAATTGTCATTAAAATCATTAACGGACGTCTTCAGAGTATTATGAGCAAAATGGTTGGCCACCATCAATGTAGTTTCATCGAAGGTAGACAAAGCAGTGACAACATAATCATTGCACAAGAAGTAATGCACTCGATGAAGAGTAAGACAGGTCAGAAAGGATGGATGACAGTCAAAGTGGACCTTGAGAAAGCTTATGACAGATTGGAGTGGCCTTTCATAGATGATACCTTGAGACAAGTTGGGATTGAAGATAAACTTCGAAACATCATTATAGCCTGCATTTCTACTCCAAAGTTTCAAGTCCTCTGGAATGGAGAAACTTCTCAGCATTTCAATGCTACCAGGGGGATTAGACAAGGGGACCCAGTGTCCCCATATATATTTACCCTTTGTATGGAAAGGCTAAGCCACATCATCACAGAGTCCTTGAAAGAGGGAGACTAGTCCCCTATACAACTTAAGGCGAGGGGTCCAAGTCTTTCTCATATGTTCTTTGCAGACGACCTTATCCTTTTTGGAGAGGCCTCTACGTGTCAAGTAAATGTCATGATCCATTGTATCCAGAAATTTTGTAATGCGTTAGGATAGAGAATGAACAGAGCAAAGACCAAAGTTTGTTTCTCAAGGAATGATCACATCTCTAGGTCCCTAGACTTAAGCTAAAGAATTGGAGTTGGACTTACGAGTGACCTGGGTAAATACCTGGGAATCCCCCTCATACACTCGAAAGGTTCTTATGCCATGTTCTCCCCCCTTCTTGAGAAATCTCGAAAGAAGCTATCAGGGTGGAAAAGAAATTTCTTGAGCTTTGCAGGCAGAGTTACCCTTATCAAGTCAGTTTTATCTGCTTTACCCGCTTATCATATGCAAACAATGCTGCTTGCCAAACGTCTCCTAAATGAGTAGGGGATTCCTATGGGGGGAAGTGGAGGATCGTAGAAAGCTTCATATTCTCTCTTGGGATACGGTTATGGAGGACAAGATAGAGGGGCCTAGGTGTCAAGGATTTGAAAAAGAAGAATCAAGCTTTCATTATGAAGCTTTGTTGGAAACTCCTTACTGATAAGGATGCCCTTTGGGTTAAGGTTCTGAAGAGCAAATGTAATTGCGAGGATCTCTTCATTCCGGAGATCAAGAAGAAAGCTGACTCTTCGCTTACTTGGAGGAGCCTTTGCTCAATATGGAGAAATTTCAAACTGGGGGTTAGAATGAAGATTGGCAATGGTTCTAGTACATCCTTTTGGTATGGGAACTGGTCTGAATTGAACAAGCCCCTTATTGATCTCATCCCGGGATGGGAGAACTTAGTAGACAAGAAGGAACGAGTTGTGGACTACGTGGATAGTAGGGGAGATTGGGACATTGGAAAACTAGCTAGCTGGTTTCCGAAGGATATCATTGATCGCTTAATTAAAAGGCACCCACCAAATGAGAGGAGAGGAGAGGATAAACACTTATGGACCCCATCCACGGATGGTTGTTTTTCTGTTAAATCAGCTTACAATTTTTTTATGTGCAGGTAATCACAGATAGGTTGACGATGTGTGGAAGCTTATTTGGAGGTGGTGAGTTCCTGAGAAGATCAAAACCTTCATGTGAACTTTCACCCATGGGAAAGCACATACAGCCCAACTTCGGATGCCTAGGGGAATTGCTGAGGATGCTCCATGCCCGTTCGGCTGCTCTCAAATGGAAGATTCAATGCATATGTTACGGGACTGCGAGACAGTAAAAAATAGATGGAAGTCTGTGGTGTTGCCTACCTTATGGGAAACTTTCTTCTCTCTTCGAGGGGCCGAATGGGTCCGATGGAATTTAAGGAATGAGGCGGGGCAACCGGCAACAAAGAAGGTGATTTTGCCAAAATTGTTTGGCTACATATGCTGGGATATCTGGGTAGAAAGATACAACAAATTGTTTGATGAAGGAAGAAACTCAACAATAAGAGATGCTAAAGGAAGTCTTTTCAAGGCATGCTTCGATCAGGACATGGAGGAGAGGAATTCTTTCTACTCGATCAACGGCCCCAGTACTGATCTTCCAATCAGATTGCGAGATCATCAAGTGCTCCTAGAAGTAGATGGATCGGTGCTGGAGGATGGAAGGAGCGGCTGTGGAGGTATCGTTCGAGATGCTCAGATGAGATGGATCAAAGGTTTCAGCTGCAAACTTGTTAGGGTCCCGCCCATGATTGCCGAATTAATGGGGATTTTGAATGGTCTTACTGTGTGTTGGAATGCAGGCTACAGAGACATTGTTGTTGCATGCGACTATGCAGAGGCTATAACTATTATTCTGAAGGGATGCCCTGTCAATCATCCCTTTAAAGATTTAGTTACAGATATTAGGTCTATTCTTTTGAAAGATTGGGTTGTATCTATTAATCATGTAGATAGAGAAAGACTACGGCTGGTAGACCAAGTAGCGAAGTTAGCTCATGATTTAGAAAGCATTTGGACTTTCCTGGATCAACCCCCACCCCATATCCAAGGGATGGTGGCTGACGAAGGCATTAGCTAGAATACTCCCATTGTACTATTGCTTTTATTAGATTTATATATGATATCCAGTTTTTACTCAAAAAAGAAAAGAAAAGAAAAGAAAAGCTTAACTCTCCCTGGCCCCGTAGCCATGAAACCAGTCTTGAGTGCATGTGCATACATATTAAAAGTGAGTCTCACAAAGTCACAATATAAACATATACTCTTACTTTCATATATATATAAGACCTCATTAGAGGGAGGTGGGTTTGTTTCTAAATATAAGACATCTTTTTAATTTGTCTCAATCTTTCCCCAAATTATCTTTGTTGATGTTCCTCAATAAAAAAAAAGTGAGTGGGGGTGGGAATAAAGGCAAATGATAAGGGTAATTTGGTAATATCATCTGATTTTTACTAACTTAACTAATATCCTCAATCTCTTCAAATTAAGTAAATAGTTCTCATATTTAGGATATAATCCTATGTTTTACTAACTCTGATTTTAATTAATATAAAGTCTAGTTTGTATTATAACTTATATTAAAGAAAGAGGTAGCATTGTTTAGCATAAAAATGTGGCTAAAATTGCAGAAAAGTAGAATAGAAGCGAACCAAAGAAAGAGGGAGTGAAAGAATGAGAGGCGGAAGAGACATACAGTGATCGTGGTAGTGGCAGCAGCATAAGAACCGTCGTTTGGTGGTTGAGTTCCCATTTGCTGAGTTGAGAGAACAAGCAGAACACTAACTCAAATTTGCGGATATATAAGAATTAAGAAACATGCCTCTTCTATATATATAACTGAGGGATAGATTTTTTTTTTTTTTAATTTCATGTTTAAATAATAACTCCGTGACTTTTCAACAGAGAGTGCAGAACTTTTCTGGTGATAATTTTATTTGATAGAATTTGAAACACGCAACACAAATATTGACATTTCAATGAACTGGGTTCTCTGATTCTCTGCAATAAGAAAACATTTTATTTATTATAATGACAGACAAATTTCCAGGCAGGAGTTATACAACAGACCATTAGTAAAATTTCTTTTAGCTGAGCGGCTGAAACACAGTTTCCTGGAAGGATGATACGTTCCACGTGGCATTCTCTTAAGAATTTCTTCCTATGTTGGACTATCATTAAAATACCAGACTTAACAACAGGATTGGACTCTCAAGAAATTGTTCTTTCACATCAAACGAGAGTTAGACCATTCTGTACCCCCATATTTAATTTTTTTTTTTTCTAAAAAGTTTGTTTGTTTTTAAAGAAAATTTTTAATGGTGACGCATTTTCTTCTTCATAGTACTGAATCAAAAATTGTGTTGTCTTTTTTTATTTAGATTGCTGAATATCTAAAAAGTCATAAAAAGTTGATAACATTACATATTCTTTGCCTATAAAATATCAAAATGTTACTCATTTATAGTAGGATATGATCTAATAATAAAAATAAACATAAAAAGAATATTTGGGAAGGGCCCCACATTTAAGGGGCAGTTGAGAGGAGCAACTGGCATCGACCCAAGTAATTCGGCTTCCGTATCTGTTATACATCATCTCTCATTGAATCAGAATGATGTTATCGGTGATGATATTCGGAAACTATTACAAGTCTTTGGCAGCTTCGACATCTTTTCCATGTTTGGTCAAGATCTTTCTGTGTTTATAAATTTTGGTTTTGTAGTATTTGAACAATGTTTTAGTTTTATTTAACTGCTTATTTTTTTATAATACATTTTATTTTTAATGAAATTTGTCCTTTACACAAAAAAAAAGTTACTCCCTCTCGTATTTAATATAAGATCAAATTGACTTTATTTAAGGATATTAATGTTGTAAAATAATGTACTTAATCATAATATATGGTATGTATCATTAGATTATATATTAATTTATAAGTTAGATAAATTAATTTTTGAGAAAAATTATAAAGGGTGAATGTGCAAATTTCACAATGAAGTCTTCTGAAAATAGCACATGGCACAATTAAATTTTTAAAGATGCAAAAATAGCAATAAACTTGATAAAGTGGGGGAAATTTCAACAATGGTGTTAATTTTGCTGAATGTTCGTTAATTTGTAAACTATGAAGCCCTAAATTCCCCAAATAAGATATTTCTTTTGGGTTAAAATTTTTTTTCATTTTCAAAAATTTACCTATAATATTATCTAATTACTTTTTCTTACAATAACCTCTTTTGAGTCTAAAAGTAATTCTCCCCCATATTATTTTCCTTAAAATAAGGGAAAAATTTAGCCTTTAAAGCCATCAAAATACACCTCTAATTCCTCAGTTATCCCTATAATTCTTCGTTTTCTATTAGTTAATTCCTAATTTCATCCTCTAATCCTCAATAAATTTCTAAAATGTTACAAGAAGACGAATGGGTCAAAGGTAGTAGATAAGGTGCTCCGTCACTGTGAGCCTTTAGGTAGAAATTTATAGAGGATTAACGGGGTGTAATTAGGAATTAACTAATGAAAAATGAGTAATTATGGGGATGATTGAGTAATTGGAGGTATATTTTGAGGACTTTAAATATTTAATTTCTCCCTTATTTTAATGACAATAATCTGGGAGAAAATTAGTTTTACGCTCAAAAAAGAGATTATTGTAGGAAAAAATAATTAGAGAATATTATAGGTAAATTATTTTAAGTAAAAAGAATATTTTTAGCTCAGAATAAATATCTTATTTAAGGAACTTATGGTCGAGTAGTTAACAAATTAACAAACGTTTAGCCAAATTAACGTCATTGTTGAAATTGTTCAGCTTCATCAAGTTTATTTCTATTTTTGCACCTTTACAAACTTAATGGTGCCATATGCTCTTCTCAAAAAACTTTATTGTCCAAATTGCACCTTCATCCAATTATAAATATATGTTTTTTTAAAGCAATTTATTTTGCAACCTTAATATCCAAAAAAAAAGTTAGCTTGATCTTGTATTAAGAACTGGAGGGAGTATATCATTATTGTTGACCTTTTTTTTAACAAAAACTTATTTTTAGTTATTTTTTGTCATTCAACACACGGTTTAGAACTATTCTGGTGATAATTTTTTTATTGGAAGATACAACACAACAATGTCAAAGTGAGTGATCATTCGATTCTTGGAAGAATTCTTGCTAGGTAGTAGGTTTGACAGAACCTGGTTCTCTGTTATCCCCACTAAGCACACTTTTTATTATAATGACAGACAATATCTTGGCAATACATATATAACAAACAAAACTTATCCCATTAGGTGGGGTCAACTCATAGATCATGTGACACCATTATGCCATGTCAACAACGAAATCTTCATATATATATATATAGTTAAGTCAAAATTCTTGTTTAATGATTTCATTGAGCATTCTCTCCAACATTTATCTTCTCCTTCATAAAAGACTTCATAATGTCTTGTGTACCCTCCTCACCAGCACACTCAACAAACAATTATTAAGAAAACTAGATTCTCACATGATTTGACAGTATAGAGTTCTAAAGTGATTTTTTCATCACAAGACATGGGACACACACACACACATATATATATGGATCAACAAGTATTAAGTGGAACAGCTCAGTAAATCAACGAGTAGCTTGATTAAATTGTTTGATATGAAGCCAGAACTCTATCTAATACAGTTTGACAATTGTCAATCTGGTATTTTCCTCCTGGAAGCACAACCCAGAAAATACTAACATGTTCTAAATTAATCATCACAGTTCACCAACATAACTTGAAACTTTGACCGTTGTGCTGTACAAGAGATGTTAACTTAGGATGGGCATGAAAAGAAAAAATATAGCCTCAAGATTGAATAGAATCATAGCACAGGTTTTATGACTTTCTTACATGGCATAGAGTTACACATATATAGATATTCTCATCCCAAAGTTTTATTATCCCTGAAAAAGAATAAACATAAAATAAACATGACTCAGTCATATTTCTCCTATTTAATTGCCTTTGTAGGCAACGAACCTGTATGTTGTGGGATGCAAATATCAGAAACTCCTCCCATCTCTTGTTCTTTTTCTCGGCACTCTTCACACCTCTTGTTCACTTATAATCTCTTTTTAGATGTGGAGCTGGTTTTAGAGTTCATAATTGAATAAGAAATATCAACAAAATTGACAAATATTGGACCCTGCTTTAACTATGGTTGGAGTGATAAACTAAACGAACAAAGATTTTAATTTTCCCAGAAGAAACACGGGCAATATGTGCTCATAACAAAAGCAAGCTACAAATATAATTTGGGTAACAAAATCCCTCAGGCCATAGTTTTCTTTTCCATCAACTGGTTGATAAATTATTCATGAGCAACCTATTTCAGTTGTGAATATTTGCAAGTGAACCCAGACAAATAAGTCCTGGTCCCACATCAGGACCGTCAGCTTCTTTCGTTTCTATTTATTTACATCTGCAAGACATTACTCTTTCATAGGGTGTCACTGTTAAATTGCGCGTAAAAGTGGTAGTTCTTGGCTTTAATTATGATTCTCCATAATCCTCCAATAGGTGCTACGATCATTAAGCTCACTCCAAGCAAAATGCAAATCTGAAATCAATTCCATTTAATTCCATATGTTAATCGAAAGGACTAACGATTAATAACATCAAATTAAAATTTCCCAACATACCCAGTTAGTCCACCATGACAAGCTAAATCTCTTTGGGTCGCGGATTTAACACATTCCCTGAAGTACTATAATCTACATTGGCTATAATACCATTTTCCAAACATGCTGCCCATGCACTTGTAGAATAGCTGTAGGACCAAAAAGAAAAACAAAGAACAAGTCAAACATTAATGATTGTGTGGTTCTATAGCTACACATACATATATTAACGGAAGCTACAAAGATAAACAAGGGGCGTGCATGTATATATATACCTCAAGGACATGACTGTGGCTGCCAAAGATACACAAGAAACAAAGTTGAAGTTGGTGAGATGGGATAATACAAATTGAGCAGAGCCAAAGATCATAATGAAATATGACAACTTGATATTATTGCAATTGGGACAAACGACGTAGTAGAACTTGAGCAATGACAGCCCTCCAGTGACCATGTACACAATGTTGACACCAACTTCAGCAACTAGTAGCAGAGGCACTACAATGTAGAGGCCAAGTTTTTTACCAAAAGCATACTGACCCAGTTCATGGTACCCGTTAAAACGCCTTCCTGGAACCATTTCATGCATCTTCACCATTTGCCAAAGAATATATAGTGTAGTGATCCACGAAAGGACCAGTACAGTCACACCAGGGAAAAAACATTGTTGTAAGAAGATAATCAACAAACTCTTGGTGTTCACAAGTGTTTCTTAAATAAATGCAGGAATATTCTGTTTCTTGATAATGGGATGAAATTACGGTAGGAGAATTTCAGAGAAATGGAGCTAAAATCAATGTAATTCAGGTTCGAATTACTCTTATTACCATCCTAGTGCGGACAAGTTTGAAGGCAAACTGAGTATACCAGCTCCAACCATGGTCGTAACGATGCGGAAAGTTGAGTGGTACCATTTTGCATCCCTTGAAGGAGTAACTGGAGTAAGATTAATTTCCCTTTGACTTTCTAATCTTTCATCAAACTGTTCGATATATTGGCATAAATGAACACACAATTAAATGACTATTCTAATTCATAAGAACATCGGTACGGAAGAATAGGGTATGCAATGAAACAAAACACCCATCTACTCCCAAACTAATCAGAGTTACCAAACTGTAACATGTAACTTTTGGACTGCAAGACTCCTCTTTTTTTTTTTTTTTTTGTCATTTTCTCTCCCTCTTCTCTAATCTCATTCATCTATCAAATATTGTTGAAAATATATAAAAGAAAAAAGAGAAAAGAATAGAGAGATAGTGTAGGATAAAAAAAATAGGGATGAGAGGGATAGTAGGAGAGATTTGTGGGCCCATACTTTATATATTTTCAGTCAGATTTGATGGATGATTGAGATTAAAAAAAGTGAGAAAAAATAACCATAAAAGAAGAGGAGGCGTGTGGGGCGAAACTTTTATAAGGCGTATTTCGTTTTCCTCCAAACGAACGAGGAGATGAGTTGTTTACCACTTTAACTATCAACTTGTTATTAATTTTTTTTTTTTTTTTGCCAACAACTTGTTATTAATATATAGAGTTTTTTAATTGCATATATATGTTTTTTTAAAAAAAATTTGATCAATTTCAGACCAAAGGTTGAAGGAAAAACCAACTAATGTGGTTGGTACTCAAACAACCCGAATATCCTACTTTATACATTAACACACATACACTCTCATTCGATGTGGGGTTTAAGAGCTCTCACAAGGGACTCCCAAGCACGCACTACTGTGCACCCACACTCTGTTCTTCTTTCTTGGGATATGTTTTAAAAATTTGGCAATTGTTTTTTATTAAGTGGGACAATGTTTTATAACTTGATCTACGTAATGCTTGCACGTCTGTACCAGAGTTAGTTAATTAATAGATTAAAAATGTTGTAACGTTTAAGTTCCTTAACCCTGAAGGTGTTGACTTATATATATATCAACAGCCAATCAACATATGTTTTTTTTTAAATACATTAACTTGCAATTAGCACCCGTTATACGTCCTATTATTAGATATTCGAATAAGTGTCAATGACTTCCCTATCAATTCAAATATTTTTTTTTTAGGATTCAAACATAAGAGCTCAAAGAAACTATGAGACCGTACCGTTATTCCAATTATATGTTTGTTCTAAACATGTTGGTTTTCCATTGATGATGATCACATAAGCTGCCAAGTGCCAACGTGATCTTATGCCTGTTCTCAATGTCGTGCAATTTTCCGGTTTTTAAATAAATTGTATTATTTATTTATTGGCTTGCTATTTCTTTATTCTTAAGCTTGCCAAGCGCTTATCTTATACTTCTCCTTTTCAAAATATAAGATATGTTTACTTAATTTGACTAGATTAATGATATCAAATAAGTTAGTTAAAATCATATGATATTATCAAAATACCATACCTTCCTACTTTTATTCCCACTTTACCTCTCTTGCTTGTTTATCCTTGACGGGCACCAATAAAGATAGTTTAGGGAAAAGTTGAGAAAAAAAATCATATATTTAAAAATGAAGGGAGTGATTAAATAGATTAATTAACCGCAGGTGTTAGCCACAAAAAAAAAATACCCACACGTTATTTATAAGCCGTATCAATAACTTAATAGTACATGTCAGCTATATATATTATAATACTTTTTCTCTTTTATTTGAAATTAAATCTTAATTATTAGAAACTGTAAAACACAATTTATCATTGAATGGTTGATTATTTTTTTATTAAAACCGTTTTTTTTAAAAATAAAATAAAATCTGGAGATTTGCAGTGTCCAGAAAAGCTTAGTTCTCCCTGGCCCGGCCCTGTAGTAATGAAACCAGTCTTGAGTGCATGTGCATCTATATTAAAAGTGAGTCTCACAAAGTCACAATATATACATATATACTCCTTTGTTTTACTACCTCGAAGATCTAGTTTGTATTATAAATTACAATATGAACTGGAACTTATGTTAAAGAAAGAGGTAGTATTTTTTAGCATGAAAATGTGGGAAAATTGCAGAGACTGAAGTAGAATAGAAGCAAATCAAAGAAAGAGGGAGTAAAAGAATGGGAGGCGGAAGGGACATACAGTGATAGTGGTTGTGGCAGCATAAGAGACGTCGTTTGGTGGTTGAGTAACTTGAGTTCCCATATGCTGAGAGCTGAGTTAAGAGAACAAGCAGACTACAAACTCAAATTTGCCGATATTTGATAATATGAGAAGCATTCCTCTTATATATATAATTGAGGGTTGTTTTTTGATTTCAAGTTTAATAACTCGGATAATTTTATTTGATAGAATTTGCAACACGCAACACAATATTGAAATTTTCAATGAACTGGGTTCTCTGATTCTCTGCACCAGGCAAGCATTTTATTTATTATAACGACAGACAAATTTCCAGGCAGGAGTTATACAACAAACCATTAGTAAAATTAGTTGAGCGGCTGAAACACATACAATTTCCTGGAAGGATGATTCGTTCCACGTGGCATTCTCCTAATAATTTCTTGGGTTAAACCAACTTTTGGTCTTTATAGTTTATTCCAATTTGGGTTTTGGTTTCTAAAATTTGAAGCAGAAGGTTTTGGTCCCTGAAGTTTACTCTGTTTAAAATAATTAGTCCCTATAGTTTTAAAAGGACCTAAGGGTATTAACTTATGCTGATGTGTCAGTAGTTTTGCTTACATGGCCTGTTGACTGGATTAGATTACATGGAAAAATCATCTGATATGGCTTGCTGATGTGGAAACATGATTTTTTAAAAATTTAAAAACAAAAGAAAAGAAAGAAACTCTTAAAATACAAATTGTACACATACGCACAGGATGAGAGGCAAAATGGTAAAAATAAGATAAAGAGGGTCTTGGCGGACCCACCTTGCTTTGCCGGGAGATGGCATCGGCGGCGAAGTAATTAAGAAGCAGAGGAACAGTAGTAAAGTTCAAGATGGAAAACTAAAAGATAACATTCACCATGCTTGAGGTTTCACTAAACTACATTTTGATTTCTTATCCTTGAAAATTAACATAATTCCCTCACTCTAATTTGATAACATTCTGCCAACTTGCAGCGAACATTGCTTTCAAAGTGATTCCTGCACAAATTTCAGCAACACTTGCCCAGAAACTATCAATGTATAATATCAAATTTCAGAACAGTTTAAAGGTAAGGGTGAGAGCATAATTGGTTTTTCTTCAAGTTTTGTTTAATGCGCTTCATAAAAAACCTTTGGGATTTTTTTCCCACCAACATCAGTAATTGCTTTTTTGCAGAGCTTCTCCATTACTCAAAGTGAACAGAAAATCAACATATGCAACAAATCCAACTTTCATTAAGTTTGAAGCAAAGGAAAGAGCAAGACATTGAAAACAATCAAACTAGTTATTATCAAAACTCAGTTTAACCATGGCAGAGATCTCCAACCCGTTCCTTCTAAGTTCCTAATTCTCTTCCTTCAACTTCTTCTCAACAAAGACAACGCTTCTTGTTAACTCCATTGAAGATGATGCATCCATTTTACTCCGCCGAAAATGACCATGACACCTCTTCTCCGTTAAACCCAGTCACCACAATTCCACAAATAAACTCCAATCAACCCAGTAGCCCATTAACTCAATCGAACATAATCGCCGTACATCAGTGACTTTTCTGACTTTTGCGGTCATATTTCTGTAAGCGTACGGGTCGTCAAATTTAAAATGTAGTATAGGAAAAAGTGTCGTTCCGCAAGGATTGGGATTTGAGCAAGTTAATTAGTACTATTTGCGTAATCAATTAGAAATGAGTAAGCAATGATTTAAGATTAATTTTTGAAACTAAAAATTAAATGCAAGATGTCATAAAATGGTGAGATGGATTGAAAAACACTTGTCAAGATTAATTAAAGCCTAGGGTTACTTATCCCCATTTCACTTCATGAACTAATAAATTCCTTTCTTTTTAGCAACTTAAATAAAGCAATGTGTGTGCCCAAGGTTCAAATTCATTTGAAAGAACTTTCTCAAGTCAAAATCAAATTTCTACTTGCATTAATTGCACAATCTCTTGCAACAATTAATACAAGTCATAAATGCCTACCAACCTTCTATAGACAATGTTAGGTTAGTAATTATATCTCTACATTACCAACTAACCATCCATTTAAAACCATAAACTTCAAGCCCAACATATTTTCATCCAAGCACTACAAAAAAAGCGTGCATTAGTAGCGGTTATAAATGACGATTAGTAGCGGTTCTAACCGCTACTAACATGTTTCCAGCGGTTCTTATTTCCGCCACTAAATCGTCCGTGACAAACATGTACTAGCGGTTAAAGAAACCGCGTGTAACAAAGTCAAAGACGCTACTGATTAGTAGCGGTTTGTAGAACCGCTACTAAATAAAAGAGAACCGCCTCTAATGTCAAAAATTAGCATAATCGTGGAAAAATTCAATTCTCAATTTAGTGGCGGTTTGAACCGCCACTAATTAAAAAAAAATTGGCCCATTTATTAGTGGCGGTTTGAGCAGCGGTTCTCAAACCGCTACTAATTAAAAAGAATAAAAAAATGTCCAACTTATTAGTGGCGGTTCAAAACCGCTACTAATTAAAAAGAATTAAAAAATGTCCAATTTATTAGTGGCGGTTCAAAACCGCTACTAAAGTTTAAGGATTTTAAAAAACGCCCAGATTAGATATTATATAATCAAAGTCATATGATCAAATGTAATCAAAAAACAATGATAATAAATTAGTGTATTACAAAATGTTCTTATTGTTAAAATAAAAAAAATTTCTCAACTATATTAACAACCATATCTATAAAAAAACAATATATCAAACACATAAAAAAGAAATAGTTAAAAATAAACAAGTAATTATATTTGTTATAAGAATAATATGAATAATAAATTAAAACATTTTTATCACTAAAAATGGGAAATAATTCGATATTGTTACCTGAAAAAAAAAGTAGCAAACAAATTAGCAAATTAATTCAGAATAGAAAATAAAACACATTAAATAATAAGAAATATAAGATAAATTGTTTTCAGAACAAAAAATAAAGGCATTAACGGTCAGACTGAGGATAAATTGAATGGAAAGGGAGAAGGAATAATTGAATGAATGTGTGAAGAAAAATGAGGGGAGGGGGTGGATATTTATAGTGATTTGTGCGCGATTTAGTAGCGGTTTGGGCAGCGGTTCTAGAACCGCCACTAATATTTGGCCGCAGAATTAGTAGCGGTTCTTGAACCGCTACTAAATGTCTTTAATTAAAAAAAAACCTCAACCTACATTAAAAACAATATGATATATGAACGTTTGATACACATTTTTATGAAAATTTTATAAAATGAAAAAATAATTATGGTTGGCTGCTTCAATCATCTTCTTCTTGCTCCTGCCTAAAAAGAACATAAACAAATATATAAATTTCTATTGCTAAAGGTGTTGAAATTTGTTTAAATTATTTGTAGTGAAAATGCTCACCTAACTACTTGTAAATGACCGTCTTCTTCAGAAATGAGGTTGTCGAAGTTTTCAGGTTCGAAATGTTGGCTGCCTAGTTCCAGATCATCTTCGTCACCCATGTCGTAGAGGTCACGCGGCTTCATATGAATCACCATGTGCCAATCTTTATGTGTCCGATCTTCCACATAGTAAACTTGCTGCGCCTGTGAGGCAAGAATATACGGCTCATCATCTGCCATTTCCCCTGTGTGAATAAGCCTCGAGAAATTTACGGACGTGATGCCCAAGATGTCCAATGTAATGCCTCGAGAAGTTCTGGTGTCTGCCCACATGCAGTTGAAGAGAGGCACGGTGAAATGACCTTGATAGTTAAGCTCGATGATGTCCACGAGCTTTCCATAGTATGATACGCCTCCAAATCGCATGTCTGTATCCCGTGAGCTGGCATAACTCCTTGTTCCGAATGTGCCAAAGACTCCGGAATTCTGGGTGAGAGAACCTTCATCCCTTGCAATGGTGCAGAACTTGAAGCCGTTGACGTTGTATGCCGTATATCTCCTGACATGGTCGAGTGGACCGGTTGCTAGATTTATCATATCAGGCGCATGGGGGTTGTTGTCATTGAGTATCCTCTGTGCAAACCAATCCGGAAACTCTCGATGGACCTTTTTGTCCACCTCGGCAGATGACCTTGTGCGGCTTCGTAGTTGGCGTTTAACATAGCGGCGGAAATCCCTAAATTCCAATGGAACATATCAGAGGGTTATGTGGTTTGGAAATAAAAAGAATAACATGATACGTGTATATAGTGTTACAATTCTTACTGAATGTAGGGCTCCACTTGAGGGCAATTTGTCAAGACATGTCTGTGTGCTTGCAACCTCTCAGTGGGAGTGAGCCTGTAATACTGACTTCCTCCAACTGGCTTTCCGACTGGCGGGAATAATGTGTTGGAAGGTGACTGGACATTTGATGGGCTGTCATCGACACGAGGAGGGCGGTTGAATGAAGTCTCGATGTCATCATCAAAATAGCGCGAACAATATGTTAACACCTCGTCACCAGAATAACCCTCTGCTATAGAACCCTCTGGAGATGCTTTGTTCCTCACATACGACTTCAATTTCCCCAAGTATCTGTAATTACAAGTACAATCAGGTAACTGAAACAAAATCATGAAACCACTGGAAAAATGAATCAACGGACCTCTCTATGGGATACATCCAGCGGTATTGAACCGGGCCGCCCATCTTTGCGTCTTGAACGAGGTGTACAGTGAGATGAACCATGACCGTGAAGAAAGACGGGGGAAATATCATCTCCATATGACAGAGCGTTAGAACAATTTTTTCCTGCAATTGATCCAGCTCTGCTTTGTCCAAAACTTTTGCACACAACCGTCGGTAGAAAGAACTGAGTTGAACCAAAACATTAGACACCTCCGGGGGCAATGTGCTTTTAATTGCCAGAGGTAGGAATTGCTGGAGCAAAACGTGGCAGTCATGGCTTTTCAACCCGGCAATCTTCTTAGAGTGCATGTCCACACATCTTGAGATGTTGCTTGAATAACCATCAGGGACCTTGATGTCCTTAAGTGTGGAGAGGAAGACTTCCTTGTTGGCTCTTGTCAGTGTGAATGAGGCTGGGGCAAACTTGTCATTCTCATCCGGCCAAGCGTCTTCACGTATTCCCATTGCCATCAGATCTTTCCTTGCTTGGAGATGGTCCTTGGACTTTCCAGACTCGTTGAGTAAAGTGTACAAAATATTGTCACACACATTTTTTTCGATGTGCATGACATCAAGACAGTGGCGAAGTAGATTAGATTTCCAGTAGGGGAGCTCGAAGAAAATGCTCTTCTTTCGCCATTGCTGCACGTTTTCCCCCTGGGACTGGCCGCGTCCCCTTCTTCCCCCAGGCTGAACGCCGTCTGTCTTCCCGAACTCTACATGAACATCTTCAAGCTGTTGAAGAATATCTGCGCCAGACAAAAACGTAGGAGGATCCCTCATTTCCTGCGATCCGTTAAATCTAATCTTCTGCAGCCGGAACCTATGACCGCCAGGAAGGAACCGCCGATGACCCATGAAGCACCACTTGCGACTGTGAGGAAGGCGGACCGAGTCTTGGTCAAAGTTGCAGTTGGGGCAAGCTCTGCCTGTATGCACGTTCCAACCAGACAATGTGCCAAGTCCGGGAAAATCGCTCACTGTCCACATCAACGATGCACGGAGTGTGAAGAGCGTCTTACTGTAAGCGTCATACGTCTCAACTCCGTTGGTCCAAAGTTCCTTCAACTCCTGTATCAACGGTTGAATGTAGACATCTATATCGTTTCCAGGAGCTTTCTTCCCCGGAATAATCATCGAAAGAATGAATGAGCTCTGTTTCATACACATCCAAGGGGGTAAGTTGTACGGTATCAATACCACAGGCCATATACTGTACGTAGTGCTAAGATTCCCGAACGGATTGAACCCATCTGATGCGAGAGCGAGGCGTACATTTCTCGGGTCACTGGCGAATTCCGGGAATCGAGCATCAAACGCTTTCCAAGCCTCAGCATCCCTAGGATGTCTCAACTTCCCATCGACGTTGGGCTCTGATGAATGCCACCGCATGTGCTCCGCCGTTTTGGATGACACATACAACCTCTGAAGTCGTGGAGTCAGGGGGAAATATCTTAGAATCTTTGCAGGCTTCTTGGTTGCTATTCGACCCCTCTTCGCCTGTTTGTACCGAGACGCATTACACCGCTTACATCTGTCCAACCCGGCGTCGTCTCCCCAGTACAACATACAATCATTCGGGCAGGCATGGATTTTAGTGTAGTTCAATCCCAACTTGTTAATAGTCTTCTTTGCTTCGTAGAATGATGGTGCGATTTCTGCCTGAGAGAATGCATCTCCCAATAATTCTAACACCATCGACATCCCCTTATCGCTGAAGCCACACAAGCACTTGATATGATAGAGCTTGACAAGAAATGATAGTTTTGAATATTTACTGCACCCTGAATAAACATTATTCTTATTCTAAAATGAACGTTTATGTGACAAAACTAGAAACGAAATTAGAGGCAGTTTTTAGTAGAACCTGGAAACAATGGCTTATCTGAATCCGTCATAAGGTCGAAAAAATTCTTTGCAGCTTCATTTCGAAAAAACTCCGGGAGTGGTCCTTCAACCCCTTCCTGACTCCCGATGCCGTCACCTTGCACCCCGAAAGCATCACGCACAACATCGTTAAATGGATCCACATGATTGTCGTCATCATCGTCATCGTCGATCTGCATTCCAACCTGAGATGTTCGAGCAACTACCTCACCACCATCATCATCGTTCTCGCCATGAATACCCCAGAATGTGTAATTTGATGGGAATTGTTTCAGTATAAGATGCTCACGCACAACATTTCTGGGATGCCACTTCTTAAATTTACATTTCGGACAAGGACACAATATCTGATTGTTAACACCGGTGCGGTTGAAAGCAAAATCTAAAAAGTGGTCAACACCAACCAAATAGCGGGGAGACGTCCGTGGCAAACTTATCCAAGATTTATCCATCATATGACTGAAGATATTATCAAAGAAGGAAAGAGCTTAATAGTTTGAATGAAATGTGAAAATGAATTGGAAAGAATCAAGGGCTTATAAAATGAAATTTAGACATTAGTAGCGGTTCTCTAACCGCTACTAAAACCGCAACTAACTCAATCAGACCGTTGGAAAGTTAACAGGTGGCAGATGTGTCTGAGTATACATTAGTAGCGGTTCTAGAACCGCTACTAATATTAAATTATTTTTATAATTAGTAACTTAGTGGCGGTTTAGAACCGCTACTAAGTTTAATTTTTTTAGTATTTCTTAAGTTAGTAGCGGTTCTCAAACCGCTACTAAATGTGCTATTTTGTATTTTTAATGTTATTTATATCTTGTTTTTTTCAAATACTATATAAGAAAATAAACAAATAACAACGGTTTATTTAGTAAGTCAGGGAGAAACTTTTTTGTTGAACTGTTAAAACAAATTATCGCCATTTGTAAAGTAAAAAATAAAATCAGATATTAACAACTAACAAAATTATGCAACATTAAAGATATGAAATGTTTAAACAACTAATATTCAAATTAGCAAACATTTAAATATAAAAATGTTCAACTTAAATCCTAAAATAAACATTCTAATAAAAAAAAAACCCTAGAGCTACGCCGCAGGAGGCTGATCGTCGTCTTGATGCTCCGGAGAACGGTTGCGAGGATGCTTCGGTGGACGAGGAGGTAGTGGTACTCGCAAAGGAGATCTATCAGGGTCGAACATCCGCTGTATCCGTTCCAACGTGCTATTGGCGTCGTGCACCCAGGAGTCCAGTCGGTCATACACCTGATTAGTCACCCGTTCCGTAATCTCATGAGTGAGTCTCTCCCTCATTTGAGCCTCAAACTCTGCGCCTCCCCTAATCGGGCCACTTGTTGATGGTTGGCTCGAAGCTGTAGACTGGGCGCTGCCTGGGTCGCCTGACCTGCCGTACACCACCGTAGGTCGGGCTCCGAATCCCATCCCGCGAACCCGGCCAGGGTGCTCTTGAGGCCCTAGGGCAGCCCTTAGCGAGGCAGTGGGGTCTACATTGTCCCCCTGCGACTCGGCGATCTCTCTCTCCGCAGCCTCAATCCTAGCCTGCACACACAAACATATTAACAATTTTATTTTGATGTCGTTGTTATTAAAAATATAATAATATAAAAATAAATAAATAAATAAAAATTTTACAATTTGCTCCTCAGCCTCCCTGGATGTTGGGCTCCCGTCGGCGTGTCTGTGCTTTATTTGGTAGAAACGACCGTAGGTAGCCTTCTGCCCTTTCTTCGCAGCCTCTTCCTCCTGAAAATTAAGATACAAACAGTTATTAATATATAAAGATAAATTATTTTTAAATCAAACAATGAAACTTCATTCCTTCATACCATCTCTTTGTACCCAACCGAAAATGGCTTCGTCCCAGCCGTATGATGAACCTTCTGATGGGCCTTCGCGGCAAGACCTTGTTGCGACCTCTTCTGTTAACATAAAATAAAATTAAATAATAATCAGTAATTCAAAAATAATTTTTCAATATGATATTTCAATATCAATTCAATAATATTATTCATTATACCTTCCCAATGTCTCCCCTCCTCCAACCCACATATCTCTCCCACGCATCCGCAGGGATGCCACCAGGGACATCATCGACCAACTCCTGAATCGGCCTACTCCCACCCCGATTTCTTTCTTTGAACATATCCAACCGCTTGTTCTTCCAACCGTCCCCCATCTTTGATTCTGTCCAAGTCTTGCGGCTGTCCCTCACATCAAACTTCCTCTGTAAAATATTAAATTTAAGTATGTTTAATTAGAAATTAATAAATAATAACAAATTCCAATAATAACATAAAACAAATAAGAAATAATAAATACATTTCCTATAATATTTATTAAAATCAAATTCAAATAATAACAGAAAAGAAATAATAAATAATAAATATATTTCCTATAATATTTATTAAAATCAAATTCAAATAATAACAGAAAAGAAATAAAAAATAATAAATAATAAACAATAAATAAGGTCAAAGTTAATTCAACAAACCTTAACAATTTCGTCAAACGCGAACTTTTTAGAGTTCGCGTCAATCTTCCTCCAGTCCAAAGCGTCAATCGGAAATCGCTGATAATTCTGGCCTACACCCCCGACGAACCTCGAGTACAGTTGCCCCCCTTGTCCAACCGGTAATTTGGTCAAGTCGTCCCACTCAACTATAACTCTGTGCCGGCTCGGAAGGTTCATCGCATCTTGCACCGTCAACCTCTTCTCACTTATGCTACCAGAAGGGTCTGTAAAAATTAGGGAACAATTTCAATTTAATGAGCGATAAAAAATTATAATTATCTCATAAAAACAATAAAAATTGAATTTCCTTACCCTGAACTTGCACTTCGTAACCGGTGGACCTTCCGGAGGATCGTTTAGGGTGCCCCGCCTCGTCAAATTCCTCACCGTCCAACCAACGTTCCATATCCTCAAAATCCGCTCCTCCTCCAGTCTCGTCGAAGTCCTCTCCCCCGCTCCAGAATGCGTTGATTACATCTTCTGGAATCGGATCGTTCTGCACACGGATGCGCTCTTGTTCTATACGATCCCTCTCGGCCTGCTCAGCCAGTTCCTTACGTAGCCGCTCCTCAGCCTCCATTTGTTCAGCGGTCATAGGCCTCTTATTGCGATCGCCATTTTTCACCATGATTTTGATATTTTTTCTAGTCGAAGTCACGTCAGGTCACTTTCTTTCTCAAAAAGCTCGTGCCTTTTCTCTGAAAAGGCACGAGCCTTTTTAAACTGTTCACTTTTAGTAGCGGTTTTGCAAGAACCGCTACTATTAGTCGCGGTTTCAGCTAAAACCGCCGCTGAAACCGCGACTAAATCAACCAGTAATAAATGCAGTTGCATTTATTTGGCTGAATTAGTGGCGGTTTTGGGGGAAACCGCTACTAATGTACTAAAACCGCCACTAATTCAGTGGCCATTCATTTTCTAGCGGTTTTTCCCTCCAAAACCGCGACTAAATGTACGCCACTACTTTTCCCGCCAAAACGCGCCAAATTTGTTGCGGTTATAACCCCAAAACCGCTAGTAATATCCGCTACTAACTATTTCTGTGGTCAAACCGTTGGATTTACTTGCGGTTTGTGCTTATAACCGCTAGTAATGTAAAATTACTAGCGGTTTTAGTTTTCCGCGACTAAAGTAACTGCTACTAAAAGCCCTTTTTTTTGTAGTGAAGTTCTAAAACAAAATACTCTTTCTCAAGAAATACCTCATTTAATAAAGCAAGTGGTGATCAAGCACTTGAAGAATAAAAGCAAGATGAAAATACACACACATATATTCATTCATTGCATCAAAGAAAGGGAATATAGGGTTCAATCCATGAAATGGTTCAAAGTAACCCTAGTAAAGGGATTTAGCTACACATAAATGTATCTAAACCTAAAACAAAAACTGACAGGGAATTCATAGTACAAGAGAAGAGAAGAAGGAAGAAGAATGGAAACCACGGTGTAAGAATCTTCAATCTCTCCGGGCTTTTCCAAGTTTTCCAAGCACTTCCCAAACTCTCTCTTGCAACTCTTAGCTCCAAAAAATCGTGCTCAAGTCCGTCCTCCCGTGTTTCTGCGAAACCCTAGCTTAAATATCATTTCTATCAGCTTCAGCTTACTCAAAACGCGCAGCAGAGGCCTTCGCTCGCCGTCGCCTCGCCGCGGCGAGGCCATGGCAAGCTAACAAATGAATTTGGCAGAACACACTTCTCCTGGCCGTGAGCTCGCCGCGGCGAGCTCCCTAGTTCTCTGGCTTCTTTGTTTCTGGATCTCCATCTCTCTTGTTGCTCTTTAGCTTGTCCATTGGCCCACCTCTTCCTACATAAGAAATAGAAAGAGGGTTGATGAGTTCTACAAATAACTCAAGTTTATATTTATTAAGCTCACATTTCATTCACATATGCAGTTCCTCTTTTCTTTCTTTCTTTCTATTGACTTTTCCTTCTTTAAACCTTTTATTCACAAAATTTATTTACAACAGTGAGGAAAATTGTGATGAAATGAATGAAATATAGGAGTTTATCAATCAGCTCCGTCGAAAACGATTGCAGAATCTCTACTCCAATGAAAATGATTGTTCATAAATCTGCCGAAGCCAATCGCTGAAAAATCATTCCCCAACCCCTTTCCCTTATTGACCTAATGTCGCGCAATGGTTAAAGGGCAATTTTTTTTTATTTTTAAAACAACATATTTCCAGGTCACTATGCCTAGTAAGCAGGCCATGTAAGCAAAACTAACGGAGTTAGTGACACATCAGCATAAGTTAACACCGTTAGGTCCTTTTAAAACTATAGGGACTAATTGTTTTAAATAGATTAAATTTTAGGGACCAAAACCTAAACCTTCTGTTTCAGACTTCAGAGACCAAAACCCAAATTGAAGTTAACTACAGGGACCAAAAGTTGGTTTAACCCTAATTTCTTCCTATCTTCGACTATCATTAAAATACCAGACTTAACAGGATTGGGTTCTCAAGAAATTTTTCTTTCACATCAGACAAATCTGAGTAAGGAGAGTTAGACCATTATGTAACCCCATATATAATTTTTTACTAAAAAGTTTGCTTTTTAAAAAGAAAATTTTTAATGGCGACACCGACACATTGTCTTCTTCAGAGTGCCGAATCTAAAATTGTGTTGTCTTTTTTCATTATATCTGAAAAGTCATTAGCATTTGGGAAGGGCCCCACATTTAAGAGGCAGTTGAGAGGAGCAGTCGACATCGACGCAGACTGATCACCACAGTTTCCAAACATAAGTAGAAACTATGGCTGGGAGATGTTAACTTGGGATGCACATGAAACAGATATATTCTGAAGTTTAATTCAAATCATGGCATAAGTCTCATTAAACTTTGCACGCTTAGTTCGCCTTGGGAGGTTGGTTTAGAGGTACAACCTTTGTATCTTAATGATATACTCATCATGGATTGCCAAACTTCTATTTAGAAGGTTGTAACTTTTTAACTGGTACAGTTCCTACTCCTCCTAGTAATTTAAACACTATTTGTTGTTACGATGGGATATTACCCGCCTGTGTTAATTAGGTGGTTTATACACTTACGTTGCTCTGTATAATGTTTTCGGACTGAAAGTTTTCATGTTACATCAATCTAAACTTGTTCGATTTGTTTAAATGTGTCCTTATAATGCAATCCCCTTTCCCTGTACACAAAAATAGATAAACTATTTACAAGATCCAAAGTATCATTCTCCCTGGAAGATAAAACGCATAAAATAAACACGAGACAGTCAGATTTTGCCTCTTTAGGCTTGGAAACTGAATATTGTCGGGGCGCAAATATCAGCAGGTCCTACTATCTCTTGTTCATATATGTATATGTGTGTGTACATATATATATATATATATGTGTGTTTCCTTTTTTATTGTTTTTAAATGTTGGTGGTGGTCTTGGAATGCATAACTGAGTAATAGGAATGTCATAAGGATCAAGAGAATCGATTAATATTGGACGCAGCTCTAATGGTGGTTGGAGTGATAAATTAGAGGAATACAAATTCTAGTTTTCCCAGAAGAAACACTTGGCTTAACACTAATATTTGCAGCGCTTGGCTTTACTTATGATTGCACTTCATCCTCCAATAAGTGATACGATCACTAAACTCACCCCAAGCAAAATGCAATCAATCAATCTAATTCCATATATTAATGAAAGAGGACAGATGTTTAATAGTATCAAAAGAAAATTATTTAAAGTTCATATATTTGTTTCGATACTTTTATTTTTCATTTTCACCTATTTATTTTTTCTATGAAAGGCAGGAATTTTTTAACACATGCAAATAATTGAGTTACTATATGCTGTGTTGAGAGAAGCAAATCACTTACACATGCAGAAACGTGCCTCTTATATACTCCCTATCGTATTTAATACAAGATCAAATTGACTTTATTTAAGGATATTAATATTGTAAAATAATGTACTTAATCATAACATATGACATGGCATGTGTCATTAGATTATATATTACTTTATAAGTTAGGTAATGAGAAAAATTATAAATATATGTATTTTTAAAGTAATTTATTTTGCAACCTTAATATCTCCAAAAAAAAGGTCAATTTAATCTTATATTAAGGACTGGAGGGAGTATAACAGTGTTGACTTTTTTTTTTTTAAACAAAAATTGATGTTTAGTTACTTGTTGCATCGACACACACAGTTTAGAACCGGTGATGAATTTTTTATTTGGAAAATGCAGCACAACAATGTCAATGTGAGAGATTATTCGATTCTTGGAAGAATTCTTGTTAGGTAATAGGTTTGACAGAACCGGATTCTCTGTTCTCTCGACTAAGCACACTTTTTATTATAATGACAGACAACCATTTGGCAAGACGTATACAACAAACAAGACTTATCCTATTAGGTGGGTCAACTTCATAGATCATGTAACACCATATGCTATGTCAGCAACCAAATCTTCACATATATAGCTAAGTCAAAAGTCTTGTTTAATAACTTCATTGAGCATTCTCTCCTCCTTCATAATGTCTTATGTGCCCTCCTCACCAGCACACTCAACAAACAATTATTAAGAAAACGTTCTCACATGATTTGACAGTATAGAATTCTAAAATGATTTTTCATCACAAGACATGGGGACCACAATGGACATATACATATATATATATGGATCAACAAGTACTGAGTGGAACAGCTCAGTAAATCAACAAGCACCTTGATTAAATTGTTTGAAATGAAGCCAGTACTCTTATCTAATATAGTTTGTCAATTGTCAATCTGGTATTTTCCTCTTGGAAGCACAACCCAGAAAATACTAACATGCTCTAAATTAATCAACACAGTTCACAAACAAAACTTGAAACTTTGACCATTGTGCTGTACAAGAGATGTTAACTTGGGATGGGCATGAAAAGAAAAAATAAAGCCTCAAGATTGAATCGAACCATAGCACAATTTTTATGACTTTCTTACACGGCATAAATTACACATAAATAGATATTCTCATTCCAAAGTTTTATTATCCCTGAAAAAGTTGCTGGCAAAAAAAAAAAAAAAAAATTATCCCTGAAAAAGAATAAACATAAAACAAAGATGACTCAGTCATATTTCTCCTATTTAATTGCCTTTGTAGGCAAGGAAACTGTATCTTGTGGGATGCAAATATCAGAAACTCCTCCCATCTCTTGTTCGTTTTCTCATCACTTTTCACACCTCTTTTCACTTATAATATCTTTTTAGATGTGGAGCTGGTTTTAGAATTCATAACTGAATAAGAAATATAAAAAAAATTGACAAATATTGGACCCTGCTTTAACTATGATTGGAGTGATAAACTAAAGGAACAAAGATTTTAGTTTTCCCAGAAGAGACACGGGCAACATGTGCTCATAACAAAAGCAAGCTACAAATATAATGTGTAACAAAATCCCTCTGACCATAGTTT
This sequence comes from Mimosa bimucronata, assembly GCA_037074515.1. NCBI lineage: Eukaryota > Viridiplantae > Streptophyta > Magnoliopsida > Fabales > Fabaceae > Mimosa > Mimosa bimucronata. The sequence continues at coordinate 35,410,373 of CM073444.1, forward strand.
TCTTTTCCATCAACTGGTTGATAAATTATTCATGAGCAACCTATTTCGGAATATTTGCAAGTGAACCCAAACAAATAAGTCCTACTCCCACATCAGGACCATCAGCTGTTTCTATTTATTTACATCTGCTAGACAATCTCTTTCATAGGGTGTCACTGTTAAATTGCGAGTAAAAGTGGTGGTTCTTGACTTTAATTATGATTCTCCATAATCCTCCAATAGGTGCTACGATCATTAAGCTCACTCCAAGCAAAATGCAAATCTGAAATCAATTCCATTTAATTCCATATGTTAATGGAAAGGACTAACGATTAATAACATCAAATTAAAATTTCCCAACATACCCAGTTAGTCCACCATGACAAGCTAAATCTCTTTGGGTCGCGGATTTTGAGCCATATGATGCAAGGCAGCTGAAAGTTAAAATAAAATGTTAAACCAAATGCTAATCCTCAAGAGAGAGATCCTTTTAGATTCAACTTTTCAAGCATTCTCTTACAAAGTATGTTGTTGGGGCAAAAGCAAATCCTCCGAAAAACCCCATGAGGCCATCGAAGAATGGGAAAGTTATGGCAATAAACATTGTGTACACTGCAATATGAAAATATATCAATGTACACTTGCAAATGAAAGCATATCAATTGAAGATGTTATATAAAACCCCAAGAGCTATACTCACCCACATATACATTACGCACAACAAAACGAAGAAATTTAGTAGGTCTGAAATTCAGTTTTGTTACCAACACAGTTTCAAGCATGTCAAACACAGCCATTGAATAAATCTGGATCAAGAAACAGAAAACAACCAGAAATATAATTGTTTAGGACGAAACATGAAGAGCTTTGCAGTAAATAGAAGGAATCACATAGAAGAGTGTGTGAGTGTGTTCATCACCTGATAGCCTCCAATTAAATGGATAACCACAAACAAATTAGCCATAGCAATAAGCCATGCTGGGTTCTTTAATGCGGTGAGAATGTTATCATCAACATGCTGATCGCATGGCTTCTTTGATGCGGTGAGAATGTTATCATCAACATGCTGATTTCCAATAACCCAATAACCAATGAGAGCAACTGGGAAGTAGCACAAAGCCACGACTATATAGGCAAAAAGAACTCCTTTCCACATAGGACCCTTGGATGGTTGCTCTGGTTCAGATGGGATTGTTGCTTGGATTTCCAGAACCACGTTGTGTCCAGCATAGGCAAAAGCCACATTGCCAAGGGCATTAAAGAAGTCTAACGTGTTCCCTACAGTACCATGATCTGACCTGTACTTAGAATCTACATTGTCTACAATATCATGTCCTGACTTTAAACATGCTGCCCAGGCAATTGTAGAATAACTGTAGGGAAAAAAATCAAAGATTATTGATTGAGTGGTTCTATATGACTAATCATTGGAAGCTGTCAAGTTAGAAGGGGCATGCATTTATATACCTAAAGGACATGATTGCAGCTGCCAAAGATACACCAGAAATAGCGTTCAAGTTTGGGAGATGGGATAATACCATTTGGGCAGTGGCGAAGATCATGATGCAATAAGGCAATTTGATGTTATGACGGCTGTGACAGACGATGCAGAGGAACTTCTGCAATGACTGTCCTCCAACGATCATGTAGACAATGCTGACACCAACTTCAACAAGAAGTTGCTGAGGCACCACAATGTAGAGGCCGAGTTTTTTACCAAAAGCATACTGACCCAGTTCATGGTATCTGTCAAAACGCCTTCCTGGAACCATTTCATGCATCTCCACCATTTGCCAAAGTGTATACAGTGTAATGGTCCATGAGAGGGCTAGTACAGTCACACCAGGACCCCTGAAGGAAAACATTATCATAATCCGCAAATTGACAAACACTTGGCATTAGCAAGTGTTTGCTTGAATATATGCAGGATAATGTGATGAGATCATGCTAGGAAAAATTGCAGAGAAATGGAGCTAAAATTAAAGCAATTTGGGGTTGAATATGCTTACCATCCTAGCGCAGACATGTTATAAGGGAAACTGAGTATGCCAGCTCCAACCATGGCCGTAACATTGTGGAAAGTTGAGTAATACCATTTTGCATTCCTTGAAGATGTTACTGGAAGCCATTCATCAATTGCTCTCTGACTCTCTGATATTTCAGCACGCTGTTTGACATAGTGGCATAAACGAATAATTGAACACACAATTCGTCTTATTCAGAAGAAGAGAGGTACATAAGAATAGATAAGACAAATGAAATTTGGTGGCATTCAAAGCTGAGAGAGGGCTAAATATTGGAATGTTCCAAAGTAATTGTTGTTGAATGTCAATGAGGGTGTTTTCCATTTACATGAGTCAAATGATCCGTCTTACCAGAAGCAAATATAGCACTCAGGAACTCCCAAACTTTTCGGAGGTACAACACAAGCATATTCGTTAGCTTGCCAAGCGCTTATCTTTATGTTAAACAGGTTAATTAGTTGCATAACATAACCACACCAAAATTTGTTTCATCAAGATGCAATTCCTTTCCCCATCTTTTCTTATTGGAACCAGCAAATGTATTCGTACATCAGATGTGCCTTATCTCTTATCTGAAACTACCTTTGAAGTTGTTCGGCTCTCCCATTTTTTTTTTTAACTTTTCTTGTTCTCCGAAACTGTTATTTTTCTTCCTGTATAACTAGTAAACTTCTATTCCAGAATTAAGGTCTAGAAGTAATTGGGAAGGAATTATGGGTATCTAAAATTTTTTTTAGCTCAATATCACCTCTATTGTTAAAATACTTGGACTGTCAATGTTAGTTCTTTATTTGTTTATGTTAATTTTGGGACGTTTGGAGAAAAGCCTCTAGTTGGGTAAGAATGACCTCATAAATTTTTATAACAGAAGGTATGATACTCAGTAATTTTCTTGCAGAGTATTATTACTCACAAGGTCCTTCTCATCAATAATATTTTTAACGGTAAATTTTCCCTAAGTTCCCCTTAACTTTTTAATGGTTAGGATAACATTGCTTCTTTTTGGACACAGATGACATTGAGTGAAAAAGAACTTCTGAATCCCGTAAATTCATTTTGAATACTTCCATTGACTCTTTAGTTTATATTAATATCATTTAATCGTTAATAATTAAAAATATGAAAGGAGATTATTTTTATTGAAATGTATCAGGAAAAAATAATGCTATTGAAATATAGGAAAATTATTAAATAAATAGTCACGATGTTCTTTTCACAAAATTTCCTTTTTTCGTTTAAAATCTAATCTTAATTTCAGTCACTATATAAAAACCCAAAATTATTATTAAATAGTTGATGATTGTTTCAACAACATAACTATATATAATTATATATCGTATAAAAAATGCAACATAACTATTTAAACCACGAACGAAATATAAAATAAATTACAAATAATTTTTATTTAATTATTCATCAAAGAAAATAATCCTTATAACTAAAAATATGTCTATAAATTATAACTATAATATATACCTTTCTCAATGTTAAAGTAATTCGGTTTATTTTGATACAATTATTATTTTTAATTTTCAATTATTTATTTTCTGTAAATTTTTTATTACTTTATTTTAAGAAATACTTTAAATAATAATTCTAAAATTCACTCAATGGTTCGTCAGGAACCATTGAGTGATTTTTATTTTTTAAAAAAAGATTCTTCAATATATATATATTCCTTTTTGTTAGCATAAAAATTTAGATAAAAATTGCAGAAAAGTGAAATAGAAGCAGATCAAAGAAAAAGGGAAAGAAGTTAAAGATTGAGGAAGAAGGGGCATACAGTGTTAGAAGTAGTGGCAACATGAGAGTCGTTGATTGCTGCTTGAGTTCCCATATGATGAGCTGAGAGAACCAGATCACTAACACATATATCCGAAGATGAGAAACATGCCTCTTATATATATAACAGTGTTGACTTTTTTTTATTTGACGTTCAATAACTAGTTGACTTTTCAACACAGTTTAGAACTCTTTTGACGATAATTTTTTTATTTGATATAATTAGAAAGACGCAACACGATGATGTCACTGTGATTATTTAATTCCATGGAAGAATTCTTGCCAGATGATTGGTTTAACAGACTTGGGTTCTCTGTTATCTCCAATAAGCAGACAGTCAATTATAATGAGAGACAGACCAAAAAATATTATAATGACAGACAATTTCCAGGCAAGATGTATACAACAAGAGGTAGTAAAATAAGTTAAAAATTGAAACATATAGTTTCCTGGCAAGATGAAAAGTCCCATGTGGTATTCGCCTAATTTCTTTCAATATTTGGACTTTTTGAAAAAAAAATAAGATTGTCACTTGATTTGACAGAACTGGGATCTAGGTTCTCAAGTGATTTTTCATAACAACTACAAAATCGCAATGGACATATATATATATATATAAATATATATTAACAAGAAGTAGCTTAACTAGTGCTTGTGCTCAACATTTGACATTTGACAATATAGGTAACAATATAATGAGCTTTAGAAGATAGAGGAGATGCACGAACTTCAGGCAATTTGATATAAACCCTGAGATGGGTCTTCAATTCGGAAACTTCCAGGATTAGCGTATTGATAGTTTGTTAGGACATTGTCAACTGTTAGGAATAAATTTTTTATAGGAAGAATATAAAATAAGGAAGAGAGCACATGACAAAACAAAACAGCTAGAAGGAATCAAACCTGTCAATATTATCACTCGGGCATATTGGACAATGACAACTGAAGGTTCATCACGAACTTCTTGGATATTTTCATAGTTATTGTAAGAAGTTTCATCATCCAGAATACAGTTGATGGTTTAATTCCTGCATAAAAATAGTAAAAAAAATGATAGCTACAACGAGGCAAATTGTATAAAATGAAGGCAAAAGAATTATGAGATGAGATGCAAGTTCGTGGTAACTGAATATTTGATATGATGAAACCTATTCATAAACGACAATGATGGAGGCACAAGAAATTTAATACAAGCGGAGAGCCAACTACAAATTCTCCACGAACTTGTTAACGGATGTAAACAAGAAAGCTACACATAATCTCTATTTTCCATTCTAACCACTTTTCAATGAAGTACCCTTGGTAAGCAACATCCTCATCTTCCATCCGCTCAAAGACCATGCTAAAGTAAGCAGCATTTTCTAACCCAGATTTGTTGAATTTCACTTCGTTGGGCAATCCATACTTAGTAGACTATTGAAATCGAATTTGTTTTTAACACTAAATTAGCATTCATTGATAACTTGATTATTAAACATAGCTTTAACCTGACCTCAACTGGACCTGAAGGCAACCATTACATTGTCCATCCTAAGAGAAGAATCGCATCTCGGTTTGCTGAAAACGTTTTTGTAAGCCATTTGACGCTCAATGTTTTTCTAATCATAAATTCAGCAACTAAGGACTTAAACATCAACTTTCTCCTCACTCCCTTTTGTGGTGCTTCTGAATGGGGGTAAACGTAGGGAAGAGTAAGGGACACTTCAATCTTGTTTGAACTCCTTTTTCTAATTACAGAGGAAGGAAAATGGAGCTTCGATCCCACTCAAGATCCTATGGGTCTTCCAAACAACTATTAATTTTCATTCCCTTTGATTGTCCAACCAATAGGGAAAATAGACTCCCATCTCATTCTGCTATCATGTTTATAGTATACATGACCAAGGTGAAGACTTCTCCTTTCATTCATCTTCCTTGTCAACTCTCGAACACAATGTTTGGGAGAACAATTTTCAGGTACTTCATTTCCCCTAATAATCATTCCCTTCATTTTTAATTTTCATTCAGAACACTCCAACCAGGTTTTCTTCTATTTCAGATTCATTTGCCAACGCTTTCCCCTGTTTGCAAGGGTCAGGAATAATAAGAATTTACTTCACTCTGTAGATGAGTGTCTTAATCATTAAGACAGAGCAAAAGGCTGAGCGCTATCCATTCCCCAATATATCATCCAGAATGCGAATTGGTCCCATATGACCTAAGTTGTTAAAGAAGCAGCGAACCAAGACATCCCAAGTAGCAATATTGGGAAAGATTCCTTCAGTTGTCATTTTATGAAGATACACAATGGCCTCTTCAATGCCTAACGAATTACAAATGCCACATAGAAGACTGGTATATGCAACTATGTCTGGACACCATTCCTTCTCTTCCGTAAGCCTATCAAAAAGTTGCATGGCAGTTCCAACCTTACCCCACTTACAGTATGCATAAATAATTGCATTAATGGTAGTGGTATCTGGCTTTGCTCCATTCACCAACATTTTCCCGAGCATTTGGAAAACTTGTTCTTGCATTCCAACACGAGATAACCCGTATATTATAGTATTATAAGTAATAGAAGTCAGTTCTAGCTCCACTTCTTCCAGCTCCTTAATAAGCCCACAAGCTTCTTTAATTCTGTTATCCCTAAATAAACCATCCAATAACTCATTATATGTTCTGATATTAGGCGAGCACTTATATTTCTCCACCATATCAAGCACACCCATTGCCCATTCTACACGTCCACTGGCACACAAACCCTTAATAAAGGTATTGAACGTAACAACAGTTGGAGGACAGCCATCATTGTTCATGATTTCAATAAGACGCTGAGCTCGACTGAACATAGAGTTCTTACAAAGGACATCCAGCATGCAGGTATATGCCACAACATTAGGATGGCAACCACAACTTATCATTTTGTTCCATGTCTCAGAAGCACCTCGCAAATTTCCAGCCTTTGCAAAACCATAAATAAGAGAGCTATATGTGGTAACATTAGGACGGCACCATATCTTTTCCATATGATTACAGACAGATATAGCCTCTTCTGTATAACCATTGGCGCAGAGACCATATATTAAAGTGTTATATGCAACAACATTAGGCTTAACTCCCTCTTGAATCATACAACTCCACAAGCTAAGAACCTCACCCAATCGGCCGCACCAAAAATAGCCTTTCATCAAGGAAGCAAATGTATGAGTATTGGGGCTGCATCCTCTCCTAAATATTTGGCCAAGTATGGCAAGAGACAAGTCAACATTTCCCATATCACAAAGACAACTGATAACTGTAGAGTAAGTGATAACATTTGGGTCAATGCCCCTATCTAGCATTTCAATGATCAAATCAAAAGCCTCTTTAAATTTATTATCTTTGCATACTCCATGTATCAAAGAATTATAAACCGGAACCACAGGTGCAAATCTTGCAGCTAGCTTCTTTGCTTCCTCTACCTGGCCAATCTTACACATAGAAGATACAATGGTCGTGTAGCTCACTGCATCTGGAGAGCAACCCTTACTTGACATTTCTACAAGCAACTTGCAAGCACCGTCCACCTTTCCATTTTGACAGAGAGCCTTGATAAGAATATTATAGGTGAAAATATTTGGCTCCAAACCTTCTCCCTTCATGTTGTTATACACAGGATTGATCATCTGAAACCTATTTTCATCCAGCAACGAATCCAACAGGTGGTTGTATATCCTGACCGTGGGTTTGCACCCGAATTCCCTTATCCTATATAACATCTTCAGAGCCTGATCAGCTGACCCAGCTCGCCGGTAAGAAAGGATAACACGGATGAATAAATCTTCAGAGCAATCTATCCCTTCCAACTTCATGTGTTGCAAGAGATACTGAACACCATCAATATTGCAGTTTCTTCCCAGTTTCTCAATCATAGTTTGGTATGTGAGATGGGTGTGTTTGAAAGCTCTAGAATTGGCCAAGGACTTGAAGTATTCAAGTGCCAACCCAATATCTCGCTCAAGTCTCAATCTTTTCACAACTTCGGATTCCTTAACAACGGACACATTTGCAGATTCGACTTGGGGTGGTTTATCAAGATCAAAAATTGGTTTCGTGTTGAGTACAAAGGGAATTGAAGGCTTGCGCACTTTTAACACTAAAGAACACCCATCTTTCAAATACATAGTATTACGTAATTGAACTGTAGCTTTCAACTTCAAATCCAAGAAGCTGAATACCCAAGAGAAAACAGACCAAGAAATCCGTGAAAAGAAATGACTTCGATGTAGCCCACCCCTCTTGCCCGCCACAAAAATTTCAGTACAGAAAACTCTTACCTTCTCTCAGCTACAAAATACAGGATCACAAATGCAGGAATTCCGTCACTATGGTCGCTCAAAGGGGAAGTTCCGATTTCCGAACATAGCTGCAAAAACTGGAGCGGCCTGTTCAAACGGAGAACCTGCGAACCGCCACTTTGTCCGGTCCGATTCGCATTTTGGGCCGTGCAATGGGTGACCCGTTGGATTGGACGGGTTACTCGGTTGAATTTTATTAAAAGTTTGGAAATGGGATGTTGATGTTCGTTGGATTCACAGAGATGAGGATTCGGAGTTCAGATATTGGCGGCTTTTCTTCATCAAAGAGGCATTACATAGTTTGTTCTAATTTTCTGCTTTTAGTTTTGTTTATTTCCATATGTATCGAAAAAAAAAAAAACAAAATAATGAGAAAATTGTGGCTCTCATTCTTAAATAATTAGGGTTTTTTTATTTGCTTGGGCTTGGCCCCTTTTTAACTGAAAAAACAAAGGCCACAAAGATTTTAAAAAACACATCTATAACAAATAAAAAATATAAAGATTCTGGAAGAGCAATATCAAATTGTCGAAGCTTTTTTTTTTTGCAAGTTCACAGATTATTTGCAATTCATTTTCTTAGAATATCTAATTGAGTCTCCGATATTTTAAACAAATTGTTAAAACTGAATTTCTTTTAAAAAATAAAAATAATATATAAATATATTGAAACTCATATATGATATTTTGTTCACTAACTAGAATGATCTCAATAATATATTACATAATTATAATATGTAATCAAATACAATCTTTTGCCTTCAACATCCTCTCAACTCACATACTCCCCTTTTATGTAAGTGTATTTCAAGTATAATTAAAAATATTTATAGTTAAATACAATTATTGTTAGTTAAATTATATTATTTTAATGTGGCCAGTTCAACCCCGAGTTGACTCCGGTTGAACCATTAACTCTTGAACCAGTGCCTCGACCGGTTTAATATCATGTCCAGTTTTTTGAACTTTGGTTTGGTTCCGAAATTCCCAAATAATTTCAATTATATTTATATTTTATGTTTTTTTATAAATGCAATACTTTTGTTTTGACTTTTTTTTTCCAATGAATTTTTGTTTTGGCTTTTGATCGACAGACTTTTCTTTTAATTGGCTTTTGAAACGCTATGTGCTGAATAGGCTTCCACGTGTCATGGAGATTATATGGTGACTCATCATTGGCTAACACCCTCTCATTTTGGATTGTTTTTTCAACCAACCTTTGGTAATTGAAGTTGGCATTCACCATTTTCTTTTTATCAATTTCCTACTTATAAAAAAGATGAGTAGAAAAAAGTACACGTATTTTGAATGCAAAAACACTTGTGGTTGTTCTAGAAAGACCCTACAATAAGCTAAAATTGGTTAGTTCATTAACGTTGACTGTTCATTTCAATAGACCATGGGGAGAGAAATATTAATTAATAAGGCAAATGAGGAAAGAGGCATTGATAAATTAGACAACTATAACAATTTTTGGCTCTTTTAAGATGATGCTATCATAAACATTTTTACACCCAGCTCTGCCTATCACTTTATTGTGTCAAATGCACATTCGAAATGATTTCATGAATAAAGTTATCCATTTCTAATTGAATGGGAAAATACAAACAATACAAGATTATAAGTGAGGTCAAACCTATCACCTTGCACTAATGAGAGAACTCTCAATCTCATGATATGAAGCAACAAGACCATTGGCTACATTTGACACTTGGCCAATAATGAAATACATGAACTTTAATCCCTCGAGTCAATTTGCCCAACTCTCATTTAACAGATTCGTTGACTCCTGCAAAAGGGAGAAGGAAAGGGAAAGAAAAACTCAGTTAAAAATTTGGGAGAAAATGGGAAAATGTTTCAAGATGCCCCTATTTCAGAATGAATCAAGGTTCATATTCCAGGTTGGAAATAGAGATCCTCTATTTCTGATTTCCTTCTCCGAAGATGAGATTTTTAAAGAATATGATATAATGCCTCGATGGGAAATCATTTTTTGAACATATTGTTGAGGGATTGCACGACCCCATATGAGAATGAAAGCAATGCAAGTGAATGAAGTTGGTTAAAGAGGAGAAGAAACCATGAGACAATTCAAATATGATATTTTCTTTGAAGGAGTAATTTTATTTGTTTCTAGATTTAACAAGTAATGACATCTCAAGTTGAAACACAACAGAGCCAAAAAGATCGAATCCATGACAAAAAATGAAGCAGAAGAGCACAATACATTATTAAATCACACATCCATCCTTCATTTTTCCAATAATAGAATCGCAAGTGAGAAGAAAAACAAGAGTGTAGAAAGAAGTCACCTTTGATGAAGGTAAGGAAGATAAATGACGCAACAGTAAAGAATATTAGTTAGTATCTAGAAACTTTCACTTCGTCCTTTTCCCTATCTGCCCTTTTTCATTTTTCATCATTTTCTGTTGTGTTGGGTGTTCACCGCCGATCAATAAGGAGAGAAGGCAAGCCTGAAAATATTTGTTCTTCATTTTCTTCACAAAATCAAAGCTTCCCCGACCATAAAAATTTAAAAGGGGGATCTCACTCAAAAAGACCTTAATCATATAAAAAAATGTGGAGAAGAATGGAGGAAATTTCACTGAGCTAGAATCAAGTAGTGTTCACAGATCCGAGAAGCAGTGGCTTGTGACAATAATTGCGACTCCATGGATTGAAGTGGGAATATGAGAGAAGAATCAAACGAAAAAAAAAACAAAAAATGCGGCAGTGAAATAGAGGAGGAAAGGAATCAGAGTGCCTATACCTCATAAATGATATATTGTTCCTCGTGAGGTATGGTAGTGGTTTAACTGCTTGAAAGGGGGAGTGATCTGGTGCGTAAGGAGAGAAAGAGTGGGAGGATGAAGAAATATAAGGGAGTAAGTCAAACGAGAAGAGAGCAAGAGGGATTTGAAAGGGGATGTGGTAAGTAGAAGAGAGAGTGAGGGTATAATTTTGTTTTGGGTTAAAGGGCATTTTGGACCCGGAAGTATTCAGGTAAGGGCACTGGGCACCAGGAAGTTGTTGAGGGGCCAATTATACCATGGAAGTTTTAAAAACAGGGCAATATTGCTGCTCTGTTAACCAGCCAAACGGTCAAACGTTATTTGACCAAAATATGATGAGTTGGCCTACCTATGTAGCATCTCCCTCACCTTTCTTTTTCCACATAATTTTTTCTTTAAAAAAAATCTAATCACCTTATTCTTCTTCCTCCGATTCCTCTTATCAATATCTCAAACCCTCCTCAACCCTCTCCTCTCTGACGACCCAAACTTCTGTTGCTACCAGCCTTCATCATCGTCGGCCTCTCCCCCTTAGTCGATGACCATCTAGAGAGATCTAGTTTGTGAGGTTGCAATCTTGACACGCCAGAATCACAAGAGGGAGAGAGATTGTTTACTACGGCGTCAACTCCAATCCTCAGCAACGACGGCGATGGGGTGCTTCGAGTGTAATGTGATGGTGGTGGCTTCTCCCTCTTCAAATTGCGGCTCATCCTTTCTCTTCATCTTCCAATCTCCCTCCTTGATCCGTCACACAGGTCTTCCTTCTAGCCCTTATAACTTGCCCCATGTGGTCGTCACACAAATCGAAATAAAAATTGAACCTAATCCTTCTGCTTCTCCATTTTTGTTTTCTCTACTTCTCGATCTAATTGTTTTATACAAGTTTGAGTTTGTTTTCTTTGCTTCACCACTTTTTTTCTTATTTGAATTTGGTTGGCTTGTTGTGAACTTTTTTTGCTAATTGTTCATATTTCCTTATCCGGTTGCTCTTTGCTTTGTTTCATTTTTTGTTGTGAAAAAAATGATTCCTTTTTTTTTAAAAATAACTAGTTTACTGCTAATGCAAGAGCATGTGTGAGTCTGAGAGAGTTCAAATTGTGGTTAAATCTTTGAGCTTTAGAATGGGGAATATGTAAAAACTTATCAGGTTCATTCTTCCCCATTCAAAAAACAATATATAAAGCAAATTATTTCAAAGGATACAAGTTTTTCTACTCATAAAAAAGTGAGTAGATAAATCTAAACATATTTAAATTATTTGGATCCCATTTATAATGTCTATATTTTATTTCCCAAAAATTCGTTAAAATCTTTAAATCTAAAAAGTTTTGTTAATTGATTAGCTATTGAGAAACTTTTGAAAAATTGTTCGATACTTTGTGTGGCAATTCATTGAGAGGGAAAATGTCGTTTGATTGATATTGCTTGGATTAAAGCTACAGGAGTAAATTGTACTATACGCTTGTTTGGTTGGGGAAAACCCCCCCCCCCCCACACAAATAAGTCCTTATTTTCCATAAAAAAGAGTTATTATGAATTTGATGTGTTTAGTTGAACTTATAAAAATAAATTCTTATGAAAAAAATAAGAACTTATGGAGGAAATAAGCACAAGTTGAAAAAAGTGACTTATCCCCCCCCAAACAAATAAGTCCTTATTTTCCATAAAAAAGAGTTATTATGAATTTGATGTGTTTAGTTGAACTTATAAAAATAAATTCTTATGAAAAAAATAAGAACTTATGGAGGAAATAAGCACAAGTTGAAAAAAGTGACTTATTTTAGTGGGCCCACAAATTCTGACTTATTTTTTATCTTAACTTTACTTTTCAAGAAGTCTATCCAAACATGTTTAAAAGTTCAATTGATTTATAAATCATTTTTTTAACAGCTCATCCAAACATAAAAGTCATCACACAATCTGACTTATTTTCAAACTGACTAATAAATAAGTCAACTTTCCAGAATTCCTTCCAAACACACCCTATAAAAACTCTTCCACCAAGCCATGGTTTCATTGGCTCATTTTATGGTTAATATAGACTCATGTTACTATTTAAAGGATCTTGTGGCTTAAAAATTATTTTTGGGCTGCGTGCTAAGTGGCTTCTACAAATAGCTGTGTGACACTTTTGCTTGCTTCAATATGACCTTTCAAATGAATAAAAAAAAAAAAAACAGACATGGGATGATTGGGTAAAAGATAACATGAAACTGGGGAGATCAAATAATTGTAAATGATTTTTCATCACAAGACATGGGAACCACTATGGACATATATATATATATATATATATAGATCAACAAGTATTAAGAGGAACAGCTCAGTAAATCAACAAGTAACTTGATTAAATTGTTTGGTATGAAGTCAGTACTCTATCTAGTACAGTTTGACAATTATCAATCTGGTATTTTCCTCCTGGAAGCACAACCCAGAATATACTAACATGTTCTAAATTAATCATCACAGTTCACAAACGTAGCTTGAAACTTTGACCATTGTGCCGTACAGGAGATGTTAACTTGGGATGGGCATGAAAAGAAAAAACAAAGCCTCAAGATTGAATCGAATCATACCACGAGTTTTATGACTTTCTTACATGGCATAGAATTACACATATAGATATTCTAATCCCAAAGTTTTATTAGCCCTGAAAAAGAATAAACATAAAACAAACATGAGTCAATCATATTTCTCCGATTTAATTGCCTTTGTAGGCAAGGAAACTGCATGTTGTGGGATGCAAACATCAGAAACTCCTCCCATCTCTTGTCTTTTTCTCATCACTCTTCACACCTCTTGTTCACTTATAATCAATGTTTTAAAAGTCGGACCGAATATCAAATCGAAAATGTCAACGGGTCATGGTTTAAACGGTTGAATCGGTTTGACCGTCCGGTTGGACCGGTGACGTAATAAATAAATAAATATTTAGTAAAAAATAATTGCATGTATATTAATATATTGGCGCATTTACTTGTAAATATAAGAGCAAGTTTAGAAATATTTTTAGTTCTAAATTTACGATTTATTTTTTTATTAATCTTTAAACTAGTTTATCCAAAGAGAATCCATAATAATGTCTATCGAAAATGTCAACGGGTCATGGTTTAAACGGTTGAATCGGTTTGACCGTCCGGTTGGACCGGTGACGTAATAAATAAATAAATATTTAGTAAAAAATAATTGCATATATATTAATATATTGGTGCATTTACTTGTAAATATAAGAGCAAGTTTAGAAATATTTTTAGTTCTAAATTTACGATTTATTTTTTTATTAATCTTTAAACTAGTTTATCCAAAGAGAATCCATAATAATGTCTATCCTTTATTTGTTTAGAAAACGGTTGAAAAAGAGCAAGTTAAAAAATAATAAAGATTTTTATTAAAACTAATTTTTTTAAAAAATAAGAAGTTCTATTAGGTGATGGCGTGTTGCAGACCCTTACTGCTGCAGTCCTCACTCTTCACTCACGAATCACGAGGCCTTAGTCACGGGATTCAAATCACCATACTTGTTCATCTCTCCGGTGGGTTTCTCTACGAAAAATTGCCTTGTTCGAACTCCAGTTCAAGACAAAAGTGGAATACTTTCACCATCAAGCTATTTATTTTGAGGATGAAGACTGATCTTGAAGATTAGAGAAGAGTGGAAGACAGATGAAAGATCATATTTTTTTGTTTCAACTCAACAATGAAATCGGTTCTGTATTTCAGATAAGAGTTTCACCCCTCTTTTGCAATAGTCTGGTATATTACTTTAATCTCTGTCGATTTTTTGTCATCGTCTTCACCCCCTTCCGTTTCCTTCCTTATTTTGAACTGGTGTGTAAGACTCGTCCGGTTTTTTAATAGCCGTTCCGGGTAACGGCTGGATTCCGGCCAACGGCTCAAAAGCCGGTTTTGGGCGGCCCAATCCGGCCTAACTCTTCAGACGGCCTGACTGTGTAAACAAGCCGTTTCTTACTCCGGCCGACGGTCCGGCCGGTCCATCCGTCCGGTCCGGTCCGGCTTCAAAAACCTTGCTTATAATCTCTTTTTAGATGTGGAGTTGATTTTAGAATACATAACTGAATAAGAAATATCAACAAAATTGACAAATACTGGACCCTGCTTTAACTATGGTTGGAGTGATAAACTAAATGAACAAAGATTTTAATTTTCCCAGAAGAAACACGGGCAACATGTGCTCATAACAAAAGCAAGCTACAAATATAATAAGTGCAACAAAATCGCTCTGGCCGTAGTTTTCTTTTCCATCAAATGGTTGAAAAATTATTCATGAGCAACCTATTTCAGTCGTGAATGTTTGCAATTGAACCCAAACAAATAAGTCCTGGTCCCACATCAGGACCATCAGCTTCATTCGTTTCTATTTATTTACATATGCTAGATATTACTCTTTCATAGGGTGTCACTGTTAAATTGCGAGTAAAAGTGGTAAGGCTTGGCATTAATTATGATTCTCCTTAATCCTCCAATAGGTGCTACGATCATTAAGCTCACTCCAAGCAAAATGCAAATCTGAAATCAATTCCATTTAATTCCATATGTCGATAGAAAGGACTAACGATTAATAACATCAAATTAAAATTTCCCAACATACCCAGTTAGTCCACCATGACAAGCTAAATCTCTTTGGGTCGCGGATTTTGAGCCATATGATGCAAGGCAGCTGAAAGTTAAAATAAAATGAATTGTTAAACCAAATGTTAATCCTCAAGAGAGAGATCCTTCTAGATTCAACTTTTCAAGCATTCTCTTACAAAGTATGTTGTTGGGGCAAAAGCAAATCCTCCGAAAAACCCCATGAGGCCATCGAAGAATGGGAAAGTTATGGCAATAAACATTGTGTGCACTGCAATATGAAAATATATCAATGTACACTTGCAAATGAAAGCATGTCCATTGAAGATGTTATATAAAACCCCAAGAGCTATACTCACCCACATACACATTACGCACAACAAAACGAAGAAATTTAGTAGGTCTGAAATTCAGTTTTGTTACCAACACAGTTTCAAGCATGTCAAACACAGCCATTGAATAAATCTGGATCAAGAAACAGAAAACAACCAGAAATATAATTGTTTAGGACGAAACATGAAGAGCTTTGCAGTAAGTAGAAGGAATCACATAGAAGAGTGTGTGCGTGTGTTCATCACCTGATAGCCTCCAATTAAATGGATAACCACAAACAAGTTAGCCATAGCAATAAGCCATGCTGGGTTCTTTAATGCGGTGAGAATGTTATCATCAACATGCTGATCGCATGGCTTCTTTGATGCGGTGAGAATGTTATCATCAACATGCTGATTTCCAATAACCCAATAACCAATGAGAGCAACTGGGAAGTAGCACAAAGCCACAATTATATAGGCAAAAACAACTCCTTTCCACATAGGACCCTTGGATGGTTGCTCTGGTTCAGATGGGATTGTTGCTTGGATTTCCAGAACCACGTTGTGTCCAGCATAGGCAAAAGCCACATTGCCAAGGGCATTAAAGAAGTCTAACACGTTCCCTACAGTACTATGACCTGACCTGTACTTAGAATCTACATTGCCTACAATATCATGTCCTGACTTCAAACATGCTGCCCAGGCAATTGTAGAATAACTGTAGGGGAAAAAAATCAAAGATTATTGATTGTGTGGTTCTATATGGCTAATCAATGGAAGCTGTCAAGTTAGAAGCGGCATTCATTTATATACCTAAAGGACATGATTGCAGCTGCCAAAGATACACCAGAAATAGCGTTCAAGTTTGGGAGATGGGATAATACCATTTGGGCAGTGGCGAAGATCATGATGCAATAAGGCAATTTGATGTTATGACGGCTGTGACAGACGATGCAGAGGAACTTCTGCAATGACTGTCCTCCAACGATCATGTAGACAATGCTGACACCAACTTCAACAAGAAGTTGCTGAGGCACCACAATGTAGAGGCCGAGTTTTTTACCAAAAGCATACTGACCCAGTTCATGGTATCTGTCAAAACGCCTTCCTGGAACCATTTCATGCATCTCCACCATTTGCCAAAGCGTATACAGTGTAATGGTCCATGAGAGGGCTAGTACAGTCACACCAGGACCCCTGAAGGAAAACATTATCATAATCCGCAAATTGACAAACACTTGGCATTAGCAAGTGTTTGCTTGAATATATGCAGGATAATGTGATGAGATCATGCTAGGAAAAATTGCAGAGAAATGGAGCTAAAGTTAAAGCAATTTGGGGTTGAATATGCTTACCATCCTAGCGCAGACATGTTATAAGGGAAACTGAGTATGCCAGCTCCAACCATGGCCGTAACATTGTGGAAAGTTGAGTAATACCATTTTGCATTCCTTGAAGATGTTACTGGAAGCCATTCATCAATTGCTCTCTGACTCTCTGATATTTCAGCACGCTGTTCGACATAGTGGCATAAAGGAATAATTGAACACACAATTCGTCTTATTCAGAAGAAGAGAGGTACATAAGAATAGATAAGACAAATGAAATTTGGTGGCATTCAAAGCTGAGAGAGGGCTAAATATTGGAATGTTCCAAAGTAATTGTTGTTGAATGTCAATGAGGGTGTTTTCCATTTACATGTGAGTCAAACGATCTGTCTTACCAGAAGCAAATATAGCACTCAGGAACTCCCAAACTTTTCGGGGGTACAACACAAGCAAAAGTTAGTCGTTAGCTTGCCAAGCGCTTATCTTTATGTTAAACAGGTTAATTAGTTGCATAACATAACCGCACCAAAATTTGTTTCATCAAGAAGCAATTCCTTTCCCCGTCTTTTCTTATTGGAACCAGCAAATGTATTCGTACATCAGATGTGCTCTATCTCTCATCTGAAACTACCTTTGAAGTTGTTTGGCTCTCCCATCTTTTTTAACTTTTCTTGTTCTCCGAAACTGTTATTTTTCTTCCTGTATAACTAGTAAACTTCTATTCCACAATTAAGGTCTAGAAGTAATTGGGAAGGAGTTCTGAGTATCTAAAAATTTTTTCAGCTCAATATCACCTCTATTGTTAAAAAACGTGGACTGTCAATGTTAGTTCCTTATTTGTTTATGTTAATTTTGGGACGTTTGGAGAAAGAAAAGCCTCTAGTTGGGTAAGAATAACCTCATAAATTTTTATAACAGAAGATATGATACTCGGTAATTTTTTTGCAGAGTATTATTACTCACAAGGTCCTTCTCATCAATAATATTTTTTACGGGAAATTTTCCCTAATTTCCCCTTAAATTTTTAATGGTTAGGATAACATTGCTTCTTTTTGGACACAGATGACATTGAGTGAAAAAGAACTTCTAAATCCCGTAAATTCATTTTGAATAATTCCATTGACCCTTTAGTTTATATTAATATCATTTAATCGTTAATAATTAAAAATATGAAAGGAGATTATTTTTTATTGAAATGTATCAGGAAAAAATAATACTATTGAAATATACGTATTAAATAAATAGTCACGATGTTCTTTTCACAAAATTTCCTTTTTTGGTTTAAAATCCAATCTTAATTTCAGTCACTATATAAAAACAAAAAATTATTATTAAATCGTTGATGATTGTTTCAACAACATAACTATTTATATCGTATAAAAAATGCAACATAACTATTTAAACCACGAACGAAATATAAAATAAATTACAAATAATTTTTATTTAATTATTCATCAAAGAAAATAATCCTTATAACTAAAAATATGTCTATAAATTATAACTATAATATATACCTTTCTCAATGTTAAAGTAATTCGGTTTATTTTGATACAATTATTATTTTTAATTTTCAATTATTTATTTTCTGTAAATTTTTTATTACTTTATTTTAACAAATACTTTAAATAATAATTCTAAAATTCACTCAATGGTTCGTAAGGAACCATTGAGTGATTTTTGTTTTTTAAAAAAAGATTCTTCAATATATATATATATATTCCTTTTTGTTAGCATAAAAATTAAGATAAAAATTGCAGAAAAGTGAAATAGAAGCAGATCAAAGAAAAAGGGAAAGACGTTAAAGATTGAGGAAGAAGGGGCATACAGTGTTAGTAGTAGTGGCAACATGAGAGTCGTTGATTGCTGCTTGAGTTCCCATATGATGAGCTGAGAGAACCAGATCACTAACACATATATCCGAAGATGAGAAACATGCCTCTTATATATATATATATATATAACAGTGTTGGCTTTTTTTTATTTGAACTTGAACTGAAGAAGAATGAACGAAGAAGACATCGTGGAGAAAGAAAATGTGCATTGAAATTGGGGATGAGAAGCGTATTTTATACGTTGAGGCAGAAGGATGTGACATTATAATTAATAATTAATATCTTTTTGAAATTTTTAAAACCAAAACATTTGAAAAGTCAGACGCTAGATAAGTAGATGCAATCACTCTCAGAATATGTACGATCTCATCTTTTTTTGCTTTAATACATAAAATTATCTAAGTTTAATTTAATGCTTGTTTTGATTTGATAGATGAAAATTAAATTAAGTGGCATAAAATTATTTCAAATACTACAAAGATAAATATTTTTTAAAATATAGTGATTTTTTTCAAAGATATAAATTACAAAATTTATTTGTAAAATTAACTACTAATTTGTTAATTATATTTTTATTTTATGCTTGTTAATAAGTAATATATTGTATTTCTTTTATGGGTTATTTTTCAAGGGAGTGTGATATTATTTTTAATTTAATATTTATATTGGCGGTTCAACCAAACGATCCAACAGTTTGAACCATGACCCACTAGCTTTTCCGGCTCGATCTCCGGCCTAACTTTTAAAACATTGATTTGAAGTTCAATAACTAGTTGACTTTTCAACACAGTTTAGAACTCTTCTAATGATGATTTTTTTATTTGATAGAATTAGAAAGACGCAACACGATGATGTCAACGTGATTATTTAATTCCATGGAAGAATTCTTGCCAGATGATTGGTTTAACAGACTTGGGTTCTCTATTATCTCCAATAAGCAGACAATCAATTATAATGATAGACAGACCCAAAAAAATTATAATGACAGACAATTTCCAGGCAAGATGTATACAACAACAAGTAGTAAAATAAGTTTAAAATTGAAACATATACTTTCCTGGCAAGATGAAAAGTGCCATGTGGTATTCGCCTAATTTCTTTCAATATTGGACTGTTGAAAAAAAAAATTAGATTGTCACTTGATTTGACAGAACTGGGATCTAGGTTTTCAAGTGATTTTTCATAACAACTACAAAATCGCAATGGACATATATATATATATATATATATTAACAAGAAGTAGCTTAACTAGTGCTTATGCTCAACATTTGACATTTGACATTTGACAATTGACAATATAGGTAACAATATAATAATAAGCTTTAGAAGAAAGAGGAGATGCACGAACTTCAGGCAATTTGATATAAACCTTGAGATGAGAGTCTTCAATTCGGAAACTTCCAGGATTAGCGTATTGATAGTTTGTTAGGACATTGTCAACTGTTCGGAATAAATTTTTTATAGGAAGAATATAAAATAAGGAAGAGAGCACATGACAAAACAAAACAGCTAGAAGGAATCAAACCTGTCAATATTATCACTCGGGCATATTGGACAATGACAACTGAAGGTTCATCACGAACTTCTTGGATATTTTCATAGTTATTGTAAGAAGTTTCATCATCCAGAATACAGTTGATGGTTTAATTCCTGCATAAAAATAGTAAAAAAATGATAGCTACAACGAGGCAAATTGTATAAAATGAAGGCAAAAGAATTATGAGATGAGATGCAAGTTCGTGGTAACTGAATATTTGATATGATGAAACCTATTCATAAACGACAATGATGGAGGCACAAGAAATTTAATACAAGCGGAGAGCCAACTACAAATTCTCCATGAACTTGTTAATGGATGTAAACAAGAAAGCTACACATAATCTCTATTTTCCATTCTGACCACTTTTCAATGAAGTACTCTTGGTAAGCAACATCCTCATCTTCCATCCGCTCAAAGACCTTGCTAAAGTAAGCAGCATTTTCTAACATCAGATTTGTTGAATTTCACTTCGTTGGGCAATCCATACTCAGTAGACTATTTGAATCAAATTTGTTTTTAACATTACATGCGCATTCATTGATAACTTGATTATTAAACAGAGCTTTAACCTGACCTTAACTGGACCTCAAGGCAACCATTACATTTTCCATCCTAAGAGAAGAATCGCATCTCGGTTTGCTGAAAATGTTTTTGTAAGCCATTTGACGCTCAATGTTTTTCTAACCATAAATTCAGCAACTAAGGGCTTAAACATCAACTTTCTCCTCACTCCCTTTTGTGGTGCTTCTGAATGGGGGTAAACGTAGGGAAGAGTAAGGGACACTTCAATCTTGTTTGAACCCCTTTTTCTAATTACAGAGGAAGGAAAATGGAGCTTCGATCCCCCTCAAGATCCTATGGGTCTTCCAAACAACTATTAATTTTCATTCCCTTTGATTGTCCAACCAATAGGGAAAATAGACTCCCCTCTCATTCTGCTATCATGTTTATAGTATACATGACCAAGGTGAAGACTTCTCCTTTCATTCATCTTCCTTGTCAACTCTCGGACACAATGTTTGGGAGAACAATTTTCAGGTACTTCATTTCCCCTAATAATCATTCCCTTCATTTTCATTCAGAACACTCCAACCAGGTTTTCTTCTATTTCAGATTCATTTGCCAACGATTTCCCCTGTTTGCAAGGGTCAGGAATAATAAGAATTTACTTCACTCTGTAGATGAGTGTCTTAATCATTAAGACAGAGCAAAAGGCTGAGCGCTATCCATTCCCCAATATATCATCCAGAATGCGAATTGGTCCCATATGACCTAAGTTGTTAAAGAAGCAGCGAACCAAGACATCCCAAGTAGCAATATTGGGAAAGATTCCTTCAGTTGTCATTTTATGAAGATACACAATGGCCTCTTCAATGCCTAACGAATTACAAATGCCACATAGAAAACTGGTATATGCAACTATGTCTGGACACCATTCCTTCTCTTCCGTAAGCCTATCAAAAAGTTGCATGGCAGTTCCAACCTTACCCCACTTACAGTATGCATAAATAATTGTATTAATGGTAGTGGTATCTGGCTTTGCTCCATTCACCAACATTTTCCCGAGCATTTGGAAAACTTGTTCTTGCATTCCAACACGAGATAACCCGTATATTATAGTATTATAAGTAATAGAAGTCAGTTCTAGCTCCACTTCTTCCAGCTCCTTAATAAGCCCACAAGCTTCTTTAATTCTGTTATCCCTAAATAAACCATCCAATAACTCATTATATGTTCTGATATTAGGCGAGCACTTATATTTCTCCATCATATCAAGCACACCCATTGCCCATTCTACACGTCCACTGGCACACAAACCCTTAATAAAGGTATTGAACGTAACAACAGTTGGAGGACAGCCATCATTGTTCATGATTTCAATAAGACGCTGAGCTCGACTGAACATAGAGTTCTTACAAAGGACATCCAGCATGCAGGTATATGCCACAACATTAGGATGGCAACCACAACTTATCATTTTGTTCCATGTCTCAGAAGCACCTCGCAAATTTCCAGCCTTTGCAAAACCATAAATAAGAGAGCTATATGTGGTAACATTAGGACGGCACCATATCTTTTCCATATGATTACAGACAGATATAGCCTCTTCTGTATAACCATTGGCGCAGAGACCATATATTAAAGTGTTATATGCAACAACATTAGGCTTAACTCCCTCTTGAATCATACAACTCCACAAGCTAAGAACCTCACCCAATCGGCCACACCAAAAATAGCCTTTCATCAAGGAAGCAAATGTATGAGTATTGGGGCTGCATCCTCTCCTAAATATTTGGCCAAGTATGGCAAGAGACAAGTCAACATTTCCCATATCACAAAGACAACTGATAACTGTAGAGTAAGTGATAACATTTGGGTCAATGCCCCTATCTAGCATTTCAATGATCAAATCAAAAGCCTCTTTAAATTTATTATCTTTGCATACTCCATGTATCAAAGAATTATAAACCGGAACCACAGGTGCAAATCTTGCAGCTAGCTTCTTTGCTTCCTCTACCTGGCCAATCTTACACATAGAACATACAATGGTCGTGTAGCTCACTGCATCTGGAGAGCAACCCTTACTTGACATTTCTACAAGCAACTTGCAAGCACCGTCCACCTTTCCATTTTGACAGAGAGCCTTGATAAGAATATTATAGGTGAAAATATTTGGCTCCAAACCTTCTCCCTTCATGTTGTTATACACAGGATTGATCATCTGAAACCTATTTTCATCCAGCAAAGAATCCAACAGGTGGTTGTATATCCTGACCGTGGGTTTGCACCCGAATTCCCTTATCCTATATAACATCTTCAGAGCCTGATCAGCTGACCCAGCTCGCCGGTAAGAAAGGATAACACGGATGAATAAATCTTCAGAGCAATCTATCCCTTCCAACTTCATGTGTTGCAAGAGATACTGAACACCATCAATATTGCAGTTTCTTCCCAGTTTCTCAATCAGAGTTTGGTATGTGAGATGGGTGTGTTTGAAAGCTCTAGAATTGGCCAAGGACTTGAAGTATTCAAGTGCCAACCCAATATCTCGCTCAAGTCTCAATCTTTTCACAACTTCGAATTCCTTAACAACGGACACATTTGCAGATTCGACTTGGGGTGGTTTATCAAGATCAAAAATTGGTTTCGTGTTGAGTACAAAGGGAATTGAAGGCTTGCGCACTTTTAACACTAAAGAACACCCATCTTTCAAATACATAGTATTACGTAATTGAACTGAAGCTTTCAGGTTCAAATCCAAGAAGCTGAATACCCAAGAGAAAACAGACCAAGAAATCCGTGAAAAGAAATGACTTCGATGTAGCCCACCCCTCTTGCCCGCCACAAAAAATTCAGCACAAAAAACTCTTACCTTCTCTCAGCCACAAAATAGAAGATTACAAATGCAGGAATTCCGTCACTAGGCAAATGAAAACAACGCAATAATGTCTATTCTTCCACCATAATGCACAAAATTCTCCAGAAAGAGTCTATGAAGAAACTTGATTTGCCTGAGGAACTGGACAGAAATATGAGGCAATTTTCAACTCGTGGCCAAATACAGTCTCCCACAAGAACAAGAGGTCGTCCAGCCATGGTGAATAACTGAGCACAGATCCAAAGTATGGTTGGCCCCAACGACGGAACGGCGTGGTAGTTGGTCGCTCAAAGTCAAAGGGGAAGTTCCGAATCAAACACAATCTTTTGCCCCCAACGTCCTCTCAACTCACATACTCCCCTTCTCTCTCTCCAAGTGTATTTCAAGTATAATTAAAAATATTTATGGTTAAATACAATTATTGTTAGTTAAATTATATTATTTTAATGTGACTAATTAAACCCGAGTTCACCCCGATTGAACCACTAATACTTAAATCAGTGCCTTGACCGATTTAATGTCCGACCCGGTTTTTTGAACTTTGGTTCCAAAGTTCCCAAATAATTTCAATTATATTTATGTTTTATTTTTTTTTATAAATGCATTACTTTTTTTCCTCAACGAAATTTTGTTTTGACTTTTGATTGACAGAATTTTCTTTTACCCAGCAATTATGCTGTCACCGCTTAATTATTACTCCCTCCTTCCTATCCTATTATCTAATGGTTTTGTCCCCCTTTTTTAAGAGTTTGGCTAAAATTATCAAATATTTAACGAGTTTTTTCTCTCTTTACCCATTATTATTCTCTTTATTCACATTCTCTTTTATGCTCATTTATAGCACTATTATTACATTTATCTCTCTTATATACTCAATCATAAATAAGGGCAAACTTGAGAAAACAAAATTATTTCAAATATATTTATCTCTCTCAACCACTTCCTTTTGTGTGATTTTATCTCATTGGCTCTTATAATAAGAGACGAAGGGAGTACTTCTCCCTTCCTAAATATAAGTTAAGATTCCTTTTGACTTTTTTTTTAAAAGAAATTAAGGAAGTTAAATGAACAATTTAATCAAATTTGTGTATTACTATTAGATTATAGTACTATGTTATGTTATAAGTCAAATAAATAATCGAGTTTTTGAGAAGAAATTCAAGCAAATCAATTTATAAGTAACTTATTTAACTTTCTTAGGATTTTTTGGAAAAACAAAATAAACTAGATTTTATATTTAGGTAAGGGGGGAATATTTCATTATTTTTCAATTTCCAAACAAAAATTATGGCTTATCAACTTCACTTACATTTAAAAAACACACTTGTTCATCACTCATTACACTGAAATTTTTAGTTGGATACTTGGATGAGTTTAACTATTCATGGTGATCAATCGTCCCAAGATGTCGCTCGCAATGTAAGACCAAGTGATCAACCTTGGTTGACGTCACTTGGTTATAACTGCAATATTGAATTGAATATGATAAAATTAAGATGATCTAAACGGGCATTGCAATTCTTGGTTGGATGTATTTAACTACCATTTATGGGGATCAATTTTCTCAAGATATCCCTCATGTAAGACCAAGTGACCCACCTCGGTGGATGTTAGTCTAGATATCTGCAACAAGTTTGATATCCTATGAAGACCTGTATTGTAAGCTTGAATCGGGTGGTAACAAAAAATGGAAAGTTGCAAATGTATTTAGATGATTTTCCTGGGATTGATTCATTTTTATTTTATAGTATTAAATATTACTATGACAGACAAATTTAATGTTACTGACTTCAATTATTGGACCTGTCCCGCGAGCTTCTCTTCTTCTATGTGACTGATATTCTGCTTTATATATTTCCTTTTAATGGTAGGCAGTAGGCACTAAGCAACTAGATCACAGATTACTCGCCTGAGATTCCAGTGCAAGTAGTGTAGATGACAAGGAAGCCAGCATTTTTTCAATACTATAGATAGATGATGATTTGATGCTGGCACAGAATACTATTCACATAGGACAAAGCCAAAATATATATATATATATATTTGTCACAGGTGATGCAAACACTGATCAAACAGTATAGCAAGTTATGGCATTTAATAAGCCATGGCAGCGAGCATATATGAATAGAATGCCCTAAAAGCATTAAAAGGATCCTTGGGGATATACATTTACGTATGATATAGTTGGATGACGAAAGCAAACTAGAAGCGTGTAATTTCCTTGCCTTGATCCATTTACCGCAGATTATTCGTCTGCTGTGAAGGTTGCCTCTAAATAAGGTTGCTTCATATGGCTGCACAAATTGAAATTAAAATACATTACATATGAGCTTGACTGTTACTTGAGCAATATTACTATGAGATTCTCTATGTATTAAGCATTGAAATATTCAGAAAACAGATATTCAACCAAGTGTGATGAACGGGGATTGGGATCTGGGAATTGCTTAGGACCTAAAATCATTGGTTGGTGAGGTAAAGTAAACAATTCTATACTTATAGCATGCAGTAAATGACTTCTTCGTTGTGCATGTTGGTAGTATTTGGTGTTAAAAATCATAATAGTCGAAGGTTTAATTGAACACAACAATAAACAGATGAGTAATAGACTGTAGACTTCATGTGTCTTGCCTTAGGTAAGGTACTCGTTGTGAGAACCTATACAACAGTTTTGGACATGTGGTAGAATATTAACATCTACCTTCAAGGGGTTGAAGAACCAATGTGTCACTCTTCTTCTGAGGTTTCCTTTTCCGTTTCAGGGAGAATGGCCGGATAATTAATCTTGAGAAACGGCTCAAAGGATCTTGTAGACCATCCATCTCATAGTGACCGAACCGCCAATCTCTCTCAATATAAGGTCGCTGAATAGGTTCATCGAGTCCACCTACAATGAGGAACAAGAAAAGCTGTGGCTTATTTTTATCCCAATTTTACCGCTAATGTAGAATAATCTAGCCTTTGCTCGGGAGTCACATGGAATTCTAGACATGTCAAACAACAGTTACATGCAATCAATGTAATTTGTTGGTCTGACTGGTCAGAGACCACGTAGCTCATTAATTGAACCACTAATTGATACAATTTTTAACTTTGCTATGCAACAACTCATGGCAATTTAAGACACAATTAACTCATGAAGGACCAGAAATATTCGTCCTTGCTGCACATCAGTTATTTTACTACTATAACCATGAACTGACAAAGTTATTGGTTAATGCCGCAAGCAAAACAATGTGACCGAATAAATCGATGAGCAAATTGTTAATCTGAGAAGGGGGGATAGAGAGAGAAACAAGTGAAATCCAAAGACGCATACATGCAGTCACATGCACTCAGAAAGCCTGAAACAGAATATAAGATGAAAGTTCAGAATGTAAATGATTATGACGGGTTGTAGGGGAAGGTTTACAGTGGGAGAAGGAAGAATGCACAAAAGGAAGCTGAAGGGGGCCTCTTTTTATACTAGAAGGAAGGAAGAGTGGGCCCAAAGACAGTAGGACAAGGAGCAGGCAAGAGAGGGGCAGAATGGGGGGAAGCCCGGTTTAACTACATACTCTATGTCAGTAGTGCGAAGGTAGGAGAGATGGGAACAAGACAGAACAATACAGAGGAAGGGAGGCAGGAGGAGGCAAGCAGAATTTGATCAGTGAAAGGAAGAAGTCTTGGTCTCTAGAATACCAGGGAAAGCAATGTTTTTTTCTTCTATTCTCTTGTTGCTCTTTTTTCCCCTGATATTCAAAGAACAAATCTGTTAAGGCAACAGCAGCCTTCTTCCTTTGTTGGGGTAATTGAATTACAATCCATAAATAGTACCAACTCAGATTCTCAATGGATACCTGCATACATCAACCCATGCTTGTCTACAGCCCGATAAAATGGTCTTGTTTTCATCTCGATGGCAGCTCTCTGTAGTTCATTCCATTCTCTGTCACGATCTTCACGTGTGACTTTACCCGTGGTCGCAATCTGGAATTAAGGGTACATTAAAGGTGTCTATTCCGAGAAAAATAGTGTCAAGTAGAACAACTTAGAAACAGAGTTATAACTTTAGAAAATAGGTGGTAAGAAGGCCGTGGGTTGCGTGCAAGATTATTAGCTCGGTCAACTGCTACAAGTCCAAACTTGGGACCATATCCATCAGCCCACTCCCAGTTATCAGAAATAGTCCAAAACAGGTAACCAAGCACGGGAACACCCTATATAACCAGAAAAGGAACGCCTGAGGTGATCTCAGTAATTACAAGAGTCTCATGAATTAAAGCTGATCAATGTTAAATTCAAAGTATGAACCATTGTCATGGCTGCATATATGGCAAGCAAATGTTCCAACAGATATGGCCGTCGGATAAGATCTGTCTGATCAGATACTCCATTTTCAGTAATGATGAAGGGAACTTTTAGATGTCTGTATCTTTCATGGAACTGAAGCAACATGCGATACAAGCCATCAGGATATACCCCACGACCGGATTCACTGTACTCGTCTGTTTCCACTAGTTTCAATCCCGCACCAGAAACAACTTCCTAAATGTCAGAATAGTTATGTCAGTATGAGCCTAATGCACATATTGCATTTATCAAGGATAACAAAACAAACCTGCCCATAGTAATTTATGCCTATAAAATCCAGCTTGTCAGAAATACTATCAATGTACGGGAAGATAGTCAAAGAATTAGCCAGTGAAACAGCAGCAACATCGAACAGACCATAGGGTCGCATGAATGACACATGGTGAGCTACACCAACTATGGGTTTTAATGAGTCACTGCCAAAAGGTTTTCATAAATCAGAAAATTATAATTACAAAAATCAGCAAACAGGTCAAAGCGTAACTTTAATTGAGATGGAATGAAAAGGAACAGGACATAAAGTATTGTTGATTATTCTATAAGCAAGCTATACATTCTGCAGCTTCTATGAGAAAGACAAACCTTTGTTCATGGATATAATCATATGCTTTCGAGTGTGCAATAGCCATCCAATGCATGGCCTGTTGGAAAACACCAGTTGGAAGAGCAGAAGTAGCAGCCTCCAGCATATCAGGATTACCACCAGGCCAAGCTCCAGCACAATAAGTAAGCATACAGAAGACATGAGGTTCATTAAAAGTAACCCAATATTTTACCAGATCAGATACACTGTTTACAACAAGCCTGCACCAGGAATGTAAGCGATGAGGAGAAGCATCATTTCATATACTACCATAAGATGACTAACTCCATGACAATGAATAAAGACATGATCACGCAGGGGGGGAAAAGCAATAAGAGGGCAAGTTCCAAGCTGCTCAATACAATCTCAAAAGTAACCAATAGGATTAATATAACTTTTGGTCCCTGAACTTTCACTCAATTTTGATTTTGGTCCCTGAACTTTAAAATTGTTGGTTTTTGTCCCTGAACTTTCGGTTAATTTTGATTTTGGTCCCTGGACTTTGGAATTTTTGGTTTTGGTCCCTGAACTTTCGGGTCAATTTTGGTCTTGGTCCCTGAACTTTCCGTAATTTTGGTATTAGTCCCTCAACTTTAACTTTTTTTTTTTTGAAGTTTTTTTTTAAACTGAGGGACCAATACCAAAATTACTGAAAGTTCAGGTACTAAGACCAAAATTGACCGAAAGTTCAGGGACCAAAACCAAAATTGATCGAAAATTCAAGGATCAAAACCAAAAATTTTAAAGTTCAGGGACCAAAACCAAAATTGAGTAAAAATTCAGGGACCAAAAGTTATATTAACCCTAACCAATACATGCTGATACCAACATATGAAAATCCAGAGATAGGAGATTGAACCTCTCAGGGAAAAAATAAGAAAGTGATTCATTTGGGCAGCTAATACTATAATAACATCAGTATTATTATATAAATGATTGGACCAGTATGTCTAAGAGATTGTATCTCCTTGCGTTAACTACTGAGACATACCACATGTAATCCTTATAGTATAGGCTCAACATATCTCTTCATGAAAAGATAATGGTAGTTGCAATGATCAAAACCCTGACCACTCAGTCAATAAGGCATTATCAATGACCATAAATGACTCAAAGCTTAAGCTTTTATGGAAGGCCCTAAAATGGCTGATACCATATCTTCATCTCTATATTTTTTTCATTTTTAGGCATTTGTTAAAGGGAAAATCTTGTACTCCACTTCATTTTGTAATACTTTTCCCCTAAACCTTTATTTTTCCTTATCATACACACACACCTCTGTTAGAAGGAGAACAAAGGCCCAGAAACAAGAAAATGGTGAGATTCTGTCGTAAATTGCTCCCTTATTATAATAGAGAGCTGATTTAAGAAAAAGTATACAATGAAAACCAAAGATCCAATTAGACAATTCAATCATGTTTGACATCACAGTTGCTATATATATTGGGAAAAATCATAATTAATATTAATATTAATATAATAAAGTTATAGAATAAATAATGCGTGGAAAAATACACATGTCCTGGCTTTATTGGAATAAAGTAAATTAAATGTCTAAGTTTAAGTACCCAAGTTTTTCCTTCTAATATCCCATCACATCGCCGTGTGGGTATGTATGCAATAGTTCACTTACAATCAAGGATAGGCTGGCACAGGGCAGTGGCTAAAGGAAATAACATAGATGGACAACTAATCCAAATGAAAGACTAACCTGGTAAAGTCCATGAAATAATCAACAGTCTTTTCCAGCTTCCAACCCCCATACTCACCAGCCCAGGGTGGTAGTGAGTGATGAAAAAGAGTGAGCATGACCTTCATTCCATATGACTGAACCCTATTGATAATCCACTTATAACGCTCCAAAGCAGCATAATTAACCTAAGAAGATAGAGTGGATTACTCATAAAAGTAAAATATCTGCACCAATTGAATTCATTGAACTGGTTTTTCATAAAACAATATTAGAAAACACTTTAGTTGATTCCTTAAGAAGCTATTTAACATTATATTATTTATTAGTTATCACACATGCCAAGTAGTGAAAGATGGCAGGGTTGTAATATTTAATCACCATGGAAAACCATTATGACACTCACAGATTCTTTTAGCCCATTCACAGGCTCATTTGGCATTATTCTTGACCAATCTATACCCATGCGAAAGACAGTAACACCAGTATTTTTGGCCAACTTCAGTTCTGCATCAGGATCAGACCAAAATCTTAATCTCTCCTCCCTGAGAATCAGCCATTATTTTCTATTTAGCATGAGCATATCCTCTGTGATATAATCAAGATACACCAAACGTGCACAACATCCATCTCTTTTAATATTAATGCTTAAAAAAAGCATGATATCAACATTAAAATCTGGGCTTACGGGTGTGGAACATTATGCCAAGCCGTTACATTAGGTTGGTGTTCTTCGTTTGGTACAGCAGCTGGTGCATCTTCTTCGTCTTCTTCTGAGTACTTCTCAAACCCTCTAATCATGGCCTCCATAGCAACCTTTAAAGGCTTTTTCCTCTTTTTGACAACGGAATTATCATGTTGTCGAGATGAAGTAGCTTGGTGAGACCCACCATCCCCAGTAGCAGCGCCCATCAAAGCATCAGCATGTTGTTTGACCTCTTGTGAGTCAACAGAAGGCTTTTCTTCTTCTGCAAACTGAATCCAAGCATCATTAAGCCTATCCTCAACATGTGCTGGTGCTGTAGCTAGGCCAAAGAAAAAACCATTTTCCTCTTCTGCAGGTAGTCATGAAGGGGGGGAAACTTCATAATCCTCTTTCAGATAAACATAATCACGCATTATTATATAAGCTAAGTAGGAGCACCATACACATAAAACTGTCATATTATCAATGACAGGCCAAAAAATTGAAAAAGTTATTGAGTTTGACAAATATAGTTCGTAAAAGTAATTATAATTCGACAAGTGCTCCTTAGCCAGCCGTGCAGGTCTTGCTTAATTTCAGTTGATAAAGTAAGAACTTAAACTACGTTTCCTCCCATTCAAAATCAGGTTCGAGCTTCAGACTTAGCCAGAATAAGCCCTCGCAATTGCTCTACATACGAGTCTCCCATCTACTACACACTTAAGGCTTATAGAGTACTCCTCCCCTGACAGTGAGCTATATGACCAGAAGCAGGACATGAACAATTGATAATACTACTCAATCATCACTTGGGCTTAAGTAACAAAACCTAGATCTCTCTCTCTCTCTCTCTCTCTCTCTCTCTCTCTGAAAACAGAGGTGTACAATTCTAGTTACTCACCATGAACATTGAAGACAGCGAGGACATCAGAGGACTCGTCAATTGGAGAGCGGAAAGGGCGGAGATTCTTTCGCTTGAAGCGGGAGAATGAGAAGGCATTGGCGGCGACGGTGATGGTGAGAATAGCTCCGGCGAGCTTGGTGGCGGTAAAAAAGAGAGCCACAAACGTCATGTCGTCCGGCGAGTGAGGAAGAGGATAAGCACGTTTTGGTGTCTGGGAGAGAAGGAACTGATAAAGGTGAGAGAATGATATGTGCACGGAATGGCTACTTCAGGGAATACGGCAACCACCATGGGAGATTTCTGGTAAATTCCACGTGAAGCAGTGATGTTCATCAATCACATTTCACTTTCAAGAACCCCATCCAAAATGAACTCCAATTCCTTACGGAATAGTATCCTGGGCAGCAGGAAACCTCAACTAGTTACCAAGTACTCTTCCCATCCTATTTATAAGAGTTCGACCTTCAAAGTTTCTTAAGAAAATATGTGAAAATAATTAAATGTGTCTAGAATATACATCTTTTTCCAATATTACCCTTATTTATTATGAATCTATCAAGAGAGAGAAATATAGGTATGAGCATTAATAAATATGAAAAAGAATTAGGGGTAAAATAGGAAAAAATACATTAAATGATGAGAGAATGCAAGGTATCCTCTTATATTTTGGACCAAATTAATTCAAATTTTGGGCTCTAAATGCTAGAGAAATATATAAGCATTAATAAATATGAAAGAGAATTAGTTCTAAATGCTTTATGTGGCATAAGACTTATTTAACTAATTTGATCAAATTAAGTATGTTAATTATATTAGTTAGTATATGATATGTTTTTCCTAAAACACCATAACCATCCCCCTTATTCTTTCCAGGCATCATACTTGATTATTGTTGGAGAAGCACCAATAGGGATAATTTAGAAAGAAATTGACAAAAATCAGAATTAGGTCCTATAGTTTGGATAAAGATCAACTCCCCAAATAGTCCTCTATTAGAACTAGAGGGAGTATAAGACATTTTTCCAATTTTTCTGAACTTTTTTCAAAATAATTTTTTGGGTTAAGGGTCAAAAATACACATATGATTTTGTCAAAAGTTTGTCTAGTATCAAATGCTCTTTTTTTTTACCAAAAAGTAAATATGAACTTCCAAATTAGGATCAAAAGCTACACTTATACTTATGGTCCAAAAGGAAGCGTTTGGTGCTGGACGAACTTTTTGACAAAATTACATGTGTATTTTTTTACCCTAATTTAATAATAAGTGTAACTTCTGAACCTAATTTGAAAGTTCAGAGTTACTTTTAGTCCAAAAAAAAACACTTGATGCTCAACGAACTTTTGACAAAATTACATATATATTTTTTCTCTTAACCATATTTTTATTAATAATCTTTAGTTCAGTCATCAATAATAGTCCAACGAAAAAAAGAGAGTGGGAATAGACATATACAGTGACAAACATATCCTCTAAGTGGCGTACCCCTCAACTAGGGGTGGGAATAGCCCAGCTAGCTTGTCAGAGGCCCGCGGCCCGGCCTGTTTATTATCAAGCCAGGCTCAGGCTAAAAAATAAGCACGTTAGGCCTGTCAGGGCGACCTGTTAAACAAATACATACATAATTTTTTATCTGATTTACTTTTATATTATGTAACATATTTTTATTACATATAATATTATATTTAGTTAATATTATAGCCTCTAAGGTTTGTATTACATTGTAGGCTTCTTTGAAGTCATAGGCCTATTTGGTTTGTTATGCCTGTTTTGGGCATGTTAGCCTGTATAAATTAACAGGCTTCTTAACAAGCCAGGTTTAGGCCTGAAAAATGGCCTGTGATAGGCCAAAGGCCAGGCTTAGGCCGCTTTTTAACAATACAGGTCTGACTTGTTAAGGTGAAGGCCTATCACGTTCCCACCCCTACCCTCCACGTCTCTCAACCTCTTCAATGTTGGCCATTCAAATTCATCCAAAAGCTAATGTCCCACACCATCATACTATAAAAATTTAAGGGGGGGTGATAAGCTCCTATATTTCATTCATTTCATCACATTTTTCCTCACTCTTATTTATTATTTTGTGAATAAAAGGGTGAAAGAAACTAAAAACCAATAAAAAGAAAGAAAGAAAAGAGGAATTGTATATGTGAATGAAATGTGGAGGTTAATGGATATAAACTTGAGTTATTTGTAGAACTTATTAACCCTCTTTCTATTTCTTATGTAGGAAGAGGTGGACAAATGGACGAGCTAAGAAGCAACCAAAGAAATAGAGGAACAGAAGCCAAGAAACCAGAAACTAGGGGAGCTGGCCGTGAGCTCGCCACGGCGAGCCTAAGGCCAGGAGATGAGCATTCTGGACAATTTTACACGTTAGCTCGCCGTGGCGAGGTGACGGCGAGCAAAAGCCTCTGCTGCACGTTTTGAGTAAACTGAAGCTGACAGAAATCATTTAAGTTAGGGTTTCTCGTGATAGACGATAGAACACACTGAAACATGATTTTTAGGAGCTAAGAGTTGCAAGAGAGAGCTTGGGAAGTGTTTGGAAACCTAGAGGAGATCGGAGAGATTGAAGATTCTTACATCTTTGTTTCCTTTCTTCTTCCTTCTTCTCTTCTTTTGTACTATGAACTCCATTTCAGTTCTTGTTTTTAGCTTAGAAACATTTATGTGTAACTAAAACTTTTTCTAGGTTACTTTGAACCATTTTTATGGATTGAATTTCGTATTTCCTTTCCTTTAATGCTATTAATGGGTTTACATGTATGGATTTCCATCTTGCTCTTTATTTAACAAGTGCTTGATCACCACTTGCTTGAGTTAAATGAAATATGTCTTGAGAAAGTGTATTTTGTTTTAGAACTTGGATGGGATCATGTTGGGCTTGAAATTTATGGTTTTAAATGGATGGTTAGTTGGTAACATAGAGATATACTCCCTCCGTCCCTTATTATAAGAACCAAAGAGAAGAAATCACACAGATTAAGAAAGTGGTTGAGAGAGATAAATATGTCTGAAATTATTTTGTTTTCCCAAGTTTGCCCTCATTTATGATTGAGTATATAAGAGAGAGAAATGTGATAATAGTGTCATAAATGGGTATGAAAGAGAATGTGAATAGAGAGAATAATGATGGGTAAAGTGGGAAAAAACTCATTAAATGCTTTGACAAATTTGGTTTGGCTCTTATAAAAAGGGACAAAACCATTCAAATTTTTGGCTTTTATATATAGGGACGGAGGGAGTAGTTACTAACCTTACATTGTCATTATGAGGGTGGTTGAGAAAAAGGGCTTGCATTAATGGTGGCAAGAGATTGTGACATTAATGAAAGCATAAATTTGATCTTGATTTGAGAAAGCTTTTTCAAATGTATTTAACCATTGGGCTCATACATTAATTCATCAAGGTATTAAAAGGAAGGGATTTACTTAGGTCATGAAGTAAAAATGGGGATAAGTAACCTTAGGCTTTTATTTTCTTGAACAAGTGTGTTTATTATTTCCCTATATTTACAACTTCTTGCAACTATTTCTCTTAAATTTCAGTTTCCATAATTTCCTACTCATTTCTGATTAATTTCCCAATTAATATTAATTAACTGGCTCAAATCCCAATCTTTGTGAAACGACACTTTTACCTATACTACTATTTTATTTGACGACCCGTACGCTTACGGTAATGACCGCAAATGGCCGATAAGTCAGGGGGAACAACTCAATCATGATGTAAAATTATTGAGGAACGTCCAACTATATTTTTTAATCCTCCATTCATGTTTTAATATAAGATAAAATTGATTAATTTGGAGAGATTAGATAGGCAAAATAATTTTTTTAACGAATTTGTATATATCATTCTTCTCCAAACTAATTTATGTGACCTTTAAACTTATATATAGACACACACATATATATACATATTCTTTTTTTGATCAGACACATATATATACATATTCAAAAGACATGTAACATGTCATAATTAGACTTGTTTTATTTAGCTTTAATAACCTATTTAAATAAGTCAACTTGATTTTATAATAAGGGTATAAGGATTTTTATTTGCCTTGTCAATTTTATACCATGATTCATATTTCTAATTTGAATTTTTTAAAGCATGATTATGTGACACTTTTTAATTAATTTGGAGGGCCAAGATTAATGTCGTTGAGAGCATAACGAGTTAAGGGTTGTTTTTTATTAATCAAAGTGTCCACATTTAGAATTAGATAATAGATAGTGTTTTGAACAAGATTATTTACAACAAAAGAATATTTGCGTGTATAAAAAATTTGATTGTAATGAAGATACTCCGCCATGGTTATGGTTGTTGAAATTGGAAAATGTTGTATGTGATTTTTACTATTTCACTAATTACTTTTATTTTCAATTTTACAAAATATACCTTTTATTCTTAAAAAAAAGAAACAAAACAAAATAGACCCTTAATCAGTGGGCTGCCGTCTTGCCGACATGAATCCGTCCTTAATATACAGTATTTTTTCTTTTGAAAAAAGACAGATTAATATAATACTATAAGAACTTTGCTAAAATATATATATATATATATATAATACTATAAGATCCCTTAAAATCTCAAAACATAGAGACATATAAATAATATAATATAATTGTGAAATTATCAAGCTACTCTCACTGATTAATTGTTACATATCCCAATTTGGTTTTAATTAAGACATTGTTGCTTGTTAATATTTTTCTTTATTTATTATTAAGGGTAAGGAGATAATTTTTTGATGCATTATATTACTTTCAATCTCAAGTTTGTTGGCAAATTTGAGATTTCAACAAGCCCTTGTATTAATTTGTCTTTTTATACCTTAATGCAATTTCTCTTTATATACCACTCTATTTCTTATTATAAATCCACCATAATTACTTTTTTCATACCAAGGAGTGGAAGTTATAACATTAAATATGATCTATTTTTAAATTTTTTCCAATTTTGCCCTTATTTAAGAATAGGTGTGAAAATATTATTTTATGCATTATAAACCTTCTCTCTCATCTTCCCTATTTTTGACATAGGAGTAAAATAACCACAATAGCATTAATTGATCACAAACTGGACTTGTATTTAGAAACAAAAAATTTGTGATATAGTTGGATTTATTATAATAAGGAACAGATTAGTATATACTTTGGTACCTTAACAAAAAATTGGAAAATAATGTCATATATTCATGTATTTAATTATAATCATGCCCTTTATTCTGAAGAAAGCTCTTTTTTACCAATGTGATAATGCTTTAATTTCTTATATATAAATATATTATATAAGTATGGTGATAAATAATAATACATGATTAATTCAGGTGATAGCCATAAATTGGGGGGGAAGTTAATGGAGTTGTTGTGTGCCTCCTATATAATCCAATCAAAACGCTTTCACTAAGACATCTTAATTATATATGGCCAGCAACACAATGCTTGTAGAGTACTAATTTTGTTGCTTTTAATTTGCTTTAATTGCTTTCTAATGCATTGAAAAGCTATTTCGAGCATTTGTTTGAGTGGTTGTAGCTCATCCAACCTTAACCACGGGTATCGAGTTCGAGGCGTGAGAATGGAGCTTCGCTCTTTGTCAGTAGTCCCACCTTTCGAGGTGCCTTACAAATCTGCAAATCCGGATTAGTCTGGGCCCGTTGAGTTCTCCGTGACATTGGAGTTGGCCTGGGATACCGGATGCGAAAGGAAAAAAAAAACGCTATTTCGAGATGACAATTGGCGACTCCTTTAACAATCGACTAACTAATAAATTTAAAAAAGCTGTCTCTTTACGGTACCACTCACCAGCTAAAAGAGATGGCTAGATAAAAATGTCTGCACAAAGGTGTTAACAGATTAAAGATAAGGTGGTTAAACTTAATTAGGCTAAGTCTTTTTAAAAATACAGGTACTAAAAATTATGACTTTTTTGTTCAACCAAAAAAAAAATTATGATTTAAATTAAAACTATATCGACCAGAATCACGCATAAACACGAAGTTCTTTTTTTTAAAAAAAAAAAAAAAATACCCCGGATACTTGGGGAATCTAACATTCATGCATAGTTTTTTCATTTATTTTTTTAATCTTTCCTACCAAACGATGCATGAAGGAGATGAATATAACACCTTGATTAAGAGGAACATTTTATATGATTCTGACAAATTATTTTAAAAATAAACTTTTTAAATCATTTGGAGAATAGCTAATTCAAATATTGAGAAAAGGTGATATATCCATTCACCATTTTCCCTTTTCTCGTTGATTCTTCTCGCCAACCAATGCATGAACGGGCGTGATAAAATTTTGTTTTAAAAACTGTACATATACACGATCGAAGACATTAAAGAAACCAACATAAATTCATGCATCATTTTTTAATTTCACTCTGTTGTTTCCTATGGGGCAATGTATTACATGAACGAGATGAGTAACACTTAAAAGAGAGAAAACTGTATATGTACATTTTAAATCTCTTTTATAACATAACAATAACAAGCCTACAAAAGTAGCTCCTTATCAGGAAACATGTTCATTATGATGTAGATAATTGTTTAAAAATCTCATCAGAATCGTTTTAAAAGAAAATAATCCAAATATTTAAAAAAAAAAAAGACAATTCCATATATTTTCTTTGTTATCTTTTAAGAATAGCCTAAAGTTTTGACTATCCATACACGAAGAATCAAAATTTTTATATATTCATATGTGCTTTTAGAATCGTGAGGTTTACCTTGATCTTTATTTATAAGTTCCAAGACGCAAACTCGTTCGTTGAATTTTTTGTTAAGATGAAGGTATTTATAAATATAATATTTATGAATATGTAAGGGATAATATATTTTCTATGATGTCTTTATAAAATGGTTTAAAATGTGTACTCTACAAACAAAAAGAATTAAAACATTTACATGTGTATATTGCTTATGCTTTTTGGACCGTGAGGTTTACCCCATAACTTTTATGCTTGTTGAATATTTTTATGACAAAGGTTACTATATATAGGATAATTTTTATAAATATGTGATCAGAGCGCAACATGAACATTGAACATCACAAAAACAATAAAATAATATACAGGCTAATGAAAAAATGGAAATAAATAAGTCAAGTTATGCTGGCTGTATAGTTTTATAAAATACTTATAAATTTTAATGATACTTTTTTTCACTCATACAACTTAAAGTTAGTCTCATAAAAAGAGGCAGCACAAGAACAAAGAAAATACTTAATGAGGTTATTAAATGGTTCTACCTAACCAAAACGTGTTATGAGTCACTTAAGTTCGTACTAGTTGTAAACTCGGTAAAAACTAACGAGTTTACACGCCGAATTTACAACTTTTACGTTTTTACCTTACAGAAAATCGTGTCAACTTACTATAAATCTCATATTAATTATTTTTATTTGACCATATTAAATGAATTTATATATAAATTTCATAGAAATTTCTTTATTGAGTTAGATAAAGTATGAATGTTGATATATTTAATTTCAACTATTTATATGTAAAATATATTCAAGTCAAATTATTATTATTTTATTTCTTATCTAATTATATATTGGAAACATGTATTTATTAATAAAGATAAACTCTTACAAGTTTACGATCCGATTTTACATTTTTTTCACGAGTTTACTTAAACTCATGAGTTTGACAACTTTGGTGTAAGGCCTTGATTAATAATTTGTCTAAAAATATTTAGTTTGTCAGGACTTGACTTGTTACAGTTAGTTAATTATTAGTTACACTACTATCAGATCAACTTATATAATAAAATTGAAATTGAAAATGCACTGAGAGAACAAACTCAATAACTAAAAACATTTATTGTGACTAAGTTCTTCATCAAAGATAAATTAAAACATAAATAAAGTTAACTATAATTAACAAATCAAAGACTTCTTTAGGACATTAAACTTTGACAATTTCAAACACAACTTAAAGCTTAAGAGACAAATCAAGACCCGAAGGATCAAGATCGCTTTCGTTGTCTTTTTTGGGAGCTTCTTCTGGTATGAACTTGATATGTTGACCACCATCAGCAGTAGTAGCAGTAGCAGTTGAAGAAGAAGAATTATTAAGCCCAAATTGATGATATGGACGAGTTGGAGTACTAGTATCACTAGTTTCTTCAATCCTCAAAGTTCCAGAACTTGCCATAATTCCAAACCTATCTAGAGTTTGATTGTCATTATTATGCCTAAACCTAAAATTAGGGTTAGTATAAGAAGGCTTATGAATCATGGAGTCCATTCTAACCCCAA
The DNA here is from genome assembly GCA_037074515.1 of Mimosa bimucronata. NCBI lineage: Eukaryota > Viridiplantae > Streptophyta > Magnoliopsida > Fabales > Fabaceae > Mimosa > Mimosa bimucronata. Next base: position 35,450,746 of record CM073444.1, read on the forward strand.
GTGGCCTATTATAATTGATCAAAGGGCTGTTAACCAGAGGGTTAGGATGGTAATTAGGGTAATTACCATTATAATAAGAATAGTGAGGAGAATAATAATGATTCCCTAGGAAACCAAAATGATGATCAGAAACAATCCCAGCTTGTCGTCGTTTTGCTATTGCACGCTCTTGTTTGTGTGCGTTTTGATGGCCTCCCAGGGCTTGTGAGGATGAAAACTCTCTTTTGCAAAAGTTGCAACAAAAAGTCCTTTCCGTAGTACTGTTCTTCTCATGATCATCATCAAGAATATTTTCATATTCATGATCTTTTTCATTGTTGTTAATGATATTTGTTTTTGATGAAGATGAAGAACCTATGATGTTCCCTCCTCCTGATTGGAAGAGATCCAACTCAAACTTCGATTTGTGAAGAGAATCATCGTCACTGCTGGTAATCTTCGTGGAATATAAATGAGAAAAATTATATCAGTTGGTCAAATAGTGAATATCTCGGATAATTTAAATTAAATTTAGATTATTATTATTACTTTTGATGTTTTCCATTGCAACAATATCAAGTTAGGGTGGATAAAACTTCTGCTCAAAAAAAGGAGGGATAAAACAAACAACCTCCCGTTTATAAAAAAGCTTACATATTTATAAAGTTATCTTCTTTCTTTGAACATATGATTATTAATTCTAAACAAACAACAGCAATTCAAAAAGACCATTCCAATTAGATTATATTTGCTGTCCTAGTGGGACCTTTGTGATAGTGAAAAAAAAAAATGTATGAAGTGATTTGGAATCCCTTTTGTCAGAGAATACGTTATTGACAAGATTCTCTATACCATCCACAACCTTAAAAATAATATTAAAAAAAAGAACAAAAAAAAAAAAGAAGAAAAGAAAAGCGAAAACAACGTTAACACACACACACACATATATCAATTTACTCACTTGAACCATCTTCATCTTCTGGTTTTCGATCACTTTATCTCTGGATCCTTCTCCTTTGGACCCTCCTGAGATGCTAGAGGCTTCAGAGGGAGAGAGATCCACACTACCATTATTTGCAGCCATGGAAGTAAAACACAAAACCAAAAGGTGAACAAAAGCTTTTTTTGAATCTGTGAGAGAGAGATTCAATTTAATCAAGAAGAAAGAAGAAGGGCGTGTTTTTATATATTCAATTAGAGACACCTACATTAAATGCAACAATCTTTATATAATTGGAAAGAAATCTCTTTTTAATTTTGCGGTTATGCGATTTTCATTAGTAGTACTGAGTGATTGATTTGATATAACCAAACTTCCTCAAATTTAAACACATCATTCCATGAATGTGTATAAATAATATTTAATGCTAATTATCGTGGTAGTCAAATAAAATCTTTTATATGGAAGAACATGAAGGATTGGTGTTAGTGCATCACGGCTTTTATGTAGTTTGTATATGATTTCAACTTACAAGTAAAATAGGAAACCGGGAAATAATTACTTGATTAAACAATTTAATTATTTGATCATATCTTTGAACTTAGCCTCTTGAAGAGAACAACTATCAAATCAAAAGAATGAAAGAAATAATTTTTGCATGATTGATGGTTTTATTTTGAAAATGATTTAAGTGCAGTGTGAGCTTTTAGTCCAATCTCTACACCATCACTTTGGATTATATTGTATAACTCGATATCGATTTTTATGATTCAATCGGTTAGATAGGCCGGTGGTTAAACCGATGACGATGATTATAATAATAAAAATATTAATATATATACCCATAAAAGGTATAATTATATAATATAAAAATATTATAGCATATAAAGTTTTCAATAAAATAACACCATATGAATATAAAACTATTTGAAAATATATTAGGTATTTTAAGACAGTCCATTATTTCTATAGTTTTTTTTCCCATCTCACCTAAAAGCCACTTAGTTTTCTAAAGGTCATTCCAACAGACAATCTAATTCTATGGCAAACTGGCAATTCAGCTCTAGCTCCACTGGACTCAACCATAGATACCTTTTTATTTTAAATGGAGCTACTGATTATAATGAGTTCGGTCAGTTGCCATCTAATTCAGTTCCTATTATTTCAGGATTTAATTTGGGTGCTTATTACTCAGCTTCGTGACGAGCGTCAACTCGAAACTATTTATATTTAATCTGGTTTACATTTAGTTTCTTATTTTTATTTTTTAAAAATATACTTTAAAAGAATGCAAAACTTAGAATAAAGATAATGTCACGATATTTAATCATTGCTTTTGTTGCAACATTTATTATCATGCCACATCATTCTCTTAAGGGAAGCGACTCTATCATGGACTATGGGCAAGGATCAAGCTAGCCAGATGATAATGATATGTAGAGATATCTCAAATTGGAGAACACTTTGTGAATGTAAATCTTGCATTTATACCCAAGAAACCCCTTGGTTAATAATATTTTAATTTATTTCTTTATCTTCATATATAATAAGGATGTTTACATTTTAAATTATCCACAATTCAATTACGTTATACACACATACGCACACATTAATATGATTGCTAATTTGATACTTACATTGGCTGCATATAGAACAAATAGCCCCCTAGTTCAATGTATTTGTGATTATTATGGTCGTATCATTTTTAATTACTTTCTGTAATTTTATGTTTAATAGCATCATCAGCTCAACTGAATAAATCATATGCGTGAGTGTACCTATATATATTGGTATATAGTGTATTGTTGACGAGTTTATGGTTTTTAAAACATTTTTATTTAAAATTATAACTCTAAATGGCGATCATTTATATGGACGCTGCTCTTGATCTAATAACAAGTTTTAGAATAATCCTCAAGATAAATATATGTTTAAGATAAAATTAATGGGGATTACAGTAAATTAAAAATTAAACATAAATAATTATCAACCATATAGTTTTATGGGTACATAGAACCACTTGATGGGGGGTTTTGTTCTTCCATGTCTTGCTTCAATTCATTGGAATCTATTACCATATATGTTTATTCAGTTACCTATTTCTATTTTCATACATTTAGAAAGGTTCAAATTTTGAATTTTGGCATGAACACGGTATGTAAGTGTACATTATTCACTTGACTTTATACACAATTGTGTTTATTTTCAAAAGTGAAGTAATTTAAGCACCTCATTTATTATATTAAACAAAGTCAAAATTCGATACACCAAAATAGTTTTTAACCCTCTAATCAATAAGAAAATCTATTTAGTTAAGGAAGTAGAATTGGCCTTGAGGAAAGAAAGTGGGTAGTACGGCGCTCCCACACCCCATCTTGGTTTCAAACTCTTACTAGAAGAGGGTAAAACTTTATATTAGTCGATTCTCTGAAGAGGGCCAAATACTGGGAGCATCACAGTACTAAAAAAAGAAAATCTATTTCGTTATTATGCATTCACCCATGCTTTAACTTCCCTTCAAGTCTGAACTTTCAAAAAGCAAATTCATATATGTATGTAATCATTTGAAAGCTTGGATAACGTCATCTAGCAAAACCTGACTCATTGATTAAAGGCTTTTGAAGATGTTAGGATATGATTTCTTAGGTTTTTTCTTTCTATCCTTTTTAATTATCTTAATTGTTGTCCTATACTTTTCAAGTATATATGTTATGTAAGATTTGCACTCTTAAATTAATATCATTTTGATCTTTTATAAAAAAAAATTAGAAAATCTATTTCAATTTGCACTTTGAGACATAAATCCTTTCTTAGATCGATTTTATAGGATACAAAATCATTTAAAATAAATTAATTTAAACACCACTAAAAAATAACTTGAGGGGTTGGTTTTTTCAATATTAATCATGCAAGGAAAATTTGATGTAATTATTTTTACACAAAATCTGATGTAATCACTAAAAGAAAAATACTATTGAAACTGACAATATTTATTAAAAAATAAGAAAATATTTGTCAATCACATTCCACTCATTCTAAATATAACAATTAATTAGGCAATAATACAATAAGCGTGCTTTAATGTAGGAAAAATTAATGTTTTAGTCTTTTAACTATTAACTCACTATAACTCAATTCCTCAACTATATTCTAGAACCCACCTCTCTCCAACATCTCCAAACTCTTATCAACTAGAGCTTTTAAAAGTTTATGAATTGAGTTGAGACGAGTCATAGTTGAGAGAGTAAATTATAAGTGAGTTAACATTTGAAGGAACAAAAAAATTATTTTCCCTTTAATATTATATTAAGTATCATCCATTCTATCTCTCAAATTTGTATTCCCCCATCCAAATGCTGCTATTGATTTAAAAATTACTAGGAAAGTTTTCATAAAAAAATCAGCGTTTACAAAAATGATTGTACTTCTTGTAGTCCTTAATATAACCATTTAATATTTCATATTGAACTGCAAAATGGATTTTGTATGGGACTGGCCGCCATTGGAGGCAGCAGTTTAAAGAAATCAACACATATTTTATCTATAAATAGCTAAATTAACTAATTTTTTTATATCAACAAGTTAGTTAGTTATTTCTTATACTAAATATTGGAGGGGTTGTTAGTACTTTATGAATAAATTAGCTGTCGCTTATATAGCTCAGAAAGTACATATGAATTTCCAGGCACTTTAATTATGGAAAGTTGTCATGCTTTTAACTAATTCCATGAATTTTCCACGAATTTTAATTTTTTAATATTTTATCACACTCCAATATGAAACGAATAATATGAATTAAACCCTATGGTGAAAAAACAAAAACAAAAAAACCCTCCAGTTTTTTGTGTTCCGTGTTCATCACATGATGACGTTGATTATTAATGACGAATTTTCTAGTTAGCTACCAAGAACGGCCTATTAACTTGATTTTGAAGCCTTTAATGCGCTTTCCTTTAGTGCAATGCTCTAATATCTAAATATTTTATTTTTTTATTATTAATGTATAAATAAAATTATTGAAATGTTGATATATTACAATTAGAGTTTTTACCATTTTTCAAAGAAAATTACCCTAAAATGAATTTTTATTCGTTTTATTCGAAAAATCATTAACAAAAATCAAAATTGCACCTTGTAAATGATAAAAATTAATTACATGTGTCCCTTATCTTTTTCTCTCACTCACTCTCTGTATAAATGAAGAGATATTAAAAAAAAAACACTTTACATTTTATGTATTTATCATCTTTAACTAATTTTAACCAATATTTTTTTAACGTAATTTGGTTTGGTTAATTAGATGATAACTTATAATCCACGGAGAGTGTGTGTGTGTGTAAGCTCCCATGCACACGAATCTAATACAGTAATTGACAATACTCATAATAGTTAGGGTTGTTCAACATTGCCCGACCCCGTCCAGTCTCGAATATATATATGTATGTTCATATTTGTTTTTAAAAAAAAAAGATTCATGTGTCATCTGTCTCATGTGTGAATATATATGACTTTTTTAAAAAAAAAATATAACTTTAACTTCTAAACTAAGTTCCAACCATTCATTGATCTCAAATTTCTTGTCCGCTGCCACTATACTCTATGTGTAACACATCATATTTGAAGTTTTTTTTTATACTCTATTTAAATGTGTAGTTGTTGCTACTTTTTTGCTCTAATTATTATGTTTTTGGTTTATTATGTATTAATATGGAGTGCTCATGGCATTGGAGGATATTTAATTATGCTACAAAATCATTCACCAAGTGTGTTGCTCTGCATAAAAAAAAAGATTTTTGGGTCAATTTTTTTAACTGAAAAAATATTTCGGGACAAGGCATGTCCCGTCCCGTCCCGGTCTCGGGACGGGGTTCACTTTTCTTCGGGACGGGACGGGACGAAGTCATCCGGTCCCATCCCGTCCCGTGAACACCCCTAATAATAATAAAAAGCTAGTCAAATTTTGACAGCTAATTAACAACCAACATGTTTAGTTTACTGGAATGCATGTAAACCTACAATGGAATAACCTTACCAACTCTAAATAATTTTAACAATTGCATTAGTAAAACTCAATACTAAGCCACTAGTCTAGATGTATTATTTTTTTTCTTATAGCTTTTTGAAAGTTTATGAAAATTTCAAAACAACACCTTGTAATCAAAATCTCACGTACGTATTTTATCTAGAATATAATCTAGCATTAAAAAATGATAAAATAAATTTTTGAGAAGCTGTGGCATTAGCCACATTAGAAAACACAATAAAAAAGGATAAGGGGCCTCCCATATTGCTTATGCATGTCCCAGTCTCCCATATAAAAAAAATCAAATTTTCACTTTTCTCTATGAATGATATATTAAAATATTACTCATTTTATATAAAATCTAATAACTAAGAAAAGCATTTGAGACTTTGGTATATTTTAAAGAGTATTAGAGAGCATTGCCTCTTGCTCTAAAAAATGTCACTCATTATATCTGAAATTGTAATAATAAGAAATAAAAAAAATATTTGAAAAGTGGTGACATTATTGAGCGAATTAATATAGGCTCCTTCACAATATCCATTGAACGATTTTGAGGAGTTTGAATGATCTCATTTTCATCTTCCTCAATTTCTTCAGAATATCATATCAATCCTTTAAATTAGATTAAAAAAATGGACAGTTGAGATTCGATAATATACAAAATTATTATTAAAAATGTAAGCAAATAAATTTAAGCTATTAAAATTCGAGCGAATAAATTTAAGCTATTAAAATTCGACCTACATAATTTAATTTATGAATGAAGTACAAACAAAATAAAAAAAAACAACTAATAAAATATTACTCAATCAAGACCTAAATATATGACTTATTTAACTACTTTGATTAAATTAATGATGTTATCTATGTTAATTAGTATGTTATGTTTTTCTAAAACACCCAAATTATCTTTTCTTATTCCCTCCCCCATCTCTTACTTGATTATTGTTGGAGAAGTATCAATAGGAATAATTTAGGAGAAGTTGACACAAATTACAATTAGGTCTTATATTTAGGATCAAAACCAACTCCCTAAATATGTTCTATATTTTGAATAAGAGCGAATATAATAATAATAATTTAATGAAGTAGTAAGGGACTTATGATTTGTACGCCTCATCCTACAATTAGTATATGAAATGAAATAAATGTATCCTTGATTTCATGATATATGAATCAGAACTAACGTATAAAGTATGACATTCGGGTTGTTTGGATACCAACCGCGTTAGTTGGTTTTTCCTTCAGCCTTTGGTTTGAAATTGATAAAAAAAAAAAATCAGAACTAACGGCTTTGATAGTGAAAGTGCTTTGCATTTACCCCGTAAAAAACGTCAGAGTTGGAATAACAAGCAAGCAAGCAAGCTCACAACAAAACAAAAGGCATTCACATTATGTTATGTGAATACTTTAGATGTTGCTTCTGTCTCCTCTCATAACTTAAATACCACGAACAATATTAATGCTATTATATACATTCTGCAAAAACATGAGTAATTCCTATAATATTATTGCCGGCTAAAATAAACATAATTTATATTATTTAAGCAAGACCTGAATACTATATATTGACTTGACTTTTGGAATAGTTTACTGAGATGACAAATATAAATATATGTTGTGAGAGCGGTGAAAAAACCCTCACTCGCCGTAAAAACACTATAAATTTTGAGAGGAAGACGAAATGTGGCCAGTATCATCAGTTCACCATTCCTCTCTGCTTCTTCCATAATCACTCAATTTATAATGTAAGCATGTATTCCCCCTCTAATTACTTTCTCTTTATTTAAGTGATGGAATATCCAACTTAGCTTGTTGCATATATTTGAGATGTATGATGGTTGGTGCCCCTCTCTAATATCCCTTTTGCCGCTCCTCAAACTTTATTTCTTTTTTTTATCATTAAATTCTACCTGAAATGAATGAAATTTTTTGTCTACCTATTCCAAAAAGATGCAGTTTTCGATTTTTTTTTAAATATTCTTATATTTTGTAGTTTCCCTTCAATTTGGAGTATTTTTCTTCGAAAACTCGTAAACAAATTATTGAAACCTATAATATTCTTTTGTTTATATACTATTATGAAAATGTTACTCATCATTATTTCAGGTTGAATCTAATGATTAAAGAAAATAAGAAAAAACATTTAGGAAGTTGGGAAAAATCTAAGGGGACATCAGATGAGGCCTTATACCCAAATCCCAACTTGTTCTCCTTAATTATTTCAAAATTTGATTATATAAGCACACATATACAGATAATGGGGGAAGCAGCTGACATAAGAGATGAATTCAATCACATCACGGTGGATGTACAAATTCTATCAGATGATTCACTTATAAAAACTCTGGGAGACAAATTGAAGAACCTTTCCCCTTTATCAACTACATGTAGCATCTGTAGGACTCCTGTTCAACTACGAGAAAGAAATGAGAAAGCCTTCACTCCTCGAGAAATATCAATTGGTCCACTTCATCACAACAATGACAACCTCAAACACATGGAAGATCACAAATTGAGGTTACTAAAGGACTTTTTGAAACGTACTAAGGTAAGCCTACATGACTGTGTACAACTTTTGAAGAAGAGAGAAGTGTATCTACGAAACTGTTATGCAGATCCCATTGAATTTGAGAGTGACAGGTTCATTGAGATCATTCTTGTAGATTCAGCTTTCATTCTCGAATTATTCTTTAGAAATATCTCAGATAATCCCTTGTATGATCAGTATGATCATTTTTTTGGCGGCCCATGGAAGCTAAGGTTCATTAAAACCGACATGCTTTTACTTGAAAATCAAGTTCCATTTTTTGTCATCGAGGACCTTCTTTCATTGACTAAGTCAACCATCATTCCCATGAAGAATGATGTTCGGTCTTCAGCAATTATGCTAACCTACGAGTTCTTCAAATCCAAACTGAGTTTGTTAGATAGGGATAACTTCCATATTCAGGAAAAAGTTGGTGAATTTGTGGAAATACAACATTTTGTTGATTTTGCAAGAATTTGTTATGTGCCACCAGTTCTTCCATGTAAGAACAAACTCAAAAGCGTGACAATGCCAAGAGCAACAAAATTACATGAAGCTGGAGTGAGGTTTAAGGTGATGAACAGTGGGAATCCTTTTGACATAAGATTCAAAGATGGCGTGTTAGAAATCTCACGGTTGAGAATCCATGGTTCCACAGAGATTATTCTGAGGAATCTGATTGCATATGAACGTTGTCACTTGCATGAAAATTATGTGAATGATTATGTGTTTGTTCTGGACCGTTTGATTGAAACAGCAGGTGATGTGGAGTTATTGATGCATTATGGGATTATTGAGTCCAAGTTATCTGGAACTCAAGAAGTGGCTTCTACCATCAATAGGCTTTGTCCAGGAATAACAATGGCTAGAAGAAGGTTTTACTTTTCAGATCTGTGTGTGAAGGTAAATGATTATTATAGAGTTCCTTGGCATAAATGGAGGGTGATATTGAAAGAGGACTATTTTAGAAATCCTTGGGCTGTTATCTCTGTTGTTGGAGCAATTTCACTTCTTCTACTCACCTTCCTGCAGACTTATTATGCAGTCATGTCCTACTATTTTAAGTAACATTAATATTAATACGTATAAGAGTGTGTGTGTGTGTGTGTGTGTGTGTGTTTGTGTGTGTGTAAGCTTCACTGCTTAATTAGCAGATCGATCACTTAAAAAAATGTTTGTTTGTGGGTGTGGGTGTGGGTGTGCACACACCTGTCTTATTTGGTTAAATTAAATAAAATTCGAGGGAATATTATGGAATTTGTACTAATATATGGCTCATGCTCTCTATTAAGAAGTATAAGCCTAAATCTAGCTTCAAATATAAAAATTTTAATGTCAGATAATTTTAAGGCCAGGTGTTCACTGAATCTTGATTCTTGATTCTATTTATTGTATCTAAGGATGTAGTTTTTTATTGAGGCCTTTATAGTGGAACAAGATCTGTATTGTTGTTATTGTTGTACAATTGGCCACAAGATCATGTATTCATCATCAATCAATCCATTCATAGCTATAATATGGCAGAATTGTGGATATTTGACAGCTATATGCCTAGATTTAATTTGGCGTTTTTGAACTCTCGAATAATGATATGCCATAAGGTGCAAAAATACCTATACAAAGTCTTTAAATGTGCATTTGGTTTTCGCTCCTATTGTACACATTTTTACGCATACATTTTTTATTTTAACTCTGTATTGTACAGTGTGGGTGGGTAATTCAATAATATAGAAATCCTTTTCAAGTTTCTCTGGATTGAATCAGGTTAGTTAAAAAGAGTCCAGTTAATCTTCCCATTAAAACATCTTAAGTAATTCATAACCAATATCGGATCACTAAAATCAACGCCAGCTTCCACTAACATTTTTTTTTAAAGCAACAGTCATGGACGCATGATGTGAATAATTAACTTGAAGCTTTATCATGGATTATTCTGCCAACCGATGCGGACAATTTTGATACTGTTGTATTGAAGAACGTAGATTTTTTTTCACTTAGACATATGAAGTCGTCTTTCTATCAAAAAGAATTTCAGTCAATTTGTAGGATTTAACTTAATGTTATATACCTTTCATTTATCTCTAAAATAATCGATGTGAAAGTTGCATTCCAATAATAAAATAAAAAACAACGATGGCAAAAAAAAAAAAAAAAAGCTTTAAAGTTAGGCCGATCGAGATGACAAAATATTCCCTTTTTCGTTTTTATAAGATATGATAAACAAATTATGAAGTTTTAGGAAAAAATAAAAAATGTATATTGAAAAGCTAGTTATAATTGATTAAAGATATTTAATATATATATATATAAATATATCTATTTTAACTGGGGGAGGCATATCCATCTACGCGGATTCAATACACTCCCCAATATGAAATGAATTGAACCACAATTCTTATAAGTCTTCCGTCTTCCGTGTTAATCATATGATTTCGTGGAATTAAAAATGACTTTGCTAGCTAACTTCCAAAATTGACCAGCTTTCGGGGTTGCCTTTTTTTTTTTCCACAAATAACACGCGACATTATTAAGCTCTGGAAAAACATAATAATATTATTTAAGGAAGACTTGAATAAATGACTTGACTTGTCCACTAGCTCACGGAGATGACAATTAGTCAATTATATAATTGTGTGAGCGGTGACCACAAGTTCTTCAGTCGTCACTGACTCAAATCTCCGATCGAGGAAGAAGAAAGGCCATCAGTTCATCATTAATTTCTCTGCTTCTCCCATTACTCAAAATGTAAGTTTTCGTCATCTCAATCTAATTACTTTCTCTTTGCCGTTTTCTAAATTGACGAATCGTTCTTCTTTTTTTGTTCCTCAGAAATATATGACGTTGCCTTTTTATTCTGCATATATAGTAGAGTCCATATCTTCATTCACACTACATGAATTGAAGCTATCTTTTTTCAAGGCTGTCAATATCCCGTTTTCTCTCTTTTATTGCAAGTTTTAATTTCTCTCAAGCCCTTGTTCTTTCACAAAACGTTTAGTTTTTGTTGGAGATATGAGATGCTAATGGCTGTTTGTTAGTTGGTTAATCACTCAAGCCATGTTTAAATGGAAAGGAAGGTGAGAGGAAAATAGGGGATGGAATATCACTACTACAAAACAGGCTTTTTACGTATAATGTTTTGGACTTTTCACATCTTTTCTAGGTGGAACGTCTTTAAGGGAGATGTAGAAAATGTGCACTTTTTACGTCTAATAAATATGAGACATGAAAAATTTATCTTTTACGTTTCATTTCTATTTTATAGACGTTGAATATGCTTAGAAAGGTAATTTTTCACGTCTCATTTAAAAAAGAGACGTGGAAACGTCTCATTATGAGACGTGAAAAAGTGGCATTTTCCACGTCTCATATACAAAAAGGAGAGGTGCAAGATAATTTTTTTAAAAAAAAATCTGCAAAAACTAGCACCAAATCAACACTAATAAAAAAAGCCATGCACACAATGAGAAAAATCCTATTAGTATAAATCTTCTTACACAAATCAACACTAAGGCACCCCTCCCCGCTCACACGCATCAAACAGAAATTTAACTTGATGCAGTAATCAACCTTCATGATTAAAATTGTTGAACTTATAAAAGATTTTATTCTTACACAAAACAAACAAGTTGAAGTGTAATGTTTTTACCACACGTGTGCACATCATCACACCCACACAAAAGCTTCTCATTAATATTAATAGTGTCCACAGCTTGAAAAGATCTTCCTACTTCACTCCTCTGTGCATATCAGAATCATACGACTCTGGAAATGGAAGTTTTAGCGGAAAATATCACAAGGGGCAGGGAAAAAAAAACTATACCTTGTAGTAATCAACAGCAAAGTTAGCCCACCTGTTACCAGCAGCACCATAACAAGTACTTAACATGTTAATGAGGATCTCCAGAATTATTTTTGCACGTGATGGGCTTAATTGGTGCGGATCGAAAATAGTTCACCAACACTAAAGATTTGGTTTTGTCATTGTTTAGACAGCTTCCTGATTTCATCCCACCATCACCATCTGCACAAAGAACAAAAGGCCTCATATAAATAGTTTTAACATTTTGATACAGAGAAGTATATGGATAGAGTATTTTGTGAAGATGGTGTGGTTCTATTTCTTACACTGGTTTTCAACCATGTAGTTCCATTGGTAAGCAATTCCTTCATTTTGTTCTTTAGATTTGATAGAAGTGAGGACAAGCAATCTCTGGTTTTCAGAAGCCATATCACTCACAAGAGGCCAATCTTGACCATTCCTAGGCATGCTTGACAGGGGAAACTAGTATTTCATAAGACCAGCATCAGTGAAAACCTTAGTTAAGCCTTTAGGTGCTTGAACATAATCTTTCAAGATCACAGTCACAATCTCTGATGGATTTGCTGATAGAAAAGCCTCAATCTCTTTCAGGGTATCTAAAGCAGGATCCTACTTGTTCAGTCATCATCAACATAACCTAGTCAGCAGTAATTCTTCTGTGTTAATTGAACCATGAAATTAAAAAAGATCATGTGATTAATTACAAATGCTGCGTAATCATGGCACTGTCCTCCAAATGAATGGCATAACCACACGTCTCCTTCAAAATCGTATGTGTCTAGCATTAGTGCTCGAACTCCTTCCTTCAAGTTAGTCATTCTGAGAAGGGATAAAGAAAGGTGATTGAGAATAATTATGACTTGAAAGAAAGAGAGAAATGAAGGCTGAATTAATATCATGCATTTAGCTGCTGGGTGACAGTGTATTCTTGGTTAGTGATGGTTGGGCGAGGAACTCCTGTGTGAGATGGCTATCCATCAATGGCATAGGCATGGTGTGTTGTCAAATACTAGTAATTCCTAAAGCTTGACACGCCACTGACTTATTGAACAAATGAAATTCATGTGCTTAAAAATGGAATTACACTTCCACTAATAATCATAGTGGGAAAGCTAGATATCACATGACCCCCACAGTAGGCCTAAACAAAGGCAATTAGGAACGGAATGTAAAACCAGCTACCCCTGGAACATCAACTTTGAACCGTTTCTAATTTTCTATATAATGAAAAACAAACAAGGCTTCAATACAGCCTTGTATATACAAGCTAATTCTAGAGAGTACAGACATATGACAGGAAACACTTTCTAAAGAACAAGCTGCAGAAAATGAAACAGAACAGGAAATTAAACCATATTTGTCCCACGTCAGTAAGTGGTCAAAATGAATACAAGTGACAACCAATCGGATGGACACCAACCCAATCAAGTACTAATCAGAACATAATTAGATAAAGATTCAAACAAAATGAACTAAGTTATACAGAATAACCAAGAGCAAGAGATCAAATTCAGGAAAATTAGAAACGAACTGAAAAGACGATGAGTTTTTAAAAGATTCAGAATAAACTAAGTATGCGAGAAACGAGCGGAGAAAAAAGATTCAGATAAAGAATTACCCACTTCGAAGGATCAGAGGAATGAGTGGCGGAGAAGAATGTCTTGAGCGGAGCGGCTCAAGAAGCAGAGAGAGAGAGAGAGAGAGAGAGAGAGAGAGAGAGAGCAACGGAGGTCAAGAAGGGACACGAATTATCCAGCTCGCTTGGAATCTGCTCCTACAACGGCTATGGACGAAAGCTCCGATTGACATTGAAGCAGAGTGAATTATCCACGCCTTTAAAATATATAAATGAGACGTAGAAATTATTTATTCACTTCTCACCTCACAAACACAAATGAATGAGACGTGCAAAGTAGCCTATTTCTTACAAATATATATATGAGATGCGGAACGCCTCACAAATATAAATAGGACATAGAAAGTGGCCTATTTTTTTAATTATCTACATCTCACAAATATATATAATTAATTAATGTAGAAATTTTTTTCCGCCTTTATTTTAGTTATATTTTAATTATCCACATCCCGCCTTTATTTACAACTTTTATTTCACTAAAATCCACATATCATAAGTAAAAATGAGACGTTAAAACTTTTTGGTATCCGCATACTTCTCTACATTTTTACAGTTTTATTACCGCTTTTTTTTCTTAACTCTATTGTTTGAAAAATAAACGTTAAGTGGAGACGTAGATAATATTTTTTGTATTAGTGAATATTACGAAGGAAAACTTAAAAAAATGGTAAAAGAAATCATTTTCTTCCGTCTTAAATATAAGACATATTAACCTAATTTGATTAGATTAATGATGATGTTAAGTAGGTTAGTTAAAATTACATGAAATTACCAAAGCACCCTAACAATCTTGAAAAAAATTGAGAACAATTAGAAAAGTATCTTATATTTAGAACTAAACCCACCTCCCTAAATAAGTCTTATATTTAGGACCAGAGGAAGTATTATTTTTGGGAACTTTTCCACCTAGTATTTTTTCCTCTCTAATTTTCTCTCCATTTAAGCATAGGGTGATAGTTAGGCTCCACATAAAGCCAAGTAGACTAGGTGTGATGGGATGAGGGGCCTGCACCATGTAGGGTGAGACTAACACAAGTCCTCTTTTCTTTAATCTCCATAGTTTAATTTCTATTCATCACCCTTAGGTAAAGGTTAAAAAGACGGTTTATGCATAAGACTCCATCAGATGGTGTGTGAACCTTACATTACAAGAAGATAGTGCATGATTTAAATTTTATAATGGTGAAGGTTGTCACCATATCTGATATAGAAGTCACAGGGTCCAAATATAGGAAATAAGCTCTTCACTTAGCTCGTTAGGGTAAGATTACTTACTCTAATCCTCCCCATATCCCACTTGATTGGAGCTTTATGCACTTTTTTTTATTTTTTTTCTATTTACCTATACAGCTTGCTCTCGTTATATCAATATGTATTTGATCATATGTATGTGTATACATACACAGATAGCTAGTATGGGGGAAGCAGTTGACATAAACGAAGGATTCAATCACATCACAGTGGATATAAAATCTCTGACAAATTCACTTGTACAAAGTCTGGGAGACAAATTGGAGAATCTTCCTCCTTTATCCTCCAAATGTAGCATCTGTACAGTTCCTGTTCATCTCCGAGAACGAAATGAGAAAGCCTTCACTCCTCGAGAAATTTCAATTGGTCCACTTCATCACAACAATGGCAGCCTCAAACACATGGAACAACACAAACTGAGGTTACTAAAGAACTTCCTTTCACGTGCACAGGTAAGCCTAAACGACTGTGTTCAACTTCTGAAGAATAGAGAAGTATACTTACGAAACTGTTATGCAGATCCCATTGAATTTGACTGTGACAAGTTCATTGAGATCATTCTTGTAGATTCTGCTTTCATTCTTGAATTATTCTTCAGAAACATCTCAACAGATGATGGGAGCAATAATAGTTATAAGAACCACTTGCTGCAAGATCATCACTATGATCATTTTTTCGGTGGCCCATGGAAGCTTCGGTTCATTAAAACCGATATGCTTTTACTAGAGAATCAAATTCCTTATTTTGTCCTGGAAGACCTTCTTTCACTGACCAAATTAGACATTCTTCCCATGAAGAATGATGTTCGCCGTTCCACGATCAAGCTAACCTACGAGTTCTTCAAAAGGAAACTGAATCTGTTAGACATTGATAACTTTGATGTTGAGGAAAAAGTTGGTGAACTTGAAATACAACATTTTGTTGATTTTGCGAGAATATGTTACGTGCCACGTGTATTTCCATGCAAGAACAAGCTAAAGTGCATGAGCATGCCAAGAGCAACAAAGTTACGTGAAGCAGGAGTGAAGTTCAAGGTGATAAACAATGGGAATCCATTCGATATGAGATTCAAAGATGGGGTGTTGGAAATCTCACGGCTGGGGATAAAAGATGCGACAGAAATTATTCTGAGGAATCTGATTGCATATGAACGTTGTCACTTGCATGATAATTATGTGAATGATTATGTGTTTGTTCTGGACCGTCTGATTGAAACAGCTGGTGATGTGGAGTTAATGATGCATTATGGGATTATTGAGTCCAAGTTATCTGGAACTCATGAAGTGGCTTCTACGATCAACAAGCTTTCACCAGGAATAACTATGGCGAGAAGACGGTTTTACTTCTCAGAACTGTGTGAGAAGGTGGATGGTTATTATAGAGTGCCTTGGCATAGATGGAGGGTCACTTTGAAAGAGGACTATTTTAAGAATCCTTGGGCTGTTATCTCTGTTATTGCAGCAATTTCACTTCTTTTACTCACCTTCCTCCAGACTCTTTATACAGTCATGCCCTTTTATCGAAGTTAGCTATGTTCTTCTCTGATTAACTAGCAGATCGATCACTTACAAGTGTGTATGTGTGTGTCACCTATCTCTCTATGTGTGTATAATAATAAGTGAGAGAGAGATTGATGTTTTAATGTTTATAGCAGATCCAGAGAGAAGGTGGTTTTGGATTTGCTGAGTCTTGTACAGGTTGGTCGTCAAAATATATACAAGTAATGGAAGTTTGTGTTGTGAAGATATGTGCCTTGATAAATCTGCGTTCAAACTTAATACTCGCTCCGGTCCTAAATTTGTGTTGTGAAGAAAATGGTTTTTATAATAACTTAGCATAATGGATGATGAAAGAAGAAGATTCCAACTGAACAGGACACAGAAACACAAAAAAGAACAACAGACCAAATACAGATGATAACTGATGATGGTGAAAGCTGTAGATGCTTAAAACAAAAAGAAGATGGAGAACGTTCATAGAAAAGCTACTAGCGAGACCGCAGAAAAAGAGAGTGAAAGCCCTCCCTCTGAAAACTCAGAGCACGCAAGTCCCTAATAATAAAGACGGCTTTGCTAGTTAATTAGCTATCAGAATTTGACCAGCTTTCGGGGTTACTTCTGTTTTCCACTCGCAACGTATAAAACAAGACGACATTGTTAAATTCAGCAAAACATAACAGTAGTACTCCCCCTCGTCCACACACACACACACACACACGTACGTATAAGACTAAAAAAATTTGAATAGTTCCATCCCTTTTGTCTTGTTAAATTTGTCAAAATATTTAATGAACTTTTTCTAACTTTACCCATTATTATTCTCTCTATTCACATTCTCTTTCATACTTATACTCATTTATGACACTATTATCATCTCTCTCTCTCATACCTTTTCTTTTTTGCCATCCATCTCTTATATACCATTTTGTTCTTTATTATAAGTCCACCCTAACTACTTCTCACATACCAATGGGTGGAAGTAATAGCATTAAATATGAATTATTTTTAAAAAAATTTCCAACTTTGCTCTTATTTATGAATATGTGTGAAAATATTATGTTATGCATTATAAATCTTCTTTCTCATCTTTTCTACCACTCTGTTCCTTATTATAAGTCTAACTTTCATAAATTTTTTGTTCCAAAATATAAGTCTACTTTGGGATCAATTAATTCTAATATAACTATTTTACCCCTATGCTGGAAACAAGAAAGATGAGAAAGAAGGCTTATAATGTATAAAATATTATTTTAACACATATTCTTAAATAAGGACATAGTTGGGAATATTTTTGAAAATATGCAATATTTAATGTTATAACTTCCACTCTTTGGTATGTGAGAAGTAGTTTGGGTGGACTTATGATAAAGAACAGAGTGGTATTTCTGACATAAGGGTTAAATAGTCACAATAGCATTAATTTATCCCAAAGTGGACTTATATTTAGGAACACAAAATTTGTGATAGTTAGACTTATAATAAAGAACAGAGTGATACTCAATCATAAATAAAGATAAATAAAAAAAACAAAATTGTTTTTAACATATTTATCAATCTCACCCACTTTTTTATTTTACTTTCTTTCCTCGATGACTTGACTAGTTGACTTGTCCACTGGCTCACTGAGAATACATAATTGTGTGAACGGTGACCACAAGTTCCTCAGTCGACACAGACTCAAACCTCCGATCGAGGAAGAAGAAGGGCGACCAGTTCATCATTAATTTCTCTGCTTCTGTTTTGGTTCAATAATTTCTCTGCTTCTTCCTCACTCAAAATGTAAGTTTCCATTCTCTCGACCTAATTACTTTCTCTTTGCCGATTTTTGAATCGACGAATCGTTCTTCTTCTTCTGTTCCTCATATATATATGACGTTGACTTTTTATTCTGCATATATAGTTGAGTCCATATCTTCACTATTCACACTACTTGAATTGAAGCTATCTTTCTTCAAGGCCGTCAACATCCTGTTTTCTCTCTTTTAATGCAAGTTTTGATTTCTCTCTCGTCCTTGTGCTCTCACAAAACTTTTAGTTTTTGTTGGAAATATGAGATGCTATGGCTGTTTGTTTGTTGGGTAATCGTTTGGATGGAAAGAAAATTAGAGTGAGGGGAAGCTAGGGGATGGAATATTAGGAAGGAAAGCTTCCAAACACGGTAAACACAAATTACTAGTTCGGAGCATTTTCCCACCTACTATTATTTCCTCCCTAATTTTCTACCCATTCAAACATAGGGTGATGGTTATACTGTACTCTACATAAAGGCATGTGGATTAGGTGTGATGGAACATGGAGTCCTCAATATTTAGAGAGAGATTAACACAAGTCCTCTTTTCTTTATTAGTCCCCATGGTTTAAGGACTATTCATCACCCTTGAGGAAGGCTATAAAGGCAGTTTAGTGTATAAGGCTCCCACTGGATGAAGTTTAAGGAGAGTCAGGTGTAAATAGCTTTACCTTGTAAGCGAAAAGACTATATCCAGTATTTGAGTTTTGGAGCAATGCTATAAGTTATTGTCATATGTGATATAGAAATCATGGGCTCAAATACGAGAAATAAGGCTCTACTTGTTGGGGTGAGGCTGTTTACGTCATATAATCCCCAAACCCTACCTGTGGAAGCCTTGTGCACCGCTCGCCTCTAATTGTTTCACCTCTTTTTATGCAATATGAAATATACAATTTGTTCGCCTTGTAGCAACATTTGAAGATATGTATGTACCCGCACACAGATAATATGGGAGAAGCAGTTGACATAACCGAAGGATTTAATCCAATCACTGTGGATGTGAACTTTCTGTCAGATTCACTCGTAAAAAGTCTGGGAGACAAGTTGGAGAACCTTCCTCCTTTATCCTCCATATGTAGCATCTGCACAGTTCCTGTTCATCTAAGAGAACGAAATGAGAAAGCCTTCACCCCTCGAGAAATTTCAATTGGTCCAATCCATCACAACAGAGACAACCTCAAACACATGGAACAACACAAACTGAGGTTACTGAAGTACTTCCTGTCACGTGCACAGGTAAGCCTAAACGACTGTGTTCAACTTCTGAAGAAGAGAGAAGTATACTTACGAAACTGTTATGCAGATCCCATTGAATTTGACAGTGACAAATTCATTGAGATCATTCTTGTAGATTCCGCTTTCATTCTTGAATTATTCTTCAGAAACATCTCATCAGATGATGATGATGACGATACTAAGAAACACTTGCTGCAACATCATCACTATGATCATTTTTTTTGTGGCCCATGGATGCTTCGATTCATTAAAACCGACATGCTTTTGCTAGAGAATCAGATTCCCTTTTTTGCCCTGGAAGACCTTCTTTCATTAGCAAAATTAGACATTCTTCCCGTAAAGAACGATGTTCGCCGTTCAGCGATCAAGCTAACCTACGAGTTCTTCAAAAGGAAACTGAATCTGTTAGACATGGATAATTTCGATATTGAGGAAAAAGTTGGTGAACTTCAGATACAACATTTTGTTGATTTTGCTATAATATGTTACGTGCCACGTGTGTTCCCAAGCAAGAACAAGCTAAAATGCATGAGCATGCCAAGAGCAACAAAGTTACGGGAAGCAGGAGTGAAATTCAGGGTAATGAACAATGGGAATCCATTCGATATGAGATTCAAAGATGGGGTGTTGGAGATCTCACAGCTGAGGATAAAAGATGCGACGGAGACTATTCTGAGGAATCTGATTGCATACGAACGTTGTTACTTGCATGACAATTATGTGAATGATTATGTGTTTATTTTGGACCGTCTGATTGAAACAGCAGGTGATGTTGAGTTATTGTTACATTATGGGATTATTGAGTCCAAGTTATCAGGAACTCAAGAAGTAGCTAATACGATTAATAGGCTTTCTCCAGGAATAACAATGGCGAGAAGAAGGTTTTACTTCTCAGAACTGTGTGAGAAAGTGGGTGGTTATTATAGAGTTCCTTGGCATAGATGGAGGGTCAATTTGAAAGAGGACTATTTTAAGAATCCTTGGGCTGTTATATCTGTTATTGCAGCAATGTCACTTCTTTTACTCACCTTCCTCCAGACTTTTTATACAGTCATGTCTTTTTATTGAAGCTAGTCATAGTATGTGTATATATTCTTCTCTGCTTAATTAATTAGCAGATCGATCACTTAGAAGTAAAAAAGTGTGTGTGTGTGTGTGTGTGTGTGTGTGTGTGTGTGTTGTGTCACCTATCTCCCTGCGTGTATATATAATAAGAGAGGGATTGATATTTTAATGTTTATAGGCAGATCCACTGAGGTGGTTGGATTTGCTGTGAGTGTTATACAAGTTGATTGTCAAAAATATATACAAGTAATGGAAGTTGGTGTTGTTATGTGCCTTGATAAATCTCTATTCAAACTTAATATTACATTACTATATTTCTTAAGCATATTCGCCTACCTATTTCTAATTAAAAGTATATTCGTTACATATATTTTCAATCATCCATATTCGTCTAACTTATATATGTACGTTTTAGTTTTTATAGATTTAGAAGAAAGATAGTGAGAGACAAAAAAAAAAAAAAAAAAACCAACCCTGTAAACAAGTTGACTCCTTTGAAAAAATAAACAAGATATCTCGTTCACATCCTGGCTTCGTTTTAATCCTTTGTCCCATTTCATTTTTAATTTTTCAGGTCAGGACGCGGAATAAACCTATCATGTTCCCACATCTCATCTTGTGAACACAACTAATCATGGTGAATATTGAAAATGTATTCTCCTTTAAATAACATGGCCGTATTGAAGAATCAAGCTTTATTAATAAGAATCATTATTAAGTACTCCCTCCACTAACATATACAAGTCATAACTCTTTAAAATTAGAGCTGGTCTCATTTTTCCATCTATTAATATCATTTTCAGACCATCTTTTTCAACTCACGCTCTATATATAATCATAAAGATATGATCAAGGCAGCCCGATGTACAAAACTGTCGCTAACTGGGTAGAGTTTAAGGAAAGTCAAAATAAATATACGTAGCCTTACCTTACAAATGAATATGCCCCATGATTTGAACCAACAATTTTATAGTCAAATGGCAAGAACATTTTTGGTTGCTCCAAGACTCTCTATAAATAATGATCTACGAGAATTGTGGAAAAATTGTGGAATCTACAAGACTCTCAATATGAAATGGATTCAACCTCCCAATTATTGTGTTCCGTGTTCATCATCACTTGTTGTCGTTTATTATTAAAAACGACTTTGCTATTTAACTATCAAAATTGGCTAAGTAGAGTTTGAGGCATTTAATGCGACTTCTTTCATTTTTTTTTTTTGGGTAAAAGGGTAAATTTATCCATGAATTTTTCTCATATTGGCATCCAACACCAAATTTGGGTCTATAGTATTAATGCCTATTACCTTTCTCAAAAGGCCTAAAATTGCCATTGCCATCAAAGGAACCCAACGTCCGTTACTTTTGCAATGTAAGTCCCACTTTCGTTGTCCATCTGTACATTATACCTAGTTTGACGGATGAAACATGTCAGGTGAAAGACGTCTTCTCCCATTAAACCCACCACCAAGCCCCAGCCCCAGCCCCTCTGCATTTGTTCTTTAACTAATGTGCTGATGGATTCGCCGAGGCCGTAAGGGGAGAACATCATGTGGAGGAGGGGCGACGGCGAATGCTGTTATCAAATGGTGGGTGAACCGCTGCCAAGTTCAAAGAAGCTTACCTGATACCCTTTCTACTGTGATGACTGCATGTTTCACACTCATTATCTTATCCATTCAAACAGTGAACTCTGTTTTCTGAGACTTGTTTTTGGCATTAAGTTGCAATTTTTTTCACTTTTGTGTATGAATTTATTTTCATTGATAGTTTTTTTCTTTTTTAAAAAAAAACAAGAAGATCAAGTGGGTTGTGTTGGGTGAGTTTCTACCTGGAGAGAATCACCACACTGATGAAGGAGGAGGTTTGATCAGGAGGAACAGAGACCCAAGTTCCATCTCTGAGATGTTTTCCTTGTGCAAATATATGGGACTATGACATGGTCCTGTGCAGGATGCGAAAGAGGATATCCATGTGTTGAAACAAGAAACTGGAACTTTGCAAAAGGGTCTCAGGTAAGTTATACAATTTAATTAATGATATTAAATTAACAAAAAAAATATTTCATTGAATTAAGAAACTTCAGCTCCATGCCTCACTTCACGAGAACAAGGCGCCAACTCAGGTTGCAGGGGAGATTTTATCATTCTTCACAAGATGGACATATTAATGTACATATAGATAACTTAAATTGGGACCCACGTTGCAAAAGAAACGGACATTAGTCTCCTTTAATGGCCATGGCAATTTTGAGCATTTTCAGGAAGGTGATAAATGGACCTAAGAATAGTTTTTGTTGCTGGATGTCATATAAGAAAAGTTCATGGGTAAATTTACCCTTTTACCCTTCGTTTTTTAATATAATGCTCCAATTTCTTCTACTTACCTTCGCCTAAACTTAAGATGCAGTCATGTCCTGTTGTTGAAGTTAGTATACACACACACAAACGCGCTCGTATGTGTAAGTAGGCTTATCTGCTCTGCTTACAAATATACATGTCTATTTAATTTGTGTGCGTCCGTGTGTCTCTATCTTCATGTATTGTTGGATTTTGTTGTGAGGATCGTACAAGTTGGTTGTTAAAAATGTTCATTCATGCAAGTTGGTGTATTTTTAGTGAATGCATGTGCCTCTTGATGATGTTCGGATATAAAGTCTATCTTGGAGGTACAATGACATGGGAGGAAATATCTTGAGGTACAACAAGAAGCTAATTAACTAGCAGACCTCTTTATTAAACTCTCTTGTTTGATTCATTCCTTTTTTTTTTTAATTTAGTTATTTGAATATATAGAATTCTAAATAAAAGTCAACAAAAGTTGATGTAACTTATAAGAATATCTTGAAGTGCTGAAGAGGTTTGTACTGAATACTGATATCAATATTGGAATTGCCATTTTGTTTTTGTACTCCAACAATGACATTGGCGTTAAAAACTTCCAATTGAGTATTTTTTTTTTCTTTGTATTGTTATCATAAGGGGTATTATAGCCTTTTGATAATTTCTCACTTATAAGAAAAATAATTAATACGAAGATTTTTTTTTTCTTTGGCTATCAGAATAATATAATATAAATTATTTAGATGAAAGGTGCACTGTAATCCAAAGACCAAAAAAAAAAAAGTAAACACAAGTGAAACACAAAGCATATTTATAATTAATTAAAACCAAGAAGGTAAAACAAAGGCATTATATAGCTGTTGCAACAATGACGGAGATCGCCACATCCAATGAGAAGGACATGTATATAAATATATTACAAATACGCAAGTATATATAATATGTAGAAATTCTTGCGTGAACCTAGCACACCAAGTCATTTGTAGTATGATGAATCACAAGTAAATACATTAAATCTCACGTGAGAATTTTAAATCTGACTTGGCACACTAAAAAAAAACTAACTGATAAATTTTTTTCAACTTATAAAATAAAATAATATTAAAAACATGATATTTACATTTTTGGGGTGCCAAATCATATTGAAAATTCTAATTCATACTTTATATATTTACTTTGTAATTAGTCAGACCACATATGACATGGTATACCGGATTTAAGCAAGAATTCCTCGGATATGATCTCATGCAGTATTAGCAATGGGGGCCCACCAAGTATGCTTATCTGAAAGCCCATATACAAAAAGAGTGAGTAGTTTCTGAGAAGTTTCCTTTGTAAGCATGATGTTTGTATGATTGACAAATCTCTGATTTGTAATGTTTTTATATGCTTAAATCGAGGCAATTAACATGATTAAGATGTTAGTTTTGGTCTGATAATGTCAAATTGAATATCTCAAACTCTCAAGTAAAATAAGTGTAAAATTAGGAGTAATTAGCCATAATTGTAGATTAATTGTACTAATTAATTTATAGGGCTATTTGATCTTGGTTTTATCCTATTTTCACTTGCAGGGTCGCTCAGGACCAAACAATCGGACCCGGGATGCAGAAGAAGGCCAAACAAAGGAGCAGAGCAAAGTGACTTCGCCGCGGCGAACTGACGGCGAAAGAAGCTCCAAAGAAACAGAGAAGAATGTAGTCCGCCGTGGGTTTCGCCGCGGCAAACCCACGGCGAACAGGCCACAACTTCCAGAGGCTACATGACTTCGCCGCGGCGAAGTACGTTTCTGCAGAATTTTTCAGTCGCGAATTTTGGGCCTGTTTTGGATCCAACCCAATACCCACTCACTTGACCCGATTTAGGGAAGATAAAACACGAAACTTAGCCTCATTAGGGAGATTTGGCTCACAATTTACACACCCAAGCCCTAGCTCTCTCTTCTCTCTTCTCCATCTTCATCTTCTTCATTCTTCTTCCATCCTTCCATGGATTCCACACATTCCTTCCTTGTTGTTCGTTCTTTCATGAGGAGTAGCAGCTAGGCTCCACCATTCTTGGTGGTGAGAGCCAAGGGATGAGCTTGAAGCTTCAATAGGGGAGTTTTCTTAGTTATAATCCTTTCCCATTTGTTGTATTTATGCTTTTCTAGGTTTTTAGGGTTGCATTTATGACATTTTGGTGGATTGTATTAATTGCTATTGCATTTGGTTGAGGTGCATTTATGGCACTTAGTTGGATGCATTTATGACATTAGGGTTAGAACTTATGTTTGTATTTATGTTGTTTCCTTCTTGTATAATGCTTGACATTGCTACTATTAGCTTTGAGTTTAATGAAATTTATGTGTTCATAGTTTTGTTATTCTCTTGGTGAAAATTATGTGCTAATGCAAGGTGGCTTGGTTAGTGGATTAAGAATGTTAAGTTGTTTGCTTTAGGGAGATGGCATAAGAATCAATTGGTTGTGTTGAGACATTGGGTAAACACTCTCTAGGTCCTAATTTATTGTATGGGTGGCCATCAATGGATTAGGGTTTAGAGAGAAATTTAGAGCAATTATGGGGTGGCCCAAATTGTGGATTTAAAGTCTTGCATAATCAATTATTTCTTGATTTGGAACTTAATCTACTTGGGTTAAATTAAGTAATGTGCGGGGTTCCGGCATTAATTAAGTTAACCCAAGCCTAGCCTAGAGGGGTTCCTCTAGGGTTCTTTAGAAATCAAACAAACTCCTCGAAAACCTTTTGAAGCAATGATTCCCAAAGCTTTCATTCATCAACAATGACCTTTATCCCATTTTCATCCAAATCTCACTTTTAACTCTAATCTTTTACTTTACCTTTGCATATACTAAACTTCTTATCAAAACCAAACAAAAAAAATGCTTTATACCCGTCTTTTCAAGTTTACATTTTAGCTATTAGGTAACATATTACACTAGGCTCCTTGAGATCGACACCCCGGGTTAGCTTCCACTAACCCCTCGGGTTTAATTTCTTGGAGAGCGGACTCAAGGCGGCACTGCTCCAAACCTGAACCCTTAATCAATTTCCGAGCTCTTCAATGATCTGGTCTTCAATATTAGGCGATGACTTCTTCATTGTGGGCAGTTTAAACAAATGAAGTGCTACCTCCAACCCATATTAAGAGAGAACTTTTACAAAAATAATTTGGACTTAATATAAGAGGTTAATGGATAAATAATGTTTATTTTTCAATCAAACCCTTTATTAAAAAAAATAAAAAGACAGTCTTTTAAATGCAAATAAAGAGAGAAGAGAGGCAGTAGTATGTAATAACTAATAAATAAATAAAGTAAGGAGAAAAAAAATATAATATACTAGTTTGTTTTTATTTTATTCAACTTCCTGCGTTTTGTTTTATTATTTCCTTCCATCCTAAATATTCCTATATTACCTATTTACCTAATCAAATTAGATCAGGGAGATTATTTAAGTAAGTTAAGATGACATATTTTTAAACCACCATAATCATCTTCATTTAATCCCTTACTTCTTTTCATACTTAATTAATGTCGAGAAAATATTAGAGATAATTTTAAAAAATTCATTTAAAATAGAAATAAGAACATTTATCATAAAAATCAACCCCCAAATATATTCTCCACTAAGTACAACGGTGAAATATTTTTTATTAGTATTGTTATTATTATTACTCCCTCGGTTTCTAAATATAAAATCTTAAGAAAACTAAATAAATTATATATAAATAAATTTATGTGGAATTTTTCTCAACAAATCATCTAATAATACACAAACTATATTATAATTAAGTGATTCATTTAGCTTCCTTAATTTCTCAATGAAGTTAATTAGATCTTATATCTAGGAATGAAAAGAAAAAAGGAGTATCATTATTTTTAATTTTATTTTTATTTTTTCCCCTCTTCTTTGCCACAGCCAAGAAGAGACTTCGGTTTGAAGAATTGGGGAGACCTAGCTAACAAAAATTGGTCCAATTAGTAAAAGGGTTTGATTCATAACTATATGATTGTGGGTTGGTTGGAATCCTACATATGTGAAGACTTTATTGGTGACGATCCGTAAGCATTATATGGTTATCCAAAATATAACTCAACTAAACTTACTTTTGTCAATAAAAAAAAGAAAAAAGAAAAAGAAATGAGGAGAGCTGAAAAAGCTACGAAGAAAGCAATGGGGAGTTCAGTGGTCAACAATCACTGTTCATCGCGAGTCTTCTTCAACCAGCGAGGGCGATCGGAGTGAGGACGGAAGGAAGTCCCATTGCCGTAACTGTTTTTAACTTCTTCTGTGAGCTCGACGCCGACTGGGTCTTCCTCCTCCTCCTCCTTTGAGGGTGAGGGGGGAGAGAACGCGATTTAGGAAGGATCGGATCAGATCAGAGGACGCTGCTGTTTCTTTATTCTTCATGGCTTCTTTCTCTAATCTCTTCTCACCTCCACTCTCTTCTAGGTATTCATTCCCCCTTCCGTTGATGGATTCTTGATTCTGCTTGTAGTTTAATTTGTGTGTTTTGTTTGTTTGTACAACTATGATTAGATCCTGTTTTCACTGATTGTTGCTTGTGATTCATGTTTATTTTTGTTACTTGTTTACTTCTTGTCTACTTGATGCTTGATTAACTTTAAGTACGCATTTGGGGAATTTATATTGACCTTAATTAATTGGACCATTGGATTGAGTAATATTGGATTAGAATCTATTCCAATTTTTCATTAGGATTGAGATATACATAATGGACCCATATAGTTATGCTTAGAGTGAAATTGAATTAATATTGCCTCTTGAGTGGTTAGTTTAGGAATTACTCTGTTAATTGGAGAGAGTTATAAGTGGACCGGAAGACACACTTTTGATACTCTAGATTAACGGAATTGACATCAAGGCTTATTAAATCAGTATAAAAAAAAGGTTTATGATGCTAGTAACGGATTGGTAACTCTTAAGTTATCCTTTTGGTATTTGTAGTAGTGAGCTGGAGAAATTCTTTGTTTTAACTTAATTTTTTTTAGTTCTCTTCACTCCTTTCGATTATCTTTGTGTCTTGCTCAAGTTAAATGAAAGTGTCAGCACACAAGTCCCACGGGACTTGTTAAAAAAATTGGATTATTCACAGCATTTAGTTTGATTAATCGGCAACAAATTGTCGAATCTTTGTTCTGTGTCAGAGATGCATATGGATGGAATGAGACAAGCGAATGCAAATGTTGGTTGGACCGAAAATATTGATTCTTCCCTAAATAATTGTTTTTCTTATGTTTATCATGGAGAGAGTCATTTATATGAGCAGTGTCCATATAACACAAAGAAGTCATTATGTGCGAGATGATTTCCCTTGGAAACGAACTGGTTTTGATCATTCTTTTTCATTGAAATGCTTAGCACAAAAATGATAAATTTAGGAGAATCATTAATGTAGAATTAAATTAAATCTCTTGTCAAACTCATCCCGTGGAGGTAATAGCTTTTTTTCTTTCCAGCTTTACTTCCTCATTTGTTGTGATGAAATATATACAACTTGTCTTCCAGTTTAAAATTTGAAGATACATACACATGTCTCCTTATTTTAAAGTTTGAAGATTTATACATATATCTCCTTATTCCAAAATTTGAAGATTCATATATATATATATATAATATAGGTAATGGGGGAAGCATCAGTTGACATAACCCAAGGATTCAATCACATCACTGTGGATGTGAAATTTCTGTCAGATTCACTCGTAAAAAGTCTGGGAGAAAAATTGGAGAACCTTTCTCCTTTATCCTCTAAATGTTGCATATGTTCAGTTCCAGTTCATCTACGAGAACGAAACGAGAAAGCCTTCACTCCTCGAGAAATTTCAATTGGTCCTCTGCATCACAACAATGGCAACCTCAAACACATGGAACAACACAAACTGAGGTTACTAAAGGACTTCCTGTCACGAGCTAAGGTAAGCCTACATGACTGTGTTCAGCTTTTGAAGAAGAGAGAAGTGTGCCTACGAAACTGTTATGCAGATCCCATTGAATTTGACAGTGACAAGTTCATTGAGATCATCCTTGTAGATTCAGCTTTCATTCTTGAATTATTCTTCAGAAACATCTCATCATCAGATGATGACAATAGTAATAAGAATCACTTGCTGCAAGACCATCACTATGATCATTTCTTTGGAGGCCCATGGAAGCTTCGGTTCATTAAAACCGACATGCTTTTACTTGAGAATCAACTTCCATTCTTCGTCCTCGAGGACCTCCTTTCATTAATAAAATCAGACATCATTCCTATAAAAAATGATGCCCGGCGTTCGGCAATCATGCTGACCTATGAGTTCTTCAAAAGGAAACTGAATCTATTAGACATAGATAACTTCGATATTGATGAAAAAATTGGTGAGATGGAAATACAACATTTTGTTGATTTTGCCAGAATATGTTATGTGCCACGTGTGTTCCCATGCAAGAACAAGCTAAAATGCATGACCATGCCAAGAGCAACAAAGTTACGTGAAGCAGGAGTGAAGTTCAAGGTGATGAACAATGGGAATCCATTTGATATGAGATTCAAAGATGGGGTGTTGGAAATCTCACGGCTGAGGATAAAAGATGCTACAGAGACTATTCTGAGGAATCTAATTGCATACGAACGCTGTCACCTGCATGATAATTATGTGAATGATTATGTGTTTATTCTGGACCGTCTGATTGAAACAGCTGGTGATGTGGAGTTACTGATGCATTATGGAATTATTGAGTCCAAATTATCAGGAACACAGGAAGTGGCTACTTCGATCAACAGGCTTTCGCCAGGAATAACAATGGCGAGAAGAAGGTTTTACTTCTCAGAACTGTGTGAGAAAGTGGATGGTTATTATAGAGTGCCTTGGCATAAATGGAGGGTAACTCTGAAACAGGACTACTTTAAGAATCCTTGGGCTGTTATATCTGTCATTGCAGCAATTTCACTTCTTTTACTCACCTTCCTCCAAACATTTTATACAGTCACGTCCTTTTATGTTAGCTAATATGTGTAAATAGGCTTCTCTGCATATTTAGCAGATCGATCTCTTACTCTGTGTGTGTGTGTGTCACCTATCTCTCTATGTATATACAAGTAAGAGAGAGATTGATATGTTTCAATGGACAGATCCACAGAGAAGGTTGGATTTGCTGTGACTAATGTACTATATATTGATTGTTAATAATAAGTAATGGAAGTTGATGTTGTTGTGAAGATATGCTTTAATAACTATATTGCATTATTTCTGATGTATATTTATATGTGTTTGTGTACATCCGCCTGCCTACATCTGAACGAATAACATGTATAAAAATTAACATGTCACTTGAAATTGAATTCATATTAATTGATCTTTTGGTTATTTTGTGCAAAAAAAATATATTACATAAATTATTATTTTTTTATCTTGACTCACAAATGTGAAATATTAGAGGAAATTTTGTGAAAAAAATTTTGCATCCTGGGGATTTTGTTGGTACAACGGTGCTCTGGGCTAACTGTTCCTAATTTGGACATGCCTAATCTCGTATTTTTCAAAAAAAAAAAAAAATACGATTAACGAGTACACTGCTTAATCTTATGCTACAGTATTTCCTCTCCCCTACTATAATAGATAAGTGATGGATTTTCTGAAAATCCTTTTTTCCTCTGTCTATTTTTTACTTCGTATACCACTCTGTCTCTTATTATAAGTCTAATTACTACAATTTTTTGTTCCTAAATACCCCCTCCGTCCCATAATATAAAGTCCATTTTTTTAATGAACTTATCCCAAAATATAAAATTCTATTTGACTCTGTTTGAGTAATGTAATTTTTCCCATTTTACCCATGCATTAATTTCTCTCGCACATTTTCTTTCATCTTCTTTTCATAATTACCATCTCTCTTACTCATTCATAAATAAGGGCACTTTTTAAAAAAAAAATGGAATAGTATATTTCCTATACATTTATTATTTTTAACTAACTTTAACTAATTTTTAATGAAACCGCAATTCGGTTAAAAAAAAACCTTATATATTGGGATGAAGGGAGTATACATTTAGTTTGGGATCAATTAATGTTACTGTAATTATTTTACCGATATATTGGAAACAAGGAAGATGAGAGAGAAGGTTTATAATGCATAAAATATTATTTTAACACATATTCTTAAATAAGGGTAAAATTAAAAATATTTTAAAGATAGGGTGTATTTAATACTATAACTTCCTATTCTTAATATCTGAAAAGTAATTAGAGTTGACTTGTGATATATTTTACGGGAGTCAAAATATGAGTAAGTATGTTCGGAACTTCTATTGTTAATCTTTCAAAGCTGAACAAGAAAAGTAAGTCCAAAGAATTCAATAAGGTAGGTCGGTAGCAGCCACCATTGACCAGGTTCTTGTTGGCCTATGTTAGCAACTTGCAATCATTATCATTGGCTTCTTCCACGAAGGAAAACAAAAAAAAAAGTTTATAATGAAAGATTCAACTATTCGAGGGACATCTATGTCCTCTTTGGAGATTACAAAGTACATCGGAGAAGAACAAACTCAGGAGGAAGACAAGGAAGGCCCATTTCATCATTCCTGGTTCCCTCAAAATGTAAGCTCTTCACCTTCACTCATCAATTTCTCTTTCCTTTTTCTTCATACTATCTATGATTTCTGTCCTACAATTTTGGCTTCTGATGTTCATGTTTCTATTATCTCTCATAACAATGTAGAAATTAATTCTATCAATTCATGTTTTTGTTTGCATAAATGTGGTTGTAGTGACCAAATTCGAACATAAGAGAATAATGGAGGAGGTAAACAATATAACAGAAGGATCGAACCATATCAGTATCGATGAAAGAGTATTATCAAATTCACTTGCTAGACGTTTGAAAGACAAACTGGGGAAACTATCTCCTTTGTCACCTGAATGCTGTATATATAGAGTTCCTGCAGAATTACGTGAAGGAAATGAAAAATCTTTCACTCCTCAGGTTATTTCAATAGGTCCTCTTCATCACAATAATGAGAAGCTTAAAGATATGGAAGAACATAAAATGAGATTCTTCAATGATTTTCTCTCAAGAGCACAAGTAAGCATAGATGACTGTGTTGAACTCTTGAAGAGAAGAGAAGTGAAGTTGAGAAATTGTTATGCAGATCCTATTGAGTTTGATAGTGATAAGTTCATTGAGATCATTCTAGTAGATGCAGCTTTCATTGTTGAAGTGTTCTTGAGAAATCATATCGGTCCTGATGATAAAGAAGTTCAGAAGCAGAATCATCATCAACATGATCATTTTTTTGGCAGACCATGGAAGCTACGGTTCATTAAAAATGACATGCTTTTACTTGAAAATCAAGTTCCTTTCTTCATCATTGAGAAACTTCTTTCTCTCACAGGATCATCCATTCCCATAATCAATCTAACCTATGAGTTCTTCAAAACAAGAATGTTTCTGAAGGTTAATGGCTTCAATGTCATGGAAAAAGTTGGTCAATCAGAAATACTACATTTTGTTGATTTTGCCCTAATTTGTCACTTGCCACAAGAGATACCACACAAAAGTAAACTACAGTCTCTAGCTATACCTACTGCAACAC
Source organism: Mimosa bimucronata (assembly GCA_037074515.1). Taxonomy (NCBI): domain Eukaryota; kingdom Viridiplantae; phylum Streptophyta; class Magnoliopsida; order Fabales; family Fabaceae; genus Mimosa; species Mimosa bimucronata. Next base: position 35,483,460 of record CM073444.1, read on the forward strand.
AGTTACACCAAGCAGGGGTGAAGTTCAATGTGAAGCAAAGTAGGGATCTTTTTGATATACAGTTCAAAGATGGAATCTTGGAGATTCCACGCTTGAGAATAAATGATGCAATAGAGAACTTTCTGAGGAACCTCATTGCATATGAGCATTACCATTTGAAGGACAGTTTTGTGAATGACTATGTCTTCATCCTCGATCGCCTTATCAACACGCCTGATGACGTGGAATTGCTTGCTCAGAACGGGATTATTGAATCAAAGTTGGCAGGTAATGAAGAGGTGGCTTCTCTGATCAACAAGTTGTCTCCAGGAATGACTCTGATCAGATTCAATTTCCACTTCTCAGATCTGTGTAAGGAACTGAATGATTACTATAGAGTGCCTTGGCATAAATGGAAGGCAACTTTAAAACAGGACTACTTTACAAATCCATGGGTCATTATCTCTTTAGTTGCAGCAATTGTGCTTCTCATACTCACCATTGTCCAAACATATTATTCAGTGGCTTCTTACTATGTTTGATAGTTGGAGGTGGGTCAAACACATTATAATAATGTCACTGGAAGCACTGGTGGGAAGTTGATCAAGCAGTATAATGTCATCTGAAAAGGGATACCAATGAAAACCCTTAATAAAGTTATTGTGCAGGACTTATTGGTTGTTGACGGAGTACAATGACATTATAATTCAATTATCCGACATTACCTAGTTGGATAAAATTTCGTTTTTGTTGTAAAATATTAGGTGCATGGTTGTTTTTTGTATTAAAAAAACTAGGTGGCTGTATTAAAAAATGTATCGAAGTTGGTGTTTGAGATGTTACCAGTTAATGAAGATATGTAGCTACATAAATTTATAATTGATTTCTAAGCAAATTAGCTGAGAGCGTGGTTCTTGAGCATTTGCCATGTGTTGTACTGATTTGAGGTTGTGAGATTAACTATTAATGTTGAACAGTTCATCTTAAATGGGATAAATGGAGGGATGAGTTTATAATTCCAATTCAACCTGCTACAAGTATCCAATAGTTGGTTTTCACAAAACAGAGGAGTTTTGCTTAATATAACAGAGGGGTTAAAGACATTATAATTGATAAAATGGGCTGAGAGGTGAGGAGCAGAAGCAGGCTTTGGGAATTTCGGTTGGTAGGTGAGATTTTCTTTATACAATAGTTGCAACTTTCATTGTTGAAGTAATATTCTTGAGAAATATAGTTCTGATAACAAGCTACAGAACCAGTATGTTCATTATTTTGACAAAATCACGGTAGCCACAGTACATTAAAAATAATTTGCTTTTCACTAGAAAATTTAATTCATTTCATTATGGAGGATCTCTTTTCATCTTCCATTTCATCATAAATAGTGTTAACCGTTCAAATCAAGCAGATATACAAGTTTTGCAGAACAAGAATTTATTTAAAAGATATTGATAACTTTAACAACGTGGAAAAATTTATCTGGAGAAGTGTTGTATTCTTTATAGTTTGTTATTAAAATGTGAGCTCAAATTTTATAATATTTATATTGGCTAGAGATGTTTTATTATTTTTTACATCAAGTACGAGAGATGTATAGTAACATTTAATCCTTATAAATAAAAGAATTTTCTGTAAAGTTTATATTTATATTGGCTAGGGATGTACTCTTTTTTTTTTTTATAAATTAGGGATGTACTCTTACTTATCACATCAAGTATGAGAAATGTATAGTAATATTTAATATTTTTCATATATTTATATAAGTTCTAAATATAAAAAAATGTACTGAATGAAAAAAAAAACACCAAAAGATGTGTATAATTTTAAAGGGTTAAGTTCCAATTTGTCCGGAAAGCAACTATACTCAAGAGCTTTGGGTATTTGTAAATTTTTTAGGAACAATTTTGCCATAAACACACCGAAATTCCCTCTGCCATTAAAAATGGTAACAATCAATATCAATTTTTCATTCATCAACATTAGTTTTTTATATGTTTAACATGAATTTACTCATTTTTAACATTTTTGAGAAAAAATAGAAAATGGTCCTATGTATAGAAACCAACTCATTTCCCTAATATAGGAACAGAGAGCGAGTAGTAACTCATAAAAATATCTTAGATATTAGCACTCTGGTAGCTCAATAAAATTACATTATCGACCTTTTAATTTGTCCCGCTATAAATATGGTATTTTTGAAATGGTTAATTAATTACAAGTCCCGTAACTCATAAAAATATTCCACATATTAGCGCTCGGTAGCTCAATAAAATTACATCATTGAACTTTTAATTTGTCCCGCTATAAATATGGTTATTTTTTAAAGGGGTAATTAATTACAGGTCCCGTGTAAGGAATTTAATTAAGATGGGGTCCCATGAAATCTCGTAATTAATTTCAAGTCCCTAACACGAAATTGTTACCACATGCTCATTAAGTTGCTATCGTACACCAAACAGTTGTTATCTTCTAATCAAAAGTTGTTATGGAATTCTTAGTCACTAACAACTAAATGAGCAGGCGATAACAACTCTTTGACCTACGATAACAACTAAATGAACATGCGTAACAACTTATGATTTACGATAATAACTAGATGAGCATGTATAACAACTCCTGTTTACTAACAACTTTTGAGATGCCGATAACAACTTCTCATCCAAATCACATTCCAATTCAACGCGTTGCCATGGATATTATTATTATACCAGTAATGCTGAAATCGTGTGGTGTAATCGAGTAATCCAAACGAATTGGAAAAATTTTGAACATTGCTAGTTCAAATTGGGCTCGCTTTAGACTTTTTGGTATTGCGCCGGTGGTGTTTATAGTGGAGGTGTAGGAGAATTTCATCGATATCGAACTTAGATTCCTACGTTTAAAATTATTCTACATCATTTGATTCTGTGTTAATGATGAGAAGCCCTTTGTGATTGAAAGAATTGAGGCTGATCAAAGTAACTTGGAACAAGTCTCCACTGAAACAATTAATGGTTCGCATGTGAATATAGGTAATATGAAAGGTTTGAGTAAGAATAAGATTGAAAAGGAGGTGACAGATATTGAAAAGGAAGCTTGGGAGTTGCTTAGAGGTGCGATTGTCACATTCTATAGGAATCCAATTGGTACCATTGCAGCTAATGATCCTGCTGACAAACAGCCAATGAATTATGATAAAGTCTTTATCCGTGATTTTGTTCCACCAGCACTTGCCTTTCTGCTCAATGGCCAAGGAGGATTTGTCAGGTCTTTTTTTGCTTTACACATTACAGTTCCAGGTATTTTGTTTTCCTAGTAGCTTCGTCGATTTGTAATTTTATATGACAGTCCTTCTTTTGAATGTAAAAGTATTTCTAAGCATTATGCTGTTAGCGAGGAAACTGTCTATGGTAAGAATTGCTACTTTTATAGGTTGTGTCAATAATGATTGTCGATTTTACTTTTAAGGAAATTCAGTAATTGGCTCTTGATGTCCCCACCTTATTTAGGGAAAAAAAAAACAATTGTTTACTTTTGTTAGAGTTGGGAGAGGATTGTAGAATGCTACAGCCCTTGGCGAGGGTTAATGCCAGCAAGCTTCAAAGTTAGTACTGTGCCTCTTCGTGGAAGCAGTGAAGCATTTGAAGAAGTTTTTTGTCCTGATTTTGGTGAATCAGCTATTGGCCATTTTGCACATGTTGATTCTGGTATGTTAAATCTCATGGTGGAAGCTCAGACACTGTGGTTTTGTTTCATGGAATGTTGCTGCACAATCATCAGGCTTTGATATCCTTGGTAACTGGTACCAATTCTATTAATATTGTGATAAAGCATGAAAATTGTGTTTTTGATTTTACCTTTGTAAGATCCTCCTTGTTTATATTGTAAATTTATAATCCAATATCATGCTTAAAATATAAAAGCCCTATGTTGAATATTTTGCTGACAGGATTATGGTGGATCATCTTGCATTGTTGCTAGCCTACGGGAAGTTCACAGGTGACTATGCTTTGCAAGAGAGAGTGGATGTCCTGACAGGAATAAGGAAAACTCTTAAAATGTGTCCAACCGATGGCTTTGATATGTTTCCTTCTCTTTTGGTTGCTGATGGTTCCTGCATGATTGATTGATAGACGGATGGGGATTCACGGTCATCCTCCTGTGATCGAAGTAAGCTAAGAGTATTCCAAGCAAATTATGTTATTTTTATTTGGGAAAATTAAAAAAAAAAAGACCCTCAAATTACCAAAAGGACATTTTGCTACAACGAATTTCAGAAATGACAGTTCAGTACGATGACTGAATTATCAAATCCCAAACTAAAAGGAAATGTCTAACATGCCTTTAGTTCAAATTATTATTATTTTTTTATGTAATCGTGTTCGTAATCCCCTATCCCAAGTTGGTAATCCCGCTATTCGATTTTGATAATCCCCTAGCAATTCTGGGAACGAACAGAGGAAGTTGGTAATGATGTTGTTCGCAATCCTCTATCTCAAGTTGGTAATCCCCCTATCCAATTTTGGTAATTCCCTATACAATTCTGGGAACGAACAAAAGGAAGTTGGCAATGATGTTGTAATTGGATAGAAACGTGTTGGTAATCCCCTAACCTAAGTTGGTAATCCCCTATTCGGTTTTGATAATTGCCTATACAATTATGGGGAACGAACAAAGGAAGTTGGTAATGATAATTTGAACTAAGGGCATTTTAGAAATTTCACTTAAATTTGGTTTGGACAATTCAGTCAATTGTACTGAACTGTCATTTCTGAAATTCCTTGTAGTAAAGTGTCTTTTTGGTAATTTGAGGGTCTTTTTTTTGGAATTTTCCCTTTTTTATTTTGGTTTGTGTGCTTGGGAGATAAGCAATGATTTTTTTTTTTTTTGGACTGAAATGAGTTAGTGGTTTACTGAAACAAGCCCAAATCCATTTTATAGTTGGCCCCTGAAGCCCAACTTTTCTATGACAAAATCTGAGGAAAACCCGTGGTTTTCTGAGTCTCCTGGAGCGCTTTATGGTGCTCATTCACTACACAGTACACACAAAGTTGGTTAAACACCGGGAGAGAGGGGGGGTTTGGGGGGGAATATTTCTCTTAGGTACATTGAACAGTATTCAATATTCGTTCAAGAAAACTAGATTCTCTATAGTACGACCAGTGTGGAATTCTTAGACGTGAGCATTTTGACTCACAAATGGTGAAAATGATCGTCATCATCTTAAGGCCAATGCAATCATTTTAGAAATAGTTTTGAATTGGGCATGCTATTTGTAGAAAAGAATTAAACTTAAGTTATTTGTCTATTATAATGTTGTGCCAGTTGCTGATACTACCAAAATTTTAATTAAATTTTGTAAGGCAAGTATACGGGCAGTGGAAATAGTAATTTGGACAATTGCACATAGGTCCCAAGTAAGAGAATTAATTTCAGACAGGTCCCAAGGAGTTGCTAATGACAACTATTGTCTATTAATAACTTCAATAGCCACGGTTAACAAGTGAAGAAGTTGTCAATAGACCTGTCTGAAATTAATTCTCTTGCTTGGGACCTATGTGCAATTCTCCCATAGTAATTTGACGAATCAAAGTCGATCCTACAGAGATTCAAAATAACTAATGATTATACATTAAATATTCTAAGTTGAGCAAAACAGAATTGATTAAATAAGTGAAGAAAGTTAATTAGTATATAATAAAAACATGAAATTTTATACGGATTAAATTCAGACATCAAATAAACAACCTAAGGTCACTGATCAATTGTTTGCTTATTAGATTTTTTTCGCACTAAATTAAGTATGCTTTAACTTAATCAGCTAATCTAGAGTACTAATGTCAATAAATGACTGTCTATTTATATCCTTACCTAGATTAATTATGTAATGTCTTACACAAATTGACTAGGTATAGTTTATATTAGTAACAGTTTAATTTGATTATGTGGGGCTTCTAGGTATATGTTTATTCTAAACGCAAATTAGATTAAAAAACTAATTCCACATTATTCAATTCTTATAGTGTACTTAAAATTCCATTCGTCAAGGTCAATCTTAAATTCCTTAAACATGTTCAATGGTGGCCAGTTACTAAACAACAATAATTAAAATCATGATTAAATAAACTGAATTAAAATTAAGTATAACGAATAAGTGTGAAAAATCTCTAAGTTACAGAACAAGTTCATAGTTTCCAAGGATGTGAAGAAAATTTAGTCACACATGCTTTTGAACAAAATCATCGCAGAAAAATCAGATTCAATGCCTGAAATTATAAAAAAAGATGAAAATATGAACCCACAAAATTCTCCTCTAGCTCTGATTTCACGTGATGGAGATGATGCTACAATGGCGATCCGCTCTTCTCTCCGTGCTCCTCTAGTGTCAGCTCTTTGCTTCCTTTTCTCCGTGTTGATGTTCAATGATGCGTGATGATTGTGAATCAATTAATGAATAGTAAGTAAAGAAGATCGATCCAGTGGCGCCACCCCCTTCCTTTCCTTATTTCCCGTGTGGTGTGTGTGAATGGAGATGATGATTCAATTTATGTCTCTTAGTGACTCCATCCAAAACGCACAGCTTTTCCCATTCCTTTATTTTCCTTTTTCTTAATAAAAATCTGCAACACCACATCAAAAGAAAATAAATTAATCTGATGCTAACAAATAATAAGACTAAAATCCCTTCATCTAAAACCTTTTTCCCTTTATTTTTTACTTTCTTATTTTAATTCAAAATAAGATAATTTTAAAGAAATCCCCAAATAATGTCTATGATCATAGTATCTTTTCTAATCACAATAAAGTCCTTTAATTTTTTAATTATGGCTCCCTAAATGCAATAAAATATATCTAAAAATCTCATACATACGGGTTGTCATTAGTTGCGTTATTAACCTGGAAGAGACTATGAACGATCTTTGAAGTCTATAGCCTCCTGAAATTGCCTCTAACAATATACCGGGTTTCATCATTGATTAGACTCTATAACCCACTTTCCTATCCGAAATATTAAACCTTGCCTCTCTGAATACTGCTTCTATGCCTAAAAGTTTCTATTCTGGTGGTCTTGAATTTCAATTTCGCACGCATTATTTATTTTACTCGGCCTTACTTTGTTCTCATGAGATCCTGACAGTCATTTATGAAACCAAGAATGTTGATGCCATTAATAATCACCTAAGCACTACAACAGAGAAAAGGGTTTTCACGGCCGTTATTTTTGGGTTTTCACATCGTTTTTGTAGGGAATGTTAATTTGAGTGACGTGAAAAATAGGACTTTTAATGTCCCTAAAAATAGTGAAAACAAAGCCTTCATCCAGCCGCTGTCATAGGCTTGCTTCCCCAGACGTCAAATGTCAGAGTTTTCACATAACAAATTATACAAAAAAGAAATGTTGTTCTATCTTTTGATTTCCCAATTTAAGCTGCAAGTGTCGTGGATACATCTCAGAATAAGAGTTTCGCGGTATGTTTCTGAGAAACGACGTCCCTTGTTATCTAATAAGGGATGTGGAAAGTCTCATTTGAACTTTCCATGTCACTTATTATCTTATATGAGATGTGGAAAAACTTTCCACATTGGAAAAACTTTCCACATACCTTATTATAGAGACGTGGAAAGTACAGACGGGACTTTCCACGTCCCTTATTATAACTAATAAGGGACGTTGAAAGTCTAATTTTTTTTAAAAGAAATATGGTCTTTTTTGTATTGAAATCACCCACAATCTAGGGAAAAAAATGCCCTATATGAACATTTGAAGTAAAATAGGATAGTTATCAGTCACAACTATGAAACTGCAACATAAGAAATATATGTCCATTACAACAGTGAGAGAGCAATACAAAAACATCTCATACAATTCCTATGATGCAAGAACAATATTCATATGCAAAAACTACTAACTTCCATAAAGGTCACACGCTTTATTAAGCATCCAATGATTACCTCACTATTGAGAGCAATATTCAATAAATCTAAAACCAATTTGTTAACCAATTGAACTCTGGAAAATATGAAACTTTAAAAACATAGACAGAAATAAATGAAAACTTCATCTCAAAACCACTCGTGAAAAAATTCAGAAAAATTTATAACTTGGGATGTGAATCCAGGTGTTTTTGGTTTCTTACTAACTCCATAAAACCAACCTATTTGGCTACACATAGACTCCTAAGCACATAAAATTTATACATAAGAACAGGCATACAAAGAACTAATCCAAAACTTCCAACCTATGTCTTTCTTCAACGATTACCAATGAAAAGTATCAATTAATACTTAATTATTCAAACACAACTATGTCGACTTATGATCAATTTAACTTATAGCATTCTGTTATATAAACATTCTGACAAACACTTGACATGCATCCGTTATCCATGCCCGTGTGAGAAGCTTCATAGCATGTAAGCCTTTACTGAAACATCATTCAGCATCAACCAAATGGTAATAATTCCTTCTAGCTAATCTAAATTTCACCACTGAAAAAAAAAAATCTCTAGTTTTCTACTAGTACGTTGAACACATAAAAGGAAAGGAAAAGAAACAAAAAAAAAATAGTGCAAACAACTTGGTTAGTAAATGGAGTCTCGTTACACTTTATTCTGAGAACATAATAAATATTGAATCTGCATTAGTTTCTCAACATGAGAGCCATCACTTGGATAGAACAGATATGTAAAATACTAGAAATAAATATGTTTTAATGCAAGTTTGTGGATACAAACTACTAAACATAAAAGAGATAAACATTATACATTGATAAGACTTCCCTTCAAGCTTTTCACAAGCATACTTGCATTTAAAAAAACATTAATTTTAAAATAACATTAATAAAACATTACACTCATAAAAATTCAATAGACATTATCTGAAATTTTGCACATTTAAAATTGAGAGCAATATTCAACAAATCTACAACCAGTTTGGCTAACCAATTGAACTCCGACTTCTAAATAAAACCTGGCAACAACTTTGATGCTCACCTGCATTAAAGACAATTTCGTTCAGTCACAATAATCAAAACCTCAAGGAAGGTAGATTGTGATAGTGCTTTAGTTTGTTACATTTACAGCTGTGATCAATAAAGCATTTCATGGCATTCCAAATGCTAGATACAAACATAATTATGCTCAATCTATATTTATATAGTCCTTTTTCCTGACGAAGATTATAAATTGGTGTTCTATAAATTATGTAAGAAGGATAAATTACTGACATAGATATATACTGGTGGTTGCGGGAAATGAAAAGGGGAAAGGGTAAAAATTAGGGTTTCAAGAAACTCTCTGAACCAAAGGTGGATGTTCGAATGGGTGGGGGAGAAATCTTAAGAATTTATGAAAAGACGTGGTTTCTTATGACGTCCCTAATTTTCCTCTGCTAGCTATTTAATTACAAAATTGCCACTGCATTTTTTTCAACCTTTGCTTTATAATTAACGGACATGAAAATGCAATGTTAAAAGTTTTTTTTGTAGTAGTGAAGATGAGAGTACTATTGGGTCGATAAGAAAAAGATTAATGAAATTTATCTATATAAGATGAAGAATATTTTATTGATGCCGTCAACAAAATCTATCTTGAGCAAATTCCTTCTTGGCTAGTAGACTGGATTTCTGAGGAAGGTGGCTACTTTATTGGCAATTTGGAATATGCTCATATGGATTTTCAGTTTTTCATATTGGGAAACCTTTTGTCCATTATTTCTTCTTTAGGCACTACAAAACAGAACTAGGTAACATTGAATTTAATGGAGGCAAATTGGGATGACCTTGCCGGTCAAATGCCTTTTAAGATTTGCTATCGTGCTCTAGAGCGTGAGGAATGGTGTATAATCACTAAAGGTAACCCCAAGAATGCATAAGCTTGTTTGGTTTCATTTATTAGTTCTAGAATTCTTTAGTCTGCTGAGTGCATTCTTTCCCTCTGATGAAGTCACGTACAAATGATGAATTACTCGTCAAATTGCTTGCAACCCTTGGTCATACCACAATGGCGGTCCTTGGCCAACGGTTCTCTGGCAAGTGGGTTTGATATTTGTTCAAAACAAATCATATATGAGATAAATGATTTCTATACATACTTAAATTTTATCCATGAGTAAAGGAGTTACAAGTTAATATATTTTTGGATAATTTCATTTTAATTGTTTTAAGTTGGTATCAGAGCCAAGCTCGGGTCGATGTGCCAGCAAGGATGTTGATCCCCAAAGGAGGTAGATTGTGAAGTCCCATATTAGCTGGGAAGGGGAATGGAACATACCTTATAAGGGTCTGGATACCCCCATCTCGACACGTTTTAAAACCGTGAGGGATGAGGAGGCCAAAAGCGGACAATTTTGAGAGCAATGCATTAGGATGTTACATTTTATTTTGAGGACATAACAATTAATATGTTCTTAATTTCAATTCACTTTAGCTTCCATTAAGATGAAAAGGCCTGATTTGGCAAAGAAGGTCGTTAACTTGGCAGGGAAAAGGCTTTCCATAAATAGATGGCCAGAGTACTACGATACCTCAAAGGGAAGGTTTATTGGTATGCAGTCAAGGCTGATGCAAACATGGACTATTGCTAGTTTTCTTACCTCAAAGATGCTTCAGAGAATGCACCATTACTGTTTTGGCAGGAGGATAGTGAACTTCTACAGTCTTGTTTACACATTTTTCGCAAAATTACTGGATAGCCCTCAAGTTTTGCTGTAAGATCACAAATTCTTGAATAAAGAAAAGCATATCAAAGTTGCAAGGGACAATTGCATTGAGGTTCTAAACAATATAATTAATATTAGACAAGTCTCAATAAGTTGTCAATAGCCTCTTTCACTTGTTAACAATGATATTTTCACTTATCAATGTTATCCTTAATTATTCATTGGGACTTGTCGGATATTAATTCTCTTGTTTAATACCTCAATGCAATTGTTCCAAGTTTCAACCTCCTTCTTTCAGCTTGTCTGGTTGCTCAGTGGTGCCACAAATTCTTGAATAAAAGATAAGCATCTCAAAGTTTCAACCCCTTTCTTTCAGTCTATTTGGTTGTTAAGTGGCGTATATGGGCAAGCAATCAAATCACTCTTTATGTGAAAGTAATAATCATTTGAAGGTGACCAACCTCTTTGAATAGCAGAATTGATTATGAAGAAACTCCATTTTATATAATAAACTGACGCAGAACAACACTACAAAAAAACAATGATTTTCCGACGGAATTCCGTCGAAAAATCGACTTTTCCGACGGATTTCCGTCGGAAAAATTTTTTCGGCGGAATTTCCGACAGCATTTTTTCTGTCGGAAATTCCACCGTCGCAAATCGATTTATCGACGGAAAAAAAATTCCGTCGGTAATTACCGACGGAATTTCTGTTGGTAATTTTACCGAGGGAAATTCCGTCGGTAATTTAATAATATTATTTTATAAATAAATTATCTTTTAATTTATAAATAATATATTAAAATATTATTACCGATGGAAATTTGCGACGGAATTTCCGTCGGTAATTTTTTTAAATATTTAAAAAATTTAATCTGCCACGTGTCCGTGCCCCACACCCCGCCATGTGTCGCTCTCTCGTGCCACCACGTGTCGCTCCCACAAATTGCCTTCAATTTTGTCGTTGGAGAGATTCGAACCCGCAACCTGTTGGGGCGTGTCTGATGCCTTAATCAGTTGAGCTACGAACACCTTGTGAAATTATTTGTAAACTATTATATTTACAATATTTAAACTCCCATTATTATAATTATATTTAATCTTAATATATTACGAAATATTTTATAATTATTAATATATAATTTACATATTAATAATTCTATTATTTTTTATAAATAATTTTTATATTCGTATACAATCCATTATATTTAGTATTTTCATTTTATATTATTAAATTATAATTATTTTTCATTTTATTTTATGACATTTTTAAATAATTATTTTATTACATATATTATTAAATTATAATTTCTTTTCGTTTTTATTACTAATATTTAATTATTTATTTAAAAATAAAATATTGTTTAATAACAAATTAAAAATTAAATTTGGTAATAAATATATATTTATATACGTGTATATATATTAATTTTTATTAAATATATTTTATTTATTTATAAAATATTTTAAAAAATTAAATTAATATAATATTTTTTATTTTTTATTTATAAATTAAAATAAAAATTTATTTATAAAATAATAAATAATTAAAGTTACTGACGGAAAATTTTCCGTCGGTAATAATATTTTATTATATTATTTATAAATTAAAATAATAATTTATAAATAAAATATTTAATTAAATTACCAAAGAAAATTCCGCCGGAAATTTCTGTCGGTAATAATATTTTATTATTTAATTTAAATTAAAATAATAATTTATAAATAAAATAAAATATTTAATTAAATTACCGACGGAATTTTTTTCGTCGCTAAATTTCGTCGGAAATTCATTGTTTTTTTGTTGTGCAAGAAGGGGAAGAGGGAGATGAAAGAGAATATATAAGAATAGAATAGATAGGGGAAGAGGGATTTAGAAGAAGAGAAGAGAGATTGAGCCAGAAGAAATGAAAGAGATAGAAGAAGAGAGTCAAAAGCAAAGGAAAAACTGATATTATTATTCAAATTCATTAAACATACAAAAAAGCAAATAGTTGATGTGCTATTTATATTTTATAAGCCTTAACCAAACTCTAAAACTTAATGAAGAACATTCTATAAATTAAAATTAAATACAAATTACAATTAATGCTAATTGATTAAGACTTAATGAAGAACATTATTCTAGAAATTAAAAATTAAATGAAAATTACAATTAATGCTAATTGACAACAATCAAATCAGAATGAAAACAAACTATTTCTCTAATAATGATAATTATTGATAACCTCTTGAAAATCCCAACAAATAATAATTTCCTAATTTTCTTATCCCATCATCAACGACATTGTTTCCCAATTTAATCTGAGCTGCTACTTACTTATACCGTTTAGTGACAACAGCTCAATGCAGTACATTTTTCGTACCATTAGAAAAGCTTAAAACAGGTCTGATTAATATAAAAGATAAATAAATTTGGCATTTGTTAAAAGCGGTATAAATTATGTGCATTTTCGGTTAACCTTAGATATGACATGTCTACATGTTATTTTTTAGTTGAGCTTACAGTTCTAGGATAGTCAGAAATTGCATGATGGGTTAGTTATAACATGTTTGCATTTAAGCATGTTTCTTTAGTCGGCCGGATATTAACAGTAACCCAGCTAGCTTTTTCAAGTTTGATCAATAACAGCTCTTTGTTCGCTTTTACTGTCTGTCATTTTACTATTTGCCTTGTAAATCCTGGAAGAAGCTACAAAAATTGAAACAACTAAAACAATTCTCATTGATGACTGAGCTACAAAAGTGCTAACTTTACTTCCCACTAGGTACAACCTTTTCCTCCTTTATCTGAAGCTAACTTGCTCTCAAAACATTTGCAGGAAGCAAGAGTTTCACATTGATTGTGGGGGTGGGCTAGAGGTATAGCCTATTGTTGCCGATCCACTTGTGTGCACATCCTGAAATGGTGAATTCTGTGATCACCAAGCCTAAGAGAGTAAGCAGCTTGCTTGTATTCAGCCCAGGTGAAAGGTCTGTAAAGCAATGGCCTCTGGGTGTTAATCATCTCTGGGAGAGCAGCTATGCAGGCATTTGGAGGTGGAGCCCCAAAAAATGCCATTGACATTCTGGACTTGTGTGAGTTTGTCATAGCCCTATGCCTTACACTTACAAATCTGCCATTTGTCATCACCTTGACATGAACAAAACCACACATCAGTTCCAGTAATAAATAATAGTCCATCTCACCAAACCATATATATGCTGTCACGCTAACACTATGCTTTTTACTACACTGTTTACAAGCAAACTCCAATTTTGTATACTTAAGTAAAACACTATTGTATTCAGTTTGGTGATTGATATGTATGCATCGATCATCTGACTGGTTCTGGAATCTGAACTGGTGTGTGGACCTACTCATCAGAAGGCATCAAAATCCTGTAGGCAGTGATTCCCACCCCATTTCACTTGTCTTTCTTCCAACTATACTTGCTTTATTTGGGACTTTAGGGTGGGACCAATGGTTTCATATTAAGGGGAAAACCTAGTACAGTTTTGGAGGTTGCTATGTACGGACATATGAATAGAGATATTGAGAGGTAGAGATAGAGATAGATAGATACCTGAAGAGCATCACCGACATTAACAAAGAAAGCAGAGGGGTCAGGGGAGATAGGGAACCAGAGGCCATTGGGGAGGGAGATCTGGAGGCCAGCAACATCGTTGGATCTGAGGAGGCTGAGGATCTGAGGGTCAGAATGCTCGCCGAAGGCAACATTGATGTCCTTGAGAAGGAGAGGAGGGTAGTGATTGAGCCTGAGGAGAGAGTCACTGTCATGGTGTCTGAGGAAGTTGCTGAAAGCCTGTGTATTAGAGACCCCAAGACCCTCTGCCATTAGTTCCAGTATCTCACATGTCAGCTCTCTCACTGCCCCTACGTATTCACTCACACTACACCTGTCATCCATTAGCCTGTGTATTAGTGTTCTATGCTATTTTTTTGTGTATCCAACGTACTAAAGTATTTTACACTAACATTCAGTACTATTATAAGTTTAAAATACTTGTTAGGTACTGCTGCTTTGAGATACCCACCTGAAATCACTTTAGTATGATATATTAAAAAAAAAAAAAATCGCTTTGGCATATTGGGTAGCACTGGAATCAAGACTTTTTCAATGCCACAAAATTAGCTTAGAATGAGTGTTCATTTAATAGTGTTTATTTATTTACTTACTTGTACCCTGTTTCTTCAGAATTCAACATCATATATAGTGAAAAGTCAAACCAAAGAGACTGAAGATAATTCATGTTTATTTGGACTGCGAGCTAAGAAAATTAGTTGTTAAATTACTGATGAAAATAGCAGGGGGAATGTTTTTTTTAATTGACATTACATTATTAAACCTCTTGTTCACGTGGTGCACAGCAACATTTGGGAAAATCGAGCTTCTTATCCTCATTTCATGGTGCAGTACATTGCTGATAACTATTGCATATTACAGTTGCACGTGAAAGATGAATAGATCAAAGCAACTACTTGCTGAAAGTGGATAAGCTTTTTGCGCTAAGGCTGCCAGTAATAAAATCAGGAGAAAGTAGTATAATACTAGTAACAATGATTTATTAACTTCTTGGATTTTCATGTTTGATTTGATTGGACATTGTTAATGTATGCATGACATGTCATTCTCTGCTTATTCAATTCAAATGTACTTGAGATGCCCCTTCTCTACTTTATCTCTCATTTTTTTTTTTATTTCTGAAATTATTTTAAATTATATAAATTTCTCACACTAATTTGTTTGAAAATTTTGATTCATTAAAAAATTATATCAAAATAGAAGTTAATTTTTTTTTACCAATGAAAGAGAAGCTAATCGAAAACATATAAAAATAATTAATTATGAGAAATAACTAAATAAGGCTTTTAAAGAATAAAGTGTCATATTTTGAGGTGAATAATAAATAAACGATTAAAGGTCATATTTACTCTAGAAGTGTGTAAGGTGTATCATATTTTGAGTTAAATAATAAATAAAGGATTAAAGGGCGAATATAGTACATCCTACACACTTTTAAGGTAAAATTGAACTAAAAAATACTTTTAAAATAGATATGATACATCTTATATACTTCTAAACCATGAATAAGATCTTTAACCCAAAAATAAATAAATAAGAATAATGGATGACTTGGGTGTGGATTTGAAGGAAGACTGATGTGACAGATATGTCAAAGAAGAAGAGTAAAAGGAGGTAACATGTCTCTGACAAATACCATCCTACCTCTTAGTACATTTTCCTTCCTCTACAGTCCCCATGTGCCCTCTGAAGTGTTTTCCCAACACAGATACTGTTTTAGTAATATAAATAAATAATGATATGAAAATCAATTCCTATATATTAATTATTGTTTATAAATAAAACATTTGATTGTTGGCAAAAAAAAAATAATAATAAAACATTTGATTGTTTGTTTGATGTAATATCGTAATCATAATTGTATTAAATTATTGATACTAAGATATTCTTCTTTCTATCTATTGGTGGTTATGATCTTGACATAAAATGGCCATAGGCTTTCATAAAGATTTTGGGTGTGTTTATGATGGCTTATTTTGAATAATTAAGTGTTTGTTTTGTAAAAAATAACTTAAAATGGGTTTTAAACTTTTAGTGTGTGTTTGTGATAGCTTTTTTTTTAATTAAGCTTATGGGATATAAATAACTTTAAGTATAAGCCAAAAAAAGTAGTTTATAGCTTATTACTTATAATTTATGCTTTTTAATATAAAAGTTAGTTGACTAATTTGTAGAGATTAAAAAGTTAACTAAATCATTTAATTATAGTATATATATGTTACACATCACTCTAAAATAATCATGTTAGAATAATCATTTTCTTGTATTAACAAAAAGAGAATAATATTGTTCTGACTGAACACTCGATCCCCCTCCTCCCAAAAAAATGTACCATTTTCGTGCAAAACTAGATTAATCTTATTTGAATCTGGCCAAGAAAAAGATTAATCGATTTATAATACATATTATAATTAGGCTAAAGAAAGATATTTTAGTTCAAAAATAAAGTTAATGTAAAATTTGCATTCCAAAATAAAAAGTAAATATGTGAATAAAGTTTTTAAAAAAATTGGATAAAAAAACTTAATTGACCTCCCAAATCATCCCAGCAGCAAAGATAAGCAAAATCTCACCATGTGTATATATTTTTTATATATACATCATCAACCGGTAATCATCGTCTTTTTTATATCTATTACCAGGTATCTGAGTAATCAACCACTCAAGTTTTGAGGTTCGTGACTTTCCTGCATCGTTAGTTTCTCCTCTAGAATTCGATATTGAGACATCAATGGATTTAGTGGGGCCTTACACCGCTAAACCAACTATATGTTAGTTCAACGCGTCTATATAAAACTAACCCTAAAAATATAAGCATTTTATTAACTTATAGATCCCAAAAATTAATAGGAAAAATATAATTTTAATAAAATAATGTCGGTAATTTAGAAAACGGGTCGCAGTTCTGACAGATCAGTTTGTATGTAATCCTCACTAACTATTATATATAGGAACTAGGAAGGAGGAAACCTTTAAACTGAGAAACGCAGATGAATCAAAGGTGAAAGTTTTCGAACTTTGGTTCATACCTCAGTTACATATCTTCATAATTAGAGGATTTCAAGTCATCATTGGAATTTATCAGACATAATCAGCTGAAAACACTAAGACATTAAATATGACTTCTTTGGGGTTATATATATATGAGTTGTTAAACATTGATAAACATAAACCTAAACCTGCAGCTAGCAAGCCCATGAGTGATCACTTTCAAAACTTGGTGAACCTTTTTCGCAGTAGAAGCATAAATACATATATTCACACACATTTATAAAAAAAAACATAAATATAAATAAACCAAACATACAATAAATAAATACGTAAGAAATATAATATATAAGATAAAGAGGGGGAGGTATCTAAAACCTGAAGTTAGAAGGTTTTAGGTGGGAGATGGAAGAGGAAGAAGGAGAAGCGTTGAGGAGAAGATAGTCGAGGTAGCCAACATCACCACAAAAACCGATAGTGTTGGAGCCGTAACCGGCGATGGCATTCTTCTGAGACACCGGTTTGGCGAAGAAGGCGGCAGCTTCTTCTTCCATGGACATTATTATGTGCTCAGGGACTCCATGCTTCACCACTTTGAAGAAGCCATATTCTTCACATGCTTTCACTATCTGCTCCGACACCGACCACCTCTCCGCCGACATGTCCACCCTCGGAGGCTCAAATCCGACCACCCTGTCGCCGCCACCTACCGGCGGATTTGTAGATGCTGCCACCATTATTGAAGGAGGAGGAGACTGATGGAGCGCTAGCTAGCTTAGCTTATTATTACTTGGATGTATACAACAAGAGCACGTTGGTGAAGAGGAATCAATGGGCTTTATATATATGAAAATGAGAGTGTATATATGAATCCATGAAATAACTAAGATTTATGATTTAATTTTGTCACAGAAGTTGCCAATCTCCTTTTTTTATTCAAAATACCTAGACGAAATTTATTCCAAAACCCTTTTAAATATCCACAGCTTATAGATAAAAACTTTCGAAACAAAATTTCATTTGTATCCTTAAATATATACAATTTAATCTATGAAGTTTGTGCCATTTATTCATCTATTTTTAACATATTTTCAGTATAAATTTCGTTGGTGGAAACATATCATCGATAGAATAGATATAACTAGATTAATTTTATTAATAAAAATATAATTTGGTTATACATTTCATTGATCTATTAATTATATCCTGTTGTTATATATCTAGAATAAAATGGGGAGAAAGTACAAGAATAAACAGAAATATGGATCTCTTTTCCTATGTAATTAAGGCTAAGCTTTTGGGGGCTCGTATGGTAAGTTGCTAACTATATTAGGGTTTATTTGGGTATTACTAAGTGCTTAATATAAATTCTATTATGAACTGGATTTCATATTAGATATTGGAAGTGGCATGGTTAACTAATTCAGACTGAAATTTAATCCTATTGGACTTTTTTGTCTTACGCACCGTCTAATTCTTTTTTTTTTTTTTAAATAATCTTACCGTCTAATTCTATTATTGAACATATTGAACTACAATATACAAAATGATAAGAAAATGGTGTTGACTTTCTTCAGTATTCTTTGATTCGTGGCTTTCCAATATGTGTGTGTGTGAATTACCATGTTTGTTACGTTATATTAAACTTTGAACATTATAACTGGTTCTCTATCACTGCTTTTTTTTTTTTTTTGGATCAATTATCACTGCTTGATTTCACTGATTCTCACACATGCTAAACGTTTATTTTTTTCTCTACCACAAAGCCAAACCAAATAATTCTAATAATACAAACAAATACAGCGATATAATCAAGACACCAAAAATAAAAATATTTAGAATTTTTTCCGTGGCCAAAATAGTTCTGATTTAGATAAATATAATTATGTTTAGGTTCAATTCTGTAACGAGTAAATTCATTTTAGGAGTCGAAATTGCAAGTTTGCAGAAAAGGAAAAAAGAAAAACGTATTTTAATACTTTAACATTGCTCTCAATATTTTTTTCCCATGCATTTGTTTTAAAAATTAAAACCATATGTTCTCGTGAGATAAATTAGCCTGTAATTTACATTATATGTTTTAACTTAAATAAAAGAATAGAATAAAAATTCACTATAATGTATTCCCAGTAAAAATAAATGGTAACAACATAATAATACAGTAGTTAAACCAAAGCAATACCTTATTTTTGTTTTTTTTAATAAATTATGTGGGATCACACGGTTAAATAAAATTACGTAAAATAGGCCTTAAATAAATATAAGACACTATGGTGAATGACATGAAACACAAAAATCTTTTATAAAGATCTGAGGGATAATTGTATGACCAAAAATATCGAAACCTCTTTTAATTTTAATGATTAGGGTTTTCATTTTGGTAAGTGATTGAGATTTGAGAGTCGAGAAGCAATCAATGCCATAAACAAAAAGGCATAATTCACTGTTCCTATCAACATTGGATGTTACCTCGTCACGTCTGGTCGGCTATACAAGTGAAATAAAATATTAATAAAAATCCTGATATGTGATGTTTATTACATATTATAATTTTTATTATTAAATAATAGATGCCTCTTTATTTTTATTTGACTAAGATTCAAAAGGTATTTTTTAAACTGTCTCTTTTTTATAATTTTTTTGGTTATATATTCATGTGTTCTTTTATTTTATATCAAGAAGGAAAGGTAGATCTTAAACTTATAAGAATTAGTAGTACTGTTTGCTTTAGTTCGTAAATGAAATATTAATTCATTTGTCTCTAAAATTAATCATCTCCTCCCAAACTCATCATATTGATGTTAAGGGTTAAAAAAGATATTGTTATTGATAAAAATAAAGATACTGTAAAGAAACCAACACATATTTTAGAGCAACTAATGTTACCAACTTTTTTTTTTATATATATGAATTAATCATCTAACTCTTATGTTTATTAGAATTGAAAAAAACATGTATATATCCTTCCCTGATTCATTGTTATTTTCTTACATAAGTATTTACCACTCTGTTCCTTATATTATAAGTCCACCATAACCACTTCTCATATATCAAAAAGTGGAAGTTATAGCATTAAATATGACTTATTTTTTTAACTTTGCCCTTATTTAAGAACGTACACATATTAAAATAATATTTATGCATTATAAATCTTCTCTAGCTCTCATCTTCCTTATTTTCAATACAAGGGTAAAATAGTCACTGTAGTATTAATTGATCCCAAACTGGACTTATATTTAGGAACAAATAATTTGTGGTAGTTAAACTTATAATAAGGAACAGAGTGGTATCATGCAGTCCATGCACCGTTGATCTTGTCACCTAAACTGTGTTGTTATTTTGTGCAACTCAATTGTTTTCAGAGTAGAATGGTTTACAAGGAATCTTGAAAATGATTCATGCTTTTCATTATTTTTTAATATTAAATGTAGATGTTATAATTAACTTAAAGGCGGCCTTATTATGCATGTTGCACAATCAATAATAGGGTTGTTCAAAAAGATCTTGTCTTAGCTGTCCTGGTCCTTTCCTAGACTTGTTGGGATCAGAATTTCTCAGAATCAACGGGATTTGGTATCGGGATCGATGACACTATGACCAAATTGGAATCGGGACAGTACCGGGATATGGTCACACCTCTGATATTTCCAGCCCCGATACCATAAGTATAATTACTTATTTAATTTTTCCCTAATCTAACTATACATTTCTTCCTTTATTTTTTTCAATTAATCTGTTTCCTACCAAAATATTATTTTTTTTCTTTCTTCATATAGAATAGTTTAATTGATTGAACTTTTTTTACTATATTTAATTGATTAATTGATTCAATCATTTCATTTTTATTAGGATTTAACCATTAGGAGGCACACCTCTCTTTTCTCTTCCACCATTAGACATTCCTTCCAAGTTCCAGGTGGTGTTAAAGATTGTTCTAATTTATAGGTGGAATATAAACATGTGTCTCTATACATTCAAATCCAAATCCGCACCCCTTAAAATTGTAAATGTGCATGCAAGTATAAAAAAGAATCACCATTATCAATATATGTGATATTAAAAATTAATTATATTATATTATTAGTAACAAAGTATAAGTACACACATGTGCTTTGTTTTTTTTTTCTTGATAATTAAGTGAGATAGTGTCAAATAAAATTGAGATGTCCCGGTCTCGTCCTAGTGGATCCAGAACCCTTTCAGTACTGGTACCAAAACTGAGACAAAATTATCGTCCCGGCCTTCTTCTGATATCGGGACTCGGGAAAGAGGTGTCCCGGTACTTGGACAGCCCTAATCAATAATATGATGATTTGTAGTGAATTAAACTTTTATTTTTAAAAGAAAAACCTAAAATGGCAAGAATCGATTCAAGAGGACACACACGCACACAATGAGATAGCATTATTGCGAGAACATATAACTAATATTTAAATGCATGACTTAGTACTATTGATTATTATTGACTATTACAAATTAAGCTACACTATTACAAGATATAGAATAATATAAGTCTTTACATTTCAATGTCTTGATAAATTATTATTGTACTAAAAAAGGTGGAGCTAGCTAGAAAAAATTTACTCCCTCAATTCCTAAATATAGGATATAGTTATTTTTTTTAAAAATCCTAAGAAATCTAAATAAGTTATTTATAAATTAATATGCCAGAATTTTTTCAGTAAACTGGTTTATTTGATTTACAAGCTAACCTACAATCTAATAATACATAAAATACATTATGGTTAAATTGCTCATTTAGCTTCTTTAATTTTTCAAACAAAAAAAAAAGTCAATCGGGTCTTATATTCAGTAATGGAGGAAGTACTAAATTCAGCCTTAAATATAAGATATAGTTAGGGTTGACTTTTAGTCTTAAATATAAGACCCTTTAATTTTATCTCTTACATTTCATTTTTTTAATTTAATTTGATTGATTTATAAACTGATACACTATGATGATACTCATAACTTCTTTCAAAAATATCGTTTAATATAGGAAAAATTGCAGTAGGGTCCCAAGTAAGGTAAATTATTACTTTAAGGTCCCTTGAAAGCTCAAAATTATTAACAAGTCCCTAGGGATTTGAATGCAATAAAATGGGATTAGTCACCAAGTTCAGTTATTAACGAAGGCTTATTCAATTGTCAATGAAGGCATATTCAGTTGTCAAAGAAATCTTGTTAAGTTGTCAATGCGGTTTATCTCATTTCCCATTAGACCCCATTAACAACTCAACAAGACTTTGCTAACAACTGAATAAGTTTTCGTTAACAACTGAATACGGTCAATAATATTAACATACATCTTACATTAAAATATTAGTTTATTACTGACCATATTCAATTGTTAACAAAGACTTATTCAGTTGTTAGCGAAGTTTTCTTGAGTTGTTAATGAGGTCTGATAAAAAATGTCATAAACGCCAGTAACAACTCAACAAGCCTTAGTTGACAATTGAATAAGCCTTAGTTGACAATTGCATAAGCCTTAATTAACAACTGAATTTGGTGAGTAATTTCATTTTATTGCATTCAAATCCCTAGGAATTTGGTAATAATTTTGAGATTTCAAGGGACCTTAGAGTAATAATTTACCTTACTTGGGACTAGGGTGCAATTTTTCCTTTGATATATGATATAATTAAGTAATTTTTTTAAATTTTTAAAATTGTTAAAGTTAGTTAAATAAAATAGAGATTTTCATGGTCCTTGAGTTTTTTCCCCAATTATTACCTCTCCATTATTATATACTCCTCAATAATTGCCCACCAACCTCTTTACCTCACACCATCCCAACTTGCCTTTTTTATTAGTTGCAGTGAGGGATGATAATAACACAAGGAAAAATAAAAATCCCACGCGCACACACATATATTGTGCAAGTACCCTAAAGAAGGAACCATTAATTATTTGAATTGAGATTGATCATGACAATTATTAATGTAATAATGTTTCGTTTTATAATACACGTACCTTTCTCTTTATTTATAAAAGAAAAGCATTATAATGACATCTTCGAATTCGTGGTTGCTGACAGTTTTTAACAGATTAGAAAAATGTATTCAAGAAAACGATTAGATATTTTATTTTTTTTAAAAGGTTCGTGTATTTATATTTATATTGATGATAAATAGATATTAATAATCATATTCATTTTTAGAAAATGATGAGGGCCAGCGATGTAGAGTAATCAAAGACGGCCTGTCTAAAATGTACTATATATACACTTCAATTATTGAAGGAAAAATAAGACTTATAAGTTATATCATAGATATTTTCGTCAATGATCAACTGTACAACTTAAAAACATATTAATAGTGTACTCAAGTATAGATTAATTAATCCAACAGTATTAAATGTCGTAGTCTCATAATTAATGGTTGGAAAAAAGAAGAAGCAAATTTCAAGTTGAGAAACAGTATAGTATATTCATTCTAAATTACAATTACTTTTTCAAAATTTTCCCGTTATTAAATGATTAACCTCTCCAATAAATTTTGTTGTACAATAATATGACTTATATTTTGAACCACAATAATCGATAACTCTTCACAAAATGAGTTATATGATAAATCGGAGAGAATAATATTTTTATAATACTGGAGAGAGTAATTTTAATAATAGGAATTGTGTCTTATAATAGATCAAAAGGATTATCGTGTCTACGCATGTAATATTGATAGTTAACAGTGGGAAAATTAAAAAAATCAGAGAAAAGAAAAGTTGTGCCGTATTGATGAACAACATGAACATCACAATCATAATAAAAATGAGAGATGATAAAAAAAGGAGACAAAAGAAAAAACAAAAGAAATAGGGAGCATAACGAGTTGTTAATTTTTTGTGATAGAGACATGCTCCTCACTTGCATTATTAATGTGGGGGTCGCATCCTCCCTCATTTTAATTTCTCTGTACATTTCCAGGGATAAGTACTTCAGATGCAGACCCTGCTAGCTAGGTTGCTACAACGTCAACTTACTCCTCCGTTCCATTATATAAGGTATTTTTAACTGAACTAAGGGTTCTTAAAAAATTAGTTAAAGTTAGTTAAAAACAATAACTGTGTAGAAACTATACCATTTTTTCAAGTTACCCTTATTTATGAATGAGTAAGAGAGAGGGTAACTATGAAAAGAAGATGAAAGAGAATGTGCGGGAAAATTAATACATAGGTAAAATGGGGGGAACACATTTATTACTCAAACAAAGTCAAATAAAACCTTATATTTTGTGACAAGATCATTCAAAAAATTGGATCTTATATTATGGGACGGAGGGAATATATAATAATTATATATTTATCTTTTTTCCTTTTGTCCATAAAGAAATCAGAAACTACTATATACTGAAAAAGAAGTGTTGATTTATATCCATTTTTTTTCCTTTTGGCCATAAAGAAATCAAAAGCTACTATATATTCTGAAAAAGAAATCTTGATTTTATGCTTTTATGTATACTTTCTTCGATCTCTGATAAAAATCTTGGTATATATTCAAATATCTTCTTGTCTATGTTTATAAGAAAAATTATTAAAAACTACCAATTAATCAGGTTATATTATCAGTACCACTGCCACTCTTCATGCATATCGACCATCATATCAAATTAATTTATTAAGATCTTAATTTTCATTTTGCTGACTAATTATGTTTCTATATGAAATTTCAATTATCAAGTATTTTTTTTTTGGATACAATGGAAAGAAATAAAATTAAAAGCCAATTGGCCTAACTACTGACTCCTCTTTCATTCAAAAACCTCATAGTTGAGTCCTTCAACGATCATGTACTCCTTCTGATCCTAAATATCATATCACTTTGATTTTTTTATGAAAGTTAAGAAAACAAATTATACCACTAAATTATAACACATGTCACATATAATTAGATTATAGGTTAGTTTATAAATAGAATAAATTAGTTTTAAGAAAAAAAGATAACTAAAGATAATTTAAAGTAATTAATTTTACATTCTTAATTTCTCAAAAAAAATTAAAATAATCTTATAATTAGATCTAAATATAAATAAAGGGGAGGAGGGTTTGGAATAAAGAATAGCAGGAGCAATTAATATTGCGAGAAGGTGTGAGGTAGACATCAAACATTTAATTTGCAAATGGTGCGTACACGTACTATTACTGCATGCTGAGGACCCATATCTTCATGAGCTTGAGAGTGCCAAAGCTGCTTCTACCATTATGCATTTTCCCGTACGTAATCCTGTGGCCTTCATTTCTTATACTTCTTTTATTAAAAAAGATATTGAAAAGACAGGCCAAAAGCCATTCGCTTTGATTCACACCCTTTATGACAACAGGTTTTGTGTTTGATTCTCACCCCACCTCAAGCAAGCTTTACGCCTCCCTGCCGCACATTTTGCTCATCGTTAGTGAATAAATTCTTCCGGTTCTATTTATAAATCAGAGAAAAAAAAAGAGTTTTTTAGTTTTATTTATAAGTTATTTCACCAATTTACAATGAACACATAAATTTACCCTTTATTTATCATTGGCTAGATTTTGTTTATGACGTTTATTAATTAAAAGTAAAAAAATATGTTAGACGTTATTTATAAATAGTACGTGAGCAATATATAAACATGTATATTGTGAAATACTAGCAAGAATAGAATGAAGAAAAACATCCATTAATTATAAAAGAGTAAGCTCATACAACAATTCACAATTAGTCAACTCTTTTCTTGAACCAAGACTATCTAAAAATAATTAATTTGAGGTGGGGAGACCCCCACATTGTGGACTTACAATCCTACAAAGCAGTTACTAATTGATTGCTAGTAATGCTGGAGACATGATTACATATTGCTCGGCCCATGGACATGAGTCTCCTTTCAATTATCCCCTCCATTCCTAAATATAAGAACTATTTACCCATTTTGATTAAATTAAGGATGTTATTCAAGTTACGTTAAAATTACATGATATTACATGATTAGATTAAGGATGTTATTCAAGTTAGTTAAAATCAATAGGGATATTTTAGGAAAAAGTTGAGAAAAAAATAGAAATAGGTCTTATATGTAGAAACAAGCTCATCTCTCCAAATAGGTCCTATATTTAGGAATGAAGGGAGTATTATTTTTGTACTAAATCTTATTTGTTTCAATATACCATAATATTATAAATAAAAAAAATCCTTCTGTCCTAAATATAATACAAATTCTTTCAGTCATAAATATAGGATATATTTATCTAATTTGATTAGATTAATTGTATTAGTTAAGTTAAGTAATATAACATTTTTTTTAAAGCACTCCAACAATATTATTTAATTCTCTTCATTTCCCATTTGATTATTGTTAAGGGAGTATCAATTTGAGAAATTTGGAATAGTATTAACAAAAATTAAAAATATATCATATATTTAAGAGTAAGATCAACTCCTCATATACCTTTTATACCAAGGACTAGAAATACTATTGTACCAAATACTACAACTGTCGTTAGTGCCGCGGATATGCATGAGAAGTGAGAAGCGATCCATCAACAGCCTTTTAGGTGGGCCTTCATCAAACTGTTTGGACAGAAAACCCAAGATCCATTCAGCATATTGAAGCCCAAGCCGAAAATACAGTTGCCGTTCTATCAGCCCAAGGAAGGCAAGTTTGAACCTTACTGGTTTGATTCCACCAATACAAAAGTTTTTTCTTGCTTTTTTTTTTTTTTCATTTTTTGGACTAAAGAAGTATTTTAGTACAAGGAAAAAAAAACAAAGCATATTACTGGACAATTTCCACACACTGTTTTTCACATTTGAATCACTTCCTTCGTCCTAAAGATTAGTAAACAGCAAAAGATGGGCCTCAATGTTATGGCCAATAATAGGAATAGGAAGGAAAATTCTCGTTTATGTGTGTTTAGTTGTTAGACTATGGTCCATGGCAAAAAAAAAAAAAAGTTGTTAGACTATGGAGGCTTGTATTTCATTTTTTAGGATGATTCTCCTTTATCTCTTAAAGAAGTGTTGAGTCTTTGAGCAGTGCCTAAAGAGATTTATCTGTAAAGAAAATTTATGTCTTGAAGTATGAAAAATCAGGTTTCCACCATAACAAACCAGGCGCTCACTCATTTCCACACCCAAAGATACATTAAGTTGATGTGCTAAATTTTTAGCCAATCATTATTTTCATAGAAAAACCGTTCGTGTATACCTGTACTTTTCTCAATTTCTGATTTAATATTTATATATTTTTCTATTAATTAAATCATTTAACTTTACTTTGTTAGTACTCTCTCCCGTCCTTATTATAAGAGTTGGGCCACCAAATTGCTCTTCTTAAGAGAATAAGTAAAAATTAGTTAAAAGCTATAAATATGTTTGAAAAATAACTTCTTTTCTAATATTATCATCATTTACAATGAGACTAGAAAGGGAAATATAAATACGAGTATTAAGGAATACTATGAAAGAGAGTATTAATAAGTATGGGTAAAATAAGAAAAATTACATTAAATGATAACATAATTCAAGATAGGCTTTTATATTTTGAACTAAAATAATTCAAATTCCGGGTTCTTATACTAAAAATCGGAGGGAATACTTAGTACTATTAGTTCTGGTATAGAGCCAGACTGTATTAACAAAACAACGTTTAAAAGCTAATACCACTAACAGAGTAAAATTATGAGATTTAAATAAAAGAGAAAAACACATAAATACCAAATTAAAAATTAAAACAAATATAGATATGTGTAAAATGGTTTCATCTTGTTTACATCTTCCTCAAGTTTCCATTTTAAGTAATCTATTCTATTCCTTCACTTTTTCCCCTTGAAATACCAATTTTCTAATATATGGTCATCATGCTTGTTATTGGGAAAATTCCAAATAAATACCCCTCGAATATCAAAAGGACAAAAAGGTATCTCAAATATACAAAAAGACATAAAATGGATCGTTCCTAATTTGGGATAAACAATTTTAAGGTAAAAAGACCAAAATGCCTCTGTCTCCATTCACTTTCAAAGTGAAGTGGTTAATGACTATACTAGAGTGGTTAATCACTATACTGAAATGGTTAATCGCTATACTAGAATGGTTAACGACTTTCACAAATATAAGAATATTTGAGCCCAACTAATGAATCAGTGAAATAGTTAATCACTATACTGGAGTGGTTAATCGCTATACTGAAGTGGTTAATTGTTATACTAGAGTAGTTAACAATTTTCACAAAAACAAGCCTAACTAATGAATCAGTAAAATGGTTAATGGTTATACTAGAGTGGTTAATCGCTATACGGGAGTCGTTAATGGTTATACCTGAGTGGTTAATGGAAACATGGGCATTTTGGTCTTTTTGCCTTAAAATTGTTTATCCCAAATTGGGAATGATCTCTTTTATATTCTTTTGTATATTTGAGGTACCTTTTTGTCATTTTGATGTTCGAAGGGTATCTATTTAGAATTTTCCCTTATTTTAAAGAGAAAAATCGACAGACAGATGTTGCCTTGCAGCCCAAATCCCTTTGGCAGATATGAAAAAGAAATGAAAAGAAAATGGAATAATAAAAGTAGGTAAAGCTCAATAGTAATACAAAGTGTGATGGTTTCGTTGGATTGGCATGATCTTTTGCAGTGGCCCCAATGAATATGGGAATAATCCCACGAAAAGAAGAAGCATTTGACAATGAGTGATGAGGCCATTATTGATATGTCATTGTTAAAGAGAAGGGTATAGGAAGGGAATAATACAAAGGAACAAAAGCAATAGGCAAATATAACAGTGGTTAGACATAGTAGAACACACTTAGTATTTATTATGTATTAAAGTTATGAACTCGAACTTTATGAATAAAAGTAGTGTTAAAAACGTTACTCTGATTGTTGGAAAAAAAAAAACATTACTCTATTTATTAAAGGGAATGATGAAAAATAAAATACTCCCTCCAATCCTAACTATAAGACATATTTATCTAGTTTGATTAGATTAAGGATGTTAATTAAATTAGTTAAAATCACATGTTATTACCAATGCAACTTAACTGCCTACCTTTATCTCCATCCTTACTCTTTTTCTTGTTTGTTATTAAGGAGCATTAATAGGGACATTTTGAGGAAAAATTGAAAAACAAAAATAGAAAGGGGTCCTATATTTGGGATCAAGTCCACATCTCCCAAATATGTCATATATTTATTTAAAACCGGAGGAAGTAGTTACTAAGTTGAGCAAATTTGATACATTTTAACTTGTGAATTAAAATCTTAAATAAATAATTTTGTAGAAAAATTATTTATATTTAAATTCCAAACACACAAATTTAAATAAATATTTAAAAATATATATAATGGAAGAGAGGGAAGGGGGTCCCCAGTGGTAATGAAAGAGCCATGTTCGCATGTAACCTAAAGATGGAAAAAGCTTTGACTCTAGTGGGCCCCCATGTTGGTCGTACAAATGTCCATGCATTTCATTTCATCATATTCTTTCTCTCTTTTTCAACCAAAAAACAAAGAAAAAACTGTTGCTCTAATTGATTTTGCAAACCTGGACCATTCAAATTCGATATATTATTTGAAAAAGAATTTAATGGTAATTAACAATAATTATTTTTCACTATTGCATATCTTCTTGAAAAATAATAATAGCAATTGAAGATATCCTTTTTGGTCAAGAAAAAAAAGGATGGATAACGATTAAGTCACACATAAGGTTAAAGGCATGTAACTTTTCAAGGTTCCAATTTGAGACATCATCATCACTATTTTTGTGCATCAAGTCATCTTGCTCTGACCCATTTTAGGGAACCTATAAAATATATGGGTAAATTTCTCCATCTCATTATTACATATCTTCTTACTTACATTTTACATTTTGGCCTTCTCTTTATAGCAACATCATATTTACTCACAATCACACTGTTTGTCTGCCTGTCTGCATGGTATTCTGCAGAATTATATTAATGTAATGCGTTTAAAGTTCACATTAGTCTCTTGTTCATCTTTCAAAGTGGGAATGAAACTTCTTTGATCTGATCCACATATGACCAAAGATATCCAACGTTTGCATCTTTGGGGGTAAATTAGTCTGAAAACTGTGACCAATTAGATGCCCTTTTTCTTGCTTTTGAGTAGAAAGTGTACTCAGTCAAACACAATGGCAAGAGTTCAAAGATCGCAATCCTACAAAAAGCAAGCCATATCCGAGCTTTTGAGTTTATGTTTTCAAACTTGCAAGACCACATTTCATATATCATTATGTGAGAAACAAGTAAATAATGTGGAAATATGTTTGAATATGTCATGAGTTCGCCTCAAAAGAAATATGACGTTTATAAATCTGAGGAATTTTTCCATCCAATATGTTAGTCTTTTTGTATAGATTTTTCCTTCAGATTCGCACTGTCTCCTTGTAACATTGATGTGGAGAGGCCAATGTTCATAGAGAAGGTTACTCATACAGGGTTTTGACTCATTGGAGGCAAGAGAAATAGACTTCATATGTTAAAGGGGTTCCACCGTTCAACATGCTAGTCTTTTGGGATGAAATCGTTAAATGTACACTAGAAACTTGGGGTGATGGCAAAAAAGTGTGGTTGTTGTTGAATGTAATAAATAGGGATTGAATAATGGTGAAAAAAATATTTTTAGACACAGAATCATAGGCAACCAATTTGAGAAAATGGAGCAGTAGCAGATAGAAAGATCATTGTCTGCACATGTCATCTCCATAAGTAGGGCTACCATTTGTAGATATCACTGATTGAAACAATGAATTATTCACATTTCTTCATAATACTTTGTTGCAACACCGAACAACCTTTCTCCACCCCCTCTTTTGTTTTTTGATGCCGACATATACCCATTACACACACTACATATACAGTAAATTTTAAGAAGAATACTTGATTTTGAGGAATTTTTCTAGCTTTAAGTTTGAGTATTATAGATTTAGGGTTATTAGCGTTTTCCCAGAAGGAAAGGAAAAAAAAAAAAAAAAAACTTGAGGAAGCATGTAAAGAATTAGGAGGCCAGGGTGGGAGAGAGATGGGAATTATTGTAAAGTATAGGACCACAGAAGCAAATTCCAAATAGAGTTTCATCATGACTTATTTCTCATCACTTGTCTTGTATAAAACAAGAAAAACAAAAATCAATATGTAAGACAGGGAAGCATCACAGAATTATCTCCTACTCATCCTCCTCTTTTTCTCCCTTATTCTGGGTTTTTGTTTTTTTCTCTCAGAATTCCCTCAGCTTTATTTCTCACACATGAACCCTATATGTGTATATATTTACTTTTCTTACAAGGTCAGAGAGAGAGAGAGAGAGAGAGAGAGGTGGCTCCAATAATACAGTGGATATGTGTACAGAAATAGAGAAGTCACGAGAGAGTTAGAGAGAGAGAGAGAGAGAGAGAGAGTTAATTTAAAAGCAGAGAGATCAAAGAGAATATGGAGACACTTTCTCAACCAAACATCATATAAAACAACGAAACTGAGATGCCTGCAATTACAGCAGAAGCAACATAAATATTCTGCACACACTATGATACAAAAGCGAAAATTGATTGCCTTAACAGAATAATTACTTGACACACACACACACACACTTGGCTTTTCAACTCTGAATACAACACAACAATATACAACACACTCTTACACAACATCCCCATCTTTCTCTTACAACATAAAGGCTTTAATACCAGCCCCTAAAGTCTACTTCAAGTCAAGCTTCATCTATCTGCATTGCTTCCACATTTCAAGAAGCCGTTTTTCGGAGCTAGGGGTTTTTTGAGGGGCTTTTTTTGTTCATTTTTGTTTTTCTTTTGTAGCTTTTTTTTTTTTGGGTGTGTCACATCATATTGATATAGGAATTGTTGCATGCTTGGCCAAAAACTGAAACAGCTCAGGAGGGATAGACAAGGAAGGAGAAGATGAGTTGGGCGGAAAAGGGGAAACAGAGGGATCAAACACTATATCAGCAGATTCTGATATAGAGTCTTTCACAGAAGTGAGAACAGAGACCTTAGACGCCATATGGGGTCTTACAAGGTCAAGAAAAGGTCTTACAAGGTCAAGAAAACTCAAATAAGAAACACAATGGAGGGTTAGAACTTAGACGAAGAAGAGAGTAGTACATAGTGGTAAGTTAAAAGCTCAGGCAGGATAGCACCAAATCAGAAGAACAATGGAGTATCTTCCACAATTAACATTCCATAATAGGAAGAAGAAGAATCATCATCGACATCCTTCTGGATATAGCAATTGCTCACAATTCTGAAAGAACCAGACACATGCATGGTGAAGTAGCCCTTATAAGGACCTGCAGTGTAAGATCATCATAAAAAATAATCTTATTACAAGCTGATCATAGAGGAAACATGGGTTACACAAATGAATGTCACTGAACTTGTGAATATGTTGAGAAATAAAGGAGTGGTAATTTCTTGTACATAGAAGATATATGGATTAAAAACTGATACCTTTATTGAAGAATCTGTCTTTTGGTTTCATGATTTGAGAGAGGGAGAGAGGATGATATTGATAGTGTTTATGGGAGGGATACAAATTACAAAGAGAAGAGGGAGAGGCAGGGGAGGAAGGAGGGAGCTTATATGGGCGAAACAGAGAAGGAAGGGAAGGTGGGTGAGGCGGCCGCCGGCCACTGGGCTTTCATCATGGACTTGAAAGGGACAGCCCAAGGCCCATTAAAAGAATTGTGTCATCTCCTCGGGTCTACCGGTATTTCTATTTTCTACCACTACACTCTCCCTTTTTTTTTGTTTTCACTTAAAGCTCCCAAGTATCTGGCACCCATTGGGTAATTGACTATTGACTAATTTGGGTTTACCCGGGAAAGGCGATGTCTGATATTGAACTCAGGACCTGGAGGTTGAAAAGCACCTTACAACCCATTAACTAACCATCTAGCCATCGAAGACACCACTACACTCCTTTGGTAATACATAAATTTAAAACACAATTTGTTTTTTCCATATAAAAAAGTCTACGCAGGGGATTGACCCTAGCCAAAAGTCAAGGTGTTTAAACCATAGCAATCTAACCCCGCACTGGTTCGATCGAGTTAGTCCGGAACCCAGTGACACATCCATGAAACCGATTTGAGTAGGCCACTAACTCGGGGATTATGTAACCCAGGATACCCAGCGGGTTGCTGGGTTAGCTAGATTTGGTTTCTTAATACCATTTTAAATTTGTTTTTATATGGGGTATATATTTTAGAAATTAATATTGGTTAAAGGTAGTGATAATTTTGGTGTTAATAAATATTAGTTTAATGACTAAATGAATGTAAACATAAATATTTTGTTATCATTTATTTATTTTGATATTTTAATTTGAAGAATATATAATCATTACTTATTATGGTACCATTGGATGGTTGATTGTCACTGTAATGTCAATATATCAAGGAAATTTAAAAAATTTTGAATAAATATATGATTATTTTGTTAGTGATTTAAGGTATTGAATTAATATTCAAGGCAGAAATTATGTTACATTTTTGTATCTCATGACTTTGAGCTGACCCATTGACCATTAACCCACTATCTCAACCGGTTCAGCGGCCGGTCCGTGTTTGATAACATTGATTTAAACAGCCCCTCCTAAATAATATCATTGTAGTGCAGCGCAACACTTTATACCCTCATGTGAGAATATAGGCACCTCCACTCTAGGATGACTCCCCAAATATTATAGAGGGGAATCGAATCTCTCTAGTATGATGAGAAAACATAATTACTTAATATTGAAATCATGGATGATGGATACAATATACGTTTTTATTCCCAAATAACCTGTTTACAAAAAATTTCATATGTTCTCACAATCTAATAACTCAATGACATAAAGCTAATTCCTCAAAGTCTTTTTAATGAGATTGTGAGTTTCATCATTGATGAGTATAATGGGCGGCTTTGAGTTATGATTAAAAAAAGGGTTAAAGGTATATTTGTCTCGGAAGTGTGCACAGAAGATCACATCTGTCCCGGAAGTATTTTTTGGTCTAATTTTGCCCCGGAAGTGTGCAAAGTGTATCATATTCACCCTTTACTGTTAAAAAATCACGTTGACTGTTAAATAGTTAACGTTGACCATTAATATTTTAACGATAAAGGGCGAATATGATACATTTTGCACACTTCCGGGGCAAAGTTGGACCAAAAAATACTTCCGGGGTAGATGTGAACCACTGTGCACACTTCCGGAGCAAATATGACCTTTAACCCTTAAAAAAGCCATAGCACATTTCGATTAAATCTATCTTTGTAGAAACATAACACTAAAATAATAGGATATACATAAATAAATAAATAAATAAATAAATAAATATAAATATAAAAGATATGCTTGTGATTATGTAAAAATATACAAATACTTTAGAACTATTTTTTGTATTGATTTGTAGTATCTTTGGTTGATGCCACGTCCTTATCTTTAGTATTTTATTTGGAGCGAGGGAGCAGTGGGCACTACGTGGAACTTATTATCTCCTATAGGATTGCACAGGGTTGAGCATTTTGTCTCTGAAGGAAGAAAATAAAATTCTTAATTAGTGTTTGTAGGCTTTTTAATTAAGAAAGTGAATTGAAATGAGTATGGATTAAATCCGTTAACATGATACTGGTCATAAGTATTTATTTGGAGTTACTTGATGTCATAAGTATATATGTTTACGTAAATTGAGATAAATTAAAATTGTTTGTCACTTACTTACCTTGCATCATAAATTACAATTAAAAAAACTATTTTTAAAAATTCCAATCGATATTTCAAATAAGCTCTAATTCGATCATGACTAATCAACCTAACCAATAATTTTTTTTAAAAAAAATCGGATTTAATTAATATGCATCATTTAAACTAAACGAGTCAAGGAACATGATGATCACCCCAAGGTGAAGACGGTTCACATAATATCACTTCTATAACCACCACCACCAGCAGTTTGCTATTTGGATCACTATCTTCAATTAATTTAAATAATAATAATCTCGGAAGAAAACTTGCTAAGGAAGCTTCTGGATACATGTGTATTAATATATATGAATATGTGACTAGATGAGATTTGAATATAATCTCCTTAGTTGGAACTTGGAAGCACCTCTCCTTAAAACGTGTTATGCTTTATTTGATTCAAACTCAAGATCATGTGTCTAAATTGATACAACTCCTTCAATTATAACCAAAACCTATTATATAGGGTTAAAGATCAGATTTACCTCGGAAGTATGCACGGTGGATCACATCTGCCCCGGAAGTTTTTTTGGTCCAATTTTGCCCCAAAAGTGTGCAAAGTGGATCATATTCGCCCTTTACCCTTTTTTTGTCCAATTTTGCCCCGGAAGTGTGCAAAGTGGATCATATTCGCCCTTTAGGACCTAAAGGGCGAATATGATCCACTTTGCACACTTCCGGGGAAAAATTGGACCTAAAAAACTTCTAGGGCAAATGTGATCCACTATGCATACTCCCGGGGCAAATATGACATTTAACCCTATTATATATGTGTGTTTAATAAATTTTTCATGTAATAAAATATGAATCCTTTTGTGAAAATAAATGTTAGTTTAGTTGATAAAAGGGTTGACTCATAACAATGAACTTATGTAAGAATTCTTTGCAAATCCTTTCAGTTTAGTGTTGTAATAGATTGTGAAATTATGTAATCTCTCAAACAGAGAGATTAATTAATTAAACTTAAAATTCAATTTATGCCCAATTAATGGATCAATATAGGGTGTGTTTGGATGGACTTCTGAAAAAGTGACTTATAGATAAGTCAAACTGAAAATAAGTCAGATTGTGTAATGAGAATTATGTTTGAATGAGCTGTTAAAAAAAGTGACTTATAAGTCATAAGTCATATTGTGTAATGAGATGTATGTTTGGATGGACTTTTGAAAAAGTGATTTATGTTTGGGTTAGTTGTGATTTGATGTGTAAAATAAGTTAGAATTGTGGGGTCCATCAAAAAAGTGACTTATAAGTCATAAGTCATAAGTTGAAAAAAAGAACTTATACTTATTTTGACTTATAAGTTATAAGTTACTTATTTTTATAAGTCGAGACAAACATACTCAAAACAACTTTTTTAAAAATAAGTACTTATCTTTTAAAATAAGGACCTGGAATAAGTCCAGCCAAACAAGCCCGTAATAGGTATCGCCCACACTACAATTGACCTAAGAACAAGAATGAATGGTTGATTTTGACCTATATAGTGAAAAATGGGAGGTGGGATCCACTGATGTCAAAGTTTAATCATTTTTCCTCCGTCGAATCGCCAACTTGTTGAGCAAACCTGACCCATGTGGGAAGACATATTGTAAGTGAAAAATTAACAAGGTGGGTCAAGTTTGCATTATTTCTCTAAAGAGATATATAAAAGCCATAACAAACTCCAATAAAAATAAATAAATAAATATACTGCTTTTTAAACACTCGCATTTTATCGCATGGTTGTAACTCTCTAAATTGAAGCAACTGTTTATAGTCATATAATAGTTCAAATTTAATGATTCACTTAGATTTGGTCTAGTTTTGAAAACCGGTTTGAAACTCAGGCTGTGCCTACGAGTTACCCTAAAAAGATGGGACAAACAGAGAATAAAATAACATGAATAACCCATCGAATGATATGAAGAGGGAACAAGGAATCTAGGGTTACCCAAATAAATGAAAATTAAGCTTAGTTATAATTACACCTCTAAATGCTCAATAAACTAGGGTTTTGTCATGTGGACAGTGAACACAAACACACACAAACATGGTCAAACAAGTTACAAAGTCTCTCATCACCTTCCCCAATTCCTTGGCCTGCGTTCTCTGTGTAATTTAAATATATGCTAGTTGTGCATTGTTTGACTATGACCCTCACTCTCACAACCTCTTCACACTTTTTGGAGTGATTTTTGCAGTAACGTCCTTGAATAATATGGGAAAATTAATCTTTTCAACCGTATAATTCTGAGTTTGTTATCCAATCTCCTTAAATTTTGATTAGGTGTAACTCAGTTCCTATAATTTTGATTCGGTTAAACATAGTCTTTGAATTTTAAGTACTCCATCCATTACTAAGTAGATGGCCTAATTGACTTTTTTGAAAAATCCTAAGAAAACTAAACAAGATATTTATAAATTGATTTGCGTAAATTTTTTTCTTTAAACTAGTTTATTCAACTTATAAACTAACATATAATTTAATAATACATAAAATATGTTATGATTAAGTAGCTTGTTATGCTTCCTTAATCTCTCTAAAAAAATCAACTAGATCTTATATTCAAGAACGGAGAAGGAAGTAATAAATTCAATTTAGTCTCTATATATCCATTTAAAATATTGGTCTTATATTTCAGAAAGCAACATATTTCATGAAGTTTTAAAGACTGAATTTTAACTAAATCAAAATTGTAAGGATTGAGTTGTATGGAATAAAAATTTGGAGATTAAGTTAGTATTGAATCAAACTATAGGAAGAAGAAATTAATTTTTTTTCTTTTGTGGTATTGAGATTTCAACGGAATAGAAAATTCACAAACTTTAATTTGATCAATGGGGCTCTCTTTTTGTACCTCATGTTAGGGGCCAAGTGTCCCCACTCCTATACGTACTCTTTTTCTTTTGTTCTCTATTATTCCTTTGGGGTTGTTTTCATTTTTTTTCAAAGACCTTTTGGCATCATTGCACGTTAAGCTTCAGGTCCACTCCATGATTCTGATGATGTATGAGGCAGTAAGTGACTAATAATATAGCAGAAATAAAAGGGATTGTCCTGCTAATTCTTAAGCAGAAGAATAATAAGTACCTTCTGATATCATCTCAGGGGCCTCTTTTATTCCATTCCGTGATGACCTCAAAAATAGTTTTGCCATTCTTCTGATTTTTTTTCCCTACCATAGATATCAGTGCACATTTCCTGTAAGTTTGGTTAAAGGTCAAAACATATCAGAATGATCTGCACCAGCAGGACCACATGGGAAATCCCATTCTTTCACCAACATCTGTGTGAGTGTGTGAGTGTATAGCAAACAGAATTAAGTTTTAAAACTTGGGAAAGCTTGATACCATCTCAACAGAATTTGAACTTTTTTTAAAAAAAAAAAAAAACAGAAAGAAAAATGTATAAAAATATAATGTTACACAAAAGGTAAAGATGGAGTCAATCATCTTGTAACCCAGTAACGTCTAAGCTCTATATGTAAACGGGAGATCACTGGATCAAATCGATTTGTAATCTCATCCCACTATTGTCTGCCTACTTAAAGAGTGACTCAGTGCACAAGGCTTTCATCTTATGGGATCTAAGAAGGGATGGATGTACACCGCTTTACCCTTACAAGTAGAGAGTTTGATCTGCCTCTCTAATTCAAAGAGAAAGGCAGGTAAAGATTGAGCTCAATGGGTTACGAAGTGTTTTAATTCCATTTAATTTTTTTTAAAAAAAGTTGGCTAATCATTGTTCATTAAGCATTGATGAACGGATATATTGTGGTGTTGGGCCCTCATATTTATAATGAATCTATTGCCTTATATATAGCAGCAAAGTGTTGCTAGCTGCTAAGGTTTGGCTGTATATCTGACCATTTGGACCACTCCTTCGCCATAATTCGTCCTTTGATTCTCTTCTCATTGAATATCCCAAAAAACATTAGCCAGAAAAACAATGCAAAAGCCAAGGTTGAATGCCCTACATATATTATTCAGTTAAAAAAAAATGCCCTACATATATATACTTTGTGGGGGTGGTGAAACATATATATAAATACACACACACATTGACCTGCAATTTTTCACCTTTTATTTTCTAGTGGGTTAGTTAAAAGGAGAAGTTAAGTATAACTCTTTGTCTTTGGTTTCACTCTTCACGCAGTCAAATACATCACATCAGAAAGCTTCCCCTATGAGACAGCTTTTGACAGCACTTTCTTAACAACAAAGATAAGAATGGTGCATTTGGGGCAATTCACG
Organism: Mimosa bimucronata; assembly: GCA_037074515.1. NCBI lineage: Eukaryota > Viridiplantae > Streptophyta > Magnoliopsida > Fabales > Fabaceae > Mimosa > Mimosa bimucronata. The sequence continues at coordinate 35,522,615 of CM073444.1, forward strand.
TTCTTACTGATATACACACACAAATTAAAAAAAAAAAAAAAAAAACTGGCAAATACTTGAATAGGCTTCGCTTCAGTTTCCACATTAATGAAGTGCAACGTGTGGAGCCCCTTTGAGAGAATTCTTTTGAGTATGCCATTCATTAACATTAATCACTTTAAACTCATTCCAATAGTCTAGCTATATATATTTACCAAAAAACAATACAGGAACAAGCATGGCACATTATGATGAATGTACGGGTATGGTGAAATTTGATTTGACACATTGTAATTTTTTTGTGATTGACACTGTTAAACCTGTGATATTAATTAATGTTTCAACCTTCAGTTGTTGCTAGCTACTTCCTCAAAGACATGAATAATAATGTGGCTTGAAACAGCCTTATGGTGTGGTTTGGGATGAAACATGTAAGGTTGATGTGATGTATGACCAACGAGAGTATAATAACGGACTGTACAAGGAATCATTTGAAAACTATGAGACACATTCTAGTTGCATAATAATACTAAACACTGTGTGCCTGTTTATTGGAACAATGATTGAAGATGTTTTTTCAACGTGATTTACAGAATACAAGGATACAAAGGAGGTAAATAAGTATAAAGAGTTTTGTTTCAACTTGTATAATGTACTTTTCTAACGTCAATCTAAATGTGCTCATTATACGGGCATTCATATGTATGTTGGGGATTAGATTATGCAAGGGAAGCGTCATACCAATTAAGAGAGAAATCACATCTTAATCCAAAATTTTAAGACAAAGGCAACATATCTTAACCCAAAACTCTTGATGCAATTTTTATATGAAAGCCCGTTTATATATATTTTCTTGCCCACCCGCTTATATTTTAATCCTGGAGAATGCCACTTTTCTTATCATGTGTGGTTGGATAACTCTTAAAAGCAAGCTTGTTGTATCATAGTTTTCACTGCTATTTATGTTATAATGCAGTGGGAAGAAGAAGGATGGAGAGGAGAAAATAATGGAAAGGGGTATAATGACCCGTACGTGTGGCCCTTTTATGAGATGGCAAGTGGACAAAGTGGAGCTGTTCCGCCATTAATTCCCTCTGTGTCTCAGAGAGAAGAAAGAAAGAAAAATGGAACAAAAACGAACAAAACAACCTGCAAAGATTCTCTCAGCAAATTTCAGAAGTAAAACCAGGGTGTTGATGAGTTTTTGAACTCCTCACTTTTACTTTATTATTATTATTATGGGTATGAATTTTGTGGATTTAATTCGGCTTGCATGAACATATGGTGGTGGTGGGGCCCAGCAGGTCGCCATCAATTTCTGGGTAAAGGAGTGACGCCCACTTTCAGAACTGATCCATCCTCTGAAACTGCCATCAATATTCTTTGCACTCTTCAAAAACAGCAATAATGCAATTCCTAATAGTGAAAAAAAAACCTCAGTTTTCTTTTTCTTCTTTTTCTTTTAGTTTTGTGATATTAATTTTTGGGTCCACTGAGTTACAGTAAAGCCTTTGGGGACACTATGTAAAGTAAAGCCCAGAAAACTATTATGGTCCTTTTTGTTGGATTTTATCTTCTGAAAATTTGGGCTATTCAAACCAACTTTTATATTTCATGAATGCTCGCAATTTCATCTTAAGGAAGATAACAAGTTTTCTATTGTGGCCCGGAAGGCATTGAATATTTGGTATGACCATGTCCAAAATGAAAGTTCTTTTCTTTTTTGTGCTAGTGTCATCCTGGTTTTTTTTTTAGACAATTTAATTTTAGACATCCTCAGATATTAAACGCGGACATCTCTTTTTAATAGAATGTGGACTTTAGTATGTCACATTATAAGAAATTAACCCCTTCTATCAGACATAATTCTGATTAGAGGTGGGAAAATGGGCAAGCTCTGCCATACAGGACAAGAGCTTCACAATAAAAACCAAACGATGAAATTAAATCAATATGTTATTTGTGAACCCCATATATAATTGTGTGTGTGTATATATATCTCTTAATATTCTGTATCATACTTGGTTATGGACGAAAACAACTTTAAACCAACATTAGCGTAATAAATAATTGGAAAAAATAATGGTTATAATATACCTCAAGCAGAAAAAAATAAAGCCATTTGAGCTTAAATAAGCTGGCTTTTGACAGCCTCATGCTTAAAAGGGTTAAGTCTAAATGCTTGATAAGGTAGGCAAATTTGTTCTTTTTTAATGTTTTCCGGGTAAAAATTTCTAGATAGCCAATATAATTTCGTGGTTACTTTCAGTGGAAAAATGAATCACAACCACTACAAAAACACATAGAATTACTGCTGGAAATGAATTTTCCGACGGAATTTCCTATGGAAATTTTTCTGTCGGTAATTCTTCCGTTATTAATTAATTTATCAACGGAATTTTTTGTCCACGACGGAATTTCCGTCAGTAATTTTTTTAAAATTATATGCCATGTGTCGCCTCTACAAATTGTCTTCAGTTGTGATAGAGTGGAGACTCTAACCCCCAACCTCTTGAGTGCCTGTTGATGCCTTAACCAGTTGAGCTATGAAAACCCTGTGATATTATTTGCAAACTATTATATTTATAATATTCAAACTCCCACTATTATAGTTATATTTGATCTTAATTATTAATATATAATTTACATATTAATAATTCTATTATTTTATATAAATAATCTTTTATATTCATATACATTACATTATATTTAGTATTTTCATTTTATATTTATAATAAATATTATTTTTGTGAATTAATTTTATTATATGAAATTTTTTAATATTTTATTATATATATTATTAAATTATAATTATTTTTCATTTTTCTTACTAATATTTATTAATAAATAACATATTATTTGATAAAAATTTAAAATTAAATTTGTAATAAATTTATATCTACATATGTGTACATATATTAATTTTTATCAATATTTATAACATATTATTTATTTATAAAATATTTTTTGAAATAAATTAATATAATATTTTATTTATAAAATAATTAATATATTAGCAATGGAAATTCCGTAAATAAAATTACCTACGGAATTTCTGTTAGAAATTTTTGTTAGTAATTACAGACGGAAAAATTTCGTGGCTAATTACTGACGGAAAAATTTCCGTATGTAATTCTGCTGGTAAATTTTGTTGATAATTACCATCAGAAATTTGATCGGTAAATAGATGTGTTTTTGTTTAAATTCAGTCCTTAATTTAAATGGGCTTGAAATGGCCATAGACCCTTTTTTCTTTACTCCAATTCTTGTCTGTGGGTAAAATAAAATTAGAAATCATACATTTGAAAAAAAAAAAATATACTCTTTATGGTCCTAAATATAAGATCTATTTATTTAATTTAATTAGATTAATAATATTGGTTAACTTGGTTAAAATCACATGATATGACTAAATCACCCTAACCATCTACATTTACTCCCATACTCCCTATTTTATTTGTTTATTATTAAAGATTATCAATAGAGATAATTTTGGAAAATATTGAGAAAAAATTAGTAAGATGTCTTATATTTAGAACTCAGCCCACTTCTTCAAATAGGTCCTATATTTAGGATCGGAGGGAGTATCTTTACTGCATACACATATACATACCAAATAAACCATAATTTACTTCTTAATATTCTTATGATGCATTCGAAAACTTGATAATATGCTTTTGTTACACCGCAAAACTACTTGCATGCATGAAATTAATGGGTTTAACTCCCTATGGCTGTTTCTTTGTATCTTTTATGTATCGTCTTAGGAAGTTAAGTCTCATTCTTCCTCACGCTCTGAGAATTAACTTCAGAAACAAAACCCAATGAAGTTCTACTTGCTTAATTTTTTTTAGTAAACTCGGGGTATCAACCGCAAATAATAGTGATTAATCCCATTGGTCTCCACTTGAGGGTAAATGATTGGCCACAAAATGCTCTCCATATGTAATGGTGGAATTTAAACCCCTACCCTTAGTTAAGGGACCAAGTGAGGAACCACTAAACCACACTTGTGTGGTTCTTCTTCCCCAATATTTTTGTCTTCAAAACAAAAAAATTAAAAACTATTTAAATATAATAATTATAAATTCTCAAAAGACATAGAATCAACCAAATAACTTCTATATTAATTTTCTTATAAATGATTTTTCATGGAGCAGTTAACTCTTTATTCTTTAGAAAGATACATAATTGAACCAAGGGAGGCCATAGAATCGAAAAAGTAAACCCATCATTATTAGGAGGCTCGAAACAAATTCATGCATGCTTAATATCATTCCCTTTGATCCTTATTAAGTTATATTTGTGGAGTCGCTCTTTATCCTATACAAATGACTCATTTCTAATGTGTGTATATATTATATCATGTTACCATTATATTAATACTCCTTTTATAATAATCAAGTAATGGAGATTGATATAGGAATTAAGGAAGATGATTAAAGTATAATAGGAAAAAACACATATCATATTAATTAAGCGAATCACCATTCTTAATCTAATCAAATTAAATAAATATATCATGCTTATGACTATATATTGTTTTCGTGAAACAAAATATATTGTGAGGCAGTAGATCGCATATCAACAATTATATATACTAATCTTCTGGAAGGAAGATGAGTAATGAACTACTGATTGAAACCAAGTTACTCAATTAGTCAAGAGATCAACATGAGTGTTTTAGGTATTTAACCATCCAATTTGCGATCCTTTGACTCTCCTAATGCATATCTTTATTTAATAATGTGTTACGTGTTGCTTTAATTTGACAATTCCCATACTATAACTACTAGTAGCACATTGGGAATATATATTCATCAAAATATTTTCAAAACTTGGGAAAGTTCAACACGCTCAGCGAGAGACAAGTCAAAATATATTATGTTAACATGTTAAAGCAAGAAGGTGGAATCATACAATTTATAAATATGCTTGTCCTTGAATATAAACACGCGTAATTGTTATCTTAAGAGTCTTTTATTCTGACTTCCATAGCTCCAGCCTCCATGTTTCTTATATTTGAGGCACTAAACCCGGTATCTCTGTCGATCAAATTCGAACTCGAGCTCATTTTATTTTATTTGAGTATGTGTAAGATACAAAAATATTGAAGAGGTTAACAAAATTAAAGCGGATTTTTTTTATACATCAACTAGAAATCAGCATCTTTTCTGCACCTTTTACCAGATATAATAGCAACTGATTACTTAAGTTTCGGGTTCGTAGCTTTCCCTCCCAACACAAGTGTCCTCTAAGACTTAAACTCGAGACCCCAAAGGGATATAATGGGGCCTTATATCGTTAGACTAACTATATGTTGATAAAGCGGAAATTATTTAAGGTCTTATAAAATATTTAATTACCAAAAAGTCTGACAACAATTTAGAAGCATGTAATGATATGTTTCAATAAAGAAAATGACAAATTGACAATATATTTATGTTGTTCACTTGTTGTTATTGAGACTTTTCATAATTAAAACATTCATGTGAGACGATAATTCTAAAAATAACAACTGACAGATGAAAATATGTGACACTTTATCCCACGAGCCTGATTTTCAGTTTTATTAAAAATATGGGGATGACACCTTCACGATCTCTAACTAAAATACAAGTAATACTATTAAGATTCACGGCATTGTGGGGAAAAAAAAAATTAAGGTTGGCTGGTATTATTATCACTATCGTACTTTTGTTGAAGATATAAGGAGTGAAAAGCCAATAAAGAAAAGCAGCGAAAGCCGCTAATTACGAGAGAATTTTCCGTCCACGTCGTTATGACTATACAATGAAGGTTGAATTTGCGTTTACAATTGTTGAATTTAGGAACTATTATAAACTACTTCGAAATTTGAATTTGATGTAATCATATGTGATCTTCATTTGGTTTTCATTTTTCTTGAATCAAAATTTAAAATAAGAAATTGTTTGGAAGATGATGTTAGATCAAACATAAAAAGACATTGTACACATTCAGGGAATTAAGTTTAACCTTTCAACTAACATTATAAAAGAATGATTACCCCTAGTTTAAGTTAAATATAGTATATTAATTTTATAGTGTAAATTGCACTACAAAACTAATTTTATATTTAAGACCAGATAGAATATGTTATAAAATTTGTGCTTGGAAATCAACAACGCCCCCAATTTTCACCACTAGCAATAGAAGATTTGAGTAAAATAATGGGATTTACTTTCTCTACCAATGATTGATCAAATTAAAAGCTTTGTATTTATATTTAATATTAAAAGAAAAACATCGCACTATCTATGTAATAAGAAAAAGGGACACACAAAGAAAGAGAAGTTAATGGCATGATTGAAGCCAAATTAGTGGCTTCAATCCTCAAGTGGTTTTGACCAAAAAAAAAAAAATCCTCAAGTGGTCATGCATATTCCAAATCACATATTTGACATGTATTTTATTTACTTTTGTTAGTTTAGTTTTGACTCTTTTCAACTACACGATTACACGAGTAAGATTAGGTTTACAATGGTCCACATGCCAAATACTACCTCTTGTGTTTGAATGTAAAAGCCAGTTGATTTTAAGTCGACTGTCTCGCTTAGGAGGGTGAAGTAGTGTTAATAACGAGGGTGTTTAATTCAATATTATAAGTGGAATTGAAGTTCCATAGCTTTATTTATTTTAAAAAAAGTGAGTCAATGGGCTGGCATCTAGAAGTTATATGAGTCTCCAAGTCAATGAGAGCAATGAGAGCACACCAACATATATAGGCCCATCAGCCATTTAGTTTATGTTTCATAGCAACCGATACAGCCTAAAATTAAACAACAAGCAACAAGAATAAACTGGTCGCTCCAAGACACATTCTTTCATTTTGAAATTAAAACTACATCCGGTCCACTTATAAGAGTTAATTTTTTTTAGCAAACACTTATACAAGTTAATTAGGGATTAAGTTTTAGTTCTAAATATAAATCCTTTATTATCTCTTATATTTATTATTTTCTAAACTAACTCATCTGCCTTATAAATTGATATATAAGTTAATGATACATAAGTTTTTTATCAAAATATATATATATATATATATATATATATATATATATCATATAACATGAGCTGTAATTAAGTATCTTATTTAGATTTCTTACTCTCTTGAAATTAGTCAATTTATCATTATATTAAGGATAAGAGAGTAATAAGTTTTTTTCAGCTTCAAACTCCACATATTTTTTTCTCGTTGTTGGATTAATTGAAATGCGTGTGTTATATTCACTCAAACAATGCTTGCGTTAAAATTAAATAGGAATAATATATTTTTTACTTTAAAGAAAAACACAATTAGATAACATCAAATCATCCATATAAAATATCACATTTATAGGAAGCAGATTTTTTTTTATAAACCATATATTCACATAAAATTGAGTCAGGTGCAATTAAGGGTAAGTGTCTTCAAATTATTTTCTTCTACGTTCATGTGTGTGTGTGTGTGTGTAGAGGAACTCGGACCTTAGTAATTGTCTCAGGTAGAAGCTATAACCCCATCTCTAAAACCAACTTATCAAGGAAGCAAAATTATTTACATAAGAACTAACTCCTCTTAAGTATTGAACAATTTTGAGACATTTCTAATTTAAAATTGTTGGAACAAATTTTCACTTTAACTCTTAATTTTTAATATATTTTTGTGAAAAATGTAATTAAGCTTTATATTTTGATCGGGAGTATTTTATAAGGGAGCTAGGAATAATATTTTGTTTTGTACATACATAGGGAGGAATAATACTACTTACAACACAACATTGAAATGACAATAAAATTGATATTAGAAAGAGGCTAAAGTAACAACTAAGATAACCATATATCAAATTAAACAGTTGGATATATAGATTAATTAGCTATTAGTGATTTCAAACTGAATCAATAGTCTTACGGTTGAGTCTTGAATTAACATTTACGATAATTATTTAAAGATAATTATTTGAAGGTAGTAAGATTCTTTCGACACAATGAATCAATAAGTTATTATAATTAGTAATACCAAATATAAATGGATCATTACAAAATAGTAACAACCAGACATGCAATTAAAGTGAGATGTTAATAATATTAATCATTTTAGTAAAGAAAAATATGCTGCATATTTTATAGTAGTAGTATAACATATGTCGCGTAAGCAATGATATAATCTATCACATCTAAATTCGATGTGAAGTCTTTCTCTCATTTTTTTTGGCTAGCGGTGTGGAGTTCAATAGCATATATTCAATTCTCGACCGTGTTTTGTGTGCTAGCTATACTTAAATGGCGTCGTCCGTGCTCAGTCAGACTCAAAGCACTTAGCTAATAACTTTTAGTAAACGAATTTTCTTTTCTGTAGTCCTACTGAATTGGCTTACCAGTTAAGAAAACGTGCTTTTTAACTATTTAAACTACTCATAATACATAAGTTTAAGCTTCAGGCACAACTTGATATCTCAATAATGTGATTGCATCAAGTCAATTGTAATGATTGAAACTCGAAGTTCATCAAAATTTTGTATATTTATTAAAGGGATAAAGGCCAAAAATGTTCCGGAAGTATCCACCAGGGGGTATCTGACGTCTGAAAGTTTTTTTAGGGGTATATATGCCCTGGAAGTAAATAAAAGAGGGCAAATATACTGTAGAAGTAAAAAAAAAGAGGGCAATTACATAACTTTCAGGGCATATTTGCCCTTAAAAAAACTTTCAGGTATATGAATTTTTGTCTGGGTTGAGCCCAAATTGCCTTTTTTTGTTGACTTTCAAGGCATATTTTCCCATAAAAAAACTTCCAGATACCAGGTGCCCCCTAATACACAGAGCATTTTTTGCCATTATCCCTTTTTTAAAGTCAATTTACAACTTAATTGTAATAAAAATAACGTCCGTTTCCATTGATATTAGTATGATTGATGATGTTGATGTTGATGTTGATAAATTGTAATACTCCCTCCGGTCCTAAATATAAGATCACTTTAACTTTTTTTGTGGAAGTTAAGGAAGCAAATTAGACCACTAAATTATAATATATGTCACATAAAATTAGATTATAGGTTAGTTTATAAGTAGAATAAATTAGTTTTGAGGAAAAAAGAATTTTTTTGGGACTGAAACTTTTTTTTTTTGACTGAAAAAAAAAATTCAAAAAAGTCAAAGTGGTCTTATAATTAGGACCGGAGGGAGTAATATTTAATTCTCTTTTTAATATAAAAATTAAATATCCGGATTACTACAATTGACAAATAATCAAACGCGTGGAAACAGGTCAAAAAAAAAAAACGCGTGGAATGTGTATATTTGCAGTAATAACGAAGGCCACTTTTTGCACCAGCAATTAATTAACAAGGCAAACCCAAATTACAAGTATAATAGCGTGTGGTTATGATTTAAATTAGGTTTAACATAAGAGATAAACACTTCTGATTATGGATCTCAAATCCTAACCACTCTCTAATCCCATCCTTAAAACATCAGATTAGTTATAAGCAAATTAAAATGGATTACTGTTGATATTAATTGATTAATTATTAATGACGATGATATCATCGTGGATTGATATATATCAAGGAATGACAAAAGCGTAGCTAATTGAAAAACTTAATTTGTATTTTAATTTGCTTGAAATGGAAATGGAAGACAAGCACATGCACATTATTAATTACGGGTTGGGAATATATTCTATGCTTTTTTACGTAAATGACCTACGCAATTTGGGTTTCTAAACATACCACTCATATATGAGTTGTTTGGTATATCAATTATTTTATTAAAACCAATACATTATTATGAGTAGATATTTCTTAAAATCTCTGGTTATCGGATACTAAGCATGCATATTCACACTACTATATCTTCAAGGAATACATTATCATTTTTTAGCACACAAAAATTCCCCATATACTAATTTAATTGACTAGGAAATTAAAGTCATTGTTTAGGTTTTTTAAATTAAATAGTTACACACAACACATACTTTCATAAATTAAATACACAGAATTATTATTATTATTATTATTATAATTACTGCTACATAGAATTTTAATTTTATCGCCTGGATTCATATAGAGCTCTAATATTTAGAAAGTTACTACCTATAGTCTTTAATTCTCCAGTCGGAAGCTTTTAGATCCGAGTTAAGATTCTTGCCGCGTTACTTTAATTTCTAACGGATATTATTATGAGAGTACTACATCATTATGCTCTCTGAAATGTCTAAAAAAATTATCAAGCTTTCTTAAGCTACAAATAATGAATTTATTTTACTAGTAGTATACTAGCATCAAGTTCCACAATTATTATAAAAAAAGTTGTACCCAGCCACTTCGTAACTTAAATAAAAAAATTTATTTATCAGTAATCTATATAAAATATTTTTTTTAATTGTAAGAAATTCTCACGCTCTCAATACAAAAGCATATGTCCTTATTAGGTTTCTAGGAATAATTATATTAGATATTCGTGAAGAGACGTAATTAGAAGATATGTCAAATTTAGATGGTGGGATATGTTTTTTTGGCATAATGAGATTAAATTAAAGATTGTGATTAAAAGAGGAAAAGCTTAACTTGGAGGAGAGCCACAGGTGTGTCGTTTTCATGAGAAAGCACTCACGCAACTGCAAATTAAAGTGAGAATGAAATTGAGAGAATCTCTGCATCGCTTAGAAAAATCAATCATGTTTAGTTAGCTTATAGCTAATTAGAGTCCACAAATTAAATCTCTTTATGTGAACGTATGTATAGCATTTTCTATTTTTTGACCATTTTCATGAATCTATGTATCCATCCACTAATTGTCATTTCCTATTATACTAACATATAATTGATGTGACAGTGTACGACCTTATTAGACCCCTTAAGGTCTTGAGTTCAAATCCTAGAGGATATGCTTGTGTTGAGAGAGGAAGTTATGAACCCTGAAACTATAATAATTTGTTGTTCATATACCAAGTAATATGATCCAGAAAGGCGCCGATTATCGGTTGATATATAAAAAAATTGGCCTCCCCTATGATATATATTTTTTCTTTTCTTTTCTTTTTTTTTGAAAAGTGGTGGCTACCTCTAATCTTAATGATATATTTACTTTTTTTTTTCAAAACATTTATTCATATTCATATATACCACACACAGTGTTCAAGTTCATGCATCAAATTTTAACATATACAATTTTATATCCACGAGCAGATTATTATTAGCACATGTACACACAAATGCTGTTAAAGAATAATACACCACTGATGGATATCATGAATCACAAGTCAATAGTAATATAACACATGTGCAATTGACTAATTTGTGAGATTAAAAAAATTAAATTAATTGTTTTTAAGTATGGATTAAACTTTTCTCCTCTACTCTTACCGTTCATTTCCTCTCCTCCAACCCTTTGATTGAAATTTAAACTATCCAAATTCAAAGTTTTGTGAAAATTATACCTTTTTAAATATTTTTTTTAGATGTTTTAAACTATCATAGCTAAAATATGAACAAACCAGTTGAAAGAATCTGTTTTCTTAGGCACAGATGCCATCATATAATGGGTAATCATGTTTTGAGATACTATGAAGGTACTAAATATATGCAACTCGATCTTCCAACAAAAATTCATTTTTAACTTGACACGTTATGAATGGCTAGTCCCTTTTTCCCGAGATCTGATGTTGTTAGGAATTGAGAAGAAATTAAAAGGCAGTGAGGGCAATACAAGACCCTTCCGTCCAAGTTATCAGTAACGAATTTCCGACCTCACTCGTGGACCCCATCTTTACATCTTTATCCGCGTTTCTTCACAATCACACCCAAGCTAATTAGTACTAGCTAGACTATTAGAGATTACTTTTTTCCATCGGTATTACAAGATTCAGTTGATTTTTATTTTTGAATATTTTTTAGTAAAATAAACCATTAAATTTAAATATATATTACATATAATTAGATTATAAGTTGGTTTATGAGTAAAATAATTAGTTTTGAGACAAAATAGAAATTTAAACTATTTAAAGTGATTTATTTCATATACTTAATTTCTCCAAAAAAAAAATTAACTGGATCTTATAGTTAGAACCGGAGGAAGTACTTAGTAGTAGGAGCATTTAATAATCTCTTTCTTTCTTTCTGATATAATTAATATTATGTACTATACTCGACTTAACGTTCTCCTCCTTTGGTCTACTTTGTGCATTTATAAAATTTCATTCAAGCTCAATTATTAAAAATTCTTCTTGCTTTGTGATCCTCTCCTTTCTTCTATTTTTAATATTTTTTGAATCTGAACTTATCATCGAAATCAATATATCAGTAGTCATTTTTAAAAAAAATTCTCATCAGTTTAATTTAGTGCAAAATTGTTTCATTTGCGTTGTTATGCTAAAAAAATTATAAATAGATGAAAACCGCAAAAGTTGAACATTGAATTATGGAGTATCTTTTCACTAGTCTTAATTGAATAATAAAAAATAATAAATTTTGGAGATGCTTGTAGAGATGGAGGTGGTACGTAGCCTAGTTTATTTATAAGCTTTATTGTTGTTTCAAATTTTGCAGCTGTAAGTGCTTACATTAAGAGTCCAAAAAGTCTTGCAATGCTGTACCAAAAAAAAAGAAGTCTAATAGTGCTTCAAATTTTGAACACTACATATGGGTGAAGATGTAGGGGTTATTATTGCTCTCCTCTCATTGTACTCGAGCCCTACAACGTGTTACTTAAGGGCAACGACTTAGCATTCACACAATTTCTTTGTTGATTCGTATTCATGAGATTCGATAGGGTTTTATGTTGGTTGTTGGGGTCTAACACAACACTCTTCCTTTACCCGGGCTTGGAACCATCTATAAACACTGGCAGAGTTATATATAAAGGTTATGAGTGAAGGTCGTGCTAAAGCATATGAGGGGTTTTATAAGAGAAGTTGAAGAAATATATTGGAGTTCTTTGCGAACTAAAAGGACCCTATAAGGTAAAAGGGAAGTTTTATCGCACTGCTATAAGACTAGCAGTACTATATAGTAGTGAATGTTATGTTTTGAAGGGACGACACGAATATAAAATGTGGTCATACAAAAAATGATAAGATCTTGAATGACCATAATGCTTTGTTATTGTTGTGCTTCTAATTTTTCTTTAATTTGTAATATATTTTTCATTTTTGGTATTCACTCACTCTCATCGGGCAAAAAAGCCGCCGGGAATATGATTTTGTTAATATTTTGGTAAAAAAATGACGAAGATATGTACGCAGATTTATAATTACTTATATTGAAATTGTTAACTTTTAGTCATTCAATTTTTTTATCTTGCTCTTATTTGATGTTATTACTAGCAATCACAATAATTAAATAACTAACAATAGGGAGAAAGGATCTTTGTGTCCCTTTAATTTTCTCCAATGGTAACTATAATGGGTTTAGATTAACTAATAAGGTTGTTAGCTCAATTCAATTGAGGTCTGGAGTTCAAAATTGGACATACAACAATATTAAACTTTAGTGGTAAGGTGCCATTTGAAAGGCTCCATATCCCTCAATCCTAGTTAGTTTTGACTCATTGAGTTTCCTACAACGTAAAGGTTAACTTAAGATGCTCGGATGCTTATATGGAAAAAGAAAAAATTGGCCCTGGTGTTTTACAAGATGTTAGTAAATGAATAAAACTTCAAAATATTAGCTTTGATCAATGATTAGGCTGGTTGAAGTTTGCTGATGTTCATGTTATGCTATGTTCATATACATTAGAGAGTTGAGGTTAATTATATATTATACTTTTTTGCCGTCAAGATATATATTATACAATATGAGATGCAATTTAAAAATAAAAAAAATTGAAAAATAATTAAAAAGTCCCTATTTATAGGTTAAATACACATAAATTTGAAAAGTAGAATTTTCTGTATATGGAATCCTTTAAACAACCAATATTTTCTTTGTATGGAATGACAATTGGAACTTTTAAAACAAGATTCTTAATAACCTTTTTGCAATTAAAAAGTAGGAAAAATATAATTTAACCCCTTCTAGCAACTTAACTTCATATTCTCCCAAAAAAATTTTGAAACTTCACTTTACCGACAAAGTGAAATTAAATGTTTAAGATAAAAGATCAAAATGTTTTTTTTTTGAATTTTTTAACCAGAATCCAAGACACATGTGGGATTTTTCCAACATCAACGTGAGTATTTTCAAATCTCAAAAATCATGGAATCCAATACTAAAACATCTAACATTTCAAAATTAGATTTCTAAGACACATATGGGGAGTTTCCAAGACGTTTGAGCTTATTTCCAACACTAAAGTGAGTATTTTCAAGTTTCAAAAATCATGGAATCCAACATTTCACAACTGGATTTCCAAAATTTATATGGGGAATTTTCAAGACATTTGAGCTTCTTTCGAACATGAATATGAGCATTTTCAAGTTTCAAAAATCATGAATTCAACACTAAAGCATCCAACATTTCATAACTGATTTCCAAGACACATATGAAAAACTTTCAAAACACATCTGGGGAGTTTCTACGATGTTTTTGCTTCTTTCAATAAGAATATTTTGATCTTTTAGTTGAAACATTTAATTTCAATCTATCGGTTATAAAGTTTCAGATTTTTTTTTGGAATCTAAAGTTAATTTGTTACAAAGGTATTTGTCCAAAAAAATAAAAATAAAAAGCGGGTAAGAAGAGTTCTATATCAAGTGATGATAATTAGCTTAAACAACCATTGATTGGATTAATTGGACTAGTAAAAATGACAAGAAAGAGGCGTGCAACAATCAAGGAGTACACGTGGCAACATCAGAACGGCTCTCGGACAGGACCACATATAGGTGGGGCCTAGCTTAAAGGCACGCACGCGCCTACAAAGATTCCGCGCCGCCATACAATTTCTGTGTGTGTGTGTGCGCGCGCTCCGTCCTTCATTGGCACGTGCCACGCCTCCCTTGCTCCAGTATGGAATCCCACCACCACGTTCAATTACGCATTTGCCCCCCTACAATTATGGATTCCATTGAAATTTTTATAAATCTCCCGTTTTTTAAAAAATAACTGTTGTACGGACACATCATAGTGGTGGAAAAATGGAAACTAGGGAGGATCCATGGAACCGTACCAAGGGGGGCAAAAAATTCTGAGTTGTATTATTACTACATGTGGATTATTCTTGTTCACGAATCATAGACAATATAATTTATTTTAAATTATGTGCATATATACTTTAAAACGTATATTTAGTTTGATTTTATATATGTATAACTGATCATGTGTGTGTGTACAGTTATACACCTTTGGCTGTCTTTTTCAATAAAATAGAGAAATCTTCATACTTATTTTAGGCGACGCTCTCTTTTAATTTATTTCTTAGAATAAACTTTAACCTCTCTTGAAAATAATTTAGATGAATAAAATAAAAAAGAATGATATGTTATTTGGGTGTAGCTTTTGTCTATTCATTAATTAATAAGCATCTAGAAACACTTGGTGACTTGGGAGATCAGAAGACTTGCAATCGCATGGTTCATGTCATCACATGGACAATGTTTCAAAAGTGGTATTATTGCTCTTATTTTAACCTTTTTATTTTATCAATTGGGACTTGAAAACTGATAAGAGGGAAATGGGTAGCGGGGCATCAATTATGTACACTCATTTTTATAATATCTTTCCTTCATTTTTCTTCCTCTTCTTTTCGTCCCATCATGCTTCACTAAGGTACTTCCTACTTCATAGCTAGCTAGCTACCTACACACATCCACCCATATTGGAAAATACAAGCTAGCTTCATTTAGTGTCCGTTTGAAATAGTTTATTTTAAGTGGCGTTAAGTTGCACGGAATAAGTTACAATTATCTCAAATTCAATTTAAAAGAATGAATGGTCTTAAAAAAGTTCAGATTACAAATATTGGCACGCTCTGTAAAATAAAAGGCAAAAAAAGAAAAAACGAAAGAAAGAAAAAGAAAGGGAAACTAGAGAAGTACCAAATTGACGACTAATAAAGCCTACAATGGATACTCCTAACGCAGATGATCCAGAGCTAATATAAACCTATATTCATCTCAGATGCTATGTGTATGTGTCCAGTAATATAACATATTAATTTATGACCTCTCATCTCTCTGAAATTCCAAAGTAACCTTCCTTGTTTTTTTACAGTGAGTATATGATGGACTTCAACGAACTTCCCTCTTCATCTTCTTCCCTCTCCCTACGAGCATCCACGTAGCCTTACTCTTTTTTCAGCAAGAAAAATTAAAAAAACTTACTGTCTAATCATAATCATAAATCTTAAATAAATTAAAAAAACTATTTCCAAATATCTTAGATTAATACTTTAAAGTTGTACAGAAAATTGAAAAAAAACCACAAATAATCAGAAAGAACCCGTGTTAAATATACTAATAACAGTCCTAATCAAGAAGATAGTATTTCAGAATGCCTGTAAATTTTCATTCAATTTTTTTTTTGGGGGGTTTGCTAATAAAAGAATAAGGCCAAAGTAGTAGTGTTGTAGTGGTAAAAGTGAAATAATAGGTTGTCACGTTTTACACGTTGTCACTGAGCTGTTGCTGTAAAAACAGCATGTTTTCAACATTCCAGAAACCGTCCGACGTGTCACCCCCATTGCTCTGAACCCAATACTGCTGTTGATTATTGTTTGGGTCCAAGGTTTGCATATCCAAGCTGCTTATGCTATGATCGGAACAACTCAATTCCACCGTTTGGCCATAATAATCTGGAGTAGGGTGGTTCTTACGATTACCCTTATCATCATCCCCAACCATAACCCCACCACCATAATTATAGTAGTCAGTCAAATCAGACACTTGAGTTGACCCGAACGAGTCAGAAGAAGCCGTCATGTAGTTACTACTTCCGGTGATGAATTGGAAGTTGTTGTTGTTGTGATTGGGAGGAGGAACGGTGGTGGGTGGCGGCGGAGAGATTGAGATGGAGGAGGAGGAGGCGGCGGAGGCTTGTATGCGCTCGACTAGGCGAGGCATCCAGAGGAAACGCATGGTGTCCTTGAATTGCTTGCTGTTCACGTCACATTTCAGCTGTTTGGCGTGCTTTTGGACTCTTGTCCTCCAGTAGTTCTTTATCTCATTGTCCGTCCTTCCCGGCAAATACTGCGCGATCTTCGACCATCTGATCCATCATCACAATAAAACAATATAATGGATTAGCCACGGAATTCCTCCTAGAATATCCTATCTCTAATAAATTATAAATGATACTAACTAGTAGAATGTTGTCTTTCCCGACTGAACGAATTATGTAGTTAATTTTCTTTTTCCGTATTTTTTTTTACGAATTGAACCAAAAAAAAAAAAAAAACCAAGAATTGGGAAGGAAGGGGTATTGGGAATGATGATGATGATGATGATGATGATACCTGTTGCCATAGCGAGAATGGAGCTCGAGAATGAGGAGCTGTTCTTCGAGGGTGATGTTGCCACGTCGGACGTCGGGGCGGAGATAGTTGAGCCACCTCAATCTGCAGCTCTTACCAGTTCGTTTGAGGCCTGCACATTAAAATTAAAGGAGATCCATCCATCACTTGATTTTCTCGGTCACTCGTATATTTGGTAAAGTTCACAAAAACAAAAACTAATAAAAGAGGAAAGAGAGAAAGAAAGAAGGAGCTAGCTAGCATTGTTGGTATTTCCGATCGACTCTTTTATTTGTTGGTGACAGAAAAGGAAAGTTATGTATTACATATTATGAAAACTAATACTATAATAATATAATGGTGGCGGGATGAGTTAAAAGTAGTGGGTACCGGCGGAACGGGCGAGGGAATTCCAGCGACCTTCGCCGTGAGTGGCGATGTGATTGATGAGAGTGAGGTCTTCATCGACGGTCCATGGGCCCCGCCTGAGGTCCAGTTCGTCCTCCTCGTTGTTGTTTTGGACCTTGTAGCTCCCTCCTCCTCCTCCTCTGATTTCTGATGAACTATCTATCTCCATATCCATCGATGATAAATTCCCTCCTTCTTCAATTCCTCACTGTTTGATTGGTTTAGATGACGAGCTTCTATTCGATTATCTCTGCTTTTGGTTTGATTTGGGAAAGAGAGGGAGAAGGAGAAAGAGAGAGATATGATAGGAAGAGATTTGGATTGTTACAGGGCCAGGATGCTGAATCCATGGGCCTTTTATAGATAGTGATATCTCCATTTTTTCAGTACCCCCTTCCCCACATTAATTATACTTTCCTTTCCAGTTTTCCCCTTCCATTATTGTTAAACAAACTTTTTTCTATATGTTAATTTTAGGATAAGGGTTGGGATCACACATAATCAAATAGCTGATCTCTTAACTCATGATCTATCGGGGCTATCCATGTGGATTCAAAACCATGACAATTGATAAATATGTCATTTTTTTTTCATAATGTTTCACCCAACTTCACTTAGCTATGGCAATGTTTTTCCAATCACCGTAATTATAACCACAGATATTCCTTATGAATAGATCACTCGTCAAAATGGTAGAATGTCCAACTTTTTTGCCAATTGAACTCACGAACAATGTCTAAATAAATTAGAAAGTTGACGGGATTTAATGAACCAATATTTGAATTTTCATCAACAGATTATATCTAGTCCCACACAATAATTCCAATAAGATTGTCTCTAATACGTTAGATTAGATGTAATTTAAAAAAAACTTACTTTATATTGCTCATTATTCGTAAAGTGGAAATCACAAAGTAATCCGACCTCTCGACTCATTAGCAGTAAGCATATATATTTTAGAAGTGTATTATTTGGATTAGCTTTTTAAAACTAATTTTACCTGTATGAGGTAAGTACATATACTCCTTCCGGTTCTAAATATAAGATTACTTTGACTTTTTTTTGTGGAAGTTAAGGAAGCAAATTAGACCACTAAATTATAACATATGTCACATGTAATTAGATTATAGGTTAGTTTATAAGTAGAAGAAATTAATTTTGCGGAAAAAAGATGACCATAGACAATTTAAGTGATTAATTGTTTATCCTTAATTTCTCCAAAAAAGTCAAAGTGATCTTATAATTAGGACCGGAGGGAGTATATATATAGGAGTTTGTCTCAACTTGAGTAGAGATAATTGGGAGAAGCTAATCCATACAGACTCTAATTAAATTTACTTTGTTTTAATTGTGGGTTCCTTCTTTGGGTAAAAATATACGGGAAACAAAGCAAAAGGTAGATTTGTTTTTCATTGAGTCTAGCTAATATCAATATGTCCTGCAAAAATCTAAAATAAAAAAATAATTTTATTCTTTTTTTTGTTAGCAAATAATTTATATTCGAAGTAATAAATAGTTTAGGTAAAATTGGATCGTGCTGTTAAAATGCTTAAAGTTCATTCATTCTTCATGTCATAAAAATGGTAAAATTATTTCACCAAAAAAAAAAATGCATGAGTTGCCTTTTTAACTTGATAATGCTTCAATCTGATTTAAAAATTGAATTAGTATGCTTCTTTAAGAAAAATAATGAAGCCAACCACACCGCAAATTGAAAATAATTATTGGTCTAGATGAATGAAAGAGTTTTTTTTCCTTATTACCAGAAGATGAGTGAAAGAGTTTAAGACAGTGAAATTAAAACATTTTACTTCTTAAATTTGAGAGTGTACGTAATTCTTCAAATCAATTTAATACGCAAGTAGTAAAAAAATTATTTCTACTAAGTGAAATTGTTTTTCTATCGACAATCGACATCGACAAATATTGAAATATTTAGTCCAAACTCCAAACTTCAACTTTACGTACAGATATTCTGGGCAGCAGCAGCAAAAACAATAATAATATAAATAAATAAATAAAATAAAATGGGTTGATGATTATGGATTGAAAGAAGAAAGAGGCTAAGTTCAAATGTAGCAACCAGCATCTCTAAGATCAAGTGAAAGAAGAAAGAGGGAGTACGAAGTTTGACTTGAGGACTCCTCTTAGTTGTCAGGTTGGGTTGTGTGGACGTGCCAGACAACGGGCCTTATCGCTTCCTTTGCTTACGAAATCTGTTAAATTCTCTCATAATATTTAACTCTTTTTTCCAAAAAATAATTTATTATTTTCCTTTTTCATTTGTTTGACTTGACATAAATTTTCCTTTATAATTTTGAAAGACGAATTATTATTTATGATTTTTATTTTCTATGTATGTATATATATCAAGGGTGTGCTAGAAAATATATAGAATGCAACTTGTTATAAGAATCCACAACCAATCTGAATCAAAAATTGGGAAAATTTATATCAAGAAGGTAAAATTCTATTCATATTTTTTTTTTATCCGTAAGATTTCTAAATTTTATTTAAAGATGATATATTTTTATTCTCATATATGATGATGTGTTAGTGGCTCTTTTCTTGAGATCATTCCAAGTTTGCATATTTAATTTGAAATGTAGCAAACTGATACGTACCTCCATTTGAAAAATAATTCTTTCTTGTTAGGTATTTAATTAATAGCACATGACACAAAACAGGACGTACGTTAATCTTGTCGCAGCTTATATTTATATAAAGTACTTAGGTTTCTAAATTTTAATATCAATATTTTCAAGCTTATTCAGTCACATCCATCCTTAAATTATTTTTGTTAATTATGTATCAATCACCTAAAAGATTTTCAGTGCAGCCATTGGGATTGGACCACCCTCAGAAAAGACAAAAAAATAAAAATAAATTACACAACAAAAAGTGATCATCACCTCGTTTTACTTTTTATGTGTGTGTGTGTATATATATATATATATATGTATATCTACCATCACTTTAATTAAATGGAAAGTATCATTTTTGGGCTGTATTATAGAACATTGGAATCAAGGAGATGAAATGAGGGAATAGGAAGAATAATGGCGTCTTTAGAGACAACTTGTGTGAAAATTAATGAAGAAATTGATAATGATTCGCCCATGTGACCCACATGGAATGTATCCATCTATCTAATTCTTTATATTTAATAAACGACGCTTCTATATCTGCCCTAAATCAAATCTAACTGTGTGTTGTTGTAATTTATCAACAAAAAAAACTGTGTGCTGTTGCGTGTGCTTAACGGAATTTTAATGGGAGAATTTTAATATGAGATCAAGGTAGACAATTAATTAAAAAGTAGGATCAAAAGATTCTGAAATATTACTTTAGGTTCAGGGTCCTTAAGTGAAATTAAATTAATGTAGAAAAAGACAAAAAAGGGCACATCCCCACATGGCATATCTGACACTCTCTCTCTTTCTCTCTCACACAGACCCCACTCATTTTCACATGAACAAGGAAAAGCTCATATGAACAAGGAAAATCTCATATGCACAAGCCTCAATAAAAAACAAAATATTCCTCTCACCCTTTCTCTCTTCTCTGACACCCTCTCTCTCTGACAAGCTTTTCTCTCTCACACACACACCCACCACTCATTTTCACACGAATAAGGAAAAGCTCATATGAACAAGGAAAATCTCATATGCACAAGGCTCAATAAAAAAACAAAATATTTCTCTCACCCTCTCTCTCCTCTAACACCCTCTCTCTCTCACGCTTTTCTCTCTCACACACACACACATCCCACTCATTTTCACACGAACAATGAAAAGCTCATATAAATAAGGAAAATCTCATAAGCACAAGCCACAATAAAAAACAAAATATTCATTTCACCCTCTCTCTCCTCTGATACACTCTCTCCTATGACATTTTCTCTCTCCGACACGTGGGATCAATGTTGTCTTTTCTCCTCTCAATTTAATTTCAGTTTATCCCCACAAAACTCAAGTGATATTTCAGAATCTTTTAGTCCTATTTTGAAATTAATTGGCTACCGCGGTCCTATATTGAAATTTTCCCAATTTTAATCCATATCCAAGTCTAAATATGAGTTATACAACTAATCTATAAAAGGTTTAAAAAATCAGTTAAATTAATTACTTGCAAAAAAACGTGTATTAGTTTTCTAAAATATCTCATTTAAGTTTAAGTCATTTACAATTGATGAAACCTCCTGCACTGATGGGATTGGGAATAAGCCTTAACACATGTAATTATAATTAAATAAAAATTATAGATTTAGGGCACAAAATAAATTAGAGCCGTCTCTTATTATCAAAGAAAATTTCATTACTAGCCCATATATTTAGTATTAGAGAGAGTAGTTTATAAGTTTGGAAAATATTTTTACATATAAAAATCAGACTTCTGATTTATTAACTATGCTATATCTGCATCTTTTATTAATTAAAGTAAACAAAAGGAACAAGTTTATATGGCTTCTGTGAAAATATTTTTTCAAAACCACAATCCTGCTCTCTAAAACAAAATAAATTGATTTCATAAAATACATGAACAACGTTTTTTCTTTGATGTTAGCTATAGAATAGAGACGAAGGATGCTTTTCTTCTTCTTGGGACAAATTGGTCGGTAGGAAGAAAAGGCCTCTCCAATAATCCTAGTTTTCTTTTTCATCGAAAATAACAGGCAGAAACCAATTTAGAGAATTATTTTGTGTGTGTGACTAAACGGAAAACACTTTTATCTCGATCATAATTATTCATTTATCCCTTAAATACAAGAGTGCGTGTGTGAGGTAAGACCCCTACTAATTAAGTTGAATTTATGATAGTTTTTGAGGAATCACATACCCACCTATATGGGTAAAGCAAAACAAAATCTATAAATAATTTTGTGAATCAGTTATTCTAATATATAAATATATAGAATCTGAATATATATATATATATATATATATATATATATATATAATCCATAAACGCACACACAAACCACCTTATTATGATTGACATAGGGTGTGTTTGGATGGATTTCTGAAAAAGTGACTTATATATATGTCAGATTGAAAATAAGTCAGAATGTGTAATAAGATTTATATTTAGATTAAATATGAAAAAATGACTTATAAGTGACTTATTTTCCATAAGTCAGATTGTGTATGTTTGAGATAATTGTGATTAGATGTGAAAAATAAGTCAGAATTTGTGGGCCCCACCTCTATAAGTTCTTATATTTTTTAAAATGAGTCACTTTAAATAACTTATACTTATTTCAACTTATAAGTCATAAATCCTTAATTTTGTAAAACTCAAACAAACATATCATTTTTAGTTTTTCTCACTTTAAATTCTTTTTTCTCAAAATAAACACTTATTTAAAGAAAATAAGTCTCACCAAACATGCCCGTGTTCTTTATATATATGCGTTTGGGGGAAAAGAAGATATTATATATACCTATGGATTATGATTCTCTCACTGCCTTTCTCAACACCGTACATCGACGATTAATATAATAAAATTTAAAAAACGGATAAAGATTGAAAAGCCTAAAACTTTGGGTAAGCAATCAAGCTCTTTCATTAACTATCAGTACTCAATTAATTGTTATAATAAAATATATACACTAATATTTTCGTGCATATCTACGTTTGATTGTGTTGGATGTGTTACACACACACACATTATCAACACACACACATGAAGGAACATTTCGTCGTCACATGACACCGACCAAAAAGAAAATAAAAAGAAAGCGAAATTTATAAGTGCTGTAAGTCTCTCTTGCATATTGCATCCAAGAATCCGAGACAAGTTCCCATGTTAGAGATCATGAAAACATATATAAAAGTATTATTGTTTTCAATTAACAACACTCACAAAATTTAATTTTAATGAGTTTGATTCATTGTCGGTACCTATCTTAAATATGAAAATGTTCCACGATTTAGTTTCACGTTTTATTAATTAGTACGATGTCCACAAAGATTATAGTATTATGAAATGCAATGATTGGCAATGTGTCATTTATCAAGAAATGTAAAAGAGATTTCCTATTTATCTGCTTTTTTTAAATGTTTCCTTTAGCATAATTATGTATGCAGTGTCTATGTGGTCAGGGAAAAAAGTCCAATTATTTAATTTAGGCGGACGGTGCGTGATGGCACACTTCATCTTGTAAAGCATGGAAACAACAAAGAAATAATGAAGTGCGTTACCACAAATTTAAATTAATGAAGAGAAATCAATTTAATTATTATGAAGCCCTCTTTATAAATCCATGCTTTCCATGTGGTATATAGATAATATAAAAAACCTGTATTTACATCATGCTTAGCGAATCAAAAGAATAATATTGCAGCTCACTCTTGGGCATATGAAGAAGATATGTGTTATATTATAATTTAGGTATTTAATACGTTAAAAAACAGCTTCCATTAACTGATTGCTTTATTTTGTGTGTCGTGTGTGCGTTAAAAATTTCACTCACAAAAGTGTGCTTGAGATATATGCATGTGTGTCTAATAAAATTGAATTCAAAAGTGCTAATTATGAAAACTTATGTATTTTTGTGTCCACTGACAGTGAGTTAAGACATATATGAGTGTTGCGAGTTGCGACATACTCAATTATTTGTTTTGAGGTGAAAAAACAATATGGATAACCCATTATCAATCTCAATGATTACTAATGCCAATTATGCATGCTTGGTGATATTATTATAACAACATTAGTGAAGAGCTTGTATTTTCATTAGCTGTGGGCAATTGATATTATTTATAGATAATAAAAATAGCAAGAGGGGGCAATGATTTTGTCCAGTTCGCATAAGTGCTTATATATATATATATAAATATAAATATCGTACAATTTTGCACTGATGGTGATCATGTATGGGACACGATAATAAATTACTCTTGTCCAGAGATTGGGATGCTGTGTGAAAGGGATTTTGCAAAGGTTGAGTGATTCTAGAAGGATTAATATATTAATTAGTTCGTAGTCACTACCCTCACAAGTCCCTCAAAAATGCACTTTAACTAAAGTATGTGTATTAATATAACTTCCACTAAAATATATTGGTTGAGTCAATATACAATTTAAAAGTGAATAGAGAGAAGGGGGAATTAAAAGGGAGAAATGGGTCTGTCTTTGTTTTATATATATCCTCTCTTCGCTTTGCACTAATATAATTCCTTACATTTAATTTGGCCTAGCTAGGCACATTCTAGTTCTTGTGCATTAGTATTTATTGATAAGTTAATTCTATAAGCAGTATACACTTTCACGTACAATTAATGGTACATAGTCAAGTAGTGTTTCATCTTTAACAAACGAGATTTTCGTAAGATTAATATTTGTGTATTTGGCTCCAAAATCATAAATTTGATTGTTTAGGTGTATTTGGTTCCAAAATCATAAATTTGATGGTTTTTAATATGAAACCAAACATGTTTCATATAAAATGTGTTTTGATTTTCTTTTATTATAATCATATTGCAATTAGTTATATGTCCACTAAGCGATTTGGAACAATAAGAAGGATGCATCGGTTCATCGCGGAAAGAAGGAGGTGAAGATTAATTACAAAGGAAATTAAATAGTTAGAAAAAATATTTAAAAAAGTCAGATCAATGTAGCAATAATTAGCTAAGATGCATTAATTAATTAACTCAACTATGACATATCATGAAACTGATGATTGCCGGTGACAATTGACTTGAATTTACTTATGTAATGTATTACTCTGTTCCTTATTATAAGTCCATCATAACTACTTTTCACATACTAAAGAGTGGAAGTTATACCATTAAATATGTCTTCTTTTAAAATAAATTTCTAACTCTATTCTTATTTAATAATTGTTCGTAAACAAAAGAGTTCAGTCCAGATTGTTTTGGGTTCTAGCACTATTGATGAATATATGGCTAAAATAAAGACTAATCTAACTGTACAATCTGGACTAAACTCTTTTGTTTACTAACAATAATAGATGTTAAAATAATATTTTATGCATTATAAGCATTTTCTCTCATATTCTTTATTTCTAACATAGAGGTAAAATAGTCACAATAGCATTAATTAATCTTAAACTGGACTTATATTGAGGAACAAAAAATTTGTGGTAGTTGAACTTATAATAAAGAATAGAGTGGTATATCGTACTATTTAATTTTCTCCTAAATTTATCTAAGAACATGAACCTGATCCCCTTATTTAAATTTTAAATTAAGAACTTACTCAAAATTAGAAGGAAGAAAAAGTGATGACACCAACACTTACTACACGTTTACACACATTCGTCTTATTGTATTTTATAAAGGAGAATAATTCACTTGTAATGTAGTAGACACTTACTAATAAGCAACTTGATTTGAGGGTTCTTCTATTAATGAACCCTCCTTAATTAATCCGTGAAGAAGGAACAAAATTAAGAAATAAATATGTCACATTTGGGATGTCATTTTATTAATTTTAAAAAACGAACAGAATTTGAATGCAGATCAATATTTTTTAAATGAAAAGGAAATATATCATTCAAAGAACACCAAAAACCAGTGTATTACACACGGTATTAGTGACATAATTCGCCTTAAAATTGACCATTGATAAGTAATTAATGACGGAATTCCTAATTTAGCAGTTGATTTATTAATGGAATTCTCTCACTGAATTCTGTCACTAATGCACTATTTTGTTTTTTTTTTTTTGTGACCAAACAAGAGCAATAAGTTGTAGAAGAGATGGCAAACAGCACAAATTAAATGTACCAACATATAGTTGATCTAACTGTGTAAAGCATTGCTAAATCTATTGGGGATTGGGGTCTCGAGTTTGAGTCCTAAAGGAGACACTTATGTTAGAAAGGAAAGTCATGAACCCCAAAACTAGAGTAATAAGTTGTTTGGATACCTGATAATATGATATAAATTGGACACTGATTACCAGTTAATATATAAAAAAAGTACCTATCAAAGCATAACAATATAATTCATGGCTTTAATAGTATGATTAACTACCTTTTAAAAATTGCAAATTTGCAACAATCTCGTTGGGTTTGTAATACTCTCTTGCAAAAAGTTTTTTTATTACATGCATCAATATTTTAATAACAAACATTTATATTTAAATTTTATGTTAATTGTAAGTAGTAAATAGATAGGGTTACTTGGTTGCAAAAAAAAAAAAAAAATTAGATAGGGTTAAATTGGATTCCCCCCCCCCCCCCCCAATCAACGTGAGCACAGCACAACTATAATAATAAAATTTCATGAAGTATGACAGATTGAAATTGAAGGCATGTTTCTGAAATTGGAATTATATATAACACAGTTGAATTGGATCGGAATCAATGATTAAACCGTAATCTAATTGCAGAAGATTCATCACCGAAATTCAAGCCACATATTACAGACAGTTGATTTTGTATCTGTTACACTCTTTATTTCCTTGAAAAAATAAAGGAAAACTACACCAATTAATAGCTAGCACAAAAAGGAATATTGTGTTGAAAGATGAAGAATGAAATTGGTATATGTCAAGCTGAATATATAGACAGAAAAAAATTCTTCACATGAATGAACGAACAAAACCGAGTAGCACGAATTAATTGAACCAACTTTTCAAGTCATAAATAAGGCAAAATCAACAAATTAAAAAGAATGTATGTTTAAACATTAATGATACTGCGACCTTAACCCAACCTCGATTTTCAAATTAAAATTGAGGTAAAAGTAGGTTTTACAAATGTTAATCTAAACAAGTCCATCGAATTTTGATGGCTCATTAGTATCCTTAAATTTAATTTCCAAATTGCATCTCGATTAAGTGTTTGTTTGGAATTATTTATTAAAAGCATGTTCATGCAAACCAATCAAACCTTATTTCATATACTTATATATTGCACCGTAAATAACAATTGTAAAAATGTTTTTAAAAGGTCTAATTTTTATTTCAAACAAGCCTTTAAATTTCATTAGTTATAGCTTAGTTCAATGTTGTACTCAAATACTCGATGGCATGACACCAAAAATAGGTCAAAATGCAATTCATAATTATGTGTTGAGTTGATTATTGGAATCCATGTCAGTTTGGGATATTTTGGACTTAATGAGATTGAAGATTAGAATTTATTTTCTTACTTAGTTAAATGGTATCATTGTCAAAAGATATGGCCGTGTTTTCAGGATTCAAGGCGTTGACGATTCCGTGTTTGAAGTTTTTCAACAATGTTCTCCATCAAATTTGCTACAATCTCTGTCTCTATAAATTAATTATTTTAAGATTGAAAATATAATAAATTAATTAAGTGTCTTTCTCATAAGTTGAACTAATTAAGTAAAGCTTAATCTGAAGCGTCTTTGACCCAAACTGCTCACATTCTCGCAAGGAAGGGGGCTACGAAAGGGTATGGAAGAGGAAATAACTTTGATACAAGTAAACGACTTGATCCACAATGTTAAAATGCTTAATTCATCAATAAATTTAAATATACGAGTTAAAAGCGAATACAATTGATTGGTTCATCACATGACACACCTCCCTAAACCTTTTTTTTCCCTAATATATGTAATTATATTATATGCCCCATGATACACACATTTGTGGGTACATACTCCCTCGATATATCTATAATATAAGAAGTAACATTAGAATTTTTTTTTTGTCCATATTATAAGAGACAACATGTGAAAGTCAATATGATAAAATGTTCATTTTTACCTTTGTATATTAAATGTAAAGAGGGAATAAAGAGTTGATAAAATTGGAGTAACATGTAAACTTTACCCACAATAAATGATTCAACTATATTTTCTTGATTTGCGTAAAATGGTTGACTACTTCTTACTCCCTCCGGTCTTTATTATAAGAACCCGAAATTTAAATTGTTTTGATCTAAAATATAAGAGCTCGTCTTAGATTATGTCATCATTTAATGCAATTTTTTCTATTTTACCTCTACTAATTAACACTTTTTTTTTCATAATATTCATCAATACTTCTACTTATATTTCTCTTTCTAATCTCATAATAAATAAGAGTAATATTTGAAAAAAATTATTTTTCAAACATATTTATAGCTTTTAACCAACTTTTTTAAATGATATCTTAAGAAGCGTAATTTAGCTGTTGAACTCTTATAATAAGGACTGAAGGGAGTATAATATGGACAAGAAGGAGTGTATTTACTTCGTTTCTTTTCTTGCTTAACAAGTACTCCCGTGTTTCACGAAATAGTTAGGTTCAGGAGGGTAAGTAGTCACCGAGAAATTATCCTTATTATTGCTATCACATTAATTATAGGATCGCACTATTAAATTGATTGAGCTACAAGTTATGATTAATAATATGGATTAATCTACAACCTATTCATATTGCCTCCTAACTTGTGATCTAAACTTATTGTTAGGGTCACTAGCTCGGTGTGAAAAGTTCTGCGTCGAATAGATTGAGTTTAATAAAAAATATATAATGAATGAAGTGAAATATAATCTCAAGTCCTGAATTTGAGTTACCACCCATTCATTGTTTCCCCTATTTTTGTGTTTCATTCATGTCTCAACTCTTCTAAGAAAAACCACATTGAACCAACAATTATTTGTGTTTGATATCCTTTTGATCTTTTGCTCAATCTTTCTCAAATTATGACAACTTTGCGATGTAATATTTGATTCAATTGATCCCCCTCCTTATTAATTATAAGATGCTACACATGGTTCCAGATATGAGGCCTTTTGTTTAAAGTTTGAACAATTAATCCACATAAAGTAGTCGATGATCAGTTCTTAATAATAATACAGACCTATCATTCATCACACACACACACACACACACGCCCCGGGGGGGGGGGGGGGGCGTGTTTGCATGCAAATTCTGACTTGGGTGCAAACCATTCCAAAATAGAAGAGCAGCTTCGCTTTTCCCTATGTTCTTTTTTGTTGCCCTGCCGACTATCATAAAATGTATAAACAAAGCCAGTGTTTCTAGATTCTGCCATTAAAATATTACCACTTGAAGAAACATTACATCTTTTAAAGGATAAAAAGTACTCTCCTATATCTCTCCTTCGTCCATATGAATATGCCTTTAATATGTACCTCAAAATTGTTATCTACTCATCCCTAGCTACTTTATTCTTTTTCCTTCATTTTTTTTAAAATCGCTAGCTTAATGAACTGAACGTATTTAACTACTCCTATAAAGCAGTGTGGACAGTGTTAAATTTCCATATATTCTCCGGAAAATTAGTGAAAGTATAATTTCTCAGCTTCTTTTCCCTTTTAGATTCTCTTATTCCTAAAGGAAACAGTGATGGAGAATATATTACATTCCACTATTAATGACAGTAAAAACTATTATATAAAAGTGACATCAATACAATAATACTAGTTAAGATAGAAAGAGATTTTTGAAAAATAAACTATAAAGTAACAGTAGTGTATATCTGATGTAAAGTATTAAAAAGAAAGGGTTATTCTATATATAGATACACACAAGAGATTTTTTTTTTCTAAAATACACACAACAGATCAAAAG
This sequence comes from Mimosa bimucronata, assembly GCA_037074515.1. NCBI lineage: Eukaryota > Viridiplantae > Streptophyta > Magnoliopsida > Fabales > Fabaceae > Mimosa > Mimosa bimucronata. The sequence continues at coordinate 35,552,913 of CM073444.1, forward strand.
CACTTTTCTCACACATATATATACCAAACAAAGGAACAAATTCCAAACATGGCTTTAATTATGATAAAACTAATCCTTAATTAAAGAAAGCGATGAGGTGGAAGATGGAGAAGAAGACGCCGCCAAAGCATTTCAGAAAAAGACGAACACCATCTCACTGTCTTGTCCCATGGACGCACGCCTAGATAGCTACGTTTTAGAATAATAATCTTAATATTATTATAATGTTAAAAATGCAATATCTTAATATTAACAAGCCCTAAGCGTGACTCTGTGTCCCCTTCATAAAGTCATTTCATTATAATTCTATCTCCATAAAGCATACGTAACCTTGTTAATTGGTTTTCACTTCCCAACTGATCATACACACACAATCATCTCACACAAACATTTTATTGCATCATTTACTAAGTGCAACCAAACATTGATAATTATTTCTAATTGTGTCTGAGTTGGTGTAAGAGACATCAATCAAAAAATTTTCTTAGAAAAATCAGTAAAAAGTTCTTATTTAACAATTTTATTAACAAGATGGACTTGAATTTGATTATTGGTACCTTCTATAAATGAAATCATCAAAAGTATATGTATTTTTTATGTATAAAAACATATTCGGTCCTTATGTCAGATAGAATTTTCAAACATATATAAACTTTTGATTTTCCTACTTTTTTACAGTATTTAATTTAAATCTGATTTATAAGATTTAGATTAATTAATTAACGATAGGCACCACAATCATCATGATGAGAGGGCAACCACATGTCTCAAGTGGCTTGGTCGGTTTCGTGACATGTGGACACATATGTGGCCTGTTAGCTAATTTTTTTTGTTGGACCATACTGTCAACTTCAAAACCCTTTTAGTAAAATTAATCAAACCCCACTTTTGGGTTGGTGACCTTTCGTTAAAGGACACATTGATCAAAGTTTTGAGTGGTTGGTCTTTAACTGGATAATTGGATATGATTTTATTAACCAAATCTAGCTTAAATCGACAGATCATAAATTTGAGAACCAGAAGCAGAAGACATTTGTGTATAACCTTTTTATGAACCTACGACTTGATGAAGTCTTGAAATGTCAAAATGTGGTTTGGTCCACGTAGGCAGAGACAAGGAGTACGTGTAATGTTTTCGATAGATTGGTAGGTTGGGTCAAAGATGAGAGAATCAGAACAGTGTGATTCGATAATTGTTGAGTAGTTTATCACTATAATGGTAACGTTGTTATGCAGAAAATTGACCGAATGGTGACTTTATGTATCAACTTTCTTATTTAACGTGAATCCATCACACTGCCAGCACAACATTCCCATTATACCATAAATTACAATAAGCTCAGAGGTATCTTTATATTGGAGACAGTATTGTTTGGAACATTAACAGCTACTAGATGTGGACCTTTTTTTTTTCAATTAGATTTGAACTTTAGTTCGCTTCGTTATGAATGATTAATCCCATCCATTATATCCAACCCGTTGGTTAAATTACAATAGGTTTAGTGAACTTGATTGAAATTGGCTTTAATGTGGGTTTATAAGTTACATTTTATTATAATATTTTCTTAATATTAAGATAGACCCTTTCCTAAACTAATTATCCAGTTCCAATTTCTTTGTAATATACTACTCCGTCTAACCCTAAATATATGACATGCTTATTTTATTTGAGTAGATTAAATATGTTAGTTAATATGATATGGTTTTTTTTTAAAAAAAAAACACTCTACTCCTCTTCCCTAATCTCTCCCCCCATTCTCTTCCTTGATTATTGTTGAGAAAATATCAATAAGACTAACAAGAGAAAAAAATTAGGACAAAATAGAAATATGTTCTATATTCAAAATGAAGATCTACCCAAATGAGTCATTATTAAAGGGAGTATCTCTCAGTCCAAAAAAAAAGGGAGTATATCTTACTAACACCTGTATCTAGGCTTATTACAAGTCATTTTACAAAATCTACACAACAATTACACCTTCGGTCTAGAGATCTTTAATGGAGGATGTATTTGGGGAGTAATATTTTATTATTGCCATTAATATAACGAGATCATCCGCGTGGCCTATACAACTAGAGGAAATTAATGGTCATCATGATGATAAGTCTCTTTTAATAGTGTGAGGTGAGCCCTATGTACTTATCATTGTTAAATTGTAGTAGTATACTGAGCTCCATGTATGAAGAGAGATGTTAATTAATTACAATGTGTGTGTGTCACCCCAAACTTATATCATTTATTAAAAAAATTGAACCCCAAATTAGTGACTTTATCAACTAACTCGGAGGAAGCTAAGGGCTTTCTCAATATACAAAGTGATTTCTCATTGTGTGCTTTTGTTGTTGTATGGATTAATTATAGGAGCAAAAGGCTTAGTTGATCAAGTCAATTATTTCATCATAGTAACTAATAGTGGAATGTTGTGTCAAATCTATTTAGAAAGTCATTATTCCAAAAGACAAGTCTATTAGATGAGACAACCATTTAAATTTATAAACCCCTCATTTTTTAGAATAAGAACTAGGCACAATTTTTTTTTTTTGTAAACATTGGCATGTCAATGAAAACAAATGTCATAAGCATAAATTCAAATGGGGCTTGAGTGCATTTCATAAACTCAACTTCTCTGTGAGGTTGCGTGACAAATCTCTTATTTGTAATGCTTTTATATGTTTAAATTGAGGTAATTAACATGATTAAGATGCAAGTTTGGTCTAATAATGTCTAATTGAATATCCCAAACTCTCAAGGGAAATGAGTGTAAAATTAGGAGTAATTAGCCATAATTGTATATTAATTGCATTAATTAATTTATAAAGTTATTTGATCTTAGTTTTATCTTATTCTCACTTGTAGGGTCGCTCAGGACCAAAAGATTGGGCCGGGACGAAGAAGAAGGCCAAACAAAAGAGGCAGAAGTGAAGGGCCGCGGCGAGCAGGCCCCAAATTTGGCAAAAGCATCATTAGCTCACCGTGGCCTCGTCGCGGCGAGAAGGCCCCAAAAGTTCCAGAAGCAACAGCACCTCTCCACGGCCTCGCTGCGGCGAGCAGACGGCGAGCGGACGTTCTGCAGAAAATTCAGTTCACGTTTTTGGGCCTGATTTGGGTCCAACTTGAATACCCACTCACTTGACCCGACTTGGGGGACATAAAACACGAAAGACACACCCCATTATGTCAGATTTGGTTCACATACACAATCCCAAACCCTAGCTCTCTCCTTTCTTCATCTTCATCTTCATCTTCTTCATCTTCCTTCCTTCATCCATGGCTTCTACACCTTCCTTCCTTGTTGTTGGTTCTTCCATGGGGAGTAGCAACTAGGCTCCACCATTCTTAGTGGTGGGAGCCAAGGGATGAGCTTGAAGCTTGAATAGGGGAGTTTTTCTAGTTCTAATCCTTCCTCCATTTGTTGTATTTATGCTTTTCTAGGGTTCTAGGGGTGCATTTATGGCATTTGGTGGAATGTATTAATTGCATTTGGTTGAAGTGCATTTATAGCACTTGGTTGAGTGCATTTATGTCATTAGGGTTAGAAACTATGTTTATGTTATTTCCTTCTTGTATAATGCTTGACATTGCTACTTATTAACTTTGAGTTTAATGAAATTTATGGGTTCATAGTTTTGTTATTCTTTTTGTGAAAATTATGTGCTAATGCAAGGTGGCTTGGTTAGTGGATTAAGAGTGTTAAATTATTTGCTTGAGGGAGATGGCATAAGAATTAATTGGTTGTGTTGAGACATTGGGCAAACACTCTTTAGGTCCTAATTTATTGTATGGGTGGCCATCAATGGATTAGGGTTTAGAGAGAAATTTAGAGCAATTATGGGGTGGCCCAAATTGTGGATTTAAAAGTCTTACATAATCAATTATTTCTTGATTTTGAACTTAATCAACTTGGGTTAAATTAAGTAATGTGCGGGGTTCCGGCATTAATTAAGTTAACCTAAGCCTAGCCTAGAGGGGTTCCTCTAGGGTTCTTTAGAAATCAATTAAACTCCCTAAAAATCTTTAGAAGCAATGATTCCCGAATCTCTCACTCATCAAGAATGATCTTTGTCCCATTCTCATCCAAATCTCACTTTTAATTCCCACATTTTACTTTACCTTTTGCACATACCAAACTTCATACTAAAACCAAACAAAAATGCTTTTTACCCGCTTGTTCAAGTTTACATATTAGCTATTAGGAATCATATTACACTAGGCTCATTGAGATCGACACCTAGGGTTAGCTTCCACTATCCCCTCGGGTTTAATTTCTTGGAGAGCGGACTAGAGGCGGCACTGCTCTGATACAAACCCCAATCGGTGAACTTTTCATTGCGCCATATAAATATAGGGTACTTCACTTAGCCTCTTTCCCCTTTATGAAAGGTCCTCCCTCTAGAGATTGATTTCTTAGTGAGATTATATTAATATTTCGAGCACAAGTTTAACTTAAAAGAACAACTTATCTCATAAGATTAGCCTATTTTGTGTGGCTATGTGATGAGAGTCCCTTAATTTTACAAACCCCATCAGTTCTCTTGTGACTATTCTTAATGTGTTTAGCTCTTGTAACATGTTCGTTGTAAAAAAAAAAATTACAGATTTTAAATTAAAATAATCAACAAATTAAGACACACGCATAGCTTGATTTCTTCTATTTAATTAGTTGTTCCCTTCCATTATTTCACTAAGCACTGATGATGATGTATCCATTCACTATCTAATTCTCTCATGAACCTTCTTGTTAATTTTACTTTGCTTTCATACCACTTTATAGCAATATTGGCTTTCGAGCCAAGATTTGGAAAACACGAAAAGATAATGGAGTTTCGACCATTATCGAAATGACAACAAAAGACAGGCCATGAAGATGACAAAGATGATCACGAATATTTATTGGTTGTAGAGTATTATTTAACAAGAAAATTAAAGTAAGTGATGTGAGAAAGCGATGTATCATGTATATCAGGTTTAAAATATTTCATGGTGAGAAATAAACCTTATGATTTTAAGAAAAGTTAATTTGCTTTTCATTTGTCCAGATTCAATGCTACTTTGCTGTCTATCTCTTTAAACCAAGTCCACCATGTAAAACGACTGGTCTTTTTGGATTTATTTTCCAAATTTTCCACTTATGGGTTTTGTTCAATTCATCACTTGCTTTTGCTTTCTTTATGCTCATCTAGTCCTCCATTTTATTGCCATCATTACCCACCTTTTTTCTCAGTTTTTGGCTTATTTAAGATTTCTCCAACTACAACTAAGCAGAAATAGCTTACATATTATAGTTAGTCCCATCTATTTAACAGCACCTACCACTATATATATTTAGTCTAAAATATACAGAGTTTTCCTTAACTTCGGATCATTTAGGGATTATAACCTTCATAATCTTAAAAACTGTTAGAATCATAATCAAATCTAGCTGATTAGGATAATTGATCCGTGATTGTTATTTCCTATTTCATGTTGTTTGGCTCCAATAATTTAATTTCTGATTGTATTATTGATTATAATTTCCTTTCTTATCTTCTTCTAAACCTCTATAAATTGTAATCCTTCGTATGAATCAATATAAGAGAATATGATTTAATTTCAAGTTCTCTCATGATGTCAGAGCTTAGGGGTTTCCGAAACCAAAGAGAACATTAGAAACAATTGAGGCAAAGAGAGATAGAGAGAGAAAATGACAAGTTCAGATTCAGGGTGTTTTTTGCCCAGATAGTTGGATCCCATCGAGTTCCCTCCTCTTATAGGTTCATTATCGAAAAATCTAGCCAATATGGATTCTCAAGCAATGATTACTAACCATTAACTGAATGGAAGACGAAAATACCAACAAGCGGACTACATCACTTCACAGAACTTGAACAATCTAAGGAGAAAGCTTACCTTAGCAAAGAAAAGTTGCAAATATTTCGCTAGCACCTTGTAAGGAACATTAAGTCTCCATCTATCCCTAATGTAAACCTTGTGCAATCAGATAATTCTATAATAGCCCTTAATGCTGTGATGACTGGTAATGATACTTGGATTGTTAATTCTGGAGCTACTGATCACATGACCGGTAATAAATTAAAGGTTTTTTCAAAACTCTTAGATAATGTCATAAAAATCTTAGAGTTAAAGAAACAAATGGAGTTATTACAAATGTTACAGGAATTGATTCTATTGTGTTGACAAAATATTTAGAAATCCGCGATTTTCTATATGTACCTGCCCTTACTTACAATTTGATATCTGTAAACAAATTGGTTAAAGGGACTTGATGCAGAGTGATTTTTAATGATATTGGGTGCATTTTTTAGGATTTAAGCTCGAAAAAGACAATTAGGAGTTCCAAAAAATGTAGACTCTACTATTTTGAAGGCTCGTCTTTGAATAATCAAGAAGCAAAGAAGGTGCTGGTTAGTTTGAATTCCAATAATAAAGATGTACTCTTGTGGCATCAAAGATTAGGCCATTATCCTAGTTTTGATCATATGAAACATGTGTTTTTAAGTTTATTCAATAAAAATTCCGTACCATTTTCTTGTGAAACCTGCCAATTTGCAAAGCACAAACAAGCCTCCTATCCCAAGCAATCATATGAACTTATCGCACCATTCACAATAATTCACAGTGACATTTGGGGCCCTTCTAAAACCAAACACAAGCTAAAACAAGATGGTTCATAACATTCATTGATGATCACACTAGGGTTACGTGGGTTCACCTAATGAAAGAAAAATCAGAGATCGGTGAAGTATTCCAAAAATTTTACATCTTTTTGAAAAAGCAATTTCAAACCTCTATGAAAGTCATAAGGAGTGATAATACTAAGGAATACTTAAGTGGCTCACTGAACAACTTTCTTGCCCAATAAGGGATTCACCACCTAACCTCTTTTGTGTACACACCTTAGCAAAATAGAGTGGCTGAAAGGAAAAATAGGCTTCTTCTAGAAGTGACAAGAGCCATAATGATGGAAAGAAATGTCCCTAATGTTTTTTGGGGTGATGCTATCTTAACTGTTGCATATCTTATAAATCGTATGCCATCCAGAGTCCTTAACTTTTCCACTCATATCCAGAAACTACCTAGAAACCTACCCTAATTCTCCACTTGTTGATCCATTCTCTTCCTCAAAAGGTGTTTGATTGTGTTGTCTTTGTGATAGTGGCAAACTTGGACATAGAGCGGACAAATGCATATTTCATGCCTATAGTCCAGGCCAAAAGGGTTACAAATGCATAGTTCATGGCTATAGTCCAAGCCAAAAGGGTTACAAATGCTATTGTCCGACAAAGAAAACCATAATTTCAAAATATGCGGTGTTATATATGAAGATGATGCATACTATCCTAATTTACCTATTCAGCGAGAGAATAGTGGTACATAATGGCTAATTGTGAATCCTAGAGACGCAACCATGCATCCCAAAAATTCCTCATGAGGACCCAACAAATTCAATCATAGAAATCCCAGTCATACCAACTACATTAACCATCCCAGAAATTCCTTATGAAATCCCAACCAACTCAACCACAGAAATCTCAATCACACCAATTAGCCCTAAAACTGATAAAGCCTAGCACTCAACCTTTAATGGAAACCAATGTCAAAATCAATACTAGGTAACTGATGAAGAACAAAACGAGGATAAGCAACAATCAAGTGATGAAGACATAGATAGTAAAGTTCATTCCCCTCCAAGGGATCACCATGACCCTGACTCGGGAATAGATCTTGAATTGATGGGCTGGCCTATTACACTCTGAAAGGGGGTAAGAACTTGTACTGTGCATCCTATTCAGAGATTTTTGACATATGGTAAACTATCTGCAAAGATGTAGAGTTTGTTAGTTTAAAATGCATAGGTAAAAGTTCAAAACACATTCCAAGAAGCCATACTTGATCCTAACTGGAAAGTAGCTATTGAAGAAGAACCAAGGGCTCTGACAAATCCTTAGATTTGTATGTTTTTATGTGTTTAAATTGAGGCTTCTAACATGAATAAGATGCAAATTTGGTCCAATTGTACTTATTTAATATTTTAGACTCTTAGGTAAAATTAGTATTAATTGGCCATAATTGTAGATTAATTTGTATTAATTAATTTTTAGGGTTATTTGATGTTTTTCCATCTTATATTTACTTATAGGGTCGCTCGAGGACCAAAGGAATGGATCCCGGATGTAGAAGGATACTTGAAAAGGGGATAAATTGGGGCTAAAAGCTGAAATTTCAAGAAAAAAAGGGAAAATACAAGTTTCTGGGTAAATTGTAAAAATTGCAGAAAAGGACCTCAAAATTCTCAAATTACAGAAAAGGACCCGAAATTTGAAAATTTCAAAAAAGTCCCAAGGCAGAGAACATGTTTGCTCGCCTTGGAGAGCTCACGGCGAGCAAAAACCCCAAATTTGGTAGAAAAGAATGTAGCTCGCCGCGGCGAGCTGATGGTGAACTGCTTGCGATGCAACGTACACTACAAAAAAACAAAGAATTTCTGACAGAATTCCGTCGGAAAATTGACTTTTCCGACGAAAAAATTTTTCCAGCGGAATTTCCGACGAAATTTTTTCCGTCGGAAATTCCACCGTCACAAATGATTTACCGATGAATTTTTTTTTCCGTCAGTACGTTGGTAATTTAATAATATTATTTTATAAATGAATTATTTTTAAATTCATAAATAATATATTAAAATATTATTTCCGTCGGTAATTTTTTAAATTTTTAAAAAATTTAAGCCGCCACGTGTCGCTGTCTAGTGCTGCCACGTGTCCCTGCCCACACCACGTCACGTGTCGCTCTCTCGTGCCGCCACGTGTCGCTTCCACAGATTGTCTTCAATTTCGTCATTGGAGAGATTCGAACTCGCAACCTGTTGGGGCGTGTCTGATGCCTTAACCAGTTGAGCTACGAACACCTTTTGTAATTATTTGTAAACTATTATATTTATAATATTTAAACTCCCATTATTATAATTATATTTAATCCTAATATATTATGAAATATTTTATAATTATTAATATATAATTTACATATTAATAATTTTATTACTTTTTATAAATAATTTTTATATTCATATACAATCCATTATATTTAGTATTTTCATTTTATATTATCAAATTATAATTATTTTTCATTTTATTTTATGACATTTTTAAATAATTATTTTATTATATATATTATTAAATTATATTTATTTTCGTTTTTATTACTAATATTTAATTATTTATTAAAAAAATAAAATATTATTAAATAAAAAATTAAAAATTAAATTTGGTAATAAATTTATATCTATATACGTGTATATATATTAATTTTTATTAAATATATTTTATTTATTTGTAAAATATTTTTTAAAATAAATTAATATAATATTTTTTACATATTATTTATAAATTAAAATAAAAATTTATTTATAAAATAATAAATAATTAAAGTTACCGACGAAAAATTTTCCATTGGTAATAATATTTTATTATATTATTTATAAATTAAAATAATAATTTATAAATAAAATAAAATAATTAATTAAATTACCGACGGAAATTCCGTCGGAAATTTCCGTCGGTAATAATATTTTAATATTTAATTTAAATTAAAATAATAATTTATAAATAAAATAATATATTTAATTAAATTACCGACGGAATTTCCGTCGGTAAATTTTCTGACTTAATTTCCGTCGAAAATCAGTTGGAAATTACCGACGGAATTTTTTCCGTCAGTAAATTCCGTCGGAAATTCGTTGTTTTTTTATAGTGGTATCTGAAGAGCTCACCTCTATCGAGTGTGTGTGCGTGTAGCGTGCCTTTGGTCCACCCTTCAAGAAAATAAAAACCAAGGGGTAGTGGAAGCTAACCCCCGGGTGTCGTTCACTTGAGGAGCCTAAACGCAAAAGATGATCTAGTAACTAGTATGCAAACTATTAAACACAGGTAAAAAGTATTGTATTTTGGTTTTTGGTATAGAATAGATGCAAAAGGTGTGATATGTTCAAAAGTAAAACAAAAATAAGACAAAAGTGAGATTTGGAGGGGAAAGGAAATGGAATCATTCTTGATAAATGGAAACCTTGTGATTCATTGCTTCTAAAGATTTTCAAGGAGTTTTTGTTGATTTTCGAAAGACCCCTTGTTCGCCACGCGCCGCAAGTGCACGGGTCGCGCCAAGTAATAAAATGATGAGTAGAGTATCGTTCCCACGAGGATTTGTCCAAAACCCGGTCAAACAATGATTATCACACTCTCGCCCAATTTGAGTGACACAAATGTTGAGATTGAAAATTAACTAAGAAAATAAATGAAAATAAAATATAAACAGGTGATTCTCCAACCTCAAGGATAATATGGACCCTAGGATTATCTATCCCCCTTATACTTCTCAAAACTCAATTAACCTCCCCTCAAGAAGCTCTCAACAACACCACATGCTAATCTAGGGTTCAAAGAGTACTTGTAATGCTATCTCGAGTCAAGAACAAGTGTTTAGTCCTATTCTATTGCACAATCTCTTGCCACAATTTGATAGGACCCGATTATCACACTCCAACCCTAATGTGACTATGCGATGCTAGCAAGTATATCTCTATCTTACCAACAAAACCATCCGTTCGTCACGCAAACTTCCGGTTCTTGCACTACTCTACCCAAGTTCTACACTCAACCTAGCTCTCTCGAGTCATAAATAAAGCGAACCCAACATCTAAATGGTGATCAAGCACTTAGAAGCATTAGGAACGGGGTAAAATAAGCACATAGATATCATTAATCACAAATCAAGAGGAGGAATCAAGAATCAATACATACAAGGGTTCAAAATAATCCTAAAATCAAAGTATTTAGCAACTCATGTTCTACAACTCCAAGGGAGCATATATATACAACATTACAAATCAGAACAAGAGAAGAGAATGAAGAAGGAAGAGATAAACCAAGAGAGGAAGCCCAAATCTCTTTGAAGCTCCGAGCCCAAGCCAAATCCCACCAATCTCCAAGCCCTAGCAGAGCCAAACACTCCCAAAATATGCCCAGAAGTCGAAGAATGAGGGCTCACAACGAAGCCCTAGCTTTTATATCAGTTTAAAATGCGCCTGTTCTGTCCCAAAACGCGCAGAAACGCGAAGTTCGCCGTGGGTCTCGCCGCGGCGAGCTCACGGCGAAGTCCAAAAATGACAGACACAAATGTCGTTCGCCGCGGCGAGCAGACGGCGAGCTCTCCCAAAAATAGGCAGAGGTAGATTCACTTCGCCGCGGCTATCGCCACGGCGAAGTCCCTGCTTCTCTGGTGCTTTGCTCTGCTTTCTTATTTCTTTGGCTGCTTTGGCTTCTTCTTATTTTTGTTCAATTGAGGGCTTGGAGGAGGGCTAACATCCCTTGCTTATTGCTTCAATTTATTCCTACAAAAATTACATAAAACAACATAAGAAATTAACTACAAAAATAACCAAAATCTATATAAGTTACAATAAGGTGCAACCGAAGATCAAATGAGCATTTTCCCTCTTGAGTATCCAAAATGTATCAATAATAGACAAAAACTCAAGTAAATATACTCAAATAATCATGACTTTCTAGGAGTCATCACCCCTAGAGGAACTCCTCTATGCTAGGCTTAGGTTAACTTAATTAATGCCGGAACCCCGCACATTACTTAATTTAACCTAAGTTAATTAAGTTCAAAATCAATATGAATTTACTAATCGTAAGGGGCTCTTAATCCAACAACCGGGACCCCGAATTGCCACTTAATTAATCCTAGAGTTTAATCAATTATTGGAACCCCACATAATAAATCAAGACTCTAGGATTGAAGTCCAATGCCACTTATGCGATTTGACAAATTCAAGAACTAACTAATCATGCAAGACTTTAAATCCACAACTTGGGCCACCCCACAATTGCACTTAATTTCTCAATTAACCCTAACTCATTGATGGCCACCCAAACAAAGATTAAGGTTGAAAAGAGTAATTACCCAATGTCTAAACACAATTAATTAATACCTATGCCATTCCATTCATGCAAAACCACTTAACATTTTTAATCCACTAACCAAGACACCTTGCATTAGCACATAATTTTCACAAAGAGAATAACAAAATCATGAACCCATAAATTTCATCAAACTCAAAGTTAATGTAGCACAATGTCAAGTATTCAACAAGAAAGAAACAACATAAAATAGTTTCTAACCCTTATACAACATGTAGAAATGAAGAACACAACCAAATGTCATAAATATACTCCTAGAACCCTAGAAAAGCATAAATACAACAAGAGGAAGAAGGATTAGAACTAGAACTCCCCTATTCAAGCTTCAAGCTCATCCTTTGGCTCCCACCACCAAGAATGGTGGAGCTTATCTGCTACTCCATAGAAAGAACAGCAACCAAGGTGGGAAGGAAAGAGGACATGGATTTGGGTGGAAGAAAGTGAGAAAGATGAAGATGGAGATGGAGAAATGAGAGAGCTAGGGTTAGGAAGTGAGTGGTGGCTCCAAATCTGCCCTAATGGGGTCTAAGTTTCGAGTTTTATGTCCCCCAAGTCGGGTCAAGTGAGTGGGTATTGGGTTAGATCCGAATTGGGCCAAAAACTAAAGTTCTTATACGCTGCATCGCGAACAGTTCGCCGTCGGCGAGCTGCATTCTTTTCTGCCAAATTTGGGGTTTCTGCTTGCCGTGAGCTCGCCGCGGCCAGCCCACGGCGAGCTCACATGTTCTCTACCTTGGGACTTTTCTGTAATTTTCAAATTTCGGGTCCTTTTCTGTAATTTGGGAATTTCGGGGTCCTTTTCTGTAATTTTTATAATTTGTCCAGAACTTATATTTTGACATTTTTTCTTGAATTTTCAGCTTCTAACCCCATTTTTCTTGCTTCTTCACATATTGAATCCTTCATATTTGGTCATCGAATGACCCTACAAGTAAAATATGCAAAATACAAGAATCAAAATGCTCTAAAATTCAACTAATGCTAATTGATCTTCAATTATAGCATATTAATCCTATTTTCATGCTACTTTAACCCAAGGATCTATATGATTATTTAAACACTTTATGGACCAATATTGCATCTCAATTATGTTAAATGCCTCAAATTAGGCATATAAAAATATACAAATCCAAGGATTTGTCAGTATCAGAACTTCAGTTTTTGGCCCAATTCGGATCTAACCCAATACTCACTCACTTGACCCGACTTGGGGAACATAAAGCTCGAAAATTAAACCCCATTAGGCAGATTTGGAGTCCCATAAACCCTAGCCTCCCATTTTCTTTCATTCCCTCTCATCTCCATCCCCTCCATCTTCCATTTTCCTTCCTCCAACTTCATGGCAGCCACTTCCTTCTTCCTTGTTGGTGTTTTCTTCTTGGTGGACAGCAGCTAGGCTCCACCATTCTTGGTGGTGGGAGCCAACGAATGAGCTTGAAGCTTGAATGGGGGAGTTCTAGTTCTAATCCTTCTTCCTCTTGTTGTATTTATGCTTTTCTAGGGTTCTAGGAGTATATTTATGACATTTGGTTGTGTTCTTCATTTCTACATATTGTATAAGGGTTGAGAACTATTTTATGTTGTTTCTTTCTTGTTGAATACTTGACATTGTGCTACATTAACTTTGAGTTTGATGAAATTTATGGGTTCATGATTTTGTTATTCTCTTTGTGAAAATTATGTGCTAATGCAAGGTAGCTTGGTTAGTGGATTAAAAATGTTAAGTGGTTTTGCATGAATGGAATGTCATAGGAATTAATTAATTGTGTTTAGACATTGGGTAATTACTCTTTTCAACCTTAATCTTTGTTTGGGTGGCCATCAATGAGTTTGGGTTAATTGAGAAATTAAGTGCAATTGTGGGGTGACCCAAGTTGTGGATTTAAAGTCTTGCATGATTAGTTAGTTCTTGAATTTGTCAAATTGCATGAGTGGCATTGGACTTCAATCCTAGAGTCTTGATTTATTATGTGGGGTTCCAATAATCGATTAAACTCTAGGATTAATTAAGTGGCAATTCGGGGTCCCGGTTGTTTGATTATGAGCCCCTTACGATTAGCAAATTCATATTGATTTTGAACTTAATCAACTTAGGCTAAATTAAGTAATGTGCGGGGTTCCGACATTAATTAAGTTAACCTAAGCCTAACCTAGAGGGATTTCTCTAGGGGTCTTTCGAAAATCAACAAAATCTTCCTGAAAATCTTTAGAAGCAATGAATCCCAATGTTTCCATTTATCAAGAATGATTCAATTTCCTTTCCCCTCCAAATCTCACTTTTATCTTATTTTTATTTTTACCCTTAAACATATAACATCTTTTGCACCTATTTTATACTAAAACAAAATACAATACTTTTTACACGTGTTTAATAGTTTGCATACTAGTTACTAGGTCATTTTTTGCGTTTATGCTCCTCAAGCGAACGACACTCGGGGGTTAGCTTCCACTATCCCCTTGGTTCTTATTTTCTTGAAGGGTGGACCCAAGGGCGCTACACGCACACACACTCGAAAGTGGTGCTCTTCAGGCTCCTAAAGAAAATAAGATGTGGGAGATCACCACTCTCCTGAAATAGAAGAATCCAGTTGGATGCAGGTAGGTATTCACTCCCAAGTTCAATGTTGATGGAAGCATCAACAAGTACAAGGCCAGATTGGTTGTAAAAGGGTATACTCAGACATACAGAATCGATTACTAGGATATATTTGTTCTGATTGCCAAATTCAGCATCATGAAAATATCACTCTCAATTGCGGTCAACCTGGATTGGTCCTTACATCAATTAGATGTTAATAATGTTTCCCTAAATGGAGACCTAGATGAAGAGGTGTACATGGAAGTTCTAGATGGTGCAAAACTACCAACAATACAATGTGAAGACTTTATAAGGCATTGCATGGTCTGAAGCAATCTCCAACAACTTGGTTTAACAGATCCACTAAAGCTTTGAAGAAGATGGGATACTTCCAGGGACAACCAGATCACAACTTGTTCACAAAACATAATAGTGACAAAGTGACGATCTTGATTGTTTATGTAGATCACATTGTTATCACTGAAAATGATGAAAGTTCCATAGCTCAGCTGAAAGGGGCCTTATCAAAGGAATTTCAAGTGAAATATCTCAGATAAATAAGGTATTTCTTGGCAAAGAGATAGCTAGAACCAAGAAGGGCATCAATGTGTCCCAGTGCAAGTACACTTTGGATCTGTTACATGAAACATGAATGCTAGGAGCAAAAACTGAGGATACACATGTGGAAGATTCTTGTAATTTAGAAGTAAAAAAGGATGGCATCACTGTTGATGTAGAGGAATACAGAAGATTTGTGGAAAAACTGATATACTTGACTCACACACGTCCTAGTATCAGTTATGTAGTGGGGATAGTCAGTCAATTCATACACCGACCACAAGTGGAGCATATGAAGACAGTGACCAGAATTTTAAGCAACTTGTAACTTAATCCAGGTCATGGTATCTTCTTCAAGAAAGGTACAGCTATGAACATGGAGATTTACACTGATGCCAGTCATGTAAGAGACCTAGAGGATAGAAGGTCAACAACATGTTATTGCACTTATTTGTGTGGAAACTTAGTTACATGGAGAAGCAAGAAACAAACTGTTGTATCAAGAAGCAGTGCTGAAGCTGAATTAAGAGCCGTGGCACTAGGTGTATGTGAAGGAATCTGGATTGTCAGATTATTGCGCGAGTTGAGAATTTCATTCGAGGGATCACTGCAGTTATGGTGTGAGAACAAGGCATTGAGATGACCAAAAACCTGGCATTATTAAAATCGAACTAAACATGTTTAGATCGATAGACACTTCATCAAGGAAAAGGTAGAAGCTGGCATCCTGAAATTGTCATACATCTGATCAGCTGAGTAGATTGCAGCTATGATGAGAAAGCCACTTGCTAGAGTTAAATTTGAAGGGTTTCGAAGTAAGTTGGGGGTGACTGACATCTATTCTTCAGCTTGAGGGGGAGTATTAGAATCATAATCAAATCTGGTTTATTAATTAGGATAATTATTCCGTGATTGTTATTTACTATTGCATTTTGTTTGGCTCCTAGCATTTAATTCCTGATTGTATTCTTAATTATAATTTTCTTTCTTACCTTCTTCTAAACCTTTATAAATTGTAATTCTTCCTATGAATCAATATAATTGGACTGAATATAATTGGATAATTGGAGGTCATCCACGCATGCTTGAAATTCATGGAGATTCATTATTATTTTTAAGTTTTAAAGGATAAAAAGCTCTTTATACATGGTTCAAATAAAGTTTATAGGAGTTTTGTGTAATTTAGCCACATATTAATATATTTAATTTATCTCCTTTTAATTATACGAACTATATAAGTGGGTAGTTGGAGAGGTTTGGGATTTTGTTCTTTCATTCAATATTGATGATACTTGTTTTAGAATGTGAACTCAAGTGCAGATAATTAGAGCCTCCACTATATAACTCATGCAAATTTGCCTTGTTGGCCTACCTGTTTTCAAAAGCACGAGGACATATGGACAAAATCATATTCATGGCCAAATAAATTACAGAAATTGAGCATGCACTTGGTGTACATTCTAGAAGCATAATTTACGTTTATTTTAATATAATTAATCTTCAGACCAAAAAAATATATTTAATCTCGTTTGTCTAATTGTCTAGCTATAATAATCATTTTACTATACACAACTAAATCTAATTAAATTTAATATTTCTCTCAAGTGTATCATTTTGCCACGAGGAACCATTTTTCCTATTTATCACAAATGTTTAGTAGGGAGAGGTAATCAGATCTGAACTCTCCAGATATAATCTGGACAGTCTTGACTTGATTATTTTTAAAATGATTTTTTGGTTAAAAAATTACGTTTTTAGAAAAACGATAGTTTAGAGATTGTTTTTAGGGTTAATATAACTTTTGGTCCCTGAACTTTCACTCAATTTTGGTTTTGGTCCCTGAACTTTAAAATTTTTGGTTTTGGTCCCTGAACTTTCGGTCAATTTTGGTTTTGGTCCCTAAACTTTGAAATTTTTGGTCTTGGTCCCTGAACTTTCCGTAATTTTGGTTTTGGTCCCTCAACTTTAATTTTTTTTTTGAAGTTTTTTTTTAAACTGAGGGACCAAAACCAAAATTACTAAAATTCAGGGACCAAGACCAAAATTACGGAAAGTTCAGGGACCAAGACCAAAATTGACCCAAAGTTCAGGGATCAAAACCAAAAATTTCAAAGTTCAGGGACCAAAACCAAAATTAACCGAAAGTTCAGGGGCTAAAACAAAAAATTTTAAAGTTCAGGGACCAAAACCAAAATTGAGTGAAAGTTCAGGGACCAAAAGTTATATTAACCCTTGTTTTTATTTTATATTTTATACCTATTATAATCTTTTTGAAAAAATATAAACTTTTATGAAATCAAATATGGATCATACAAATCAGATCTGAAGGTCTAGATCTGATTAGTTTTTCCTATTAAGGTTAAAACTTAATAGGGAAATTGGTTCCTATGAATAAGTAACTAGAATTGTCATTTTTATAATAGTACATATGACCCTTAATGTAAGAGTCAACCAATTAATTTCGAAAGATTCGATGAGTAACTAATTTACTTTATTATTACACATGTTACATTATATGTATATCATCAATGTGTATATATATAAGTTTATAAATAAGACAAGTCAATTTTAAATAATATAATCAATAGAAATGTTTTAAAGCAATTTAATAACTTCTCTCATCTTTTCAAATTAATCTGTCTTTTATATAAAAGATTAGAGGTGGTGATGATAAAAATCTTTTATCTTAACAAATAGGCTAAGCTAATATGTATGGCGTATGAGATGAACATATTAACTACTACTTAATTTGATTACTAGCTGCAATCTAGCTTTGAAGTGAAACCTTGGATTTATTATTTATTATTTATTGAAATCATAAGAATAATTAAATCTATGGTAAATAAAGAGAAAAGCGTGCTTTGTATAAAGAGAAAGAAGCAATTTCCCTGAGCTTACTTCTTCCTAATAACTATATCTTAATGAAAAGGTATTGTTTGTTACATAATTCATGCCTCAATAATTCTTCCAAAGTGGAAGGCAAAGAAAAAACCCAAAAAATAAAACTTCCTAGAGGTGATGAAAATTATTTTTCCAAAAAATAAATAAATAAACGAGGAACAGAGAACCTAGCTCAGAATTTAGACTTTAAAAGAGGTTGAACTCCACAAGCAATAAACCCTCCAAAGTAAAAGGCAGCAATATTACTTGCGAGACCACCACACACACACACACACACACATAATGGACTTCTTTTTGTGGAAAACATGAGGTTTGGTTAAAGCCCAACAGCGTTATTCCTTAAGTCGAATAAAAAACTTGCTTATTGCCATATCACTTCTCTGTTTTACATTAGTTTATCTTTAAAAAGTTGAAAAACCTTTAATTTATCATGTGTTTGTTTCTGTTTAATTACTTATTGACCAAGGCTCTATTCATGTGAAGGCCTTGTCGATCCCTTAAAGGGTTTTAATTAAATAACATGATGGCAAAATATCAACATATCTACAAATATATATATATACACACACTCACACACAGCAAATAGAAAATTAAAAGAGCAAGACAACTTGCCTTTTAAAATCCATAGTATGTACTAGAATAATTTTAACATGTTACAAATCGTGCTTACTAAAAGTCTTACTTAGCAGAACAAAAAAATAAAAAAAATCTTCCTCATGCGTAGAATATTATAATATTTTAAGGACAATTGCACTCAAATCCCAAGTAAGATTTAATATCATACAGGTTCATTGACAACTTCTTCACTTGTTAATCAAGACTATTTTAGTTGTCATTAACAACTCATTAGGACCTTTCTGAAATTAAATCTCTTATTTGAGAATTAAGTCCAATTGTCCCAATATTTTATGACAAAAAAAGAATATTGTAATATTTTATAACAATAATGAAGTTTTTTTGTGGTTCATAGCTTGTTTTATATGCAATGATGCTACGGTTTTTGGAGTGTACAAGAACCTAGCTATATGTTTTCTCTCTCATCATGTTGATTCGAACCATGACCATTTGGGAGCAACATTTGTTTCAACACCAACATGACACCCCATATTAATATTAGGGTTTAATTTATTTTAAACACTAAAAGACAGTTCACATCAAACTAAAGTACCATCTCTCTGCTCTGTTTTTACAACATTTGGTATATAAATTAAAGCCTATATAATAATGGAGCCTTTAATAAAATGCACCCTTTAATAATATGAGAACTTTTTTTTGTCCACATTAATTATAAGAGGTAACATGTAAAAGTCAAGATAATAAATATTTGATTTTAATTTTTTAACTTGAATATTAAATAATGTAAAGAGTGGAGAGATTGTGGGTATATAATAAATTATATAAGGATAAAATTGAAAATCACATTAATTTTACCTATAATAAATGACTTCACTATATTTCTTTAGTTTATGTAAAATGATTGACTATCTTTTATAATGCGGACCGGATGGAGTACATTTGAGCCAACGAAACCTAGAGAGATGCTTTTCTATTAAATTAATTAATAATTCGAGCTGCCAACAAAACAAACACACAAATATGTAGTAAGCTCAACCTAAAATATAAAAAGACATGTGCCTCATTTTTGTAGAACTTATGCACTTGTCTCTTTTCTGTCTCTTACAGTCTTACTATATTCCTAAAGTAAGTTCTACGTGAAACCAACCACAAAAATTCTAATAAAACCACTCTCAGTTCCATGTAAAATGAAAAAAGGTATTTAACATGGTAGAAAATAAAAAAAAAACTGGGAGCATCATAAGAAAAAATGTTACACTTTATTATGCTGGACAACTTAAACTATGATAATTACGGTGATTTCAATAAATGAAGACAACTGAGATCATTGTTATTCATTCAATCATTCAGTTCTTATAACGTATATAAAGCTTTGATTTTTATGTATTTCTATATAAAAAATATCAGCTAATTGTGAGCGAGTTAGATGAACAATATGATTGTGATTGAGCTGATGATGTTTTAATTTTTGGTTATCCCATTAGCTTATCGAATTAGATATCCACTTGCATTGCTTTTTCCCGTTTTTGTCCTTGTACATTGCTATCAACTTGGAGGCCCAACTTTGAGTACTCTTGAAAGGAAAGTTGAGGCCCAATTCAGTTTACTTAACCACAGTAAAAGTTAGTCTTCTTCACATTCAAAAAAAAAAAAAAAACCATTCGGTTCTAAATATAAGATTAAGTTGATTTTTTATTAATATTAATGAAACCAAATAGACCACTTGATTTCAACGTATATTACTTGTAATTGGATTATAAATTAGTTTATAAGTAAGGTAAATTAATTTTTTTTAAAAATACTTTAAAGTGATTTATTTTATAGACTTAATCTTTAATAAAAAAAAGAATTTGATATTATATTTAGGACCGAGAGAGTATTGTAATTTAGCGATACATTTAATTACATCGTCTCGATTTTCATCGTTTCATATTATATGTATAAATAGAGTTGTTAGCATGCAATTTTAATGGTGCTTCAAACCTGCTGTTGATTCGCATTCACGCACTCTATATGCCTCTTCTGTTTCTCCCAAAAAATTACACACACAATGTGTATTATTAGCACTAAAAAACTTCATATACTTAATATATTTTAGTTTAGGAAGATGTACAAAACTAGACGTAAATTTTATCTTGCTATATATATAGGATAGAGGATGATAGGAAAGTCCTGTATAAATGCTCCATTAACTGCTATTACATTCTTAACTTTGATTAAGTGTTATTGAGTTTTCTCTTTGGTTGTGAGAAAAAAGTTAAAGCATGTCATCAAGAGAAAGTAATGAGTTTAGCACAGAGATTGTGAAGAGAGGTGATACTAATAATGTTAATTCTGTTTCCTTCTCCATTAGAGTAAGACCAAAGCTTCCTGATTTCCTTAGTTCTGTGAACATGAAGTATGTGAAGCTTGGTTATGGCTACCTCATAACACATCCTTCTTATTTCTTCTTCCTCCTTGTACCACTTCTTGTTGCAGTAATCTCAATGGCTTCTCGTAATAATCATCTCTTCACTTGGGACTTCACTCACGTTGTTCTCTTTGTTTTACCAGTCTTGTTGTTCCTTTATTTTTACTCTGATGATCTCACTTCCCGTTCTACATATCTCCTTGATTTTGCTTGCTTTCGCCCTCCCAATGAATTCAAGGTATTATCATGCATGACTTTTTAATACTAAGCTCGTTCTTTAAATTAATGCAATATAATGCTTATGTTAATTTATTATGCTGCTGGACTGACAGTGATATTTGAATGTGTCTTGTTGGGATATTTTTGTAATGCTATGTACTCCCAAATTTTTTTTTTCTTTGTTTCTTTTGATTATTAGGTTCTAAAAAAAATAATTGATTGACTTGCAGTGATGAAATAAAGTAGTTTTTGGTTTTGTTATATTTTTCAAAAAATAAATCCAACTGCATAGTTTTGAGTATTTTTCTTTGAAAAATTGTAAAAAGAATTAAAAAAAATGTACCATTTTATTGCGGTATGATCAAAATTAGAAGGACAAACATTATCCGCTCAAGGTTACAAGCTAAATCAAATCTCAACTTGTCACTCGTTGTACATAAAACCCAACAACAGCATTAAACTGAAAAAACATTTGGAAAGTTGGAAAATTGAAAAAGGCTTAGAACATGTTAAAGAGAGTCATTCACCTTTAATTTGACTATTTTGACTAAAGCCGAGTAGTGTATTAAATGCTAATATGATGCAGATATCAAAGGCAGAGTTCATAGAGCTAGCCAGGAAATCAGGGAATTTCAACAAGGAAGCCATAGATTTTCAGGAAAGAGTTCTAAAGAAATCAGGAATAGGCGACAAGACATACATGCCAAGGTCAGTGTTCCAACCACAACACAAAACCTCACTAACCGAAGCTCGAGAAGAAGCGTCCATGGTCATGTTTGGAGCCATCAAGGATGTTCTTGAAACCACAAAGGTGAAGCCTAAAGACATAAGAATCCTAGTAGTAAACAGTGGGATTTTCAACATAACACCATCACTTTCATCCATGATCATCAACCACTTCAAGCTCCGCCATGACATCCATAGCTTCAACCTCGGTGGCATGGGTTGCTCCGCCGGTATCATCGCCATTGACCTCGCCAGAGACCTTCTAGATGCTTACCCTGCTTCTTATGCCCTTGTTGTTAGCACTGAGTCTGTGAGTTATGCTTGGTATGGTGGTAATGACATTGACATGCTTCTTCCTAATTGCTTCTTTAGAATGGGAGCTTCTGCTGTTATGCTGTCTAATTTTCGCCTCGATCGATGGCGTGCCAAGTATCAACTCAAACAGGTACATATATACTAACTCCGGTCTTGATATCAGAACTAGTTCAGTGTTATATTTTGTTCAAAGTATACGACTTTTTTTCAACATATATATATTGATCATTTTCTCAAACTAATTTATCTAACTTATAATCTGATATACAATGTGTTACACATAGTACTCTATAAAAATCAAATCATTAAGTTTGTTATAATTAATTTAATCAATTTAATTCATTTCCTTGATTTATTAAAAATAGTCAAATAGTTCTTGCACATTTCTCTTCGGTCCGAAATAAATGACATATTTTTCTGATTTTATTGGATAGATGATATTAGTATAGTTAGTTAATATGATATGAATTTACTAAAATATACCAATTATTTATATTAATTCCTTTTACATCTTTTACTTGATTATTGTTGAGGGATCATCAGGATAATTTGGGAAAACATCGACATAAATCAGAAATAAGTCACATATTTAGGGCAAATATCAACTTTTTAAATAACTCTTATATTAAGAACTTGAGTGACTATATATTATGAACAAACTAGTTAGGGAAGGAATCAATTATTTTTATAAATAAAATAGTCAAAGTATATTATATTTAACAAGATAAGTACATAAAGGTTGATACACACAGTATGATGCACTAGATATATACTTACAAGAAAATTTATATGAATTAAAGAACATAAAACCTTTTGATACCATTAAAACTATCCAAATTGATGGCCAATTCAACCTTTTGACATGATGGTAAAAAAAATTAAAGCCATGCATTTTTTTGGGGGGGGGGGGGAATTAAAGCCTTTAACAGACTGAGGGATAAAAGAAAAATACGGTCAACTTTCTAACAACATGAGCAAGATCATGGCAACAAACCAACCCCAAATAAGGCAAGGACCAATAGTTGCTGAACACAACAAGATTGAAATGGAGCTTTGCAACCATGTGTGTGTGTGTGTGTGTTTAATGCTAATCTATAGACGGTTTTGTAACATGTAATGTGTACTATGTATATATATATTTATATATGGCAGCTAGTTCGAACTCACAAAGGAATGGACAACAAGAGCTTCAAAAGCATACGTTTGAGGGAAGATGATGGAGGAAGGAGAGGACTATCAGTAAGCAAGGATGCCATTGAAGTAGGAGGTCATGCACTTAAAGCCAACATGACAACCCTAGGGCCTCTAGTTCTTCCTGTGTCAGAGCAAGTTCACTTCTTCACCAATCTCATGTTCAAGATGAACAAGAAGGTGAAGCCATATATTCCGGACTACAAGCTAGCATTCGAGCACATGTGTGTGACGGCGACGAGCAAGAAGGTTCTAGATGAGATCCAGAACAACCTTGGACTGACGTCGGAGTACATGGAGGCGTCGAGGAAGACTCTGGAGAGATTTGGTAACACTTCTAGTAGTAGTATTTGGTATGAGTTGGCTCACCTTGAAGCTAACTTGAAGGTGAAGAAAGGTGATAGGGTTTGCCAGATTGGGTATGGCTCTGGCTTTAAGTGCAATAGTGTTGTTTGGAAGGCCCTGAGAACCCCTGCCAAGCCCACCAAAAGCCCATGGATTGAGGATAACTCATAGTTGTGTAGTGATTATATATATATATATATATATATATTTATATATAGATACACAGATTATGTAGACAATCACTATAGTTGATTTGTGGAGGAGGTACATGATATCGCATGTTCTAAATTACTGTCCTTTTTTTTTGTCAGCATCTAAATTGCTAAGTCAAGCCTGCTTGTTTTCATTACATGGCGTTGTAAACATTGATCCAATAATCAAGAAGCAAAAGATTATTTAATTAAATAGAAACTGTGAAAAACATGTATACTTGAAAAATTATTTATTCTTTGATATAAGAGCAAACTGATTTTTTTTTTTAGAAATAAGTGAAGTTAAAAAGCTACTAAATTGCTAAGTAAAGCCTGCTTGTTTTCATTACATGTCATTATATTAATATCACTTTTTAAGTTAAGTGAATTATTTTGAAAAATGATAAATAAATATCTTAACTTAATTCATTTTGATTCCTTAGTATTATTAAGTCAACTTGATCTTATATGAGTGATCATAATATTTAGAATGAACTAAAAAATATTACATATTTATAAAGTTTAACTACAAAATAAAATATTTATTTTCATATCTCTTTAATAAGAAGATTTTTTTGGACATTTATTAAACATCCATAAAACCAATAATCTTTTGTTAACATTAATTTTTTCCAACTCAGCGTCCTAAATATAAGACATATTTCAGGAGATAAACTTGGTCATAAATATAAGATCTATTTCTAATTGTTATAAGCTTTTCTCTAAATTATATTTATTAATGCTCCTCAATAATAAACATGCAAATGAGAGGAGTGCGGATATGGATAAATGATTTTAGGATGCATTAGTAATATCATATGATTTTAACTAATTTAATTAAAAACCTTAATATAATTAAATTAGGTAAGCATATATTATATTTAGAACAGAAACTAATTTAAAGGAATTTTATGTTTGGATATTTTTTCCCAATACAACTGAAAGTTGTTTTTCTGAGTTAAAGCATAACTAAAAGTTGTTTGAAAATCAAAATAATGTTCGAAAAGTATCTTAAATAATAGTTTTACCAAAGGGACTTTCGAAAACTTTACAAATGATTTTCTGAAATGAAAAAAAGCACCCAAATAGGTTCTGGCTTGAAAAGTTTTTCCAAAATGACTTCTTGGGTCTTTCAAAAGCTGTACCTAAACGGAACCAGTTTCTTTGTTAGGCACAAATACTTAGTATAGAGAGCTACTTAATTGTGGACCCTCCAAATCTAATATCAACGATGTAGATTTGATTAATTTTAAAATGATGTATTTTTAGTGAAAAAAATAGTTTTTGAAAATATAATTGTGAAGAGATTATCTTTATTTTATATTATATACCCGTTAAAATAATCTTTTTTAAAAAATATTCCCTCCGTTCCTAATTATAAGACCACTTTGACTAACCTATAATCTAGTTTCATGTGATATATATTATAATTTAGTGGTCTAATTTGTTTCCTTAACTTCCACAAAAAAAAGTTAAAATGGTCTTATATTTAAGACCGGAGGGAGTAATAACTTTCATTAAATTAAATCTGGACCATATAAACCATATATGAAGGTCCGCATGTAACCTGCTAAACTTTATGCTTAATATGCAAACTGATTCCGTACAATGAAACACGAGACATTTTTTTTTTAAAAAAACTGGAAACACAGGACATCAAAAGTTCAAAACTGCTAATAGTAGTAAGTTTTCAACAGTAATGTTAAAATCCATAATTCCATCAAATATATTCTCTAAAAATAATATTTATTAGTCAATAATAATAATAATAATAATAATAATAATAATTCAAGATGAAAGATGATTTAAGGCTTAATGCTCTTAAATACCTAGAAAGTTATATCTAAGGAACTGCTAGCACCAGGAAGTTTTTTTTTTTTATCTTAAATACCCGGGAAGTATTATCTTTGTAGCATTAATGCCCAAAGTCAACGGAGAGGAAAACAGATGTTTGCTAAATCAGATTGAATGCCACGTCAGAGTCAAATCATGTTGAATGGGTAATGACGTGGCTTGAATTAAGGTTTTTAAATGCCCTGAAAGTTTTCTCAAAGGAGCATCTAGTACCCAGAAGTTTTGCTTTGGTTCTTAAATACCCCAGAAGTTTTCTCAAATGTGATTCTTAACCCAAGCCAAGTCATCACCCATTCAGTCTGACGTGACAAACATCCGTTTTTCTCTTCGTTGACTTTGGGTATTAATGCTACGAAAATAATACTTCTCGAGTGTTTAAGATAAAAAAAAAACTTCCTAATGCTGGCAGGTTTTTGGGTATAACTTTTTGGATATTTAAGAGCCTTAACTCATGATTTAACTTAGTTTAGATATCTTATTATATCGAAAGTGAATGAATCTTAAATAATGAAGGAAGGATGATGATAAAAATAGCAATAAATAAAATCATAAAATCTTTATCCTAATGAATAATATCTTGATTTAAATTCTCTAAAAATAATGATGATATACCAATGATAAGACACTAATAATTTAAATTCAAGATGATAAGATGATTTACCTTAGTTTAGATACTTACATTATCGAAAGTAAACGAATCTAACATAATCAAGGAAGGATAATAATAATAACAATAAAAATAAATAAACTCATTGTAAAATACTAAAATCTTTATCCTATCCTATCCTAATATATAAATATCTTGATTTAAATATTTAATTGCTATCAGATAAACCTAAATAGTATCTTAAATAAACGTTTAAATATGACGGTCGGGTTTATATAAAGCCCAAACTGTGACCCGGTTCGTAATCCATCTTCGTCTTCTTTTTCTGTGGAGCCTTCCAGTCTTCAGACTGAAACTAATCTTTCTTACAGCTAACGATTCAGCCTCTGCAATTCCCAAAAAAAAAAAAAAAAAACTCTTTCCCAAGCGCGAAGAAGAGGTAGAAAAAGATGGTGAAGGTTCGTATGAACACGGCCGATGTGGCCGCCGAGGTTAACTGTTTGCGGCGGTTGATCGGTATGCGATGTTCAAATGTATATGATCTCTCTCCTAAGGTTTGTTCCTTCTCACCTAATTTTTTTCTAATTAATGTTTATATGTTGATTTTATTTTATTTGTATCTATCTATCTATCTATGTATTTATTTATTAGGATTGAATCATACTGTCGTTTTTTTTTTTTTTTTAATGTTTGTGTGCATATGATTATGATTGCAGACATATGTGTTCAAGCTTATGAATAGCAGTGGAATAACGGAGTCTGGGGAGAGTGAGAAGGTTTTGTTATTGATGGAAAGTGGTGTCAGGTTGCATACTACTGTGTATATGCGGTAAGTTAGGATGATTTCAATGTATATGTTGTATTGGTGAGTGAAATTCGGATATTTAGGCTATAGCTTGAACTTGTTTTATATGTTTGTAGTGACAAAAGCAACACTCCTTCTGGTTTTACTCTCAAACTGAGAAAGCATATTCGGACTAGAAGGCTTGAGGATGTACGGCAACTTGGGTATGATCGGGTATAGTTTTTCAAGCATATTTCTTGTCCAGATGCTTTTCTCTGCGACTTTCCAGTTTATCTCAATCCTTCATGTTGTTTCTTTTTCCAAATGTGTTTCAGATTATTCTCTTTCAATTTGGGATGGGTGAGAACGCATGCTATATTATATTGGAGTTATATGCCCAGGGGAACATCCTCCTCACAGATTCTAGTTTTACTGTCTTGACCCTTCTTAGATCACACAGGTGGGTGATTTGTTTTTTCTTTCTAATTTTGATGTGCAGTCAATTTGCTATAAGCACATAATTTACTTTTACTCATTTATATTCTTGGGACCTGAGTCATTTGCTTATTTGATTTAACTATTGATATTTTGGAGCATTCTGTGATTAGTGAGGTGACAGCAATTTTTCAATTGTAGGGATGATGATAAAGGGGTTGCAATCATGTCTCGCCATCGTTATCCTACTGAAATTTGTCGAGTTTTTGAGCGAACTACAGCTGCAAAGTTGCAGACGGTACTGATGCCTTCTAAGGATGCTGCTGCTGATAATGAGGCAGTTACAGTCAATGGACATGGAAATGATATTGTTAGTGTAGCCAATGAGAAGCAGGCAAAACGCAAAGGTGGGAAGTCTTCTATGACATTGAAAGTTATTCTTGGGGAGGGATTGGGCTATGGACCTGCCCTTTCTGAACATATTATATTAGATGCTGGCTTAATCCCCAGTACCAAGGTTCCAAAAGATGGCAAGTGGGATGATGCTATCATTCAAGCTCTGCTTGAAGCTGTAGGAAAGTTTGAAGACTGGATGCAAGAGGTTATTTCAGGTGAAAGAATTCCTGAAGGATACATTTTGATGCAAAACAAAAATTTGGGGAAGGATTCTTTACCATCAGAACCAGGAAGTTTAAGCCAGGTTACTATATTAGATCTACAATTTAATGGATTTTTTGGCTTCACTAGAATTTTTTGTTTGTGCTTAATATTATGATAAACCAAATGGGATAATGGTCATTCACATTGTTCTTTTACTGTAAAATCTTATTCAAATATAACTCTTTCGCTGCAGTTGTATGATGAATTCTGTCCTCTCTTACTGAACCAATTTAAGTCAAAGGATTACACAAGATTTGAGACATTTGATGCAGCTTTAGATGAGTTCTACAGCAAAATTGAGAGTCAAAGGGCTGAACAACAGCAAAAATCCAAAGAAAGTTCAGCTTTTCATAAACTTGACAAAATACGTCAGGATCAGGTTGGTGTTCAGGCTAAGGGACTTGTAGATGTTATTACAACTTGAATATATATTAAGAGAAACATGCATGTATTATATTACTTATTATCAAGATATTATACGGTTCTTTAATTTGTGATAATTCTTTCATTTTGCTATGAATGGTTAATAATGGCATATACTAGGATCTAAAAGCACATGCGTGTACACACACATTCACTCCTTTAGAATTTGTAGGATGGTACTTCCTCCGTTCCAAAATATAAGCTTCATTTTGGTGAAAGTGTGTTCCAAAATATAATCTTCATTTTAGGTTTGTCTAAGCTTTTATTGCATTTTTTCCAATTTTGCTCATTGTTTATCTTTTCCCGATGCATTTTTTTTCCATCTTTATTATATCTCATTTGTCACATTCTTTTTCATTTTCTTTTCTCCATGCATTCTTTTTCATATTTATTAAGAAGGGCATAATTGGAAAATAAATCATATTTCTAACTTAATTATTGCAATTAACTGATTTTAGTAGTTTTCTTGATAAACATACGTAAGTTATTTGAAGCTTAAATTTTGAGATGGAGGGAGTATTAGTTAGCAAACATTTTGTTTCTTCCCACATTCTTGATCTCAGAAAATAAACTTCTGGGAATGGTTTTGACATGATGTTTAAATTGATGTAACTCATTTTTGTGACGTAGGAAAACCGAGTGCATAACTTGAGGAAAGAAGTTGATCACTCTATTAAAATGGCAGAATTGATAGAATATAATTTGGATGATGTTGATGCTGCTATAATGGCTGTTCGTGTAGCTCTTGCAAAGGGAATGAGCTGGGTTGATCTTGCCCGGATGGTTAAGGAAGAAAAGAAAGCTGGAAACCCAGTGGCTGGTCTCATTGACAAGCTTCATCTTGAGAGAAACTGCATGACTTTACTGTTGAGCAACAATCTTGATGAAATGGATGATGATGAGAAGACATGCCCAGCGGATAAGGTTTAAGCTTACAACTTGCTTTTGTTCTTTCATTATGTGACTAAAGAGTAAAGACATGTATAAAGAGTCTTGTTCTTTATATTATGTCAATTTTCTGTCTTTGTATGCATTTGATTAATTAATTTCTAAAGTATAGGTGGCTGGGCACAATGAAGCATGAAAATAGTTCTGATTTTCTAAAATCGTTGACCATTATTTGCTATCTATACTAGCATGAAATGACAAGCCATCAAAACAGTTAACTGGAGGATTATCTCATTGATATGCTTTTTATTGCCTTGTCTCTCTCTTATAGGCTAGAGTTAGTCAATCTTCAAGGCTGAAAGATTTAAGTTTGAAACTTGGAGTCAAAATCTATAAAATATGTTAGGGATGTCAATCAAATCTTTCTTGGACATTCTCTAAGTAGTTTGAGATTATGTGTTGCTATGGTCTGTGGCATGGCATTTGAACTCTGATTATTTAGGGGTTTGAAGTTGAATTCTAGGCCTGCTCATTCTTCTAATTGAATTAAATTTCAGTCCAAGTGATGGTGAACTTGTGCTTTTTTCATAATTAAAGCCCAAAGGGCATTCATATGAGGGATTATTTTAGAGATATTAATTAGATTATTCTTGGGCCTTCACTTAACTGCTGAAGCGACGGACTGAAATGGATCTCAGAATTCACTATTAATCTTGTTTCTTTATTAACTATGTGAACTTCTACATTTCCTCAAATGTGTACCATAACATGTTTTTATTTCTAGGTTGAAGTTGATTTAGCCCTCTCAGCTCATGCCAATGCTCGAAGGTGGTATGAGTTGAAGAAAAAGCAGGAAAGTAAACAAGAAAAGACCATAACTGCCCACGACAAGGCATTTAAAGCTGCAGAAAGAAAGACTCGTCTACAACTTTCTCAGGTAGTTAATCATATTACAGCTCTTCTGCTTCATGATCCTTGTGAATGGGAAGAAACAAAGTCTAGTATGATGGGGTTAACTTACCTCAACAAATTTTATCGGATTTAATACAAGCTTATCATGTTAGATATGCTGAGATAAAGTTCCTTATCATCATTGCTACTATTTAGCTACTGTTATGTAGGAAAGAACTGTATTTCAAAATTAGAGCCAGACACACACACACACACACACACAAAAGGATAGGAAACTAGATACTAAACTGGTGGCAGAAAAGCATGGATGCTTAAACAGAGGAGAACACTGCCGAAAACTTCACACATATTGTTTTCTTGAGGGAGACCATGTGCATAACAAATATCTAACTTGACAGGTTATTTTAGATGTGTCAGGATGGATAAGTTTTAATGCACACCGACTATAAAAGCAATTTTCTTGACTATAAGGGTTATTTCACCTCTTATGATTATCCTTGTTTTAGTTGCAAACCATCACCAAAGATCCTCATAATGATACTACTTTTATTTTTAAACACTTATCTACAACACTTTAATGTTTATTTTCATTCACTCTATATTCTGTTTTTGTTGGTGAAATTTATTCATTCATTTCCTTATCATAATTCTATTTTCAGGAAAAAGCCGTAGCCACGATTTCTCATATCCGCAAAGTTCACTGGTTTGAGAAATTTAATTGGTTCATTAGCAGTGAGAACTATTTAGTTATCAGTGGGCGTGATGCCCAACAGAATGAGATGATAGTCAAGCGATATATGTCTAAAGGAGATCTGTGAGTATTTCTTGTTTCATTACATGCCTTTTGATCTTTCTCAAGTCCCAAGCTTCTGCGTGGAATTGAATAATTGATTGAAAAAGAAAAAGAAGTTATCTTGAAAAACTAGATTTTTCCTCCCCCGTACGATGTATGGAAGCTAAAACTAAAACAAGAAAATAAACTAAAGAATTTAATTTTTTTGAGTAACTATTTTATGATTAAAAATTGAAATTGGTGATGTATCCAAAACAATTCAAATCACCATCACTCTAGTTTTTCTGTAGAGAAATAGCATATTAGATCAAATATTTATGTTTGTGTTTTGCCTAAAATATTGACCTATGTGAACAATTAATTCATAAATTTCAAAAATCAAATATTGCAAATTGCAAATAAAAAATATATTTTTGGATTGTTGCCTAAAATGCAAACCAACTAATTATGACCATAATGTTTATAATGAATGAGTTGACCATTGATATGAGAGGTATGATGACATGGTTTAATTGAACATGTGGATCAATAACAGAAGCAATAAAGCCGACATTATATAGGACATGTAGACCAATAGGTTCATTGCTTGGAGATTTCAAAAAGTATATAGATAGTAACAGCAATTAGGTTGTAAACCCATTCTATAAATAATATTTCAACTTTTTCGTGTCTCCTATCTTGATCATTAATACTAATAGCATATATTATATAGTTTTAAAAAATTAAATTAGTCGTTAATAATTATGGGTCTTGAGAATCTATCCATCAGTTTTGAACTCTATAACTGCCTTAGAGTTTGAAAAATGTGCAACATTATTCTTGCATATATAATGGTATTTTCTCCCTATTTTTCCTTAAGAGTGTTGTCTCCTCTTATGGCCAATAAAATGTGCTGGCTCCTTCAATTGTAACTACTGCGTTGCCTTCCCTTTCCCTTTTCTTCAATTGGTTTCTTTTGTGTTCCATGTATGTCACACGTTTTTTCTTTTGTGCTATTGTACTTTTGATGTGATATTGACTCCGTTTATTGTATTCTGTAATAGTTATGTGCATGCTGATCTGCATGGAGCTTCCAGTACTGTTATCAAGAATCACAAGCCTGGGCAACCAGTCCCACCTCTAACCCTGAATCAAGCTGGATGTTTTACGGTATGCTATCATTCACCTATGCTATATTTTGATTGAATCTACTTAATTTGTTTATTGTGTACTCACTTATGACTTAAATCAAGTATTAGCTCCCCAGTACCTTCACATTGTGTTTGTGATACAGGTTTGCCACAGCCAAGCATGGGATTCAAAAATTGTTACCAGTGCCTGGTGGGTTTATCCTCACCAGGTCAGTAAAACAGCGCCTACGGGTGAATATCTAACAGTTGGAAGTTTCATGATTAGAGGGAAGAAGAATTTCCTTCCACCACACCCTCTTATTATGGGCTTTGGCCTGCTATTTCGCTTGGATGAGAGTTCCTTGGGATCACATTTGAATGAAAGGAGGGTGAGAGGAGAGGAGGAAGCAATAGATGATGAAGAAGAAACTGGCCCTCCTGAAGAAAAATCTGATTCTGAGTCTGAGAATGATGCCATGAATGGAAAATCTGCCACAGATTTGGAAAAAAATAAGGATGCATCTGGGGATTCATCCAAATCAGTTTCAGAAGACTTACCTGCTAAGTTAGCTCAGAATAGTGGGGCTGGCATTGATAGTGAAACTACAGCTTCGCATGATTTACCTGCAGAAGAAAAGGGTATGTTGAATAAGGCTGCTAGAAAGAATTCACCTGTTAATGGTGGAAATGACATTGCATCTGTCAATCCACAACTTGAGGAACTTCTTGATCGAACTCTAAGACTTGGATCTGTTGCTAAATCGGGTAAAAGTTACGGAGTTGAAAGCTCTAGGGATGATTTAGGTGGCGAACAACATACTGAAGAAATCACAGTTGCTGCAAGGGATAAGCCATATGTATCAAAAGCTGAGAGGAGAAAGCACAAGAAAGAACAGAAACAAGGTTTTTCACATTCAAATGTTGAACACGAAAAGGGAGAATCAAAATTGACCGATATTTCTGGCATGCAACGTGCAAAAGAAGTTCAAAATTCAAAGACAAGTAGTCAAAAAGTCAGCCGTGGGCAAAGGGGCAAACTCAAGAAAATTAAAGAGAAATATGCTGACCAAGATGAGGAAGAAAGGAGCATTAGAATGGCTTTGTTGGCTGTATGTTACAGTGACTTTTCTACTATATTCATGCATGGTTTTGTTTTCAAAAATGCACTGGTTTGAATATGTCAAACGTGCTAGGATAAATCCATAGGCCAGACTTCTAAGTTGAAATTTTGTGATAACTTTCCCTAAAAAAGCTTTGGTTGAACTAGAAAGGAAAAGTCATATATGAAATTACGAACTTTGCATTATTATAAACCAGAGACCACAACTATTTCCATCATCCTGTTTAATTTCTAAAAGATTAGTTCTGATTTAATGTGTATGCTTGTAGTCTGCTGGAAGGCAGATTAAGGATGAAGATACACGCGATGAAAATGAAGCATCGGATATGGATAAAAAACCTGCTGGTGGTAAGTCTTTATATTTTTCTATGTAATGGTAGACGTGTGATGCTTGATTTGGCGTTTTACTATCTGAAATCCATTTACACAGTCAACGGTTGTTTAATTAGTTTATTATGTTATTGAATCAAATTTCAATTGTTGAAGGTGTTGTGGAAGCCCCAAAAATATGTTACAAATGTAAGAAGGCAGGACACTTATCCCGGGATTGTAAAGAGCAGCCAGATGATTTATTACAAAATCTAGCAACTGTCAGAACTGAAGAGATTTCGAACATGAATGTTGGTAACACTTCTGAAGCAGACAGGGTGGCAATGGAAGAGGATGACATTAATGAGATAGGTGAAGAAGAGAAAGAGAAATTGAATGACGTGGATTACTTGACAGGAAATTCACTCCCTAATGACATTCTCTTATATGCTGTGCCTGTCTGTGGTCCATACACTGCAGTTCAGTCATACAAATATCGGGTGAAGATAATCCCTGGAACTGCAAAGAAAGGAAAAGGTTCTATGAATTTTTTTATTTTCTATAGCATTATCATATTCCTCAATAAGGTTTTTATGGTAATTATTGTGATCTGGAACATTTTTAACCAACTCTCTAGGCTTCTATCTCTCTTAATAAATGGTGTGTGGAATTTTTGCATATTTTGACATTGCTAGTCTTCTGCATTTTATGCTTAATTTTGCTAAAAAAAAGTATGAGTAAATCATTCTAAAATGATTTTTTTTTCACCTTTTTGAATAGCTGCAAAAACTGCAATGAATTTGTTCAGCCACATGCCAGAATCAACAAGCCGAGAGAAGGAATTGATGAAAGCGTGTACCGATCCCGAGCTTGTCGCAGCAATTGTTGGTAATGTGAAGATAGCGGCTGCTGGGCTTACTCAATTGAAGCAGAAGCAAAAGAAAGGCAAGAAAAGCAACAAGCAGGGAAGTTAAACTAATCTTGTGAAGGAGTTCTGTCCATCAAAGGCCAACCTCTTGTCTTCAAGTGCCAACACATTTGTATGTTATGTATGGTACGAGGGAGGAAAAGTTTTGCCGCATAGAGATATGCTTTGTGAGAATTTCTATTTAATGATCTTGTATAGTAGTTTATTGAATATTGTAGATGTGAACGCTTAGATAACTGTCAACCATTTAATGTTATATTCATCCCCACCAAATTTCCGTTCATTATTTATAGAATAACGGTGGTAAAACTGGATGAGCTTTTAGGATAAATCAAAGTGAAAGGGATACATATTTATCTTGTAGTTCGTTCTATTTTTGACAAACTTGTGTTTATTCATTACTTAATTGGTATAATTAGAACTCTCCCGGATTGATGAGAATTTAACAGTGGAGAAGTCATTTGCCTTTGTAATGCGGTGATGGAAATTGGAATTAGAAGAGGAGCGAGTGAATAACTCAGCCGCAAGTATTTAGGAGTTATTTAGAAGGGAAATATACATGCAAAGAAAGAGGGAGAAAAGGATCTATAGATAATTAACAATGGCGAAGCCGCAAAATTCATAATCACTGTTCTATATATTATGAAATTACAATCAACGACATACAACAATACATTTTAGTTACAACATACAAACCATAAAGAATGAAAAAAAGGAAGAAAATTCTTATTCTTCTTCTAATTCATCGGCCGCGGGCACTTCACTCAGATCCAGTCCCTCTGCGGGTAAGTCTGAAGTAAGTGGTCCCAATATCCCATCACTGCTAAGAGTTAATCCACTCTGCAAATTAAGGTTAAGGTCATACTTCCATCAAATATCAACTAATGATATACTCCCTCCGATCCTAAATATAAGATATATTTAGAGATGCGAGTTTGTTCCTAAATATAAGACTTCTTTATAATTTTTCCCAATTTTTCCCCAAATTATCCCTTTTGATGCTCCTCAATGATAAGCAAGAGAGGGAGGGTGGGAATAGAAGTAGATAGTTAGGGTGCTTTAGTAATATTATGTGATTTTAACTAACTTCTTTAATCTAATCAAATTAGGTAATCAGGTCTTATATTTAGGAACAAAGGGAGTACCAAATTTGTATATGCCTTGTCTGTACAATATTTCTAGCAAATTAAAACTGAGTGTAATATACATGTGCACGAGCAGCATATTATGCATAATGGATAGTGTGTAAGTGAATAATCAGGTCAGGGATGCACCCCACATTTGGATTGGTTTAAAAAATTCAGAATTTTCCATGTAAATAATGAGTTAGTACCTCAGGCTGGAACCTAAGCATGTCTGCACGAGCCATCGCTTCAGCTTGGGCAATTCTCTGTCTAAATGTCTGAGCCATCTCCTCAGCCTATCAGAACATAATCAGAGCAATAAGTGTAAATTATACTTCAAAATTATTGATGCTGATTAGAATGATTGGACTTTGGGAGAAGGAGATTAATGTATGTGGAAAGACAAAATAAAAATACATAATGGAACAAAAAGATTAAAAAAAAAAATTGGCATCTTCCAGGAAACGAAATCAAGAGAGTGGATGAAGCCCAAATAAAAGACTAATAAGTGATAGCCAGAAGAGAAAGAAGCAAGAATTAAAAATAAGCCATAACTATGAAGCTATTAATATTCTACTCTTTGTAGTTCACATATGTACGAAGTGACGGACTTAGGATCCTTATACCTTCTCAAAGACAAGCTTTGGATTGCGAATCATGTCTCCCGGTGTGGGTTCTAACTTCTTTGTGGAGAGACTTACTCGACCTCTCTCCCGATCATGACTTAAGATCATCACCTAAAGAAGAATATGTTAGAGAATACTGATGTTCAAAACACGGCTGTAATAGCAAGTAACTATTCACATGGCATACAAAGGGTTTACCTTGAGAGTATCACCAGGTTGCAGAACAGTTGAAATATCAGTTACCCGATCATGACTGATCTGACTGACATGAAGAAGGCCATTAATTCCACCAATGTCAATGAAGGCACCATATGGCTTTAGACTTTGAACAGAGCCAGTGACCACTGATCCAATGCCTAACTGTGCCTGGCTATCAGCCATGGCCTTGCGGTTACTGAGGATAAGCCTTGATTGTTCCTCATCCACCTCCACAAACTTCAGAGGAAGCTCCTTTTCAAGAAGCTCTTCAGCAGTTAATTTCTACAAAGACAATAAAAAGGAGGATAGAATTATAGTTGGCTGCTAGAATTCAACCATAAGTTAACATGAAAAGAGACATGGTTTTCGACCAGAATAATCGGATCCAAAACATGATTAAGCATACAAGTTCTGCTAATAATATTGCTTGATTCAATTACTACACTGATAAGAATGGAAGATATTTCTGAATTTAATAAATCCATGCTACCGATAATTCTCAAAAACTCCTACACCCTAATTGTTTGGTTCAACACACAATTGACTATGGTCCTTGGATTAATATTCTCAACAAAAGCTCTTCTAGTTTTAGGTCATAATTTGAATTTACAGACCACAAGTTTGAATCTGTGATACAAATCCTTAAATGCAAATATGGATCAAGAACTAACCGATGATATCTGTGAGAAAGGAACAAAACCTCTAAGGCCTTCAATCAAAGCCACAACTCCACCTTTGTTAGCACCGAGAATCTGTCACTCAAAAGTGCATATGATAGAGTGAGAAAAAAAGAAGGGCGAGAGATAGGCAAAAGAGAAACCAAAACTTATTTCTGAACGATAGGATTATTCATATAGTATCCCCATGCTTCCCTTAGGAATTTTCATTTCATAAGAATAACAATAAATGAAAGCCATAAGCTATATGAAAACTCAAATTTATGGCCGTAGAGGAGGTTGTTGGGATGCTAAAACCTACCTTACCCTTGACAACGACATCTTCTGCTTGAAGTTGTCTACAACGTTCCCAAGCAAGGTCATATTGCATACTCCTTAAACTCAAGATCAAGCTATCATCAGCTTCATTTTCACCAATGATAACAAACTCCTCTCTCAAGCCAGGAAAAATGCCCGCTTCTTGTACATGTTTAATTCTGTGGATGCATGCCTCTTGGGGAGGCAAGTATGCTGACGACTTTGCAGTTATGTCAACAAGTGCTCCATAAGCATCCACACTGAAAACAGTGCCTTTAACCTGAAAGATAAACCAGCACCACAGAAAGCTATTCGAATTAGCAACCGACTTAAGAGTACACATAGAAGATTGATAAAACGTACTTACTTACAAGAACCGCCGCATTTTCCATTATGAACCGTCGATAATTTGGATTAAAAAAAAAAAAAAAGGAAAGAAACTAATAGTATCTGCTTTCAGCTTGAATTAAACAATATTTTTTACATTCCAAGTAGAGAAGAAGGAAAGATATTGACTGTAGAGCATATATTCATCATTTCCTTAATACTTTCAAGAAACAGAGTTACAAGCTTCATCTTCCTCCTTAAAAAGCATACCATTACACCACACTCGTTCTCAATTTCCAGCTACCAACAGAATTCTAAAACAAGTATAGAGTCCAGACAAGGCAAACCATTCTCAGACATCGAAATGTATAGTGAATTCAAAAGAACATGAGGAAGAGAATATAAGGGCACAGACCTTGGCGCCAATTTCGGAATCGAAGTCATACTTATCGAGGGCGGAATCGAAATCTTCGAGGGTGAAGGAAACGCCATCCATGGGAGCAGTGCGACAACGATCGTAGGCATCCTCGAAGAGCTGCTTGAGAGTTTCCCTCTCCTTGGTCTGAGCATTAGAGATTGCGACGGAGGCAACAATGGGAAGGGGATTGCGCCTCTTGTGTGTATTGGGGGAAGAGAAGGGCTTAGAGTTAAAGCGAGGAGAAGAAGATGAAGAAGGAGAAGAGCAACGAAAGGCGGTGAATTGCTGATGAGCCAGAGACATCGCCATGTCTCTCCTCACTCACTCACTCACTCCCTTTGTTTTGCTTCCTTCCTTTGGATATTATAGTGTCTGTTTCAGCACTCAGATAAGGCTTCCCTCTATACTATTCGTCTCTATGCCATTGATTAATGCACAGTAACTTCTCTCTGTGAAATACATTGAAATTACATTTTCGCCCTCCTGGTGGGCATGTGATTGTTAGAGCACCTATTGCATATTGTTATTTAAGTGGGATAATTGCGCATATGTCCCAAGTAAGAGAATTAATTTTAGGGAAATCCCAAGGAGTTGTTAATGACAACTATTAACAACTGCAATAGCTTTGGTTAACAAGTGAAGAAGTTGTCAATGGACCTGTATATGCAATTCTCCCTGTTTAATTTCTTCGTCAACTTCATGTACCAAGTTAATGGTACTTCGGATTGCGATGAGCCAACTAGAATTTTTCTTAGGTCATTAGTTGAACCAATTTAGATTATAATATAGGTGGATTGTATTTGTATCACACCTGCTTTAAAATGACTTATGCAGGGTCATAGTTCTAAAGTCTCATTCTACATTACTCGGTTGTTTTATATTAGGAAAATTTCAATTAAACCCTACAACAGCAGATTAACCTCAAATCCAAAAGAAAAAAAAAATCTGAAATGTCCCGCGTCTTTGACACGAGCAAAGTGAAATTAAATGTTTCAACTAAAAGATCAAAATGTCTTTATTGAATTTTGTAGCAACAATCCAATACATATGTGGGGGATTTCCAATACGTTTGTGCTTCTTTCCAACATCAACGTAGTATTTTCAAGTCTCAAAATTCATGAAATCCTACAATAAAGCATCTAATATTTTACAACTAGATTTTTAAGACATATATGAGGACGTTTATATTCCTTTCTAACATCAACGTGAGTATTTCTAAATCTCAAAAATTATGGAATCCAAAGACACATTTGAAAATTTTCGAAGACGTTTGTGCTTCTTTCCAACGTCAATATGAATATTCCCAAGTCTCAAAAATCATGGAATCCAAAACTAAAATATCCAACATTTTACAACTGGATTTTCAAGGCACATATGGGGAATTTCTAAGATGTTTGTACTTCTTTCGATGAGGACATTTTTGTCTTTTAATTGAAACATTTAGTTTTCTTTACCCTTTAGGGGCAAAGTGAAGTTTCAAAATATTTTGGGGGTAAGGTTAATTTGCCAATGTAGGGGTTAATTGACATTTTCCCGATTATATACTCCCTCTGTTCCTAAATATAAGATCTAATTACTTAATTTGATTAGATCACACATGTTAGTTAAATTAGTTAAAATCACAAGATATTACTAATACAACATAATCATCTACCTTTATCCCTACTCTCATCCTCTTGCTTGTTCATCATTGACTAGCATCAATATAGATAATTTAGGAAAAAGTTGAGAAAAATAAAAATAGGTCTTATATTTAGGAATAAACTCAACTCCCTAAATAGATCATATATTTAGGAACTTAGGGAGTAACTCATGATAGGATAAAAAAAAAAAAAAGTCAACCGATGCTTGGTAGCCCAAACAATTTTTTTAAAAAGAAAAGTTTTCAACACCTAAACAAAATAATAACAAAAATGTTACAAACGAGAATTCAACTAACTTTAGTGAATAAATCGTATTATAAACTTAGATTTTATGTTCGGTGTAAAAAATGGCATTACCAGCGCTACTGTGCTTGTTTGGTTTGCCTTCCCTGGCTGAGAACAAGAAGCCCGGCCAAAATGCAGACGTCATTGATCCAAAAAAAAAAACATGTTTAGGTTGGGAAATTAGACTATTCAACCCCTAAAATTTTTAAATAAGATAATTTTTTAATCTAAATTTTTTTTTTATCTCCAAAAATTTACTATAATAATCTCTAACTATTTTCTCCCACAATATCCTCCTTTGAACTAAAAATATAATTTTTTTTTAAATTACATTTCTTAAGATAAGGGAGAAACTAGGCCTTTAAAATTTTTAAAAAGCCCTAAATTTCACTTTTTCCTTAAAATAAATAAGGGAGTTGAATATATGCATATTATAAATGTATTATTTAATAACAATAATGCATTTTTTTAGTAATTTTTCATCTAAACTTGCTTTTCAAAATAATCATCCAAACATGTTTCTAAAAGTCATATTGAAAAAAAAAAGTCACTTCTATTATCACAAATCCAAATATAAATTACTTCACACAATCTTACTTTTATCCAATCTTACTTCTGAAAAAGTCCTTATGAAAAAGAAACAATCCAAACACACTCACTAACAATCGAATTAGCGTGGGAATGTAGGCTATATTTTCATGTTCGACCAATTAAGTTGGAATAATCCACAACCATTTGATTCAAGACCTCGATGGTGGCATTACCAGGTAGATTTTACATAAGAAGAAATGTTCTCTCTCGGTTCTTAAATATAAGACCTATTTGAGGAGGTGAGTTTATTTTGAAATATAAAACATCTTTCTAATTTTTCTTAACATTTCCCCATATTATTGCCCTTGCATATTAAATATAAAGTAGGTTTTCTACTTTTTTTACTTTGTATTATAAGTTCACCCTAACTACTTCTCACATATCAAGGAGTGGAAGTTATAGCATTAAATATGCTCTTATTTTAAATTTTTTTCTAACTTTGTCCTTATTTAAGAATGTGTTAAAACGATATTTTATGCATTACAAACATTCTTTCTCATCTTCCCTATTTCTAATATAAGAGTAAAATAGTCAAAGTAGTATTAATTGATTTCAAATTGGACTTATATTTAGAAACAAAAAATTTAGGGTAAATGTACTAATTTAGTACTACTATACTATTATGAAAATTGCTACCAATATAAAAAACAATTTCGAATAGTAGATGCGGTACTCATGAATTAAATTCGTGGCTTGGTTAGTAACGCCGTTAATTGGTCCAAACTTCCATTAGAATTGGTTGATGTGGCTTTTTTTTTTTTTTGCCCTTGTGATGTGGTATGGAAATGTAGCATTTTTTATTATTTTATTATTTTTTTCATTTTTCATTTTTTTATATTTTTCATTTCTTTGTAACAACAGGCAAATAGGGCATTTGGCCCCCAAAACAGAATTCCCCTTGTATCCTGTGTCTTTTTCTGAGTCTCTGACCTTCTCAACTAAACCAGGTAACCCGAGTTTTTTTTATCTTTTTATTTTTGGACTAGGTAACCTGAGGCAACCGACTAATCCGGAGCGGGGTTATATATGATATCTGGTCCAGTTGAGAAAGCCAAGGACTCAAAAAAAGCCGCCGGATATCGGGAGGAATCTGGATTTGGGGGCCAAAGGCCTTATCTGTCTGTTATTACAAAAAAATAAAAAAAATAAACTCGGGTTACCTGATCCAATTGAGAAGGCCAGGGACTCAGAAAAAGGCGTCGCATACCTGGGGGAATCCGGGTTTGGGGGTCAAAGGTCATATCTGCTTGTTGTTATCAAATAAAAAAATAAAAAGAAATAAAAAATGCCACATGTCCATGCCACATTATAAGGGCAAAAAAAAAAGCCACGTCAGCCAATTCTAACGGAAGTTTGGACCAATTAATGGCTTTACTAATTAAGTTACGGATTTAATTGATGAGTACTGCATCTGCTACTTGAAATTGTTTCTTATGCTGACAGTAATTTTCATAATAGTAGAGTACTAAATCAGCACCTTTACCCAAACATTTATGATAATTTAACCTATAATAATACTCCCTCCGTCCCATAATATAAGGTCTATTTTTTTGAATGGCCTTGTCCCACAATATAAGGTCTTATTTGACT
Source organism: Mimosa bimucronata (assembly GCA_037074515.1). NCBI lineage: Eukaryota > Viridiplantae > Streptophyta > Magnoliopsida > Fabales > Fabaceae > Mimosa > Mimosa bimucronata. The sequence goes on from CM073444.1 coordinate 35,595,500, forward strand.
TTGTTTGAGTAATAAATGTTTTTTTTCCCATTTTACCCATGCATTAATTTTCCCACACATTCTCTTTCATCTTCTTTTCATAATTACCCCCCTTTACTTATTTATAAATAAGGGCAATATATTATATTTTTTATATATTTATTATTTTTAATTAACTTTAATTAATTTTTTAGGAACCCGTAATTCAATTAAAAATACTTTATATTTTGGGATCAAGCCAGTAATAAGAAAGGGAATGATATATATTTGGGCTGAGTGTATTCTACTCCCTAGCTAAGATAAGATGACGTAATAGTGGATTAGTGATGAGTAATGACACGCGTTCACAGGCAAAAGGGGGGATGCTGGCGCCTTATCTCTCTCTCCCAACAATACTCATTACTGTGAGGAAGGAAGCGTTTGACTCACAGTGGGTGTGAGAGAGAAAGAGGAAGTGAAGATCTCAAAAAAGAAGAGCAAAAATGGAGGAAGCAAAAGGGGTGGTGAAACACGTAGTGCTGGCCAAGTTCAAAGACGATGTTTCCCCTCAGAAAATTGAGGAGCTCATCAAAGGCTATGCCAATCTCGTCAACCTCGTTCCCACCATGAAGTCCTTCCATTGGTACCCCCTTCCTTCCTTTCTTCCTTCTCTTGGGCACTTGATTTTAAATGGCATGCCTTTTGTAGACACATTTAGATCAATTAGTTGGATCCATTATGCCATAAAAATTTGATCTTTCTGGTCAATCGCTATTAAATCGGGGCAGATCATTGCGTTTCATTGAAATCTGAAAGCTTCTTCGAAAAATAATAAAAGGGACGATTACGAAGACGATTGAAACCTTTGAAATCAGAGGATTTTTGCGAAACTAATTAAGATCAGGGCAGGAAAGAAGATCCATGTAATGTAAGTGTAGCGAATTATCCCCAAACTGTTAGAATTTGCTCTGTACTGTTGTTCTTATGGTGTATATCATCAATATGTATATTGAACTCTTGGCATCTACTACCTTCTTCGCCGCAGCTAGCGGCTGCTTCAAAATTGATGTTAACATTAATTTGGAATGAAGGAACCGCTTCCAATATGAGAAAATCTTATGTTAACCAAGTTATTAATCATGAATGTATATAAGCATGTCAAATGCAGGTCTGCTTAAGAAGTGTACTTAAATAACTTGTGTACTGGTGACTTGATCTACTTATATTTTTAGACTAGGTACTTCCATTGTAATGTACTTCACCATGTAAATATTTGTATATTGCGTTCCTTTTGGTGTGTGAACAGGGGAACGGATGTGAGTGCTGAAAATATGCATCAGGGCTTTACTCACATATTTGAATCAACGTTTGAGAGTACAGAAGGGGTTGCAGAGTATGTGGCTCATCCTGCCCATGTTGAGTTCGCAACCTTGTTCCTTGCCCACTTGGATAAAGTGATTATTGTTGACTATAAGCCTACCATTGTTTACCTCTGATTTGATGACTTGTGGGACTTGCTCATTGCATTTGTGATGTGTATAAAACCTGAATAAAGTTTTCTGTTAATGAACACCATTTGGGCACACTCACTTTGTTATCATATGCGCGTTTGATGTGGCAAGTCTATACTTGAGAATATGAATGTTGCTTATGATTTCTAATTTGGCTTTTGAAAAAAAAAAAATTATTTGACTCAATGCCCATTCAAACATAATTTTTGGGTTCAAATTGATTTTTTGCTTTAAACTGGCTTTTGAGGAGATTTTGCAATTAGGAAAACCAGTCCAAATAAACCGTTAGGATTTCTTTCTCTCTCCTTGTAGAATTGGTGATGATCCTGGAACACTATTTTTCTTTTCGGCCTTATCCGTGAGTACTTTCTTTCACAAAACTATCACATAATATTATCATATCAATCAATTAGAATGGTTGGTCTTTTATTTTTGCCCTTAGTATTTCCCCCCTTTGATCAGATAATTTCTTCAATGTTTTGAATCGAAGATGTCTAAATAGTAGTGGAATTGAATCAGTTATCTATCACAACTGTAATAGGTTTGCAGTAACAGTGTTTTCTTCATCATTATTGCTATTTTCATACAACAACTTTTATCCTTGTTATTCTTTTTCCGAGGGAGAAACTTAAAACTTAAAAGTATTGAACATTTTACTCATTTGATATTTGAATTTATTTGATATCGTAGGGTTTGTGGTTTATGTATATAAATGCGTACTGCTCCTCGGTTCCTATATATAAGACCTATTTAGAGATGTAATTTTATTCCTAAATATAAAACATCTTTATATTTTTCTTACATTTTCTCTAAACTTTCCCCATTAATACTTCTAAATACTCCTTTGGTCTTATTTATAGGGTAAAGAGAGAAAGTTTCATTTAGTCCTATTCATAAGTCACTTCATTAAATTTGTCATATAAATGTACAATTTTACCCTCCATTTATTATATGTTGACTTTATTCTTATATGATGTAGTGGATATTAAATAGGGGTAAAAATTGAAAAGTTGTTAAATTTTAATGCAGAATTAATGAGGTATAATGTTTTCCTTAGTGTGTATGAAACATGTTGGAAGTGCCTTATAAATAAAATTATATGAGTGATAAACAAGTAAGAGATGGAGGGTAGGAATAAAAAAAGGTGGTTAGGGTGTTTTGATAATACTATGCTATTTTAATTAACTTAACTAACATCCTTAATTTAATCAAATTAGGTAAATAGATATTATATTTAGAAACAATGGAGTATTAGACATCTGTATTCCAAATTTCTTATTGTGCAAGTATCATGATATATATATATAAACACTATTTTTCAAAAGAAATATATGAAATTTGAGCGAAATACCATATATTTCAATGCCTATGGGACACCATCCAGATATATATATGTGTGTACAAATTTAATTTTTTTAGTATATATGTAATTATGTATATATAAAAACATACTTGAGTTTACATCTATTTTTTTTCAGAAAAAAAAAAAAAAGAACACTTTAGCTCAACTAAGCTAGCAAAACTCATCAACCCCAAATCACAAATAATGATGAAAGAAATATTACCACCATGAGAGGAGGAGAGGACATGGTATGATGTTTTGTTTTTTTTTGGACAAAGACATGGTATAATTTTAAGCTCACTAAGTATTACTCCTTCCTTAATACTAGCCCCATCTCTAAGTATAAGATTTAATTGACTTTTTTAAAAAATCATAAGAAAATTAAATATGTTATTTATAAATTGATCTTCTTGAGTTTTTTTTAAACTAATTTGTTTGATTTACAAGATAACATATAATCTAATAATATACAAAATATGTTATAAAAATTGTATAAAAAATACGATATAATTTAATGGCTCATTTCACTTCCTTAATTTCTAAAAAAAAAAAAGCCAATTAGATCTTATATTTTTTAATGATGAAGTATAACATTAAATTGACTTAATTTGAGGGGATTAAATAAACAAAATAGATTCCTAGTTAACTATAACACATGTTATATGTTATTTAATTACTCATTTGATCATATTTAAAAGGCACTTCCAACGTATTTTACATAAACAAAGGAAACTCTTAAATTGCATTAATTATACCTTGAAATTTAACAACTTTCCAACTTTAACCCTATTTAATACACATTATACTACATAAAAACAAAGTCAACACATACTAAATGAAGGGTTGAATAGTACGTTCATGCATAAAATTTAGTGATATGCCATATAAATAAGATCAAATAAAATACTCTCTCTGCACTATAAATTAGACTAGAGGAGCATGTTAGTTTCTAAGTCATGTAAATTAATTTTTAGAAAAATTGATAAAAATAAATTTTTTATAGTGATTTATTTGCTTTTTTAATCTCTAAAAAAATCAACTTGATCTTAATTTATACTTTTTCCGTTCCTAAATATAAGACCTAGTTTAATTTTTTTTTGGAGAAATTAAGGAAGCAAAATGAGCCATTTAATTATAATGTATGTTATATAATATTAGATTATATGTTGGTTTATAAGTCAAATTAACTAGTTCAGGAAAACATTCAAGTAAATCAATTTATAAGTAACTTATTTAGCTTTCTTATAATTCTTCAAAAAATTCAATTATATCCTATATTTAGTAACAAGAGTAGAATTAATTAGAGTGAAGGAATAGTACTCCATATATCATTTCATGTACTCTAGATTCAAGAACTACAACTATACTTTTATTTTTGTTCAACGAACTACAAATATACTTGTCACCGATAGAATTGTTAAAAAGGTTAATACAACTTTTATCCTTAAATTTTTGATCAATTTATTTAATCCATGAACTTTGAAATTAGTGGTTTTAGTCCTTGAACTTTCAGTCAATTTTAGTTTTGATCTCTGAACTTAAAATTGAGGATTTTTGTCCTTAAACTTTCAGTTAATTTTGGTCTTGATCCCTAAATTTTCAGTTAATTTTGGTTTTGGTCTCTGAACTTTTAAAGAAGGGAAATTTCACTTTACCCCCATAATAGGGAATTAACCTCAGATTCCCCCCAAAACAATATGAAATTTTAATGCACCTCCAAGGGGTCAAAGTGAAATTAAATGTTTTAGCTAAAAGACCAAAATGTCCTTATTAAAGGAAGTACAAACGTTTTGAAAGTTTTTCATATGTGTCTTGGAAATTCTCCATATGTGTCTTGAAAATATAGATGTAAATTTTTTTGGACACTTTAATGTTGAATTCCATGATTTTTGACACTTCAAAATATTCACAATGATGTTGAAAATAAGCACAAATGTCTTGAAAATTCCCTCATATGTGTTATAAAAATTTCTCATAAATGTCTTGGAAATTCTCCATGTGTCTTGGAAATTTTATTGTGAAACTTTGGATGCTTTAGTGTTGGATTCCATGATTTTTGAGGCTTCGAAATACTCACATTGATGTTGAAAATAAGCACAAATGTCTTAAAAATTCCCTCATATGTGTCATTAAAATCTCCTATAAATGTCTTTGGAAATTTTATTTTGAAATTTTGGATGCTTTAGCGTTGGATTCCATGATTTTTGAGGCTTGAAAATACTCACATTGATGTTGGAAATAATCACAAACCTCTTGGAAATTCTCTATATATATCTTGAAAATCCAGTACAAAATATTAAATAGGGACATTTTGGTTTTTTAGTTGAAACATTTAATTTTACTTTGGCCCCTTAGGGTGCAGTGAAATTTCATATTATTTTGGGAGGAATCTGAGGTTAATTCCCTGTTATGGGGGTAAGTGAAATTTTCCCTTTAAAAAAAATTAAAAAATGAATGACCAATAGTTAAAAATGATACAAAGTTCAGGGATCAAAACCACCAATATAAAGTTCAGTGACTAAAATCAAAATTGATTGAAAGTTTTAGACCAAAACCATTGATTTTGAAGTTCAGGAACCAAAACCAAAATTAAGTAAAAGTTCAACGACCAAAAGTTATATTAACTCTTCTTAAAAACATAATTTTGACTGATTTTCCAGAATACTCCGTAACGAAAGAAACAGAGCCAAAAGAGCTTCAGTCATGCATATAAGCGTGCATGCATTTTTAAACATGCAAGAAACGCAGTTAACGTGGATACCAACATCAGGTTATGAACCCTGTAACTTGCAAATTCAGATTTCATAATGTACAAATGGAATTCAAACTTTAAACAACCTGTATACAATCCCAGTATAACATTCCTGGATCAAACAAACAAATATGAGCTTCTAAAATCAATCAACCTAAAAAACGTTCGATCATTCAGTAAGTCATAACACATGTATATACACAATTATACATACAGACTATACAACTAAATCAAACAATGAAATCAAGCATCTCACCTAACTAATTTTTTTCCTCTTCAAGATTATTAGCGATAATCATGACGATGACACAAAGATTTTCCAAATCCTGATTACTCTTCACCAGAAAAACAGAGGGATCAGATCCAGGCGCTTCCGACGACGCACAATCATCAATCTCAGTCATCACGGCTGAGGCGGCGACGTTCATTCCAAAGTAATCGCGATTCTTCAGCTTTTTCTCCGTCTCCTCAATGCCTTCCATAGCATCGTTGTAATGTTGGGCGCAGAAATTGTAATGATGAATCAGGTGAGGATCTTGCGTTTTTTGAATTATTGTGTTTAGATTCGTCTTTGTGCTTTTGATTCGTGTTTGGATCTGATCGATTACGTGCGTCGCTAGATCTGGAAGTTTTGATCCTTGCTTGTGCTTCAGGATTTGGTTGCAAAATGCAGGGTTGTTGTGTTTCTTGCAGATTTTTGTTATGGATGGTGATTCAGAACCAGCAATAGGAGTGATGCAAAGGAATAGCATCGTTATAACAATGGAGCCCACCATAGGAGAATAATTGTGAGCCATATTCATCATCTTGTTCAATTCTATTTTGATTATTTCTGTTCCTGGCTGGTCCTTTTCTTAATTGTTATCTTTATTTAATTATTTTACTTGCCATAGCTCCTGCAAAATCTAGGATTTACATGGGAAAAAACTCTTCTGTAATAGAAAAAGGGAACCAGATTGATGTGAAAGACCACTTGATTTATTTACTGAAGAGTACAGAAATATATACAGAGTGTAGCTCCTTCAAATACGGGATATCTAAACTGATCCATTTACAAGATATAAAATAAATAATATAAAATATTCAAATGGTCAAAGGACCAATATTTCCGCAACTGCTCATCCAATATTCTCTCTGCAACTGCGCATCAGATATTCTTGGTTAGCTTCTATACTCCCCCACAAGTTGGTGCATGAAGATTAACAATGCCCAACTTGCACGTGATTTGGTGGAATTTTTCCTTGCCAAGTGGCTTCGTAAATATGTCCGCCAGCTGTATCTTTGTAGATATCTTCACGGGTCTGATTTCATTGCTTTGAACTCGCTCACGAACAAAATAACAATCCATCTCAACGTGTTTAGTACGCTCATGGAAAACGGGATTTGCGGCAATATGCAAGGCTGCTTGGTTGTCGCAAAACAGAGTGGTGGCTTTCAGCTGCTTCTCCCCCAGTTCATGTAAAAGCCATCGCAGCCACAGTAATTCGCTCACGGTGCTTGCCATAGCACGATATTCAGCTTCGGCAGAGGATCGAGATACAACACTCTGTTTCTTTGCCCTCCATGAAATAGGTGATCCTCCTAGGGTGATATAGAAACATGTACACGACCGTCGCGTCTGCTTGCACCTGCCCCAATCAGCATCGCAATATGCAAGAAGTTCACAAACTCCTGTATTTCGAAGTAGAATGCCTTGACCAGGAGTTTGTTTTAAGTAACGCAAAACACGCTCCACGGCATCCATGTGTGTTCTTGTTGGCTTGCTTGAGTATTGACTAAGTGCATTAACTGGGTAAACCAAGTCTGGTCTCGTCACGGTAAGATATAGTAGTCTCCCAATCAACCTCCTGTACCTACCTTCGTCAACGAGTTCATCACCTTCTGGTGGTTCAAGATTGCAATTTTCCTCCATAGGAGTGGAGCTTGGTCTGCAATTCTCCATCTTTGCATCTTTAAGGATATCTAAGGCATATTTCCGCTGGCTCAACACTATACCAGCATCTGTCTTGGCCACCTCAATGCCCAGAAAATATTTGAGAGGGTCGAGGTCCTTAATGCTAAATTTTTTGTGCATGTACTTCTTAATAGCCATGATTGTTTCTGGATTGTTTCCGGTCACGATGATGTCATCTACATAAATTAAAACAGCCACAAACGCCCTTTTTGTTCTGTATATGAGTAATGAGTGGTCAACTCGTGATTGACGTAAACCGGCCTGCAGTAGTACTCGAGTAAATTTCTGGTACCAATTTCGTGAAGCTTGCTTAAGGCCGTATAATGATTTGCGAAGGCGACATACTCTGGTATCTCCCTTCTTTGTAAAACCTTGAGGCACCTTCATGTAAACCTCTTCCTCGAGCTCCCCTTGTAAAAATACATTATTTACGTCAAGTTGATGCATCTCCCATCTTCGTTTGGCAGCTATGGCAAGCAACGTTCGAACAGTAACAAGTTTCGCCACAGGTGCGAAGGTTTCATGATAGTCTACTCCTTCCACCTGTGTATATCCCTTAGCCACAAGTCGAGCTTTGTGCCGATCGAGTGTTTCATCAGGTCTGAACTTTTTCTTATAAACCCATTTTGAGTCTATAGCCTTTTTCCCTCTCGGCAATGACTCCAAAGTCCATGTGCCATTCCTTTCTAGAGCTGCAATCTCTTCTTTCATGGCTTGTCGCCAACATGCATGTTTGGCCGCATCTACAAAAGTTTTGGGCTCATCTTCGGTGGTGATGGCCGCTAAGAATGCTTGATGTGAAGGTGAGAAATTATCATAAGAAATGAACTGAGATAAGGAATAAACCTCCGAGGTTCCTGAATGTGGTTTGGATTGTGATGGGGCTACTGATTTTGGCAAGTCAACTTCATAATCTTCAAGTTTCTTCGGCAAACCTCTTGACCGTGTGCTTCGACGTGATGCTTCAAGAGTTCTAGTTATCGTGAGATCTGGGCCATTGGATTCATGAGGCCCATGTATAGTGGCCCCCGCATCTACCACGTGCATGGGATCTATTCTTGCTCCTTTTGGATTGGTCACCATGGGCCCGTCATCATCATCAACCCATATTTTGTCGATGTTGGAAATGTCACGGGGGAATTTGTGATGACATTGCTGATAGTCTTCCTTCAAGAATGGGAAGTCATGCTCGAAGAATACTACGTCTCTAGAAACTATTATCTGCTTCTTTGCAAAGTCATATATTTTGTACCCTTTTTGTCGTGATGGGTACCCCACAAAAGCTCCACGTCTCCCTCTTGGGTCAAACTTATCTTTGGGTGATAGGTCCTTGTAATATGCCAAACACCCAAAGGTTTTCATGTGAGTGTAACTCAGTTTCTGGCCTGTGAGGACGGCATATGGCGTTTGATTTTTAATTGCTTTGCTCGGAATTCTGTTCATGATATGGGCTGCCATAAGAACACACTCACCCCAAAACCTTTTGGGCATGTGTGCATTAAATCTCAAAGCACGAGCTATTTCAAGAATATGTCGGTGCTTTCGCTCTACGACTCCGTTTTGCTGTGGAGAGTAGGGACATGTGGTTTGCAACTCAATCCCCTTTTCTTCATATAGTTCTGTCATCGAGCGAGACTGGAACTCACTTCCATTATCTGTCCTTATGCGCTTTACTTTCTTCTCAAATTGTGTTTCAACCAAGTTCAAAAACATCGGAATAATTCTGCCCACTTCAGATTTATGTCGCATTAAATAAATCCAGATTGCTCTACTATAATCATCAATAATAGTAAGAAAATATTGAGATCCACATAATGATGGAACACTAAAAGGTCCCCAAATATCACAATGTATGAGGTCAAAACAAGAAACACTCTTTATTGAACTTTGAGGAAATGACAATCTAGTTTGCTTTGCCTTCATGCAAGCATCACAAGCTTTATTGACTCAATACTAGTAACATGAGGAATTAAATCTAACTGCATAAGCTTCTCATCTGATATGTGACCGAGTCTCTTATGCCAACAATCACGATTCTTTATTTTATTGACTGCTAATGCTTTCCTTTCTGGTGGCGGCTCAAGAATGTATAGCCCATCACAGTGCCTCCCCACTCCAATCAGGTTCCTCGAGTGCAAGTCCTGTATCATGCAAAAGTCTTTTGTAAATATTACAGTACAATCATATTCTCTAGTTACTTTGCTGATAGAAAGTAAATTGCATTTGAAAACAGGAATATTTAAAACATCTTTCAACTTCATCCCGTTGCTTAAATGAACAGTCCCGGACCCCGCAACTGCAACACTTTGTCCATTTGGAATTTGGACTGGTTTTTGACATCCCTCATGTCTTTCTTCAATCAAAGCATCATTGCAAGTGATGTGATTTGTGGCTCCGGAGTCAATAATCCATGGTTTATCAAATAAAATTCTACCTGCCATGTTTATACTGGGTTGGTTTTGTTGGACGTCTTTAGACCCCGCTGCTTCCTTGCTAAAGTATCTAAGCACCTGCTCATATTGTTCTAACGAAACGCCAGGAATCAGACTGTCTTCCATGCCCACACAGGCTGCTCTAGGTCCTCTCGGCTTGCCAACCCAAGGTCCATTCTTCTTTTGGCGTCCAGATTTCTTCTAGTCAGCAGGATAACCAATAATCTCATAGCATTGGTCTTCGGTGTGACCGACTCGCTGGCAATGAGAGCATGTCGGCCTCTCCTTCTTCGAGCCTGTTCGGTCATTTGACTCCCTTTGATTTCGTGAGCCTTGTACATGGAACGCCATTGTCTCGGCCGCTGGCCTTTGCATGGAAATTTCTCGTTGCTTTTCATCGTCGGCAACTAGATGATAAGCATTTCCGAGACTCATCATGGGTTTCGCACCAAGGACTTGTGTGCGGACTGTGTTAAAAGTTTCATCAAGTCCCATGAGAAAATCATACAGCTGCTCCCTCTCACGAATAACTGCTAACTCCTTTTGGACTCCACATGTGCAACCATCACAATTGCATCTAGGCCACGGCATCAGTGACTCTATCTCATCCCATAGAGCTTTCAGCTTCGTATAGAATGATGGCACATTCATCTTCTCTTTTCTAAGAAGTGCCACCTCTCTTCTCAACTCGTACAATCTGGGTGCCCTTCCTTTGCCGAAGCGTTCTTCAAGATCAACCCAAATTTCATGAGCCGTTTTTGCGTACCGCACACTACTTCGAACTTCCTTGCTCATTGCAGTCTTGAGCCACCCTTTCACCATGGCATTGCATCTCATCCATACTGCTAGGTCGGCCGACTCTGCTGGTGGAGTTTTGATTGTCCCATCAACAAACCCCATTTTATTTTTGGCAAAGAGGGCATTGCTCATATCACTCACCCACTCACCATAATTGTTTTCATCAAGGAGCTCACTGACATATATTTGACCTGGGTTATCGGAAGCGTGCAAGTAGTATGGTGACATTGTGTCAATGCTACTTGGTTGTTCACTTCTGGTTTCACGTCTGGTGGTCATTATGGTCCCGTGTGAGAAATACAGCTCTGATACCATAATAGAAAAAGGGAACCAGATTGATGTGAAAGATCACTTGATTTATTTACTGAAGAGTACAGAAATATATACAGAGTGTAGCTCCTTCAAATACGGGATATCTAAACTGATCCATTTACAATATATAAAATAAATAATATAAAATATTCAAATGGTCAAAGGACCAATATTTCCGCAACTGCTCATCCAATATTCTCTCTGCAACTGCGCATCAGATATTCTTGGTTAGCTTCTATATTCTGCCCTTTGCTTGTCTTGTTCATGTGTGGTGTTGCTAATCTGTGGCTTAATTAGCGGTAAAACTAACTAAAGTAATACGCATCTTTGAGGTTGCTGATTACTCTGCCATTAATAGGAATAGTATCTTCTACAAATTAAGAATCCGGAGTGAGGAGAAATTATAGGATATATATACACACACCTTTTGGTTGTTAATGATTGATAGTGATTATTCACTAATGAAATAATGAAATTAAACATTTTATTCTAAGTTTCAAAACTCATTACATAAGGTGTTGCTACAATGCTACCCACTGTTATGAAAGTTCGTCCTTGGGAATCCTTGGAAGTAAGGCAAGGAAGAAACCAAATGTTAAAAACGTCTCCTTTCGTTCCTATATATAAGACATATTTATCTAATTTGATTAGATTAAAAATGTCAGTTAAGTTAGTTAAAATCACATGACATTATCAATGTATCCTTACTATCTACCTTTATTTCCATCCTCCCTCTCATTGCTTACTTGTAATTGAGGAGCTTTAGTAGGGATAATTTGGGGAAAAGTTGTTAACAATTAGAAATAGGTATTATATTACGGACCAAACCCACCTCCCAAAATAAATCTTATATTTAGGATCGGAGGGAGTAATAACTAATTTTTTTATGCCATGTGCCAACAAATCCTATCTTTGTTTCTACAATTAATTTAATCAATTTTCTAATGTATGACCTAGTCTAAGGTTAAGGGAGTACAAGCAAATTTGTTCTTTGCTTAGAAAATGTTGGTCTCTTGATGATGGCAGCCACTTCGTAAGCAGGAATCTAGTTGCTTCCAACGACTTGTAGAATGCAACTCCGCTGTTTTCAGTGTGTGTGTGTGTATATATATAAATAATTATTTTTCTGACAAAAAAAGTTTAAATAATTATTTGGTCTAAGATTCTTGACGAACTTCTGAGAGGATTTTGACGGGTTTTTGAATTGCGGATTCTAAACCAATGGGTAATACTAGCAAGAAAGCTAAAGACGTTAAGCCGAAATGGCCAGAAAATTGAGAGATTTTATTCAAGCAGAAGTGAAGTAAGAAGCAACACAACCATTCTCTCAAGTATACATTCAGGTTGGAGCTAATTGGTATTCAAACACCTACATTTGCTGAGAACACACATACACACAATGGAATCCCTTCCAATCTCATTGTAAAATTCATGGACAAAATTGAAAACAAGAAAAATGATGAAGTGGAAACCAACTCTTGTTTTTAGCCTGTAAAGCAGCTCTTCAAATGTGAATGGGCTTGTCAAAAGTGGCCATCGCGGCTTCTTTCACTGCCTCGCTCATTGTTGGATGAGCGTGGCAAACCCGTGCTATGTCCTCACTAGAAGCATCATACTGCAATGCGATCACTGCTTCATGAATAAGCTCTCCTGCATTGGGTGCCATAATATGCACCCCTAATATCTTGTCTGTTTCTTTTTCAGCCACTATCTTCACCAACCCTTCAGCATCATCAATTGCCTTAGCCCTGCTATTAGCCAGGAAGGGGAACTTCCCAACACGGTATGGGACGCCAAGTTCTTTCACCTGCTCCTCTGTCTTTCCAACATATGCAACCTCAGGGTGTGTGTAGACAACCCCAGGGACTTTGTCATAGTCCACATGACCCACCTTACCAGCTATGTACTCTACACAAGCAACTCCATCTTCTTCTGCTTTGTGTGCCAGCATTGGACCTGGAATTACATCCCCAATTGCAAAAACACCAGAGACATTGGTGGCAAATCTATCATTCACTAGAATTCTTCCTACCTTGTCAGTTTCGACTCCTATCTTGTCCAACCCTAGTCCGGCTGTGAACGGAGTCCTACCAGCAGATACAAGAACAACATCTGCTTCTAACGAAGTCTGATCACCACCCGCAGCTGGTTCAAGGGTCAATTTCACTCCATCACCTGAAGTATCAACTCCTACCACCTTAGTCTTAAGCATGAATTTCATGCCTTGCTTTTCAAGAGTACGTTGAAACTGCTTCCGGACCTCCCCATCCATTGTGGGAACAATATCTGGTGCAAACTCAACAACAGTTACCTCAGAGCCCAGTCGGCCCCATACTGAACCCATTTCAAGCCCAATATAGCCGGCTCCAATGACCACAAGTTTCCTGGGGATTTCTGACAAAGCAAGAGCACCTGTTGATGATACGATTTTCTTTTCATCAATGGTAACACCAGGTAGAGACTTCACATCTGAACCGGTGGCAATTATAATATTCTTTCCTTTTATCACAGTGTTTCCACCATCAACGGTGTCCACAGAAACTTCAGAAGGTGAAACAAATTTGCCATATCCTTTGACATAGTTTACCTTGTTTTTCTTGAACAAGCCCTCAATACCTCGAGTGAGATTAGAAACAGCTTTATCTTTTTGTTCCATCATGGCTGGCAAATCAACCTCAACAGATGAAAACTTGACTCCATGGTTGGAGAATGAATGCTTGGCCTCATGGTACATATGGGAAGAATGCAAGAGTGCCTGAACCAAAACAAAACTATATTTAATACATGAGATCATCCAGTAAAAAGAAGACTACATTCACTATTCTTAGCAACTTGATGCACCTACATTGACAATCATGAAATAAAGAAAATATAGAAAAGTTATTAACCCATACTTTGTATTAAAGGTCAAATGCTGAAACTAACTCTATAATCTAATGCGTGAAGAATGATTTGCATGGCAAATTTAGGCCACTAATCCCCCCTTTCCCAATAAGATAAGGGAGGAACAAAAGAAAAATTGCAACTTAGTAAATGACTGTCAGCAGGCAAAAATACCGTGTAGGTAAATATGGTACTGTCTAACTAATAATCCCATTAAAACATTGATAATAAACAGTTCTAGTATTTCTACCGGAATTTGGATGTCAATAAACAAACTCCACGTTAAGGTAAGATTGAAAAATTAATCAGACTCCACTGCAAGAGTGATGCAGTGGCTGCATTAATTTCGTGAAATATTGTATTTAGTTCTGAGATAGAAAAAGAGAGAGGTAAATCGGAAGTTTGAAACACAGAAAAACAAAGAGGGAGAAACCAAGGTTTAAGAACTTGTTCTGTTCAATAAATGACCTCAATCTGCTCTATTCTCTCCCTTCCCGCACAAAACTTAAAGGAACTTCTCTGAATATCTATAATTTCGAAAAGGTGGAGGCAACACAAGATCCTTGTTTTATTTCCCAATGGACTATAAACCTCTGATTTACAAAATCAAAGCCACATATGAAAGAAAGCTTACTACTAATACTACCCGAGAGGCTAGAAGGCATGTTATAACCAGCGGTACCAAAACCAAATTGAAAGGCAAAGCATGGAATTCAATGATCATCAATGGTCAAAAAAAAAAAAAAAAACATTTCAGACAAACATGGGGATCGATCGAAAGAGATTGGGAACTCCAATCTACCTCGTACTGTGTAACAAAGGGATCAGTGAAAGATGAATCAAAATGAGAAAGTTAAGGAAAGGATTAACCTTGGAGGGGATGCATCCGACGTTGAGGCAGGTACCTCCAAGGGAGCCACGCTTCTCGATGCAGGTGGTGTTGAGGCCCAATTGAGCGGCTTTAATGGCGGCGACATAGCCACCGGGACCACCTCCTATAACGACCACGTCGTTATCTTCAGATCCGGAAGCAAAGCCCCTGCAAAAGGAGGCGAGTGAGAGCGAATACTTGGGATTCCTCGACAAAAGGAAGCCCTTCCGTCTCGCCAAGCTAGCCATCGCCATTAGCAACCCCTTCTTCTTCTTCTTCTTAATCTCCGATCGAAAGCTTCGAGTGTTCGATTTCGCAGCTACCTATTCTGATAATCTGACCCTATTTTTTGAAGACCAGCTCCGTTGTCATGCCGCCTGCCATCCCTCCATCTTATTCTTCAGAATATACATGTATGTATGTACGCAATCAAATAAACACAACATCAAGTATTTTTCTTTTTTAATGAAATTAAGGATAAAATAAATCATTTCAAAATACATGTATTTATCATTTTTTTTCTCAGAATTAAGTTATTATAAAAATTAATTAATCTAATTATATGTAACATATGTTAAAATTAAATGGTTTGTTTGACTTTCTAAACAAAAAGTCAGCTTGATGTTATATTTATATTCATTCTTTAGGAAAACTATCAAAGTTTAGTAGAAGGCATCCTCTTCGGTTCAATTATATTTCTATTTCTTCTATTTGGTCTCAATTATATTTCTATTCCCTCTCTCAATTTAGATGAATGTCAACAGTTGCTTCGTCCAATCTCCCATCAGGAATAGAAGGTTTTCATGCAAAATTCTATATATAAAAAAAAAAAAGCATTGGAATTTGGTTGGGGAGAATATTTGTGACATGTTTCCCCCCCCCCCCCCCCCCCCATTTTTGGCATTCAGAGCATATGTTGAAATCTCTTAACAAAACCATTATTATTCTCATTCCAAAGTTAGGATCACACTAAAGCTTTAAGATTTTAGATTTATTATTAGCCTTTGCAATATGACATACAAAATCATTTCCAAAGTGCTTAGTAATGGGCTCAAATATCTTCTTCCAACGATAATTGCACTGCACCAATATGATTTCCTTAAAGGCCACCTAATCTCAAATAATATCCTCCTTGCTTCTGATATTCTATCTAAGATTCATTCTATTAGGGCTAAAAGGAGGAAGCTTGCTGCTCTCGAAATAGACTTCTCAAAAGCTTTTGATAAACTATCATGGAATTTATTGAAGCTGTTTTGAGACGTATGAATTTTCCTTTGAAATGGATCAACCTAATTATTCTATGATTATCCACTGTTCAATACCAAATCAATTTCAATGGGAAACTCACAAGTACAATCCTTCCTAACATAGGCATTAGATAAGGAGATCCTCTTTCTCCTTATTTATATATCCAGACAGCCAATGTTGTCTTGAATGATTGCTCACTTAGAAAGCTCAAACCTTTGGAATGGTATTAAGATATGTCAAAATGCTCAAGCTATTTCATGTATCCTATATGCTAATGACTCTCTCTTTTTAATGGATTTTTAATTGATTGTAAGCCTCAAAATTTTCTCTCTATTAAGCTGGTATTGAATATGTATGCTCTTTGGTCTGGATGAGATTGTAACAAATCCAAATCTTTCCTCCTATTCAGTCCTAATGTGCCTTACAATGCTAAACTTCACTTTTCCTAATTTTTGGGTTTCCGCTTTGATTCCAAACTTGAAAAATATCTTAGTACTTGGATTGACCTAGGCAGAAGTAAATCCATTATATACCAGCATGCAAGAGATTCCACTGCAAAAAGAATAAGGGCATGGCAAGTTAAACTCCTTTCGCAAGCATCCCGACTTACCCTTATTAAGTCGACACTAGCTGCAGGTAACATTCACATCCTTTCTTGTGTTAACTTACCTCAATACATTCGCAGTCATATAGACTCATGTTATGTAAACTTTTTCTAGGGTTTAAGCAATGACTGGAGGAAAATCTATCTCCTTAAAAGAGTCTATTTGTTCCAACCAATTGATAGAGGAGGGTTTGGCTTAAGGCTCATAAAAATTGTAAATCAAGCATTGCTGGCTAAGTAGGTATGGAGAATAATAAGCTTTGATCCTTCATCTCTTCCAGCAAGAACTCTCAAAATTAAATACATGGATATTAATGTGCCATCTATAATTAAGAAGCCATATAATTCATCTTGGATGTGGAAAGATATTGCTGAATCAACTAGCGTTATAACAGAGAGGCTAAAATGTAAAGTAAGAAATGGTGCATCCATTCTAATTAACCACCATTTATGGTGGCCTATGTAGTTTGACTAGTCTATTATAATGTCTGTATGCTCAGTTGCTGATCTGTTAATGCATGCTCCTTCTACTTGGAAAATCATGATACAAAATCATTCTTTGATCACTCATTATATCACTAAAACATTGCTGACCAAATTATCAACATGCCCCTCTCTCTCTCTCTCATTTGGTAGATAGTCTTTGCTGGACTGGAAATGGTTTTGGTTCTTATAAAGTCAAAGATGGTGTGGCCATTCTTTCTCAAACTAGGGGAACACATAATTTGCATTATGCATTATTTTGGAAAATAATATGGAAACTACCTTTACTAAGGAAATTTGCTCTTATTCTTTGGAAAATCTTGCATAATGCACCACTGGCATGTGAAATTTTAAATCACCATCACATCAATGTTTTTGTTCATTGTATGTTTGGTTGTGATGAGAAAGAAACTTTAGAACATATTTTCTTCTCTTGTCCTCTCTCAAAATCCTTATGGTTTGGTTGCTTCCTTGTCATAATCCTTTCTCTGGGATTTCAAGGTCTCAAAAGCATGGCTTAAGACCACTCTTTTTCAATTGCATAAAGATAATCTTCAATATTTAGCTTAGGAATCATATGTCTCATTAATGTCATGGCTCAAGCAATATCAAACCCTCCATCATGGTAAATGTGATCATCCTTGTAACATCCTAAAAATTAATTAAGGATTTATAGGGGTAAATAGGAATTGATTAATGAGAAAAGATGGATTATGAGAATATTTGAAGGATTTTGAGGTATTTTTGAGAATTTTAAAGGCCTAGTTTTTCCCTTATTTAGAAGATAATATTTTTTGGGGAAATTATTTTTAGACTCAAAAGAGGTTATTGTGGGAGTAAATAAATAAAAGATATTATAGGGAAAATTTTGAAAGTAAAAAGAAAATTTTTGGTTCAAAAAAAAATATCTTATTTGAGGATTTTAGGACCGAGTAGTGCATTATTTCCTAATCTTTTTCCTATTCACTTTTCCGTAAAACACTCCGCGTTTCCCTCCTCAAATTCTGCCATGTCTCCCTCCGGTCACTATTCACGTCACTATTCACATATATTATTATTATATTATTATTACTATTGAGTTACTATTCATTACTATTGAGTTACTGTGCATCAATTATATATATATCCACCCACCGTTCCCCTCTCTCTCGTCTCATTCTCTCTCTCTCTCTTCGTTTCTCTCTCTTGCTCTCTCTTTCCACCATATATATATTCCTATCACTAGATTTATTAGAGTCTGTTAGTATAGGAATAGTAAGCTTTTCGGCCAACTAAGCACATTTTTGGAATCCTGTAAGTCTCCTCTACCTTTCTATGTCATTAGTTTTTCGATTTGTTATACTTGAAAAATTAGACCTTGTCTAAATTGGTAATTTTTGGGAGTCCTAAAATTAATAAATTGAAGCTTAGACTTCGATTATGAGTTTTTCTAAGTATATTTTTCATTGTGGGAGGTTTTTCTTAATTATTGGATTATTAGATATATTGAAAATAGGGCTTTTGATGATCTGAGGTGTCTATATTTAATTAATAATTTTTTAGATGTTTATTAAGGTTTGGAAAATAAATTGTGGATTAAATAATGGATTTTTGAGGTTGAGAAATAATTTAGGGATGTAAGGTTTAATTTTATTTAGGCTTGAATTTTTATAAATAGTTATTGGAAGGATAAATAATTTTGGATATATGTATAAATGGAGTAGAGGTAAATTTTAGAGATAGAAAGGGAGAATAAATGTTAAATTGGAAATTTAAAATAAATAAGGGCAAAGAAAGGGTAGTAAATAATTTATTTTCCAACATGTGAAATTGTTGGATAAATAATTAATTGTGGTTGTATATATGGTTGTGTAGTGCTTGAATTGCACTAAATTAGCACGGGGGAGCTGCACTATTGTGAGATTGGTACCAGCTATCAGGTAACCGCTTTCTGCTTGTTTATGTGTGTGTGTAGTGTTAGTAAGAAATTTGAAATATTATTATTTGAAAATTATGATGTTATATGGAGATGAGATTTTGAATCACAATTGAGATATGATTATCAATTGATGATTGATGAGATCTTGAAATATTATTATTTTTCATAATATAATGTCCTGTGGAGTATTATTTTGGAATGGCATAAATTTGTGATTTGAAATATTTTGAACTGAAATATATATGATTTTGGAAACTATTTCATATATATGTATATTCTGAAAATACTAGAAGGCCTGGTGCCTTATTGTGGTGTTGCATATCTATGTATTGATTGTGAGAAATTATTTGGGTATGTGACACTGGTTAATTGGAAATTGTGCCATCACGTGATGAGGTACCCTGTTGCGCCACAGGGACTACTTGATATATTATGAGAAATAAAGGAGAGAAAGACGAAAGAGGGGATATCGCCCCTTACGGATTCAGAAAGGACAGAGATCATTCTAATCTGTGGTACTATTCAGGGAGGGTAGAGAGTCCCTCGTGAACTGTACCGTGGTGATCAGGGGTGGGTGGAAGGTCCCGACTGGTCCCACATGTTTTCCCAACATTTCTAGTAAGATTTGTTTGGGTTGTCTGTAATTAACAATGATATATATACTATTATTGAGGATGAATTGTGATGGATTATTTTATAATTATAAACGATGAGAAAAGATATTTGGGACCAAGATATGCATTATATGTGAATACCTGAGCATGCTGGTTGAACTAATATATATACATATATGTATTCCACTGGACACCTTGCTAGCACACACCACACGTAGATGAGTAGTCAGTGGTTGCGTTTTGGGGCTACCCCCGTTGATCTCACTTTTGCAGGTCCTAGGAGCGAAGTAGGAGGTCGAGGGAAGGATCCGGGAACTTCTCACTGATATTGTGAGATACTCTGGACCAGAAGGACATGAGGTATTGCCACATTTAGGATCATATTTTGTATGATGCTTCCGCTGAACCTTGTTCCTATTCTGGGAGAAAATTATTGTATAATACCTATTATGGTATGGTATTTTAAGAATGATGTGTGGAGTATAATCATGAATAATATAATTCTCTGTTATTGTACTGGAAGAAGATTTATATTGTGATTATAGAGATTGGAATTGAGGTTGAAATATATATAAATATTATGGAAAGATCTTTTTCTAACTATGTTAGCGAATTTTTGGTAATTTAATTCTTTTTTCTAACATAGTTAGTACTATAAACGTTTTAATATATTATTGTTAGTGGTTAAAAGTGGAATTTGGAGGTAATGTTACAATCCTCATGCTATAATGAAAGAAATCAATGCATTCCTATCTTGCTCTGCTATAGCATTTTCTAAATCTGGTAAGCAATTAGAAAAACCTCATTACTCTTTTGTTCCAATGGTTAAGTTTCTCATTAAGCAAGATGGGATGGGATGTCGTTCTACACAAATTCAAGAGAGGGAGACATCACTTCTACCAAAGGTATATTTGCTTTCAAGGAACACCCTTGATTAAATTCTTATAGAAGAACTCTGCCACTCAAGGTCTTTCCTTTATGTCAAATTGTTTTCGATCCTCTTTGATTTTGATCCACAACTTTGGATTGTTACACCTTCAATCTTATCCTACTCTCACCATCTTTTATGTTGGGAAGCAATTCATCAACTTGTCTGTCGGGTCTCACTTAGTGTCTTATTTTACCTAGCAGGAAATTTTATCTTTATTGCATAATTTTTCTCTGTTCCCCGTTCGTATCATTTTATTTCAAGCTTTTACTAGAATGTTTTCTAATCATATCTCTTCTATTTGTTTTGGTACATTGTAAAACATTGGATTGCTTATATCATTTTGTCTTTTTATATATAAAAAAAAGAAGTGTATGTATATAGCTCTCTCAATTATTATTATTGTTATTATTATTACAAAATCAACAAGATTGTGATAAACTAATACTAAATTTTGGGCATCTCATGCAGATAGTCATAACTCGTTAGTCATGCCAATATGATGATTGGAACTCTTCACTTTCGGTGTCTATCAAAATGATGGTCTCTCATTTATTTTTTTTTAAATTAATAATCTGCTTACAATATAATTTAATAAAAAGTAATTCAAAAGTTATCTTAATATCACCAAGCTTATTTTCAAAGGATAGATTACATAAACTTCATTGATCGTGAACTTAAGGTCATATACAAACAACTCTCTTGAACTTTACAGCTTAATAATCTCTTTTAACTTTTTCAGGATGTGTGGATCATCACATCTAATAGTTATATATCTCTTGAATTTTTTTTATGTGTATATAATCCTCTCAAACTTTAAGTTATTTGCAAGTAATCTCTATAACCGTGTGCAGATAAATAATTAACAAGACTATTAATAAGAAAGTTAGTTGAATAAATATAAAAGTTTAGGGGATTCATTGTAAACTTTCAAAAGTAGGAAATTTTTGTACATGATATAAAGTTTAAGAGAAATGTTTAGAATTTTCCCAAAATATGAATATTTGTCTAATTGAGATTCCCAACCTTATTTTTTCTAGTTAAATTTAGATGTCATATACGCAATCAGTAATCATGAAAATGAAAAATCATAAAAAACAAAGATGAAAAATTAGTTAATTGTTAATTTTTTTTTTTAAAAAAACAGTAATATACGTTTGATTGTTGGTATTTTAAAGATTACAAATTGTATATCTAAGAATTATTCCATTGGGTAGCTTCAGGGGCATCGCCTCTAAAAGCACCCTAATAATCGGGCACCACCTCAGTTGTGCGGATTACATGAAAAATCCACAAAAACGTTTTCATATGGAGCATTATCTCCATTTCAACTTCTTAAAATTTTGTTTTGCTCATTAGTTTATATTAAGTTTTGTAGATGACAAGAGTAAAATGTTAGCAAACATTTGTTGCTTGATGAAACTGTAATGTACTCATGGTCAGGCACAGGTATCATCTTCATCTCCGTCATCAACTGGTTTAAACATCCAGTTGATCTCACATACGTATCTTTACGATCCTCCCCTTTCTATTTGAGATTTTTTTGCCCAGGAGCCAACTTATGTTTTTGGTTGGTCAATTGTTTTGTACAATAAATCTGCTTAAAAGAATGAAAATTAATCCTCCATTTGTACTATAAAATAATTTAAATTCAATAATTAATTAATAATCGTTTATAGAATTGTAGAATGGAATAAGCAAAGGGATCTAATTATCTCCTTCATATCAATTGTGTTAGTGCAACCTATTTTTCTGACAACAATAAACTGTTGGTTAAGAATGTATGTACTTGTCATTATAAGTGAAAACCCTATAAATTAAAAGAAGAGTTGCCCTCTCTATTTTTTCTTTTCTTTTCTCTCTCCAAAAAAATATTTTTGGTTTAAAAATTTAGAACGACTTGAAATTAAAAAAAAAAAAAAACCAAAGAGAAGCTTTTTTTATTTATCTTGTTGAAAGCTCCTTGAGTTAAAGGATGAAGTAGTCAAGGTCTCAAGGGTGCCATTCTTATTCCACAGTACTAAAACGAAAAAAAAGTTAGAAAAGTGGTATATGGACACTTACTGTCTCTTAGTCTCATTTGTTTGGGTAAATTTGAAAACAATAAGAGGTTTTTAAAAAGTTCAAAGCTTTAAAAGGCTAAGTATTGTGTTTAAAAAAAAGAAAGAAAGAATAAGTATTCGTAAGACACAAGTATGAATCTTTCCTCTTATTCACAGAAGCAACGATGAAGAATTAAAAATCCACATAGTAGAGACCAATCAATTACACCTAATCAATTGCCTCCATGTAGAAAAGGCCTCCTAATTAAATGGTTCTAGCATCTGGCGAAAAAAAAAAAAAAGGTTCTAGCAAAACTGCTGGCTGCTTTTTTCTCTACCTCTCTGAAACAGCCTTAAAACAGACATCCATCTTTCAATGAAAAAATTATATGTAAAATCGGGAGAATTGTATTTACACTCAATTGCCCTCAAGTAAGCTCTTCAATCTGTTACGAGCCTCCTCAGAAAGAGAACAAGCTCTAAATCTTCGCCTCTGGGGTGGAAATGATTCAACTATGCTTTCAATGGAAGACAAGCATATAACAATAACAGTGAGATTATCTGATGTATTCAAGCGCAGTGCTTCCTTGACTAGCTCTCTAGCACATTGCTGTGGATCATCATGCCTTCTCAAACCACGGCGGACAAGACTAACTGCTTCCTGACTTGACATCACATCCCAAATCCCATCACACCCAATGATCAAAAACTCATCATCCCCGGTCAATGAAACCTGTAGAACATCTGGATCAGCAATAAGGGGTGAAGCAGAACCGAGTGGAAGTTTTAAATCCCAGTCCCCAAGGGCTCGGGTCACAGACAGATAACCATTTAGATAGCCATCATCAACGAAGCCACCTAACTCTTCTACTCTCCTCTTTTCTGGTAAATAACTTGCTCTGTGATCTTGAGACAAGTCAACAGCCACTCCTCTTCTGCAAAGAACTGCCCGACAATCCCCCGCATTTGCAACCATTAAATGACTTCCAAGTATAAGTGCAGTCAATGCTGTTGTCCCACAGGAAGTACTAACAGTTGCTTCGTTAGCTAAGGCGTGATCTGCAAGTAAAAAAGCTTTCCTATGGGAATCCTCCAATTTCTTTAGAAATAATGCATCAGAATCATGTGACAGCAGCAGATTAGAATCTTCAAAAAATAGTCTCATAGCATTCCTCTTGACAAAATAGGCTGCATCAGGTCCTCCATGGCCGTCAAAAACTGCATAAAATGCACACGGTATTGGAGACTTGAACACAAGTCCCAGATGGGAAGCAAGATCATCTATTTGAACGTGTTCATCATCCATAGATCCCCGTGGTCCAATATCAGCATGGCAACCAGATCGGACATTTGGGACAAATTTAGGTGAAGAGATCTCTTTAATGGGATCATTAATTATCTCAGAACAACTCTCAGCCTACAACAAATTTGGAAAGGTAAGATGATGTATTAGATCAGAGGACAAAAAGTAGATAAGAAGTAAATCAGCACGTTGACTTTAAACAAATTCCTCCAAATGGGACAAATATAACGAGGCAAACAACCAGACCAAAAGCCCGCCCGCCAAGTTCCAACTAATGAGAAGGCTTGCCTTGCCGACAAGAAGCTATCGAAACTATTTTCAAGCTGTTTGAACAATTTTTTTTCTTCTCTTTTTTTCGTATGGGAGGGTGGAGATTTTAACTATAAGCTATAATTCCAAGCTGGAGCTACAAACACTAAATTACAAACTCTAACTACC
The DNA here is from genome assembly GCA_037074515.1 of Mimosa bimucronata. Classification (NCBI taxonomy): domain Eukaryota; kingdom Viridiplantae; phylum Streptophyta; class Magnoliopsida; order Fabales; family Fabaceae; genus Mimosa; species Mimosa bimucronata. The sequence goes on from CM073444.1 coordinate 35,619,891, forward strand.
AAACCATACATAATCTAAAATCCTAACAAACACTAGAAGGGATTAGATCTTCCCCACATCTATCAAGAAAATCATACCGTATAATTCAAGAAGATTTAATATTTAGCTAAGACAACATTCCCAGATATCTCCAGACATATTGATACAAAAACCTTTAATAAATTACGGTAAGTACCTTTTCCCCCAGAAACCAAAAGGGGATTGATTGGGGAGCAGTTTTGGGTAAGAATCGAAATCAAACATAAAACTTTAAAAAAAAAAAGTTAAAAAGAAAACAAAGAATCCGGGAAAAGAAACATACCATTTCAAAGCGGCACGTTTCAGTAGAAATTGATTCAGAAGAAACCCGAACTTGGCCAAAGATCGGAACAGAAGAAGATCTTGGAGAAACCTCCACCTTAACGTTGTGTTCTTGTGCGACACGAAGATGATACTCCACATCTAACACAGGAATGCCTTGCTGACACACAATTTCTTTGGCAACCATATTTTGGCTCACAATCATCTCCAAAATCCGTTCACTGCGAAAATTCTCCGAGCTAATCTCTCTCAAAAACAGCAGCACCAGAAGGGAAAAAGGGGGAAATTGGTCTTTTACGAATTCAGAAATTCGATCGTTGAAAATAGGGGTGAAAATCTGAAATGGATTCGGCGAAATCAATAAGAATTAAGAACAACACGCAAATTAGGGTTCTTTTCTCTTTTCTTTCTCTAAATGGCTCAAACTTCTATGAACCTAATGAAGTGCCTAATGTATATAAATATAGGCTGACTTTCACGCGCTTATTGAATACGTAAGGAAATAAGGAATCACTGTGTATACGAAAAGCCAATACTACCCTTCAAATATACAAATATGAATATCTCAACACTTTCCTCTTTTTATTAGAAATAGATAAAGTGAAAATCATAATCCATTCAATCAATCATATCTTAAAAAAAAATCTCAACATAAATTCCACTGAATAAATGAGTTCAACGGATAAAACAAAGATGGATCAATTATTAATTATTAATAATAGTATTATTAATTAACTACTTTGTTTCTTTTTCTAAGTTAATATTTTCCTACCCGTTTATTCTTTTTTTTAAATTAAGAAAGTTAAATGGGCCATTTAATCATTATGTATTTTGTGTATTAGTATAATACTTTATAGTAGTTTAAAAGTCAAATATAATAGTTTATAGAAAAATTTCAGGCAAATTAATTCATTAGTAACTTATTTAATTTTTTTAAGATTTTCTAAAAGAGGTCAATTAGATCTTATATTTAAAAAGGATGACGGAGGATTATTTTGTAATTTACATTTTAAATAAAATTTTGTGACTAGGCTAGTGACGCAACGTAATCGTATGAAAGGCAGAATGCGAGTCTTGTAAGGAATCACTCACCTTTACCTTGAAGGGGTAGGATTTGTTGAGTTTGCGTGTTCTTCAAGTAATTATTAACAAATATTTCTTTCCTAAAACATAACACATTTAACTTTTTAGTTTAATAACGACAGATAAAGTAATAAAGTGGAGCTTTTTTCAGGTCAATTGTTATCCACTCGTACGCTTGTGATTGAGGGAAATGCGCCTAGGAGAAGATGCTTTTCCATGTGATAAATAATAACATTTATTCACCTCTTATATTGATCTATATCATAAATTCATAATATTGTATTATTATGTGCATATTTACCGTTTTTATCTAAAAAATTAGTGAAGAATTTCTGTTTAAAGATTTCATTTGTTAGAAGGATATGATATATTTTTATGCATTAGGAGTGCATATACTTTATAAGATTTTATGCATAGAAAATATCTAAACTCAATTTATTTTTCTAACTAATAACAGTTTTAAATAGAGAACTCAAGCTTGATGTTTAATATCTAAAATACATCTACTTTTTTTTACCAAAAAAAAAAAATACATCTGCTTTTCGTTGAGACATTAAAGCCTATTGAATTACTAAATAATTCTAGACTAGCTTGCATGAAGTTATAAGTTCGTGTAAGTTATGAAAAAAATTTATTTTTATTTTAAAAATTATCGATCGTTTCACCATTATCATTTAGGAGTAACTTAGTGGTTTAAATAAATCCATTGGACCAATTATGTATAACTACTAGTATACCCGACAGATGCATAAAGTTAAATATTTTGTTTATAATTTAATACTTATATTCCGGGGCTTGTCAATTAGTAACAATTATCATTTTCAGGAAAAGATAATTAAATGGAAAATATATTATGATGATTTTTATATCTTTAAATGAAATAAATAAATAAATTTGAAGCATGCATTTCATTAGTTTAGCGACTTTCTTCGTACAACATATCATAAGTTTTCTTATTAAAATAATTTCATCTGAGCGCTACGATAACAAATGACTTTATTATACCACTATTTAGAAATGTTCAATCCTATCAAAAGTCATAAAATGGTTGGAATGAGCTAACATAAATATATAAAAATTTTAATGTTGCACTAATGTGTAATCATTAGTTTAAGTTATTGCAACTGCATTATCATTTGGAGAGGAAATGGCTTCAAAGAAAAGTCAAACTCATTTCTACGGAATACTCATCAATCAAGTTTCATGGTCAACCATTATTTTATTTAAGCCTAATTGAGTAATTTCCAAAGTTTGAAGAGTACTAAAACAATTTTGTTAGCAATATTTGGGTTGGGGTGTTTTACCCTGAAGATGAAATAAACAATCATTACCCATGTCCTTATGTTGTTTTATTGCCGTGGTTTAGTTCAATGAACACTTCAATATCTATTCGTTTTTTTTACCCTCCCAAATATATTATATTTATTCCACGTGTTAATCACTAATTCATCTTAATATTTTTTAAAAAAAATTTGCATGCGCTAAAAGATCGTTCTATTCATTATTTTAAATTTAACTTATATTCGGTAGTGATAGGCTTAGTCATAATCCGATTGCATTAATAGCAATACGTGGACCAATATGGTCGTTTTATTGACAAAGTTTATTTTCGGTGGCCGTTGTCTGAATCTGAAACACTGAAATAGACTGCCACTAGTTCCGTGGGAAGCAAAACTCACAAGTGGATATTTTTTTATTAAACAGTAAGCAGACTTTTATTTTAACCTAATTTAAAATTTTAAAAATATTTCAATATAAGTAATTTTCCGTTGAGCATTATAAGCAATAAATTTCTAAATTATTTTCAAATATCGTTTGATGAATTAAAATGGTGGAATTCACCAGACAATGAATTGAAGTCTCATATATATATATATATATATATATATTAATTTTTTAAAAATATTCTTATTGTGTATATATATATTAATTTTTTAAAAATATTCTTATTGTTTTTTTTTTTTTGGGGCCATGAAAGCAATCTCATTATCTTACTACGTATCAAGTATGTTGTCCACTCGTTATTTTTGGCCAATATTAGTCCGCTCACTCACACATGTCTTTTATTCCTTCAGCTAAGAAAACGAAAGGTAAAAAGGGAAAGATAAATGGTTTTGTGATTTGTCTCAATCTTAGAGGATAAGAGGTGACTTTACGCAAAGGAAGCTACGCATCACATATGACCAATATTGTTCCTTGCAGATCAGTTATGGATGCCCATCCCATCCCATTCAAGCAAATAGATAGATGAATAAGAGAAAAGAAGTGGCCATAACTAAGTCCTCGTTAAGATTCCTCATCTTTCAAGAAAGGTAGAGACCTGTACCATCATGATATAGTTGTGCAAGGGTGTGTTAAAACAAAATGGTTCATATTGTTCAATATTGAAGAAGTCTTAGTGTATACATATGCTAAGATGTGGGCTTGACAAATATAGTTGAAATAAGGCGATGTCCTCTTTATATGAGTTAAACAAAATTGGTGGTCCAAACATGCCCTTCTTGAGCGTTCAAGTTTCAAGCATCTCTTCCTCTTCAGTTTTTTTTTTTTTTTTTTTTTTTGCTGAGTTCAATTTTGTATTTATGCTTTCATGTGTCTCAGACAAAAATTTGACAATTAGAAAAGATTTATAAATCTCAATTTGTAAAAAGGTGAGCTATTTATAAGTTATGAACAACACAACTCATTAGACATCTATATTGACATTGACATTTCAAGGAAGTCAATTTCAACAGAATATTTAGTGAAACAGAGGATGAATGAATAAATAAAAGAATTTGACACATTGTAGCCAACATATATAGCCTAAAGATTGATACAATAAGATCAAACATCAGAACAATGAATCAAAAACTGAGAAAAGTTACTCGCAGCATACTGGTTGGTGTTCTTTGAGCAGCTTCTCCCAAAGGCATAACACCATCCTTGGATTTTGGTAATGGGCAAGAATATAATTTGGTTCACACCCAACATTGTGAAATCTCTCATCAGTTTCGTAATGTACTTCTCTACCACTCTTCTTGAACTCTTCAATCCATATCCCCATGGCCACATCTTCAAGTTTGAAGAGCTGAGTATTGAAAAGTATGGGCACATGAGGATGAGAACTTAAAAAAAGAAAGGTTTGGATATCTTGTTTGTTTATTTATTTCTGGTCATCAAAAGATTAATCCTGTCTAAATTAATTTCCCCAAGGCTGAACATCCTCTATCCTGTCTTTGATATAGTTCTCACACTAAGCGATAGACAATTGAAAGAGACTGGTGATGTGGCCATTAAGTGCCTAATTGTTTTTGACTTAGAGGGTTTGACACTAATGACCTGAGAATATAAGCAGGATCAAACCCATTACTTGGCCACAAGACTAAGCTTAGCTCCTAAATGTAATTGAAAGATTGTTAAACACCACCAAGAGACTACGGTGTCATGATTACTTTGAAGAATATGTCGTATAATGACATGATTTAGTTACAGTTGAGAACTTTCCGGACAATTAACTTCAGACTAAGCCGGACTAACCATTTTTGTTAACAAATGTTTTTTAAAAATACGATTTGAGGGCAGAATCTAGAATGCTATCAGAATCTCAAAATTCAGGTGAAGTTTTATAGTGGACACAAATCGTGGAATGATCCCTAAAACACAATAAATTTGAAAGAAGAAACTCTTACCTTCAGTGTTCTCTGTTCATGGCCATGGACAATGAACTTCGCTATGTCTCGAGAGATGACATAACCAGGACCATGTGCCCATGGAGGGTAAGAATCATGTGGCCATTCCTGATAAAAAAGAAAAACATTGAATTTGAGGCAGGCATAAAGTTGTGTAGTTTTACTATTAGAGATTTATACCTCCTCACTGATGTACCATTTTCCATCTTTGTCCCTGTGAGGCGATGACTTAAAAGATATGAGACCATACAAGAGACCTTCAGATGGCTTTCTTTTAAGGTTAGAAACCACTTCATCAATCCTAACAAAAGCATCATCATCCGTTTTCATAATGTACTTAGCAGGTATGATCTTTGTCTGCAAATTTTGTAAAAAATCTCATTGATTAATTGGTATGAAAATAAAGGAGATGAAATATATACAAGGCTTGCAGATGAAAAACAATTTCCTGCAAGACCACACTCAGACAAATTGCATATACAACCTGTGACATTGATATAGTCTTTAAATAGAGCGATAACCTATGACATTAGAAGATAAAGATCTAAACCATTGTCTATCTGTAAGATAATTAAGGTTTAGAGTTATAGGGAAAGAGGGGTAAAAGCAGGCGACCTATGGTTTTGGAGGCCAAATCATTGAGTCTATATATTCACAAGTTCATTAATCACAATTATTTGAAAGGTTGGTTCCAGATAATGATAACTATGATAATTCTAAAGATTCCAAATAGAATCAGCAACATCATTATTTCCATTGCCTAAAATTTTGATTCCCTTACCCCTAAAATGCATATTGCAACAGTTTTGAAGGTGATCAAACCATAATAATCAACAAATGGCATAAATTGAATATCTCCAAAAGCTTGTGCCTCTCTCCACAACTCAAAGTTGACTATATTGTTCTTGTGCTGCAATCAAACAAAATATCAAAGTCACTTACAGTTGATAGGGCAAATAAAAGGCACAATGACAAAGAAGATTATTGGGTTTGAGAGCCGTCCCTCACACGCTTGCAATGTGAGAGAATATTGCTTGCAGAGTGATCTTTTTTGCTTGTAAACATAAACAATATGATCTATCTTAGTAAAGGATGCGGTTCTTGAGTTCAAATATTACAGATATCTCCCAACCTCTGCTGACATTCCTTCCATTTAGAGTAAAATTTTAGTATATATATGAAGAAAGACACCGTTCGTACTCCTCTCCCAGCTACACAACTCACAGGTGGAGAAATGATAACATATGAAAATCTTACTTCACATCAATTCTAAATATAGCAAAGCAATATTCAATTTGTTTTCTTTCAATGACAGTAGGGAGCAAATACCACTAAGGAAGGGTTTGAGCTTCAACAAGACTCTTCATGGAAAAGTTTGAACATAGGCTAGATCAGGAAATATGTCAGCATAAATATTCACTTTACTAGTTTGCATCTGATCACTTACTAGTCCAATAAAAAATCGGACAGCTACTTCCCCGGAACGTACAGCCTCATATTGCATCCAAGACCTCCTAAGGGCCATTCGTCTTTCAAAGTTATTTCCCGTAGAGAATACCCCAATTAGCAAAACAAGCCTTTTTCTGGGGATAGAAGGAGCTTTGAGTTTGTCAATGTCAAAAACAAAATCATCTTCAGTGGTAGGTAAGCCTTTTGCCAATGCAGATAAGAGACTTAGATTACCAGCTACTTTGACACTGTTAACTAACCATGGTTCAAGGTTCTGCATCCACAAAAACCATACAAAGTTGGAAGTGGCCATTATATGATTTTGACTAAAATAAAATTTAAAAACATTTCTTGTTTCATACCTTACCTCCCTAAATGCAAAAGATGTTTCATGCCTTCCATTCACTGTCATATGAAATCCCTCTGAAGCTACCCACAACGTGGCAGTGAAAGGGTTTCCCTCAGTGAAAGGGAAATTAGCAGTTCTATGTGCAATTTCCCCTGAAATGTTAGCAGTTCTATCACTAGTAGGTTTACCCACACTTATATTCTCTTCGCTGCTGCTTCTGGCAACTTGTACATTGCAGAGCACAAGTCCATCAACTGCACCATGTAGAGTGATGATTTAGAGTTCTCTGCAAATCTAACTATTGCAAACTTACATTGTTAAGTATAACAACAAAATGTAAACAAAATTGCTTTGAACTAATTCTGTTATTTACGAGGCAGGTTGGTGGATTACAACCATTAGCCCAATTATGGAGACAAGTGTTTGCAACCTAAAAAAAACATAATATAGGGAATGTATGCCTAAAAAAATTATCGGAACCTGTCATACATCATGAGTTAAAAATGTTTATATTCTGCCTGAAAAATAATGCATTGTTAGTTTACAACACTTTGAACCCATCACATCAGTTCTTTCTATGCAGAATATACTTCAATACATACAAGGTTTACAGTTAGTCACACAACATCAATTGAAATTTCTTCATTACGAAAAAAATGCAAGCATACCTACTTGGGTGTTAGCAGAACCATGAGCTGGACACTTCTCTTCTTTTCCCCACCCATGTTCATTAGTCCATGTATTTTGAACTATAAATGGATCCTCAGTCAAGTTTTCTCCAGGGAGACTCACATTGTAATGCAAAATTACAGGAGGATTTAGGTCCTCTTCTATTTGTTGGCCCAAAAGGTCAATCTGGAAGCTTCCGTTTTGCCCAGTAGGAATGCCAATCAATGTAATAGATGAATCTATAACTAGACCACAAGGAAGCTCAACAATGATTCCATCGCTTGCCACCGTTTTACTGAGTGTGGTTACAGACAGTGGGCAGTTCTTATTTTCAGGGCTATCTATCTCGCTAATCCTTGAGGCTTTCTGCTTGTCAATAGTTGATACCAACTCTTTCCAAGCTATAGAAGCCTCTTTCACTCCTTGAGCTGTTTCAGGTAAAGCATCTGACCTTGACAGCAGGGAACACAAAGGAGTCCACACATGCATTGCTTTTAACTCTCCTTCAGAAAAGTTTTTCATGTTACAAAGATCATCAAGCCCTTGAACATGTATAGAATGTGGCCTTTTGGTTGGTTTTGGTGTTTCTTTTACTTCCTCATCTGAAGATTTTACAGTAAGATTGTTTCTTATAGAAGAATCCGTTGGTGTATGATTATTAAAGAAACTGTGGGCTGACTGTTTTACTGACTTCTGTCGCTGCATTCTAAATGGACTGTATAGGAGAATCAGCATCATACCCAGAGCGATGATCAACAAGCCTCCATACCACTTTTTCATGTTCAGTAAACCATGAACTAAATGTAGCCGTTTCTGCATATGGAGAAATTGTATTGCACTTTAGCTGCTAGATCCACATAAGTAACCTAAACCAGAAAGTAATGATGAAGATCCATTCTATAGAGATTAAGTCATGTGAAACAATCAGTAGATCCAGTGACCAGAATAAATCATTGTGAATAATTTCGTTTTCCTTATGATCCTTTTTCTACAAATAATTGGGTGAAGGGTATAGTCTATATTCTAGAACTTGTTGGACAGCTGACCTGAAGGACCCCCATAACATCATATTAAGGCACAGAACATGAGTAAAATATTCAGATGCCAAAAAAGTAGTATTTCCTCCCTTCCTAAATATAAGACATAGCTAACTTTTATTTTTGACGAGATTAAGGAAACAAATGAGCCACTTAATCATAACATAATTTGTACATTATTAGTTATATGTTAGCTTATAAGTTAGTTTGGAGAAAAAATCTAGTCAAATCAATTTACAAGTAACTTATTTACCTTTCATATGATTTTTCAAAAAAGTCAATTAGATCCATATTAGGAATGGAGGAGTATAATATTTCCTTAATGAGGAAAAAAGTGTATTACATACTATCACGCTGATTCTTTAGCTCCCTAGTAGTATAGACAGGATGAAATAGAAGCATATCAACCTTGACTTGGTTTGACAAACAAGTTTAGAAAAGTATATCCATCAGAATAGTGCAAGCAGGGCCATTCTAGTTGAGTTACTAAACCTAATGTCGTACAATTCAAATATAAGTAATTTCATAGTTTTACAAGAGATCTTGATCCTGATTGGGCCAAAAAAAAAAAAAAAAAAGCAATCAGCACTCCAGAATAACTTTGTTGTCCTCTTCACAACTTTATAGTCGTAAACAAATACACAACATGGCAGAATAACGATTGTCATAGATTCAGGCAATAAGAATTTTTCCCAATCTAAAAAATCAGAATAGAAAGAAACACAGACTACAAAAGCTTGAAGATATCCCATCTATTATGGTCTGCCAACTTCCCAGTATAGTTTACCAACATGGTATAGTCCGAATCTTTGCCATGAGAATATAAATATTAGTCATAAAAGTCGGCATTTTTTACTCGGTCCCTAACATTTGAAAGCAAGTTCAAAATTTGCTTTTGGGAAGAGGAATGAATTCACATAAAGTAAGAAACACAAATCACATCAACCAAATATACCCAAACAGAAATCAAGACAAGGACGCAAGATTTGAAGCTGCTTAGATCAAATGGTCAACTAAATCTTACCATTAAGCTGCGAGATGCTCCAACTTGGGAGCTTCAGTTCAGAGTGTTTGAGTTTTGAGGAACAGTGACACCACTTTCGTTTATTTAAATTAATTCAATTTAATTTAGTTTTTATGTTTTTTTGGGGTCATAACTCTGTTCACCAACTTTTCTAGGAACATGCTCAAATTTTTTTGTTTGATTTTATCATTAGATTCTACATAAAATTAGTGACATTTTGATATTTAATGGACAAAAAATGGTTTTATTTTCAATTTTATATGATTTTTTTTAAAGATTTGATGCTTTAACTTGAAAAAAATACAGAATTTTAAACATTATATCTTTGAAAATGTTATTAATTTTATGTAGAATCTAATGATGAAATCAAACAAAAAAATAATTTGACCCCAACACTATATAATTTTGGGGTAGAAAAGAGAAGGGGATGGAAAGAGGAAGAGGAGGGAAGCCATTCCCATTAAAGTTAGAGCCTGTTTGGTTTAAGGGGATGGAAGGAGAGGGTACGGAGGGGAAGGGAGCTTGTTATTGTTTCCTTGTTTGGTTTGGTTAAAGAGGAGGGGAGGAAGTCAGTTTTTAATGATATGTTATTTGGTTTAGGAGGGGATGGGAGGGAAGGTAATAACAAATTTACTGATATGCCCTTATTTATTAGTTCATAGACTTTATATTTTTATCCACGCATATTAGTTTATATCTTATTTTTTTTAATGATGTGCATTAAAATTATATAAAAGTGTTTTGGTACAGGAGAATAGTTAAGTAAGGTTAACTTTTTATTAAAAGTTTAGCATATTATATAATTAAGTAATTTATTAAACTTTTTAAATCATCAAATATGATGAATATGTCATATATTTAAGTCTATGAGAGTGTTATACAGTTATACCAATTAATTTATCCTTCAATTCAAATCACATAATGTACGAAAATTCAATCTCACCCCAACATATTTTTAATATGGGTATAGAAACTTATATAATGGTATTTCTATTTTTAATTATTATAATATAATATTTTTGAAAAAAAATCGAATTAACAGAGTATATTGAGCGCTAAATAAATGCTCAAAAAGTGAATATTTTTATTTAAATAAAAATAAAATATGCAAAACCCAATAGCAAAGTAGCAAACTATCCCTCTTTCCCTTACTTCACTACAGTAGCACCATCTTCAACCGCCTCTAGCATCTAGTTCTAGAGGCCATCAACAACAATCTTCCCCATCTTTTCTTCATGCTCTAGATTATATGGCTGACGCCAATGTTAACAAGAAGGATTTCATTCTCAGCCAAGATAACTGTTGGTACACAAGTATTTACTCATCTATGTTTCCTCTTCTGCTCTTTTTGGTATTCTTATGCTGCGATTTGCCAATCTCACTGGAAATCCAAATTATTTTTGTTGAAAAATTTAATACTGCTGCAATTTGTTTTTAAAATAACAAAATACGCCAACATAACCCAACAATTCAAGAAAGCGATGACAGGGAAGGATACGGTCAGAGACAGCGACGCCGAGCAGGAAAGAAAACAGATGGTAAAGGCAAATAGCCGATGAGCAATGATAAGAACGAGTGATGACATTGAAGATAAAACACTAACATAGGTCGGGAACAAGTGAAGTTACAGTGGGGAAGCTGTGAAATCAGACATGAGCAAGAAGGAGGGCAAATTAGTCAGAAAAATTGCCTCCCCTCCAAAGCCCCAATTTGGAGGGGAGCTAAAATGGGGTATGTGAGAGGATGGAAGGGGCAATTTTGGCCAACCTCCCCTCCAAAATTTTAAAGCAAATGAGGGGAGGGAAGCAACTTCCTTTCCCTTCCATCCCTCCCTTTCAACCAAACACACTCTTAGGGGAGGGGAGGGGTGGGTGGGTTATGAATTTTGTTTGGTTGGAGGGGAGGGGAGGTTTGATTTTTTGTTTGATTCAGAAAGGGAAGGGAATGGGACAAATTATAAGTCGACAATTATGCCCTCGACTCTCAAATTTTAATGTCATGCCATTCATACTTCATACGAAAAAACTCTAACATGAACCGCAAACTTGGTTTACATTAATTTGGTTTCACTTTTTCTTCTTTTCTTCAACTAGTTAAAAAAAGATGATTAATATATTGTAAGAAAGAAAAAACTCCATCTTTCCTTTATTATAAGCTTCATATAACCAATTTGTGCTAATAAAAAAACTATCAAAATTGGTTAAAGCAATAATTATGTTAAAAGTGTAATTTGTTTTCCAATTATATTTTTATTAATAAATATGAAAAAGAATACGTGGAGGAAAAATGAGAAAGAATATAACAACTGCTAAATAAAGATGGAATATACTGTATGAAAAAAGATAAACAATGATTATGATTGAAAAAAAAAATGCAATCAACGACAATACACACCTAAAATGAAGACAATATTTTAGAACATACATTCATCAATTTGAAGCTTATAAACTAACTAAATTAACATCATTAAATTAAAACTGATCAAATTAAATTGATACATCATGCACAGAAGGAACTACCAAAAATTCTTTTTTAATTATAATCATGATCCTAAATATAAGGTTTTTTTTTTTGCCAGGATCCTAAATATAAGGTTGATTCAAGAGCTTCAGTTTAGTTTTAAGTACAAGGTCTTATTTCCTCTTGACTCCTATATTAAATGTCTCTTTTCCCAAAATATCCTTATGATTATAAAGAGTGTGTGTAGGTCACCCATCCTGTAGGAACTTCCTTATGGTGAGTGGTAACCATTTATTTTTTTATTTGCATTTAAATCGTACTGCAATAACAATATGACGAGCCCGAGTAAGATATCATCGCTTTTCATTATAATATCAATAATAAAAATAGGATACATCTCGCTGTGACACTGTATATGTACAATGGAAAAAGATTTTGGTCACTATATATTCATTATATACAACAATTGGATATACATATAAAGAAAGAATGCTTGGTCAGTAAAAATTTCTTCATCCCATGAGAGAAGATAAGTGGCGGGAAAAAAATGGGGGATGGAAGGTCGCAAGGAAATTGCCTCTTGATGAGTGTTCGTTTCTCAGGATGTGAAATAAGCCCAGTAGCAAGTTCGAACCAGTTTGCTCAGCTTGACCTGTAATTAATTATTAATTAGCAACTCCAATTCAGAAATTAAAATACTAATATCATTATCATCCTCCTAACAGAATTGTAAGAGCATGTAAGACACTTAAAAATGGAAAAATGTGAAAACAGTGATTGATCACCAAACACGTTGTGCATCTCAAAAGGTGAAACAGAAAATCTACAAATCCTATACCTAAGAGTGCTACCAAAGTAGCACATTTTTTTTCTCTGAGCCATTCCAAAGTTGGAACCAAGTTATTTACAACAATGCACATTCAATAAATTCTGTAGCAAAGTTATTGGAACACTCTGAATGTAACACAAGTTTTTGGGAGACTACGGGCACGATAGTACACCAAAATATGACCCAGTCAACTAGCTATATCTAAAAAAACATTATCCACAGTGAGGAAAGCCCAAAAGAATGGCCGCAGGTCAAATCACAATTTGTTCTTAGTTTCTAGTTCTACCCCCCAGTTGCCTCAGCCCCAAGATAAAAAGAAAAATCAAGGAATAAAAAATTGTGAGGAAAGTAAGATACAATGGTACCTTTCGGACTGGAGGCAAGTAGGCCTAGATTAAGGATCAAACGAAGCAATTCTTGATAATGGCGATTGCTGAAGTCTAACGCACACTCACTCAAACTGCTTAGTACAGCTTCCAAAGGTTGAAGCAAGGGGAACTGACCCAGGCATCGTTTGATGGAACATGAGGCAAACCCCTTCTTTCGGTACAAAATCACCACTGGGGTTGTCAGCACCTGGGGTGTATGGCTTTGCCACTATTTTTTTCACCTGCAATAAGAATTTATCACACAGTTGAGCCATAACCAAGTAGACTAAAAATATATAAAACATGGCACTCTTCATAAAGCACCGGAGTAAATAGCAACTTAACATCTTCTCAACTTATGATGCTGGTAATGACACTGTCACCGTTAGTAGCTAGGGACCACTACATTAGTGAAATAAAATGGCAGATGCACTTGATTATCTAGCGTGCACCAAAGAATCCCCCATTAAAAGATTATTTAAAAACGTAGAGAAGAAATAAAAAGTAAAGCACAGAAGCAGAACAAAGCAAATGCTATGTATTTCTGAATTGAATTTACTATGCAAACACTAGACTCAACAGATTCAAAATCTCTCCGCCAAGAGCCTTGTACTCTAGTGGCATGATAGCTCCCATGTAGGTGGGAGGTCATGTATTTGATCCGTTCATAACTTAGACTTAAAAGAGAGAGAAAGAAAGGAAATCTCAAGCTTCACTAAAAGATGCATGACATGGTGATTAATCAACTTTCAGATTTTTTTTGGGTGCAATTAATAACTGGATATTGTGTAAATGAACATGGAGGCAAAATGCAAGATGGTACCTTTGATGAATGGGGGCCATAAGTATTCATTGCATGTTCGATTGCAAGATAAACTTCAAGAGCTTGCTTGGATTCACTATTACATCTTATGGTGCGAACACTATCTTTCGGATCCAATGATCTATATTTCAAATATAAAATAACCCGTGAAGGGGGGGCTTTTGGGCTCTCTTTCTTTCCATTTGTCAATTCCATTGTCCCCAGGTCATCCCAGAGTACATCCCACAATATTGAGCACGGATCCTTTGCGGGGCTGAACTTCCTCTGAGCAATAATATTGGAAGGTTGCTAATATTGACAAAAAAATTTCTTAGCAACAGCGCACTGGTGAATATGATTCATTAATCAGTTATTCTCAGTTACAATTACTTACTTGCAGTAGTATGACTCTCCGATGAGTGACCATAAGGATTTTCCCTTTTGGAAGGAGAAAGTGGTCTTCATAGGCATCTGATAACGCAAACTTTCCACGAACTTTGAAAAGATCAACCTGACCGAAAAATGAACCTGATTCTGCGAGCTGCAATATGACCTTCAGACAAAAATATGATGAAAGTCATCATCTATAAAATGAATCCACAGGAAGAAATTAAATTAGGTGAGCAAAAGATAACTAAATGCAAATAGAAACAGTAATATGGTCTGAAAATAGTTCAATTAGAAAGGCCATCCAGAGAAGCAAGTTCACTAACTGGCTGCTTAAGATATACTCCCCCAATCCCTGATTATAAGATCCGGTAACCGGATTGCTTGGTTCAAGGAAATTGTAAAAATTAGTTAAAAGTAATAAATATATAAGAAATGTACCTTTTTTACCAAACCCAAAGTAGATCCAATAAAAGGGGATTGACAGGTGCGTGTAATTTTAAGATAAGCTAATCTCTCCTAATTTATCTTACTAGCAAGTATCTCACCAGCAAAGTAAACTAGAAACCAAGAAAAGAGAATCTCCATTAAACTAAATAATAACTTTATTGAATCTATAAATATTGTTAGCTGATAGGACTAGCTATATATAGAGAAATTACAATAGAAAGACTCCTAAAAATAATAAGAAAATATCTCAAAACAACCCTCCTAAATAATAGGAACATATCTCTATCTGAATATTTAAATTCAAATGAGAAAATATCCCTAACAAACTAATCTAGATGATATCCCTATTTAAATATTCAAATTCAAATGAGAAAATATCGTAACTAAAATTCAAATTCAAATAAAATGATTAAACTAAATAATATGAATAAACAAAATAATTAATTCATCTTGCGCCTCTTGTACGTGCGGAACGTAGGGATGGACCAATTCAAAAATTGGGATATTATAATAAGGATGGAGGGAGGGAGTATGTTCAAGTAAGAAAATTATGTCTTGACTAAATTTTAACTAGTGTTCAAGAAAATTATGTCTTGACTAAATTTTATGGTAAATGTGATGAAATCAGTAAAATTCTGATGGAAAATTCAGACACTTGTATTAATTAAAGTAAAAATGTCCGGAAAGAAAGACAAATCACAAAGGAAAGAAGAGAGAGAGAGAAAAGGTTCCCCACCATTTGAGGCCCAAAAACTGTCCACATAATTATACTAATTCATTCTTGCCTTCTCCACTCTACTCTCCATCTCAAATACTACCCATCAACTTTCTCTATCCCTACACCCTCACGTTCCTTGCACAAAGGTAGTTAGGCTAGGAACTGGGTCTGTTCACTTCTAAGGGGTAAGGTAATGAAGTGTTAGAACGTGGTTAGAAGTGCAAGGACATAAATTTCAAAAAGCTGATGAATATGCAATGGTTGATTTTTCTGTTCAGCAGTTTGGACCTACTTCAGCGATGGCCAGTTAACCAGGCAAAAGAGGGTTCCAAAAGAGGGACTGAACCATATTCTCTAATGAAAACCAAGTTCCAGTATCCAGCCGGATCCTAAACTTTCTGTCAGTTTAAATTAGCAAAATAATTTGTACATTTTTAGAAGTGATATATGCAATTAAAATAATCCTTTCATCAAAAGAAATAAGAGAACCATCCTAAAGATGGATTCAAACTGTCAGGATTCAATTGATATCTTTAATTAGTTTTAACACATACCAATGGCATATCAACATCTGAGATTTTATGTCTACATAATAAAAGCACCTTAGGTCTATCTTTACAGCAAATTGAGCAAAAGGTACCTGTCCTTGAGCTTTGTAATCATCATATAGTTGAAGCAAATTATCACCACCTATCACTCGAGGCAGTCTCCTCCGGAGAAGCTGTTCATCAGATGTGATAGCAGCCGCAATTTTCATTCTCATAGCATTGGCACCTTCAGTTGTTTTTGACAGAAGATCCAAAACTCCACTCACTGGTTGTGCAGCTGCACCAATAATTCCCTTCCCAACGCCTTGAACAAAACCTTCAACACCAGAAGTTTTTGCTCCTTCGAGAGGCTTAGTTAATATGCCAGTTACTCCTCTGAACAAACCTTTAGCAAATGCTCCACCTCCCTCTCTGATCACATCACGGAAGTCCTCCACACCTTTGGCATCCTGTCAAATGGAACATATGTATCAACATCCTATCAAAGTACAACATGTGATCTGAAAATTCAGTAATAAAAAAGCCACCAGCACTGGCTATGGCAACCAAATCCTATAAATCAGTTTATGTTATAACTCTATGAACCACTCCGGTGCTGAAACTTTTAAACTTAAACTTTTTAGATAAGCGGCTAGAGTAAAGTTTTCAATCTCAGCAGCTTTGTGTGCTGGCCACAAACAAACAGCTCAGTGCCCTTCAACATGACTTGAAGTGTTAAAGTTTTAAATTAAAATAACCATTCGTAGACCTTTTCTTGATATGGTATGGTAATCTTTCGAGTCAACCAGTTTCTTTGACAGTTTTCTTTACAGTACACTCATCATGCACCATTTGAGTGCGGGTATTTGATACCATTTAAAAGGGTTTCATGAGGCAGGATCACTAAAGTAACCACCACCCTGCAAAATGATTGTTGGTTTATTGAATTGTTCAACAGTTTTGCACTATCTCCACCTGACAAAAAGTGGATTTTATCGTACTCATAGAAGTGTATGACCCTCGTATATGTACCGCAAAGAGCAGCTATACTGGGTAACTATCAAATAAAGGGGAAAAAAAATAAAACATAGAAGTTACAATAATACTGCCAAAAGGCAGAAGACAACAAAAAATCAATTAACGTAGGGGTCACTCAATAACTGCAATGATTACAGCTGCCATAAACACACGATTTTCCCATAGACACTAAAAATGAATTTTAAAAAGGAGAGCTAGCTTATAGGTGTAATATCTTTATTTAAAGGCTAGGGCTCCACAAAATATACATCAAATTAATGACAAAGGCCAGGAAATATCACCGCAGAGTAAGAAGGACAATCTTTAGACAAACCTGTTTCTGCCGACTTTGAATAAACTTCTTGTCCATTGATAGTGCAGCCACGCCTTTACTCATATGTCCAAGTGCACTACTTGCATTACCCAAGATATCAACACCGGACAGCAGCTGAAGCGGTTGTCCCAAAAGATCCTTCTGGATATTTGAAATAGCCATGCTAATCATAGAACTCTTCCTCATGCACACATTTTCATGAAACCTTGGATTAATCCTGACCTAATAAAGGAGTAGATATTTATTTGGATTAGTGCTATTTTATTAATCTCCACCTCAAATCTTTAGACTGAATTGAAAAAAAGGCAAGCATCCCAAGATTTGTTTTCTTGGAATCCTCAGAATTTCTAAGTATATATGCAGATGCTAAACTGAAGACAAGGGGCAATAGAGTATTGAATTTATTTTGATATTTTCAGATTGTGTCTTGACCAAACAAGCTATTAGTCATGGAAATATAGAAGGATTATATTCATTTGTGTTAAGGATTTTTTGCGGGACAGGAATTTCCTTTGTTGGTAACAGAGACTAATCTCCCTCCGAGTATGGAGGGCAAATGGTAAACCCCTCCAACTAGGTTTTTCCATACAAAGTACTCCTTCTGATCCTAAATGTAGGAGCTAAATAACTAATTTGCAAAGATTAAAGAAATCAGTTAAGTTAGTTAATGGTGCAAAATGTGTTGGTTTACTAAGCACCCCTTTTATCATTTACATTGGAAACTAATTAATTGGCGGAAAACCCCTTAATATGTGCAATCAATAAGGAGGGTTAAGGTAAAACATTATGAATTTGGGAGAATAAATTGATTGAGATCTTACGCTTAAGATTAAAACAAACCCCTTTACAAGCTCTTACATTTAGGATAGGAGAAAGCAGCACTAATAAGAATTTTGTGAGGTTCAGCAAATTAAGAAAACAGTTCATTGTAGTGCAACCGCAATTCAAAACGAAGTATGATGAAAATTTTTTAAGGTAACAACGAACCAACCCCTGTTTACCATGGGTAGTGAAATGCGGCTTGCCACTAATGATAATGATAATCCATCAGACTACCACTCCACTAGGAGAGCTTCCAATTCTTCAAATAAATGGAACTTATGGAAAGCAATTAAAGACTTACAGGCATGTTTTCTGTGTTTCCCAATGCAGTCATTAAGGATGCCCAGAACCCAAGCACACCCCTTGGCCTTTGACTGGGTGACATGGCCATAGACACCTTTAGCCGAACTTCCAAGATATTGAGGGCGCTGAAATTCCAATTTCCATCATATAAATTTCAAAGAGATCAACACAACCACAAATTCCCAAGAAAATAAAACTTTGGCATACCCAATGTGAATGATTGGATCAACTGAAGCAGCAGTTGTTTGAGAATCATGCAACCTACTGAGCTTCACCTGCTGGATCATTTCGTGAAGGCGCCAAATAATAGGTTCATGAATGTTTATCAAAAAGGAAGCTGAATTCTCTGGGCCCTGCTTACCAGGAATCAGTCAAAAAATAAGCATAATATGAAACAAATCAGAGTCTTATCACTTGTAAACAAAATATTGACATGCTTTCTGCGAAGTAAAACTTAGAGTTTTAAGGAGCTCACATGAAGACCAATATATGGATAGACACAGAGATCCAGAGATCCATTTGATTGCATTGTCATAGAGAATTTCAGGATATAGTCAGTTTCTACCACTGCTCTTTGTGGACGGAAGAGAACTGGCATTGGAGTTAATGGCAACTGGTTGTCCACCTGCAACCCACGCATTTTGAGTTTAAACCTGAAACACAGAACAATACAAATTGTATTTTCATTATCAGATATCTATGGACAAACATAAAAAAAAGGAATAATTATTAGATCTTGAAAATATAATTACAAAGCAAGAGGCTATGTCACAGTGATTGATGAGCAGGTTTGAATAGTATTTTCAACAGATATCACATGCAATACAAATTATCAACTTTTAGGATGTACAATGGTCAACTTATTGTGAAATCCTACCTATTGATTCCAGAGCCCAAACCAGTTGAATAAGCCAGAGCAAGATTCTGAATAGATAAGTATAATATTTCCTCAGGAGTATGATCAATCACAGATATTCCAAGCTCGGCAAGCTCAAAAAATATGTGGAATTCAGAATCTGCAACAGACAATGATTGTTGCTTTTGAGAATCACTTCTGTAGATCTGAGACATTGATGACAAATATTTTCCACTCAGAACCCCAGTAGGTTCACTATCTGGCATCCAATCACTGATCCTAACAACACTGATTTTCTCTTCCTTCACAATAGTAACACACAAGGCTCTGTTCGATTCATCATTTACATGGATGGGCTGCTGATCAGAAATTTGATCAATATCATACTTCAGTGATTTCAGTGGGTCAGTTCCATCTACTAAGAGCTCCAACAAACGTCTTCTCCCAACATCTTCCCACAGAAATGAAGTAGCAGCATTTGGAAGAAGTAGCTGCCAAGAATCACTGGTACCATCAACTTGACGGAAGCGAATGGGCAAGAACATTGAATGATTCTCAATCCTGTGGGTCAAAAGTCAATTAAAAAAGTATATAGTCTAATACTTGCCAAATAAAGATCATTATGTTAATATGTAGATAGGTAATGGGGAAACAGAAAACTAGGTTCTTCCATTGCTAAAAGGTGTGCATCTAACACTTCAGTTTGAGTTCAAGTAAGTCATGAAGGATAACAGAAGAAAATTGCCTGGATTCTTATCTAATTTTATTCGAACTGCAAAACAGACTTAAATAGAGGTCATGGCTACAGGCATGAAATAAAATCAACATGAATGACAATAACCAACGTTGAATTACTGTGCAATCTGGTCATGAAGCCGCACAATTTAGGGAATCTTGTTGCCAGTAGTCAGAATATCCAACAAGACAAATGAAAGGAATAGTCATCGATAACAGGACCCTTAAACTTGGAAAATCAGAAAATATCCTCCCTCAATTATCACTCTTCAGGATTTAAACATTTTGTAATTATTGTCTTTCATGATAAGGTACTCACCAAGGTTTTCCTCATTTTCACTAATGAATGGGAGTATGTCATGTGACAAATTAAAGAGTCTGATATGGCATCTCTGCTTAGAGGATTAATGTGAAAAAATTCAGACAAGTCAATTCCAGAGAGGTGATAGCTTTTCCTCCTAGGGGGGAGAGGGTTTCAAATGACACATTAGATGCAGGTATGAACATTTTTTCAGAAAGAATAACTCCACAAGCTTCAATTAAAAAACTTTGGTGTACTCCTCTTTTTTCTCTCTTTTTCATGCCAAATCTCAAGGTATTGAAAAAAATAATTGGAAGGAAAACTGAAAATTTAGAAGGGAATTGAGAGAACAAGAACCTGTAAGGAGTCAATAATGAATTTGGACGAATTATAACTTCACAGCGTGACTTCTTGGCACCACTTCTTACTAGTACTCTTAATTGCATCCGACCATCTCCAGTATTGTTTTTCAAGTTAATGCGCATTTCACCTTCATCATTCACACTAAATGGTGCACTCCATTGATATCCCTCCATGCACAACTGAAAGAATATACGGTCCTTCATGAGGTATATATAACACCTTATAGATATCAAGCTAACAAACAACAACAACAACAAAGCCCTTATCCCACTAGGTGGGGTCGGCTACACAGATCACACGAAGCCATTGTGCTCTATCAAAAACCATATCAAGCTAACAAACAATAACAAAAGTTAATACACACCTTCAACAATTCCACATTGGCAGATGACTGCCACACAAAGGATTTTGGAGGATCAGTGGGATGAATCAATATGGATGCCTCAGAACCACATTGCTGCAGGCATAGACTACATCCAGCCCGATTAATAAACAACGTGTGTGGTTGGAAATGAACCACCTAGACATCAAATAAACTGACAATTTTTAGCTTTCTAGAGAAAATCCAATTCTACAGATAAATTTCATCATAAAAAGTAACTATTTAGTTTTCATTATGAAAATTAAATTAACATAGACCAAAAGAGACATACAAATATTTGAAGAGCATAATAATCCTATCCACAAATCCGAATAAATAGGCAATAAAGCACCATCTTGATTATTATTTTCTAAAGTTTTATTATGGCAGAAGACAGTTAATAAGTGAATAAAACATGCTTCAAAGCACAATAAATAAAAAAATGTCCTTAAAACACAAAAAGAGGGAAAGCAGCTCAATATCTATGCAAATCAAGGAAAGGAACATTCCAACTAAAATTATAAGCAGAACCACGAATTAAGAGCACGAACACCATTCTCTCAAGACAAAGTACATGCTTAAAAAGATACACCACAAGTCCACAACGCAGCAAATACCATGTGTTGCCACACTGCTTAGCTTCGTTTTTCCTTCCAGAAAAATTTCAGAGTTTAGAGTCTCAGAATGTTTTCTTATCAAAGAAGGAAATCAGTACATGGAAAATAGAAAATGGCGACAGGCCTGAATTTATCTCTCAATAAACAGAGCCACTAAATACTTAAAGAAACAATGAAATAAGAGAAATCCTAGCATTATACATAGGAAAATAAAGTGTTCACAAATCAGGTCTTAAAAAGCGTCTGCAATTGCACAACAAAGCAGATTAAATTGCAGGCTTTAAGAAGCCTGATTGAACCAGGAATAAACATATTTATATTTCTAAATGAATAGCATATCCAACGGGAGTGAATTACATAATGGTCACGTGATACAGTTGTCCATAAAAATATAACAAGGACCGAACTCTTGGCTCATTGTTTGGGGCTTTGATATATATTGAACAAATTTATTTTGAAAAGATTAACCCTTAAGAAAAGGCATGAGAATGTCATTATTAATAATCTCCAACAAATAGACTGCCAAAGTAACAGAACAGACTCTCCAACCTTTGTTCTATCAGAAGTCATGTTCAATAATGCTGAAAGTTTGCAGTAAGATCCGTCTGAATCAAAAGCCTTTACATCAATACGCTCCTATCAAAATCAAGTTTCAAAAAACATCATTATGAAATGAACTCGAGAAATTCCAAGAATTTTAATAAAAAAGAATGAGAAATGAGTATATATGAAACACCAAAAGAATGACGGTTATCATATGTCCCATCATTTATGCTACCTTGTTTTCCAGTTCAAGTAGAGAAATCCCAGGGCTAAACACGTCAGAATGGTGCATGGAAACTGCAATGCCCACACGGGGTGATAGGCTGGTAGTATCTTTTTGAGATTGGAAGACTGTAAGCCCACTTCGAACAGCATAATCTTGTGGTGAAAGCATGCTAGGAAATGGGCTGCTGTCTTCAACAGCTTCAAGTACCTGAAGGTTTCTCCTTGAAATTGAATGCCTCTTTTCCATTGAACTTAAAGGATTTTTCAAGGCTGTCTTGGCAGACTTCACTGCTCGAGAGAGTAAAACAGAATCTATATCTGTATTTTCCAAAGGTTCCACTTCCACCACACGATATGCTAAAGGCAAAGATGACTCATTGACAATCCAATATGGAACAAAAAGCCTAAGAGTTTTTGGGGCAGCACTTGTCGCACCCATATCATATTCGATGCTCACACGCAATTTCCTGTGAATATTATTATTAGGGAGTTGAAAGATGCTAAAACAAAGATTATATGTCTGTCAAAGCTACAGCATACCATATAAATTTCCACATAAGTAAAACCAATTGGGCATGAGCATCAACTATAAAAACTAGTCTAAGAAACAGCATGAATCCCACATCTCTCTCCGGACTTTTTGATCAATACAAAGCACAAATATGGACCAAATACATTTTAAAAGAATATTATATTTCATTACTACATAACACATCATTTGAGAAATCAATTTTGATAGTAACAATGTAATGATGTGAGTAATAGGTGATGGAACCCCAAAGTGTTGAACAATAGAATATATGGCCCTGCATGCCAAGTCCAATCTTGTAATTAAAATAAAGTTCCACAGTAGGAAATGTAGGGTGAGCTTGGCTCAAATTTCAAGCTCAAAAGGTTTTCATGTGAGGGTGTGGTAAGAGGTCTTAATACAATCATTCTTGAGCTTTCTCTAAATAGCTTGATCTTTCAGAAACCATTGGACCAATACAGAATGGTGTGACACCTATATGAACAAACGTTCTTCAGCTAGATAATGAACTGTGAACATTAATTATTATATACTGTCAATATGCCTTAATTAGTTTTTCTTATCTTTGCAATTATTTTGTTTACTTTCTGTCCCAGATTGATTGAAGTCTTTATTTTGTATTATCTTCTCACTTATTCTTGCTTAATCATCGGAATTGAAAAGCAGAAATGTTGCTAACCATTCCCTACTGGTATTTCACTCCCCTGTGAATAAACTCAGAATCCATTCGCCAGAACTGTTCAAGAACAATCTCAGGAAAGAATCTAATATTTTATTTTCGAGAGATATTCAGTATAGTGAAAATGTAACAAATCACTTGAAGATAACTTAATTCAAAAAAAATTTTGGGTTTCATTTTCAAATTTGATCACAAACCTTCTACTTTGCTGGTGAATCATCCAGAATGATGTGACATTATTGGTAAAAGAAGAATCCAGTACAAGAACAGGGTCCTGAATCATGCAAGGAAAGAGAATCAGCTACAGATAAAAACACAATAAACTCATATGATTCTTAGACAAATATTACAAGACATGCGGATCAATACTGAGTCATCACCTTTTCCATAAGCCAACCTCCCTGCACAGACAGGGTAAGATACAAAGATTTCTGAATATCCGCTGCATAGATGTGTGCACTTTGGCGAGAGGATATGACACCATGATGCCGCTTGATGAAATTTCCTTCCTTTGGTTTTTCCCACACTGTAAACTCGGCAGGACTGGGAAGCCGGTTTTCCAACTTCAGAGGAGAATTGATGGATATTTTCCAGTCATATATTGGTGCATTTAGTTCAGTATTAAGAACTGAGGCATCTGTAGCTACACTAAGCCAAAATAACATATTTCCACTGCTAGGAGAACAGCACAAAAGTACATCCTTTTTTTCAAGCTGATTTAGTTTCAAGCAGTTAGGCATCAAAGAATTCTGTTTAGAACTTTCATCTGATAGAAACTGGTCTTTACCAAACATAGAACTTGAAGCGACAGCCACTGCGCGGCCCCATGAATATAAAAACCGCGGATCATCTAATCTAGGACGAATTTGTAGACATTCATCAGACTCCTTGGTTGTGCTTTTCCAACACAAAACAGCAGCAGCACCAGGATCCACTATAGTGGCTTCACTCTGCATAGAATCTACTCCTTGTCCGGAAAGATTTTGTCTTGAACGGATCCATCGCCTTCTACGCACAACATCTGAGGCTTTTTTTGCCGAAAATTTTGAAGTAGGAGGCCATTTTAAGGATAAAAGGTTGGGCCCATATGCCCATCCATCATTATCAACAAATCGACTTTTATCAATGGTCCATCCTGACGTCCATTTCCACCCTGGAGGGAGTGGCGGTTCGAAGAAGTCCTTCAAAATGACATGAATGAAATACATTACAAACATAATAATAGCCGCCATAGAAATTCTAGTGATTTAAGAATTTGAATAAACATACAACCTTTGATGAGCGAGAGAAGTCTCTTGTACTCCAATGGCCCACATTTTCAAGGTGAGCTGGCCATTTGTTACCCCAACCAGATGTAGGGTGATAATACTGATTCTGAAAGACCTCTTCGACAGCACTAAAATTACTGCTTACTCTATGCGAGAAATCAGTTCCAAGACTTAAAGATGAATGGCATGTCAAAATGTTCAATCGGACATCTGAATCATTCACAACTGTTACAAGACTACGGAAAATTGCATGTTTCTTGCCATTTTTCATGACAACTTCCATTGCAAAGAATTCATTTTCTAAGGATTTAGGAACCACAGAAAGTGGAAGCAATGACCGAACACTTTTCCATTCACCCTCTGGGCCAAGCCCTACCCAAAATCCTGTGTCTCTATCAGCATTATTCTCACTTATCGCATCTTTTTGAAGATTTGCAATTGTATTTCTTTCAACATAAGATGTTGAAACTAAGAGGCTTCCATTCTGCATGTCTTCAACATTGTTTTGTTGAACCTAAAACAATGAACCATGAATAAGAAATGGAATTCTAACTATCAATGTAGAGGGGAAACGCCATAAAAATGATGTGAAACATAGTAACAGACCATTCTCGTGAGTGGATAAGATATAATATTCTGAACATCATGTGGATGATGAACCATTTTCATAGAGGCTGCCTTCCTTAAAATATTTGCATCATGTCCAACAGGAAAAGACAGGGAACTCACAACATCACCTGAATGATGAGAAAATGATTATAAAAACCTAATAAAAAAACTTTATCTATAATAAGTAAAACCTAATATTGAAAGAGCTAATAAATAACAATTAGCATTGAAATGCAGCTGCATGATGTCTGCAGTAAAGTGTACCCTTTAAATGTCTTCTTCATGAATAATGCTCAACAAAAACTCAAAACCAAAAAGACTCCCGTCTCCAGATAGCTGTCCAGCGATGCTCGGACAGGATTAGCAATATTTTTGAATCATTTAAATAATGTGCTTACTTGCAAATATCTATTTTACTTAATGAATTAGTGAACTCCTCATATTCAAGCAAAAAAGAAAAAAATTCAGCTGCTTAGTTCAACAAAGATATACAAAATAAAAGATATTTTTACTGTTATTTTACTAACAGTTATTGCAATAAGTTATAAATAGAGTTGATGAAGTTGGAAGAAAGCAGACTGATTAATGATAAACTACACCCATGTGTCTTTAACTTGGATTAAAATTAGTGTTTCTCAAGGAGGGGGCCATGATGTACCTTTCCCAGCTCTAGCAGCAAGATTTGTGACCTCTATCTCCATCTTAGCAGGGGCCTGAACGAAGTTAATTAATCAATAAAATGTCATGTGTAGCAACCTCCACAGTTATATAACAAATGCTTACATGAACAGTACATCGTACAAAAAATTTGAACTTAAGATGGAAATTTAAATTTCAGAAAATCCTAAGAAAAATGTTTCCCTGTGAATTATTAATGAACAAGAATCATAACAGCTATTTCTGCAAGAAATTCTCGCATCAAGGTCCAGTTTGTTTAAGCTTAAAAAATGGGCGACTTTCAGATAGTTTGGAAACTATATCAAAAGTGATTTTTTGCACAGAAAATTTATAATAAGCAGAAATTATTTTGCATTTGGTTACAATCATAAAAATGATTTGTTATCTATGATATCTTCGTGTATCTATGTATTTCTATGAATAATTTTCTCTTCTATCACATTTGATTATTTTCAAAAGTACTCAGAGTCTAAAGTCACTTTTCAGAATAATCAGAAATCTGCATTTGTTGTTGTTGTTGTTGTTATTATTATTATTTTTTCCAGATTCTGATTACCTTTGAAAGCTTAAGTATTGTGACATTTCTCAAAAGTGTTTTTCCTTCAAAAAATGTTTTTTTTTTTTGCATGAGAAAAGCTCAAACAAGCAGGCCCCAAATGATAAGACTTGAGGATACAGCTTTTGCCCAAGATTATCTTTGAAGTTTCTTACAGCAACAAACATAAATTTGATCATCTCATGGTCAAATAATCCATCCAATACCTTTCGAGGAACTTCAAATATAAAGAGTTCATTCCACTTTACTATGCCTTCAACCCGATCATTAATTCTTGAAACTGTAGGTTTCACACATTTCGTTCTTGCACTCTGAGGAAACAACTTTTGTTGTTCAGTTGCCTGACTATCCATGACAAGCCGCAGAGCACAGAAGAAGTTATGGCTGTTTCCATCGTCAATGAGAGGTAAACCCTACCAAAATTTGAGCAAATTGATTTCAGTTTTCCAGGTGATAGGCATTGCAATTAAAATACTTGATAAATTATTTCAATGCTTATCACCTTGGCTTCGATTATCTTAACAGCAATATAACAGCGCGCCTCTCTAGATTCATCTGAAACATTTAACCTATCTGAAAACCTTGGAGGTGGAATCCACACAGAGGCACAATCACCATGATGAAGTTTGTCAACCACATCTTCATCTTGCTCAGATTTCTTCACATAGACATCACACCCAAGTTTATTCTCTATTACAACAGTCTGTAAATCATCCTCATCCAGTAGGGAAAAAGTTGCATCATCCCCACTTTGCAGACTACCAACCTCCTGCATAAGCAATAAATTTGTAAGGCTTTACTCAAGCACATATATCAAAGGGTATAAGGATGATAGGTTGCGAGTATTTTACCTCTTTTAGCTTAGACGCTTTTTGTTCAAGCTCTAACTGTCTTCTCCATGAAAGAATACATCCTACAAAGGATTCAAGATTTGCTGCACTAACATTCACATTCAGAATATTGGTAGCAGCAACGCGAATTCTCTTTGCAAGTCCAGATTGCAAGTTTACATTTGAACGATAAGTTTCAAACCTAAACAAGTTTGAACGAAACATTTAAATAATTCCATATTCCCAAAAGGATGGCTCAAAATTAATATAGGAGAGGAATCAGCAAATTGTGACAGATTTATAATTTTACATTAGTAAAAAAATTAATGATTGTACTTTACTTGAATATTCCATCAAATGGCTCTACAAGTGGCTCCCATGCCTCTAATTGCGCATTAAAGGTTGATGCAGCAATTGAAGAAATCAGTACTGCATTCATGGATTCCAGGCCACCATGCGTTGCAAGCTTTAAGTTTGTTATGGTTGTGTCTAACAGTGGTGTCATCTGAAATGACAGTTCAATTTTTCAATGGTATCATAAAACCAAGAAAAATGAGTATTGGTTTCAGGTGGTCAGGCATAGGATACATACTGCCATTCCATATGTGCTGTCCAAAATTGTCACAGACAGGAATCTTAGCCTCAGATCAGCAGTTATGTTTTCTTGAGTCTTGGGCTTCACTGGGTCACCAATTATGAAGGCTAATCGAGTTGATGGCTTTTTGAGATCAGATCGAGCCAGAAAAGTGCAAGCCTGCAGAGATAGGAGAATGTATAACCTTATTTGTTCCCCATTCTCGAGATAAATGTAACAAAAACATAAAATATCAGAGCATGTAAATCACATCAACAAGTATCTAGCTATTAGGAAAAAAAACTTTAGATCACAAAAAAAGAAACCCTATATGCTTGTTTAAACTTAAGAAACACCAGATACAGAATTGTTTGAGTGCTTTTAGTGCAGTGCAAGCTAAGATTAACCTGGTTTTCGACTTTCCAAATGCTCCAGCAATGGGGTGCCCTCGAACTTGAAGATCTTGAAAGTGGCACCTCATGGATGTTTGCTTGGCTAACATGATCCATCCTTGGGCAGCAAAAAAGATCAGCACATGGTGCTTCATCTGTCTTGGAGACAACACATCCAAGAGAAACATAACCAGGAGGTGCTATAGGGTACCAGAAGAAAATTTCCTCAATTCCTTTCCCCACAATATGAGCAACTTTAGTAAACTGAACAGGTTTGGCAGAGATATCAGGATTGTCACTTTTGAAGATTATTCCTAGAGCAGGAGGTTCAAGGCTGAAAGGTATGGCAAGAACAAAACATTAGCGCCAGCAAAAAAGTTGAACTAGGTAAACTCCACTATGTCATCAAACAAGCCTAATAAGATGAAAAGGCTCACCCTTCAGTGATGCAATCACCCAAGATAGCATAACCAAGACGAGCAACAGGTCGCCATATCGAGACTGAACGACGAAGGTCACCACCACCTTTGTCCCACCAAATTCTTTCAAAGTTAGGGGAAGACATATAATTGGTAGCTTTTGACATGGACCTCAACATATCCCATCCAGATGTGTTTGCACTTTGGAATGCTTGCTGATTTTCACTGTCACCAGACCTAAAATCTGAAAGTGGATCTAATGGAGACGGTAGAGCTAGATTTGAGTTCCAGAGAAGCAGATGACTTAAGTCAAAACATCTGTCTTCAGGAGGACATTTAGTTGAAGAATGGGCAAAAAAGGACCCAATAACATTATCAAGACGCCAGATGCTAAAACCAGAGGTAATGTGGGCTGGAGAAATAAATAAGCAATCTGAATATGAAGTTGATGTTACAAGATCAGAACGCAGACAGTGAACAACATGATTTGGCGGTGGTTGATTCCCTAAATGTGCTACACAACCCAGGGCTGTGTATCCTGGGGGTGCAACAGGCATCCAGAGAGAGCATTCACTGCTAACATCAGAGTAACCCCCATTTCCTCCAAGGTCTTGATTACTCATGAATGAACCGATGAGAAGAAAACGAACCGGTTTCCTTACTCTTCCATATATGTTACTCACTGCCATTACTGCTTGTGAGGGAGGAACTGGCCTGAGAAGATGATACAACAAGAATTGATTAACAAATAAAAAAATATATCAACTATTAGTCATTAGACAAAAAACAGTAATTCATCAATAGATATCATGTAAGAGATCAAGGACCCTCGCACAGAATTAGAAAAAGTAGTACCTTTTTCACCTAAGAAATCCATCTCCAAAAAGGGGGGGAAACACCACAATTAAGCAAAAAGGATATCGCAATATTGTAGCTTAAAAAATGAAAAACACCTAATATTAAAATTAATAAGAATAAACAAAAGGAATTCACCTTTAAAATGCTCTATAGTTTGGTTTAATTTCAGTATCAGGAAAAAAAAAATTTCCTAGTTAATTCTCCATTGGGCATCCAGAACGCTAGTTATTGAGGTGGAAGCTAACACACTTAAATAGAGCACCCCCTAATAGTCAAAGTGGGAACACTTAAATAGAGCACCCCCTAATAGTCAAAGTGGGACTTAAGTATCTCAAAAGCTACACTGTTATATTCCGTTGGAAACACAGTCAAATAGAGCATCCCCTAACAGTCAATGTGCATACTTACTCAACCAGTCCTCCACAGCCCAGATAGTGTCCTTCCCATGAGATTTAGGAAGACCTCCAATAAAATCCATAAAAATGCTCTCCCACACCTTACTAGGAATCGGCAGTGGTTTTAGTACACCCGGATAAGCTACCGTCTCATATTTACATCGTGCACACATGTCACAATGCTTGATAAAATTCTTGATGTCATTGAATAAATGCTTCCACCAAAAGACAGTTTTAACCCGATGATAGGTAGCATGAATTCCAGAAATGCGTAATTATTAGCTTTCAATCTCCTTGACTTACCAAATGTTTAGTTCCTGTTTGCAACTCCTAGGATCTTGATCATTACCGGTTTCTATTTTAAAGATTTCAAGCTACTGATTATAATAAGGTCAATAGAAAGTCTGCTGCCATCTCAAGCCTCTTACTATTTCACCGTGAAAATGCCAGTCATCAAAGCTTAACGTGTCCACTTCAATTATTTTTATTCTTATGCAATGTTAGCACCAACTCAGATACATTAATTTTTCTACAGCATTGGTTATGAATGAAACAATGATCAAGAACGACAAAGACCCTAAAATAATAAGACCAGATGGCAGATACCTTGATGTCACACAATCACCTAATACAACATAATTTGTTGGAGCTTGAGGCCTCCAAAATGTAATGTTGTTACCTGCAAATTGTGGAAATGGAATGGCTGGTTATGGATCAAGAACTTTTCTTGGCTACATGGCACATGGGATCCATGACTAACAAACTGCATGCAGAAAATGAAAGGACATCGGTAGTCTAACATAAATGAGGGGAAAACCTTTTTGAGAAACCCAAATTCGATCGAAGCTGGTACATGGAACCAAGGGAGTTGCATTTCCTAAGTTAAGCGCTGCAGATGCCTGACTTTGAAGATTGAGTATAAGAGAAATTGCACTAAGTGAAAGATGGAGACATATATCTGTTGATACTAATGAAATATTTATTTTGTCCTTCACAGAAGTGTATCCCCCTGAAATATCCACTGGATCCAGAATTATAAGACCAGAACCAGCCTCAACAGTAAAATCCTTCACCAGGGCTCTTATCCAAGTATCTTTCTCTTTGGAGGCATAACTGCTCAAATTAAAAGAAAAAAGTCAAATCAAAAGTTCATTTACACATTTTTTTACATTTAACAAAGTACATAAGAAAAAAGGGCGATAGAAAAAAGAGTAATTCAAGATTGAGTGGAAAAAGAATAAGCAAATAGGAATAATGTATATGGGCATCCCACGATGGTACCCATATCTATTGGTTTTAATAGAAGTACTGAATTAGATGAACCATGTATGTGGAAGTAAGGTTTATCATTGGTACAGCATTACAAACTTAGATTGACAATAACTGTAGAGGGAAGGACCAAGAGTCCTCCTTGCTCCACAATAAATTCTTGAAATAAATAGTTACAAAATGTTCAAAATAAATCTTCCACAATATAGCTTCAGTAACATAAGATGAATATGATCAGGGAGATAACGTTCAAAATGCATTTGCACTACTTGAGGTCCTGAAAATATTTCAAAATAAACATATTTTATGTAGTTAATTCTCTTGTGGTAAATGAGTTGTGATAGACGAACAAATATTCCCCACTTAAAGAAGCATGTAAATTAAAAAGAATTAAAACTAATCGTTATTTCACTACATCTAAATTACCATATAGGATGATATTATGGATGATAACTATTATCCAGATCAATCGTTTTTCTCATCTAACTCTGTTAAGAAACTTAATATGGAAAGTATTTAGCTAAATCTCAATTATATATCTTATATATATAGCAGAATGTCGATGGAATAATACACGAAGAAAATCACTTCGCAACTTCAATTTAATGCTAGTTTAACTGTCACGAGATGTTTTTGGCCAACAAAAAAAAACGGTCACAAGATGTTGATAACTTTCAAAATTCACATACGGATTAAGAGGGAGCGAATGAAAGAAACCCGAAAATTTTGCAACCTTGTGGGAACTGGGAACCGTCCCAAATTCATTTTCATTTGGAGAGAAGGGTATATTCAAGATAAATCATTCTATCATAAGAAAATATAATCCATAAATTACACAAGTTTAAAAACGATCAGATTTCAGAAACTATTATAAACCTGTACATATAAAAATCTATCATAAATATATGTACGGATAACAGCAGAAGAAATGACAGCACTTACATGAAGCTCAGGTCCAACTTAGCACGAATAAGCTTCTCACTATATGATGAATCATCCAGAAAAGATTTAGTACCATCATAGAAGGTAAACTCGGGAGATACAACCTTCCAACAAAGGTAAAATGCCATAAGTTGACAGAAGCATAACAAGCATAACACAAAGTCTATAGTTATTCCAAAGCAAGCTCATAAGATATTATTGAAGCTTCTTCAATTCAGGCTTGCACAGTCAACAAATAAGGGCATTTATTCTTTTTGTTTCAGACAGATTCATTAGCTAGATACAGTAAAAGATGGATTTCAATTTTGAGCATGGGAAAGGTTTTTTTTTTTCTCTCGCTGAAATCCCCGATTTATCTATACCAATAATTTATTTTTGAGTCTTTGTAGAGACATATTTATGTTTATGCAGCATAAATCTTAAACAAATTTAAAATTTCCCTCATTTTTTTGGTCATGCATCATTTATGTGCCAATCATGTGCAAATTATACAGTGAAATATACTGTTTGTTTTTTAAATTTTTTATTCTCAGAAATTGTTGCGTTAAAAATTAAAAACTTTTTTTCAATACAAAACAGAGAAAAAATGTTGTGTTATTAATTCAAAAACATTTTTAAATTTAAGAAAATAAAAATAAACCTTCCTGGAAAAATCTGTTTTGAAATCAAGATTTTTTTAAAAAAATGAAAACTCATTAGATTGTAATTTAAATCTTTTTTTTTTTAATGAATTTCAGGTTCAAATGAAACCATTAAGTTTTTTTTTTTAACGTTACATATAATATTCCTGCCAAAATTGTTTCCAAAATAAAAGAGAGAACAAGAACATCGCCTACTTGTTTCCATCTTTTGTTCTTAAAAAAAAAAAACAACTAAGAAGAGCTTTAGAAATCAGTTAAATGTAAAATACTGACCGACATAATTTTTTTGTTTTAAATTTTAAAAAAAGATAAAAGTTTTTACAAATGAATATCAAACAGGCCATTTATTTTCTCAGTTTTATGCAGCTTTGAGCTCCACATATTAGTTGTTCCATTTTTTAACCCTGCATCAGACTTTATGGTGATATTATTTTCCTATGATTTCTTAAACTTATGCTCCTGAGAGTATAGCAGAAAATGATAGAAATGTGTTAAGGTAGCTTGGACATATGCAGAGATATTTGAGGGTGAAGAAGCTTTGAGGGTGCAGAAGCTAGTCTAAGAAAGGAGTTAGATATAAACAAAATGAGCAAGAGGGAGAATTTAGATATAAACAAAATGAGCGAGAGGGAGAAGAACAAAGGGAAAGAGAGATAAAACTCAAATACTCAAACTCTTAATCAATTAATCCAAGATTCTCACAATTGAGAGTTACCCTGGCTACAATTATTTACAATACTGAAGTCTGATCTAAATTAATTAAATCCTAAAAGATAAGACAGAAATAAATAAGTCTTCAATTAGAAAAGATAATGTTAGAAGTCTTATCTTTATTTTGCAATAAAGACCATTTAATATTTAAAAATAAAAAATTTGAAATTAAATTAAACTCATAATTTCAATAAAACAATAAATTATAATCATCCAAGGATAAAATAAGATAATTCAACAATCCAAAGTCCGAGATTCCATCACTTAGGGAAGCTTTAGGAAGCTAACTCACAAGGCACGTTGATAACAGGGTCAAAGTAGGAGTTATTTATGAGTACAAGAGTTGGGGTATATGAGTTATTTATCTCTCCTCCATCTCTAACATATTCGTTTCAAGGTCAAACATATAAACATTATAGTATGAATACAACTTTGAAGCACCAAACATCCAAGAATCTTAACTCTTAAGAAACTGAAAGATCACACTACCTGGGTTTCAAAGGTGAAACTTTGAATTTCATTTGAATCGCTTTGAGAATATGTAGAACTCAAACTCTCTGCTGACTGAAGATCTTGGTCTGTGCTCTTGTCACCAGATAAGGAATGGTCTAGGAACACTATATTGACACCATCATCAACAGACACAGAGTAGCTGCTATCAATACTCAAGTATGTATACTTCCTTAAAAGAGAACCATTCTGAACAATCAATAAGAAACAAACACGTCATTTTCTAATGGTGAAAAAATTAAAACATTTTTTTCACTTCTCATGCAACAAATGATATCGTTGTGTGATCCATTAAGAAAAACAGCACAAAATTCAATGAAACCAAATAAAGAAGCCAAGAAAACAACTCTATTCCACCAAATAGTTTCAGGAAATATTCATCTGATAAATAATACGGCAAAGAAACCACTGGGAGGTGGAGACAAGGACTTTAAATAGTTTGCATGAGGTCCTTGACTAAAAACTCAGTTTGATTGCCCAAAAAGAAATCTCTTAAGTACAGATTCTTTTTATAACAAAGTTGCTTATTACTATGAGGTAGAGGCAAGGAATTGTCTAATTCAATAAAAAATAGCAGAAGTATGTATATCATAAAATACAGGCTATAGTAGGAAGGCATTCCTACAACAAAGACATAATAAAACAATAAGAAAGATATTTAAATGGACAGAAAAAATTAGTCCAAATTTTAATTCGTTCCTGATTCACGCCATCAATTTCTCTCACACACATATCAACTAATTACAAATAGAACGGAAGAATATTACCTCAATTTTCACATTAACAAACCGCAATCTCTTTCCACGTCCAATGAATATAATTGGTCGAAAATTAGTACTGCGTAATTCCCTAGATTCTTTTTCAACACTCAAACAAATACACTTTCCACAACCATCATATATATATTCATCAATGCCAACAAAATCTGCCACTAACTGTTTCAATGGAGAGAGGTGCACTACATCTTCTGTCTGCTTATAAACAGGTTCCATCAAAACTATCCTATTGCTTTTGCTAATGGGATCATTCTTTGGATCCATGCATTCTTCTCTTCCAGTTAATACTCCCAAAGCAGGAACAAAAAATTCAGCCACAGCAAGAAGAAAATCAGGCACAACAAGAACCCTAGGTTGTTGCACACGAATTACAAATGACTGAGATGACACACGCCATCTGTAATCCATCAAGAACATTGTCAAAATG
This sequence comes from Mimosa bimucronata, assembly GCA_037074515.1. NCBI lineage: Eukaryota > Viridiplantae > Streptophyta > Magnoliopsida > Fabales > Fabaceae > Mimosa > Mimosa bimucronata. Next base: position 35,655,554 of record CM073444.1, read on the forward strand.
GGCAAATCAGCGTCAGATCCAGCTTCTTCGCGCATCCTCCAAGAACTACTTTTATTAAGGGACAAAGGAACTTTTCCAGGAACTATTTGTTTGGAAGCATCAGCAGATGATCCAAGCATCAGACGCATCTCAGGTTTTGTGTGAGGCCGGGCATCTAGAATGGAAAATTTCGGAATTGTCACATAGAGGTCTTTTTCAGATAAAGAAGTCATGCGATATGAAGCCCAAAGACCTTCCAGCTGCAAAAGAAATGAAAATTTGATATTATGAGTATGTTAAAAATATTAGCTCTAGGGGATCATAATTTCAAGCTGTAAAAAAACCTAAGGATAGGCTATCAAACATATTAATGCAAAATATCATGTCAGAAATGGTGCATATAAAGCTATCAATATTAATTTTCTTAATGAAACTTACAGCAATATGAGCCAATGGGGATTCAACATCTGTGCCATAACACAGCTCAAGTAAGGCATGATTGACCACGACAGCAACAACTGTAACTGTCTGTGATAATAAAAGTTGGCTGTTCATGTTGACCTTATCAACCAGAAGCTTTATAGTATCCTTTGAATTGGAATTTCCACCACGAAAACTTGGAGGAAGCATTGGTTCTTCAGATAAATTCATGTAAGTGCAATCCAAAATCACTTTATATTCTTTTTCAGACAACACAGCATGCAATAAATCCACCTGCTCAGGATATCATGCAATTCACATCAGAACCAGAAGTAGGAAATAATAATAAAACAAGGGTTGGTTGGTTGGTTAGGCTAATATAGCCGTTGGAGCTGTTAGCGGTAGATAAGGATTATAGCCTATAAATAGAGATAATCAATTGTATTTTCATGTTGCATTGTGATTAGTCAAATGGGTTGAATCCTATTCTCTCCCTCTCTCACATCTCTCTTGTCTTCTCTAAACCTTCTGATCTTCTTCTCTTCACTCTTTTCTATCTTCTTCAATATATCTCTGCTATAATTACAGAGATGTATCATATTATCAGGTTCACTCTTTTCATCTAAGGTCACGTTTGCCATGGAAATTTTTCTAGTTCAAAAAATTAATTCTCCCTCAATGAATTATCATTCTAATCCAGAGATTTTTACAATACATTATGGAAAAATTAATAAGAAAATGAAACTTCAACAAAAGTGAAATCCTCAACTACAAACAATAGTCCAAAAATGATAAACAAAAAATAACAAACATTAATTATCAAAGACACAAATCAGTCATGCCAATGATCAGACTGAACCTCATCTTTGAGGCTTCATTTAAATTAAAACCCCTCATCATTATATGTTAAAGTCTTGATCAAACCAAAAAAAATCTTAAAGACCTTAACAGGATATGTCTCTTGCTGCACTCCTTATGACAGGATTTGGTCCTTTCAAGGAGTATTGTTTTTAGGGTTTGGTCCTTATGTCAGCACCCCATTAACTTCTCTCTCTTTCTACAAAGTATCAAATCCTTACTTATATCCAGACTCCCTAGCCATCTAGCAATTCACAATAAATAAACAAGGAAAGAGGTAAGAAAAAAGGTTAGCCAGGCACTCATTGTGGTAGTCTGGGGTTCAAAGCCCACAAAAAACAAAGAAGTGTCTGGGTTAAGCTATTTTCAGCTTTTACATCAGAGAAGGAAGGATAATGGCATTATATTATTCTGTAACCTAAGCAGACTTTTCCTCAAGGGAGTAACTTTTTACGCCTTAAAACACAACCCACTGGGTCATTAGTTGCAAGCATCTGAATTTGCATTTCAGTCATGAGGCTTACCTTTACTTCAAGAGAGAAAGAAGGGACTTTCCTGAAAACATCCCGCAAGCTTCTACGAACAAGAATCTCAATTCCTTGACCTTCGCGTATCATTGGTTTACCAAGACAACCATCAATTCCAATAGTCATGTTGATTCCCAGAATCTGCCATTAATCCAGAGTTAAAATATGCCAAAAGTTCGTAAGCAATCATTCAGAAGACAAGAAATATAAACCTGAGCATAAAGAAGATCCATGTGAACAGCTGAAGGATCTTCCCGAGAACCATGCCAACTGAATTCATTTGTGATACGCAGCCTTCCCAGATCAAGTTGAATAAATCTGTATAACAATTAAAAATAACGTTTATTGAAAATTCCAAGGCATAACTAAATCATAAGAAAATATTAGTACACCACAAGGAAGACCCTAGAATACAAGGCCTCAACAAACAATAGCTAGACCCCATCCACAGGTCACAACAGATCATTTCACTCACTATTATCTATCAGTTCACTTTTACAACTTTTTCCCCTTGAAATAGTATCTCTATATTTTTCCCTACATGGATGTGTGGTCATACGAGAAAGGAAAAGATTAGGAACAAGTTGGAGTGGCACCTATTAGTGAGAAAATGGTAGAAAATCGTTAAAGGTGGTTTGGACATATCCAGAGAAGGCCATTAGATGCACCAGTAAGGAGGGTAGATCAAACAATCTGGAGTCCGATTAAAAGAGGAAGAGGGAGATCGAGGCGAACACTCAGTGAAGTCGCAGAGCAGGATCTTTTAGTGAATAATGTATCTAAAGATTTGGTTACTAAGTACAATAGCGTGGTGCAATACATGTAGCCGACCCCACCTAATGGGATAAGGTTTTTTTGTTGTTGTTGTGAAAGAGGAATAATTTAGTAAGGGTACACAGTTAGGATGAGAAATCCTCGTAAGACAATCATACATATAATGCAAAGGAAAAGCCTAAAATGGGAGCTTTTGATGGACACCCAAGTGGGGTGGAGAACCCTCTCCCATAAGCCACTTAAAGTAGAAAAACTAATCCACTATAATAGCCAGAAAGAAGCCCATACAATTAAATGTCGGAAGCGGGACAAAAGCAGCTCACACCACCTTTCTCCAACACAATCACCGAGTGATTATACACCAACCACCAAATTCTCTACCCTACTATCAACCTCACATTTTTTGAAGTGTAGCCCTTTCACTACCAAACAACCCAAGGAGAGATACATTCTAGGTACAGCAAATGGGTGTTTGGATTTTGGAAGCATACAGGAAATAATAATACACATTCAAACAGGCAAGATATGCCCTGACAGTGACCAAATAAAAAAAAATGAGGCATTACTTGGTCAGAGGAAATAAGGAAGGAAAGTTACACTTATTAGGAAGTAGATACATACGACCTACTTGGTTCATTACAAAATAAGGAGTTTCCAAAAAGCAACAATCCCAACCTCCTGGATAACTAAAGAAATAAACTGGTAAAAACACAAGTGCTTTTAACTTCCTGAGTGTTCTTATTAAATTTTGCCAGTCTTTTCCTGTATTTTATTATAATAAATTGTAAATATTAATAATTATTTATATATAATTAAATATTACTTACTATCTGATTCAATTTAGACTATTAAAATATTTATACAATTATTTTTAATTACGGCCAGTTTCATATATTAGTTTGTATTAACATTCTGTTGATTAAACTTTTTTACCCTTCAAATGAGATTTTGCTAGCACAAATAAATCAACATCCAAACTACTTCTCCTAATAAAAAAAATAATAAAATTAAAAATAAAAGGATAGACAACCAAAACCTTAAAAAAAAAAAAAGAATATCTTTTAACATTAAAAAATATATTATCTTAAAAAATCATTTTAACATTTTGGCAAATAAAAAGTGAAACGATCAATATCAGTTATGAACCTCCAAGCGAGTTAACTTTCAAGGAGGTAACTTCACAAGTACGATAAACTGAAAAAGCAAGTCTTGAATCTTTAAGATATAATGTCCTCACACCATGATTAACCTGCCAACCATGCAATTCTCGTCATTCCAAATGTTGCACTTGGAATCACTTATTTCAGGTTTGCAGGCTTAGACAAATAGAGTCCTGGCAAAATTAAACATAGAAACAGATGTATTTCTATTGAACGTAGTTATTTCTTCTAAGGCTGTGCCTGTAAGCATCATATAAGTCTTTCCCCCTAGGGTTGATTATTCACGAGGGTTTGATACTTATATTACCTCATAGGTCTGGTTGAAGCCAAATGGCTCTAATAGCATGCATCAATTGAAGCTCGTAATCGTCTAGACTCACTTTATTGGATAAAATCAGTGTCATATTTACAGACAATAAAAAGGAATACATACTAAAATTTAAAAGATGTATCTTTGTAATGAGGAATAAATTCAGGAAACCATTGGAAATGGGCTTTAGAAACTGAGTTTAAGCTACTATCCCATTACTTTCATCAAGACCAATGGATTTCCAAGCACACTTTCATCAAGACCAATGGATTTTCAAGCACACACATAAACTAATTCTTAAAAAAATATCAAAAATAGAAACAAAATAAGCCTTAATTTACAAGAAAAAAACAAAGCAGCTTAATAAAAGTATATGCATAATAATATAATCCACAACACACCACAACTAATTTCCATATTAAGTGCTTATTCATAATCAAAAACCACCAACAAAATAGAAAATTGTGGGAATATTGTGTATTGATTGTAAATATTATTTTTGATTATATAATACTCATTTATTAGATTCTCTTCCTCCATGCTTATAACTAGGCACATGTAACTCAATATTCGTATGTTTCTCTCAAATTTGTCCATTGTCCACATGGTATCAAATAAGGCTATTAGATGCGCCAGTGAGGAGGGTAGATCAAACAGTCTGAAGTCCGATTAAGAGAGGAAGAGGGAAACCCAGGCGTACACTAGGGGAAGTTGTAGAGCGAGATCTTTTAGTGAATATATCTAAGGATTTGGTTAATGATAGAGCACAATGGCATCGTGTGATCCATGTAGCCGACCCCACCTAGTGGGATAAGGCTTGGTTGTTGTTGTTGTTGTCGTCCACATGGTATCAAAGGCTAGAAATAGAGATTAGGGTTTGACAGCATGAATCACATGATGCCCTTTCTTCAAAGGTTTGGGGTGATTCTGTGCTTGATGATAGAAGCCATACTGGCTCTCACCCCCAGAAAATCATGGCCAACGGCGGCGCATGTGGGTCCTATGCGCCAGGGACATATCCGACGGCAAGTGCTGGCGTGTGACATGAGCTCTCCAATGGCATGTTAGGGTATAGTCTTGAACCAACTCCTATCATACCTCCTAAGAAGAAGAAAAAGAAGTATAAGAAGGAGGGGAAGGGAGAGTCAGAAGGAAACAACCCTGATGATGAGACTGAAGATGAAGAAGAAATTGATGAGAAAAAAGAGGCGGTTGACAAAGAAAGATATCAAAAACTTGTTGGGAAACCCATTCCCTTTCCATACAAGACCTGATAAAGCCTTTGCAATAAGTGTGGCTAGTCAATACACGAGTGAGCCAAAGAAAAAACATAGATGCAGCCTATAGAATTCTGAGGTATCTAAAAAGAACTCCTGGGAGAGAGTTATTCTTCCAGAAACAAGGATTGAAGTATACACAGATGCAGATTGGGGAGGAACATACCCTGATTGGAGATCAACCTCTAGTTATTGCTCCTTTGTATAGAGAAATCTAGTCACTTAGAAGCGTCAGAAACAAATGGTTGTGTCTAAGAGCAGTGTTGAAGCTGAATTAAGGGTGTTGGCATAAAGGATAATAGAGGAGCTATGGCTGAAACGAGTCCTTAGTGAGATACAAGTCATAGTTAAATTGCCATTAAAACTCTATTGTGACAACAAGGCCACTATAAGCATGGCCTTGAATCCTATTCAGCATGAAAGATCAAAGCACGTCGAGATAGATAGACATTTCATTAGAGAAAAAGTTGAAGGGATCATATGTCTGATCTATCTACCAACAAACCTTCAAGCTGCGAATGAGCTAACAAAAGCATTGCCCAAGCCTGCCTTTGAGAGTTGTATAAGCAAGTTGGACATGATCAACATCTATGATCCAACTTGAGGGCAATGTGGGAATATTTGTGTATTAATTGTAAATACTCATTTTAATTGTATAGTTGTTATTAGTAGTAATTATGCTAAATTAACATTTATTAGATTGTCTTCCTCCTTGCTTATAAATAGGCACATGTAACTCAATATCCATATGAGAAATACATTTTCTTTCTCTCAAATCTATCCATTTTCCACAAAAATAAAGGTTGGTAAAGCATTGAAGAAAAAAATAGAAGATAAACTTACTCCTTGCTTTGGGAATCTCTTGGAACAACAATAATTGGAGTGTCAAGCGTAAGATCCAGTTTTAGTGCAGCAGACCCATCAATTTCATATTTCTGAATTAACCATTCGAATCCTCCAACTTTATCAACAAGTTTGGTTGCTTCTTCAGTATGAGGAGAAGCAAGATCCATAAAATACACCATTATCTGCAGAAGTAAACTCTCATCAAATTTAATAATCATTCAACAAGCAAAAGCTCAAAAAGTGGTAGCAAAAGAAGGAAAAATCAAGTAACAAACATCAAAGGCAAACTGAGCATTTAAAGGACTTCAAATATCATGCATGTAAAATAGAATTCCCCAAAGTTACCCAAAGTGCACAACATCCATTTAAGTTATTTAAAGAATGCCCGTACATAACATACACGGAGTGATAAAGGCACCAGAACCATGTAGCTTTGCACATGCTTCATTTAATTGTAAAGCACATCATATTCAAGATAATTAGCATATTTGATATAATTCACATTTTCAACATAGGGAACTCAATAAACATTAGAGTAGAAATCATAAAAAGACATGGCTGAATCATGAAGAGGAAAAGGGAAGGCACAGAGGAGTTCTTCAAAAACAGATGACACAGAAAGTCAGCAATATGTGAGAAGTAAGAAATGCTCCAAAGAGGTAGTGTCAATCTTTATCCTTGAACATAGTTATTTTCTCCTCATATAAATGCTGTAGCTTTCCATGTTGACACAAAATGGAGGTACTATGAGGCAAATAAAGTTCATGTAGAACTTTATGCATGGGGATAGTGGAAGAAGAGCATTAATCAGATAGATGAAAATGAGGAGGCTGGAGTTAGTTAGAAGTTAGCTTAGCTGTAACTCCTGGAAGCTATGAGAAGCAATTAGCAAGAACTGATTGGGATGTTATACAGAAACATTTCTGTTCCATATATGTATGCATGCATGCTATATAAACTTGTAATATGCACGACACAGAAGTTGCAACACCACAACAGTAGCATATCACGAACCTTTCAAGAATTCAAGCATGCTTACAGCAGTAGCCAGTACTATAATTGACACTCACATGCCAATCAGAAAATTAGAAAAATTTTACTTTACTTTCTAACCACAACAATGCCATTTTTTTTGGGGGGGGGGGGGGGGGGGGCATTGTTTATGGACATACCTCCTGCACAAATCTGTATAGGAATACAATGCGAACAGCAGAAAGATGACCTTGCAGACTGTAGTCATATCCTTGATACTCATCATCTTCAACCTGATAGGAATTGAATTTGAACTGAAAGAACAAGGAAAAAGGCAGATTCAGTAAACAGAAGTAGAAGAAAACGCACAAAAAACCTTCACAATGATGGTTTGTACAAAAGGCAAAATACCCTTATAAGGGAGTCGGTGCCAGGATTGCGCAAGTCACAAAGCCAAGCCCAACAATGACCTGTTCCAAGGGATCTATCACAAAGCCTAAAATTGCCTAATGTGCCTTCAATGGATAGAGAACTTGGGTGAACCTAAACAGGAAAAATAATTAATTTCAGAATACTGAAAACAATGAAGAAATTAGTAATAGTAGCGAAAACAAAGCATCTCTTTTATCTACAGAGAACAAAGTTGATTAAAGAAGAAAAAGAAAGTTAATATATCACTAGAGAAGAAAAATATACTTCCAAACAAAGAAAACAAAAGAATAACAGATAGCCAAAGGGAAGAAAAAATATAACATATCTGTTCAATCTCCACATGTTAAAAATAGAAACTCCGATAAAACAACCATGAAATGAGCAAAAAAAAACACTATATTTGACCCAATAAAACGTAGGAACAGCTTTAAGCTCAGTTAAATACCAAATGAGTCTAATCATAACAAATGAAGAAACCTCACAAAGAGATTAAAACTCCATTGGGAAGATAAAGCTGAGCATTAGCTGCTCATATCATTACCTTAAGATCCAATAGGAAGCTCTCTTGTACAAGTGTAGCAAGTTGAGAGCCATCCTCCTTGTTAAGAAACATAGTTACACTGTCTACATTCATATTTAAATAAAATAAAACACGCTCTTTTCCAAAGCCTAACAACCCTTTGACATGCCCTTTTTCATCAATTTTCTCCGGGTTCACCACAGAATGCTCCTGAGCAGTTGCCGTTGTCTCCATATGATTTGCCATGTAAGTCACAGAGCTTATATCCAAGCCAAAACCTATCAGTGCAACAATAGTGGGCCGGTTGCAAAAAAATTCCAGTTTGGACATGCGAACACTCATCTGAAGAATAAGAATTGAATTGTAAATGCTGCATCATAACATAAAAATAGAACAAAAACGAAAACATAATACTAACAATGTTTAAAGTACCTGTGTATCTATACCATCATAGTCAGGTGAGCTAGAACTCCTTGTTGAAAAGGTGACAGAAACGAAATCTAAATCATCAACTCCCTCTATCTCATAATATACCTCACGAGGAGTGCCCTGCCCCTCTTCAACTTCCTTTTCATGAATAAAGGTTTTAAGTGACTCAAAATCAGGTAGAATCCCCGCTAGGCCCTGCTGTTCTTGAGGCATATTATGCATATAGTTTCCAGAATCTTGTTGAGACATGAATTCAGATAATGCATCCATAAAACTATCATCATCTTCAGGAAGCCCAAGTGGTACATCCTTCCTATGAGAGCTCAATGAGCCAGAGCAAGTAGATGGAGTTTCATTCTTCAGCACTGAAACAGCTAGATAGTGTTCACCCACTGATACATGACCCTGAAGTTCATCTTTAATTTTCAAAGTATGCAGTTTCATCTTGACTGTCAAGTCACCGTCCTCATGAATTAGATGCACCTGTGAATATGAATCAGCCACAAAATCAACAATCAATAATAATTGCGAATGCGAAAAACATTACAAGCCATAGCTACAAAATACGATTTTAATGTTAATAACTACCTATAACATTGTCACCAGGACCACTTAGGTATATTCAAGGACAAAGGAAGGAAGATTAGTTTACTAGCAAAATGACACAACCATAAACAAAAGACCCAAACTACAACGAATGGGTTTTAGAGAACACCACCATTATATCATTACTAGCCAACTCTATCACAAACGATAGAGGAGAGACTTATCTAGAGCAGAGGCATTGGACAATCTAACGCCATTAGTGCTCTGATTTTAGAATTTATTAACCTCGATATGAATAGTGGAAGCTACTCTATATACAAACCTTTCCCCCACCACCAAGAACTTCAAGAATCAGACATTCGTCAACGTCAAGTTTTTCATCAAAAACATCTCCAACCTGAATAAAACACCATGCCTCACATCATTAATTCGTGAATCATAGACCAATTAATAATATCGGGGAAAAAAAAAAGATTCTACAATCCTCATGCTGATAAATCATTGTTTGAAAGAGACAAGGCCTCACACCAGGTGGGAAGAATTTTAACATTTAAAATTTACAAGGTCGAAATATGTCTCCATATTACAAAAATTTCCCCTCAATCACACACCAAACATAGCCAGCTGACCTTTCCATATATAAATAGCTTCAATTCCATTAATGCCCCTTTAACAGTAAGGTCTACTGTTCTTTCATTTCTCTGATTTACATAACTGCTGGCAGTTGTATCAACATTTGAGTCACCAAGCACATCAACTGAAGGAGCAGCCTGTATGCAATACAACATGGATGCTTATACATCATCAACAAGGAGGATCAAAATAATGGGCAACAACAACAATAATAATTAAATGTCATACAGAAGCTTGATATGTTGCTTGTACAAGTCCTCTAAACCAGGTAGCCTTTTCCTCTTCATCTCGAAAATCTAATATCCAGGTGCTGGAAGATTCAAGAGCCTGCAAGGGAATTCAGATTTTCATAAGAAAAGGTGAGCCAGCAAAAGAAGGCCATTCTGAATTCCTAACATAATTTGTTCACAGAAGGGTTCAAGTGGCATTTCAAAAGAGAAGAAATCAAGCAAAGCACAAACCGAAAACCCATATGCTATGTAGCTTCAAAATTGTGCAAATCTACAAAGGGATAAAGCATATAAGCCAGAAAATGAAATCATGGAAAAAGTGATTGAACATGGGTTGAGATTGGAGACATGCATTTCTGAAAACAAATTTGGATTCACGCCAAGAAGATCCACAACATAAGCGATTTACAAAAGGGGTTAAAGGAAAAGTATTGAAGCAAAGGAAGAGGCTGGTATATGGTTTTTATTGAATTGAAAAAAGCTAATGATCACATACCAAGAGACGTACTTGGCAAATCCTGGAAAACATAAGATGTGTGCATTGCATATATCAAAGCTGTACTGTATGGATTGGTGGCCTACATCTGGGATCATCAATGAGCCCTTACTTGTTTAATATGATTCTACATGTTCTAATTGAGCTTACACAAAAACATATCTCTAATTGCATGTTTTTTTTTGTTAATGATATAGTTTTTGTAGATGATTCAAGAGAAGAAATTAATTATAAACTCGAGTTATGGAGAATGACCTTGGAGTCAAAGGAGACAGAATATATAAGTATCACAATGCATACTCACGAGCACCCATCACCATTATAAGACATCTCAAGCTTCTTAGTCTTCAAAACCAACTATTTTGTTAATTAACCTTTTTACGACCGATTATGTCTTAATCATATTTTATTTTGTTACTTAATTAACCTGTTTACGACCTATTATGTCTTTATCATATTTTTGCCACAAAAATCTGTCAACAGCTAGCAAGTGGGTTCTTAAAAGGCAAACATATAGTCTAGCAATGTTATGCCCGCTATCCCATTCACATCCTCATCTTTCAGTGACAGAATTGATTTACTGAAGAGAAGGGAAAATACATGAAAATTTGAGGGAAAGCAGTCCCTCTAAAACCAAAAAACAGATCAACCAAAAGCAACCATGAACCCTCTCCCAAGGAGGAAGAACCAGCCACTTAAATGCCCCATTGAGCATCACATGTTATACAATCAGTACAAGGCATCCCAAGTTACCTAAGTCTCCATCGACAAACTCAGCAAGCTGTTCATTAAAAAACATTTGTTACAGAACATTGATATCTTGTATGCAATATAATTAGATAGAGGGTGCCAAGTGCAAGGACCTTAACCCATGTAATGAAGTTAATTGGCCTGAGATGTTTATTTTAATTTGAAACTGTGTTCAAATAAAGGCAGTGAACTGTTCGAAATGGAGGTGGTCTAAGGTTCTTCCGTGTAAGGTAAGCCCACATAGTCTTCTATGATCATTAACAAAGGTAATAAGTCATCTAACCCTGTGATGAGATAGCGAACAGTTGATATATGCTACCAAAAGGAGTAAAATACAAAATAGCATTCCTGTAACTGTAAAGCCAATGTGCTCCAGTCAAGGCAGGATAACAGCACCATGCAATTCTATGTTTCTTGTTGGCAAAGCTCTGGCCCTTTGAAAAAGTAGGGCTTATGGGGCTCTGATCCGATGAAGATTTTATATTATCAAGAATCTGACTTATTATTGATTCAAATGCATAATTCCTCAGAAGGATTTGCGCATTCATAATGATAGCATTAAATCCCACAAATCAGCTACTGCAGTGTTAACAAAACAAGAAAATCAAGAAATAAAGGGAATTATCAGCAGTAAATATGATTTTCCAGCAAAATTAGATAAGGTTGAATTTTGAAAGCTCACGTGCAATTAATAAAAGATGTCTCCGATAAGTTTGCCAAACAATTTAAACTTTAACCAATATAACAAGATATCACACATAACTTGAAACAAAACTCAGTCTTGGCAAAACACCACAAAAGCTGAAAACAACTGAAACCCATCATAAGAAACTTGCAACAATATATATTATCCTGGGAATCAAATGTCATTTTTTATGAGATCAATAATTGCACCAATATTATTTACCTTCTGAATGTCCATTCCCCTGAAACATACAGCAATACAAAATGGGGAGCCACCAATATTTGCTGGAGGAACCTCAAGGACTTGCCTACCACCCATACTGCATATATCAAAGAATATGTTTAGCATAACCAATAATTTTCAATTTTCAACATCAAAAAGGAGTATAGGTAACTAAATAATGCGGTTGTCAGGCCTTGGAGACTTTCTATCTAAAAACAAATAGCCAAAGTGTCAGAGCCTAAGTGTCTGTTTCATTAGAGAAATGAAGTTCATTGCAAATGAAATAACTAGTTTTTACACTGCTTAACATGCAGAAATGAGTCTCTTCTTTTCTACTGCCAGTGAAAGCCTGGCAATGATATCACAACTTATTTAAAAAAGTCCAAACAATTGGAGATGCATTTACAAGGGTTCGAACTGCATTTTAGATCTAATCATAGTAAAACACTAAAACTACAGGTCCATCTGACTTCCCCTCGTTGTAAGAAGTGTAAGGGTACTTTAGATACATTCATAATAAAGTTAAAAGTCCATAATAATACACAATTATGCAAGAAATCGAGATAGGCTCAACTCCTGTAAAATGTCAAAAAACCACAATTCTGTACTAAAAAATTGTTCCTTCGCATCATAATGGAGCTATCTTATTGACAACACATTATTTAAACTCAGATCTTTTCATTTAGGTTCCTATTGAAGATTTAAAAGATATGGCATCTTGTTCAACTAAGAAGAATAAGGTTTGTAGTTGTTGGGGAATCCTCTTCAAGTTTGTAGTTTTTCCTTTACATATCTCCTGTTCAGAATTTTTTCTCCTCCTTCAGGATTTCTTCTCCTTTGTCCACATACATCTCCCTTCCCTTATAGACTCATTAATCCAAAAATGAGGAAAGAAAATTAACTTTGAAAAAAAAATTTGAGAAGATTTTTATCAAACGACCTAAATTAACATCAAAGGAAAAATTAGAAATGTCAATGTATAACACCTTCGGTATCTCTGGTCGCTTTGAGACTTTGCAGATTCAAATAAATAAAGATATGATCCTGAAAGCAACAGGAAACATGGCTGCCATGTAGCAATTGAGTTGCCAATTCCCTGTAAAATGAAATTCATTTGGAATATTCCCAAGTCAAAACGAACACCTGAGTGAAATCAACAACAAACAAGTACACAATACAAAGATCCATGGAGATACCCTCCAAACAAGGATTCTACCGTCAGCAGCAAGATCTGCGGGACCCCAAGGAGCAAGTTTAGCTTGGGAGTTATCAGCGGCAGGCTGACTACAGGTTTCAATCGTCCCATAAAATATGTTCAGCAGTTCCATAATTTTAAAACATCTCTCCGGCGAAAAGTGAATCCCCAAGCTTGGCACTTGAACCGAGATACGAGTTGATGGATAACTTGGATGAGGCACTTTAATCTTGAATAATTCAATGCATAATATCAAGATAAGAACAAAATACAAATACTAAAAATATCACCCAGAACTTCGAAGGAAAATTCAAAAAATGACTAGTAACAGAATGGGGCATATTATTCTTGAGTAATTTACAAATATGTGCATGTGCATGAAACCAGCTGATGAATATACCTGATGAACAAGCACTGCCATTCCACACCTATCAATAAGAGAACATTGATTTTCAACTAGTTCTGCAACAGATGAAAACAGTTGCTGATTATCATCACTTGGTTTCACCAAACTGCAATTTCCATGGTCAGAGCTACAGTCTGTAAAAAAAGCAGCAATGTCTCGTCCAGAGATCAAAAACTGGTAATATGGATTTTTCCTCTGCTCATCAGACTGACTTTCCTGTGAGAATATAAACCCATTTGAGACAAAGAAAAGATAAAATAGTATAACTCAAAGTCTCAAATCCCAGGGTCATACCACTGTGTGCAACGTAAAATGACCAAAATCCAAAATGAAGTGACTATCACATTTCTGGGAACCACTAGATCTGAGAGGGACTCTAACTTTTGGAGCATCAAGATCAATGTCAAATGCAAATCTGAAAAACCAGTCAAATGTTAACTGTAGGCTCTTTCCAGATAAACAGAGAATATCATAACAAAATTAACAGGCACACCAACAACAATCAAAAGCCCTACAAGCGTGTAAAAATTATAACCATTTTAATATCATCAAAAGGAAGGAAACTTAGTTTACAAAGCCTTTAACAGTCTCATATGTAATAAAGTTTGCAAAGATTCCAAAAACTAATGCGAAGCATCTTTGCTATGCAGCAATTTTTCCCCTAAGGAAAGAGACCAAATATTTCTCATATGTATCAGGATTACCTCATAATAAAATTCTTCTTTATTTCAATTCAATAAAATAAAATTCTGTGCCTTCTTATTTCTGGATGAAAAAATAAATATATTAAAACAAAAGGAATACAAAGAAACGGAAGTATTTAATTAAAGCAAAGGTTTGACAAAATACTTCAGAAGTTTCCGAAATTTATTAGAAAGGTAGTTCCTCAGAAAGTCTAAAAAGAAGTCTCCCCTAAAGCAAGCTCTGCAGAAAACCAAAGTTACAGCTTTGACCAAAAAAATGGGGGTAGAGATTTCATGAAAAGAATCCCGTCCCAATGACAAGGAACAAGACTTTCCCTTTCAAAACCATACAGTTTAGTCCATCCAAAGACACCAAAGATCGTAATAAAAGCACACAGCCACCACATCTAATTACTGAGAAAATTTCTGTGATTGAGCTGCAACTTAACAACCCTTACAAACCTACCATGAATAGTGCAAATGTTATTCAATCAGAACCACATCCTAGATCAACAGGACACAACTACAACGTATAACATAGAAGAAAAAGCATTGAAAACAATAACTGCCAAAACCTACCATTGGCATCATTACAGAACAAAATGTGTTTATGAGCTTTTAGTGAATGGTTAAAGATATCAGACGCCCAATTCCATTTATATCATACCGCATTATTAGATATGAAGAATGAAAACTTCAATAAGAGAGTTGTCAGTCTCCAACATGGATAGCACACACATATTAGACAGCTTCAAATTATATGAAGACATTTTGAAGTTTCTTGTGACACCATGTCAACGTCAGTACAAGCATTAATCCTACATTGCGGGAAATATTAAGCTAAAAAGGAATCAAAGTTTTGTTAATGAGGTAAATCCTTGGAGAAATCAAGAGCTCATAACAAGCATCAATACCTTCTGACCATCTCAAGTGTTTTTGAGACTTCTTCAAGCTTCAACTTAAAGGAATGACACACTTTATGTATCTACTCAACAATAAAACAACAAAGAACGAGAGAAACCCTGAAGCAGGCATGCCTGTCTATAGATCCTGCCTACTTTGCATCCTCTTGTCTTTTTTTTTTTCACAAATTAACATACATTGATTAAGGGGACAGAACATCATAGACCAGTAGCCCTCTCTGAACAACTAAAAAAAGACACAGAAACTGAACAAGGGACAAAAAATTTGATCATGATATACTAAATTCCATCAGCAAAAGCCTGGAATAAACCCAAGAAAAAATAAAGAACTGCCCTTTAAAGTAGAAATGATTGGTTCGAGATTCTTTAGTGCTCTAATAAAATTGTACACACCAAAAAATATGCCACCCTTCGACAATACATTGCAGCACTACTTCCCTTTAAAGCAGAAATGATTGGTTCAAGATTCTTTAGTGCTCTAATAAAATTGTACACACCAAAAAATAAGCCACCCTTCGACAATACATTGCAGCACTTTCAAGTAACAAAACCTTTAAATATTAATCCATATATGGAATTAACTTCTCAATGACTACTCAAAATACATGAAGATCCAAAGGATATTTATAAAACAAAGTAAATTTTCATCCATCAACTAGCAAATGGTATAGCTACAGAGATTATATCAACATAACAGATGTGACATGGATTAAAATTGGTTCTAAATTATGGTTACTCCTAAAAATTTTACAACTGGATTGAGAACAACTATAATATTCCCCTAAAATAAAGAGGAAGGAAGATTCAAAAAGCAAGACACAATCTGACAGAAAAACCAGGAAAATGATGGGCATTAAAAACAGTAATGACCTTCTTTGTTCCTCTAAAGCCATTTGAAATTGCTCCTGGGCTAAACGAGTTACTTTCTCAAACCTCATCTGCAATTGCATTCAACGTTGAATAAAGTATAAGCACACAAGGCTTAAAACACTAAAATGGAATTCTGCTCTGTCACTTCTAAGAAAAACATTACACAAAAGTTATCAACAATAACCAAAAGAAAATAAAATCCAATAGTAGTATATAATATTGAAGGCATAATTTAATGCAATATCATGCCATTTTTAATATTCAAGATTTACATAAGATATGTAACCAATTAAGTCTAAAGATTCCTCCGTCTTAAATTGCTCAAATATATAAAGAAAATTCAGAATGAAAACTGTAATTTACCCTAGAATCAAATGCAAATAAACTGATACCTGCAGAGCAGTGGCTGTCTCTAATGCAACTGTAGGACTGACTGCACTACTCCTCCTTACAAACTCTAGGAAGCGGTCAATGCTTTCCATCAATACCTAATAACAAACAAGACAAGACATTCTGCTGGTAAAAATCATGGAAAACTAATAACCTTTGATATAACCCTCTACTCTAATAAGCTTATAACAAACAAAAAACCAGAAACAAACTAGAACATCGTCTGTACAATTGCAAAATAACAAAGTCTGGATTGCAAGGGAAGTAATGACTGCCAAACACAAATCCCTCATACACCCAAATTACAGAAATCACAATAACAGTGACAGATATATAAGAAATAGAACCAAAAGCACATCAAAATATTACAGAATCACACAAGAACATAGAAGGAATGATGCCTTTCAAGACGTCAGCTCTCTCCTAAACCCTTACTTCACTTCCAAAATTCTGAACTCCCCTTCTCTTAGGTAGAAATGATGCTTTTATATCCAAAAAGTAGCAACAAATGGGATCAAGAGACTTATCCCAAGGTTTTTAATCATAAAGGTAAAAAGGTGATGCTGATAGAAAAGAAAGTGATGGGGTATGGGAGAAGGAATATCTAGGGTTTAATTAGGATATCTAGGGTTAGCTATTAACAATACTACACAAGGATATTTATCCAATAGAACCAGTATTTTATTTATTTGTTTGTTTATTAATATCTGCCATATCTCAATAAAATAGGATATCCAGTATCCTATAAATATTTTTGTTAGTTTAGGACTAAGGTTTGATTTAGGATTTAGATTTAAGTTCCAATTTAACATATTATTTTATTATTCCTAGAGCTTAATAAATACAGCTAGGGTTTTTCTTTGTCCTCAGTTTTGATTGATTATTGAATAGTAATTCCTATTTTTCAAGCCTCCTCCCTCTCTCCCTCTCTCTCTCATATCTCTTCTCTTTTATAATTCTCATCTCTTCCTTTCCCTTTTCCTTCCATCGTTTTACATCAGAAAGTCAGTAGTCAAAATCAAACTCCTAAAAAATTACAATTGGTAGATACACATACACTACAAAAGCTCTAACTTTCGTCCATTTGCCAGAACTTGAAGTCGAGCTAGGAACAGTTAATATCCATTCACCAGCTTGAGGAATACTAATAAAAGTTCTTTCTTCTTCCTTAGACAAACAAAAAGTGCCTTCAAATCCATATCATCTGTCTTCTCCATTATCTGAGTGAAGTCTTCACTCAATTATTTTATCACATATTTCCATCACCACCACCTTAATCGATTTCATTTCTTCATTCACCTCTACAAATACCTTTCCAAGGATTTGACAGCAACTTTGTTCTCCATACCCTTGTAATCATACTGCCTTAGCACAGAATTGATGGAACCACCAACAATCAGGTGTGTATTACAAGCTAAAATTCCTGCTGAGATGACCGATAAAGGACAGGGTTTACAGGTTAAGATGATTATATAGAAAGAAAAAAAAACACGGGGTAAGGGGGGTGGAGGTCCCCTAGCTCTCAAGAGGCAAATCATACTCAAATTTCTTAGTCTTACAAATACAAATTGTGTCCCTCACCCCTTCCCCCTCACATCCCTCAAGTAGCATGTGATGAGTAAGTTATGCTTTGAGGCACCGCACCTTAAGACACCTCGCCACTATTATAACTGCTTCCCCTTCCCCCTTCCCTAGATCACAACCATGACAGGCACATTTCTTCAAGAATATACCAACTTCCCATTATCCCATACCCAGACCTTGAAATACTTTTTCTGATTTTTTTGTTCTGTCCATAAAATTTCTTCTTATATCACTATTGCATGAGGATATGATAAAGCTCAACTTGTCTTGTTCATTAAGTGACCAAGAAACTGACGACGGAGAGATAGAAACAACTAAAAAAACAAAAAATCCATGCTCCTACCATAATTTCAGTCTCCGAATTGAGAAATTACCGTAACATGGCAAGGAGAAATTGTAGCTGACAGTCTCCAGTCAATATTCTCCCCAATTGGCAAATGCACAAAACTAGCAGCTAATGCATTCACTTTCTGCTCACTACAGACACTCTGATCATCAAGTTACAAAGAAGTGTAAGCTAGCAAACAATAAAATGTTAAAATAACTATTAAGCATAATCACATAGCTAACAATTTTACAAGATATTTGAGCCAGAAAAAGAACAAAAAGAAAAACAGAAACAGGTGCACAAGATAAAAGATTGAGAAACCCATGATAAAAATGCTTTGTCTATAACTAACAAAGATAGACCTAGTTCTGTATCTCTGTTATACCAATAAAACGAAAGAGCAAGAGGGTTTTTTTCTTTTTATTTTTAAAAAAACTTGAATAATTCAGGTCCATGCAAAAGTTTTGTAAGCTTTTGTAGTATCAGCAACTAAAAATACATGCCAATAAGTCTGTTTTCTAGACATCAAGATAGTAATAGACCTGAGCAAGGGAACCTTCAGGAGCAGATAAACCATAAAATTTTAGTAAAAGATCACAGTAGATACTGCGATGCTTAAACTTGGTTGACACGTGAAGTTGTTCAAATCGACCACAGACGATTTCTGTCTGATTCATGCTAACAATCCTGGCTGCAGCCTGACCAATAGATATGGTTACCAAAAGCTTTATCATATTATGCATGTCCTTTGAAGTAAGTGCCAAATCCTCATCAGGCTGGTAACTTAGCAACTTATCGATTGCCTCCCACTCCTCTTTTGTCAATCCTTGCTCTGTAGACTTCAGTTCCTTGGAGGCATCGTCAGTCGATGCTTCTTCTGTGTCATCACTCCTATATCAAGGGTGAAATCTTCAGCAAGGCCCCAAGGCACTTGTTAACAAAAAAAGAAGAAATACAAATACATATGTATTTGGCCAAAATACACACACACATATATATTAAAGGTACAAACTTCAGTGAGGCCGCAACACATTTTTTCCCAAGAAAAAGAAGAAACCTAGATATAGAATTACAATATATCATGGGGAAACAGCTTCAGTGAGACTCCGAGGGAATTTTTCCAAGAATAAGAAGTTAATCTTTAGAAAAGAATTACAAATAAAAATAATAAATTATCACTCAGGAGACACAGGTGTTGCCCATACCATCTGAATGAAAACCAACTTCTTTTATTGACCATTCTTCGTTGAGCAGCTACCTTCGATTTCACAGATTCAACCTTGGCATGAGCTAGTAACCTAAAAAAACATAACACACGGATTATTACTTTTCTGTCATAAATGAACATTTATTAATGGAAGAATATGAAAATGGAGTACTACAAGATAAAAAAAATAAAAAAAATAAAAAACACTGCTACTTGATTGTAATAAAAAAGACCAACAATAAACTCTGAAGGACATTTATCAACGTCAAACCAGATTCCAAGTCCTCAAGAGATCTGCTAAGAACAGCCTTCCAGACATAACTAAGAGCAAATCTCTCTAGTATGTTAAGCTTTAACAGGATCAGGTTGCCACTCTTTACGGGAAACCCTTATTGATGCATATCGATTTAAGACTTGTATAATTTTCAGTTTACTTTATCTCCTTAGGAGAATATCATGCCTTCTAACCCTAAAGTCCCCTCCCAAATGAAATTTCATCTAACTCCAAAACAATCTTGTTTTCATCTTAAGATTCTCTTCAACAACTAAATATCTATATATAATATGAAAGCTCCACAAGATGCACTCTTCATGAGCCATTAAAAGCGCAGTTCATCACTTAGGATCACTGAAACAAAAGAGACACACTAATTCTAGTTAATTTTTACATGATCTTACCTGTCACTCATAAACTCATCTTTAGAAGATTGCATTTATATGCGTATATTTATTGAGTGAAGATAACATCACAACCCCTGTTTCTAAAAGTCAATCAACCCCTTAAAACCCCAAAGAGGGTATTAAAGTGGGGGAAAACAGAGCATCAACCCTATTTGCTTCTCTGGCTATCCAATTGGCACGCCTATTTGGAATTTTCTTCCCAATAAGTTCCTTATATATCAATGACAAATACACAAGAATGCAAAACATTTAACAAGGAAATTCAGAACATAAAGCGCAGAATTGAAATTTAGATTAAGTTGATCAATCAAATGTGAAACTCTTCTCAGTATTGGTTTATCAATACCACCAATCCAATTAACCTTGCAAGCAAAGATATCTAAACATGTATCAAAGCAGTATATAAAAATAAAAAAAATTAAAGTTTCAACTTTAGAAAAAGAGTCATGACAAAGTATGGAATCAAAATGTATACATTGCTCAGAACAATCATCACTGGTTTCTATCATTACAACCCAATGAACATGATACTAGATACACACCTCCACAAAAGGATAACTTTTGGATCGAGATCTTTTTCTATTTCTCTAATCTCTGTATGATTAACGTGTGATGAGTGTTGAAGAGAAGCCATATACAATTGAATGTAATGCCGACGACATTGACAAAGATGCCGAATTTGATCCCATGACAGGCGATAACTGATTTAGTTCAGGACAGAGTCAGCATCCGCACCAGGAAATGAGTAGAAAGCACGAAGTTAATTCCTTTAACATTCATACAATATAATGAAAATCGTCTTTTAAAAAATTTATTAAAAAGTAGATATATTATCAACGCTACCAAATCCTCTTCTGCTGTAGCCCAGCTTGTGCAGCATACTTCCACCATAATTTGGGGGCCTTTGAAACTGGAATTGAAGGCCTTAAATGAGAAGCTTCCAAATATGTCTTATATCTCGAAACAGCTTCCAAAAGTTTAATCCAATCATGATATTGAGCCTGTAAATTCAAAAGGAAAACGCAAACAGTACTTTCAGGGAGGGGATCCACATATTTCTAAAAGAATTCAAAACGAACAATGTGATTGATAACACAAGAAGCATCACATTAGGAGGGAACACTGAAATATTCTTTTCTCTTATAATAATATGAGCCAGAAGATGATCATAATTTCATAGAATTTATGTCAAGTCAAAATGAAAAAAAAATAAAATAAAACAATACTCCCTCCAGTCTCTAATGCAAGAGCTATACAAGGAATTTACTTTGGTCCTCAATATAAGACCTCAATCTATTGTCTCCAAAAGTTATAATTTTTGCCCCAATTCCACCCTATTGTCTAACACAAAGGCTCTGCTCAATATAAAACAAGTTTCTGACCATTATAGGTACATCAGGTCCCATCAAAACGGTAGAGAAAATACAGAAAAATACAAACTCAATAATTCTGGAAAAACTCCTAAGATTAGGAGCAGAAAAATAGAATAAAGGTGCACATGCACTACTAGCGAAATAATAAGGAAAACAATAGCTAACTAAATCTGGAAGATGGGCCGCTTTCAACAAAGAATGAGCTATACTATCCTCTTTTCTCCCTTTTCTACTTGCTATCTTTATTCCTTTTCCGCTCCTTCATATCATTACTAATACTAATCCCAAGGATCAATTATCTTTCATCTTCCAACTTCAACAGACATTGAAATGAAATACCATGCAAACAAAATTCAAAAAATAATAAATACCTCTGTAACAGTAAGAGAGACATCACTGAGGACAAGAGAAACTTTCTCAAATGGAATTTCTGGGTTATTTCTTTCTTGATTTCCAAGACGATGATACTGTAGATTTGCATTGATAGGGGACACCAAGTATGTACGGTTCATGGCCCACTTAGACACCAATCTATTGTCGACAGAAGTTTCGTTTATGCCATCTTCAAATATCTAGTAAACAGTAGATACGAAAAAACAGATGAAAAGGGAAGTCAGAATTCAATATCAACAACATAAAATTAAAAGGAAAACTGTTCAGATTTAAGAAAAGTTTGAAACAAATACAATGAAAACATAATATTAGCAAGCAAGAATAAACCTCAATCCATTCTTGTGGACTCATGTCATCCCATCTCTTCTCAATTTCCCAGGGAAGACGGTCAGAATCATGATAAAGAGCTAGCCTCTCAAGTTGCAAAGACTGTAAAAAGAGAAAGAAAAAAGTCAGCCTGAAATAATTATCACAACCATCATATTCAGAACATGTTATTGCAGCCAAACAAAGACAACAATAAATAAATATATTTCAGAAGATCAATAAACACCCAGAAATAAAAACATTCATTTTAGCCTATGATGGAGGTGAAAGAAAAAAGTCAGCTTAAAATAAAAATCGCACATTATTAAAGAGCTTCATGCGCCTTTCCCCACAACTACAAACTTCATAACAAAAGAAAAAAGCAGGTAAAATTAAGAAGGCGATATAAGATAAAAATGCAAGTGTGTTCCATGCCAACCACACAGTGCCAGCTCCTGCAAATATTCCCATGTAGAAGTGCCAGATCAGCTACCCACTTATTCTGTTACAGCATGACTTCCCTCACCCTCTAACTATTCCTCTACTACACGTGAATCACCCCAAAGTAAAGTTCTTAACTACCAACATTCTGGAGCCCTGGCCACATCCATTTTTATACCAACAACAATTTTTTCAACACACAAGGTGATGTTTTTCAAATCTGCAACACCAGAAAAGACAGAGCCAAATGATTTTGTTCACCCGTTCAGCCACAAGCCCACACCCAATGGAATATGGAAGTGAGAAAATTAATAAAATGGAATCTTAAGCAAACAAGGGATTCTAAATTATCCAATAAACCCTTTTATCACTAACATTGAGTTTAACTAATCTTTCCAAATAATGTTTTTTATTGTCAAATTACCAACATGGGCATATATTAAAACAAGTTCAGAATCAATCTTGTTATAATTAAAAATGAACTTGAATATTTATCATGGCTAACTCAAAGTGATCATAGATTTAATCAATATATATGTTGAAATCACAATTAATATCAAAAGGATTTTGATCGATATAAATATATGCTATATGAAATTTAAAAAACAGAGTGCTCGCACTTGATGACTGTTAGGAAATATGTGTTTGAGTATAATCAAACCAAATCCTACTAGAATTATGCTTGGGAAAATCATTCTCATTTATTATCATTAATATAGGGGATGCCTCCTCTTGTATAAATACCCTTATTGTACACATCAATAGACATATTCTTAGTATTTTCTTTCAACAAGGTATCAAAGCACCTACCAATAAATCGCTTCGTCGTAAAATCATGAATAAAACAATGGTCATGGAAAAGTGAGATAAAACGTTATTAAGTGTCGGGTAAGCTTGTTGGGAGCGAGAAGATTAAAGCCTAAATCAGGAACATTAAGAACAGAAACACAGAAATAGTCAAAGTTGGTTCATAGTGCCAGATCCAAGAACACAAGTAAGAACACCATTGGCAATTGTTATGGAAGAGGGCTTAGCATAAGGTGTATATGTAGAGAACAAATAATGGTTACTCTAAGAGTGCCTGAAAGCTCGACTAGTTGCCAAGGGATATGCTTAGACCTATGGTGTTGATTACTCTAAAACATTCTCTTATGTGGTGAAATTATCCTCTATTCGCCTCTTTATTTCCATAGCGGCTACTTATGGTTGGGACCTTCATCAATTGGATGTCAAGAATGCTTCTTTATATGATAAACTTCTTAAGGAAGTTTACATGGAGCAATGACCTGGTTATTGCACAGAGGGAGCATGGGAAGTTGTGTCAACATCAAAAGTCTTTATAGGGTTTAATGCAAAGCTCTCGAGCTTGGTTTGACAAGTTACGCTCTGTGATTAAGAAATTTGGTCTGAATCAAAGTAAATGTAATCGCTCTATATTCTATCAACAAACACATGCAGAGGCATGATTCTCTTAGTGGTATATGTCTATGACATTGTGATCATGGGTAGCAACACATTAGACATCTTATCACTAAAGGTCTTCCTTAATTCTCAATTCCAAACAAAGGATTTAGGTACGCTAAGTACTTTCTTAGAATCGAAGTTATGAGGAGCAAGAAGGGCATCATGTTAACACAAAGGAAATATGTTCCCGATCTGCTAAAAGAAACCGCAAAACTTGGAGTAGGACCAAGTAGCTTTCCCATGATTCATAACCTCTTTTCTAGAAGTTGATGACATAATACCTTATGATGAGCTAAATAATGATGTAAGGAAGAAAGTTGACCCTAAGAAGATCAAGCTATTCAAGTCCCTTAAGAGATATCTCAAACTAATTAGCAAGCTGAACTATCTCACTGTGACTCATCCTCATATGACCTTTCCAGTTAGCATGCTTAGCCAATTCATGGCAATACCGACCGTAGGTCAATGGGAAGCCTTTGAGCATGTCTTACAATATTTGAAAAGATCACTTAGTCGCAATATAATCTGCACGAATCATGGACATATTAAATATCAAATATTTTTGTGGTGCGTATCATAAAGGTTAAAAGCTACAAGGAGGTCCATTACAAGATATTGTGTTTGTGGGTGGGAATTAAGTGTCCTAAATTGTGGTAACCCTGTCTAGACTAGAAGATGAATATAGACCATGTCTCAGTCAGTATAGGAAATTGTGAGGACTCACCAATTAATAAGCAGTCAGTATAGGAGATTGTGGGTGGGAATTTGGTATTCTAGAAAAGCAATAAGTAGGATGTGGTATCTCGGTCTAGCTCAGAAGCTGAATATAGCGTCGTGTCTCAATTAGTATAGGAAATTGTGTGGAATCCCTGATTAATAAAGGAGGTTGACTGTGTCACGTTATTGCCCGCCAAGCGGTGGTGATAATAAAGCTGCACTTCACATAGCTTCGAATTTTGTGCTTCATGAGCACACAAAACACATCAAGATCTATGGTCATTTTGCGTGACAAGATCAAAGAATTTTATCTCTATAGGGCTTATGAGGTCTATTGATTAGTTAGGCGGTCTATTGACTAAGGCTTAAATGGGACTTGGATTAACTATCTTTGTACCATGTCGGGCTTGATTAACATTTACGCTCCAACTTGATGAAAAGTGTTAGGAAATATGTATTTGAGTATAATCAAACCAAATCCCACTCAATTAGGAATTATGATTAAGGTTACGATAAGGGAGATTATTCTCATTTATTATTGTTAGAATCCCATAATTTGAGGATAGTTAGATCTCCATAATTATAGGGATATAATAGTTCGAATTTTAAATGTAAATCTGATTGTTATTTCCTATTATTTTTGTAATTCAGTTGTACTGATTTTCAGGTCTGTTTGTTACAGACTAAACCCTAGTTGTAACCTATATAACCTCATTGAGGTACACAGAATAATACATGCTTTGAATCACTCTCATATACTCTGCGTTTCTTCATGGTATCAGAGCTGTAGAAGAAACCAATCATGAGTGATTCAGCAGACACAAACCAGGGGTTGAGTTCCAACATGGAGTCGTCTATCTCTCATGCGACTTCAACGTCAGGAGGCTCCCTCGGATTCAGTGCGTCACGTTCATCTCTGGCTGGGCTAGAGAACTCGGCTGTTTCAATCATCCCGGAGCGTCTTTCCGGCGAAAATTTCAGGGAGTGGTCCCAGTCCATGACTTTTGCCCTTGAGGGCCGAGGAAAGCTTGGACATGTCACTGGTGATTCAGCAGCTCCACCAAGCACGGATGCAAAGGCACTGAAACTTTGGAAGGCCGAAGATGCCCTCGTGTGCTCGTGGTTAGTCAATGCCATGGGACCCAACATCAAAAAATATTTCATGTTTATGAATTCTGCTCGTGAGATGTGGGAGGCAGTCCGAGAAGCATACGGTGATGATGGGAATGCTTCTTACTTGTTTGATTTGAAGGCTAAAGTCTGGGACTTGAAACAAGGTTCCCTAAACCTGGGAGACTATTATCTTGCCAAGAGCACCATTTGGCAAGAAATTGATCTTGTTAACCAAGATAGTCCGTGTTGTGCCACTCATCTCACTGCTTATCAGAAGAGAGTTGAAAAAGAGCGCCTCTTCAAACTGCTTGCTGGTCTAAACGCATCCTTTGATGATGTGAGGGGTCGCATCTTGGGTCAGAGCCCCCTTCCTACTGTTCGTGAGGCTTTCGCCATACTCCGTGGGGAAGATGCACGCAAGAGAGTTATGCTGAAGGAGGATTTGCCACCTCGTTTTCAACCTACTGAAGTTTCTGCGCTTGCTGCTCATTCATCAGATTCCAGAAGCCAGAAACAAAGACCAATCTGTGATCATTGTAAGAAGCAAGGTCATACTAAAGACACTTGCTGGGACCTCCATGGGAAGCCAGCTGATTGGAAACCACGAAAGGGTAGAGGCCGTGGTTATGTCGCAGAAACAATCAAGGAAAATGATGCTGACTCTTCTCTTCCCCCACCAGACAAGTTTGACAAGATTCTTGAGCTTCTCATCAATCTTCAACCAAATCAGCAACAACCTACTGCCACTGTGGTAAAAAGAGGTAACTTTCTAAAGGCCCTTGCCACCATTAAACGTCGTACTGTTGGACATTGTTGGATTATAGACTCGGGTGCATCTGATCATATGACAGATGACATCTCTTTATTCTCATCTTATTCCGCTGCAAAGTCTCTTCTTTGTGTAAAAATTGCTGATGCTTCCAATTCTATTGTTGCTGGTTATGGAGATATCTCAGTCACTAAGAATATCACTCTTAGAAATGTTCTTCATGTCCCAAAACTAAAGTGTAACCTACTGTCTGTTAGCAAATTAACACGTGATCAGCGCTGTCATACTGATTTGTTCCCACACCACTGTGTTTTTCAGGACCTACTAACGGGGACGACGATTGGCTCTGCTAAGGAACATGAGGGGCTGTATTACCTAGATTCAAATGATTTTCAGTTTATTCATTCTTGTAATAAAGTGTCTCTCCCTAGGACTAGTGAGTTGGAGTTATGGCACAAAAGGCTAGGTCATCCTAATTTTCAGTACTAGTCAAAATTATTTCCTTCACTTTGTTCAAATAAAGATTATTCCTTCATTCATTGTGATACTTGTGAACTTGCTAAACACCATCGCACATCATTTCCAAGCATTCCATACCGGCCATCACAGCCGTTCACAACCATACATAGTGATGTTTGGGGACCATCACATATTGCCAATAGGACAAATTCCAAATGGTTCATTACCTTCATAGATGATCATACCCGAGTTAGTGGGGTATATCTCCTTAAAGAGAAAAATGAAGCATGTCAAGTTTTTATAGATTTTTTCCACATGATTAGTACACAATTTCAAACAAAAATCAAGATTCTTCACACAGATAATGGAACTGAGTATTTTAACACATCTTTCTCTACCTTTCTTAAGGAAAATGGAATTGTCCACAAAAGTTCATGTCCTTATAGTCCTCAACAAAATGGCATAGCAGAACGAAAAAATCGTCATATCCTAGATACAGCTAGAGCACTAATGTTTAATTCAAATGTTCCTAAGTTTCATTGGGGGGATGCAATCCTTACTGCTGTATTTCTTATTAATCGGATGCCTAGTAAGCCTCTATCCTTTCAAACACCCCTTCAAGTCCTTCATAATTCCTATGACTTACCCTATCTTGAAAACACATTACCCTTAAAGGTTTTCGGCTGCACTGTTTATGTTCACATTCACCATGCAAATAAACTTGATCCTCGTGCTGTTAGGTGTCTGTTTTTAGGGTATTCAGGGTCTCAGAAGGGCTATAAATGTTATGACCCAGTAACCAAACGTGTTTTCATTACTTGTGATGTCACCTTCCAAGAATATCAACCTTTTTACTCGTCTTCAATTCAGGGGGAGAATCCTAATGAATTTCAGTCTCTATATGACCTTAGGGGTAGCAATTCTGAAGCAAACCTTGAATCTGAACCTAACCAGAATCTGATTTCCTTGCACCTTTTCCAGATACTGATATGCCTGTCGTTATTGAGGAGTCTAGTTCAGGGGGAGACATTGAAAAACCTTTGCAAACATATATTAGAAGAAATAAAACAGGTAATACCACTCATGTTCCAGGCACGTGTCAATTGTCAGATCTGGAGGTTGGCTCAGAAAACACTCGTCTGGGGGGAGCTGAGAAACATATGCAAGGTGTAGAAGCTCCAAATGATGATGATCTTCCTATTGCAGCCAGAAAGCATCCCAGATCTTGTACACAACATCCTATTGACAGATTTGTCTCATATAAAGCACTTTCTTCACAGTTTTGTGCTTTTCTCTCTCAGCTTGACAGTGTGAAAATTCCCAATAACATTGAAGAAGCCATGGCAAGTGCTGAATGGAGGGAAGCTGTTCTTGCAGAAATGGAGGCATTAAAAAGGAATGACACCTGGGAATTTACAGATCTGCCCAAAGGAAAAAAACCCGTTGGGTGTAAGTGGGTCTTTACACCAAAATATAGAGCAGATGGAAGCCTTGAAAAATACAAGGCAAGGTTGGTAGCAAAAGGTTTTTCACAGATTTATGGAATGGATTATTCTGAAACCTTTGCTCCTGTTGCAAAGTTGAACGCAATCAGAATATTGTTCTCACTAGCAGCTAACTTAGATTGGCGGCTGCACCAACTAGATGTAAAAAATGCATTCCTGAATGGTGAATTGAAGGAAGATGTGTACATGAAACCTCCACCTGGATTCCCAGGAACGAACAAGAATCAGGTGTGTAAGCTGAAAAAATCCCTCTATGGTTTGAAGCAGTCACCCCGAGCATGGTTTGAGAAATTCACACGGGTGTTGAAGGTACAAGGGTACTCACAAGGTCAAAGTGACCATACCTTGTTCTTCAAACGCAATAAAGGCAAAATTGTTGTCCTTGCCGTGTATGTAGATGATATAGTTCTTACAGGAGATGATGAGGATGGGATTGACCGAATAAAGCAGGCCTTGAATCGTGAATTTTGTGTCAAAGATCTAGGGGAGATGAAGTATTTTCTTGGAATGGAAGTTGCTAGATCAAAGAAGGGCATTTCCATATCTCAGAGAAAATATATCTTGGACCTTTTGAAGGAGACAGGAATGTCAGGTTGTAGGCCGAGTGATACTCCCATAAAAATTGAAAAAATCAGTGATGAGGCAGATTTGGGAAAATCTGTAGATATCGGAAGGTATCAACGTATGGTGGGAAAGTTGATCTATCTTTCACATACTCGGCCTGATATTGCCTTTGCTGTAAGTGTGGTTAGTCAGCACTCCCATGACCCTAAACAAAAACATCTAAATGAAGTATATAGACTGCTCAGGTACTTGAAGGGTTCACCAGGACGAGGCCTCTTCTTCAAGAAGTCACCTAAAAGGAACATTGAAATGTTCACGGATGCTGATTGGGCGGGTGACCAGGAAGATAGGAAATCAACTTCAGGGTATTGCACGTTTGTTTGGGGAAACCTTGTCACTTGGAG
The DNA here is from genome assembly GCA_037074515.1 of Mimosa bimucronata. Classification (NCBI taxonomy): domain Eukaryota; kingdom Viridiplantae; phylum Streptophyta; class Magnoliopsida; order Fabales; family Fabaceae; genus Mimosa; species Mimosa bimucronata. The sequence continues at coordinate 35,685,395 of CM073444.1, forward strand.
GAGCAAGAAACAAACAGTAGTTTCTAGATCCAGTGCTGAAGCAGAATTTCGAGCAATAGCATCTGGGATATGTGAAGGAATATGGGTAAAAAGAGTACTTGAAGAACTTGGGATGATCACGAACCTTCCTGTGAAACTCTATTCTGATAGTATGGCAGCTATTGATATCTCTCACAATCCGGTTCAACATGATAGAACCAAACATGTGGAGATAGATCATCACTTCATTAGAGAAAAGATTGATGGTGGGATTATTAGTCTTATATATGTTCCCTCTAGAGAACAAACAGCTGATATGTTGACAAAGGGACTGGCCAAAGACAAATTCGAATATTTTGTAGGCAAGTTGGATATGATCAATATCTATAATCCAACTTGAGGGGGAGTGTTAGAATCCCATAATTTGAGGATAGTTAGATCTCCATAATTATAGGGATATAATAGTTCGAATTTTAAATGTAAATCTGATTGTTATTTCCTATTATTTTTGTAATTCAGTTGTACTGATTTTCAGGTCTGTTTGTTACAGACTAAACCCTAGTTGTAACCTATATAACCTCATTGAGGTACACAGAATAATACATGCTTTGAATCACTCTCATATACTCTGCGTTTCTTCAATTATCATTAATATTGAGCTTCCAACTCTTGTATAAATACCCATATTATACACATCACTAGACAAGTTATTCAGAGCATTTTCTTTCTACAATGAGAGGAAAGAGAAAGAGAAGATCCATGTCATAAAGACAGATGATGCAATTTTTGATTACATATAGATGATGCATTTTGTCAATAATAATTTTGTGTGCAGTTTAAGTCCTAATGATTCTGCTTCTACTTCATGTTAAAAGCAAAAGTTTCATTTTTCTGCTTCCTTCCCACATGAGAAAGTTAAAACTCTTCCGCTATTTACAAGCTCCTTTAGGAATGGGTCAAACAAAAGTACTTAACAAAAAAATTAAGAAATGTGCTTCAGCAGGTCCAAACAGACCCTAAATAAGAGTAATTCAACCACTTTAAGAGAGAGGAAAAATTCAACATTTCAATAATCCAAACATTTGGAAATTAACTGAATCATAAAGTCCTAGAAAAATAAAGCTTTTGGGGTTGCCTTCAAACAAAAGCGAGGCCAATGCCATCACGGAGTTAAAAGGTCATCTAACTTTATTTAAAAATAAATAAATATATATATCTTTGCAGAGATGCACTCACCTTCCGCAATTTATCCAAAGCACCACTAGTATCAAAGGTTTCATTCCCGTGTTCATCCATTGTAACAGCAGCAAGCTTAGCCAAAGTAACACCAGAAGAAAATGGATGGCCTGGATTGCTGCAAACAATTTTTGGTCACATAAAAAAAGAACGTGTGCAAGCTAAACAATACCCCCCCCCCCACACCAAAAAAAAAAATAATAATAAGCACATAACATAACTACAGCTATCCACTCAACAATAAGATTTCAATGTTAAATATCTACTAACCTGACTGTGTCTTCATATCTGATATGAACATTGGTAATTGATATCTTAAGATTTCCGATGATAGTAGCAATTATAGAACTCAACCATGAATTTCCAGAAGGTGACTGCAATAAAATTAGCTGTCAGTTACAATTTTGAAATTCTGCAAGAATAAATACAACGTATCTCTGATAGACACAGATGTTCACAATGTCATTTCCAGGAAAGATTACTTCAGTGCAACAAGAGTCAGATCATTAAAATATGCAGAATAAATTAGATTAAATTAAATATGCCAAGATATAATCAATCCTGAAGGCAAGATACTGAAAATCACAAAGGTAAAATTTGGATAATATCAATTTTAAGAACACTTCATGGTCTAATCATGATGCAAGAGTACACATGTTATCATTCATTATTCAAACATCTATCTCTTCCCATTCATCATATTTCTATATCTTTTTTTTAAATATATTAACCGGCAATCAACGCCTAATTTAGATCCTATAAAAAGGCATCCGAGCAACTGATTACTCTAGTTTCGGGGTTTGTGGCTTCCCCTCCAGACACAAGCGTCTTCTCTAAAACTCGAACTCAAGACCTCAAGGGATCTAGTGGGGGCTTACACCGCTAGATCTAAAGATGCAAATTTAGCAACAAAATTCTCGTTATATGCACCAATCATTATAATGTTTTAGGTGTAAAAGTAGACATAAACTTTTTAAAACAGGAAAAAAATAATAAAGCCATTAATTGGTTTGAGGTCTGTTACTTCTTTCTCTCTTCTATCTTAAATTCAAAAAGTAACCCAAATTGCCAATTTTTAGTTTTTGCCGTGTTTTAAAAATGTTTGTCTACTTTTGCACCTTCCAAAACATTATTATGATTGGTGCGCATAGAAAAACACTTTGTTGCTAAATTTACACCTTTACCCTTTGACATATCCATCACAGAGCCAGAAAATGAGTGAGAAAAGGAAAAGGCACAGGTAGAAAACAAAGCAAACTAAGCTTCCTTCTCTCTGATGCTAGTTAGTAGAGTTGCACATATCTAACACTGACAAATATGGTCACATGGGCACAGCCCAAGACATAACTTGAAAGATTAGCCTCTTTTCCACTACTTAAAATTTAAATCTCAGAGCTCTACAGAATATTAGCCTAAATACAGAAGGCACCTGTTTTTTTTTTAAAACGAATTTTCTTCAAAACTAAAATTTTCCATTAGTAAGAAAATAAATACCCCCCCCCCCGGGGGGTCTTTTTTTTTTCCATTAGCAACTGACTCCCAGGTCCTTATTTTAAGGTACTTCTAATTTTTATACATGTCTTGAGAAATAGTTGTTACATGGTTCAAGTTGTCAAAATACATCTAATGATTCCAATTTTATACTTATTGATTAAAGGGATGTAAAACCTCAGGTCACAATTTACAAAATCACTATCACTATCAAAACTATATGGGACACAATGGAAAATCATTGAATACTTTTTCCTAACATCATACAATTTGGACCAAGATAGTTTTCTAGGAGACACCTCATAGAAAGAACCAAAGGGAGTATTTCTGAGTGAAAATTACAGGGAAAGAAAGACGCCCCATCAAGAAAAGCAAAGCAAGAGACAAAAAGTAAAAAAGCAAAACAGATAATATACAAAGGAAATAAAATAATCAAACTAAGCGTGATAGAAACATGCATAGATTGCTTTAACCAATGAACCGTAAAAGTAATAGCAAGGTTATATTGGAGTCATACACTTCCCAGTTTTGACTTGGATATAGCATCAAGTGTAGCTGATTCTGCTTCCTGAGAGAGGAAATTTAGATTTAATCAAAAGATAATAGAATAAAAAAATCAGATTATGAAAGTAAACTGATTTTTTAAAGGCAAACTGATGGAACATGAAAAGTGAGAAGTGAGAAGTAGCACATTTTGGGAAAATATATAGAAGAAAAAAATCATCTTGCTTTTGAGTTTTTAATCATATTTTTGTAAGCTTCTCTTTTAAGCTTCCTTCTATGCTAAGAAAACCTATCTGCTTTTTTACTTTAGCAAGTTGTTAGCAAGATTACATCATGTGAAGGAAATCTTGTTCTATAAATAGAAGTTAGAAAGCATATGTAAGATAGACTTGAATGAAATGAAATCAGCTATGGTTTAGCTAGCTTCCCCCCTGGTTCTCTCTTTCTGATTATCCCCCCTCCTATTCTGCTCCCCCTTTTCCGTCTCTTACCCCTCAAATTCTGTTCTGTTTCTCCCTCCCCCACCTCTGTTTCAGCACATCTCCCATAATCCTTCTCTGCTTCTGCAACTTCTACCCTAAATCAAATCTGTTCAGCATCTAACCCAAAGTGTGTGAGTGTTTTCCCAACCTATTTTACTCTGTCTCCCTTCACTATTTCAGCAACCCTTCCCTAGATTCCAATATTTTCAGCATCTATTCTAAGTGTGCGTGAGTGCTCTTAATCTGTTTTACATCAGTTTTCTGTTCTTTCCTCCCCCTCATTCTGATCAGTGTTCCCCCTCATTTCTCTCTGTTTCTGTTCAGGTTCTCACTTTCCCACACCTGTGTTTCAATTTTTCCCTATATCCTATTCTGTTTCTATGTGAATCAAAGTGTGAGTGTTTTTCCAACCTGTTTTACATCACAAACTGTGTTATTTATAAACGTATCAACAGAAGAATCAGTTCAATGACAATGTAAAACGTTAATTCATGCCAATATTATTTAAATATTTAAAACACAAATAACGGGAATGTAACGACATGGACAAATGATGAGATATTCTCCATAGACAATTTGAAACGGAACAAAGACCAAACAGAATCAACAAATAATAGACAATGGAGTGGAATATAACGCTAATCAAACAAGTTGGTGGTAGTAATACAACCACCTGTGCGACAAAGAGACCCCTTCCAACTGTACAAATACAAATCTAAGTAAAACTTAATGTCTAAATTTTCAAGAAAATTTCTCAAAAAGAAAAGTTTTCCAAATAAGTAAAAGGCTCAAAATATGCCATGCAGGAATAAACACCAGATCAATCTAGAGAACAAATCAAGTACCTATAAAGGAAGAAAGATGAATGGGCTCAAGATGTGAATAAACCTCAAGTTCCTGAGCTTTTTTTTTTTTTTTTTGTGGTGACAAGTTCATGAAATTTTCTTTCGTTACGATTTCTAGCGAAATGAAGAAATGACCAAAAGTTCTGGACAGGAGAGTCGTGTGACAGAAAAGATTACTGCAAATTCAGAAAAGCTTGACAAAAGAAGCATAACCTCCCAAGATCCACTGATAACATGATGCAAAGACCATCACCTTCTCTACAACACGAGATATCTAAAATATATGAAACCTGAGAGATGGATTTCATAGGGCTAATACAAGAAAACTGAGATACTGAAGCACTATCAAAAGTTTTAGCACAGCTTTCCTATTAAATATACACTGAAACACAGCAAAACTGCACAGCGCCACAACCCTCCCATCTTTATTGCCTCCCTTGCAGTAATAATATATCAATAAAATATCGATCAAACTTTCAGGGCAAACCCAAATTAGACCGGGGACTTCAAGCAACTTATTCAAAGCGAGGTAGCCAGACTACAATGCAAGAACAAATGTATCGTTGTTTTAGAACAAGTTCCACACTTAACACACAAGTGAAGGGATAAAAAGTTGCATACAATCTGACCTCAATCTGTTGGATCTTGGCTTCAAAAAGTTTTTTCCTGTCCTCCTCCTGTAAGAAAATAAGCTCAACTCAGAAAATGGCATGGATATATCTTAATTAAATGGAATATAAAATATTGGTGTACCTTCATTGTCTGGCCATCTTGGGCAGGATAAGCAAGAACAAAAATCCGATCAATGAGAACAATGACGGGTTCTTTGCCCAAACTTTTCCAAGGAACCTAGATTAAATAAGACAAAGAAGAATGACGCAAAATTCACAAACTCCATCATAGTTGTAAATATCCAGGGAAGTAAAAATAAGAACATTAAGAAAAACTAAAGAGAATATACATACACACGCACATATATATATATTGCAGACTGAAAAGCATTCAGAATAATGCTACAAAAGCATTACATCAAAGCTAAATAACCATGTGTACACACATGCCAATGATAACTAGACCATCTTATAAGTATAGAGATGTATAACTTATAAAAAGAGTATAGAGACCTCACAAAAAAACCAAGGTAATGGCAAATGCTACCTTCAATGTGATTTTACCAACAAAGCCAGCTTTGACAGTAACAGGAAGTTTAAGCGCATTTAATGCCTCTGCCTTCAACTTCAAATCCTTAAGAACTACATCACCTGCAGAGATCACATGCTTAGTAGTAAAATAGAGAAAAACATATTGAACCTGTAGAAAATAGTAATAATCTGCATAGCAGAAGTAGGCACAATCACAATGCCCAAGATAATGCTAACATCGTTAAAATGGGGAGATTAGCATCATCCATAAATTTTTATGAACCAAAAGAATCCCTTTCTAATTAAAATAAAAAATAAAATGCACAGACATTTGTGCCATTCTGTAGAGATAGCATAAGAAATTCAAGGCCCCATTATACCATTAATGTAACACAATTTTTTGTAACTTGCACAAAATTACATTTCCTTTTTTGGTTTATGAGAATATGAAATAAATGCGCTTCTTTTTATTAAATATTTCAAGAAAAATGTATTCTTTTCTTAGATTTTGCACATATGTTCAAAATTTAACATATTTCTGGCATGTTTCTAGCTAACTTCACAATTTTTCTCTTTCTAATAAACCTATTTTTCTTTTATCAACCAGGAACAACAATAAGAAGCCTTATCCCACTAAGAAAAATCAGCACCATAGATCATACAAAGCCATTAAACTCTATCAACAGCTATCTCTTCGAATTAATCATTCACCAAGCAACGTCATTTGATAACTTCCTTAAGCGTCCTCCTTGATCTTACTCTACATCTTCTTATGGCTAAAAAAAAAAAATCCCTCAGAGGCCTAATGTAGCTGTTTCACCATATGTTTGTATGATGTGTTTTCAAGAGTCAGAAAAAAGCAATAATTGGCTTTTGGAGTGTGAAGTGGATCAGCAAAATTGGTATAAATTGTTTAGACTTTTTCTGGATGATTGGATGTATCCAGCAGATCGACAGGTTATTTTAACCACCAAGTAATAGGGTTTAATCACAAGAAAGAAAGCAACATTCTTTGGCAGTGACTGCCCTAACTATTTTGTAGTGTCTCAGATTAGAACAGGATTTTTTTCCCTGCAAAACTGATCTGGAAGGGTTATTTTTCAGGCCTACTTTTAGGTTTCAGAAAAAGCTTTTATTAGGCTTTTCCGCTTGTGGATTTACAAACGGACTGGAAAACAATTTTGGGCCAACTAGTTTGTAATTTTTTCATTGTGCTGAGAGGACTACCCCAGCATTTTCTATTGCTCTTCTCTGCTCTTTAATAAAGTATTCATTTCTATAAAATAAAATTAAAGCATAAAATGTAAATGAAACTTATTATTTTGCCAAGAAAAATCAATTTCATATGATAGCAAGTAAAGGTAGGAAGCCTCCTAAAATATAGAAAAGAATGCATCAATTCAAAAAATGAAAACTAGTGCCGCTCTGATGAGAAAATACACTCGTAAAGCACCTCACTCCCATTTCTACAACAACAATTCACCGGATTTTTTATGGGAAATTTTGCCATTCTCCAGACAGTACAGACATCATAGAGACCGCCACCCCCCCCCCCCCCAAAAAAAAAAGAAAGAAAGAAAACTAATGAAAGAACCACAATAATCAGGGAAACATCATTGACATGGCAGAAAAACAGCTTTTGTCAATAAACTATGCTTTTACTCAGTAGACAGAACAAAGGTTTTGACAGAAAGCTGGGAATTATCATATGACAAACCTTTCCAGACACTTATTCTTAAGGCCTCCGTCGAGAGCCCATGTACATATTCGCCCAAATATCTTCTGAGCAAATGTAGTACCTGTGGAGAAAGTGCAGTAACTACATCATGTGTTCAATGGCCCTTTAGCAGCGGAAATCAGTCACTAAATATCCTCAAAATAATCATATAGCAGTGATAAAATATAATTTTAAGAAAAAATAACTATATGGTAAACCTTAAACATGCCGCCATAACTATGCGGCAATTTCGACTTATAAAAAGTGTGCAAGTAAAGAGGCAATGAGGCCAGTCCACCCTAATCGTACAAAGTTATCAGAAGAACAGGCATAAAATAATGAAGAAGTTAATATAAAAAGAACAACAACGACAAATTTGTGCGAACCAGAGGCATGAATAACTGGACATCCAAAAAAAAAACACACACACACAAATTAAGCAGAATCCTTACGTGATGCTCGAACATGGTGAAGAACGGGACCGGATATGTATCCGGAACGATCTCAACAAGATAATCGGCCGATCAATCCGAAAGTTAACGATGATCGAAGCAGAAAATTTGTCATCGAGAGAGTAGACAGTAAAAAGAGAATACAAAGGATAGAGTTTCGATGGGAAATTAGGGTTTGAACAGAGCTCGATCGGTGGAGAGTGAAGAACCTGAGAAGCGGGCGGTTAGAAATGGAAGAAAAGAGGACATGAAAGTCATGTAAGAACGTGGTTGGTGCTTGTGGGAGCTTTATAGGTCCCGGTCAGTCGCAAGGTTGAACACGAAGCTAGCTATCTTTCGCATACCTGGAACAGACAAAAAGGGGGCCTTGTTGTGTGGTCCTATTCGCACTAGATTCATCTCTCATTATTTTTATTTGGAGATTTTTTTTTTTACCTTGATCCTCTGGAGATTGAATCATAGTAATTATGTTTTAAAAATTTGGGGACATACGTAACATCCCATTAAAAAGTTTCTTCTTGTTATTATTATTATTATTGGATTAAATACAAAAAAAGATTTCGTGTTAAGCCATGTTAAAGGTATACATTGATGATAATAGGCAATAGGCATTAAGAATTTTGCTTTACACTTTATGTGTACAATAGGCCGTATATTTTGGTAATTGAACCAAAAGGGCCTTTTGTGTGTACAAAATTTACACCATTATTCTCCGTGTACATAATTTTATCATGTCTTTCTCACTTATAACATTTTTATGAAGATATTTTTCCCGATTTTCCCTTCAAATTATTCTTTTCTTGATTTTTTTCGAGGTCCACCTCGTGAAATTACATTCTTTTTTTTTTTTTTTTTGAGTTGAAGTTACACATAGGGGTGTCTTTAATTCAAAATGTAGAATATCAATAGAGTAGGTTTAACAAAAATTATTAGTCTTTCACTGTATGACCAACTAATGTTTGAATCCCTGTTAGAAGAGGTACACATGTAGAGATAATTTAGAAAAAAAAATTGAGAATAGATAGAAAAAGGTCATATATTTAGGATCAAATTCATCTCCCCAAATAAGTCGTATATTTAAGACTGGAGGTAGTACTCCCTCCGGTCCCTATTATAAGTGGTAGTCAACATTTTTACACATACCAATAAAACATGTTGGAATCATTTATTATTGGTAGGTTTAATCAAGTTTTCTATTTTTACCCTTATTCATTTACTATACACACGTTCTCTTCCCTTCATTGCATTTACTAATATACAATGGCAGAAATGGAATACATGCATTTATTACTTTGACTTTTGCACGTTATCTCTTATATTTTGGAGCAAAAAATTTGTCATGTTACCTCTTATAATTGGACCAGAGGGAGTACTATCTTAACAACAGGAGGATTTCTATCTCTTGAAAAAATAGAATGGATTTTATTTTTTTTGGATAACAACTATAGAATGGATTTTGAACAGCAGTTTCGTAAAATCAAAGCAGTATGTTTATTGGTTGTTTGGATAGTTTTTTAGCTCTCATTCTGTCATTTGCAAAAAAAAAATGCTCATGTCATCTAAAAAGTCATTACTAGTTATTGTTTCGTTGGCAAAATAATTAGTTAGATTTCACTTGTATGGGTAAATTCTTAAGAAGTAATTACCCCATCCGTCCGTTATTAAATACAATATCTATTTGACTTTTTTTAGAGAGATTAAAGAAGCGAAATGAGCCACTTAATCATAACATATTTAATGTATTGATAGATTATTTATATGTTAAATTATAAGTCGAACAACTTAGTATAGAAAAAAAATTTAGTCAAATCAATTTATTATTAGCTTTTTTAGAATTTTCCAAAAAAAAATCAATTGTATCTTATATTTAATAATGGAATGAGTATAAATAGTGAGTTGAAAAACTCTAAAAGCTGTCGTGCTGTGATAAACATGCATTTCCTTGAAAAGGTTTAAATAGTCTAATAACTTTTTAATGACCTTATAATCTATTAACATGAAAAATTCTTATATGAATTGGAGGTAGCATTTGCAAGGTTTTATCCGTTTGCAAAGATTGTGTACCTTTATTTCGAAATACACAAATGACAACTTTATAATCAATAGGCTACATGTTCGGGTTGCCTCTGTATATTGGAGAGATGCACGTACACCTTAAATTAGCAAAAAGTTATACTTATGACAGGTGTGTTTAAATATTTATAACGTGTCTTATAACATTCACAAATTATAAAAATAAATATTGATAAACAACTACTGCAAATTATCAACATTAAATTAAATTAGTAAGTCCATGCTCTGTACCAAGTCGCATTATGTGTAAAACATAAACAATGAGCAGCTTAAATCAGTGAAAACAAAAGGCACAAATAATAAATAGAAGGAGTACAATATATGGCAGCTGTGTATTTGGTTTCGGTTGAAAATAAACAAGATCAAACATGTATTATATCAAATGTCAATAATGGTGTTACGTTTGGCCGTGCGAGTTCAAGACTTATGTCCAATCTACCTGGAGGGGTATAATCATGTGATTCGTCTTCTTTTGTGCCGGCCATAATTAAGCTTTATCGATATGGACGGTTCATTACATTTTAAACGATAAAACCAACAAAATAGGCTCCAAATAAGATGGACTGATTTGTTTCAGACGATGATAATCTTGTAGACGAAAATGAAATGGTGTTTTGCGGAGAATTGCACTCATGATCTGAATTGATCGTGGAATATTGTCTGCTCTGCTTATTGCTGACATAAAACTATCCCCTTTTAATTTTCTTCATCATACACGTTAGTAAGTTAACAGAGACAGTTTGTAACACCTGGATTTTCACTACTGTATTATAGCATTTTAATTGAATTATAACCGCTTTTATGAATATTAGAAGCCCAAAAATACGAATAAATTTAAACATTTTCTTTTCAACAGTGTTCCAATTTTATTTCTGTTGGAATGGGCTTTTCGAACAACTTAGAATGACTTAAAAAATTTTATAAAATAAAATAGTTAATAAAACAATTAAAAGTACACTAACCCTCTTAGGGTGCCTATTTATAATTCATAACACTTAGGAAATTTAAATCCCTTAAATAAATTTATGCAATTCTATTTTCTATACTTTCTACTATTAATTTAATAATTTAATTTTACAACATATACAAATAACATTACTAAAATATTTAACTACCTTTTACTTTTCAAATTATAATCCCAATTCCTTCGTCTAATCTTCTTCCCCAGCTAGCTTCTCCCATCCTGCGTACTGAAAATGTTTGGGGGGGTGAGATTGGAAATCCCAATAGCAGTTTCTTTCATTAACAGATATTATCATGCTAGCATTGTCATGTATGTATTTCATAAACCTGAACAAATATCACAATTACACATACTTCCTGCGCTACATGCTCTACCAGCCACTATTAACAATATGTTTGTTAACTAGTGGAGGTTCTACCTCAGGACTTCTTGTTATAACATGTAAAGCTATAACTTACTGGTTTGGCAAAGGGGTAGCTAACCACCTAAGCCTGAAATATTCCATAAACTTCTATGCAGGAATTAACAAGGTTTACACCTTAATGCATAATGTAAACTTGCAACAGATATTACAAAATAATACATGCAATTCTTTTAATGTAATGAAATAAACTGCTACATGGCTTAATCCTTACTCCTGTACTGGCTTCTTTCCTTATCTGTGTCTCAAGGATCCAGTCTCACTATTTCTCCTATAATTACATATAAATAACAAATTAATATATATATACTAACTTATAATAATTCTACGGCTCTCACGCTCCTATTGTACTACCTATAACTCTACCCCTTCCCTTTTTGACATATGATTAAATTTTAGTTTGTAACTTAATTGCTAATCACATAATCATCTATAGACATTTAGAACCATCAAACAATAAACACATATACAACATAAGTACCATATGAATTTACACATATACATATGCATGCAATTTATCCCTATAACTCATGTGAAATACACTTTAATAATCAACAAAACAAAAGTGAATTAACTAAATTATCCATTTTCTTTAAATTTTTACTATAAAGAATTTCATATAACATAATTATTTAAATATCTTCCAAAGAAAATATTTTAATCCTAAAATTTTTAAACACTATTCTTATCCTAATTCTAATTTCATTAAATCCAGAATTTACATAAATTACAGAACTTCTACATAAAAGAATTTCAATTACACAAACTCTATTTCAGTTTCTTAATTGCCAACAAGAACACATTCAAAAATTCTAGCATCTTTAGTTACTTATTTCATCACTTTAACTCTTAGCTTTAAATCCTATAAACATATTAAAATCTTTAACATACAAATCTTTAAACGCAAACCATTCAAGCCTCAGAAAACTTAGAACACAACCACCACATTTCAAATTTCTCACATAGCAATTAACCCATACTCCACATAACACAAACATAAAAGTATTCTTACTATTTTAAATTAAATTTACATACTAAATATAATAACACATATTCATAATCCAACTTAGATCTTTGTCCTAATCCTTGAAAATCCTTAAGTAGTGAATTCAACTTCCAAACTAAACTTGCAACTTCTTAACTTAACTTTACCAATTTAATCCAATCAATACCATTCCTAACCCAACAATTCAGGAATGAAATTCAAATTATATTTTGAACCAAGACCTAACAGAGTCAAAGAATAACCAATTCAATTTACATTTCAGATCAAATTCAACAAATCATAGAACAACCATTTCAACTTCTTACTTTTTCTTAACTTAATTCCTATTAAACTAACATCATCATTTATTCTTTTCCTACCATTGTAGTCAATGATCAACCACCAACCAGAAATTAGAGTTTCAGCACCTAAAACTTACAACCAAACATCAATAACACTTCCTACTCCCTTTTATTCAATTAATCACAAGTAAACAAACTCAATTCATCTCCCAAACAAAACAGAATATCAATAACACTTTTCTACCTCTTGACTGAGCAGAACAGCGAAGCAATGAGAACAAGAATTCACAAATCTCAAATCAGTTACAACTTCATAGAAATGCACATTAAGAATTATAGTTTCCAAAATTTTATCCTTTCTCTTTTCTTCCTTTCTCGGCCAGACAGATCAAAAATAGGGGAAATTGAACCATTAACAAGCTACATCAAGCAATCACAAGTAGGCAAATTTCAACTCATATCCCAAACCAAAATAAAACATCAATGACCATTTTATTCTCCCTGGCCGAACAGAGCAGAGAAGCAAGAGGAAGAACAAGAATTCACATGCAATCAAGTTTACCTATTCCATTATCTTTTTCATATGCTTAAGATGTCAATATACCAAGGGAAGAACGAAAATCAAGCAACCACAAGGAAACTTGCATTCGACTAGAACAGAGCAAGAACAGGGGAGGAAGAAGAAATTGTTCAGAAATTCCGTAACCTTCAATAATCCTCATACAATATATTTCATGAGCTTAAACTTACTTCTAATTACCATTAATTAGGCTCGGAAACAACAAACACCCGAAATCCCTAAATTTAACCTCGGTGAACAGTACCAGAAGGAGGTTTCTTTGAAGAAATCGGTCCTATTTTGACTTCCCTCTCAAAATTAACACTCAAAACATCAAGAACAAGGTCCAAGCATCATTTCCCTAAGCTGAGAACCTTCAAAAAGGTCCCAAATTTCGAATCACTTCTCCCCCCAACTCACTCGATTTCGAGCAGAAAGAGAGGGAAACAAGAAGAAAGAACCCACCTGAGGTGTACGTAAGCTTCCTTGACCGTCTTCCGCCATGTTCCCTCCCCGGTCGCCGCCGCTGAACACTGAGGCCGTTGTTGAGGCTCGAAGGAACAGAGAAGAGAGTGAGAGAGAGCAGAGAAAGTGTGTGTGTGTGTGTGTGTGTGTATGTATCGGGTTTGGAGAGGGAGGAAGTAAATGAAATGGAACAAAGGAGAAGAAATTAGAAGGACACGTGGAGCTTATATGTTAAAAGAGGAGTGTGATATTTTTACTAGGTATTTTACTATCTTGCCCTTCTTTTTATAACTGAAGATATTTTTAACTAGGGGCAGATATTATTTTTTTCATTTCCCTTTTTCTATTTTTCTCTTAAATGATAATTTTACTTACCATTATCATTTAGAAATAGTCATGAATTTATCCCAAAATAATTTCTTTAGATATGCTTTAATTTCCAAATTTATTTATAAGACTTTTTAAATATCAAACAATACCCCAATGTCCCAAATAATACCTTATTTAAATTTATCTTCTAGCTATTTTTCCTTAATTAATGGAGAAAATAAACCTTAGAAATTATTAAAAATACATTTGACCTCAAGAATTTATTCATAAGGCTTTTTAATTTTTAAATGACGCTCCACGATTCCAAATAAATCCTTACTATCCCTTTTCTCCAATTTAAGTTTTATCTTTCAATTATTTCTCTTTGTTTCTTAAAGAAAATAAGCCTTAAAAATTATTGAAAATGCCTAAACATCATAAATTTATTTATTTTAATGCTTTTTTAATATTTTAATAATATCCCTAAAAGCTTAAATAATTCCTTATATTTATTTTTAAATTTTGGGGTGTTACACAGTTCAACTTAATTTAATGTTCAGCTGTTCAGAGATATTAATGCTAAATATATATAGTACGAGTTTCTTGTTTGGGAGTTAAGAATGATTTATATATTGACATTTCCGAGGCCTCAAGGCAAATTAGAAAAATTCTTTTACTGTTTTTATACCCCATCCAATTATTAATATAAGATCAAGTTGATATTTTTAGATATATTAAAGTTGTAAAATAAACCACTTTATAATACCTATATTTATAATTGTTGTCCAAAATTAATTTACAGTGCTCATAAATTAATACTATAATCTAATTACATGTATCATGTATTATGATTGAGTAGCTTATTTTGAAACCTTAACATCCCTAAAGAAAGCAAGCTTGATATGTTAGAGGGAAAGCAACATAAGTCATGTGGTGAGGAGGATGTTGCCGTACGTGTAGTTCAATTTTATTTATTTATTTGGCCAGAGTGTAGTTCAATTGAAGTTGAAGGATAGACGGAAATTAATGAAATGTGGTGCACCAAAGTACAAAACAATGTTAGATATGAAGTCTCAGTAATAAATTTCACTGTGGTCCCTGGAGTTCGTTGATATGATGTGAGTCTGTTCATTAACTGATGGACTCACCCGTCTTAAAGTACTTAACAACTAACATTCATCAATAGGCTACGTAGGAGAGCATTTTTGAAGGGCCGCCAAAAATTTAGGTAGCCCCGACTTCTGTAACGTTGTTGTAACCCACTCTTCACTGTATCTTGTTTGTAAGAATATTAGGCATGCATGCATGGGGTGTGACCGTATATCGTTAATATCCATGTAAATTAAATCACTATTAGGAAGTAATTATAGATACACAACAAATAAATCTCACATAGGAAGAAAAGATGGATATGATGCCGAGGGAAAAAGGAATCAATATGTCGGAATGTTTCAAGTTATTTACACCTGAGGGCTGAACCTCTTAGCCTATGTTTGGAATAGCTTCTCCAAAGAAGCTCGGCAAGACTGAAGAAGAAGTGAAATTTTTGTTTTTTTTTTGTTTTGTTTGGGTTCATCTGATAAAAGAAGGATTTTTGGGTTAAAAGGACTTTTGAACAGTCAGAAGTAAATTTTTTTGGCTTTTGGCTTCTGGCTTCTGATGGGTCCCACGCCTTTTGTTATGTATCATTTAATAAAGTGGATAGAAAAATTAGACTATTAGATCCCTGAAATTCTCAAATAAGATATTTTATTTTAATCTAAAATTTCCTTTTTATCTCCAAAAAATTAGCATAATAATCTTTAACTATTTTCTCCCGCAATATCCTCCTTTGAGCTAATAATATTATTTTGTTAAAATTATTTTCCTTAAAATAAGGGATAAACTAAGACTTTAATAAGAATATATGTATTATTTAATAACAGTAATGTCTTTTTTGGTAATTTTTCATCTAAACTTGCTTTTCAAAATAATCATCTAAATATGTTTCAAAAGTCAGATTGAAAAAAAGTCACTTCTATCATCACAAATCCAAACATAAATCACTTCACACAATTTATTTGACTTTTATCCAATCTTTCTTCTAAAAAAGTCCTTATAAAAAAAAAAAACCTAAACACACCCTTATTCCTAACTAGTTTCGCACGTACCCATTCAATTCAATATCGGCTAAACCTCTTGCAGGCAAACAAAAATATATATATCGGCTAAACCTCATAGAGACGGCTAAACAATATAGAATCTTTATCATGTAGTAATAATTGGAACATATCACATGTATCTACCAAAGCTTTTTTACTATTTATATCTTAACCCCAAAGCTATTGGGCTTGGCCTAATCCACCAAGGGTGGATCAGGCTATTTTCCAACACTATTTTTATGGTTAGCATTTTGTAGGCATTTATGGATTTAAAGCGGATGGGCGTCCAACTCCAATAATGGGTTATTATAAAACCAAGAGATTGAGCCCTTAAGAATACCATATCCTCCTTCTGGTTATAACTATAGGGTCTATTTGGAGAGTTGATCGACCCTAAATAGGGGATCTAATTCTAATTTTTATCAACTTCCTTGCCAAATTATCCCTATTAGTACTCCTTCCAACAATAAACAAGTAAGGGAATAAGGGAAAATGATCGGGGTGTTTTTGAAAAAACATAACATAATAATATAACTAACATCTTTAATTTAATTAAAATAATTAAATAGGTTTTCTATTTAGAATCGGAGTGAGAAACATAGATGCAAGAGTGGCCTAATTCTATTGTGCTGGGCTACGGGGTTAAACTTACATAGTTGTTGTTTTCGGGAATTTTAGATTTGGGTTCATGGATGGATGTTTGATGCTCTTAAGTTTTTAATTGTGAGGTTATTGTTGGTATTTGGTGTTTGTATTGGGGTTAATTTAATGTGTCTGTCAGAGTGTTATGTTAGGTTCTTACTTGCCTGTTTGGCAGTTATTTGGTGGTTGATGCAATTTTTAATTCTACAGTCTAAATGTCCTATTGCAATCATGGTGCTGCATACACTACTACAAAAAGTATTTTTAACGTCACAAATTTTGGGGGTTTCCACGTCACTTTTTCAGGGGACATTGAAACAAGTGACATGGAAAATGGACTTTTAACGTCACATAAATAAGTGATGTAGAAAGTCAGAGAAACCACGTCACACATAATATTAGATGTGATGTTGTAAGTTTCTCGGAGGAAACCACGTCACACATATATTCTGTGTGACGTTGTTTCTTTTTTTTTAAAAAAAAAGCATTTTTAATTTTTCTATTCCCCGTTGATATACATTGCAAATGTCTAAATGCAGGTCAGATAATACATACACAAAATTCAATAAACCACCGAGCACTCCGGCAACTCCCCCAGATCCGCAAACAACGACTCATCCTCCTCCCTCATCGGCAAAAACATCGACGCCACGTCACTATCCTCCGCCGCCATAATCGTGCTCTCCATAACCGCCGCCGACGTCCTCTCCATCTCTCCAAACCACCCTAATTCATCCGCCGTGCTCATCAGCGAACCGTCCCCGATCTCCGAAAACCTCTCCTCCGGCTCCGGTTCGCGCTCGACCCGGTCCGCGGCCGGTTCGACCGGAACGACAGCGCTTTTGTTGCTGCTGGCGGCGGAGGATTTGTTGTGGTGGTGGTTATTACGAGATGTGGGCCATGGGTGGTTGTGTTCGGAGGAGTAGGTGACGACGATCATGGTGGGGTCCACACGGCTCCTTTCCACTTGTTTCCTTGCGGGGCATCCCTTTGAACTGCTGCATCGGTAATATTCTACTGAGACTCCCGAAAGGGTTGAAACCATCCGTACACAGTCCGAGACGAAGGTTCCTCGGCTCACCACCAAATTCAGGAAACATGGAATCTATCTTCTTCCATTGAGGAGAATCAGCAGGATGCCGGAGATATCTTCCATCGGATATTCTCTCATCACAATGCCATCTCAATTTCTTTGCTTCTGCCTCATTTGCAAACAAGCGTTTAAACCGTGGAACAATTGGAAGGTACCACATTACCTTCAAAGGTATCCCTTTCTTTGATCCATCATCATCACCAACGGCATCCTTCCTCGGTTTGTACCTCGAAGTATGACATTTTGGACACTCTTTTAGGCCCTCATACTCTTTCCTGTATAACACGCAATCATTAGGGCAAGCGTGTATCTTCTTATACTCCATGCCCATCTTGCTTAGAACTTTTTTAGCCTCGTACATGCGCTTCGGAAGCACATTGCCTGCCGGGAACATATCACTCAAAGCTTCAAGCATCTGTGAGAATCCCGCGTCTGCCCACCCATTTTCTGTCTTTATTTTCAACAATTTCAGGACGCCGGTTAACCGAGTATACTTAGTACACCCCGGGAACAACGGTGTCTCTGCATCACTCCTCAACTTGTCGAACTCATGGACCACAGAAAATGACTCCGCCCCAATGTCATTAATCATCTCGTCCATTCCATCATCACAAACACCATCCACCGCTTCTTGTACATTTTGTGACGGGCACGCATGTACGGTACTTCCCAATTCCCCATGCCAAAGCCACTTCTTATAACGGAGATTAATCCCATCACAAAGAAGGTGATCCCTTATATCATCAATGCTCTTACGATAAGCATTTGCACACTTCACACAAGGGCAAAGATACATGCCATTCTTACTGGACACGTTTTTTTTGGCAAATTCAATAAATTCTTCCACACCCATCTGATACTTTTTAGTGGTTCTCAATGCATGCATCCAACTACGATCCATTCTGTTAAACCTATACCGTCTCCAACAAACTAGTCAAGTTTATCTCACTACATTATTAGGAAGAAATGGGCATGCTATGCATATCTTCACTTCATGCAAATTTTTTAAAAAATTTGGCAAAGCCTCCTCTTGTAAATGTGACATCCAAAAATTACATTTACAATCCAATTTCACTCCAGTAATTTGAAGTGATTTATAGAAGCAAAACCAGCATGTAAAATGCAACAAAGGAACAAGCAACAATGCAACGAAATTCATGACGATTTTAGTAGCAACAAGATCAATTAGACAAAATAAATCTTCAGCAATTTGAGAACAAAAACCAATAGCAAACCAATTTACAAGACTTATAAAACAGTTTGGCAAGTATGCAATATTTGCAGCAACTACAACGTAACAGCATTTGCAAACCAATCTACAATTGAACATTAAACATTCTATGGCAGACCAATTTACAAGACTTACAAAACCATTAAATATTCTATGGCATTTTTTGCAATTTACAATTGAGAAAAAAAAAGGCAGCAGATTTAATTATCAGGAAAAAAAAAGGAAAAGAAGGAACCTCGATGAAGTGAAGCTGTGAACGGAGGCACAATTGAAATTGCTGAACCCGATAAGAGGAAATCAGAGCTGAAAAAAACTTTGAACAAGTAAAAAAAAAAAGAACCACATAGATAGAATTGCATATTTAATTACCAACCAGCGAAGTTTTCAACAGATATATTGATGAAAACAGCAGCTATTTCAGTACCTGTTAAAATTTGATGAAATACACATAATCAACAATAATTTAACATAAATGAGAAAGCTAAGGATATATAAGGTGCATGCATGAAAGGCATAACGTCACTAAGCTTTATGCCTATGTCTCATTTTTTTTCCTCCTCCAAAAAACGATTTTTTAGAATTAAAGACCATCAAATATGCATTAGAATAATAATAATTTATAAAAACAGAACTAATGAAAAATAATCACAGACGCAAGATAATCAAATTAAAAAAAGAAAAGGATTTTTCTAACCACATACCAAACGAATCATTAATTGTTCAACCATGGCAATTCAGAACCAGAGCTTATAAAATTGAAACTACCAGAATATATATACACTTCAAGGTTAAGATAAGAAACTCAAGCAGAAAGAAGAAGAACGTACCAATTCCTATGAACAAAGCAAAGAACCATTTCACCACCAACAAATAGCCCACATTACAGCTTCCCTCTAAGCTCCTATCAATATCAAATTACAGAAAAAATAAAGATTTGATTCTGAACTATAACAGAAACCGAAATAGCAATAGCAAGAAGAACGTACCAATTCTCAATGACTTCATAGTGTGGGGGGTTTGTGTTGGGGGGTGGGGGTGTGTGGCCGTGGGGGTGTGGGGGTGTGTGTGTGGCCGTGTGTGTGGGGGTGTGAGTGTGTGGCCGTGTGTGTGTGGGGTGGGGGTGGGGGGGTTGTGTGGCCGGGTGGGGATGGGGGGTGGGAGGTGGGGTTGTGTGGTCGTGTGTGTGTAGGGGGTGGGGGTGGGGGGTGGGGGTGGGGTTGTGTGGCCGTGTGTGTGTGGGGGGTGGGGGGTGGGGGTGGGGGTGTGTCCGTGTGTGTGGGGTGGGGGTGGGGGGTCCGTGTGTGTGTGGGGGGGTGGGGGTGGGTCCGTGTGTGTGGGGTGGGGGTGGGGGGTCCGTGTGTGTGTGGGTGGGGGGGAGGGTTTGGGGGGGTCTCGGGGTGGGGGTGGGTGGGTGAGCTTTGGGGGGGTGTGTGGTGGAGCTGGTTCGTGTTTTGGGGGGGGTTGAGAGCTGAGGGTCTTTTTTGTTTGGGAGGGGGGGCGGCGGGAAGGGGAAAAATTGGGGGCGGGAAAAATGAAAAAAAAAGGGTATTCCACGTCACACCACATTGTGGTGTGACGTGGAAACTAGGATACAACGTCACACCACATGTGGTGTGACGTTGAAACCCAGGTTTCCACGTCACACCACAATGTGGTGTGACGTGGAAAACCCCCCTCCTGCCTTTTTTTTTCATTTCCCTACCCCCATTTTTTCATTTTTTTCAGACACTTTTAACGTCACACTAAAATTTTAGTGTGACGTGGAAAAGTTTCAACATCACACTTAATTTTAAGTGTGACGTTGTTTCTTTTTTGTTGATTTTCAATGTCACATTTTTAAATAAGTGACGTTAATTGGTGACATAAAATGGGCTTTTGTAGTAGTGATATGTTTTGCATACACATGCTCTATTCAAGGGCTATTGATAATCACTACTGTATACACTTACGCTTGTCATGATGGGTGAGAGTGTGATTAACTCTATAATCAATGCTTAGATGAATTAAAAATCACCCTGTATTGTAAACAATACACACTTACAAACGTTAAGTAGAGTATGAGTTGAAAGAAGGCATTCCCCAATTTTTTTCTTCTTTACTTGTGCTTTGATTCTTCAACAATTTATGATTTCTAGTGGACCTCTCAGTAAGATTCGAACCTAGATGAAGTTCTGACAATCTTTCAGAGAAAAAAGAACGAATTGATTTTGTAGGATTTCCATGATATTCTTTGATTCCTTCCGGAAGCAAATGATTTCTCACGTTCTGTGAATAGCCGGGAATTGACAATTTAATGTTTCATGCCATGAGGACTATGAGATTTATGTTTTCTTTGAAGAACTTCTAGTTAGATGCTTTAACATTTGCATCATATGGAAAATGGAAAAAAAACGAGCAGCCCAAAGCATGAGGCTTTCACCTAGTAGAGTTTGGAGAGGGACAGGTGTGCATAGCTTGGTCCGTACATCAGAGATATTGATTCTAGAATTTGAGCATGTGATCTATCACATTTACATCATATAGTGCATAGTATGTATTATGAATGACTATTGTATTAAGTATGAGGTTTCGGATTTGAGTCTAGGTAAATACTTTTGAGACAACTACTTTTATTCGAGGTCCAATCACTCTAAACCTAAGATTAAGATTAATCAATAACATTAGTTGTGAGGGTAATTCATTTATGAAAAATAATATTGCATCACCTAGCGAATTTATGTATAATATTCTTCATTTGTTTGATATATTGTGAATGAAGCTTATTTTCAATAAGTGGACACGAAACAGTTTGACGCTACAAACATGATCAAACTTACAACCTCCATTTTCCATTGGAGTTTTAATGTCATTAGGTTGTTAAGTCATTGAAATTCATCCATAGATATTTGAGCTAGGTGTAGACCAACTAAATTATAAAGTAGATGAACTGTATTCGAATCCTTTTGTTCAAAAAGCCCCTTATTAGAGAGAGGATCACAAAGTATTGATTTAGATTAATCAGTTGCTCATATATTTGATAATAAGATTCATAAAAAGCGTCGGTGATATGCGGGAGTACCCACAAGGTTATAGAAAACAAGACCATTGACTGTCTAAGTGCCTTTAGAAAGGGATGTAAAATGCCCAATGTCATCAGCTTTTTTTGTAGTTTTGTGTATGGGTGGAGTGGGTACAAATTAAAGCTTGACGAGGACTCGGAATTACCTCAAGCAACATTTCCTCTAACAATTGGTGTCTGTCTGTATTTTATCGTAAACGCCTCCAATATTTACGGGGCAAAAACGCCAAAAGATTTTAATCTTAAAAAATATAATTACATATCATGCCTCTCATACGAACACCTAGCCCTTAGAATTTAGAACCTGATATACCATTTAAGTATTTCTTAATTCTTAATTCTTTGAGCGGTTGAGCGAACCATTTCTATAATATTTTAATGAACCTTTTAATCTCATTCCATATACATCGCCCGTGACCACAAAAAAAAAACACTATCTAGTGAATTCCCAACATATATATATGTGTCCCTCCCTTCGTCTGATCTCAAACTCAGTACGTAATCTCTCTTGGATTTTCAGCCTAATATAAGGCTACATGTGATTATTGGTAATGTTGTGTTGTAACTTTAAGACTCACAGTCTCTCCAAATTCAACGCTTTCAAACAATTATACATTCACATGTAACATTGTTCTGAGAATATGATTTAAATATTAAAAAGAGAAAATTACCTTTAATTGCCAAATAAGACAATTTGCTATGACAAAACCTCCTCAAATCCACAAATTATTATGAAATACAAGAAATCTAATGCCCCGTTTAATACGATAGAAGAGTTTTTGATGGAACTATAAGTGAAAATGAAAGTTAAACTAAAAGTGGAAATGGGGGGTGGAAGTGATCATCTAAAGTGTGTTTGGTGTGCCAATAAAAGTGAGATATAATTTTTAATCAATTTAGGTATTTTTAAAGAAAAATACCAAAAAGCCCCTGCCTAAACACAAAAGCCTTCCCCATTGATAGAACCTTTCCCTGGAGGAAGAAAACCACCGATAACCAAGGCTTATAAACAATCAACATAATCAAGAAAAACAATCAGCCATGCATCAACAATAGAAGAGCAGTGATTTGAAAACATAATTAACAATAAAAATATATATAAAAGGATTCATTTGAAGAAGCAATTACACATTCACGATGAAAAAGTTCAACCATATCTTCTGCAACCATCTTCAAAATCCTAGATTCATATTTTTAAATAAAAGTTCATATTTCGAATTCAACAACCCATATCCATTGAGAGAGAGATAGAGAGAGGCAACGAGGGGGTAAGTTTGATGACGGCCTCCCAGGTTCGAGCGCAAACAGAAATATGCTAAAGCAGATCCTAAAAAAGGGAGGTGAAAATCAACGTTGGGTATGAAAAACGGAGACGATGGAGGTTAATGACGGGGTCAACCATAAATGATGAGATGTAGATCCAAGAATCTTAGGTTAGAGATCAAAGAAGCTTGAGATGTGAAGACGGTGACGGCGATGGATTTCGGAGATGGTGACAGCAATGGGTGCCGGAGACGGTGACAGTGACGACAATGGGTGTCGAAGATGGTGACGGCATTGGGTACCAGAGATGTACTAGCGTTTGTCATCGTGACATATTTGAGAGTAAAAAAAGTCTGGATATTTGAGTTCCATGGAAATTGTTACAATTCCATGGGGTAGGGGTTGGAATCCACTTCCATCATTTTTTATGGAAGTGAGTTCCATTAAAATCTGGGTTCCATCATAACAAATAGACAAAGTAGTGGAATACAGTCATACACTTCTACTTCCACTTCTCTCTCATGAGTTTCCTTCTACCAAACGTAGCATAACGGTAAGATATTTCAATTGTAAAAAGATGTTATTGTCCTTTCCCTCATTCAAACACCGTTAACTACTTGCCGATGTCAATAACACTATCACACTTGTCAATACATAGTCTTTAACTTGCCATTTAATAAGTGAAGACATTTTTATTTTAGATGACAAGCAAAAGAGCATGTATTCACAAGTGATGAAATATTATTGAGGACAATATTGGGTGTGTTTGGATGGACTTATGAAAAAGTGACTTATATATAAGTGAGATTGAAAATAAGTCAAATTGAAAAGAAGTCAGATTGTATAATGAGATTTATGTTTGGGTTAGCTGTGAAAAAAATGACTTATTTTCTATAAGTTAGATTGTATATGTTTCGGTAAGTTGTAATTAGATGTGAAAAATAAGCCAGACTTTGTGGGCCCTACCTTATAAGTGACTTATAAGTCAGAAATAAGCTCTTTTAAACGGCTTATAGCTTATTATAAGTTACTTATAAGTCAGATTAACAATAAACTGAAACAAGCATGCAAAATAAGGTACCAACAAAATAAGTTACTTTTACCCCAAAATAAGCACTTATTTTTTTGTTTTAAGTCGAGCCAAACATGCTCAATAACAATTTGTTATGACAATTGACCGAAGATAAGAGTAAAATCTCTCTCTTTACAATTAAAATCTCTTGGCTCATGTTTTGAGGGACTTTTTAATATTGAGATGGTTTAGTTGAGCTGAGTCTGATTAGGACCTGAGTGGAATTTCTACTTTCTATTAATGCTCTTAAGTCAATTGGCCCATTTATAACCTGAATGCCATGCTTAGAACCTCACACGTAAAGTTAACATGGAAAAGCAAAATTCATAGTGGTTAATAATAAAAGGGACCCACACATGAAGAAAAGAATCAACATCTTGGAGCGTGAGTGAACGTCGATCCGACGTGTCGTTCATAGGAGCCACAAACACAGGCATCACCTCTGAGCCTGAGATCACGAAAAGTGGAAAAAAGTCCCCTCACATAGATATCACCCCGTGAAAGAGTCTCATGTGACAGGTTCAGACAAACCGCTCATGGCCTATTGTCTTCCACAGTTTCCATTTTTCTCGTCTATAAAACGCACCGCACACCTTACTTACGTACGTCGCCCATTATATACTCATTCACAATTTCACAAATACAAGTTTTAAGCTCTTTTCCTTCTTGGATCGGCACAAAACTAAAGACATATATAGCATTTGGTGAGTAGTCTCTGGCTATGTTTCATTGTTGTCAAAATGAGTTTGTTTACTGGTATGTCTCTTTGATTTTTGAATTTGAGTCTTTTGTAAAAAACAATTAATAGAGTGATGACTCATTGCGTGCATGTGGATTTGTGGAAGCTGCTTTTGTTTTTTTTGTTTTTGGTTTTGTTGATATGGTGAAATATATTGATGAAAAGGGTTGATGACCCGTGAATAAACAATTCTGTTGTCACGGCCTACTTTTATGGCCATACATGAAGGAGCTAGCTACCCAACAACAAAGAGTCACGAGATTGATTCTTCTCTCTCACACACCCATCACCCAAATCTTTAATACCCAAAATTTCATATGAATTGTGTCCAAAGGCTTATCAGGGTCAAAACATAATTGTCTCCATTTTTTTTTTCAACAATTGTCTCCAATAAAGAGTACTTACATACGTATTTATATGTCACGTACTAAAAAAGATTCTGAGTTGAGTTCATGGCTCATCAATGCCATTTTCTCCAAGTTAAGAAAACATTTATAGATGTATTTGCACATCACCTACTAACAAAGATCGGACATATATAGGAGATGAAATTTGAACCTTTTAAGTTATGAATCAGCTCCTTACCGACTGTGTGTAAATTTATTGGCCCATCACCCACATTAATTCACTTTGAAATTGACACTTCGCTTCTTTATTCCCTAGTCCCTACCCAGCAGCCCTCACGAGCCCCACTTTTACCAAACTATTGCTCATCAATAGCATTCCATCTTCGTCCATTTGGTATGCTCACGTGCTTCACACACACACACACACAGTTACTGGACACGTAGCTATGTATTATACTCTCTGAATTCAATTAATCACCACTAATTTTTCTTAAAACAATCCCTCTATGCGCTTGTGAGTGACAGATCACAGAGTAATAAGTTGTTATTAATACTATATGATTGAATATGCCCTCATGAATTAATAAGTACTATGGTTTGAATCTCAAAGCTAGCCAGTTAATTAGCTGGCGAAGATATCAATTAGGAGCAAAACACTGATAATTTAACTCGTTGTGAATGCTTTGACGTGGGATTATGATTGAATATGGTTTTGTTATTAATATAGAATACAAACAGACATTTTTTTTATAAGGCTTATATTTCTCCCCCTCAGAAAGCTAAATTTAGGTGTTTATCTTCTTCTGCAGAAACTAATCATTCCCTTTTAAGAAAGAGGTCAGATATATTTTGTCTCTGCTCATTATATGTATTCTCTGTAAAGAAAAATATTTCCAAATATTTGGAAGAACTTGTTATATATTTGTCTTATTTGTTATTATGGATTCGTCTATATGCACATATACTTGAAGTTTCTAAAGAGAATTGAAAAAGAAAACTCATATTTCCAGTTTCCGCATCGTATTAGTCGGTGTTATGATGCTATATATGAATAATTTGTTGTATCTAGTACCGATGGTGTGAGATTTTCTTTTAAGTATCTATATTATAGTTTTGTAATGAAATTTATAAAAAAAATATTAACATAAAATAAACGAGCATGCAAGGAGTTTTTTCACTTGATACTCCATAAAAAAAATTTTGAACCCATTTAATAGTGGCATGCAGTCCACTCAAATCCTCAGTGCATTATAAAATCAAGCAGTGTCATGGATATCAGCGTTTTGCATTGAAGTTTGAAATTTAAAAAGAGTCATACTTTACATTGTATGTATAATTTTTAAAATTTATAAACAACTGTCATAAAATATGCTAGCATGCATGGATTTTTCTTTATCCGACCCAATGTTTTAACTTTTCAATTATTCTTTTCTTTTTCTGCCAACAACTTTTCAACCATTCTAAAGGATATTGACTCCAATCATTTCGGGGGAATGTAACACAAGGAACTCTTCAATGCACTTTTTGAATTAGAGGCTATAAAGAATTGGAGATAAATCAAATCCTGGGTGCTGTGGTTGTGTTTTGTAGATGGTTTGAATTTAGTTATATTTTTATAATTTATATATGAAACGGCTTCTTATGACATTTACACCATTTAGAGGTACATAGACATTTTTTTTTTTTATAGATAGATAGATATATAAATTATTTGTGATTGACTCCTCTTGTCTTGTCCTATTTATAGGGCAGAGAGAGGAGGTTTTATTTGATCCTATTTATAAAGTATATCATTTAATTTTGTGTGTGAATATACAAATTTATCTTCCACTTATTGTTTGTTGACTTTGTTCTCATGGGGTGAAGTGGATATTTAATATGGATAAAGTTATAAAGTTGTTAAATTTCAAGGTAAAATTAATAAAATTTAAGGTTTTCCTTATTTTATGTGAAATATGTTAAAAATACCTTATAAATATTACCGCAGTTTAAAACAACTTGATGAAATATGATACAAAATGAAATCGTATTGCAGAATTCAGCACGATATTCTAGAAAACTTGGGCCTCACATTTCTTAAAAAAACAGAAATTCACGTATACTACAGTTGACGCAATGTAGGGGCATGGACCACAACAAAACCATTGAGCAATTTATAAATAAACTGAACAAAGAAAAATCAAAAGAAAACCTTTTTCCCCTGAAAAAAAGAAAACCATGCCAAAGCAGCAAAACAGAACATCTAAACGTTAAGAGTTGAGACCCTTTCATTCAACCACGGTTTGACACGTGTCATCCTGTGCTTTAGAATAACCTCATGAGCCATCTATATGTTCTGAATCATAAATATGAGCCTCTGCTTCAGGATGAAATGAAAACTTGCTAGTTAGACCATAGTCCCATCCTCATTCTTCTTTCTCCTTGATTTACTCCTCACATTATTTTCTTGCCCGTATACAGAACATATCTCCTCCTCATGGAACTCGTTCGTGCATTACTTGTTCTCTGCATTACTATGATTTTGTTCACCCACAATTGGAGAAATGCAGAAGGAAGATACCACAATCACCGTCCAAAGAAGCAGAAAAGCCCTGTTCATAATCATTCACCTCCTTCAAAATCTCCAAGTGCTCCTCCTAAACCAAGCCCACATGATCCAGGGCTTTCTACTTCCAGCTCTATTTTTGACGTAACATCCTTTGGGGCGGTCGGAGATGGTGCCGCGGATGACACTGCCGCCTTCATGGCTGCATGGAAAGCAGCTTGTGCAGTAGACTCAGGGGTGGTTCTAGCTCCTGAGAACTACCGTTTCAAAATCACTTCCACTATCTTTTCTGGTCCCTGCAAGCCTGGACTTGTGTTTCAAGTAAGTTTTGCCAGTTCAATTGAACTCTTCGTCTCTTCAAAAACATTACTTCTCTGGAAAATTTGATAAGAAAAAAGACTAATGTGCGAAATGTGAACAGGTGGATGGTGTGCTAATGCCTCCAGAAGGACCAGATTCGTGGCCGAAAAAGGATAGCCGCAACCAATGGCTTGTGTTTTACAAGCTTGATCAAATGACTTTCAATGGGACTGGAATTATAGAAGGCAATGGACAACAATGGTGGGAGCTTCCCTGTAAACCTCATAGGGTAATCTAATCACACTATCATGTCATTAACACATTGATCCCTCTATTTACTTTCCTTCCTCTTCCAAAAAGCTGATACACCCATATAACTGCCGATGTTAGTATTTATGGTAGACACAAATTATTTTCTTGAAATGCGCAATCTGTACCTTCCCCGATGAATTCTGTATTTAATTGATGTTGAAATGAAATTGAAACTCTACTAAATGAGAGTAAAAATGGAACTTTCAATTTCAGGGTCCTAATGGGAAAACATTGCCTGGACCATGTGATAGCCCAGCAGTAAGTAAATTTCTCAACTCAATTATTGATTATGAGCCCTTTCTTTCTCTCCCTAAACCGTCTTTTTCTCAGCAAAGTTCCTCACTTTTTTTTTACCTTTGATTTATAGATGATAAGGTTCTTCATGAGCTCCAATTTGGCGGTCACTGGTCTAAGAATTCAAAATAGTCCTCAGTTCCACATGAAGTTCGATGGCTGCCAAGGAGTTCTGATTGATAAGCTGTCTATCTCTTCGCCTAAACTCAGCCCCAACACCGATGGAATCCACATAGAGAACAGCAACACTGTAGGAATATACAACTCCATGATTAGCAATGGTACACACACAAAACAACAATGTTCCAATCACCACATATGCCAGTTTAGTACAGTGTTCCTATTCATGTTCAGATGTGTGGTTTCTTTTATAAAAAAACTATGATGATTTGGACAGGTGATGATTGCATTTCAATTGGACCGGGGTGCGCAAATGTGAACATAGAGGGCGTCACTTGTGGCCCTAGCCATGGAATTAGGTACCCTCTCTCACTCTTTTAATCACAAAAGAGTTAAATCTTAGTTTTTTACTTGTTTTTTTTTTAATATAAGTTATTTACTTTCAAACTATTAAAGCACATACAAAAAAGAATCTTGTTCAGGCAGATAATTTTCCAAAAAGGAAAAATGATGTGACTATGATGACTTTGAAATCCACTTTCAATTCCCGTAAAACCATGATCAATGTTCAAAGATTGGTGTTCCTTTTCTTTTCTCTACTACAGTTGGAATGGTCCAAATCAGGCAACAACATCTTTTGGTAGCTAGAATCATAACCCAAAAAAAAAAAAAAAAAATTAACCCTAAAATGATATATCCACACGACCCCCCTTTTTCCTCAATCGTTTTGTGCTGTATTATTACAGCCATGAAACAAGGGAAAATCATAAAAAAATTCTTTTCAATTTGCAAAATTCTAATAACAACTTCATGATAAGTATTAACAACTCAAAATTCTTTATTTGGGATTTTACAAATTGGAGAATATTTTTTTGTAATTTTCCCATGAAACAACCATACCCAAAAATACATAAACTACAGAATCTGAAAAAAAAAACACAAAAAGAGGTAATAGAATGAATATATGTGTATTACTTTGTGCAGTATTGGAAGCCTGGGAGTGCACAATTCACAGGCATGTGTGACAAACCTAACAGTAAGAAACTCAATCATAAGGGAATCAGACAACGGGCTACGAATCAAGACATGGCAAGGAGGGATGGGATCAGTGACAGGGCTAAGATTCGAGAACATCCAAATGGACAACGTATTAAACTGCATAATCATAGATCAATACTACTGTTCATCAAAGGAATGCCGGAATCAAACGTCGGCGGTGCACGTAAACGACGTGTCGTACAAGAGCATAAAGGGCACATACGACGTCCGTACGCCTCCGATTCACTTCGCTTGCAGCGACACCATTGCTTGCACAAACCTGACGTTATCGGAGGTGCAGCTTTTGCCGTACGAAGGGAAGCTTCTGGACGATCCATATTGCTGGAATGCGTATGGGATTCAAGAGACTGTGACTATACCTCCGCTTGATTGCTTGAGACAAGGCGATCCTGACACTGTGGGAGAGCTCTCTGCTTATGAATGCAGCAGCTAGAGGAAGAAAAGATTTGAATTTGATTGTTCTTATAGAGGAAATTGATTGATGATTGTGAGTCTTTTTTTTTTTTTTAATGATTTTGTGTCTCTAGGATTCATCCCTTTATGGGTTGTTTTAATCCCTTATTGTGTGATGAGGATTGTTCCAATAGATTGGTTAGGTATGTATATCATATAATGTTTCATTTGGATCAAAAGGGGGATTTGGATTTGGACCTGGACCAAATTCATTATTCAGACACATAAAATTTAATGGATTTGGATTTGAAATAAATTTTGTATTATAATTTTTTTGAATCTCAGATGCTTAGTATACCTTAATAATTTTAAGATAAAGCTTACATTTAGGTTCAGTTCAACCAGATCACCATTTACTAAGTGCCATGTGGATTTTGCACCACGTTAACATTAACAGCGCCAGAGTTATATTCATACTTAAGGTAGATCAAGGTTAATCCCTTCTCAGACGTTCAAAGATTCCTACAAGATCATTATCATGCAATCCCCTCCACTTTAACCTACATCCACCAATCTCTCCACCACTTCGAATCCATTGTAACTGTCCAACACCACCTTTATGAATGACACTGATACCCCTCACATTGCCTTCACCATCAATTCATTCATCTCTTGTTGTTCCCTATAGTAATCGTACGCTGCATCTCTATTAGCCTTAACGAATGGCTCCTCCGTGAGTCCTTCATTGCCTTGTGAACCAACAACCACACTCGCATCAGCGCATCCTGTTTCACTCATCAATTGGATCTCCATTATGCACAAAAGTGCATCTTGTTAGGTTTTTTCAAGTCAATGGGGAATGAGTGGTCTGGGACATTAAAAGATGGATTTGCGTGAGGGCGAGAAGGGAGATGGAGGGACGGATGGATATGGAGAGATCGGATCTTAGGAGATTGAGAGAGAAGCGGAGTTCTTAGGTGACGGATGAAGAGCCGGATGATGTTGACATTGACGTGGTGTAAAGTTCACATGACACTTGGTAAATGGTAAACTGGTTGAAATAAACATAATGCATTGAAGGTGAGTTTTCTCCTTATTTTAAATCTCAACCAATGTCTTTCTAAGACCAGCCAAACATGGGGCAAGTCACACATGTGAGAAGTGGCGGCTTGGAAGCTATCTATTAAGGTTCATTTCTGTTGAGATCAAACTACTTCGCTGCATGTTAAAAAAGTTTGAACATTTGAGGAAACAAATGTTTCAAAATTAACGCCTTATATTTCGAAGGTAACATGATTTTCTCACATGTTTGAAACAAGGGATAGGGGCCTAAAATACCCCCAGAGTATCCACCAAGGGCATTGGGTGTCTGGAAGTTTTTAAAATGGCAAATATACTCTGGAAGTTAGAAAAATAAGGCAATTACGCCTACCTTGATGGAAGCCCATACACCATTCGCCATGGTGGAATTTTTTACCATGTAGGCGATCCATGTTAGATTATTTGTGCACGTGTCAAATGTCATCCATGTTGGATCCATGTTTTTAAAACCGCATAACCCCATAAGACCATACTTCATTTAAAACAAATCTCCAAAACCCCCCACCCTCTAAGCTTGACAAATTCGAAAGGAAGAAGACGGAGGAAGGACTTAGGCCGATTAGAGCAGAGAAAAGGGGGACTCCACTTCGTTAATAGCGCATGTAGGCAGGCAAAGGCTGGCATTTGTTAGAGGTCGTAGCGCGAAGATCGAGACATGGGATGTATCAGCAAGGGTTAGCCATTCCGGCTTGTTAGCTCCAGTTCAAACTTCATGGACAAAGCAAAACCCTGGTAGGAGGTTTTATGGCTGTAGAAATTTTCGGCAGGTTTGGTTTGTGAACAGCAGATTCATCAAAGTAAGTTGTGGATTTGATGATATTGATTTAATGTGTTTTGAATTTGTAGGAAGGTGGTTGTGGGTTTTTTCATTGGATTGACTAGGAAATTGGAGAGAGGTTAACACAAATTATAAACGAGCTAATATGTCATGTTAAGAGGCTGCATAAGGAGAATTTGAAACTACTGAGAGGAGAAACTGTTTCACCTACTAACATTGAAACATATTTGGTTCCATAGCTGTTTAAATGAAGAAGAATGAAAGAATGTTGAAGCTGACAATGGTTACATTGAAACATATTTGTGAACCGTTTTTTGTAGTTAGAAGTTAGGCAATTGTCATGTCTGTAATGGGAATGGATGGGTTTTGAACAAAATATGGGAAGGGATGTGTTCTCAACTCTTTGTAACTTTGTTGTTGAAATTGAAATTGAAATGAATGTGACATTACAGAATTGTTGATGCCTAATCTTTAACTATATCCCACTTGTACACCACTGTATCATTGTATGATTAAATTGAAAGTCATAAAACCTTTTGAAAGTATAATATTTGTTTGACACAATTCATGAAGCACCTTATAGGTATTTATGATAACCCAATAAGCAAGTGTGTTTTTTCACAAGCTACAAATCATAAAGTTAAATAGAATGGAATCCAAAGTATTGACACAAATTAGGTAAAGTAGGAACAATGTTTTCCCACAATATATATCATTACAGCTAACAAAATATATCACATGTGTAATACTCCAAATTTTCGAAAATAGAAAATAAGAAATTATTTAAGATTCTAGGAATTTAACTAAATATTAAAAAGCATTGAAAAATAAATTTATGGTATTTAGGCATTTTTAATAATCCTAAGGCTTATTTTCTTTAAGAAATAAAGGGAAATAATTGGAAGATAAAATTTAATTTGAAGAAAAGAGATAATAAAGGTTTATTTGAGGTCTTGGAACGGTATTTAGAAATTAAAAAGCCTTATAAATAAATTTATGAGGCCAGGTGTATTTTTAATAATTTTTAAGACTTATTTCATTTATTAATTGAGGAAAAATAGTTGGAAGAGGGATTTAAATAAGAATATATTTAGAACCTTGGGATAATGCTTAATATTTAAAAAGTCTTATAAATAAATTTGAAAATTAAAGCATATCTAGATAAATTAGTTTGGGAGTGAATTTAGATAAATTTAAAAATGGTAATGGTAAATAAAATTATCATTGAAGGGCAAAATAGTAAAGGGAAATAAAAATGACAATATCTGTTCCTAGTTCAAAATATCTCCAGTTGAATAAGGAGGGGCAAAATGGTAAAGTACCTAATTAAAATATCTAATTCATACTTCAATTATATACTCCCACGTTTTCAGCTTTCATTCACTCTCCCCTCTCTCAAACCCGTCATCCCCTCCGTCCTCACTCTCTCCCTCTCGTGCTCTCTGTTTCCTCTGTTCCTTGCGTCTGCAATCGACGATCAGCGGCGGACGGCGGCCGAAATTGCGACGGGAAGACGGCAGACGTTCAAGGGAAGCTTGGAGTAGCAGTGGGTAAGCCTATTTCCTTCTGATTTCTTCTCTTTCTGGTTCGATTTCGAGCAAGTTGAGGGAGCGATCCGAATTTCTGGTGGGTTCTTAAGGTTTATAAATTCATAGGAATGATGTTTGGGTTGTGTTTTCAATGATTTGGGAAGCGATTTTGAGTAGGGAAGTGTGTTTGGCCGATTTGTTCAAAAACCCCAAATCGAGGTACTGTTCCTCCGACGTGGTTCGTGCGATTTCTGGGTGGGAATCAACTGAAATCTTAATAGAACGTGATTAGGAGTAGTTTAAGCTCATGGAGTGTCATGTATGCTAAGATTTTTGAGGTTGGGTGAATTTGGGTATTTCTGTTCTTATTTCTCTGTTCTGTCGATTCTCTTGCTGGCTGAGGAATATGTGCATATGTGATTTTGTTCCTGTTAGTGGTGAAGAAAGGAATGGATTGATGTTGATTAGAATAGGAAGTTGTTTTGTTTTCTCCTTTTCTGGTTGTTCTGGCCGGCGGTTCATAGGAAGAAGAGGAAGAGAAATAAGATTGATGTTATGCTCTATTTGTCACTGGTTGATTGTATAGTTTTAAGTGACTGCATGTTTGATTTCTTACTAGGAAACGATTCTGAATTTGATTGTTTCCAACTCTGTTTCTATTTTTATTACTGCCGTGTTTGACCTGGATTCTTAGGGGAAGAGTTTTGAAGGTACTGAAAAGGTTTATAGATATGAAGCATTGGTAGAATTCTAAGTTTGAGAGGCTTGACGGTGGATATTCTTGTGATTTCTCATTTGTTATGAAGATTAATTGGAACAGGGGAATATAGTTATATGCAAAAAACTGAGTCTTAGGTGATTCAAGTGTCAAATTTTGGAGGTGTTGAGCGTTGGGGTAAGTTACTAAATGAGAGGTTCAAAATGAAACTTTAAAAGTCTCTAACTTAGACTAGAAGTGAGAGTAAATGGATAAATTGATACAATGATTCGAACTAGATGCTTTGAGAATTTATTTACAAGATAAATGTGTTCGGAAAGTAATGCTTCTGCTTTAGAATTAAACTATTAGGATAAAAGGAAAAGTCCAACGGTTCTCTAAGTCAGAATTTGGATGGTCAACAGTGATGTATATAGTTTGTTGTCGGAAGACATGGGCCTGAAATTATTAAATAACAAGTAACATAAGTAGTTTAGCTTAGGAAGTCATTAATAGTTGAATGGTTTGGGGTTCTTAGGAATGACAACTTGTTAATGGTTAGGTGGGAGAATTAGTTATAGTTAAACAAATGTCTTTGAGCCTTAAAATAAAGATCAAGTTAGTTCAATAGGTAAGAATTGTTTAATCGAGGTTTAAGTTTGAGTTGGAACTGATTTTGTGCCTTATTGGTTTATGTTTTAAAGATTGGAAGTGTTGATGTTGAGCTCTAGTTTAAGATCTGATGATTAAGGCATTAGGAGATTGAAATAAAGATTGGATTATGGTGATTTCGTTAGACTTGAATGGTTTGTAATTAGGACTAGTAATGTTGAGGAATTCATGATCATGTACTGTTTGGTATTGTTGAGTATATTGGGAGTTTTGTTAAGTAATCTGGAATTTTCTAGATTCTGTGAGGACTTTTGAAAGCTCATATATTCCTTATAGAGAAGGTGCTGCTGTTTGGAATATGTTTAAGAGGTAGGAACTGGTTATTATTGTTGATGATTTAAGTATGCTGTTTTAATGTCTCTAAGATAAAGGTTTGAACATGGTTTTATAGTTG
Organism: Mimosa bimucronata; assembly: GCA_037074515.1. Lineage (NCBI taxonomy): Eukaryota > Viridiplantae > Streptophyta > Magnoliopsida > Fabales > Fabaceae > Mimosa > Mimosa bimucronata. Next base: position 35,721,101 of record CM073444.1, read on the forward strand.
GAAGATTTAGGTAGGAAGTATGATCGGGAAATCTGAAATTATTTCCTAAGTTTAATGGATATTGCTATTTGGATGTTTGAGGTATTAGATAATTAGTTATAAGGAAATGCAACATGTTAAGTATTATTGGGAATTTTCGGAAGTATGTTCTGGGGGTCTTAATTCATAATTCAATTTGAACAAGTAAAGTGATTTTGTTATGTAATATAAATGCCTCAAAAGTTAGAAATTTGGTTTATGAAATGTTGTTTGGATTCTACTCTAAGGGTTTGAATTTATGATTTCTTGATTGTATGAAACTAAGAATAAAAGTAGGATAGTAAGTGTTTAAATATATGGAATGTCTTTTAATGAATTGAATTGACTAAACTTGAAAATGATTTACATGGTTGATTGATTGATTTATTCTTGAAATTTTGTATAAATAAGAAATAAGGATATATATATATATAGGTGTGTTATGTATGTAAATGATTTTTAAAGAATATGGAAGTGTTGAATCATATTTATTAATATTCAATTTTAAGCTTTTGAATTTAAAGTGATGCTTACTGTTTAAAATCCTAAAAGGTGTAACAAGAATTCTATATTATAAAATCACCCCTAAGAGGCAATGAACCCCATGTGAGAATGTTTGGTTCTGTTTTGGTAAAGTATAAATGTAAAGTCAAAATAAGAATTTGTAATTTAGTGTTTCCAGTTATTGAATGAAGAATAGAAACTTTAAAGAATTATAGTTCACTGTTTTGAAAAGTCACATAATGAAGTGTTAAGATTAGTTAAAATAGTTGATGATTTTCTTTAGATATAAATTTTATAATTGGAGGTAATTACTATTAATGTGAAAGAAAAATATGGTCCTTAGAAATTTAATTTTGGTAAAGTAAATGGTTATATAGGTTATATGAAGTAAGTTGATTTAAAGTAATTAGGATATTTCTATGCTTGTGTATGTATTGTTTGATGATTAAAGTTAGAAATATTGATTTAAGAAATATATTAAAAAGGGAAGGGTAGAAGTATATAATATCATAGGAACGTGAGAGACGCTTAGTAACTACATGAAAGCATAGATATTAATTTCTTCTTTATTATATGTAAGTATAGGTCCTGATAGTGATATAGACGTAATGAGGCAGCGAAATGGAAAAGGACCAGTTAAGGTTGCAAGTTGCGGTACAGGTAGCAGTTTATTTCAGTAACAATTAAATTGCATGTATTATTTTGTAATAACTGTTGCATTTAGTTGGTAAGTTGTTATTCCTCAGTTGGAGTACTCCAGGCTTAGGTGGTTCGCTACCCCTTTGCCAAACCAGTTTAGTTATAACGAGATTGTTATAACGAGAAGTCCTGCAGGTAGAGCCTCCACTAGTTAACGAAAGTATCGTTATCAGTGGTTGGTAGGTGCGAATCGCACACAGATTAATATGAGTAAGACTATCATCATTTGGGCAGTTTTATGAAATATATACATGACAATACTAATATGATCATATATGTTAATGAAAGAAACTGCTATTGGGATTTTCAATCTCACTCTTTCCCCAAACATTTTCAGTACGCAAGATGTGGGAAGCTAGCTAGGAAGGAAGAGTAGAAGAAGAAATTAGGATTATAGTTGAGAAAGAAAAGGTGGTTAAATAATTTAGCGATATTATTTGTATATGTTGTAAGGATTAAATTATTAAATTAATAATAGGAAACATAGAAAATAGAATTGCATAAATTTATTATGGGATTTAAATTCCCTAAGTATTATGAGTATTAATAGACGACGAAAAATAGTTAGCATACTTTTAATTGTTTTATTAACCACTTTCTTTTACAAAAAGTTTTAAGTGGTTCCAATTTGTCTGAAAAGCCCATTCCAACTGAAAGGAGGTTTGTTAAATGTTTTAAAGAAAATTTTTTAAATTTTTACGTATTTTTGGGCTTCTGACATTAAAAAGTGGTTATAATTCAATTAAAATATTATAGTATAGTAATAAAATTGCAGGCGTTACAACATGTTTGCATGCATTACAGCTAACATTACAAGATTTCACATTGTTCCAAAAGATTGCATCACAACATTACTTAACATACAGTTTTCAAAAGATTACATGCATTAAATCTAACAAAATATATCACATGCATGGGTCCCCTAGTTTTGGCATTTACAAATAGTTTTGGCCTTTACACGGCTTTCATCAAAAGTTAACTAAACACATCAAAAGTAAAAGTCCAAGTGAAGCCATTGTGTTGCTCTCTTTGTCCTTGCTTTCTTTCTTCTAGTTGATGAATAAGGGTTGATATATTTATGGCTGGTTGTCTATTCATAAGAGCGGAGGGGTTATTGGACGTTAAGAAGGAGTTCAAGTAGTTTTCCCATCTCTTACATACTTGATATATATAGCCCTTTGTGAATGCAATCTTCCTTTATTTTTTTTTATATATATATATTTATATATCCATTGATTAAGGAAGATTGAAGCATGAAATTACAAAGAAAAATTTAAGCTGCAAACATTTGTTTAAGATTTCAATACTCTATTACTTTCCTATCTGTTTTTGAAAATTGATTTTGAACTTGAAGTTTTGAAAAATATTTCATTGAAATACCAAATGCACCCCTATTATGTATTTCTTCTGCCTAAAATGTGTAAAGTAACGGTATAGGCACTGAGAGAACCATTTTGGTAACTACTTGGGCACTTTTGCGCCAAAAAAAGTTCACAGCATTGGGTGTACTTTGGACCAAACTACACATGTATTTTTACACCTTTTATTTTCCCTAACGTTGAAAAACTCGATGGCGTTAGCATATATTGACGGTATGGGCACTTTTGACATCATTTTGGTAACTACATAGGCACAGTTGGACCCAAAAATACTTCACGGTATTAAGTGTACTTTGAACCAAACTACATGCATATTTTTGCACCTTTCCCCTTTTATTTTTTTTAAGGTTTTTACTTTTTATGCCTTACTTATTATGTATTTGGGCTTTCTTTTTTTCATACCTTTTATTTTGGGTGGTGTTTCTTTATGGGGAAAGGGTCGTTTTTTGCCCGAAAGTTTTAGTTTTGATGCGATTTTGGCCCGGAAGTTTACAAAACGTAGCAATATAGGCCAATTTTACAATATATTGAGGTCTCAAAAGGTTTATATTGCTATGTTTTGTAAACTTCAGGGTCAAAATTGGTTAAAAATAAACTTTCGGTACAAAATGGCTCCGCTAAAACATCTGTGCCAAAAATGACCCTTTTCCCTTTCTTTATTATCACCTATAATGAAATGATATTTTATCTCAGTTCAAAAAATATATTATTTTATCTGATAAAGAAAAGTTGAAAAGAGGAGAGAAGAGATATGGTGGCCTCATTATAATAAAATGGACCTTAACGATACTCATTTGTTCCTAAATGTAAGACATATTTACATAATTTAATGGATAAAGGTGCAAAAATACCTATGGTAAATTGGCAAATGTGCATCTGGCAGCATAATAAAACATCGGGGGCATAAATACTTATAATAAATTTAAAATGATGCAAAATTGTTTTTTCCGTTAACATGAGCTAACGACAGTTAAATTGTGCTGTAGGTTCTACAAAATTCTTGCACAAAATGAGTTTACAGTTAATTTATTTTAACGGGAAAATAATTTTGCAGCCTTTTAAATTATGATGAGTATTTATGCACCCAATGTTTTATTATGGTGCCAGATGCACATTTCTTAATTTACCATAGGTATTTCTGCACCTTCATCCTAATTTAATTAGATTACAAATATCAGTTAAGTTAATTAAAATAACATGATATTACCTAAACATACTAACCCTTATTTTTATCTTCCTTCTCTTGTTTGTTTATTTATTGAAGAACATCAATAAAAATAATTTAGACAAAAATGAGAAAACATAAAAAGATGTGTTATGTTTAGAAACAAACCCACCTAAATCGGGCCTGATCTTAGTGTTTGTTTGGCAAACTATCAAAAAAGCACTATTATAAACCAAATTTAAGTTTCAATGAAAGTTAGTCAAGCACTCCAAAAAATTAGAAAATTACTTTTCCAAACAAAACCAAAAGTATGCCATCATTACACATGTCATAATGATATACCAAAGTGTCATTATCCCCTCTCTTTCCCAACACATTACCCTTTTTAGTAATTTATATATAAAAAAGTCATTCTCATAACAATCATTTAAACACTCCCCCCAACAAAAAACTATTCTCCTAAACTGATCCAATCATGCCTTGACAATGTATATGTTTGGCTCGACTTAAAACAAAAAAATAAGTGTTTATTTTGGAGCAAAAGTAACTTATTTTGCATGTTTGTTTCAACTTATTGTTAATTTGACTTATAAGTAACTTATAGCTTATAAGTCAAAATAAGCATAAACTGTTTAAAACAGCTTATTTTTGACTTATAAGTCATTATAAGATGGGGCCCACAAAATTTGACTTATTTTTCATATCTAATCACAACTTACCGAAACATACACAATCTTACTTATAGAAAATAAGTCACTTATAAGTCATTTTTTTCACAGCTGACCCAAACATAAATCTCATTACACAATCTGACTTATTTTCAATACACTTATATATAAATCACTTTTTCATGACTCCATCAAAGACACCCCCCTTTGTCAATTGTCAACTCATAACTAGCTACCCTCCCTCCCTTCCCCCTTGCCCTTCTGTCAGTTGAACAAACTTAGCCCAACCTCTCACCCCTTGTCGCACTATCACAGTGGGGAGTTTGCGCTTGTGTCGCCGTGAGAAACCCCACATTGAAAAACCCTAGGTACGCCATCGTCGCATCCTTTTGCGACTCAATCTAAAACTTGAGTGTTCCCGTTTTCAGCTTCCAAACCCCATATATATATATATATATGTGCTATTGTTTGATTAAAGATTTTGTGCGGAGATACAATTAGCTTCTTGTATTTTGCAGGGCTGTTTAATTTAGAGAGGAAATTGGTATCAACATGCCTTCTCTTCAGACCGCCCTGCCTCCTGAGCTGGCCAACAATGCCATTAGGGTTTGATATCATTCTTTCTTTCTTCCTTATATTTGAATGATCATAGTGTTCTTTTCATTCAACAGTCTTTAGTTTAATATTGTTGTTTTGCTAATTTCTAGTCCTTTTTTATTATAGCTTTACCGTGAATGCCTACGAAGAGCTAAATATATTGGTCACAGGGTATGTGTTTCTCTCCCTCATTTACACAAACTCTTGCTAGACCTCTAGTGGTTGTCTGTTGCTGCCTTCTGAATTGAATTGCAGTGCTCGTCTTGACTTTCATAATCTCTCTTTTATCCTCCTCTCCTTTTATTGAATTTTTATTGTCTAATTATGTAAAGAACTTGTTACTGCCCTAAGGCTTTTACAGTAATTCACTATAATTGGGAATAACATTCTTATAGGGCGGCCAGATTACTATTCTTGAATCTTCTGACAATACAATCGTACTTGAGGATGACCATGTATTGCCGCACAACCACCGCATTGCGGATTTCTGTGTTGTATGGCATTTGAAAGGCATTTCTAGAGTAGCAATGCTGTAGTAAACTTCACAGAGAAAAGTGATGCACTAATAGTTGTTGTTTAAGATTTATGAAGACATTACAAGTTGTCCAAAAGTTGTCACAAAAAACGTAGCTGCATGTGTGTGACAATTCATCTGAGTATGACCCATGTTCACATCTTAAAGGGGGTTAAATTCTATCTTCCAGGAGTGCGCTTATGTTGAATAATTATTTTTTCCCCTTTGGATCTCTTGCATTTTCATGGAGGCTAGGGCCAAAGTGAGTCGCATTATTTACAGGTCTATGAACATTGTTTAACCCTGAACCTTTTATATATTATATTGATATATTGATGTTCTTAAAAAGTAATGTATCTCTAATGCTTGTACTTGTATGGTTAGAATAGGATTTGTGAAACTGATTCTAGTCTTTACTTGCTTGCTATGCAGCAACATAACACAGAACTTCTTGTCAATATGGTGAGGGAGCAGTTTAAGAAAAACATGCATGAGACGGATCCTGAGAGAATTCAGAAACTAAAGGATGAGTAAGCTTTTGCTTTAATTTGTTGCATATTTTTGGGAGCAAGAGCACATGCAGTTGCATGTCTGCATGACTGACTGTATGCAAAATGATGTACATTTTGGTTTTTGCAGTGCTGCTAGAGGACTTATAAACCATATACTGTACGAGGCAGAAAAATTGTCTGGTAAAAAATTCAGTCAGAGCCCTTTTCAGAGCCCTAAAGCCTCTTAGTCTGCTTAATCCAATTCAGTTTGCTCATCAATTCATGATGTGGAAAAATCATGAGTGTAGATCAACCCTTTGTGATGGAACGAAGTAGTTGAGGAAGTGCCTTGGTTTCTTAATTTATCCTTCATATTGAAGAGCACTGAAGTTGCTTTCAGTCAATCTCGTCCAGGCGATTCAGTGTCGGCATCAATCCTAGGTTTTTGCTAGTTGGCTAATATTGGATGTAGAACCTTACCTTCCTGAGGGTTGTTCATTTGGAGAAAACATAGTTTCAGTTTTTATGTTATGTTCTCAGCTGTTTCAATAAAATGATGTTTGTAAGTTATTTAAGTGTATAATTCTTACGGGGTTAAATGATTGAAACTTTTGTTTCTTTTTAAAAAGCATATTTTAACTACAAAATTTGATGTCATAGATATGAAATGATTTTAAGCAAGGTTCAAAAAACCGGACATCGAAACGGATGAGGTTTCTGGTTTAAGGATCAATGGTCGGGCCGAGGTCGGACCGGTCATATTAAAATAATAAAATTTTATTGATATTAACATTAATAATCACTAATATCAAAATATAAATGTAGATAAGTATGCATAATTCATTAAAAATGAATATTTTAATGTTTCTATAGAGGAAAAATAAAAAATATTAGTTGATTATATGTGAAAGTAAATATTATTCTATGATCCACAGGTTAAAATACAAATACTGAGAGCAATAACAATTAAATATTAAACATATGCAAGTATAATAGCATTTAAAATATTATAGTTTCCTGGTTTATAAAATTAAGTGAAGTGAAAGTTGATAATTAGGTGAATTATAACAAAATTAAAAAAAAATCACATTTTTTTAGAGAGAGAGAGAGAGAGAGAACCGGTTCAACCTCCCTGTTTTGGGCTTGTTGAACCAGTCCTCAACTGCACTCTCAAGCCAGTACCTCACCCCGGACCGGCTTTGAGGGCGGTTCGCGGTCCGACCACCTGGTCCGGTCCGGTTTTTTCTTCACTGATTTTAAGTTTAATCCTATTGTAAATGGTGTATTTTGTGGTTGGATTAATATAACTTTTGGTCTCTGAACTTTCACTTAATTTTGGTTTTGATCCCTTAACTTTGAAAGTTTTGGTTTTGATCCCTGAACTTTCGGTCAATTTTGCTTTTGATCCATGAACTTTTGGTCAATTTTGGTTTTGGCCCCTGAACTTTAAAATCGATGGTTTTAGACCCTAAACTTTCAGTCAATTTTGATCTTGTTCTCTAGGGTTTAGGGACGAAAACCAAAATTTAATGAAAGTTTAGGGACCAAAACCAAAATTGACTGAAAGTTCATGGACCAAGACCAAAATTGACAGAAAATTCAAGGATCAAAACTATCGATTGTAAAGTTTAAGGACCAAAACCAAAATTGATCGAAAGTTCAGGGACCAAAACCAAAAATTTTAAAGTTTAGGGACTAAAAGTTATGTTAACCCTTTGTGGTTTCTTTTCTTATCAGTTTTCGGCGACCTTTTAGACTTTCCCTCCGTGAACTAATAATCCACATAAATCACTTGTTTAAAAGTATGAAAAAATTAGGCACTCCTTCCAATGTAAATATAGTACATATTTGAGGAGGTGTGTTTGTTTCTAAATATAAGATCTTTTATTTTTTCTCATATTTTTCCTAAATTATCCCTATTAATACTCCTCAATAATAAACAAATAAGAGAAAAAGTGTAGGAATAAAGGAATGTGAGTAGGATGTTTTGATAATATCATATGATTTAAGAATGGAGAGAGTAATTCCAGACTAAAGATGAATAAAGTCTGTGTATACTATTTTAATCGAAAAAGTCTTTTTTTTATGAAGTCTGTATCAAAAAGTCTACATTCTATTTCGATTTTGGAAGAATATTCGAGTTTAATATGATAGTAAAAACTTCTGAAACGATGTGAAATCATATTTTTTCGTGAGGTTGGCCAGATTAATAGAAATATTGATAGGCCAACTTATGAGTTGAGTTAAACTTTGCCGTGATATACTAATTGATGCAATTGAAATTCTAAACATTTGAGCTGTCCTCTTGCAGAAGTACTGAATATAGTTTTCTTTTTCCATATATGACATGCACCATTTATGCGCTAATGTACAAGTAAGGGTTCGTTACTGAGACTCCCTCCACTTGAACATCTAATGGGTTGACCGGTTGAGCAAAGAAATTAGAAGGCAATTGCTGAGTGTAAGACATTCTAGCCAGCTTATCCGCTATGAGCAGATGCTCTCTACCACATTGCAATAATTTAATCTGCCGATTCCTGTTCAGAAAGAGTCTAGCAAATTGAACTGCTTTCAAATGAAAGAAAAGGAAATTCTGAAATCCCTTTATAATATTCAATCGATCGAATTAATCTTTTTTTTGGCTAAAGTATATTTTTGGTCTTTTATCTTTATATCAAGTCCTCTTTTGGTCCCTTAACTTTGAAAAGTGCACTTTTTATCCTTTTTCGCTAACGCCGTTGGTTAAATTTAAGGGAAATAATTCTTATATTTTAAAATTTGACCATTTTTATTTACATTTAATTATAAAATTACTTTTTTAGATTTGCTAAGTCAATATTTTGACTATTTTCAGTTAAATAAAACTAACGGTGTTAGCAAAAAAAGACCAAAAGTGCACTTTTCAAAGTTAAAGGACTAAAAAGAGACTTGATGTAAAGACAAAGGACCAAAAGTATACTTTACTTTAGCCCTTTTTTTTTTGTTTGAAATTGCAAATTAGATCCATTTATAATCCAACTTAAAAAAAACTAAAATAATTCATTGGAAAAATCCATACGCCACCAAATATTTACCTTCTCTACTTGAATTGCCTCACAAACACTATTCACTTTAATTGGGCAAGAAAGAAAAACTCTCAAGAAAATTGGAGTATCAGGGTCAGTACAGTACATGTCTCCATAATGATATATAAACCGTACAAAATGAAACATTTTAGAGAGTCACCTCCTTTCACACAAGCTCCTCACACGCTGCACAACACGGACAAATTCATGAAACAAGAAAAAATCAAAAGCGGTATGAGTCGGGCCTCCCTGACTTTTGGAGCTTGAGCAAGAAGATGGGTTCTGACATATGACCAGATCAATACCACCAAATCTTTTATTCATAATTTCAAGCCTGTTACTTGTGAGCTTATGAACTTTTTCAATCTGAACCAATTCCCCTGTTTGCCCAGAAGTCTGCCACCATCTCTTCAGGACCTTCCTCTTAGTCTCAGAACTCTCAACTGACACAACATTCTTTATCTTGATCCCAAGACGGTGAAGAGCAACTTCTGCCCCACCAATCCCACTAAAAATCGACAAAACCGTCAATCCGTCAGGGAACATGGCCTTCAACACAGAAAGATGATAACCCAACGTGTCTGTCTGAAAGCAGTACTTCAGTATATTGAGTCTTTCTCCCAAACTAATATCAGGAATACGGGTATGATGCAATGGATAGCCCAAGATGACCTCCAAATGTTCAGGCTCTATGGGGCCCAGTTTGTTCTTGCCAACCCACAGAAGATTTAGTGCGTGGCAGTGATGTAGGATGTCTTGCTTCTGTTCAGATTTGAGTACTCCACTAGAATTAGCCAGCGTCCTTCCTAATCTATCACAATGTTGTGCTATTTCACTGGAATCACAACTAATACAGCTCAACTGCTTCCTCAAATCCCAAGATGGCCACCATTTCTTCGTATGTGGTATTGCATCTGCAATAGTCATAGGAGGCGTCGGGAGGATGCGGAATCTGTTTTCAGTTGGAAGATTGTGTACATATCCTTCTCTTCTACTCACGGCTGAAAAGAACTGAGTATTCACAAATTCAGGCTCAAGAGCATACAAGAACTGAGAAATCTTTCCCCATGAGTCAAAAGATATATTTGCTGTGTTTCCATAAAAGAAATATGGAGGTTTTGCCGTTACTCTGTCAAGACACCTGGATGGATTTGGTTTGTAAAGCTTGGGCAATCCACCGATGTCAACTTTTTCATCCACCCAATCAGGATCGAGTGGAGAGGTCAAGACATCATATTGTTCCTGCTTTGGCCTTTTACTGACATTATTTTCCTCAAAGTTTGAATACCCCATGCTAAAATTAGCACCAGGAAACTCATCAGCATACTCATCCTTTACCCTTTTACCACGAGAAATTTCTTCTAAGTTGACATCCCTTGATCGTGAAGGTTCAGGGCCAAAATTCTCTGTTTTCACTTCTTCTGTGCCATTTAACTCTTCTTTTTTTATCCTCATAGAACACGAACTAGAAGCAGTGTGATACTGGACAAACAAGAAATTCCATCATTAAGGATCTGACTGAGTAGTATAGAAGCAATTATTACAGTACGATGATCAGCATCAAACAAACCACTGCCTTTCATATAAGTAAGACTAGGCAAAGTTTCAATCATATCAAGCACGGAGTAATTAAGAAAAAGTTATGCTAATCTGATTCCACATAAGAAAGTGTCAAGAGGTATGAAGAATTTAGGAAGGTTTTCAAAGCTAAGAAAAGAACTATCCTTTTCAAGGAATAATGAAGGAAAATCTTGTAGGTTATGTGAACACCAAGTAAAATCTGAAGTTGGCTAGTTATAACAAGAACACCAACAAGCCTCATTCTGGTGAGGTCGGCTAATTATACCATTATTGGATATTTCAATCAAACATTTTGTTTAAGAGAACTTTTTTTTCCAATTCTGATGGGCCCAAAAGGTACTGGGGCTGGGTATATGAGAGGAGGCAGAATAGAGCAAGGCCCATTGTAGCTTCTCAACCACAGGGGCAAAATGGGAGGCACTAGCGCAGGCACGGTAACGATATTCTGACAATGTCAGGTAGTGGTGTGCATATAACGAGAGAGGGAGAGCAAATGAGTAGGCAGACAGTTGGTGAGTAGCAAAATTGGGAGAGGTGCCTGGTCTCTCGAATACTAGGCTGTGAGGTTTATTTCCCTGCAAGTTCATTTCAATTCCACGAAGCTCTCATCCTATAAGGGGGCAGTACTATTGTATCTTCCTATTCCATATTAAGAGGATACTGTTATTCCTATATTTTGTTCTCTGTTCTGGGCTGATTTGCAGGTTCTATCAAATTCTTAGTTTTGTTTTTGATGAGTAAAATCTGAAGTTACAAAGTACTAAGAGAAAGATGATTTAACTGCAAAAAGTAAATAATTTAAGAAATATGGAAAGTAGGATATAGTAAACATACGCACCACATAATCAATGCCATTTTGCTGTGCTATAATACAGTTCGCAAGCTCTAGTATAGGAGCCTCAGTACCTGAGACAGCTAATTAGTACATGAAAGATACAGAAACAAAAGCAAACAGTAGGGCTTTGAAACGGGAAAAAAAAAACATAAGGGCCTGCACATAACATTCCCAAATTAAAATGCCAAAGAATAGGGAGAAAATGATAGAGTTAATACCGAGTGACAAAAAAACATAGAAGAGCTAAATGATCGCTCCAATTTATAGAAGACATTGCTACATCAGATACTATCAGCCCAACACCTACCCTAATGGTGTCGACTCATAACCCAAAAGACAATCAGTAAATGCTTTCCAAAGGAAGGACTGTCAATATAACCTCGATTACTGGAGTTTGCAGAGATAAACCATTATAATTGTTACTCACCTAGTTTTTCAATTGCTGACGATACTTCACTCTCAGAGAAACCCATTTCAAGTAGTTTGAGTGTTTTCTCCATGGTTCCAAACAGTTTTTCATTATTAACCTGAGATCCGACATTCAAAAATCAACATTAGATGCGTAGATAAGACATATAATAACGAAAATAGACATGGGACAATCAGGCATTAATTGTATTCCATTGTTTTCCTGTCTAATGGACAATTAGGTTGCCATTCAGCATTAAATTTAAATCAGCCACATTAAAAAAACCAGTAGAAAGACCATTCAGTGTATTAAATATGAAGACCTTTGTGAAAATAATGGAAACATCATCCTTTTCCTTATCAATGTTTTTGGCAATCTGAGCAGCAACTATAACATCCACCAGCTCATGAATTGGAGCATTATCACCTGACACAAAATAACAAAATAAATCCACACTGATATAAGTACTACGCAAATATAGATGAGAAGCTTCCTTCTTTATCATAGAAATGCTATTCGGAACCAAGGTAAACCATTACGATCTCAGAAGTCAGAACACTAATACTGCATTTCTAAAATACAGTCAGATACATGTCATGTTGCTGAGAAATCTGTCTAGACTGAACACCAAAGGATCAGAAAACAATAATTATCTAGGTGCTAGTGAGTTTATTTTTATTTAGGAGACGGCTATCCCAACATCATTTTCTCCCTCTAGTTTCTTTTCAACAACTAGAACCAATTTCTAATTAACTAGCCAATGGATCAAAATAAATTCTTGACATAAAAATCCTGACGGAGCCCAGGGTCCTGATATTTTTACAACCACTGTTTTTTATAGCTGCCAATATAAAAAAAAGGGGGCCTTGAGGGAGTTTTCTGGAAACTTTTTCCTCAATGGTAAGGTTGAAATTGGCTCTTTTACAGGGATTATAAGCTTACGTTTAGTTAAATATAATTGTTTTTATGTTCATTTTCCCTCACTTCAACTAATTAAAACTATAACCCAAAAATATTTATCATTTAAGATTAATAAACACCTAAAGCTAGTAACGAAAGAGGGGCTATAGTAACTCTTCTATTGCAATTTATAGAATTATTTAATCAAGTCTATCCAAGCCGTTTTGTAATCCCAATATCCATGTCATGTTGTACACATTGTGACACTAATTTGTATCCATGGCCCAAGGCCTTCTATTTCCCTATTTTCTTCAACTTATCCACCGAAAAAAAATCCATACTTCACAATAGCCCATTGAAACGACATGAAGTGGTCCTTGACTATGGTGCCTGGCAAATGGTTACTTAAGACAGATTTTTATGATGGAGGGGCCAAAAGGTTGGTGAGATTTGCATTTTCATATCAGATGCCCTTTAACTGTTCCCTCAGGATTTTTTTTGCTCCACTTAAGAGGATACCTTGTCCTTTACTCTTGTTCCTATTTCTCACTGATCTCTATTCTTATTTTTCCACAAAGGTTTATAACAGTTTTGTGTTATCTCCTCAGCTAAGAAAAATGGAACCACTAATAGATGTTAACAGTCTGGCTAAGGTGAGATATCTGCAAATACATACCAAGCTTCTGGATTGCAAAATTTACTTCTTTCACAGAGAAGTTCATCCTCAGTAAAGATGCTCTTCTATCATCATTAACCTCACAAAGCTCATCAAGCTCCTGCAGGAGTAATTAAGCTTTGTAGATTCAAGTTGAAATAGAAAAAATAGATGGCATATCAAGATGCATGATAAATCATAAAAGGTAGTGAATTGTACAGCCAAGTGAAACTAGATTTTCAAAAGAATAATAATTTGGGACAGAGTGACAGCTGCAATAATACAGATGAAAGTTGCAAGGTGAAGTAGGCGTTGTGAGTCAATAGCAATTGAGAATGTGAAATTTCATATCTATTGATATTTTGGGGTCTTTGAAATACTGCATTCTTGCATAAGTTGGGCCTTTTAGAACTAAACTGAATTAATTCCTGTCAAATATATTGGAGGAATAGATGGCAGGATTGCTCGTGATTGAAAAAGGTCCATATTCTCACCACATATTCATTTCCAGCATGCCCCCTTCAGAGGTTTATAACATCAAATCTTGATTTACATATGAGCCATGGGAGTAGTAAAAGCTGTTATTAATGTTAACAAGCAGCAACTAGCATTACTGGGCGAATGTCCTACCTTTGACACCTACAATGGTTGTATCCCCTCATGCCTAATGTGGCTTTAAGAAACTACAAGGAAATGGAGTCGCGTTCTTAAACGGAATAGTTATAGAATCTTGATTCTCAGCTTTTGAAGGAACTGGTTTTCATACTTTTGGCACTAAGGTACAAAGACTACTAAATTGATTACTCCATTCACATATACGATAATTAGATGAGCTTCACATTTCATTTATCATTTTATTAAATCAGTTCTACAAACTCAGAAAAAGGTGCAAGAAAACCACAAAAATAGTGATAATTATAAGTAATTCTCTGAGGATAATGTAGAAGCACACCAAATAATAAAAGGACTAAACCAACATCTACTGGAAATTTAATGGAATAAATTTAATATCTGTTAGTTAATCTAGTTGCAAGAACTGAATGATACTTGACAGTAGATTTGTTACATGTATGTGAAAGGTATGTTTGACAAGGTCTATTTCAACAATAGAAAAAGGAAACTTTCACAAGGCGCATTTCAGTAAGAAAAAAAAAATTGCGCTTATTTCATCAGGAAGAGGTGTAGGATACCATTGGAAATTTTTAGATGTCGATGAACACAAACACACGCTCGTTCTCATATGCACCCACATAAGAGGAAATTCAACAGGGTTTTCTCCTTTGGAACAAAAATAAGTATCTTAGATAGATTAGACCTATCCATGTATCAGAGAGAGATTTAGACATGACAAGGAACCCTAGCTAACAATACAAAGGTCAACAACGTATTTAAGCATGAACTAGAGAAATAATAAATAACTTTTCTTTCCTAAAAAGATATTGAACACAGCTACTGTGATGACTCCCTAACTAGTATGTGTAACAAGCAAACTTACACTCCACTGATAGAAATTGATTGAAATGCTTGCTAAGAGAAGCCAAAATTCAAACAATTATTGCCACCACAGAAAATGAGGAAACCAACAAAAAATAGGAGGCAAATACCTTTTTTGGATTAATATGAGAGGAAATTTCTGGAGTATCCTTATCATCAAATAAGCTATCCAGAGAATCAGAAGATTGCAAATTAGATTTTTCAAGAGCCTGTGTAATAACAAATCAGAATGGATAGTAGTCATTAGCAAAAGGACAAAAACGCATATCAAAGCTTTTAAGCCGCCCATTTATAAATAATCAATGCATCAAAATATAACTGAAAACCAAAATTTTCCTTGAAGCAATTCTTTAAAGAAAAAGAAATTTTATTACAAGTGCTATATTAAACCCATAATTATCAGCATATCTGTCAGCGCTGAGCAGTAATTAGAAATTCTCAGCACAACGAATCCACAGAAAACAATACAGCTTTTATCACTATTTATAATTTATAATTTATAAATATAGTAATAACTATCTTCATTCCCCACCACAAGGCAAACGATACATTCAATGTGATTTACTTACAGAATATGCAAATAGAGTCTCCAATAACTGGTCAGCATTGTCCTCACCTATAAATTTGAAATCACGTGTTTGTTTTAGTTAATTTCAAAGATGTTTAACCAATCAGAACAGGTAATTGCATCGGCATACTGAAATGTATAAGATGTCCATGCACTTGGTGCAGATAAAAGCGTCTAGCTCAAACATAAAGTACCATTTTCCTCAATCACTTTATCAACAAGACGGGGTAGGAATCCCATTCCAATGAAGAATGCTCTTAAATTGCCTCCGGATGAACTTGCAATATTGTCCTGGTGTTTGCAAGACAGAGATTGGACATAAGTAAATTGAAGCAACAATGCACAGCAGTCAGTACATTGACATCAGAAAAAAGTTCAGAGATAAGTTCAGGTAAAAATAACAGTAAATGCCATACATCCCATTAATGTATTAGCTTTATCATAGATAGAATCGTATAATTTTTGTGAGCAACTAAACATGCCTAATGATTTCTGTGGGCCGATTTATCTTATCATCTAATTTTATCTATTCTACTATTTAGTTATCTTCTGTTCATATATTCAGTGATTTGACATTAAGATTTTATTTTGCTCCTTGGATATCAGGATTGAATTACTGGCTTGTGGCCACCATTCCCATCTGTTTCTACTTGCTGATTCAACAAGATATGGAACAAGAAAACCAATTCTCTATTTCGTCAATTCGCATAAAGATAAGAGACCACTGCCTCTTGTAGAACTCGTGTGAAGAAAATAATGGAATTATTTAAAATGCCACCAAATCTCAACAACTGATCTTGTACAAGCAAATGAATCTCTAGTTGAATATTCCATTTTCGCTATCATTTTCTTTTGAGAAACACTCGAACCCTTAAATGTTCACAATACTATCAAGCTCCACATCAGGAAGCCAAAGGCAAAGCTAAAACATTGAAGATCAAAGACACGTGAGAGATAGAATATCGCAAAATATGATAAAGAAAACACAAAGTGACTGAGTGTGTTTGTCTTATTATATGTCTGTGTTGACAAATCTGTACCATACCCCAGGGCAGGTTGTATAAGATGGCAATTCATAATCCAAGACTTCAGTCTTCGGAATCACCATCTGTTTGCCTTCCATGTCTGAGGAGCAGTTTCTATCCAAATTTCCTACCATTTCACCTGCAGAATTGAGCATTAAATTATATGCATATATAATCAATCTTAAGTTATTGTATAGCTTGTAAAAGTCATTCAGAAAAAATGTCATTAGAAAATCCAGAGGGATACTATCCAAACAAGAAATTAAGAAGACATGCCCATTTCTAAAACTCCATGTGAGCTTTGATTCTGTGAATAGCACAACAGCAAGAAATGATATACACTGCAGAATTTCCTCTTTTACAAATTTAGCTGTGTAATTTAAGAATACTAAATTAACAATGTCCCCTTGTTTTTGTTATGCTAAGTATATCATAGTCACATCCCAAGCATTTGGTAGGTGTTCAATAACCATTCTGGGTACTTCAATGAACTTCTACTCCATTACATTGCATCACAACCTTCATGACCATGCAGTATGTAATTCAATTCTTGACTCTCCCATTATTAAATCAAAATCCAGGACCAAATTGGTGAGCCTAATCCTCTCATCAACAACAAATGACTTTGGCGTGAACCTACATGAAATAAGTATATACTCCCTCCATTCCTAAATATAGGACCTATTTGGGGAGGTAAGTTTGTTCTTAAATATAAGATCTCTTTCAATTTTATTCACACTTTCCCTAAAGTATCCCTATTGATGCTCACAATAATAAATAAGTAAGAGAGGGATGGTAGGAATAAACAATAAAGGAAGATGGTTATGGTGTTGAAGTAATATCATGTTATTTTAACTAGTTTAATTAACATCCTTAATTTAATCAAATTAGGTAAATGAGTCTTATATTTAGGAACGGAGTGAGTACCATTCTCCAGCATGCAAGGTTGCACCTCATAACATTAGCCCCCTTCTTTTTGGGCCACCGGCCGCACCTCACAACTCAATCCTGCTTTATAATAACTAGTCCTCAATACTCAATAAAAGGTAATGGGTCACATGCTAAAATAATCAATCAAAATTCAAATTGCATATCACCTTGAAGAGTAAAGTTCACAAATTTAAAGCAAAACACAAAATCAAAATACTTTAAAGTACACCAAGCTTAAAAATAACCTAGCCCACTGAATTAATAAACGTATTCTCCCTCCCTAGGTTAAAAAAAAAAAACTTTCCGTCCTCATTGTATCCAATCAATTGTTAAGAACATTCAAAATGAAAAACCCATAACCCAATTCGCATTATACCTTTCTTCCAACCTGCATCCACTCAGGCGGAATCGGAGCTGCGAATTTGCAAATAAAAGAGAAAAATCAGAGGGTCGAATTTGAAACCCTGATGGTAAGACTCGTACATTCAGAAGTGAAATGGGGCATGCATAATCGTTGATTAAAAAAAAAAATCTGACCTACCTCGCGAAACCTCGCTCCACAGTCAAAGACTCAAGAATCTGCTTGCAGACAACGAAATTTAAAATTCCTCTCTTTTTGGCATGAGAGGAAATATGGATTAAATCTATAATCTATAATTGGTAAAAGTAAAAAAAGGGAATATTCCCTACTCATGGGAAAGGGGTGAAAATAGGCGGGTGAGCACTGGGTTTGTCATATCTAGGTCATGGTGGAAATAGGCCAGGGCCATATATATGCCCAGCCTGTTGTAGAGTTGATTAGCATGAGCTTGACCTGAAGCCTGTAATAAACCCTTTTTTATAGGTTTGAGTCTGGCCTGTTCATAGACAAGGCCTGGCCTGAAGCCTATTAAAAGGCCTGTTATGATAAACAATAGTATGATATACAGCAACAATGCAAGAGCACAAATCCGATGTAAAAGCAGCAATATTCTAAAAGGCAAAGGAAATACAAAGCAATAAAACTAATAGTCTGATACAACCAACAAGAGAAAGGGAAACATTCAGAGTCAACGAAAAGTGAGAACACATAGATGAGAATGGAGGCACCGCTGAGAGAGAGTAAAAAAAAACCTAGATACATACATTTGTGATTTTATTTCAAATTAAGGGCACAAATGTAATGTTACTAAAATATTTTTTTTAAAATATAACATGCATAGGCCGACCTGTTAGTCCTAATAGACTTTCTTAAAAGGCTTGGGCCTGTCCTGTTTAGTAAAATAGGCTTTAAAAAAAGCCTGCGCCTGGGCATGTAGCCTGTTAAGCCTGGGCCTAGACAGGCCTGGAATAGGCCAAGCCTAAGCCCCTATTAAGGGTCTGGCCTGTTTCCACCCCTAGTCATGATGACTCATGCGTGATAGAAAATAGGCTCAGCCTCTTCAAAATTTTATTTTGTTAAACATGCAGAATCCAACCTCATTGAGGGCATGTTTGGATTAGCTTTTCGAGAATAGTTTTTAGGGTTAATATAATTTTTTGTCTTTAAACTTTCACTCAATTTTAGTTTTGATCCCTGAACTCGGTGGTTTTGGTCCTTGAACTTTCAGGTCAATTTTATTTTGATCCTTGAACTTTTGGTCAATTTTGGTTTTGGTCCCTGAACTTTCAATCAATTTTGGTCATTGATCCTTGAACTTTAAAGAAACTTTAAAAAAAGGGACTAATTATTATAAATGACACAAAGTTTAGGGACCAAAACCACAAATATAAAGTTTAAGGACCACAACCAAAATTGATCGAAAATTCAGGGACCAAAACCACTTATTTGAAAGTTCAGGGACCAAATCAAATTGAGTGAAAGTTCAAGGACCAAAAGTTATATTAACACTAGTTTTTAAGAAAAAAAAAAGGCTGAAAAATAGCTTTTGAAGAATAGCTTTGAAGTAAAATAGCTTTTCTGAAAAAATAGCTTTTGATAAAATGAGAGTGTTTAGATAAGCATTATCGAAATGACTTTTTCACTTTCAAATTACCAAAAAAGACATTAGCAAACGTGGTATTTGCATATAAATGATAAAACTTTGTTTCAAACATTTCGAACGTCCAATTTTATAATTAGTAACAAATTTTAAATTAGATTTGCAAAAATTTAAAATTAGAACATTAATCAATTTTGATATGATAAAAAAACTCAAAAATATATTAGTTAGTAAGTAATAGAAACCTAAACTTTTCTTAAATGGAAATTATTTTTATAAAATATATATTATCATATTATACCGAATATGCTCTAATTTTTTTTTTATAAAATATATATTATTATCAACCTAAGTGGCTGAGAGAAAGAGGGAATGAGAGATGGGTGATGATGCTTATGTCAGCTGGCCTTTAGTTCGAGCTGGACAAAAAAGACAGTGAAGGAGGAGGAGAGAGTAGAAGAATATAAGGGTAATTTTGGTAAAACATTTATGATGAGATAAAAAGGGGAAGAAGCATCCGGAAAAGGGGAAAAGTAGCTTTTTTCAAACCATGGTTTCAAACCTCAAAACCTATATTTCAAGAAAAAAAGTGCCTTTACAAATTTTGAGAGTGTTTGGCATGCTCTTTTTGAAATGTAGGTTTGGGTACCCAAAAGTGCTTTTTAATGGGCACCCAAACAGGCAATAAATAGTCTATTTAGTCTAACAGGCAGTGTAATTATATTTTTTAAAATTTATAATTTCTTAACTATATATGTATCATCATGTCAAAATATATCATATTTGGTAACAAAATAAAGGTATTTTTGTAGTGTTTTGAGGCCTTTTAGGCATGCTCATGTTTCTGCCTGTTTTGGAGGCATATTGGCCTATTTTAACAAGCTTCAGGCCAGACCAGGCCTATAAACATGCCAAACTCAGGCATGAATAAAAGGCTTATCACAAGTTGCAGGTCAGGTTCATGTCAATCCACCACAAAACAGGTCATGCATGCTAATGATGAGGCCTAACTTAGCTGTTTCAACCCCCTACTCGTGGGTTTAAGCTAACTAAAAAAAAGCGCACAAGTTCAACAAGGTGGGCCTCCACAAAAGAAATCCAATGGATAGGACATAAAGAGACCTAACAATTAACTATACAGAGTTACTCGTAGCCCAACCGAGTGAAGAATCGGTCCCTTAGTTCTTTGGAGAAATTCTCAGGTGAACTCTATTTATTATGTCATTTGTAATCTAACCAATTACAAACACCTAATGTCTTATGTAGATATTTTGATACGACAGGACACTCTAAGATAAAATTATATTTTTTCAACTTGCAAAATTAAGGAAACATAGAAAATGGGAGTTTAAATTTTTTATCTGTCAGATAATTACTTTAAGTTATCCGATTAAATTGAAATCTCCATGTCGGACATTATGTGTTTGTTTGTAATTGTCAGATCACAAATAAAGTGGTGAATTCTAATAATTTCTTAGTTCTTTGTTCTTAGTTTTTACTTTTTATATTTGGTCCAGATATAAATAAAGAAGAAGCTTGTCAAGTTCATTGTTCTTACTTTTTATTAGAAAATTATTTTTTTAAAAAAATATTTATATTTATATTTTAAAATTATAAAAATATAAAAAATATTTATAATTATTTTGAAGAGATGCTTTGAGTAATTTTTAAGAGGTAATGGAATGCGGTATGAGAGAGAAATAAAAATATGTACAGGCACCAAAAATATGAAAAACAACTCAGTATTTTTTTTAAAGATATAGAAAATATAATGAAAAAATATTATTTAAACAAATACTCCTCCATTCCTAAATATAAGACATATTTACATAATTTGATTAGATTAAAAATGTTGTTTAAGTTAGTTAAAATTACATGATATTGCCAAAACATTCTAACTATTTACCACTATTTCCCACCCTCCTCTCTTGCTTGTTTATTACTATTAAAGAGCAATAATAATAACAACTTAAGGAAAAAGGTTGAGAAAGAAAATAGAAAGAGTCATATATTTAGAAACAAACACAACTTGCCAAATAGGTCAAATATTTAGGAATAGGTCATGTATTTAGGAATGATGTACAAAATAATTTTTTTATAGTACATCTATCATCTATGTCATAGATTACCATTTGTAAAATGTTCAAAACGTATAAAAATTATTTATTTATTAAGCGGAAACAAAACGCTTTTGTGACATGATTGATTATACACGGGAGAGGAGTAAGCCCAAGGCTGTAAACTTAATCATCGTTCAAAAGAGACAAATAACCTTATTGCTACAGTAGCAGTAGGAAGTAAAATTTTAGAGATATGTATAAAAGATAAAGTTGCAGTGAGAATTTGCAATAAGAATCAGCGCCATAAAGTATTTTGAAATGTAATTAGTTTCCTAAACCATTTTTTGGGTGCTAAAGTATAAAGGTTGGACAATTTCGAACCTCATTACCATGATTACAAATTTCCAAATAAACAGTTTGAGGTTGCTCATTATTGGCATGACATAGTGGCTAATAATTTTTTTTTTCTTTTTTAAAAAGCACTTTAATATGCACATTAACATATCGATGAAAGATTTGATTCAAGATCGATAAATCACTCTCAATAAAAGAGAGTAATCACCAAATGAAACTTGAACCGCATATCACATTTTATTTGAATTCAAATCCAAGACAGCCATAACAAGGCTCAAGCAGTTGTTTACCTTGTTCAGATCATCACTATAATAATGACAAAAGCAGAAACTACAAGAAAGTAGGTCCCATTGAGTATCAATAGCACCAATCAGAATAAGCATAAAAAGGAACGCCGGTAAATTAAATTCTTGAAAACAAATCTCTCCTTCATTACATTCCGTCACCTTCTCAAGCAAACCGATGTAAGGTAAAATTAGAGAATAAGCAGAATGACAATCTTGCAAATGGGTAAGCAAAGAGAAACAAGTTACTGAACGTTCAAACTGTGACTTTGAAGTATGGCTTGGAATGAAACATCAACAAAAAGAAGAAATAAAATCACTTTGTATCTTGACTGCAAGAAGGTAGAACGCATGAGAGGTTACTCTATAACATACTCAGCTTTTGGAGGCAGCACCACCATGAGCTCAGAGCACTTTGACATCAGTAAGAAGCAATGGTTTGTTGGGGACTGAAACAGAGAAGACAGATAACTACGGAATATGGAAAAGAAACTCAACTTCCAGACACTTCTTTTTTTCTGTTTTTCTTTCTTTCTTTTTTTTTTCATTTTGGCAAAGTATTTAGCACTTGTAAAGTATCAACCCAATGACCCCGCAGACACTAATTCATCTTCAACCAAAGAAATAGCACCATTAAGGTCCAGCGTTAACGTTGGGATGCATTCTTAACAGAATATCCTCCTTTGTCTAGTTGTAACGCTTTTGGATCAAGTGGGATACTCCCAACCTTCAAAATCCCAGCAGACCCAGCATATCCGTTGACTTTGACTTGCATTGAGCCGACTGTTAGAACATCAGTTGGTTCTTTGTTAGCAACACCAACCGCAGGTGGTTTAGGATCCACCGGTTTTGGGGTGATGGTGACTGAACCAATCTTCAATGTTGAGGAAATATCTTCATTGTCAACTGCAATTTTATCAGCCTTGTCATCCACAGGTTGTGGAGTGGTAACATCCGGATTACCCACAATCTGCCCAGAGCTGGAATTTGAAGTCTCATTGAAGCCATTTGAATCGTTAATTAGCTTAGAAATCTTCTCATCTTTGACAGGAGGTGTCTCAACAACATAGTTTAATTTCCGGGGTGGTTCCAATGTTGGTATGAACAATGGACTCTCAAAACTTTTCATAAGCAATTTGGCTTTCTCTTCCTGCATGATCTTCTGACGATTTTCATAATACATAAAGTCATCCAGCAAAGATGTCTTCAAATTATGATTTTTAAACATCTTCAGCATTTCCAACCCTTTTTTGTACATTATCTGCAACCAAATACACACACCTTATTTCCAAGTAATTACAAATAAAATGGTAGAACTAATAAAAATCTCCTATGCATTTCAAGTTCAAATAAAACTGCAATACAACTTCAGATAAATCCACGATACAACTGAAGACAAAAAACATGAAACAAGCAGAGAAAAAAGATGTTAGGAGTTGATATCGTCCCAAATCAGGAATGACTTATAGAACATTTTTTTGGGGTTGACTTCTCATAATATAAACTATTAATTTAATACATGCAAATAACAAAATATATCAACCTTCTAATTGAACACAATCAAATATGACGAAGATGTTTGTCTATTAGGAGAATTTTGAAGCACTTGAATATTTCAAAACCCTACTCCAATCACAGGTAATAATCCTCATCACAAGGATGCAAAATTGCAACAGGAAGTAACAGTAAAAAATTGCAACAAACTTCGCATGGGCCAAAAAAAAACTTGACATCAAACACAGACAATCTCAACAAACAACAACAGAAACATCACTGTTGAACAAAGAACGAGCTGCTGATAAAAAGTTTTCTACCTCTTGTGTATCTCTACTATTAGTCACTGGCTTGTTCTCATTGTTCTCAAGTATAATGTGCCTAAAATTTGCATTCGGTACATCTTTGATGATATGCCACTTGACAGGGAAGCTGCCACTCCATTTATCCTGCTGCCAAAAGTCCATATCCTTATTAAAGTCAACTTGGCCTACCATCTCTGCAACACCACAGAATTGTCCACTGGCATTAACCTGCATGAAAAAAATAATCATCAGTAAGCATGGAAAGAAGTGTCAAACTTGAACAGAGATTTTATACACAATAATAATGGGGGGAAAGAACTGCAACACATCAAATGTATCAGCTCAATAAGAACTTACAGAAAAAAACAAAAAAATAGGACAGCCTCCAGATTTTCCCCCAGCTATTTTCTTTGCATCTTCAAAAACACTCTGCAGCTTCTTGTTTCCATGAGGTGTAGATGACCAGACATTATATTTAATGCTTTTGTGAACATCATCCTCACTGTATGACTTTATGACAAAGAACTTAGCGTTTTCATATTCAATGGGAAAATCATCTTTGTTATACTGATCTGTATGGATGATGATGTTCCCTTGAGCATTACTGTCTCCTGCCTTGGTTGTATAGGCTTTCACTGTCAATTGATGCTTTGATCTATTGATTCTCGGACCTCGATTCTGTTCAACCAGAGCATCAGAACTTCCATTTACATCACTCAGCAGTTTACTACTGTGAATCTTTGGTCTAAATTTACCAACCGCAGATTGCCCATTAGCACTAGAACCAAAGTCAGAAGATCCAGTATTTGAAGGAAGAGCTACTTTCATTTGATTGTGATGAGATAAAGCATTCTCATTTGAAATATTATCTACAGATTGGATTGAAGCACTGGCACCTCTAGCCTACAGAACAAAAGGCAAATATAAACATAAGAGGATCATTCAAGGAAATTCTGAAACAACAAAGAGCAGAGGATCAGAGAGGCAAAAGCAAAAGCAAATCTTAAGGGTACTAAACTTCTAAAATGCCTCAAACAATAAGCGTTACGAAGACATATGCCCAGGTGAAACAAGACATTTAAGTAAAGAACAGAATATTGTGGTATATAAACAAAAAAAAAATGAAAGTGAAAATAACTTGGCATATAAATTAGCTATTGAAACATAATCATCAAATGCACCAAAAAAATCACTAATATTATTGATCAAGCATAATAATTAAAACACATAATATTAATCGTGTCCATGAAGTTGTTGTTTAACTCAAGTATACAATTAACTATAAAACTATAACAATTTGTGTGGCCACAATCCCTTATGGGAGGCTTTATTTTATTTTATTTTATTTTTCAAAAAACATAGCCTATATAATGTTTTAATATAAGAATAAGTATTCTGCCTTATTCTTAAATCTCTTGCTCAGGGTTGGCCTTCTAAGATAGAGTTTAGCACAAACCCTTCCCTTTTTGCTTCACAAGCACACAGGCATCGGAAATGCTAGACTGGAAAAGCAGAAGAAAGAGACAAAGGCGCTGACATGGAAGTTCTTGGTTTATATTAGTGAGCTCTAATGGTGCAAGAAGCGCTAGCCTTGAATAGCGTCTTGCCTCAGCATCAAAAAGTGCTGAGGCGATTGCCCAAACCACCCCCTTCCCCCCCCCCCCCCAAAAAAAAAAAAATAAATAAATAGAATGGCTAAACTTGTAACCAAAAGCGGGAAGAATTCCTACCTGATGAACAGGTGAAGCCAAGTTGAGAAAACCACCGCCAGAACCATTTCCGTGTGTCACGGCTTGCTTCCCACTAGCATTAGCTCTAGGGCCTTCAGATATCCTGGTCAAGGAACTCGCCTGATTTGATAAATATTTTGAGTTCCTATTTACAGCACCAGAAGCTGAATTGAACTTTTGTTTCAAGCCTCTTCCATCAGATCTACCGCCAGACACACCAATATCAAACAAGGAGTCAACAGAACTATCTGGAAAAATGTCCGGTTGAACAACAAGAGGAATGTAAGCAGGTGAAGAAACAGGGTTTTGATAGTTGGGGTGGGTGAAATACTGATGCGTCCCTCCAAATGGGCCATCAACTATCATAGCACCAGGAATGTAGGGATTGTAAGGATTGTATGGAGACTGTGCATATCCATAACTAGGTGTATAATATACATAAGGCGTATTTTCATTCTGAGCACCCTGCAGCAGAAACAAAACTGTTTAAATCAACGGCTACATCAACATAGGTCAAAAATTGTTTGGGGAGTAGGAGAAGAGAGACGAATCAGAATCAACTTACCGTATAATGGATATCAGGACCATCTACACCAAAAATCCTATTGTGGTCCTCCCATTCCCCGGGTGGTTCAAATCCTAGCAACAACAAAGGGGAAGATTACATATCAGGATACCACCATAATATCCATCTGAAAACACCACAGTAAAACCTACTATTCACCTGTACAGTAATACCCATAATTGGTGGCAGCAGGGTAATACGTGTTCTGATCAACAACAAATTCAGGGACTCCTTCGTTATACATGACTTCAGATTGCTCAAGATTAGGGCTCCTCAAATGTGAGTTTAAAACAGCACCTTCAATCTAGAAGCAAGGTATAAAAACATTACTGACCATACAAATAACATACAAAATGCTTAGGTTCAGCAAATTGCGAACTTATTAAGCAGCCTTCATATGGTGAAGGTCAAGGGACACAGTCACAAGAATTAAAAAAGTTACCAAGTAAGAATCCGGGTTTCTAGTTTCAGAAACATCATACATTTCCATATCAAAACTGCCACCACTGCATAAAGTAATGGAGAATAATAAGCTCCCAAAATAATTAAAATAAAAAAAAAGAATAAAATAGAAGGCAAGAAATAACATTTTCAAAAAATCAGATTTTCATCAAATGAAAAAAGTTCTAGTGTATGTTTGAAAACCAGTTGATCTTGGTCAACACTGTGAGAGTAGTTTTGGCCTGTTCTCAACATATTTGCAAGCTTTGACATGCTAAAGCTTCTACAGACTATAACATTTAAATAAATAATTGAACTCGCGGGCCACTTCCTTGGAAGCGCCTCTACTTCAAAATGGGCTAGATATGTGACCTATAATTACCCAAGCCTAATACGCATAATATGCAGCCTAGTACCTGACCAAGGAGTATCCAAGTTAAAAGAAATTAACGATAAAAGGACTTCCATAATGGTTAGAGCTTAATGTTTCTAGATGGAAGCAAGGGCACCTGACATTAATGCCTCACTTTAAAACAATTGACAATGTTTTCTGACTTTCTCTTGCATTTCTACTTGTCTCTGTTCTCCATGATCGCATTGCCCGGCAAATACCCACTCTTCTTTGACTTAATGCAATGAAACAGTAATTTTGATACATCTTTATCTTTTGAGAGCTTGAATTTTTCTCTATGCAGAAAGTGGTGCACCCACTAAGAACTCCCAATTCATTCCATAATTCTACTCTATTATTCACTATGCAGCAAGAGGTGCACATACTAAAAACTTCCCATTCACTCTATACTCCTTCTACTCTGCTTCTCACCATGTATTTATTAGAAGTTGCCAAATCCCTCTATCTGGGTCATACTCAAATCATAGTATCTGTGATTCATATAACCACTCATCATTCTAGATTTCCGAAATAGATACTATGCTGACCAGCGAACATGCATACACAATAATAGACACGCATCTCCCAAAAAAAAAAAACAGCGATTGATTTGTCAGAATCTAAGGAAACAGATTTCATTACTCCCTTCAATGTTTCTGGTACTCCCTTCAGCTAGAACAGTGTACATAAATACCAATGCTTCAATCATATAAATTGAATGTGTACTATACTTGGCGCTGTCAGGTATATGCACTATCTCTAAATCTACATGCACACCTCATCGATACTTTGAAGCTGTACTGTTTTTTTATGATTTAACTAGAAAGCATATCACCCCAAAGATGCAACAATACATTCAAGCATAGGTGTATAATTTACAGATCCCCAAAACATATATGAACAGGAGAACTTTCACGAGTGAGAAACACTTCCCCATAAACTGAATAGTACAACCAACTCAAAGATACTCTCGAGAAGAGATAGGGGAAAAGGATACTGAACAAGTGAACATATAAAAATACTGCTCAACTGGCTACAATAAAAAAACACCAGCAAGTATTAAGGGTTGCACTATTTGTCGAATCTCATTTGACCTACAAACATAAACAATCACAAATATTTATAAGACGCAAAACACTTCAACGAAAATCGCTAGCAAGCTAAATATTGAAATTATTCGACCCCCAAATCAGAAAAAAGCTCAGAAATTTACTGATTACGAAACCAATTCACGACAACAACAAAAAAAGATCTCGCCAGTAAAACGAGGAAACAAAAATTCACTCACGAATTCGAAACTGAGTAGCCAAATAGCACCCCAAAAAAAATAGCAAATGACACAAATCAACCCCAAAAATAAGCCCCCTTCAAAGACCTCGCAAGTCGTGGGGGCAAAAGTGAAATCCACCAGACAAAAGTAATGAATCAATAAAGAAAGAGAAAAGGCCAAGCAAGTAAGTACCGGAAGAGAAGAAAAAACCTATTGAATCAAGCCATAGGTGACACGAAACGTTCCCTAAGATTCGAATTGAGGGCTGCCATCAACGAAGGAGGATTTTCCAGCAACATCCTGATTGTAAAGCAGAGATGTCTAAGAAACCCTAACCATCAATTGAACCGAGAGCGCCTTTGCCTTTAGCGGTTCAGGGTTGTGTAAGAAAAACTCAGAGAGAGAGAGAGAGAGAGAGACTGTCTGTTGTCGAGAGTGACGAAGAGAGAGAGAGAGAGAGAGAGAGAGAGATGGGGAAGAAAAGAAGCGCTAATAGAGATTCCTGCATATTTTAGATACGAAGCGTTTC
Organism: Mimosa bimucronata; assembly: GCA_037074515.1. Classification (NCBI taxonomy): domain Eukaryota; kingdom Viridiplantae; phylum Streptophyta; class Magnoliopsida; order Fabales; family Fabaceae; genus Mimosa; species Mimosa bimucronata. The sequence continues at coordinate 35,749,982 of CM073444.1, forward strand.
AAGACAATGAAAATATTCTAATAGATTTCCGAAAATAGCCCTCCATTGTTTTGTGTACAACGTAGATGCCATTCTATGAGGAGAAATTATCACGTGAACTCCCTTGCAAGTGATTTTTGACTGTGTTCTCATCAATCACAAACCAATACATGATGATTGATCATAAATATTTTAGTTTAACTGACCCCCCTGAGATAATTAGTTGGTTGATACATTATATTTTTAACTTGTAAGATTAAAAAACATGGAAAAATATGAGATAAAATTAAGTCATTTTATTTAAAAAATTGGGAGATCTCTAATGTAGAGAGGGTTAATTTGAAAAAATTGTCTCCTCAAAGAAGTAAATTCCTTTAAAATAAAATGACGTGGTTTTATCTTTACATAGAGGGTAACGGACGAGAACCTCAATTATAAATATTTACATAGATCTCTAATGTTTTTAAAGGTATCCGGTCATATTAAAATACTTCCTCCGTCCCTTATTATAAGTCTCAAATAATTATTTTGTGTTTATCAAGAAAAGTAAAAAAATTAGTTAGAAGCAATAAATATGTCAAAAATATAACTTGTTTTCTAATTATATCTTTGTTATTAAAGATGAAAGAGAATGTGTAGAAAGGAGATAATGAAAGAGAATATAGCAAATAAGAGGTAATAAATATGAAAGAAAATGTATGGAAAAAATATAAACAAATGGTAAAATAAAAAAACATGATAAATGTTGAGACAAATAAAAAGTGAAACTTATATTTTAAAACATACTTATTTGCAAAAGTGAAGTTTATATTTAAGTACGGAGGAAGTATCAATGTCAAGTCAAACACATCGGGTGTGTTTGGCTCGCCTACTTGCAACCAAATAAATCCTTATTTTGATAAAAAAAAGGACTTATTTTTAGAAAATGACTTATGAGCATGTTTGTCTCGACTTATAAAAATAAGTAACTTATAACTTATAAGTCAAAATAAGTATAAGTTCTTTTTTTCAACTTATGACTTATGACTTATGACTTATAAGTCACTTTTTTTTGTGGACCCCACAATTTTAACTTATTTTACACATCAAATCACATTAACCCAAACATAAATCACTTTTTCAAAAGTCCATCCAAACATACATCTCATTACACAATATGACTTATGACTTATAAGTCACTTTTTTGAACAGCCCATCCAAACATAAATCTCATTACACAATCTGACTTATTTTTAGTTTGACTTATCTATAAGTCACTTTTTCAGAAGTCCATCCAAACACACCCTAAGTTCTTTTTTTCAACTTATGACTTATAACTTATAAATCACTTTTTTTGGTGGACCCCACAATTCTAACTTATTTTACACATCAAATCACAACTAACCCAAACATAAATCACTTTTTCAAAAGTCCATCCAAACATACATCTCATTACACAATATGACTTATGACTTATAAGTCACTTTTTTTAACAGCATATCCAAACATAAATCTTACTACTACATAATCTGACTTATTTTCAGTTTGATTTCTTTTCAGTTTGACTTATCTATAAATCATTTTTTCATAAATCCATCCAAACACACCCATTTTATTTTTATTTGTGATTAGTTTAATCATAAATAACGTGGTGGCCCGATCGGTTCGCTCAGAATTTCTCTTGGGGTAACAAGTAAAACGCCATTAAGGCCAAAACGGCGCCGCTTGACCTGCTTACTTAATACGCAAGATAGTAAGGCTCACGGTGACGGTGAAAGGCACCTAAAAACCGTCCAATGAACATCTTGATTAATTAATGATTTTCCCGTTTTGCCCCTCCTTTCTCCACCAATAGTGTCTGTGAATACTATGGTCAATGTCAGAATAGCCTCGCCCACTTTAATGCTTGCTCGGCCCAAGAAGCCAGAAACAGGGGAATGATGGCTTCTCTCCTTTTACATAGTTTTGTTTTGGAATTTTTTTTTTTGTTTGATTTTATCATTACATTCTAAATAAAATTAATGACATTTTGATATTTTATGGATAAAAATTATTTCAATTTTTAACTTTATATAATTTTTTAAAGATTTACTTAAAATTATATATTTTTTTAAATTAAAACATTAAATCTTTAAAAAAATCGTATAAAATTGAAAACTATATCATTTTTTACCCATAAGATACTAAAATGTTGCTAATTTTATTTAGAATCTAATAATAAAATCAAAAAAAAAATTTACCTAAAATCTATAATTTTTGAGTAGAGGAAGGGGTAAGGGAGTGAAAGGGTAGTGGAAAGAATCCAACCCCCAATCAATGACCTCATACTTTTTTAAAAAAAAAAAATTGCCGCTCTTCTATCTTTTATTATTTTAAATGCAGTTGATATTTTGTTTTTTTAAAGTCATATTATTATATTTGGTCAATGGATCATTTGCTTGGCGTGGTGGCAGTTCAGGCACCAAAAATTATAATATCTTGTTCATTTGACTCCTTTAAATATATAGGAGAGGAGGTTCCAAGAATTTATCTAGAGCAATCTGCTTGTAGAAGGGGCCAAACTATGATAAAAGAATTTAAAAATAAAATAAAATTTCAACAAGCATATTCTATTCTTAGGGAACAAGAAATGAGACTTCCAATTATTTTTTCGAATACATGAGATTGGTGGATCTGATTGAGAGCCCAAGATTGAGAATACAAAAATTGAAAATAATACTGCTCTAGTGCTCTTCTGTTTGAGCCCAATATTGAGAACACAGTAGAAGGAAAATATTAATATAATGGTGAATTTTATTTCTAGATATAAGATATTTTCTCCATTTTAACTCTAATTCGTCATTTATCTTCAAACTGATTTACATGACTAATACATTAATATATTATTTAACATCATAGAAATATTTTAAAGAGGAAATATTATATATGTCATAATTAAGCAATTTATATACCTTCTTTAATATTACCAACTTAGAAAAAATGTCTTGTGTTGAGAATCATTTGACTAGTACAAAAGTAAACACCTGAGAATTAATACTGTTGCACGTGGCTATTTAGATGGAGATAGAAGATCCATAGAAACGCATAGGTTAAACCATATACTCCCTCCTGCCCTAAATATAATATTATTTTAACTTTTTTTTTTTATGAAAATTAAGAAAACAAATTAGACCATTAAATTATAACATATGACACATGTAATTCGATCATTAGTTAAGTTATAAGTAGAATAAATTAATTTTAAGGAAAAAAAATAACCATACACAATTTAGAGTGATTAATTTTGCATCATTAATTTCTCAAAAAAAATCAGAATGATCTTATAATTAAGGCCGAAGGGAGTACATCTTATGCAGTAAAAATGCCTAAATGGTGACACTAAACAATATTTTATGGGGGGATGACGAAAATACCCTCTGAAAAAGCTGCCATACACACACACACAAGGGGTGACCTATGCAAAAAATATAGCGTTCGTATGGATATAGAGTTAATTTCAATAAGGAAAACAAAAAGTTCCATGAAAGTAATGTGATCTGATACAAGAATGTAAGAATTGCGCTTAAGTAGTCTATATCAATTCCATGATCGATACAACAAAGAAGATCAAAATAAATGTTAGCTATATTGTTTAAAATAACCCAAGATTTTGCTACTTCCACTGAGACGTGTGAAGCATTCTGGTTTCCCATCAGATCATGCAAAACCAATACCCCAAATATGTGAGAGGCTAACACAGCCAACCAGTGGACAAAAGTAGGACAAACCCTTCCAAAAACGGGAGAATCAATTAAAGCACCACTCTAGACATCGGGAACAGATTGCAGGCAAGGGTCTGCTACAGCCCCTGAATTATCTGTCTCAACACTACTAACAACAGGAAGCTGTTCCACGAGTTCAGTTCCCACAAACGAATTCCCCTGGGACCTGGGAGAAGTGGAGAATGCTTTTGGTTCAGAAGATTTTGCTTCTGGTTCTCTATGCTCATTCTGATCGGAAACATGTTTGTCTGGCCTATCACGTCTGTCATAGCTGTGGCTTCGACTACGGCTGCGGCTAGAACTGCGGCTGTAACTTCGACTCCTGCGACCACGCCTGCGATTGGGACTCCGGCTGATGCTACGGCTGTAACTGCGACTCCGACCACGAGACCAGCTGCGACTCCGACTCCGGCCCCTACTCCAGCTCCTACTCCTGCTTCGACTTCCGCTTCCGCTTCTGCTTCTACTGCGACTTCTGCTATAATCCCATGTCCGAACCCTTTCAGGGCTACGACTGTAACTTCTGCCTCTATTCCTATAACCAACATCTCTTCTGTTGTCAAAACGTCCACGCCCACGTCCTCGCCCATCCATGTTGTAACGATCATGAGAATCGCGTTCACCCCTACCCCAGCCAACATGACCACCTCGAGGGCCACCCATTCCCCGACCCCTGTTGCCTCCTCTACCAGGAAAGAAATCACCTCTTCCACCTTGCACACCTGGACCATCCCTCATGCCACCACGACCGCCAAACCCACCACCATCCCTCATGCCACCACGACCGCCAAACCCACCACCATCCCTCATGCCACCACGCCCGCCAAACCCACCACCATCCCTCATGCCACCACGCCCGCCAAACCCACCATCTCTCATGCCACCACGGCCACCGGAATCCCAACGGCCACCACCAGAGTCAAAACGGCTCATTCCACCCCGTTCCTTTCCAAAGTTTGATGGCCCACGCAAAGCCATCTGCCGTAACTCTGGAGGCACAAGCTGGTTAGCACCCTCCAAAACTTTAATCAAGTCACCAGCATGTTTCCAGTCCTGCTCAGAAATAAAGGTGTATGACACTCCAGTTGCTCCAGCCCTACCTGTCCGACCAATACGGTGTACATAGTCCTCAATTCCAGTAGGGAAATCATAGTTGATCACAACCCTGCAATTAGTAGTTTCAAAGAATGTAACCAATAACATACGAATGACACGGACCATCATAAACTCAGAAGATAACTGTAATATAATAATTCAAATATCATAATAGAAACTAAATAAATTTTGCTTCAATAACAATAGGTACAATTAAAAAGCAGCTAACCTTATATCCTTAATGTCAAGCCCACGGGCAGCAACATCAGTGGCAACTAGGACTGGTGACTTCCCAGTCCTAAACTGATTCAAAACCCAGTCTCTTTCACCTTGAGACTTGTCTCCATGGATTGCAGCAGCACCAAAACTACGGCCAATGCTTCGGGCAAGTTGATCACATAACCTCTTTGTGGAACAAAATATTATGACCTTAGAACCACGTTCTTGAGCTCTGATGATCTGCTCCAAACGCCTTTGTTTCTCCATTTGTGGGACAACTTCGACATACTTGAAGATTACAAGACGTCAAAAGAAAAACAAAGTCACCAGAAACAAATAAATCAATCAAACAATAAAAAAAAACTTCACATGAAAGTTATATTTAAGAAGCAACAATGAAATTAAGGTTGTAAATGGCACATATGAACACAAGACAAAATAGGAGGACATTATTCAATATTTCTAAAACATGTATCATCCAAGCTATGTACCAAGCAAAAAACTTAGCTTTCTAAAATATCTATTTCTGTAAGCAATTTATAGTGCAATTGAAAGATAGGTTGATTAAATTCATTCATCAGCTGAATAATTGGGTTGTAAAAAGCTAAGGGAGGATCTCCATTTAAATCGACCAAAATGGAGCAAAGGAAAGTGGCACACAGGTCCAGCACCAGAACATCTAAGTATTAAATGTCCCAACATTCATACACAGAGTGAGGTAGGCTGTTAGCAGGATTATAGCATCTCAAATAGCTAGGAGGCTGTGTTTTTTCCATTATTCTACTTCACTGATAGCTTAGTCCAATAGGCTTACACTCTGGATTAATTCTGAGAATTTATACCATTACTGGAATAGCACATCCATGCTATGTATAATGCTCACAGATCTCTCCGTAAACAATAGCTTAACATAGTCAATAAGAAGATAAAATACAGGACCATGCACAAAATTTAGGCAGATCCCCGAAAGATATTCTCAGCATATGGAATTTATTCATCATATATTATTTGTCACACTAATAATCCTTGAAACACCTGTCAGATCAGCAATCAAAATTTACCAGGAAAGGAAAGCATAAACTGCTCATCATAGGCATAGCAAGTAAGCTTTAAAAGCTTTTAGAAAGCAACAGGCAGAAGGTATCATTAGCTCATGTTTCAACCATAAGGGCATTAATCCAGTACCTGTGTGATAGCTTTATTTGCAGCAAGCTCATCAACATTTCCAATATTAACTTGGACAGGATTAACAAGGAGATCACCAGCAATTTTCCGCACTTCTTTTGGCCATGTTGCGGTGTACATGAGAGTTTGTCTACGTGGTGGGATCTCATTCACAATCTTGCGTATTTGAGGCTCAAAACCCATATCAAGCATTCGGTCAGCCTCATCAAGCACAAGAAGTGAGACTTGCCTAAAGTCAATTTTCTTCATTTCAAGTATGTCATTGAGACGGCCAGGTGTAGCAACAACAATGTCAGCTCCACGGTCTAGCTCTTTTAGCTGAAGAGCTTTCGGTGCCCCACCATACAGGCACTGCAGAGAGGAATAAATTTGAGAGACAAGCAGAAGACCAAGTCAACAGCCTAAAACTCTGAGCAAGGATTATTAATGAAAATAAGATAATGATAAATTAAAAACTGGACACAGACCGTGCAGGAAACACGTGAAGATCGGCCAAATTTTATGGCTTCATCTTGAATTTGTGTTGCAAGTTCACGTGTTGGGGCCAATACCAACACTGTGGGGCCACTCAGGGGATTGTTGCGCCTCTGTCTAAGAATCATAAATGCTGGCATTAAATATCCTAATGTTTTCCCAGAGCCTGTTTTAGCAATAGCCACTATGTCCCTACCCTGTAAGGCAACAGGCCATGTTTGAGCTTGAATAGGTGTTGGAGTTGAGAAGCCCGCAGAATAGATCTGAAATAAGAGCATGTGCAAGTAATAAACAACATGAACAATGGATACAACCAGTTCCTTGTGATTTGCAATAAAAGAAAAAAAGCATTCAAGGGTGCACATAATTTAGCAAACAACAATAAAAAGACCCATAGGTTATGGTTGCTTACTGAAGCAACTAAAAAGGTCATTAAATAAGGGGCGGAGCCAATAAGCAACAAATCCCACGTCACATAAGGTGAAATTTGAATAAAGGGCCAACCACCCTTCTAGAAGATGCCCAAGAAAGGCTTCAACCATCCATTTTGCAGGCTCCAAAAATCAGGATAGTGGTTGCACATGTAAGTGTGACAATAGCTGCAGCGTACGACATATGCTCCTGCACTGGAGCAGATATCGCACCTGCGACAAGCGAGAATAGATGAGTTTAAAAGTAACGTTTAAGGAAAAAACAACAAAAATAGAGCGGACCCATTACTTTATTAGGGACTATCAAAACATACAACACCGTTTAACAGAAGAGGGTAAGCTGACCTCTCTTAAAATCTCTGGAGGAAACCCAGCAGCATCAAATGTCATGAAGGGGGGAGGGACATTGTCACCCTGCCATCACAAATATTGATGTCAATACAGCCCAACCAAAGTAATACAAGGGACAGAAAATTTAAACAAGTAATCTGCATGACAGTAAAAATAATCAAACAAGGCCCAACCCACACCAGTGTGCTGTGACAAGCCTTGTGCACAGCACTATCAATGAACAATGTCTTACTAAACATGAACAGAGCAGCACATTTTTATCTTAAAAAAAATCACACTTGTAAAGTGCCAGATAATCATGATACTGTACAGGATCTAAAAAAACATCAACTAATTCTTCCTATCCAGATATAGTAACACTACAAAAAATAATCTCAAGGAAAAATACAGACCGTTGCAGTAACTTCATGTTGTTGACAGTAAATTTCAGAAGGCGACATATCAGTGACATGAGGCCTCGTCAAAGAGTTACTAGCAACTGGTGGGGGGCCTCCAATCGAAGGATTGAACATGTTATGAATACTATTCCCTGGAACGCCATTTAACCCATTCCCACCGGCCATTGCATTTTGGAAAGGGGAACTGCCAATTCTCATATCCTGCAATGATGTAGAACATGATGACTTCTTCAGATCGACACTTAATTAGAAAACCACACATACACAGTTGAGAAACTATTAAATGAAAACGAGAAGTTTTTGACACAAACATTATGTACAGATTGGAGCAATAAAGAAATATCTCCTCAGAAGGGCGGAGATACTCAAAGGGATGTATTTCCCGGAGAACTTTCTCTTCATCCTTTCTTTGAAGCATCTAATCAGAAACACAAATATAATTTTCGGAACAGAACCAGCGACTGTCGTTACTAAGAAATCCCAATATTCACTTAATTATTATAAGTTAACGAAATTTTAAGAACTTTCAAAACAAAAATTTTCTCATATCATTAACAGTCAAACAAAACAAATATTTTATTGAATAAGGCAATCGTATAGACTTGACAATTGAAATACCTGCTGATAAGCCTGCTGATTTCTTGAAACAGGTATTGGTGCAATACTCGGCTGCTGTGAGCCCATTGATGGCATATCCTTGCTAGAGTTGTAGTTATATTCATTCACAGCTCTACCACGTAAAATATCCTCATGTCCCATCTTCAGGTCAACAGGATGGACAGTAGATGGCTGACCATGCATCATTCCTGGGCCCATCGGGTTTTGAAAGTTATGTCCGTATTGATAAATTAAATCTGCACTACCCTGCTGCGATTGCATTGCTGCAGAAGGTTGTTGCATACTACCAGGTATAGCACTGAATGGCTGTGCTTGGCCAGCATTAACACCAACAAGTGGCGCCTGGACAGAGGATATTCCAGCAGGAATGTTCTGGTTGCTTTGCAGAGGCAAGGCACTCTTTTGCTGATACTGGGATGGTGAAAGTCCAACTTGACTTCCATTTTTAAAATCTACATCCTCTATCTTCGGGAATGCTGATTTAAACTCCTGTTGATTTTCCAATGGCTGACCATGCATGTTATGCTGGATTGGTTGGGAACTTTGCTGCCCATTTGAGTGCATGTTTTGTGAATATGGCATGTAATGTGGGTTCTGGTGACTAAATTGATGGGCCTGTGGCTGCCCCATATATGAACCATGATCCTGGGTGGCTCCTTGCCCAAAAGGTTGTGACTGGATGGCTTGTTGTGGCATCTGATGATGCATTTGCTGAGGAGGAATTTGCTGACCCATAGGCTGCAACATCTGCTGCTGCCTGACTTGTTGCAAACCAGGTTGTTGCATAGACTGCAGCGACTGCGAACTCTGTTGTTGTCCAGCTTGTGCGGCTAGAGAAGGCTGCTGCTGAGCAACCTGTGCCACCTGGGGACCATGCTGTTGGGATAGGTGGCTCATTTGTTGTCCCTGTTGATGAGAGGTTTGTAGTAACTGCTGCCCATGCTGTGCCACCACCCCACCAGGTTGCACTGAGTGAGCCGCCGGTATGGGAGCCAACTTGGGTGCAGAAACTGCAGGAGGCAAGGGTGGTGGAGCTGTGGGCTTCTCATACTGGGTGATGTTGGTTTCAGGATTCCAATAGTATAATAGACCAGTACTTCCATCAATCAATCCCTTCCAAGGTTTTGGAAGAGTGGGGTCATCAGGCGCATACCGGGGACCAAGAGCAGCAGGAGCTGCCTCAGCTGTTGCCATGTTATAATATGTATTTCTACAATCACAAACAAGAACAACTGTTCAGATAAAAACACAGTAAAGACGCTAAAACCCAGAATTTCCGTATACACCTGCCCGAACCCATTTAAAACAAAATACAATACACGAGAACCGATCAAATGACAACAATAGAAATTGAAGACACGCCATAGTAATCAAAGAATAAACCTAAAATAATCCAAAACAGAAGTAAATCATCAGAAAGAGGAGTAATTATTTTCATCATCATCACTCTCCTAGTGTAATCAATATTTCTCACAATTAAAAAAAAAAAACCCCCAGGAAGACGTAAATCCCAAAATAAATTCAATAGAAACAGAAAGCAAAGTCACAGTTCCAAGAAAACACCAATAAAGTTGAAGCCAAGATGAATACCACGCCTAATGACGAGAGGAGAGCTGAACCCGAAAGGAGAGGAAGACCGGATAAAATGGCATATCAAAAAAGCAGGACGAAGATCGAAGAAGAACTACCACGCCTATAACGGCGGAGATAGTTCAGGGATTGACGAAATTGTGATCGGCGGCGAGGCTGAGAGGTGGCGCCCGTGGGGGGATGAGGAAGACGCAAGAAGGGATTGGAAATTTTGGGGCTTAGGTTAGGGTTATGGGAAAATAACTCTACCAGTCTACCCAGCCTTGCCTTTTCATGATTCAATCTATTCATCCAGACCAATACTGACCCACAGGCCAAAATATAAGGGAAATTCTTTGTTGTTAGTTACTAGTAGCATTTGTCTTCTCACTTATCATAATTACAAATAAACATATTACTCCTGTCAGTCTTAGATTTATTTATCAAATTTGGTTAAATTAAGGGTGCTGGTTAATTTAATTAAAATCATATAATATTTTATATTAAAAAAAGTCACATAATATCACCAAAACACCCTAACCACGTACATTTATTCACATCTCTCTCACTTACAATGTGTTTGGAATAGCTTCTGGCACTCCAGAAGCTCGGCGGGCCCGCAGAAATCATCCAGCAGCAGAAGATTACGTTTGGGTCGCCAATAAAAAAAAAGAGCTTCTGCCTCAAAAGCCTAGTGGGAGGAAAAGCTCAATTGATTAGCTTCTAAAGGTGCAGAAGCTCAGTGGGAAGAAAGAGATGGTGTGTTTGGATTGGCTTTTTTTCATAAGGACTTTTTCAGAGGTAAGATTGGATAAAAGTCAGATTATGTGAAGTGATTTATGTTTGGATTTGTAATGATAGAAGTGACTTTTTTTTAATCTGCCTTTTAGAAACATGTTAGGATGATTATTTTGAAAAGCAAGTTTGGATTAAAATTACTAAAAATGACATTATTGTTATTAAATAATACATATACATATATTCTTATTAAAGCCTTTTTTGTGTATTATTAAATAAATGGGCTGGAAAATTATATTATTAAACTCCTAAAATTCTCAAATAAGATTTTTTTAATCTAAAATTTCCTTTTTATCTCCAAAATTTTATCATAATAATCTCTAACTATTTTCTCCCACGATATCCTCCTTGGAGCTAAAAATATAATTTTTCCAAATTATTTTCCTAAAAATAAGGGACAAACTAAGCCTTTAAAATCTTTAAAAAACCCCAAATTTCACTTTTTCACTTTTTCCTTAAAATAAGGGAGTTGAATATATGCATATTATATATGTATTATTTAATAACAATAATGCCCTTTTTAGTAATTTTTCATCTAAACTTGCTTTTTAAAATAATTATCCAAACATGTTTCTAAAAGTCCGGTTGGAAAAAGTCACTTCTATCATCACAAACCCAAATATAAATCACTTCACACAATCTGACTTTTATCCAATCTTACTTCTTAAGAAGTCATTCTGAAAAAAAGTCACTTCTCAGAAGCCAATCCAAACACACCCTTACTTGTTTATTACTCCCTCCAATTCTAAATAGATGACCTATTTGAGGATATGATCTTAGTCTTAAATGTAGGATCTAGTTCTAACTTTTGTCCATTTCTTTCAAAATTACCATCATTGATGCCCCTCTACAATTGTCAAATTAAAGAGGAAAGAGAGAGTTGAGGAATATGATCGGGGTGTTTTGGGAAAAGCATGACATATCGACTAACTTAATTAATATTCTTAATCTGACTAAATTAAGTGAACATGTCATATATTAAGGATCAGAGGGAGAATTGAGGAGCGTTATTAGGGTAATTTATGGATATTTAATAACAAATTCACCTTCCTAAATAAGTCATTTATTTAGAAACAATGGGATTACCTCATAGGTCACGACGACATGGAGATTTTTATATGATTTAGAAGAAAATCTTATCTGAATTCGCTTTGTCATAGTGAAGGTTTTTTTCCCACCATAGTGAAACTTATCACCTTAAAAAAATTATCAGACTGATAAAAAACTTATCTCATATTCTCTATATTTTCTTCATTTGTAAGTTGAAAAAACTAACTCCGCCTATGTTTATAGCCGGTCCCAAGCCCAAGTAAAGGAGGAGGGTTGTGTTAGGCCCCGACAGCCAGCGTAAAAACCCCGTCGAATGTCATAAACATGGATCAACGAAGAAATTGTGTAAATGCTAGGTCGTTGCCCGTAAGCAACGCGCTGTATGGCTCAAGTACAATGAGAAGAGAGCGAGAGCCGCTGCATCCTAGCCTAAATACAGTGTTAAGAGAGTAAGGGCTAAAGGATAGGTCGTTGACTGGTTGTAACGCGTTGTATGGCTCAAGTACAGTGATAAGAGAGCAAGAGCCGCTGCATCCTCGCCCGAATGCAGTGTTAAATAAGCAAGGGCTACCGCATTCTAATGGACGGAGGCGGCTAAAGAAGCTAGTTCATGAGAGTAAGATCAGATTTGGTTCTTGGAATATTGGGACGCTGAATGGGAAGCTTTTTGAGGTGGCACAAGTTATGAAGGATCGTAAGATTAATATATTGTGCTTACAGGAAACCAGATGGGCTGGAGAGAGATCTAAAGAAATCGGAGTTACTGATTGTAAACTTTGGTACACAGGAAAGGTAAATGGGAGGAATGGGGTGGGTATCATTACAGATAAAGAATGGTGGAAGAATGTAGTGGAAGTTAAGCGGATTGAGGACCGAATCATATATGTGAGAGTAATTGTGGGAAATGATACAATAAATGTTATTAGTGCATATGCACTCCAAATAGGGGTAGAAGCACATCTTAAGGAGAAGTTTTGGGCAGATATTGAAGGGTTGATTCAAGGTATACCGGTAACTGAGAAATTTTTTATTGGAAGGGATCTTAATAGACATGTTGGAAAAGAGGCGGGACCATATGCAAGGGCGCATGGTGGTTTTGGTTATGGGGAGTTGAATAATGAAGGGCAAACAATTATCGATTTTTCCTTAGCATACAATCTTAAGATTATTAATACATGCTTTAAGAAGCGGGAAGAATATTTAATTACATACAAAAGTGGAACTCACAAGTCACAAATTGACTTCTTTTTCGTAAGAAACCCTGATAGAAGGTTATGTACTAATTGCAAAGTGATTCCTGGGCATGGAGAGACCGCTCAACATAGACTCTTAGTTCTTGATGTGAGAATTAAATATATAAAACAAAGGCGCTGAGCAGTTTTGAACCGAAAAATCAAGTGGTGGTAGTTAAAGGGGGAGAAGCGAGAGATTTTTAAGAGAAATCTATTGGATGAAGGGGTGTGGGAGCCATAAGGAAATGCTAACAGTATGTGGAAGAATATGGCTACGAAGATTGAAATGGTTACTAAAACTACTTTAGGAGAATCAAAAGGTTTTGGACCACGAGATAAGGAGACTTGGTGGTGGGACAAGGATATCCAAGAGAATGTGCGGAATAAAAAGAATTGTTTTAAGGCTATACACTTATGTAATAATGCTGAAAATTGGGAAAAGTACCGCTTAGCTAAAAAGGAGACTAAGAAGGCAGTGAGTGAAGCCCGTGCTAAAGTATACGAGGGGTTTTATAAGGAGTTATGAACAAAGGTGGGGAACAAAAGATTTACAAGATCGCAAAGATTAGGGAGAGAAATTTGAGAGATTTGGATCAAGTAAGATGTATAAAGGATGAAGAAGGTAAAGTTTTGATTACTGACGAAGATATTAAGAATAGATGGGAGCCTTACTTTTCTAAGTTATTCAATGATGGAGGCAAAGGTCTATCTTGTGAGTTGGGGGATTTGACAATTAGTGAAGATGGACTTAATAGGTCGTTTTATCGTAGAATTAGAGTTTGGGAGGTTAGAGAAGCCCTTAAGAAAATGGAAAATGGTAAAGCGGTTAGACCTGATGGTATACCGATTAAGGTTTGGAAATGTTTAGGGGAAGAGGGTGTGTTATGGTTATCTGAATTGTTTAACGAGATTTTACGGTCTAAGAAGATGCCTGATGATTGGAGAAAAGGTGCTTTAGTTCCGATTTATAAAAACAAAGGCAATATACAAAATTGTGCAAATTATAGGGGAATTAAGCTTATGAATCATATAATGAAACTATGGGAAAAGGTGATTGAGCATAGGTTAAGACTAGAAACTAGTATTTCTGAGAGACAGTTTAGGTTCATGCTAGGGAGATCCACAATAGAGACGATATATCTACTAAGGGGGATAATGGAAAAGTATCGAAATAGAAAAAGAGACTTACATATGGTTTTTATTGACCTAGAGAAGGCATACGATCGCGTGCCAAGAGATTTCCTTTGGAAAGCCTTGGAAAAGAAATGAATATGTGTTGCTTATATTAAAGTTATACAGGATATGTATGATGGGGTGTTGACTAAGGTTAGAACGGGGAAGTGAGACAAAAGACTTCCCTATAGGAATTGGCCTACATCATGGATCAGCTTTGAGCCCATATTTGTTTAACTTAGTAGTAGATGTTCTAATTGAGCCTATAAAAGAAGAGGTCCCTAAGTGCATGCTTTTTGCGGATGATATAGTCCTTCTGGCCGAATCAAGAGAGGAGATTAATGATAAATTAGAGATATGGATAAACACGCTGGAGTCAAAGGGTTTCCGTTTAAGTAGGAGTAAGACAGAATATATGCATTGCAATTTTGCAAATAGACAACTTAGAGGTGATTTGGAGGTTAAACTGGGAGAGCAAACAATCCCTCAAGTGACAAAGTTTAAGTATTTGGGATCAATTATAAGACAAGATGGTGAGATTGATGACGATGCCAATCATAGAATTCAAGTGAGTGGTATAAGTAGAGGAAAGCTACTGGAGTTCTCTGCGATAGAAAAGTACCCCATAAGGTAAAAGGGAAGTTTTATCGCACTGCTATAAGACCAGCAGTATTATATGGTAGTGAATGTTGGGCTTTGAAGGGTCAACATGAACATAAAATGGGGGTAGCTAAAATGAGGATGTTGAGATGGATGTGTGGTCACACAAGAAAGGATAAAATTCAGAATGATCATATACGCGAGCAAGTTGGAGTGGCACCTATCAGTGAGAAAATGGTAGAAAATCGTCTGAGGTGGTTTGGACATGTACAAAGAAGGTCATTAGATGTGCCAGTGAGGAGGGTAGATCAAACAGTCTCGAGTTCGATTAAGAGAGGAAGAGGGAGACCGAGACTTACACTCAGTGAAGTTGTAGAGCGAGATCTTTTAGTAAATAATATATCTAAAGATTTTGTTACCGATAGAGCACAATGGCATCGTGCGATCCATGTAGCCGACCCCACTTAATAGGATAAGACTTGGTTGTTGTTGTTGTTGTTGTTGTAAGTTGAAAAATCTAAAATTATCTACCAGATAAACTTTTTGGGGTGCTAGGTCATATTAAAATCTTCATGTCAAAATGTGTTTATTTGTAGTTGGTGAGACCACAAATAACGTAGTGAGCTAAATTCAGCTAAGAATTTCTCTTAACTGGGCATCCTAAAATATTTAGTTGGCAAATAAAAAATTTACTTAGCTTATTTTTTTAGGGAGCTCAATCATATTAAATCCTCCCTAGTTAAATCTGATGTGCTTGCTTGTGACACTGAACATGCTCATCTAAGAATTAAAAAAAACGTTAATAAAAGAAAAGACTATTTTTTAATTGAAAAGATTATATTCAGTCCATTATAGGCCGCTTGTTAGGTGATGAAAAGGTGGGAATGTAATTATTAAAAATATGATGTAATTGTATGCCCCTATTTTTTTCTCACTCACACAAAGGAGGCCAGATCTACTTTCGCCAGCCCAAGAGACGATTATAGTAATGAAAGCCCATTCCTAAGAGCATCTCGTCAATGCACCCTTGGCCCAACAGACGCAAACAGTCAACCGAATCCAAGCGGCGCCCCCCAACAGGAGATACTCCCATCCTCCACGAAGCACGCCTCCAACGAAAAGATTTGATGCAAAGTGTAGGGGTGTTCATGTGGCCTAGTCGCCCAGGCAGTCCACCCCTGCCCGAACAAAAAATACCTGACCCAACCCAAAAACATAGGTTCAACAAAAAATGTGCATGTTTGGGCCAGGCATGTTTGCGAGCAGGCCGGGCATCGGGCATGGTATGCTGCCCTACCCACAAAATAAATAATATTATATATATTTTTAATACATAATTAATATTATATATTCATATTACATGTTAATATGTTATTATAATTATAATATTTTGATATATATAGCATATTATATATGTATAATATTTATAATCTTATTTTTATGGGTCAGCAAATAACAATAGCACCCTTTCTTTATTCTTGATTCAACCATTCTAGGAAGTGATCACATGGGCATGATGCACACCCTGCTCGCCCTAGCCTTGCCCAACCCGAAATGGCATGGGCTTCTAATGGGCAGGGCGGGCGATGGGCTGCAAAATGCAGCCCACTCATGTTTTGGGCAAGGCATCTGACAAGGGTCCTACCTTACCCAACCCTGCCCATGCACACCCCTAGCAAAGGGATACACCTGTTCAAATTAACACCACGTGGCAACTGTAACATCCTAAAAATTAATTGAGGATTTAGTGGGGGTAAATAGGAATTGATTAATGGTAAATAATGGATTATGAGAATATTTGAAGGATTTTGAGGTATCTTTGAGGATTTTAAAGGCCTAGTTTCTCCCTTATTTGGATGATAATAATTTTGGGAGAGATTATTTTTAGACGCAAAAGAGGATATTATAGGAGGAAATAAATAAAGAATACTATGGGAAAATTTTGAGAGTGAAAAGAAAAATTTTTGTTCAAAAGAAATATCTTATTTGAGAATTTTAAGGCCTAGTAGTATATTTTTCCCCTCTTCCTACTCATAAATTTCTCCTGCCGACAGTCTCATTTCTTCTTCTGCACTTTTACTATTTCAATTATTAATGCCTCAACCAATCACACTCAACTACTATTTATATATTATATTATTATTAATATTATATTATTTAAATATTATATTATTATTATTAAATATATATATACACACTCTCACCCTCCGTCTCTCTCTCTCTCTTTCTCTCCCTCTCTCTCTATTGCTCTCTCTTTTATTTACTTATCGGAGTCCGTTGGCGTAGGAATAGTAAGTTTTTCTGTCAACTAAGCACATTTTTGGAACCCCGTAAGTCTCCTCTACTTCCCTATATCTTTAGTTTTTCGTTTTGCTATACTTGAAAAATTAGGCTTTGTCTAAATTGATATTTCTGGGAGTCCTAGACTTAATAAATTGAAGCTTGGACCTTGATTATAAATTCCTTTTAATATATTTTTCATTATTGAAGGTTTTTCTAATTATTGGGAATTTTTGGGATTTGTAGATATTTTAGAAATTAGGACTTTTGATGATCTGAGGTACTAAAGGTTAAATTGATAATTTTTAGATGTCTATTAAGGTTATATGAGGAGATTTAATTGATGGATTCAACTGAAATTTGGACCCAAAAAAATATTGATGGATAAAGTTTGGAATTAGTGGGATTTTATGTAGGTAATTCTGTAATTCCGGATGTTGGATATGGGTTTATAGATTTATGGGATTAATTTATACTCAACAAAAATAATATTTAATTAATAATATTTATCATTTAGTAATATTTTTATCCGGAATAAAAAAAATAAATGTATGTATATATTTAGGGGTAGTTTAAGGTAAAATT
Source organism: Mimosa bimucronata (assembly GCA_037074515.1). Lineage (NCBI taxonomy): Eukaryota > Viridiplantae > Streptophyta > Magnoliopsida > Fabales > Fabaceae > Mimosa > Mimosa bimucronata. The sequence continues at coordinate 35,767,759 of CM073444.1, forward strand.
GTGTTAGAATACTTTTAGGTAGTGTTGAGCAATATATTAATAGATATTTATATTGATATTGTAGAGTCTCCTTAAGAATTACGGAGTGACTTTGTGTGATTATCTGTGAGCTAAGGAGCAACAGGTAACTCTGGAAATTTCTTTCGTATGCTTGTGAATTATGTGTAGTTTTATTTTAATTAATTATCACACAATAATAAGTTTGTCACTTTTCAAGCATGCTTGCTTATTGCCTATTTGTTATGGAAAATAAATTACGCTTGTTTTATTTTAAGCATGCTTGAGTATGTTGAGTATATTGGGCTGATAATTATTTATGAATTATTTATGGTATAATGATGATCGCATTTGCATCAATGAGGGGTTAAGATATGAAGAGGAGATATATGAAACCCGTACTACCACGTGGTAAGACATCACTCGGTGCACAGTGGATGGCACTTGTCAGGGCCCCTCCTTTCATGTTTTCCTTTGGCCGGGATTGCATTGGAGTTGTGGGACATGTGACACCTCCTTAGTGTGATTCTTTAAGGAGGGGAGCCATAGTCCATACTTGAGCTCTGTATCTTTGGCCAGATACATCTTAGGTACTGGTGAGCTTGAGATAATTCAGTTGTATGAATTAGTTCTCTATTGGACAATATGTGTTAGCCTATGGCTCCAGTCAGCGGAATAAGGATGGACGGTGAAATAAGGAGTTGCATATTGCACATATAAATATTTATTTATGAGTACAATTCATTGAGAATTTAAATGAAAGTTTTCCCTATGTGGAGTGTACCTAATATATATTTGAAAGCCATGAGTTGTACGAGGAATTACATGTGTATAATTGGTTAAATTAGAATTATACGTGATTTGCTTGTGTATGTTAGGATTTTTCGGTAGTTACTGAGATGTCGATCTTATCCTATTATTAACATTTTCCAGGTGAATGACCTAATAGGAAGCAAGGGAAGACACTTGAGAAGTGAGCTTTGAAGGCTCTTTGTACTACTTAAGTTTATGTTATGTTGTATTTATTTTGCCATGGACTTAAGACTTTATGTTTTATTATGTTGTATAAATTATCGTGAAGTTTTAAGATTTTCACTATGACATGGGACGTATTTGAACTAAATAATTATCTATGCTGGATATTGGATAATTTTTAATGCTATAATAGCATTTTGGTCAAGTACTTGAATATGAATTTTGGGGGTGTTACAGAGCAACAGGAACAAAGGATTAAAAGGCATTTCCTGTGATTGCAGAGCAAAGGCTACTCAAAAGATTCGACCTCCAAGAATCCATAATGGAAAGATTACGGAGAAAAAATCGCAACTCCTCAACCCACGATTGAAGGAATGACATTTTGAAATCCGAAGACGAATAAAACAAGAAGGATCAGATAGAATAACATACATAAACACTGTTGAATAACACTCCTACTGGAAAAAAAGAAGAAGCAATCAAATGATCGAAATCTTTGAAATTTTAACTTTTCATCGTTACATTTATTTCCATGTATTTGTTATAATAGCGTAATTCTTGTAATTTATTGTACCATCCCAGTATTTCATACATGTATTGTTGGTGACCCCTTTTTAATTAGCTCTTGTAAATATGAAAAAAGTAAAAACTATATAAAAACTCACCTCAATTTCATTTTAACCATTTTCAGACCACCACAGTAATATAATGGAAATTAGGTGAGTTTGTTTGATACACTGTGTAAGAACATGAGAGCCAAAAGATATCATTTGTATGTTGTTAAATGACCATGAAATTTAAAACATAAATACTCTCACAACAAAATTCCTTCATCTTTTTTCATTGTGGTCAGTGTTTTCATTTTTCACAAATATCTGAGATCATCAACTAGACAAATGTGGAAGTAAATGGGAAATAATTATTGTGGAGGTGGCCATGGTGTGCACTTGGTGGTTAACAATGAGGATGTAAAATTACGTGAAAATTGGTTAAAAATCATACTCCCTTTATTTCTATATATATGACTTATTTGATAATACGAACTTATTTCTAAATATAAGAACTTTTTGGCTAAAGTATACTTTTAGTCCTTTATTTTTGCATCAAGTCTCTTTTTAGTCCCTTAACTTTGAAAAGTGCACTTTTGGTCCTTTTTCACTAACACCGTTATTTTTATTTAACGGAAAATAGTGACTCAATAAATCTAAAAAGTAATTTTATAATTAAATATTAATAAAAATGGCTAAATTTTAAAATATAATAATTATTATACTAGATAATTAAAATTTAAACATATTTTGTTAGCATATAGCTATAAAATCATTGTTTAAATTTGTTGAGTCGGCACTTTCCGTTAAATGAAACTAACGGCGTCAGAAAAAAGGACCAAAAGTGCACTTTTCAAAGTTAAGGGACCAAAAGAAGACTTGATACAAACTTAAAGGACCAAAAGTATACTTTAACCTAATTTGTTTTATTTTTCCTAAAATTTTCCCTGTTAATACTCCTCAATAATAAATAAGTAAGGGGGATGAATAAATGTGGGTGGTTACGGTGTTTTGTAGGTTATGGTGTTTGGTAATATCATAATTTTAACTAACTCAACTAGCATCTTTAATTTAATCAAATTAGGTAAACAAGTCTTATATTTATGAACGGAGGGAGTATTTAAAATGGCAAAAGAGTATAAATTTGAGAGGTTAATGTGCATATTTGTCAAAGAAGTTTTTTGCCATGAGCTATTTTATCGTGGAAGTTTTTTTTTTCAAAATTGCCATAAGAATTTCAAAACGTAGTAATTTTGCTATTTACCATTAAAATATTAAAATCGTTACATTTTGAAAATTTCGGGGTAACTTTAAACCCAAAAAAGTTTTAGAAAAAATAACTCCTCAGCAAAAACTTCGTGAATAATTTTTCAAAACCTTGAATTTGAATATTGATATCTTTTATGTATCAACCATTAGCACTTTATAACCAATAAACTTTTTTAAATAAGGATTTTTCACTGATTTTCCTTAAAGTTAATTTATCTTACAATATAGATTTGTCATAGTTAAGGAAACGAGCCTCTTGAGTGATTGTGAAAATTTGTGTTTCTCGACGAGGAAGATGGGCACATTTTCGAGCGAATCAAACACAAGGAAATGTTGGCTCTATTTTACTTTTTTTGTGTCTTATTTTCAGTAAACCATATGAGGCTAGCCTCACACTCATTAATCATTGTCTTACACTTATATTACATTCAAACATGACAAATATAAGACAATAAACTTATGATTTATGGGTAGCAGTGAGATGTAGTGTTACAGGAAAACTAGATGAGCGATGGAATGGAGAATGATCAAAGGGGAATGTTGAGGAGAAATGGGGAGATGAACGTCCACCCACAATCGCCTTTACAACTGTTCTTGTTATATACGCATTAGATGTTTTTTTTTAAAAAACAATGATAGACTAAAAAGCATGAAGTTATAAGTACGGTCAAACCCATTACCTCCTATGTATCGAGTTCACATGCCCTGCTAAGCGGATCTCTTAGCGCTACAAGCTAATCCATAAAACACAGCCCTTTTTGCTTCAATGAAGAGGCCAAAGAGATCTGAGCTGTACACACCACATGATCTTGGCCTCCCACTATGGTTTTAGTTGTTTGTCCATTTGAAGTCTGAAATTAAGCTGATAGTTTTTTTATTATGTTGTTTTTCAAACAATTGAATAAAAATGTAAACAGCATATTTTGGAACCAAAAGGAACTGAATGTCTTTTTTAATTAACTGAACGTGCTCAAAAATAAAAAATTTGGTTGACAAATCTCTGATTTGTAATGCTTTTATATGCCTAATTTGAGGCAATTAACATGATTGAGATGCGATATTGGCCATAATTGTAGATTAATTTGTATGAATTGGTTTATAGGGCTATTTGATCCTTGTTTAGTATTGTTTCCACTTGCAGGGTCGCTCAGGACCAAAAGGTTGGACCCGGGATGAAGAAAAAGGCCAAACGACAGGGCAGAAATGAAGGCTCCTCGTCGCGGCAAGCAGACGGCGAGAACACACCCTGAAGAGGCAGAAAGGAAGGCCGCGGCGAGCAGGCCCCCAAAATTCCAGAGAACAATGCAGCTCGCCGTGGCGAGCCTGCGATTCTGCAGAATTTCAGCTGCGAAAAATTGGGCCCAATCCGGATCCAACCCAATACCCACTCACTTAACCAGACTTGGGGAACATAAAACATGAAAGCTAGACCCCATTAGTGCAGATTTGGTTCACATTTCACACCCCTAAGCCCTAGCTCTCTCTTCTCCATCTTCATCTTCATCTTCTTCACCTTCTCCTTCCTTTCATCCATGGCTTCCACACCTTCCTCTCTTGCTGTTGGTTCTTCCATGGAGAGTAGCAGATAGACTCCACCATTCTTGGTGGTGGGAGCTAAGGGATGAGCTTGAAGCTTGAATAGGGGAGTTTTTCTAGTTCTAATCCTTCCTCTATTTGTTGTATTTATACTTTTCTAAGGTTTTAGGGTTGCATTTATGGCATTTGGTGGAATGAATTAATTGCATTTGGTTGATGTGCATTTATGGCACTTAATTGAGTGCATTTATGTCATTAGGGTTAGAAACTATGTTTATGTTATTTCCTTCTTGTATAATGCTTGACATTGCTACTTATTAACTTTGAGTTTAATGAAATTTGTGGGTTCATAGTTTTGTTATTCTCTTTGTGAAAATTATGTGCTAATGCAAGGTGGCTTGGTTAGTGGATTAAGAGTGTTAAGTTATTTGTTTGAGGGAGATGGCATAAGAATTAATTGGTTGTGTTGAGACATTGGGCAAACACTTTTTAGGTCCTAATTTATTGTATGGGTGGCCATCAATGGATTAGGGTTTAGAGAGAAATTTAGAGCAATTATGGGGTGGCCCAAATTGTGGATTTAAAAGTCTTGCATAATTAATTATTTCTTGATTTTGAACTTAATCAACTTGGGTTAAATTAAGTAATGTGCGGGGTTCCGGCATTAATTAAGTTAACCTAAGCCTAGCCTAGAGGGGTTCCTCTAGGGTCCTTTATAAATCAATTAAACTCCCTGAAAATCGTTAGAAGCAATGATTCCCGAATCTCTCATTCATCAAGAATGATCTTTATCCCATTCTCATCCAAATCTCACGTTTAATTCCCACTTTTTACTTTACCTTTTGCACATACCAAACTTCATACTAAAACCAAACAAAAATGTTTTTTACCCGCCTTTTCAAGTTTACATATTAGCTATTAGGAATTATATTACACTAGGCTCCTTGAGACCGACACCCAGGGTTAGCTTCTACTATCCCCTCGGGTTTAATTTCTTGGAAAGCGGACTCGAGGCGGCACTGCTCTGACATAACCCCAACGGTTAGGTGCTCCTCATTGGTCATCTGCAATTTTTTTAAAAAAAAATATATTTTAGGGAAATTAATTATAGGTCCCATGGAGTGAATTTAAGTAATATGAGGTCCCATATAATCCTTCAATTAAACTAACTTCCCATGAAATGCACAAATTAAAAAATAATGTTTTGGTTTAGAATTTAATATAGTTAAGGTCCTCAGAGACCTTTAATATAGTTAAGGTCCTTAGAGACCTCAGTTTAATTAGTGCATTTCATGGGAACTTAGTTTAATTGAAGGATTACGACCTCATATTAATTAAATTCACTCCATGGGACCTATAATTAATTTCCCTAAAATATATATTTTTTTTAAAAATTGCAGATGACCAAATTTTTTATTTTTGAGCACGTTCAGTTAATTAAAAAAGACATTCAGTTCCTTTTGGTTCCAAAATATGCTGTTTACATTTTTATTCAATTGTTTGAAAAACAACATAATAAAAAAACCATCAGATTAATTTCAGATTTCAAATGGACAAACAACTAAAACCATAGTGGGAGGCCAAGATCATGTGGTGTGTACGGCTCAGATCTTTTCGGCCCCTTCATTGAAGCAAAAACGGCTATGTTTTATGGATTAGCTTGTGGCGCTAAGAAATCCGCTTAGCAGGGCATGTGAACTCCCCATGTATCCGAGAACTTGGGTGTAGCATCTTTGACACAATAACTGCTTTTTTAACATGATAATTATCCAACATAATTTGATGCCTTATTTTCTGCTACAAAAATAAGGTTGGACACTACATGCACGAACAAAACTAGCACTGAGCATAGGGGGTTGGTTTAGAGGAAGGGGTCAGCCATTTAGTCCCTTGCAATGTAGCTAATCAAATTTTGAACTATTGTTAGATTGTTACAAGATGTGTTCACATTTAATGCCCAACACTATTCCAAGTAAACTACATACGCTATCATTTGTGGCCTCATTGAGTTAAAAACTTCCATATATTTTGCCCTTGTTGAAATTCATAGTTAGAGTAAGAAAATTGGAAAGCCCAAAATCACAATTCAATTTGTATTATATATTTGGATACTTTTTTTTGCATAAAAAGTGTGGGGCCAGCCCATACGTCTGGAAATCCATAGACGTGTTACACACATTATCAAAAGGAAGAGTAAACTTATAAAAGAAATAAAAAGTATTTATTTAAAAATTGTCTTGGTTAGAATTACAAGATCTAAATTTGAGTACAATTTTTTCTAACATCTATACTTTCTCCATATAAAAGCATATTCAGGTAACTAAAAATATACTACACAAATAATACTAGAGAACGTCATCATCAATGGTTGAGTTAAATGGATAAACTTATTTTTTTTTAATTAGATAAGAATCTGAATAGTGCACATAAAAAAACGACACTAAAAAAATAACTCTATCAACTACATTTACTTTTGAATGCCGGATTTTGTAGTATCATATAACTATCAAATTGAGTCAAATTCAAGCATGATAGAATTCAATTAGGATATCCTCACATATTTTCTTTCATTTACATGGATCAATGTTAGGTAATACTCCTCCGATTCTAAATATAAGATCACTTTTGACTTTTTTTTTGGAAGTTAAGGAAGCAAATTAGACCACTAAATTATAACATATGTCACATGTAATTAGATTATATGTTAGTTTATAAGTAGAACAAATTAGTTTTGAGGAAAAAAGATAACTACAGATAATTTAAAGTGATTAATTTTGCATCGTTAATTTTTTTTAAAAAAGTTAAAGTGATTTTATAATTAGGACCGGAGGGAGTATGTAATAGTTTTTTACTAGTTAGCTAGTTAATTCACCATTAACTTTTTCTCTTTGTGGTGTAGACCCCTCCAGTTTGACGGATGAGTCATCGTGTGCCCGAATTTGAAATGTCCGTTGGGCAAGTTTGGCGAAAGAGTCATTATTGACCCGAATTTGAAAGTTGATGGACAATTTTGAGCCCAAAACAAGTGCAAGGTGCCAGATGCACCTTGGACATAAGTATATGATCATTTTTTACCCTTTACCCTTATTTATATTTATCTTTTTTTCTCAAACTAATTTATTTTACTTATAAACTAACTTATAATCTAATTATATGTATCATATCATATGTTATAATTTAGTAGTTTAATTTGCCTCCTTAATCTAAAAAAAAGTCAACTTAATCTTATAATTAGGATAAAAATACTAAGTAATCGATCATAAAATAATTAAAAAAATATAGATTTTCATCATACGCTCAGGTTGGGCCCGGCTTCGAGAAAATGAATTAACAAACTGGAAAATTCTGTACTGCTCTTCCTTATAAAATGGAACCAAATTCAGCCATCACCGTCAAGCTTCTTTCAACCGCCATACCTGAAGAAACTGACCAACAAGCACAGAGTGAAAGAGACGGATCATTCTTCTTTCTTTTTTCTCCGTAACAAGTGCAGTTTAAAAAGAGGTTATTATGGAAGCTGAGGCTGTTTCCACAACAGAGTTTGCCCTCGCTGATACAGATATCAACTGGCACAGGTTTTACAAACAAATAACATTCTTACCCATTTTTTCCTTTGATTCTATATCTGACTTCTATTGAGAGGATCGTAAATGTTTCTGGGTTTTTGCATTTTGGTTGGTCCATACGACTCTGTTAATTTGATGACCTTGAAGAATCAAGAACCATTGTTTGTTGTATGAGGTGGCTTCTAGTTAGCTATAGAAAAGAAGCAGAAACAGTGTTTTGCTTTGGACTTTGCATGAGGAAATTCATAGGGATGGTGTTCACACAGGAGTATGAATTTTGGATGAAGGAGAAACACAAAATGCTTAAATAAGTTTTCTTTTTACCCCTCTCTTTTGAAAAGGATTCCAACCGCTCATTTCCTCCAATATATTGATGAATTTAAAAACTGATTGAGTTGGCGCATTTTCTTAAAATCTTGAAAATGATGGTAAGATGGGATCCCAGGCATACACATGCCTGTTTTGTTTGTATGTCCAATTCACTTTGTTCCTACATTCCTATATATATTTTCAATGAATGCTAGTTAATACCTTTAGGTTTTCATCAAAGTATGTATCACAAGTTGCTTTCGATGAGAAAAAACTTGAAGACATCCTACAAATAATAGACTTATGCAACTTAGACCTTGGAGGAATTTGATGGGTACTAAGTGGGGCGGAAAGTCAGAAACCTTACCTAAAAGCTAGCTGTTGAGGTGGAAGAGCTCATTTAAACACACTGTTGAGCATGTAATTCCACTAGATGTCTGACTTGGTATTTCATACTACCAAGTTTCTATTAGATTATTTATGACCCTAACCATTATAAAACTTTGATATAATCTAATATAGGCACTTGCTTTTGCACATGAGGGGTCTTGAGATGTGATTCTCTCTGATTTGATGTGGTTGAAAATAGACTCTGAAGTATGAACTAAACTTTGTTATAATTTCAACGGTCTAATTAATCAGGTTGGATAAGACCAAATTTCATGTCATTGGTGCTGTACTCTTTACTGCTCAATCAGCCTTGCTTCATCCAACGGCAGTGGTAAAGACAAGAATGCAAGTAGCTGGATCTGGACTCTCTCATATGAGAGGAACATCAGTATTTACTCACATATTAAAAACTGACGGTATTCCTGGACTATTTAGAGGTTTTGGTACTTCTGCTATTGGCTCAATGCCCGGTAGGGTCTTAGCTCTAACATCACTTGAGATGTCAAAAGACTTCATGTTAAAACACACTGAAGGGTTTGATATGCCCGAAGCATCACGTATTGGCCTTGCAAATGGGGTGGCAGGCATGTTCTCAAATTTAGTATCTTGTGTATACTTTGTGCCTTTGGACGTGGTATGTAATCCTTCTCCATTTTTACCGGCTGTCAAACTAACCGTTTCTTTCATAAAAGCCTATCCAAACATTGATCAGATTAACCACTAACCAACTTCTACCATAACTTCAGTTTGCAAAAGTCAGTTGCAATAAAGGATACTTTTGCCAACGTTATTGAGTTTGTTTATTATCTTCCCAGATTTGTCAAAGGCTAATGGTGCAAGGTCTTCCTGGGACTGCATACTGCAGCGGACCATTCGATGTTATCCGTAAAGTTATAAAGGCAGAGGGTTTTCGAGGGATTTATAGAGGATTTGGATTAACGGCTTTAACACAATCACCAGCATCTGCACTTTGGTGGGGTTCATATGGTGCAGCACAACACATCATTTGGAGGCAAATTTCCTTCTTAGATCAATCTGTTCAATAATCTTATACGGCTTGTTGTTTCGTTTGTCATGTCATGTTTATATATGTTTATGGTTCAGGAGTTTAGGCTATAGAGATGGCATAGACAAAAAACCTTCACATACAGAAATGGTGACTGTCCAGGCTACAGCAGGGATGGTGGCTGGTGCTTGTTCCTCAGTCATAACTACTCCCATAGATACTGTAAAAACAAGGCTTCAGGTATGTTAAAAGATGGACAAGCTTTTTTTGGCTGTATTTGAATTTGTATTTGTGTATCGACAAGTCGAATGTTTCATTTATAGAAAGACATTTAGAGGGTATTTAGAATACACTAAAAATAGCGTGTTTGCGCTTTATGAGACAAAACCATATTTACCCAATAAAGTGTAGAATCACTTGAAATAAGCTGATCCCCCTTTTTTCACTTGAGCCAAGGTTATGGACAATTATGGAGGTGGGAGACCATCAGTGATGAAGTCAACAAAGAAGCTTCTGAAGGAAGATGGATGGAGGGGGTTTTACAGGGGATTTGGACCTCGATTCTTGAATATGTCACTCTATGGAACTACCATGATTGTTACTTATGAATTGATAAGTATGTTTAGTCTATCTGGCCTTGAAGCTTTTCATTCTGATTCAGCTAAGCTCTGTGTTCTCATTCTGCCTCCTTTTTTAAACAGAAAGATTATCCATACAACCGAGTCTGAGATCATTTGCTTGAAGAAGCTGGAAACCCAGATTCCGTTCCACTTCCCACTTAGCTTGACAAGAAACTGATGCATCATTTCAATTACTGCATAATATTGCAGCATGGCATTGTCTGATGAAGGAAACCATGTCTGAGATGTTTTCGATGCTCTTGTTTTGGTTCTTGCATAATTTTGGTACCTCTTGTTGCTTAAAGGATTTAAATTCAGATTTTGTTTGTTAGAGGGTCATCAAACGTTGTTCAAAGGTCCAGAATGTATCTGGGAAATTTTGTGTACATAATGTTAGTTTGGTAATGAAAGGAATTCACTGTCTTCCTGGGATCTTCCAGATTTTAAACAGGTAATTGCATATTAAAGTTAGATGTTGCCTTTTCTCACCGTCACTGCCTTTTTTTTTTTTTTTTTTTAAAAAAGAAATGAGCTCAAACGTATATCATGATGAAATGAAACCAAGATGAAAGATTCATATCGGGTTGAGGACACTGACACCAAACAAGCTGGGGAAAACACGACACACAAGCACAACAAACAGGGAAAAAATGAAAGAGCCCGAAAAGTTATTCACTACTAAAAATTTTGGGATGAATTTCAAATCCTAAATAAAAGATTTTAATTAGTTTAGAAACAGTATTAACTACTTCTCTATAGATATTAATAACGGCAAATCACCTCTTTAGAATTTTGAATATTTTTCTGTCATTTCCTAAAGAATTTTTGAGCTTTACAATCTAACACAATGTAATTAAACATGCTAATAAATACCCTTGACAATTAATTAGATACACACACACAATAGAGTCTGAAATGAATTATATAGAGCATGTTTGGTTTATCTTTTTTGGACCCAGAAGTCCTTCTGAACCGGAGAAGCTAACTAAAAAGAAAAAATCATGTTTGGTTCATAAGCAGATGAAAAGATCTTTTCATCCAAAAGTCCGGTGGGGAAGCAAAAAGCCAGAAGTTAAAAATTTTGACTTCTGGCTTCTGGCTTTTGTCTTCTGATGGGCCCCACACCTTTTATTGTTTGTTATTTAATAAAGTGGGTAGGAAAATTAGACTATCAGACCCCTAAAATTTTTAAATAAGATATTTTCTTGTAATATAAAATTTTCTTTTTATCTCCAAAAATTTACCATAATAATCTCTAATTATTTTCTCCCACAATATCCTCCTTTGAGCTAAAAATATAATTTTTTTAAAATTATTTTCCTTAAAATAAGGGAGAAACTAAGCCTTTAAAATCCTTCAAAAACCTAAATTTCACTTTTTCTTTCTAAACTATAAAAATATATGCATATTATATATATATATATATTATTTAATAACAATACTGCCCTTTTTAGTAATTTCTCATCTAAACTTACTTTTCAAAATAATCATCCAAACATGTTCTAAAAGTCAGATTGAAAAAAAGTCACTTCTAACATTACTAATCCAAACATAAATCACTTCTATAATCTAACTTTTTTCCAAAAGACCTTCTGAAAAAGATCTTCTGAAAAAGTTCTTCTGAAAAAAAGCCAATCCAAACACACCCATATATTTTTGGGCTAAGGCTAATATCATGACCTATAATAATGTAATTTGTTAATGATTTTATATTTTACATTTCCCATTGATATTGATAATTATATTAACATCAATAAGGAGATGATTTAAAATTTTTGTCGGCACTACCTACAGTAAATTTTTATGTAAAAAAATTATAAACGATGAATTAATTGTAGTAAATAGAATAATAATTTTATTGCATAGCTGGCAAAAGCCTAGAGTGACAATGAATTAATGGTGAGCCATTCAAGTTTGGAAGGAGGAGAGAGGCTCTTTCAAATCAATCATACGTTCTCTCTCATTCATTTCTCCCTCCTCTCTGTCTTTTGGCGTTCCCTTCTTTTATACGCTTCAACCAAGTGTTCGTTGTCTCTTCCGAATCTGAATCTTCCTGATCCCCCCTTGTCTCTCCCTCTCTTCTCTCTCCTTTGCTTACCGCTTTGTAAGTTGTTCTTCTCTCTCTCAATTCTGGGTTCGTTCAATTCTTTTTAGATGACCGATTTGATCTCTAAATGTTTAAAATTGGGTTCGATTCGGATTTATGCTGCGTGCAAAGTTTTTATTTTGATTTAGTTATTGACGTGATTGGATGCGGTTGTTTGATCTGACATCTTTATTAATCTCCTGATCTTCTGGTTGATTGCCGAGGGATAAACGAGGCCATCGGGTTGATTTTTCTTGTTTGGATTGAATTACTATGCCTAGTTGGCTACCCTTTGATTTTTGCGTATGTGTGTTTTCTTTTAATGCCGATCTTGCAATTCTTTTGATGTTTTTGTGTATTTTTCTCCATATCATCCGAAATATGTCCTGGGTTTTGTGATAAGATTGCATTGTTATGCGATCTGTACTCTTTCTTGTTCCTATCTTTTTTATTTTTTGTTTTGTTCTGATTCAATAAATTCAAGTTCTTCCCTCTGAAATTTATTGCAAATATTGTGGGCTTGCTTGTTCATGCCAAAGAAAGATTGTGGATTTGGCATCACTTATCTATGTTGATGAGTCATGGGAAGTCTCTCTCTCTCTTTTGTATTGTCTTTGTTCTGCTATTCCGTATAACTTATTGTAACAAGACAATCCTTTTGGAGATTCTTGACCACTGGGGCGTTGGCTTGGCTTGAGAGTTGAGAACTTCACCTCTTTGAAACCAGTGCATCAAAAGCTCATGCCACGGACACGTTCATTGATTTTTTCACAATAAAAAGGAATAGATGATAGCTGTTAAATTGCCGGTGAATTCTTAGAAAGTTGTAACGTGAATTATTGAAGAAACTCTTTCATAGCAATCGTTTCTCTAAACTATACTGCCAGTAATTTCCATCGCAGATCCTCTTTCAAAACTTGTGATTTTACAGCATTTGATGTCTTCTTCTTATATATCTTCTCAATCAGACCTGGGAACTTTCTGTTGTACCAAGTTTGTTACCGTTCATGACTTGCACGTAGTACCATTCCTAGATTATATATATATTGATTGAAAACTAGCCTCTACACCTAAGAATTAGTGTATTGGCATCTAATGCTTTACTCCAATTTGGATTATTGGAAATGACAGATAAACAATGGGGCTGTCTTTTACCAAGCTCTTCTCTCGTCTCTTTGCTAAGAAAGAGATGCGCATTCTAATGGTTGGTCTTGATGCTGCTGGTAAAACCACTATCCTCTATAAACTCAAGCTGGGAGAGATTGTCACCACAATCCCTACTATTGGTAAGTTCTCCTTTTAACCATTTCCAGAATGAAACAGGGGTATAATAAATCAAATTAAACTAAGAAAGCTAGTTGTTTGTTTTTCTCGGGGATTTTATATGATCTTCCATCATGATCCTTAGAATTTATAAAAGCATGAATAATTATAAATTATTTACTGTGCCTTCCTTCTCTTTAAGATTGCTGCCCTTTGAAACTGATTGTTTGCTAAATCATCTTTGCAGGATTTAATGTGGAGACTGTAGAGTATAAGAACATCAGTTTCACTGTGTGGGATGTCGGGGGTCAGGATAAGGCAAGTAGCATCTCTTGCAAAATCTGCCCCCCCCCCCCTCTCGTGTTATTATCTATTTCACAATTAATATAACCTTAAATCCTTCTATTAATGAAGTATTTAAGGAGTTATTGCCTCATTTTGGTTTCTTTAGTACTGATTTGATACCCCTGATGTCTGATGTTCTCAGTAGCTGTTCTTCTTAGATCAGTAGAGTTCATCTGAGTTCTAGAATCTAGCGGCATGACTTTTGGTTTTCATGTTTTTAAACCCTATTTGGCGGCCTTTGAACTTTTCTGTAGCCCGTTATTAAAAGTAAGCTTTTTCATCTGAAAAAATAACTGTCTTCAGTTTAATCTGCTCACACATCAAACATGTGCAGCATGCACAAAATGATGGGTCTGACAATCACCCTTTCCTATATTTGTTGACCTGAAAGTATTGGTGCGTTTGTAGTTTAAGGTATGATTATTGTGTCATTTCTAAACTGTGGTTTTATCGCATGAATGGTTTCAGATTCGACCTTTGTGGAGACACTACTTCCAAAACACACAAGGGCTTATCTTTGTTGTCGATAGCAATGATCGAGATCGTGTTGTGGAGGCCAGAGATGAGTTGCACAGGATGCTGAATGAGGTAAGAGGGCGTGATATGGAATTCAGGCTTATCTCAGTTTGTGCAATATTTCTGTCAGAAATATGCTTACAATTAATAAAAAGTAATTGGATTTGGAATTCCTTTCATTTCATGGACAGGATGAATTAAGGGATGCAGTATTGCTTGTTTTTGCCAACAAACAAGATCTTCCCAATGCAATGAATGCTGCTGAAATCACAGACAAACTCGGTCTGCATTCTCTCCGACAGCGCCACTGGTAAATTTGAAAACTTCCTCATCTATCTACCAATATCTCAACGGAAGCTTTGTGCCATCACTTACATGTGCACAATTGTTTTTATCAGGTATATCCAAAGTACATGTGCTACTTCTGGGGAAGGATTATACGAGGGACTGGATTGGCTCTCAAACAACATTGCCAACAAGGTTCTCCTTTTCCCCCTTCATTTGCTTTATAGCCGGCATGGCTAGTTTTCTTTTCTTTTCAAAGTACATTTGCTCCATCTAAGTGTGAAATGTGAATATAATGTTTTTAACACATTCTTGTTCTTGTTTCAGAGTTAAAGGAAGCTGGGTGCTGCTTACTTTTATCAATTATGATAGCAAGATGTGGCCTGTCAACACTATTACGATATTTGTGCTTTTTTCCCCTTTCTATTTTACAGTGGAATTTAGTTTTGATTCAAATAAAGTTCATGCAGAATGTTTGTGTTTAGTTTTTCTTGGCCATTAACTCATTCGTCGGGGATATATTTAGCTGGCTGTACCTGCTTTATGAATATCGAGGATAGTTTTTGAATTCAGCAACAGAAAATGAGCTAGACTTTGAATTTAAATTGAAATTTAACGATGATATATTCATGCCATCAATTAATGATCATGTTATTGCACGATCATAAGCTAATGGCATGAATTAACGTTTTTGTAATGATGGGAGAGAAATCAATAAGCTGAGGTTACAACAGCGATCTCCTACTCCGTATTAACCAGGTGGTAATTATAAGGACCAAATGATATATTTATGATGATATTATTTATAAGACCTAGATTCACTGAGTTCAAAATTTATGATTTTCCCTCAAAATGTTCATATTGATTAATTACAATTAGTAAGTGAGTTCCTAGGGGTAACCGTTCCTAAATATAAAACATATTTGAGGGGGTAAGTTTGTTTTAAATATTCTCCTTTTTTATATTTTTTATCAATTTTTCCCTAAATTATCTTTAATGGCACTCTTCAATAATAAATAAGCAAGAGGGAGGGGTGAGAATAAAGGCGTGTTTTGATAATAACATGTGATTTTAACCGACTTAACTAATAACATTAACTTAATCAAATTAAAAAAATAAGTCTTACATTTTAATTTTAGTTGGAGCAAATCTAGTATACATGTCCAGTCAAATCTAGTACATACGTAAATAACAAACCATCCGAAACCTAGTTATTCAACTTGTTTCTTGCATTCAGGATCAAAGAAAATAGTTACCGGAGCTCATATCTTAAGGATCAAAGTAAACATGTAATGAAAGACTAAAATACTGATGGATTAAATGAAAATGAAATGGTGCAAGAAAATGGAGAAAGTGTACGTGGCGAACAGACGTGAGAGAAAATTGCCCACAGCCACGAAGACGACACGTTCTGTTCATGCAGACAATTCTGCCTTCTTTATAAACAGAGTAGACGCAATACCTTTGAACATCACAAAACTCTTTCCTTGTCTTCTTCATCTTTATCTTGGAAGAAAAATGCCAGGCCTCACCATTGGAGACACTGTCCCTAACCTTCAAGTCCAGACCACTCATGGCAACTTCAACCTCCACGACTTCTTCTCTTCTTCCTGGACCATCCTCTTCTCTCACCCTGGTTCGTTTCTTTATTTCTCTTTTCACATTTCCTGTTTTGTTTTTGTTTCCACTTTTCTGTTTAACCCTTCTCCATGATTGTTTATAACACAGGGGATTTCACCCCCGTTTGCACAACTGAGCTAGGAAAGATGGCTAAGTACACTGAAGAATTCAAGAAGCGAGGTGTGAAACTGTTGGGTCTGTCCTGTGATGACCTCAATTCCCACAAAGAATGGATCAAAGACATTGAAGCCTATACTGTTAGTTCTCACTCATCTTCATCTCACAAACCCCAATATTCAACAGAGCATTAAAAAAACAGATACATCAAATATAATTGTATATATGTATATGTTGCATGCAGCCAGGTGCGAAGGTGGATTATCCCATAATCTCTGATCCTACAAGAGACATCATCAAGCAACTCAACATGGTTGATCCTTCTGAGAAAGACTCCAATGGCTCCCAGCTTCCCTCCAGGGCTCTTCATATTGTGGGCCCAGATAATATGGTGCCGTTTATATATTCTCTCTATGGCCATAATTTTCTTATATTAGCTTTATATCCATATTTTGGCTAATTTGCAGATAAAGTTGAGTTTTTTGTACCCTGCAACTACTGGGAGGAACATGGAGGAGGTGGTGAGGGTGTTGGATTCTCTGCAGAAGGCTGCAAAGCATAAGGTGTCGACCCCAGCTGACTGGAAACCTGGAGAGCCGGTGGTGATTTCACCAACTGTGAGTAATGAGGAAGCTAAGAACATGTTCCCTCAAGGTTTTCAGACGGTGGATCTTCCATCGAAGAAGGAGTATCTGCGTTTCACTCAACTTGATTCATGAACACACAGGCACACAAAGATATGATCAAGTTTGATCTAAGAAGAAATAGCAGTGTTTTGATTAAGATATATATAGACAAGTCTAATGTAAGAAGAAATATATAGCAACGTTTTGGGTTAGCTTGTCGCTTTTTTTTTGTATGCTGTACATGCGCGTGTCCCTCTCCATGTGTCTCGAGTCTTAAGTATCTATGCTGTCAAAATATCATGTTTCTACGAAGTAAAAACTCTTGTTCTTTCTGTTACTAACAAATCTTGAATAATTCCCACCCTCATATTTGAATCTGCCTTATTCTCTTCGTTTCCTTGAGCAATTTCTTTCACGCAGTTGGATTTGAAAGAAAGGGGGGAAATCTTGTTGCCCAAAAAGTCAAGCCGTTTACTTAATTTTGTGCAAGTACTTCTTGGTTTGTATAAACAAATCATGTGAGTTTTTTTTTTTTTTTTGGGTTATTTGCAAATAAAATTGGTAAGATTGATTTTTCTGACCCTATAATGTTATTAATGATATGTAAGCTTTGGGGTTCTCATACAACAACCTTGGGTAGTACTAAGAACACTGTGGAGGCTTCAGAGTATTTATGCATTATTGGAGAGACAGATGATCACAACTTAAGCAAGCATTGCAATAGAATCAGATTTTTCTTCGGAAAACACCCGATAACCTAATTCATTGTAATGCAAATTTACGAGAAAAGTCGCTATTCAAACATAGCTTTCGGGAAAGCAAAACATGAAGTCATAAACTTGCTTTAATCTCGTTTGATGCTTGTATTGGACAATTCTAACATGGAAATTCCTGTCCAAATAGAGGGATTGAATCCTATGAGAGAAAATGTTATACAAGTAAATATGTAGAGAACCTCAATGGCAAGATGGCTTGCACTCTACGCAATAACTTAAGGAACAAATTGGCATGGGAAAACTTGAACTCAGTAAGATAACCTGACACCTAACATGTTATATAGTTCTGAACAGGGTTTTATTTTATCTCTTCTTCTTTCCACCTTTTCCAGATTTGTTGGAGGGTCCGGCGGCTGATGTTGATGATGCAGGTTCCTGCTTCTTTGCCCTCCCATGATGTCTGGGCACCATCTCCGCCACAGTAAGCATCAAACTTTTTCCTGCAACAATCCAAAACAAAAAATAACAAGGCAGGTTAAGATTCATCCAATTTAAAGAGAAATTGGGGTAGACTAATTTTCTTAGCCTTTTGTGATAATTTAAAGAGATTTTGGAATTAAGAATAGCTTCTAAGTTGGACCTTAACACTTGCATCTTCATAATTCAATTTTAATATGAAATGTAGTTTTCATGACTTATCAGAGCTTCAATCTTAAAGAAAGTCCATTTATTTCTAAAGATAAATAAAACCACAGGACATCGTGAGAAGCTTCTACCCAGAAGGCATTCCATCAGAAACAATATTTCCTCTAAATGAGGCAATTTCATACTATAAAAAGTCAACTTACCTGATGGATAATATTGAAACTCTTACCACAAGCAACTATACCGACAGTGACCAGCTACAAGTTACTTAAATTATATGGCAATTAAGACTAATCCTCATTAAATGTGTGTGGGCAAATGGCAAAGTTGTGGATTTGTGATAGATTATGAAGCTGGTGCCAGCAGTTGAAAATGTTCTCTTCTGCTGAGAACAATCCTATATACAACTACTTAAGATGGCATTATGCAGAAGGCAATAACCAAAGAGATATTTGATGGAAGTGATCAAATTACAGCAATGATTCAGATTTTCTCAAAATTATATAGAAGTTCATATATCATAACTCATGAGAACAGCAATCAATAATATCTGCATATATGTGGTATCTTACTGGATGTAATGGAAGGATTATATAGCGTCCCATCCTCCTTTTTCAGCAATACCCGCACTCTGCCTCGTTGCATAAAATCTCGTGGGTATGCCTTGTCTATCTGTAGTTGTAAAGAAAAAGTAAGGTAAAACCACTACTAATGGTTATGGGATCATTTTCAAGAGGGGGGAAAATTTATGATGCATATGTTCGAATATGTTGCACATATTGCAATATGAAATTCATGCATTGCATCAAGCGCAACCTAATACAAGTATGTTTGGTTTCTTAAACAATTTACTCAAACTGAACAGTAACACCAAATCATACAACAACAAACCTCAATCGCAAAGGGAATTTTAAGATAGCTGCAGCAATCACCAATTTCAGCACAAGTAGGATTCTCACATGCCTTGCTCAGGCCAATTCTCCTTCCTTCAGCCACTGTCTTTTTTGAATTTATATAGACAGGGTACAAAACAATCCACTTCTTTATGTTGGGTAATTCTCCTTCCATTCTTCTTATCGAAAACTTCACAGTACCATTAAGACACACACACAAGTATGCCTAAAGGGAGCAGAAAAATCAGTCAAGAACAAGCATATATCATAAAAAGCTTATTTTCTTCCTGATTATTACAAAGAGTTTTTCCTAAAAAATCGACTTGAAATGAATTCCGTACACAATAGTCAGGTCACTGCAGTCATTCATATATGAAGAACAAGGAGACGCAAACCATTTTAGTCATGAGAGAGATTCAAACGCCTTAATCAAGTAACGAAAGATGAAAATAAACAGCAATGAGGATGAAATTTATAATAATCAAATATCAACACAAAATTTTTTTTTAAAGGAAAAAACACCTAATTTTAAATAAAAGCAATGATTGAATCAATAAAAACCAATGACGGTGTCTCTTTCAAAGAAAATGCTATGCGCAATCCGCAATTTCAGTCGCAACAAGCATTGACCTCTAATCATGAGCAGACAGGAATCGGACATGGAGATCAATAACCAATAAAGATTGAGGTAGGCGAGCAATCTAACGGATTTTACGAGGTAGTAAAACGGAAAGGACAACAAAGGAGATCGAAGAAGAGCTAACAGAATACCTCGATGTCGATGTCCGGCGATGAATAGCTGATAATGCCGCCGAATTCTAGTTTACTCAGATCGGCGACACTGATGAAGATGCGTTTGACCAAAAAGAGCTAACAGATCGGCGATGAATATTTGATACAAATAACTAATTTAGCTTTTGATTTTTTTTAAAAAAATAAGTAGATTTTATCCTCCCTCCGGTTAAACAATACGATTGGGTCGAGATACTCTCAGCGGCTTTTCTCTCCACATCCCTCAGCGCCCAAATAATATCCGTGTGATTCATCCAATGGCTCGGGAAAAGACACATCACTCAGCTTCGAAAAAATCCCTCATCCCTAGCAAATCCTTTGCGACATCGTCTCTCAACTTTGCTGTCTCAGGGGTAAAAAAAAGGAAAAAAAAAAAAAAAAAAACTTGCTGCCTCCGCTGTTTGAATTCTGCCTCTCAATCATTTGGATCTTGATTTTTTCCCTCTTCTCTTCTCATCTTCCCCTGTGTTGGTTGCTTCTCAACCATAGTTCTTTCTCATCTCTCCATAGTGTTATTTTTCTCATCCTCCTCACTATATGGCTCACTCCCCATGGAAGGCGAGCGTTGCCACCTCTATTTCTCTCCCAAATTTCAGTTAATACAACTTTAACTCTTGTTCAACATCTTGCTCTGCTTGCTCTTGGTTTCAAATAGATGAGGAGAAATGTTGCTTTGATCCATCTTCTCTCATATGTTCAAAGTCATTATACCGCAATTATATGAAGAATGAATAGAGGAGAGAATTAGTTCCAGATTATCAATATGATCCTACATATGAAGAATGATTGTCATATAGAATACATTTTTAACCAGACATGGATTGTTACCAAGTGGATATCTCTCGCAAGTTTTAATTTCTGTTGAGAAAAAATTTGTTAAGTGAAGCAACAATAAACTATGCAACACACATAGAGCACTTTAAGGCCAACAAATCAGAACATTCAATTTGTTTATAAGAAAGCTAATGAGGTTGTCTCTCACAAACACTTAGCCAACGTCAAAGCTAAGGAGATCCGATAAACTAAGTCGAGAATAGAACATCGGTGGAGAGATGGGGCCGAACTGAGAGAACGTCGACGCTGCCATGTAACGCCAGCGTGACGAGAAGTAGGAGATAAAGAACCCATGAGGTCCGAGAGAGCTGCGAAGAACGGCGGAGGCAATAAGTACGAGAGATAAAGGATTTTTTAGAGGTAAGTGACATGTCTTGTCCTGAGCCATTGGATGAATCAGACGGACAATATTTGGGACGCTGAGGGATGTGGAGAGAAAAGCCGTTGAGAGTATCCGGACCCTTGATTGGGGTTGTTGATTGTTGATTCCAACAAGGATGGATGTTGGTTAAAATTAGTCATATTATGAATTTATTTTAACCATCTAAATTTATCCTACCTTCCCTTTTTTTTTTTCTTGTTTATTACTCACTCTATCCTTATATATATAAGTGATCAAAATTTGAATAGATTTGTTTCTTTTTATAAAAAATTTGGATAGATTTGTTAAAATATTTAACGTATTTTTTCTCATTTTACTCATCATTATTTTCACTATTCATACTGTTTTTTTTCTCATTTCTATCATTATTATCGCATTTCCCTACCTTATATATTTCATCATAAATAGGGTAAACTTATAAAAACAAAATTATTTTAAACATATTTATTATTTTTAATTATTTTCTTAATTTACTTGATTTTACTAGTTGAATTCTTATATATACGGGACAAAGAGAATAGGGATAGTTGAAAAAAAAAATGGATATATTTACCCGCAACTCATCTCACATCTTATGTTAGATTTAGGGCCTGTTTGTTTTCTTAACAAAACCTAGGTTTTAAACCCTAGGTTTGAAATGGTAGCCAAACACTTTTTTCTGATAACCTAGGTTTGGACTCAAAACCTAGGTTTAGACTCAAAACCTAGGTTTTAAAAAAGGTAACCCAAACACTCTCATTCATCAAAAGCTATTTTTTCAGCTTTTTTTCAGCTTTTTCAAAATCAGCTTTTTTTTCAGAAGCTATTCTCCAGAACCTAGGTTTTGGTTACCCAAACAGGCCCTTAGCGGGGATGGAGTAATTAGCAACAGTATTTAGTTTCCCTTAAGACATAAGAGCAAACAAAACAAAAGCTACATGTAAAAAGACCATTTAACCCTTGAACGAAATGGCCCCAAATTAATCAAGGGTTTTAGGTTTTGGATTATTTGTAGTTGGAGTGTGATTCGTAGTTTAACGTAGGCAACAAGAATGGATTCTAAGGAGTTGGAAGAGGAGATTAAAGATTTGAGATTGAAGGAAAATGCTGCGAACACCTCACAATTTCACAGAGATGATAAGTGGGTCGAGCATGATGCTGGGTTGCAGATCACTTGCTTTTCTGAAGTTCTCAACGATGTCACCTACCATTTTCAGATCATTCGCTTCCCCAAGCAGGTACTTGATCTCTCTCTATTTTATCTTAACTTTTCCTTACGGGGTTCAGCTGACAATTAAATATTACTGATGCACGTTTAGAAGAGTGTTTTTGATTGTGTAATTTTATAAAGTTTGCCTCTCCTGCTTATGCTTATAAAGTTTTAGACTTTCTTCTCTGGAAGAGTTTTTGCTTTGTGTATTTGCTTTTGATTTCCGGTTCTGGTGGTGATTTGCAATTCAAATCAGTAAAATGAGTATGAGTGGGTTGGAAATTGAACTTTACCCTGCATGTTTGGTAAGGCTATTAGATTTTTGCTTTCTAATTTCCAAGAACTGTGGTTATCTTCTGGGTTTCGTTGTATTACTTTGTGGCCAAAAGAAAGGCAGAAAACTGTTTAATCTGGGAAGTTTCTCTCCTAACTAGACAGTAGAGGCTTTCTAGGCTTCTTTTTTGGAATCAATGCGAGGAAGGAATATTAGGTGGGAGAAATCAAAAGTGGCCGCATATATAACAAGATACATGCTTTTACATGGCAATGACGTGTTTTCATTCATTCTCCAGTTCCTAAACTAAGCCTTAAAGCCCTTGTTAGCTTCTACTTTTTGTTCTTCATTGCAACATTCATTGGGAATGGAAAATTCTAAATGCGTAGATAATTTTCCGTTTCAATGTTAGTTCGATGGGGATAAGTTTATGATCCAAATTTTATGTAATTGAGTAATTTTGAGGTATTATAAAATTATACTTTAATTTCATCTCCAATTCAGGACATGTTAATTTCTTCATGCTCAATCCTTTCATACTCTCATTAGTATTTTTAACCGGATTGCAAAATCTTTCTTTACTTCTAATTTTTCTTCAAACTTCTTTTATTTGGTGCATTTTCACGCTCCTTTTCTTTTGGCCTTGAGTTGAATTTTCACTTTCCTAAACTTCATTTCCTTGCTGACTACTAGTTTTTGGCTTCTTGCTGTTTTAGGGTGCAACTTTTCACATTTGAAATAGGAGGTTACTAACTTCATTTCCCTGCTGATTAATACTTCTGAGAAATTGGACATACATCTGAACTTGTTGTAGAATTTGGTGTACCTTGTACTTTGCATAGGGTCATTATTTTTCTTTGCTTTGACTATTGAGTCATTCTCTTGATTCTCATGGTTGCTATAGATTTATGTTTGGATCGGTTACAACTCTGCCAAATTTGGTCACATGTATGCAGCTGCACCAACTCGGCCTGTAAGAATTCTTCTTCTTTTGAGGTTGTATTTAATATTTAACATTTTAATATCATAGATCTTGAAACGTTGTAGTAAATACAGAACAATATGGTATCTGTGACTTCCATACTTGGAGGGGCTTCTGATAATACAGGATCAGGCATTGCTCGGCGATTAGGTAACTTAGGTCATGTTTGATGGATCAAAGTTTCTTCCATTGGTTTATGACCTAACATTGTATAATTTTTCAGTGTTAAAGACTGGACTTAATATAATTTTGGCATGTGGCATCCCAAAAAATAATCCCATGCTTGAGGTTTGAATATTTTATCTTGCTCACATGTCCGTGCATATGTAGCGTATAAGTATCATGTTTATATACCACTAATATTTTTCATTACAACTTTTATGGGTTTTTCCAGGCGGATGCTGAGAAACTATTGATACAGAAGCTCATAAGCCTAGGTTATACCAAGTCAAGAATGGAAGGGAAATCTTTGTAGCATAGGCTGTTGTGACGAGTCGTTCTAACAAGTATTGATCCCAAAGAGTTTGGCAGCATTTTTACTTTCCATGCATAATCATACTGAAGGGATTGATAATGTTGTGGTTCTTCTCTTTGATCTCAATGCCTTTTGTTTCTTTTTTCTTTCCCCTGAAAAATACTTAAAAATGATGTTCGGCACTGGCGGAAGATAAATTGTGAAATTGCTGAAAAAGTAGCCATTATTTTATGCAAATTCATAAAGAAAAACACCTGAGTGAGCTTGTCATTTATCCTTTGAAGTAGAATTTTTTTGTTATTTAGTCATCATGTGTTCTGCAAAGAGGATAGCTGACATTTTCTATGCAAATTTATGAGATTTATTGTGATTAAACATAGACAGATTGATAGTTCTTTGTCAGAATGTTGTAAAGTTGAAGAATTAGAAAAGAAGTGAAGGAAATAGGACGATAAAACCAGTATCTGCAGTCTTAGAGAGGAAGATAGAAAACCAAGATATCTGAGTTATACTTTTCATTCATGATCTTAAAGTCTTACAACATAGTAAGTAGTAACTGCTTACAATAACTGGTAGAAACCAACAAGTAACTAAGCACATAAAAGATAACTAGCTATACATATATCTTTTCCTAAAGGCCAAAATATATTTTTAATCATTTATATTTGCATCAAGTTTCATTTTATTCCTTTAAGTTTGAAAGGTATATTTTTTTGTCTTTTTTTTACTAATGTTGTTAGTTTCACTTAATGGAAAATGCTTACACAAACCAAGTTTTTTTTACCGTTAGGTGGGATGCTTTTAGGTTTGAATAATGTTGATAAGAAAAAGTTTGAATAATATGGCTCGACTAGGACTTTGCGTACCCAATCAGTCAATATCGACTTTTTCTAACGAACTGGAGGCCAAATTTCTTAAATAGCGAATAAGAAAACTAATCTATGAAGTTTATGACTGGATCCTAAGGGTTGTGTTTGGATTAAAGATTGAAAAAGTGATTTATATATAATTCAGATTAAAAATAAGTCAGATTGTGTAATAAGATTTATGTCTAGATTATCTGTAAAAAAAATGACTAATAAGTGATTTATTTGCCATAAGCCAGATTGTGTAATGAGATTTATGTTTGGGTTAGTTGGGATTAACGGTGAAAAATAAGTCGGAATTTGTGAGCTCCACCTCCATAAGTACGTATACATCCTCCATAAACTCTTTTTTTCTCCTTTTGCTTATTTTGACTTATAAGCTATAATTTCAATTAACAATAAATCAAAATAAACATATACAAAAAATGATCTTCATATTTTAAGTGCTTATATTGAAAATAAAGACTTATTTTCCCATAAAAAGTCAACTCAAACACAATCAACATCTACTGCATGAATATCTTAAACTTGGGATTTTTTTTTGAGCAAATAATATTGGGGTATTATAAAACATTTTTAACAGATAATTCTTTAATATTACGATAATTTAAAAATCTTGAAAAGTTGGGGAAATTTCACATTAAATTTTTACAGTCAAAATTAAAATCTCTAAACATCGACATTAATCATTCAATATGATAATGAAAACTGGCGTGCAACTTTTCATTCATTCCGAATATCAGCACAAGCAATTCAAGGCTTTCCGAGAGAGTTGGAATTAATGATGCAAATTGACCTGACTATTACAATTCTATTTGCTAACTGCCACTGTGCACAAAATTGTAAACGTCAGACCAGAAACAAGTACAGAAGTCAAGATATCATCAGAAAGAATCGAGCCAAAAAAAGAGAGAGAGAGAGGATATTATCAGAACGAGAAGCCAGATTTACTAACGTTACTGTTACAACATCAGCACTCCACCTCATGCATTTTGGTGTGGCCGTGATTATTATGGTAGTAAACTTTATTGAGATTACATTTGAACAACAATTTACACGAGGGACTGAGGTTTCCAGTCGGACAAGTTTTTGTGTACATGTTGCGTAGATATTTGAATCTACGTTTTGACAAGTCATAAGAGTCTGTTTGTTTATTTACCAAATTGGATTCAAATACTTGCAAGGATGACCAATCAAGTAACTAAACTAGCCAAATGTTTTCTCACTGCTGTAACACATATACAGAAATCCATCATCATCCTTGTAAGATTTGTAGACGGCATCCATGAGATTTGCTGTAATGAAGAGCCATGGAAATGACATATTATAGCATCATAAAAGGTTAAAAAAGACTGATGAATGTGACAAGATTTAACGAAAAGATGCAATTACCAGTCTGAGGTAATGTGTTCTTCACAAATATGAACAAAGCCTTCCCGGGAGGCAAATGTAGCCTGCCACTCAAGATGTGTATGAACTGCCCAATGGACATATCTCGAGGAACCAAATATCTATAAAAGGCAATGCATAAAAAGATCAAACCCTCCAACAAAAGTAGTGCTTAAATATATCAATAATCTAGTATATAAATTGAAACTCACTGAAAGCATCATCAACAATCTCATCTAACACTTCCCCAAAAAAAAAATGTTTCAATGTAATTAATAGATGATGTTCTGAAACAATGAAAGAGCACATATTGAAAGGGGGAGAAAGAAAGAAAACTCAGGAAAAAAAAAGAATATATTTCAGATTATCCTACCAAATGGGATGATTGTTATGTAAATGTAAGTTCCCAATTTATCAGATTAAATAGTGTGCTCCAAAAATATAAAGTCAACCATACAGCCAGAACCTACTTCTTCTTGTCCAATTCAGGCAGGTCTGTTCTAGAATACTTCTCAATAACTACCTGCAAGATACCCCATACAAATAAAAATCAAAAGACTGCTCAAGGATTGCTTTCATTCGAACCGCACAATAAAAGTCAAAATTATCTGTTCCATTCGTGCCCTTGCTAGCAATCATGATGCATATAATCTAAAACAGTTAGATCCATTATTGAATAACATTATAATTTCCCTTTTTAAATCCATTCAAGGTAGTTCGCTTGCACCAAACACCACCAAATACTGCCAGCTGTTAAGATGTATATAAAAACATAAAAAGTGTGGCGGAAGACGTTGAAACCAATCATTCTATACAACCCTACCAAGACAAATTAAAAGTAAAAAAGGCCATAAACTCGCAAAACCCACCAAAAAAAGAAAAGAAAAAAGAATGTGACAATCATCCTAAATTACCGGGAGAAAACTGTAAATTACACAGCGAAGCTAGAAATCATCAACCATCACCAAACAAGAAAACCGAAGATAAACTAATATCTATACAGAGTACAAACATGAGTTCAATTCCAAGAAAATCAAACAAGAAACAGACGAGGTCATGGAAAAGTCTTACAGGTACTCGATCCGGATACTTTGCTGCGATACTCTGCGACTCCTTCAGACGTTCCTCTACACCGAAAAACAGAAAAATCAAAATACGTAAACAACAATGCAAGATAAGTATATAACTGTTCAGATTAGACGGAAAAAATCAAGAAGAAGAAGAAGAAGAAACTGAAATTGTAGATAGAAAACTGACCGAAGGTGAACTCAGTTTTGAAGCACTTGATCTTCCCCATGTGTGAATTCTTGAACTGAAAGAAATATTGGAAATGAGAGAAACTGATTGAAGAAGGAGAGAGAGACTTTGAAGGGAGAAATTGGGAGAAATTTTTGGAAGGAGATGACAGACTGTATTTAAACGGAATGGAAACACTTTTCGTTCACGAAAGCGATTTTCCGATTGCGTCCTTCCTCAGTTTTCTGTTTGGATAATATAATAATAACAAGTCTTTGAACAATTGAACACGTTAAGAACCGTACTTATGCCCCAATTAAGCCCATGTTGATGTTCAATCATGTGCCTAAATTGGGTCCGCCCATTTCTCAAATGTTGGGCCCTACACTATACTTGAGTGATTTACTGGGCTTCTTGGGTGTGGTCTAACATTTTAATAGGAGGAGATGTGATTTGTAAGGATTCGAAATGGGTGGATTGGAAATGATTTGAAGGCAAAAGTGTCGAAGGGTTGCTGGGTTAATGAATTAAATGGTAAAATGTTGGATCAGGTCACTGGAAACAGGTTTAGTAATGAGGATAGAGTGGCTAGCTTATGAGAGAATGGAAGATAGAATATTGCTCCCCTTGTTAGTAAAGTGGATAATGACATTATAGATATGATTCTGAATATAAGTGTGGGATTTTCAAATAGGGAGGATAGGATGATCTGGAGTGGTAAGAGGAGTGGTGAATATAAGGTTAAAGAAGCGTATTGGATTAATAAGAAAAGAAAGGGTGTAGCAAATAATAGTGCCAGCTCATCTTTAAATATTCCAAAGGATTTTTGGGATAAAATGTGGAATGTTAAGGTGATTCCAAGAGTAAATCATTTTGTTTGGAGTGTATGAATGATGCTATACCAACTAAAGTCTCATTGGTTAGAAGAAAATGTGTAGACTCATCAATTCGCCCTATTTGCGAAAAACAGGAAGAATCTATAGAGCATATGTTTTTCTACTACCCTTGGGTTAAAAGGGTGTGGTTTGGATGCTCTTTATCTTTTAACGGGGATAAATCTGGTATCAGGTGCTTTAAAGAATGGTGTATTGAATGTTTGATGAATAATGTTGTTTTGAATGATTAAGATATATCTTGTTGATGTGCATTTTATGGATTGTATGGAAATGTAAAAATGATTATATTTTTAACCATGTTCAGCCAGATCCAACGATGGTTATTAATGTTGCAAGAAGGAGATTGAATGAATTTGAGGTAGCTAACATGATAGGTGATGCTCTATCAGGTAAGCCTAATAAATATGGGATAAAAAAATGGATTGGCCCTGCTGAAAACTGGTTGAAGGTAAATGTGGATGGATCTTTTGATCCAAGTACAAAGGAGGCTGCAATTGGAATTATTTGTAGAGATTGGAAGGGTGAATGTAGATGGGGTTTTGGGGGAAAAGTAAAGCTGTGGTCTATGTAGAGTTAGGTGTTTGCCTTGCCGAAAGCTTTAATGAGTCTTGATGAAATTGAAACATCGGTAATTGTGATCTTGTGGAGACTGATGATAAAGAATTGTTTGATTGTGTAATTAAATGTTTGAAAGGGGTTGTATCCATATGAGTTTCTGTATTAACACCCTCTCTTGTGGTCGTAGATATCATGGTTAAGGATACAGAGAATGTGAGCAAGCAAAAAGATCAATCACATTGTGGTCCTCAAGCAAGGAAAGAAATTGGCTAAGAAAGACTACTAAAGATATTAGCTGTTAGTTATTTAGTTTGCTTTATTTTGTATTCAATTTGTTTTCATGATTCCAGAATGTGTACTTTTTGGATGGTTACTATGTGATGTAATTTTTTTGGAGTTATGATAAATGAAATATAATTTTTTGGCCAAAAAAAAAAAAAACAGGGCCCTGTTTTTTTTTTTTTTTTTTTGCCATCAACCTTATTCTCCTAGTGGCAGTTGAAGGTGACTATTTTGCTGACAATATGACCTATATAGGTTAGAACTACCTAGCGTTCATATTTATAAGAAACAAGAAGCAACTCCCCTATGCGTTGCACGAATTGTATTAATTCTAGGTTTTTCTATCTCATTGTACAGCTCGTGTTGGTCATTCTAAATTTTGCTTCTTATTTTTTTTTTTGTTATTTTTTATTTTAAATAAATTCAACAATTTCTTGTACTCTTGATAAAAAACTTACTTGTATCTATACAAATGAAAATAATTAAGTCATACAAAATATTTTGAAAATTTAAATGTATTGTAATTATGTTTGTTATGAAGTTGTATATGAAATGAATGCTTGTTAAATGTTTTTGTTTTTTCCTTCAATACAATAGTATACATGATAACAATTGCATTTTATAAAGGGTTAAGGTGCATTTTAGCCAATGATTTGTCACAAAAAGTGCGCCTGGCACAATCATTTTTAAAATGGTCCATATAAGCCAACCATCTTTTAAATTGGGGTAATTTGGCCAATACAGTGCAGAATTTTGTTATTCCAGGCGCTCCTTTTTGTAATAAATTATTGGCCAAATTGCCCCATTTTAAAAGATGGTTGGCTTATATGGATCATTTTAAAAGATGGTTAGCATATATGGACCATTTTAAAAATAATTGTGCCAGACGCGCTTTTTGTAATAAATCATTGGCCAAAATGCACCTTAACCCTTTTATAAATATACCTTATTTTTATTGAGACCATTTTAAAAATTTATTTACTATTTAGAAGGTGGAGATATAAAGTATATAAATCTTTTGTGAGTTTTTTTTTTTTGTTGGGAGTGTCATTTGATAGTTGATAAAACTTCTCCCTTTTTGAAACTTTTTTTTTATATCCAGTCAAGTGTTTTTAGATTTTAAAAAGCACCAACCTAAACTAATTTCTTTATATATGATAACAAACTTATGTATGTACTAAATTCATTGAATTCTATTTCAAAAAAGAAGCTAGATTTTAAATATAAATAATTAATGTCATAATGTCGATTAATAAGTAAGTTTGATTTTGCTATTGAGATAGGCATGATTATTCATATCTTTTAAATTAAATGAATTATACTTCAAAAATTAAGGAATATTTTAATTAAGAATAAATCCTTTTATCATATTGATTGATGAATTAGTTTCCTTTATCATGTGAAGTAAATTAAAAGGGCACATTGATTTATTGATTAAGTACCTGCCAAAGATATAATCGTTATAAATATAATTGATATTGATAGCTATTATACTTCATGTACATGAAAGATGAATCAAATGAGAGGTCCATTTATTTTTCCAATTATATTTTATAATAAACTGAGAAAGATTACCTTGAAAAATGGGATTTGAGAATTTTTCTTATTCAATAAAATATTTTGATTTTTTATTAACTCTGAGACAAATCACATTAAAACTACAAAAATCGTATAACTGCCTTGACTAATATCATGCACCTCAAATTTACAGGTTTTTATTCAATGAGAGAATATGCTATAGTGTCATGCAAAAGTCGACTTCCCTTGTTAATGGGTGAAATAATGATAGGGAGAATAAATTAAGAAATTAACACAAACAACTCATGAGATTAATCTAAAGGTTTCAATATCACCTTCCTTTTATTTGGTCCCCTTTCTTTTGAATTATGAAGGTTGAGATAGAGAATAAAACTTTAAAAGAAAAAGAAATAATAGCAAAAAGAATATAAATGATAACAAAAAAAGAGTGAAGAATGAATGTTACACCAATTGTTGCACAATCAATGGCCATAATTGGAAAAAATGAAAATAAACAAAACGTTAAAACTTGAAGGAGATTATAGGTTTAGACCAAATAAATCAAAAAGTGAACAAATACTAAAATGCATTACAAGTTTCACTTCTTCGAGGGTCTCTGTAGGTAACCAAGGAAAAAAATATGATGGAAGAGATAGACTATAAACATGACGCTTATGGGAAACAAAAAATAAAAACCAAACCAACCCTTTGAAAAATTGGGAACATTAAAATAGGGGGAGTCTAAGAGAAATCACACCTAAAAATGTTAAAACGCTCTAATAATGTTATATACTAAAAAACCTAAGTAACAAAACCCACTGTTCTAAAAAAAAATCCTTAGAACAACTATCATCAAACCAATATTTCAAAACTTGAGTAAATAAACGAAAAAGATAAAACAAAGTAAATGAAGGCTACATCTCCTTCAACTTATTCTTTGAAACTGCAACTATAGCACCAGAGGCTCAGGCTCACTTAATCATGAATAGGAATTAAGAAAATCAATTTTCACACAATAATAGAGTAACAACTCTCTATCTGTAACAATCAGATTTAGTCTCTTCACAACATCAATTCCCTTTTTTGGTCAAGAAGATTACCGAAAGCATGTAAGAATCCAATAACATCTGCACAAAAATATGAAAATTGTCAAATTGTTCTTGCAACTTTAATCCTAAAATAGTAATACACATGGAATCTTTCCCAAATGAGTGAAAATATATAATTCAAAGACCAATCAAATCCTCGTTGTGAGTAGTGTAGTCCGCAATTTCTTTAATGGATATAAAGTTGAAGGCATTTCTAGGGACTTTCACATTGGACTCTTCACAAAATGTAGAAGAATCGAACAATAGCTTCCATGGATTAGAAGTGGCTTTATAATCTCCTGAATTTGATAAGACCTCAAAGTTTGCAAAACGGCAAACTTTGCCCTTTTCTGGGAAGGACATATAGCGATCAATCAAATTCTTTTGAATCACCAATGCCTCAATCTTAGAACACTAAAAAAGGGAAATTAAATTAAATTAAATTATAATTAGTAATTAGTAAATTATATTTGAGAGGTGAAATACAACTTAGTTTTCCAAATAACTAATTTTTTTTCAAAGAAACACAATTATATTGATTGCTATGAAACAACTACAAACCTTTTTATCAACCAAAATCATTCATATCTTCCATATCAAATGAGGAGGGCTTTCTCCAAACAACCCACTTTCCAAGCACACGAGCAACTATCACCCATGTATCTTTGTCATCATTGAGATCCCCAGTCATATCATGACAAGTGTTAGACATTTTGGCTTCAAATCAAGAACAAAAAATGGATATTGAAAATCAGAAATTAGCAAGGAAGAAGCCAAGGGGAGAGGATTGGATAGCTTTTGCGTGCACTATATTTATAACCAATACCATGAAGGAAGAAGCCAAGGGAAGGGGAATGGATTCCACCATTGGGAAGGGGAGGCATTGGCCTGCAAGAAACATTGGAAAGGGATGGCTGAAATGTTCAGAAGGGGAAGGGAAAACGGCCAGAAGAATTAGAAGATGTAGCATAATCATTATGGTTGGCTTGATTGCATACCCTAATTATTAATTTTAATTCTTCATAAACAATTCACATTATTAGCATTAGCAATCTCACGTGAATGTTAGCTGCCTCACCATAAACTAATAAAACAAAAGGCAATAAAGCAAATTAAAACCATACCATTATTGTAATTATTGTATTATTGTAATGTTAAAAACACATAAGGAAATCAATCTTTTAAACCCATTAACTCCACCAATCATTTTCCTATTCCATCATAGTAGCCTTTTTTTCATTCTTTATTTTAATAGTAACGGAATTACACCATTCATTTCCTATTCCTCTTTGTAATCTATTGGATATGTTACTTATTCTTATTTCCAATTACAGTAACGCTTTGCATCCTTTCCTATTATTCTACGGAAGAATAAATAACATACCTCTTTGTAATCATTTCCTATTCCATCAGAGTAGCTTTATTTTAACAGTAACAGAATTAGGGAGCTATGCCTTTTGTTCATCTAACGGTAACAAAATCAGGGAGTGTGCACTGTTACTACAAGGTTTTGAAGATATATTGATAATTACCCCAAATACTATGATCATGTTTATAAGAAATATTTAGGAGATGTTTCAAATTTTTTGGTTAATTTTTCACTTTACAGTCATTTAATTACTCATATTAATGTTATTACATTTATTGTTGATCTTTATTGCTTTTTAAGTAGCTTTTTTTTTTATATATATACGTTATTCACTTAAAAAATGTGGTATACTCCTTAGGAATGCAGGGAGAAGTTTAGTTGAGGGTTAGGTGAGTTGTGACATAAGAAAAAAAAAATATTTAAATGACGTCATAATTTAAGTAGGCCCAATAAAATGGACATAATTTTTTATTCAGCCCACTTGATTGTGTGATTTGTACAGAGATCCAATAAAACGAGCCCCATCTTGTTTGTCGTTTTGCGTGCGTTGGTGAAGCGTGGTAGTTCACGATTGACTCATACAATTAAAAAATCTGTCCCATGGCCCACTCTTAAGATACATTTGCCTCTGAACAAATTTTGCACACAATTTTTATATCTAATAACAATAATTTGACAGATTTATATATGTATCAGTATCACACACAGTTTAAAAAATAAATATAGAAAAACTTACTCAATAATCCGCTCGTTCTTTCTAATTTTAGAGGCACTCTTGAAAAGAGATACACACTTGCCGCCCCAATTTCTTTTCGGTCACTCTATAAATATGATATGCTGTTAATTTCTCCTTCCCTAGGCCCTATGGTACCAACTTAAATTGTATGATTTTTTTAATTTTCTTGTACTTGATCATTTTATCAAAAATATTAAAAAAATTAAGTGATCATATTCGTCTTTTGAAATCTACTGCTGAGTTTAATAGATTTAAAATGTAGTGTATATTTATATAGTCTTTGAAGAAATATGCGACATGTCAAAAAAAAAAAAAAACTGTGTTTAATGTGTACATAATTTTGTGGAGGCCTGTCATCTTATCATCATAAAATTGTATATCTGTGGGTTAGAAAAGGCTTGTCATTAAAGTATATAAAAAGATTTGTGTGATAGCGTAATTTTAATGGAGATTTCAATATTTATTACTGATTTCATAATTAGCTAAGAAAAATTATTGTGGGGTTGGTGGTGTTTGGTTACGTGGTTGATTTTATCAAGCTCCCATGATGCTAAGTATTTAATTATGTGCATGTTTAATGCGCTATATACTTGAATGGATTTTTAATCATTGCTTTCTGGATTTAAGGTTGGAGAGAGATGTCGTGTACTCGTGTCACATATATTGTTGAAAGGATTTTATTTAGATTAGAATAAGCTGTTGAAAAAAATTAAATCGTAATTTTAATTTTTTATTGTAACAGCAGCAGTGGAAATTAGGAAGCAGAAAACAAAATCTCATTTATAATAATATTGTTAGGCTAATTCGTTTAGTCCACCCTATGAATTGGTTTTTTTTTTTTTTTTGGAGTTGCGCGTAGTTAAGGGTATTGTTAACACATATTATTTGTTTTCACGGAGGGTTTCTCATTTTAAGGTTAACAATGTAAAAGGTTTTCAAATTTCTTAATAAATGTGATTTTAGGAGTTACTCTCATGTTTATAAAGGTGAAGCTGCTTATGATCTCATCTAACAAGACATACATATAATTGTTAATTGGATGATTAAATACTAATGTCTTAGATTGATGAAATTTTTAATACTACCCTTATTTAAAATCCCCCCTCTCTTTATAAATTATTCTCATATTTCTCCCTTTATTCTCTCTTCCCAACAGGAACCAAATAAGGCGAAAATTAGAAAATAATAATCAATAACCTCTAAATAGACTTATATTTAGGAACAAAACATTTTTGTAGTTGAAGTTATGATAAGCAACAGAGTGATATTCCTCTGGTCCTATTTATAGAGTAGAGAGGGAATGTTTTATTTGATCATATTTATAGTGCGTGTCATTAAATTTTATTTGTGAATATACTATTTAGCCCTTCATTTATTATGTGTTGATTTTGTTTTCATGTGGTGTAGTGGATATTAAACAGGGATAAATTTAGAAAGTTGTCAATATTCAAGATGTAATTAATGTGGTTCAAAATTTTCCTTAATTTATATGAAATATATTGAAAGTGATTTATTAATAAGACCAAATGAGTAGGAATTGATGTGGGAAAATGAAAAGCCTCCTGTGATGAGATTAATGAATAACAGATTATTGTGATCTTTCAAACAAGACAAGATTAAGAATTTTGGAAAAGCCCTTTGTGGTGAGAAGAACAAGGAAGAATGAGAAGTGAGCCTAATTGGTCTGCTTTTACAGTTCAAAGCAGGCCAAACACGTGTTCAAGCCAAACAAAGTCAGTGACACGCTAATTACTCCCTCACGTTTTAAATGTTTTAAATATAAGATCATTTTAATTTTTTTTTTGTGAAAATTAAGGAAATAAATTAGACCACTAAATTATAACATATATCACATATAATTAGATCAAAATTAGTTTATATGTAGAATAAATTATTTTTTTAAAAAAATATAATTATAAACAATTTAAAGTAATTAATTATTGATCTTTAATTTCTCCAGAAAATCAAAGTGATCTTATAATTAAGACCGGAGAGAGTATTAATTAACAAACCAAGCCCTGTCTTTGGTTAACTTATTTAATTAGCAAACTAAACCAAACAAGACATACCAAAAATTGGATACGGTTGAGTTGGGAAAAAAAATTGGATATGGTTGGAAGGAATGAAACACTTCCTTAATAATATATTCGATGTTACTCGTATTATTCATAAAATAATCATATATTCATGCCAATTATTTTCATAACATTCATATAAGTGAAATACACAAATGAAAAAATTTAAAAAGATTAAAGATAAATATAATAGATGTGGGGGGAAAATGTAACCACCAAACGTTTATATCAATCAACTGTCAATTATTCTACCTTAATCAGTGGCCTCTAGTTCAGACCTGGATTGAGTTTAATGAATAGTTGATGAGGGAAAATGAGAACTGAGAAGTGATGTAAAGATTATAAACAGGTAATTGGTTTAATCTTTATATATACTTCTCTAAATCTCTAAACATGAATCCTATTGGTTCACATATCCTATGACATCAACTTTTATTACTTTTGTCATTGGAGCCACGTGCTCAATTAAACCACGTCGTCATCATATATGTTACTTGTTATCTCATCAATTATGATCATTATGTCCATAATTAATTGATTTGTATTTGAAATTCAAATTCAGAAAATCTAGAAATTTGACCTGTGGCAATCAAGTTCAACATCTGATTGACTAATTAGTTATTAATTAATTGCATACATCTCTCCATATATCTGCAAAAAAAAAAAACTGCTCTTATAAAATCAATTTTCTCAATCATATCTCTTAATTTAATATTGTTTATAAAAAAATCAAACCATACATATTTATTTTTTAATATGCAATATTTAGCTTTTGAAACCAACTTCTTATATAAAATCTTGTAATACCTGTTCATTAACCCATTGAAATAAAATGAGTCAGATTCCTCTCACATTCGATAAAAAATACTTATTATTTTCCAATCAATGTAACGCCTTGAATTTTCATACTATACTATAACATTCTAATTGAATTATAACCACTTTTAAATGTCAGAAGCCCAAAAATACGAATAAATTTAAAACTTTTTCTTTCCAAGCAATGTTCCAACTCTAATGTAGTTGGAATGGGCTTTTCGGACAAATCGAATAATTTAAAAACTCTTTATAAAATAAAGTGGTTATTAAAACAATTAAAAGTAAATTAACCCTCTCAGGGTATCTAATCTAAATTCATAATACTTAAGAAATTAAAATCCCCTTATAAACTTATACAATTATATTTTTTATGCTTTCTATTATTAATTGAAAATTTTAAGATTACATCATATACAGATAACCTTATTTTTTATAACATAATCTTAAATTCTTCATCTAATCTTCCTCCAGCACTCATGCCTTATCTCAATCATCTTATCACCTACCAGCTTCTCTGAAACAGCAATTTAACGCAGTTCATTTCATTCATTACCGTGCATAATAATTAGCAAATATGTATAACTAAAAAAAATGTCTGTATGGGTAGGGATGTTGCCCCTCTGTGGGCCCCCGCACTCATCCCATATAAGTAAATATTAACCTTGTTGCTAGTGCACTTAAGGCACTACTGTGAGGCTCAACCTCCTGAATATAACCTTTCGGTCATATCTAATCTGTACTACGGGTAGCTAGCCCTCTAGTCATCGAGTACTCGGATCCCATGAATAATTCTGACAAGGTTAAAGCTACTATAAATTTATAAAACATGCTATGCAATTATCATACATGATAAATGATATTGAATGAAACTGCTACCTAGCTTCTTTAGACCTTAGTCTTGTACTTGCTCCCTTTTCTTTCTACTGGCCTCTCCACTTATGTCACTATCAAGACCTATTAACATTTAATATAAATAGTAAATTAATACCTAAACTTCTATAGAATTATTCAGCGTCTCTCTCGGGGTCCTAATATATTTAATACTACCCCATTCTTATATCTCATATAAGTAGGTTTTCTTTAAACATTTTGACCCTTTTAAAATTAAAAGACTACTTAAGATAATTCCTTTCAATTTAATTATTCTAATTCTCATTATTATCCTTTTCGGAATTAAATATAGAATCACAATGACTTAACCATAATTAGTCTATTAACCATTACCATCTTTTAATATTTATTAATTCTTTATTTTTGTACAGTATAACGCTAATCTTATCAGAATCATAGCTTGCTATTGATTCACTGTTGTCACTGAAAATGTTGTTTAAGAGAACAGGAATAGAACAGAGGTTTCCACTTATTAAATCTAGCCAACAACCAAACTATAATTAAATTTAATTTCTAATTCTATCATCATTTCCTATTTATATTATATGATTAAATCCTGGTCTCTACCTTAATTGCTAATCATAAAATTATCAGCAAATATTAGATAATCATTTATACACAAATAACCAGAACCAACACAACACCAGAAAATGCTAAATTCTAAATTTCAAAGTCCCAAAACAAAACACCTTAATGGTTAATTTGCATTTCTCAATCCTAAAATCATTGAGCAAACTTGATCTACTTCAATTCTTTATATTCTAAATCCTTGTTTACACACAATTACTTTAGTCAAGGGTTACTTTCCTAAAGTCTCAACTTCAAATAACTCTACTAAATCTTCAATAATGACCTCTCCTATTTAATTTCTCAACAATTGCCCATAATTAATTTTACCTCACATTTCTAGTTGAAATAATAAATAGCAAAGCTTTAAGATCACCAACTACGCAGAGAAGTATTTTCTAGATTCCAACATCATCATTGGTTAAAATACTTTGATATGAAAATGCCAAAGTCTAATTCCGATTGATTCTAATAAACATCTAAACACTAGCTTCAAGATACACCCAACTTGCTAAGCATTTAAGAATTCCAAATTCTTAATGAAAGACCTATCACCTTCATCCTTTTAGCCTAAATACTCATTCATTAATTAAAGCCATTTAACCCCTTTCTATTTTAACTCCATGTTACAAATCTTTATTTGGAACTACCATCAGAACAAAGTATGCACCAAATAGGAATTCAAACCTAGTAATCCCCTAAAATTTAAGTAGCATAATTCATTCCAACTTCTAGTTTAATTCAACCCCTTTCAGTTTTTATATCACCTAACAACCCAAGCCAATGAAGCCTTAGCATTACAATTTTCCTAGCCTAATTTCTAATTCAATCTTCTAATGCTTTACTTAACCCATCATTAATAATCATTGCGGCGTCAATTAAACTCTAAACAAATATCTTCAACCCATTTTTAATCCCATACTCCCAAAATTAAACACATTCATATCTAACCAACATTAAATCTTTAACTTTAAAACCTTTTCAATGCAATAACTAAAATTTGAAACCCATAATTCACTCTCCTTAAAGCCATCATCCTTTCTCTTCATTATCACCAACCCTACTAAATTAAGCATCTCAAATTTCCCTTTCTTCCTGCCATTAAGCCACCGGACAGCACCAATAAGCACAGAAACTCTTTGCAATTTACATATACCACTAAACCTCAATCATCAAACTAAAAATAAAGAATCAGATTCAAAATCCCCCCTACAAAACAACAACCGAACCTCAGCTTCATCCATTATTTCCTATCAATCTTTCTCCTTACTTCTTTAATCCTTTTTAACCACAATAAAACAGAACCAGGAGCAAAGCAACAATGCAACATTTGGAATTGAACCAAATAGATGAAATAATTCACCATTACTAAAATTTGAAGACAATGGAATAGATCACAAGCAGCCCCTTAAATTCCCCAACCTTTAGTCCTTAATTTACAACAACCTAATCAAACATAAAAACTATATGCTACAAAGCATATCCAACCATCTCACTTTACTAATTACAGGTTTAATCAACCTAAGTTGGCTTTAGTTTCAGCTAACAACTTGGCCATATGAGAAAATCGAAGTCTGCAATAGGGCATCCAACTTCCAATTTCTAAACTACCATTAATTCCTTCTTCCCTGTCATAAACTACTATTTATTCTCCTTTTATCATAACAGATGGCCATAACAACCAGCAAAAAAGAAAATTATGCAACTAAAAACCTACATCAATCATATACAGAGCAAAGAGATCAACAATTAGGCAACACAAAACACCCTCCTTAATGAACCAGGAATCGATAGCGCAGAAAGAGCAGTATTCGAATGAACAGGGGAATACAAGTTCCCAAACCTCAATCAGTTAAAACTTCCCAGAAATGAAACATAAAAATTATAGCTTCAATTCCTATCCCTTCTCTTTTCTTCGTTTCCGATAAGATAAAACAGAGACAGAGAAAGAGGAACAAAATTCCAATTTCATCAAATCACACATTCAAGACACCCTACGTGCTTAAGCTTACTCCTAACCATATTTAATTAAGCTTTCGTTCATCGAACACCCAGAAATCAAGAAGAACAAACTCGGATGAACAGTAACCCGAGCCCAAGTAAGAAGAAATCTGAACAAATTCTCTCATGAAAGCTTCGATTCTTCAGGAAAATTAAAAATCGAACCTTAAGCTTTGCTTTAATTAGATTTCAACTCATAAAAACCAAAACCCCAAAACATATCCTCACTCAAATCGCAAGAACAGAGGGTAAAACGGAGGAGTTAAAGCTCACCTAAGATCAGTCCGAGCTTCCCAAGCGTTTTCCCCTGTATCTTTCCACCGATCACTGTCGACTGTGGCCGGAACCGCCGTCGTTTGCCGCTGGCACGACGAAGAACGAGAGAGAGAGTAGAGAGAACGGGGAGAGAGCGAGAGAATGAGGGACGGAGGGAAGAGAGTGGAGGAAGAAATGAAAGCCACGTGGGAGATGAATAATAAAAGGAAGAATAAGATATTTTAAATAGGTAATATACCATTTTGCCCCTTCTGTTATTAGTGAAGATATTTTTCAACTAGGGGTAGATATTGTCATTTTTATTTTCCCAATTTATATTTTCTCTTAAATGGTAATTTCATTTACCATTATCATTTGGAAATATACCTAAGTCTGTCCCAAAATAATTTCTCTAGATATGTTTTAATTTCTAAATTCATTTATAAGACTTTTTAAATAACAAACATTACCTCAAGATTCTAAATACTTCCTTATTTAAATTTATCTCCCAACTATTTTTCCTTAACTAATAAAGAAAATAAACTTTAAAAATTATTAAAAATACCTAAATACCATAAATTTATTTTTCAATGCTTTTTAATGTTTTAGTCATATTCCAAAACATTAAATAATTCTTTATTTTCTATTTTCTAAAATTTGGGGTGTTACAATCAGCATTTATTTAATAAACTTAAACTTATATGTAATTCAATACTTAACTGACAAAGTAGGTCAAATAGTTGATATCATTGTTGTCAAACTTGCGAGTTGACTATCAGTTTTGACCCTTTTTACGACTCTACCTAACCAAAATGTGTCACGAGTTACTTAAATTTGTACCAGTTGTAAACTTGGTAAAAACTCACTAGTTAATTATTTTTTTTACCATATCCAATGAATTTATATATAAATTTCATAGAAATTTCTTCATTGAGTTTGATAAAGTATGAATATTGATATATTTAATATCAACTATTTATATTTAAAATATATTCAAGTCAAATTATTGTTATTTTTTGTATTTCTTATTTAATTATATATTGAAAACATGTATTTATTTATAAAGCTTAGGTTAACTCTTATGAGTTTACTATTCGAATTTATGATATGATTTTATATCGTTATTATGAGTTTACTATTCGAATTTATGATCCGATTTTATATCGTTATCATGAGTTTACTTAAACTCACGAGTTTGACAACTTGGTTGAGCTTCATATATTAAGTGGTTATATCTACCAAATTTATAATATATTTTAAAAAAAACAATAATTATTCAATTTTCATATTTATTCAAATCCATATTTTAGGTTTTTATCATCTTATTTTAATATAATTAGTTATTATGGGATTCTATTAATTCGAGTATTAATGGGTCAACAAATAATATTTTAAAATTTCAAAATACAATATAATTAATCATTATAAAACGTTATTAATTAAAATATGAACACGTGGATAAAGTTCTGGTTTAAAAATTAATTATTGTGTTAAGGAAGACAACAATTCTAAGCAACACTCAAAATATAGAGTCCATATTACCTACTCCTCCAGTAGATACGCAGGTAATGCTCATCCCCCAAACATACCTATCTTCTCCTCCTTTTTTCTACTTTTTCATTGACTTTTTTATTTGAGTCAAGTTGTAGATTTTTTATTAACACTTGTTATCTTAAATTAATACTTCTTTTGTTCCTAAATATAAGACATATATACACCTTTATTCACATCCTACCTCTCTTTCTTGTTTATATTTAGGAACAAGTTCATCTTCCCTATGAGATTATATATTTAGGAACGGAGGGAGTAATTTTTACTAAATCCAACATTGTGAAGTGTTTTTTCAATATATGAGTTCTACCATAAAAATATTTTAGGTTTTGGATGTGCTAAAAAAAATTAAAAATTATTTAATTTAGAATACTAGGTGCAACTAAAAGATTACTTCAAGATGCTAGAATTGCTAAAAAAATTTAGTGAGATACTGAGTCCTATTGAAAAAATATTCTAGGATCTTAATACATTAAAAATTAATTAATTGGGATATTGTGTTATAAAAAATACTTCAAGATAATTTATATAAATTAACCTAAATAAATAAGAAAATTAAAATCCATTAAAAAATAGAGATGGGCCTCCATCCCTAAAATTGCTGGGGATGAGCATGCCTTGCTCGTAGATGCGATGAGCAAGGCGAGAACATATACATTTGATTTACAATCTACAATGCTAATTTTGCTTTTGAAATTTATGAAATAATTATTGTGTTTGAATAATTCAATAAATTAGACAACAAGGCATTAATTATTTTTTTAATTGGGAATTTTTGCTTTTGAATTTTGAATTCCATTGTCACCAATAAATATGTTGCTAAAAAGGCACACAGATGAAAATCAGTTCTAATGTACATATATGTTAACTTACTATTGTTTTAAAAAATCAAACCATATATATATTTGTTTTTTAATCTGCAATATTTGGTTTTAGAAATTTATGAATTAATTATTGTGTTTAAATAGGTCACTATTTTAGGAAACAATCTTAACACATATATTTAATTTACAACATGCAATATTAATTTTGTTTTTGAAATTTATAACATAGTTATTGTGTTTAAATAGGTCAATAAATTATACAAGAAGGCATTAATTGTTTTTCAATTTGTGAAGTTTTGCGTTTCAATTTTGAATTCCATTGTCACCATTAAATATTTTGCTTAAAAAAGATGAAAATCAATTCTCATGTATATATTTATTAATTTACTATTGTTTTAAAAAATCAAACCATCCACGTAAAATATATATATATATAAACTACAATATTTGTTTTTGATTTATAAAGTAATTATTGTGTTCAAATATGTCACTATTTTAACAAACAATCCAAACATATATATTTGACTTACAATCTACAATTTTAATTTGGCTTTTGAGATTTGAAAAATCATCGACGTGTTTAAATAGGACAATAAAATAGGCTATAAAGCATTACTCATTTATGTTAGTAGCAAAGGACTTGTGTTTGTAATTTATCTAACATTGTTAATCGATTGCTTTATTCTATTTTTTTTAAAAAAAAATTCCCTTCGGTCTCTTTGTATAATTGACCTTTTTATAAACCCATAATTTTATATTAATTCTCTACGGTCTAGCAAACAAAGATACACATTCTCTTTGTGTATGGTCCTATAAGATTCCCTTAAAAATGTGACCATGAGAAGGTTCCAATAAGTATGCTTGACGAAAGTAAGGACATATGGCAAATCGCTATTCTCGTATTGCGAAAGTGGGTTGTACGAAAAATCACTGTTCCCTTTATTATTTGAAAGGTTGTC
This sequence comes from Mimosa bimucronata, assembly GCA_037074515.1. NCBI lineage: Eukaryota > Viridiplantae > Streptophyta > Magnoliopsida > Fabales > Fabaceae > Mimosa > Mimosa bimucronata. Next base: position 35,811,892 of record CM073444.1, read on the forward strand.
AAGATATTGATTAATGAGCAATTATCTCTTCGCTCGGACTTACTTTATTGTTTTCAAAACACTTAGCATGGAGTCCTTCATATTTCACAACACTTTCACACTTATAGACATATCATCTTATCACAATATATTTATGATATTTTCAGCACTTCAAGGGAACTAGGATTGAGGGGTATGTTACTTAGAAGTCATTGCTCAGCACTTACCACTTAGATTCAATTGAAGGAAAAGCATACCATGTTAAGAGTTTGGAGTTCTCCCGAACAATGACCAATACAAGATCACTAGCCATCCATTGGGGCCCATCTTTCATTCCACGACCTTTTTTGATGAAACTCCTACATTCTATCTTGTTCATGCTTTTAACTTTGTTCCCATAAATGAGATTACAGTCGGCTCAGCAACTAACATGGAATTAAATGGTGAGGAAAATTACAATCATAAAATTTTAATTTGTTGTTAAGTTATTCCTTACATCTAGCCCATTGATGAGCATGTTTTTGTTTATAAGATGTCATAAGTTTCCTCCAAATATTTTGTATCTTGAGGACCATAAAAGTGATTCTGGAGTAACCAAGAAATTGATTTTCAGCATATGTGATCCAAAGTAATATTCCAATTAAACTGACTAAACTGCTAACAACATTGTTGTGTTTACACGATCATCATTACTTGAACTTTTTTAAATTTTTTAATTTTTAGTGATCAACCTGTTAATTAATGTCTATCTATTTGGTGAGTGCACAAGCAACTTAGCAATACACAATTTATATTTATATGATGTGGATTATCCGATTGTTGGACGGGTTCATTTTGTGAGGATTAATAAGTTAAAAGGTAAACTATTTAATTTTTGGTTTATTTCTTCTATTTTAATTTTTATCTTTAAAATTTTAAATGAATTTTACATCTATATATATTCCGTTCCGTGTATCTCACGGGAGAGAAAAATCTAATTTATAAAGTTATCCTACCAAAATCTGAATATATAAGATTAGGGGAATAATTATGTTTGATGTATATAAACTAAGGTAATATAGTTCTAATTCTATTTATAAATGAAGGGTAAAATTGAATACCCACATGAAAATTTAAATGACACGGTTTACACATATTATCAAATAAAAATATTGTGTTATCACGGTGTGTTATCTAAAATCACACATAATATCAATATGGTAAAAAAAATCTCGTTGATTTGATTAAAATCAAGATGTCGGCATAAGGAGTGGTGCAAACGGTCAATGACTTAAATTTTAGTTAACTATTATACCCTATCTGTCTCTAAATATAAGACTTATTTACCTAATTATATCAGATTAATAATATTAGTTAAGTTAGTCGAAGTTACATGATATTACAAAAGCACCTTAACCACTTGCTTTTATCAATACCCTCCCTCTCTTGCTTGTTTACCATCGAGTAGAGGAATTCTTGCATGTACCTAGTGCACCACGTCATTTATAGTTTGACGAATTACAAGTAAACATATAACATCAATAAGGATAATATAGGAAAAATATAAAATAAAAATAAAAATATGTCTTATATTTATATTTAGGAATACTCCTACCTCCCTAAATAAATCATATATTTATGAATGGAGGAGGGAGTATGTCTTATATTTTTATTCAATAATTTTCTTTTGATCGGAATATATTGTTCAAGAATGGAAGATATTTTTTTAACAAATTTTAAATATTGGATAGCAGTGGCATGTTCATAGCTCCATATTTATATCATACTCCCTCTAGTCTTTAATATAAGACATAATTAACCTTTTAAGGATATTAAAGGAGCTAAATAATTTACCTTTTTTTTTATAAAACCTGGCAATATATTTCTAAAAAACCAAGTTGAGAAGATCTTGATAGATATATAGTAAAATATTAAATTATATATTAGCTTATAAGTCAAATAAACTAATTTAGAGAAAAAATTCAGACAAATCAATTTATAGTGATTTATTCAACATTCTTAAGATTTTTCAAAAAAACCAATTAGATTTTATATAAACTGTAGGAAGTATACATGTATTCTATGGTATCGGGTTATACTTAAAAAAAAAAAAGACCTGCTATGATTTGTGAATATTATGTTTGATTAACTTTCTACATACTTTAGTATTTTACACAATTTGTTGGACTTGGCTCATACACACGCATGGTTAAAGTATACTTTTGGTTCTTTATCTTTGCAGTAAGTCTTCTCTTAGTCTCTTAATTTTAGAAAGTGTACTATTAATCCTTTTTCGCAAATGCCGTTAGTTTCATTTATGGAAAATGCTGATTTAACAAATCTAAATAAGGATTTTATAATTAAATATTAATAAAAATGGCCAAATTTTAAAATATAAGAATTATTATATTATATAATTAATATTTAAACATATTTTGTGAGTACATAACTATAAAATCATCATTTAAATTTGTTGAGTCATTATTTTCTGTTAAATAAAACTAACGACGTTAGCGAAAAAATGACCAAAAGAAGACTTGATGTAAATATAAATGACCAAAAGTATACTTTAACCACACGAATTGTACAATGCTATATTGCTGTGTCCAGACCTTGCCTCAATTATATATAATTATCAAAGTGCATTATGTCTTTGAACAATAATTGATTTTAATCACTTAAATTCAAAACGGTCAATCGAGCAGATATAACACGTTTTGAACTTCATGCTGTTAAAATAATCAGTATTTCAGCACATGTTCTTTGCTTAATGTTTCGCTCCTCACTCTAAAAATAGTTGAAAAACAAAACAAAAGATCCACCAGTGGAGAACATTATGACTCGAGAAAACCCTACTCAAGTGTCAAGTCCAACCCCACTGAAGGCTTTTTCCTTAACATCCCTTTGTCCATTCAGAAGTAAAACCAAAATAATCCTAAATATAAATTAGGGAAAAGGACAAAAAAATCCCTTCCAATTTGCAAAATCCCAATAACAACTTCATGATAGATATTAACAACTTCATGATAGGTATTAACAACCATTAATAACTCAAAATTTCTTATTTGAGATTTTACAAATTGGAAGAGATTTTTTTGTCTTTTTCCCTATAAATTACATATAGAAACATTTAACTGCTTATAAGTGATTTGTAAGAAAATATCTGTCATATCAATTAAGGCTGAATTGTGTAAGAATATGGGAGAATTATAACTAGGTCTCATGAAAGGTAATTAAGGGATTTCCAACTTTCAAAATACCATTTACCAACTTCCAAAATACTTCACCAAATCTTCCTATTTGTTACCAGAAACGTTTAAGGGATTCACAACTTCGCATAAGGGAATCCCAACTTCTATTAAGGGATTCCCAACATGTACATTACCATTTACCAACTTCCAAAATACTTCACCAAATCTTCGTACTTGTTACCAGAAACGTTCAAGGGATTCCCAACTTCATATAAGGGAATTCCAACTTCTGTTAAGGGATTCCTAACATGTACATTAGCATTTACCAACTTTCAAAATACTTTTGTTAAATGGTATTTTGGAAGTTGGTAAATGCTAATGTACATGTTGGGAATCCCTTAACAGAAGTTGGTAAATGGTAATGTACATGTTGGGAATCCATTAACAAAAGTTGGGAATCCCTTATGAGAAGTTAGGAATCCCTTAAACGTTTCAGGTAACAAGTAAGAACATTTAGTGAAGTATTTTAGAAGTTGGTAATCCCTTAACAAAAGTTGGGAATCCCTTAAACGTGGTAACAAGTATGAACATTTGGTGAAGTATTTTGGAAGTTGGAAATCCCTTAACAAAAGTTGGGAATCCCTTATGAAAAGTTGGGAATCCTTTAACAATTCTGAGAACGAATGAAACATGGGTTATATATATATTGTTTGCAATATATATAACATACACACATGTTGGCTTGGTGGCACCAAGCCAACATGTGGAGGGGGTGGTTCGATTTCCACCCCCTCCACTTCCCCATTTATTTTTGCTCCCCACATGCCACGTGGTAGTGTGGTACGCTGCCAAGTGGCGTGGCGGGGTGGCCCCCGCCGGCGGCCCATTATTAGAAAAAAAATAATTGAACTAGGGGTATTTTGAACTTTTCTTTTAAATTTGTCAAAGGACAATTCAGTCACTGTACGGATTTGTACTGACTGATCATTTCTGAAATTCGCTGTATCAAAGTGTCCTTTTGGTAATTCGATAGTTTTTTTTCTGAAATTTTCCCTATTTTATACTTTTAAACGCGCAATAAAAACGAGTTTGTATTGACCAGATCACAAATCATGGAAAGTACTATGCGAAAATCATAACTCCCTCCGTTCCTAAATATAGGAGCTATTTAGAGAGATGAGTTTGTTCCTAAATATAAAATCTCTTTCTAATTTTTCCTAACATTTTCCCATATTTTCCCTATCGATACTCCTCACTAATAAATAAGTAAAAATGGAGGGTGTGTGAAAAATGATAGGAGGTTAAGGTGTCTTGGTAATATCATATGATTTTAACTAAATTAACTAACATCCTTAATCTAATTAAATTAAGTAAATAGATATTATATTTAGGAATGGATGGAGGATGGAGGATGGAGTATAATAGTAACATTGAAGAATGGATTTGATTTTAATTTATAAGACTTGGACCTAAAAAAGTCGGGGAAAACTGAAAAGGGTCATTTTCATGGGGTTTGGTTGGAGGAGGACGTTGTACCGTAGCTCACCAACCCATTTATATTACCATCCTAAGAATTAATGAATGAGTGGTCAAGCTTGGTAGGAAATTTCAATTTCATGCCTTACTTGTTCCAATACTCTTGAGCTTACTCATATGTAAAATTATATATTTTTGAGCTTACCCATATGTAAAATTATAAAATAAGTATAAGATTTGAATTCTTAATGATAATTATTTCTACCCATTTTTCCTTGTTATTTGAATTTTTAATTTTTTATATTTGATAGTATATATAAAAAAGAAAATGGTAAACAGTCGTTTGGGATGATTTAGACATGTAGATAAATTTATGATGAAATGCTTGATTTCATTTGTATTTTCCATGCAGGTTTGAATAAAATCAAATGTTTCTGTTTGGTTCTTCTAGTTGTGCGGGTGAGATTATTTGTATTCATTAATTAACTTGCTCATATATTTTATCACTTTCAACAAAAATGTTTTTGAATTATAAAAAGTGCAATCCACATCTTCTATCACACACACACACGACACTAACATTAACACGTATAAAAATTTATTCCCTTGTTTTCTTTCATTTAAAGGAAGGATTCAGATCAATATAAAAAAAGAAAAAGAAAGAAAAAAGCAAAAATCTTTTACATAAGCAATTGCATGTGGTGGGATGGCCAAGGAAGAAAACTATTACTTGCGGATTCAGTAAAGAATTTATTTTTTCTATCCTTCTGGCTTCTGCATATAGTTTAACATTTATAATTTAAAAGAGTTGGCAAAAAAACATTTATAATTTAAAAGAGACTGCTGGCTGAAAAAAAGTTCAAAAGAGACTAGAAAAAAAATATTCAAAAGCCTCGGAATTTTTATTACTCTCCATTTATTTTATTTTAGGCGCCTTAATTAACCAGCTTCTCATAATCTTTGCCGGTCTATAAGTTATTGGGGATGGCTGGTAAGAATCGAGCTAGATTTAAAACAAAAATTAAATAATCCTAAGTCAACTTAATTCTCACTGCAAACTGTTGACTAGCCTATTTAATTATCATGGGTTGTGAAACATACCAAATCAAATTGGTTATTCTTTTCTTTTTCCCCGGCCCAACAAATCAAATTGGTTCCTTCATGATAGAAGCATCGTGGTTTGTTCCATTAACACCCAAACTGATGGGTGGATAAATACCTAAGCTTCAAACGTGGATCCATATCTATTTTAATTAATATTTTTTATTTATCCTTAATATAATAATTAGATAACTAATTTTTAGATATTAAAAAATAGTTTAATTAGTAATTTATATAAAATGTATGTTGATTTTCTAAAATGCCACTTGACAGAAACTCTCACATTGTCTGCACTTGATTGTTTGAAAAAATGGGTAATAAAATTTGGAAGGCAAAATATATTAAGATTTTATGTCCATGATTGAAAGTAAATGAATATCTAATTAGCTATTATACTTAAAATTGTAGGGAATACTATATGGAATATAGGCAAAAACAAAAAAGACATAAAATAATGCATGCATCTAACGATTTAAGGACCACTAAAATGATGAGAATGAAGTGGAGTATAAACGAAGGTAAAAAGAAAAAGTAAAGTATAAACTATAAACAATAACTAAAGTTTAGATCCGTTTTATTTTAAAAATAAAACACAAGTGCCGATGTACCTACTTAATTATATTTTTTTTTAAATTAAAAGGTTTATATTTTTTTATGCTTTTATCTTATGTAAGTAATATAATATGAAGACTTTAAGAAGATATACCTTGTATTAACCACTTCAATGGTCATAATGATTCTTTTTTTGTGTTGTATATTTTTATTTCGGACTATTGAAGTTCAATATCATAGAAAATAGAATAAAAATAGGGAAACCAATACATAACTGGTTTAGCACTGTAAGGCTCTATCAGATCTCTTGAAGTCTCGAGTTCAGGTTTTAGATGAGATATTTGTATAGGAGGGGAAGCTACAGACCTTAAAACTTGAGTTATCGATTACTCAAATATTAGGTAATAGAATCTATAAAAGACGGTGATTGCCGGTTAATATAAATATAAAAAAATAAAATAAGAAAATATAGACGACCGCTTTTTCTTTTTGTCGAGTGGACTGAAAATCTTCAATTCATTTATAAAATTTGGAAACTGTACTAATAGAACAAACCATTTTTATTCATTTTAATTTCTTCATTCTTTTAGTCATGTTTAAAATAATGATATAAATATTTTTCAATTATTTATTTATAAAACTGTTCAACCATGTAATCCGCCCTATCCATTGGATTGAGATTTTGTTGAATGATAGGAAAATGAACCGTGGATATGAATATTTTTTGGGTGAGCAAAATAAAATTGCATAGTGATTGATAAAAAAAGGTTGAAATTTTAAATGACATAATGTATATTACATACTATTATTAGCATTTCTTTCCCTTATAGAAAAGAGCATAGAATCCAAGTTCCACTTGGCATGAGGCACGGCTGGCATATGCATCTAAATTTTAAATGGAGTATTTTAAAAGTTGGGCAAATGTCTAATTTTGCCTCGGAAGTAACCCAGTAGAAGCTGATTTGCCCTGGAAGTAACAAATGGAGCTTATTTACCCCGGAAGTAGTAAAAGCGGCGCGTATTAGCCCCCAGAGTACACTGAATGCTCCATTTGTTATTAGGTAAAATTCCAATTTTGCGCCGCTTTTACTACTTCCGGGGTAAATAAGCTCCATTTGTTACTTCCGAGACAAATAAGCTCCTACTGGGTTACTTTCAGGGTGAAATTGGACTTTATCCCTTTAAAAGTTTGTTCTGTGTAACATTTTTTTTCCATTCTTTTTTTTATTTTTTTAACTTTCAGTTTCACATGTTTTCCTTTGGATCTTACCAGGCTGAAAAAATGTGTCCACCTCAAGTAGGTTTTTCCCCCTCTTCAAATTAGATGATCGATTCTCGCTTTGTCAATGATTATTACTTATATTTTTTTGGTATATTCCTGTAGGCTAAGAAATTCATTATTAAAGGGAAAACATATTTGATGCTTCCCCCCAAAAATTATGGCATGTATATTTTTTTAACTATGACGTGCTTACCAATTTGAATATTCGATATAAATTTGACTTCATGCTTTCTGGTTATTATATTATAATAGATCATGCGATTATTCCTTAATGAAAACACCCACGTCAATAATTTTGACAAAATAAGGTCGTGCTGACAAGTAGCATGAGAAATTAAAAGAAATCAGAAGTAAACAAAAATCTAAAATAATGCATCAAAATATATATAATAATAGATAAAAATCTAAAATATAAGAATTTTCAAAAGATGCACTTAAATGTCAAAAAACTGATGTTCACACATTAATACCCGATAACCCAAACAATCAAAACAAGCAATATAGACACGCTGAAAATAATCAACACAATAGTAATTCGTAACGATTCAATGTCATATTAATTACAATCAATTAGTATATAAGAGATACCATCATAAGTGGGAAAATTCAATCAAAAAGATATTATATGTGTACGTGTGTGGAGGCAAAATAGATCTCTGTTGTGGGGAACAAAGCTGAAAAAAAATCTTTCAATTTAAAATTTATTGCCCAAATGCATATGAAATTTGTTTACAAGCTCATGTACAACATATCGCCAACAAATATATTTTGTTGTCAACTCTATGCAACCTATTGTTAATTTTATGCAAAACAATATTCTTACATCAGTCAACATAGGTTGAGCTAAAAATGAACTAATAATATATATATATATACATACTCGCCCAAAAAACTGAGTCTTTTGGCATATAACAAGTCCCAAATAGGACGACTTATTTTTCCCCCCCCAAAAAGCACATAATATATATTTTTAAGGGTTAAAGGTCACCGTTGCCCTGGAAGTATGCAAGGTGGATCACATCTGCCCCGGAAGTTTTTTTGGGTCCAATTTTACCTCAAAAGTGTGTAAAGTGGATCATATTCGCCCTTTACCGTTAAAAAATTTTTACCGGTCAAGGGTGAATATGATCCATTTTGCACACTTTCCTGGGTAAAACTGGACCAAAACAAAAAGGTAAAGGGCGAATATGATCCACTTTACACACTTTCAGGGCAAAATTGGACCAAAAAAACTTCCGAGACAGATGTGATTCATCGTGCATACTTCCGGGGCAACGGTGACCCTTAACCCTATTTTTAATTACTTACATATAAATAAAATTACTATTTTATTTCAGAAAAAACTAACTATTCAAGTGGTCAGACTAAAAAAGTCAGACCCAGATCATCAGCAAGCAGAGAAGGTCCAACAACGAATGAAAAGAAGGAGGCAGAGAGAGCAGTGGTAGGTGAGAGAGTAGGGGGAAGCGCGTGTACCAAAAGGCGCGTGAGACATACACTAATCTCACCAACTACAAGCCTACAACGGACAGCGGAGATTCATTTGTATAAACAAATCTCAACCGTTAGATCAAATACGCACATGGGGAAGAATGAATCTAGCCTCATTATCGTTAATCAGGGAAGCTTTTTTGGCTTGAGTCTGATTTCATGGCTTCTCCTCCATCTTCCCTTCTATAAATACCAACCCCATTGCTTCGTTACAACTCGCACCGCTTGAGCAGTCTTAACTTTCAAGAGGTTCCTTCTGTTCAAGCTTCACTTCTCTCGCCTTTTACCTCCAAGAGGTATTCTGCTGATTGCTATTTTCATAGTAGATCTTTTGGGGGTTGTTCTGCTTTTGGGATTTTGTGCGTGTGGGTCGGATTCCTTGGCATTAGTCTGAGATTCTGTTTCTGTGTTCTTCGAATCGGATATGTCTGTTGTTGAAGTCTTTATAATCGCATTTCGTCCACTTGTTTCTCTGGAATTGGGGTTATTCTCGGCTTTGTGTGGAAATACCCCTTTTGGGTTTTCAGATCTGGTGGAGTTTATCTCTCAATTCCGTGTTTTTCTTCTGAGATAATGAGATCTGTCGGGTGAAATAAGGGTTTTGGTTGCTTGTGTTGTGATTACCTTCGAAGCGTGGCTGTCTGCATGTTGTTGTTAGACCATTTACCAAGCCCTGTGATTGTTCGCCATATAGGACATGTTTTTTCTGCTAAATTTGACAAATAAATTAGCCCTTGAACTTGCTAAAAATTGGGATCCGGTGATTATAGGCTTTCTAGCTGCTGCTTTTGGAGTCTTGATTGGTTGATGGGAAATTTGTTCTGTGCTTGAATTTTGAACTTTTAAACATGCGAGAAACAAGGATTTGGTGATTATAGGCTTTCTAGATGATTTTGTGGTCTTATTTGGTAGAGGGGAAATTCTTTATATGCTTGATTTTGAACTTTTTCCCCCGGGCACTGCTAACTGTTTACCATTAAATATAAATTTTGCAGATATTAAGATGGCCACAGAAGCCTTCCTTTTCACATCCGAGTCAGTGAACGAGGGACACCCAGACAAGCTCTGTGACCAGATCTCCGATGCCATCCTTGATGCCTGCCTAGAACAAGACCCAGAGAGCAAAGTGGCATGTGAGACATGCACCAAGACCAACATGGTCATGGTGTTCGGAGAGATCACCACCAAGGCCAACGTAGACTACGAGAAAATCGTCCGTGACACTTGCAGGAACATCGGATTCGTCTCCGACGATGTCGGTCTCGATGCTGATAACTGCAAGGTCCTTGTTAACATTGAACAACAGAGCCCTGATATTGCTCAGGGTGTCCATGGCCATCTCACCAAGAGGCCAGAGGAGATTGGAGCGGGTGACCAAGGTCACATGTTTGGCTATGCCACTGATGAGACCCCTGAGCTCATGCCCCTCAGCCATGTCCTCGCCACTAAGCTCGGTGCCAAGCTCACCGAGGTTCGCAAGAATGGAACCTGCCCATGGCTTAGGCCTGATGGGAAGACCCAAGTCACTGTGGAGTACTACAATGACAAGGGAGCCATGGTTCCAATTCGGGTTCACACCGTGCTTATTTCCACGCAGCATGATGAGACGGTGACAAATGATGAAATTGCAGCTGATTTGAAGGAGCATGTGATCAAGCCTGTGATCCCTGAGAAGTACCTTGATGAGAAGACCATCTTCCACCTCAACCCATCAGGCCGTTTTGTCATTGGAGGACCTCATGGAGATGCTGGTCTCACTGGCAGGAAGATCATCATTGATACCTATGGTGGATGGGGTGCCCATGGTGGTGGTGCCTTCTCAGGGAAGGACCCAACCAAGGTGGACAGGAGTGGAGCCTACATTGTGAGGCAGGCTGCTAAGAGTATTGTTGCTAATGGGCTTGCAAGAAGGTGCCTGGTGCAAGTGTCATATGCCATTGGTGTGCCAGAGCCATTGTCTGTGTTTGTTGATTCTTATGGAACAGGGAAGATCCCTGACAAGGAGATTTTGAAGATTGTGAAGGAGAACTTTGATTTCAGGCCTGGTATGATCTCCATCCACCTTGACCTCAAGAGGGGTGGAAATGGAAGGTTCTTGAAGACTGCAGCCTATGGTCACTTTGGTAGGGAAGACAAAGACTTCACATGGGAGACAGTGAAGCCCCTCAAGTGGGAGAAAGTTCCAGCTTAAGTGTGTGGGATCAAGTTTTGGCCCTCCCCAGACTGTCACTCCATAGTTTCTGTCTGTCTGTCTGTCTATCACTATACTCTTGATCTGTTCTCTTGTTCTTCTTTTTTCCTTCTCTTTTTCCCCTTTGTTTCCCTCCCCTTTTTTCACGTGTTTTTATTTTATGTTGTCTCCAAAGATATAATTTTTTAGATGATGCACCAAGATGTACTCTCAGATCTCAGATTGTATGCTTGTTTGTGTAGTGATATGAAATCCAAGGGAGTATACGATTTAGTATAAGCTGTATTTTTTGTCGGTGAATGTTGCCTTGTTGATTGATACCTTTCTTTAAGGGTGAATCAATCAAAGAACCGGATCTTCTAAAGTCAAGATGTTCAATTTACCAAACACTAAGTACAAAACAGCATTTCATCCTCCATTTAAATTACCAGGTGCCACGTGGCACTTCCTTCTTATTTGGCCATAAGTGGTAATAATCTTATTGCTGGTCTAAAGAGTAGGACTGAATGCAGCCATAGAAATAGTCAAATACAATTGGCTCGTTGGTGAGGCTTGTAATAAAAACAAGGCTACAGGTAATGGGTAGTAGGCTGCTTGTTAAAACTTAAAAGGCTTAAACTCACTTTCTAAAGCTCATTTTCACTGACTCGCTAGATGCTTTTAAGTTTTAACCGTATCATGAGGGAAGGTGGGTTAGACAACCCTCTGCGAAGTCTCATTGGTTACATCGGAAAACTTCTACACATGTTTAGGGAGTACTCTAAATATGGGGATCCGATGGAGAAGTTTAGATCCTCTAAGACATTTCTAGCTTATTTCACACAAACTAAGGAATATTTTAAACTACATTAACTCTACCTTAAAATTTAACAACATTTAATTTTACCCTTATTTAATATCCACTACACCGCATGAGAATAAAGTCAACATATAATAAATTAAGAATGAAATTGTATATTTGTATGACAAATTAAATGATGTGACTTATAAATAGGAGCAAATAAAACAATCTCTCTCTACCCTATAAATAGGACTAGCGGAGTAAAGTGTTATCCAATCCATTGTCTTCCTGTGTTGTGCATTTTTTTTATCCTTGGGTGTCTAACTGAAATAATTTCCCAATTATACCCCCTCTATTTTGTTGTTTATTATAAGAGTCCAAGATTTGAACGGTTTTATCGCTTATTATAAGAGCCTGTATGTGGATGTCAGAATATTTGATTATTTTTTTCCTATTTTGCCCCTCGTTATTTCTAAATATTACATACAAATTCCTGTCATTATTACTCTATTTCTCTCTCTTATACACCTATCATAAATAAGGACAAATTTTAAAAAAACAAATTTATTTCACATATATTTATTTCTCTCAACTTTTTTTTCATATCTGTGATTTTGCCTTCTTAACTCTTATAATAAAGGAGAGAGGGAGTATTTCTAAACAACTGACAAATTGGTTCATTCCAAAGTCTCCAAGTATATCCTTTGTAGATCAGGACCTTTTTTAAACAAAACAAATATGAACACGAAAGTCAAACGAAGAGAAACTCTAGCTGACAATATGGAAAATGATAAACAAATGAAGTTGTTTGTGGGACTCTTAAAGTTTAATTATAATTTTCATAAATCTTAATGTGAAGAGATTGATAATGAGTTATAGAACAGTGAATTGACTGAATTATAAATAAATGACTGGAGGTTTAAGTTTTGGGGACATTCTACACGCAAGCATGAATCTGAATTAATTGCATTGTTAGTGGGGATGACTAATTCCTAATATGATGCAATTTCAATTTTTCCTACTGAAATCAATCAATCAATTAAGAAAAGAGTGGTTATTCTCTTTACATGGAGTAAATTCACATGCCAGCTGTCTACCTCTTATATAGGACTTCAGAACAGTGAGGGATTAGTCCCATTAACATGCGGGTGAGGATACCCTAAGAAAAAAAAATCTATCCAGCTCGAAATACAAGGTGAAGAATTGTAAATGAGTTTGATTTTTAATATAAAGTGAAATTTAGATTTACCTTATCATTTAATACGTTTTTTTTTAATTTTTATCCCTAATTTTTTAACCAAATTCCCCCCTCCCCCTAATTAATTATATGACTTTTTAAAATATTTTTCCGCCCATTCATCCTCCCATCTGCTCACCCTCTCCATCAAAAAGAGTTTTAGGAAAACAAGTTACATTTTTTTTTACAAATTTACTATTTATAGTCAATTGTTTAACTTACACAAGTTAGTTATTTTCACCTTATATTTTAAATCGAAGTACGTAATTTTTTTTCAGTCTTGGTACTATTAATAAAGTTTGAAATAGAGATAAATATGATGATGCATCATGGCAATATTAACAAATACTCCCTCTGGTCCTAAATATAAGATCACTTTGACTTTTTTTTGAAGAAGTTAAGGGAGTAAATTAGATCACTAAATTATAACATATGTCACATGAAATTAGATTATAGGTTAGTTTACAAGTAGAATAAATTAATTGAGGGAAAATTTTTTTTAATAAAAAAAGTCAAAAAAACCAAAGTGATATTATAATTAGGATCGGAGGGAGTAAGTAGTAGCATTAGCTAGAGACTTATCTAGTGTTCAAAAAACTAGACAGGACCGGACAAGCCAGTTCAGACCGAAAATCGGTGAACAGGACACATGTCAGGTACAGCTGTGAGAATAGATCGAGAACACTTTAACTTGGATTGGCTTGGTTTAGACCGCTACAAACCAGTAGAAATTGAGTGCACTGTGGGTCATGTGGGTTCAGACCATTTCCCTTTTCAAAATAGTCTGAAGGCAAAAAAAAAAAAAAAAGAAGAAGAAAAAAGAAGAAGAAGTGGTCACCAAAAGAATTCCTGTAAAAATTAAAAAATGACTGATACTTTGAATGGAGTTTGGGGAACTAGCTATAACAATTGGTAGTTATGGACAGTTGAAGTAGTGATTATTGGGGCCATCCACGTGGCAGTCATTCACTTGAACACCAAAATCTGGAGGCAAATCCTTCTGATTGTGGGCCTGATCAAGTGATCAATCATCAAACAGACAAAATAGCACATGCCATTTACTTTCCCCCATTGTCTTCATTTATCCAAAAAAAAAAAAAAAAACAATAGACAAATTATAAAGATTAAAAAATACTCCTCTGGGCCCTCCTTGAATGGGGCGTGGCTCCTCTCCACTCCCAATTTTCTTCTTCTTCCCTCCTCGACCCCTTCACCCCTTTCACACCATTAGATTAGATTAAAGATCCAATGATCAAAATTTAATCTTTTATAAAAATAAATATAATTATAATAATACTTACAAATTTTATAAATAAATTTAATCTATCAAAATTTACTCTGAACAATAAAGAACTGTAGCCTATTATTATAAATTTAGATTTTATTTTTTAATATAGGTGTGAACTGTTGAGACCAAATAATGACAGATTAAATTTATTTAATCTCATAAATAAATTTAATCTATCAAAATTTGCTTTGAACAGTAAAGAACTGTAGATTATTATTATAAATTTAGATTTTATTTTTTATTTTTTATTACAGGTGTGAACTGTTTAGACCAAATAATGACATATTAAATTTATTTATGAGATTTGTAAGTATTATTATAATTATATTTATTTTTGATAAAGGATTAAATCTGGACCATTGGATCTTAAGATCCAATGATGTGGAGTGGGTAGAGGAGAGTAGAGGATGGGAATGGGGAGTGGAGAGAAACCACGTCCCCATGTATGTAAGAGTTCAAAAACATGTTGTCTTCATTTATCCAAAAATAAAAGACAAATTATAAAGATTGAGGGATAATATAGTTTTTAGTTCCTCAACTTTCACTCAATTTTGGTTTTGGTCTATGAACTTTCAAATCTGTGGTTTTGGTCTTTAAACTTTCGATCAATTTTGGTTCTGATCCCTGAATTTTATAATCGTGGTTTTGGTCCCTGAACTTTCACTCAATTGTAATTTTGGCCCTTGATTTTTTTAAGTTTTTTTACAGTTCAAGGACCAATGACAAAAATTTGAGTGAAAGTTCTTGACCAAAACCAAAATTGATGGAAAGTTTAATGATCAAAACCATCGATGTTAAAGTTCAGGGACCAAAACCAAAATTGACTGAAAGTTTAAGGACCAAAACCAAAATCGAGTGAAAGTTCAGGGACCAAAAGTTATATTATCCTAAAGATAAAAGAATACTCCCTCCAGCTCTCCCTGTATATAATAGTTCAAAAATATTTTCACACATATTAAAGAAGTAGTTAAGATTAATAAATATGTCGAAATAATTTTTATTTTACATGTTTTCCCTTATTTATGATGAGGATTGAAAAAAAATAAAAATAATAATAATGATATAAATAAATATTAAAGAACAAATTTGAGCAAACTCTTACGAAAAGAACAAATTCTTTGAAATTTTGAATTTTTATGTACCAAAACGGAGGATTTCTATTTTATTTTTTTTAATAAGAAAGACAGTTTATCAAATCAAGAAAAATAATACTACTACTTGTACAGTGTACCGTTGCTCAATGACAGAAATAAAGCTGACCCTTTGTCCTCTTCTTTGGACCATCCCAACTGTCAGGCTCTCTAAAACTCTGGCCCCTCTACAAAATTATGCGTTTTCCCCTATGTTTTAATAATTTATATAATTTTTACAAACTACTAACTCAAACATCAGTGTGTTTGTTTGACTTGGGCTTGTTTCTCAGAAATAATTGCTTATTTTAGGGTAAAAATAATTAATTTTATTGGTAACTTATTTTACATGTTTATCTCGGTTTATTTTCAATGTGACTTATAAGTGACTTACAGTTTATAAATCAAAATAAGTATAAGCTGTTTAAAACAGCTTATTTCTGACTTATAAGTCACTTATAAGGTGTGACCCACAAATTCTGAGTTATTTTTCACATCTAATCACAACTTATCCAAATATACACAATCTGACTTATGAAAAATAAGTCACTTTTTACACAACCCATCCAAACATAAAAGTCATTATACAATTTGACTTATTTTCAATCAAACTTATTTTCAATCTGACTTATATATAAGTCACTTTTCCATAAGTGGATCAAAACACACCCAATGTCTCTTGAAAAAGAACAGAAGAAGTGGTGGATAAATGCAAAAATATTTTTGTCAATGATATTGTGGCTTATTGACAGCTAAACTCTCTTGATGAGTGAGAAATTGTGAGCTCAGCTTTACTTATAATCTCATTTGGTTAATGTTTGACTATTTTTCCATTTAACTTAAATAAATAAAAAATATAATAAAAGGTGAGTGGTTTGAAATTATATACCCAATCTACTATCTACTATTGAAGATATACTTGTTGAGTTTAAATAGACTAAACTGATCCCAAATTAGACCCTAAAAATAAAAATTTCCATGCAAATATTTACACATTATGTTATGTCACTCTCTTTTAAAAATAGTGTAACTTTAAGAAGTTTAAAATTATTAGTTTTTTTATGTCACCGACACTATTGTCTTTTAGAAATTAGAATATAAATTAATAAATCCATGTTGGCCCATTCATGTGTCAGGAAAGTTGATGTGAGAGAGAAGGAATAGTTTTTCTCAGTATCCAAACAGGTGGATCTACTGAAACCTTACATTTACATTAAGCAATAAGCAAAGAAAGAGTATAATTTGATATTTGATTTTATCAGAAAATAACAAAAAGTATTTCTCGCCTTTTCTTTTGGACTCAATAACGATTTTACCGATGCCCATACCATTTGTGCCACTTGTACAGAACTGGACCAATTATCACCAAAACACCCTCTATCACCTTCATAACAGTTTTTTTTCCCCATAACAGTTGATGTTTCCGTAGTTTCCCTCAATTTATGTTGAATGATTATACCATAATTATATATAAAAAAACCATAACTTTTTTTATCCAAATGAATTCGATTGAGCAAACCAGAGACCTTGAATCAAAACAAAAAACATTATCCCCGCTTTTTATTGTAGTGGGATCGTGTTGAATTGATTATTATTGAATAAATTTTTGCTTATTTTATATCAAAATATCAAGATATTATTTCATATTATTTATAACACAATATTTTATTTCCTTAAATTAAGTCTATTAGATGAAAATTCACTAATATAGTGTGTATATTGGGCCGGAAACCATCCTTCTAAGATCTAACATACTAATGGGAAGTCTCGGCCTGCGCTTTAAAAATATTGCATATAGCCCAAAAGATTTTTGGATAAAGATTGATAATTAAATATATGCGTACGCACATACATTTCATTCATTCTATTCTTCTTATAATTATAGCACTATACATTAGTTTATTCGATGCAAAGAATTTGAAGCCACTCTAAGACCTATGTCAACAAAAGTCACAAATCACTTGCTAAGAATCGTCATATCTGTGAAAGAATCTTTAACGGCTTAAATACAAGGTCTCGAGTTTGAGTCTACATGAGATGAAATTTTTTTTTTTTTGGGGTGGAAAACTACCTTAATCGGCTTGATAATAGTTGAATCATACATAATCAGATAGTGGGTTCACCAATGACAAACCACTCTTGTTCAATCTGGAAAATAAACACAAAAGCTCTCTCAATTTCAAACCTCGAGGGAAATTTTAAATAAATTGAAAACTAATGTAAAGCTTATACGTTTTATGCCCTCCTTTTGTAAAATAATTTGACTGTAACATAACCTATTGAGGAAATCCTTCGAAATTCGAACGACCCAATTTGTTGTTATTGACTTGTTAAAAATGAAAAATCATTCATCACGATTTTGACACAGTTTAACAATGAACACATGAAAAAGAATGAATATTGTCCTTTTAATAGACCTCTTTTTGGGGTAGTACTGAACATAAGGACTCAATGGGGAAACATGACACATGCCTTAGGCAAGTTTCTTCAACAATCCACTATAAACACTAATTACTGATTCCAATCCCTTATGGTAATGTCCACCACACAAAAACGAGAGAAACCCCACTCCCCACCATGTTCATTAAACCTTGTTACTGCAGTGTGGTCACCAAAATATATTGGTCTCAGTACCAAAGTCTCATCTCACTTGCATACTAGCAAAATGTATTAAAAACTATAATAAAGGCATCTGGTTTGGTGTTAGAAAACAGCATAAATATGTTGTGCCTCTCAAGGGAAAACCTATGAATCAACATTTACCATTGACAGGTTACAATTGTCACCTGGATTTTCTTCACTAGGTGAGAAGCTGCTTGCATGCCCAGAACCATAGTAGCATTATATAAGATGAAGGATAATTATGAGTTTTATCATGATTTTTATCAATAAAACTCATAATTATCCTTCATCCCATATTACACCACATAGCTGTATCTTCAATATCACTAAGTGTTTTGGACTTGAAGAGTTCAAAGCCTAAATAAGTAAAGTAGCTATGCATTCTGTTAGCAAACTTTGCATGATGTTCCTACACACACTTCCTTCCTGAATGATTATTATGAAAATGAATTCCGGCATCATCGATCATTGCTTTTCCATTTGCTTATGCAGTTCTAGTTTTCATATTGCGTGACAAAAGTACAAATTGCTCCTTCAAGCAGTATGATGTCCAAAATCTTTATGTAAGACTATCCCAATCAGCAGTGTTTGTCACTTTGATTATTTTACCGAGAATTATTTTATTCTTATAATTTATTGGAATAAAAAATCGACTCTGATATCTCATTTTCTCAGAAACAATTTCCTTGTATACCATGAAATTTTCATGAATGAGGCACCAAAAGAAAATTACACATTTCCCAATTCCCATGCAGATACAGAATCAATTTTATAATCTAGTCCATGATTCATGAATCATCTTTTTTCTTTTTTTTTACCAAATTCATGAATCATCTTAAAACAAGTTAGTAATAACTTACAGTTGATATGTTTAGCTGAGAAACCTTCACTAAAGAACTCTAATTCCACCATTTGCCAAAGTACAACGGATGCCTAAGTAAAATTCTTTGAAACTTCACTTCAAAAGCAAAGTCAAGCAGGACTTCCTATCACTGGTACAGAAAATGAATATTCATTACCCAACTAATAACTCATTCCACGTCAAAAGGAAAAAAAAAGGCTACGGCTGCTCCAAAAAAGGGACATGTACACATATGGATGTAGTGCACTCCGAATATTTAAGTAGGAACAAAATGAATTTCATTCATTAGCTTGTTCACTTTTCATATCCTCAGTGATCATCTGCTTTTCCTGCTCCAAATAGTAAATTTTGTCACGCATGCCTTCTTTTCGGTACGCCTCAATCATGATAGAGTATGTAGTATCATCTGGTTGGCACTGGTTATCCTTCATACGGTTGAAAACTCTCTCCATTTCAACCAAATCCTCGGCCTTTGCACACGCAGATATAATGGCATTGTAAAATGAGACATTCTCAGGTATCTCAAACCTCTTAGCCAAGTTAACACTGCTAATAACTTTATGGAAGAGACCTGCATTGGCATAACCGTTGATAAGGCAGCAGAAAGTCTTGGTATCAGCCTTCATATCCTCAGCACGCATCTGACTGAATGTGTACTCCATGTGTTTAGCATCTCCAGCAGCTGCAAAAGCCTCGATCACATTGTTATAAGTTGAAGTTGTCCAAGGAAATTGAAGCTTGCGCATATACTCCATCACAGAGGACATTTTGTCATACATTCTTTTCTTTCCATAGGCACCGATCAAAATATTGAAAGTACGTGTTTCTGGCTCTATCCCAAAGTTACGAAACTTTTCATACCATCTCTCCATCGCATCAATATGGCCCTTGTTACCAAAAACACTGATGATTGTGTTCATTGTCCAAACATCAGGCCTGCATGTTGCACTATCCAGCATATTTGACAGCACTTTCTCCATCTGATCATACTTCCCTACCTTGCCATATCCACTCAAGACAATGTTCTGAGTGACAGTGTTTGGGGTGATAGACCTTTCCGCCATCTCTTCATACAGAGACTCAACCAAATCAAATTTCAAAGCATCCACACAAGCTTTAATTAAAGTACTGTAAGTGAAAACATCAGGCTGGCAAAGAGGAAGATTCTTCATCTCATTAAGAATTGAAAATGCTTCATCAATTAGGTTGTTACGACAGTACGCTGCAAGCAAAGCCGTGTAAAGTTCGGAAGTAGGCTGGCAACCTTCTTCAACCATAGTGTTGAAAAGCTGATGGGCACGTTGAGGTTGGCCACATTTTCCAAGCAATACAATGAGTTTCATGTAAGTCCCTTCTTTCGGTTGGTAAAAGGGTTGCTCTCTAAGCATCTCAAATACCTGCACATCTAGATCACTTAACCATATATTGCCATGGAGAAAAATCACCACTTCAGTTATTACTCACTAATTTAAAACAATCCCAGTTGGAGAAACCAGCCACGAGATTACTATAACTGAATGAAATCTAGAAACCTGATTTGATATAAGCTCCAAACACAAAAGAAACTGTATCGTGTTCACCAGTCACTACATCTATCATTCCCAACGCAACACTTAAAACTACACTTGAACCATGTATATTTAATCTTATGTTCCAGTAACTGGTGAGTGTGAACTGTTTATATTCAAATAAGGCAATTGAGGTATAAACAAGATAATAAGAGCAAAATGCAAAATTTGTGAAACAAATTCAAGTAAGAGGCACCAAAATTACCTCAAGAGCTTGAAGCCACTGCTTTTTATCAATTCTATCAGCCAAGCATTCAGTGACAGTGTTGACCCAGGCCTTAGCCTTGACCTTTCGGTCCAACTTCTTCTTCACATTCTTAATTGGGGCCTTCCTGTGAGTTCCAGGCAAAGAAGTTTCAGAAACACCAGGAAATTCACCTACTTTCCAGTGTCTCTTCTTAGCAACCGAAGAGGAGGAGGAAGAAGATGAGGATGAAGTTCTTTTCGACGATGGAGGCGCCGTTGCACATCGGATAATACGAAGAGAAGGATTGACGGTTAAGGGTTTAGGGAAATGGCGGATCTTGGAATTGTCTTGAGAAATTGGGGAGGGAAGGAGGGAAGAAGAGAAGGAGAGAGAAATTGAAGCCATGGGAAAAGCATGAAGCTCCTCAAGCAAGAGCTTGTTGCCTTACCCTTCTGCTCAAAATCTCAACTTTCTCTCTGCAAAAAAAAAAAAAAAACCACCTTACAAGTAACTGTGTTCAGTGTTCACCTTCTCTTTCCCAATTATCATAATCATGTATTCATATTCAGAATTTCAGACCGCAAATGGATATGTTTTTTTAGTATTGGATTTCTTTTTGTTATATGTAATTAGTTTTCAATGATTTATAATCAATTTTTTACCTGAGATTTATAACCAATATGATTTGTTATAAATCCTTCCCTACGAAACACCAGACCAAATAGAAAGATGTAGTGAAATGGATATGGTTTATTTTAATTGATTGATGATTGATGGGGTCATGGGGACAACAAATGTTATATCTATTAAATGATAGAAAGGGTTGCTCTCTAAGCATCTCAGGTATAGTGTACTTATTTTTTTTTTTTTTAGAGGTTAAGAAAATTAAATGAGATACTTAATCATAATATATTTTGTGTATTATTATGTTATATGTTAGCTAATAAGTTTTATAAATTAGTAGTTTAGAAAAAAAATTTATGTAAATCAATTTATAAAAAAACTTATTTAACTTTCATATGATTTTTTTAAAAAAGTCGACTATATCCTATATTTTATATTTAGAAACTGATGAAGTATTTAGAAACTGATGAAGTGTTATGTCATATGTATAACATAGATACATCTGCTTTTTGTTAATCTGAATGTATTATTGTATTCTGGCGGATGAATATGTGAAATCTATTATATATTGATGTAATCATCCACAATATATGTAGAAAAATCCAATGTCTAAGGAGTAACGTGCTCAATTCTTGCTGGCACTATAAGGATAATGTGCGTTTGGATTCACTTATGAAAAAATGACTTATATATAAGTTAGATTGAAAATAAGTCAGATTGTGTAATGAGATTTATGTTTGGATTAACTGTGAAAAAAATGACGTATAAGTGACTTATTTTTCATAAGTCATATTGTTATATTTGGATTAGTTATGATTAGATGTGAAAAATAAGTTAGACTTTGTGGGCCCCGCTTTATAAGTGACTTAGGGCTTGTTTGGAATGGCTTTTGGGGTGCCAGAAGCCATTCCTTAATTTTTTTTAATGTTTGGAATAATTGCAGTAGAGAAGGACTTATGGGTTTGAAGCACGGTGGGGCATCCAGAAGTTGGAAATTTTAGCTTCTGACTTATGGCTTCTAACGTCCGATGGGTTCCACTCCTATTGTTATGTATTATTTAATAAAGTAGGTACGAAAATTAGACTATTAGACCCCTAAAATTCTCAAATAAGATATTTTCTTTTAATATGGAATTTCCTTTTTATCTCCAAAAATTTATCATAATGATCTCTAACTATTTTCTCCACAATATCTTCCTTTGAGCAAAAAATATTATTTTTTTTTCAAATTATTTTCTTTAAAATAAGGGAGAAAGTAAGCATTTAATAAGAATATATGCATATTATATATGTGTTATTTAATAACAATAATGTCATTCTTAGTAATTTTTCATCTAAATTTGCTTTTCAAAATTATCATCCAAACATATTTCTAAAAGTCAGATTGAAAAAAAATAACTTTTATCATCACAAATCCAAACTAAATCACTTCACACAATCTGACTTTTATCCAATCTTAATTCTGAAAAACTCTTTCTGAAAAAAAGCCAATCCAAACACACCCTTATAAGTCAGAAATAAGTTGTTTTAAACAGCTTATAGTTTATTTTGACTTATAAGTTATAAGTTACTTATAAGTCAAATTAACAATAAATCAAAACAAACATACAAAATATGCTACCAACAAAATAAGTTACTTTTACCCCAAAATAAGTACTTTTTTTCTATAGATCCGAAATAAATATTTATTTCTTGGAAATAAGTTGGGTTTGTTTGGCTGGATTTTTTCCGCCCAAATAAGTCATTTTCCATCAAAAGGACTTATTATGAAAAAAGCCCAATTTGATGTGTTTGGTTGGACTTATAAAAATAAGTTCTTATGAAAAAAAATAAGAACTTATGGAGGAAATAAGCACAAGTTGAAAAAAGTGACTTATTTATAAAAATAAGAACTTATTTTGGTGGGACTCACAAGTTCTGACTTATTTTTCATCTTAACTTCACCTTTCAAGAAGTCCATCCAAATATGTTTAAAAGTTTAATTGACTTATAAGTCATTTTTTTAACAGCTCATCCAAACATAAAAGTCATTACACAATCTGACTTATTTTCAAACTGACTTATAAATAAGTCAACTTTCCAAAAATCCATTCAAACACACCCAATCTAAACATGCTAATAGTTTTTTGCTTATTTAAGATAAAAGCACAGTTCTGTCTTTTCCCCAAATAAAACATACTATGTCTTTACCCCAAAAAAATTTGTTGCCAACATTTGTTGGCCAAAACAAAGATAAAATACAATGAAAATATTATAAAATTTAATTCCGAATTGAGGTGCAAATAATATTATGGACATTAAACTTACAATTTAACATATTTGTTATGCACTACCTTGTCTCTATAACATTAGCCTTACCAATTCAGTGCACTAGTTCTTAGTATTTCAACACCACACCAGTATATAACATTAGGAGTCAGATAAGGCATAAGGCATATCATATTCAAAATCAATTAAAAAAATTACTACAATCGGCAAAAATAAAGGAATGGAGCTCGTTAATTAATAACTAATATTACCAGCCCACATAGAAAACCCCTTTTAATATTATTCGATTAATACATGATATTCTCTATATATGTCTACAAGCTCAATCCTATCACTACATGGATTTCCTAATATCATAACTTATGATTAACTCCATTATAAACATAAATTGCTAAATAAGTCACCTTACCTAGATATATCTTCATGACAGCTACAACTGCCATTGATGTACAAATATTATATATACTAATAACTATGACTTACACATTTCAAAAAGAAGATTAAGTAAACAGGAGGAGGAGGAGGAGGGATTAAAGGAAAAAAATTGCAGGCTTACTGCAAAAGAACACCTGAAATGCAAACACTACATTGAGCCATAATCTAATGATTCCCATCTGAAGGGCTGGAAGACATAGGAGACTTGGGGTGAGCTTTTGAAGAGCAAAGCCACACAGACACATACAGCGGCAATGGCCACCATTGAGAGCATTGCTGGCCTATAAACCAGTGCCGTCCTCGTGCCGTGACAAGTCAGCTTGTGCTGACATAGCCCACATTGACCTGGAGTCATTGCTGCAGCCATCACAACCTTCTCGGTTTGCAGGCTCGAAACTTTCGATGATGACCTTTGCTTCTTCTTTGAGTTACTATCTACAATGGAAGATGGGATGTCAAGCACATGGTAATGAGTTTCTTCACTTCTCTTGCTTGTTTTTGTCTGGATGAGCTGAATGTAAGAGTGGTAGCCCCTCATGGATGCGTAGTCCTCTGGGGTCAAACCTGTGTTGTCCCGGGCACTTTTCCATGCCTTGATTCCCACCTGTACAATGCCATAACCATTGAGTCTTGCTACAAAAGGATAAAAAACATTTATTGAAATCCTTTTAAGGGTTAAAAATCAGAAATGAAATTGAGTTAGGTTACATCTTTTTAAGACCAGTAACGTCCATGACCAATTCTAACAATTTTCATTTTTGAGGATAGGAAACGTAATTTTAGTTTGTTACATGACAACCTCTATAATCAAAACTGAGAAAATGAAAAACATACTGAGGAAAAAGAACATACCATTCCAGGGTCATCGGTTAATGCATCCAATACATTCTCTGAGCCATGCATGCTTGCCGCAACATGAAGGGGAGTCAAACCGGCAGGGCCAGCACTATCAGGTTTAAATAAGAATCTGTCAGAGTGCTTGCCAGCTTGTTTCTCCTTACTGTCATCGTCTAAAGATTGAGCTGGCACAAATTTCAACAGTAGTTCCACCATAGGCGTGCAACTCCTCCTCACAGCTCTATGTAGAAGACCCAAGTCTAACAATGCAAGCTCGGCAGAGTTATGCTCTCCGGCATCAATACTACCCTCAAACATAATGTCCAGAAGCTTTTTCGTCACAGCACACCAATCATGGTCCATGCTGAAATAAACAAGCCACTTGAACCGATTGAATTGGAACAGATCCTGGACAGGTGCCATGGGACCCAACCTAGCTTTCATGCGAGTTCTGTGAAGGAGCCAACCCATTTCTTGTACGAAATCCAAGGCTCGAGTCTTTTCTTCCATTTGTTTGCTTCTTATCTGTACATCTTTACAGATCTCAGCTGACTCAATCACACTCTCCAGATTACAGATCTCTGTACAAATTGCTGGCTCCGCAACAATAAAAGGAAAGGAACAGCTGCTAAGACCATGGTCTTCCACCTAAGATCAACATAACCAAATCAGAGCTGAAAGTCATCCTTCACAATTTAGCGCATGGAAAGAAACTATTTGTGTACAATACTTATTGCATCATTTTAATGTTACACTTGCACATTGTCTTATTCTGGGGAGCCATATTTAATTATCTAAGTTTTCTAGGGATATATCGCCTCAAATGAATCACAACCACAGACACAGACACAGACACATATTTGGATTATCTTGCCAATTAATAGTCTGGTGCAATGAATACGCACATCCAATTTAACTTGACATCATGTTTACTTCTGCATTTAAAACCGTGAAAAAATGGTTTTCACAGGAACAGCACCTTGGCTGCAAAAGTAAACACTTTTTAAAATGGCACATGTCAAGAGGAGGAAATTAGGAGCAGGATGCTACCTCAATAAATCCCCTTCCAGTAACACTTGGTATAGCACAAGAGAACCTAAGGCACTGATGCTGATCATGTTCAGTAGCTGTATCGACACCATCAATCAAGTCACAACAACTATACTGTGCCAGATACTGCCCTTCAAGTGCACAAAGTAACCTGAAAACAAGAGGAGCAGATTAATTCCAGACCAATCTCAATTGTTATGACACCAAAAACAAAATCCAGAACTTCCCTACTTCCAGAACTATAGAAACAGAAAAAAGCACATAACCAACTTGCAAACCAATATTATACCCAAGAATTTCAGGTAATGTTTCATTTTTGTCACTGTTCAAACCTATTTCAGCATCCAGATAAATATTTTATATAATATTATGTAAAATAATGGTCTTCTTTATGGGTAGAACGAAGAAGTAAAAGAGATAACTTAGATGATGAAGAGGGGGAGGCAGAGATTACTTACCTTGTGCTAGAATGGAAAAGGTTGACACCTTTGACAACAAATTGAGTGCTTGCCATTGAAGAAACGGCAAGTGGTTTAATGCATAAAATCCTACAGTGTTGTGGGCTTCTAAGGCTCAAGGGAACGTCTAGAACAACCTGACCTGCAGAAGAGATAAAAGAAATAATAGTTCTAGTCACTAAAGGAAAACTATAAAAGCTTTTGCTGATACTACCATTAAGTTCTACAGTAAAAAGATGAGGGAGAGAACATACCATTGTACAAAAAGGCCACAGAATGCTGCACTCTTGCATATACCCACCCTGTCGTCCAAAAAGGATCATTTGATGCAGCAAGAAGCCTTTTCAAGCTGAGTCCTAAATTACAGCACAGCTGCAATGCCACAAATTATTAAGAATATTTATATAATGTTTCCAATGATGTTAGTAGAATTGGACATTCATGGCATTATACCAAACCATACCTCATCCCATGCAGATTTTTCTAGACGGAGATATACTGTTAATATGATACAGCCTGGCCTTATATAGCTCTCAATCTCTGTGGGACTGTGGGATAACCAGCTGAGAAGCTGCGCTCAAAACAAACCACAAATCAACTTTTCCAAAAAGAAACAATGCACTAATTATTCAAAGCAATTTCATAGTACAGAAAGTACCTGCGATCGAAGAACAAGAGGAAAATCATTTGGATCCTTTCCAAAAAGTTTGAAAACAATTCGATCTGTACGGCTCTGAAAACAAAAAAAACAAATTACTATTCAATAAAAACAATATCTACGTCAACAAACACAATGAAGGCCTGTAAGGTCATATTAACAAGAATCCAACTCATACCAAAATGATATATTACTAATGGAAAGGTAGATGAAACTAAATTAATAGACCTAAAATTGGTGGGCTCTATGGCAAAAACACCACACAACAGTACTCCAAAAGGACAAGTAAACAGAAAGAATAAAGGCACGGGCAAATGTTTTAGCCAAGCACCAATCAAGATATGATATTTAAACAATGATTCAGGATAAACATCTGCAAAACCTTACTTCTTCAATAGCATTATCACACAGTTTGCTGACAAGAAAATAACTTAAAATACTTCAAAAATATACCTGAGCTTCTCCACTAGAACTAGAAGGTGACTGAGAGGAGGTTGAATCCGAGTTTCTGCTTGTCTGTGGTGGACTCGACTTTTGAGTGTCAAGTTGTAACCATGAAGGGTGATCAAGAGATCCAATACCTGAAGCTCCAGGTGGATGAGACATCCTAAGATTCTCAGCATCATTTTGTACATCATCATATACATTATTGAGGTCAATGTGATTTAAACCGTTCCTTCTAACTGCAGTCTCTGCTGCGACTGATTGGGGTGGAAGGCTATCCCTTGACAGAAGCATATTTGAAGGCTGTGATCCTGAAGGAGATTTTAAACTTCCAGCTCCAACATCACCTGAAGGTAAACATTTTTGTGCCATAGCAGGCACTGTATCAGACTTTCCCATAGGCTTTGGAGGGTCCTGACTGCTGAGACCATTATCTGTCTTGATGGAAGAACCCGGAGATCTAATGGGTTCAGGGCCCTTTGAATTTAGATTAGGCACTTTTTGGGAAGTTCCAGATGTCCCAGCATTCACCAACCCTTGGGATCCCTCCAATAAGGAGGCTATGTTCCTTCCATTGATTGTACCAGCCAGACTTGCCAGATTCCTTAGCAGATGAGAGAGAATATCTTGGTCCCTAGTAGCATCCGAGTCACTTGCTGCAAATTACAGAGGACATGGTATTAGGAGTTAAATTAATATGCCAAAGATGACACCCCAAATGAAGTGGAGAGACAGAAAAAGTGCAAACAGCAGAGAGACTTAAGTATAAGCTCAAAACACAGTTAACCTCTTTAAGAAATGTTTCAGCAAAACAAAGGTTGAATAGCAGGGCAAGCCTTCAAGCTTCCTCTATTTTTCAATAAAATTTGCCCAGAAGTTCAAAGGTAGACTTATGAAAATATCACGAAGTAGGAAATGATATTGATGATAAGCTCAGGAAATGACAACAACAAAACAAGAGACGCTATCATGCATCTCAACCAAAGGCCCCATACATCTACAATTTTGGCACATCAATTTCAATAGATTCTCATCGGACCCACAACCATAATTCCAAGACATCACTCACTTGCCTCACAAGTATCTTGATTAAATTTATCAGTACATTCACAAAAACAACCACATTTCTGTACTTCTTACTGTAAGCCCAATAAAGCGATTCAGTCTTAATTTGCCTTTACTTGATGTAAATGCACATCAAACATCCAGAAGATTTCAACACAGATTATGTCTTTTAGTTCAATTTTCAGGTGTTTCATACAGACTTGTTGGTTATAACTGATACAACCAATAGGAGGGACTACTTAAAGTTAGCCAATAATTGAAATAGGAAAACCAATGTAATTTAATTCCGCTATAAACAAGATCACTCTCACCGCAATTGACCATGATTAACAAACTTTCCGAGAATAGCACACTAGAATAAGCATTATTTCAGTTTTTTTTAATTGAGCAGCCAGTTAGACAAATATGAAGAATGCAAGTGCCCAGTAAATAAATTTCCAATTACACAAATACTCACAGTGCATATTGGACAGTATACGGAGAAGACTTGTTAACAGATAGCTGCTGCCCCTTTCATCATTCAGGGAGCCTCCATTAACGACAGCATCAGGATGCGTCTTCCTCCTCCTCCTATTGTGGCCTGCCAAACGCCTCCGACAACTTCTTTTCCCCTCATCAAACTCTTGAAGAACATGAAACCTGCCACAATATTTTATGAAAAAAACAACTGCATATCATTGGAGTGCGAAATTAAATTCTTTAAACAAACAGTACTTAAACTTGGATACCTGATGTACTTTTTTCCAATCACATTAAACAGGTGGATTTTTATTCTTGACAGTTACCCATTAACTAAATCTTGATATTAACATATTGAACTTGTTTTTTAATTTTAAAATCCACTTATTTCGATTTCATTGGAAATAAATATAATACGTATATAACCTTAAATACCTAGATTTTCTCCTTTTATGTTATCTTAACTTAAGTACAAGACAACAAGAGAAGAAAATTAAAAGGGGGATGGGAATGGGAGCACTGGAAAAACCTTCACGAACAACAATGTGAAATTTTTCATCTTCCCTTCTAAACCTTCAATAAAAGTAATAGTTTAATGACCCTATCATAAATCATAAATCTGAAACGAATTGTCCAATAAACGATGGCTTTGTAACCAAACTGACCTGCTACACTGTTGACAAAAACGCTGCATAACATTTCCTACAAGTGCTTTGCTGGCCTTGGAATGCATATCACAAACCTTATGCCGACGGTGGTAATCTTTTGCATTACTAAGATCAGCCCTACAATCTTCCACCTGACAAACCGCTCGGTTTGAAGTAGTCCCACTCCCAACTATCTTTGTCTTTTTACCACTTTTCTCATCCCCTTCCATGATAGGGTAAATTTGAGCACCAAGGTTTAAATTAAGACAACCAGCTTCATCATTCATCTCATCACCTTCAGATATAACAGCTCTCCTCCTTTTCTCCAATTCTCTCTTTCCTTTCTCAGGGTTGGCATCATCATCCCAATTAGAAGATAAAATGTTAGGAGTATTAGCTTTCACAGGAATTTCAGAATCAACTGGGAAAGACTGCCTATTTCTACAATCAGATGGAACTGGATTCAGTGGACTAGCTGTGAGAAGATCTCCATCCCATTTCCAGTCTTCCAAATTCCACTCCAAACTCTTTTTCCCCACTGATTTCGTCTCCGGCACCACAGGCCCACATACATACTGATTCTTCCCCCTAAATTTAGCCTCCATGAATAAAACCCTAAAATTTCTATCAAAATCACACACCCAGATTCCAAATCCGCCCTAATTAAATACCCAGCAAAAGAAAACTCAAATAAACATGCAAGAACCTCCAACTGTACCAATCACCTACAAAGCATTATCCAAGAAAAATAAAAGCTACCACAGCTAGTTCAACCATCAATTCATCAGGTCAGATATACCCAAACAGTACAGAAGCAAAAGCACAAATCCAAACAAGGCCTGCCTAACCAAAACGGGCACATCTACCAAACGATGCTCGCGAAATCACAAACATCCAGCCCAGAATTGCAAAACCCCCAAACTTGCACAATCATTTCACATGATTCCCAGCTCAATGCCACAAAAAGACTTCGTACAAAAGGGCTGATACAGATAATCCAGAGAAAAGAGATTTGAAAAGATTAGAGAGAGAAACAGCAAATTGCGAGAGAATAGTGAAAGCTGGCCGATGAAGGAGATGATGAAAAAAAAAAAAAAAGCGAGGGCCGGTCTCAAAAAAAAAAGCATGCGAGAAACAGAGAAGGAAGAGGGAAATTAGGAAAGGGTTAGGAAGGAGGGTTGATGAAAATGCGGTTTCTGTGCGAAGAAGATAGTACACAAGTCTCTTTAATTTTTTCTTGTGACGCCATGGGTACACCCAAGGAATCTATACCCCACCATCCACGACTCTCTCTCTTTCTTCTCTCTCTCTCTCTCTCTCTCTCTCGCTGTAAGAAAGATAAATGAAAACCAGAAAGTGATGAATTGTCAAATTCTGAATGCTCAAGAAGAAGAAGATGATGATGAAAGATAAAAACTCAGTAGCAAATCACGAATGTAAATAAATACGCGAAAGGTTGGTGCTTGAATTTTGCTCTCAACCCAAGAGGCCAAGACGAGTCAGAATTGAGATTCAATTTTAAGGGGTTTTCCCTTAATTTTTATTTATTTGATTTTGGAGTCTATAATTGACTGTTTCAATCTTCAAGTGAAGTTCTTACTTACTTTCCTTTTTTTAGATGACTTGAGGACCCCCACCACGCTACCAATAATATTCCATTAAAAAAATTAGAGAATATAATCCATCGTACAACAGAAATTGAAGCCTTCATTACACGAAGATTCTAATTTTGATTTTACTCTTCTCATCTTATAAATAAACACTTACAACATGTTTTATAAGAAAATATTGAATCTTATAAGCTCTGCCTTAAAGTTTAACAATTTTTTAATTTTACTCTCATTTAGTTTCCACTATACTTCATGAAAACAAAATAACATGATAAATGATTGGTAGAATTCTATATTTATGTGAAAAATTTAATGATGGGACTTATAAATTAAATCAAAGTAACTTAAAAATAGGACCAAATAAAACCTACTTTTTCTGTCCTTTAAATAAGACCAGAGGTGTGTTTGTTATTACCTATTGTGCCATTTAAAAATTTATAATTATTTAGCTGATCATTTAGCTAAACTATCCCATAGATTGATTGATAATATTAGTTGGTTTGATACCCCTCCCACAGATTTTATTGAGGGGGTAACGAACGAGTATGTAACAACCATGTAATTTGTTTTCGTTTTTAGAGTAATGTTATCCAGTTTCTATTAAAAAAAAAATTTATAATTATAATAAACTTCCTTGGCAGTTAGCAGCTAAGCTATAGAATTGCACATATGCTTCAAATCAGAGAAAAATAATAATTGTGTCCCTTAAAATATCAAATCACTTTGATGTCCTTAGAATCTCAACAAAATTAAATGAAATTACCAGCTTGTTATTTGACTTATCAATAATAAATAGTACTCCTCTGGTCCTATTTATAAGTCATTTCCAGCATATTTCACACAGACCAAGGAAAGCTTTAAAACTCATTAACTTTCCACTAAAATCCAACAAATTTACAACTTTACCCATATTTAATATCCACTATATCACATGAAAATAAAGTCAACACATAATAAATTAAGGGTAAACTTGTACATTTACACTAAATATTTAATTATGTGACTTATATATAGGACCAAATAAAATCTTCTCTCTCTACCCTATAAATAGGACCAGATGAGTAGTTTCATAGAATGAATAACACATTGAGTAACATTAATGACTACCCATGTAATTTGTTTGGGTTAAGGGTTTGTTTTGCCCCTTAAATTTTTGTTTTGAGTTATTTTGTCTCTGGAATTTGTTTGTTCAAAATTTCAAAATGTATCAATGTTATTCAATTCTGTTAAAAAATTCATGTTTATTATTAAAAATTTAACATGGAATATTAATATTTTAAGTGTAAAGTGTAAACTATAGGATTGCTCCCTTTTACAGTTTCGTAAGTATAATTGGACAAAAAATACTGCCGAAACAATATACCTCATAAAAAAAATTCAGGACAAAATGGACCTTTGGCCCAATTTGATTTAATCTCACACAGTTTCTTAAATGATCCAATGGGAATTGTTGATTTTTTTCTGCTTGACCCGTGTGTTATTTCACTGAATTATAATCAGTTTTGTTTATTACTTCATTCACACGCATTTTTTTTTTTGATAAAAGACAAAATGATATTAATAACTATAAAAAGTTTTACAACAACAAAAATGAAAGCGAACTAAAACGTAACAACTCAAACTTATTTAGATAAGTTGAAGAAACAGTATCTACATTAAAAGCAGTAAAACCCTGAAGTAAGGATTGAATGTCTTGAAACACCATATTAATGTTATCTGATTGGATTATGGATCTGGAGATGAATTATTTCTCTAAGTATCAAATATTTAGTGTTCCATTATCGCAGTAGAGATGCATTCTGTACTCTATAATCTATAGAATTGAAGCTCAAAAACACTTATAATAAAACCATAAATCATCTAGATATTGTTTCTTTCAGGTAAATTGATAAAGAATTTAACCTTGATCCACACGCACTTTAAGTACACATCTATTGAGATATATAATTCATTGAAGTTCTCTTTCTTGAAAGTACATCCTCGACTGTTCCATGTGAAGTACTGCCTTCCCCTTTAGATGAGGACCACCCAATGAGCTAAGATTAGTAGTACGATATAAAATTTGTGAATACATGTACAGTAATAAACAATGAACAAATTATAGGATGTGGTGGGAGAAAACATATGAGGTTTAGTTAGAGGGTAATTTAGTGTTTTAAATTTATATTCTAGAATTTGATCCTTCTAAAGAATTAGAGTTTTTAAGGTTCTGTCCCATAAATATCATTCCCATCGTACTCTCCTCCATACTTCGTCAGCTAAAAATGTCTTTCAAAAATGATTTATTTTTAATGATGTTAGAATATCACTTGAATTTATCATGTAATAACGTATTTCTAATGTTGCAATAGTTAATCACGCTAAATTTTAACATTAATGTGATTTTTACTCTAACATTACTTTTCTTCTATGTGGGTATATATAAGAAAAAAGATTTAATTCTATATAAAAATAACAAAGACTTTATAAAAAATTTGTACTAGCTCTAGCTAGCCTTTATGAAAAGGTTATATATATATATATATATTTTTGGCTCAACTTTATGAAAAGGTTATATAATATGGTTCACAATTCACAAGGGTATTTAGATAAGAGGGAGCATATTTCATAAATCATAATAATACTCCCTTTTGGTCCTAATTATAGGTTGCTTTACGGTAAGATATAGAGTAGCAGTTTTCTTTTTTTGGCCAAGTAAGATATAGCAGTTGAAGTTGATAGTTTATGACACTGTGAAACTTGTAAAAAATAAAAAAATATTACTCACAATGTTCATTGTTATAGATAATGTATTTTTCAAAAAAAAAATTGTCCTTCTTTATAAATAACCAAGTGAGTACTTGAAACTGGAAAAAAAAAAGATTATAGATAATGTATAAGAAAAAGTGGGTATAGGTGAGCAATGAGAAAGAGTATATCAATTTTCAGTCCAAAAGAAAGAAAGAAAGAGTATATCAATTAGAGGTAAAAATGCATTTAATATTTGACATCAAAAAATATTCAATTAAATTTAAAATAATTTTTATAAAAAGAAATATACTAATTAAAAAAATAGGATCTTATATCTTACTATCTTATATAATATTATAATAAGGATTTTTTTTGGGGGGGGGGAGGGGGGTGGCTATTTTACTGTTTTTAACACTCTAAGCTTCACTGAAACTAACTAATGTTCATAATGAAGTGCCTTGTTAGAATCAGAATTAAAAGTACATGACGTGAAAAATAATGATGTTTGTATTCTCCTTTTAAGTTTGTACAGTTCATTCAAATTAAATTCCGTCAAAAACGATGGATGGACCCATGTGGATTATGGATTGGAGACGCAGGCAGAAATGTCTCCTACTAATGATTCACGCTTCACATTATTATTTCACGGACCATAAGAGGATTAACCATTTATGATTTTGTATATATCATTAATACATAGTAGAAAATAAATGTATTTTTTATAAGTCATGACCGATTCAGCTCATTACATAGTTCAAAATTTAAAAATGTTCAGCCTCTCCTGGGGCAATGACACCAAACACGTCTTTTAAATATATTTTTTAACTGTGAAATTATGAGTTTAACTCTTTATGAATACGTCATGTATTGATGATGTGTGCGTAAATTCTTTCTTTTGGGTTAAATACAGAAAAAAAAAAATCGTCAATCACATTCTTGTGGTGATCCACAAGAAAACTATGAATAATTAGGCTGGACTTACAAAATTTTTATTGAAATTTCAAGCATTAAAAGGAAAATTGACAATTTAAGAACATTGAAAAAGTAAAGATGAATTAATTGGCGAAATATAAGCAAAAATCATAAAACCTAACTGATATATAATCTCACACAGTGAAAATTTTGTATGCTTTTTCACTTATATGCAATAGATGAATAGAGCAGCTATTTGGATTATCTTGAAAAATCATTTTTAATATAAAGAGGTTACTTGGTACAAAAGATTAGGAGAAGAGAGCAAAATTTTTGCGAGTTAGATTTAAAATAAATAAAAAATATTAAGCTATGATATTTTAATAGAAATAAGATAAAAAAAAAGAATAAAAAATTTACTTTAAAACTTCTGACCCAACTTTTCTCACTTTTTTGTGGATCTAAATAAAAAAAAAAAATCACCTGCTTTTTCTCCCATCTTCTCATACTAAACAGTAGGGGTAGGGGTGAGTAAAAATGAATCGAAACCGAAAATCAAACTGAACCAAATGCATTTCAGTTTTTATTTTTATGATTTTCGGTTTTCGAATCAGTTTTTAGAAAATGGTTTCGGTTTGGAACCGAAAAACCAAAAACCATAATAATATTAAAAATAGCTTATAATTTTTATTTAAAAATAGGATAACAAGTAATCCAAAACAAATATTTCAAAATCCAAATAAATAAAATATGCTTTCTAAATAAACAAATACTTTTTAAATATGTGACATTCACGAAAAAACCCAGAATGTTAATTAATTATAGAATGTGTTTTGAAAGTTAAAGAATCAATTCAATATTATCATGTTTTAAGCATTATTTTTTGTTTTTGTTTTGGACATACTGAATTAATAGTTTAATTGATTTAAATAAGATATTGAATTTGTATAATTATTCATATGTATTAAATCTATTTTTCCTTTTTTCATTGAATTTTCGTATTGAACAAAATTGCAACAAAAGAGTGTCAAAATTGCCCGAGATTCCCCATTCTTTCTCTAGTAGCAAAAGATGTTTGGGGTATTCCAATTATTCTCAGTTCCTAATATATAATTTATTTTGCTACTAGTTGATTTTTCAATTTCATTGTCTTAATTGCATGATGTGGCAACAATGTGCTCTAGAGTTTAGAAGACAAAGTCAAATAACCACTTCAATATTGACATTGCCACGTTTTAAGTTTTTATTTGTTTTGGACATGTTGAATTATATCAATAGTTTAGTTATTTTGGACAAGTTGTAGAATGTAAAATTTGTATAACTATTTAAATACAATAAATCAGTTTTCTTCGTTTTTTATTGAATTTTCGTATGGGCAAATCTGCAAAAAAAAAACCCAAAAAATAAACAAAAAACTGTAAAACCAAACCGAAAACATTCGATTTTTCCATTTCGGTTTTCGGTTTCAGTTCCAGTTTTTCTGTTGGCATGTTAACGGTTTTTTGGTTTAAAACCAAACTGAAAAACCGTTTGCACACCCCTACTAAACAGTTCTTAAGTGATTTTTTTTCATGAAGTTAGCATTTGAACTAACACGTTATTTTTTGATGGAAAATAACAAAAAAATACCTTCTAAATTTTAAAATCCCAATAACTATTTGAGTATAGGTATTAACAAGTTGGGTATAGGTATTAACAACTGTAAATTACTTATTTGGGATTTTGAAATTTGGAAGGTATTTTTTTTTGTAATTTTCCCTTTCTTGATTGCTTAATTGAACCAGCATGACTTACACATTCAAATCAATTTTTTTTTCTCATTACCAGAATACCTTTATGTGTGATTGTAAAGTACAAGATAAGGTAAAGGGGAAGTTTTGTCGGACAGCCATTAAATCGGCAATGTTATATAGTAGTGAATATTGGGCTCTAAAGGGACAACATGAATATAAGATGTGGGTGGCAGATATGAGAATGTTAAAATGGATGTGTGGTTATGCGATAAAAGATATGATCCGCAATGATCATATTCGAGGTAGAGTCGGGGTAGCATCAATTTTAGAGAAAATGATAGAAAGTAGCTTTAGGTGGTCTGGACACGTTCAAAGAATACAATTAGATGCGCTTGTAAGGAGAGTTGATCAAATAGTGTGGAGTCCTTCCAAAAGAGAAAGAGGGAGACCAAAGAGAACTCTTAACGAAGTTATCCAACAAGATCTTTTTGTCAATAATTTATCACAAAACATGGCTATTGATAGAGCACAATAGTGTCGTGTGATTCATGTAGCCAACCCCACCTAATAAGATAAGGTTTTATTGTTGTTGTTGTATCATAATACCTATTAAGATAAACTCATCTGGCAACATTGAAACACTGTACTGTTGGCCAAAAAAAACATTGAAACACTGTACTCTGGATTTAACTTAATTCTTTTGAAAAGAGGAATTCTAAATTTGGATTTGACCTTTTGTTTTAACACCTGACCAAAGTAAAAAGAAAAAAAAAAAAAAAAGAACCGCACCAAATCAGCATAGAATATGTAAGGAAAAATGACAAAAAAATACCTTTCAATTTGCAAAATCTTAAATAAGGAACTTTGTGTTGTTACTAGTTGTTAATGCCTCATAGTGGAGTTGTTAATAGCTATAGTGCATTGTTATTGGGATTTTACAAATTGAAAGGTATTTATTTGTCATTTTGTAATCACCATTCAAACAGTTTTTTTTTTTATTTAAAAAATCTTCCTTGGGATCATTTGAGATAAAGAACTCTGTTTTCTTTTTCGCCCCCTTTTCTGACTACTTTGGGTATTTCTCAACACGTTTTTTTGTTTTGTTGTTTTGCTTTGATAAGACCATGATTCGGACAAAGACGACGGGGTGAAATTAAGTCTTTGATTTTGACAAAAAGATCACCTTTTTAATATAATTATCATTATTATTATGTCGTCCTGATTCATCAAGCAAGGTATCTGCTGTTACTTGCTGTGTGCTTGAATTATCAGCTATATTATTTCATCCGATTAACTCATTCCGTCCATACTACTATAGTCTATAGGTATAATACAATGTAAGATTTATAATACATGAGTACTCCTCTCATTTAGTTGCTGATAACCAAATTAAGCATATAAAAACAATGTGGAGAATGAGACGAGAGTGAGAAAAATATCTGAATAATGTAGTTAATGAAGTTTAAAAATGAACAAAGTTAATTTTTAGAAGAATATAATATATAATTTCTATTAAAAAAATTGTAACTTATTTTCGAGAGCGGAGGGAGTGTCATTTATAAATTGTGAAAAGTTCAGTGATTTATTTTTGAGGTGATTGTCTCAATGCTAAGGCCTAAAATTGGTCTTTCCTTTGTTCAGTAAAATCGAAGAAATACTAATAAAATAATCAAAGGGGCTCATAGAATCAAGTCAATCAGTTATTTTGAAAGTGGATTTGTTGAAATGTCACAGATGAATTGAAGGAATCCTTTAATATGC
This sequence comes from Mimosa bimucronata, assembly GCA_037074515.1. Lineage (NCBI taxonomy): Eukaryota > Viridiplantae > Streptophyta > Magnoliopsida > Fabales > Fabaceae > Mimosa > Mimosa bimucronata. The sequence continues at coordinate 35,850,500 of CM073444.1, forward strand.
ACATGTATGGTTGTACTTGTACCAGAATTGTAATACAATGCTCTCAACTATCATCAATATATAATAATGCATGGCCATGAATGATTATTGGCAATAAGGCCGTCTAAAATGGTTGATCCAATCATTTAATCTTATAAAAAAATCAAAGTACTTTTTATGATAAAAATGCTTATTATTGCGCGTAAACTATTTTTAACTATCATATGCATTGAACTCGTATGATTTTTTGTAAGCAGTAAAATGATGAATTAGAGTCAAAAGGAAAAAATTACTTTGACAAATGTCGCTACTCGCGCAAGTGACTCCACATGGTGCTCATGATTAGGGCTGAGTAAGCTGCCCAAAACCCATTGAACCCGCCCATCTAAACCTGCAATTTCCCCTTTTTTGGCCAGCCCATTTAAGGCTTACACGGGTATGGGTATGGGCTGCCCATACCAGCCTGTCTATGCCTTCCCCTATTTTTTTATTTCATTTTTTTATTTTTTTGGCTCATGTTAGAAATAAAAAGACTTAGAACTTATGAATGTTGGATGTTTGATATTGGAACTAAGTTGATGGTGGTAGATTATGTGAGTAGTTTATTGTTTATGTATGTTAGAAATTATGTGTTATTTTAACATGTTATCAAGTCTTAAATTGAAAATTTTATTTGGTTATATTCATATATTCTCCTCGATGCTAGCAGATTGGGAACTTTTTGTTGGAATTGTAATTTATCAAAGTTGAATTTGCTTTTAAATTTTGTTTGGTTATACTTATAAATTTTGTTGTGGCAATTTGCTTTTAAAACTCTTGTAAATTGATTTGGAGGAAATACTTGGAGTTTCATTCATATTCTTTTATCAAAGTTATATAAACATACTTGCAAATCTTGATCATTAAAAGCCTACACCAAATACATATAAAACTCCCAATATATGCAACCTAATTTTTTTTAAAAAGTTAATACTAAATGGGCGGCCCAGTACTCCTTTTTCCCCACCTGCCATACGTAAACCCATTTAACAACGGGCTTAAATGGGCATCCAGCGAGTATGGGCATGCCCATACCCTTTTAGGTTACACGGGTATGGGTATGGGCAACCCCATGGACCGCCCATACCCGCCCGTTGCACAGCCCTACTCATGATATAAGGCATATATAAATGCTTCTGCAATTAAACATAAAATCAAGTTAACAATTTTTAGGAGAATAAGGAAGTCAAATAGACCACTCAATTATAACATGTTGTATATATAATAAGATTATATATTACATTATCGGTAAGATTAATTAGTTTTAAGAAAAAATGATAAATATATAAATACTTTAATATATTTTATTTAGCATCATTAATCTTTCTGACAAAGTCAAATTAATCTTACATTTAGAACCGAATGAAGTATATTTTTGTATTTGAATTTCAAAAGAATTTTTTTATTAAACTATATATGATTTCAATTTATGATAACATTCTGGTAAATATAAGGGAAACGAAAAAAAATCCACTTGAATTTTAAAATTTTTTATAGGAGATTTTGACCATCCGACTAACGATTTTGACTAAATATAGTAGAGGGGAGCTTGTTCCTTAAGATAAGACCTCATTCTAATTTTTCTTAAAATTTTCCCAAATTATCCTTATTATATTCCTAAATAATAAACAAGCAAGAAAGGGAGGGTGAGAATAATGGTATGTGATTAGGGTGTCTTGGTAATATCATGCGATTTTAACTAATTTAACTAATATCCTTAATTTGATTAAATTAGGTAAATAGATTTTATATTTTTTACTTTTGAAGTAAATTTTCTTAGAAACACGCTTAATGAATTATCAATATCAGTCAATCTAAAATTTATAATAAAGTAAATTGTTCTCAAAGCATATAAAGTAGCAAGCTAGCTTACTTTGCAAATCCCATGTCAATACACTAGAGTTGACTTATATAAAATATATAATTTTTTTCTCACGTATTATACGAAATATACTATACTACTACTACCATTAAAGGACAGAAGATGTGAGAATTGTTAGGAGGGAAAGACAGATGAATTTATCTAATATAACCAATTATCATGAATTGCAGACCAGTTCAGGAATATTCTGTATGCAAAAAAAAAAAAAAAAAACAAAACAAAAAAAACAAAACAAAACAAAACGTTAATGCTTGTCTAAACAAACCGCCAAACGATTCCAAACAAACAAGCCATGTAGGAAGTATATGTTTTTTCAACCGTCATACAGGCCTCGAGCACAATAATCAAAACCTTCACATTGAATTCAACAAAAAATATTTTGATCCAAAAATTCAACCAAAATATCAGATATATAATTAAATGAAACATAAATTTGTTATATATAATAGAAGAAGATAAGAGAGAACGGTGGAGAGAATTAGAGAGAATAGAAAGCCGTTCTCATTCAACGTCTTGAGTTGTATAATACACAATACAAGCCTTGTATTTATAAGCAAGGCTCTAGGGTTACAATATAATCAATCAACATTAATGACAATATATTGATAATAGGAAATAGGAGTTATGGACATTCATAATAATAGGAAATTTATAACACTCCTCCTTGGATGTCCATGACTAAACATGTGTCTCATTAAAAAAACTCCAACTATGTAAAACCCAGTGGGAAAAAAAACTTAGTAAAAGAAAAAGAGTACAATGCTTAGTGATACACTTCATAATGCTGCCTCATTAAAAACCTTGCTGGGAAAACCCAGTGGGAAAAAACCATAGACAAGGGAAAAAGAGTACAGCGTATATCATCTCCCCATCTTGACTACTTCAGTTGATATCTCTGAGTCTGCGAAGTCGGATGCCACGAACAAACTTCTCAAATATTGTAGTAGGAAGTGACTTGGTGAACATATCTGCTAAATTTTAGTTTGATCGGATTAGTTGGACATTGATTTCACCATCTTTTGTTGATGTAGTCCACCCCAATTTATTCGTGTTGGTGAATCAATGTATCATGTTGATTAGCAAATGATACACCGGCTCATGCATGGCTAGTCAGATCAAATATAATTACTCCAATTATAAAAAGATATGGTACTTCCAGACCAAGTATTTTTTCATCACCTTCTTGAATTCTATAGACATGGTACTTCTGGACCAAAATTTCTCCATCAACGTATTTAGGTATAAAATGATCTCAATCCATATTTAAGGATCTTACAACTATTGGAGCACATGGTGATTTATATATGGAGAAACACTTTGTTCTTTCAAAGTATTTCATTTCAAATTCTTTCTCAAAGTATGTTTTTAGCTTCTGCAGGCTCTTCAGGAGTTTAAGCAATATTCATATTTTGCAAGCTCTTCAGGAGTTCAAGAGATATCTAAACACATCAAGAATCTTAATAACATTGAACATATATTGAAAGATTAAATACAATATATCATTCTTTCAATCGATATCTATCGATTCGATAATACCATATTTGTCAGGTTGATTTGAGACATATAGAGATATGGATTAAATTGTTTGCTTCTGGAAACTTTAATCCTTTGGGGAGTTTTAATTATTTAAATCATATACTTTTAGAAAATCCTTCAGGAACTTTCAAATGCTTGTATGTAATCTATACATGCATGTGATTCAGTGACTTTATAAGTATGTAACTCCATAATACTTCTAGTATTTGAAATCTTTCTAGGATTTACTTCTAAATCACATTACAATGACTCATGGGTCACGATTATATTCTCTAGACGTATAACAAAGTTTTCATATATCGCCAGACTTCTAAATTAAGAAGACATGAAATTCAGTCCACCACAATATAATATCTATAAAGAATTAACTTATGCGAAAATTATTGAGACTATATCTCACCCCCTTTTCCGCACAAGAATTTTTATTTATACAATACTAGCTTTGCACTTCGGGTGATTAAGCTAAATACACACATTTATGTTATGATACTTCATGTCGCGTCTTTTTCTTTCCTGCTAGCTAGCCATCTTTATGTCTATATCTCATGACATTTTTATATAGAAGATCCCCATTTGATCACGTGATATTATCATCAAAATCCTTGTCGACAACTTTATCTCTTTGCGATTCCTTTTTCTTGTGACATAACTTTATTGAGATCTCTATCTCTCTTTTAGGTACCTACACCTCTTCTGGGGTATTACAAATGGTTATGTCTCAATTCTTGCCTCCTCTGTATGATCATCTTGATTATTTGCTCCATTTTCTTTTCTTTTGGAACCGATCATTTTCTCATGCTTCAGGAAGGTGTCATTTTTTTTTCATTTGTACTGATTGGAGCATTCTTATGCTGGAATATGAGATACAACAATTCTTATGTTGTTCAGTAATTGCATCTGGCAAATATTTTGTAATATTTTATGTATGCATCATTTGATGAACTTCTGGTTCATATCGCTATATTTGAGGATCTATGTTTGATGCATACAATGTGATATATCTTCCAGCTATTCATTTTCTCCCCCTCAAGTTGGGAAAACTTTGTCAAATGACAACCAACTAATCATGCTATATAAATCTGCTTAATCCATTTACTTTCTCTAAAAACATCGTTTTCTTTCATTTAGAGATAAACAAGAGGAAGAAGGTTCTTATCCAACATTTATCTCAACTTTCAATGAATATCCATCTATGTGCATAATTGTGGTGGAACACTATAAATAAATATTGCACATTATAAGATGAAAACTATCTGGCTATTGACCAAGAGCCAATGGGAGAATTCATAATACTATGTTGGCATGATGTATTTATATGTGGTAGTATGTAAAATCATTCATTCCAACTCTAAAATTGGAACTTTGTTCTCATAAGTTTTGATCTAGCTGCTCATTGAGGCTTCGATAGTAGTATTGCTAGATATATTTGTTAAATATGCTTTTACATAACATATAATCATTGAAAACTTGATAAACAATCACTAGTGATTTCTATGGAAATCATATGGTTGCATAGTTGAGGACTAATGTACTTATTAGAACAAATTTGCAAACTTCGAGTTGCAAGTTGATCATGGACATCAATATGACCATTTTATAGATGCATCTCTATTATTCATAAAGTACCAATTTAATCCATATGATGTCTATATGGGCCCATATATATTTGATACCGTACAAATGTACACATATCCAATTCCAACCATAGCTAGTGATATTCCTGTATTTACTTCTTTTGAGAACAAGCAAAAAACACTTGCTATTTATAAAGAATCTTCTAGTTCTTCAATGAGTGTTTCTATGCATTCAACATTATATTTTGCATCCCTATAATCCGGGATGATCTAACCGGTCATGCCAAACAATACATTCACAAACTTCAGGTTTGTTATAATATCATATAAGTTCTGGTTATTGTATCATATTATTAATTTGACCTTCATTGGGAGATTATAGGAATTTTATGGAAAGTATAGGAGTAAAACTCCATCCAATATGACTCATACTTATATTCTAACAATCTCCTCCCTCAAGTGAGTCATGTGAACATACTTTTCACATGCAAAATAAAATTATTAGTTCTTCATGAACTATGAATATATCGTTGTATATATATAGTTCTTCAGGAATTGTCATATCGTTCTTCAGGAACTGTCATATATATATATTCACTATGGAATTTGTAAACTCAATAAAAATTTGAATAATTAAAATTTATAAGAATTTAAATCAAACTACATAAAAATCACACTACAACATATGAGATATTCAAAAGCTAAAGTGAAATAAGGATCATTGCACAGGATTGTTATTATAACATAACATATCAACTTTACGCTCGAGTAATATTAATGCAAGAGCACATAATTGCCATAATAATGGTCAACTAACTAGTAAGATAAAATATATGTGGTCTTATTGGCATAAATATATTTATTTAGTGTTAATTGAAATTTTACTCATTTAGCTCTTCTTGAGTGCTAATCAACAATGCATAACAAAACATAATTGTCTTTATTTATTTCTAGAGAAATTGTTTATTATTTATTATGATATAAATCTCCATAGACATTAGCCTTCAGGAACATTACAATAATATTTTCAAAATATATTGTACTAATACTTGAATGACAAGCAATTTGGTTCGAAACATTAGGCTTCATGGCTATATAAACATGGTTATTAAATTTATCAAAAGCATATAAAATGTAGAGATTTTATTTCTCTCTTCTCTCACCACAAATTTCAACAATTATTATTCTAATCTGCAGGACCTCAATAAAAATAAATCCAATATATATGGCTTCTGGCCAATTAATAAGAGAATCAAAATTATATATCTTCTGGCCATTTAGTATAATAGGGAAAATTTCAATTTTATTTGAATGCTTCTATATACATGGCTTCTAGCCATTTAATATCCAAATAGAAAATTTGAAGTTATATGGCTTCTGACCATAAAATGAAATTTATATGGCTTCTTACCATATAAAATGAAAGTTATATGGCTTCCGGCCAAAAAAATTAATTTTATTTGCCTTCTGGCTATTAATTATTTTTTTAAAAAATAAAAAAAACAAAAAAATAAATAAAAAATAAATGGCTTCTGGCCATATAATAATGTTAAAAATTATATGATATATAATCTCAAAAGAAGAAATTAAATGTATATAGCTTCTGGCCATATATCAAGATAGAAAATAAAATCGATATTCATCAATTTTTTTTAATAATGAAACAAACGGTAATCATTCAAGGAGGTTGTAAATATTGATTTGAACTCCACGTTTCATTGAAGATAGGAACACCAGGTTACTAAGAAATCTTATGAAAACAATTATTGGAACTTTGAGTCCATAAAAAAGCACTCCAAATCACAAAGGATTAATTATTTGAGCATAAAATGGTAAAAATATACATTTATGGCATCTGGCCATTAAATACCAAAATAAAATAATAAAAGAAAAATTAGAGGCATATGGCTTCTGGCCGCTTAAAATAAAAAAATTAATGAGACTTTAGTGTAAAAACATATTTGTCATTGGATAAAATCACGTTATACGGTTATGCTGTTTAGATACCCGCCTAAATGCATGCATTGTATTTAAATATTTAAATATCCTATAATCTAGGCATACCAAATATCTCACATATAGTATTTTTCAATAAATTAGAGGCATATGGCTTTTGGCCATTTAATATTAAAATAAAAAAAATTGAATTTATATGGCTTCTAACCATAATATTAAATCTATCTGGCTTATAGCCCCAAAATATTAAATTGATATGGCTTCTAGCCATAAAATTAAATCTATGTGGCTTCTAGCCACAAAATATTAAACTAGAATAATTAAATTGAAATGGCTTCTAGCCATAAAATATTAAAATAGAGAAATTAAATTTATATGGCTTCTAGCCATAAAATTAAATCTATATGGCTTCCGGCCATAAAATATTAAAATTAAATTTATATGGCTTCTGGCCATAAAATTAAATCTATATGGCTTCTGGCCATATGATGTTCAAACATAAAAATTGAATTTATATGGCTTCTGGCCATATTATAATTAAATAGAAAAATTAAATTTATATGGAACGTCAGGTTCCATAAAAAAGTGACTTCACATCAATGATGATTACACTATAATGTAAAGTGGAACTTCAGGTTCCATGAAATATGACTTCAGGTCAACATAAGAAATTATAAAGAAAGATAAAGATTAAGAGAAATAGAAAGGTGAACTTCAGGTTCTCCATAAGAGCATAACATCAAAGGATTCTATGAATAAAAAAAATAGATTACCTTAGTTAGAGGCTTGTGCTGATAACGTGTTATAAATAATAGAAGAAGATAAGAGAGAATGGGGGAGAGAAGTAGAGAGAATAGAAAGCCGTTCTCATTCAACGTCTTGAGTTGTATAATACACAATACAAGCCTTGTATTTATAGGCAAGGCTCTAGGGTTACAATATAATCAATCAGCATTAATGACAATATATTGATAATAGGAAATAGGAGTTATGGACATCCATAATAATAGGAAATTCATAACAAAATTAATGATTATTGATTTGTTGGGTAAAAGGTCATTTTTTGCCTGGAAGTTTTAGTTTTGGAGCACTTTTGGCCCGGAAGTTTTTTTTGGACCAATTTTGACTCGGAAGTTTACAAAACGTAGCAATATAGGCCAATTTTACAATATTTTGAGGCCTATATTGCTACGTTTTATAAACTTTCGGGTCAAAATTGGTCCAAAAAAACTTTCAGGCCAAAAATGCTCCAAAACTAAAACTTCCAGGCAAAAAATGACCATTTTCCCTTGATTTGTTTGATATCAACATTTTATTGCCGATTAAAATCATATCCATGGATCATCCAGCTATTTCAGTTAACTCCGCCAAGCTCAAACTAAGAGACCCAAAATACATAAATATCTCATTCCATTTATGATCTAAGTTCTTCTCCTTTAACTTAGGATGTTCCAAAATAGAAGTTACTGTTTGATAATATCTAGATCGTTTAATATTCATTGTGTGTGTGTGTGTGGTACAAGATACCAACTAGAAGGTTATAAAAGTACAAAACAAACAACTTAAGAAAAAAAAACAATAGTAACAAAGTTAATTACTGGGATAATCCGCACTCAAACGAGCACTATAGCCAAAGTGCGGCTGATTAAGTTTTATAATTAATGAATATATTATGATTAATGTAATATTGATTTTTGTCAAGTGCATATCTAAAAAAGTGTTGCAACTTACAACTTATATATAATGGTATAACTTCATCCCAACCAATATTTTGTGTGATTGTGAAGGTTTTGTTATATATGCACCTTACATCTCACACATCGCCCTACCTGCGAAGCGGAAGCTTATTTGAAGGGGAAAAATTGATATTCCTATGAAGACTAGAATGATGAGAATATTGAATAAAAGTATTTAAGAAAAATGAAATCAAACTAAAATACAACGAGAATTAAGTGATTTATATTTAAATTTGATTTCACAATCTGAAATAAAGTTTTTATATAAGTAAAAGTTCATGCAAGTTGGGTCTTGATGGTGGAGGAAGATCCTTTCCTCTAACTTTCTCTTCTTTATCCCTCTTCTACTCTAAAATTTTTTATTTTTGGTGTCAAATGTTTTTTTTTAATTTTTATTATTAGATTTTACATAAAATTAGTGACATTTTGACATCTTATTGATAAAAAATGGTTCGATTTTCAATTTTATATGATTTTTTAAAGATTCATTTTAACTTAAAAACAATTTGAATCTTTAAAAAATATATAAAATTGAAAACTGAACCGTTTTTTGCCCATAAGATATCAAAATGTCACTAATTTTTGTAAAATCTAATGATGAAAATAAACAAAAAAAATTGACCCCAAAAATAAAAAAAATTTAAGGTAGAAAAGAGGATACTCCTTTCATGATGGTTCATCAAGGTTAAGGCATACAGTAGGCACCTAGAGAAGTATTTGCATATTATCTATCGGCAGTGTCATCATATTAGCATTGAGTTTAAACCTTGCTGATGAATATAAAGTAGCCAAAAAGTCGTCAAAATTTTTTAATTAGAATAAATAATCACAACATTGTGAGACCACAAAATTGGTTGAGAATAATTGTAGAACCAGTTTCACTACATATAAAAAGACGTGTATGAAGAGTAAAACGTATCTGGGTCATATATATTCGATTTTATAAGAAAAATTTTAGTAATAGACATGGAGTGTAAGACCAAATTTAAATTGTTTAGATGATATTTATAGACATGTTTAACTTTCCATAGTATATTTATTTCATAATATATTTTTTTTTTCATGAATAGGGAAGAAGAATGCAAATTAAAATGGTCAGCTGATCATCTAAATGTGTGAGAGAGAGAGGGAGGGAAGAGTTGGTATACTTGGTAGGGTTCAATTCATAAAAGACAGCAATAAATTAGACAATAACTTTGAGGGATCACCGTCCAACAAGTTAATTAAAATATATTGAAAGCTACTTATCACCTTCTTTTTCTAATTAAAAATTTTAAAACAGTCGGACATATTTAGGTAAATTTAGCATTGTTATTAAAAAAATTAATGAAGATACTATGGTTTCAATTAAGAGTACTTATAAATCATATATCAATATATTGCTGCATGTAACAGCACGTGATTTGCAATTTCGCCCACTTTTCATGCCTTGAAATATGCCATAACCTTTTTTTTTTTTTTGGCCAATAATATATATATATTTCATTATAATAATGAAAAGTAAGATACAAAATATAAAATAAAAGGTATGCAAAAGAAAGCCCAAATAACAACTGATAGAAACCCTAAAAATATAAATTCTAACATAGGTAGGAGGGGGCTATCGCCTCCAAGAACTCTACCGTCTTCATCATTTCTTCATCAGAATTTGTGGGTAGAAAAAAGCCACCACCAGCAACAAATCCATTGTGAGTAGTGGTTGCTCGAAGAACCATCCCAAAGGATCCACACTTTTTATTGGCAATAAACCAACCAAATTGGTTTTTGAAAAATCTCCATGAGTAGACATCACAGAAACAAAAGAACCCATAAACACCAATTTGAAATATAAAGATTGGGTAGAATAAATTATCGTTGTCGGCAGCACAACAAACAACAAAGTCTTGATCCCAAAATGCATTTCGGATTTGCCATCCCAACAATCCGCAATAGTCTTACAGAAAATAAAGTCAACAATATGTAAGACAATAATCGCAAATTTCGACCTCTACAATCACAAATCGAAACTACCAAATAAAATTTGTTGTCATCTGAAACTCTTAAACCAAATTATTTCTGTAAAGAAATATAAAAATAAAAGCAGACCGATGCAAAATACAGTCTCCATTCTCGGCAGGAGCCGGGAGGGAGACACCATAAAAAAGCTTTCACAACGATGAGAGAAGAGCTCCCATAAGCAAAAAATTAGAGAGAAGGGGGAGAGAAGAGAGCCGACCCTATTTAAGTGTGAGATTTTGAGATCATATGAATGTAAAAAATTATGCATGAGAGAGCTATCTGCCCATCTTTAAATTATCTTGACAAACTCGAATTTCACTTAATAAAATAAAATATAACAAAATGGGAAAAATAATCCTTGCATAAAAAATAATATTTTATAAAGTCGCTGTTACAATATTTTATTGGTTAAAAAATTTGTCTTTTGTTTATATTGCAGTTATGGATTGTATAAAGTGTAGACCAAATTTTAAGAGATTGGATTTATTTATTTATATTTATAATAATAATTTTATAAAAAATTTAATTTAAACCACCAATTTTAATAAAAAAATACAGAACCCATTACCTGGCGACTCAAATCTCAACTATGGGAGTATATAACTATCTATTTATTGTTTTTGCAAGGTGGCATCACCATTTTATCTATTTATTGAGTATTGACTAAAAATAAAAATCACCTTACTCCTCCTCCTTCCTATGTACAAATCACCATTTTAAAAATGTTAATTGCAGAATCCCCCTTTTGCGGTTTCCACTCACCACAGACCTCAATGATAGTGGGAAATCCACCATATATTTGCCTAACATTCCCACTCATCACTACTTAGATTTTTCAAGCGAAGCAATTTTTTTATTCTCAAACGAAATGATAATGTACTCTTTTTAATAATAAATATTACATCTACTGAGAAAATTTCATAGGTTTACAATTTTATCTTCATTAATTAACTCCACTAACTTTTAATATTACATAGACTTATACTATTTCATTACTACCCTTAATAAATATAAGTTTATAAAATTGGAGAGAAATCTTTAATATTCTTTAAAACTATTAAGTGTTTTGTAAAAATAAACAAAAACACATTATTTTTATTATTGTTTTTAATAACATCCAAAATCACATTCCTTTTTTTTTTCCAACTCCAAAAATACATTCTAAAAAGATATCATAACCACTAAGTGATTGGATAGACAGGTTGTGGGTCGTTCCAACTTAATCAATGGTCTTATGATCAGATCAGATCTTATATATGCAGCCGCTATAATTACTTAAAGGTAGTGACATTCTTCCAATTGTGAATCTACAAAGCGGATATATGAATAGAACAATATTCATATATTAGGACAGAAGACAACGCATGCACCCCAATGAAAAATCAAGCAATCTTTCTATTCAAGTGAATGAAATTATGACGAAAGTATATCCCTATCCTTAGTATCCCTAATAAACAAATCTGAAATATTGATTATCATAATTAAGTTTTTGTCTTTTATGAAAATAGATCTCCTCAATATTTTATGTAAGTAATATACAATTTTAAAAAGTTATATATGATTTGTCATTTTCTAACAATTTAAATTGATTTGACTGACATTATGAATATATTTCTGAAGGATATTAAGATGAGGTGAGCCTAGTTCTAACCATTATAATACTCCATTGCCTAATCAAATTAAACTTTTAATGGATGCTTTTTTCTTTGCTTATATTAGCATGAGTCATTAGTTATAATCCCAGCGATTTGTTTTTCCATTAACAAATCCGGGTTTAGAACCTGCAATCATAAACAAAATACAAACATCCTTTCGCCTTTTGAGGTCTCAGCCTCTCATCAGTCTCAGCATATGATCCATTATCCTTCTTTTGTTGAGCCAATCAAATCATGACACTTCAACCTCAAGTTAAAAGAATTAAACGAAGTAATGCACAAAATGCAGATACGTGTGAGAAAGAAAGAAATACATCTTCAACTTTCCAGATATAATTACATGGGTAAAGTTGTAAAAATGGCCATACAGTTTGGTTCAAGGTGTATCTAACACCATGTAATTTTTTTTTTGCACAAAAGTGTCCACGTAGTTACAAAAACAGGATAAAAGTGTCAATGCCGTCGCCCGTCAACATATACTAACTGCTTTAAGTTTTTCAAAGTTAGGGAAAATAAAATATGCAAAAATACCAACGAAGTTTGGTCCGAAGTGCACCCAACATCGCAAAATTTTTTTGGGTGATGTAATTACCAAAATGGTTCCCTCAGTACTTTTGCCGTTACTTTACACATGTTAGGCAGGAAAAATACACAAGAGGGGGTGAATTTGGTATTTCAATAAAATATTTTTCAAAACTTTAAGTTCAAAATCAATTTTTAAAACAGATAAGAAAGAAACAGAGTATTGAAATCTTAAGTAAAAGCTTGCAGATCAAACAAAGTATATGATAAACACTTAAATTCACATAAATGTAGAGAAATAGAGTATAAAGATTTGAAGTGCTAGGCAAATACTTTTAGCTCAAATTTTTATCTGTAATTTCATGTTTCAATCTTTCTTCATCAATGGATATATATAGGCCTTTAAGAATGCAAATAAATGTTGTGCAAATTTGCTAAAGATTTCAATACTATGTTTCTTTCCTATATGTTTTTTAAAATTGCTTTTGAACTTACAGTTCTGAAAAATATTTTATTGAAATCCAAAATTCACGCCCCCTCCCTCTTATGTATTTCTCCTGCCTAACATGTGTAAAGTAATGGTATAGGCATTGAAGAATCATTTTGGTAACTATGTGGGCAAAAAAAAAACTTCGCGGTGTTGGATGCACTTCGGACCAAACTTCGTGGGTATTTTTGCACATTTTATTTTACCTAACTTTGAAAAACTTAACGTCATTAGTATAAATTGACGGCATGGGCACTTTTATCCCATTTTAATAATCAAAGTGCCTGAAAAAACTATGCGATGTTGGTTGTACTCTGGCCCAAACTATATGGTAATTTTTGTACATTTGCCCTAATTACATCATTAAAGTGTATTACACAAAAGTAGTTGAAGTATCGGATAAAACGCAGTGTGAGCTTCTGTGAGATTTGAAGCGCTAATTAGAGGAATGGTTTACGTTATACTCCCTCCGGTCTTAATTATAAGACCATTTTGACTTTTTTGATTTTTTTTTTCAACAAAAAAAAAGTAGTTTCAGTCCCAAAAATAATCTTTTTTCCTCAAAACTAATTTATTCTACTTATAAACTAACCTATAATCTAATTTTATGTGACATATGTTATAATTTAATGGTCTAATTTGCTTCCTTAACTTCCAAAAAAAAAGTCAAAGTGATCTTATATTTAGGACCTGAGGGAGTATTATGGAAACACGAGTAAAAAGTCTAAAATAACCCCCTAAAAATCAAAACATGCATACTATACTCTACTCCTTTAATCCATGCCACACTTTGATGAATCTCTCTTTTTTTTTTCCGTTATTTGTCTCCAAAAGTTTTTTCCCTAACATTTCATTTTATTTACAACGCAGGCAAAAATCATTTTTATTACTTCTTTAGTTATTTAATCTGTTATTATCGAGAATATCACAAGCTGATGGTGGAAGAATGATCCCTTTTGGGCTAATGCATTTTCATAATTCAATTTTTACCTTCATTGCAACAAAAGTTTTTGGTGGACCCAAACAAGGTGTTAAGTAGGATAGGATGCTTTTGTGGGGTTTGGGCCCTTCCCATAAAATGCAAGGCAGGAGAGGTACTAAGGACAATTTCAACTTGTCCATTAGGACACTTTCTTGCATTTAATGCGTCCTCTGAATCTTTCTTTGGATTCATATTCCCTACCCATTGATTTCTAACTAATGTACATAACATAATTCAAAGTTCATATTAATAATCCCTCATTTTATTGACCACATACAGCTCTTTTTTGACATTAGATAAAAAATTATTCTTATATGTCAGAACGATGGAAATCCTACATGGTATTGATATTTTCTAATAAATCATTTTGGTTGATAAAGTTTTTTACAAGGTACTTTTCACAACTTTCTCATTTATCTTTTTATTTCTTCAACTCTGCATAATGGACCATGTGTCAATTTTCTCTTTTTCGGACTCTCTATTGTACATGCATATGTAATGGAAATATATGTGTACGCCTGCTTATTTTCGGTAAGGAAATTCTCCTCTTCTTCTTTATGATCCTCTGCGCTTGTTCTTTCATAATTCTAACCATTAATTAAATCTGATGACGGCAAAAACGAGAAGAAAAAATTAAGAAATATTAAAGAGATAATGTAGGCGAGAATCTAGAAAATGTGAGAAAGAATTGAGAGATTTGTGTTATTATATTTTATATTTTTTCAACCATAAAATTTAATAGATGGTTATGATTATTGAAGTGGAGGGGAAGAAGACCATAAAGAAGATGAGGGATTCCTTGCCAGTTTATTTTGGGCCAATTTTATTATGTCTCTTTATTTTTTTGTTGCTTTCTTTTAGTCCGTTTTTTACCCCTTCGTTTCTAAATATATGACCTATTTGAGTAGGTGGGTTTGTTTCTAAATATAAGATATCTTTCTAATTTTTCTTAACATTTCCACATATTATCCCTACCGATACTCCTTAAGAGAGCGGTAATATCATGTTGTTTTAATTAACTAAACTAAAATAAAGGTACATAGTTATAATGTTTTGGTAATATCATATGGTTTTAACTAACTAAATTAGCATCTTCAATCTAATCAGATTAGGGAAGAAGATCTTATATTTGGAAACGAATGGAGTATTTGTTTTACTTTCCTGTACACACCATAATATGAGGTTCTTTTATCTTATTGTATAAGTGACCTTAACTTATAATTGTTTTTGCCTATAATAAAGTTGTCTTTTTAGTCTCTCAACAAAAATGTAATGAAAATATATTACTCTAATTACACTACAAAAACAACAATTGATTATTGACAAAATTAGCAACAGAATTCGCTGTAAAATATAATGTCACTAAATGATTAATGACAAAATTTTGTCTTTAATAATATAATTTCATAATTTAATTTCTTCGCTAATGTACTGTTTTTTGTATGCCATCCAGTTTTAATTGTAGAAGCTATATATAATATTTATTTTCATCTTAATTGTACCATCTTTTGTATGTCGTATCTTTGTTATAGTCATTATAGTCATTTCAACTAATTTATACGAATCAAGAAAAGTATTATAATTCATTAGATATGTGTTAAAAAATGACAAGTAATTTATATAAATTTGTTAAGGAATTCGACAAATCCGTGTAAATGAAGTAGTTAAGATCAAAGCTTACATTCATTCACTATTCCATTAAGAATAATTTAGACATATCTGAGATAGAAATGAGATTACTAAGAAATACCCATTATATACTTGTTATTTATTTATTTTTTAAAATAAATGATTCATTAATGGTGAAAGAATTAGAGGTGAAGTAGTGGTCCCCTAGAGGGAAAATAAAAGAGAGGGCATAAGGTTGGGCACCCCATCTGTCATTAGTGTCTGGTATAAGAATCACCAAACAGTCATATAAATGTGTTTGTTGTATACTCCCTTCCTTCCTAAATATAGGACCTATTTGGGAATGCAAGTTTGTTTTTAAATATAAGATATCTTTCTATTTTTTCTCAATTTTCCCCCAAAATATCCTTATTGATGTTCCTTAATGATAAACAAGTAAGAGAGGGAGAGTGTGAATAAAGGTAGATGGTTGGAATGCTTTGATAATATCATATGATTCTAACTAACTTAACTAGCTTCCTTAATCTAATCAAATTAGGTAATTACATCTTGTATCCAGGAACACAGCGAGTATTACATTTGAAAAGGAAATTAAACGGGCATTGGGCAATTATCAATAGCACTATACCATTTCTCTTTTCCATCCCATCCATCTTCATGTATTGCCCACTCTATCGCTCTGTCCCCCACATTATCCTGCTCTCTACCTCACATTCATTTCTTCCCATCCCCACCAAAACAAAAACATATTCTAAATCTTATTACTATATATGATAATTAAGATTGATATGAGTCTTTATATTATGTTATATACCTATTAATCAGCGTAACATTACATAATTTTCTTGAGAATTATGGTGTTTGATTAGAGCATATAAACAAGCAAAAAAAGTGCGTTAATGAAAATTTCATTAGAGACTAAAACTAGAGATCACTCAGCTTAATTGTTTTCTATTGTTTTTTTTTTTAGCCAGAGTTTTCTATTGTTTTTTGTTTCTTTTTTTTTTTTAAAAAAAAACTAGACATTACCCTCAGTAATTAGTTATCGGGGGCGTATTGAATACAATTATTAAAGGAACGACTACTAATCTAATTCAATAACACTTATTTCCGTAGAAGTTGAATATAATGCCTAGTTTTGTGCATTGGAACAACTATAAAAAAAATCTAGACTTAAAAGCTAGCTGCTGAAATTAAATAATGCAGTCATATAAGTGCGTTAATGAAAATCACACACCAAAAGTTAGACTTTGAAATCAGAAATCCCAATGCCTCATAAAGCTCTTACTTCATAAAGACCCTCCCAACTTATGACTTGTTATTTGTGCAACAATTTCAACGTTAATTAGTAGGAGCATGATATTTGAATATTATACTCCCTCTGTTACTTAATACTCATCTGGTCCTATTTATAAGTCACTTTCAGCATATTTCACACAGACCAAGGAAAGCTTTAAAACTCATTAATTTTCCACTAAAATCCAACAAATTTACAACTTTACCCATATTAAATATCCACTATACCACATGAAAATAAAGTCAACACATAATAAATGAAGGGTAAACTTGTACATTTACATTAAATATTTAATGAGGTGACTTATATATAGGACCAAATAAAACCTTCTCTCTCTGCCCTATAAATAGGACCTGAGGAGTATATGACATATTTAGGGAGGTGAACTTGTTCATTAATATAAGATCTCTTTCTATTTTTTTCCCACTTTTCCCTAAATCATCCCTATATTGATGCTTCTCAATAATTAATAATCAAGAAATGGAGAGTGGAAACAACGGGAGATGTTTAGGGTGTTTTGTTAATATTATATGATTTTAATTAAATTAACCAACATCCTTATCTTATCAAACTAGACATATATGTCATATATTTAGGAACGGGGGACTTATTTATATTGTAGATTATGGAATATTCGTTGAACAATTTGTTACATTGTGGGCTGGGCGAGATGGCTTTGGCATAAATATTATGTTCATGTTAGAATTATAAATACAACGAACAAAAACGCACGCAGGCACAACTTAATAATTTAATTTTTACTAACAAATGATCAAAAAAGTTATCCGCATATTAATTACATTAGGGGCACTATTAATTAGTTTCTGATTTTTAACAGTACGCAGTTCTCCCCTTATATCAATTCAACTAATTTGATTTTCATATCATTTTTATTTCTTATGTAAAAACCTAATATGATTTTAGAAAGCTTCTCTGTTTTTTTGACCATGAGATTTCAGAAAGCTTTTGAATTTCTCAGTCATTTTTTTCTTACCTCACGGTGACAATACTCTTTAATACGGTCTCTCTACTTCCTCTCCACATAATATCCCCATCATTATATTTGCTTTCAACAGTGAAGATTTATTATTATTAGAAAATATTATTATTTATTTTTTGTTGATCGTACAATATTTTTTTAATTCTAATGTATCCCGATTATTGCAAACAAATTTAATAGTGGGATACTAAATGAAGAATAAGTGGAGAATCTATTATGTGAATACGCTCTTAACCCATGCCCATCATAAGGAAAAGTATCGTCTTTTTCTCGTAAACCACACAGTCAGATTGAATATTGACTTGGATATTGCATGCAATCGTGTTCAATGAACCCGCATTTAATTCCATTCTATTATTACTTTTCGAACAATGCAACCAACAAAATTTTGGATCTTTGACACAAAACAAATTTTAAAAAACATAAAAATAAAAAACAGGGAGAGAGTCAATAACGTCATAATAATTGATTAGAAATATTGTATTTACTAAATTCATTTATAATCAACCAACGACAAATCATTAGCACCACCCATTTTATACTAACAACCATAACGCATCACAATATATGTGTATATATATATATATATTCACACACACCCAAAATTTTCCCAGCTATATCTTGTCTAATTTTATATTTCAAGAATTGAAATGGCGAATTGATGTATTCCTGCCAAGTTGACATAAAATTTATATGCTCTCAAAGTCCTCTTATATAAAATAAATTTAAATTAAAAGGGTGTAGCTTATGAAACATAAACAAAGTAGTAATACATAAAAAATAATGTTGAATTAATTGTTAGTATTAGAATCTTCACTTGTAAATTGTTCTTGATTCTTAAAATCAATCAGACGCATAAAATAAACAAAAGCAATGGTGTAATGTTTATTTTAGAGAAATTATTCACAAGTATTTCATAAAATTTATGTGTTATGCCACCTTATATATAGCATATGTATCATTTGAAAGAAACAAAGGATCAAGCCTTAGAAATATAAACAACAAAAGGAAAAAAAAAACAAAAGAAATATCAAAATAAAAGTTGTATAATTTTAAGGCATGATTAATAAAGACTAAGATTTTTTTTTACCAGCTGTGAAATATATTGAAACTCTCTTTTAAAAAGATAAGTTTCGGTATCAAAGCCTACACGTGTTTGATATCAGTCTCCACATGTTTGGTATCAAACCCAAGGCATATCATTTCAGCAATGGTATAAATGTAAAAAATAAATTGATTACATTGTTGTGAAGTTATCAATTGTCATATGATCTACTGTTTTTTTCAATAGACAATTATAATATGAGGAAGACATTAAATATGCTTTAAAAAATTATGAAATTTACTACCTATATGCTTCATATTGTATAGCCTTCTTTCATAAACAAAGAATGCCACCCTCGAGCTAAATTACTATGAGATTACTTTGAATATGATTTTAAGAGCGTCTTAATGATTACCCTAAGAGAGAAACTAACAATATACCACAAAATTAGAAACGAGATAGGTGAATGGACTCTTCAGTCTAAAACCAATGCAATGCTTTATCACCTGTGCTACTAAAGTTGTTCTTCAAACTCCTTGCTAGGTTTAAGTTACTTGGTTTTTTTATCTCTTATTTTAACAATTGAAACAGGGTTTCCATCCTCCCTTATAAGACCTCCTAAAAGAAGTTTGTTACACTTAAAATCACATATAACATATTGAAATTTAAAAAAAATATTTTCATTCTACCCCATACTTGTCGTCACACCAATCTATCATTTTATTGTCATCCTTCACTGATCCTCTTGTTTCTCTATATTAGCAGTCTTACTTGCATCATTAGCATATGTCATAGCTTCTTCATTGAGTCTCCCTATAGCCAAGTGAATTTTCCTTTAAAAGAATCAAACTAAAAGTTATATGATTTTAAGATATGATTAATAAGTTTTAACATTTTTCTTATTACGTATGTAATATATTAAAAGTGTTTTATAAAAAGGATTAGAATAGTATGCGTTGAGAGAGTTTTAACCTTGAACCCATAGACCGACTAAAAAAAAGAAATAATTTTAATTGAGATGTGGGAAATTATAGCCGGAACATAAAAGACGGGCATCGATCCATCAATAGTAAATTGAGGAATGTTTAGCACATAATGTTTTATATTTTCAGTTATAGATATTTTTGAAAGCAAAAAACTAGGAGCTCATGGGAAGAACAGAGGAATTATCCTACATTTGATAGCTACTACCTACTGCCACACTATATAACGTGTCTTAATCCCAATGTCTTTGTCCAAAATCCAAAATAAAAACATCATTTTTTTTAATTATCATGCATGGTGCTAGTGAAAATTAAACTGATAAATGATCAATTAGATATTCAGAACTCCTAGTTTCAGAGTCTGACAAAGTAGAATAGATATATGATAGCATTACAATAAATAACAGTTTAGTTAAAAAGAAGGAGGATAAGAATTAAAAACAACTATAAATAAACAATAATGTCATAAACCCTCATTTACTCCATTTTTTATCATATTATTTCATAAATACATTATCTATGGAAATTGTTATTTTTCTCTCAATACGTTTTCCGCCAACTGCACAAATAAAACCAACTTATCTGTATAAGAAAAAACCAACTTATAGAATCAAATTACAAGTGCTGTTTAAATATCATTCACCACAAAAAATAAAGTTAATAAGAAATAATAAAAATACGTGTTATATATAGTCTAATTTTAGATTTTAATAATTGAAAATGGTGAATTCTTTTTTTTCTTTTTTTATCTAAAATCAAGTTATCCCTCACCCGGTAGGTTGGAGACTAATCCTCCGCTAATTTGTAAGCACTTTAAGGGTGGGACAGCTGGCCCGGAAGATTTAATGCTTCTCCATACCCAACACCAAGGATTGAAACCTCGACAGTTGGTCAAAGGGTGAATGAGTCATTGTCATTCAACCACACACCTCAGGTTGAAAATGGTGAATTCTCGTACTACGAACAAAAAATTAAATTTGATTTGAATGTTTTTATTTGATTTGAATTAAATTTACTATTGAATTTTGAGAAACGAAGTCATAACAGGGGAAAAGAAAATTTTCCAATAATTTCAACATGATTAGAATAATTTAATCATATAATTAATTGATTTCGAAGGGAGAACAGAAAAAAACATGGAATTAAATTAAATAAAAGAATTATGTGCACGTCATATATAAAACTTACTAACTGCGCCAACTACACAAAACGATATTTCCTCTATCATATTATGTCTCCTTGGAAAGTTGGAATTGTATATAGCTTATGCACTTAGCAGAAAATAATAAAATATTGAGAATGATTTAGCACTTAAAATCACGTAACATAGTGAAATACTTCCTCTAATGTTTAATATAAGACTCAGTTGATTTTTTCTGAAGAAATTAAAAAATCTAGATGAACCTGTTAATCATAACAGATTTTGTGTATTATTATATTATATGTTAACTTATCAGTTAAATAAACTAATTTAAAAAAAATTCAGATAAATTAATTTATAAGTGAATTATATAGTTTTATTAAAATTCTCAAAAAAAAGTTAGATAGATCCTGTATTTTGGAACATATGTAATAATAATAAAATATGTGCAATTGCCACAAAACACCACAGAATATTCGAGATATATTCTTAATTGGGAATTGAAGAAGCTGAGGGCCCAAATAGACTGCAAGTCCGGAGAAATTAACAATCCAAATAATATTGAGCCCAATCTGGTAATGGTGGGCCTCATCGTGATATGTTTGGCTGTTGACTTTACTTTGACAATGCGCTAGGATTTGAGTATGTGGATAATAAAATAATATTATTAATATTTTTAAGGCTAAATTATATATTTAGTATTTATACGAGGTCTATTTTTGTGTGTAAGGGAACACGCAATATCTGGAGAAAAATCTCGCTTGTGTTCGAATCCTTAGGGGTGAGACAACTTACTATCTTAACCAATCAATTGTTGTTATACAATATTTCATTTTAATCTATTAACTTTTAAAAGTGTCTTTTTAGTTTGTTTACCCTAATGCCATCAACAATAAAAATGTTATATTGAGATTTTAAATATGGAAAAACCCTTTTAAATTGTTAGCCTAATAAATCTAATTTTCAAAATAATAATGATTGTTATAAAAAAAATAAATATTTGAGATTAAGGATATTATGGTTAATTGAAAATATGCTTTTGAAAGTTAGAGGAATAAAATAAAATATTTATAAAATCAAACCGTGTAATTTAACATATTCTTAACCAAAATAAAACATTGTTAGTTTGCCCAAATAAAAAAATACAACTAATTTTCTTGGTTTTAAAAAAAAATCATGTAAAAAACCCTAACAATAAAAAAAGAACTCTTCAATTAAAGATGGCCCCCAAGCGGAGCCCATATGACCTGATCATTATTGAGATGACAATTGCTGTTGAAGATGATGTTATTAGATTTTCTGGCAAAAAAAAAAAAAAAGATGTTATTAGTTTCTTCTGCATGAGCATCTATCTCCCTATATATATGTCCATTGCTGACTGATTTTATTTATGTTCACAGGGATCCCTATGCAGTTGCGGCGGACGTACATCTTGAGCAAGTAGAGTTGATATAT
Organism: Mimosa bimucronata; assembly: GCA_037074515.1. NCBI lineage: Eukaryota > Viridiplantae > Streptophyta > Magnoliopsida > Fabales > Fabaceae > Mimosa > Mimosa bimucronata. The sequence continues at coordinate 35,873,396 of CM073444.1, forward strand.
ATGGTTGCTGGAGAGAAAGCCTATATGAAAACAGTGTGGAAAATAAGTTGAGCTGTTTAGAAATGAAATATGTCTGGAATACTCATGTTTGTGTGGGGAATAAATTATATGATTTGCAATGTAAACTGGCAAGTTTATGTATACTTGTTTCTTTTGTTTGCAAGCAGCTTTTTTTTTCTCACCCTTTTCTTTGGATGGTTTGAAAAGAATGTGTCTAGATGTTTTCTTCGAGCAAGCGTCGATGATCACGAGTGATGGCAAATTTGTCATGGAGCAAAAAATTATGGTTTAGCCAAGCTCCCCTGGGCCTACTGTTAACAGAAAATTGTCTGATTAATTTGTTTCCGAGCCTAATTTAATTTTTGTTGGGATAATCTTGCAGCAGCGGAAATTTCATGATTAATGAATTCTATATTGAAGAAAAGGTAGAATAGAATCGACTGGTACTAATCCTTAAAAAGGAATCATCGCTGAAAGTATCTGCTCCCCATCAGTAGACTAAAATTTTAAGGAAAATATTGAAAGCTCTCAATTATGCATCTTTTTTTACATGGTGAAATATTTCAAAATGGGTTAAGCTAGAATTTTAGTCAAGTTAATCTCTATATAGTTCTGTAAGTTTTTTGGGTGCAATGCCAAATCTTTAATAAAGTTAACCGTTTTATGATCAAACATGTTGAGCTCACAAGTTCACATCATTTTTTTTTTTGTTATGGAGCAAATATTCCTAGAAGTTTTCACTTATTTAGGTGCAATGTTACCTTTTAAGTTTCATAAAACAATTGTTCTTAATTCTTGATGATGTGTATATTGTCCGTTGGATCATTACTTTCCCGATTCTTTGTAAATTGTTATATGTGCAACCTTCTGAACGTTAATAAGTAGGAGCATGACACTTGAATAGTATTGTTTTCATTGTGGATTACGGAACTAGTAGAACATTTTCTCAAATTATGGACTGCGTCAGATGGTTTTGGCTTAAATATTATATTCATATCAGAATCATAAATAATTAAATACAGCGAATACACGCAGGTGCGCGCGCGTAGGGGAGTTCACTTTTATCATGTCTTGGCTGACCAATTCCGAATTTCCGATGCGGACGATTTTTGGACCGTATACTATTATCCGGTCTCGAAAAATGTTAAGATGTAACAAGATAAAATTATTGATGTGATGGGAATGGACGGGAAATGAGTTTTGTTCTGTCCTGGATTTTTGTCTTTTACAGGTATAATTATATCTGAAAAATAACTGTTTTTTTTAATATTACTCTTATTTATAATGAGATTAGAAAGAGAAATGTAAGTAGGAGTATTAATGAATACTATGAAAGAGAGTGTTAATAAGTATATGGGTAAAATAGGAAAAGTGACATTAAATGATGACAAATTCCAATGCCAGCTCTTATATTTTGGATCAAAATAATTCAAATTTTGGGCTCTTATAAATAGGACTGGAAGGAGTATTTTTTAAAGATGTAATTAATATATTTTTATATAGATACTCCATCCATTTCTAATATATAGGATTTAGTTGACTTTTTAAAAAAATTCTAAGAAGGCGAAATAAGTTACTTATAAATTGATTTGTCTGAATTTTTTGTCTAGACTAATTTATTTGACTTATACGCTAACATATAATCTAATACTACTCAATACATAAAATATGTTATGATTAAATTGCTCATTTATCTTCTTTGATTACTAAAAAAAAGTCAAATGAGTCTTAAATTTAAGAAATGAGATAATATTATTTATATAAAAAGACATTATCATATTGATTATATATTTAATATAAAGTATTATAATAAGAAAAAATTGTATTATATGTCATATATGTGTGTGTACTATTTTTATTTTTTTTTAACAAGAATACACCAAAAAAAAGAAAAAAAAAAAGAAACTATGTTATCAGAAAAGGGGGAAAAAAAGAAAACTCATTAAATAAATCTATATATATCATTTAAAAAAGGAAACGGTACATCCTCTAACAGTTTCGTTCTCATCCCAATTCTGATGGGAAGGGGCAAAGGCTGAGAACGAGACTGGAAGTGAGATAATTTTGTTGTTCTGAGGCCTTTTATGGAGTGGGAAACGGAACAATTCTCGTCCCATCCTATGAATATCACTGCACACACTTAATAATTTAACTTTTACTAATAAATGATTAGAAAAGTTATATGCATATTAATTACATTAGGAGCACTATTAGTTAGTTTCTCATGTTTAACATTGTACAGTTCTCCCCTTCTAGCAATTCAACTAATATGTGTAAAAACCTAGCTAATATGATCTTAAAAAGCTTCTTGGTTTTTTGACCATGAGATTTCGGAATGCTTCTGGTTTTCTCGGTCTAGCTAGTATTTTACTTTTCCTACCTCACGGTGACAATAGTAAGGGAAAATATTTTTTTACTCGTAAAACGCACATTGGGATTGAATATTGACTTGAATATTGCATGTAATGGGTTCAATGAATCCGCATTACTATCAGATTCTCCGTCACGAGTCTAGGCAATTTGAGGGTGTGTTTGGATCCTACTTTTGGATCTTAGAAGCACATCTCTAACGGCAAAAGTCATTTTAAAAAAAAACACATGTTTAGTTGTACTTATTTTCTGAATGACTTTTGGTCCAAAATGACTTCTGTAAGGGCAAAAGTCAGAAGTAAAAAAAAGTGGCTTTTGGCTTTTGACTTCTGGCTTCTGGTGGGTCCCACGCCTTTTGTTAGGTATTATTTAATAAAGTGGGTAGGAAAATTAGACTGTTAGACCCCTAAAATTCTCAAATAAGATAATTTCTTTTAATCTAAAATTTTCTTTTTATCTCCAAAAATTTACCATAATAATTTCTAACTATTTTCTCCCACAATATACTTCTTTGAGCTAAAAATATTATTTTTTAAAATTAGTTTCCTGAAAATAAGGAAAAAACTAAGCATTTAATAAGAATATATGCATATTATATATGTATTATTTAATGACAATAATGCTCTTTTTAATAATTTTTCATCTAAAAGTTCTTTTCAATATAATAATCCAAACATGTTTCTAAAAGTCAGATTGAAAAAAAGTCACTTCTATCATCACAAATCCAAATATAAATCACTTCACACAATCTGACTTTTATCCAAAAGTCACTTCTAAAAAAGTCATTCTAAAAAAAGTCACTTCTCCAACGGCAATCCAAACACACCCTGAAACGATGCAGCCAACAAAGTTTTGGATCGTTGGGACAAAACAAATTTTAAGAAAATAAAAATAAGAGACAAAGAGAGTCAATAATGACATAATGATTGATTACAAATATACTACTACTGATTCATTTATAATCAAAGACAGACAAATCATTAGCACTACCATTTTCCCACTAACAACCGTAAAGCAGCTCTATAGTGTGTATTATTCACAAATGTTTTGTTTTATTTGAACTAAATTCAGTAATAAATTTTGAGAAACAGTCTTAAAACAGGGGAAAATGAAATTCGAATAATTTATCACATAATTAATTCATTTTGAAATGAAAATTGAAAAAATCATTAATTAAATTAAATATAGGGTTAAGGTTAAAAAATACACATGTGATTTTGTTAAAAGTTTGTCCAGCACCAAGTGCCTTTTTCTTTTTTATCAAAAGTAACTATGAACTTTCAAACTAGGCTCAAAAGTCATATTTACCATTAAATTAGGGTAAAAAATATACATGTATTTTTGTTAAAAGTCTGTCCAACACCATGAGCTTTTTTTTTTTGGGACCATAATTGTAAGTGTGACTTTTGAACATATTTGAAAATTCAAAGTTACTCTTTTAGTCCAAAATAGCACTGGGTGCCGGACTAACTTTTTGACAAAATCACATGTATATTTTTTACACTTAACCCTTAAAGATATAAACAAAATTAAGGGATCATGTGCAGGTCTTATCAAAAACATCCTAACTATGCAAAACGTTATCTCCTCCATCATATTATATCTATAAAGTTTAGGGAAAATTCCTATAAAAGGATCTTTGGGACAAAACAAAATTTTAAAAAATACAATTAAGAGACAGAGAGAGTCAATAATTAATGACATAATAATTGACTAAATATCACTCTATTTCTTATTATAAGTCTAATTATCACAATATTTTTGTTCCAAAATATAAGTCAAGTTTGGGATCAATTAATGTTACTGTGACTATTTTACCTCTATGTTGGAAATAGGGAAGATGAGAGAGAAGGGTTATAATGCATAAAATATTATTTTAACACCTATTATTAAATAAGGGTAAAGTTGGAAAAATATGATATATTTAATGTTATAACTTCCACTCCTTGGTATGTGAGAAGTAGTTATGGTGGATTTATAATAAGCAACAAAGTGGTATGTTATTACTGAATTCATTTATAATCAAACACCGACAAATCATTAGCAGTTTAGCACCACTCGTTTTCTTCCCTTTTTTTGGCCACAACACTACCCCTTTTCACACTAACATAAAGCAGCTCTTTATATTTTTATATATATATATATGTATGTATATCTCCACACGCATACACTTCCCCAGTAGGGGTGAGCAAAGTGCCCGTGACCCGCGGGGCCCGCCCGTTAAGCCTGCAATTTTACTCGTGCTGGCCCGTCTATTTTGGGCCTGGGAAATAAACGGGCAGGCCCCGCCCGTTTATTATATACGGGCTTAGCCACGGGTGGCCCGCCCGTTACCCGTATATAAATAAAAAAAATAAACCCTCCCCCCACATGTCAGAGTCTCACATCACACACAGCCCTCACTTCACTCCCTCAGCATCAGCTCGCCTCACACTCACACATTGCCACACTCACACGCACACACCGTCTCACATCAAAGCCCTCCCCCCAAATCTTGAGATGCATCATCAGCATCACGCTCACTCGCCGCTCTCCGCTCTCCGCTCACCAGTCTCCGCTCGTCCCAGTGCAGCCGTCGTCCCAACGCGTCAACGCCGTCGTCTCCGGCGTCTCCTTGAAGAAGAAAACAGGTGATGACCAATCTTCTAACATCTCGTATCTCTACTCTTTGTTGTTGCTCACCTTCTCATTCCTCTTCATTCCTTCATCTTTGTATCTTTTCTGTCAGCCCAAGTGTCTCGGATCGGCTGTTAGGGTTAGGTTCTTGAAGTTGAGGGGAAATTGCGGGGATGATGTTAGGGATGAGATTTTGGGGGTTTTGGGTGGAATTAAGGGTAGATTCAGTGGGATTGGTCAATTCAGTGTGGGGGAAAATTTCTCGCTTGGAAGGGTGAAGGGTTTCTCGATTGGTTTGTTAGCTGTGTTTGGAGGGATTAAGGAATTGGAAGCTGTGGATTCGGATGAGGAATTGATGAAGCATGAGAAGGAGAAAATTGGAGAGTATGTTGAGAGTGAGATGTGATTAAAATTTGGGGAAATTGTGAGAGTGAGGAGGTTTATTAGTCATCATCGTGGCTAAATTAAGAAACAGAGCTTGGGTATGTCCTATTTCGGCTCTTACCCACATGGGTTAGTTTATCTGTATTCTATTAATTTTTGATTCTTCTTTCAATTTCTGTTCTTGCTTCTGCCCTTTTATCCTCCTCTCAATCTCTGGTGCCTTTGCTTCTTATGTTTTCTAATACTATGCTATTCAATTTGACTTGTTTTGTTACACTATGCTGTTCAATTTGACTTGCTTTTGCCCTTTTCTGATTCTTCTTAGTTCTTACTTCTTACACAACATTCTCCCGGTACTTGTGGGATTTTGAGAATTGCCATTTCACGTTTGAACTAACCAAATGGTTCACTCTTTTATTGTTGTTATTCCCGTGTCATTGTTTCATTGTTTTGTGATTTTGTTGTGATTGCCTTTGATTTGTTTGGGAATTTTCTGCGCCAATTTGTGTATGGGCTACGCTGGGAAGAATGAAAAAACGCTGGTGCCGTTGCTCTTTTTTTTTTAAAAAAAAAGAGACGGGCAAATGGGCCCTGCCCGTTTTGCCCGTCTATTCTCTGGCCCGTTGGCACCCCCACAGGCCACCCTTACCCGCCCGTTACTCTCCCATATTCCCCAGTTATATGGATTTAATCTGATATTAGATTTTAATAATTGAAGTGGTGAATTCATGCATTCCTGCTAAATGGACATAAAACTTCAATTTAAGTTGAATGTTTTTATTTTATTTGAATTAAATTCAGTAATTAATTTTGCAAAATAGTCCTAAAATAAGGGAAAACGAAATTAGAACAATTTAAGTAAGATTCGAATAATTTAATCATATAATTAATTAGTTTCCAACTAAAAATAGAAAAAAAAATCAATATTTAAATTAAAGATATAGATTAAATTAAGGAATATTATGATGTGCAGGCGGTATCTAAAACATCCTAACTGATCCAACCATATAAAAGGATATCTCCTCCATCATATTATATTTCGTTGGAATGTTGGAATTGTATAAAGCTTATACACTTACCAAAAATTGAAAAAATATTGAGAATGATTTAGCACTAACAATCACGTACATAATGAAATAAAAATAAAAATGACAATTACCGCAAAAGAGAGAGTTAATAATGAACTCAATCAAAGAGAGTTAATAACGACATGATATCTATCTGTATATATATACTAATGGTTTACTATTCCTCACTGCGCAAACGCCAACAAATCATTTGCACTACCCATTTTACGGCTAATTAATTATCGAAAAGGGCATTTGTAAGATTAAGGGTAAAAAATAGATACGTGATTTTGTCAAAAGTTTGCCCAGCACCAAGTATTTTTTTTGGACCAAAAGTAACTCTAAACTTTCAAATTATGCTTAAAAGTCATACTTATAGTTATAGGCCAAAAAATAGCGCATGGTGTTGAACGAAAACTTTTTGAAAAAATTGCATTGATATTTTTTACCATAATTTAACGGTAAATGTGCCTTTAGAGCATAATTTGGGAGTTCATAGTTATTTTTGATAAAAAAGCACTTAGTATTATATGAACTTTTAATAAAATCACATGTGTATTTTTAACCCTCAAAACCCGGTATTTGTATAAAAAATATTGAAATATCTAATTTAATTTTAGATTTTAGTAATTGAAAAGGGACGAATTCATGCATTCATTCTAAGGCCCTGTTTGATACGTGGTATTGAATTTTGAAGGATTGGGATTGGGAGTGGTGGTGGGAGTAGGAGTGAGATTGGGATTGGGATTGTAAATTATGTTTGGTATGGAGTAATATTTGGAGGGACGACTTAAATAGATTTTATTTTATAATTAGTCTTAAATCATTAAAATACCATAATACCCCTAACAATTGTGTATATGATAATTATAATAAAAGATTTGGTAAACTCACTTTCTTTCCAAACTCCTTACTCTCTCAACTCCATCACATACACCCACATATAATAACTTGTGCAAAAAACAAATTAAGTTGCCAATTTCATTAATAGAAACATTTATATTTATTCATTTTCTTAGTTTATTCACTTCATCAAGAACAAAAGAAAAATCCAAAAAATAGAGTTTAAGGATGCGAAGTTTGTTACTGTAGCATGCAAATATGAAAAATATCTAATGAATAATCAATATAAAATATTTAAGACGAGGATAAAAAGTAACTAATACTAAAATCTAAATTATCTATGATATAATTTGACGAATTACTTGAGCTTGTCTCTCTTGAGGCGTAGCATAGAATGCAATCAATAGTCACTCATCAGACATTATCTTGTCCCTCTTGACAAATTTCTCAACATTTTGATTTTGATATTTTATCTTTCTTAAAGAGAACATAATGGGATTTGAATTATATTTTTTTATTAAAAAAATATGAACTAATTCGAGATATTTGCCTTATATATTTATCTTTCTCAACATTTTAATTTTGATATTTTATCTTTCTCAAAGAGAATATAATAGGATTTGAATTATATATATTTTTATTGAAAAAAATCTAATTGCTATTTCATGAGGTCTAGAAAGATAGAGTTTCATTTAAAAAAACTAATCCCTCCTCTTTCCATTCCTAATAGTCACCATCAATTCGGTGAGTAAATGCTCCATACGCAAAACAAATTAAGATATTTTACTCTTTTCGGTCCTAATTATAAGAGTCAGTTAACTTTTTTGGAAAAATTAAGGATGCTAAATACACCACTATGAATTGTTTATATTTGTCATTTTTCATCAAAACTAAGTTATTTTGTTTATAAACTATCATATAATCTAATTACATTTTGCATATTTTAAGATTTAGGGGTTTAATTTGCTTCCTTAATCTCTAAAAAAAAAGTCAACTGGCTCTTATAAATAGGACCGGAAGTAGTATTTTTATTACAAAGGAATTGAAAGTGCAACAACTACTACAAAAACAAAAGACAAACTAGTAAACAGTAGCTACATAAAGGATGGTGAGATTAGATTAACCTGTGAAAGACTATCGTGAGGGAAAACATGCAAAGGGCCGATGAGATTAAATGCACCTGTAAGACCACGACTTTCTCGATTAATGAAGGGTAGATGAGAGTGACGGGGAGGGTTGGTGACGATTTGCGGCAACAGAGATTGATGATTACTTTTAACCTATTGCAAAAATTAAGAGGGGCAATTATGTCTAGTTTTTATTATAATGAGGGATACTTTTGTCTTAACAATTTTCAGTCCCTAGATAGTTTTTGCAGTACCTAGGTGTAGGTGGGTTTGCAACAATCCTACTTATGAGGTACTTCCAATTCCTACTTATCCTTAAGCCCTCCTACCAAACTTTACAAAATGGTCAATCCTTGTACCAACCTTTCAATACTACATACCAAACAGGGCCTAAGGGGGCAGATATATTTTTTTATAAGAAGGGGACACATTTATAAAAATTAGCAAAATAGATGAAATTCTGAATCGTTTAAATAGAGTTGGAATAATCAAATCATAAAATTTAATTTCAAACAATAATATTAAAAAATTAAAAATCAAGGAATTAAATTAAAAAATTAAATATCTATACTGTATCTTATAATTATCTTAATTTATGAAATGAAGATAAATTTCATATTTGGACATACTCTCAAAATAATAAATCCTATATTTTGTATATACATTTTTTTTAATTTGGTATCAGACCCAAGGCATATGATAGATAAATGAATATAAATCCTATATTGGTGACCGGTCTTGGTGGTAGTGGATTGACAAATGACAATGGCGGTTGAGGTCTTGATAAACTCCTCTGTAACTTGTTCCCTGTCCACGGATGATCTCAAGCTTCTTGTAATTAAATCTCAGATAGGTGAGGTAGGACCTTATTTAGAATCTGGCATTTGTTGGATGTTATATACCTTGTCAGTATCACAGAGATGAGCTGCAAACACGACGGAGGCGAAGGCTTTAGGTTTCAGATTTTGAACACATTGGATAGTAAAAAATTCAATGTTCATTGCCTATTAACTCAATTCTACTTCATTTAAAAAACTCAAGGCATAGGCTTTAGGTTTCAGGTTTTAGAACCATTAAGTAGTAAAAAAGTTCAATGTTTACTACCTATTACCTCAATATTGCTTCAATAAAAAAAACTCAATGTTACGATGTGAGGTTTTTTTGATAGATATAATAATTTGGGTTATTCATTTTTTCCCCTTATTTCTTTCATTTTTCTTTATATAAAAATTAATGAACAAAAAATCGGACTGAATCAGGCGGTCGAACTGTGAAACAGCCATAAAACCGGTCCAAGTGAGGCATTAACTCGGGATTGCAGTTGAACTGGTGGAGAGCCAGTTCAACCCGCCCAAAACTGGGCGACCCGGTCAAAACCGGAAGGTTGAACCGGTTCCCCCCTTTTTTTTCAAAATGATTTTTTTTATTTTGTTATAATTCACCTAATTACCAACTTTCACTTCACTTAATTTTAGAAACCAAGAAACTATAATATTTTAAATGCTATTATACTTGCATATGTTTGATATTTAATTGTTATTACTCTTAGTATTTGTATTTTAGTTTGTGGATTGTAGAATAATATTTATTTTCACATGTAATCAACTAATATTTTATATTTTTCCTCTATAGAAATATTGAAATATTCATGTCTGATGAATCATGCATACTTATCTACATTTACATTTTGATATTAGTGATTATAAATATTAATATCAATAAAATTTTATTATTTTAATATAACCGGTCTGACATCGATCCGACCATTAACCCTTGAACCAGTGCCTTGTTCGGTTCGATGTCCGGTCCAGTTTGGTTTTTTGAACCTTGATAAAAACACACACAAACAACACAGGCATAGAGTGATGTCTATGTATAATACACTTCTGTCATTTTGGCACAAGATACTCTCTAAAGAATTGGTTTTTTTAGTAACTCACGCATATTCTTCAAATTAATTAAATATGTAAGTTGTAACATCCCGGAAATTCAAATAATGATTAGTGATAATTTAGGAATTAATTTGGGATGAATTAAGGAATTTGGAGAGTTTTATAAATAAATTCATGAAAATAGAAATATTTTGGGAATTTTTAAAGGCCTAATTTCTTCCTTAATTCGAGAAGCTTAGAGCTAGATAAATTACTTTTGGACCCAAAAGATATTATTATGAGAGAAAATTATTAGCTTGTTATGAAGAAGCCTTTTAGGGATTAAAAGGATAATTTGTGGCCTAAATAAAATATCTTATCTTAATGAATCAGGAGTCTATTAGTATTTTCTATATCATATCTATTTTCTTTTTATTGTTTATTTCATTTTTCTTCTATTCCCTCCCCTTATTCCTCGCCTAACCCGACCCCCCTCCATTCTTCACCATCGTCTTCTTTGAGCCAGGGCGAAGGGAGACGCGCGAGAGAGAGGACGGCCCTCCCCTCCAACCTCCGTCCTTCCATTTCTTTTTCCTTCCTCCCTTCTTCTTGCATTTGAAAACCCAACTCTCCTCTTCTCCCATTCGTCCGCCGTGAGATGGAAGAGACAAGAGAGGGAGAGAACGGCGGTGAGGCCGCCAGAATCAGCCATCGCTCTGTTCCCTCATCTTCATCTCGTTCTTCCCTGTTCCCGTGTATGTGTGTGCGCCTCGTGAGGGAGGAAGAGGGGCTGGGGATGGATTTTTGGCCGGCATTTTGGGCATTTTCTGGCGGGTTTTCAAGTGACTTTGGAGAGCTTATGGAGTTGGGTAATTTTCCCTTCATTCCTTTCTTTTTGTTCTTTATTTTCAATAGAAAACTTCTAGAGTTTGTTTGATTTTCGAATTTCTGGCTTCATTAGGGCAATTGCCTGGTTCTACATGTTTATTTAGACTACCTGATGATTGTAATGTGGTTAATTTAGTTTAATTTGGCCCTATGTGAGATTTTACTTGCTTAAAGTTGAATTAAGCTAAGTTTACGACAAGAAATCCTTTGAATTTGGGCTTTTGAGCTTGATTTATGAATTCTAGAGGGCTATTGGAGTTCAACGATAATGTTGCTTGGGTCATTGAGTTTGATTTAGAGTTTGGTTGAGAAGTGGGATTTTAGGTGTTTTAGAGAGGTAGAGTGTTGCACTTGGGAATATTGAATATGAAAATTGAGTTAGATGAATTAAATGTGGATGTTTGACTATGTTTGAGTAAGGTTGATCAAGAATTTTGTTGTGGAAAAATTATGGAAGAATTTGAGTAATTATAAGAAGTTATGAGGTAGGAAAGCAAGATTAGTGTTCTTGGGATTTATGTTGGTTAAGAATGAATGTTGGTCCTAATATGTTGATAGAGGTTAGTAGGGGATTATGGACGAATGAAATTAGGAATAATTGTAGTGTTTTGGATTTTGAGTAATTCAACAGATTAAATTGGGAATAGGCTAGAGCCATTTGTTTGGCTGTGGGCAATGACAATTTGGTGATGGATTCTTGTATTAATGATTATGTAAGAATGGAGCTAAATTGTGGTTGAGCTAAATTTTAAAGGTATTGTATATAATGATGAATTTTTGGCCTAGGATGGAATTTTGGGGTTTGTGTAGGATGACGAATTGCTAGTGGTTTGGTGGTTTTAATAGGCTTATTAATATCGGTCTATGATTTCAAATGAGTCAAATTGTTGAGATATGTGTTAATGTTATTTTGGGTGTTCAAAGTATTGAAATGCTCGGGATAAGGTAGGTGGATTGAGTTAGATGATGTTTCGGGATGATGTGATAAAGAGACTGGGTTAATTCATTTTAGTAATTGATTACTAAATGATTTGAATTGTTGAGATTGGACAAATTGCAACGGAGAGTTATGGTTACCTTAGGGATGATTATGTGTAATGCAAATAATTATGAGGGGATGGTTGTTTTAAGAGTTCTATGGTATGGTACGGATTGTGGATTTCTAGTTAATGATTGAAAATGCTTTCCCTAAACTTGGTTTGTGAATTGAGGTAAATGAATTAATTAGTTATGTTAAGGAAAAAATGGGTTCTTGATTTAAGAGAAGTTATTGAGGTAGGATATTTGCAATAGGTTTGATATGAGTTTAATTTAACTTAACCAAGCCAGATAAATGTAACAAGATTTCTGGTGTAATTGGGACTCTTATTTGGCTAAGTCCCAAAGTGTAAGGATGATGCTACTTGAAATGTGTCTTGACCTTGTGTGTATGTATGTTGTGGTGATTGTAGACATTGATGGATCGAGCTGGGCTCGAGGACTCTGTGTTCTGGTATTTCCTTTTATTTTTGGGCTATTCCAGGTAACCACTCTCACTTTACTATAATATTGTGGGTGACGTTAGTCAGGATTTTCTAAATCCATTTTTAGTTATGTATGTATTTCCTGAGTTGCATTATGAATCTTCAAATTTACTTTTCTATAAAGTAGCCTGCTGGGTACCTTTAGAAATTATCGCTACTTTTATATAAAGTTTGATATTATATGTAGTATCCTGGCCGGTTCTATCGGTGAACTATGATTACTGGAATAATAAGAAGTGGGGATTTTATGTTGTGTAATATCTGAGATAAATGGTTACTGTGGATCAGATATTGTGTAATATTTGAGATAAATAGTTGTTGTAATTATTACATGACACTACATTGTACCATCGCGCGATGTAACCCTCAGTAGGCCAACCGAGCGGTTATTTATACCGGTCATTCTAATTTTAGACAGAGACCGTCTCCTTGAGTATAGACAAGGAGATCCCCATCCTGATTAGAGATATCGGAGTCCCTATTCTGATTATAGACAGAGGGGAGGATGCCATCCTAATTATAGACAGGGGCACAATGTCACATCACGTTTACTTTTGTCATATATTCTTAAAAGTTGTTACTTCTGTGGTAGTATGGGTTATGGTGCAGATTGATATTCTTGCGATGATATGATTGTATATCCATAGATTACTTTGTTGTGAATTAAATATTTTAAAATGTGGTACCCTTTCGGCGCTCTGCTAACGTACTCATACTCTTATATTGAGTTGAGTTGTGGTTACTGAGACATATTTGTCTCACCCCGTAGTTATTTACATTTTTGCAGGTGATCTTGTATAGACCAGTGCGAAGGGAAAGTGGATGGAGCCAACCGGTTCACATGGAACCGGTGAGTTGGCCGGTAAAGTTATTTTGGAACTATATATTGCCACATATAGGCTTGCATTTGCTTCCGCATGTTTATGTCTTTGATTGATATTAAATTCTGGATGACTGTATCAATATTTGCTTGAATTTGATTTAGTGTACGGGTTTTGTTCAATAACTATGTTAGATGAATCTTTTCTAACATGGTTATGGTGAATGCTTGATTGCTGTGAAGTTAACGTTCTTAAATATGGATTTTTATTAACCATGTTAGGAGGCTCCTTATCTAACATGGTTAAATCAATTGGTAATTGTTAATAAGGTGAACATTTACTATCTATGTTAGAGGAATCTTTTGCTAACATAATTAGGGAAAAATATCCATGATAGTATGATTATATGGTATGTGTTACCCTTTTCTATAATGGATGGATTATCTTATGTTTCTAAGATAAATCTTTTCTAACTATGATAGGGTAATTGTTGTAATCGTATGCAAAAATCTTTTTTCCTATCATAGTTAGTAATGTAATTACGATTAGTTTTGGTTGTTGGTGGTTAGTGTTTAATTATCCATGATAGTATATATGTGGTGTTACATGATTGCTTTTCTATCATGGATAGTGCCGTAATATTATTAAACTCTTTTCTAACTATGATAGGATTGTTGTATTTATATGAAAATTCTTTTCCTATCATAGTTAGGATTAATCTTGGTTAGACGGATTGATTATTGATAATTAGAGTGTATTAGTAAGTTGAATTTTACATAAGTATATTTTTAAAGATACTTTATTGTATTTGAGGGGTCATCAAATAAAAATTTAAATGATGTTGATATTTGAAAATATATTGTTTTGATATATTATGTGGGGATTTCCTTTTATATCGTGAATAATATTTTCAATTCTTATATTTCTAATTTAATAAATAAAAAGGTGCACAATCCAAATCTATTTGAGATTAACAAAGGAACTATGTGAGTGTATTAATAGCAATAGTGCTTTCTTATTGGGAAGGTAATTGTGCAACATATTAATTTTTTAGAATATTAATTTTACCATACTATGTAGGGGTGAGCAATGGGCGGGCTGGGTAGCCCAAACTCTAACCCATCGCCCGCTCATTTAACATTAGATGGGTATGGGCTAGCCCAGACCCGAGCCTCAACCCATTTAAGCCCAAACTAAATGGGTTTGGGTTAAATGGGTTATGGGGAAACCCATTAATCCCTTGACCTATTTTTCTATTATTACAAATTTCTAAATTTCTTATCAAAGTTAAAAATTAAAGCATCACATTAACATATTAAAAGTAACAGCAGGATCCACAACTTCACATCCATATTTACATCATAGTTTGTTGCAAAAAAGAACTTAAATAATTTAAACAAATACTATAATAACATCTTTTTAATGTTTATACTTCAAACTAAAATGGGTGAGCGATGGCATTTTACAATTTTACATTTTTACTTATTGAAATTTGGAGGAATGTCAATAGTCACTGACTCACTCACACTGGACAAAATAAAAATAAATTAAAAAAATATATAAATGGGCAGGTATGGGCAGCCCAAGGGTGTGCCCATCGCCCGCCCATTTAATTTTTAAATGGGCTCGGTTTGCACTCGCCCATCATGGGCTTTAATTGGGCGGGCATTAAATGGGTAAAAATTGCGGGTAGCGGGTTAGCCCATCAGGTTTCGGGTATTTTGCTCAGCCCTAATACTATGTTACATTTAGAAATTCTTTTAAATGGGAAAATGAATCTTAAATTGAAGAAAAATAAAAGTTTGAGTGACAAAAAGTGAATGGGGATTCCTAAGTTTTTCAAAATTAAAATATTATACATTAAAGAGATGCCACGGACTTCATCCAAAAAAAAAGAAGAAGAAGAAGAAAAAAAAAAAAGAGATGCCACGCCGGTGACATGTAGACTTGTATCGAAGAATTACTCTATAATTATTCACTTGACATATTTTCATTGGAGAGAGTACAAATGAGCTCCTACTCGCAAAGCACTCGAAAATTTCTGGTGGAGAAGACACAATACTCAGTGATGGAAATTATTAAGTAAAATATAACTTGAAGTCTAATTAATTTTCCAATTTTCCTTTCAAGATCAGATAGGTTTGCCAGAGGGATAAAAGAATATGAAGTGATGATTATTTGTCTTTTTTTTTGGGCCATCAAAGTGATGATTATTTGTCACCCGAACATTTTAAATAAAACAACACTAACACCAACAAATACCACATGAAGTGAGAAACATAGAAACTGAAATTGTTGATATTGTGTTTGGATTGACTTTTAAAAAAGTGACTTGCATATAAGTCAGATTGTGTAATGACTTTTATGTTTGGATGAGCTGTGAAAAAAATGACTTATAAGTTAATTGAACTTTTGATGCATATTTGGATTGACTTCTTGAAAAGTAAGGTTAAGATGAAAATGATAAAAAAGGACATGAACTTTAGAGAATAATAGAACTAAATTAAAATTATCCATTAAATCTTTAAATTATGATGGTTTTGAGTGAAAAATTAAAATTATATATAAAAAAGGAAATTTTATTACAATTATTTGCAAACAAAATCAAATGGAAATTTAATTAAAATTATTTGCAAACATAATAAAATGGAAACTTAAATAAATATAATTAATAGATAAAAAGTCATATGAATTAGGAATCTTACAAACATAAAGTTTTTTAGCTAAATAATAATACATATAATAATTGAATCATATGCTTACTACAATTTGATCTCTAATTGTATCACGAAGTTGGTTCATTTGTGGTGAAGACATCATTGTGGTTGAATTTGACGATGACGCCTCATGATTTTGTTGTCGATTGTTATGTTAACCATCAACCCCCTCATTTCCAGCTTGTATGAAATCAACATCTGTTTGGGAGTTTTTCTTGATAAAATTATGTATGGCCATTGTTGCACAGACCATGCGGACTAGTGTTGGTAACCCGTATTTGCGCGTTCTTTATAAAATTTTAAACCTATTCTTCCATACCCCAAAAGTCCTTTCTATAGTGCATCTCAAACTTGAATGATAATAATTGAAGGTCTCATTAGGATTTCTGAATCCTGGTTGACTCCTGAACTTTGGAAGGTAATAACGCCCTCGTCTATATGGACCAAGATATCCAACTGGTGTTGGATACCTAGAATCGAACAAATAATATTTTCCTAATGAATGATGAAATAATTTTGTTATTGTCAAAATTAATTAAAATTGAAATACGACATGAAGACAAAATGTCTAATTGAATTGGAATTTTTTAAAATATACCTTCACGTGGATGAGGAAAATTCATTGAAGTCGAAATAGCAATGTGAAACACACGAGCATTATGTGCAATACTTTCCCATCCCAATCACATACAGCCATTACATTCTGTGTAGGGTATCATCCCTTCCTCCCAATATACCGCACGGACTACTTAACCATGCATTTTACGTGAGTTTCATCAATTGCTTCAATTGCATCCTTGAAAAATGGGTAATATCGCCGATCATCCCGTATTTTTGGTGACACTCATGAAACACAGGGTCACATGGTTTGATATTTTTTTGGGCTAGATTAAGGCCTGCCTCTAATACTTTGTAAAAAAGTCTACTTATAGTTTCTCCATATTGTTGAAATCTTGTATGGGACAATTGCATATAGGTCCCAAGTAAGAGAATTAATTTCAGAGAGGTCCCAATGAGTTGTTAATGATAGCTATTAACAACTGCAGTAGCTTTGGTTAACAAGTGAAGGAGTTGTTAATGGACTTGTCTGAAATTAATTCTCTTAATTGGGACCTATTTGCAATTGTCCCATCTTGTATCATCCTATTACATTGTCCATGCCCAACAGTGCAAGAACATGGCAACCATTTCTTTAACTCCAACATACTTAGAACTCTGCAACCCATGCTCAACCAATTTAGAACATTATTTATAGAAAACATATTTTTCACTCTAAGCATTTGATAACATTTAGAGTCGTGCTTTGCCATTATTTCTTGCACCCATAGATGACCTGTTTGCTCATGGTTGTTTCATGGTTCTTTGCACACATATGACGTCACATATTGACACACCAACGTACATACTTCTTCATACTCTGTCAACTCTTCATTTATAAGGGAAATTAGTTGAAACTGTTTATTTTCCTTAATCCCTCTGGCATGAATTGATTGTTCCAAGATACCATAAAATATGGAACATGCTAATTTCATTAAATTATAGTGAGTATCATCATAAAATAATACTATGTTAAACATCCAAACACATAATAAAATGCTTAACTGCCCATTTTATATATCATAAAAAGAAGACATAATCCACAACTTCAAGTTACATGCCTCTAAGTGTCATGAAATATAAAATATAAGCCATAGAAATACATTCATAATTAAAGTGTCATAAAATATGGTTCATGTTAGTAGAGGACTGTTCCCTTTTGGGTTGTATACCATATCTTTCAACCATGATATCAAATAATCCCGATTTTCTTTAAGTGAATAAAATATTTCTCGATTTCCCTTGTCCCTCATAAGTCTAATACATCGGTTTCGAAGGCCCTCGTTAGACGCAATTTCCTCCATAGAAATTAATTCTTTTACAACCTCCATCAATGATGTCTCTTTAATTTCTTTTAATATTGATGCTCTGTCTTTAGATGCATTAGCTACAACACTGACTGCATCAGCAATATGTTTTGATTCTGCAATTTTTTGCTTCTCACCTTTAACAGAACATTCACCAACTTTCCTCTTCTCCCAACTTCTTGAATTGCTAGGACCAGTAGGTGCAGTGTTTGTTGTTATGTTGATATCTGCCAAGTCATCTGTAACTCTTGCACTTGCTCCAATATTAGCCCCAAAGTTCTCTTCTTTGCTGTCCCCTGACCCTTCTTGGTTATCCATGGTGGGTACGTACACATCCTCATGATGTTCCCTATCTATTTGAGGTTGTGTACAAGATGATGAGTACCAACCATCTCTAGATGCCATCACATCCTTGAATATAAAGTTTAACTCCGCTTCAGCAATCAACCCTTTGTGTCTGTACTTTTTGTAACATGGATTCTCCTGCATGCATGCATATACAGGAAACCAAAATTAAAGCTAACATGAAATAATCAAACAACATTCATATTAAATATCACAATTTGAATCATTACAATTAATGTACTTGTATTTTCTGTGCTCACCACTCATCCGATGCAACCATTGTATTTGTGACAGGGTCCCCACCTAGACGAGTCTCTTTAGAAAATAATTCGTCCCAACTCTTCAACTCTTTCCTTAAAATCTCAAACTTATTCTTCAATTGTTTCTTATCATATAATTTCCCAATTCTTTCATTGAATGTTTTATAAAGATTGTTCCATCCTCACACTATAAAAGAGGATGCTCTGCGTTCTTTTGCATATATTTGCTCAATGCATATGTTGATGAAAATCTTTGTTGTCTCAATATCTCATTTTGCTTTACCTTTGTCTTGGTCTATAATTCTATGGCAAAAATTTCAATATAGTGCAATGAATCAACATAACAAGAGCATAACATTCAATGAATTTGAAAAACCAAAAATCCACATTACAAAAACCAAAAACAACCAAAAACTTCGCAAAACCACAAACTTCCCACCCAGTCACACACCAAACTCACATCAACAGAAGAGCAATAACAAACCAAACCGGCAAACAAAAAAAAAAAAAAATAGCAGAAATAAACAGAAGAGCAAGAGCAGGAACAAACTTCCCACCCACGCACCAAACTCATACATCATGATGATCAATGCCTTCAGCAGCTAGTTGATCAATTAGAAGAAAATTAGCAGGGGCAAACAAACCACATCATAATGATTTCAACTTGAAAAATGAAACTTGCCCGCTTTCTATCAATCCTTTTAATGATATAGAATGCACACACCCAACCAGTATAATTCTTCACTGGACTATAAAGATACATGGTTAATATTTCTAGGCTATAGCCTCATCTTTGTACGGGAAAAAAAGACACATGATCAAGAAACTCTCAGCTTCTCAAAATGCCTGAACAAGAAAGGGTGAAGCTAAAGCTTGTCCCATCAGACTAGAATTGAACGAGTCGTACTTATTTAAATAGCATAGCGTGGCCCTTTTTTAGACTCCATGCAATGCACAGGGCTCACATATAGTTGGTATTAAATTTAGAGTATAATAAGACAAGCTCTTGCAGAATATTGGGTTAAGAACTCCTCAATACGTCAAGCAACAAGCACACGAGCATTAGGGTGTATATAAGAATATGAAGCCAGGTCCACCGAATTCACATGATATCATCGGGATAAGTTAATGAGAACACATACACACAAAATAAGAGCAGGCGAAGAGTGGCTCACAAGAATTATAATGAGTAGTGAAAGATATAAAATCCAAATACAGAAGAATAGGCAGGAGGGATCAATTAAAAAAAAAAATTATAACCAACAAATCAATTTGTGTTATCTTGGGTACGTTTGGCCACAAGTAGAAAGCTTAAAATCCCAAAACCCAAAAGGGCAACCTTCTGGCTGTAAGACAGAGTAGCGAGGAGTGAGGGAAACAGAGAGAGATTACTCACTTGCAGGGAGGAGATTCTTGAGTGGAGATTACTCACTTGAAAAGGAGATATGATTCCATCCACTTCAACACAAGCGAACTTGCGTGAACTCTTACTGTTAAAAGAGAGGATTGATTAATGTTATTGTTTACTTTGCTCTCTCACTCACAATGTTGTGTACATGAAGCAAATATAACATCTTTAAACAAATTCAAAAGAAACCATTCTCACTTATGAGATTCGGTCAGTTCACAACTCCACGACTCAAAAATTGCTTATCCCTCTACATTATTGGCCAAATAAAAAATTCGCAGTTTAGTCAGTAACATTAACAAGCTTTTCATTAAGACAGATCACAATACTCTAGTGTCCGCCTACAAAATTTTCGGTTGTGTTCACAGAGCAGAGTAGAGCACACATGAGGTAAAAAAAACCACACATCCACATTGCAAGCAACAGCAAATCAGAAGAGCCCAATAGAGAGCAGATTAGGTGGGCACCAAAGTAGTTACATGTTAAGCTCGGCAAGATAAGGAAAAAAGACCTATAAAGGAAAGAAAAGGAGAGGATTTTCATAACTTCCAAACGGAAAGAAACACACAGATAGGAGGAATGAACAATGCACTCAGCCAAAACCGCAAGGAAAGAAGTCGATAGGAGGAAGAAGAGGGAAGAGAGACACACTCACCATTGGGAACAAGCCAGATGGTCAAACAGGGCCTCAACACCGCCGAATTCAACGCCGCCACTCTGGAGCAATTCGATATTGGATGAAGAAGGAAGGGTAGGTGATGGCGAAGAAGAAGGAAGGGGTGAGAGGAAGGAAGCCGCAGGTGAGAGGAAGGAAGGAAGGTAGCTGAAATTATCAACTTGTGCTTATTTCTACTTATAAACCATAAGAACTTATTTTCACAGGCTCAACCAAACACACCAAAAATGCCTTTTTCCATTTTAAGTTCTTTTGGACCAAAATAAGAACTTATTTGCTCCCAAAAAGTCCAACCAAACACACTTATGCATAATTCCATGAATGCTATAAGATCAACAACTTGCAAATACAAATGGGCAGATAATATATTTTAAGCTAACAGAATCTAAAAGTAAGGCATAAAAGATGCATATATTTGAACAGTTTACGAACATACGGTTCATAATCAAGGTGACATAACTAACTTCATCTAACTGAAATCTTTGGGGCATGACTTTTTGGAGCCTCTCACTACTTCATCATTAAGAAGAGTCATTTCATTAGGGTGGTCACAGTGTTTAAAGAGCCCAAGACGATCTAGCATCACTGTTAGCACTTGGAATTTCTCCATTGCACATATCTACGCTGCATCTATCGCTGTTTGCTCCAACAAATCATTGAAAATGATTTTAGTTTTCGATTCCGTTGACAGAAGCTGAGAGAAAGATATGGTGGTGAAGGAAAAGGGGGAAAATTGTTTTAGTTTAACTTTTGACCCACTTTCTCTTTCCTTAGCCCAAAAATAACTAACCCCTAGGATGCGACAGATTTTAATATATTAATAATAATAATATATTAATATATTTGCTTTTAAAACACAAATTTATGCAAAGTTGGAACAAAATAGTTAAAAATAAGGGGGAAAAAAGAAGAAGAAAAGTTTAATGCGGTGAGTATGGGGATTGGGAATAGGTGCAAATCGGGAATCGATGATGAGCGAAGATCTGGTTGAGTTTTTATGTTTCTGGGAAAGAAGATAGATATGTGAGAGAATAAAACAACTGCCAAAATAACAACACGAAGAAAATAGAAGAGAGAAAAACAAGCTCAGAAAATACATTAAGTTCTCGATCGAAGAAAAAAAAAAAAACAAGAAGATTCAGTGTTTCTAACAACAGATCTAAAAGATGAACACTTGAACACAAAACTGAGCTCATCATCATCATAAAGGGTTTGGATTTGATTAATCATTTCTTGTGCTTATACATTAGAACAGAATAAAGGAAGAAAAGTAAAAAGCTTTACCTTCTCTTCAATATATTTCTATGAGCAGCTTCCCCCTCACCTACTTCTGCTGCTGATACTTGAGCTTTCTGATGAAAAGCATCAAACAGTGAGTGTGTCTATGTAAAAGATGGAGACGGGAAAATGGAGGAAGAAATTAAATAAGCAGATTTAAAGACGAACTAAAAAAAGTGGAAGTCTAGAAGATGTAAGATATCTTGAGAACCGAAAAGAGTTAGGGTGGGGGAGAACAAACTTACACTAACAATCGTTCGGCATTCCTTCTTTTGTTGTGCCGCTGCTCAAATCTGAATCTTTAGCACAGTGTGGGGGAGGAGAATCCGATGAATAATAGTGGAGGAGAACACACTTTAGAGAGTGAGAATGTGAAATAGTAGAGGAGTGCAGGAGTTGGTGAGAAAATAATGACACATGTGAAGGACTTGAGTGTTAAAAACGAGAAAGGAATCACGTGCCTATGGAAGGAAGAAATTTATTTCTTGAGATACGTAAAATATTAATCACAAGGTGATGTTAAGGAGAGAGGGTAAAATAAAAAGAAAGGGTACCCCAATAATTTTCTTTACAGAGCAATGTTGCCCCAGATGAGGGTTAGAGAGCGGTGTTATCCTATAATTTTTTTAAGACCAATGTTGGTCCAAAAGTTTTTTGAAGACCAGATAGATAGATAGTAATGTTGCCCAGAAAAAGTTGAGGACCAATATTGCCTCCGAAGTTTTAAAATATGAGCAGTGTCACCAGTTGATTAACTTTGACCGTTATTTTGACTTCCATACTGCCATCTCATTTTGGAGAGCCACGTCATCATCCAGATTCCTCCCTCTTCTCCTCATCCTCACCAGTCACCACACATCCTCTGCCTCTTCTCCTTTCTGGGACGACGGTAACCCACTCTCTTCATCATCAATGCACAGTGAAAAATGAACAATTTTTGCCTCTTTCATGAGCACTATGAATAATGGTCAACCCAGAAAAATGAACAGGGAATGAGGAAAAAAATCAAACAAAAACAATCACTTGGAACCTATTCAAACAACAGGCAATCTCCAGATTCGGCAATAAAAACTAGGGAAAATTTCATTCAAAACCATTGTAGACAATTAATGTAAAAGAAGGACAAAAAAAATCTGAAATTTTACTGCAGGACCTAGGTCCTTAAATGAAAAAAAAAATTTGTGTGAAAAGACCTAAAAGCCCTTGTGAATTAATTTCAGATAGGGACCTGTTCAAAAGTCTTCTGACGCTGACGCTGACACAACGTACTTCCTTGGCTGACAACGTACTTCCTCGTGCATATGGCGATTTCCTTGTGCATATGGTCATTTCCTTGTTCGTGGCCTGGACATAGCACGTTATAAGGCAAATTAATTACTCCTTGTGCATATGGCGATTTCCTTGTGCATATGGTCATTTCCTTGTGCATATGGTCATTTCCAGGCCACGCACAAGGAAATGACCATATGCACAAGGAAATCGCCATATGCACGAGGAAGTACGTTGTCAGTCAAGGAAGTACGTTGTGTTAGCGTCAGAAGACTTTTGCACAGGTCCCTATCTGAAATTAATTCACAAGGGCTTTTAGGTCTTTTCACACAATTTTTTTTTTCATTTAAGGACCTAGGTCCTGCAGTGAAATTTCAGATTTTTTTTGTCCTTCTTTTACATTAATTGTCTACAGTGGTCCTTGAATGAAATTTCCTCTTTTTTTTTGGTACCAAATTATAAGAGATAATGTAACACCTAAATTTTTACTACTATACTAGAGCATTTTAATTGATTTATAACCATTTTATAAATATCAGAAGCCCAAAACACGAAAAATTTAAAACTTTTTCTCTTCAGACTTTATTCCAACTTCATTTTTGTTGAAATGGACTTTCCAGACAAATTGGAACAACTTAAAACTTTTTATAAGATATAGTGGTTATTAAAGAAATTAAAATTATTCAAATCTACTTAATGTATCTACCCTTTTCTGATAGCGCGTGGGGTTGGGAAGTTAAAAACCCCTTACACTATATTTATATATTTTCTAGATTATATATATTATTTATCTATCTACATATGTCATACTATAATAACATAATAGCTATCTACAGTAATACAAAACATAGCAGGCATTCCTACTTCTTCATACTACCTTATCCTTAAAATCTTATTCCTTTCCCAGCTTCTCCCAATCTGCTATACCACTCTGTTCCTTATTATAAGTCCAACTTAACTACTTCTCACATATCAAGGTGTGGAAGTTATAGTATTAAATATATCATGTTTTCCAACTTTACCCTTATTTAATAATAGGTGTTAAAATAATATTTTATACATTATAACCCTTCTCTCTCATATTCCCTATTTCCAATATAGGGGTAAAATAGTCACAGTAGCATTAATTGATCCCAAACTGGACTTATATTTTGGAACAAAAAAATTGTGGTAGTTGGACTTATAATAAGGAACAGAGTGGCACTTAAAAATGTTTGGGGAGGGGGTGAGATTGGAAATCCCAATAGCAGTTTCTTTCATACACTGTAATTCTCATTAGAGCTGTGAATCAAGGTCGGCCCGGCCCTACATGGTTGGTCTTTCAAGGGCCAGGGCCTTAAAAGGGCTGACCCGAAAAGCCTGGGGTAGTGCAAATATCCCTGTTTTTCAAAGCAGGGCCGGCCCGGCCCGACCAGATTAGCATTTATACATTTTTTTAAATATTTTTCTATAGAAAAAATTAAAGCAAAAAAATCCTTATCGTCAACATAAATATCAATTTTAATTTACAATACAAACACCAACAAGCAACAAACACTAAGAAATTATGAAACAATGATAAATAGGTCCATATTTTTAAATAAGTCACACAAAATATATATTTAACTATAATTAATTATTTTAATAAATATTGTCCATATTTATAAATAAGTCACTCACTAAGAAATTATCAAACAATAATAAATATTGGGAATTATGTATTATGGTTTGTTAGCTTTAATTAATTGTTTTATTTTATAGTTGTTAATTTTTTTAAATATATATATGTGACAGGCTTAAAGGGCAGGCCCTCGGCCCTGCAGGGCCAGCTCTTTGAAGCCCTCAGCCTTATAGGGCCAGTCCATTAAACCCGATTCCCTTTTGAAGCCTCCAAAATCAAAGCCTGACCCTCCAAGGGCCAAGGCCTAAAGGGGCCGAGCCCATCGAATTACCAGCTCTAATTCTAATGCATGCATTGTCATGTATACATTTTATAAACCCGTACAAATATCACAATTACACATACTTCCTACTCTACAAGCTCTACTAGCTATTATTAATAATATGTTTGTTAACTAGCGGATGCTTTACCTGCAGGGTTTCTCGTTATAACATTTAAAGCTACAACGTAACTGATCTAGTAAAGGGGGTGCGACCCACCTAAGCCCTGGAGTACTCCATAAACTCGGAAGTAAAACTTCCATGTAGGAATTAACAAGGTTTATCACCTTTATGCATAATGTAAACTTGCAACAGATATTACAAAATTATACATACAATAATTGTGTCGTGAAATAAACTGCTACCAGACTTTTGGTATCATTTGTAACTTGGTTCTTATCCTTCCGTTCCAAATGCCTCGACGCACCAATCTCACTATCTTTACCTATATTTCCACATAATAAAAAGATAATAAATTAATACCTATGTTTATATATATATATTTATTCAGCGTCTCTCACGAATCCTAAAGTAGTATATATATATGTATATATTTCTACCATTCCCATTTTATGATATATGTCTTAAATCAAATTTTCTAACCTAAACTATCACATTTACAACCATTTACACACACAAACAAACACTCATAAGTATATACCCTTGGCTTCTACTTATTACCAAATCTCAAGAATAGTACAATCAATCAACAATGTAAATCATTTTCAAATCGATTCTTTAAAGGACATTACGAATCATTCATCAACTAATATCAATAATACAAGGCAACAATAAGCACAGTTCCAATGAAGAAAGTGTTCATATTCTTCTATCAAGATTTAATCAGAACTTATACACCCAAAAGTTATTCTCCCCTATCCTATTTGTTCAAGAACCGGTGTATTAATATTAGAGAATCCATTATAGTTTAACAATTTAGTCTTCAAATTTCGCTTTCTATCCTAAAACATATTTTTGTGATTTATTTCAATACATCATCAAAACTTTAGTTCTTTGAATATAAGAGTTAAAACTCAATTACAACTAAATATAAATAAAAATGGAATCTTTGCATTCTAAATCACACAAAGCCTCCCAGATTAGATACTACTGAAGCTATATATGAACCTTCTAAGATTCAGATTATTTTCTAATGCTAATGTATAACGCTTTTACAACTTATTTCATACTTTATAATCTAAGTCACTAATCTTTTCTCTCATTTAGGATCCATTTCTTATCAACATTACAACAAGAAATCATCATAACAGAGAAGAATAAGAAAAGGATCAAAATTAAACCATAAGCAGCCAAACATCACAACAAGAATTAATTACACATAGGAAACAACAAGAAACTTTCAATACTAAATTAAGCACCCTAACATATTTAACCTATTACTCAAAGATCTTTAAATAATTTACGTAGCTAAAATTGCAAATTTATCAATCAATTCTTTCTCCTTAGCCCTAACACAAATACTTCATATAGTCAACCCCTTAAACATCATAACACACACACATTTCCTTGTATTCCTCATTTGCAAGCACATACAACCCTTTACCTTTCATACATACCAATAAAGAAAGGAGAGAAGGAACACAAATCTCTTCCCTTTCATCATGTATCAAACTAAAATTATAGAAGCAAAATAATCAAGTATACATGGCACATTTAAATGGCCTAATACAGAACAAAAAATCGCCTAATTCAAGAGCAAGCAACATAATTTCAGAACTTCAAAACCCAACACAAATATCAATAATTACAACAAGTCCAACTAAAATTAAATATTAAAATTTCCCTCATTCTCCTATTATAACCCAACAGCCAGAACAAAAACAAGGGGACAGAGGGACCAAAATTCTCAAAATTTCCCCCCAAACCCCACGACCAAAACAAGAACAGGGAAGTAAAGAAAATAGAGGGTAACAACCATAACAATACACTTTCTCCTTCACCAACATCAGCAACAAATCACAAAATATACTTCTCTAATGCACTAGAATCAGTAGCATAGGAGAACAAAAAAATTCGAAGGAACAGGGGAAAAACAAGAAATCCAATGGAACAAGGCAGCAAGAAAGAAAAGAAAGTTGAACATTTATTATCTAACATCATCAAATAACTAAAACAAGTAAATTAAATCCTTAACCATTGAGCATAAATTCATCACCATCAGCTATCATCAACGACAATGCTAATCAGGAACAGGGGAAGAAGGAAAATTTTCAAGAAAAATCCCAAGCTACACAATCCATATACAAAGCACATTTATAGCATTAATCTTACTTCTAAGCAAGACTAATTAAGCATTCAAGCTATGATTACACAGAAATCCTCAAGAATAGCGTCGGATGAACAGTACCCGAAACCCAAAGCAAGAGAAATCAAACACCAAATCAGCCTTCCTTTACAAAATCACTTCAAGGATACTCTTATTCAAGTCCTAATTAAGCTCAATTTTCATGGATTTAGAAGCTTCAAAACCTCCCAAAATTCTGAATAAATCCCCCTATTCGCTCAAATCGCACCAGAAAGAGAAGAAAATGGAGGAGAGAGACTCACCCAATACTAACCCAAGCTTTGTGTGTATCTCCGTCGTGTTTTGTCACCAGTCTTCGCCTAGAAAGCCGTCGTCTGCCGTTGAAGCTCATTGAAGACGCAAAGAGGCAAAGAGAACGAGAGAGAGTGATGAACAAAGGGAAGTCAGGGAAGATAGAGGAAAATGAGAAGAAACATGTGGGAAAAGAAGAAATAGGGAGGAAGGGATATTTTAATAGGTTGATTTACCATTTTGCCCCTCATACAATAACTAAAGATATTTTTAACTAGGGGCAGATAGGGTAAAGGTGCAATTTTAGGCATGAACTATTACACCAGGTGCACTCAGCAGAAAAATGAATTTAGCGAACACATTTTGGTAGTGAACAATAAAACTAGGCGCAAATTTAGTAACGTCGTTAGTTGACCGTTAAGTTTGACTACAAAAGTTGATGTGGCAGAACTGAAAATTTTAATTAAGGACTAGTGGTAATTTAAGAAGTGATTTAGTGATCAATTAAGGAGTTTTGAGAGTTTTATAAATAAATTCAAGAAAATGATAGTTTTTTTGGACTTTTAAAGGCCTAATTTCTCCCTTAATTTTGGAAAATTAGAGTTAGAGGAATTATTTTTGGACCCAAAAGGGATTATAGTGGGAGGAAATTCTTAGCCAGTAATGAAGATTTAAGGGATAATTTTTGGCCCAAAGAATATATTCTATTGCGAAGATTTAAGGGCCTAATAGAAAATTCGTTACCTAATCTACTGTATTTTTCTTTAGGCAAAAAACTATTCCTTCAATTCTTAAAAATTTTCTTCATTACTGGCTAAGAATTTCCTCCCACTATAATCTCTTTTGGGTCCAAAAATAATTCCTCTAACTCTAATTTTCCAAAATTAAAGGAGAAACTAGAGCTTTAAAAGTCCAAAAAAACTTTCATTTTCCTGAATTTATTTATAAAACTCTCAAAACTCCTTAATTGATCACAAAATCACTTCTTAAATTACCACCAAATTTAATGGTCAACTAACGATGTTACTAAATTTGCGCCTAGTTTTATTGCTCATTACTAAAATGTGTTCGCTAAATTCATTTTTCTGCTGAGCGCACCTAGCGTAATAGTTCATGCCTAAAATTGCACATTTACCCGGGCAGATATTGTCATTTTTATTTACTCTTTTCCATTATGCCCTTCTTTAAAAATTTTAATTACCATTCCCTTTTCAAATTAATTTTAATTTACTCCAAAAATAATTTATTTAGATATGCTTTAATTTCTAAATTTATTTATAAGGCTTTTTAAAATTTAAATAATACCCCAAGAATCTATATATTCCCTTATTAATTCTTTTTGAAAATTAAGTTTTATCTTATAATTACTACTATATATTCCCTTATTAATTCTTTTTGAAAATTAAGTTTTATCTTATAATTGTTTCTCTTTAATTTGTTTCTTAAAGAAAAAAAGCCTTAAAATTTATTAAAAGTGCCTAAAACATCATGAATTTATTTTTAATGCTTTTTAATATTTTAATAATATCCCCAAAATCTTAACTAATTCCTTATATCTATTTTTTAAATTTTGGGCTGTTACAGGTAACATGCAAAAGTCAAAGTAATAAATATATGTTTTCTATTTCTACCCTTGTATATAAATAAATGTAAGGAGGAAGAAGAAAGTGTGTATAATAAATGAGTTAGGGTAAAAATGAAAAACTTTATTAAACATACCCATAATAAATGATTCCAACATGTTTTATTGATATATGTAAAAATGTTGACTACCTCTTATATTAAGGATCGGAGGAAGTAGCTTTTTCCTAAACCTAGATTTTGAGTCAAAAACCATGGTTTGAAGGGAGAAAGTGGTGCTTTATAATTTCATCTGTTTTAGGCTTTTTTTTTTCTTAAAACCTAGGTTTGGACTCCATATTTAAGTTTCATAAACTGTACCAAATAGGATCCTAATTCCAACATGTTTTATTGATATATGTAAAAATGTTGACTACCTCTATATTAAGGATCGGAGGAAGTAGCTTTTTCCTAAACCTAGATTTTGAGTCAAAAACCATGGTTTGAAGGGAAAAAGTGGTGTTTTATAATTTCATATGTTTTGGGCTTTTTTCTTAAAACCTAGGTTTGGACTCCATATTTAAGTTTCATAAATTGTACCAAATAGGATCCTAATTTGGCCCCTTTTTACGGTGGAGATTTGGCCCCTTACTCAGTAACAAGTAATGCCTCCCCCGCATGATGTGCGGAACATATATATAATAGAAACGCGTAAAGAATTTAATGACAATTATGTGTATTTCAATTAATGAGCACATCTTATATATAAATGCACATAACTATGGATATAAAACCCAATCATTCCATACATCTAGCATCTCACACAATGCTCCCACAACTAACATCTAGCATCTCACAAAAAGGGTTGTCAATATAAAAAAATGCACAACCCTACACAAAAATGACAAGTAAAAATGTGTTCAATCATATACAAAATTGGGATAAAAAAAGGGTAATTTCACACATGAACATTGGTGAGGCTCCTGAATACCTTCCTATAGCGATGCGTAGAGAATTTAATGACAATAATGTGAATTTCAATTAATGAGAGAAAACTACAGGTAAATGAACATAACTTTGAATGAAAAACTTATCCATTCCATGCCCCTCACAACTAACATAAAGCATCACATAAAAAAGTGTGTCAAAAAAACAATTGCATAGCTTACATAAAAATGAAACTTTTGAAGTTGTATTTTTGAAAAGAATACAATAATCCCTCAATCTTAATGAATGAGCTTTTATGGAACAATCCTTGCCTCTACTCTTTTGATTCACAATGCTATGAGTTGTGTAATAATTCTTAGATTTACTAGTACACGGTCATGTAGTTACTATATAGACCTATCCTAAAGGCTGAAAAAATCCCATGATTTGAGGGATCTTAAAGATCTCATTTGAACAAAATCTAAAATAAATGTATAAGGGAAATCAACTTGAGAGTAGGTATTGAGTCTTTAGCAGCCATAACCCCTCAATATCATATATGTGCTTCACCCTCTCAACAATAAAAGTGGACTTTCATTCATGCGAGAGGACCAAACTATGGATTCCTCTTCTCATATCATCATCATCAACAACAATCAACAACAAAAGAAGGTCTAACATTGTGTTGGATGCATCAAAAATTATTTTAAAGTGCTGTATTTACGAAACCTCAAAAAATAATTTGGGATACTAATTACGCTCTAAAATACTTTAAAACATTGATTGCAACTGAAAATAGTTCATGATACTTATTGCACCTTTATTCTTGAATAAACCAATAACATGCAAAGTGTTGAGTATATCTGAAATACATAGAAGCAGAGGTAGGAGAAAGAGGAACAAACGTAATATTATAATGAGGAGTACTACCTAATCCCTATTTTCTTAGCCAAACTATTTAAACCCTATTGTTATTAGCTTTTCTATTATATTTAGGTCATGTTTGGTATGAAGGTTTGAATTTTGATGGATTGGTAATGGGATTGAGATTGGGATTGGGAGTAGGAATGGGAGTGGGAATGTGGATTCAAAATTATGTTTGGTATGGGGTAATGTTTATAGGGAACAATGTCATTAATTTTATTTTATAATATGTTATACATTTAGAAAGACTAAAATAACCCTCATTATAAAAAAAAAATTAAATGAATATGTGATAACCAATTTCTCCATCATGTTCTTCCCTTGACCTTTTTCTGCCATCTAAGGCCCCAGTCTGCCTCCCTCCACCAGATTATCAATTTCATTTTTTTTGGAGTCTTTAATTTATGAAACCCATTTCTCCCATTTACACGAACGTATGCCTTCCTCCACCATATTATCGATTTCATTTTTGGATTCTTCAAAATTTTCTGAAACCCATTTCCCCCATTTACCAATACATACACCTCTGTACAATAGGTGTTTCGCATCCATGCCTGTGTTATTGTTTCTGGTCGTTGTCTTCTTCTTCACCTTCTTTTCTCTGTGAGCTTCTTGAGCTTCATAGTGTGCATCAATGGCATCTTGCTAGGTTCCCAAATATTTGTCAGAGAGTACTCTGTTGCTCGGTTTCTTCATTTGCATTGGGTGATTCATCATAATTCATTCAGTCCAAAATAAATTACTCCCCGGTGGGAGCTTGGTGTCAGTTGCTAGGGACGGTGATTTGGTTGAAAATGGTGCTGATCTGAACTCGAGGAATTATTGCGGGTAGGTGCGATTTTCATCTAGGGTGATGATGGAGTGTGTCATTAAGTAAATTTTTAAAGGGTGTTTTGGTCAATAAATTTCCAATCCCAGCATTGAAATAGCAATACCAGGGGGAGAGGTGGGTTTGCTTATTCCCACATATGTGGGAATGTTCAATGCCAAGGAATACCCAATACTACCTACCAAACAACACAAAATGCTCATTACCTAACCCATTCCCAATCCCTCACCCCCATTCCCGCGTACCAAACGTAGCCTTAGTGTCTTAGCATGGCTTGTCAAGACCTCATGGAGAAATCTTTTGTTAGGATTCACAAAGATTTCTTCAGTAGAAGCCCTAGATGATTTTTAATTCAATGCTCACCCTTATAATTTTATTATAAATAAGTTAATCCCAACAAAATATTTTAAAATACTAAATGTTTCCATATTATGAATAAATTAGTAATTAATCTCCCGCCATATATTTTGAAATACTAAATTATTTGATATTACTCATTCTTTAATATCTTTATTTGTTATTAGTTATTACAATAGGGGTTTCACTTATTTAATTTCGAATATATCCTTATTTGAATTTCCAAACAGTGAACAGTAATAAATACTCCTCACGGCCCTATTTATAAGAGCTCAGCCACCAAATATCGTTTCTTAAGAAAACATGTAAAAGTTAGTTGGGAGCTATATATATGTCTGAAAAATAACTGTTTTTCCAATATTAACCTTATATATGATGAGACTAGAGAGAGAAATGTAAGTAGGAGTACACATACACAATTTTTTTTTTTGGCGACAAACCTGCACACAATTAAATATTAGAGTGGTTAGTGTTTGATAAAGCCAACCACATAACCAAACACCACCAACCCCACAATCATTTTTCACGTCAATTGATATATGTAATAACTCTTGAAATCTCCATTAAATTAAGTTTTCACACAAATCCTTTTATAAATTTTATTGACAAATTTTTTTTAATCCACAGATATATATACACAGATGTATCATGATATGATAACAGGCCTACACAAAATTATGTACTCATTACACATTTTTTTTCATGACTTGTCACATATTATATATGTTAAGTACCAGCAATCAATGAAGAAGGTCTTATTTTTTGAATAAATGTGTCCCTTTTCATAAGCTCATCTTAAAAATTGTTTAAGTAATAAATATACTTTTACCCATTTTACCAATTGACTAATTTCTTTCTTACATGCTCTTTCATCTTTTTTCTTATTAGTATGTGCCCTTTCCAATTTATAAATAAAGGCACATTCGTAAAAGAGCATTAATTTTCAATACATTTTGTTTTTTGCTAACAATTTTCAATACATTTATTATCGGCTAAATTATACAAAACTCTAATGAACTTTGGAGTAGTTGCACATAGCTTCCCTGACATTTCAGAGTTTAAATTTAATCTCCCTAAACTTTTATTTTTTTTCATTATGGAACCCTTACATTTAACTAACCGTTGCTTTTTGACGGAAATTGCTATGTCATATGAATAAGAAGACACATTGCATCCTATATGACATCTTACTTGACATTTTCTTAAGCTAATATTTTTATAAAATGGTAAACATATAATTTTATCATTAAAAGCCTCTAAAAGAATTAACCTCCTTCTCCTCTTGTCTTCTTGATGGCTGGTGGTCGTAATGTACCCTTTCAATTCTTAGAAAACCCTTGGCGCATCTTATATACTGGTCGATTCTGAACATAACGCATATATGCTATTAATTCCCCACATATACATATAAAATGACTGAACATGAGTTGAAACTGGGTTGTTTCTATTGGCATCTTTTTTTTTGCTAGTATTTCGATTCGTATCTCTAATTTTGGCATGAAGACAAAAAGATATTAATATTGGGGAAAATATATTTGTTGATGCCTATGCTTTTTATTATTTAGTTTTGATTTTGGTACCTATGTGTATCGTTAACATAATTAAATGCTTTAATTTCAATTTTTAAACATCATTGGCTTCTATACAAAGGCTAGCAATGCTAATAGAAGAAAGATAGATGAACTAATAATAGTAATTGAGGAAAATTAATGGTTTATTTAGAAGATTAAAAACCATAGGTACCAAAATAAAAAATTAATAAAAGTATAGGTACCAACAAATGGGTTTTTCCTTAATATTTTACATTTTGATTCATGTTCATTTTGCAGCGCAAAACCTTGATAATTGAGGGTTAGTGTCAATCTCCTCTTGTGGGCCCAAAAATGAAAGAGTTAAGAGCCAAAGGCACACGATTAATATTACAACAAAACGCAACTCCCCGTGCGTTGCACGGATTGTATTATTTATTCTAGGTTTTTCTATCTCATTGCGTAGCTGGTGTTGATCATTCTAAATCTTGCTTCTTATTTCTTTGTTGTTATTTTTTTATTTTAAGAAATTAAGAAATTCAACAATTACTTGTATGTATACAAATGAAGATAATTAAATCATACAAAATATTTTGATAATGTAAATATTTGCAAAATTATCACCCCTACACAAAAAATAAAGTACATGTTTAGATATTAGATAACATATTAAAGAAAAACAGTTTTCTCGCAATAATAGAGCAACATGAGTAACAACTCTTTGTCTGTAACACTCAGATTTAATCTTTTCACAACATCTGATTTCCTCTTTTGGTCGAAAAGATTCCCAAAAGCATGTAAAAATCCAATAACATCTGCACAAAACTTGAAATTGTCAAAATTATTATTGTAACTTTAATCTTAATATAGCAATTCACATGGAATCTTTCCCAAATGAGAAAATATATAATTCAAATTCAAAGACCAATCAAATCTTTGCTGTGAGTAGTGTAGTCAGCAATTTCTTTAATGGATACAAAGTTGAAGACATTCCTAGGGACTTTCACATTTGACTCGCAAAAGGTAGAAGAATGGAGAAATAGCTTCCATGAATTAGAAGTTATTTGATAATCTCTTGAATTCGATAAGATCTCAAAGTTTACAAAATGGCAAACTTTGCTCTCTTTCGGGAAGGACATATAGCAATTAATCAAATTTTTTTGAATCACAAATGCCTCAATCATAGAACACTGAAAAAGGGGAATTAAACTATAATTAGTAAATTATATTTGAGAGGTGAAATACAATTTATTTAGGTTGCCAAACAACTAAATTTTATCAAAGAAACACAACTATATTTATTGCTCTAAAATAATTACAAACCTTTTCATCAACCAAAATCTTGCCTATCTTCCAAATCAAATGTGGGGGGCTTTTCTCCGAACAACCCACTTTCTAAGTACACGAGCAACCATCACCCACATATCTTTATCATCATTGACATCCCCAATCATATCATGACGAGTGTTAGATATTTTGGTTTCAAATGGAGAATCAAGAATGGAGCTTGAGAATCTAAATCTGAAATTAGCAAGGAAGAAGGTGCGGGAAGGGCACTTGATAGCTTTTGCGTGCACAAATATTTATAACTAACACCATGAAGGAAGAAGCTAAGGGAAGGGCAATGGATTCCACCATTGGGAAGGGGAAGCATTTACCTGCAAGAAGAATTGGAAGGGATGGCTAGAACGTTCAGAAGGGAAAGGGAAATGTCTAGAGGAATTAGAAGAGATTAAATCATAATCATTATGGCCGGCTTGATTGCATATCCTATTCTATTATTAATTTATTATTAATTTTAATCCTTCATCAAAAATTCACATCAGCTTTCTCACGTAAATGTTAGCTGCCTCACCATAAACTAATAAAACAAAATTAATGAGAGGACGCCCATGTGACTCTTGGAATAAAAGTAAAGTTAAAGGAGTAAATATAGAAATATTAGGAGACAGATAAACATAAATGCTGAGCGGAAAATAAGAAAAATTAAAAGAGTAAATATAGAAATATTAGGAGATAGACAAACATAAATGCTAATGAGTGGAATATAAGTAAATTGAAGGAGTAAATATAGAAATATAAACATAAATACTGAGCGGAATATAAGAAAAATTAAAAGAGTAAATATAGAAATATTAGGAGATAGGCGAACATAAATGTTGATGAGTGGAATATAAGTAAATTGAAGGAGTAAATATAGAAATATTAGGAGTCGGGAAATGTACAAGGAATTGCAATTTAAAGGAAATCAATGTGGTTAAAAACATATAAGGAAATTGATAGCAATTTAAAACTAATGTACATAAATGCTGAGTAGAATATAAGAAAAGGGTAAATATAGAAATATTAGGAGACAGGAGAACATAAATGTTGATGAGTGGAATATAAGTAAAATTGAAAGAGTAAATATAGAGATATTAGGAGTCGGGAAACGTACAAGGAAATGTAATTTAAAGGAAATCAATGTGGTTTAAAACGCATAAGGAAATTGATTGCAATTTAAAATCAATGTGTCAGTTTTTTTTTCACAATAACTCCACCAATCATTTCCTATTCCACTGAAGCCTTTTGTTCATTCTCCATATTTAACGGTAATAGAATTAACATATCTTCACCGTTACTATTCCATTGAAGGCTTTTGTTCATTCTCTATATTTAACGGCAACAGAATCAATAGATCTTTACCGTTACTACAAGATTTAGAAGATATATTGAATTGATGAGCAAATGGAAGGCTTTAGATGTTTCAAGTACTAGGGTTTTCCAAGAAGGAAAGAGTGTGTTGCTGTTTGCAAACGCAAACGGCATGAAGGCAAGGAGGAGGATCTTAATTTTTAGGGTTTTTAATGATAAAATGAAATGTCAATTGTTAAGTTGTTAACCATTTTATAAAAATATTAGCTTAATAGAATGTTAAGTTGGATGTCCCATAAGATGTAAGGGATTTTTAAGTTATATTACGTGTCAATTTCCATTAAAAGGATAACGTTTAGTTAACGGCAAGGGATCTATAATAAAGAAAAAATAAAAGACTAGGGAGGTTAACTTTGAAACTTCAGGGAGGATATGTGAAAGCCACCTAAAGTTGGGGGTTTTACATAATTTAGCCTTTATCATATTATAAGAGGGAGGCATTGAATTTTTTCTTGGGAAAATTAGGGAGAGGAACCAAGGAAAAAAATTAATTACACCTAAGGACCTTTTACCAAAAAATAAAATAAATATATTAAATTACCAAATTAACCCTCCTTATATTTTCTATCCATATCTCAACTGTTTCTTCTTTTAACTAATCAACTGTATCTTAATATTATTTTAATATTAATTGGACGGAAGACGCATAAAGTTAAAATTGTTAAGAGATGTATAAAATTTTAAAAGAAAAATGTTACATTATAATGACAAATGGGAGCCATTCAGTATGGTTTAAAGTTTTGTACAGAGCCCATCCGTCTGTTTATAAGCTTAGTCATATGATTGAATGAATATGAATGCAACAATGAAAAGCAAAATTTCATTTTATAAACAAATATTTAAAAAGAAGAGAAATGTATGTACATGCACACATGAGTGCATAGCTTTAAGTAAATAGTTTTAATTAAAGATATTAATAATATTGTTGTGATCTTCCTAATTGATTGCGTTAGAATTTCTTAGATAAAATAATTACTTACATTTTTTATTTTCAATATCCCTATGACAACAGATATAATGAAATGAAATACTTTTTAAATTTATTAATTAAATTTCAATTTGTACAGGGAGATAACGGGGGGTGAGAGAGAAAGTGGGGGGAGAGAGTCAATTGGCTAGAATAAGAAATATTTGAGATATGAGGAGAAGATATAGGGAGGATTAATATTTTTCCTTATCTCTATCCCTAATTTTCCCTTTTTTAAAAGGTTATTAGGAGTAATTAATATTTTTCCTTGTCCCTATCCCAAATTCCCCCCGCCCTTTTTTTTGGTAAGGTACTTTTCCCTTTTTTCTATCTGGAATGGTGGAACCCAAAGCCCATGTGAAACCCTAGGGGCGTGGCGTGACCAGCAGCAGCTGGAAAGGGGGGAATGGAGAAGTGGATCTATGTTCACGTGTTGAGGTTTGGAGAATCTCTAGAAAAGGATTCAATTGCAGGGCACAGGGATGCTACAAACGACTGGTATGTCATCAAACCAAGAAGCGATGGCGATGGCGGTGACGTTGGTGTTGAAATATCGCGAGTTTTTGAAGACGCAGGTGCGTTGAATCACCCAAACCCTCCTCTTTGCCATACCGGCTGCCAAGTAGTCGGCTCCTCTATTTATGTGATCGGCGGTGCATGCCTCGTGTGCGAGGCAGACTACCTTGGATGCGACTATAAAGATTCCTGTGAGATTCGTTGCATAGACACCCGCAATCCCAAAGATGGTTGGCAGACTTGCTTTACCCTACCAATCTCGGGGATTATAGGTCGTTCTGCTGTTGTTGATGATCACTGGCTCTATGTTTTCCCTACTCACTACCATTCTGAGTGCCGTAATCCTCGTCTTGATCCCGAGTATCCTTGTTTTGCTTTTGACGTTGATGACAGAAAAACAGTAAGAAGAATTCCCCAACCTGGTAGTGTTGTTTATCCCCCCGTTTTTCATCCTGTTTATCCCCAGGCACACTTGTTTCCTATATGAGGGGTGAAGGCATAATCTATGAATTAGATTGCTACAAGAATGATGGCCATGGCGAATGGAGTGTGTATCAGGAGGATTTTCCTTATTCTCCATATGAATTGATGCATTACCCCACTGCTGTGGATGACGGCATCTTTTACCTTTTTAACTTTGTTACAATGAAATTTTTTTCCTATGATCTTCGCAACAAGAAGGAACTTTATGCGGTTACCCTTCCCAAGCTTGGTCTCCATGGTGGTGCAGTGGGAATTATTGTGCTTTCTCAGAACAGGTTCTGTTACCTGTCGAATAAGTTCTATGGTGTCCGTTCAATCAAAATTTTTTACACTAGATTCTCTGTTCATTATCATTCACCTGAATCTGAGCCCTCTGTTGTTATCGAAGAGAGGCAGTCCTTTCCTCTTGCTGGCTGCCGCATACTCAATTATGTGGCTGTGTAAGTTTGCCTTAATGCCTGCACTTCCATTTTATTTCTGAAGTTCACCCAATTTGTTATTTGCTTCATATTCGCATATTCTCTCTTTGTTTTTACATTTTCATGTCTCACACAAATTTTGTTTTTTGGAGTATCCCTTGCCATGATTTTTCCTTATAAACATTTGTTGTTGTACTGTACTACCTCCAGCTGTCCATGCTTCAAGATGACTTTAAAAATCACGTCGTAATTCAACCTAATTACTCCCTCGGGTCCTTAATATAAGACCCGTTTTTTAGAGATTAAGGAAATAAAATAAGTTAGTTAATTATAATAGATGTGATATATTATTATATTACTTATTAGTATCATAACATATGTGACATATTATTAGATTACTTATTAGTTTATAAGTCAAACAAATTAGTTCGAAGAAAAAATTTAGATAAATCAATTTATAAGTGATTTATTTAGTTTTTTTTAGAAATCTTATATTAGGAATTGAAGGGAGTAGTATTTATATATAATTAGCTAATCATTTAGCTTGCTTAATCTTTCTAAATTAAATCGAATGGCACTTAAGCGCCGGGACTACCATTATTTATCAGCTTCCTTTTGCCAAACTTTTCGTTTGTACAAGTCTAAAAAGAGAGATTTGATTTTTTAATTTTGCTTCAATTTGGTCATTCTAGGTGTGTTTGGATTGGCTTCTGAGAAGTGACTTTTTTTTAATATGACTTTTCTAGAAGTAAGATTGGATAAAAGTAAGATTGTGAGAAGTGATTTATGTTTGAATTTGTGATGATAGAAGTGACTTTTTTTTTCAGTCTGACTTTTAGAAACATGTTTGGATGATTATTTTGAAAAGCAAGTTTAGATAAAAAAATTACTAAAAAGGACATTATTGTTATTAAATAATGATATATAACATGCATATATACTTATAGTTTGGAAAGAAAAAGTGAAATTTGAAGTTTTTGAGAATTTTAAAGGCTTAGTTTCTCCCTTATTTTAAAGAAAATAATTTAAAAAAAATTATAATTTTAACTTAAAGAAGGATATTAGGGGAGAAAATAGTTAGAAATTATTATGGTAAAAGTGAAAAGAAAGCCAGAAGTAGCTTCTGGCATCCAATCACGTGATTGCAGTGTATCCAAAACACACTTAGTATATTTGGGATTTGGAAGGTATGTTAGTTAATCTTGGTCCTAAATGTTATTCACTACAAAAAAACCACTGATTACCGACGGATTTCCGGCGGAAATTCCGTCGGTAATTTTTACCGACGGAATTTCGTCGGTAATTTTTAAAAATTAATAAAAAATTAATTATTAATTAAAAAATTACCGACGGAATTCCGTCGGTAATTTCTCTACACAAATTACCGACGGAATTCCGTCGGTAATTTTTTAAAATTAATAAAAAATAAATTATAAATTAAAAAAATTACCGACGGAATTCCGTCGGTAATTTCTCTACACAAATTACCGACGGAATTCCGTCGGTAATTTTTAAAAATTAATAAAAAATAAATTATTAATTAAAAAATTAATTATTAATTTTTAAAAATTACCGATGGAATTCCGTCGGTAATTTTTTAAAATTAATAAAAAATAAATTATTAATTAAAAATGAATTATTTATTTTAATTTATGTTGAAAATATTTTTTATATAAAATAGTTAATAAATTTATTTTATAAATATTAATATATATATTTATTACAAATTTAATTTTGAATTTTTTATTAAGTAATATTATTTATATAAAAATAATATATTTATTAATATGTAAATTATTTATTAATAATTAAATATATTTCATAATGTATTAATTTAAATATAATGTAAAGTATATATAAGATCAAATATAATTATAATGGTGGGAGTTTAATTATAATAGATATAATAGTTTGCAAATAATATCACAAAGTCTTCATAACTCAACTGGTTAAGGCATCAGCACGCGCGCAGGTGGTCGTGGGTTTGAATAGCAACTCAGCCACATTTCAGAGAATTTGAGAGCGCGACACGTGGCGGAGTGCGCCAGCGACACGTGGCGACGTATGAGAGCGACACGTGGCAGGAGGGGGGGGTATGTGTTATAAATAAAAAAATTTTTAAAAAAATTTACCGACGGAATTCCGTCGGTAATTAATTAGCAACGGTGATATTTCCGACGGAATTCCGTCGGTAATCAGTTGTTTTTTTGTAGTGATTTTGTGCATTTTTTTACAAATTGCTCTAATTGATACTTCCTTAACATACAATAATAGTTAAGTTAAAGGGTGGATAGAACTGAGGAAGATAAGTAAGGTGTTTAAGAAAAAAACACGTTATATTTACTAGCTTGACTTAGTTGACTAACATTTTTAACATTTTTTCATTTGCCAAGTTTTGTGCTTGGAGGATAAAATTATAATACTATTGTACATGGTGCTGAATTGTCACATTAGCGATGTACGTGTTTATATATAGCGGTCAATGTTGAGATGGCAATTGCTATTGAAATGATGTTATTGGTTGGTTTCTTGACTTTCTTCCACATATACCTGTACCCCTTTCTATATATGTCCATTGTCGACTGATTTTATTTATATTTACACTTTACAGCGATCCACATGCAGATGTGGCCAAAGGCAGAGTTGATATGGCTAGTGGAGAGAAGACAGTGAAATTGGAGTAATTTA
Organism: Mimosa bimucronata; assembly: GCA_037074515.1. Classification (NCBI taxonomy): domain Eukaryota; kingdom Viridiplantae; phylum Streptophyta; class Magnoliopsida; order Fabales; family Fabaceae; genus Mimosa; species Mimosa bimucronata. The sequence goes on from CM073444.1 coordinate 35,915,133, forward strand.
TAAAGTTGAGCTGTTTATGAGTTATTGGGAAAGTTTAGATGAAATATGTTTGGAAAACTGCATGAACATGTTTATAAAGAAGCAACGTAAGAAGAAAATAAATTATATGATTTGCAAACTTGCAAGCACGTTTTAAAATTTGATAAGGTACTAGTTAGCAGGTTTGAGGTGTTTTGTTTTTTGGTAGAGAAATCTGAGGCAACCTCGTGTAAATGGAGTAGTTGAGATCAAAGGTTACATTCATTCATTCAGAATATTTTAGACATACTTGGAATAGAAATGAGATTAATAATGGTGAAGGAACTAGAGGTGAAGTACTGGTCCGATGTTGATAAAAAAAAAAAGAAGTACTGGTCCGAAGCAGGAAAATAAAAGAGAGGGCATGAGGTTGGTCACCTCATCTGTCATCAATGTCTGGTACAAAAATCACCAGACAGTGATCACATATAAATGTGTTTGTTGTATAGTACGTTACGTTTGAAAAGGATAATAAATGGGCACTGGGCAATTATCAATATAGCACTATATCATTCCCATCCATCTTCATGTATTGCCCACTCTAGGATTCTGACCCCCACATTATCATTCTCTCTACCTTACCTTCATTTCTCTTCCTCATCGCCAAAACAAAAACATATTCAAAATCTTATTACTATATATGTTAATTAAGATTATTACAAGTCTTTCTACTATGACATCTACCTCTTCTTCCGCGTAACGTCACATAATTTTCTTGAGAATTATAGTGTGTTTGTTTAAGACATACATGAACAAAAAACTGCGTTCATAATAAATTGATTATAGACTTAAACCAGACATGGTTTTCTACTACCTCCATTCTTAAATATAGGATCTAATTGACTTTTAAGGAGAATCATAAGAAAGCTAAATAGGTTACTTAAAAATTGATTTTCCTGAATTTTTTCTCTAAACTAGTTTAGTTGATATAAGCTAACATATGATCTAATAATGTACATAATAAAAAAAACCCTCAAATTAGCAAAAAGACAATTTGCTACAACGAATTTCAGAAAGGACAAGTCAGTACAATTGACTGAATTGTCCAAAACCAAATCAAAATGAAAAGTCTAAGATGCCCTTAGATTAAATATTTTTTTAATAAAGGGCCCACCAACCACCACCGGCCTGTGAGTCCCACCACGGCCCAACGTCGGCGGGGGCCAACTTGCCACGTGGCGGCTGGCCCACCTACCACGTGATGCGAGGTGTGGGGCTGCCACGTGACGGGATGGGGGTTAAAAAATGGGACGGAATGAGGGGGTGTGATTCGAATCCACCCTCATGGGCTTGGTAGTAAGCCTTACCACAAAACCACCATGGTACTTTATAATGTATATTACAAATATATATATATATATCCTATCTTTCATTCATTCTTAATATTTTACCAAAATTGTATAAAGGATTACCAAATTCAGAGAAGGGATTACCAGCTTTTGACAACGAATTACCAACATCATCAACAATTTCTTTTCGTTTGCTCCCATAATTGTATAAGGGATTACCAACATGTCTCTATCTATTTACTAACATCACAACTTTACCAACTTCTTTTTGCTTGTTATCAAAATTGGATAATGGTTTATCAACATCGTATAACAGATTACCAACTTTGGATAATGGTTTACCATCATTTATTTATACATTTGTAATTGGCAAGAATGCACAAGAGGGGGGGGGGGTGAATTGTGCTATTTAAAATTTAAACTGAATGAGTCAAGATTTATATTGGTTCAGCCCAAACTCTTGGCCTACGTCCAATTCTCCAACTTTCAGTTGGGCTCCACTAATTCTTCAAGATTCAATCAGGCTTTTGAATGCCTTTACAAGTGATCACTCAGTAAGAACTCTTTCTCACAGATCACTCCCCCTTACAACTTGTAAGAATACAACCCTTCCTCTGGGATCCCACTATCCCAAGAAAATTACTCAACAGATAAGTAATTCAGAAATATAAAGTTTGCTCACACACTTGAGCTGATGTGATTACAGATTGAAGAACAGTTGAGAGAACACAGATTGAAGTGATTGCAGTAGGAAATAGGTAGTTGGATTTCACTTAATGCACTCTACCAACCAATTTCAACTTCAACGCTTTTATAGTCCTTGAAAACTTCTGCCCGTTGAAACAAAGTCTGAGTCTCTGATGTGTGTGATGTGAGACTAAGAGAGAGATGGTATTCTGGACTTTGATGATAATTCTGAGTTTCATTTAATGCTCCGGAGTTGTTTCGATTTGCATTTTCTCTTTCTTTCTCCTCTGTGTTCACCGTATTGTGCCAGAATTTTTTGTACTTGTGTGTAACAGCTCTTGGGTTATGTTTCTTTGTATCTAACGTAAACTGCCCAAAATAGCAACAAGCACACATTGCAATATAAAGCTAGTTAATCATGAGAAAAGAAGCAAATTTGAAAAAATCATCACAAGTAAATCGATTGCAGAATCCTTTAATCGATTGTTGTCTCTGGGTTCCAATCGATTGCCTTTAGATTGGTTCAGATTGCTACCTGCAACACTCGATTGATATGTTAGCTATCGGATAAAAACAAAGAGTGTCAATCGATTGCTTGATTTCCCAATCGATTGTCCCGTGTCAATCGATTGATTAAGTTCCAATCGATTGCATACATCTCGGATTCATAGTAAGTTTCAATCGATTGCTTTTCCAACCAATCGATTGATCGCAGTATGATTACTCAGAGAGCAATTTTGTGCAACAATCGATTGCTCAGTATTCTTATCGATTGATAGTTCCCAATCGATATGCAATCGATATCCCATCGATTGCCGATGTAATTCTCTAATTGATTGCAGGTATGTCCAATCAATTGCTTAACTTAGATTGGAGAAACAACTTTTTCGAAGTATCACTACTACAAAAAACAGAATTCACTTCCCCATTTCACGTCTCTTTTTTGAAAATGAGATGTAAAAAAAAGGCGGTGGCAAAATTGTAAATATGTGAAACACTTTTAACGTCTCTTTTTTAAATATGAGACGTGGATTCTCTGAAAAAAGAGCGCCAAACAAAAAAATGTGGGAAAATATAAGCGGGAAATTACTTTCCACGTCTCACAAAAAATGTGAGACGTGGAAAGTTGTTTTCAACGTCTCACAAAAAATGTGAGACGTTGAAAACTGCTTTCCACGTCTCACATTTTTTGTGACGTGGAAAGTAGGCAAATTTTTTTTTTTTTAAAAAATCTAAAATCTTTCCACGTCTCACAAAAATTGTGAGACGTGGAAAGGAGGTAATTTATAAAAAAAAAATTACCCTGAGCTCTTTCCACGTCTCACAAAAAATGTGAGACGTGGATTCTTGTTAAATAAACGCGCTATATTAAAAAATTGACAAAATAAAAGGGGGGAGAGTGGTACTGATAGTTTTTCACGTCTCACTTTATTTGTGAGACATGGAAAGTAGTTTTTACGTCTCACTTATATTTATCAGACGTAAAAAACTACTTTTCACGTCTCACAAATGAAATGAGATGTGATAAAAATAGCTATCCACGTCTCTTAAATATAAGTGAGACGTAAAAAGTTTTTTTTTACGTCTCACTTATACTTATCAGACGTGATAAGTCCCTCAAACCTCTCACAACTCATTCTCTTTTGATTCCTTTCCCCGTGTCTCTCTGAAAAGCCTCTCAAACCTCTCATTCTCTCCATCTTCGTCTTTGAACCCAGCCACCATTGCCATCGACGGAGGCGATTTCCGGTTGTGTAGAGCTCCGACGGCGTATGCAGGAGTGGTTTCAACCTCAGGTGACTCTCATCTTCTTATTCCTATCCTTTTTTCTTCCGATTTGAGCGAGATTAGAGAGGGAGTGAATTCGGGTTTGGGATTTTAGGGTTTGTTAAATCACTGAAAATGAAGTTTATGCTTCGACTTAAAGATTTTGGGAAACATTTTGAATGGTGGTTCGATGTTTGGCTGATTTCCTTCAAAAGCCCTAAATCTTGTCACTGTAGGGGCGCAATTTGGGGTAAAATCTGGGTAAGTTTGAGTAAACTTGATTAGAAGTAAAGTGGAGTTGATTTTCGCAGTGGTATGTTTAATTTCTGGGGTTTCAAAATTCCTGATGTTTACCTCTGGTGTGTTTAATTTTTTATTCTTGAAGTTCTGGAGTGGTGTGTTTTTTTCCCCCGGAAGATTTGGCTTCTTACGTTTTAGCCTATCTATTAGCGTGTTTGGTTTTATCGTTTGCTTAGTAGGTTTATATCGGTAGAATCAGCTGCTTTTATAACTTAATTAGTTTATATTGGTCTGTTTTGGCTTCTCAGGCTTCTTTTCAGGCTACTACATTCAAAGAGCTTTGTGAGAACATTTCTATCAGTAATAGATCCTTTCACGCCAATGCAGAGCTTTTGGTAGACTTCGTGGCTAACAAGGTTGCTTTTTTTTTGGGGTTAATTTTCCTTTGTTGTTTTGTTTTGTTATCTCTATCACGTGCCTGTGTTCACTGATTGCTTAATTTGTTTTTTCTACAAAAGATGAATAATGCTTGGATTAGATTGGAAAAAGCACCAGAAGGAAGTCTTACAAATAAGGTTCATGGGTAAGTGTTGCAGTTTAGATGTTGCATTAAGGTTGCAGATGTTGTTTAAATTCTTTGTTAATGATTGGAATTTTTTGGCTTCTTGTAGGTTGGGCTTACGGCTTTTGTCACGAGTTAAGCCATCTGAGATATTTTTAAGATCTATAACTAAGGAAGTTATCGGGCTGAAGTGATTTACCCTTCTAGGTCGGTGCCTTGGTGATCTATTAAGTTATTTCTAGGTTGTTACTTGGGATATAATTCCTTCTTGTAGTTTCTACTTATTTGTTTATGAGGAAGTAGAAAACTTAGATGTAGGTTTGCTTCTTTAAGGTCTCATATTAGTTAACTATTATTTTGACAGTTTGGATGCTCGACTTGTTCGCCGAAGTCTAAGACATGTGGCCACTTGTGGTTCTTACAATTTAGAAATGGAGTTGATGTTACCTATTCCTAAACTACTTTTGCACTGTATTTTGAATATAATGCAAGGGCACCTGAACTTAGGTGGTCCGATGTGTGTGTGCAAGAGTAATGGAAGGCGTATAATTCTCTTAACTGAGCATCTTATTAATCTGTGTGGCTGAGGTAGCACACGGGCATCTATTATATTGTTCTGATGAGGGAATTCTTTCTACCAGCCCTGAATAAACATAGAATGTAAATCCATAATTGTTCAAGCAGATTATCTGCCTTTTACATACTTATTATTCTTTGCCATACTGTCAACTGATGGCTCTATTTTCTCAATTACTCTACCCTTCTGTCAGGGTATGCTAAGTGGTAGAATGAAAGAGGAAATGGATTGAAGTTTTATAGGCTTATTTTCTCAATTACTCTGACTCTTGTATAGTTTTAGCAAATGGATTGAAATTTTATACGCTTATTTGAAATATCTTCTTATGCCTCTTTGATTATCATATTGACAAGTTATTTTATATTTACAGAGGAACGATCATCCACAAAAAGTTTTTATATGGTTCAATTTCACTGCTTCCACTGACCTCTTCCTTCCTTTGCCGTATGTATGTGTTTTGTATTTTGTACTATCAATAGTATTTCTACTCTACAAGTGGTTCAATATTGTTCATATTTCTCTTCTAAAAGTTATTCATTTTTCCTCAGAAGCCTCAATCACATTTTCTTGATATGCCTCTCTTTTTATTTAATTACTATTGGGCTGCCTTATTTCTAGTAAAGATAACCATTCTTGGGTGCATATGCATTATTCTGTATCACATGGGTTCTATAATGTACAGTGTTTTGCTTTAAGTTTTTTTTAACAAGAAGGTGAATGATTATTTTTTGTTGCCTGGCTTGCCTTGCAGGTTTCAAATGGTGCAGTCGGTCATTATCTATTAGGACCCATTTATAGGTTGATGTGCCTCATCTATCTTATCAACTGTCAATATTTTTGTTTGAATCATCCTTTAACTTCTGTGTGAAAGGAAGTAACTTGTTTCTCTAATGGTAATATATTTCTCACATTCATACCTGGTAGTAAATTATTTGGGAAAGAAGAATCTCTAGCCTTTTTTATGGAAAAAGGGCTTTTAATTCAAGCAAAGGTAGTGTCAAAGTAATTCGTATGGACAAATTTTTGTTGAAGATTGGATTATGTTTTGGTTGTACTTGGTAGTAGTGCAAGTTAGTTATGTACCATGTCATATGATCTTAATATATGTTGCCATTTTTTGTTCTATATACAATAAGTTCTCAAATACTTTTCTTTATCCAGTGGATTTTTGCCACAGTTGTTCAATACTTGATGCTTATAAAATTATGGTGTTTGTTATCTTTTACATTAATTGAATTCAAGTTCTTTTATCATTACAGCTCAAATCTGTCTATGATCTTTAGTTAGAAGAAGATTTCAGATCTATCATAACCGTTATCTTTTTGCCACAGCTCAAATTGTTATCTTTTTGCCACAGTAGAATTGTTATGTCAATTGCTATTTTAATCTTGTGCAATTTATATGTCCTTTCTAATACTGCTTAAATGAAACCTTCATTGTTTGAAATCACCTTTTGGCAGGTGCCTTCAGAGCAGTATCTTTTAGACAATGTTGTGAAGAATATTAGTGGAGAGTTTGTTAGGTACTTCTCCTCACGTCTTCCTGATGTAAGCTAGTTTATAATGCATTATCATTTGTATTTGTGAAATATTTTAGGATCAAAGTTGTATTATAACATTTTTGTAATATTAGTTTGGCTATAAATAATAAAACTAGTTCAATTTTTTCATTTTAAGTGTTATATTTCTATTATTTCGATAAATTATTGGGGTTTTTTTTGGATTGGGGTTAATTAACCTAATTAAAAAAATATTTTTTTTTTAAAAAAAACTTTCTACGTCTCTTATTTGAATAAGAGACGGGGAAAGTATTTTCCACGTCTCACATTCAAAAAGGAGACGTGGCACTTGGGCTAAAGAGTTAGATGAGTTTGAAACCTTGTAATGCACCCGATATGTTAAGGTAGCAGGTATAGATCCCTGTTTCATGTTTAAACCATGTTAATTTAACAATCCCCAAACTATTATGTGGAATGACGTTGAGTTACCTGAAGATTTGACTTTAGAAAAGGCTTCAAAACCTGCTCCTTGTCCAATAAATCAAGTAAGCAAAGTCACCCAAACAACTGATGGGACTGTTAAATTATCATTTGAAAGACCTAGAAGGTCTTGCTCTTTCAGTGTTAGATCTGCTTCCTTATACGAAGACTGTAGATCCAATATAGAACCAGCAAGGCATTCTTGTTCGTTTTCTAAACCTCCGTCTGTCATTTATATGCCAGCACCCCCTTCAACAACTCCCAGAAATATTCCTCCTCAAACCAATGTCCTAATCCAGGGAGTCGATAATTCGTCAAACATTCCTCAAACTAGTTATGAAAGAGCTGAAGACTCACTACCACCACAATCTCCAACTTATTCATCCATGAATGTAGGAGAACCTTATGAAAGTGTGCCTCTCAACGACGGTGAAAACTTTCAACCCATCAATGTTTTAGAAAAACAGTTCTCTATTGATAAACAAACCCTTAGAGAAGAATTTTATTCTACAGATAACCAACTTCAGAGAAAATGGTTTTTTCAAAACTTTAAAGGATCCAACAGACAAAATATCCAAAATAAATTTTACCGATTTCTTGAAAACATCCAAGAAAACATCCCATTCTTCGACTGGTTTAATGCTTACGCCCAAACCAACAACATTAAATATCCTTTTACAAACAAAATAAACATGACCAAAAGGGAATGGAAATCCCCAGACGGCTCAACAATTTCATCTAAATTTCCTCCTCCCAAAACAGTACAAATTCCCAAATTAACAGATGACCAAAATAACCCTATACTTGCTGCACCCTTCAAATATAAAAATTTAAAAATCCCAATTGACCCTATCGATATAAAAAATATCTTAGAACAAAATAATTATACTAATCAATACCTCCAAACTTTAGGGGATTATGTGATCCAAAAAACAGCTCCTCTGCTTGACCCCAGTAAATCACCAGTCTCTAAATTAGAGGCCCCACTCTTTAAACCATTCCAACTTAGCTCAAAGATTAAGTCAGAATTCTTAAATAACAGAGCTGATTTATTAAAACAAGTTGAGTATAAGATTAGCCAACTCCAGTCCACAGTTGTCCCCGATACACCTCAAACTCAAACATCCTCATCCTCAAAAAATGTAATGAATATTGAAAAAGACTCTGACACAGAATCTAAACTTTCAGAATCAGCCCCACTTCAAATCAATAATCAAAATTGGAAAAAACCTTCTAAACTTTATTATTCCCGAGCTTCGCCTCCTGATATTTTATTAGAAGAAAGATTAAATCAGAATTTTAAATCATTTAGTGCTGATCATATTTATGAATGGAACATAGATGGTCAAAGTGAAACAAACATATTACAGATTCTTCAGCAAATGACAATGGTAAGTACGGCATACCAAACCCAAAACAATGCCTCAGATGAATCCATTACCAACCTATTAGTGGCTGGATTTTCCGGACAACTAAAAGGCTGGTGGGACAATTATCTCTCCCCTGAGGACAAACTTGCCATATTTACCTCTGTAAAAACTGAAGCAGATGGAACACCCATAACATCTGATGGATGTTCTATTCCTGATTCTGTAAACACTTTGATTTTTACAATTATTAAACATTTTATTGGAGATCCATCTATTTGGAAAGACAGATCAGCAGAACTCCTCTCAAATCTTAAGTGCAGAACTCTATCCGATTTTCGTTGGTATAGAGATAACTTTTTACAACGAGTACTCACAAGAGATGATGCCAATCAACCATTTTGGAAAGAAAAATTCCTAGCTGGATTACCTAAATCTTTGGGTGATAAAGTTAGAGAAAAGCTTCGAAACCAACATGATGGCAACATCCCTTATGAATGCTTAAGTTATGGACAATTGATTTCTTATGTCCAAAAAACTGCTCTTAAAATTTGTCAGGATGACAAAATTCAAAAACAACTTGCCAAAGAAAAGGCTACAAGGAGTAAAGAGCTGAGCACATTCTGTGAACAGTTCGGCTTTCCTGCTTGTAAAAAATCTAAGCCATCTAAACCAAGGCAGTTTAGAACTGACAAACCAACCTACCATAAGTATAAACAAAAAACAACCCCTAGGTGGCCACACAAAGAGTCTAGATCGCCACACAAAGAGTCTAGATCTAAACCAAAAAATGATCCTTCTCAAAATAAAATAAAATGTTTTAAATGTGGCAAACAAGGGCACATTTCAAAATACTGTCGTTTGACTCGCAAACTTAACAAGATTAGGAATATTGACCAACCAATCCTTGATCAAATTAATAATCTTTTACTAGAATCTGAGATAGATGATACCAAAAGCTCTTCAGAGGATCTAAACAATATCCAAGACGATGACATTGAAGAATCATCCACTTCTTCTATTAATGTCATTACTAAAGAACAAGATTTACTCCTTGACATTATCACTAAACTTCCTGATAATGAAAAGGGCGAATACTTGTTTAAATTTAAAGAACTTCTCAATGAAAACCTGAGTTCTTTCAAAAATAAACCATCTTTAATCTCGAATAAATATGATTTAACAGAAACCATAAACCGATTCAAACATTCTGTTAAACCTGCCACCATACAAGACCTCCAGCATGAGATCCATAATCTCAAGGCTGAGGTCTCTTATATTAAACTTCAACAAGAAACACATGCAGCTGCAATATCCCAAATCCAAGATATCCAGCTTGAATCCCATAAACCAAATGAACAACAAGCTCTTTCAGGTCATGAAACTGATGACCATGATGAAACATTTATTAACTTAATTTCTAAAGTATTAATCCCAAAATTTCATATCCTTGCTAAAATCATTATCAATGACGAATTTATCCTAGAACAACCTGTTTTGTTTGATACAGGAGCAGCTTCTAATTGTTTTAATGAAGGCATTGTTCCCACCAAATATTATGAAAAAACAACTGAGAGATTTAGTGGCGTAGCACAAACACCCCTAGATGTTAAATATAAAATTACAAATGTTGTTATTGAAAATAATGGATTTCGTGTTCAACAACCATTCATATTAGCTAAAAATATGGGGAACCAAATCATCTTAGGACAACCCTTTGCTGGTTCCATATTCCCATATCTAACTAGTCAGGATGGAATATCCTTTGAGCACTTAGGGAAAACAATTGCATTCCCTTTTACACAAAAACCTAGAATAAAAGAGTTAAATCTTCTTTCTTCAAAACAACAGCAAATAAACTTTTTAAGAGAAGACATTTCTTTTAAACAAATTGAAACACAGCTAGCTCAGCCACAAGTTAAACAACGAATTCAAGACTGCTTAGATAAAATCCACCAAAATATTTGCTCGGATCTACCTAATGCTTTCTGGAATCGTAAAAAACATGTTGTTGATTTGCCCTATGAAACAAATTTCTTGGAAACTCAAATCCCAACAAAATCAAGACCTATCCAGATGACTTCTGAACTTCTTGAAACTTGTAAAAAAGAAATTCAAGAACTTTTAAATAAAAAATTAATTAGTAAATCTAGGAGTCCATGGTCTTGTGCTGCTTTCTATGTTAATAAAAATGCTGAACTAGAACGAGGAGCCCCAAGACTTGTCATCAACTATAAACCTTTGAATGATGCTTTAAGATGGATTAGATACCCAATTCCTAATAAATCTGATCTCTTAAAATGATTATATTCTGCAAAAATCTTTTCAAAATTTGACATGAAATCTGGATTTTGGCAGGTCCAAATCTCTCAAAAAGATAGGTATAAAACTGCTTTCACTGTTCCGTTTGGACAGTATGAGTGGAATGTTATGCCTTTTGGGTTGAAAAATGCACCTTCTGAATTCCAGAGAATTATGAATGAGATCTTTAATGACTATAGCCAGTTCATCATTGTTTATATTGATGATGTATTGATCTATTCTCATTCAATTGATCAACATTTTAAACATATAAATTGTTTTATGAAAGTTGTAGAAACAAACGGATTGGTAGTTTCTAAACCAAAAATTTCTATTTTCCAAACTAAGATCAGGTTTCTTGGGCATTGGATCCACCAGGGGTCCATCACCCCCATCGATAGAGCCATTCAATTTGCTGACAAGTTTCCTAACCAAATCCTTGAGAAAACACAACTTCAAAGATTTTTAGGATGTTTAAATTATGTTGCTGACTTTATCCCCCATTTAAGCAACTTTCTTAAACCGCTCCATCAGCGTCTTAAACAAAACCCTCCTCCATGGACAGACGTCCATTCCAATATTGTCAAACAAATTAAACTCCAGGTTAAGCAACTTCCTTGTCTTAGCCTTCCTGACCCTTCTTCTTTCAAAATTGTTGAGACTGATGCCTCTGATATAGGATATGGTGGCATCCTTAAACAACGAGTAGACAATCACGAAAAAATTGTCTCTTTCACTTCTAAACATTGGAATAGTACCCAACAAAACTATTCCACCATAAAAAAGGAGATACTGGCAATTGTTTTGTGCATTTCCAAATTTCAATCTGATCTTCTAAACCAAAAATTTCTTGTGCGTATTGATTGTAAATCAGCAAAAGATGTTTTGCAAAAAGATGTTAAAAATCTTGCATCAAAACAAGTTTTTGCTCGCTGGCAAGCCATCTTAAGTATCTTTGATTTTGATATTGAATTTATTAAAGGCGCTTCTAATTCTCTTCCAGATTTTCTTACCCGTGAGTTTTTACAGGGTAGATAAGCCTAATCAACCAGACATGCCCAAAAAGAAAAAAGCCTCAAATGACAAGGCCAAAGAGCCATCAGAAGATAAACAATTAAGCATCTTCCAAGATGCCCAAAACCAAGATTGTTCTAGCCAAGAGCTGGAAGAATTTATTAAACAAATCTTGCAACAACATAGATCCCAAACTCAAGGATCTCCACAGTTGCAGCAATCTAAACCGGAGTCATCCACTCCATCTGGGTCATCAACCCAAAAACTTAAACAGGAGTCATCTACTCCTTCTGGGTCATCAACCCAAAAAACCCAAAACCAAACCTCTCCTAAACAAACAGTTGACTCATATGCTCTGGCCTACACCCAAAAACAGATTCCACAAACCACGTGGGGCCACATAGTCACTAAAAATGTACGACCTCTCACTAAAGATAAACAAGCTCTCATACCCCAAGAGATCATAACTAAACAACAATATGATCTATCCAACCCTCAGCCTAACCAGGTAACAATTGCATCCTCTTCAAAGGCAATTGTTCCCCATACTCCTGTGCTATCCAACACACAGGATAGCACTCCCTTTCTCAAAAAATCCAAAACCAAACGAAACATCATTCAGGTAGAACCCGAATGGTTCCATCCCAACCCAAATCAAGTAGCTGCAAATATCTTTCCTTCTGGGATGCATTTTAAACCTTCAGCTATCCCAAAAACAAGAGAGTACTATGAACTAATTCTAGTTCATTCTGGATCTGTCGAGATCAAACATACCTCAGATAGAAAGAATGACAATGAATTAGCTTTCACAAGAATCCAAATTTTAAACATTCTTACTCCATCTCAATGGGGGCAAGATTTATACAGACCAAAAAACTTTGGAATCAATTATTTTCCCGATGGATATAATTATTGGGATTATGTTGATGCTTGGTCTAATGTTTTTTGGTACCAAAACTCTGGATTTTCTCATACTTGGTTCATCTATTTTAAAAAGGGTAACCAGTATCAATTTCCTCATTGGTTTTTTCACTGGTGGGAATTTTTTGGTCCGTTACCTGAAATATTTCCACCTGAAGTTGTTAAAGCTTTTGAATTATTTAAACAAAAATTCAACTGTGATGATCCCTTTCCTTTGGATCTTCATTATTGTTCTAAACTCTCTGTTTCATGGATTTTCTCCTGGAAATATGAATGCATGAAGATCAATGAAACATCAAACCTCATGCCTGTCCTACAGCGAGTACCTTACTCCAGATGGTGGACAAAATTCCAAATTCCAAGAGTCGACTCTGATGCAGTAGAAAGGTGGTTTCAAGAAAATCCCCAATTCCTTTGCATGACAGAACAAAGCAAATTCCTTCACCAAAAATCAAGGATCGCTTCTCTTCTATCATCAACAGCGGATAAAACAAGTCTTGTAAACCAATTAACAGTACTGCTCCAGACACTCCGGGAACAAGATGCTCAACCCTCCCCTAGTCAAATCATTTCCCAGTCTACTTCAGAAGCCCAGGAAGAAGACGATTATGAGGTGGACTTAGGAGAGGACTGAAACATTCTGACACATTGTAAACAAGCACATGTAAAACACTGAACACTGTAGTATCACTGTAGTACACTGTGCACTTAAACTGACCGGAACTGTTCAAACAAGTATCCAGTTTCCAGGTCATAAACACTGTTCAAGGGTCTATATAAGACATGCTCAGCACCTAAAGAAGGGCAGAACTTATTTTTAGATCCGAATAGCCATTGTAGAGAGAGAGAGACTTAGAGAGAGAAGCTCTGAGTGCTCTGAGAATCTCTTCCCTTCCCTTTCCTTCTACTTCCTTTGTTTCATTTCTTTGTAAGTTTCATGTTTTATTAAATAAAGCTTTATATTTCCCAGTTATCTTATTACTTTCTGCATCATATCCTTACCTCTTCTGGGAATCAAGGAGGCTGTTACAATGAACTAGCTTGGCAGGTTCTACCGCCTCAGTTCATACGCCCTTTGATTCTTACAGAACACCCCCTTCTGCATCTGCATAGTTATTTATGTTTTAAAGAAGTGCTACTTCTGCTCTACTTCCTTTTCTTTTTCCTACTCGTGATCCTCCGCGCCCTTCGGGACTCGCTCCCCCTACTTGGTATCAGTTTAAGTTTTAGTTTTAACACTTCACGGACTTGTTCGTCTTTTAATTCGACCATCCTATCTGGATAGCAGTTAAAATAGACTGGACCATTGTGGAGACCAAACTCAGCTGCGGCTAGCAGTGAATCTGAAAAGTCATTATGCCTGTTATCTAATAGACACACTAGGGCTGAAACGTTTAAACCTTTTCGAATTAGGGGTTTAATGGCCACTTGTACACTTCCCACGTGTAAAAAGTTCCATTTTTTCTTATGTCTTTCAATGGATTTTTGAGAAAGGAGATAAAAATCGTGTTTATCAGGGTGGACAGAGACTGACTCTTCAACAGTTCTAACTATATGGTTAGAAGCAGAAAACCAGCTTTTATCTTGTTGTTTATAGAGTGTGTTTAAAGCTATTGGGGGTAACACCCAATCATCAATATGTTGGTTTATGTTTTCAAAAGAAATTTCTTCTTTAAAAATATGTTTAGAAGTTTTTGAGGAGGTTTCTTCGTGATTTGAGGTGTCTATGGGAATAGAAGAAGAACTACTACAACCATGACGAGAAGAAAACGAGCGAAATAAAAAGGACATAGTGAAAAGAGGAAGGTGTAAAGAAAGCAGGATATAAGAATGATCAGAAGAAAGTAAGCAAGAGAAGGAAAGCACGGAGTAAAAAGTCAGAGATACATACTCCCATTCCTTAGTATCTTCACCTTCCGGATCTGTAGTGGTGTGATGATTAAATTGATTTTGCTTCTATGAATTAGATACCTGCCTAGGAGATTAAATATGATACTTAAAGACTGTAAATAAGGTAGTTATGCTCTAGCCAAAAGATAGTGTCTCGGCTATTATACACTACTGCGTGAGGTAACCGCCTGCCTAACTCTTGGACTTATGGCCTAAAAACGTCTCACGGAAGGACTCATGTATAATAACAAAGAACTATAATATAAGGCTATGTGAGCAGAAAAACTCTTTTTTTTTGTTTTTTTTAGCAGAGATCTAATAGCATAGAAGAAAAATCAATCTAATTAACACATCTCTACTTCACCTTCCGGCTCTACTTCTACCTGAATGTGAGACGTGGAAAGTTCTGTAGCCACTTTTCACGTCTCATTTTTTAATGTGAGACGTGGAAAGTGGGGACTTTCAACATCTCATTTTTGAATGTGAGATGTGAAAAGTGGGGACTTTCCACGTCTCATATTTAAAATGAGACATGGAAAGTTCTAACTTTCTACATCTCCCTTATCTACGTCCCACCAAAAAGAGAAGTGAAAAGTCCAAAAAAAGAGACGTGAAAAGTGTTTTCTGTAGTAGTGTATTTCTCTAAGTTAAGTTCTCATGATCCTATAGCCTAAGTTATGTTTGGTTATCATCAAAATATAGGGTTCAACACCATTTACCAACTTCCTAACATTACCAATTTCTTTTTGGTTGTTCCCAGAATTGTATAAAGAATTACCGAATTCGGATAAGGGATTACCAACTTTGGATAATGGATTACCAACATGCTTTTATCCAATTACCAACTTCATTACTAACTTCTTTTTGTTTGTTTCCAGAATTGTATAAGGGATCACCAAATTCGAATAGATAATTATTGAAAAGGGTATTTGCATTCTTGATTAATCTCTTGCCATTACTTCATTTCACTATGATTGTTAGCTTGAGTTCTTTGATTGATAGGATTAACACTTATGCTTTGAACATATTGAAATTCTCCTTCATGTCAATACTTCCATTGAATTGAAAAAGTTTTATTGTCTTTGTCCGGGAGTACAAAGGTTTAAGTGTAGGGGAGTTGAAAAATCCCAAGATTTGCACATATTTCATATCATTTTAGAGGTATTTTATCATGTTATTTGGGCATTAATAAATATCCTGTGAAGAAATTAGGTTCTAGAGTAATTACATGTACTTAATAGTAAAAAGGGCATTTTTGGAATGTTTTTGTGAATACTGTTGATTTAACTGATTATTTGGAGCTATTCATATTTCTTGAGGTTATTTTATATTGTAGAAACCTTGAAGAGGGGAGAAATTGGGGCAAGAAGCTGAAAATCCAAGAAAACGAAGACAAAATACAAGTTTTTGGACAAATTGTGAAAATTACAGAAAATTCGCAAAACTTTCTGAAAATTTGCAGAATGGTCCCTCCTCGCCGTGGTACCCCACAGTGAGGTCCAAAAATTTGCATCATTCCTGGCCTTGGCCGTGGCATCCCACAGCGAGGCCCCGATTCTGCAGCACACCAGACTATTTTGGGGCCGAACCGGATCCAATTAATCACCCACCACTTGGCTCGATTTCAGGGGGCATTAGGCACGAAATTGCAGCCACTTAGGACAGATTGGACGCCACCAAAACCCTAGTTCCTCATTCTCTCTCAACTAGGGGTGAGCAAAATCGAACTGAATGCATTTCATTTTTTCGGTTTTCAGTTTTTTTTTCATTTTTTGTTTTCGGTGTTTTAGGTTTCGGTTTGAAACCGAAAAACCGAAAAAAATAATTCTATTAAAAAAATTCTAGAATTTTTATTTAAAAATAGGATAACAAGTAAGTCTAAACAAATATCTCAAAATCCAAACAAATAAAATATGCTTTCTAAGAAAAATAAACACTTTTTAAACATGTGAAATTAGGGGGAAAAAGCACAGAATGTTTATTAATAACAGAATGTGCTTTGAAAGTTAAAGAACCAATTTAATATTGTTATGTTTAAGCATAATTTTTTTGTTTTGGACATACTGAATTAATAGTTTAGTTGATTTAGACAAGATATTGAATTTGTATAACTATTCATATATATTGAATCAATTAAGGGCTTTAATTCCTTTCAACTAAATATGACTTTTGTCGTTATAATTTCTTATTAATTTGGGAATTTATCAAAATTTTATTTGTTGATCGACTTTAGAATCATTTGTCCTCTACAGTTTCCTTTTTCTATTCTGTTTTATTAACTTTTATTATATGTTCTGCAAGGAATGTTAAAACGGTGTTTAAATTACAGGAAAGGAATGAGAATGTTTTAAGCTTTTCTTTATTTTGAACATGTTGAATTAATAGTATAGTTGCTTTGGACAAGATGTATAATTTGTATAATTTTAAGCATTTCTTTGTTTTTGGAGATGTTGGATTAATAGTTTAGTTGTTTGGGTAAGATGTAGAATTTGTATAACTATTTAGATACATTAAATCTATTTTTTTTTTCATTTTTTGTTGAATTTTCGTATGGGCCAAATCTGCAACAAAAAAAATCCAAAAAAGCCCAAAAAACCGAAAAATCAAACCGAAAACAATTCGGTTCTTCGATTTCCTTTTTTTCCCATTTTTTTGTTTTCGGTTTTTTCGGTTTTTGATTCCAAAACCGATACTTACCCCTACTCTCAACTCGCTCATCTTCATCTTCATCTTCATCTTCCACCCATTTTTCCCTTCCAAATCCCCATGGCCTTCACTTCCCTACTCTTGGTTGTTGTTCCTTCTATGAAGAGCACCGACTAAGCTCTATAATCCTTGGTGATGGAGGCTGATGGAGGCAAATGACATGAGCTTGAAGCTTCATTAGGGGAGTTCTTGTTTTCCCACTCTCTCTTCCTTATGTTTAAACATGTTTCTAGGATTCTAGAGCTTGTTTCTTCATTTGATTGTAATTTCTATGAATTATCTTTTGTTAGAGAGTGTTAGAATCGTTTGTAGCTTGTTTTCATTTGTTTATGTTTGACAATAACTCTTCATTAGCTTGAATTTTGTTTGAATGTATGGATTCATCATTTTGAATGAATATTTTAGTTAATATTTTGTGCTATTTGAGGATTATCATTTAGTACACCATTTTGTCAAGCATTTGCATTTGTGAATTGGCTATTGAATTTGTCAAATTGCATGAGTGGCATTAGACATCAATCCTAATGTCTTAATTTATTATGTGGGATTCCAATAATTAATTAAAACCCTATGATTAATTAAGTGGCAATTTGGGATCTTGGTTTTAGGATCAGGAGCCCCTTTCAATTAGCAAATTCACTTTGGTTTTTAAGCTTAATCAACTTGGTGTTGGATGGATTAGTAAGCAGAATCTCAGTATTAATCCACCCAACCCAACCCTAGCCTAGGGGATTCCTCTAGGGGTCTTTTCAATTAACCAAAGAACTCCCTAAAAACAAATTGAATCAATTATTGTTTAAGCCTTTAACCACCAAGGGTTACTTACTCCCATTGATCCAAATCTCCCTTTGTCCAATCTCATTTCGATTTTGAACATATCACACCTTAACCAATTTTACTCAAAAATCAACCAAAAATGCTTTTACCTTTTCAATTGTTTGCATCTAGTTACTAGGAACCATTTGCATTTAGGCTTCTCAAACGAACGACATCCGTGGGTTAGCTTCCACTATCCCTTTGGTTCTTATTTTCTTGAAGGACAGACCCAAGGGCGTGCTACACCGCACACACTCGAATACAGTGCTCTTCACTATCTCTGATATTATAACGTAAACTGCTCTTCTTGAGTTTATTGTTGCCTCAAGGAATTTGATGCATATGTGTTCCCATGGAGGCTGATTTGGTAGTCTGATATTATGGTTTGTCTACTATTTGTTGGAGTTTTTTTTTGTAATTTTGTTTGTTTGGTCATTGTTTTACTTTCTAATTCTTAGACTTTGTAACTTTAGCTCTTTTAATATTATCTATCTTTTGTTGGCAAAAAAAAATCTAGTTCTTATATTAAGGATCAAATGTAATATTTTCTCTCTCTCCTGCATAGTCAAAAGCCATAAGCCGGTACTTATTTTAGCTTATGGCTTAAAATGACTTATACATTATAAGCCTAATTAAAAGAAAAAAAAACCATCCCAAATACACCCATTATTTCTTTTAGTGCTTTTTCCACTGTTATGTGCTTTTTTTTTTCAAGTAAAAGCTACTTTTGGCATGGGAAAAAAGTCATCCCAAACACACCCTACTTTTGAAGTGTCCAGTCAGATGAAAATCTCATCGACAAATTTATATTTATATTTGGATTGGATATAAGTCAGATTGCGCAATGAGATTTATATTTGGATTGACAGTGATAGAAATAGCTTTTTACAAACTAAAACTTGTTTGGATTAGCGGTTGTAAAAGCTTTTATATATATTGTGATAATCTTAAGAAAAATATTAAAATTACAATTATTGAAAAAAATCATTTTATTATTGAAAAATTCAAAATGTTTTCTGGTCTCATTTATAAGTTACTTTATCATGTAAAAACAATACAAGAAAATGATTTATCTAACATGATTATTTTAGAGAGATATGTAACATTTATATATACTGTAATTAAATAACTTATGTGACTTTTTAATCTCTTTAAATTAGTCAACTAGTTCTTATGTTAGGTGTAAGAGCCGCCACTCCCTCTTCGTTAGAGTTTCCCTCCCTCTCCTAGGGTTTCTTTATGCTGCCAAGATGGCCGTCTCTCCTCCTTAGAGGCTTTCTTCTCCTATTCCGATGATGTTGGACAGTTGAATCTCTACTATGTGGCTCTCGAAAGTGCTAAGCGATTGGGTTCAATACTGTGTGATTGGGATCTCTGAGGGTGACAAGAAGGGAGTTATAGTAGATGGAAGATTGGAGTCTTGTATTTATCGAACTGATTGTGTGACGCCCTCTGATGCAGATCTCTGGTGGGTGCCCCCATGGTTCTCATCGACGACATATGGGTTGAGATGTAGGTACTTTGAACCCACACTTAAACGGATAGCATCAATGGATGAAGTTGGAGGTAAAAGTTGGGGCCTTTCTGTTGATATGAGAAAATTGAAGGTAGTGGGGCATAGGAGTTCATAGTTGATAAAGCGGAGAAACATGGATTATGAGGTAAGCGAATTCTTCAAGATTCAATGTTTTTCTACTGACATCAATTTGGGTTTGAATCTTGAGAATGGTAAGATGATTCTTTTCATTGTTGCCTTCTCTATATTTAGTATTGAAGTGTTCTTGGAAAAGTTTAAAACAATTGTGGCTCTATTATCTGTGTTTATTGGAATGTGTTTTGTTTCCACACTATGATTAGAGAATATTACAAGCCCTTAAATTTTAGCCGAGTTGTCATTACCAGTCCAAACAGGGTGGGGAAGGTTTTTATGTGGGGAAGAGATGTGATGGATGACTATAATGCTCAAATCAAGGCATCTGAATCTTTTTCTAAGATTAGGTATGTTTGGTTTGGGGTATTTGTATGCAGAAGGGGAAGTTTGTCACCACCCGAGAAAATTAAGGTGTGACAGGCTTGGAATATGAGAAAACCCACATCCCTTAAGCCTTAACTGTGCATACATTTCTTCATTCTTATTAATAAACGTCCTTTGAATACATAATATAACATTTAGATACATTTTATATAAGCAAAGTCATTATTTATCTATATAGAAGTTTTAGCATGCTATTCTCTGCTCTAAAAGAAAAGCAAAGAAGTATATATAATAGCTAAGTTTGACCTACTAGAAATTTTACAACAATATATATATACACACACAACAATTTTATAAGAGGAGATATGCTCCGTACTAACAAATATACAACATACATAAACAAGGCAAGGATCCTAACTATAGTTTAAGTGGAGCACCTAAAAGGAGTGTTTCAAAATAATAATAATAATAATAATAATAATAATAATAATAATAATACAAAAGTTTGTACTTTACTTTGAATAGGGATCTTCCAGGACAACTCTTCAACTCCAATCCAGCATAAAAGCATTCAATTACCAGCAGAAGAAGAAGATCATTAGCTACACAAGCTGAGACCAAAATAATTTCGAGTGAATAGTGTCCCATATACATAAGTAATTAAAACAGTAAAGGAATTCACTCAAACATAACTTCGATTCATAAGGTATGAAAATAAATTTAAACTAAAATATAAACATATATGAAAGCTTACAGAATATCACTAATCTAATCGAACCGAATCAAGTGGTTACATAACAATGTATTGAATAGAATTGATTTAGAGCATCAAGTCTCAAATCTCATGTTTTTTATAGGACTTCTACAGAACGAAATAACAAGCATAGACACAAAGTCCATGAGGGTATAATCAAGCGCAGCTTGAAGTCACGAACACAAGCGTGGACACAGAGTCAACGAGGGTAAGTAACCAAGCAAGCGCATCACGAGCCACGAAACAAATGCAAATACTAGACCCACGAATAATAAGCGTAAGAATTAATCCCACAATTATTAAGCATGAGTATTGTGCCCATGAATGTCAAGCGAGCTCGAGTTTACCATGGCGCGCCAAGGACTAACAGTACTGCTATTAGTAACCATCATTCTGTATGCAGAGTCCTCTAAAAAAACATTTTCAAGTATGCATGGGGACAATTTACTTTCAGCAAGCAAAATGATCATTTAGTAATTAAAGCTCCAAAGAATACTTATAACAGCAGGCCCCAGCATGAAATATTCTAAAAACATCTCAAACAATTTATTCGATGCTAATCATCATGTTTCCTATTCCAGAAGAACAGCATCTCGATTTCCATAAATGATCAAAATTTGTAAATGATAGAAATATTGGACCAAATCAATCAAACTTCTAACTTCAACCAAAAATACTTCAATATCTATTTTCGTGAAACACCAACCACTTGCTTTCATAAAAACAACCTCTCAAAAGTAAAAGTAATAATGATTAAAACATTTGAGTTATTTAAATTAGACATTCATAACCTAATAAGTGAAATAAATTTTTTATAAATTGATTGGGATGTTATTCACATACCTGATAAGTTCCCAAAATCATATAACTCATACTACTTTATCCTCTTTTGTAAAAATTTTAACTCCTTGATTCCCTAATGCCAAAAGCAATATCACTGTCATTTCTATTTCCACAAACTTTACAAAATTTTACAGAATTTGTTTAAGGGTTAAGGTGCATTTTGGCAATTATTTGTTACAAAAGTACGCCTGACACAATTATTTTTAATATGGTCCATATAAGCCAACCATATTTTAAAAATGGACAAATTGGCCAACACAGTAGAATTATGCTGTGCCAGAAGCTCTTTTTTGTATTAAATTATTGGCTAAGTTGCACCATTTTAAAATATGGTTGGCTTATATGGACCATTTTAAAAATAATTGTGTTAGAAGCATTTTTTGTAACAAATCATTGGCCAAAATACACCTTAACCCTTTGCTTAATTGAACACCCTTTCAATACTAAACACCAACTATCTCAAAACAAATTGTTTCAGAGGTTTAGCCTTATTCACCTCTTTAAATTATTTACTGGCAGTTCACAATAAATAATAACCACATCCAAAATCTATAATCTCTACAATTTGAAGATACTAAAGGAAATACATCATCTTCATTTTTCTACACTTTGATTATTCAACGTCACCACTTACAAATTCAATTCCATGAAATTCCAAAAATTTCACCAAATCACTTTATACACACATCAAAGAGTACACACACTTTTCCTTGTATTATGAACCAAAATGCTTCGCATAATTCACTAATTAACTACTCGTTTGGTTATATCCCTCTCAAACCTTTTAACTAACACCTTGTGCCACCAATGAAAACAAATTCATCACACTTCTTATTATCCTAGTTTCTAGCTCCACAACATTCTAACATCAATATAGAGGTTTATTATGCTTCCTATCTTAGTTCTTTATCAAGAATCAATTTAAACGAAATTAAAGACTGAGGTTATATTATTCCTCTTTTTCCAACAAAAGTTTCAGCTAAATAAAAACACCCAATTTTCATTCTTGTTTCATATGAACAAAAAGCTGTGAGGAAAAAAAAAAACTTCACTTCCTCTAACATACACAGCCACACACCATTAGAAAAAGACAAATTCCAATACGCTAATGGCTCAACGTAACAGCAGGGAAGGAGAGGAAATCAAGCTACATGCACAACAATGTTTTAGAGATTAAAAGAAGTAGAAGGTGAATTGAACCTAATGAATGAGAAAAGAAGGAAAATTGTGCTTTACCCAAACCCACGCCTAGTATCATTGCAAAACAGAGGAAGAAGGAGATGAAACTTAAGCGCCTCCACACCACCACGTTCTTGCAGAATGGAACAGGAAGGGAACAGAATTTGCGGTGGTATCATTGGCAAATGAGGGTGTGCACCACAATGGAAAGAGGTGATTAATGGCTAATGACTATGGAGCTAAATAAGATGGGAAGTAAAGAAGGAAAGCTTCCACAATTCTTTTCTCCAAGCCTTCTAGAGTCCGCAATGGAAAAAAAATCTTAGGGTGTGTGAGGCACTACAAAAAATTCGACTTTTAGTGGCGACAAAAGTCGTCGCCAAAAGCCTAAAAAGTCGCCGCCTATGTGACCGTCACCAAAAGTATTGGCGGCAACTTAAAAAGTCGTCACCAAAAGTGTAGCTTCAGCGCAACAAAAGTCACCACTGAAGGGTATAACAAAGTCGCCACCCTATGCCCTTCAGCGGTGACTTTTGTCGCAGCCAAAGGGTCCTGTGTCGTCGCTGAAGCCAAGGAATTAGCAGTGACTTTTGTCGCCACTGAAACTCTTTTTTTTTTTTAAAAAAAAATAAAATTAACTAATATTGGTTTCTCATTAAATGTATATCCTATAAATAATAAATAAACCACTTAAAAAATAAATATTGGCAACAACAATACATTATACTAATAAAATCAATTATATTATACTCCAAAAAATAGTCTTATACATAATATTCAAAGTGGAGATCAACATATATGGATACCAAGTCAAATGAAAAGACTAAGGGACACTAGAAAAAGGAGCAGAGGTATCAAGATTTGCTTGCATGTTTTTCATCAAAGCAGCGAATCGAGCTTGCATTTTTTGCTCCATTCTTTGTTCTCATTGCGTACACTTTTCTTCCAGCTTTGCTCGCTCTGCTTCTATCTTTGCACGTTCTTCAGCAAGGTTTGCCTCATACTTTGCCTGCTCCTTTTGAATTTTCTTATCAAAGCCTTGTTGTAACTGTATTCACAACAACCATTTGATACTAATTAACACAAATCACAACAACCTTCTATATGCCTAGGAAATGTAAACCACAATTTAAAAGAATCAAAAATCTGTAACGCACAAGAAAATCAACAAATTATGCTCTGTTCATGGTAAGTGATTCACTAAAAGAAGCTGCAAAAGTTCAATCAATGTCTATAATAGGCGTGCACATCATACTCAAGGAATAGTAATGAGAAATATAGCTATAAGATGGAGAGAATCAAGATACCCATAATTATTGTTGAAATTTCAAGACTTGATCTCTAATAAATGCACATGATCTACCTTAACATCTCAAACTTAAATCCTCATAACATGGAAACCATGAACATAGCATAGGCTTTTCACACAATAAACCTTTAAAAAGAAAAAAAACCGGCAAACTGGAGACTGATCATAACTATGAGAAGTCAGGGTGAGGGGTCTCTCCATTACATTGTCTCTCCACCTCTTCTCCACTTAATATCTTCACCATTGGATTTGCTTTCAATGGTGGAGATCTAACATAATTAGCAAATATTATTTTCTATTTATTATTGATTATATAATATTTTTCCAATTATAATAGATTTCTATCATTGAAAGAAAATCCAATGGTGGAGATAGTAAATGGAGAGGAAATGGAGAGACAAGTAAGTGGAGAGGCCCCTTACCCGAGAAGTCATAAGCCTCCACACCTACTTTTTCATATTCAACGAACTTTCCCTATTAATGATAATTTGTCCAAAACATAATATTTGCAATAATTTTGTTTGTGCTTTTCTTTTGTGTCCATTGAAGATTGAAAAGAGAAGAATTGAAAAAAGAAGAAGCAGAAGCAGCAATCAATGAAGAAATGAATGTCCTTTAAAAAATTAAACTATAGTATTAAAAAAGAAGAAGTAGAAGCAGCAATCAATGAAGAAATGAATGTTCTTTTGAAAAAGAAGCAGAGGCAGCAATAGTTTAAAGGCCACATCTTTAGATTTGTCAGTGGATCTTCAACATCATCAAGGATTATTAATTAATCAATCATATATATTAAACTTTTTTCATATTTGATGCATCAAGCTTAATTATATACAAATAATTATCTGAATCTCATTTAAAAAATTAAACTATATCACATCTTATTCATGTCAGGAATGGACTTATATTTCCTTTGGATTAAGTAATTAGAATAGTTGCTAATTAGGACCATATAAAAACAATATCGTGGGTACAAAACAGAAAATTAGTATAGTTACTCATGAAGTCAAGCAACTTTTTCCAATCATTGTGGCATGTGCATGTTTTAAAGATTCAATCATTGCTCTAACCTCCAAAACAGAAAAAGAAAAACAAATCTCACTTGTTGATTTTCTACCAGTACCTATCAATGTTTTTAATTATTTACTCAAGAGAAAGACCATGAATGCACCTTTAAAGTTTCAGCAAGCTTTTCACTTAGCTCATGATCAAGCTGTTTAATCTTGGCTTGTGTGATTTACTACCAGTTCAGAGTCAATTTCTTAGTGTGTCCACTTACATCAACAGTTCCCAATTAGCGTATTCAGACCTCAAAGAAAGTCACAATGAGTCAAGCAATATGACTTGCACTACCCTTGCAAGTCAGTAATGTGGTTCAAATCATCATTCCAAGTCGTCCAAATAAGCACTAGCTTTCTGAAATTTTTAGGTTTTTCTCCTAAACATATAGCAACAAACAAGCAATAAGAAGAATTAGATAACAGGATAAGGAGAAGTACCTTTGAAAGAGGTCCGATTGCTTCTTCCCATATGCCCAAAATCACTGAAAAAAATTTGGTTGTTAAAACTTGAAATTGAAGAGGAATATATGCGACATTAAGGGGTAAAAGAAAAATAAACCCATCACTAATCACTAATTAAATAAACATAAAAACAGTACATACAGAAAAGACAGCAGCAGCATAAATTCCCATTCGTCTTATGTTTTGTCTACTATTTGTTGGAGTTTTTTGTAATTTTGTTTATTTGGTCATTGTTTTACTTTCTAATTCTTAGACTTTGTAACTTTATTTGCTTTTAATATTATCTATCTTTTGTTGGCAAAAAAAAAAAAAAAAAAACCAGTTCTTATATTAAGGACCAAATGTAATATTTTTTTTCTCTCATGCATAGTCTAAAGCTATAAGCTACTTATTCTACAGCATGTTGGATAGTCACATTGGGGGCCAGAAGTGGATCGCAGAAGTAGAATTCAATTTTTTTTAAAAAAAATCATGTTTGGATGGGAGTGATTTGAGAATGACTTTTGATCTTAAATGACTTCTGCGCAGCCAAAAGTTTAAAGCAAAAAAAAGTGGCTTTTGGCTTTTGACTTCTAGCTTCTGGTGGGTCACACGCCTTTTGTTATGTATTATTTAATAAAGTGGGTAGGAAAATTAGACTATTAGACCTCTAAAATTCTCAAATAAGATATTTTCTTTTAATCTAAATTTTTTTTATCTCCAAAAATTTACCATAATAATTTTTAACTACTTTCTCCCACAATATACTCATTTGAGCTAAAAATATTATTTTTTAAAATTATTTTCCTGAAAATAAGGGAGAAACTAAACATTTAATAAGAATATATGCATATTATATATGTATTATTCATTTTTAGTAATTTTTCATCTAAACTTATCCAAACATATTTCTAAAAGTTAGATTGAAAAAAGTCACTTCTATCATCACAAATCCAAACATAAATTACTTCACACAATCTGACTTTTTTCCAATTTTACTTTTGAAAAAATCAGATTGAAAAAAAGTCACTTCTCCACAGCCAATCCAAACACACCCTTAGCTTATGGCCAATTAAAAAAAAAAACCCATCCCAAATACACCCATTATTTCTTTTAATTGCTTTTTCCTTTTAAGTGCTTTTTTCAAGTAAAAGCTACCTTTGGCATGGAAAAAAGTCATCCCAAACACACCATACTTTTGAAATGTATATGAAAATCTCATCTACAAATATTATATGTGTGGTTGTGATTGATGATACCACAAATAATAAGCGAACCAGAATCAACTAGGATTTTCTATTAAATTTTTGTGTATGAATCCACTCGATCCGGGTACATGTGTTTTACTTTTTATAACAAAATAATAATATCACCAAAGAGTAATTGGATTAAATATTTTTTTCTAACTGGAACCCAAGCCCACGTGAAACATGAGGAGGCCTCCCGTTTGTAGCCATCCTCTGGTATATGAAGAAGCCCTAGCGGCGTGTCGTCACTAGCAGCAGCTGGAAAAGGGGAAATGGAGAAGTTGATCTATGTTCAAGTGTTGAGGTTCGGAGAATCTCTAGAAGAGGATTCAATTGCAGGGCACAGGGATGCCACAAACGACTGGTATTTCATCAAACCAAGAAGCGATGGTGGTGAAATGTCGCGAGTTTTTGAAGATGCAGCTACATTGAATCACCCAAATCCTCCTCTTTGCCATACAGTTTGTCAAGTAATCGGCTCCTGCATTTATGTGATCGGCGGTGCATGCCTCGTGTGCGAG
Source organism: Mimosa bimucronata (assembly GCA_037074515.1). Classification (NCBI taxonomy): domain Eukaryota; kingdom Viridiplantae; phylum Streptophyta; class Magnoliopsida; order Fabales; family Fabaceae; genus Mimosa; species Mimosa bimucronata. The sequence goes on from CM073444.1 coordinate 35,942,593, forward strand.
GCAGACTTTTGGTGCAACTATAAAGGTTCCGGTGATATTAGTTGCATAGACACCCAAAATCCAAAAGATGGTTGGAAAACTTGCTTTACCCTACCAATCTCTGGGATTATAGGTCGTACGTTCTGCTGTCGTTGATGATCACTGGCTCTATGTTTTCCCTTCTCATTACCATAGTCCTCGTCTTGATCCGGAGTACCCTTGTTTTGCTTTTGATGTTGATGACAGAATAACAGTTAAAAGAATCCCCCAACCTGGTGATGTTATTTGTTACCCGTATTTTACTACCTGTTTATCCCCAGGCACACTTGTTTCCTATATGAGAGGGGAAGGTATAATCTATGAATTAGATTGCAACAAGAATGGTAGTGATTGGACTGTGTATCAGGAGGATCTGCCTTATTCTCCAGATGAATTATTGCATTCCCCTATTGCTGTGGATGACGGCATCTTTTACATTTATAACTCGCTAAAATGAAATTTATTTCCTATGATATTCGCAACAAGAAGGAACTTTATGCGGTTAGCCTTCCCTCAACCTTTTGGTTTGGTCTCGATGGTGCAGTGGAAATCGTTGTGCTTTCTAAGAACAGGTTCTGTTTCTTGTGGGATGAGTGGTACAGTGTCCGTTCAATGAAATTTTTTTACACTAGATTCTCTGTTCATTATCATGCACCTGAATCTGATCCCTCTGTTGTTATCGAAGAGACGCAGTCCTTTCCTCTCGTTGGCTGCTGCGTACTCAATATTGTGGCAGTGTAAGTTTGCCTGAATGCCTGCACTTCCATTTAATATTTGAAGTTCACCCAATTAGTTATTATTTGCTTCATGTTCGCATATTCTCCCTTTGTTTTTACATTTTCATGTCTTACACGAATTTTGTTTTTTTGGAGTAGTATCCCTTGTCATGATTTTTCCTTACAACAATTGTTTTTTACTACTATACTACCTCCAGTTGTCCGTTCTACAAGATGACTTTGAAAAGTATCTGTAATTCAACCTAATCACTCCCTTCGGTCCTTAATGTAAGACTTTTTTTTTAAAGATTAAGAAAGTAAAATAAATTAGTGAATCATAACATATGTGACATATTATTAGATAACTTATTACTCTCTTGTGTCCTAAATATAAGACATATTTATCTAATTAGATTAGATTAAGGGATGTTTGTTAGGTTAGTTAAAAACATATGATATCACCAAACACCTTGACCATCTATCTTCATCCCCACCTGATGGGATATGGAAATTAGGAAATTATTATGTGTTGGGATTTTTAAGAAATGCTTTATAACTATCATTATCATTGTTGTTAAACTAGCGAGTTGACTCTCCGATTTTACCATTTTAACGGCTCTACCTAACCAAAACGTGTCATGAGTCACTTAAATTCGTACTGCCTGTAAACTTATAAAAAATCACGAGTTTACATGTCAAATTTATCATTTCTACTTTTCTACCTTATAGAAAATTGTGTTAACTTGCTATAAATCTTATGTTAATTATTTTTATTTGACCATATTCAGTGAATTTATATATAAATTTCATAGAAATTTCTTTATTGAGTTAGATAAAGTATGAATGTTGATATATTTAATATCAACTATTTATATTTAAAATATATTCAAGTTAAATTATTATTATTATTTTTTGTAGTTCTTATCTAATTATAGACTTAAAACACGCATTTATTAATAAAGGTAAACTCTTACGAGTTTACGATTCGAGTTTACATTCTCTTCACGAGTTTACTTAAACTCACGAGTTTGACAACCTTGATCATTATTAGAGAAATATTTTGTTTTCAATTAGTATTAATTGTAATTTGCATTTAATTTTTAATTTCTAGAATTTTCTTCATTAAGTTTTAGGGTTAGGTCAAGGCCTATAAATAGAACCTCAACTCATTTGCTTTTATATATTTGATGAATTTGAATAATAATATCAGTTTTCCTTTGTCTCTGTCTCTCTTCTTCTTGCTCTATCTCTCTTTCTCCAGTCTTTTCTTCTAAATCCTCCCTTCCCTATCTCTTCTATTCTCATATATTCCCTTTAATCTCCCTCTTCCCCTTCCCGTTCTGCATCAATTGGTACCAGAGCCGGTTCCACTTCCATTCTGCTCACATAAATATTCAAAGTCAGTTCTCAAATTTCTAAAACCCTTATAGAGCGTCAAGATTGCATTTTTGTTACTTTATATTGCTTGAGTGATTCTTGCCATTTCAAATCTCCTCATACACAAGAATTATTGTTCAGAAGAACTTTTGGTGTTAAAGCTTCAAGCTTCATTGTCTGGTAAGTTTTTCTCCTTCTATTGATTTTATTTTTATTGTTCCAGAAAAAAGAGCAAAAAAAAAGAGTATAGAAAAAAATTGAAAAAAGAAAAAAATGTTGAAAAAAAATTGACAAAAAAAAAGATAAAAAAATGTTGAGAAAAAAAGAAAAAAATATAGAAAAAAGCCTTGCTCTCAAAATTAGTTTTTGCATCTTATTATTTTCTATTGTTTTGCTTGTCATTATTGCCTTATTATTTCTTTTCACCTTAGAATGTACCCACATCGTACATAATTCGACCCTATACCCGGATCACATATTACCCTAGGTTAGTAGAGATTTCTAATGGTTTTCAGAACCCTCTGAGACTACTATGAAGATCTCACTCGGGTTGTTACTTATTTAGCAAGAATAATCTCTATTGGAGCTGTAGAGTTCCCTGAGGGTTAGGTTTGTTAAGTAGGGTCTTCACATTTTTTGTGGAGGCAACTTGGGAGCCTTTTCTAAGCCTTTAGAACCACTCTAAACCCTAAGAGACATTCTATCCAGTCGTAACTATGGGCTTCAAAGGGTACCCATGTCGAGAATGTCGATGTAAATACGGCTCTCCACCTTGGTACATTCAATATCAACATAAGTACGAAAGCTATCGACGATATGAAGATGACGAATACCGATATGAGTACCCAAATTATCAACAACAATATGACTACACTATTCATCATCAATATTAGTATGTTAACCACCATCAATACAAATAAGAAGAATGTTATCACGATCACCACCCTAAATACTTCCCACATGCAGTTGAAGGAGAATTTAGAAGGGCCGAAAGACGTCGCAAAGTTGAAGAAGACTATGAAGCCTTTTACAGGTATGTTAAAGCCATTGAGAAACGATGCCAAGATAAAGAAGAATATAAGGCCGCCATGAAATGTCATAAAGCTGGAGCTAAAAAACAACGATTGTAAGGTTAAAAAGATGCAAGATTCATTACGTGAGTTGAGAGCGAAAAGGAAAGAAACCTTCTCCCAAACAAGGAAATTTATTGAGGTTGAAAATCCTTCCTCAAACGCAAAAGATGCAATTTTAGCTTTAATAAAAATGTTCCCCCCGGCTTTGGAACCCATTAATACAATTGAAATAACTCCTCCAGCACCTGTCCCACAACAGACACCGTTAAACAATCTTGTGATCAGTGAAGACTCTAACCTCATTTTAATTAAAGATCAAGATTATTCTAGCAAGGATCGAGACATTCAAGATACACAAGTGCAAGTAACCCCTACTCAAATTGTGGCCATTGAAGAGCTCCGAAATGGGAAGAAATCGGTGCAGTGCCGCCTCGAGTCCGCTCTCCAAGAAATTAAACCCAAGGGGATAGTAGAAGCTAACCCCGGATGTCGATCTCAAGGAGCCTAGTGTAATTTGATTCCTAATAGCTAATATGCAAACTTGAGAAAGCGGATAAAAAACATTTTTGTTTGATTTTTAATGTGAAGTTTGGTATGAAAGTGTGGTATGTTCAAAAATCAAAGTAAAAGATTCAATTAAAAAGTGAGATTTGGATGAAAATGGGATAAAGATCATTCTTGATGGATGAAAGCTTCGGGAATCATTGCTTCTAAAGGTTTTTAAGGAGTTTAGTTGATTTTCAACAGAACCCTAGAGGAACCCCTCTAGGCTAGGCTTAGATTAACTTAATTAATGCCGGAACCTCGCACATTACTTAATTTAATCCAAGTTGATTAAGTTCAAAATCAAGAAATGATTAATCATGCAAGGCTTTTAATCCACAATTTGGGCCATCCCACAATTGCTCTAAATTTCTCTCTATACCCCAATCCATTGATGGCCACGCATACAATAAATTAAGGCCTAAAGATTGTTTGCCCAATGTCTCAACACAATCAATTAATTCTCATGCCATCTCCCTCAAGCAAATAACTTAACACTCTTACTCCACTAACCAAGCCACCTTGCATTAGCACATAATTTTCACAAAGAGAATAATAAAACTATGAACCCATAAATTTCATTAAACTCAAAGTTAATAAATAGCAATGTCAAGCATTTGAACAAGAAGGAAATAATATAAATATCGTTTCTAACCCCAAAGACATAAATGCACTCAACCAAGTGCCATAAATACACTTAACCAAATGACATAAATGCTTTCAACCAAGTGCCATAAATACACTCCTAGAACCCTAGAAAAGCATAAATACAACAAATGGAAGAAGGATTAGAACTAGAAACACTCCCCTATTCAAGCTTCAAGCTCATCCCTTGGCTCTCACCACCAAGAATGGTGGAGCCTAGCTGCTACTCTCCATGGAGGAATCAACAACAAGAGAGGAAGGTGTGGAAGCCATAGATGAAAGGAAGGAGAAGGAAAGAAGATGAAAATGAAGATGAGAGAGCTAGGGCTTGGAGGGTGTGAATGTGTACCAAAAAATCCTCTAATGGGGTCTAAGTTTTGAGTTTTATGTCCCCCAAGTCGGGTCAAGTGAGTGGGGTTCAAGTTAGATCCGAATCAGGCCCAAAAACGTGACTGAAATTCTGCAGAATTCGCGTAGTTCGCCGTGGGCTCGCTGCGGCGAAACCCACGGCGAGCTCATGTAGTCTCTGGAATTTTCAGGGTCTTCTCGCCGTCCGATCGCCGCGGTGAGCTCCAGTCTTCTATGCCAATTTGGGGGCTTTCTCGCCGCGATCTCGTCGTTGCCTTAATTTAGTTGATTCTACCCCTTTGAAAAGCCTTTCTTCTTTGCCCGGAATCCGATCTTTGGTCCTTGCACGACCCTGTAAGTAAAAATAAGACAAAACTAAGATCAAATAGCCCTATAAATTAATCAATGCAATTAATCTACAATTATGGCTAATTAATCCTAATTTTACACTCACTTCACTTGAGAGTTTGAGACATTCAATTAGACATTATTGGACCAAACTTGCATCTTAATCATGTTAATTTCCTCAAATTAGGCATATAAAAACCATACAAATAAGAGATTTGTCAACTTCCCACACTTAAACCTTTGTACTCCCAGACAAAGACAAATTTCAAAGCTTAAGCACAATGGTAAGCAAGGCATAAATGAGAACTTCAACATGCTAGATGAATATGAGCTAATGCAAGTTGACAACTCTTCAACCAACAAGCAATGAGGAATGAAATGATGCTAAAGGGCTAACCATGAGTGTAGTGAATGCAATGAGGATGAGCAAAGGAGAAAGTTACTCAAAGATAAGTGTTTCACTCTTCTCACCATTTTGGGTTCATTTTCTACTCTCAAGATCCACTTAGAAGCACATTCTACCATAAGCTTGTAAGGATTCTAAGATCTTCACTTAAAAGCAAAAATTGTAATGCATCAAAAGGTCTTTTGGGGTTGTAATGATGGAATATGTCACATGGTATGGTGAAATGAAAGGAATGTGATGATGTGCATGCTTGAATGCCCAATCCAATCCAAAGCACTAATTGCATTTGCCAACAACTACACATGCCTTATTTTGTACTTTTGCAACTTTTCAATTTTTCACATTTTCTTTTTCTTCTTTTTGTATTTTTGTTTTTCTCTATACATGGCATGCTTATATACAAACACAAGCAATAATGCAACTTTACACATATTGGCAATTTGTGCAAAACATCAAGCGAATGGCTCAATTATGGTGACAAATGGAAAGAATGTTTGTGGTTTGTGTTTGGGATGTGAAGGTATGAAATGAATGCCTTTATCATGCTTCATTACACTACATGCAACAAGTTTTGATTAAGAATACGAACAAATTCTAGAGAATGGCAGCAAGTGGATATCACACAAGAATGAACATATAGGCCCAAATAAACCTCACAAAATGGCTAATTCTCCTAAACTCATAAACATAGATCAACTACAAATAAGATTCAACCATAAAGCATCAATTCCAATCAACAAAGTGCCAATCAAGAAGATAAGTCAAAAGCATCAACACACATCCAGAAGCATGAAATAATTCCCATATTTCCAAAACAATTCCAAAAATATCATGTCAAGTTTAAAGAGGAACAAAAGTGGAAGGGAGGAAAAGTTAAAACTTTTCAAATTTTCCCAACCTTTTGAAGCTAGAAACATAACCAAGATGCAATAATTTTTAACCCACTTCACCCAATACAAAACACATCCCTCCCCCACACTTAATTTCTACATTGTCCTCAATGTAGCAAAAATATGGACATACCAATTTAACTCAACTCTTGGGTGAAGTGGAAAGTTGTGAAGTCCAATTCAAGATTGAAGCACAACATGTCATCAATCACCAAAAGGAAAATAGGGAGAGGGCAAGAATGAGTCAAAATGATATACCAAAGGAATTTTCAAAGCATGTTGAAATCAAGTGTGGTCTTGGCGTGTGAGCAAGAAGCTTTTAGTATTGATTCTAAGAATTGAAAAACAACTACAACTACAACTACTTTTTTCTACTGGTAAGTTCCCTCCCCCACACTTAGCTCAAAAGCATGTATCAAGTTAAAGCAAAAGGAGCAAGTAAAGAGGAAATGAACAACCTCACGATCAAGGTGGTTGAGATGGCTCATGGTAGTGCTTGAGCAAATGGCCATTGACTTTGAATTTAGATCCGGTGGCGCCATCTAGGAGCTCAAATGCACCATAGGGGTAGGCTTGGACAATTTGGTATGGACCCTCCCACCTAGACTTGAACTTTCTCGGTAGGATCTTGAGTCTCGCCTTAAACATCATCACCTTGTCCCCTTCCTTGAAGTCCTTCTTCATGATATGCTTATCATGCATCATCTTCAACCGATCCTTGTAGATTAGCCCGTTCTCATAGGCGTGTAACCGCAATTCCTCAAGCTCTTGGAGTTACATCATTTGATTGGTCAAGGAAGACTCCAAATCAGCATTGCAAGCTTTGATAGCCCAATATGATTTATGCTCCAACTCCATAGGTAGGTGGCAAGATTTCCCATAGACAACTCTAAAGGGTGATGTCCCAATAGGCGTTTTGTAGGCCATCCTATATGCCCAAAGAGCTTCTTCCAATCGATCGCTCTAATCCTTGCGTGATGGCTTCACTATCTTCTTAAGAATGTGCTTCACCTCCCAGTTTGAAACTTCAGCTAGCCCATTGGTCTGGGGATGGTAGGGTGTAGCAACTTTGTGAGTAACACCATACTTGGCAAGAAGGAAATAGATGATCCGGTTGCAGAAGTGTGTGCCTTTATCGCTGATGATAGCTCTAGGAATGCCATACCTACAAAAGATATGAGAATGTAAGAATATAGAAACAGTAGCGGCATCGTCTTTCCTAGTTGAGATTGCTTTAACCCATCTAGACACATAATCTACTGCAAGTAAAATGTAAGAGAAACCACAAGAAGGGGGAAAGGGTCCCACAAAATCAATGCCCCACACATAAAAAATCTCACAAAAGTGCATGGGCCTCATAGGCATTTCATGCCTCTTACCCCAACTCCCAAACTGTTGACACTTCTCACAAGACTTACAATAAACAAATGCATCTCTAAACAAAGTAGGCCAAAAAAATCCACACTCTAACACTCTCTTAGCAGTCTTTTTGGCACTAAAATGACCACCACAAGATAAAAAATGAGCATGAGTAAGGATAGAGTGGATCTCATCGTTTGGAACACAACGGCGGATGATCTGGTCACTACAAATGCGCCATAGTGTGGGTGGATCCCATATGTAGTACTTGGCCTCCCTCTTTAATTTGTTGACCTGGAAATGAGACAAGGAAGAGGGAACCACATTAGTAGTAAGATAGTTCACAATATGAGAATACCAAGGCTCAACAGTGGCCAAGGCAAACAAAGCAGAGTCAGGAAAAGAATCAATGCAAAGATCAGAAGAATCAACTCCCCTTGTGTCGGGAGGCAAACGGCTTAGATGATCGGCCACATGATTTTCAGCTCCAGCCCGATCCTTGATCCTCACATCAAATTCTTGCATTAAAAGAGCCCATCTCAGCAGTCTAGCCTTAGACTGGGGCTTTTGAAACAAATACTGTACAGCTGCATGGTCAGTATATACTACCATAGAAGAGTTGATCAAATATTGTCTAAACTTGTCAAGTGCAAAAATCACAGCAAATAACTCTTTTTTAGTAGTGGTGTAATTAGCTTGTGCGGAATCAAGTGTCCTAGATGTAAATGGCAAAATGCACAAGAGGGGGGGGTGAATTGTGCTTTCCAAAATTAAGCTTGAAATACAAAGATAATCCTTTATACTGGTTCGGCCAAATACTGCCTACGTCCAGTTCTCCAACTCCTCGTTGGGTTCCACTAATCACAGGTTTTACAAATCAGGTTCACTTGCCAACCTTTACAAGACAGAGCTTTAGATACCTCTAAACACTCCCCCTTACAAGTTGTAAGACTACAACCCTGTTCTAAAGTCCCAGACTTAAGAACAACCTCAAACAGTAGAGGATTTCAATAAATGAGTTCACTAAATGAATAGATTTTGTTAATCACTGAAGAACAAATGAACTCTCTAAGAGTAATAAAGCTTTGAGCTGAAGGTAGGTGAAGATAATGAATGAATGTTCTCAGTTTTTGTTCGCTTCTTCATAAATGCTCAAGCTTTTTCTTTTATATGTTGTCTTTGTCTTCCTTGAAGCTTTCAGTTTTGAATCCATTTGAATATAGTCGTTGGAAGCTCCTAGCCGTTGGCATTTAATGCTGATCTCTATCTTCTCTTACTTCATTAATTCTTGCAGAATGTGAGCTATGAGAGATAGGTTGTGTTTACTAACTACCTGCAACATTGTACTTGTGTAATAGCTTTTTCAGTAGCACTAACTGTTAGAATCTTAAGTTTTGATGAAGACTGACCCCATAAATAACATAAGTAAAATAAGTGTAAGTTACCTTGAATTTAAACAAGTAAAATCTGATAGGTAACAGATCACTTTCGCTAGAGCTAAAATCTATCGCAAATGAAAAGCTCAACTATATCAGATGGAAACTTAGCAGAACACTAAGATAAAAATATCTCTATCGCTAAGTGTATCCCTATCGCTAATAAAGAGCCATAGCAAATAAAGACTTAGAAGTATCAAAGTTAATATCTATCACTAAGTCATTCACTATCGCTAAAGATTATCCTATCGCTAGAAGTTCATGAATGAATAACTAGCAGAAAAATGAAGTCTTTGAACTAATGGAATCAGCTAGCGATAACAGGTTAAGCTATCGATAACAGAGTACTTCAGATAATATTCAGATAGCTAGTACCTGAAAGCAAATTAGTTAACTAGCAATAACATAGTTGCTAACGATAACAGATTTAGATATCGATAACAGGATACCTGAAAATTACTTTGAATATTCATATAACACAGTATCCTTAAGCTAATGAGCAATCAAGTAACTAGCAATAATGAGATTAGCTATTGATAGAAGAATACTTGTTGAAATGACATAGCTAGTATGCTGAACATTGAACTAGAAGAATATGCTAGCGATAATGTTTATGTCTATCGATAGAGACTGCTTTGAAATTCCTTATATATTACCACTATCTCATTGAGCTAATAGACTAAGCTTGCGATACCATCTGTTGTGCATTACATGAATACTTGTTATAGCTAACAGCTCAAGTGCAGGAATTATACTATGCAATTAGCAATACCAAAGCATGCTTGCGATAATGAAAAAGCTGACACACAAGTACAATTGGTGAAAACGTTCAGAACGCACAGTCTAGCTCACTCTATGCATGAACAACTGAATCTAGGACAGAAGTTTGAAATAGCTGAAGAATAGCATTTATTTCCAACGGCTATAAGCTTCCAACGACTATATTAAAACGGCCACAAGAAGCTGAAAGAAAAAGGCAAGATGAGAAGATATAAATAGATCAAGACTTGCTTTCAGAAGATTAACGAAAAAGATGAAGAAAACAATAATGAACAGGGCTTTTATGCAGAATTGTAGATTACATTGATTGAGAGCAAAATCTAGTGAGCCCATAAATGAGGAAAGAATGTTGAGTCAAGTAAACTAGAAAAAGAGAGCTAGAGCGCTCATTGTTCAATCTGTTTAAGCTCTAGGATTGTAATCTCCTCATATATTCCTCTGTACTTAAGTGATTATCACAATCTGTTCATTTAGTGAACTTATTATCTTAAATCCTCTATTGTTTGAGGTTGTTCTAAAGCTTGGTGCTTTAATAACAGGGTTGTAACCTTACAGGTTGTAAGGGGGAGTGTTTAGAGAGTATTCTAAAGCTCTGTGAAAAGGTTGGCAGGTGAACCTGTGTTCGTAAAACCTGTGGTAGGCTTCACAAGTGCCCGACTAAACTTGTGGATTGTAAAGGCTTCTCTTGTGCCCGGTTTAAACAAGAGGGTAGTGGAAATCTCAGGTGGAGCCTGAGGACTGGATGTAGGTCAGGGAAGACCGAACCAGGATAAATTCTGTTTGCATTATCTCTTCCCTTAATTCTCTTAGTTTCCAGCATATCTACATTATATATCTCTTAGTGCATTTAACAGTTTCAAAAAATTGCCTTCATTGTGTTTTTAGAAAAGATTTTAATTTTATCCTATCACCCAATTCACCCCCTCTTGGGTGACAGCCAGCACTATCACTAACATCTCATGTTATCGCTAGCATCAGAGAGTGAGTCCTGCACTTAGCTAGTAAGATTCATTAGCTCACTGTACACAGATAATATATCAGCTATCACAACGACTAAGTTATCTCAGCAAGTGAATTCATTATCGATAGCTAAAGTTATTATCGCTAGTATCATTCCATTAGCTCTACATAGTAACTTGTCTGAATGTAACAAGGTGTTCTGCTATCGCTAACTTTTTATGTTATTGCTAGTGACTATGTTATCGCTAGCTTAATTCATTTGCTCAGCATTTGCTGTTTTAGTCCAAGGATTCTACTATCGATATCTTATCTTGTTATCGCTAGTTGTTCTTGTTGGCTGATCTTTCTATTGTCCAAAACTATTTGTGAAGTCTTAGCGATAGTGGATTTGTTATCTATAGGACTTGTTCAATGTTTAGATAACTTTTCCTTAGTTATTTACTATGCTTCTTATTTTGATTATATTCTGACTAAGTTATATCCTTATCTGATTATTTTTACTTATGCTATCTATAGGGTCCAGTCTTCATCAAAGCTTAAGATTTCTAACACTACATGCATATGCAATGACCCTAGGGACCTTGTCAACTTTCTGACCAAGCATGACTCCTACAGCAAAATTAGATGCATCACATGAAAGCTCAAAGGGCAAATGGCAATTAGGTGCACTAATAATGGGAGGAGAAATCAAGGAAGACTTCAATGTGTCAAAGGCATGCTTGCATTTATCATCAAACACAAAATCAGAGTCCTTTTTAAGCAAAGATGAGAGGGGTAAGGCAATTTTTGAAAAATTAGCAATGAAACGCCTATAAAACCCCGCATGCCCTAGAAATGATCTAACTTCTTTCAAATTGGTAGGATAAGGCAAAGATGCAATAACTTCAATTTTAGCCTTGTTAACCTCAATCCTCTTTTGGGAGATCAAGTGACCCAAAAAAATGCCACTATCTACCATGAAATGACACTTCTCATAGTTTAAAACCAAATTCTTTTCCAAACATCTTTTCAAAACAAGTTCTAAACTAGAGAGGCTTTAATCAAAGATAGAACCATAAACAGTGAAATCATCCATAAACACCTCCATGTTATGCTCCAATAAATCACTAAAAATAGACATCATGCATCTTTGAAAAGTACCGGGAGCATTACAGAATCCAAATGGCATCCAATGATAAGCAAATGTACCGAAAGGACATGTGAAGGTGGTTTTCTCTTGGTCCTCTGGTGCAATTGGTACTTGGAAGTACCCAGAGAAACCATCAAGGAAACAATAGTGAGACTTGCCAGAAATTCTCTCAAGCATTTGATCAATGAAAGGCAAGGGAAAGTGGTCCTTCAAGCTTCCTATAATCTATACACACTCTCCAAGAATTTCTGACTCTGGTGGGAATAAGCTCATCATTGTCACTCCGAACAACTGTAATACCACTTTTTTCGGTACTACTTGTACCGGTGACACCCACTCGCTATCAGAAATGGGATAAATGATCCCAGCACTTAAGAGCTTAGCTATCTCTTTTCTCATAACATCAAGAATGAGAGGATTCAGTCTCCTATGTGGTTGCCTAATAGGCTTAGAACCCTCCTCCAAGAGGATTCTGAGTACAGACCGAGGGATTGATCCTTGGAATGTCAGCAAGAGACCACCCAATAACACCCCTATAAGACCTAAGAAGAGAAACAAGTCTACCCTCCTCAACATCAGACAAAGCACTTGAAATAATTACAGGAAACTTATCACAGTCAGTAAGAAACACATATTTCAAGTTAGGAGGTAAGGGTTTAAGATCTACAATTGGGGGTTTTACCACAGACGGTACCAGCTCCTGAAGCTCAAGTACAGCAAGTGGCAAAATTGTGTCATCACAAAGTGGGGAAGGAGATATGGGTGCATCTACCAATGCTGTAATTTCTCCACTTCCCAAGGGTGAGCAAGTATCCACCATAGACAAAGCTACCGGTGTAGCTTGGACATCAGTGTCTATGTGGTTAGCAAGACCTGCATCACAATCAGAAGAAACTTTCCCAAGACCATTGGGTGTGGGGTGAGCAGATAAAGTATCAACTAAGCATGTAAACTCATCCAAATCATGTGAGGTGGAAAGATAATGATCAATCTCAATGCAATCAACACATTTCACATCACCAACACATGCACAACATAAAGATGTATGGGAGGGAGAAATGATGGGGGATGACTCAACATGCTCAATCGAATCAAACCATATAGAATCACAAAGCTCATCAATCTCATCATCCACACAAGAAATTGCACTAATGCCTAGGTAAGTACAATCATCACTAGCATTGCGCATGGTCTCAGAAAAAAGAAATTTGACCTCTTGGTCACCAGTTCCCATAGTGATTATACCTTGTTTCATATCAATGATGGTTTCGGCCGTTCTAAGAAAAGGTCGGCCAAGAATCAAAGTACTATCACTAGGGTTATTACTAGTCATGTCTAGGACATAGAAATCGGCCGGAAAAATAAGGCCTTTCACTTGCACCAAAATATCTTCCAAAATGCTTTTAAGATACCTAATTGTTTGGTCCGTAAGTTGGAGAACCACACTTGTGTCTCGAATGGATTGGGTACCCAATGACTCAAAAATAGAGGAAGGCATAACATTTATCGCAGCACCAAGATCTAGTAAAGCATTTGAAATGATGATCTTGCCTATAATACAAGGGATAGTGTAAGAACCCGGGTCTTTGCATTTCAAAGGTAATTGTGGTTTAAACAAAGCACTAACATTAGACCCCAGTTGGATTCTTTCACTATACTTGTATTTCCTCTTGTTGGTGCACAAATCTTTTAAAAACTTTGCCGACTTGGGCATTTTCTTTATCAAATCAAGGAGAGGCAAATTCACTTCTACTTTGCTAAACATGTCAAACATTTTTTTATCACATTTATCATCCGTAACCCTTTTGCTAGCCAAATATGAATGAGGAAAAGGAAGGTCAGAAACTTTTACCTTTTTACCTTTTTGGTGTGGCTCTTGGTTGGGTGAATCTTGTGTTTCAAAGCGAACTCCTCTCTTTCTTCTTGTGGAAAGCGGGGTAGCTAGGAGCTTTCTCTCTTCATTGCTTTCACTTTGGATCGGAGGGGTCGACATAGGCAATGAGCTCTCCTCAATGGTCTTAGAGTTGGAACACTCCCCCATACCCAAAGGTGACCTATCACAAACAATTTCTTCATCAACATCGGACTCATCACCCTCAAGGCCTTGGAACTTGACTTTCTTGCCACTTCTCAAGGTGATGACATTAAGGGACTTTGGGTTAATCACAGTATTAGAGGGGAAAGCTCCACTTATCCTTGCTTGCTTGTCACTCAAACCATCCGACAATTGGGTCACAAAGGATTGAAGATTTGTGGTTCTAGTCTCCCATTGCTCCATCTTGGATTCAAGAGATGCAAACATCGCATCGTTGCGAGCATTCATATCCTCATGCATTCTTTGTATGCTCTTGAGAATCCGATCACATGAATAATCCCCTCTTGGTGAATCTTGGGGAACTAAAAACCTTGGGGAAGAAGAAGATTGGCCCTTGTAATTGGTCATGGAATTATTGTTGTTGTCTCTCCACCGGAAGTTAGGGTGTGACCTCCACCCTTCATTGTAGGTATTTCTATAGGGATCCTATTTTTGGTTGGGATTAGAGCTGGACCTCCCCTGGTATACAGCACTAACATCCGACGGCTCATTAGGACAAAGGCTACTAATATGCATCACTGACCCACAATGTTCACAACTAGATGCAACTAATGCCTTGGAGGTAGAGGAAGTGGGAGCACACTGTTGCATGCTAAGGTTCCTCAACTCTGAAGTAATGAAGGCAAGCTGAGAAGTAAGTTGGGAACTCAAAGTATCCACCTTGGCCTCTAAAGAATCCATCCTCCTTATCTGTTGTGGGTTGGAGCTCAACTCAAACACCCCTTTGGAACCTCTTCTATTATATTGTTGGGTGTTTTTGGCTCTAAGCTTAATCATAGCCCAAGCCTCCTCAGCGAGTAGGTCTTCCAAAGAACCATCGGCACTAGTATCCATAATGCCTTTCTCATTAGGCAAGAGCCCCTTGTGGAAGTATTGAATCAACTGTTCATCTATGATCTGGTGGTGAGGACACTTGACTAATAACTCTTGAAAACGGCACCAATACTCATTAAAGGTCTCTGAAGGATCTTGTCTGATGGAATAGATGTCCTTCTTCAAATCCTCAGTCTTAACATCTGGGAAGTAATGCTCCAGAAATGCTCTCCTCAAATTAGCCCAAGAAGTGAGGGCATTCTCATCATATCTTGGTAGGAGTCTAAACCACTATTTAGCTTTTCCATCCAGCGACAAGTGAAAGACTTTCAACTACACATCGTCAATATTCGCTCCAGCTGGTTTCATGCTTGTGCAAGCAAGGTAGACCCCATATAGATGGCCATATGCATCCTCCCCTTCCAATCCTGCAAAATGAGGTAACGCTGCAATTAGTGGTCCTTTTATCTCAAAATCAGCATTTAGAGCATGATATGCAGTTTGGAATGAGTCGTATGTGACACCACTCAAGGTAACTTCCCTAATATTGCGCCTCCTAGGGATTTCATTGTTTCTTACTTCCTCACCCTCACCATTGTTTCCATTATTGCCATTGGGTGGTGGTATATGAGCCATAGGGATATCTAGAGGCATTTCTATGTGGATAGAGTTTTCAGTGTCTGAATGGGATGAGATGCTAGACTCCCCAAAAGAACACTCTTCTAAGATAGGGCTAGAGGGACCCCTTGATTGGCTCTCCTAAGTTGGCTAAGGTTTTGCTCAATCCCAAAGTTTAAGGATGGGAGGTTGGATTCTCTTCTCCTTCTACCTCTCCCTCTAGGCATGCACAATGAGATACAAGCAAGTAGAAGAAATCAAGAACAAGTCAAGGTTGAGTTACACAAGGCACAGACAACAAGTGGACTTTCAGCAGCAACCAAGACTTAGAATGTACAAAAGTCAAGTGAAAGTAAATGGTATGTGATGTATGGAAGTGTATGTACGTGTATGAAATGTGTAAGTATGAATATGGTGTGAATATGGAGTGTATATGCAGCAAGAATGATCAGAAAATAGCAACAGTTAGTAAAACAGGGGCTGACACAGGTGGCTTGCCGTCTTTTAGCCGCGGCGAGGTGACGGCGAGGAATAAAAAGGTGGCTCACAGTGGGGGCAAGTGCACAGCGAGGAGTGGCTGATTCTGTAAAATCCTTCCTACTAATCCATAATCAACCTCTAATAACCATTAAATTTAATTATTACACTGCTAACTATGATAGGTAAAATAGTTTCCATATGATTACAACAATACTACTATCATAGTTAGAAAAAGGTTTTCCTAGAACTTCAATTGATTATCCATGATAGAAAAAGTGAACACATATTCCAACAACTAAACTATCATGGATAATTTACCCCAACTATGTTAGGAAAGGATTCCTCTAACATAGTTAGTAAAAATTCACCTAATTAACAAATGCTAGTTGATTTAACCATGTTAGATAAGGAGCCTCCTAACATGGTTAATAAAAATCCACATTTAGAAACATTAACCTCACAACAATCAATCATTCCCCATAACCATGTTAGAAAAGATTCCTCTAACATGGTTATTGAACAAAGCCCGTACACTAAATTGAATTTAAGCAATTAGTAATACAGTTATTCAGAATTTAATATCAATCCAATACATAAACATGCGGAAGCAAATGCAAGCCTATATGTGGCAATATACATCTCCAAAGATAACTTTTCCGGCCAACTCACCGATTCATGTGAACCGATTAGGCCTCGTCCCCTTTCCCTTCGCCCTAGTCAAGGCATGACCACCTGCAAAAATATAAATAACCACGGGGTGAGACAAACATGTCTCAGTAACCACAACTCAACTCAATATAAGAGTGTGAGTGGGTTAGCAGAGCGCCTAAAGGGTACCACATAAAAATATTTACCACAAGTAATATATATATACCACCATATCATCAGAAGTATATTCAGACAATCATGCAGAACTTCGTAACTAAAAATCTTTTACAAACTCAAGGTATATCATTTTATAAAAGTAGTTCAAAATATATTTTACACAATCATCCATAACGTTCGCCCTGCGAAACGTTAGGTTGTCCCCTACAATTATGTGGACCAAAGTGGAACTCGACAGGGATCTCAACCCGTACCCAGAACCACGGAGAAGTGGAACTCGATGGGGGCTACCCATACCCAGCACCACAACGGGGGTAATGCTCGATGGGGGCTACCCATACCCAGCACACCGAAAGGTAGTACTCGATGGGGGCTACCCATACCCAGTACACCAATAATATAATTAGTCCCTATGGGCCAACAGGGTACCTCATCACGTGATGGCAAAAGTATCTAGTGCATCGATGCTAACTACCACAACATATGCATCACAATCAGAAATGCAATTTAACTAAAGCTAGGCACTTGGCCTTTTCCAATATTTCAAAAACCATATAATGCAACAGTTTCAAATCAATATATATCCTTTTAAAAAATGATCATCACAACACATACCACTTTTCGAAGTACGTATTCCACATGACATTTTTATATAAAAATAATCAATGAAAATCATATCATACATATACCATCAAAATCCATGGTTGAAAAGGGAGTTTGAAATCCCTTACCAACAACGCACCCACACATAGAACAAGTAGAGGCGGTTACTAAATATTATAATAAAACTGGGTATATCTTCATATGAAAGTAGGTGGGATTTTAAAGGTACCCGATAGGCTATTTTATATAAACATACTATTTGAAATTCAACGAGTATGCTAATAGACGTATATATATATATATATAAAGGGATTTTTAAGAAAAATCCCGACTAACATCACACACAACCATATAGTGAGGTGAGAGTGGTTACCTGAACTGGTCAAAAACAGTAAATATACCATAGCATGCGATCTTCCAGTTTAGTTCAACCCACCGACGCCCATCGATGTGACAATTGTGCTCCGCTGATACACGTATGACAGAGAATATATCAATTCCTGTAGCTCACCCGCAGAGAAACCAATCTCATCTAATAGAACATGATAATGTGGAAGCCTCGTGGTTCCAATCATTCCAGCATATGCACACAAGTAGAAATCATAATTTCGGGGATGGCAAGTTTTGTTACCATTATCCAATTAATTTATTACAATTCTTTTAAATCCATAGACTCTATTAAACTTCCATCAATTCTTCATTACACCTATTAGAACCATTATTTTGCCTTTAAGCCCAAAATAGCTCATCATCCAAATTTCACTCAATTTTAACAGTTCACCCATTAATATCAATTCATAACAATAATTAACTACAATTATTTTGAGTCCATAATACTCTATTAAAATTTCCCAACCACCTTTCCTTCATCATTCAATACCTACATTTTCCAAAATCACCCCTAAACCAATTTCTCATTGAAATTACCAAATCTATTTCAATTTCATCAATCTATAATCTCTTACTAACAACAATAAACATTTTAGAATATCCAATTCACCCCATACTCCTTATAATCCAAATTCTCTCTAAATAACCTTCAAACATATGCCAACTTCCCCACATAATTTCTTTAAATCATCTTCTTTCATAAACAACATAATATATTAAAACAATCTAATCCTCCCTTAAACATCCTATCCTTCTTACCCAACGATATCCAACCAAATTAAACCAATTACCATCACCATAACTTCAATAAACATATTAGGGCAATCAATTCACTCCAAAACATCATTATTTCCCCAAAAACACTAATCTTTCCTTCTTGCCTCATAACTTCCTACAATTACTTAATTTCTTCCATAATTCTTTCTACAACAAAATTCTTCATTAAATCTACTTCAAACATAGTCAAATATTCACATTTAATTCATCCAACTCATCTTCCATGTTTAACATTCCCAAAAGCAACACTCTACTTCCCCTAAAACACCTAAAAATCCCAATTTTCAACAAAATTCTAAATCAACTCAATAACCCCAACCAACATTATCGTTTAACTCCAATAACCCTCTAGAAACCATAAATCAAGTTCAAAAGCCCAAATTCAAAGGATTTCTTGTCGTAAACTTAGCTTAATTCATCTTTAAGCAAGCAAAATCTGACCTAGGGCTAAATTAAACCAAATTAACCACATCACAATAATCAATTAGTCTAAATAAACATGTAGCACAAGGCAATTGCCCCAATCAAGCCAGAAATTCGAGGAATCAAACAAACCCTAGGATTTTCTATTGAAATTCAAGAACAAAGAGAGAAAGGAATCAAAGGGGGATTACCTCATGTTACCAAGCTCTCCAGGCCGCCGGAATTCTCGCCGGAGATCGCCCAGATCAGCCCCAAGCGCCGCCACCAGTCGCCCCCTTCCTTTTCTTCTCTGCCCGACGAACACTCACGCGCGCACACACACACGCTCGTGACTGGAAGGAGGAAAGGAAAGGACCGGGGGTTAGGGGTTCAGTAGCTGCAGCGGCGACGGCAACGGCGGCCGTCGCCGCCCTCTCTCTCTCTCTCTTTCTGAGCCGAAGACGCAGAAGTGAAAGGAATCAGTGGAGGTGTGGGTGAGTTGTGTTTCTTATGTGTGTGTTTATCGTGTTTTTATGAGGGAGGGAGAGGGAAAAATTAAATAAAAGAAAGAAATAATTTAAATGGAAAGAAGGAAACTACTAATAGGTCCTCCAATAATCAACATAAGATACTCTTCTTTAAGATAAAACTTTCCTCTTTCATTCTAAAAATTTTCTTCAAATTTCCACTAATATTTTCTCCCACTAAGTTCTCTTTTGTGTCCAATAATTCCTCTAGCTCTAATGTTCCCAAATTAAGGGACAAACTAGGCATTTAAAAATTCCCAAAATACTTCATTTTCAGTAATTTTATTTATAACACTCTCAAAACTCCATAATTAATCCCCCAAATTAATTATTAAATCACCACTAATTCCTTAATCAAATTTTTGGGATGTTACAGATTCTGCCACTGAACAAAAGGAAAATTCCAGAATTCTTAGAAGCTAACACAAGTTGAGTGAAAGTGTGATATACCACTTCAAGCAAGTGCAAATCAGTCAGAGCAAGTATGCTATGCACAAGTAAGCTTCAAGCAACAAGAATGTGACTTGGGGGATAGATTCTGAAGAGCACCGAACTCTCTCTTTCGAGTGTGTGTGCGTGTAGTGCGCCCTTGGGTCCGCCCTTCAAGAAAATAAGAACCAAGGGGATAGTAGAAGCTAACCCCCGGGTGTCGTTCGCTTGAGGAGCCTTACGCAAAAGATGACCTAGTAGCTAAAATGCAAACTAACTAAAGCGGGTAAAAAAAAAGAATATTGTATTTGGTTTTTGATTTAGAAAAGATGTAAAAGGTGTGATATGTTCAAAAGTAAAATAAAAGTGAGATTTGGAGGGGAAAGAAAATGGAATCATTCTCGATAAATGAAAACCTCGGGATTCATTGCTTCTAAAGGTTTTCAGGGAGTTTTTGTTGATTTTCAAAAGACCCCTAGAGGAACCCCTCTAGGCTAGGCTTAGGTTAACTTAATTAATGCCGGAACCCTGCACATTACTTAATTTAACCTAAGTTGATTAAGTTCAAAATCAATATGAATTTGCTAATCGTAAGGGGCTCCTAATCCAACAACCGGGACCCCGAATTGCCACTTAATTAATCCTAGAGTTTAATCGATTACTGGAACCCCAAATAATAAATCAAGACTCTAGGATTGAAGTCCAATGCCACTCATGCAATTTGACAAATTCAAGAACTAACCAATCATGTAAGACTTTAAATCCACAATTTGGGCCACCCCACAATTGCACTTAGTTTCTCAATTAACCCTAACTCATTGATGGCCACCCAAACAAAGATTAAGGTTGAAAAGAGTGATTACCCAATGACTAAACACAATTAATCAATTCTTATGCCATCTCCCTCAAGCAAACAACTTAACACTCTTAATCCACTAACCAAGCCACCTTGTATTAGCACATGATTTTCACAAAGAGAATAATAAAACTATGAACCCATAAATTTCATTAAACTCAAAGTTAATAAATAGCAATGTCAAGCATTTGAACAAGAAGGAAATAACATAAACATAGTTTCTAACCCCATTACAATATACAAAGTTCAAGCAAACAACCAAATGTCATAAATATACTCCTAAAACCCTAGAAAAGCATAAATACAACAAGAGGAAGAAGGATTAGAACTAAAACTCCCCTATTCAAGCTTCAAGCTCATCCCTTGGCTCCCATCACCAAGAATGGTGGAGCCTAGCTGCTGTCCTCCAAGAAGAAAACACCAACAAGGAGTGGGAGTTGAGAAACCATGGAGGATTTGAAGGAAGAAGGTGGAAAATAGAGGATGGAGATGAGAGGAAAATGAGAGGCTAGGGTTTGGGACTCCAAAATTTTCCCTAATAGGGTCTATCCTTCGAGTTTTAAGTCCCCAAGTCGGGTCAAGTGAGTGGGTATTCAAGTTGGATCCGAATCAGGCCCAAAAACGCGACTGAAATTCTGAAGAATTCGTGCATTTCGCCGTCCGCTCACCGCGGCGAGGTGCTGTAGCTTCTGGAACATTGGGGGCCTTCTCGCCGCGGGCTGGCCGCGACTAGGCCACGGCGAGCTAATGATGCTTCTGCAAAATTTAGGGTTTGTTCGCCGCCAGCTCGCCGCGGCACGGACCATTCTTTTCTGCCTTATAGTTTGGCCTTTTTCTTCATCCCTGGGTCTGATCTTTTGGTCCTGAATGACCCTACAAGTGGAAATAAGACTAAACAAGAATCAAATAGCCCTATAAATTAATCAATGCAATTAATCTACAATTATGGCTAATTAATCCTAATTTTATACTCATTTCACTTGAGAGTTTAAGATATTCAATTAAGCATTATTAGACCAAACTTGCATCTTAATCATTTTAATTGCCTCAAATTAGGCATGTAAAAACCATACAAATAAGAGATTTGTCAGATTCATGCACTCAAAATCCAGCAAAGGATAGCATTCACAATTAGTGCAATAAAACTACCACTAAAGCAACCAAGCACACAAGTAAGTCAATGAACCAAGAAAATGCAAAGAGTAAGCAGCTATACCAATTTTCAAGGGTGTTTCAAAATATGATATGCAAAGATGAAAAATAAACTAAGATGCAATTAAGCTAAAATGCAACTAGAAGCTAGACCCGGCCAAAGCAAGTTTGACAACCGGCTACTAGGGAACCAATTACTTGACTCCCCGGCAACGGCACCACTTGAAGAGCTCTGAAATGGGAAGAAATTGATGCAGTGCCGCCTCGAGTCCGCTCTCCAAGAAATTAAACCCAAGGGGATAGTGGAAGCTAACCCCGGGTGTCGATCTCAAGGAGCCTAGTGTAATTTGATTCCTAATAGCTAATATGCAAACTTGAGAAAGCGGTAAAAAGCATTTTTGTCTGATTTTTAACGTGAAGTTTGGTATGAAAGTGTGGTATGTTCAAAAGTCAAAGTAAAAGATTCGGTTAAAAAGTGAGATTTGGATGAAAATGGGATAAAGATCATTCTTGATGGATGAAAGCTTCGGGAATCATTGATTCTAAAGGTTTTTAGGGAGTTTAGTTGATTTTCATAAGAACCCTAGAGGAATCCCTCTAGGCTAGGCTTAGATTAACTTAATTAACGCTGGAACCCCGAACATTACTTAATTTAACCCAAGTTGATTAAGTTCAAAATCAAGAAATGATTAATCATGCAAGGCTTTTAATCCACAATTTAGGCCACCCCACAATTGCTCTAAATTTCTCTCTATACCCCAATCCATTGATGGTCACCCATACAATAAATTAAAGCCTAAAGAGTGTTTGCCCAATGTCTCAACACAATCAATTAACTCTCATGCCATCTCCCTCAAGCAAATAACTTAACACTCTTAATCCACTAACCAAGCCACCTTGCATTAGCACATAATTTTAACAAAGAGAATAATAAAACTATGAACCCATAAATTTCATTAAACTCAAAGTTAATAAATAGCAATGTCAAGCATTTGAATAAGAAGGAAATAACATAAACATAGTTTCTAACCCCAAAGACATAAATGCACTCAACCAAGTGCCATAAATACACTTAACCAAATGACATAAATGCTTTCAACCAAGTGCCATAAATATACTCCTAGAACCCTAGAAAAGCATAAATACAACAAATGGAAGAAGGATTAGAACTAGAAACACTCCCCTATTCAAGCTTCAAGCTCATCCCTTGGCTCTCACCACCAAGAATGGTGGAGCCTAACTGCTACTCTCCATGGAGGAACCAACAACAAGAGAGGAAGGTGTGGAAGCCATGGATGGAAGGAAGGAGAAGGAAAGAAGATGAAGATGAAGATGAAGATGAGAGAGCTAGGGCTTGGAGGGTGTGAATGTGTACCAAAAAAATCCTCTAATGGGGTCTAAGTTTTGAGTTTTATGTCCCCCAAGTCGGGTCAAGTGAGTGGGGTTCAAGTTGGATCCGAATCAGGCCCAAAAATGCGACTGAAATTCTGCAGAATTCGCGCAGTTCGCCGTGGGCTCACCGCAGCAAAACCCACGGCGAACTCATGTAGTCTCTGGAATTTTCAGGGTCTTCTAGCCGTCTGCTCGCCGCGGCAAGCTCCAGTCTTCTCTGCCAATTTAGGGGCTTTCTAGCAGCTATCTCGCCGTGGCCTCAGTTGATTCTGCCCCTTTGATAAGCCTTTCTTCTTCGCCCGGAATCCGATCTTTGGTCCTTGCACAACCCTGTAAGTAAAAATAAGACAAAACCAAGATCAAATAGCCCTATAAATTAATCAATGCAATTAATCTACAATTATGGCTAATCAATCCTAATTTTACACTAACTTCACTTGAGAGTTGAGACATTCAATTAGACATTATTGGACCAAACTTGCATCTTAATCATGTTAATTTCCTCAAATTAGGCATATAAAAACCATACAAATAAGAGATTTGTCAGCCATCAAGGATCAGCTTGATCATTTGTTTGTTATTAGCTGTTACACTAATCATGTTGACTTCAAAAGTGAGGAGTTTATACTTGGTGAGTATGTCTCCTACTCCGCACCAATGAATGTAACTCCTTCCTTAATTGAGGCTAAGGCATTCAAGTTTATCAAATTACAAACTCATCTTATCAACATCCTAAATCTACCAAATTCAGTATTCCTTTGTTGAATAAGTCACCATCAGTACTTTGTTTGTTGGAAACGCTTTCTACACGTTCTTAATGATCAAACTAGCCACTCTATCAAGGGTTTTCTCTTTTGGTACCTCACATGTTGGAGAGGACGTCCAAATAAAAACGCCACATTGGAGTTTTCGCCTGTTAATTCTTTTCCTAGGTTTCTCTTTCATTATCTCATTTGTTGGAAAGGTTTTCCAGAGATTCATTGTTATCACGCTTCTTGTAATGGTTTTCTCTTTTGGTATCTCGCTTGTTGGAAGGGGTTCCCAGATCAACACACTGCTTTGATGATTTAGACTGCCTTTCTCTCCTAAGTCTTACACATCTCTATCAACTTTTCGGGAGCTAAGTTTTTTGAAGCGAGGGAGAAATTATGGGATATGGAAATTAGGAAGTGATTTTCTTGGGATTTTTAAGAAATTCTCTGTAATCATCATTATTAGAGAAATAGTTTATTTTCAATTAGCATTAATTGTAATTTTCATTTAGTTTTTAATTTCCAGAATGTTCTTCATTGAGTTTTAGGGTTAGATTGAGGCCTATGAATAGAACCTCAACTCATTTGCTTTGTATGTTTGATGAATTTGAATAATAATATCAGTTTTCCTTTGCCTCTATCTCTCTTCTTCTTGCTCTATCTCTCTTTCTCTCTTCTCTTCTTCTAAATCCTCCCTTCCCTATCTCTTTAATTCTCATATATTCCTTTTCATCTCCCTCTTCCCCTTCCCGTTCTGCATCACCACACTCTCTTGTTTGTTCGTTATTGAGAAGCATCTACAGGGATAATTTGTGAACAAGTTGGGAAAGATTACAAAGAGATATTATATTTAGGACCAAGCTTACCTTCCCAAATATGTCTTATATTTAGATGGAGGGAGTAGTTTATAAGTCAAACAATATAATTTGGAGAAAAAATTCATGTAATAAATCAATTTATAAATGACTTATTTAGTTTTTTTAGGATTATATATAGAATCGAAGGAAGCAGTATTTATATATAATCAGCTAATTATTTAGCATGCTTAATCTTTCCAAATAATATCAAATGGCACTTAAATGCAGGAACTAGTATTATTTATAGCTTCCTTTTGAGATTTCATTTTGTACTTCTGCTTCGGTGTGGTCATTCATTATATTATGGATTTGGGATTGCCTGTATGTTAGTTTGCTTCTATAACAATTGATACTATAAATTAAATAATGTTTCCAGTAAAGTACTAAACCCCCCCCCCCCCCCAAAAAATATAATACCTATTTAGAAATGTTTCCAGCAAAGTACTAAACACCGCCCGCCCCCCGCCCCCCCCCCCCCCAAAAAAATATAATGCCTAAAGTTAATCTTGGTCTCAAATGTCATTTTGTGCATTTTTTTTTTCAAATTGTTTTAATTTATGCTCCCTCAATAATAGTTAAGTTAGAAGGGAGATAGAACTGAGGAAGATGATTAGGGTGTTTGAGGAAAAATACGTTATATTTTCTAACTTGACTTAGTTGACTAACATCTTTTATATTTCCTCATTTGTTACGTTTTGTATTTGGAGGATAAAATTATAATAATACTAGTGTACATGGTGATGTATTGTCACATTAGCGATGTATACGTACGTGTTTATATATGGCGGTCAATATTGAGATGGCAATTGCTAATGAAATGATGTTGTTGCTTGGTTTCTTTCACATAAGTACCTATCTCCTTTCTATATATGTCCATTGTCGACTGATTTTATTTATGTCTACAGTGATCCACAGGCAGATGTGGCCAAAAGCAGGGTTGATATGGCCAGTGTAAAGAAGACAGTGAAATTGGAGTAATGTTGAGGTGTTCATGAGTTATAGGGGGGGGGGGGTTTAGATGAAATATGTTTGGAAAACTGCATGAACATGTTTGTGAAGAAACAACGTAAGAAGAAAATATATTATATGATCTGCAAAAATAGCTCTGGGAAATTTGAAAATGAGGCAAAAGTAATGTGATAGTTAACTTCATCAAATGGTTGCTAATTGTTTTGGTGGGACCTATACCAGTATTCATGTGTCCAAAAATTGTTACCTCTTCGGTACACTCCCCTATGAAAACTTAATACATCACATTAAAAAATCTTGTGTTACTCCCTTAAATAGATATTCTCACTTAACAAATATTGTCTCTCGATTTCTCTCTCCTTCATCATCAGCACTCTCATAATCTCACTCTTACATCCTATTATTTTTTATGTTTTCTTAATTCTTATCAGTTTGTTTTTTCTCTCCAATTTTTCTTGAAGTAATTACAGGATTGTGTTTTTGTCTTAAATGGAAAGCAAAACTATACATTTTTTCTCAATTTAAAATGCAATAAAAAAATTTCTCCTTTAATGTATTGTTAATTTACTTAATGCTTTCATGATTTCATGAAGATCAATCGATTTACTTGTAACAAATTAAAAAGTAATGTTTTTTATTTTAGCTCTAAAAACAAATATTTACTGGTTTTAGAGACATTTTTATAAAAATAATGTAGTATCTAATATTTGTAAATGAATAAGTCCGTATAATTTTTAAAAGAAGCATAAAATATTGAAAACGTTAGAAAAATATGAAGTATTTCACTCTATCATTAAATTGAAAAAAATTGGTATATTCAAATTTGTATGGAAGTATCACTATCAACTAACTATGAAAAAACTTTAATCGTAAAAAAACCTGCAAAAAAATCAAAATGGATTTTGAGGCTTCATTTTTTTGGATTTAGCTCACTCAGGTTCTATTACATACGATACAGAAAACGTCGTCGTTTGGAAGCAGCGAATATAAATATTAAAATATAAAGCACATAGGAGAAAAGCCAATTTCGTTTTCCTCTAAACCCTAAAATGCTTTGAGTCCAAAAAGAAAGATATATCATAAGTCGCTTTCAGTTTAAAAAAAAAAAACCGTAAGTCGCTTGCCGGAAAAGGGAAAAGGAGAGCCAGGGAAAGGGAGGGGATCCAGACCCATGGCAACCTAAGATGCCTAAGTGCACTTTGAGTTTAATATCATCTTTTTTTATCTGAAGAGTTAATATTATCTATAAAACATATTATAGTATATATTAGTCATAAAAATTATAAAATAATGTAATATATATATGATAATATCCCATAATAATCATATAAGAGTCAATTTTATATTAAATATAAATATATCATATAAATTTCATTTTTAACCAATTTTTTTAATAACCGAACTGAAATACAAAATTATTAAATTATAACATAACCAAACCAACAGAAAACAAAAAAAAAAATCGAATTAAATTGGGTTCAGTTTAGGTTTCGGTTTCGATTTTAATATGCTCACCTTTAGTCTCTGTGGTACACGCATATGTGATGGAAATTTACCCATATCAAATATGCACATTTATGTGTTAATTATATGAACAAATTTAATTTGACAAAATAGAATAAGTGCCCATCAAAGTGACTTATACTGTGAAAAAGAAATATTTATGAAAAAGGCATCCTATAATAAGACTGGTAGTGAGACTTTAAAGAGGTCTACATCAATAGGATGCTTTTTATGCAGATTATTGTAATGAATATTGTTAAAAAATCATATTACGTACAAAATACAAATTTAACTAATATTTTACTATTTGTAAATAAATAATATAATCTAACTCTTACTTCTAGTATTTGATAAAGTACTAGTTAGCAAGTTTGGGGTGTTTTTCTCTCTCGTGTTTTAAAATAAACTTGACACAACCTGGTGTAAGTGTAGTTGAGATTTTTTTTTTTTTTTTTTGCACTGTGTGGAGTAGTTGAGATCAAAGACATGATATCTAGAATATGTGTCACTGGAAAGGACACAGGATTAAATTAGCCACGACTGACTGACTAGACGTATCGGACTCACTAAGAAATTCTATTAATAAAATGTTGTGTATGAATCCACTCGATCTTGGGTACATGAGTTTTACTTTCTTTCTTTTTTTCATATAAGAAAATACTCCGTCTGTTACTAAATATAATACATATTTTTTTAATTTGAATAGAGTAAAGATGGTAGTTAAGTTAGTTAAAATTAGATGATATTAATAAAACAGTCTAACCTCATACCTTTATTCCTACCCTTTCTCTTTTGCTATTTTTTTATCGAGGAGCATTATAAGGGATAATTTAAAAAAAATGTGAAGAAAAATATAAAGATGTCTTGTATTTAAAAGCAAGCTCACATGACTGAACAACGGAGGAGGTAATTTATGACAAGTTAGCAATGTTAACCAAGATTAGGGCTGTTCAACATTGTCCCGTTCCGGTCCATCCTGTCCCGTCCCGGCCATTTCGGGACGGGACAAACCAGGACGGGACAGAGTGTAGCTTAGGGACGGGACCGGACTCGGGACGGGGTCGTCCCGATCCCGTCCCGTCCCGAATATATATATGTATGTTCATATTTTTTTAAAAAAAATACATGTGTCATCTTTTTCATGTGTAAGTATATATGACTTTTTTTTTAAAAAAAATATAACTCTAACTTCTAAACTAAGTTCCAACCATTCATTGATCTCAAATTTCTTGTCCACTACCACTATGCTCTATGTGTAACACATCACATTTGAAGTTTTTTTCAAACTCTATTTAAATGTGTAGTTGTTACTACTTTTTTTGCTCTAATTATTATGTTTTTTGTTTATGATGTATTAATATGGAGTGCTCATGGCACTGGAGGAGATTTAATTATGCTACAAACTCACATACCAAGTGTGTTGCTTTGCATAAAAAAAGAAAAAGATTTTTGGGTCATTTTTTTTTTAATTGAGAAAAAATTTCGGGACAAGGCCTGTCCCGTCCCGATCTAGACCGGGACAAGTTCGGGGCGGGACGGGAACCCCGTCCCGAACACTTTTCTTCGGGACGGGACGGGACGGGGTCGTCCCGGTCACGTCCTGTCCCGTGAACACCCCTAACTAAGATATGCAAGAGTAGTTGGAATTGAATATAAGTACTTTTTTTTGGGTGGCTGGAACCCAAGCTCATGTGAAACAACACGTTTGTAGGCATCCTCTGATATATAGGGCGCGGGGAGCCAGGGCCTGTCCATTGCCCCTCCATTTACATGAAAGATGAAACAGTCCGGTTTTATGTATATACTCCCTTCGGTCCTAATTATAAGAGCCAGTTGATTTTTTTTGAAAAAATTAAGGATACAAAATACACCACCATGAATTGTTTATATTTGTCTTTTTTCCTCAAAATTAAGTTATTTTACTTATAAATTATCATATAATCTAATAACATTTCACATTTATTAAGATTTAAGGGTCTAATTTGCTTCCTTAATCTCCCCAAAAAAAGTCAATTGGCTCTTATAATTAGGACCGGAGGTAGTATTTTTTAAAAAAAAAAATAGGGTAAAAGCCCTTAAATAGCCTGGAAGTTATATAGTGGGATCTTTGAGCACCAGGAAGTTTTTTTTGGGCCTTAATTACCATGGAAGTTAAATTTTGTGGCTTATCTGACCATTTTGAACGGTGCCCACTTAACTGGCTTTAAGTGGACACCGTGGCAGGACACCCAGCTGACACGTGGCGTGACGTGGCGCCACATACGATATTAAATAAAAAACACCCAAAACCCAGCTCTTTCTTTCCTGGACCCAAATACTTTCGCTCCTTAGGGTTTTATAGTGAGGAAGAAAAACGAGAAAGAGTTGGGGCTGAAGATATAACAAAATATGCGCTATTGGAGAAGATAAGAAGGGAATGGGTGATTCAATGGGTTCGGTTTCGGCTTCGTCTCGTACAGGAAGTAGGAGGAGGGTGAATTTCGTGAGGCGTCGAGTTGCAGATGGTGAAAATGATGGTGAAGTCCGGCTTTGTCACTGTGGCGTAGTAGCTCCGATTCGAACTTCATGGACTGAAATCAACCCAGGGAGAAGGTTTTATGGATGCAGAAATTATCAACAGGTAAACCATCTATCTATTTTTCTTTGGAAATCTGTTTTATGGGATGAATGAACAATGGGAATCAATCATTCCTGAGTTTCATATTAATTTGTAGGGAGGGGGCTGTGGTTATTTCCACTGGCGTGACGATGAAGTTGATCAGAGGTCTCGAGAGGTGCTAAACGAACTGGTGAACATAGTGGAGACTCTGCATGATGAAAATGGGAACCAGAGGAGGGCGGACAACGATGAAGCATCAAGTATAGGTGTTGAAGCTGAACTAGTAGCCATTAAAGTGAGATTAAAGAAGAATGAAAGGAAATTGATGATCACATTGTGTGTTTTGGCTGTGACATGGGGTTTTCTACTGTTGTATTTAGCAGTTTAGAAGTGAAAACATCAAGAAGCTCATGTTCTTGTTATACTGCTAAACTCCTCTTGCACTGCCAATTTGGTTTTTTTTGTTATATGTGAGATGTCTGAGAAAGTGAGCAGGCAAAATATGAGGGGAAGTAGAGTAATTGGTGAGATCTAAAGATCAGGAGGACTGCAAGAATGCAACTTATGCATTATGTAATCAGAATGAATGAAAGAAAATATTGTTAGTCTTGATATTGTTAGCTTTGAATTTTTGTTAGTGTTATCTGCTATGTTTATATTAAGTACCATACACATGCATCAACTCAGTCTTACATTCATAACTTGCCAGATTTATTTTGCTGCAATTGAAAATTGTTCCACATTTGGTCCCAATAAATGGCCAGAATGAATGTTGACGAAGACAGAAAATTCTGTCATCATGGTCCTTCCACAACAGGATTCAAATTAAACATCCCCTCTGGGTAATGACCACTAATGTAATATTAAGGACCTGTCTGCATCAAGTAGCATAACAGTTTGATAATTAAAACAAAATATGGCTATTCAACCACATGTGTCCTTATCTAATAATGGCACAAGCAGAGCATTAGTTGGGCATTCATTGCAAGGCACCCAACTCTGATGACACCACAAAAATGAAAAGGGAAATTACATCAAAAACAGAGGATTCTACAACATTTTAAATGGGGCTCCTTCCCTTTCCCCTTCCTCTTGTAGCCGCTGTCCCTGTCTCAGTCCCTATCCCTCTCATTGCGTTGAACCTGGCTTCAGTAGCTGAGGCAAGAAGTCGTGAGGATGTGATTGCAGGTTGTCCTTGCCATTGTAGTCCTGGAGGAGAGAAAGGCAGGTCTGAAGGGGTGGAAGATGTTGTACCATCACATTTGAATTGTATTTTTCTTGACCCCGTACCACTTGAAGAAATAGACTTGCTCTGTTCTACCTTTCATTAGGAATAGGACACCTGGTTTCTATATCCGCATGTTGAGACATGTAATGTTGTCCTGTCCCCTCTTGTATAACAGTTTCTGAAGACATACCAGGCTGCATGATGAACATACCAATTTGTGAATCACCATACAAACTCTAAAATTACCAATCCTACAAACTCTTAAATTACCAGTCCTACAAACTCTAAAATTACCATATTATCCCCCCCACTTACAAATAATTACATGACTACCAAATATGCGCTCTATTGATAACAGAGTAACATGTGCTGATCATCACAGTAATGAAGCAATTCACTTACATTGTACACTGACCGTCCAGTGTTTTCATCAACATAGATGCCCATCCCTCTCGGTTGAGGTTGATCACGACTCTTGTAAAAAGCCCTTCCTCCACGTGGCCTTGGAGTGGTTTGAGATTGTTGTGTGCTTGCTTCAGAGTGGATAGACTGACTTTGTGTGCTTGATTGAGGTCTCTACAATTTGTGACAAACAGAAAGATAATTAATAGAAGCTTAATAAATGCAACATACTACTAAGTGAATTAATACAAACTCACATCCTTGCATGTTGCCCTATTATGACCTTGTTGGCGACAAATACTGCATCTGACCCTTCCTCCAGCCTTGGACAACTTGTCAGGTGGGGGCAAAGGCAAGTCAGGTTCAATTCCACTTGTTCTTGGTCGAGTATGTGTTCTCATCCTCCTATGTTCCTCTGTTGTCCTTGCCCTCTTAAGCTTGCGTCTGCCAGGCATATTTGTCACAGGAGGTGGCTCCATTGGTTGGAACTTGTCAACTTGCCAGAAATTCTTACCCCTCACAGGCTGGAACTTGGTTCTATAGCTTGCTATGTAAGTGTCTTTATGATAATACCGTGATATTTGTGAGACAGGATCAATCTTGGCCTTGAACATAGCACATATGGCGTGCTGGCATGGGATACCAGTCAGGTCCCATACCCTACAAGTGCACCGCTTCTTGTCAATAAATACGGTGTGTCTTTCTTCTCCTTCTATAACCTCAAACCCATCGTCACCATTAAAATGCACCCTACATCTATTTGACATTTCCTTGCTGCACTCATATTGCTCTATACAACTAGGACTAAAGTTACCTTTCCATCTTGACGCATATTTTTCACTCTCAGCCCACTTGTTCATTAATTTGATTCTAATCCCATCAATCATACGAATAATAGGTAGATACCTATAGTCATCTATCCAAGAATTGAAACTTTCAGAAAAATTATTATCAACAATCTTAGAAAAGCACCTAGTACTGAAATATGCCCTCACCCAGCACTGTACAGGATACGAAAGTGCTGCAGATGTAGCTTCAGCACTAGATTCTCCAAGCTGCACCAGGTTGTCCCTGAATCGTTCTTCATAAGTACTCCAAGCACACGCAAAGAACTTTTTCCTTAACACACCTCCCTTCCACACCTTGCTCCAGTTATTGTATATGTGCCTTGCACAGAACCTATGTTCAGCCATAGGCATCACCTCAGACAGGGCAATATTAAGACCCTACACACAACAAAAGAAAATAAATGATTGGAGATTAACTAAATATGATTGGAAATTAAAAAACTTGCAACCAATAAATTAAAAAAGGAAAAGAAAGAAGACAAAGAATATTCAAGAAAGTGGATGCAAGAAGTGAAGATGAGTCAAATGGGTTATTCACTTCTTGCATCCACTTTTAAGGTTAAATAAATTAAACATAAAAGGGTACAATGAATGTTGAGGACAACTTATCTTATTCTTACCTTTTGCATATCAGACATAAAAGTCACAGTTTCTCCATTTTCCAATTGCAATGACTTCTGCAGCCACTTGAAAAACCACCTCCAATTGTGGGTGTTTTCCTTTTGTGTTATCCCAAAAGCTATGGGATATAATGAATCATTTGCATCAAGACCTGTTGCAGTTAGCATGATACCCCGTGCGTGTCCCTTCAAGAGGTGCCATCAACACCAATAATCGGCCTACAACCAAGCTTCCATCCAGTCTACACAAATTTAAAGTAAAACACATTTAACATAATTCTACTTAAAAGTTATGTAAAATAAACTAAAGATTTCAGGGATTACCTTTGGAGCATTAAAGCAAACAAACATCCTACTGAACACTCTTCTTCCATTTTCAAGTTCATTCTTGCTTAACTCAATCGCAACATCTGAACCAGGATCAGATACCCTTAACTCATGACAGAAAGCCTCTAATTTCTTGAACTCATCCACATAACTCCCTTCCATCTCCTTCAGAATCCTCTTCTTTGCTCGTTTACATTTATATATACTCACATGCAGCTTTAACTCTTGTTCACAATCCTTCTTCATGTCTTTTACCTTGTATTGTGGTCTATCTTGCACCTTGCTTTTGAAATATGAAGCCAGCCACCTATTGGTAGCCCTAGGGTTCTTATAAACTCGACTGCATTTGTGTTCCCCTTGAAAAGTCTTTACAACAAGTCCTGGTTTGGACCCTCCATCTGTTGAGGCATATAAGACAAATGGACAACCCTCATCACAGACAACTTGCACTCTATATTTATCACTTCTTCTCACTCTCAACTTTAGCCCACCTTTTATAGCATATATGTCCAAGGCCGACTTCAGCTCTTGCTTGTTTCCAAATGTGGTGCCCACCATGAAATTTGGACTCCCTCCTTGCTCTCCTCTTGGTTCGTTTGGTACAAGCCCATTGCCACCACCTTGGCCCAAATTTACATCTACCTCCTCATCATCATAATCACTCCCTTCTTCACCATCATCAATTAATGCCCCTTCATAATTAATGTCATCACTGTCACTTTCACTCTCACTCTCAACTTCTTCACTGTCACTCCTTCCATCACTTTCACTTACACCATCATTATCTCCATTATCATGAACTGCATTCTCAGGCAATTCGATTTTAATTGGTTCCTCCTCACTACTCCTTTGTCCCTCGTTCCTCCTCTCAAGACAAGCTCGAAGAAATTCCCCTCTCTGTTTTCGAATTCTTTGTCTGATTTCCTCCAAATATTTCATTCTCTCCGTGTAATTCTCCTCCTCATTTTCATCTTCCACGTCCGAACCATCTTCCCCATCCCCTCTACTTGACTCAATCCCCTTGCCCTTAACTTTTGGACGCGCATCCCAAGAAACCTTACCTTACCATCCCATGGTGCACCATCGGGTCCACCACTGCTCGAAGACATCTCACCCAAACCCTAAACAATTTATTTTTTTAAAAAAATTACCAACATCCACTCAGAAGCAGACAAAGAAGCATAAAATCAAGCACTATATCAGAGGAACTCGAAAAAATTAAACAAATATTTCTACTATGCTCATATTCCTTACCTTTATACGGACGAATCTCTGCTCTCTTAGACTTAACAAGTCACATGCAGATTCAGATTCTTCACTTTCCCTTTAGCTCAACAGCTTCTTCGTCTTTTTCTCTCAGAATCGCAGTAACTTTCTCTCAGAATCGCAAGCGTTCCTTCGTTCGTCTCTCCATTTTGTTCATCTCTTTCTTTGGCAGATCCCAAATCGATTGTATGAAGAAGATCCTGAAAATTTTAAACCCTAATTCCTTTTCTTTTCTTTCGCATTGGGTTTTGGGTGTTTTTTATTTAATATCGTATGTGGCGCCACGTCACGCCACGTGTCAGCTGCGTGTCCTGCCACGGTGTCCACTTAACGCCAGTTAAGTGGGCACCGTTCAAAATGGTCAGATAAGCCACAAAATTTAACTTCCATGGTAATTAAGGCCCAAAAAAAACTTCCTGGTGCTCAAAGATCCCACTATATATCTTCCAGGCTATTTAAGGGCTTTTACCCAAAAAAATAAACGCCTTTTTTCCGAAACAGCCGCATGGCCAATTTGGGTCTCAGGCGGGAAACTAAATTTTAGTTCCAAAAAATGCTACAAGGAGTATTCATGCCAATACAAGATTGAACTAGAGAATATAAATCTTACAAGTATTAAATACAAAATTTACAAGCATTACATTGCACAGAATTATATTGCTGTTAAAGGCGACAAAATATTTCTCCAAGCTATGAAAATTGCTGGTACCACATTCATCATTTATGCAGTATATAATATCAAATTATTATATCTTTAAATATCTTCATAAATCATACCTCGAAATCACTGTTTGCCGCTTGTAAAGTTTTTTCGGAGGCAAAATAAAGAATTTTTATAATTGTTGAAGGAACCAAAATTGCAATAAATCTGTAGCATTTTTTGGAGGTAAAATTTACCCAAATTGGGCAATTGGCTATGCGGCTGTGTGGGGGTAAAAAAGGCGCTGAATTTATTATTATTATTTTGTTTTAAATATACATGAAACCGCCACGTTTCATGTAATTGGAGGAGGGCAATGGAGAAACCCTAGCGGCGTGGCTGGACAAGGGGAATGGAGAAGTGGATCTATGTTCACGTGTTGAGGTACGGAGAATCTGTAGAAGAGGATCGAGTTGCACGGCTCAGGGCTTGTACCAACGACTGGTATGTCATCAAACCAAGAAGCGATGGCGATGGCGGTGGTGTTGAAATATCACGTGTTTTTGAAGACGCAGGCTCGTTGAATTACCCAGACCCTCCTCTTCGGCATACCGGCTGTGAAGTGATCGGCTCCTCTATTTATGTGATCGGCGGTGAATGCCTCGTGTGCGAGGCAGACTTTAGATGCGGCTATAAAGATTCCTGTGAGATTCGTTGCATAGACACCCGCAATCCAAAAGATGGTTGGCAGACTTGCTTTACCCTACCAATCTCAGGGTTTATAGTTAGTTCTGCTGTTGTTGATGATCGCTGGCTCTATGTTTTCCCTTGCCGTACTCCTCGTCTTGATCCCGAGTATCCTTGTTTTGCTTTCGACGTTGATGACAGAAAAACAGTTAGAAGAATTCCCCGACCTGGTGGTGTTATTTGTTCCCCGTATTTTTCTACCTGTATATCCCCAGGCACACTTGTTTCCTATATGGCGGGTGAAGGCATAGTCTATCAATTAGATTGCAACAAGAATGGTAGTGGTTGGACTGTGTATCAGGGGGATCTGCCTTATTCTGTAGATTTCCCCAATGCTGTGCACGACGGCATCTTTTACAGTTATAACTACGCTAAAATGAAATTTATTTCCTATGATTTTCGCAACAAGAAGGAACTTTTTGCGGCTACCCTTCCCTCAACCTTTTCGGTTGGTCCAGTGGAAATCATTGTGCTTTCTAAGAACAGGTTCTGTTTCTTGTGGGTTGAGTGGCATCGTGGCCGTTCAATGATACTTTTTTACACTAGATTCTCTGTTCCCTATCATTCAACTGAATCTGATCCCTCTGTTGTTGTTGAAGAGACGCAGTCCTTTCCTCTTGATGGCTGCAGGGTACTCAATATTGTGGCAGTGTAAGTTTGCCTTAATGCCTGCACTTCCATTTAATTTTTCAAGTTCACCCAATTTGTTGTTTGCTTCATGTTCGCATATTCTCCCTTTGCTTTTACATTTTCATTTCTCATATGAATTTTGTTTTTTTTGGAGCATCCCTTGTCATAACTTTTCCTTAAAACTTACTCCCTTAGTTTCTAATTATAAGACTACTTTGACTTTTTTAACTTTTTTCAGTAAAAAAAAGTAGTTTCAGTCCCAAAAAAATCTTTTTTCCTCAAAACTAATTTATTCTACTTATAAACTAACATATAATCTAATTTCATATGATATATGTTATAATTTAATGGTCTAATTTGCTTCCTTAACCTCCAGCTGTCCATGCTATAAGATGACTCTAAAAATTATGTCATAATTCAACCTAATTACTCCCTTCGGTCCTTAACATAAGACTTTTTTTTTAGAGATTAAGGAAACAAAATGAGTTAGTTAATTATAACATATGTATATATTATTAGATAACTTATTAGCTTATAAGTCAAATAAATTAGTTTAAAGAAAAAATTCATGTAATTCAATTTATAAATGACTTATTTAATTTTTTTAGGATTATATTTAGAACCAAAGGGAGTAATACTAATATTTATATATAATAAGCTAATTATTTAGCCTGCTTAATCTTTCCAAATAATATCAAAGGGCAAGTGCCGGAACTAGTATTATTTATCAGCTTCCTTTTGCCAGCCAAACTTTTCGTCCGTACAAGTCTAAATAGTGAGATTTGATTTTGTACTTCTGCTTCGGTGTGGTCATTCAGTATATTTGGGATTTGTGGATCGCCTGTATGTTAGTTTGCCTCAATAACAATTGATACTATGAAGTAAATGTTTCCACTAAAGTACTAAACACCCCTCCTTAATATAAGACCTATTTAGATAGAAAGCTAAAATTTGTATTAAATGTCTTTTTGTGCATTTTTTTCAAACTATTCTAATTGATACTCCATCAACAATAGTTAAGTTAGCGGGGGATAAAACTGAGGAAGATGATTAGAGTGTGAGGATTTTTAGAGAGAAATCATGCTCTTATTGATATTTTGAATGGTAGAAAAAATACAATATATAGAGTAGGAGGAGGATGTGAAAAAGGAAAAATACAATCAGGAAGTTTATGCCTAAGAATCTGATCAAATATAAAAGGAAATAATAATCAAGGAGTAATTTCCCTAATCATATGATTATGGCTCAAATATGATTCAGATTTTAACACTCCCCCTCAAGCTGGAGAATAGATGTCGATCATTCCCAGCTTGCTTCGAAATCCCTCAAACTTGACTCTGGCAAGTGCCTTTGTCATCATAGATGCAATTTGTTCAGAGGATTGGATATATGACAATCTCATGATCCCAGCTTCTACTTTTTCCTTGATGTAGTGTCTGTCGATCTCAACATGTTTAGTTTGATCATGATAAACCGGATTCCTGGTCATCTCGATGCTGGCCTTATTATCACACCATAGTTGAAGTGATCCTTCAAATGGAATTCTCAACTCACTCAGTAATCTGATGATCCAGATTCCTTCACATACACCAAGGGCCACAACTCTTAATTCTGCATCGACACTACTTCTAGATACAACTGTTTGTTTCTTACTCCTCCACGTATCTAAGTTTCCCCATAAATACGTACAATAACCTGTTGTTGACCTTCTGTTCTCTAGGTCTCTTGCATAGCTATCATCAGTTTAAACTTCATATTCCTTGCTATGCCCTTCTTAAAGAAGATACCTTTACCGGGATTTAGCTTCAGGTAGCTTAAGATTCTAGGCACTGCCTTCATATGATCCTCTTGTGGTTGGTGCATAAACTGACTTACTATCCCAACTGCATAACTGATATCTGGACGGGTGTGAGTTAAGTATATCAATTTTCCAACAATTTTTCTATGTCTCTCCGCATCAACTGGAACCCCATCCTCTTTGACCTCCAGATTGCATTTTTCATCCATTGGTGTTGCCTCCGGTTTTGCTCCTAGCATGCCGGTATCAGGTAACAAGTCCAGAGTGTAACATTGATGCCTTTCTTGGTTCTGGCTATCTCCATGCCAAGGAAGTATCTCATTTGTCGAAGATCTTTCACTTGGAATCTTTCGCTAAAGCCTCTTTTAGATGAGCTATGGAGTCTTCATCATTTCCTGTAATAACAATGTCATTAATATAAACAATTAAGATCGCAACTTTGTCACCGCTATATTTAGTGAATAAGGTGTGATCTGCTTGTCCCTGAATATATTCCATCTTCTTCACTACCTTAGTGAACCTATCAAACCAAGCTCTTGGAGACTGCTTCAAGCCATACAATGATTTATTTAGTCTGCATACAGAGTTGTTGGGAGCTTCGACACCATCTGGAATCTCCATATACACTTCTTTTTCTAAGTATCCATTCAATAATGCATTTTTAACATCTAATTGATGTAGGGACCAATCCAGGTTAGCTGCAATTGAGAGTAATGTCTTGATGGTGCTAAATTTGGTAGCCGGAGCAAATGTCTCCTTGTAATCAACTCTGTATGTTTGAGTGTACCCTTTCGCAACCAATCTGGCCGTATACTTGTTAATGCTTCCATTGGGATTGAACTTAGAATTGAATATCCACCTGCATCCAACTGGTTTCTTTTCTCTTGGAAGAGTAGTGATCTCCCATGTCTTGTTCTCTTTGAGGGCCTTCAATTCTTCTTCTGCAGCTACCTTCCAATTTGGATTAGCCATGGTTTCTTGGAAGGTGTTTGGAACTTTCACCTGAGCAGTGTTAACCACAAAACTCTGCATCTTTGCAGACAAGTTACCATAAGAAACAAATCGCTGAATAGGATGCTAAGTACAAGTTCTTACCCCCTTCGGGAGAGCAATAAGCCATCCCATCT
Organism: Mimosa bimucronata; assembly: GCA_037074515.1. NCBI lineage: Eukaryota > Viridiplantae > Streptophyta > Magnoliopsida > Fabales > Fabaceae > Mimosa > Mimosa bimucronata. Next base: position 35,982,293 of record CM073444.1, read on the forward strand.
CTTCAGGATTTATTCCAAAGTTGGAATCATGGTTATCCCTTAGAGAGAGAGGAACTATACTATCAGTGTCTTCATCACTTGATTGCAACTCCTCATCTTGTTGTCGCTCATCAACCACCCTTGTATTGATTTCAGCATTGGTTTCCCCTAAAGGTTGAGAATTGTGTTCAGTTTCAACATTGTCAGGGATGGTTGGGTTGACTGGGGTTTCTGGGATGCTTGGTGTGATTGGGTCTAGAATTTCATGAGGAATTTCTGGTCTGGTTTCAAATCTGGGACTCACAATTAGCCATTCTGTACTACTATTCTCCCCCTGAATGAGTAAATTGGGATAGTAGGCTTCATTTTCATAAAACACTGTATCTTTTGAAATAATGGTTCTTCGTGTTGTTGGACAATAGCATTTGTACCCCTTTTGAGTAGGAGAATATCCAAGGAATATACATTTGTCTGTTCGAGGACCAAGTTTTCCCTCAGTATGCTTATGGACAAACACAACACATCCAAATATCTTTTGAGGAAGGGAATGGATAAGAGGAGAGTTGTGATAGGTTTCAAGGAGTTTCTGGATAGGAGTGGAGAAATTAAGGACTTTGGATGGCATACGATTGATAAGATAGGCAGCAGTTAGGACGGCATCACCCCAAAATATATTAGGAACATTTTGTTCCATCATGATGGCTCTAGTTACTTCAAGAAGATGCCTATTCTTCCTTTCAGCCACTCCATTTTGCTGTGGGATGTATACACAAGAGGTTTGGTGATGGATACCTTGCTGGGTAAGAAATGCTTTCAGAGAACCATTAAAGTATTCCTTAGCATTGTCACTCCTTAGAACTTTGATAGAAGTGTGGTATTGATTTTTCACAAAGGAGTAGAAATTTTGGAATATTTGGCCCAATTCAAATTTTTCTTTCATTAGGTAAACCCAAGTAGCTCTAGTGTGATTATCAATGAATGTTACGAACCATCTAGCATTGGTGTGGGTTTTAATTTTAGCTGGGGCCCAAATGTCATTATAGATCATTGTGAATGGTGCGATAGGCTTATAAGATTGCTTAGGGTAGGAGAATCGTTTATGTTTTGCAAACTGACAAGTTTCACAAGAAAAAGGTATGGAATTTTTATTGAATAAACTGGGAAACACATGCTTCATATAATCAAAACTAGGGTGGCCTAACCTATGATGCCACAAAAGTACATCTTGATTATTGGAATTGGAACTGACAAGTGCCTTCTTCGCTCCTCGATTCTTCAAATGCAAGCCTTCAAGATAGTAGAGTCCATCTCATTCCTTAGAATTCCCAATCATCTTCCCCGAGTTTAAGTCCTGAAAAATACACCCACTATCATCAAAAATCACTCGACATTTCTTGCCTTAATCAATTTGCTTACAGATATCAAATTACATATAAGAGCAGGAACAAAAAGAACATTGTGGATTTCTAAATGTTTTGTCAACATAATAGAACCAATTCCTGCAACATCTGTAACAACTCCATTTGCAACTTTAACTCTAAGATTTTCATGGCATAATCTAAGAGTTTTGAATAAACCTCTATTTCCTGTCATGTGATCTGTAGCTCCAGAGTCAACAATCCATGTATCATCATCAGTCATCACAGCATTAAGGGTTATTATTGAATTACCTGATTGAACTAGGTTCACATTAGAAACAGTTTGTGACCTATTCTGTTTTTCAAGAATTTTCCGCAGTATCTGCGTTTCTTCCTTGCTCAAACTATCCTCATCATCTTTCTGCTCCAACAATCATCTCTAACATGACCCTTCTTGTTGCAGTAGTTGCAGTTTTTGTTGCCTTTCTTTTCTCTTTGCTTAGATAATGCACCTTTGATAGCCTAGGCAGATCCCTCAACAGAAGGCTGACTGCTCTGAGTTAATTGCTTTCTGCTCTCCTAAAACTGTATGAAATTAAAGAGCTCAAATAGAGACGAAATAGGTTTTAGTCCCATAACTCTGCCTCGCACCTCGTCATATACATCATTAAGTCCAAGAAGAAATCATGTATCCTTCCTTGTTCAATCAATTGTTTGTAGTACTGAGCATCTTCAACATTCTTCCAGGGATGAACTTCAAACAAATCCAGTTACTGCCAGATTCGTTGTAAGGCATTGTAGTATTGGGTCACGGTCATGTCTCCTTATTTCATATCTTGGAGTTGCTGCTTTAGTATTTGCAAGAAGATAACCTTCACTAATTTAATCAGTCATTGAATTAGATAACCAAGTCATTACCTAATTATTTTCAGCAAACCACGTGTCAAATTATGGATCATCATGAGCAAATTGAGGAGCCTCTCCATTAATGTATTTTTCTTTCCTTCTGCCCCTAACATATCTCAATACACTTTGAGACCACTGGAGATAGTTGCTACATTCAATTTGTGATTAATGATCATCACCTGAGAATCTGGAACAAATTCCGGTGTCTTTGAAGAACTCCCGGACATGAAGGCTTTTGAATTTGGATCTAGAATATCGGACTTAGGAGCATATGAACCAAAAATAGGAGGAATATCATTTGGATTCATCTTTCTGGGCAAAAACGGTGATTTCCGGTTGTGGAGGACGGCGGCACGTGGATGACACGCGCTCTGGCTGAGATGGCACGTGAACTTCATGCGCAGCCTAGATTAATGCCGGCTTCTGGGGGTTCGCCGATCGGAGGCTTCCGATCACACCTAGGGCAGCGGTGTTGTCTCACTAGCCAGAAAAACAAAACCCTAGGTGTACCTCTCCTTCTCTGTTTCTCAGATCTCTCAGCCTCTCTCCCTTTCATTGCTCTCTCTCGTTTCTGGGTTCTAATAGAACCCTTATGCTCTGATACCATGAGGATTTTCAAAGAGAAATCATGCTCTTATTGATATTTTGAATGGTAGAAAAGATACAATATATAGAGTACGAGGAGAATGTGAAAAAGGAAAAATACAATTAGGAAATTATTGCTTAAGAATCTGATCAAATATAAAAGGAAATAATAATCAAGGAGTAATTTCTCTAATCATATGATTATGACTCAAATATTATTCTGATTCTAACAGGGTGTTTGAGAAAAAATACGTTATATTTACTAACTTGACTTAGTTGACTAACATCTTTTATTTTTTTTCATTTGCTGAGTTTTGTATTTGGATTTTGGAGGAGAAAATTATAATACTAGTGTGCATGGTACTCAATTGTCACATTAGTGATGTACGTGTTTATATATATGGCGGTCAATGTTGAGATGGCAATTGCTATTGAAATAATGTTGTTGGTTGGTTTCTTCCACATAAATACCTATCTCCCTTTCTATGTGATATGTCCATTGTCGACTGATTTTATTTATGTTTACAGTGATCCACCGGCAGATGTGGCCAAAAGCAGAGTTGATATGGCTAGTGGAGAGAAGACAGTGAAATCGTACTAATTTATAAAGTTGAGTTGTTCATGAGTTATTGGAGGAGTTTAGTTGAAATATGTTTGAAAAACTGCATGAACATGTTTGTGAAGAAACAACGTAAGAAGAAAATAAATTATAGGATTTGCAAAATAGCTATGGGAAATTTATAAATGAGGCAAAAGTAATGTGATAGTTAACTTCATACCAAATGGCTGCTAATTTTTTTTGTGTGACCTAGACTTATTCATGTGTACATAAATTTGTCACCTATTCGGCTCACTCCCCGATGAAAACATAACACATCACTCTCAAAAATTTTGTATTACCCCCTTAAAAAGATATTTTCACTTAACAAATATCGTCTCTCAATTTCTCTCTCCCTCATCATTGACACTCTCACAATCTCAACCTTCATAATTCTTCTATCTCTTTTTCAATGGCAAATTTTATTTGGACTTTGATCTAAAATATAAATACAACTAGTGGGATGGTTGGATGCTAGTGTGACCCACTAAAAAAAGATAACAATGATTTTGGTATTTTTGGACCTTTTTATAAGTATTTTTGCACCACAATCTTAATATGGTGTTTGATGCACTTTTGACAAATCAACGTGGGTATATTTTGGCCCTTCACACATATTATTGACATTCAAATATTTTTGTTGTTGCCAACATTTACACAATCGAATCAATATTTTTTAATTTTTTCCTGATTATTAGACTATTGATTCCCTATTATGATAAACTCATTAGGCAACATTGAAACATTATTGTATATACACAGAGGAATTAACTTAATTTTTTCGAATAGAGGAATTCTTTATTTTGATTTGACTTTTTATCTTAACACCGTGAAAGTAAAAAAAGAAAAAGAAAAACAGAACCGCAGCGAATCAACATAGGATATGTAATTACCATTTAAACAGTTTTTTTTTTTTTAAATCTTCCTTGGGATCATTTGAGATAAAGAACCCTGTTTTCTTTTTTGCCCCCCTTTTTCGATTGCTTTGGGTATATCTTAACATGTTTTTTGTTTTGTTGTGATAAGACTAAGGTTCTGACAATGACGAATAAGGGCATGTTTGGATTAGCTTATGGAGAATATCTTCTGAGAAAAAAGCTGAAAAAAATGGCTTTTGATGAAATGAGAATGTTTGGATGAATGTTGTGAGAATGTCTTTTTCTATGTGTAAATTACTAAAAAGGACATAAGTTTAATGTGTTGGGAAAGAGAGAAGATAAAGGCATTATGATATATTTCTACCGCGTAAAAGCTGAAAAAAGTACAGCCTGCTTGGATTAGCTTTTAGAGAATAGCTTCTGGGGAATAGTTTTTTTCAGCCTTTCTGAAAAAATGGCTTTTGATAAAATGAGAGTGTTTAGATGATTGTTTTGAGAATGACTTTTTCTGTGTAAATTACTAAAAAAAACATAAGTTTAATGTGTTGGGAAAGAGAGAGGATAAATGTATTTTTGGTAGATCATTATGACATGTGTAATGATGGCATTTTTTTTACCTCGTATTTTGTACAAAAGGGGAAAATTGTAGCTTATTCAAAACCTATGTTTTGGTGACCAAAACCTAGGTTTCCAATCCAAAATGGCTTTTCACATTTTTTCAAGTGTTTGGATTACCTTTTTTCAAACCTAGGTTTTGAGTCCAAACCACTCAAAACCTAGGTTTGGACTCAAAACCTAGGTTTATTAAAAAAAAGTGTTTAGCTACCATTCCAAACCTAGGTTTTGTTTCCTACCCAAACAGGCACTAAGTCTTTGATTTGGACAAAAAGATCACTTTTTATATAATTAATTATCATTATTATGTCGTCCTGATTCACCAAGCAACGTATCTACTGTTAGTTGCTGTGTACTTGAATTATCAGCTACATTCTCTCATCCAATAAACTTATTCCATCCGTACTATTATAGGTATAATACAACATAAAATTTATAATACATGAGTGCTCCTCTCATTTACTTAGTTGACTAGAGATGGGAATAGGCCAGACCCTTGGCCTAACTTACAATAAGTCTAGTCTAACTTATTTAGTAAATAAGCAACAAACCAGGCTCATAATCAGGCATGTTGTTAGGCTTATTTAGGTAAATAGGTCAGGCCTTTTTTTGTAAGGCCTAGCCTACAAGCCTACATGCGTGGCCTATTTAATTGTTTTGTAATTTCTATTATGATATATAATATAAAATAAATTATATAAATTAAGTATAACATTAACAACTTTTCGAATTTTATAGCCATAAAATCTTTTTTAGGCATACACATGCATTTTAATGTGTTTAAAGGGTAATATATGGAATTATAAGTATAAACTTTTAAGCCTATTAAGAGTCTACATTTTTAGAAGGCTTTCAGGCCTTTTGAAGGCTCAGGCTCAGACATAAAAATAAGCTTACATACAGGCTCAGGCCTAGGCTTAAGTTTTACATTTTTAATCAGGCACAATCATATTTAGTTGAAGCCTACAAAAGCCTAGCCTATTTATACCCCTACTGATGATCAAATTAAGCATATAAAAAAGTTAGATAAAGATTATAAATAAGTAAGAAACATAGCTTTTTTTTTTACTAGTAATTTATGAAAGTGTGAATATGGGCGAGAAAAGGTGGCGATAATGAGACGAGTGAGAAAAATATTTGAAACATGTAATTATTGAAGGAATTTTTTATTCATCCATCACTATCTAGCTTCACATGTGATTAACTAATCCACTTCACAGGAATGTAAGCCCATAATAGGTGAACCTCGCTACCACCAAATAACTACCATTGGAATCGTTATAATTAATGAAGGTTAAGAATGGATCAGATTAAATTGCAAGAAAAAGACTAAATATCATTTCTATTCAAAAAAAATTGTAACTTATTTTTAAGGGTCGAGGGAGTATTATTAATAAATTAGACAATAACCTTGGGGCATCACTGTCCAACAAGCTAATTAAAATATACTGAAAGCTACTTATCACCTTCTTTTTCTAATTAAAATTTAAAAGTAGTCGGAGATAATTAGGTAAATTTAGCCTTGGCATTCAAAAAACTAATGAAGATCCCATGATTTCAATCAAGAATACTTATAAATCATCGATCAATATGTTGCGACATACAACAGCACATGATTTGCAATTTTGCTCACTTTTCATGCATTGAAATATGCCCTACATTAATGTACTCCCTCCGGTCCTAAATATAAGAGATAATATTACAAATTTTTTTGGTCCAAAATATATGAGGTAATATACAAATAAAGTCAAAGTAATAAATGCATGTTTTCCATTTCTGCCTTTATATATTAATAAATGCAAGGAGGGGACAAAAAGTGTGTATAATAAATGAGTAAGGGTAAAAATGTAAAATCAACCCATAATAAATGATTCAAACATATTTTTATTAGTATGTGTAAAAAGGTTGACTACCTTTTATAATAGGGACCAGAGGGAGTATTGCATTACGATATTTGTTGGTCTTAGTTAATTTTTTTTTGACCAATGTTGGTCTTAATTAATTAAAGACAGAGGTTTTGATGGTTTAAGAGTGAGATTTTAAGATCATATGAATGTGAAAATTATACATAAGAGAGCTACCTTCAAATTAACAATACTCGAATTTAACCTAATAAGATAAAATATTACAAAATAAAAAAATATATAACAAAGAGACACAATGCTTTGGAAACAGATTCTCTCATTTTGGTTTTTCACATTCTTCTGGCATATCATCTCCACATATGGAAAAAAAATTGAACAGTTGAGATTTAATATTTTATAAAATCATTGTTATAATATTTTATTGGTTAAATTAAGGTTTTGTTATTTTGTTTATATTACAGCTATCAATTATATAAAGTGTAACCAAATTTTAAGAGTTTAGATGTACTTTTTTATATTTATAATAATAAATTTATAAAATATTAAATTTGACCCATCAATTTTAATAAAAAAATATAAACCCCATTACTTGAGACTCAAATCTCAATTATAGGAGTACATCACTATAATTATTTTGTTTATATTACAGTTATCAATTATATAAAGTGTAACCAAATTTTAAGAGTCACTACTACAAAAAACTCCTTTTAACGTCGCTAATCAATGTCCGTTAATTATAAAGTTGAAGTCGAAAAAAAGGTTGTGGCAATTTTGTAATTAATTGGAAAACTAAGGAAGAAACAACATCCCTAATTATAAAAATTAGGGACATCCTAAGTAACAACGTCTTTGTTCGCCGTCAAACGTTAACCGCAAGCGCACAGATCGTAAGTAATATAAAATATCGTTCCTATAGAGATTTGGACTAAAATCTTGACCAAACAAAAGGCTAAGTGAATTCAATCAAGTTGAACAAAGAAAATATTTTTAGTTGTGCAATGAAAGTTTGAAATCTATTTTTCTAAAACTAGAAAGTGATAAAAACAATGGATTCTTTGATTTTAAGGATTAAATGGGGTCTATGATTATTTATCCCCTTTGCATTTCATAAGACATGAAGAACTCCCTCTCAAATGGTATTTTTCATGAATATATGTGTTTGTCTAAGGTTCACATGCACTTGAATAAGCTCTCTCAAGTCAAAATCAAGTTTATCTTTTCATTAAAATGCACAATCTCTTGCTACAAATAATGAAAATCCACTTAAAAAACTAACTTAACACTAATGTGACAATGCAAGGTTAGGAAATATATCTCTATTTTACCAACAAACTTTCCATTTATCATGTAAACTTCAAGCCAAGCATGATTTTAACCAAGTTCTACATATGGATTAGCTCTCTCAAGTCAAACCCACATGAACAAATCAAACTAAATGGTAGCCAAACACTTAGAAGCATGAAGAGAATGATAAAATCAACACATATATATATCATTTACTACCAAAAGAGAGGAATAATGAAGTCTTAATCCATACAAAGGTTCAAAATAATCCTAGAATGGAAGTTTAGCAACTCATGGAGAAGAATATACAAATCTGGAAATAAGAACAGTCATGGGAGAATTTCAGAGAAGAAAGAGAGAAGAACAAGAAAAACCAAGGGAAATGGGGTTGAATCTCTTGAAATCTTCAATCTCCACTTGAATCTCCTTGAAAATCCTCAAGCCCTAGCTTAGAAATGCTCCCAACTAGCCCCCAAAGAAGTCCGAAGTCATGAGAATGAGGTTCTGTGCTAGTTTTGGGTGTTTTTAAACCCTATTTCCGAGATCTGTCTACTGTGCACTCTGTCAGCATTTTTGGTTGCGGCCAAGAATTTTGCCTGCACTGGTTGGCTCCGGCCAATAACTTTCTGCAGACTCTTTTTTTCAAGTTTCTTGATTGTTTTAAATCTTCTTTTCCACTTCTTGCTCCTTGATTTTAACTTTAGATGCAACTCAAATGTGGCTTAATTGATTGGCTTCAACCACCTAATAAGCAATGGAATCTACAAAAGCCAAAGTTGATAAAAAGAGGTAAAATATTCACATTTAAATCAATAATTCAATGACTTTAACCAAAATATCAACTTAGCACATTTTCATATCATGTGTATATCAAAATATGTATAAATCTATATAGGAAAATGTGTTAAAATGACATGAATTTTGACAAATTTCTGATTTGTATGGTTTTTATATGCCTAATTTGAGGCAATTAACATGATTGAGATGCGATATTGGTCTGATAATGCTTAATGTAGAACTTAGACTCTTAGGTGAAATTAGTGTTAGATTAGGGTTAATTGGCCATAATTGTAGATTAATTTGTATGAATTGGTTTACAGGGCTATTTGATCCTTGTTTAGTCTTGTTTCCACTTGCAGGGTCGCTCAGGACCAGAAGATCGAACTCGGAATGAAGAATAAGGCCAAACAAAGAAGCAGAAACAAAGTGACTTTGCAGCAGCGAGTCAGACGGCGAATGGGCTCCCAAATTCCAGAGAAGGAGTGAGCTCGCCGTGGCTTCGTCACGGCAAGACCACAGCGAGAAAGCCAAAAGAGTCCAGAAGCAACAGCAGCTCACCGCGGCGAGCGGACGGCGAACTGCACGAATTCTGCAGAATTTCAGTCGCATTTTTGAGCCTGATTGGGATCCAACTTGAACCCCACTCACTTGACCCGACTTGGGGGACATAAAACACGAAAGCTAGACCCCATTAGGGCAGATTTGGCTCACATTTCACACCCCCAAGCCCTAGCTCTCTCTTCTTCATCTTCTTCACCTTCTCCTTCCTTCCACCCATGGCTTCCACACCTTCTTCTCTTCTTGTTGGTTCTTCCATGGAGAGTAGCAGCTAGGCTCCACCATTCTTGGTGGTGGGAGCCAAGGGATGAGCTTGAAGCTTAAATAGGAGAGTTTTTCTAGTTCTAATCCTTCCTCCATTTGTTGTATTTATGCTTTTCTAGGGTTTTAGGGATGCATTTATGACATTTGGGTGAATGTATTAATTGCATTTGGTTGAAGTGCATTTATGGCACTTGGTTGAGTGCATTTATGTCATTAGGGTTAGAAACTATGTTTATGTTATTTTCTTCTTGTATAATGCTTGACATTGCTACTTATAAACTTTGAGTTTAATGAAATTTATGGGTTCATAGTTTTGTTATTCTCTTTGTGAAAATTATGTGCTAATGCAAGGTGGCTTGGTTAGTGGATTAAGAGTGTTAAGTTATTTGCTTGAAGGAGATGGCATAAGAATTAATTGGTTGTGCTGAGACATTGGGCAAACACTCTTTAGGTCCTAATTTATTGTATGGGTGGCCATCAATGGATTAGGGTTTAGAGAGACATTTAGAGCAATTATGGGGTGGCCCAAATTGTGGATTTAAAGTCTTGCATAATCAATTATTTCTTGATTTGGAACTTAATCAACTTGGGTTAAATTAAGTAATGTGAGGGGTTCCGGCATTAATTAAGTTAACCTAAGCCTAGCCTAGAGGGGTTCCTCTAGGGTTCTTTAGAAATCAATTAAACTCCCTAAAAATCTTTAGAAGCAATGATTCCCGACTCTCTCATTCATCAAGAATGATCTTTATCTCATTCTCATCCAAATCTCACTTTTAATTCCCACCTTTTACTTTACCTTTTGCACATACCAAACTTCATACTAAAACCAAACAAAAATGCTTTTTACCCGCCTTTTCAAGTTTACATATTAGCTATTAGGAATCATATTACACTAGGCTCCTTGAGATCGACACCCAGGGTTAGCTTCCACTATCCTCTCGGGTTTAATTATTTGGTGAGCGGACTCGAGGCGGCGCTGCTCTGACATAACCCCAACTGTTAGGTGCTCTTCAAATTTCATGAGGTTAACAGTCTCTCCTAAAAAATTATGGACATCGTTTCTGGTATGTTCCTAATTTTTAAAGCTAAAGTATATTTTTGGTCCGTTATGTTTGCATCAGGTATCATTATAGTCGCTTAAGTTTAAAAAGTACACTTTTGGTCATTCACCGTTAACACCGTTAGTCTCTGTTAACGGAAATCGCTGACTCATCCAAATTTAAGTGATGAATGTGTAATTAATTACATTTCAGTTTTTTAATATGTTTATATTAAAAAATAGAAAAGTAAAAAAACAGAAAAAAGTCGTGTCCCTTCTTCAACCGCGCATCTGCTCCTACAAACCCATGTGAAACTTTACCAAATCCTTCAATTTATTTGCTTTTACTTTTACCTAGAATAGCTCCAGACCAATCTATAACCTCACACTACATCCTTCCATTTCTTTTACCCATCATAGCGAAGACTTTAATAGTGAGCGTCTTGCTAAGAGATTTTTTTCCTTTGCTCTCCAACGGCCTCTGACACTCCCGACGCTCTTATAGGTCTCTTGTTCTTTTCTCTCCCACACCAGTAACAAAATCACGTTGATACTCGCAATTCACAAGGATGAGATCAAGGAGCAAGGTAATTGTATATATGAAAAGAAACAAGGACAGAATTCATCACAGGGATAGTCTCACCACAAGATTATTCTTGTTGCAAGGATCGTGCAATGTTGAGTTGCAAGAAACCTAAATATAAAAATGTTTTCTTTTTAATTATTTTTTATTTACACAATTTAAAATATAAAAATGTTTTATTAAAATATATTACAATGTAAGCATGATTTGTTTCCCTTTAATTGTACAGTCATCACTTAAAGTTTGATGAGTCAGATATCTCCATTAACAGAGACTAACAGTGTTAAGGTTGAAGGACCAAAAGTGTAAGTCGAATTCAACCTAATACTCCCTCGGTCCTTAATATAATACTTTTTTTAGATAATTTACCCATTGTCCCTCGGGTTCAGCAATTCATATGGCGCTTCTTAACTAAATCAGTGGATACTAACGAAGCTCTTTTTAGTCGACCTCGATCCCCGACTAAATCATGCTGTTATGCGATGAAGATGAGGAAACATTGGAGCACCTTTTCTTTTTTTGCCACTGGACGAGGTGTGTGCGGTTTGGGTCCAACTTAGGTGCTAGAGTGGAGGCATTTAATATTTCCAACTTTGGTCGATGGTGGACGAACTTAATTACAGGACCAAATATCCTGCCAAAATATGAAATTTCACTAGTTTGTTGGCTCCTTTGGTACATTTGGAAGTAGAGGAACGAGGTAGTTTTCGAATTCTCAAGCCCAAATCTAGTTCGTGCTATTGTTCAGGCCCTCAAGTCTAATAGTGATTTTTGGTCTAACTTTAGGATCTCAGATCAATCAACACAGGAGGTCAATTCTGATAGTAATATACCTAAATGGACCAGCCCACCAACTGGCTACATGAAAATCAATAGTGATGGTGCATTTAATCCTGAGAAAGAAGCTCAGGGATCGGTGTGGTCTGTCGTGACTCTTATGGTAATTTTAAATTGGGTTTCATTGACAAAATTAAATCCATATCTGCCTTCATGCGGAAGCTCTAGCTTTGAACGAGCTTTGATGATAGTGATTGATACGGGATTGGACAAGGTGATTTTAGAAGTGGATTGCCTATTACTCCAGTGAAGTGTTGAAGAAAAGAAACCTGACTTGTATGATTGGAAGTGTCTCGGAATTATACATGGTATCCTGTGTTTGTTTGCATCTAATGTTGGATTCTTTATTACCTTCTCTCCTAGAAGGCGGAATATGGCAGCCGATCGTCTTGTGGCTGATGCTTATAAGGAAGTCGGCCCAATTGGGTGGGCCATGGAACCATCGCCTTCTTTGGCTAATATTCTGACTTCAGATGCAGAGGAGCCAAATGGTGTTCATGTGCCATCTTCTACTTGTCAGCAAGTGAATGCCACCTGTTTTTTTACTGTTTTCTTTACTGTGGCTTGTCAGTTTTTCTTTGGGAGAATTACACATAGGTCCTAAGCAAGATAATTAATTTCAGACAGGTCCATTAACAACTTCTTCACTTGTTAACCAAGGCTATTGTAGTTGTTAATAGTTGTCATTAACAACTCCTTGGGACCTCTCTGAAATTAATTCTCTTACTTAGGACCTATATACAATTGTCCCTTTTTCTTTTTATATTGCCTTATAATCTTTAAGGTCGCTTTTCTGCTTGTCCGTATTCCCTACATCATGTAATCTGATTTGGTTGATTATCAATAGATGATGATTATTCAATCCAAAAAAAAAAACAAAGAAAGAAAGAAACACGGGATTAAATTAGCCACAATTGACGAGATGAATCGGACACACGTAAGAAATTCTATTAATAAAATGTTGTGTATGAATCCACTCGATCTTGGGTACATGGGTTTTAGTTTCTTTATATATATATATATATAAACAAAATACTCTCTTGGTTACTAAATATAAGATATCCTGGCAAAAAAAAAAACTAAATATAAGATATATTTTCCTAATTTGAATAGAGTAAGGATGGTAGTTAAGATAGTTAAAATCAGATAATATTAACAAAACAGCCTAACATAATACATTTATTCCTACCCTTCGTCTCTTGCTTCTTTATTATTGGGGAGCATTAGAAGAATAATTTAGAGAAAATTTGAGGAAAAATATAGAAAGGTCTTATATTTAAGAGTAATAGGGAATAGCGGAGGAAGTAATATATAGCAAGTTAGCAATATTAACTAAGAGCCTATTTGGTACAGTTTATTAAATTACAGTTTGGAGCAATAATAGCTTTTTAAAACTATGGTTTGGGCTCTAAATTATGGCTTTATAAGTTGTACGTACCAAACAGGCCCTAGAAGATGCAAGAGTAGTTGGAATTGACTGAGTACTACTCCCTCCGGTCCTAATTATAAGATCACTTTGATTTTTTTGACTTTTTTTTTCAGTCCAAAAACAAAGTAGTTTCAGTCCAAAAAAAAATCTTTTTTCCTCAAAACTAATTTATTCTACTTATAAACTAACCTATAATCTAATTTCATGTGATATATGTTATAATTTAGTGGTCTAATTTACTTCCTTAACTCCCACAAAAAAAGTCAAAGTGATCTTATATTTAGGACCGGAGGGAGTATTTTTTTTTTTTTTTGGTTACTGGAACCCAAGCCCTTGTGAAACATGGGTTGAAGCCGGATGTCTGACCCGAACCAGTTTGTAGGCATCCTCTGGTATATATGGAGAAACCCTAGCGGCGTGGCTGGAAAAAAGGGGGGAATGGAGAAGTTGGTCTATGTTCACGTGTTGAGGTTTGGAGAATCTCTAGAAAAGGATCGAGTTGCAGGGCACAGGGATGCTACAAACGACTGGTATGTCATCAAACCAAGAAGCAATGGTGATGGTGTTGAAATATCACGAGTTTTTGAAGACGCAGGTACGTTGAATCACCCAAACCCTCCTCTTTGCCATACCGGCTGCCAAGTAGTCGGCTCCTCTATTTATGTGATCGGCGGTAAATGCCTTGTGTGCGAGGCAGACCACCGTGGATGCGACTATGAAGGTTCCTATGAGATTCGTTGCTTAGACACCCGCAATCCAAAAGATGGTTGGCAGTCTTGCTTTACCCTACCAATCTCAGGGATTATAGGTCGTTCTGCTGTTGTTGATGATCACTAGCTCTATGTTTTCCCTACTCACTACCATTCTCAGTACCGTACTCCTCGTCTTGATCCCGAGTATCCTTGTTTTGCTTTTGACGTTGATGACAGAAAAACAGTTAGAAGAATTCCCCAACCTGGTGGTGTTATTTATCCCCCCCGTTTTTCCTCCTGTTTATCCCCAGGCACACTTGTTTCCTATATGAGGGGTGAAGGCATAATCTATGAATTAGATTGCTACAAGAATGATGGCCATGGCGAATGGAGTGTGTATCAGGAGGATTTTCCTTATTCACCAGATGAATTGATGCATTACCCCACTGCTGCGAATGACGGCATCTTTTACCTTTTTAACTTTGATAAAATGAAATTTTTTTCCTATGATCTTCGCAACATGAAGGAACTTTATGCGGTTACCCTTCCCAGGCTTCGTGTCCATGGTGGTGCAGTGGAAATCATTGTGCTTTCTAGGAACAGGTTCTGTTTCGTGTCGAATAAGTTCTATGGTGTCCGTTCAATCAAAATTTTTTACACTAGATTCTCAGTTCAGTATCATTCACCTGAATCTGAGCCCTTTGTTGTTATCGAAGAGACGCAGTCCTTTCCTCTTGCTGGCTGCTGCGTACTCAATTATGCGGCAGTGTAAGTTTGCCTTAATGCCTGCACTTCCATTTTATTTTTGAAGTTCACCCAATTCGTTATTTGCTTCATGTTCGCATATTCTCCCTTTGTTTTTACATTTTCATGTCTGATCACTCACATGAATTTCGTTTTTTTTTTTTTTGGTAGTATCCCTTGTCATGATTTTTTCTTACAACATTTGTTTTTTTTACTACTATAGTACTACCTCCAGTTGTCCGTGCTACAATATGACTTTAAAAATTAGGTGGAATTCAACCTAATTACTCCCTCTTGTCATTATTATTAGATAACTTATTAGTTTATAAGTCAAATAAATTAATTTGGGGAAAAAATTCATGTAAATTTAATTTTTTAGGATTATATTTAGGACCGAAGGGGTAATATTTATATATAATCAGCTAATTATTTAGCCTGCTGAATCTTCCCAAACAATGTCAAATGGCATTAAATTGCTTGGGTGTAGTCATTCAGTATATTTGGGGATTTGGGATTGCATGTATGTTAGTTTACCTCAATAACAATTGATACTATAAATTTAATGTTTCCAGCAGTGAAGTACTAAAACCCCTCCTTAAGACCTATTTAGAACGTTAATCTTGGCCCTAAATGTCATTTTGTGCATTGGTTTTTAAATTATTCTAATTAATGCTTCTTCAACAATAATTAAGTTAGAGGGGGTAGAATAATTGAGGAAGATGATTAGGATATTTGAGAAAAAAATATGTTATATTTACTAACTAGAATTAGTTGTCTAACATCTTTAATATACGGTGCTGAATTGTCACATTAGCGATGTACGTGTTTGTTGAGATGGCAATTGCTATTGAAATGATGTTGTTGGTTGGTTTCTTCCACTAAGTATGTCCATTGTCGACTGATTTTATTTATGTTTACAGTGATCCACAGGCAGATGTGGCCAAAAGCATAGTCGATATGGCTAGTGAAGAGAAGACAGGAAGACTGCAGTAATTTATAAAGTTGAGCTTTTCATGAGTTATTGGGTGAGTTTAGTTGAAATATGTTTGGAAAACTGCATGAACATGTTTGTGAAGGAACAAAGAAGGAACAAAGTAAGAAGAAAATAAATTATATGATTTGCAAAAATATCTATCGGAAATTTGAAAATGAGGCAAAAGTAATGTGATAGTTTACTTCACCAAATGACTGCTAATTATTTTGGTGGGACCTATACCTATATTCATGTGTCCATAAATTTGTCACCTTTTCGGTACACTCCCCAATAAAAATATAACACATCACACTCAAAAATCTTGTATTACCCATTTAAAAAGATATTTTCACTTAACAAATATTGTCTTTCGATTTCTCTCTCCCTTAACATCGGTACTCTCAATCTCACCTTCTATAATTCTTTTATCTCTTTTTCAATGGCAAACTTTGCTTGGACTTCAATCTAAAATAGAAATACAATGAGTGGGATAGTTGGACACTAGTGTGACCCACTAAAAATGGTCACAATGATTTTGGTCTTTTTGGACCTTTTTATAAGTATTCTTGCATCAAAATTTTAATATGGAATTATCGAGGGTATTTTGGCCCTTCACACATGTAATTGGCATTCAAATATTTTTGATGTTGCCAAAACTAACCCGTGTCATTTACACAATCGAATCAATATTTTTTTTAATTATTTTCCTGATTATTAGACTACTGATTCTTATTATGATAAACTCATTAGGCAATATTGAAACATTATTACACTACTGGTAAGAGGAATCAACGTAGAATATGTAATCACCATTTAAACAGTTTTTTTATTTAATAAAATCTTCCTTGGGATCATTTGAGATAAAGAACCCTGTTTTCTTTTTTGCCCCTTTTTGATTGCTTTGGGTATTTCCTAACACGTTTTTAGTTTTGTTTTGTTGTTTTGTTGTAATAACACTTTGATTCGGACAAATACGAGGGGGTGAAATTAATTAAGTCTTTGATTTTGACAAAAAGATCACTTTTGATATAATTATCATTATTATGTTGTCCTGATTCATCAAGCAACGTATCTACTGTTAGTTGCTGTGTGCCTGAATTATCAGCTACATTATCTCGTCTAATTAACTTATTCCGTCCGTACAATTATAGGTATAATAGAACATGAAATTTGTAATACATGAGTTCCCCTCTCATTTAGTTGCTAATAACCAGATTAAGCATATAAAAAAGTTAGTTAAAGACTATAAATAAGTAAGAAACGTAGCTTTTTTTATTTTACTAGTAATATATGAAGGTGTGAATATGAGCGAGAAAAGGTGGATAATGAGACAAGTGAGAAAAATATTCAAAACATGTAAAAACATGTAATTATTGAAGTTTTTTTTTTTTATTCATCCACCGCTATCTAGCGCTATATGTGATCGACTAATTTAATTTGTGGGAATGTAGGTCCATAATGTGGGAACCTCACTACCACCAAGTAATTACTAATAGTATCGATGTAAGGTTAAGAATGGACCAAATTAAATTTTCAGACAAATACAAAATATCATTTCTATTAAAAACTTGTAACTTATTTCTAAGGGCTGAGGGAGTATTATTTATAAATTAGACAATAACCTTGGGGCATCACTGCCCAACAAGCTAATTAAAATATCTGAAAGCTACTTATCACCTTTTTCTATTTAAAATTTAAAAGTAGTCGGAAATGTTTAGGTAAATTTAGCATTGGCATTCAAAAAAATAATGAAGATACCATGATTTCAATCAAGAATACTTATAAATCATCGATCAATATGTTGCTACATGCAACAGCACAGATTTGCAATTTCGCTCACTTTTCCTGCCTTGAAATATACCCTACATGAATGTATTGCATTACGATCTTTGTTGGTCTTAGTTACCGACATAAGATATAATATTACAAAATAAAAATAATATAAAGAAGAGACACAATGCTTTGGAAACAAATTCTCATTTTCAATTTTCACATTCTTCTTGTATGAAAAAAATTGAACAGTTGAGATTTAGTATTTTATAAAATCATTGTTATAGTATTTTATTGGTTAAAAGTTTTGTTGTTTTGTTTATATTACAGTTATCAATTATATAAAGTGTAACCAAATTTTAAGAGTTTAGATTTACTTATTTATATTTATAATAAATTTATAAAATATTAAATTTCACCCATCAATTTTAATAAAAAAATATTTAAACCCCATTACTTGAGACTCAAATCTCAATTATAGGAGTACATCACTATATATTTATTGATTAACCAATAAAAATCACCTTACTCTTTCCTAAGGGTAGAAATAGGCTGGGCCGATGTTGTAACATCCAAAGTCTTATGTTTAGGAACTTAAGATAAAATAAGAATGATTGTTGAGAATTTAGGGATAATCTAGGGATTAGTAAGGTGATCTTACGGATTGTTGAGGGATTTTGTTCTTGTGGAAATGATGTGAATGGATTAATTTGATGTTTTGTTGGCTTTTAGATGGATATCTGGGAATTGATTTAAATGATTATGGTGCTGGATTGAGTATACTTGAGTATAAACTTGGGGATTTTGAATAATTTGAGGGAGTTTATCAAAGTGATCATGCTAATATTTAAGGATAATAGTTAATGAATTCATGGAGATTGTGTTGGTGAAGTCAATTTTGATAATTCTTGATGATAGGGTAGAGGAAAATTAAGTTATAGAATTTAGTTACAGAGATGGATCTTATGTGAAATAGTAAAAATGGGAAGAATTCAACAGTGAAGAGATAGAAGAGAGGGAGAGGGAGTCTCTTCTCTGTCTCTCTCACCACGGTGAGCACAGGCAAACAGAAGAGGGAGTACCCTCTCTGTGTTGCTCGCCCAAGCCAATTGAGCTGGATTGGCCCAAACGGTCTCCTTACTGCGGCGAGCGCGTGAGTTTTTAATAATCTGACATAAGGTTTTGGATTTCAAAAATTGAGAGAGAGTGTGTGAGAGAGGCTGAGAGTGATGTTTAGGTGATCTATTAGGGCATGAGATTTGGGAGGGATTCCATGGTTTTTCAAGCCCCCATTCGTAGGTAACTCTATTTCCTCTCTTTCCACTTCATTCCTCTTGTCTTTGCTCAAAAATTCATGAAGAAAGTTCTGGGGTTTGGGGCAATTTCTTCGAAAATCTGACTTGAATAGGTATTCTTCTTAGATTCTAAATTAATTTTAAACCCTCCTAAGTTGTTATAATGAATTACCTTAGCTTGATCAAGAGATGTCTGGTTTATGTTTTTGGAGTTGTTAAAGTTTGTTTCTTTATGGGTGCGAGTGGGGGTCCGAAAAATTTCAAAGTACTTGGGGATATTATTGTTTCCTTGAGCTTATTTCTACTAAAGAATGATTTTAAATAAATTAGGTTCTTGAATTTTGACCAAAAACAAAATTTTGCACAATAAAGTTTTGAAAAACCTTATGGTTTTGGGGTGAATTTTGAAAATTGGTGTTGTTATTGGAGTTTGATGTTTTTAATATGTTCAATGAAGATAGTAAATGATTTCTAATACTTTAATCCTTTGGGTTTTTGTCTAATTCAAATTTTAACTTTACAAAGTTTTTGAAAATTTGGGATTAGAAAAGAGTTTTTGGATTCTAAGCTTGTTTTAAAGAATCTAATTGTTTTAAGGGAAAATTTCACTGTAGGACCACTGTAGCCATTTAATGTCAGAGAAGGACCAAGGAAATCTGAAATGTCACTCCAGGCCTTGGGTCTTTAAATGAAATTAAATGGGTGTGTTAAATACTTAAAAGCCCTTGTAAATGAGGAATTAATTTCCTTTAGCACCCTTGACAAATTGAGGTGACAAAAGGTAAGTACAAAGACATGGGAAGAAAGACAAAGATGTGATTTCTTGTGCATACAGCCATGGACACTGAAAAATGACGAGGAAGAGTGAAGATTGAGTTCGAATTGTTTGAAGAACCTTTGAAGAAGATGAAGGCGAATATCAATGGAATCACGCACAAGCATTAATTTGTGTTGGGTATACCTCTCTCCCTCCCTGTCTCTGTCTCTCCCTCCCTCTCTCGCTCTCTCTCTCTCACTCGTTCTGTTTTTCTCTGGCGCGTTTTGTATCTCTCTTGTTTGTATGGTGAATGCACATGGTTATAATGCTCATGAAATAACTATATCAAGCATGAAGGGACCCACTCATTGTCTCTCTTTTGAACCTCATTTACACCTCATTTATTTCTGGTTCATGTTGCTGACGTGAAGGTGTTTTTATTGCTCGCTAAAGTGGTGCTGATGTGGAAGTAGCATGTTGTAAGGTCATTTTGTTACTACTCGTGCATATGAACATTTCCTTGTGCATATTGAGATTTCCGTGTGTGTATGCCCATTTCCTTGTGCATGGAGTGGACATAAGGTAAATTTGTTTCTGCTCGTGCATATGACGATTTCCATGTGCATATTGAGATTTCCTTGTGCGTATGCCCATTTCCTTGTGCATGGAGTGGACATAAGGTAAATTTGTTTCTGCTCGTGCATATGACGATTTCCATGTGCATATTGAGATTTCCTTGTGCGTATGCCCATTTCCTTGTGCATGGAGTGGACATAAGATGAAGTTGTTTCTGCTTGTGCATATGACGATTTCCATGTGCATATTGAGATTTCCTTGTGCGTATGCCCATTTCCTTGTGCTTGGAGTAGACATAAGGTAAATTTGTTTCTGCTCGTGCATATGACGATTTCCATGTGCATATTGAGATTTCCTTGTGCGTATGCCCATTTCCTTGTGCATGGAGTGGACATAAGGTAAATTTGATTCTGCTCGTGCATATGACGATTTACATGTGCATATTGAGATTTCCTTGTGCGTATGCCCATTTCCTTGTGCATGGAGTGGACATAAGGTAAATTTGTTTCTGCTCGTGCATATGACGATTTACATGTGCATATTGAGATTTCCTTGTCCGTATGCCCATTTCCTTGTGCATGGAGTGGACATAAGGTAAATTTGTTTCTGCTCGTGCATATGACGATTTCCATGTGCATATTGAGATTTCCTTGTGCGTATGCCCATTTCCTTGTGCGTTGCCTGGACATAGCTTGTATTTTTCAATTTACTACACCTTGTTCAAATGACAGAAACACATGATTATTTGTAGGAGTATATGAGAAATGGCCAGCAGTTCGATCAAGAAATTATTTTGCATATTCCATGTTGGAGGTGAATGTGTCAATAATTCAGATGGGAAAATGATGTATGAAGGTGGTGTTATAAGCGGAAGATTAATTGAAAAGGGGATGACATATGAAGAGATACGGAGATTAGTAGCAGAAGGGTCATGTAAATAAGACAACAACGACATTTCATTTGAAGGCTCTGCGGCATCCTTGGGGGCTGACAACAAAACGCCAAACCGGCTCCTCTTCTCAATATCCACCCTCTTCAATATTTTGTCGTATGTCCAATGCTCAAGAGCATTTTCTGGACCTTGAAGCTCGTCCTCTAGGCCAAAATGTTCAAAAAAGAATAGCTGCAATCAAAACTGTGTGTTAGTACTCAATAGTTACAAATGCAATCATTACTTCCGCTATAATTAAATCATGCAAGATTAAAATAATTAATAATTACCATCAGGAAATAAATGCATCCTCCTAGACTTTTACTTTCCGATGCCTTCACTTTTTTCCCTTCCTTCACAAATTTTTCTACTTGCAAAGACATATCTTCTAACACATAACTTGCCCAGTCATATTGCCCCCACTTTTTATCTGTGCACCCTCACCTTCAACAATTTCTCACTCACACGCCCACTTCCTGTAGGGCAAAGAAATGTGCCTAACGTGAGCAACACAAAATAGAAATCAAAATCAGCATCTTTCTTCCTCATCCTTTCATATATTTCTCCGTACGTCAGTGACCCACACTTCTCCTTCATATCTTCAAACACTTCTTTACTTGCCACTGCCTCAACTTTCAATCCTTTGCTTTTTAAACCCATCATTGTCTCAACATGTTGAGGGGTTATCTTCACTTTCTTTCCCCTCATGACCAGTTGTCTTGAGGGGCCATCATATCCACAAACCACCTCTGCACAGAGGTCTTTTGGAATCTTCGTTCCTCTCACATTCAACAACTTCCCAAACCCCATTTCTTCAACCTTTCTTCTAAGGTCTGCATCCTCATTAATAACCTTAGCCAAGTCCTTCATTCTTTGTGGGGAGCATCTTGTGGTGAAGACTGGGACATTTTTCTTCTCCATATGTACTTTATATTATCCTGAAAACAAACAAATAAGTGCATCATAATCTCATCACCTCTATGTCTATACTAGTCCATTTCAAAGGCAACACATCTTGGGAAGAAAATGATTCTTCCAAATAGTGATATAGCATGAAGTTAACATTAATAGCACCAGATTTCTTATTTCTCATATTGGCGCCATTGCAGAGTAGTTTATTTTAAATCTGAAGGCCATGTTAATAAATGTCATAAAGGATTGAACCAGAAACCTATTTTCCCAAATGGGTTGTCTATGTGTTGAGAGATGCAACAACATTGCAGCATTAGATCAAACAGACGGAGTGCAATTCTTTTGAAAACTTTCAACAAGCATCACTATTGAATCACTTAAGGAATTTGCCAATGCCATGACAGACATAACTATCTAGATAAAACACAACTCTATTTAGGCTTATCAATAGAAAATGTAGCTCCAGATTTTCTAATATGTAAAATACTGATGCAGCAAAACAAGGATTCTATTTTACTTATTTGTATGTTTACAAAAAAAATACTTCTTAACAGTGGGGGTAATCTCCAATCACTACCTCATCCAAATAAATCAATAATCAAACCTCCTATGCACAAGGATTTGGCCCCATACACAAGGAATTGGCCCTATGCACAAGGACATGGCCATGCACAAGGATTTGGCCCCCTGCACAAGGCATTGGCCCCGTGCACAAGGAATTGGCCCCCTGCACAAGGACATGGCCATGCACAAGGAATTGGCCTCCTGCACAAGGAATTGGCCCCGTGCACAAGAAATTGGCCCCTTGCACAAGGATTTGGCCCCATGCACAAGGATTCTATTTTACTCATTTGTATGTTTACAAAAAAAATACTTCTTAACAGTGGGGGTAATCTTCAATCACTACCTCATCCAAATAAATCAATAATCAGACCTCCTAGGCAACAACATAAATCCTCCATCTTTTATTTTTCCAACACACCTTCAAACCAAAGAAGATCAACCATAACCATAAAGTGACCATTAAACAAGAAAACAAGAAACCAAACAGATCACCCATTCTCAATTATTCTTCAATATTTCAGCGTGCAGAAACTTTATAGGGACTTATTATCACATAGCAGGAACCACATACAAGGATATAACAACCTTCTATTTTAGACAGCCATCAAACCACAATAACAAATATTCCTCTTTCTTCCTCCTCTTCTCTGTACACCCGATTGCACACACATAGCAGGATGAACAGAATCATCATCATTAGAAAATTTCAATTGCACCCAATCATCTCTATTTCAAGTTTAACATCAACGAAATCTCCCCTCCCCTGTCACCGAAACATCCCGGCAAAGCAAGAGGAAAGAAACAAATGAACATTTACCACTATAATAACACTTAACCATCCAAAATCAACCTCAATTCCATCTTCTTCTCATCATAAACAAGAAGCAACAATCACAGGAGAAGAAGAAAAAAAAACAGTTTCTGTACCAAACAGGGAAAATTCAATTTGACCATAACACTTTCCAAAATCAAACATATAACCTCATCACTCCATTCAATCAATCTTGCTTTTATTAATATTCAATCAGATTTTCCTATCGATTCCAACCCCAAAAACCAGCGACCGTGAACAGTAACATGAAGAACAAATTTGGGGAAACTTTATCAAACACCAAGTTATCTCTTAAATCCTTTCATTTTTGAAGGTTTCAAAACTTCAAAAGCCCCCCAAAGCTTACTCACGTCGGATAGAAAGACCAATAAACAACCTAAAAGAAATCAGCACAAGACATATTTTAGTTGTTAAAAAAAATTACCTATCGTGTTGCAGAACGATGGACAACTGCTTCTGAAGGAGGAGATGGAAGAAGGAGATGAAGAACTACTTCTGAGGCTGCGGCAAAACGATGGAAGAAGGAGATGAATGGCTGACCTCCCTCGCTTCCTCACCGATCTCTCACTCTCTTGCTGCACGAACGAAAAATGCTGAGGAATGGTGATGAATGGGTGGGAAACGAAGAAGGAGGATTTTGCACAACGGTTACTGTGGCTGAAGCGGGTATGCACCAGGATTTTGATTTTGAATTGATTTGGGTGAATGGGTGAATCTGGGGGAGGCCGAAAATGAAAGGGTTTATTGGGAGAAAGGGTGATTTTGTCATTTGACCTTCCAATTTTATTTCACTTTGCCCCCACTACCCCAAACTGACATTTCAGATTCTTGTGGTCCTTCTTTTCAATTAAATCGCACAGTGTCCCTTAAGTGAAATTTTCCCTTGTTTTTAATGAGTTGAATGAGGTTTCTAGATGAGGATAGCATGGTTAGATTGGTGATAATTGGGCTAGAGTAAATTTTTACCATGTTAGAGCTAGAGGTGGATTTGGGCTAAATGAGTAGTTTGAGGTTTAGATAGAGATGTTAATGGTTGTTGTGGGTTGTATGGATGATTGGGTGTGGACGAATTGGTGGAGGTTAGGTTTAAATACAGAAGTTGGGTTCATTTTTGGATGATTGGCCTATTAAAGGTTAGTGGATGTTAAATGGTTTTAAATAACATGGTTTATCTATTTAATCATATGATTGATTGTGGATAGTTGCATTGTGGTAATTGTAGAGAGTTGTGTTTGTCTAGTTTGAGCATGGGGCTATACTCAATTGTGGTAAATCTCATTAACTGCAATCAAGAGGTAATAATTATGTAGAGAGTTGTGTAGTGTTGGTAAGATTTTAAACTATTATATTTTGGAAATTGGTAATTATGCTACATGATGTGAAAATTTGCAAATGCTTATTTTACTACACTTGTCATGTGGGATTCAGATGTTTGAAATGATACTTGTAGTAATTGAGCATGTCTGGAAAAATATTATTGTTGAAATTAAGCATACATGATAATTTTGAAAGCATGATGTGGTTGGCAAAAAAAAGTCATGATGTGGCTAGATGCCAACTTTTCAAATGTTGTGAATTGTTTGCATATTGGTTGTATTCTTGCTTGATTGTGTTTGCTGCACCAGTAGTTGGTTATGCTCCATCACATGATGAGGCCCTCGATGATAGTATGGTTTGTCCTCTTCGAAGGTTGATTGTCAGCATGCTTGTAAAATGATTATAAATATGTTTATATGGTTTCACCGATTAATTGTTTCACCACACGATTAATCTTTGATATCTGTTGCATTATTGTGATCATATATATTATAGGTCCCACATGACACTTGCTAGCACACATATACATTAAGGCTAGTAGGAAGTGAGTTACTGAGATGTTTGTCTTATTCACCATTTCTCAATATTTTTCAAGGTCTAGTTTCGGAGCTATAAGGGAAGGAGCCTGCGGAGACTCACTAGGTTCAGTGAGCTTTTTGTTTTTGTATATTGCCATGCATGTTGACTAGGCATATTTAATTATATGCTTCCATATACTTTCTTACATTTGATGGAAAACTATATTGGTACTGCAATTTTACAGAGACCAGTCCTTTCCGGCAACTATGGCCAGAGGCCTTAGGGATTGTTTATGTTGTACTGTTACGCATGCTAGTAGTCCCGCTTGGTTGGAGACCTCATTCCACTTGGTTATAGATGTTTGGTTTTATGAGCATACGATGTTTGGTTTCACTCAGTTTTAAGAAAGTCACCTTTCATGAGGTGTTCGATATTTTCAAAGTATGAGTAATGAATTTTATTAAGTGTATAAACACTTTCAATGCAAGTGTTGTTATGATTTTCATGAAGTATGGGAAACGGTTTTATGAAATGTATGTGATTATGCATTGGGTGATATTATTGTTGTTGTCATTGGCTTGACTTGGATATTGATAACTTTCAAAGAAAGGCAAAGTTGTTTTGTGACTTGATTTTTAATTACCATGTTAGACGAGTCTTTTCCAACATTGTAAGCTTTTAAAGTTAAGAAGAATTTTTAATAACTATGTTAGTAGGCTATCATTTCTAACATAGTTATCTCATTTAGTTTTCAAAAGAGAGTTTAGGTAAATCTTTTATAACTATATTAGTGAGGATAATTATTTTCTAACATAGTTACTTTACTTATTTGAAAAAAAATGAGTTTTGAAAAATAACTATGTTAGTTAAAGCCTTTCTAACATAGTTATTGTATTTAGGAAAGTTTTACAACCATGTTAGATATTTCTTTTATAACATGGTTTGCTTGTAACTTGAAATTATTTAAATTCTAGAATGATATTTTCTAACCATGTTAGCCACACTCTTTTTCTAACATGGTTTATTTTGCAAAATTTCCACAAAGTTTCTTTTACCAATGATAGCTTTTTTTTAATGAATTTGGCAAACACATTTCTATCATGGGTAAACATTTTATAAGTATAGGTTGAAGTTTTCATGACTATGAAAGACGCTTTTCTATCATAGTTATACTTTTAAAAGTAGTTAAACTCTTTCCTAATTATGATAGACATTTCAATTGTTAGAAGTTTCTTTTTTTATCGCAGTTAGCATTTCCTTAGTTTCAAATATTACTTTGGATTAGACATGGTTTCAAATGGATTAGTAAGAAGAATTTTATAGATGTAGGCTTCAACTAATAAGTAGGCTCGGCCTACATTAAAAATGTAAAACTTAAGCCTGAGCTTGAGCCTATATGTAAGCTTTTTTTTATGCATGAGTCCGAGCCTTCAAAAAGCCTTAAAACAATTTAAAAGACTATTTAAATTGTAGGCTCTTAAATAGGTTTAAAATTCTACACCTCTAATTTCATATATTACCTTTGAAACCTATTTAAACGTCTATGTATATCTCAAAAAAAAATTTATGGTAATAAAAAAAGATTTTTTCTGTTACTTTTAGGGTAAATGGTCAAAAATGACCTTGTAATTATGTCCAAGGGGTATCTGGCACCTTATACTTTTTTGGCTCAAAATTGTCCATCAACTTTCAAATTCGAACCATCCTTCATCAAACTGGCCTAATGGACATTTCAAATTCGGGCCAATAATGACTCATCCGTCAAACTGGCCCAACGAATATTTCAAATTCGGGTCAATAATGACTTATACGTCAAATTGGCCCAACAAAAATTAGATTCTTGTGAAATTTCAGTGTGAGACCTACCCATAAAAAAGTAACAAAAATTGGGCCAGTTTGACAAAGGAGTCATTATTGGCCCAGATTTGAAATATCCGTTGGGCCAGTTTGACAGAACAGTCATTATTGACCCGAATTTGAAAGTTGATAGACTATTGAGCCAAAAAAAGTACAAGGTGCCAGATGCACCTTGGACATAAATATAGGGTCATTTTTTACCCTTTACCCTTACTTTTATAGTAAAAACTATGATAAATTATTTCTTTTGAGATTATAATATTTCATATAGGCACAATTGGAATAAACTTGCTAGTTACAACAATTATTAAGCTCAAGAAAATCATACAAATTAGAGAAGAGTAGTGGGTTAACAATGCATCTTAAGTGATTGAAATAGATTAAAAAGAGGTTAATGACTTAATGAATTAAAGGGTTGAACTTTGTGTATGAATGGTAAGATGTGAAATTTAGAGATAAAGATAAGTCGGTAATGTTATAATTAATTGAAAGGAAACTGTGACTTTTGACCCCAATTTGGAAGCCCATAGTTACTTTTGATTCAAAAAGAAACACTTTATACTGAGCGAACTTTTGAGAAAATCACATGTGTATTTTGACTATTAACCCTTATATACCAAATAGAAATTACAAAAACATTAAATATACCAGACTTGTATAGGCTTGTAGATTAGACCTTACAAAATAAAACCGGCATATTTAGCTAAATAAGCTAACAATAGGCTCGAATATGAGCCTGACATATTTACTAAATATAATAGACTAGGCTTATTGTAGGTTAGAACGTAGGCCATGATAAGGCTTGACCTATTCCCATGCCTAATGTCCTTCTTTCTCCTCCTACCTATGTACAAATCACCATGTTAAAAATGCTAATTGTAAAATCTCCCTTACATATGTACAAATCACCATGTTAAAAATGCTAATTGTAAAATCTCCCTTACATGTGGAATTTGCGGTTTCCATAGACCTAAATGATCGTGGGAAATCCACCATATCTTTACCTAACATTGCTACTCATCACTACTTAGATTTTTCAGGAGGAGCAATTTATTTATTCTCAAACGAAATGATAATGTGCTCTTTTTAATATTGAATATTAGTAACTTTTATCTAATTCACATCTAAAGGTAAAATTTCATAGGTTACTAATATTATCCTCATTAATTAACCTCACTAATTTTCAATATTACATTAAATTATACTATTTATCACTTTCCTTAATAAATATAGGTAAATATTGGAAAAAATATTTAATATTCCTTAAATCTTTTTAGTACCTTACAAAAATAACAAAGAACACATTATTTTTGTATTGTTAATATGTTAGTGGTATGATATCTCCCTGTAAATGAGAGGTTACAGGTTTAATCCCGTTTGTAACCTCAAGTCATTATCAGCAAGGTTATCAAACCTGGCCCGGACCGGCTTGTCCAGACTATAACTCACCGGACCGGACATAAGGGCGGTCTGATCTATCGCTAGACTTGGTGTGCATGTGACTCGGCCATGACTTGGTGAATCCGAAGAAACCCGGGACTAACTTCGGTGACTTACCTAGTAAGACGAGTCACCCGAGTTGTGTCCTCAGATGATCCAAACATGAGACATGAAGAAGATGAAGAATGACAGATGAAGAAGGTATGAAGCAGACTACAACATGATGGTGATGGGGGAAAAGAACCGCAGTTGTTGAGATTAGAGATCTATGGGTTGAAGGGAAGTTGCTACCTCTTTCTTACCTTCATTGCTTTCGCTGGAGAAGCCATGCCGAAGAAGCCAAGCCACTGCAACCATTTTTCTCTCGTGGAAGGAGCCGAGGAGGAAATTGATGCATGTTGAAGGAGAGAAGCAAAAGAAATTACATGCACTACTTTGTGTCAGGTTTGTTTAGAGAAAAAGGGATTCACGTGGGGAGAGAGAAGAAAGAAGGTAAAAGGAGGTATTCATGTGGGGAGAGAGAAGAGAGAGAAGAGAGAAGGTAAAAGGAGGTATTCATGTGGGGAGATAGAAGAGAGAGGTAAAAAAAAGAAAGAAAAAACATAGAAAAATTGAATTAATGGAGTTAGGAAGAGAGAATTAAAAGAAAATTTAAAAAATAATGAATTTCACGTATATGAACACAGGAAATACTTACATGCTTGTAGTCAGTGAATGGAAAATCGGACCGGCCGGGTTGGCCCAGAAACCGGTGACCCGTCACCATGGCCGGTCCGGTTGATGGACACAACTAGAGAAACTCGGAACCGGAGTGACCCGTTAAAGACCGGTGTGAACCGGGGTAACCCGCCCAAAACCGCGGGTTCCCCGAGTCAAAAAAAACAAAGGCCAGAGATACAAATCAACAGGAGAGATTGGAGAAGAAAGGGCGGTACACTTTGAATCTCTTTCAAAGATGCAGATCTGGGGGTTTGAGCAAGCAACGTTAAAAATGAGTGAGAAATCAAAGGAAAAATGTGGAGAAACACCTGTGACCGAGAACTAAAAGCTGGACATTGAGGTTGAAGGAGAAAGGACGACGCTGGCTGGAGCAAATGGAGACGGTGGCCTTTGATGATGGCTCTAAAAAATTGATCGGAAGTGGTGACCTTGGGTGCTTTTAGACATTACACTGAAGAACGACAAGAAAGAGTAAATAGAACGCAACTGGACTTGGATTCCAATGAGCTTTACTTTTTTACCAATTTATTAATTAAAATAAAAATGAAAACTCACACCCTCCTGCCTCCTCCTGGCCTCTCAGATAGCAACAACAATAATAAAATTAAATAATATCAACAAAAAACTTCAAAGGACTCGTCTCTTTTCCCTAGGATGGATGTGACTCTTCTTCCTTCCTTGAGCCTCTCAATGTACATATTTTATTTTCTTTTTCTTATAATTTAAAACTTTTGCACTACTACAAAAAGCCCATTTTATGTCACCAATTAACGTCACTTATTTAAAAATGTGACATTGAAAACAGAGGAGTAACTACAAAAAAGAAACAACGTCACACTTAAAATTAAGTGTGATGTTGAAACGTTTCCACGTCACACCAAAATTTTGGTGTGACGTGGAAAACAACTTTCAACGTCACACCAAATTTTGGCGTGACGTTGAAAGTGTTGGAAATGAAATAAATTTTGGGGGGGGGTGGGAAATGAAAAAAAAGGCAGGGGAGTTTTCCACGTCACACCAAAATTTTGGTGTGACGTGGAAAACTACTTACAACGTCACACCAAATTTTGGTGTGACGTTGAAAGTGTTTCAAATGAAATAAATTTGGGGGGGGGAATGAAAAAAAAAGGCAGGGGAGTTTTCCACATCACACCAAAATTTTGGTGTAACGTGGAAAACTACTTACAACGTCACACCAAATTTTGGTGTGACGTTGAAAGTGTTTCAAATGAAATAAATTTGGGGGGGCGGGAAATGAAAAAAAAAGGCAGGGGACTTTTCCATGTCACACCAAAATTTTGGTGTGACGTGGAAAACTACTTACAACGTCACACCAAATTTTGGTGTGACGTTGAAAGTGTTTCAAATGAAATAAATTTGGGGTTTTGGTGTGACGTGGAAAACTCCCCTGCCTTTTGTTTTTTCATTTCCCGCCCCCCCCCCCATTTATTCATTTCATGCCTCCCCAAAACAAAAACCCTCAGTTCCCCCACCCCAGCGTCCTCAACTCGCCCCCACCCCCAGTGCCCTCACTTCCTCCCCACCCCCACCCCAGCTCCCCCCCAAGCACGCCCACAGCCCCCACCCCAGTGCCCACAGCTCCCCCCACCCCCCTAAGCGTCCACAGCTGCAAGGTGCGTTTTTTTTTCTTTTTTCTTTTTTTTTCTGGTAATATCGGGTTGTTTTTTTTTACTTGTTCAAAGTTTTTTTTAGCTCTGTTTTCCTCTTATCGGGTTCAGCAATTTCAATCGTGCCTCTGTTCGCAGTTTCACTTCATCCAGGTTCCTTCTTTTCATTTTTTTTTCCTGATAATTAAATCTGCTGCCTTTTTTTCTCAATTGTAAATTGCAAAAAATGCCATAGAATATTTAATGGTTTTGTAAGTCTTGTAAATTGGTCTTCCATAGAATGTTTAATGTTCAATTGTAAATTGGTTTACAAATGTTGTTACGTTGTAGTTGCTGCAAATATTGCATACTTGCCTAAATATTTTATAAGTCTTGTAAATTGGTTTGCTATTGGTT
Source organism: Mimosa bimucronata (assembly GCA_037074515.1). Classification (NCBI taxonomy): domain Eukaryota; kingdom Viridiplantae; phylum Streptophyta; class Magnoliopsida; order Fabales; family Fabaceae; genus Mimosa; species Mimosa bimucronata. The sequence continues at coordinate 36,013,774 of CM073444.1, forward strand.
TTTGTTCTCAAATTGCTAAAGATTTATTTTGTCTAATTGATTTTGTTGCTACTAAAATCGTCGTGTATTATCTGTTGACCTGCATTTAGACATTTGCAATGTATGTATATCAATGGGGAATAGAAAAATTAAAAACATTTTTTTTTAAAAAAAAGAAACAACGTCACACAATGTAAGATGTGTGACGTGATTTCTCCGAGCAACTTACAACGTCACACATAATATTATGTGTGACGTTGTTTTTCTGACTTTCTACGTCACTTGTTTATGTGACGTGAAAAGTCCATTTTCCATGTCACTTGATTCAATGTCCCCTGAAAAAGTGACGTGGAAACCCCCAAAATTTGTGACGTTAAAAGTACTTTTTGTAGTAGTGTTGGTCAAAACAAAATATAAATTTAAATAAATGATTAATTAAAAGTATTAATAGTTATATGTATATAATTAAATTAAATTATTTTAATTATAATCGGTTTGGCCCGAGTCAACCCACGGTCTGACCCACTGACCCTTAAACCTGTGTTTCAACCGGTTCACTCAACGGTCTGATTTTTAATACCTTGCTTGTAGTACTATCTCATATGAACTGTGTGAACCATAACACAATAATTCAACTTATTTTAATCTTGGTTGAATGATGATTTATTTTAAATAATTCACAATTTATTTGAGTAAAAATAAATTCATTTGTATGGTAAATGATGATACACTTTTTTTTTTTTTTGAATGCAAAAAAAAAAATTGTGAATTGTTTAAAATGAGCCACTAAATATGATTAAAAGAAGCTGAATTGTTGGTGTTAATTATCAAAAGATTTGTAAAGAATGTTCTGATGTGAATTTAAATATTTTTTCCTTTTTTATTCCTTACCGAACTGGCTCCTGAGTTAACTACGGGCTAATCCACTAACCCTTAACTAGTTGCCAGTCCGGGTTTAATTACCTTGATTATCAGTTCATGCCCTTTTAATTAAAAATAAAAAAAATGATATCTTAACCACCAAATATTTGGATTGACAGGTTGTGGGTTATTCCAATTTAACTAGTGGTTTCATGTTTGAGTATTGGATATGCAGTCTAAATAATTACTTAAAGGTAACGATATTGTCCATTTTGAGCTTACAATTTTATGAATTAGATTAGTTGGTGGCTCATAGTAGCACTGGAATTGATAAAAGGGTCAAGGGTCAATGGTCAAAAATGACATTGTACTTATGTCTAAGGTGCATTTGACACATTGTACTTTTTTTTTGTTCAAAATTGTCCATAAACTTTCAAATTCTGGTCAATAATGACTCTTCCATCAAATTGGCCCAACAGAATATTCAAATTCAGGCAAATAATGACTCCTCCGTCAAACTGACCCAACAAATGTTTCAAATTCAGGTTAATAATGACTCCTCCGTCAAACTGCCCAACAAAAATTAGATTCCTGTGAAATTCTAATGTGGGACCTACCAATAAAAAAGTAACGGAAATTGGGCCAATTTGACGGAAGAGTCATTATAGACCCGAATTTGAAATGTTCGTTGGGCGAGTTTGATGAAAGAGTCATTATTAGCTCGAATTTGAAACGTCCGTTAGGCCAGTTTAACAGAAAAGTCATTATTAACCCGAATTTGAAAGTTGAGACAGGGTCATTTTTGACCCTTTACCCTTGATAAAAGATATAATGTCATACATTAAGGCATAGAAGGCAGCGCACCTAAATGAAAAATCAAACAGTTTTTCCATCCAAGGGAATGAAATTCTAACCCTTACAATGCTTCATTGCCCGATAAAGCTTTTAATGGACGATTTTTTTTTCCCCTTTGCTTATATTACTTCAAGTCATTTATAATAATCCCACCGATTTGTTTTTCCACTATTAACAAATCCTGGTTTAGCACCAGCAAATATCAATGTAAATAGAATACAAACATCCTTAGGCCTTTTGACGTCTCAGCCTCTCATCAGTCTCATGATATGATTCATTATCCTTCTTTTGTTGAGCCAACCAAATCATGACACTTCAACCCCAAGTTAAAAGGATAAAACGAAGTAATACACAAAATGCAGATATCTTGAACTGTCCAGATATAATACATCATTAAAATATCATTAACATGTAATACACAAAACAATTAAGGGATATAAAACGAAGTGTGTGCTGCTGTGAGATCTGAAGCCCTGATTAGAGGAAGGTACTTCTCTGTATTATGGAATCAGAGTGGAAAGTTTAAAATATCCTTCTTAAAAGTTTAAACATATACACAACATTTATCTTTAATTACAAGCCATAGTTCTTCTTAGAGAAATCTTCCATGTTTTTTCTTTACAACGCAAGCCAAAAAGCATTTTTAACACTTGTTTGGTTAATTTATATGTGACTGTTAATCATATCAAAAGAAGATAGTGAAAGAATGATCCCTTTTTAATCATATCAAAAGCAGATAGTGAAAGAATGATCCCTTTTTGGTCAATTTTATATAAATATATATATATATATATATATATATTTCTTCATTTCTTACTTTCATTTCATCAAAAGTTTTGGTGTGATCCAAACAAGGTGTTAAGTAGCATAAGATGCTTTTGTGGGGGTTGAGCCCTTCCCCTAAAATGCAACTGTGCAAGGGTGGAGAGGCACTAAGGATAATTTCAACCTGTCCATTAGGGCACTTTCTTGCATTTAATGCGTCCTCTGAATCCTTCTTTGGATTCATATTCCTGACCCATCAATTTCTATCTAATGGACACAACATAATTCAACATTCACATCAATAATCCTACATTTTATTGACCAAATACAGCTCTTTTTTTAAACAATAGATAAAAAATTCTTCTTATTTGTCAGAATGATGGAAGTCCTACATAGTGTTGATATTTTCTGTATACATTTTGGTTGATAAAATTTTCAACAAGGTGCTTTCCACTAATTTTCTCATTCATCTTTTATTTCTTCAACTCTACATAATGGAATCAGTGTCAATTTTTCTCTTTTTCTGACTCTCTTTTGTATATGCATGTGTAATGGATATATATGTTTGCTTTTATTTGTTTTGGGCCCAATTTTATTATGTCTCTTTGTTTTCTGGTTGTTTTCCTCGTGTTTCGGTCTGTTTTTTTTTTTTTTCTTATATGCTCTATAATACCGAGTTCTCTTATCTTACTGTATAGATGAACTTTAACTTGTAATTGTTTTACTTGTAATGATGTTGTCTTTTTAGTCTCTCAACAAAAATGTAATGAAAATATATTACTCTATTGTTGGACCCTGCTTCCACCATTGGGCCTGCGCAGACGAGTCCAAGCCCAATATATTCGCAGATGGCGCGCCTCATCAGCCCATTAGCGTCAATAGTGCATATTTAAATTCAAACTGAAGGGTTTGGCCAGATCTGACGACCTACACAACGTGAGGGACGGTTGGCAACCGATCTGGATCGTCGCCCAGAACGTCCATAATCCCACGATTGTCGCCGACATTTTCGCCACGACCAAGTTCGCTGATAAAGCCTATAAGTATGAGCTAAAGCATGACCTGGAAGAGGAAGAAGGCTCTCTGAAATCACTCATAACACTTTCCAAGCACGATCAACTGTGGCTTTTAGCTCCTTTACTCATATTCTAATTGTATTCATTCAATTATCTTGTAACCACCGTTGCTGGTGACCCCAATCATCAATAAAAATCATTCATTTTTAGTCTTTAATTTACTTTCCCGTTATTGAGCATCAACATATCTATAAAGAAAAACAGTTAAGTAGTGACGGCATTGTCAACCGAATTCACTGTAAAACATAATGTCATCAAATAATTCTTAATTTTGTGTTCATTGAAGAAATTGTGTCATTAAATTTTGTTATAAATTCACTGTGTTTTTTAGTGCTATCTAGTTTTAGTTGGAGTTATATAAAATGTTTATTTTGATCCTAAAATGTACTATCTCTCGTATGTATGTCGTAGTTTTATTATAGTCACTTTCAATTAATTTCTATGAATCCAAAAGATAAATACTTCATTAAATAGTCCTCATAAATAAAGGATTTAGTTGACATTTTTGGAAAATTTTAAGAAAGCTAAAGATTTGCCTGAATTTTTTCTCTAACAAACTAGTTTAGTTGACTTATAAGTTAACATATAATTTAATAATACATAAAATATGGTATGATTAAGCGACTCCTTTTGCTTCTTTAATTTCTCAAAAAAAAAAGTTAATTACGTCTTATATTTAGGAATGGAGGAAGTATGTCTTAACTTTATAAAAGACAAAAAATTTATATAAACTCTTTTAAGAAATTTGACAACCCCATGTACATGAAGTAGTTGAGATCTGTTAGAATTTTAAGTTTTGATGAGGACTGGACCCATAGATAACATAAGTAAAATAAACAATTAGCATATAACTTAGTCTGAAATAAATTGAGATAAGAATCATGTTAAATGACTAAGTAAAAGAGTGTAGGTTATCTTAACAATGATCTAGTAAAATTTTATAGATAACAGATACTCTATTGCTAAGCTAGAACCTATCGCTATGCAAGTACAATGGTTGCAGGTGATCGTTACTCACAGTCTCTATCTCTCTTAGCTCATCCTCTGCAAGGATTAATTGAAGCAAGAGAAGAAAGTTGACAAAAAACGGCCTCTTGAAACTGAAAGAAAAGGGAAGCTGTGAAGAGTTATAAAAGACTTGAGCATTTATGAGAAGTAACAAAAAGGAACGAACACACACACAGAGATGAACCAGTATTCAATATTCTCATCTACTCTCTGCTCACAAAAGCTCAAAGTATTTATTACTCTTAGTGAGATTATTTGTACTTAAATGTTTATCAAAATCTGTTCATTGAGTGAACTCATTAATTGAAATCCTCTACTGTTTGAGGTTGTTCTAAAGCTTGGGACTTTAGGACAGGGTTGTGTCCTTACAAGTTGTAAAGGGGAGCGTTTAGAGGGAAGTCTAAAGCTCTGTTGTAAAGGTTGGCAGGTGAACCCGTTTAGTGGAACCCAACGAGGAGTTGGAGAATTGGACGTAGGCATTGTGTTGGCCGAACCAGTATAAAAGATTGTTTTGTGTTTTTAAGTTCTATTTAATTTTTAAAGCGCAATTCACCCCCCTCTTGTGCGTTTTGCCATTCTCATTCAAAGCTCACATTCTTATTCAGAATATTTTACACATATCTGGAATAGAAATGAGATTAATAAGCAATATCCATTATATACTTGTTATTTATTAACTTTTTTTTTAAAAGGAAAGGTTGATTAATGGTGAAGGAATTAGAGGTAGAGTATTGGGGACTTGGCTTATCTCGTTTTCCCTTCCCATCCCATCCCATCCCATCCGTTCCCTCCTTTGCCCCCAGATTAGGTCATTTTGGGGTCAAACTTTTTGTAATGTTCTTATAATTAGATTATAATAAAATTAGTGACATTTTGATAGATTATTAGTGAAAAATAGTTAAGTTTTCAATTTTATGATTTTTCAAAGATTAAACAATTTAACTTAAAAAACCTCATAATTTTAAGGTTTGAATCTTTGAAAATGTCATTGATTTTATGTGGAATCTAATGATGATAGAAACAACTACAAAATAATTTGACCCCAAAATGACATAATTTAGTGGTAGAGGATTGGAGAAGATGGAAAGGGAAAAAGAAAGAAGCCAAGTCCGGACCGGTGATCCCGAGGCATGAGGTTGGGCAACTCATCTGTCATCCATGTCTGGTACAAGAATCACCAAACATTGACATATAGATGTGTTTGTTGTATAGTACTCCATCTGGTCCTAATTATAATATCACTTTGACTTTTTATTTCAGTCCAAAAAAAATCTTTTTTTCCTCAAAGCTAATTTATTCTACTTATAAACTAACATATAATCTAATCTCATGAGACATATTTTATAATTTAATGGTCTAATTTGCTTCCTTAACTTTTAAAAAAAAAGTCAAAATGATCTTATATTTAAGACCGGAGGGAGGGAGTACATTTAAAAATGAAATTAAATGGGCATTGGCAATATTAATGGCACTATATCATTTCTCTTTTCCATCTCATTCATCTTTACATATAGCCAATTTTATGATTATGTCCCCCCACTTTATCATCCTCTCTACCTCCCCTTCATTTCTTCCCCTCCCCACCAAAAAAAATAAAAATCTAAATCTTATTAATAAGTTTGAGTCTTTCTATAATTTATACACCCTTTTCTTCAGCGTAACTTATTTTCTCGAGAATTATAGAGTGTTTGATTAGGACATGCACAAGAAGTGCGTTAATAATACACCCATTAGAGACTAAAACTAGACATCACTCAGCTTGTTTTCTACTGTTTTTTAAACTTCCATTGTTTTTCAGAAGAAAAAAAAATTAGATATTAGTTACAGTAATTAGTTCTTGGGGAGTATTGGATGCAACTATTGACTAATATGTAGTTGAATAGAGCATGTATTTCAGTAGTGGTTGAATGCCTAGTTTTATGCATTGGTATGAGATTAATTAAGGAACACAGCTGTATAAAGCTCTTCTTTACGTCTCAACAATTCACTCACCATCTTGTTGGTTAATTTCCTTTATCAAAAACCTCCAAATGTAACTCTTTTTTTTTTTTTACGCCTCTCAATAAAAGTACCATTATAATGGATATAATTTCGTATAAAAATAAAAACCACACCCTAAAAGCAAGATTCTGAATTGGAAATTTCAATGTTTTATAAAGTTCCTTTCTCATAAAAACCCTCCCAACTAAGACTTGTTATAATCTTTTGAGCATTAATTGATAGGAGCACGATATTTCAATATTGTAATTTATATAGTGGATTATGGAATACTTGTAGAACATTTTCTCTTAAATTGTGTGGACAGCGTGAGATGGCTTTGGTATAAATGTTACTCCATATGGTACATATCAGAATTATAAATAAAACGAACAAATTCATGCACATAAATTGATAATTTAATTTTTACTAACAAATGACCAGAAAACAATTCGCATATTAATTGCATTAGGAGCACTATTAATTGGTTTCTCATTTTTAATATTGTGCAGTTCTCCCCTTGTACCAATTCTTTTTTTTTTTTTTTTTTTTTGCCAATAATATATATTATTTCATTATAATAAGGAAAAGTAAGATACAAAGTATAAAATAAAAGATCTGCAAAAGAAAACACAAATAACAATAGATAGAAACTCTAAAAATAACAAAACCCTAACATAGATAGGAGGGAGCCGTCACCGCCAAAAACCCTACCGTCTTTATCATTCCTTTATCAGAATTCGTGGGTACGAAAAAGCAGTCATCAACAACAAAGCCATTGGGAATAGTGATTGTTCGAAGAATCATCCCAAAGTATCCAGACTCCTTATCGGCAATAAGCCTACCAAATTGGTTTTTGAATTATCTCCATGAGCAGATCTCATGGAAACAAAAGAAATCACAAATACTGACACGAAATATGAGGATTGGGTAGAAGAAATTATCGTTGTCGACTGCACAACAATCCGCAATAGTCTTACGGAAGATAGAGTCAAAAATATGTAATACATCAGTCGCCAAATTCCAACTCCTACAATCACGAATCGAAAATACTAAATGAAGTTTATTGTCGTCTAAACCTCTAAGCCAATTTATTTTTGTAAAGAAACATGAAAATAAAAGTAGACTGATGCAAAATATGAATGTCTCCCTTCTCAGATGGAACGGGGAGGGAGACACCGTTAAAAAAGCTTACACAACGACCAGAGAAGAGCTTCCACCACCCAAAAATTAGAGAGAAGGGGAGGGAAGAGAGCCGGCCCTAAGATCCCCTTCCCTTGTACCAATTCAACTATTATGATTTTCATATCATTTTTTAGTAACCACTTTTCCTACTTTTAAAAATATGAGTATGTAGAGTTAGGCATATTTAGTCCGTGTAGATCCTATCTGGACAGTTTAGATTTGATTATATTAAAAACATTTTAATAGATACAAGTCTAAAAATCAAATATATACGTCCAATGATATCTAAACAGTTTAGATTTGAAAATCAAATATAAACATCCAATGATATCTAAACAGTCTACATATGCCGAGCTTTCCCTATTTGTCTATTTTATGAGTAGGGAAACCGGTTCCATTTGCACTACCCATTTTTCCGCTAATTAATTATTGAAAAGGGCTTTTGTGTAAAAAAAAATATTAGAACAGATATTTTGAATTTAATTTTAATATTTTTAATTTATTTGAATTATATTTGATAATGAATCTTTAAAAACACATTTATAGAAATTAAAAAAATAAAAGAAACTTTGAATCAGTTTTAGATATGGTTGGAATAATAACCGAATCATATAATTAAATTTCAAACAATAATATTAAAAAATTAAAAAAAAATCAACGAATTAAGTTTTTAAAAAATTAACTATTACCGAAGGAGATAAAGACATATAAAAAATCATTGTATCTCCTAAATTTTTCACTAAAAATATAACATTCAACCCAGATAGATTTTATATGTACCGTGTGACGAAGTGCATCCTTTCATAACCTCTATGACATAAAAAATTAGTAATACATAAAAAAAATGTTGAATCGATTATTAGTATTAGAATATTTACTTATAAATTGTTCTTTATCCTTAAAATCAATTGAATTTTACTGAATAATAGAACTAAATCGAATATTTGAGTTTTGATGATTTTGAGTGAAAAATTAAAATTAGTTGGGAAAAATTAAATAGAGGTCCCATGAAAGAAACATAATTAAAATAAGGTCCCACGAGTTGTTATCATCAGGCCAAAAGTTGTTATTTACAACTCAATAGGACCTCATCTTAATTATGTTTCTTCCATGGGACCTCTAATTAATTTTCCCAATTATCTGCAAAAAAGAAATAAAATGGAAATTTAACTAAATATATTGAATGGATATAAAGTCATATGAATTAGAAATCATACAAATATAAAGTTTTTTAACTAAATAGTAATGCATATAAGCTATATGCACTTAACAATAACAGGTGGCATAATATCGGATGTAACATAATACCTGATTTAACATAGCCACATCAACATCATTAGGATATTTAATGATAGGGCAAAAATGCTGCAAAATGCCCACATCTAGACACTTATTAGTACCCTCACATAGAAATTTCTGGCATATTTTAAGCCCTTATCCATTTTTTTATAACGGAGAATTGCACATAGGTTTTAAGTAAGAGAATTAATTTTAGACAGGTTAATTTTTTTACTTGTTAACTAAGGCCATTACAGTTGTTAATAGATATCATTAACAACTCTTTGGAACCTATCTAAAATTAATTCTCTTATTTGGGACTTAAGTACAATTGTCCCTTTTTATAATTGGGGACGTTGTTTGTCAACCTTTGACCATCATGTTCCATTCCTCCCTTCTACACACCACCTTCACCATCATCGTCGCTGCTCCCTTCTCTCCAAACCTCCTCTCGTCGCCATTACTTTCTCCCACAGTCTCTCTTCCTCATTTCCAAATCTAAAATCCAGCTTTTGGCCCCATTCACCTTAGAGTTTATATTCAGGATTCTATTTTGAAATACTTTTTTAATAGCATACAACAGTCAAAATTAATTAACCTCATTGCATTTGGCCTCTTGAAATATTTTTTCATCTAATATCCTAAATTAATTAATTTTTAATGCATCTAATATTCTGAAGTATTTTTCTAGTAGCGCTTAACAACTACAAAAAAAATACTCCACAGTATTATTAGATGCAATAAAAATTAATTAATTTATGATATTTTTTCTGATTAATTAACTCATGATACTGTGTGTTACTAAAAATAATATCAATGCTAATTCCAACTTAACAAATAGTAAAAAAGATGAGCAGGCAATGTGGATTTCATCTTCTCCCTTCATGGTCAACCTTCACAATCACCCTACCCTCGGCGTTGCCATCTCGCATTCCTATCCGATCGCAACCGTTCAACCACAAACCTCATCACCATCGATCTGAACCCATCCACCACCGAATCCCCAACCTTATCTCTCCTTCCCGTTGTAGCCTCCGCCACCCAGAACCCACACCGCAGTCGTCACCTGAGGCCACCCCATTGTTTTGGTTTTTCTCTAAAGCCACCTAAAGGTAAAGATAGGATTCAGATTTCCTCAGCAGCAAAAATCCTCAGCGTTCCTCATAGACCTAATTTTTAGCCATCCAGATCAATCTAACATCTCATAATGTGCTACTTTATCATGCTTTTTATACTTTAAAATTTAAAAATAACTGTGAACCATTTTTAGATATTTTTTACCACCTTATATCCTTATTATAAGGTCTAATTTACTTTTTTAAAATGTTCTAAAAAAACTAAATAAGTCACTTATAAATTGATTTACATAAATTTTTTCTCTAAATTAGTTTATTTTAGTTATAAACTAATACATAATCTAATAATATATCATATATATGTTATGAGTAAGTAACTTTTTTACTTCCTTGTTCGCGCCAACCCTACCCTACGCACACTGAATCTGAACTCTGAGGTGAATGGGGGCCAAAAGCTGGATTTTAGATTTGGAAATCAGGAAGAGAGACTGTGGGAGAAAGTAACGGCGACGGAGGAGGCTTGGAGAGAAGGGAGCAGCGGCGATGATGGTGAAGAAGGTGTGTAGAAGGGAGGAATGGAACGTGATGGTCAAAGGCTGACAAACGACGTCCCAAGTGGGAATTTGCAGTATGTCAAGATATTTATTATCAGCATGTTTTGTTTCAATTTTATTCATCTAATTCAGTATCTAAGAAGATTTCTTCTTTGTTGTGCAGTAACGGTTTGTATAGTATGAGAGACTTTTCTACTTTTTCAAGGCCAATTAAGAGTAGATGAAATTGAAGTTTGTTGGTACATGTTTCTTTGAGAGAGAAAAAAATCTTTTCCTTTCAATAAGTTATAATTTTTCAGTTTCAGAATCTGATGGAGCACAGAAACAACTTTCAAGAGGTAAGATTCGCCACTCTTCGAAAATGAATCCCTCTCCTGAAGCCTTGTCCATTTCTGAAGATAATTTTTCAGAACTTGACAGCGAGCATAGTCTTTCCAGCCGTGAAGCCCTTGACTTTGTGCAACCCTCTGTTTCAGGTACTTAACCCAGTGAGTATGTCACCATTCTTGAAGGAAGATGCGAAGGAAAATCTCTGGGAGACAAACAAAGTCAAGATGTTTAATTTACTTGCAATGCAATTAATGTTCAATTTTTACTCCTACTTGCATTTACTTTTCTCAAGGGTTCACGTCTACTAAGCATGCTCTAATTGTACCCATGGTTTTTGAGTAATTTAGAATTGATCTGCATTATATTACTAGGTATGATTATAAAACTGAATAAGCGGAATATTGAGGTTTGAGATAAATTTTGTTAGTTTCATTTGTTTTCTTGCCCAATTTTAATACAAGTTTCTGTCTTGTTGGGCCATGCATGTATGAAAATCTGATCTTATATTCCAGACATTTTTCTGCAGAGAATTCACCTAATCTCAATACCGAGCCAATTAGTGATATACTATGTGGTAAGTGCAATTAAACTTTACTGTGAAAGATTCTCCTTTATCTTAGCTAAGAAGGAATATAGATGAAGCTGGACTGCTGGACAATGTGATGAATATCTGCAGGTTTGGGAAAAGAAACCATATTATTATGTCAGTCCTGAATCCGCTATTTTCAGAATTTGACAGCCAGTTTGTTACAGATGGGAAAACCCCTTTGGAATAAAAAAGAACCAAAAAAGGGTTGTCTTAAATAAAAAAGAACCAAAAGGGGGGAAAACCCCTTTCGAAGCTTGCCTAATGCTTTATTAAAGGTAACTTTTTAACCAAATAAGAGCGTATCAATCAAAAGTTCTTTCACGGATCTGGTAGTCTTGGTTGAATTACAGCATCATCTCCGGGTATTTTGTTGATAATAAAAGATATGTGTTGGCTTATTTCATGTAAAGAAAACGTAGTCCACTGGCCTATACATGTTTAGTCTTTCCCTATTTATTTTTAAATTTGTTTCCTCTTTCTTGAGAAGTTTGATTATTTGTTGCACTTATTTTTGCATATGGTCGAGATGATGTTGGAAAAGTGGACATTGAACTAGATTTACCATGGATACTTGGCCCATTTGGTGGGAGTACATCGCAGCTGCAGAAAGAGAAGACTTGTGACTGAAAACAAAAGTGGATTTTTTTAAAAGCATACTCTTAAAAACCTCTTTGATATGGTAGTTAAATTTTGTGCAGATAAACTGGGTTTTTCCTTTCAAGTTTGGGGTAAAAAGTGATCATTGTACTGAATACTTAGTTGAGTAAACATGAAATTTTTTGTTTATATATAGTAGCTAGAACTCCCACATGTGTATATATATATATATATATTTAGTTTGATTAATTAGTTATAGCTAGATTGATGTACATGTGTTGTAAATAATGTATATATAATTATGTTGATCTAGGTATCTATTTATGTATATGTGTAACTGTGAGATCTGCAAAACTACATGCAAATGGGGAAACCAAAACAAATGAATAAAATAGTTAAAAAAAGAGTTTCGACGTCTCTTATTACACCACATCCTCTATTATACAATAAGAGATGTGGTTTCTGAGAAACGACATCGTGACATGGTTTCTCTGACAATAGAAACTACATCACCTATTATACAACAAGGGATGTGGTTTTTGAAAAACGACGTCATTTGTTATATAACAGGTGATGTCGTTTCTCTGAAATCAAACATCATAACAGTTCTTTTAAGACTATTGACATCTCTTTTTTTGTATAATTTGGGACGTTGAAACCCCGACATTCAACATCCATTATTTGTGGGGAAGTTAAAAATCCACTTTTCAACGTCACTCAGATTGACGTACCCTACAAAAACGATGTGAAAACCCTAAAGTAAAGGACGTGAAAACTCTAAAATAACGGATGTGAAAATCCTTTTCTGCAATAGTGGATTATATATAAGGAATTGGAAGAGCTAAAGGAGAAGCTTCTTGGGGCAAGTAGCTATGAGCAAGAGATATTTTTTCTTTGATAAAGATTTGCATCAATGAGGCACATACTGAGGAGTGTGGGTTGTGCAATAATGAGGCAGAGTCTTTGATGCATGTGATGTGTGATTGTAAAGGGCAAGAGAGCTATGGATTCAAGCGGTATAGGAGGGGGGATCAAGATTTGATGCTAGCAGAAAGATGAATAGTGGATGTTTCTCTATTATGAATCGTCCAGATCTAATCTGGATGATACAGATTTATTAATTTAGACTTTATGATGTTTAAATGAAAACTATATTTTGTGATAAAATGACAGTTTAGAAATTATCTTTGTTTTAGATTTTGTACTCATTAAAATAATTATCATTTAAAAATCATAAACTTTAAATTAATAAATTTGGACCATTCATATTAGATCTGGACAGTTCGGAATGGAGAAACACCACTACTCATCTTTCTAACAAAGCACATAAACCGGTTCAATAGGAGGGAGTGTAAAAGATGGGTTTTCTCAATTACGGGTCAAAAGAAGTTTGGGTGACAACTTCTTCTGGAGTAGCATTTTTTTTTCTGAACTGCTGGAGTAACATGTTGGCAACTATGGCAATGGAGAAACAAGGAATTATTTGAAGATGGTTAGTTTTACCAGACCTAATAACCAAACGGAGATGATAGATATACAGCTATATGTGACCTCGAAGCGTTTAGTTTTGTTTTATGTCTATCCCCATGGGAGTGATCCTCTCCACTGCCACTCCCATCCTCTATCCCCTTCCCTCTTCTTCCTTTCTTTTCCCCCTCACACCATTGGATCTTTGATCCAATGGTGCAGATTTAATATTTTATAAAAATAAATATAATTATAATAATACTTAAATATTTCATAAATAAATTTGATTAGTTAGTCTGAATAGTTCACAACTGTAATAAAAAATGTAAAATAAAGTCTAAATTTATAATATCAGTCTAAAGGTCTTTACTGTCAAAATCTGGTCTGAACAGTAAATAGTTAAAGCTGCATATATGAATTATGGAAGAGTAATTCAAATTAAATGTGTATATTAAAGAAAAAAGGGAAACCAGAGAGGCTTTTAAGATGGTGCCCAAGTGGCCAAGCCCATATATGATATGCGGGTCGGGTTGACTCCGAATACCCTCTTCCATATAAATATCCCTACGTATACGTAATAATGAGCCGAATTCTGAAAACCCTAAACGCTTTATCTTCATCGGGGAAGAACGATGGAGAAGCTTGTTTATGTTCATGTTGCGAGATTTGGAGATTCTTTCCAAAAAAGATTAAGATTTGGAGATTCTTTCGAAGAAAGTGTCATCCAATGGAGCAGGGAAGCAACGAACGATTGGTATGTTATCCAACAAAAAAGCATCGACGACGACGACAACGATTACGGCTACAGTGTTGAAATGCCGCGAGCTTTTGAAGAAGCAGGTCAATTAAATCACCCTCATTTCGCTCTTGTGGACCCCGCCTGCGTAGCTATCGGTTCTTGCTTATACGTCATCGGTGGTAGCTGCTTCATGTGTAAGGCTAACTGTCCTTGCGACTACGAGGGCTCCTCGGAGATTCGTTTTCTAGACACCCGAAATCCCAAACATGGTTGGATGAGGACTTCCTTTAATCTTCCATTCTCAGGTTTTGTAGCTTCTTCTGCTGTTGTCGACAACCAGTGGTTGTATCTTTTCCTCATCAAGATGATTTCTGTTATGGCTTTAATGTTGTTGACGGAAAATCAGTGAGAAAAGTTCCTCAACCTGGTGATTGTACGGCTTCTATGTGGTTTTGTACTAGTTTGTCCCCAGGCACACTTGTTGCATATAAGAGGTGGGAAAACACTATGTATCAACTGGACTGTGAGAGTGGTGAGTGGAGTGTTTACCACAGGGATGTTTTCTCTTATTCTTTTGCAGAATTGTGCTTGTTGCCTCATGCTTTGGATGATGATGGCATTGTTTACATTTTTCTTCATCGTCGCATGACATTGGTTTCCTATGATATCCGCAACAAGAAGGAACTTCATGTGGTTGACCTTCCCAAACACTTTTGGCTTGGTCGAGATGATGCTGTGCAACTCTTTGTGCTCTCAAAGAATAGGTTCTGTCTTGTATGGCGTAGGTGGGGTACTAGCCTGAATAAAATGGCCATTTTTTACTCTCGATTCTCTGTTTCTTATCATTTGCCTCATCCCACTGTTCATGTCGAGGAGATGCAGTCCTTTCATATTGTTGGCGCCAGATTACTCAATGTTGTGCCTGTGCAAGTTTTGCCCACTTGATCGATATGGCTGGCGAGAGAAAGCCTATATGAAAACAGTGTGATTGGAGTAATTTTTAAGTTGAGCTGTTCAGATGAAATATGTATGGAAAACTTCATCAACATGCTTGTGTAGAGAATAAGTGATATAATTTGCAAACTGGCAAGCTCATGCTTATTTATTTATTTTCATTATGAGCAGCTTTTTTTTTTTTTCTTTTTCTTTTTTCACCCTTTTCTCCCGGACGGTTATAGAAGAATGTGTCTCTTTTTTGTTTCTTGATCTGAAGATAAGAAATTGGAAGAGTTAAAGCAGAAGATTCTTGGGGCAAGTAGCTACAAGCAAGAGATATTTTCTCTCAGATATAGATTTACATCAATGAGGTACTGAGGAGTGTGGGTTGTGCAGCGAGTCTTTGATGCATGTGATATGTGATTGTAAAAGGGCGAGAGAGGTATCGATCCAACTAGGAGGTGGACGTGTAAAAGATGAGTTTTTTCAATTACAGAATAAGGAGCGGATTAGATGGAATCTGGGTCAAAAGAAATTTGGGTGACAACTTCTGGAGTAGCATGTTGGCAACTATGGCAATGGAGAAACAATGAATTATTTGAAGATGGTTTTATTAGACCTAATAAACAGAAGGAGATGGTAGAGAACTATGTACGCCAGATTATGACTGCAAAAGTGGATAAAGATCCATTTAGCAGTAAGAAAAAGTGGATCAAAATCAAAATAGCCTGGAAGGAAGCGGAAGAGGCCTAGATATAATTTAAATTTGGATAGGGCATCTAAGGGTCATAGCAGCTACTGGACAGCCGTTAAAGCTGATGAGATGAGATATGGGTGTTCTCACAGATTTGTATCTTGCTCGTTTCTCAGATATAAAGCATCAAGTACTTGAGTGTGACTCAGCTCTCGTTGTGCATGTTAGCGAACGTAAGGGATGGGAAATGTATAGATTCGAGTCTGCTTAAACAGTAAAACTTGACAAGTGTATAGAGGGAGATTCTTGTGACGGTTGTTTGGCCAATTATAGTTTTGAACAGGATAGGGTGGTTGATGTTTTTGAAACTCCACCTCACAAGGTTAGAAAAACTTTGTAAACTGATTATCAGGGGATTAGCTTCCCAATTATATATTTGCCCCCTGTATAAGAGTTAATTACTCCCTCATTCCTTATTACAATCCACCAATTATAAATTCTTACAGGCCAAAAAAATCAGTTAAAAACATTAAATATGTCATAAAATCCAAGTGACTTATAATATTATTCTCATCAATTGTAATAAATTACACCACCATATTAATTGCTAGCTCTTCTTCTACCCTTATTAATCAAGGGTATGCATGAAAAAATATAATTAATGTCAATTGAAAACTACAAAGTGTCTTATAAAAATAACCAAAAAAGTTTGTTAGTTTGTGTCTTATAATAAGGACAAAAGGGAGTAGTAAAATCATGCAGATTAAGAAAGTGGTTGAAATGATAAATATGTCTGAAATAATTTTGTTTTATCAAGTTTGTCCGTATTTATGATGGAGTATATAAGAGAAAGAAATGTGATAATAATAATATAAATGGATATGAAAGAAAATGTGAATAGGGTGAATAATGATGGATAAAGTGGAAAAAAACACATTAAATGTTTTGACAAACCTAATCAGGCTCTAATAAAAAAGAATAAACACATTCAAATTTTGGGCAATTATATATAATGACGAGTAGTAATAAAGATAAGGCTATTTGACCGCTTGCATCAATGATCCCAGTGAGTAATATATTTATAAAAGCTCAATAATAACGCAATAAAAACACAGGCAGAGCAAATTTAAACAAGGTTCGACAACAAAATGAATGAGGAACTGATTAATTTTTTAAAATATAAACTGCTAAATTTCATGGTGTATACATATGCTCACCCTCCTATAGATCTTACACGGTGAGATCCTTACGTACCGAATCACCATTTCTTTTCCTTATACTATTTTTGGTTCTTAAAATAAGGCCTAATTCATTAATTTGAGATATTTAGGAAGTTAATTAAACCATTATATGTTACTTGAGAAATTTTTAGATGAACCTGGTTTGCAATGTCATTTGTGATCTCCCTAAATCACAAACAAATATGTAATGTCTGACATGGACATTTTAGGCTAAATAGGTCCCATATAAAAATTATTTGTCTAATAAAACAAATTATTTTATGTTTTCTTAACTTTGAAAGCTGAAAATAGTAAATTTATCTAACAGTTAATTGTTTTAGGATGCCTACTCATATTAAAATGTCAACGTCAGACCTTACCTGTTTACTTGTGATTGAGGAGGTTGACATGGCGAACCGTTTTCACTAAGAATTTGTCATGTTACATGCTCTATTTTCCTATGATATCCAAAAGAAGAAATTCCATACCTTCCCAAAACGGCAAAACCTTTTGGCTTGGTCGAGATGATGTTGTGCAACTCTTGTCCTCTCAAAGAATAGGTTCTGCATTATATGGCGTAGGTGGGGTGTTAGCCTGAATAAAATGGCCATTTTTTACTCTCGATTCTCTGATTCTTATCATTTGCCTCATCCCACCGTTCATGTCTAGGAGATGCAGTCCTTTCATATTGGCGGCGCCAGATTACTCAATGTTGTGCCTATGTAAGTTTTACCGTTCACCCAATTGTTTATTACTTCATGTTTGCACTCTGCCTATGTTATTTTTTCCCCAAAAAGTTTATGTATTCTTTGTGCCAAAGTTTTTCCTTTTTGATGCCAAAAAAGAGAGATTATTCAGTATTTGGGGATGCCTGTATGTGTCTGTCAGTTTGCCTCTATAGCACCCTATACTATAAATTTTACTTGTGGTTTTACTTGTGGTTAATTTTGCTTCGTATTTTGAGTATAAATTTATAATACAGTGGTTTCTTCCGCATGAGCATCTATCCCTACATATATGTCATTTGATGACTGATTTTATTTATGTTTACAGTGATCCCCATACAGATATAGAAGGCGGAGAGAAAGCCTATATGAAAATGGAGTAATTTTTAAATTGAGCTGTTCATATGGAATATGTATGGAAAACTGCATCAAAATCTTTGTGGAGAAAAGAAGTGATATAACTTGCAAACTGGCAAGTTTATGTTTATTTACTTCTTCTGCTTGTAAGCAGCTTTGTTTTTTCACCCTTTTCTCTCGGATGCTTAGAAAAGAATGGCTCTTTTTTTGGTTTATTGATCTGAAGATAAGGGATTGAGGAAGGGCCAAAGCAGAAGCTTCTTCGAGCAAGGAACAACAAGCAAAAGATGTTTTCTCTATTGGATTAAAGGATCCCAACGGAAAGGAAAAGAATAGAAGGGAATGGATGAGAAAATATCATCCAACAGACATGTTTGGTAAGTACATGAATGGAAAATGATTTCCCCAATCAAAATATTTAATTATTCTATTAACTTTTTAAATTAAATTTTCCCCAGTTTAAATATTCATTTCTTCCTTTATTTTTATAATTAATTTTTATTGCTTATCTTGTTCAATTATTAATATTTGAAGGATTTAAGAACTACTCCCTCCGGTCCTAAATATAAGATCACTTTGACATTTTTTTTAAAGTTAAGGAACCAAATTAGACCACTAAATTATTATATATGTCACATGTAATTAGATTATTAGTTAATTTATAAGTAGAATATAGTAGTTTTGAGGAAAAAATATTACTATAGACAATTTAAAGTGATTAATTTTATATCCTTAATTTTTTTAAAAAAAAGTCAAAGTGATCTTATAATTAGGATCGAAGGGAGTAGTAAGGAAGGAATTTGTTGGACCAAATGATTGTTCAATGAGTAGTCTTTTGTTTAAAATATGTGATATTTAAAAAATTAATTTTATTATACAAGTAGTAACCGAGGCATAAATATACATATCGCTTCATTTTTAATGTTTTTGTTTGTGGTATTGTGTCCAAGAAAAATGGGTTTTCCTGGTCCTAGTCCCATAATGTCGCAGTCTTCTTCTAAAACCGGGACATGGGATAGGGGTATCCCGGCTTCGTCCTGGTACCTGAACACCATTACCTAAATCTACAAGATAATTGTCAAACTCATTCTGTTTGATATTGATATCTTTATATATATATATATATATATATATATATATTTCATCATTCATACTTCCACAAACAAGAGGAGAGAAGTTGTGACCACTCACTTACATCTAGTTAAAGGCAAAAAATTTAACATGTTTTACCAGATGCACCTCTTGAGTAGCTCATGGTTATGTAATATGTGACTAATTTGTATTTTAACCATGAGGCAATCATCACTCACATCCACTTATAAGCCCTTATCTCCTAAACAATTTGACACGTTTAGTCATATGCACCTATAGGATTGCTCATGGTTACGCAAGGCTCTGTTTGCTTCTTGAAAAGCGACAGTGACGAAGAAAATGAACCAAAAGCTCCATCGGTCAAAACAAAAAGTACCAGAGATCGAGACATTGTCTTTTGGATCTTGTCACCTGTGATGGAAAATTGGATCCTACAAAAAGTGATGGAAACAAATCTTCCTATGTTTATGGGAAAACCGTCTTCCGCTGGAAATTCATTTCCTAACTCTTGAATTCACCAAACACCCGCCACCATTGGAAGATCCAAATTTTCCATTTTCATCACATGATTTTCGGTGAACCAAAAAGGCCCTAAGTTAAAGATTTGCATCAATGATCCGAATGAGAACAAATTAATGACATGTAAAAATAAAAATGTTTAGCCAAGTTCCGCCAACTACTCTGATTTTGATAAGAACAGAAAATTATTTGTTTGACTTGCTTCCGAGCCGAATTTCATTCTCATTGGGTTAATCTTGCAGGCACATATGGGCTTTAAGTCACAATCCTTTTAGTTTTCCTCAGCTTTATTCATGATTCGTTAATTCAATATTGAAGGATAGATCATAGTAGGATAGCAACAAGCTTGAAAGGAATCAACACATGCGTGAAGGTATCGAAAAATGACCATGAGCTTTTTTTTAATATGTATTAGATACCTTTTACTTTTTTGTAGTGCAAAAATGTCTATGAAATTGGGACAAAAATGACATCTCTTTAGCTCCTTAACATTTTTATTGAGTGGGTCATATTTTATTATTTTTAAATGATATTTTTCAAAAAAATAACCACAAGGCCCCACCCCTCACCTCACAACCTCTCCCTTTCCTTCTCCCACCCCACTTCCATTTTGCCATGCTTCCCACACCCACCACATCTTTGCAAATCCAGATGCTAAGTCCCAATTTGCATTGTCGTTCTTCATATACTTTCAATTTAATGAATATCAATATAACGTCACAGATCCTTTCAAAAACGGGGATATAGTAAGTCCCCTTCATCTCTCCCATTCAATTCATTCCTCTTCTTCATAACATCTTCTTCCGCTGAAATCCTCCATGTGAGCCTCAGCCTCCGTCCTTCCTCTTCTCCTCCCTGACCGGTCAAATTCGGCTTCCACAGCCGACGATGCCCGCTGGTAATTGCAAGGTTCATTTCAGCTATGCAGTTCAGCGTTCAACAATCCTTTTGCAATCTTCGAAGTGGCGTTCCAGAATTTGAAAGGTTGAGACGTCAGGGCCAACCAGCGTGTGGGAGAGATCAGACGATGTGAGGGAGCTTCAGAAAGCTAAGCCCTGTGGACTGTGGTTATTTTTTAAAAATTCATTTAAAAATAATAAAATGAGCCTCACCTAACGGAAATGTTAATGAGTAAAATGAGATGTCATTTTTGCCCCCAGTTTATTAAGTTCATGGCCATTTTTACAACATAAAAAAAGTAAAAGGTGCCAGTTACATAGTAGAAAAAAGTAAATAGTCATTTTTACCCTTTACCCTTTGAACAAAACATATAAGCGCAGAGTTCTTGCATAGGGAAATATTTCAAAAGACCACACAATTTGCGAGGAATCTTCTCATGGGATCTGAATTCCATCACTTAGGACTCGCTTAATACACTGGAATTGATTTTAATAGAAATGACAGAGGGAAAAAAGAAGAAGAGCAGTTGCCATGACAGCAACGCCGTAACTACCACCATTGGCTTCGTCATCTCGCCATTGTTATCAGCCTCCATCTCCAACTCTGGCAGAGAGCTTTTCTTGTCGATTATCAACTCCAACTCACCACAATCGTCCTCCGTCGTCGCGGAGTCACCGTCACTGTTGATAGAGACGGCAGCGATTACGTCCCTCTTCTTCGAGGTCGTTGTCGATGGGTTTAAGGTCACCGATGGTGGTGGTTAGGAGAAGGTAAAGTCTATGGTGGTGAGGGTTCCAAGGAGGGTAGTGGATGGAAATTGGGATATGGAATTATAAATTTGAGATTTTTTTTGTGGAAGCCACGTGATGGTATTGGCCATTCGGAATCCACATTCAAGTCAATTCTAAGGACCTAAAGTTGTACTTGACACACAATCTGGAGTCCAATTCAATTTCCATCCCCCAATTCCATCATACCTAACAGGCCCCAAGGTTTATTCTCATCCTCAATGTAATAAAATATGGACATGGACTATAATTGGTGGAGGTGGTGTCTTATTGGTCAATCCGAGTTCATACCGGTAGGGGAATAAGAAACTACAAAATAAGCCAGTTTTTCACTAAATTTTAATTCTTTTTTTTTTTTGCTGCCAAACCAAATTATAATTCACTGTCTTAAATCTTTAACAAAATAATCATATACTTATCCAATATTCTTTACAATTTACTTGATATATTTACATTATAGCATCAATCAACTATCCAATGACACCAAAATTAATAATCAATAAATATTTTTTATAATAAAATACCAAGATAGATAAATGATTAAAAAATATTTACACTCAATCCTTTAATCATGGACATGTAATGGAATTGGTGGAGGTGGATTCTTATTGGTCAATCCTTTTTTTTACCAAAATCCGGATTCATACCTATAAGGAATAAAAAAACTACAAAATAAGCCTGATTTCATCATACAATCAAACACGAAATTTTCATTCCGTCTTTTTATTTTGCCAAACTAAATTTTAATTCATTGTTCTAAATTTCTGACAAAATGATCATATACTTATCCAATATTCTTTATAATATACTTGATATATTTACATTATAGCATCAATCAATTATGACGCCAAAATTAACACTCAGTTCCTAAATATAAGACATATTTATCTAATTTAATTAGATTAATTATGCTAGTTAAGTTAGTTATAATTACATGATATTACCAAAAAAACCCTAATCACCTACCTTAATTCCCATCCTTTCTCTCTTATTTATTTCTTCTTGAGAAAAAATCAATAGAATATTTCAAAGAAAAGTTGAGAAATAATAAAAAAAGGGTCTTATATATAGGGACAAACCCCCCTTCTTAAATAGCTCATATATTTACAAACGGATGGAGTAATCTTATATTTCATAATGAAATTCCAACATAGATAAATGATTAAAAAATATTTACAATCAATCCTTTAATCTTTGGCGACCGGCTCTTTATCCTACTTTTATAAAGATCATCATGACAAATTCTTATTAAATCTTTGGCCTCCGTGACTAGCTCTTCTCAGATTTCTCATCAATAATCTTCACAGCATCAAATTTCACTTTAGCTTCATTGTATCTATCCAAAGAAAAATAAATCTTCCTGAACACAATCACAGGATAATTGTAAATCAATAAATGAAAATGGCTCAAGTGAAGTTGTGAACTTTAAAATCAAAGAAAAAGATATAAAAATTACACAAGCATGGATTCATGCACATCAAGCTTAGCTAATACTCCCTCCGGTCCTAATTATAAGAGCCAGTTGACTTTTTTGGAAAAATTAAGGATGCAAAATATACCACTTTAAATTGTTTATATTTGTCTTTTTTCCTCAAAACTAAGTTATTTTACTTATAAACTATCATATAATCTAATTACATGTCACATATATTAAGATTTAGGGGTCTAATTTGCTTCCTTAATCTCCCCAAAAAAAGTCAACTGGCTCTTATAATTAGGACCGGAGGGAGTAACATATTTTCATGCTCAAGCTGTTTCAATGCCTCTACAACATTCATTGGTAATAAACATATGACATGGAGAGACCGAACTTATAAATGTGCATGCATACATGCGCATAATTTTAAACTCGTTCTGTGAAAAATATGTTTTGGCGAATAGCCAATATATCTGTTTGGTGATGTCCTTATTACCCAAATCTCTATCATGGAAAATGGAAAATACGTGGTTAATCAATACATTAGATATTTAAAAAACAAAATGGCCAATACACCAAAAGAAGGGATGAGATTTCAACAATTTTGGAGATTCAACAATCGGATCAGCCACCGAAATACCTAGGATTACCAATTTTATGGGGAGATCAGAGTCTTTAGTAATGTTGGGGATCAGGTGGGAGTGAAAATTCAAGGCAGGAAGCAAAAGTTGCCGGCCTTTGCAGGAAAATAATTTCTTATAAAAGCAGTAGTGAACTCGATCCTAGTATACCCTGACATATTTTTCTTTTCCTAAGAAAACATGCAATGACATCGATTGTTTAGTGGCTGACTTCTGGTGGGGTACTAGGGAAAATAACGAGAGCATTCATTGTAAAAAGTGGGATTTTATGGCTAACGCAAAAAGGGATGGAGGTATAGAGTTTAGAGATTTGCTAAAATTTAATAACGCTTTCTTGCCTAAATCAGCATGGAGAGTGATATAAATCTTGAGGATTTATGGTGCAGAATATTGAAAGGATTAATATTTCCCTAAAACTATTTTAAGGCAAAGAAGGGAGGTAGACCTTCTTGGGGATGAGCCAGCATTATTGAGGGCGGAGAATTATTGGAGAAGAGGTTATGTTGGCAAGTGGGAGATGGAAGGTTGATAAGTGCCTAGAATGATAGGTGGGTGCCAGACCTGGATAGTGGAAAGTTGGCTGATTCTAGAGTGAATGAAGGTCTCAGACCTGATTATAGATGGGGTATGACATCTTGACTCCATTAAAGATTTGCCTAAAGGAAGATGAAGTTCAGAAGATAAGAAAAATTGGTTTACATAATCTGGTGGGTGAGGATCAGAGAGTGTGGTTAGGGAAAAAAAATGCAGAGTACACTGTTAAATCGGGTTACTTTGTGGCTAGAAAGGATATGGTAGCACCGATCAGAAAAGACCCCAATACATCGTTTCAGGTGCGGAAAGAAGTGTGGAAGCATGTGTGGAAATCACTAGTCCCACCCAAAATACAGCATTTCGTATGGAGAATCCTTAGTGGGGCAGTGGCAACAAGAGAAAAAACATTGTCTTAAGAGGCATTGTGCTAAGGATCCAGTTTGTCCAATTTGTGGAGAATGAATAAATTGATAAAATTGTCTTATTTTTTGGGCTTCGGGTATTGGTGTTTGTACATATTGTTTTTTGCGATTAATAAAACTGCTTGTTTTTGGTCAAAAAAGATCCTTACCTTGAAAATGTCTATTTTCCAAGAAATGAATGACCCCTCATAACATAAGCAGATGTTGACAAAAATATGTCTTCGAGATATTCATTTTCATTATTTTCTTCACAATATCTCAGCTCAGTTTCTCCATAAATTAGAAACTCTATACCATGAGAAGAAAAAAAATGCTTTAGACATAAAAATATGTCAATCAAAATAATTTTTAGCATGGTAATATTTACTTTCGAGACATTCATTAAATTTGTATATATATACCTTCAAAGTTTGCCAAGTTTTTCAGCAAGCTTTCCACAAACGTCTAGTGCCTTAGTCCAGAAGATATAGCATCTGAAACGTGGAAAAACATAATTAAGCCTTAGAAAAAATGTATATATCTAAAATAAAGAGTTTTTCACAATATGAATAAGAAGTTGCCTTAGAAGAGATGTTTTGATAGGGGTTTATGAGCGGATTTCATATGCTTTTTCATTTCCACTATAACTTCTGTTTCTTACACACGGTTGGCCATTAGGGTGGCCATAAGATTAAATCGGGTACTACATGTACTTTTGGTTTCTTGTCAAGTTTGTCTATTTTTATTTTTTATTTTTTGCCAACTGCCTATTTTGATTCGGTAATTAATTATAAAAACCTTACATAGACAAATGGATATAAAACTATATGTGTTGGACATATAACAAAAAAAAATCAGTCTCTACAAAAATATAATGAGAAAATAATAGAATATGAACAATGTCTCTCCTTTTCTTCATCTTTTTTAACCAAATCATTTTTTTCCTAACCATTCCCTTTTCAATTTAAGTACTAAATTATCATTTTGGTTATCAACTTTGAATTTAACCAAATCTGCATCAAACTTCCAAAATTCCACAGCTTAACCCACCCTTCTACGCTCTTGAAGTTTTCTTACAGAATCTATGTCAATTATCTTAAGATAGCTAACATAGCACACTTGTAAAATTGACATTAACTTAAAATAACTGGCACAAGATATTTATGATGGGTGCAGGTTCCTTATTATTTGCCCAACTGACGTTTTATCTAACTGAAACCTAGGATCAATAAATGGCTGAGTGGTGTGCACAACACACAACTGAAAAATGAACATGTGTGAAATTCGATTAATAACTAAATTAATGGCAATATATGACAAGAAAGTCTACAAATAAATTCTCCAATAGACCACTGCAAAAGTTGAAGGAAATTCCACAACATAAGTGAGAACGCTACAAAAATAGATCACCTGAAGCTAATAGATGACAAATTGGTGTGCACAACCCATATAATTGAAAAATGAACATGTGTGAAATAAAATGGAATAACTAAAACAATGGTAGTACATGATAAGAAATTACCCAAATAAATTCTCCAACAGTGCACTGTGCAAAAGTTGGAGGAAATTCCATTACAACACAAGAGAACACATTACAAAAAAATGTCATAACAAGTCTTAAACATAAGTGAGAACATTACAAAAGGTCATAACAAGTGAGAACATTACGAAAGGTCATAACAAGTCTAACACAATAACATAAAAAATCAATCCCTACAAAAATATAACGAGAAAAAATGGAATGCGAACATTATCTCTCTTTTAACACAGAACCAACGTCACAAAAGGTCATAACATCACAAAATGGAATGCGAACTTTATCTCTCTTTAACACAAAACCAACATCACAAAATGGAATGCGAACAATATCTCTCTTTACCACAGAAAAAATGGAATCCAAACAATATCTCTCGTTAACACCAAACCAACATCACAAAAAGTCATGACATCACAAAAGTCTCAAACATAACCGAGTACATTACAAAAAGTCAAATAACAAGTCTAACACAATAACATAAAAAATCCACAAATAAATTTTCCAACAGAGCACCTGCGAAAGTTGAAGGAAATTCTTAAAGCTTAAGTGAGCACATTTAAAAAAACCTGAGATCTAATATGAGGCAAACTGGTGTGCAGAACCCACATAACTGTAAAAATTTGAGAAGTTGGTTCAAAAATTTATTAATATTTCTCACTCATTTGTCTTACTCGATTACTTGTTATTTAATTCTGAAAAAAGTTTTCTAACATATAAGTGATATAAATTCATGATCAAAATTGACTTCTATTAAAAGATTAAGGTTACAAAATAAACAACTTTAAAATATTTATATTTATAATTTTTTCTTAAAACTTATTTACCTTACTTATTAACTAGGCTATAATCTAATTACATATAATAGATGTTTAAATTAAATTAGTTATTTGGCTTTCTTAATCTCTACAAAAAAAATCAACTTGATCTGACATTTAGGACTGGACGGAGTAATAATTTGGGTTATTTCATTCTTCTTCATTTCTTTCATTTCCGATCAAGAAAAAAAAAAGCACACAGAATACTTTATAAAGAATTATTTTTTCACAAAACTTGTGCATACTCTTCATATTTATTTAACTGCTTACATCACAAAATAAAATGTGGATAATACCGTTATACACTTCACAAAGAACAAAACTTTGGTCAAATACTATATTTTTTTGAAATAAATGGTCAAATACTATATTCATTACCTAAAATACCACAAAGATCAGATAGGTTTGCCAGAGGGATAAACAAGCATATGAAGTGATGATTATTCGTCAAATGAACAATACAAATCCCACATTAAGTGAGCAACAATGGACCTCATTACACATAATTCCAAGAATGCTATCATGATATATTAAGTTATCAGAATCTAAAACTAGGACATAAAAGATGCATGTATATATATAAACAGTTTAAGAACATACTGTTTCATCATCAAAGTGACATAACTAACTCCATCTAACTGAAATCTTTTTGGCATGACTTTGTCGAGCCCTCTCATTACATCATTAGGAAGTGTCATTTTGTTAGGGCGGTCACAGTGTTTAAAGTGCCCAAGACGATCTACCATCACTGTTGGCACCTGGATCTCCTCCATTGCATATTTCTATGCTGCATCTATTGCTGCTTGCTTCAATAAATCATTGAAAACTGTTTTAGTTTTCGATTCTGTTGAAGAAGCCGAGAGAAAGATTTGGTGGTGAAGGAAAAGAGAGGAAAAATTGTTTTAGTTTTGACCCACTTTCTCATTCTTTAGCCCAGTAAAACTAAAAACTGATCGCTAGAACGTGACAGATTTTTTTTTTCGATACAAACGTGACAGATTTCAACATATTCATATAATTGCTTTTAAAATACAAAATTATGCAAATTTGGAACACAAGAATAAAAAAATAAGGGAGACAATAGAAGAAGAAAAGCTTCGTGCGGTGAGAGTATTATGGGTGATAGGGACATAGGGGGAATCGATGATGAGTAAAGATTTATTTGTATTTTTCTGTTTCTAGGAAAGAAAATATATATATGTGAGAAAATACAACAACAGTCAAAATAAAAATAACAAGGCAAAGAAAATAGAAGAGATAAAACAAGCTGGGAAAATACATTAAGTTATCGATCGAAGGGGGAAAAAACAAGATTCAGTGTTTCTACCAATAGATGTAAAAGATGAACACTTGAACGCGAAACTGAGCTCATCACCATCATCATCGTCATAAAGGGTTTGAATTTGAGTAATTATTTCATGTGCTTCTACATAAAAACAGAATAAAGGAAGAAAAGGAAAAAGCTTTACCTTCTTTCCAATATATCGCTGTGAGCTAGCTTCCGTCTCCCACTTCTGCAGCTGATTATTTGAGTTTTCTGATGAAAACTATCAGACAGTGAGTGTGTCTATAGAAAGATGGAGACACACCCAAGGGACGAGGAAAATGGAGGAAGAAATTAAATATGCAGATTTAAAGACGAACTAACAAAAGTGAGAAGATGAAAAGTTTAGAGACGAACAGACAAAAGTGGAAGTCCGGAAGATGTAAGATATCTTGAGAACCAAAAAGAGTTAGACTAGGGGTGAACAAACTTACACTAAAAAGTAGAGAAAGGCTTCAAGAAAGTTTATGGGGAAGTGAGAAGGAGGAAGATGTGTTGGGAGGCACCTGAAGAAGGAGTATAAAAGATTAATGTGGATGGTGAGTTTAGAGGGAAGATGATGGCAGCTGATGTGGCTCTGGTTTGCCGAGACAAGGATGGAAATATGGTGTGAGGTGAAGGAAAAATGGTGGAAGCTGAGACACCATTTATGGCAGAGTGTTTAGCTGTGCAGGAAGCTTTGAAGAGTAGAAAGAAATTTCCTGAGTCTCGGGTGGTGGTTGAAAAGGATTGTGAGGTATTGTTTAATATGATTCAAAGGAAGTCAGCATGTGAATAGCAAAGTTTGGAGTTATTGTAGGATGTCCTTGGGCTTTGGGAGTTGGAGAAGGATGTGACTTTTTCGTTTCAAGGCAAGGTAATAAGGCTGCCGATTTTTTGGCAGGTTGTGCAGCTAAGAAGATGCCCAGATTGTTAGCTTGGGTAAGGCATCATCTTCTTTATGCAAGATTTTAGTCAATGACTCTGGAGGCAGCAGGGAATCTAATGGCTTTTTGCTCACGGGCTTCACTAAAGAAGGCGTTGCTTGAGGAGGACTTGGTGGAGTCTGGTTGTCCCTGTACTTTTTAGTTGGGGTTTTTATTTTCTTGGTTATTAGTGTGGTTAATTAGAGTCTGATGTGGAAGTTGTGCAGCATATTGATGTTTGAAAAAAAAAAAAAAAAAAACTTACACTAAAAATCGTTCGGCAATGATTTGGGTAACAAGACAAAGGACCCACAAAAGGACCAGGCCACTATGGTCCCAGGCTCTCAAGACAGCCCATTTAGATATACCACAGTGGATAAGAAACGGGCCTCTAGGCCCAAAGCTATCTAGCATCTTATTAAAAGAAAACAAGCAGGAAGAGCCCACCATGTGGTAATTGGATCACTCTCAAGTAACGAACATGTGAATTTTAATGAGGAAAAAAAATAGAGTTGAATGAAGCCAAGCCTCACAAGTCAGAACCAACCTCCAAAGTCCAAACCACGAAGACGCCACGCGGAGGACACATGTTTGATCTTAAATATACTCTCTGGTATATTTATTGTAGTCACTTTCAATTTCAATTTCAACTAGTTTATATGAATCAAGAAAAAGATAAATAATTCATGATATATGTCATAACTTAAAATATTTATAAATTTTCCCATATCAAATATGCACATTTAAGTGTTAATTAATAATTACATGAGCAAATTTAATTTGACAAAATAGAATCAGCCAGTCAAAGTGACTTATATTTTAAACAGAAAATATTTCCAACATTAAGTGGTAATAGTACGTTATTTTATTATTATAATTTACATATTGGATTATATATGGAATACTTGTAGAACATTTTCTCTTAAAATTGTGGACAGCGTGAGATGGCTTTGGCATAAATGTTACTCCATCATATTCTAATTATAAGATCAATTTGACTTTTTTAAAAAAATTAAGAAAGCAAAATAAATAACTTTAAATTGTTTATATTTATTTTTTTTGTCAAAACTAATTTATTTTAGTCATAAGCTAAAATATAATTTAATTACATGTAACATATGTTAAAATTTAGTTGTCTAACTGGGTTCTTTAATCTCCAAAAAAAAAGTTAACTTGATCTTATAATTAAGACTAGATAGAGTATATTCATATTAAAATTAATGTTTACTAACAAATGATCAGAAAACTATCCGCATATTAATTACATTAGTAGCATTAATTATTGGTTTTTCATTTTTAACATTGTGCAGTTCTCCCCTTATACCAATTCAACTAATATGATTTTCATACCATTTCTCTGTTTTAATGCAAAAAACTATGATTTTGGGTAGAAAGCTTCTTTGTTTTTTGACCATGAGATTGCAAAGAGCTTTCTGAGCTTTTTTTTTTATCTGAAAAAGAGTTTCTGAGCATGGTTGTAAGAGCCGGACCGAACCGGACGGTCGGACCGTCGACCGCTCCATAGGTTGATTCGGATTTTATGGTCTGACCGTTTATTGTGTTAAGCCGAATCGGGCTGTTTCTAGCCGGATATTGGACCGAAAACCGGAGTTAAACCGGGAACCGGAGCGGTTTTATAAAAACCGGGCGGTCCAATCTGAAACAAAAGAAAGATGAAAAAAAAATAAAATCAAGCCCAAAAAAAACCCAAGTTCTTAAAAAAGAAACCCAAATTACATCCCCAAATTCATTAGCTTCATATCTTTCTCCCAAATTAAAAACCCCAATGGCTATTTGAAAATCTTAGGGCTGTGAAATTTGATCTCCAAAACTCCAACCAATTGGTGAACATCATCTCTCTCACCATTCCTCTATTGTTGATGTTTAACGTCTCTTCCAAACTTTTATTCTATATTTAGCACTTGTTGTCTTTCTACATTTTACATTTCTTTTGAAATTTTTATGAGTTGCATATTCTATCTCTTACCTTTTGCATAACAGAAATTGCTTGTGTTCCTAACTTCCTAGTTCTTCCATCTCGACAAAAATTTCTCCAACTGTGATGCTCAAATGGTCCTATATGCCTTCTTTGGTTTGCTTAGCTAAAGATAAGAATGATTTGTTTTCTAAGTCTCTAATGGCTATTTATTTCTTGGTCATTGGCCTTTCATTAAAAATTAAGAGGTGAAGGGACCATAATTTGTTTATATGTAATTTACATTTAAAAATCATATATTTTTTCCTTAATTATTATGTCATCAGTCCGACCGATCCAACCGTATGAACCGTAACCCGATGCCCTCTCCGGCTCACCTCTCAGTCCGGTTTTTACAACATTACTTCTGAGCTTCTCGGTCTAGTGTTTTATTTTTCCTGCATCGGTGACAATAATAAAGAAAAATATTCTTTTACAAGTAAAGCGCGCACTCGGATTAAATATTGACTTGACTATTGCATGGACAGGGGTTCAATGAATCTGCGCATTTAACTCCATTCTATTATTGCTATTAGATAGATTATAGGCCACGAATTTAGGCAATTGAAACGATGCAAATATGCAATCAACAAAATTTTGAATCTTTCAAAACAAATTTTAAAAAACGAAAATAAGAGATAAGTAGAGTCAATAACAACAGAATATTTCATTTAAAATATATTATCACTGAATTTTTTTTATACATAGAAAATAGAAACAATAAAGAACTTTAACAAATTTAAAAACAAAAACAAAAACTAGTCCTTAGCCTACGTGATGTGGTCTAGTGTCTCTTGGTAGGGTGTCCATACCCTCCCGGTCCCGGTTCCGGTAAGTCGGGACCGGGAATTTCTCGTCCCGGAAAGGCCGGGAAAAAAATCCCGGGACCGGGACCGGGATCCAAGCAAGGCCCCGGGATCCCGGTTCCAGTCCCGGACTTATATTTTTTTTAAAAAAAAACATTGAGGCCCAAACATGTAAAGGCTTGCGAGCTTTACTTCTTAAAAAAAAACAGAGTGTGTATAAAATTGGCCCAACTCTCTCTGGCCTATTATTTTCTTCCCACAATCCCACCTAAACCAAGTCCAATAGGCTCCAAAATCAATTTTCTTAAAGAAATTAAGTCAAGTTAAACAACAACATTTATTATTGATGCTTTCTGGAAGTGCCACAATCAAATATATATATATATATGTGTGTGTGTGTGTGCATGTAGCACATACAAGGAGGTCTGCTTGTGTTATTCCAGGACCACCTTTACGAGGAATTTTATCACCACCAGATACATCTATTTTGTCAAATTCAAAACAACAATCATATAACTACACTGTGAACAAGTTAAAAATATACTAACTCAGGTTAAATTAAAGCTTAAAGTCTAGTTATTAATGTAAATTGGAGATGATATATATATATAAATATAAGTAATATATGTAAACAAAGATATATGAAAAATAGACCCAATTTTTTTTAAAAAAAAAAAGAAACTGAAAATCCCGGTCCCGGGAAATTGGCGGGACCGGGACCGGGATTCATTCTCAATCCCGGCCTCCTTCTGGGACCGGGATCCGGGAATGAGTAATCCCGGTCCCAATCCCGAGTTTAGACACCCCTATCTCTCTTGGGAGCAAACGTGTATGCCCATTTCAGAAGCTAAAGCTCTCTTTGCCAGCGCATCAGCTTCCTCATTAGACAGGTTCACATTCACGGCTCAGCGGTTCACTTCTCATCACCCCAAAACGGCACAGTTTTGTTTAATGAAGGCATCTTAACCGTCAAAAAGAGAAAGTGTATCCTGGCCGTCAAAATAGATTTTTGTTTAAAAAAAAAGAAGTGGCTGCGATTTCTCCATTTTCGGCGACAACCATCTCGGCGCCATGTTCTGGGAGGTCATCTGCGGCGAGCATGGCATCAACCCCACCGGCAAGTACAACGGTTGGAGTTTCTGAATGGCGAAGAGGGTTTGGATTGCTCTAAGTGTGTGTGGGGGGGGGGGGGGGGGGTTATCTTCGTGCTTAACATATATTCATCATCAATGAGTAAAGTGCCTCAACCGGTATAATGTTGGCGATCCTGTCCCTTTAATTTGTTTGTCAATAAAGTGGGTCTCTTCAACAATCCCAGGTGTGAGGGAAATCCTTTTTATTATTTTTCAATTTTATGTGCAAGGGTTTTTCTTTGATGGTCGATTCCCCATGAATCTTTATTGTATTGCAATTGCTCTCCTGCAGTGAGACATACAAATACTATGGTATCATCAAGATTATATTAGAAAGTTGGAGGGTTCATTTAATTCAGTTATCAGTTGAAGAGAAGAGGCATCGTTGACGTGAATGTCAAATACTAATGGTGAAGTCTTTTCATACCAGGTTTTAAGTATTGCATTGGTCATTTTTCACTAGAGAATTCCATTCTTTTTAATTCATGTAGAAGTTCCCTCCTCTTGCAGGAATCAATGAAAGCGCTTCTTAACATGAGAAGAAATTCAAAAGAAAAGGCTCTATGCTCTTGTTTCATTGAGGTTGTTGTTTGAAAATAAGATAATAAGTCATATTTTTCTATCACCAAAGTCAGTTGCGCAAAGAACATGAGCTGTGCGCAGGCTAAAATGTGTTCCTATTAGTTTTGTTTATTTTATTAATAGGTTCAAGCTGGAGCTGAAGTATTCTATTAATTTGTTCGGTCAATGCTCAATGCACATAGCTGAAGTATCATCAAGATTTGTCGTTTTGCGTAGCAACTCTCTCTGTTTTTTAATTGAGTATCCTATCTGATTATTTATAGCATGGCTATACAAAGTAGAGATGCCAGTAAAAATAGGATATAGCCTCAAAAACCAATCTGATTCTATCATTTACATTCTTTATTTCTAATTGAAGAATCTACTTTGATTAATGATATAGCCTCAAAAAATATGACTTGCTCTGGAGTATTATAAAAATGTTAATACTAAGGTAGTAAGGTAGTCAAAAGGAGCATCCCCACAAAGAAATATAGTTTGGTAATTATTATGTGCAGATTTGAATCTCTAGTTTAGTAATATAACAAAATTCAATTTGTTTGATAACACCTTTTGCCAATCTTGGACCACTATTATTAATCTTCTCTGCTTTTCCTAATTTCTAGCCTTTCTATTGTAAATTGAGTGATAATACACGTTGACTCTCCAAAAGAACAAAAGGCTTTATTGTTTCCTGACTTAAAAGGCTCATTCATCATTTCCCCTGTTTCATCAATATGTTCATTGAGTATGGATGCAACTATACCTTGAGTCAGATAATTTATTGGTCTCTTGTTAAATTGATGCTTTGCAGCATTTGTGGTTTTATTCCCGGTTCTAGTTCATTGCACATATGCTTAAGTCAAGTGTTGTTGAACGCAATTTGCTCAAGAATTTTCAAATTATTTTGTCTGACATTTAACTATTGATCAAATTATGCAGTGACAGAAGTTTAAGAGAAATTGCTGAACTCTATGGATGAATGACATAGAACTTGTAAATTGTTGCTGCTGTAAAATAGACATCTACAACTATATATTGACAAAAGACACAACCAAAAAGAATGAGAAATGTCCAATGAATGATGGAGATTGATTTCCTCTTCAATGATTGCTGGGGTATGTGATTGTTGTCCAGTGAATCAAAGCAAGTGCCAAGAAAAGGGTCCATGAAACTGTCATTGCTGGTGCGTCTAGTTTAAAATAGGCAGTGTACAAAAAGTCCAATAAGCTATGTAATGCTAGTGCATCCAAAAAAAAAGTAGCCAACAAAATTTATCCTGTATGAAGGAAAAAATTGTATAAGTATGTATTGATATAAATTATTGTATACAAAAATACTGAAATGGAAAAAAAATTATTCTTCTATTGATTACATTGCAAAAAATTTGCAACATTGTCTATGGCTCCAAGTGATGATATTTCTTGTTTTTTTTTGAGCTGCCTAGATTTTCAAATGCAAGTGGTTGTGAGTATTGATATAATAACTACATCTAACTATTAGAAGTAATTTATGTATTAATTCTTACAATCAACAAGATTGTAAATGGTGTTTGGACTGTAGATGATAGAAAAACATATTGTATTTGAGGTGTTAAGTTTGAAGATGTTGAAAATTGAGTTTGTGCAAGTTCAGATGAAATGATCACAATCTGATAGAACAAGTATACCCATATAAAGAATAAAAACCCCAATTTTAGTTTAAATCACTCAAATTTCAAACAAGATGTTTTAAACTGTCAAATTTCATTTTTCTTAAAATATTGACCCAATATATTAACAAAAATTTGGACCTTATTACCCTTATAAAGAACAAAACCACTTATTTGAGACTTGAGGAAGCAAAACCAAAATAACAAATTCCATGAACTAAAGATTATATTAACCCTTCTTATATTTAACCATAAATATTATGTATGCATGTATGTGTGTGTATTCAATGCAATAGTGGTGGTGTATATATATATGCTACACATTGACCTAGTGGTATTCAATATGCTGTGTATATGTTTGAATATCTCCACAATTCCTCAGTGCAAGATGAAAAGCTACCGGCTAGACGCACATATATATATATATATATTAAAAAAAGCTATTCACCAAAAAAAAAGCTACAGGAGAAGACTATATATATAGGCAACAAAAAAAAAAATTGCTGGGCATTCCATCTTCAACAAGAGAGGAGCAAAAGAAAAAATACCCATACCCATTACTTCCTTCTTCCATTATTGCTCCGTCTGCTCCTTCTTCTCTGGCAATCCACCTCCATTAAGTGAACCAGATTTGGGATGCTGAAAAAGAGGAGAAATCCTGCTGCTCCAAAACTGTGCGGTCGTGGGAGAAAATGATAAAAAGAAACTGTTCCAACCATTACACTATATCTGGTTAGAAAGTTTGGAATTGTATAAAACTTTTACCCTTACCATAAAATGATAAAATATTGAAATAATAATAAAAATGTATAGTCACCACAAAATACAATAGAGAGTCAATAATGACATAATAATGATTATATATATACACACATATATATAAATATTAGTTTACTGGATTCCTCAATGCTCAAACGCCAACAAATCATTTGCACTTCCAATTTTACGGCTAATTAATTATTAAAAAGGGCATTTGTATATAAAATATTGAAAAGGGTATATCTAATCTAATACTAGATTTTGGTAACTGAAAAAGGATGAGTTCATATATTCATTATAAGGGAAGGATATTTTGAATTTAATTTAAATATTTTTACTTCATTTGAATTAAGTTTGATAATGAATTTTGAGAAACAC
Organism: Mimosa bimucronata; assembly: GCA_037074515.1. Lineage (NCBI taxonomy): Eukaryota > Viridiplantae > Streptophyta > Magnoliopsida > Fabales > Fabaceae > Mimosa > Mimosa bimucronata. The sequence continues at coordinate 36,050,178 of CM073444.1, forward strand.
GTTTATAGAAATTTTAAAAATAAAAGAAACTTTTGAATTGTTTAAATATGCTTGGATTAATGGAATCATATAATTAAATTTCAAACAATAATATTAAAAAATTAAATATCTAAGCTTTGTAATGGATTCAACACATATTATACTAAGTGCATCTTTATCAATTATTAGCATTAGAATCTTTACCTATAAAAATTTTATTTATTCTTAAAATCAATCAAAGGCGAAACACAGATAAAAGCAATTTGCAATGTTTATTTTGGAAAAGTTCTTCACGGGTTTTTCATAAAATTTGTGTGCTCTTCCACGTGATATATATCATATGCATGATTAAACTTTAGAAATAACAATAACAAAGAAAAACAATAAAGAAATATCAAACTAGAAGTTCTATAATTTTAAGGCATTATTAATAAAGTTTGAGGTTTCTTAAGACGTTCGAAATATATTGAAAGTGTCTTCCAAAGGTTCTTAAAGTTCAATATCAGAGTCTGTGCGTGTTTGGTATCAGTCTCCACATATTTGGTCTCAGACTCTAGGCTTATCATTTCAACACTGGTATAAACGTAAAAAAATAAAATTGATTACATTTAATTATTATGTGTATATACTTTTAAAGTTGTGAGGTAATCAATTGTTATATGATGTAATTTTTTGATTCACAATTATAATTTGAAATAGACATCGGATATACTTAAAGAATTTAGACTTCAAACGTAACTATTAATCAGATCAATTATATTACATGTCATACAACAAGTACTAAAATCATGTAACAATTTATACGATAACTCCTTAAATCAAAAAGAAAAAAAGAAAAGTCTGAGAACATATTAAATTTATAATTATATTTCTAATTTAATAAACAATTGAGGAATACAACTCTAATCTATTTGAGCGTAACAACTAAAACTTATTTATCTCAAAGTAGGAAGATGCTACTGCGTCTTTAGCATCATAACGTTCATTTGTGGGGTAATATAATGCACTATCACCTTTGCTACTAAAGTTTAGTTCTTCAAACTCCTAGCTATGTTTAAATTCTTTCGTTTTCTCATTATCTCTCCTTCTAAGAATTGAAACATGCTTTCCATCTCGTCTAATACCTTCCAAAAGAAATTTGTTACACTCAAAATTACATATAACATTGGATACTGAAATTTTAAAAAAAAAAAGTCTATCATTTTATTGGCATCCTTAAATAGATCATCTTGTTTCTCTATCTTAGCCGTCTTTCTTGCATCTTTAACATATGTCATAAATTTTTCATTGAGTCTTCTCATAGCCAAGTGAATTTTCCCATAAGAGAATCAAACAGAAAGTTGTATAAATTCAAGGCATGATTAATAAAGTTTAATGTTTTTCTTACTACGTACAAAATATATTGGAAGTGTCTTCTAAAAGAGATTAGAAAAGTATGTGTTGGGAGAGTTTTCACTTTTAACATTAACCCCCATAGATTGACCAATAATTTTTATAGATTGATGAATACAAATCTAAAAAATATGATTTAATTTCTTCTAAGATAACATGACATCTATCAACAGTAATAACTTTCATTGATGTTTCACCAAATATCTTTGCTATAGAACGTCGATAGTTTGCCACATACGAATCGGATATACTAATATACTGCATCCAAACCTTTTGGTTTCTCAACTCACCTTGTGCAGACATAGTTGATCTCATGCAACCTTTATAAACTTGAAATTGAGAGTTTGTGTCGCAAATCCAATATTTGAAGTTGGCTTCTTTTTCCTTAAAAAAAGAGAGCAATAATACTTTTCATTCTTATATTTCTAATTTAATAAAAAAAAAGGAACACAATTCAAATCTACATGAGCGTAACAATAAAGAACTATATGAGTGTATTAATAGCAATAATGCTTTTTGTGGTGAATGGAAAAGTTGCTCCATTGTGCAGGATTTACCGGAGCAAATGCCAACTAGCATCCAATATGAATTGGTATCTTTCTTTCACTTATCAGGAAGTTATTTATGCAACAGATTAATTTTCCATGATATTAAATAGTTTTATATTTACAATAACTAACAAAAAATATATTCATAAAATCTCTCTAACATTCTACAACTTCCATTGATACCCTATCACATAAAATTCAAAACATGAATTTATATAACTGCAGCATCTAAAACTTATTACTTACCTTGCAAAATGATTTCCCCCTACCTTCTTTGCATGCATACTCAGCTGGTCAGCTTTAGAAAGTTTACTCGTGTATTTTATATTTGATTCACTTTTATCACCACGAACATTTTCATCTTTATTTGCTGCTGTAACAATGCAACATAGCAATAATTACTTAAATATGTATTTTCATGGAAGAATCGTATAAATTTAAAACTAAAGCGTAATAACGTGTCACTCAAGTTTTATAATCTTTTACGAGTAAATTATTCTTTACCGTTGAAATCAACTGGACACAAAAAAATAGACAAAAAAATTATGTGACGTATATTTTTGATAAAATGCGGGTGCTCTCAGGTGCTCTTCTACCTACATCTATATCATTCAAGAGAAAAACATAGTTTTATCTTAAAAATCGAGAGATTGTGTCAAAACCAAGAATAAGCATGGTAATGTTACTCACTTACCTGTATAATCATTTGCCTCCATGAACTCATAAGAATTTTGAAGACATTCAAAAAAATTATATTTTTTATTTTGTTTCCCTCTTTCCCACAAAGTTGTTTTGGTTTGGATCGATCATAAATTCTAAGAAATACCAAACTTAAATTTGAATAATTTTAAGGTATGATTAGTAAAGTTTAAGGTTTTTCTTATCACATATAAAACATATTGGAAGTGTCTTGTAAAAGAGATTCGAAATAAGAAGATCCTATTGCGTCTTGAGCTACATAAAATTCAATTGGTGTGTCTTTCATATCAATCTCTTTTCCATTCCTACAATGACAAAATAAAGCAATTGAAAGTGGCAGGATTCCACAAGAGGGAGGTGAATTGTACTATATTAAAATTTAATAGATTAAGACAGAGAGTTTATACTGGTTCAACCCAAATCTTGGTCTACATCCAATTCACCAACCTCAGTTGGGTTCCACTAAACCTCAAGATTAAAATAGGCTCTTGAATGCCTTTACAAGTAACCTCACAGTAAGATTTTTCTCTTACCGATCACTCCCCCTTACACTTTGTAAGATTACAACCCACGCTTAAGATCTATTGTCTTAATAAGAGTAAACCTCACTAGAAATGTGATTACATAATGCTTGTTCACTCAATGAACTGATTGTGATACACACTGAAGCACAACAACAATAAATGATCTCTCTAAGAGTTGGTAAGTATTGAATACAGTAAGTGTAACTTCGTAAGAATAATCAATGTATGTAATCAATGCATCACCAACTTCTTCATCAAGGCTTTTATACTTGTATATGAAATTCTGCCCGTTGATAAAGTTATAACCGTTGCTTATAATCTTTGATGAGAGATGATTATAGATGGAGTATATAGATGTATGTGTTCTGGGCAGCATTAACTCCATTGTACTTGGCTTTCTTCAGATCCTCTCTTCATTAATTGCAGAACATAGTTGTTGTGTCAAACGGCTCTAATAGCAGATCTGTGTGTCAAACGTTAACTTCCCAAAGTAGGTCTGAACAACTTCTGTACTTGAAAGCTTAAAATAGGCTGACAATTCAGTTTGAATTAAATTCTATCGCCACATCGATCATTGATGTCTGATTGATCACTGCCTTTTATCTGATCGATCACATATCGATCATAACCTGCATGACTTGAACACGATGTTAGAAAATACTTCATTTGATCGATCACAGGTATTTCTGATCGATTAGGCTTCTGCAATCGATCACAATTAGATTACATATAGATTACTAGTATTCTCTTATCAATTACTCATTACTCTCTGATCGATTATCCTTCTCTGATCGATTAGGCTTATATTGGGCTTGAGTTACACTTTGTATTTCTGATCGATCACATGAGAGGCTTGATTGATTAGATGCAACAGTTCGATCATACTAAGTTATTTTAATTCTTCTAATCGATCACACTGAGATTACTTAGTTCACTTTAACTTCTCTGATTGATCACAGGGGTGCCTGATCGATTGGGCGCTATGATTTCAAACTTATAATCTAACTCTGATCTATCCTTGATCAATCAATGCCTTAGTTTCTTAACTGAAAATATGATCTTGATCAATTGGGCAATACTTAGCATTTTCTATGAGATTGATTCTAAGATATTCCTGATAGATGTCCAACCTTTCCTTATACCTAAGTTATGTTTAATTATCATCAAAACATATTATTCTAACAGCAATAATTATTAAAATATGTCTTATAAAAGTTAAATCTACAACCAATATCACATGTACTAAAGTTTAATCCTTCAAACTCCTTGTTAAGTTTAAGTTATTTTGTTTTCTTATTTTCTATCCTTTCAATGATTGAAACAAGCTTTTCATCATTCCCCTTATTTGAATCTCCCCGTTCTTCTAATATTTGAGGAAGATCTCCTGAATAAAAAGGTTTTTTTACACTCAAAAAGTAAATATAACATTGAACATCGAATCTTTTAAAATAGCATTTTGATTACATTAAAAGTTAAATATAAGATCAAATATTGAATTTTTTAAAACAGTAGTATTTTCATTCTACCTTCATAATAAAATGACTCTAAAGTTTGCTATCAGAGTCTGCACATGTTTAATATCATAGCTATTTGATATTAGACTGGCACATATTTGGTATCAAACCTAGCACTTATCATTTCAACTTCCCATTATTTGTTTTTAACATATAATATATCTATATGTAAGATAAGGTCGAGAGCTCAACAAATCATATGAAATAGCAAAACCAAGAATGACTGATATTCAAAACTATGGAATACAAATGACAAGCTTCAAGCGTACAACAGAAAGAATAGCACAACGGCTTACATTAGGTTTTAGGTATCAAATTAAAGTAGTAAAAAGTTCAATTTATCCCTTCCTAGTATTGTCAATCTTACAAGTTCAACTTTAATTCTTTTTTTATAGGAAAGGAATGTTACATTAAGGGTATATGCCATTTGCTTTAGATTATTGAATGTGTACCAAGAAAAGGACACCGTATGACACTTGATGACTTGGATAAAGGTTTCAAAGTGCATATTAGCCGCACCGGCAAATCTTACTGTTCAAAGAAATTTAAAACTTTTAAGTTGAATTTGGTCAAGGTAAGAGTTTCTTTTCTTCAGTGTAGATTTTAGGCTTTGTTTTAATATTTTTCCTTAATTAAATGAGTGTTTTCTTACAAAAATTGCAGAAATTATAAAAGAGTTAATTTCTACGCCCCTTTTGTGGTTGCATGATCAAGGGATTTATTTCATAAAGCATGTATGATTTATTTTGGAATGAAATATAATATGACCCTTGTAGGAAGGTGATTTAAGATCTTAAGTTTTGCTTTGTTAGTTGGCCGTGGAAGAAATGCATTCCACCCGATTTTTTTGTATACATAAAACGTTATCTTGCCAATAATTATTTTGATTGACATATTTTATTTATAAAGCATTAATTTTTTTTTTGGTCATGTATAGATGCTCTATTTTATGGAGAAACTGCACTGCGATATTGTAAAGGAAATGATGAAAAATAATTTTTCAAAGATATACTTTTGTCAATTGCTTTAGCTTATTACATGAGAGCTGGTGATTTCTTGCTAAATGAGCATTTTCAAGTTAAGGATTTCAGTATCTATAATTGTTCTGGCATAAATTCTTTTGGGAATATTGATAACTCCTAGAAATTCATGATATTTGAGTATATTTTACTTGAGTTTTTGTCTATTATTTATACATTTTGGATACTCAAGAGGGAAAATGCTCATTTGATTTTCGGTTTCACATTATTGTTAATTATGTAGATTTTGATTGTTTTTATAGTTAGTTTCTTATGTTGTTATATATAATTTTTGTAGGAATAATTTGAAGCAATAAGCAAGAGATTTTAGCCCTCCTCCAAGCTCCCAATTGAACAAAAATAAGATGAGCCAAAGCAGCCAAAGAAATAAAGAAAGCAGAGCAAAGCACCAGAATAAAGGTGACTTCGCCGTGGCCTCGCCGCGGCGAGCTCCCTCTGCCTCTGTATGTTTGCCATTTTTCGCCGTGGCTTTCGCCGCGACGAAGCCACGGCGAGCGCAATGCAATTCTGGAATTTTGGACTTCGCCGCGGCGAAGTGACGGTGAACTTCGCGTTTCTGCGCGTTTTGGACAGAGCAGGCGCGTTTTGATTGATATAAAAGCTAGGGCTTCGTTGTGAGCCCTCATTCTTCGACTTCTGGGCATATTTTGGGCGTGTTTGGCTCTGCTAGGGCTTGAAGATTGGTGGGATTTGGCTTGAGCTCGGAGCTTCAAAGAGATTTGGGCTTCCTCTCTTGGTTTATCTCTTCCATCTTCCTTCTCTTCTCTTGTTCTGATTTGTAATGTTGTATATATATGCTCCCTTGGAGTTGTAGAACATGAGTAGCTAAATACTTTGATTCTAGGATTATTTTGAACCCTTGTATGTATTGATTCTTGATTCCTCCTCTTGATTTGTGATTAATGATATCTATGTGCTTATTTTACCCCGTTCTTAATGCTTCTAAGTGCTTGATCACCATTTAGATGTTGTGTTCGCTTGATTTATGACTCGAGAGAGCTAGGTTGAGTGTAGAACTTGGGTAAAGTGGTGCAAGAACCGGAAGTTTACATGACGAACGGATGGTTTTGTTGGTAAGATAGAGATATACTTGCTAGCCTTGCATAGTCACATTAGGGTTGGAGTGTGATAATTGGGTTCTATCAAATTGTGGCAAGAGATTGTGCAAAGAATAGGACTAAACACTTGTTCTTGACTCGAGAGAGCATTACAAGTACTCTTTGAACCCTAGATTAGCACGTGGTTTTGTTGAGAGCTTCTTGAGGGGAGGTTAATTGAGTTTTGAGAAGTACAAAAGGGGATAGATAATCCTAGGACCCTTTTTATCCTTGAAGTTGGGGAATCACCTGTTTATAGTTTATTTTCTTATTTAATTTTCAATCTCAACATTTGTGTCACTCAAATTGGGTGAGAGTGTGATAATCATTGCTTGACCGGGTTTTGGACAAATCCTTGTGAGAACGATACTCTACTCATCATTTTATTACTTGGCGCGACCCGTGCACTTGCGGCGCATGGCGAACAAATATCTAATGTATTAACCATGTATTTTTTCATGATACAGAAGCCTCAAGGGCCGAATAGAATGCTCTATTTCATTTTAAAGATGTTGGCCACTAGTTAGATCATTTTTTCCACGAAATGAGTTTAAAAATTTGCTTGTATAACTGTTTATATATATCCAGTTCATCCACGTTATATGCTTATTGATAATGAACGTTGTATACTATAGACTTTGAAACAATTGGAGGATGAAAAAATGTTGTTACTTATCTTTGATATGAATAAAGACATGCCTGTTGTGTAATTTTAATATATTTCTTTTCAATTTTAATATTTGAATTAGGCATTTGCATTTATTGATTTATAATTATATTTTGATTGTGTTTAAGAAGATTTACTTCTCTTTGGCGAGATACCATAAACTAAAGTTAATCTTCATACTGCGAAGATGACTGCAGAGACATCTGACATGAAATAGCTTGTTCAGTATGCCGATGTTTGATAAAAAAATGTGACTTTCTTTATAAAGGTAGCATACAATATAATGCTCAATTTTTTTAAAGGGTTAATATAACTTTTGGTTCCTGAACTTTCACTCAATTTTTGTTTTGGTCCCTGAACTTTAAAATTTTTGGTTTTGGTCCCTGAACTTTCGGTCAATTTTGGTTTTGGTCCCTGAACTTTGAAAGTTTTGGTTTTGGTCCCTGAACTTTGGGTCAATTTTGGTCTTGGTCCCTGAACTTTCAGCAATTTTGGTTTTGGTCGCTCAACTTTATTTTTTTTTTTTGAAGTTTTTTTTGTAAACTGGGGGACCAAAACCAAAATTGCTAAAAGTTCAGGGACCAAAACCAAAATTGATCCAAAGTTCAGGGACCAAAACCAAAACTTTCAAAGTTCAGGGGCCAAAACCAAATTTACCGAAAGTTCAGGGACCAAAACCAAAAATTTTAAAGTTCAGGGACCAAAACCAAAATTGAGTGAAAGTTCAGGGACCAAAAATTATATTAACCCTTTTTCAAATCTTCAATATTCAATATAGTATGCAGTTTTAATTATTGTAAACAAACATTTTGTAGAAAAGTTTTCACAAGTTGATCAGATTCTGAAACATTCTTTTGCAAAATGTTTGTTTACATTAATAAAAAAATGTATATTATGTTGAATATTGAAGGCTTAAAAAAAAACAAAGCATATCTATCCTGTTTTTATAAAGAACATCACATTTTTCGGTTTAAATTGTTGTGCTCTGTGACTAGCTCTCTCATTTCAGATATTTTAGCAATCATCTTTGTAGCATCAAGATTGACTTTAGCTTCATCGTATCTCTCTAAAGAGAAGTCAATCTTCCTAAAGATGATCAAAGGACGATTGTAAATCAATAAATGCAAATGAGTGGATTGAAAAAGATAAAAATTGAACAAACATGGATTCATTCACATCAAGCATAGCTAACAACATAGACGATTGTAAATCAATAAATGCAAATGAGTGGATTGAAAAAGATAAAAACTGAACAAACATGGATTCATTCACATCAAGCATAGCTAACAACATAGACGATTGTAAATCAATAAATGCAAATGAGTGGATTGAAAAAGATAAAAATTGAACACATGGATTCATTCACATCAAGCATAGCTAACAACATGTTTTCATCTTCAAGTTGTTTCGAAGCCTTTGCAACATGCATTATTAATAAGCATATGACATGAACTGAATGTGTGTATGTATGTATGTATGCACTCATACTTTTAAACTCGTTTTGTGAAAAAATATGGTCTAGCCAATAGGCAACATATATGTTTAGTAAGTTCCTTAATATCCAAATCTTTACAATGAATTAGAAGTCTCTTTGGCCCTTGAGGTTTCTATATCCTGGAAAAAACATGGTTAATATATGAAATATTAAAAAAAAATGTATGCCAGAACAATTATGAATATTGAAATCCTTACCTTGAAAATGTTTATTTAGCAAGAAATCAGCAGGTTGAACGAAACAATAAAAGTATGTCTTTGAAAAAAAAAATCATCATTTTCTTTATAATATCTCAGTGCAATTTCTCCATAAAATATAGCCTTTATACTAAGAGAGAAAACAAAATCAATGCTTTAGTAATAAAAAAAGATGTTAATCAAAATAACTATCAGTATAATAGTCGTTACTTTCAAAACATTCATTAAATATGTTTGCACATACGTTCAAGCTTAAGTATAAAATAAACTTTAGTCCGTATAGTTTGCATTTCGAATACATATTTGGCAATCTTTTTTGTCAAATATGTTTTGGTTGTAATGTAACCGACAGAAATCAGTGAGAAAAGATCCCCAACCTGATAATTATCTGATCCTTTGTTGTTTTGTACTTGTTTGTCCCCGGGCACACTTGTTGCCTATAAGAGAGTGCATAACATTCTGTTTCAACTGGGTTGCAAGAATGGTGAGTGGAGTGTTTATAACAGGGCTTTTTTGCCTTATCATGCTAGAGAATCATATTATTGCCCTCTTGCGTTGGATGATGATGGGATTCTTTACATTTTTGTTCACTGCAAGATGAGATTGGTTTCCTATGATACCCTCAACAAGAAGGAATTTCATGCCGTTGACCTTCCCAAAACCTTTTGGCTTGGTCGAGATGATGCTGTGAAACTCACTGTCCTTTCAAAGAATAGGTTATGCGTTATATGGCGTAGGTGGCGTGGTAGCAGGGGAATAAAATGGCCATTTTCTACTCTAGATTCTCTGTTTCTTATCATTTGCCTCATCCCACCGTTCATGTTGAGGAGATGCAGTCTTTTCATATTGTTGGCGCGAGATTACTCAATGTTGTGCCATTGTAAGTTTTGCCTACTTGATTTCTCAAGTTCACTCACTTTACTTCTACTTTATGGTTGCATTCTGCCTTTGTTCTTCTTCTTCTTCTTCTTCTTCTTTTTTTTGAAAATTAGAGTTTATATCTTTGGTTTTGTACTACAGTACATGGGAATGCCTGTATATGTCCGTTAGTATGCCTCTATAGCGCTTTATATTTTAAATTACTTGAAGTATCTTTCATTTGCTGAGTTTTGTATTTGGAGTATAAATTTATAATTAAGTGTTTAGATGTTTAGATAATGGTGGTCAATGTCGACATATCAATTGCTATTGAAATGATGTTATTGGTTTCTTTCGCATGAGTATCTATCTCCCCATATTTGTCCATTGTTGACTGATTTGATTTATGTTTACAGTGATCCCCATGCAGATGTGGCTAACAGCATGAGCAAGTAGAGTTGACATAGTGTGATTGGAGTAATTTGTTTCGGAGCCAAATTTGATTCACATTTGGCTAATCTTGCAGCAGCGATGAGTTTATTCATGATTTATTAATTTAATACTGAAGAACGGTTGAATAGAATGGTGCTAATCATTAAAAAAGAATCATCACAAGCCTAAAATTTTAAGGCAAATATTGGAAGCCCAATCGTGCAGCTTTTTCACATGGTGAAGTATTTCAAAATAGGTCACACAATTTAGGAGAAATCTTCTAATGGGTCATAAATCATTGAGCCTAATTAAATTTAGATATTCTTTGATGAATTCGGTTTGCTACATATTTATGGTCGCGTAACCAATGACAGTAACACCTCATATCTCATATAGAGATTTTACTATGATTCGACCTTTTTTTTTCATCTTGTAAAATTAAAAACCAGAAACCATGTGATCAATTTTTAAAAAAAATTCAGATTAAAATCTCCTATTAGTTACATGCTAAATATCATTTATATTTACAATCTTTTGCATTAAAGCTTCACAAATAATTGGGAGTATCTTGTTAAGAATAATTTAAATGAATATAATAGAAAAACGACTCGTTGCGGCCTCTTTGAGATTTGATTTATATGAGGCCATTATGATGTACATCTTTCAAGTTTCAAATCAAGAAATGGATTTCCGTGGGACGGCGAAAGAGAGGGAAATTAAGACAATATAGGATTTGTTTAATTTGTGAAAAACAGAAATCAAAATGGTTGGTGTATGTTTTTTTTTATAGAGGTTAATGTATTCTTTAAATGTTATGTATTTTCGGAAAGTCATCCAAGCATGGAAATTAAACTAAAAAATATTGTCATTCATTATCAGCAAGGTACTATATGGTAATCTCAAATGATAGTTCCACATCCCGATTCATTTTTTAAGGCCATTGCTTGATACATAGGGCAACATATATGTGCAATTGAATTCAAATGGTCCAAGGACTGAAACATGCAGAAAAAACAATTGTTTCCCGAAAATATGTAACTTGGGGCAGGGCAGGGCAAAGAACCAGCTAAGGCCTAATGGAACAAGAAAACCATATAAATTAAGATTCAATATACATCAGCTTTGTTTTGGCCCCAAAAAAATACCCAAGTATAGAAGGATGATGAGAGTACCAATACACAACATTTTTTTTTTCTTGAATCGAAATGACAAGAGTTACTCTTGAGAGTTACAAAAATGTACTAACTACCAATCATTTGCTAGCTCAAATCTTGGCTTAGATCAGCCAACATTTGATTCGAACAAAAAGCTGGGGAAACATTGTATCCAAAAGGTACACACCAACTATAATTCTCCGTATCCTTAATATAAGATCTAGTTAACTTTTTTTGGAATAAAAATGCTAAATATATTATTTGAAAATTAATTTGCCTGAAATTTTTTATCCAAACCAATTAATTTGACTTATAAGCTAATATATAATCTACTAATATACCAAATATACTATGACTAAGTAACTTATTTAGCTTCCTAAATTTCTCAAGAAAGAGTTAACCAGATCTTATATTAAGAACTCGAGAAATATGTCATGATGCAAAGCAAAAAGATATATATGGTTCAATTAAAGTCAAAGCAAGTAACAAATGTTAGGAAACAAAAAAAGGGAACAGCAGCAGGAGCATTTTAGTCTTCAACATACTCCCTCACCAATTCAAATAGTTTAGGAAATTCAGGATAAATGAAGGCTCTCGTGTGGCTGGTAATCGAGGGTCTACTCACAGTAGAGGAAATAGGTTAGTTTCATAAAGGAAAAAGAAGAAAAAAGAACACGAGTAATACTAAATATTGCAGACTAATAAAAACTACAAGATACAGATGAGATCGTTCTGAATGTGGTGGCTGATGACGTTGAAAGAGTTACACCAATGACTTGCACAAAGATAAAGCAAGGATAAAAAAGAATTCGACACCATCCACAACTTTTGAGATGAAGTATTTTTCAAAAGTATGACGCCGGTTAATTACAAAAGCATAGCCCTCTCTGAACACTATCATCTTTTGATATATGCTAATTACAAAATGATCAAAGGCCATGACAAACGAATTCAAGGCTTTTCTCTTTTCAACAAGCAAAAAACTTAAACAATGAATTCCAGAATCTTTACAAATTTTCAGTCCTGAAGTTAATAAACAAACGCAACATTCAAAACATGAGTAGGTTACAGCAAGGTATAATCCAAAACAATCATTCTCCTAACCAAACCCTAATGTCAAAATCACAACTTCATGAACAGACAACATAACCTCAACAAATAGAAAAATTATATCAACTAACTCATCCATTACATAATTTACTAATCAAAAGATTAAAAAAAACAATTTTATTATCAAAATAATGTCTTCACCTTCACATTTCAGGCATATCTAGAAATACACAAAATAGCATAATATAAGACATACATCAAATACAAGTGGCAATTCTACTATGCTTCCGGTGGAAAGTGATTCCAATATGTGTATATGTTACTGATTAGTACTAACTTGTTCTCTCCATTAAATATTACTCCCTCCGGTCCTAAATATAAGACTACTTTAACTTTTTTGTGGAAGTTAAAAAAGCAAATTAGACCACTAAATTATAACATATGTCACATGAAATTAGATTATAGGTTAGTTTATAAGTAGAATAAATTAGTTTTGAGGAAAAAAGATTTTTTTTTTAGGACTGAAACTACTTTTTTTTTAATTGAAAAAAAAAGCCAAAAAAGTCAAAGTGGTCTTATAATTAGGACAGGAGGAAGTATTATGAGAAATGAAATAGTAAAGTTAATATAAGATTGTAAGTTAGATGATAGATGGAAGGAAAGGGAAAAATCTTACCTCGCATTTGAGCCATTCTGTGAAATATCTCTCTATAAGAAAAAAAAAATTAATTTGTATAAAAAAATAAAAAAATTAATGTCAGCGAAAAATCAGGATAAGAAAAGTGAAGATATAAAAGAGAAAGTACTTACATTTCTTCATAATTCTCATACTTTTTGATGAATTCACATACAGCTTGAAAAACATGAATATACAGAATTCCTCTTCTAGCAGAGTCTCAATTGCTTCGACGGTTCTCTAATAAAAGAGAAATTACTTACATTTCTTAATAATTCTCATACTTTTTGATGAATTCACATACACTACTACAGAATAGGGCTATTGCGGCGCAGCAATACCGGCGCTTACTTAAATAAGCGCCGCTATAGGGTTTAAAAGACCTATACCGGCGCTTACTTAAATAAGCGCCGCTATAGGTCTAACCTATACCGGCGCTTATAAAACTAAGCGCCGCTATAGACTTTACATATTAAATTTTTTTTTATTTTTTTTACTAGAAAACCTATCCCGGCGCTTGTGTCTGTAAGCGCCGGGATAGGTTATTAATATAAAAAATTAATATTAAATATTAATATAATTATTTAAATATTAAATAAAATATTCCTATTCATTTTTGATAAAAATTATTTTTTTAGAATTTAAAAAAATAATAATGAATATAAAAATTTAATATTAAATATTAAATAATTAATTAACAATTAAATATTAATTTATTTTTTTAAAAATATTACGTGCACCTATAGCGGCGCTTTTTAAAGAAAGTGCCGCTATAGGCATCAAAAAATGGAGGGAAAGTTTCCCTCCATTTTTTTATTTTGAATTTATAACCTATAGCGGCGCTTTCTTTATAAAGCGCCGCTATAGGTGCACCTAATATTTTTAAAAAATACAAATTGATATTTAATTGTTAATTAATTATTTAATATTTAATATTAAATTATTATATTCTTTATTATTTTTTAAAAAATTCTAAAAAAATAATTTTTATTAAAAATGAATAGGAATATTTTATTTAAATGTTAAATAATTAATTAAAAATTAAATATCAATTTCTATTTTTTAAAAATATTAGGTGCACCTATAGCGGCGCTTTCTTTAAAAAGTGCCGCTATAGGTGCACCTAATATTTTTAAAAAATACAAATTGATATTTAATTTTTAATTAATTATTTAATATTTAATATTAAATTATTATATTCTTTATTATTTTTTAAAAAATTCTAAAAAAATAATTTTTATTAAAAATGAATAGGAATATTTTATTTAAATGTTAAATAATTAATTAATAATTAAATATCAATTTCTATTTTTTAAAAATATTAGGTGCACCTATAGCGGCGCTTTTTAAAGAAAGCGCGTGCACCTAATATTTTTAAAAAATACAAATTGATATTTAATTGTTAATTAATTATTTAATATTTAATATTAAATTAATATATTCTTTATTATTTTTGTTAAAATTCTAAAAAAATAATTTTTATTAAAAATGAATAGGAATATTTTATTTAAACGTTAAATAATTAATTAATAATTAAATATCAATTTCTATTTTTTAAAAATATTAGGTGCACCTATAGCGGCGCTTTTTAAAGAAAGCGCCGCTATAGGTTACCTATAGCGGCGCTTTCTTTAAAAAGCGCCGCTATAGGTGCATCTAATATTTTTAAAAAATACAAATTGATATTTAATTGTTAATTAATTATTTAATATTTAATATTAAATTATTATATTCTGTATTATTTTTCTTAAAATTCTAAAAAAATAATTTTTATTAAAAATGAATAGGAATATTTTATTTAAATGTTAAATAATTAATTAACAATTTAATATCAATTTTTATTTTTTAAAAATATTAGGTGCACCTATAGCGGCGCTTTTTAAAGAAAGCGCCGCTATAGGTTATAATTTCAAAATAAAAAAATGGAGGGAAACTTTCCCTCCCATTTTTAATGCATATAGCGTCGCTTTCTTTAAAAAGCGCCGCTATAGGTGCAGCTAATATTTTTAAAAAATACAAATTGATATTTAATTGTTAATTAATTATTTAATATTTAATATTAAATTATTATATTCTTTATTATTTTTTTAAAAATTCTAAAAAAATAATTTTTATTAAAAATGAATAGGAATATTTTAGTTAAATATTAAATAATTAATTAAAAATTAAATATCAATTTGTATTTTTTAAAAATATTATGTGCACCTATAGCGGCACTTTTTAAAAAAAGCGCCGCTATAGGTTATAAATTCAAAATAAAAAAAAGGAGGGAAACTTTCCCTCCAGTTTTTGATGCCTATAGCGGCGCTTTCTTTAAAAAGCGCCGCTATAGGTGCACGTGACTTTTTTCTTATTTATTCTCTCTTAACACATTTCACTCCATTTGTTTCTTCTCTCTTCTTTCTTGCTCTTCCCGTCCCACTCTCTCTTCTCTCTTCACAAGGGATTTGATCAACAACTTGTAAGTTTCTCCTCCTTTCCTCAAATATTCTCTCTTCTCTCTTAGCTTCTCACCATTTACCTCTCTTTTTTTGGCATATCTCACTCTCTTTCTCTCACTGCCATTTGTAGAGAAATCATTTACAGTTGCAGATTATGGAGCTCCAAGTTTCCAGGTGATTTCACGAATCTCAAATGGTAGAAGCTTTTTTTTTCTTCGGTATCTAGCTTTTTTTGTTTCTACTCATTGTATAGGAATGGAAAAAGGGAAAAATAATTTGGATTTCTTGTTTCTACTTATTGTTTTAAGTTACAACACTAAGCACATAAAATGGAAAAAGGGGAAAATAATTTTGATTTCTTGTTTATACTCGTTGTATTAAGTTACAACAATAAGCATATGAAAAACCATTTTGAATTAGGAGTATTTTGCTTTTTGTTGAGTTCCAGTGCTAAAATTTTCGCACTGATGTAGGTGCATGTGAAAAAACAATATTGATTTATTTTTTTTAAAAATAAAACCTATAGCGGCGCTTTTTAAGAAAAGCGCCGCTATAGAGAGGCCTATACCGGCGCTTTAAGACATAAAAGCGCCGGTATAGATGGTCCTATACCGGCGCTTTTTGTAAAAAGCGCCGGTATAGGCCTTTTCAGTTTCAATAAAAAATTAATTAAAACATACATATAGCGGCGCTTTTGGTATAAAGCGCCGCTATATGGTCACCTATAGCGGCGCTTTGTAAGCGCCGCTATAGGTCACCTGACCTATTGCGGCGCTAGCTATAGCGGCACTTCAAAAGCGCCGCTATAGGGGTCAAAAAAGCGCCGCTATAGGTGTATTCTGTGGTAGTGATACAGCTTGAAAGACATGGTTGAATATACAGAATTCCTCTTCTAGCAGAGTCTCAATTGCTTCGACGGTTCTCTAGGATCAAGATAAATCAAGAACGAATTTGATTGGCAAAGAATGGTTTGCACCACCAATATGTAAGAGTGCTAAGATATAAATGATAAACCAAGAAGAGAATAGAACTAATTATTATTCATTCATTTTTTTAAAAAAATCTTCGCAGTGATTGATGTAATATTTGAATGGAGTTAAGTTTCGTCATCCTTTAAATTAGCAGAAGTGTGCTATTGGGCCAGAAAATGTATGAGATGCTAATGAGAATTTAAGACTAAATATTAAGGGGAGAAATATATCTTTGCCACACAAATAACAATGAACTTTACTTACCTGATCCTTAGCGGCACCTACATAGTCGTTGTAATAGGTTTTGCTATGCTGCCAAAATGCGATCAAATACATACAAGGAACTTTCTTTATTTCCTCCCGACCTTTACCATATTTCATGTCATAATCGAACACTTCAAAAAAAGTTCCTGGTGGAATGCACTTCTCCCATGGCCAACTAACAAAACAAGACTCAAGATCTGTAATCACCTTCTTACAAGGGTCAAATTCCATTTCCTTCCAAAAGAAGTCATATATGCTTTACATGAAATAGGTACGTTGATTGTGCGACCAGTAAAAAGGGGTGTTAATTTCTGCAACATTTTTAAGAAAACACTCATTTAAAATAAGGAAAAGAATATTAAAAACAGAGCTTAAAAGCTTAAAAGTTTCATTCAAGAATAGAAATCCTTCCCCTAGACCAAATTCTTCCAAATAGAACTTAAAAGTTTTATATTCCTCTGACCAATAAGATTCGCTGGTGCAGCTAATCTGCCCTTTTTAACCTCTAGCGAAGTTATCATTTGTTAAACATTAACTCAAAAACAAACAAGGGTAAATTGTTTGAATTAAAAAAAATATGATATTCACTACCTGGATGCTTCATATTATACAGTCATCATCGAAGACCGCTATCCTCCTGCCAAATTACCGTTACAGTACATGGGATACAATTTGAAGAGCGATCTTTTGATTCCTCTACAAGAGAAACAAACAATGGATCATAGTATTAAAATTACGATAGATGAATAATAATTGTCTCATTTAAAAATTGACATACGACTGACCTGAACAATTTTTTCAAATGGGGTTCGATGTGGTTCCTATCAAGATCCGATTTGGTCTCTTCTAATTTCACGAAGCACCCATCCACATCAAGAACTTTGACTGCTATACTACCTAATATGTATGATATAAACTTTTAATATTTGGTAGTTTGAGTATTGGTTACTATCAACTCGCGGCAACCAATCTCTAATTCTTTTCAATTATCCTTTAGTGTTGGTACTGTCCACTTTTGGGAGTTTTTATGAACTTGAAGTTGAAAATTCATTTTGAAAACATCAGTTTTCTCCCGAAAAAACAAAGATAAATCATGTTTAGATCATTTAACAAAACTCTTGAAATTAGAATTAAGGTCTTCAAAAATTACCCAAAAAAAATTATAGAATATTAATATGGACAAAGTTGATAACAAAAGAAGTTTAAAATTTAAATATAATAACAGCAAAGGATATTTTATTAATATTTTTCTAAATTTCTAATTGAATAAAGAACTAAGGGACCTAACTCATCATATCTATTTGGGTGTAACAACTAAAATTTATTAGGTTAAGGGTAAAAAATGACCATTTACTTTTTTCCCATGTGCATCTGGTACTAAATACTATTTTTTGATTCAAAATTATACACCAACTTTCAAAATATATCAATAATGTCATCTCCATCCAAACAACCTACGTTGACCATTTTTTCAAAACGTTTGACCGAAAATGGTGAGGTGGACGATGACTTAGAAAGCATGCGTGGGTGAAGGGTAAAAAATGACCCTATACTTATGTCCAAGGTGCATCTGGCACCTTATAATTTTTTTGGCTCAAAATTGTCCATTAACTTTCAAATTTTGGCCAATAATGACTCTTCCGTCAAACTGGCCCAACGGACATTTCAAATTCGGGCCAATGATGATTCCTCCGTCAAACTGGCCTAACGGATGTTTCAAATTCAGGTCAATAGCGACTCATCCGTCAAACTGGCCTAACAAAAATTAGATTCATGTGAAATTTCAGTGTGGAACCTACCCATAAAAAGTAACGAAAATTAGGCCAATTTAACAGAGGAGTCATTATTAGCTCGAATTTGAAACGTCCGTTGAGCCAGTTTGGCGGAGGAGTCGTTATTAACCCGAATTTGAAACGTCCATTGGGCCAATTTCGCTGAGGAGTCGTTATTAACCCGAATTTGAAACATCCATTGGGCCAGTTTGGCTGAGGAGTCATTATTAGCCCGAATTTGAAACGTCCGTTGGGCCAGTTTGGCGGATGAATCATTATTAGCTCGAATTTGAAATGTCCGCTGATCCAATTTGACAGAAAAGTTATTATTGACCCGAATTTGAAAGTTGATGGACAATCTTGAGCCAAAAAAAATATAAGGTGCTAGATGCACCTAAGACATAAGTACATGGTCATTTTTTACCCCTTACCCTCAAACAACATGGGGCCCACAATAAAAAAACTAACACCTAATAGGTTGTTTGGACGGAAACGGGATTATTGACCCATTTTAAAAGTTGGTGTATAATTTTGAACCAAAAAATAGTATTTGGTGCCAGATGCACATGAGAAAAAAGTATATGGTCATTTTTTACCCTTAACCCAAACTTATTTATTACCTCAAAGTAGGAAGATCCAGCGGCATCTTGAGTTTCACAAACTTCGTTTGTTGTGTCTTCTACTACATCAATCTCACTGCCATCCCTACAAACTTTTTCTTCATTTGTTCCTTTAATGATTGAATAAAGGAATAGTTATTAAAATATGTCCTTTCATAGAAGAGTCTCTTAAATCTAAAACCAATGTAATGCATTATCATAAGTGCTCCTAAAAGTTAATTCTTCAAAATTACCTCCACAGCTGAATATTGAAATTAAATAAAAAATTATTTTCATTCTACATTCATAATTTTTTATCCTTCCCATAGCCAAGTGATTTTTCCTGTAAAAGAACCAAAAGTATGGTTATATATTAATAAAAGCAAAAAAATTTGTGTATGCAGCAATCCATTGGCCAGCGGCAGACCCTTAAATGGTACTACTACAAAAATCTCATTTCTTGTCCCTAATTCACGTCACTCAATTATAAAACTGACATTGAAAAAACTTTGGTGGTATTTTTGTAATTAAATATCATGCAGAAGAAGAAACCACGTCACAATAATGGGAGAAATGTGACGTGGTTTAAAGCTTTGAGTAACCACGTCACATGTTATAAATATGTGACGTGGTTTTCCTCAGTTTTTAATTTTTTTAATAATGAACCACATCACATATTATAATAAGTGACGTGGTTTGATAGAAAATAATCAGGTTTGGATTTTTTTTTAATTTTTAAGAAACCACGTCATATATTATAAATATGTGACGTGGTTTTCCTCAGTTTTTTTTAAATAATGAACCACGTCACATATATGTGACGTGGTTTGATAGAAAATCATCAGTTTTGGATTATTTTTTTTAATTTTTAAGAAACCACGTCACATATTATAAATATGTGACGTGGTTTATTAGAAAAATCATCAGTTTTGGATTTTTTTTTTAATTTTTAAGAAACCACGTCACATATTATAAATATGTGACGTGATTTTCCTCAGGTTTTATTTTTTTTAATAATGGACCACATCACATATTATAATATGTGATGTGGTTTGATAGAAATAATCAGGTAATTTTGGAATTTTTATTTTATTTTTCAGAAACCACGTCACATATAGAAAATATGTGACGTGGTTTATTCTAAACGACGTCACATATTACTAATCTGTGACGTCGTTTAGTAGAAACCACGTCACATATTTTTTATATGTGACGTGGTTTCTGAAAAATAAAAAAAAAATTCCAACACCAGATTTAAAAGCTTCCATTGTCTTCATCGCCCAAATTTATTGCCCGCGCCCAAAGCTCCCTCCAAAAATTCGTCCCTTAGCTCTCTCCTCTCTCCCTCACCCCTTAGCTATCTCCTCTCTCCCTCACCCCTCAGCTTCGCCATCTGTGGAAGAAGCTCTGTGAAGAAGCTCTCTCCCTCAGCTCCCTCCTTCAGCTCTCTCCCTCAACTCGTCTCAGCTCGTCCCCTCAGGTGCTAGATCTGATCTAATCCCTTTTTTTTTTGTTATGAATTTCTTTTTTTTTCGTCCAGCGTTTGGGCTTGAACTGCATGCATTATGTTGTTCTTTTAGTTTGAATCATGTTCTTATTTAATTTATCCATAGTGAGTATTTAATTTAATAATGGTTGAGCAATGTTTAATTTCTTTTTTTTTCGGCCAGCGTTTGGGACTGCATGCATTATGTTCTTCTTTTAGCTAGTTTGAATCATGTTCTTATTTAATTTATCCATAGTGAGTATTTAAGTTACTAATTGTAGAGCAATGTTTAATTTCCATCAAAAAAGGGTGAAATTATAGGTTTTGTAATTACTGATTGGTGTTGAATTAATAATGGTATGCTTTTGTATTTACTGGACTGAAGTTGGATTGTAAATGTAATTTTTGAATGTCACATTTATAAGGGGAAACTCTGCCAAATTTTTTTCAAAATTTGCATGAAGTGAAGTTAAATGTATGGCATGCCCATTTGATTGGTATTGAATTAGTAATGGTATGTTTTTATATTTACTGGACTGAAATTGGATTGTAAATGTAATTTTTAGATGTCACATTTACAAGGGGAAACTCTGCCAAATTTTTTTAAAAAATTTGCATGAAGTGAAGTTAAGTGTATGGCTTGCCCATTTCTTCACAAGGTAGTGAACTAAACTTGACTAATTTGTTGGACATATGGCATAGGTTAATTAATTAGAATGGATCGTAGTTGGATGCATGCATTGAGAACCACTAGAGAGTATCAAATGGGGGTGGAAGAATTTATTGAATTTGCCAAAAGAAACGTGCCGAGTAAGAATGGCATGTATCGATGCCCTTGTGTGAAGTGTGTAAATGCTTATTGTAAAAGTGTTGATGATATAAGGGATCACCTTCTTTGTGATGGGATCAATCTCCGTTATAAGAAGTGGCTTTGGCATGGGGAATTGGGAAGTACCGTACATGTGTGCACATCACAAAATGTAGAAGCAGTGGTGGATGATGTTTGTGATGATGGAATGAACGAGATGATCAATGACATTGGGGCGGAGTCATTTTCTGTGGTTAATGAGTTTGAAAATTTGCGGAGTGATGCAGAGACACCGTTGTTCCCTGGATGTACTAAGTATACTCGGTTGACCGACGTCCTGAAATTGTTGAAAATAAAGACAGAAAATGGGTGGGCGGACACGGGTTTCTAGCAGTTGCTTGAAGCTTTGAGTGATATGTTCCCTGCCGGCAATGTGCTTCCGAAGCGTATGTATGAGGCTAAAAAAGTTCTAAGCAAGATGGCGGTAGAGTATAAGAAGATACACGCTTGTCCTAATGATTGCGTGTTGTACAGGAATGAGTATGAAGGCCTGAAAGAGTGTCCTAAATGTGATACTCCGAGGTACAAGCCGAGAAAGGATGCCGTTGGTGATGATGATGGATCAAAGAAAGGGGTACCTTTGAAGGTAATGTGGTACCTTCCAATTGTACCACGGTTTAAACGCTTGTTTGCAAATGAGGTAGAAGCAAAGAAACTGAGATGGCATTGTGATGAGAGAATCTCCGATGGAAGATATCTCCGGCACCCTGCTGACTCTCCTCAATGGAAGAAAATTGATTTAATGTTTCCTGAATTTGGTGGTGAGCCGAGGAATCTTCGTCTTGGACTGTGTACGGATGGATTCAATCCTTTCGGGAGTCTCAGTAGCACACATAGTGCGTGGCCAGTTTTGCTGGTCATTTACAACCTGCCTCCTTGGTTGTGCATGAAACGCAAATATGTGATGATGTCTATGATGATTTCTGGGCCGAAACAGCCTGGGAACGATATTGATGTCTATCTTGCACCTTTGATTGAGGACTTGAAGATGTTGTGGGAGGAAGGCGTCGATGTGTTTGATGCGTACAGGCAGGAGACATTCAAGTTGCGAGCTATGCTGTTTACTACAATAAATGACTTCCCTGCATATGGCAATCTTTCTGGTTACAGTGTGAAGGGTTATATGGCATGTCCTATATGTGAGTTGGACACAAACTGCCACTAGCTTAAACATGGAAGAAAGACCGTTTACCTCGGTCACAAGAGGTTTCTTGATCGGTTTCATCCTTATCGTAGACTAAAGAAGTGTTTTAATGGCTCATCTGAATATAGATCTGCTCCGACCCCAACCGGGGAGGAAGTTTTCAGCCGTGTTAAGAATGTTAATGTGGTATTCGATAAGAAACAGAAGAAGAAGACCGGTTCTGAGAAGATCATTTGGAAGAAGAGGTCAATCTTCTTTGATCTACCTTATTGGCGATTTCTGGATGTGAGGCACAGTATAGACGTGATGCATGTGGAGAAAAACGTCGGTGATAGTCTTGTTGGAACATTGTTGCATATACAAGGGAAGACTAAGGACGAACTCAGTGCACGGTTAGACTTGGTTGAAATGGGTATAAGACAACGGTTGCATCCTATAGTCAATGAAAATGGAAAGAGGGCTTATATGGAACCTGCTGCTCATACACTCTCTAAACAGGAGAAAAAAAGTCTTTGTGAGTGTTTACGTGGGATCAATGTGCCGCAGGGTTATTCTTCTAATGTTAGTAGACTTGTGTCTATGAACGATTTGAAGTTGGTTGGAATGAAGTCGCATGATTACCATGTATTGATGCAACAATTCTTACCAGTTGCTATAAGAGGTATTATGCAAGATGATGTGAGGATGACTATAACAAGACTGTGTATGTTTTTCAATGCGATTTGCAGCAAAGTCATCGACACTGAAAAGCTCAACGAGTTGGAAAATGAGGGTTACATTATATTATGCCAATTAGAGATGTACTTTGCTCCAGCCTTTTTCGATATTATGGTGCACTTGGTTGTTCATTTGGTAAGGGAGATAAGGCTATGTGGCCCTGTTTATCTGAGATGGATGTACCCTTTCGAGCAATTCATGAAAGTGTTGAAAGGGTATTCCAAGAACCCACATCTACCTGAGGCATCAATTGTTGAAAGATACTTAGTTGAGGAGGCAATGGATTTTTGCAAATCGTATCTAAAAGGGGTTGAGGAAATCCCCCAACATGAAGATGGGATCGGTAAGGGGGTACGGGGCGTTAAAGTGAAGACTATGTGCCGTGAAGAGATGTTACAAGCACACCTGTACATATTGAATAATATGGAAAAAGTGCAGGCTTATTTGGATGAGCATAAGAGGATCCTGAAAGAAAAGAACCCGAAAAAGAGTGACATGCAGATTTCTAACGAGCATAATAGGACATTTATTGGGTGGTTCAAGGAGTATGTTGAAAAGGAGACTGGTGCGCCGGATACAATAAGATGGTTAGCCGGAGGGCCTCGTTTTGAGGTTGTTACTTGGTGCTTGTTCGCCCTGCGCCGCAAGTGCACGGGTCGCGCCAAGTAATAAAGTAGTGAGTAAAGTATCGTTCCCACGAGGATTTGTCCAAAACCCGATCAAACAATGATTGTCACACTCTCGCCCAATTTGAGTGACACAAATGTTGAGATTGAAAATTAAATAAGAAAATAAAGTGAAAATAAAACTATAAACAAGTGATTCTCCAACTTCAGGGATAAAATGGGTCCTAAGATTATCTATCCCCCTTGTACTTCTTAAAACTCAATTAACCTCCCCTCAAAGAAGCTCTCAACGAAACCATGTGCTAATCTAGGGTTCATAGAGTACTTGTAACCGCTCTCTCAAGTCAAGAACAAGTGTTTAGTCTTATTAATTGCACAATCTCTTGCTACAATTTAATAAAACCCAATTATCAAACTCCAACCCTAATGTGACTATGCAAGGCTAGCAAGTATATCTCTATCTTACCAACAAAACCATCCATTCGTCATGCAAACTTCAAGTTCTTGCACTACTTTACCCAAATTCTACACTTAACCTAGCCCTCTCAAGCATAAATCAAGTGAACCCAACATCTAAATGGTGATCAAGCACTTAGAAGCATTAGGAACGGAGTAAAATAAGCACATAGATATCATTAATCACAAATTAAGAGGAGGAATCAAGAATCAATCCATACAAGGGTTCAAAATAATCCTAGAATACAAGTATTTTAGCTACTCATTTTCTACAACTCCATGGGAGCATATATATACAACATTACAAAACAAAACAAGAGAAGAGAATGAAGATGGAAGAGATAAACCAAGAGAGGAAGCCCAAATCTCTTCAAAGCTCCAAGCCCAAGCTCAATCCCCTCAAAACTCCATGCCCTAGCAGAGCAAAACACCCCCAAGAATGCCCAGAAGTCGAAGAATGAGGGCTCACAACGAAGCCCTAGCTTTTATATCAGTTAAAACGCACCTGTTCTGTCCAAAACGCGCAGAAATCGCGCAGTTAAAAATGACAGAATCAAGTGTTGCTCGCCGAGGCGAGCTGACGGCGAGCTCTCCAAAAATGGCAGAAATGGCATAAGCTTATTCAGTTCGCCGTGACTTTCGCCGCGGCGAAGTCCCTGCTTCTCTGGTCTTTTACTCTACACTCTTTATTCCTTGGGCTGCTCTGGCTTCTTCTTATTTTTATTCAATTGGGAGCTTGGTGGAGGGCTGAAATCTCTTTTTTATTGCATCAAATTATTCCTACAAAAATTACATAAAACAAAGTAAGAAACTAACTATAAAAACAATCAAAATCTATATAAATATACAATAATGTGCAACCGAAAATCAAATGAGAATTTTCCTATATTGAGTATCCAAAATGTATCAATGATTGAGTAAAACTCAAGGAAAATATACTCAAATAATCATGAATCTCTAGGAGCGTTAAGGATCAATGTTGGTCAGATATTTTGGTATGTTTTATCATTATACTTCTGTTTGTTCCTAATATGTATGTATTCTTATTTCCACTTAATTCAACTAATGTGTTCGTCATTTTTTTAGCAAAACTTTGATGTCCCAAACACACAATTTTTCAAGGATTTTTGGTTGGGAGAAGGGTGCAAGATGTGGAAGAATTTCAAGAATCTCCTGACCAGAGAATACGTCTTTGGAGACAAGCAGGGTCAAGATCCCGGTCAGAGCTATCCCAATATTGACCCAGACACTTGGAAACAGTTTGTTGCATCACGGCTAGACGAAAAGTTCAAGGTCTGTATATTTCATAAATATTTTTTTAACTTTGGTTAAAAATTGCACTGTTAACATATTATATTAATTAGCTAACTTAGTCTTAGTTTCACAGGAGGAGAGCGAAAAACAAAAGAAGCGACAAGTGAAGAATATCTATAAGCACACGATGTCTCAGGGTGATTACAAGTGGCTAGAGAAAAAGTTGACCCAGAAACAAATTACAGAAATAGAGGAAGCGGCACGGTCCGATCCTACCTTTGTTGTAGAGCCTTTGCCGCCCTTCCCACGTCATACGAAATGGGCTGAGGGAAGGAAGAATAAAGAAGGAAAATTTGTGACTCCGGAAGTTGAGAAAGTTGCACAGAGGATTGTAAGTATTTTACTTGGTTGTTTATGCATTTAACTTGTGGTTTTGTAGCACATTGCAAATTACGATTTTGTTGGGTCATTACAGGAAGAACTTGAGGAGCAAGCCACCCAAGGGTCCTTCACACCTTCTGGGAGGATGGACATCTTTGCCACGGCAATTGGGAAGCTTGACCACTACGGTTGAGTTATCGGGGAGCCGAGGAATGTAGGGCTGACTAAGTATTTCGGTCGCAAACCCCGATCTTACCCCCGTAGAGAATCCACTGAGGAGATTGTGGCCAGGGCTCGGGCGGAGATGAAGGTAGAGTTCCAGGAACAGTTGGATGCATATATCCAGCAGCTTAATGGGCAAATGGCGGAGCAGATCCAGATGCAGGTTGAGGCACATGTACGAGCATCTACCGTATAGCTCGGACTCACGTCGAATTCTTCTAGACAAAATAATCAGGTTTGATCATCTACTAAATATGTTGATTTCCATATTCCGGGTTCATCAATTATAGTCTTACTCTGTATATTTTCATCCCTTGTAGGAGTCTCTCGGTACCGCCGGTCCAAGCGGCAAAGACAGCTGCAATCAGCCTGGACAATTAGGATCAATTCATCAGGACGACTCAGATCCCACACCAGAAAACAACCCTGACTATGGAGAGGAGTGTTATCTCCATCTTGATTTCCCTCGCCTGCGCGCAGTAGCCAAAGCTCCCTAGTTCCCGAACGCCTCCCTCATACATAATTTTCCTATTAATGAGGACCAAGTGAAGGTGTCCGTTAGAGCTGTCCTGAGCAATGAGGCGGGGGTAGATGTACCCTTTCCCGATCATGAAGTCACCAAACTAGGCGAGGCGGTCAGGGCATTCATCTTGTGGCCTATATATCTTGTACACAAGAGCCCGCAAAAGGGGCCGGACCCGCCGGTTGATGTGGTATGTACACTTAAGTTTTGAGACTGCTTGTTTGATATTTTTCTGGTTTAGGCATAACATAACAATGATTTTTTCCATCCCCTGCAGACCTTTTCAGATGAATATCCTTCTCTCCAGCTCCTACGGGAGATGCAACCAAATTTGGAGTCTGTGCCCTTTACGATGCCTCCAGGAGTAGTCAGTCCTGACCGTACATACCAATTTTTGCTTCAAAGTTCCCAAGATATCAGGGAGTTTTTGCTGCTGCAGGAAATTGACCTTGGATGGCTTGAGTTAGCGACTATGTAATAAATGACCGTTACTTTTTATGTCTCAGCAGTATTTCTTATTAAATCTCTTTTTGATTTCAACTTGTCTATGATATATAGGTACTTCCACAGCTTGTGTAACAGATTAGGCAGGGGACAATACAGATTCTTCAGTCCAATGGCATTGGTGATGAGGGATAATTTCAATACCCCGGCGGAGAAGAGGAATTATGATGACAACATGCAGGCATACGTCAACCATCAAATGTCAGTGAACCGGGGAATTATCTATTTTGCATCTATTCTTGAAGAGTAAGTTTGATTGTTTCCTTTTGCCAACTTTTCATCATTATACACATTTGTAAATGTTATGATTATTTTTAATGTCTTTCAGTAAGCACTGGGCACTAGCTGTCGTTTGCCCTAGGGATCATTGTCTGGTTTGGTTTGACTCGTTGAGGCGTAATATAACCCCCTATCATAGAACTCTCCTATCGATGTGAGTAGTGTTAATATCTTTATCATATACTAGTGTCGCAAATAAATTAGTCCCATATATATGTACTAATTTTGGTTCCATTTTAGGGGTATATCTCAGTGGCATTCAATGGAAAAAACTGGTCAAGAACATCAAGACGTCGTGCTACAAAGACCTAGAGTAAGTACTTTTGATTTAAATTCTTTCAATGTTAGTCAATTGAGATTTATTAAATTGATTGCTATTAATTTATACCGTTTCTTGTGATTGAAGTGCCCTAGGCAACCGACCAATAAGGAGTACAGATATTACGTCATGAAATATATTTTTGACATTATTATTAGTGAACGAATCGGATCATTCTCACAGGTATAAGTTAAATTCTTGTATGATTAATATAGTTAATACATAAATATATAATGTTTTATATAATTTCTTTGCATTGATAATCACATCTTTATTGTTGCAGTTTTATGATACCAACACATTTACAGATGAAGATCTTGATTCAATTCGTGAAAATGTTGCTGAATTTTTGCTTTCTGAATTGATTAGTAGAGATGATTGATCATTGTACAAAATACTAAATTGTGTAACACTAATGGTTAATTTATGAAGTAGTAGTAAACACAAGTTATATATGGTTAGTATGATTGATTACTTATATGTTAGCTTGGTTGATTGCTATTTGTGGTGAATATGTTTTCTGAGACAGCAAAAACAAGAAAAAGAAAATGGGATCAAACGAAAATATTAAAATTTAATTTAAAAAAAAATAATCCACGTCACATGTTTAGAAACATGTGACGTGAAATATGCTTGCAAAAAACCACGTCACTTATTATCCAAATAAGTGACGTGGTTTCTCCAAAACCACGTCACATATATTCAAAAATGTGACGTGGTTTCTCCACGCCACTTTCCACGTCACATGTTTTCTATATATGTGACATGAAATCTCAGCCATTTAATAAAAAAAATCATTCAGGGACTTATCTACGTCGCTTGTTTCATAAGTTATGACGTGGAAAATATGACTTTCCACGTCCCCTATTTTAAGTGACGTAAAATCTCCATTTTTTCTAAGTCACTACTTTTTATGTCACATAAAAAAGTGACATGAAAACCCTGAAATAACAGACATAGAATCCCCTTTCTATAGTAGTGTGGATCTTAGATTCGCGGAGGATTAGCCATTAACCTATCGGGTTAGGAGATACCTTGGGAAAAAAAAGCAAAAAATTTAATTATTAAAAATTAAAAGAGAACAAATTGAGATGAGAGAATGCATGGCTAGTGCATAAAAGATGGGCATTTATCCGTCAATTGACTATCGACGAACATGCCACACTCATATTGTTTTACTTTTTCTGTTCTTAAATATAAGATTTAATTACCTTTTTTTTTAGAGATTAAGGAAGTGAAACGCGTATTTGTGTATTATTAAATTATATATTAGCTTATAAGTCAAATAAACGAATTTAGAGAATAAATTTGATCAAATTTATAAATAACTTATTCCGCTTTCTTATAATTTAAAAGTAACTTATTGATAGACACTGTTGAAAGCAAAATACAAGGAGCTACATTTGATAGGTTACTGCCTACTGCCACAACATATAGCTTGTCTTAATCCCAATGTCTTTGTACAAAATCGAACATGAAAACATTGTTTTTTCGTCATCCCATCATGGATGGCGCTAGTTAAAACTGATACTTGCTCAATCAGAAGTTCAGACCTTCTAATTGATTTCAAAATCCAACAAAGAAGAACACAAACATTCTACCATTACTAGGTATCTCAGCTGGAACAGATGCATGATTCACAACAAAATGAGAAACAAAACACAGAGAGAGACTGAGAGAAACAATTCACAATGCGAAAACGAAAGATGATCATGGAAACTAACCTGAACATACAAGCTTATAGTTATACCTGAGCTGTTACTGTCTCGGCCCTAAAGAACAAAATCTCGTTGTTCCTCGATGAAAACCCTTTGTGGGTCAAAGCTTGGAAACTCCCTATGGCCCAAAGGGTGCGTACTTTCACTTGGATCCTCCTCAAAGGCAAGCTGCTCACCAATAAGGAGAGATGTAAAAGAACCTTCGCCTAGGACCCGTCTTGCTCTCTCTGCCACCAAGGACCAGAAAACATCACACACGTCTTCAAAGACTGTCCTCTTGCAAGCTTAGTATGGAAGAAAATCCGTCCACATGACATGTATTTAGATTTTCTAGGAATGGCCCCACGACTTGGCTAGGAGCCATTCTTAAAAAATTTGAAATAGATGCATCATGGAAGTCGGGAGTCGATATTACGGTATTACCTTTTGGAAATTATGGGAGGTTATGAACCATAGGGTTTTTTTACAACCACCAGTACACCACTAATGGTATTGTAGCAAAAATTAGGGTCATAGCACAGAGTACTCAGAGAAGCTAGTCTTATCAAGCAACTATTGTAATGACAAGCTGAAACAGCCCTTGTACAGTTCATTTTGATTTAATATACATTTCCTTTCCACTCAAAAAAAAAATCTCGCTGTTCCTCTGAAAATAAAGTTCTGATTAACTAAAAGAAACAAAATGAAAACGAAACAAAATATATGATCCAAGAACTGACCTGAACAAGAGAACTGGGAAGGAAGGATGATAGTGTGAGCTAGGAGGAAAGGGGCAACGCGAGGATTTTTCTGGCGAGGTGTTTTTTTTGCATCTAAACCTATTCCGATGCTCTAGTTTAAATTTAGGCTTCCATTCGACCACTCCCATATGTCACTAATAAGGCCAATAAACCTTTTCACTGATTTCTTGATGAGTTGATTTTATGTATATATCCATTTGCTATTTTCTCTATTTATCTCATTCTTTTTTTAAAAAAAATATCATTTAAATTAAGAAAATATTGTTGTAACATATAGGCATATAACCCCTGGACATTTGAAAAATTAAATTTAACCCTTGAACTTTTATTTTTTTCATATGGGCCCCTACAATTAATTTATCGTTATCTTTTGCCAGAAATTATCGTGTGTCAGACTAAGATAAAATGCATCATATCCTATGTTGATTAGGAGAGCTTTATTTTGAGAATTAGAAGAGGTTTGCACGGCAAAGAGAAAGAAGAAATGGTGTTTAGGTTTTTTTTAATGATAAAATTACAGTTTAACCCTTATATAAAAATTATATAGCTACTATAAAATTAATATATGTAGGATGTCACATAGGATTTGAAGTGTCTTATGCTATCTAGTCTGACATGGCAATTTCTATTAAAATATAACAGTAAATTAATGGTTGGGGGGTTCATAATAAAAAAAAATAAAAGTTCAATAGGTTTAAATTTAAACTAAAAAACGTCATGAAGGTTATATGTAACTGCTGTAAAGTTCATTGTGGTTTTATAGAATTCAACCTAAATAAAATCATTGAACTCAGGAATATTTTGACTTTATTAGAGATTTGTTAAAAATACAGGCTTCAAATTGGATTTAAATATTTCATATGGATTTAAATGAGATTTTTCTTTTTTATCTCACTTCTTTCTTCACAAAAGAAGTTGAATTAAAATTAAATTAAAGTTGTTATGTAGTCCTAATTTAAATTTGGGCCTCCACTTTCAATAAATCTCTAATAAAACTAAGAGACCTTTTAAGAATTTTTGAATTATGATTTTACTTATATACCTTTTGTTATTTTCTCTAGGTTTTCTGAAAGAAATATCTCTCTTGGTGTAGTAAATTACATCTCTATAAGATAAAAAGTATTTTTCTTATTGTTCTGAGAAGGTACATTGAGTAGCTTTTGAATATAATAAAATGTATTAAATGTAAATATCATAAAAGTACCGATATATCTTAAAATATATAAATAATTTAAAATGGATGTGGATACTTGAACATGTCAAATAAAATTATTAAATTAAAAAATACATGGAACATATTTTAACATAATAAAATGATTAAAGTATATTTTTAATCCCTTATATTTTCTACACGCTTCATTTTAGTCTTTTAAGTTTGAAAAATTTTTTTTTTTTTTTTGCCCACGCCCTTAGTTTCATTTAACCAAAAATTGTAAGTCAACAAATCTAAACAATAATTTTATAATTAAATACGAATAAAAAATGACTAGTTTTAAAAATAAAAATAATTTTACCAAGAAAATAAAATTTAAACATATTTTATCAATATTTAACAACATAATTACCATTTAAATTTGTTGAGTTAACATTTTTCTATTAAGTGAAAGTAACAATGTCAATAAAGATGGATTAAAAGTATACTTTTAAAACTTCAGTGCCAAAATGATGTACATAATTCAAATATAAAGGATATAAAGTATATTTTAGTCTAATATATATATATAAATATAAATATAAGATTAAGACGAGAGTTCAAAGTTGATGAAATATTTATATTTATAGGGGTGATTTGGAAAAACGGACAAAAATTAGTCATATTATTTATATTCATATATCGAAATAGTACTATATTAAGAATAAGAGGAAGTATACCGTAATGATTTGTCACAATTTGTGTGAACATACTTTTTCAATGATTATCAAACATGTTCTCAATATCATTTAAATTTTGAAGAATGGCCTAAATTGAATGTAAAGAAATTAACAATCCAAATAAAATTGCGCCCCATCTAGTAATGGTGGGAAATAGTTTCGATGTTTATCGAAAAGATAAATAGATAAATAGGGGGTGTTTCTCTAGTCTGATTAAGGTTTATTATTTTCAAAAAAATAATTATTTTAATGGATATAAGATCTAAAATAAATATAATCTCTTAACTATTACTCCCTCCGTCCCATAATATAAGGTCCATTTTTTTGAATGGCCTTGTCCCACAATATAAGATCCTATTTGACTTTGTTTGAGTAATATAAGGTCTTTTTTGTTTCCTACAATATAAGATCCTATTTGACTCTGTCCCACAATATAAGGTCTTTTTTGTTTCCTACACATTTATTGTTTTTAACTAACTCTAACTAATTTTTTAGGAACCCACAATTCGGTTAAAAAGACCTTATATTATGGGACAGAGGGAGTATTTTATAAAAAAAAAAACATGTTTTTTATTTAAAATTATTAAATCTGAACAATCCAAAGTGGAGGAGCTACTCTTCTTTCCTAGGAACATAATGGTGGGTCTCTTAGTTATATGTTTCACTATTGACTTTTCTTTGACCAAACAAATGGTATCTTAGCACCTCGACAATAAAAAAGTATTAGTTTGACCCAGTCATAACAATACAACTAATTTTCTTGGTTTACATTCTACTTTTTTTTTTCAACAAAAACATTGAATTCAACAACCTTTGGTGGGGAAAAAAAAACTTCAACAGCCTTTAAACAGTACTGATTTAAGATTTAATATGACTCGTACGTGAGGATTAAAAAATGACCAGTGCATGAGGTCAACAAAAAAAAAAACAATAAGACGACTATGGCATGATGTGAAAAGAAGAAGACTAATACATGGGCGAGCTTAATTTTTTTATTAGATATGTAGTATTTAATTAATTTATTTTATAATAGTTTGACAATTGTTTTTTTATTTATCCACAGGAATCTGGCCTATTAAAAACTAACTAATCTAATTCGTGTGAATGTAGGCCCACAATAGGGAGCCTTGCCACCTCAAGTAATTATCGCTGTTGTATTTTCAAGACTCGAACTCAAGACCATTTTTTAAGGAAGAATAACCTATAACCAATTGATCTAAATGTTTAGTGATAGTCTAATAATTGTTTTTCTTAGAGGCAAACCATGTTTCTTTTGTTTTGCTTCCACAGGCATCCTAGACTTCTTTTATTACTCCCTCCAGTTCTAATTATAAGATCATTTTGACTTTTTTGACTTTTTTTCAATCCAAAAAAAGTAGTTTCAATCCCAAAAAAAATCTTTTTTCCTCAAAACTAATTTATTCTACTTATAAACTAACCTATAATCTAATTTCATGTGACATATGTTATAATTTAGTGGTCTAATTTGCTTCCTTAACTTCCACAAAAAAGTCAAAGTGGTATAAAATTTAGGACCGGAGGGAGTAACAGTATAATGAAGAGAAGTAGAGTTCTCCTTGGTTGAATATTGAGGGATCATCTTCATATTGATTATAACATTTTTAATAGCATAATAAATATATTTAAAATAAACAACTTTCCACTTCATTCCATGGCATACTAGTGTATTGGGAGAATTAGTTACATATCCCATGTAAGGAATTTAATTAAGATAAGGTCTCACAAAATCACGTAATGAATATGAGGTTTCTGCTAGAAAATTTTGAACGTCAAGTCAAACAATTGCTATCGTCTGGTCAAAAGTTATTAACTAACAACTTAACAACTTTAATTTAACAACTTTTGATCAGATGATAACAACTTTTAGTTTGACAATAACAATTTGGGGCTGACAATCACAACTTTTAAACTCTTAGTTAGTAACAACTTTTAACCTGACGATAACAACTTAATATCAGGTGATAACAACCCCGTAGGGCCCGAGATTAATTATATGATTTTGTGGGACCCCATCTTAATTGAGTTCCTTACACAGGACCTGTAATTAATTTTACCTATTGAACTCCAGCATTATCCTTTTAGATAACTGAAGGAGTCACGCCATTAATGTTTATGCACTGTTTTTAAACAAAAATTACCAAAAAGCTAAGTTTATAAGTCATAATCTTCAATGCAATTTCAAAACAGTCTATCAATAATTTCAAGTGTGGGACAAAATAGGAAAGTAAAAAATCCATTACTGTTATAAAAATAAGAGGAAAGAAGAAAGATTGAGAGAAAATGAGATAATCAGACAAATATATTAGAAGAGGGAGGTAGGGAACATTTATCATTCACTTGTAATTCTTGATACAAATGTTTTATGCTTAGTCTCTATTTATAGGCTTCAACACATAAAGTTTATAGTTATAGTCAATAATCATTAGAAACTCCCTCAAGTCATTTATTGTGAGGTTATAGGAAAAAGAATTCTAAGAGTGTGGAATTATAGACATCCACACATGTAACAACAATATTCATAACAAATATCTTTTTTAATTAATCATATAAACATGTAAATTATTAAATAAACAAAAATTCAAATAGAAGCAAACGACAAAAATTTGTTATCATTTTCTATATCTAAACTTGTTATTGATTGCTGTTCATGTAGTGCATGACTTTCTGATTATTTTATTGAATACACATAGCAATTTTTCTCAACATTTTATTAATGCTGTGGTGAAAATTTGACGAAAAGAATTCAATTAACGTATACATAATAATTTTAAAAAAATCAGAGTAGTGCAAAAAAATTTAATGAAAACCGAATAAATATTTGAATCAATAAATCGATGCGCTTCCCCCAAACCAATGCTTTTTTCTTTTGCAATTTTTTTAAAAAATTCCCCATCCAAAAAGAAAAAACTCAGACAAAAAAGTCCAATTAAAATATTTAAATGAATAAACTGAAAAAAAAAAAAATTCCGATTCCAAACAGTACCAAACAAGGCTTCCAAATTACTGAAGTCGGCGAGAGACCCCAAAAAAAAAGGAACACTAACGGAGGAAAAAAAAACAAAAAAACAAAAGGTTTCCGCCATTTTGGACAAGTGGGAGCCAACGAACGAAAGACTATTGACTTTTGGGTTAAGTTACGAACACCACCTTCTTCTTCTTCCTTCCTTCCTTCCACATTTATTTTTCCTTTTGATTTCCTTCTTCCCGTGAAACTCCCCAATTTTCCCTTCATTTTAACCTACCTTCTTTGCTACTTCTGTGTCTACAAGTGAATCAGTTCAATTGCAGAGTCTCTGTACTAAAAAGGTACCATTTTTCTTCTTAAAACCTTGAATTCGCTACTATCAATTTGACCCCTCTTTTTCATTTATCTGTCTTTCTGTGTTTCATGCCTCATCACACTTACTTCTGGGTTTAACTTTTCAGTAACGCATGATCATATCTTGAGCTTTCTGTTTGGTTAAGTGTAATTTTGAATCCCTCGATTGGAGTCCATTTTTCATCGATCTTCTTCTCTGTTTGTTTTTTTTTTTTTTTTTTTTTGCCCCCAAATTTTTTTCCTGCCAATAAATTTATGAAGCAACTGTCCTTTTACTGGTGGGGATGGTACCCGTTTGTTTTAAATTTTTTATTCGTCATAGATTGTCTTTATACATGTACAATTGTTATACCTCTTCCTTAAAAATAGGCTAGTCTGTGATGGGGCTTGTGGGTAATTTATGCCTCTTATCACGGAAACAGTAGAAGAGATTTTAGAACAATTTGTTTCATGATTATACGCAATTCTTACACAAGTACATGCATATGTGAAGAAACATAATCTTATAGTTGTAAACCTTGAAAAAAAGAGAGACTTGTTCTGTTTTATAAAAAATCTGATCTTTTATGCATAGGCAGAGTTATCTGTTGGGATTCACCCAAAAAATAAGTAGATATCTCGTTAGTCCATCTTCTCTATAATAAATTCTGTTCGTTTTAAGGGTTGTTGCTTTAGGGCTTAATTTCCGTAATGTTGCATCTATGTTTCTTTTTTGAGTCTCCATGGCAAGTTAAAATTTCATAGTGAAGGGCCAGAGGATGTGGAAAAAGGGTATATCTCATCTTAGTTTTTGAATGTGTTTACTGTTTGGCATAGTTTCAGTTTTTGCCCTTGATTCTTATTTTGTTTAATTAAAGTATGAATAGAATATCAGCGTGTGTAAGAATGGAAAATCCCACCATTTTAGATTGAGATAGAAATCAAAATAAGCAGCATTCCTCTCCGTCTTTTAAATCTGTGCTTGAAGGGGAAACATTTGTGACTGATTCTTATGATAAACTTCTTAACGTTATTCAAAACATTTGATACTGGGTCTCATTTTTCCCTTCAATGAAGAGGATCATGGGTTGCTTTAGCTGTTGCGAAGATGACGATGTTCAAACACATGCTGACAATAAAACTTACATGCAAAGCAATGCTGCAGGTATTCCACTATTACCATTTTTTTCTCGCTTTTAAATTTATTGATGCATTTTACATGTATCTTATATTCTTCTGTCCTGTGCTCAATATCTGAATTCCAAGTTCTGCCCCCCCCCCCCAAAAAAAAAAAATGGCTCCTTTTCTTCTCTCTTGTTTTGCTTCTGTTTTAATTACACTAGCATGATGCAGGGAGAAATGGCTATCCTGGAAGAGAGGCTGTTGCAAGAACCACTCCACCTACTGTACATTTTCAGCCTATTGCCGTCCCTTCCCTTTCAGTTGATGAATTAAAGTCCGTGACCGATAATTTTGGCATGAAATCGTTCATTGGGGAGGGTGCATATGGCAAAGTTTATCATGCCATATTGAGAAATGGCCGCGCCGTGGCTATAAAAAAGTTGGATTCTAGTAAGCAACCAGAACAAGAGTTTCTTGCACAGGTTTGATTCAAATGCATGCATCATATTCTGTTATGGCACAATTTTTTTATTCGGTTCTTTTGATCTGAAATTACTTCACTTGTATAGGTCTCTATTGTATCAAGGTTAAGGCATGAAAATGTTATTGAACTTGTTGGTTATTGCGTCGAGGGTCCTTTTCGTGCCCTAGCTTATGAGTATGCTCCTAAAGGATCACTTCATGACATCCTACATGGTTAGTATATTGTCATCACTGTTTCAGTCTATGCTTGCATGCTAATGCATTCATATTTTTTTTCTTTCAAAGTTTTTATTTTTGCAGATTTTGAAAGCCATGCTTAAAACAAGTTGTGGATTGAGAACACAATCTGAGCCATAAAATAACCCTGAAAGGCTTTTAAAATCACAACGTTATTCTAGTCTAGTCTGTTTAAAATCATAGCAAGTGATTAGGACAGATGTAATAACTGTATTGCAACATATAATCTTCTTAAGAATTGTGGATGTAGGACGCAAGGGCGATAAGGATGCACATCCTGGTCCAGTTCTATCTTGGACAAGGAGAGTTAAAATTGCTGTTGGAGCGGCTAAAGGACTAGAATATCTTCATGAAAAAGCAGAGAAACATATCATCCATCGCTACATCAAGTCTAGCAATATACTGCTTTTTGATGATGATGTTTCGAAGATTGCTGATTTCGATTTGTCAAATCAAGCCCCTGACGAAGTAGCTCGTGTCCATTCTACTCGTGTTCTTGGAACCTTTGGTTATTATGCTCCAGAGTATGTTATTCCTCCTGGTCCTGGATGTAACAATAGTAATAGTCTTAGAAATTAGAAGAACGTTAAGTAATGAGCATTTCTGGATAAAAACA
Organism: Mimosa bimucronata; assembly: GCA_037074515.1. Taxonomy (NCBI): domain Eukaryota; kingdom Viridiplantae; phylum Streptophyta; class Magnoliopsida; order Fabales; family Fabaceae; genus Mimosa; species Mimosa bimucronata. The sequence continues at coordinate 36,088,433 of CM073444.1, forward strand.
ATGTTTTAAGTATAAAGTTCATGTTGCGAGGTATTGATTCAGTAGAAATTGAGTTTTGCTGTGATCAATGAACTCCAGCAATGGCTTTTAATAGCTTACAGGGTTAAGTTTTATCAATTGCAGATTTGCTATGACGGGAGATCTCACTATAAAGAGTGATGTTTATAGTTTTGGAGTGATATTGTTGGAACTATTAACAGGGCGTAAGCCGGTTGACCATACGCTGCCGCGAGGGCAACAAAGCCTAGTGACTTGGGTATGAAATTGTTACTTATTTCATTTCTGTCAATTTATTTATTTTGATCAGTGAACTTTTCATGTGATCCGGAGGCTGATTTTTTGCTCATTGGTTTTTTTATCAGGCAACACCAAAACTCAGTGAAGATAAGGTAAAGCAGTGTGTGGATGCCAGATTACAGGAAGATTACCCTCCAAAAGCAGTTGCCAAGGTAATCGGATTAAAATCACTTTTGCGCTTATGAGACTAATCTGTATTGTTTAAAATCACTTAAAATAAATCTCCTTCGTAGAAAACCGTCTCAATTTGAAAGCTCAAGTTGAAGTGGTCCTTCCTTGACATTGAACCAGATTTTCATTAGTCAAATTGTTGAGAGCCTAATCCTTAACGCACCTATCCCTTGGTTAAAACCTGTTGGTGGGCATGTAAGTGGGATGGGGAAGCCTACTCTAAAAAGGGAGTTATTGAGGTGGGAGAATCAACCCATTCATATATCCTATTGAGCATCTCATTGTACTCAATGTGAGACTTAGCACCCCATACTACCAAGTCTCCATCACCTGTCAACTATATGATTTTGTTCTTATGTAAATTCTTGATGAATGCAATGATTAATGGTTTAGTTAATTTTTGTTTTGTTTTGTTTTGTTTTGTTTTGGGGTTACAGATGGCTGCTGTTGCTGCATTGTGTCTGCAATATGAAGCAGGGTTAAGGCCAAACATGAGCATTGTAGTTAAAGCATTACAACCTCTGTTAAATCCTCGTCCTCAGCCAAAAGAAAAGTATTGAATCTCTGGTTTCAGTGATACAACAAGTGTAACTTAACCTAATTTTCTACATGTATCCTCTGTATTATATGTGTTATTCAGTAGTTTGTTCTGTGACACTACGTAAGTTGCAACATTTTGATGAGACTTTGTTGTTAGGTATTTTGATTTTTTTTTTCAAAAAAACATATGTAAACCTGTCTACTGCATCCAATTGTGATAATTGTATTGTAGCACTTGATAAGACAGTGAGAGAGTTTATGTAAGTTCTGCGACCTTTTTATGTATACAGATTATGGTATTTAAAGGCAAAATTACATACTTAGTGGCTGTTTGGATATAGCTTTTGAAACCTAGGTTTGGACCAAAATCTAGGTTTCAAAATCAGACAAACCAAACAACTTCAACTTTTTTAAAATAACTTTTAATTGTCAAAACTTGTCTGCCCCAAACCTAGGTTTTTAGGCAAAAAAGCTATTTTGAAAAAGCTGTGAATGTTTGTCTGTCTTAATTGAAACCTAGGTTTTGACAGTTAAAAGTTATTTTGAAAAAGTTAAGGGTGATTGTCTACCTAGATTTTGAAACGTAGGTTTGGCTCAAAAAAGCACTTATTTAGAGTTTACCAAACAGGCACTTAATTAACCAAGAATACAAGGTTTTGAAGCCTAATAGTATGTATATTCCTCTATAAGTGAGAGGTTGTGACTTGTGAGCTCAATCAAACTCATAATTTTAGGCTAGTAATGTTTGTTTTATAGTTCAAATACAAATTCTGATTCAAAATTAAACTCATAAATACAAGGGAAACAATCTTGGAAGGACATTATACGATTAATCAATAACTATATAATCTAAGTGAGTTATTTATACTTAATTCATAGTATTTTTTCTTTTATAAATTTAGATTGAAATTTTTCTACACTATATTTATATCAAAATGAGGGTGAGATTCAGAGCGATGATAAAGTTATGGTTACACGACCCAAACACATTAAGGATAATAATACGCCGTATACATACATAGTTAATTCAGAAAAGAAAGCTCAAAAATATGAAGGAAACAATTTTGGAAGGATATTATACGATTAATGAATACCCTTGATGTAAGGAAGCTGTACATATTATATATGTATATATATATTCACCCGTTTGAAGAGGAAAGTTAAGGAATTTTAAGTAAAAAATATTGTACAACTAGAAACAAATTGGAAGACACAAATTTAAGTAGCAAAAACACAAGCACATAATATTATATATATACATACATATATACTGATTACATATCAATATCAATATATGCAGACATTATTGGGTTTCCTTAATCAAGAACTTTGTATAAAGATCACACAGATGTACAGCCTTGTGGTGGTTATTTATTGGTGAGACGTGTATATATAAACCAGGACGGAATGTTATAATAATAATAATAATAATAATAATAATAATAATAATAATAAAACAACCTTAAAGATTCGATTAAAATCATATCTTTCTTTCTTGATAAAATAAATAATTTATGAATCTTCTTCCACCAGAACCAGATTGAGGTTGGCAATTCGAAGAAAAGAGCAGCAACAGGATATCCAAGGTTGTTCATCACTGCAAAACCTCGTGTTAAAATTCTGACGCCTCCACTCATTATCAGCAGCTTCATTCACAACCATTATATATAGTAATATATATATATATATATATCTTCAAATATATTAATACTCCCTCCGCTCCTAATTATAAGATTACTTCGATTTTTTTGAAAAAAATTAAGAACAGAAAATTAACCACTTTAAATTTTCTATGGTTATTTTTTTTCTCTCAAAACTATCATATTCTAATTATAAACTAACCTATAATCTAATTACATGTGACATACGTTAAAATTTAGTGGTCTAATTTGCTTCCTTAACTTCCACAAATTAAAAAAAAAAAGTCAAAGTGATCTTATATTTAAGACCGGAGGAGGGAGTACATGCATATGTGTGTGTTGTGTGTTTGTGTAAATGTGTAGGAACAAGAAGGATTAAACAAAAGTAGCCAGAAAACAAAAAGGCATATATACATATATACACACAAACATATCAAATTAGCTTGGTAGTCGCTGAAATATCAGTTATCAACCTTTACGCACATCGGTATATATATATTAATGAAGCAGATAATAAAAACTTGAATATAATAGGACACAGAATCTAAGCTTCTTTTTCTATATATTGTATGATTAAGTCCACAAACTAATAAAAGATGGAGGAGGAGGAAAACTGATCAGTGCAAGTACTCTCTCATATTTGGTTCTCTTGGTGCATCAGGGTCAACCAAATAATCTATGAATGCCATAACAAACAACTTCGTAAAAATCTTAGTCAAAGCTAGGGATGATAGAAAGATATACCAGAGAGAAGAAGGTCCTGAGGCCATCACCATCAACATGGGAAAGTGAGAGACATGGGAAGGTGTTTGAGTTGAAGGCCATTGAAGACTTATATGTGATAATTGTATGCCATCCTAGCTCGTTGATACTGTCCTCCTAAATGGATCCAACACATCCCCAACTACTCCTCCTATCACCATAGAATCCGTTTCCGTATATACATATTCATTCTTCTCATAGATATCAACACACACTCACATGGCCAAGCCCATAAACACACAGAGGTTAATTATTAATTTCTTCTCTGCAATATATATATTTGATGTCATCAGTTGTTTTGTTTTTGGTGGTTCAATTCAATTCGTTGTGTTGCTTGATCTAATGATCTATCATCAAATTGGAGCTTCCTGTTCGCTGGGAGAATTTTTCGTACTCTGTGTGGTGGTCATCAGTCCTCTCTGTAACCCAAGAGAATAATAAGGTGATAGGGATGATGATGAGAGAGAAAGAGAAGGACCATGCTCCCTGCCACCTTTATTACTTCTTTTCTTTTTTATTATACCCTCGCATTAATTAATCAACATTTCCTCATTTGTGATCTATACATGTTATCATATAATACGTGTTTATATGTCTGTCTTTATCAAGTTAGGGATATATTATCTGATTTCTAATTGAAGGAAAATAAGGGGAGAGAAGAGGTAGTAGGGCGGATTCACACGTATCGAAGCGGGTGCTCATCCGATCCATGTCAGATGGTCACAGGGAGCCAGAAAAATCAATGGTTGGGTCAATAACAACTGAAGGAGGAGACGCATTCTATTCACCAGTGTATTAAAAACCGGACCGGACCGGCCGGGTTGACCCGTGAACCGGTGACCGGTTCGAGTTGATAGAGAAAGTAGTGTAGACTGTGAACCGGCCAAACCGTAGTGAACCGGACTAAACCGGTGTGAACCGGCACAACCCGTCTTGAACCGGCTCAACCCGGGTTACTTATAAAAAATTATTTTTCTTAGAAATTGATGCTATTTTGCTTCCCTTTTTGCTGTTCTGAACTTCATTTATAGTGTCTCACAATCACAAACTCACCGTATTGTAATTATGATGGGATCTAGAAATTTTAATTATGATAGCTTAATATCTGCATCATATTGTATTGATTTATTTATAAAGATACTGTACATATAATAGATTACAACTATTCAGCACTAACGCACATACAAAAATGATTCGCAATTATAGGATCAGTTACATAGACACATTCAAAATGTTTGCAGCATGGAATATATATTTTTATTAACCCCGGTCTAACCTACGGGTTGACCCTCGGTCTGACCCACTGACCCTTGACCCTTCACCTCGACTGGTTCACTATCCGATCCGATTTTTTATTCCTTGCTATTCACAGAGTCAGGGTCTCCATTAAATTAGGAATGTGCCCTCTTCTTAATTATTAGAAAATTACTTGCTAGGGAACCTCAATCTATCCAAAGTCCATAACACTGATAAATTTTATATCCATGTTATGCAATATTATTGGAGCGAGAGATCTTAGGTAGCTAGCTCTATATCACGTGGGTTTCTCTTTGTTCTTCGAAAAATGCATGTCTGGTAGTGATCAGGGTGTGAGGCCCAAGAATAATAAAGCAAGTTGCGACGTACGAGGGTTTCGTTTCAGCCATATGTTTGTTGGCTTTTTCTGAGCCGCATTATATATATTCATTCACTAAAAAGACTATGGAGAGGATGAGAATCCTTTTTATAAACTTTAGGGGCATGCAACATGCATATAAATGATGAAGATGCGATTGAACCCCCCACATCTAAATGCATATAGAATATCTTTAGGGCTTTAATAATCTTTACCTGTGGATACCAGTAAATTAAAGTAATTAAAAAGACGAATCAACCTCTCAGCTTTTTGTGTCCTACATATGATAGCTACCTATCTACAAATAACTTGCTATACATAGATATATGCATATATACCAATGTTTTAAATGTTCAACGGGGAGTCAAGCAGAAAATGTGAACGGGGTCATGGTCCAAACGATAGAAACGGTTAAGTCATTTTGTCGGGACGGTGACGTGATAATTAGACTAAAACATTTTTATTTATAATATACATATAAGATAATGAACAATAATATGGAGCAATAAAAATATTTGTCATAAAAATTACTCCCTCTATTTGTAAATATAAGACCTATTTGGGGAGGGAAGCTTATTACTAAATATAGAACATCTTTCTGTTTTTTCTAAGTTCTCCCTAAACCATCTCTATTGACGCTCTTCAATAATAAATAAGTAAGAGATAGATTGTGGGAATAAAAGTGAGTGATTGGGATGTTTTGGTAATATCATGTAATTTAAACTAATTTAACTAACAATTTTAATCTAATCAAATTATGTCAATAGGTTTTATATTTAGAAATAGATGTAGTAATTTAATGGAGTAATCAATATTGAAGACTTTAATATATTTTTATAATTAAAAAAGAGCATAATAACAAGTACTTATAAACTACATGATTTGAGTATGGAGAGAACTACTACCCAAGGCTCCAACTAATATCCATTGGGTCTTTTCTGCTAGACTATCCATTGGTCAAGTAAAACAAAGTCTAATAATACATGGTGAATTTTCAAAGATTCCAATATTAGAAGTATAAAAAAGTAAAATTTGTTTGAGAAGGTAGTGTGTGTAATTGGATATGAATGAGTGAAAAGATGGGACATAGATATATGTGTGCATTGAAAGAAGTTGAACACAACTAATATGGTCCGTTGATATTTGAAAAATAGAAAATTGGCCATTAGTTTCACGTTATTTTTTTTATTATCAGCTATGGCTTATGGCACTGCACTTTTTTTTTACCCGGATCTATCAGCATTTCATTCACAGTAGATCTAAGATTAGAAATAAAGTGGAGAAGATTCTTTAGTGCCACAGAAATTACATGACCATGATATTAAAAAATGGAGGATAAAAACCGGATAGAAATCTTCAAACAGGTAACGAGGGCTAGTTGTTTTATTCATCTTTCTTCTCCGTTACCCTTTCATCGTCATCATCTTTTTCTTCGTCTTCATCTTCACTTAGTTTCACTCACCCAAAAAGCTTTGAAAATGGAGGAATGTTGACCCTTTTAGTTTCCACAGACCCTTCCGGATTCTGGCTCAATTCTAGATTCCGGCTCAACAACGGATTTCAGACCGCCCAATCCGAACCAACAACCAACCATACAGTTCAACAACAAAATCTGAGCAGCTGTGTTCAACAGGTGATGGCCAGATTGGTCCAACCGTCCGGTCCGGCTTTCAAAACCATGATATATACCAAACTCCAAGAAACAAACTAGTACTATATATATATATATAAATATATGAAATGAAATTTGCAAGAACAAACACAAGACCGGCTAGCAAGTACCGATAAAATCACAAAGTACTTTGTGTGTGTGTGTATATATTTATGATCTGAGATACATCGCGCGAGCACACACATATATATACTACTTGGTCATGATGATGATCGAATACACTCTGATGTGTGAAGTACGTAGATATTGCATCATTCAGCTCCACGTAGGATCGGATAAAAAACCTGATCTTATGTTTTATTCATATATATAGTAGACTATATCTAGCTAATAGTTATATGAGTGAGCGTCTATATATATATATATATATATAGGTATAATATTATCGTCTTCTGCTACCAGAACCGGATTCACGTTGGCAGTTAAAGAAGAGAGCAGCAACAGGAGGGCCAAGGTTGTAGAGCTCAGAGAAGTCGCGAGTGTTGAAATTGGGACGCCAGCCAGGAGCATCTACCACTTGTCTTCCCATTGTTTGCCTAAATAAGACCAACACATATCGATGTATCCCCACCGATGGCCTTGGACTTTCATAGCTCACTACCTCATGCCCTACACACACACATCATCATCATCATCAAACTAATCCACTAATTTATAGGAGCCAAAGACGAGTTTAAAGGTAGAAGAGAAAGGAAAGGAAAAGGTATATATATAGTTACCATAGCTTGGTCCCAAGGACGCTGGAATATCTGTTACTAACCTGTGAGCATCCCATACAGGAAAATAAAAAGTAGTTGAGTTATTTATGCATATACAAAGTCAATGATGAAGTTTATGTTATCAAGACTAACAAATTGAAAATGACCTCTTTCAATTGTATGATTGAATTGTATCAACATTCATATGTATTTTCTTTTGTTTAGTTTTTTCTTTTTTTGGTTAAAATTCGCATATAAAAGCTTCATATAGCATGCACGCGGTTTAACTTATAAATTTATAATTGAAGGAACTACTATGCGTACGGTTTGTGTCGAACATCAAACACGTAATATTTCAAACGTCCTAAAAAACTGGGTAGTATTTAAGCTACACCAAGTTGCAAGATATATCACCAAAAAAAAAAAACTTGAATTGAAAGAACTGATATTCTGAGGTTAAAAAGGTAAGATATTATATCATCAAGTTGGCATATAAAAGAGAAGAGAAAGAAGGGGAGGATATATCACCAGTGCAAGTACTCTCTCAAACTTGGGTCACTTGGGCTAGGAGCATCAGGGTCCACCATAATCTGCATGCATACATATGTAACATAGTTAAAATAAACAAAGTATTATTTCCCTTTTTCTGATTAATTAAGCAAGGATTTGAGATCACTTGAAATAAAGCTTTACAGGATAAAAACACTCTTATTCCTATACACACGTAAAATCACTTAAAATAAGCTGCTAATGCAAACAAGCACTAAACTTAAAGACTAAGAAAGCTTAATTTGGTACTCTGTGTGTGTATGAGAAATATAAAAGGTACCAACCAGAGTGTAAAAGGTCCTAAGGTCACCATCACCAATTTCAACCCTAGGAGGGTTAACGACATGGGAGGGTTTGAGTTCGCAGCCATTGATAACTTCTCTGTTATTACTGTAAGTGACTCTCATAGGCACTGACCTCATAAATGGGTCCAAAACATCTCCCACTACGCGTCCTACTACAAGAGGATCTGCTGACCTAGGCATGATGATGAAGATGAAGACGATTCACACAGTACAGTACAAAAATAATGAGTTTTTGAGTTATGGTGGTTTGTATATATGTTTGATTCAATGCACTGGGCCTTGCCTATTTATACATGTTTCAGTGAGTTCCACTTTTTTTTATAACTTCTCACCTCTTAACCGTCCTAAGATTCTTTCGATGTTGACTTACCTTTCTTGTGCTGATTAAGAGTGAACTGATCACTACCATCTTAACTTTTTCTTCTGGAAGCCCTTCCAATTTAAGCTTATGCATGTTAATTTTTAATATTCTACCGGTTCTAATAAAATATAGGAGTTATCTGTGGAGTTGGTCTTAGCTATTAGGATTTAATTCTTATTTTTTGTCATCTTCTTCCCAAATTATACATGTTGACACTCCTCCAACAACAATCAAATAAGAGATTGGGGAGAGGATAAGGGTAGATAATTGTGGGTGTTTTAGAATCCTTAATTTAATCAAATTAGTTAAATATGACTTATATTTAGGGTTTGAGGGAGGAGTATATGCAATAAATCAACTTTTATATATGATGACTATAAATACCTTCAGCTTATACATGCATGTGTGTGTACTCATCAAGACATTTGGTAACTAAGACATATATTATTAAAGTCGACATGTATATAGTATATCCAAAGTGGAAAGGATTGGCACATCACAAAAGTTCGCGCGCTCATCAATCAGAATAAACTTTTATGCTATGTTTGGTTGGGCCCACCACATGATTTTTAACTCCCTCACTTTTCTTCTCCTTATATTTTTTCTCCTAATCAAAAAGATAAAAATTCATGATATATGAGTAGTTCATCATCATCTCCACGACGCTAGTTGTTTTGTGTGTGCGCGTGTTTGTGTGTTGATTTATTCGTCTACGTCTTGCCTATTTCGTTAAAACAAAAGATGCTAAAAAAGAGTGTAGGAATCAACTGGGGGAAGGGCCGGGGAAGTAACTTGAAAATGTATATCACCATATAGGACGTCGCTATAGTGGAATCTTAAAATAACCCCTTTTTTATTTGTGATCATTACACTTAAGTCCTAAGTAAAAGCTTTAATATCGGATAGATTTCAAGGAGTTGTCAATGACAACAGAAATAAGCATTACTAACCAATGAAAAAGTTATCAATTGAACCTGTTTAATATTAAATATCTAAGACCTAAGTACAAATGTCCTTTTTTCATTTTGCCTACACTTCATTATTTGCATATTCTATAGTGATCCTTGGTGACTTGATGAAAGGTCGATTCTTTTTTATTTCGTTATCGAGTCACTATAACCAGTGCTTTGTTATAAAATCTATCTATTATTTTTTAATTATAAACGCGTTTTGAGTCGTGAGCAGATTTAATTCATGAGCCATGAAGAGATTCAACTAATTTAAACATTTTAATTGCAAGAAAGGATAGTTTTACTCCTATGGTGACCTCCATTCGCAACAAAAGCTTAGTTTTCTTGATAATATATACCAAACACACACATAGGGGAAGGCAGTCATACACCTTGAAGAAATGGCAGATGATATATTTATATATAATATATAGGGTTAAATTGCAGTTTGGTCAATTGATTATTGACCAAGATGCAGGTAACACAATTGACAATTAATAAAAAGCAATAAGACTGATGGACTTTTAAAGTGGAGCCTGATTGGCCAACACCGTTAAATCTCACTTAACATCCATTTCTTTGTTCTAAGTAAGGCCCACAATTTTTTGTGTCACAAATGTAATGACCGTTTGCTCAGAGCAAATGGCGATGGCCAATCTGGCTCCAGTTTAATAGTCCATTGGTTTCATTCTTTTTAATTGCCAATTATGTTACCTAACCTTGGACAATAGTCAATTAGTTAAATTGTATTTTAACCCTATATATATCGATGCCATATATATTAATTTTCACCTTTTAGTGCATAACTAATTGAAATAACAAAAAAAAGGTTCAGAAGCATTTAATACTTTGGTGTATTATTTAGTAGAAAACTATCTAGTTTTAACTACACCCAACACTATAGAGTTTGATGTGTTATTTGTTATTCAGAAATTAAAAATACTTTAGAATATTAAAGGCATAAAAAATTAGTTTAGAAAACTATGTGTTAGTGTTCGCCCGCAAAAGTACGGATTGCAAGTATAGTATAAAATCATCGTTCCTACGGATATTTATTTTGAAATCTCAATCAAATAATAAACTAATGAATTTAATTAATTAAGTTGAACTAATCAAATTTTAATAGAAAAGAAGTTCGAAAACCATGTTAAGGTAAAAATAAAGCAATGCACAGAAAACTTTTGATTTATCGATGAATTAGAACCTACGATTAATTTTCACCATCTTATTTCATGATAACTTGATTAATTTCCCTTCAATTAGTCTTTACAATTCATATTTGCCTAAGGTTTTATATCATTTGAAAACCTCTCTTGAGTCAAAATCAAATTTATACTCTCATTAAATTGCACATCTCTTGCTAAAATTAAAGAGAGTTACCATAAAGAACCAACATTACTTTGACTATATTAGGTTAGTAGATATATCTCTATTCTACCTACAAAAAATCCATTAGTTATTTAAACTTCAAGTATAGTATGATTTACCCAAATTCTACACATAAACTATCTTTGTTGAGTATAGTTTAAATGAACGCATCACTCTAAAAAGTGGCTTGTCGAATTGAGGCTCATTAATTACTGAACGAAAAGGAAAATACTAAGTCTCAACCCATACAAGGTTCAAGTCAATAATAAAACAAACGTTTTAACTACTCATGAATGGATTAAAACAATAAATACAATTAAGTCCTGTGTCCAAATCTGAAAAGTAGTAAAGTAATCAAGAAAACCAAAAAATCTACTATCGAAGGGCCAGAATCTCTTCAATCCTTCCTTCTCAAGCTCTAATTTTATAAAGCCTAGCTTCAATCTTGCTAGCAAGGATATCTCTATTCCTGTCCTGGGTGTTATTATAGGCTAAAAAATATGGTGTCATTTTAGGGTTTTTGCAGCAACCAAAGGCAATTTTTCACTGTTTTCCAAAAGTGGGTTCCAATTTTCTCCACTTTTTTCCTTCAATATACTTCTCCTTACTTGTTTAGAATATTCTTATTCACCTATCAAAAACATGCATAAATATGAGGGAAACTTGCTAATTACATTTTCTAATAAATTATCATATTTTTCTCAAGAATAATTTAATCAAGCTCATATGACATTTTTACACAATTTTCTCTCATAAACTCTTAAAATACCCTTAATTTGCATTGATGACTCGCCAAATATATTCTAACTATGCTTGAAAGAAATGATAATTATATTGGGGAGTCATAAGTTAGTGTAAAAAATACTTTTAGGATGCTGATTGTAGTTAACCTGATTAGAAAAGTTCATCCTATAATCTTTAATGTAGAAACTAAATATAATTAATTTGTAGATTTTAGAAAATGAGTTTAAGTCATGGGTTTAGTAATCAACATTTGTATCAATTTCCATAAAATATTGTATTTAATTATTTAATCATTTGTACTACCTCCGGTCCTAAATATATGACCTATTTGGGGAGTTGGTCTTGGTCCTAAATATATTACCTAATTCTAATTTTACTCAACTTCTTTCCAAATTATCCCTATTGGTGCTCCTCCAACAATAATCAAGTAAGGGATAAGGTAGGGAATAAAGGTAGATGATTTGGGTGTTTTAGAAAAAATACAACATATTCAAATGATTATGGTATTTTAGAAAAAATACATCATACTAATTAACATAACTAACATATTTAATTCAATTAAATTAGTTAAATAGATCCTATATTTAGTTCCGAAAGGAGTATTAAAATTACCCTTGATGGAACTCCTTTATATATGTGCAGTCAATTAATATTGGATTAAGAACTTACATATACAACTAAAACAAACATCTTAATCAGCTTCTACATTAGAAGTGGAGGGAGTATTAATAATGAATATATAGCTAAAAACATGTTTTGATTTTTAAATCATATGATCTTATTATAAGAATATGAGATATAAAAATTGTGATACATGGGGACCCTTGAATTTCTTTCAATTTTGGAATAAAAAAACTTGGTGTTTTCTCACTCATAGCCTCATCTTTACAGAAGGATACTAGTTGACATTTAAGAAAAGGAGAAAGAATCTCACTATTATCCATGCTACAAGTTTAAATCACATACACAAATTAAAGACGTTTCCCAGACCACACCACACGTACATACTATTGATTTCTTCAGTCATTTGCATTAATTATTTTGTCGTCATGTTGTGCGTAAACTGTATCATATAGCAGTTCTCATCATCTGAATCATTCTTTCAAATAAAAGAAATCACAATGATATATCTAATATCATGTGTTTTACAATATTATCACAACACAAAAGCTTCATTATTAATCATTTTCTTTTTGCTACGACGGAATGGATTATTAGTTTATTTATTGCATTCCTTCACCTCTAACGTTGACCTTTATGTATCAAAAAAAAAAAACGTTGAGCTACTTTTTTTTTGTGAACGAGAATAACTAATTGAAACAAATTAACGGAACCACTTTTTTTATTCTATCTTTTTTAGGATAAAGCCAAAACTTTGTTCTTAAAATATTTTGATTTACCAAAACAAATCAATGCATAAATCTCTTGTGGCAATTTAAGAAACTCTGTTGATGGACAATACAGTAACTATATTTATAAAGTACTGATTTACTAAGCTTATATTAACAAATATGAAATTTTGCAGGCAAAACAAAATCAAATAATAAACAACACAAGTTTATTATATTATATCATATGACAAATATAGATTCATAAAATATTGGTTTCGTTTATTAGTTTCTATAAGTATATTACATATGCAAGGTAGGTGAGATGTAAAGTAGAATGTGTAATTCACCTCCATGATCCTATGGATCATATTAATATTTAATTAAATATAATTTCATTATGATTGAGTAATGGTTTGTTATTGATTATAGTTTCTCAGACACACACATTATTGTAGTTTAATGAAACATCTTCATTTTTTTTGCTTGTCCAAGTCATCTATTTTCAAACTAGCTATTGATTAGCATGGACAGGTTCTTAAGTCATTTGGGTGAGATATTTTTGTTTCCAGAATATAGTTTTTGTCAAATATATCTCTCAACCGTCCTTAGATTCTTCGGAGGGTAACTTTTTCTTCAAGTGAAGTGAAATGGCATAAGGACAAATGCCTCTACCCTGAACTTAATTTACTTTTCATACTTATGTGCATTCTTTTATGGAGAAGAATATAGATAAAAAGATATTACAAAAGAAGTGCTTCAGCGAATGACCATGTACTCTAGTGCATGTGAAAGCTTTAATATAAGTAGGAGATCATGTTCGTTCCCACTTGTATATCAAGATGTCATTGTCTACCTCCCTTCTACTTTTTGATAATCTTGAAGAGATCACATGGTTGCTTATATCTGACTGGGAAATATTATATGAGCACATTTCAAGGTAAGACTGAGATAATGTATGTGCATCATGCACGACATGTAAAATATACATCGTTGAAATAAGAAGTTTAAAATATTTGTTGTCCTTAATCTTGGAAGAACGGCTAGATTATTCAAAATTCATTTTTAAATCACTCTGTGTGTGTATGTGTGTGATATAATTTGCTTTCTCTTGGGCTTTTTTTTTTTTTTTTTTTGTGACAAATGAAATGTTGAAGTTTTTATCACGTGGAAAAATGATAGTATTCAAACATTTTTCCATGAACTTGGTACTTTTCATAAGAATACTGAGGAGATTCACAATCTTATAATTTCTTGATGATAAATAATGAAACAAATATATAAAATATGAAGATCATATGGGGCCTTTAATTAATTTGTGTCCTTTCAATTTCAATTTCGATTCGGTGATAATACCCATCTCCTCATCTCATCAATACATCTTCAAGGGAGGATGCGTCTAGATATTTTTAGGAAAAAAGAGGGAGATAATCTCAAATTCTTATTCTCTTCCTACAAATTTTCAACACATACACACTAAGGACCATTGTAGATTCTCTCCTTTTGTCACCACCAGAATCATTTTTGGCAAACAATAGAGGATTACCTACAAATTAACAACATATATTAGGATATGCAGACAATAAGCCTTGGGAATCTAAGATTCAATCATATATTCATGACGTTGGGTTTTATCAAATTCATCATTGACCGATTAGCTAAGCCCAAGTTCAATTAAGGAAGTACCATATATTATATAAATAATATGATGTTTGGGATCATTAGAAGGTTTAAAATTGTCAATTGGAATAACAAACATTTAGATGGAATGGTTGTAGGCTGTTCTAGGTTAACAAATAGTCCGGTATTTGAATAATTGGTATGCTACCTCGATATTTGTTTCATACTTGAAAGTAGTATTAAAATTACTCTCATTACTGTGGGTTTACATTCTCTTGAACTATTTGGAATAGCTTTTGTTGATCTAACGGTGTAAGCCTCTGTTAGATTACTTGAGATCTTAAGTTCGAGTCTTATATGAGACATTTGTGTCAAGAGGAAAAGCTGTGAACCCCGAAACTTGAGTAGTCGGTTACTTGAATTAACTTTGTTTCTCTGTAAGATTTAAACAAGTTGTCAGAAATTGACTTTTTAAAATATTATTCAAGTAAGTTTTTGTCAAATTGATTTTTTTTATAAAAATCTAAGGAGTTGATACTTATACTTTTATTTAATTTTGATTTTGATATTTGTGTATATTTTCCTCCTTATTAAATACTTTAAGTTTATTTTTTTAGCACTGTTAGCTTCTATACAAAGACTAACAATGCTAATATAACAAAGTTAAAGGAACTAATGGTAGTAATTAAGCAAAATTAATGATTTAATCAAGAGATAAAAATACACAAGTACCAAAATTAAAATTGAATAAACGTATTGGTATCAACATATATGTTTTCCCTAAAAATCTATCTAAACATAGATTACATTACTATGTTTGACTTTTACACCGTCTTATTATAGTTTACGAAAGTTGAGATAAAACTCATTTTTACATTTTAATTAAATAAACCCCATAAAAGCCTCATATATTTAGATAATATCAGAGTAATCTAACCCGGATCGGCCTAGACGAGTCAGCCAAGAACTCACTGACCCGGCCTCAGTACTAGTCTGAGTCAAGTAATAACTGGAGGATCCAGCAACCAGAGACTACCTATGTTCAACCTGGTAACCCGACGGATTGCTGAGTTGACCCAGTTTAGTTTTTATAAGAAAACGGTTTTAATTTTTTTATGGATATGAATTGTAGGAATCAATATTGGTTTAGTTAATGATGATTTTGGTATTAATAACTATTAGATTAATTATTTATTTTGATATTTTACTAAGAAGTATATTTAATGATTAATTTTTATGGTGACATTGGATGGTTGATTGTTACTTTAATATCGATATGTCAAATTTTGAATAAATATATGATTATTTTGTTAGTGATTCAATGAATTGAATTAGTATTTAAGGTAAAAATTATTTAATATCAATATGATATGATGTCAATTTGACAAACCAATTGTGAAGAATATATGATACTATAATTATTTTTTTATAGTGATTCAAAGTAATGAAATGAAATATATTGTTTAGAAATTTAGAAAGTGTTATGAGATTTTAAGTATTTTTTTTTATTTCTCACCATGATGGCCTTTTGAATTGACTACGGGCTAACCCACTAACCCTTAACCCACTGTATTAATCAAGTAAGTGACTGGTCGGATTTGATTACCTTGGATAATATAACCCTTTATCCAGAAATAGTAAAACGGCCATTTGGGAACTATTGAGAGAGGAGACTAAGCATAGTCAGAACCATCTCTCCCCCACTCTCTCTCTCTGAGCATAAGGGACTTGCTCTGTAACATAAACGAAATCTGGATTGCGACTTCATTTCGTGTTAGTTGGTAAATTACTTCATTAGATTCAAAGGCAGGAATTATCTTTTATTACTTGAAAACATATATATATATACTATATATACACACACACATAATTTTGGCAATAACGTGTATATGAAGATGCCCCGCTAGTTATGGTCACTTTACATATAGTTTGTGTGTGTGTGTGTGTGTGTGTGTGTGTGTGTGTGTGATCTTAACCACGAGGACACAAACTATATAGAATTTCTTTTTTAAACCTTTATCACAATTCCTCTGGATTCTACAAGTTCTGTTAATTAAACTAATTAATCGATTAGTTTTATTGTTTCTTTTTCTATCAATTTAGGAATCAAAGTGATGATGGATCTGTCATGGCCTTGAGATATAAAGAAAGAAATTAAAGAGAAGAAAGAATAGGATTTCTTCCATTCAATACCACAATTTTTTGAACCCTCACCAGATAAAGACGTATCTGAAATGCACGCACACAGTCTTAACTTCAATTTTTATTCACTTATTATATGCCTGCATATTTGTTTTACCTTTCGGTATCTGGGATTTGTTTATTAGAATCATTTCGGTATCTGATGTCAATGACATGAAGAATCCAATTCCACCTTTTTCAATCCCCTCACCAGATATGCTACTTCCTTTCCAAAATATATAAATGATTTTTCAATCACCTCAACATAATTAAAAAGAATTAAAGAGGAATGGTTAAGTAATGTAATTGAAGAAAAAAATCAATTTTGCCTTTATTCAAGTCTATCTCACCTCTCTTCTTTTTCTTGATGTCCATGTATATTACCAATAAATGAGGATAAAATTGAAAAATAGTAATTAATAATATTTTAGATGACTTATGTTATGGAATAAAAACTTCTTAAAAATGTCTTATACTTTGAACCAATTGGTACTTGGGAGTGTGTATTCTTGTCCAGATAATCTTTCGTCAGTATTATCACTCATTTGTAATAAAAAAAAAGGATTATCACTCATTATAGTAGTGTTATGTATATTACGTGATATCAAGATGATACAAAGTCCGAAAAAAAAAAACACCATCAATATTTGCACAACACAACACTATTTTCCCTTTGGGAAAAAAAATTATTTTCCCGCATTTTAAGGAAAAAAAATTAAAAAGGGTGTGAGGCGTGACATAAAAAATCGGGTGGTTTACTATTAAAAAGTTGCAATCAGGATTTCAAAATAAATTAATGAGAAAAACGTGGCCTTTTATCCATTCTTGCAAATAAAAACTTTTAGTAGAAGTCGCAGAAAAATCCTTCGTTGTAAAATTTGTCATCCAAATATCTAAAGACTCAGTTTTGGAAGGGTAAAACTCTTACTTTATCTGTGTCTGTGCGCAACATATCAAGATATCATCTTTAACAAAAAGCAAATATATTTATTTTATAAAAAGTTGAACATAAGTTGCACTCAGCAGAAAAAACATTGCATTTGGTATAAATATGTTACATCTAAGTTCGAACAAATTTGAAATTTCGGATACCTTTAAAGAATAAATTTTGTAATGTGAGATTTTTTGTTTTATTTAACCATCAGTATCCGGCGCCACTAGCAACCAACTAATCCAATTCACAGGAATGTAAGCCCACAATGGGGGAACCTCGCTACCCCTAAGTGATTATTGCCGCTACCCAGGGCTCAAACTCGAGTCACTGGTTATGCTGGAACAACCTAAAAACATGCGTATAAACATGCAGTAGATACCAAAAAAGATAAGAGAATGATTCGCTTCATCTTCTATCCAAAATAATTACCCATAAAAAAAATCATGTTTGTTCTGGTTAAGTTTTCGCCATCACAAGCTCTCTTGTTAACTTGCAAAAGAGCGATTGATTAATGATCCTAATCTTGAAGGAAGAAGATAAGGACAAAGAAAATATAGCAATGAACTGTACACACCATCAGTGCAAGGGAGCTGTAGAATGCCATATTCAAACTCAATACCCAAGCCAACATTCTAACATCTAACAAAGCTATTATGTACCACCAAACAAGTCTCTATATATGTGTATGTATATATGCATGTATACGTATATATGTATATAAACCATGCCACCATCCTTGCTCCATCTCTTGGCTTGGATGTGATCTCCAGGACTCATCACAACTTGTAAAGAAAACTCAGAAGAAAGCAAAAAATTTCCTGTACTGTCACTTGGATCGTCAATTCCCTGAAGCTGCATCACCACCACCACCACCTTCTATTTCCTCTGGTTCCTTCTCTCATTTGACCTGTTCTCTGGGTTGACACTCTTTTCTGTGTCAGAAGTCTCCATGCTTCCTGCCTGGCTCTTTCGCCGTCTTCTATCCTAAAATGTCACCAAATCATGTGTGAATTTCAAAGAGGATAAGTATATTTGATTTGAAATGATCTCGAGATGGTTGTTTCATTTCTCTAAGAAAAAATGGTAGTATTAATATTTTAGCATGCCTAGAATTGTGAAGGGCCAGATCAGAAATATAAGCTATGGGTATTATTTCCTTGGAGAGAGCTACTCTGCTAAACCTTGGGAGGCAGGAAGTGAAACTGGATGCTTGTTTTGGACACAATGAAAATAAAATTGAAGATAGATTAAGAAAAAGGTGATTTTGAGAATGTAACATTCTCATCATCCCTACTTCAAAAAAGAAACAAAAAATATATGGAAATTTTTGAGTGAAAATTATTGATACATAATAGACTAAGTATGAGAGAGAGAGGGGAAAGTAAAATCCTAATATGGATCCCTTAAGCCAAATGAGCAAACCCATATTTACTTCAATTACAGTTTATGCCGCAAGTAATTTTTTTCTGTTGTTGCGATAAACCAGATATGGTAGTAAAAAAAACAAAACAGCACACACAACTCCAAACTTTGTGATCTGAAAAAAGATCATAACCAGAAGTCGAACCTCTCGAGGGATAGGGTATTCTTCTGATTCAAGCATGCGAACAACTTGGCTCATCTTAGGCCTTTTGGCAGCATCTGGGTCAACACACCTAAGTGAAGTCAAAAGGACTCGCTTAAGGGCACTTGTCGATGGGCGAGTCTCGAGTTTTGGGTCCACCACCTCTTCTGAACGCCTATTCCCTACCATCATCTTGAGCCAGTCAACCAAATTTACCTGCAAGAATCATTCAATAATGTTAAGGATAGTATTCATTAATCCAAACAATATGATATCATGTTCCTTGCATGTGATTTATTTCATTCCAAGTAACACTCATAAAATGGCCATTGTGTACCTCATCTACCGGTCGGCCATAATCAACAGGGTCTCTTCCAGTAATGGCCTCAAGGAGCAACACGCCAAAGCTATAAACATCACTCTTCTCATTTAGTAAGCCAGAATTGGCATATTCTGGAGCCACATATCTGAAAATGCAATGCAAACATTAAGAGAAAGAGAAGACGGTTAGGAAACCACAGACTACCATAAAGAAATATGCAATTCTTTCTCATAAGTGCAGTCTGCACAGCCATGTTTTAGATTTAGTGCTTGTTTGGATTACCAATGGAGAATAGTTCTGCACTTTACAATGTAAATATCTTAGAATAGTTTTGTCTCGTAGAGCGCAGGTAATTAAAAAAAAAAAAAAAGTGCTCCCAGGCTCCCCCTTATATTTGATCATAAGCTTTAGAAAAGATGAAAATTAACGTAAGGTTCCCCCTTAGATTTGATCATAAGCATTAGATTGCCACAAAAATGAAAGTTAACACAAAAGTTTAGCTATATAGTTTTATAATTTGCACCACAGGGGAAACAAGGAAACAAAACAAGTTTAATTCACTGCACCACCCTTAACAATTGCAAGGAAAAAAAATACAGGCTTCAAACAAAAAGGCCAAGAAGTCTTAAAATAGTAAATATTTAATTGAATTGCATTAAACAGAAAAACAGCTTACCCAAAAGTACCCATTACTCGAGTTGTGATATGACTTTTCCCAGAACCCATCAACTTAGCTAGCCCAAAGTCAGATATTTTGGCATTGAAGTCGTCATCGATCAGAATATTGCTTGACTTAATATCGCGATGTACAACCTTTGGATCAATAGCCTCATGCAAGTAAGCCAGCCTGATACATGTAATTACATATCAGAGAAAGTTAATCAGGGAATGTGGTAAATTAGATACGGAACAAATGAACAAACCCTTTAGCCGTCCCGAGGAGAATTTTCATCCGAGCTTCCCAAGTAAGATACCCATGCTTCTGCATCCCTCCATGTAGCCAT
Organism: Mimosa bimucronata; assembly: GCA_037074515.1. Taxonomy (NCBI): domain Eukaryota; kingdom Viridiplantae; phylum Streptophyta; class Magnoliopsida; order Fabales; family Fabaceae; genus Mimosa; species Mimosa bimucronata. The sequence goes on from CM073444.1 coordinate 36,109,058, forward strand.
TGTTCTAAATTGCCATTGTTAACATACTCATAAACCAACAACCTGAAATTCACAGTGCTTTCATCATGAATGACATGAACTGAAATAACAGAAACTGGCAATCAGAGATTAGAATGTACATGAAACTTCAACATAAAACAAACCAAAGCAAGTAACAAAATTTTCCAATAACACCAATTGAGGGTCAACCTTATCTTAAGCCTATAGGATAGTGTTAATCAAATAGAACTCAGATGGAGATGAAATCAGAGGGGGAAACAGCCAAATACACTGAAATGCAAGAACCGGTTATAATCTTCCCATCTTGGTTTCAAAACCTTTACCTGTGAGTGCCTTCAATGCAGTATCCAAGAAGTCGAACCAAGTTCTTATGCCGCACATGACCAATAGCCTCAACTTCCACCCTGAATTCCTTTTCAGCCTGTCCTCTGCAAGATTCACATAAACACTTATTAGACAAATTTGTTGAATATGCAGACATCAAACTTTAAAATGAAAAGACTGCAAAAACTGAATAAAACTTCTGTCAACATACACATTATTGAGGATCTTCTTAACAGCCACAGGATTCCCATTGATTAGCTGGCCTCGATAAACGACTCCATAACCGCCTTCTCCAATCACATTGTCCCTTGAAAACCTGTTTGTTGCAAGTTCTAGGTCCCTTAATGTGAACCAGTGACCCCAGCCGAGTTGAGAGAATTCAGGCAAACCAGACAAGGGGCTGTATGAAGAATTAGTCTTAGAGCCGCTGTCATCGCCTGATTGAGAGCCAACGCCATCCTTCTCTAAATGATTAAATGAGCCTGACTGGCTATTATCGAGATTATCCCCATTCTTCATTTGGATTAAAGCCTTTGCAGACTCCTTGTCACTAAATTTGTCAGTCAAGCTCACAAAAGAATCATTATGCACATGATTATTTGCAGAAACTTGATCAACTCTAATCTCCTTGATCTCTTCTGAAACTGATGATATATGGCTGAAGGGAAGCATGCTGCTGTTGATTTTTCTGGATTTCTTTCGCTTTGTGAGACATATTGATAGAACCACAAGAATGATTATAATGAACAACCCAACAGCCGTTGCCATCAATTCCCACGCTTTTAAACCAAAAACAGAAGTTTTCTGGGATAACCCAGAATTCAGACCAGATGCCATTTTGCTGATTACAAATATCTGCATTAATCGATGTCAAAATCTGAGAAGGCACTTTAATGCATGAAGCAAATCAAGTAGCAAAATTTCGAATTTGTAAGACAAGAGTTATGGTTCCAGTACCAAACTCTTGGGCCAAATTTCTGACCCTTTCAACCATGCTTCTTGAACGAAATCTAAAAGGTAAACAGTCCAGAATTCCAGAAAGAAGTTGAATCGTCAACTATTTGATTTCACAATTCCTTCTCCATAAACAGGAGTGAGAAAGAATAGACGTTTGACCCTAATTTTCAAATCCCAGACCAATCCAGCACATATGACTCATGAACCAGAACGTGCAAAAAAAAAAAAAACTTCAACAATTTGATTTCAATTATTCCATAAAGACTGAAATCACAGATTCCCAACAGCGCACAATTGTAAGAAAACATTTGAAAACCAAAAATGCAACTCTGAAAACCCCATTCACTTTGTAAATGAGCAAAAACAAAAAAAAAAACATTGTAAGAAAATCTGTTTGCTCAATTTGACTTTGTTTCATCTCTCTGGGACTTCCCATCTAGTAAGAATGAATGAATGAAGCGATCATTACAGAAAGAACATTTACTGAAAGTTTCCAAATCAATACCTGAAGCACACGACTCTATTCCTTCACAGACTTGCTACTAGATCTCTGAAGCCCCAAAAGTCATCTACCATGTGAAGCCATTTACGCGTACCCAATTCAACCCCATTGTCATATTCTTCCTTCCAATGCAATAAACCTTTATGGGTTTTCTCAAAATCTAAGAAAAATGGGTCCTTGAATTGAATCAGAAATATAGGGATACGGACCCTGCTGAAAAGCTGAATGGAAGTGAAGAAAAGAGAAAACAATGGGCACATGAAATTCTAGGGAGAAGAATAAGCAATGGTGAGGCTTTTAAGAGGAAGAAGAAATGGAATTATCAGGAGTAGGTGATGAGAAGCGACATGGTTCTTCTTCACATTACATACAGTAAAAGAGACGCATAAAAATGGAAGCTTTTGTTTTTTTTTTTTCCTGCGCCGTTTCTTCAAATTTGTTCTCTTTCTCTCTCATCTCTCATTTGGCCGAAATTTCTTTTGTTCTGCTTCTGTTTCCGCGCCTACTCACTGTCACTGTGTATCTGTATTTTATTGTTTTTATTATACGTGTTGTTCATACTGTACCAGAAGGTGACAGATAATGAAGAGGCCTAAGTCACCTTCTCTATTGATGTGTTTATCTGAATTTCATACATTAAGCAAAGCTAACCATCAACGTTACTGATTAGGAAAAAGTAAATTGTGGTCATTAATCATTATTACCTTGGACAGGTGATGTGGTGTAATCTAGAATAAATGCTGAAGTGAATGATGCTACCATAGTGTAAGGAAAAAATCTGAGAGATTAACTGAACGTAGTGAGGGTAATTTCGTAATTGGCATATGATAGATTAACTAGGTTATAAAGTGAGTGAATTTAGTTTTAGAAAAAAAGATTTACTTCTAATACCAGCTTAATAAAGAAAATACACACACACACACACAAATGTACCATAAGTCATAATTACATAAAGTCACTCCATATTAGTTGGTTATTCAAATTTATGATAATATATTGTAAAAAGGCCGGTGTATGTTTGGGTAACCAAAAGGTTATAGAAAAATAGGTGAAAACAAAAAGGGAAAATTCTAAATAAATACCCCCTCGAATATCAAAAGGATAAAAATGTACCTCTAATATACAAAAAGACATAAAAGGGATCATTCACAATTTGGGATAAACAATTTTAAGGCAAAAAGACCAAAATACCCCTGTCTCCATTAACCACTCAGGTTAACCATTAACCACTCTCGTATAGCAATTACCCACTCTAGTATAGCCATTAACCACTTCGCTGATTCATTAGTTAGGTTTGTTTTTGTGAAAGTTGTTAACGACTCTAGTATAGCGATTAATCACTCCTGTATAGCCATTAACTACTTCACTTATTCATTAGTTGACCTCAAATACTCTTATATTTGTGAAAGTCGTTAACAACTCTATTATAGCAATTAACCACTTCACTTTGAAAGTGAACTGAGACAGGGGCATTTTGGTCTTTTTGCCTTAAAATTGTTTATCCCAAATTGGGAACGATCTCTTTTATGTCTTTTTGTATATTTGAGGTACTTTTTTGCCCTTTTAATATTCGAGGGGTATTTATTTAGAATTTTCCCAAACAAAAAGCATCACGAAATACTTACATATTTAAGTTGTGTTGTCAACTAGTATAGTTTACTAATGTAATCATTAATAATGACTTAGGTATGATATTGTCAACGGCAAGTTGGCAAGTCATCTTTTATCATTTGAGGTTTCCGAGTCGAGGAGAAATGTTCAAACTTCAAAGCCAAAAAAAAAAAAAAAAAATCAAAGCCTCCAAATTTCAATGAGTACCATAATAATTATAATAGGGAAAATGACAGAAAAAGACCCTCGAATTACATAAAGGACAGTTCAGTACAACGAATTTCGAAAAGGACAGTTCAGTACAAATGACTGAACTGTCCAAACCCAAATTTAAAGGAAATGTCCAAAATGCCCTTTGCTACAACTAAGTTGGGAATCCCTTAAGCGAAGTTGGGAATTCCTTAAGGGAAGTTGGGAATCCCTTAAGGGAAGTTGGGAAGGCTTATACGAAGTTGGGAATCCCTTAAACGAAGTTGGGAATCCCTTGTGGGAAGTTGGGAATCCCAACTTCCCATAAGCCTTCCCAACTTCCTTTAAGGGATTCCCAACTTCCCTTAAGGAATTCCCAACTTCGCTTAAGGGATTCCCAACTTAGTTGTAGCAAAGGGCATTTTGGACATTTCCTTTAAATTTGGGTTTGGACAATTCAGTCATTTGTACTGAACTGTCCTTTTCAAAATTCATTGTACTGAACTGTCATTTGTGTAATTCGAGGGTCTTTTTCTGTCATTTTCCCATAATAATATAGTATAATTTAAGACTTTGTGAATTCAAGTTTTATTTACAACCAATTTTGTTCAAAATGGACTAAATCCTGTACATGCAGTTGCAGTAATAAGAGCATAATTATATGGATTATAGTTTCTCAACTAGACAATAACATTTAAAATCGAATAAAATATAAACCCTTGTTGAACATAAGGTGATTTTTCATTAAAAGAACAGTTTGAAAGAAAAATGGTTAAAATGTGTTTTTTAGAGGAACTAACATATATTTTTTTACAAATAATTAGTTTAAACTCAAGGGCAGTACTTGAGCCAAAAAAGAAAAAGGAAACTCGGGGCGGTAAGGAAATTTACTCCTTGAGGAAGGAAGAAAGGTTTCCATACTGGTACAGCTGTTCGAAAAAGCTAAAAACGGCAGGGTGGAGCAAAATACGCAAATTAGTTAGGGGTTTCCACGTGATCAGTAAAAACTCACATGATATTGTACGGACTTTGGATCATCTCCTCTGCATTTTTCATCCTAAAATTACATGATTTTGAGGTCAAAATTTTTGTATTTGATTTCATCATTAGATTCTACATAAAATTAATGACATTTTGATATCTTATGGACCAAAAATTGTTCTATTTTCAATTTTACGTGATTTTTCAAAGATTTAATGCTTAAAATTCTGTATCTGAATCATCAGCGCCGGTGGCAAAGGTTTTTTTCAAGTTAGAACATTAAATCTCTTTGAAAAATCACATGAAATTGAAAACTGTACCATTTTTCATCCATAAGATATCAAAATGTCACTAATTTTATGTAGAATTTAATGATCAAATCGAACACAAAAAATTTGTCCCCAAAACTATATGATTTTAGGGTAGAGGACGGAAGAAAACCGGAATGGCAGAGGAGATGATCAAGTTTGACATTGGACCTACTCTTAATCTCCATACCGAATTACCAATGTAGTGTGAAAAAAAATATTACTCCTCTTATTCTATTTATAGGGTAGAAAGAGGACGTTTTATTTGATACTCATATGATCCTATTTATAGGGCAGAGAGAGGATGTTATATTTGGTCCTATTTATAGGGTATGTCATTACATTTTATATGTGAATGTTCTATTTAGCCATTTATTTATTATGTGTTGACTTTATTTTCATGTAATGTAGTGGATATTAAAAATGGGTAAAGTTGGAAAGTTGTCTGATTTTAAGGTAAAATTGATGGAGTTTAAGGTTTTCCTTGATCTGTGTGAAGTATGTTGGAAGTGCCTTATAAATAGAACCAGAGGAGTACTATTTATAAGTAATGCCATTACATTTTATGTGTGAATGTACTATTTAACCCTCCATTTATTATGTGTTAACTTTATTTTCATGTGAGGTAATAGCAATGGATATTAAATAGAGATAAAATTGGAAAGTTGTCAAATATCAATGCTAAATTAATGGGGTTTAATGTTTTTTTTTTCTGTATGAAATATGTTGAAAGTACTTTATAAATAAGATCAGAGGAGTAATTGGTTGCTTCTACATCAAAAATAAGTATATACTCTTTTCAGAATTAAATATAAGATCAAGTTCACTTTTTTCGAAAGAATAATGGAACCAAATAAATCACTTTAAAGTATTTATCTTTGACACTTTTTTAAACCTAAATTACTCATACACTAACGTATAATCTAGTTACGTGTAACTTATGTTAAAATTTAGTGATCTTATTTGTTTTCATAATCTCTAAAAAAGGTCAATTTTATATTATATTTATGGTTGAAAGGAGTATATACCATGTAGTGATGACTTGAAAATATTAAAAATTGAAATTATTTTTTAAATAAAAAAGGAGGAACCATGTTAAGGATTTTTTTGACCTGATAATATGATAAGATAACAAATAATTTCTAACATACATAAACAATAAACAACACATAATTCATCATTTTCAACTTAGTTCCAACATCAAATATCCAACATTCATAAACAAACACTCATAATCCAACATATTCTAAATTAGATTATTTTTTTAATACATTTAATCAAACTTCAAAGTTCCAAGTCTAACTACTTCTAACATGAATGAATAATAATATCAAAGTTCCAAATTCCAACTTGTAACATCCAAAAGTAAAATAAAAAAAAATAGATTTCTTTGAACTGGCGGGTATGGGCGGCCTGTGGGGCTGCCCGTACCCGTACCGTGTAAGATAAATGGGTATGAGCATGTGCCCGCCCGTTACGGGCTCTTAACCAGCAGACCATAAATGGGGAAATTGCGGGTGGCCACGGGCGGTTTCCGCCGGTATGGGTTGGCTTACTCAGGCCTAGTTACCGGGAAATCACAAATAATGTGCCTCGTCTTGAATTTAGGGGGAAAAAATGCACATTGTATACCCCAAAAAGTTTCCTCTTGTTTCCAAGAGTTGCGTTGCTTTTCTCAGGCCTAGGAGACAAGCCCATTCCCGAAGGTCCATCTTGAGAAGCAATGTGACTGCTCCGAGCCCAGCTGTTAAACGCCCATCTCGGATCAGGCGACGCAACGTTACAGAAAGCCCAAGACCAAGCAACAGATTCATTTTAAGGCACAGGACACGCGGCTGCTAAACAGAAGAGTGAGGATCAGAAACAGGGAGATCCAACATTTGAAGGAGAACTCCAGGAAGACTAAGCCAAGGGAACTCGATAACGGGAAGAAAGTATAGAGAAAAAGTATGAACCACCTTCCCACGTTCGTAGCAACTGCTTTTCGGATGGAGAGATCAATAAAAGAGGGACGGGCAGAGCAGAAAGACTACCTGAACTCTCCTAAAGAAAACAATCACTCTCTAGAACTTAGAAGCGATTTTGTTTGCGAAAGTTCTTACTATTGTAATTCTCGTTTTTAGTCTTGTTTTAGTCAATATTTCCTTGTATTCATCCTGTTATTTCCATTATTGTCAGCCATTGTATCGTCCTAGCATTCGTTATCAAATTGCTAGTGACTTGTTGTATTTTAATTCCTATAATCCATTAAAGAAAAGTAAAAACAATATAAAATATCTTTAATTTCATTGTTGTCCATTTTTTTTTTGACCTCCACGCACATAACGTACTTCAACTATCAAAAAGTCAACTATCAAAAAGTTACGGGACCATGAAACGATGTCAAATGTGTTCTTTTTTTTTTTTTTTATCAACATGTCAAATGTGTTCTTCATGAGCTATTGATTGGACAAAAATTATTAAATACACAAATTTTGCTTTGCGTTAACCAAGATTGAGTTAAAACATGAGGTCAAGTTTGAAGTTTGATGGTTTACATGGCTATCTTGTCCACATTTGTGTCAAACTACCAAAAACACTAAAATACACACTATAATAATTAAGAAAATTGCTGTTCAAAAAAATTAAGAAAATTAATTAAATAGTTACTTGTATAAAATATGTGTTGATTTTTCTATATTAATTATTATTTACATTGGCACATCATTTGTTATAAATCTATATAGGAGTATTATATTTACAAGGATAATTTTGAAAAATAGTTATGAACTTGAAAGATAAAATTGATTAAAATGTTATGTTTAAAACTAATGTTAGTTCTTAGCTAGGCTTTTATATTTAAGGCTAAAGTGAGTAATATATACTACACTAGGTTCCTCAAATTAGTTCCAGAAAATGAAATTACATAAAAAAAGATCACCTAAATTTGTTAAAGACAAAAAAAATACATAAAACTGTTACTATTTTTTCTAAAACACCTATAAGAAAGCATGAATAGAAAGAAGGTACAATCGAAAGACATAATTCAGTAAAAATGGAAATAAAAAACGCATTAAATTAGTATGTATACAACTCTTAAATGTAATTTATAAAAAGCTAGATCTTAATTTGAACTCGTTGGTCAAAGTCACGTAACTTCTTTTATTGTTATTATTATTAAAAAGAAGGAAAACAGAGGGGCATTTTTTCTTTATACTTAATCAGATGATATATAAAACAAAAGAAATTAAGAAAGCTTATAGAATAAGGTCAAATGTATTAACAGGGTTGAGATTCAACGTGTATATGAAAATAATATATTATTTTTCTTATAGAGTGACTAGAAAAAAAATAATTGGAGTGCTGAATGTGCATTTTTTTGCAGAGTGCCTGTAAGATTAGAATGGACATGATCATTCAGTATGTCTCACTAATATACAATGATAATGATACGTTTCAAGGAGACATCAGATATTGAAGCTATCTGAATAATCTAGTGCATCATCAATCTTCGACAATGTAAAAAAAACACAGAGAGAGAGAGAGAGAGTGGACAGCCTATTTGAATTAACTTTTAGACAATAACTTATGAAAAAAAAAGTTGTAAAAGTGTTTTTTATATCAAAGTGTAAAATGATTTTAGATAATAGCTTTTGAAAAAGTAGAAAAAAATTAGTTTCTTGCAATACTTAGGTTTGTACCTCCAAACTTAAGTTTTGAGACTAAGGGCCTGTTTAGATTAGCTTATGGAGAATAGCTTCTAAAAAAATGCTGAAAAAATGCTTTTAGAAAATAGATTATGGGGAATAACTTTTGAGATTATAGAAAAAAAAGAATAGCTTCTGAAAAAACCTAGGTTTTCTATCCCAAACATAGGTTTTCAAGCAAAAAAAAAACTATTTTGGAAAAGTTGTGAGTGTATGTCTAGCTTAACTAAAACATATAGGTTTTGACAGGTAAAAGATATTCTGAAAAAGTTGAGGGTGTTTGTTTACCTTGATTTTGAAACCTAAGTTTGACAAAAAAAATTGCATTTTTAGGGGTTGCCAAACAGACACTAAAAATGTACTCCGAAAAAAATTATGATTGTTTGTGTGACTTTACGAAAATCAAGGTTTTCACAGTTAAAAGTTATTCTAAACAAATTTAGGGTATTTGCCTACTCTAATTTTGAAACTAAAATTTTAGTCCGGAGGAATGGGTCTAAAAAGCATTGCCAAACAACCATGGAGTGTGGCTTACTTTTACCCATTTGAAGGTATTGACCCAAAACATTGTAACAATGTATTGTAATTTTAATATTAACCTTTCTTATGAAAATTGTCTGATCATATCCAGACCAAATGATCTTGTGAAATTGGAAACCACGTAAGTGCGGTTTAATGGCTCCTCATCCCTTAACAAGTGGTTAAGAGTTCGAATCATACCCTTGGTCATAGAGAACACTTCATGTTCGGCCGTTTAATTACCCTTAGTGGAGGACCAGCGGTGAGGGCATTAGTTACTGCTATTGACGGTGGATGCCCTGAGTTTATAAAAATAAACGATGTTGTGAAATTAGTACTCCCTCCATCCTATAATATAAGGTACTTTTTTTAATGACTTTGTCCCAAAATATAAGTCTTATTTGACTTTATTAAGTACTAAATACGTTTTTCCCCATTTTACTCAAGTATTAATTTCTCACACATATTCTTTTTCATTTTCTTTTTATAATTATCCCATCTCTCACTCATTCATAAATAAAAGTACTTTTGGGGGAAAATGTATATTTTCTACACATTTATTATTTTAAACTAAATTTAATTTATTTTTTAGGAAACCGTAATTTTGTTAAAAAGACCTTATAGTTTTTACGGAGGGGGTATATCTTTAATTTTGATAATGGAAAATAGGGTGTGGCGGGAAAAAAGGAAATATGGGGAGAAACAAACAACGATAAGATGATCATTAATAATTAATTAATTAAGATGACACGGAAATGGAGGATACTCAGGCAAATATGTATATGTAATTATATATATTTTTCTGTTTGGCAATGTATATGTAATTAAATATACAGAATTGAACATAGAGATGGTTGGAATTATATGTTTGAAATTATTAGACAGTAATTAATTATGTTGAAGTCATGTTGTGTATTATTTTTAATAACAATGGCTGATATCTCCGGCCGGTGTCATATCACCCCTCCTTCCTTGCTCCTTCATCACAAATTTGTGTCATCAAACTACCCAAATAGTCTGTTCGTTAGTGTATCTCATTCTTTTATGTTTCATATAAAATTTGAGGAAATTTATTTATTAAAATTGGCTAAAGCATACGTTTTTGTTGTCTTTTTATTTTACACAATGTTTTATTTTAACACCTTAACTTTAAAAAAGAATGCTTTCAGTCATTTAACCCTAATATCAGGTGTTTCAACTGATGACTTCCTATACCAATCATTGTTCTTTTGAAAATTAAAATTAATGCAACATCAATTTAAAAGATATTTTTCTATTTAAAATACTTATATATGCATTTTTTTTCATGACATTAGAGTAAACGGATTAAAAAAAACACCTTTTAAAGTTAAGGAATTAAAATAAAACATTACATAAAGTTAAAAAGGTCAGATGCATATTTTAACCTTAAAAATTGTATTAATAGGAATCACATAAATCAAAGTATTAGTATTCCGGGCAAAGATAATTCATAATATAAAAAAAATATTATGAAAATCTACTAATTCTATAAATTAAATAATAATAATTTTCAGTCAGTAGACTTTCTTTTAATTACTACTAATTTGGTATCCGTCCTAATTTTTAACACAGAACAACTAAATTCTGGTAATTGATTGAGTTGAAGTCTTGAAGAATTGCAGTAATTAAATTGTTCCAAGTCAAAATTGGAGGACTGAAATCGATGAATTATGAAAAGTTTAAGCACCATAAGTAATATTTTCTTGATAAATATATGCTTCTGCATTTCTAGAAATAAATTAACAATCAAATTTATGTTAATAATTATTATATATACATCGATTGACAAAGTGGAAGCAATCATTAGATTAGAAAAGGGAGGGGAAGACACAAATTTTGATTTGGTTTGGAGGAGCTGTTGCTTATGGATCTGGTGTTGGCAGTTGTTGAGACTCCTTTGTCTGCTGAGGTTATGAGGTTCTTTTCATTTTTTTCTTTTTTCTTTCTTTCTTTTTCTTCTTTTAAAAAAAAAAACAGTTCAACATGCCTTCCCTCCCTTGTCACTGGAAGCCCTCATATCACACCCGTAATTATTATCCATCCTCCTCAAATCTGATTCACATATTATAATTATTAATTTAGTCCTATATTTAACAAAACAATTTTTTAGCATTATCTGAAACGCCACGCCATTTATTTATTTATTTGTGATATGTCTAATTAAAATGTAGCAAATCATATTATTTAATCCAACATAAAAACTCACATGATATTTGATAAATTGGTTCCACCATTTTCTCTTCATAAAATTATCATCCCTCTCTTCAATTAATTTTCTCTCCTACATTAAGTAGTGTGATTTAGAGTATTCCAATTGGACAGATCATATATTATCTGACACTTCGAGTTTATACCATAATTACTCATATTTCACCTCAACTAAGAAAATCCTTATTACACATTTTAACACTCTGATAAATTTCTAACTTTTCATCTTTTTTAAAAAATATATATAAATGATCGATTGGGTCAGAATGTTGTTAAATTCAATCTAAAATAGAAATCTACATTTGTAGTCAGCAACTGTTGATCCGATTAGTGAAATAGTTGACTTATAGCAATAAGCTTGTAAGTTCAAACACAAAAACTGTAAGAATACTTATTTGTAGATACTCATCTGATCCATTTATAAGTCACTTTCAACATATTTCACACAGACCAAGGAAAGCCTTAAAACTCATTAACTTTCCACTAAAATCCAACAAATTTACAACTTTACCCATATTAAATATTCACTATACCACATGAAAATAAAGTCAACACATAATAAATGAAGGGTAAACGTGTACATTCATACTCAATATTTAATTATGTGACTTATATATAGGACCAAATAAAACATTCTCTCTCTGCCCTATAAATAGGACCAGAGGAGTATGTCTTAACAAGGTTGTCAAACTCGTGAGTTTAAGTAAACTGGTGAGAAGAATGTAAAATCGGATCGTAAACTTGTAAGGGTTTACCTTTATTAATAAATAAGTGTTTCCAATATATAATTAGATAAGAAATACAAATAATAATAATAATTTGACTTAAATATATTTTAAATATAAATAGTTGATATTAAATATATCAACATTCATACTTTATCTAACTCAATACACAAATTTCTATGAAATTTATATATAAATTCATTGAATATAGTCAAATAAAAATAATAAACATGATATTTATAGCAAGTTATTACGATTTTCTATAAGCTAGAAACATAAAAACGGTAAATTTGGCAGGTAAACTCGTGAGTTTTTACCGAGTTTATAGCCAGTACAAATTTAAGTGACTCGTGACACGTTTTGGTTAGGTAGAGCCGTAAAAACGGTAAAATCGGAGAGTCAATTCGCGAGTTTGACAACAATGTGTCTTAACCTTGGTAAACCATAGAAACCAACCCTTCTAAAGTTTTACCATTTCTAAAAACTGAATATTAAAATGATAAATTAGTTACTTGTTTTGGATTGAGGACAAAAAAGACTATCTCTCTCTCCCTGCTTGCACCTTGCAATTTAATCACTAATTAATTGCTAATTTATGACAAAAACGTAGGTTTTTTTAATTCAAGGGATGATTTGTGTGTTATAATTTTTTAATGCTCATTAAGGAAAGCGTTCATTGGTTAATAAAAGACGTTGACTAGAGAATGCCCCACCACAACGCGGCCTTTTTATTATCATTGCTTGGGTATCGCAAGTTCCTTATCAGAATAATAAATACAAACTCTTTTTTTCTTTAATTAATTAACGCTGTCCCATTGCTTGATTTTTGAAAATAATTGTAACTGTACTAATATAAACATCATGTTTCACATTGTTTTTGAATGTTCAACCTATTGCTTAATTTTCTGCCAATCATAGAATATATTGTCCCTGAGATCTGTCGGTGGGTTCTATTTCCTTGTTATGTTCTATATGTACAACTTGGAAACAGGATTAAACAAATCTAATATTCAAACTATTTAAAAACTTATTTTTTTGCTCATATAGTTTAACACTTATGGTGAAGGTATTGTGCCCTACATATTTCGGCCTATATGTGCAGATTAATGCCAGTTAGTTGCATTTTCAATAATAGATATTTTTTTTATTCTCAATTGTTAATTTAATCTATCAATAGTAATAATATCATCACCAATTATTCATGGGTCGTTATCCATCAAAAAATCTACATATGATCTAATTAATATTATTTTTAAATTAAAATTCATAATTTTATGCCACCTATGTATAACTTTCATGAAATTATTCATATCATATAATTATATCTCGTCCATTTTGTCAAAACACTCTCATTCTAATTTATCAATGATTTATTTTAAAAACTCGGTCCCGCAGCTATAAATGAAATAAACACCGTATTTGCATTTGAGATCTGGAAACTTGCATCTGAATATTCTTCAATGGCCAGAATATTCTGAAAATTAAGTCTGAAAAACTTAGTAATTTTTTTTTTTAAATGATAGATACCAACAATATGATAATAACCTATATCGAACATGTGATCTTTTACTTACCAAAAAACTTCATGTCACTAAATAATAAGATTATTAGATCAGCCTTATTTTTTCTTTTACTTTTATTTTCTTTTTTGTTTAGTTTCACCTTATTTCTCTCATTATTCCCGCATAGACATTAGGAAAGCTTTGGCGTGAGACTTTTCTAAATATCTAATTGTTATGAAAAAAAAATCCTAACTAATAGTACCAAATCCTTTTACTAATTCATTTTATAATAAAAAAAGGCTTTCCCACAAAAACAAAAGAGAGAAGGCGCGGCTGGACAGTTAATATTGTTTTAAATATATGACCTATTTGACTAATTATTAAAAGTTACTCCCTCAAGTAAGACTTGTTTAACTAATTTGATTAAATTAAGTATGTTACTTATATTTTTCAATATACTGTATTTTTTCCTGAAACACCCCAATCATCCTCTCTTATTCCATCCCTATCTCTTAACAAAATAAAGGGTTGGTCCTTTACTGATGAGCCCATTATTGACAAGGCCCAAAATCTTCCTAAAATGTTGAGTGAGAACTTCAATACACGAGCCCATATTTAATAACTGTTGCAATTATTAAGTCCAGGATTTTGTTATTTGCTTCTGTTATGCGAATTGGTCCTGTTTGTTTTGTGGTATATTTATCCATCTTCCTATGTGATATATTAGTGGTGGTAATTCGGATCGGGTCTGTCGGACATGCCCTTTTAGACCTTGGTCTTTTGAGGGTTGGACTTTAATTTTGAAGACTTTATAAAGGAATCAGGTTTAACGGGCCGACCCTGTAGGGCCGAGAGTTTCAAAAGGCCAGCCTTATAAGGCCAAGGGCCGGCCTTTTAAACTCGTCACACACACACAGACATTTTGAAAGATAATAACTACAAAATAAAACAATTAAGTAAAGGTAAAAAAATCATAATATCTAATTCCCAATATTTATCATTGTTTAATAATTTCTTAGTGAGTGACTTATTTGCAAATATTGACAATATTTATTAAAACAATTAATTAAAGATAAACATATATTTTGTGTGACTAATTTAAAAGTATGGACATTATTTATCATTGCTTCATAATTTCTTAATGCTTGTTGCTTGTTGGTGTTTGTATTGTAACTTAAAATTGTTATTTGTTTTGATAATAATGATTTTATTGCTTTAATTTTATCTATGAAAAAATATTAAAAAGTAGTATAGAATCATTAATCAGGTCGGGCTTTGAAAAATATGAATATTTGCAATATCCGGCCTTTTCGGGCTGGCCCTCACCTTTAAAGGGCCGACCCTGATTCTTAGCTATAGATATATCTCCGATTCTTGATTTTCATAGTCTGCTGTTTAGTTTACTCGTCGTTATATCTTTCAGGCTATAGAAAAATGTTGAGTATAATATTAATTCACTTTTACCTTTTTAATTTAAGTGAGATAATAGGATGAATATTAAAAATAATTTGAACCATAATCTTGGTGAATTATTTGGATTAAACAAGGGGTTTTGATTCTATTTTAAACATGGATATTTTAGTCTTTTGACAACATTAAAAAATCTATAATCAAACATCTTGCACAATCAACTCGGAAGTAAAGCTTGGCTTCAATTTATAGGTTAACTTTCCAATGCCCATTAGAAACATTTTGGAATACGGAATACATTTTTTTTTTTTTGCCAGCAGGAATACCGAATACGATGTAAAGTAACTTCCTGTAACAAAAAAAATTGAAGGACATATCTTTAATCCAGCTGCAATCCATAATTTTCCGGATCCAAAATCTTCCAGTCTTTCCATTTTCTTCAGCAAATTTTGCCCAATCTGTATGTTTGCATTTTTCATCTACTAGATCAATTTAACTTTCCATTCCCCCTTAGCCACCCTTTGAAGGACTACTCCCATGGGACAACAACTTAAAACACAATATGTGGGTAAATTATGAAGAAATTAACAAGAAGTAAATATAGAATGAAGTATCTAAAATGCACCAAGAGACTTTTAATATTACTTATTCTTCCTATCAGAACCTTATAAATTATAGGGAAAATGATAGAAAAAGACCCTCGAATTAGTAAAAGGACAATTCAGTACAACGAATTTCGGAAATGACGAGTCAGTACAAATCCGTACAGTGACTGAATTGTCCTTTTTGAAATTTAAAGGAAAAGTCCAAAATGCCCCTGGTTCAATTATTATTTTTTTTTTTAATTTTTACCCACTAGCCACCGCCGGCGGGAGGCCACCCCACCACGTGGCGGCGGGGCCCACCACGTGCCACGTGGCAGCACCACACCACGCCACGTGGCGCTCTGTGGGGCTGCCACGTGGCGTGTGTCCCTTTAAAAAAAAGGGACACAAAATGTGAGGGGGTAGGAATCGAACCCACCCCCTCAGCTCTCATGATATATATTACAAAAGTAATATATATACTATATTTCATTCTGTTTCAATATTTTCCCAGAAACGTTCAAGGGATTCCCAACTTCGCCTAAGGGAATCCCAACTTCTGTTAAGGGAATCCCAACATGTACATTACTATTTATCAACTTCCAAAATACTTCACCAACTCTTCCTCCTTGTTCCCAGAAACGTTCAAGGGATTCCCAACTTCGCATAAGGGAATCCCAACTTCTGTTAAGGGATTCCCAACATGTACATTACCATTTACCAACTTCCAAAATACTTCACCAACTCTTCCTCCTTGTTCCCAGAAACGTTCAAGGGATTCTCAACTTCGCATAAGGGAATCCCAACTTCTGTTAAGGGATTCCCAACATGTACATTACTATTTATCAACTTCCAAAATACTTCACCAACTCTTCCTCCTTGTTCCCAGAAACGTTCAAGGGATTCCCAACTTCGCATAAGGGAATCCCAACTTCTGTTAAGGGAATCCCAACATGTACATTACTATTTATCAACTTCCAAAATACTTCACCAACTCTTCCTCCTTGTTCCCAGAAACGTTCAAGGGATTCCCAACTTCGCCTAAGGGAATCCCAACTTCTGTTAAGGGAATCCCAACATGTACATTACTATTTACCAACTTCCAAAATACTTCACCAACTCTTCCTCCTTGTTCCCAGAAACGTTCAAGGGATTCCCAACTTCGCCTAAGGGAATCCCAACTTCTGTTAAGGGAATCCCAACATGTACATTACGATTTATCAACTTCCAAAATATTTCACCAACTCTTCCTCCTTGTTCCCAGAAACGTTCAAGGGATTCCCAACTTCGCATAAGGGAATCCCAACTTCTGGTAACAAGGAGGAAGAGTTGGTGAAGTATTTTGGAAGTTGGTAAATGGTAATGTACATGTTGGGTAAAAATTAAAAAAAAAATAATTGAATCAGGGGCATTTTGGACTTTTCCTTTAAATTTCAAAAAGGACAATTCAGTCACTGTACGGATTTGTACTGACTCGTCATTTCCGAAATTCGTTGTACTGAATTGTCCTTTTGCTAATTCGAGGGTCTTTTTCTGTCATTTTCCCTAAATTATATAACCTCACATTCAACAACTACAAGATCATCGACTCCTATTTTATTATCTTCTATAAATTCTGACCAGCCGGTCTTAAAGGTAATATTAGAACCTTCAATTCCATTCTATTCCCTCCTTTGACATGTCCAATATGATTTGTAAGTCGTTAAGACTTATATCTAATTTGTAAGTCGTTAGGGTCTGTTTGGTTAGGTTTTTTTTAGGGGAGGTAGGGGGAGGGGAGGGTAGAATTGTGGGAAACTCCATTTGGTTGCCAAAATTGAGGGGGAGGGGAGGTACAAAATTTTGTCCTTTTGTGTTCCCCTCCTCCACTCTCTCTTCCCCTCCAAATCGGGGTTTTTTTGGATGGTTGCAAAAAGTTGTCTCTTACTTTGATCAAAATACCAATGACATTTTTTTCTTATTCCATTGCTACCCTCCTAACTAAAGTAGCTTCTTCCTTCTTTTCTTTTCTTTTTTTCCTTTTTCTCCCAACCATAAAACCACTGAACACCGTGCAACTGATTTTTTTTCCGACTTTCCAGTCTCATTCAGACATTCACCCACTGTATGCATTAACCCACTGTGCTCGTATGTGTGTGACAAATATATAAGTTTTGCATTCTTTTCTCTTTATAATTTTATCATATCTTATATAAAAAAAATTGTAAAACATATTTTACCACATATCAATAAGATAATAAGTGTTTTAGATTTAAAAATTAGAAAATAATAATTTTTATATAAATATTATAAAAAGAAGAAAAAGAAATATTACCAAAATTATGAGGGTATATTTGTCACTTTATAATTAACTCCCCTCACCCCCCCTTCTGAACCAAACAAGAAACATCCCTTCTCCTTTCCTCCCCTCCAACCAAACAAAGTTCATAACCTCCCCTACCCTACCCTCACCTCCATTTAATGAACCTCCTCTAAACCCCCCCTAACCTCCCCTAAATTGAACCAAACACAGCCCGAAGGTCTCGGGTGGTGCACAAGGAACAATTACTTTCCCAAGCTCTGTCTCATACTTTTTTAAGAGACTTTCTAATTTATTTTCTTTAAGTTTCCTGTTCTTAAAATCATTAAATATTTGTGTTTGGATTATCAGAACGATCTTATTTGAGAGTTTCTTCACCTCCGATTCCAAACAATCATATACTTGTTGCGCAACCTGTAATCTCTCATCCACGTTTTTTGCCCGAACTTTGGCAGTATTAACTTTATCCTTCAACAAGTTAAGAAACACTTTACTTTCTTTCAAATAAATCTTTTCTTCTTCTATATTCACGTGCCATTCACGAAAGACTTTTGAGAACTAGAGTGATGAGGAGTATATTCACAAAAATGCAGGCAAACTTGAAAGGCATTTGCTGCAACAAAAATAATTAGAGATCTATAAGTAAGAAAGAAAAAGGGAGAATTGCACATAGGTCCCAAGCAAGAGAATTAATTTCAGATAGATCCATTAATAACTTCTTCATTTTTTAACCAAGGCTATTGCAATTGTTAATAGTTGTCATTAACAACTCCTTGGGACCTCTCTGAAATTAATTCTCTTATTTGGGACCTATATGCAATTCTCCAAAAGAGAAATCACACCAAACCAAACCAGAAAAAGAGAGGCACAAACAATCAAATGGACCAAATCAAAACCTTTAAATAAAAGAAAAGAGGGTTAAGGGGGCTAGATGGAAAGAGGACAGACTCTAATACATTAGAGGGAAAAAAATAAAGCAAAAATAAAAGTATCAATTTTGTGTAACAATCATCCCAAAATCTGAAAAAAGTAGGTCTCTTCATTTTTTTTCTTGGTATGATACTGAAAAAAGAGATGGGTAAGAAGCCAGACTATCTTGGCGTTTTGGTACCAAAACGATCGATCATGAGTGGGCATGCTTGGCTGGGCTTATTTACTCAAAATAAGTCCTTATTTTGAGTCAAAATGACTTAAAGTGGAAAAAGCTCAAAAGATGTTTGGCTGGGTTTGGGGAAAAGAAAGACTTATGAAAAATAAGTCCAAATAAGTAAAAGTCATTTTTTTCATCTTATGACTTATAACTTATAAGTCACTTATGGAGGTGGACCCCACAATTTTGACTTATTTTACACATCCAATCACAACTAACCCAAACATACACAATCTGACTTATGGAAAAGGGAAAATTCCAGAAAAAGACCCTCGAATTACATAAAGGACATTTTGATACAACAAAATTTCAAAAGGACAAGTCAGTGCTTTTGACTGATCTGTCTATACCCAAATTTAAAGGAAAAGACTGAATTGTCGTTAGGTTAGTTCTGATGACATGTTCACCCTCACCCAGCCTCTTTTCACAGTCAATTCACCCTCTCTTCACCACTGTGAAAACACTCTCACCCTTGTCATCTGCATTTTCGATTGGCACCCTCATCAGCCTGTGCAACGATTTTCCAGTTTTCCCCTAAATCAAGAGAAGCGAAGACGAAGTGAGAGGAGACATTGAAGCTCGAGTGTTCAGCGATTCCAGTTCGGCGACTCGAAGACCATAAAGGTGGGATTTTTGGAGCTTACTTTGGTAATAAATATAGATATAGGCTCCTTTTCTTCTTCATTCATTCGTTCTAGCATCTCTACCCATCTCTTTAATTAAAAAAAAAGCACTGATGTTTTTGGTTGATGTGAGGTTACTGTCGTGGGTATGCTTGTTATTCAGTGACATCTTTGCATGATTTCTTTACATTTGCGTTTGGGAGATGGATGGAGGGCTTTAATGTGAGAAATTTTTTACTTAAGTAACAATGGCATCAGTTTCGTTGTTTTGTAATGCTTTTTCTGGTTTTGTGGAAGTTGTTCTGTGCTTCATGATGTGTCCTCTAAAAGTTTTGAGGTTAAAATGGTTTGGGTTTCATCTTATCGGCATTGTGTTTGGTCTAACATTGCATTTGCATTTGTGTTTCTTATTTTGTGTGTTATGTTTCTGAGGTTTTCTTACTTATCCTGAATTTGCTGAATGAGGTTTAAGCTAGTTTCTGATTGGTACAGGGAAATTCAAAGGTTTAAATCATTGGGCTTTTAAGTAGTTTCTGGAGGAGTTTTCCTGAGTGTCTCTTATGCTTAAGTGGTTTAATGATACTTGAGAATATTTTGCTTAAACTTTTTGATATAGCTGACATAATCACTAGCTTAAAGTATACCTATAAGAGGAAAACGAAAGGGACAAAAGCACAAGCTATCTTTTGTAAAGTCAAATTTTGGTTAGAATGAGGGAAGCCTATTTTGTAATATGATTCTATCTTAGCATCAATAAGAAAATCTCAGTATTTTCCTTTAGCTTATGTGTTTTGTTTCTGTAAAATTGATGGTGTGATATTTACTGGGACATGTTCCTAAACTTGCTGAGTTCTCTGCTTGTTCGCTGAATTGAATTTCAAACTTCTCTTATCCTAAATTGGGTTAATGAGAATGAGAATGTTCAAATTGAAATACTATTTTGTTTGTTCCATTAAGTGTATTATAACTTGTCCCTGACTTGTCCTTATTGGAAAAACTTATGAAGCTTCAATTTTATTGTTATTTGATTATTCTGATGTATTCCTATTTATCGCTATCCTTATCTTGAGTTGGTTTTGACCTTTAAGGCATGGCTTTTTAATTATTAGGCTGCATATACTTGTACTACTATTGTCTCAGAAATCTCTAATTAGTTAATTCTATTTATTTTCTTCTTCTGTGCTTGTTCGATTAAGATTGTATCATCTGAATTGGATTAGTGACAATTTGCAAAATGATTTTTGTTATGAAACTTGAAATAGTTATATTGATGATAATTTGATTAATAGCTTGTGCTTCTGTTTTGTACTGTGCGAGAAAGTGAAGATTTTGAAGATATTGGTTATTGTTGTTTAGTCTTAAAGAAAGATGAGACAATGGCAGCAAGAAAGAGCTGTGGGAAGGGCAAAGTAGAGAAAAATGAGGAAGGTAATAGAGTTATTATTAGTTGTTATGTGAATTATTGATTATTATTGGTTATTCTCTAGTTCATGTGATTGTATGGTTTTCTTGTGGTATGGTTGAAAAGCTCTTGTGGACTTAGTGTGTATAAGTTGCACACTTTTGTATCTATCATTTGTTTGGACTTATTGTGCCTATAGTTGCATGTGACATTTGCATGAGGTGTAAAAGTTGAAATGTGTATGAAGCATGGTTAAGACTCACGCAGCTATATTGTGGAACTAAGCTCTTCCATTTATGAAACAGGTACAAATATGGACCGATCAATGGGGAAAAAAGTGATAGAACAAGAAGCACCCAAACCTGCTACGAATAGTTTTATGCCGTTTAGAAGGGAATTTGGTTCGAAACAAGAACATAGCAAGGCAGCAGGAAAGGCGTGGAAAGAACTCCCTTACGTGGACAAAAATAAATATCATAAAGCAAGCCTCGAAAGTAGGGCAGGAAGACAAGAGACAAAGGCAGTAAAAGAGGTGGAGGAACCGAAGAAAGACAATAAGAGAGAAGCTTTATTCCACACAAGATGCTCAGTAAGAGCCTTCACAAAGGTGCTGAAATTTGTGAATAGTGATACAAGTCTACAAGACAGAGTGAAAGCAATAGGCTTTGGTCATATATTGAAGGTGGAATTTCATAGACTCCCCCATGATCTAATAGTATCAATGCTGAGGTTATATGACCCACCAACACACCAATTTATGATAAGAGGGATGACATGTGAGATAGATACTAATGATATGGAGAAGCTGCTAGGAATTTCTCATAAAGGTAAGGAGATAAACGTGGATGTGAGCGAAAGTGACCCAACGTTGCAGCAGTTGAAGAGGGAGTACGGGAATAAAAGGTACAGCACAATATTGCAAGAAATTGAAAATGACAAGGGGTCAGAGAAATTTGAGCTATTGTTTGTGTTGTACACTTTGGGAACTTTTTTATGCCCTATGTCAGGTTCAGGGGTAAGTGATAGGCATTTGAGAGTGATCTGTTGTACGAAAGACGGATTTGGGGGCTATGATTGGGTAACCTTCATGCAGAATGACCTGTGGAAAGAAATGGATGACTATGTCTCAACATACCGGAGAAAAGGGGAAGGGGATAGTATATGTAATGTTGGTGGTTGCTTGTACGTACTATTGGTATGATATGATATGGTAATAATTTTTAAAAAAATGGATACTTTAGTTTGACTGTATTGACAATTTTTGTTGCTTTTGTAGTTATACCTTGGAGAGTACTTCCCTGTGAAAAGGTTTTTGGAGTATAAGTCCATTTGCCCCGTTGAATTCTGGACCAAGGACAAGATGATAGATTTGATACAGACAGAGAAGAAGAGCAAACTTGGATTGCTGTTTAGTAGTTCCACTTTTGAGGCTAGGGTGAGAAAGGAGGATAGTAAAGTTGTCGATCATTTATCCCCGGTAAATAATTTATGTGGATTTGCATATCATGTTGGTGCCATATCATTTATCATTTCTGTAAATTTGCATATCATGATAATCGTTGTACGGTTGCAGGATCTCAAAGAGTTGCACGGGCGATTGGTGTCTGTGATTGACAATAAGCTAACCAATGTCCGCACAAGACTTGTCGATGTAGTGGGTAAGGAGTTGATGAATGCCCAGTTACGGAGAGAAGGGAAGGGGAAAAAGGAAGAGACTAAAAAGGAGGCCATTGCTTGTGAAGAAGAACATGAAAGTAAGCAGCATGAAGACAATGCAGAGTGTGAAGAAAAAGATGATCATGATGTTGGTCACAATGAGGGTTTATATGAAGTGAACAAAGAGGTCAACCAACCTTCTTCATCTTTTACAGAGTCCCCTATTAGAGTTGCTGATGACATTGAAGACAATATGGATGAGGGAAGTAAGGGGAAAGAAGGGGTGGAAAGTGACAAGGGACACAAGTTGAGAAGATCAGTGAGGACGTGTAGGCCTGCAATTACATCTCCCTATGTGGAGTTAAAGGCACTTCCTCGAAAGACCAAGCTACTTGATGAGCGAGACACTTTTTTCAAGGCCATTGTTTCATCCATCCTATCGAAAAAAATAAAGGATAAGTAAGTTTTTATTACAGTTGGATGTGTCAAAGAAAATGCCACCCCTAAGGAAATAAATTATTTTCATACTAACATGAGAGTCCACACTTATTCACAAGATACTGGTGTCAATGATGGACGAAGATATTAATAGAGATCAGTTGTATGCCTTTGGGGGAGAGTATCAAAGAGTTGGTAATATGGTTCATATCGATTTAAGAAGCAGCCAGCCATTATTTTTGTTTAATATTGTGTTGTTTAGTCTTAAAGGAATACTTTAATGGGTCTACAAATGGCTGTCACTAATCTGATTCTATCATAAATGTAGGTAATGTCACTGGTGTGTAGGACTTTGATGGCTGAGATACAATCAAATGGATCTCCAGTGAGGCGACACATTTTTACAGCTGACTTCATGGTATGTTTGCACAATGGGTATTTATTCCCTGAGTTACAATCCCTCTTACTGTAAAACATAGAACATGAAATTTGGAGATTGCATGTTGTGTGGAGCTGTCTTGTTTGTACATATTTGTTGTAATATGATTTCTAACTCTAATATGATGCAGATGAAAGTGGCATTGAAACCAATCAGTTGGGATGTTAGAGAAGCCAAGAATGAATTCTTGCCAAAAAGACTTGGTTACAATCTTGGTGATTGTGATTTGATCCTGGGACCGGTTTTGAAAGAACAACACTGGTTCTGCGTTGCTTTAGCTCCAAAGACCATGAAGTTCTATGTGTTGAATTCTTGTAAGCCTAACTTAGAAGCTAATACAAAGAAAAGGCACAGTGAAGTAAAAGAAATCATGAACCCTCTACTACTGATAGTAAGCATATGATAGTTTCATTTTCTGATTATGCTGAAGTATTTGTTGAAATGTTGCTGAGCAATGTTGGTTGCTTACAGAGGGATAGGTTGTATGACGCTATTGCCATAGTCATACCCGAACGTGTTTCGGGTAAGGGAAAGAGTAACATATTGTGGCAAGAAGTTCCTCAACAGCATAACACGTAAGTTACCATTTTGTTACGGTTGTATTGTTGTAATTACGGACCAAACTTTGTCACATATCAATTATAACTTTGTAATGTTTGTCTTCTTCTTTGTATGAAGGATTGCAGGGTCCATGTTATGATTTGGTTAAGGGAATGGGAACCCGATGAACCACTACAATACACAAATGTAAATGTTGTGTGAATAAAACTTACTTTGCAGTTGCTTATATTTTGGTTCCGTGTTCTTATGTCTCCATTTGTCCCAGGAACACATTCCCCAATTTAGGAAAGACCTCATGTGATGGCTAGTGAACCATGAGCATAACACATGTCGCGAGGACGCTTTAGAGGTGCTTCAGGAAGAACCAATTACTAAGAAGGACGATAGCGCTATCGATAAACTATTAAGACAACAAAAGACCTTTGAGAGGAAACGATCACGGTTCTTAGTTGTTGCATTGTTATATGTTATCCCTTGTGAAGTAGGCAGATGTTTGTAAACTCTTAGTTGATGAGAGGTTATGTTGACTAAGATTATTTTGTTATGTTTCTTTTTTTGTATCCTAAATGTCAATATCACATACCAGGTGTGTTGGTGTTATCAATTACAAAAGTGGTTGCAATGTTGCAAAGTTGCATGTTTTTATCCAATTACTTATAACGAATGTGACAAGGAAATACCAATACGTACATCAGGTCATACCCATCTTCTGATAAAAGGCTCCCAAGTCCAAATAAAGTATCCCCAACTTGGCTTAAGGGATTCACAACTTCAGTTAAGGGATTTCCATATTCTAATAAAAGGCTCCCAACTTCAGATAAGGCATTCCCAACTTGGCATAAGGGATTCCCATATTCTAATAAAAGGCTCCCAACTTCAGATAAGGCATTCCCAGCTTCAGTTAAGGGATTCCTAACTTTTGATAAAAGGCTCCCAAGTCCACATAACGTATTCCCAGCTTCATTTAAGGGATTCTCAACTTTTGATAAAAGGCTCCCAAGTCCATATAAAGTATTTCCAACTTGGGTTAAGGGATTCCCAGCTTCAGTTAAGGGATTCCCAGATTCTAATAAAAGGCTCCCAACTTCAGATAAGGCATTCCCAACTTGGGTTAAGGGATTCTCAACTTCAATTAAGGGATTTCCAGCTTCAGTTAAGGGCTTCCCAACTTCTGATAAAAGGCTCCCATGTTAAGGGAATCCCTTAACTGAAGTTGGGAATCTTTTAACCGAAGTTAGGAATGCCTTAAGCCAAGTTGGGAATACTTTATTTGGAATTGGGAGCCTTTTATCATAAGTTGTGAATCCCTTAACTGAAGCTGGGAATCCCTTAACTGAAGTTGGGAATCCCTTAACCCAAGTTGGGAATACGTTATATGGACTTGGGAGCCTTTTATCAGAAGTTGGGAATCCCTTAACTTAAGTTGGGAATCCCTTATGCCAAGTTGGAAGTGCCTTATCTGAAGTTGGGAGCCTTTTATTAGAATATGGGAATCCCTTAACTGAAGTTGGGAATCCATTAACTTAAGCTGGGAATCCCTTAACTGAAGTTGGGAATCCCTTAACCCAAGTTGGGAATACGTTATATGGACTTGGGAGCCTTTTATCAGAAGTTGGGAATCCTTTAACTGAAGTTGGGAATTCCTTAACCCAAGTTGGGAATACTTTATATGGACTTGGGAGCCTTTTATCAGAAGTTGGGAATCTCTTAACTGAAGTTGGAAATCCCTTAACCCAAGTTGGGAATACTTTATTTGGACTTGGGAGCCTTTTATCAGAAGTTGGGAATTTCTTAACTGAAGCTGGGAATCCCTTGACCCAAGTTGGGAATACGTTATGTGGACTTGGGAGCATTTTATCAGAAGTTGGGAATCCCTTAACTGAAGCTGGGAATCCCTTAACCCAAGTTGGGAATGCCTTATTTGAAGTTGGAAGCCTTTTATTCGAAGTCTGACTTTTGCCTTGTAGAAGTAGGCTTATATTTTACATTATCAATCTCTTTTTTTTTTTTTTTTGGCTACACTGAAGAAATTTTTCTTGTTTGTTCTAAAGTTGTACTTTAAGGTAGGTTGGGCAAAATTTGTTGAAGAAAATAATGTAGAACCTGCGGACATGATATTGGTTGTCGAATGTGACGGCTATATCACTCAGCTGTACACTCTCCATATCCATATGGCACTTTTCATATCACTTACAAGGTGATGATCTTTGGCAGGACAAAGTGCCATAAGACTATGGAGAGCCTGCAGCTGGGAAAGTCACGTGAGTTAGAGAGGAGGAGGAGGAGAAGGTTTTTGTGGAATGTATTATTGGGCTGGATCTCCATTACTTTTATTTGAAGCCTTATTTTATTTTTCTTGATGGTGGTTGCTTAATCAGACTTGGTTCATGTACCTTAATAGTTTTAAAGCCTGGTTAGATGCCCAATATGATTTCTTCTCTCTGGGTGTTCTTATTTTTGCCAAACTAATGATGAATCTTATCTTTGAATAATTGGTTTGATTTTCTTCTCTATTCTCTATTTCCTCCCCTCTCCAACATAAATAAAAAAAGGAAGTAGAAAAACAAGAAATCATGTTTTTTTTTAATCCAGACTGCAGTTTATATCAGTAAAATTCAGTGCTTTTGCTTTGAGAAGCAGCGACTTCTTCCAGTCGAGCAAATTGACATGCCTGTGAGCAATGCCAGACTGAAATTTGGTGTTAAAATGGTGGTCAAGCTTTCTGATATCATGCTGATTTAATGAAATTATGTTTATCTTCTTGCATTGCAATTAATGAAATTCGTATTGAAAATTCCAAATGGATAGCAAGGAGGCAAATAAGTCCACATCAAAATAGACTGCAAGAAAAATTGAAGGAAGGAGAGTGAATGGCAGACGAGTATATCCATCAAATTAACAAGTAAAAAAGTAGAGCGAGGAATAAGGGAATCGTGTGTCACATTTTGTCTTTTAATGTTCAATCCAGCCTTGCTTATTTTCCTGCCAAACATAGAAATATATTGTACCCGAAATCTGTCGGTGGGTTCTATTTCCTTGTTATGTGTACAACTTGGAAACAGGATTAAACAAATATAATATTCGAACTAAATTAAAAACTTACTTTTTGCTCGTATAATTTAACAGTTCCGGTGAATGTATTGTACTCTACGTATTTCGGCCAATATTTGCAGATTAATGCCAGTTAGTTGGATTTTCAATACTTCCGTAGTAGGTATTTTTTTATTCTTAGTAATTGTTAATTTAGTCTGACAATAATAATATCATCATCAGTTATTCATGGTACGTTATCCATCATGAAATCTGAATATGTTCAAATTAATATTACTTGTAAATTAAAATTCATAATTTTATGCCATGTTTGTATAACTTTCATGAAATTATTTATATCACCTAATCATCCCTTGTCTACCGATATATATATCTATAAATCACATGATAAAAAACACAATACATCAAAATATAAGAAATATAGTTATTCACTCTTTGAAAAGTCACTCCACCATCTTAAATTTTACTAGACAATAATAATAGATAGATTTACTTTTTGCTTTTCGGATGTACCTTTGTCTTAGTTTCCAGCTTTAGGCCATACCCACAGAGTAGTCACATGTGAAGCTTGTACTCCTCTAATCTCTATATAGGTGGCAGAGCAAGAGGGAGACTGGGAGCAAGATTTGGAATTTTTAGGGCCTGTTTGGGGATCAAACAAAACCTAGATTTTAAGTCCAAACCTAGGTTTTAAAACCTAGGTTTGGAATAGTAATCAAACATTTTTTTTTTAATAAACCTAGGTTTTGAGTCCAAATCTGAAAAAAGGTAAGTCAAACACTTGAAAAAAATGTGAAAAGCCCTTTTGGATTGGAAACCTAGGTTTTGGTAGCCAAAACCTAGGTTTTAAATAAGCTACAATTTTCCCCTTTTACACAAAATACGAGGTAAAAAAATGACATCATTACACATGTCATAATGATCTACCAAAAATACCATTATCCTCTCTCTTTCCCAACACATTAAACTTATGTCCTTTTTAGTAATTTACACAGAAAAAGTCATTCTCAAAACAATCATCCAAACACTCTCATTTTATCAAAAGCCATTTTTTCAGAAAAGCTGAAAAAAGCTATTCTCCAGAAGTTATTCTCTAAAAGCTAATCCAAACAGGCTGCTACTTTTTTCAGCTTTTACGCGAAGTACGAGGTCGAAATATACCATAATGCCCTTATCCTCTCTCTTTCCCAACACATTAAACTTATATTCTTTTTAGTAATTTACACATAGAAAAAGTCATTCTCACAACAACCATCCAAACACTCTCATTTTATCAAAAGCCATTTTTTTTCAGCTTTTTTCTTAGAAGCTATTCTCCAGAAGCTAATCCAAACAGGCCCTCAATGTCCCTGGTTCTCTTTTCCCCTCATTTCTCTTTAATTTCTCCACTGTAATTTCTGGATGTGGACATGAATTTGATGTTGAAGCTTGAAATTTCTTCCAATAGCTAAATTTTTTTTCTAACTCTATTTTGAAACTTGTATGGATTGATACCTAAACTCTATTTCCTTTTGTTAATTAATTATTATTATTATTATGCTGTGGATTTAATTTGTGCTTGATGTTTTATAAGTAGATGACTAACATTTATATTGTTTGCTTTATTAGTGGTTTGAGAGAGAATTAATTAGGTAAAGAACTAAATTAAATCCAAACATGTCTTGCGATTCTATTTTAGTGTTGGAAGTCTGTTAGTGAGATTGAGATATTCACTAACCAAGTTTTGTGAATGAAGTGGTTTGCTTAAAAAGACTAATTGATAATAGTATATAGTAAGAGATTACGCATACTAATGTTAATTAAAGTTTGAATAGGCTTGCGAGAGCTATTTAAATATAAGATACTTCAAACAACAACATAATAGGCATTAATTATCATTAGGGAAAGAATTATTGGGTATCATGAAATACAAGTGGATAAATAAGCCTAAACTTTTTTCATTGTTTGAATTAAATTTTAAAAGTACCTTTTGCTATTTTTATTACGCTTTTTGTTAACCAAATTTGAATCAATCACTTGATTTTTGCCCAAAGCTAATTTAAATTGTAATGTATTTAATGAACTTGCTTACCATATAGTCCTTGCGTAATGACACTTTTTACCATTATACTACTAAACTTGACCCGTACGCTTGCGGTAGCAAGTTTTGTAAACATTTGTCCATCTTCCTATGTGCTATAGTATCTCCGTGTCTTGGTTTTAATTAGTGATGGAAATAGATTAGGCTGAGTTAGGTTTAACTTAAATAGGCTTAGGCCTGCATCAGAGATGTAGGGTCTGACCTATATGTAGACTTTCTTTATAACGTGAACCTTCAAAATGCTTGAAATAATTTTTAAAAGCTTATTTGAAATATATACCAATTAATAAGCTTAAAAACATATACCTCTGATTTCATGTACACTTTAAACCTATTTAAATGTCTGTTTATATCTCAAAAAGTTTTTATTGCCAAGAAATTAGATTTTTCTGTCTCCCTATTGAAATAAACATCCAAGTTCAAATAATTATTATGCTTTAGTGAATCATATAAATTATAAAGTGACCTAATAGCACTTCTTCTTACGTGATTGAAATGTAAGATATGAGGAAAAGGTCAATTGTCTAAAGAATGAAAGAGATGAGCTTTGTATTAAATAAAAAGGTTTGAATCTTAAAATCAAAGCTACGTTTAGAATGTCATAAATAATTTGTAAATATTATTTATTTTATGCTCCCTCCGTTCCTAAATATAACACATATTTAGGGAGATAAGCTTGTTCCTAAATATAAAACATTTTTTTTAGTTACAAAAAAAAAATATATAAAACATTTTTCTAATTGTTTTCAACTCTTCAGCAAATTATCTCTGTGGATATTCCTCAATTATAAACAAGCAATAGATGGAGGGTGGGAATAAATGTACATGGTTTTGGTGTTTTGATAATATCATTTGATTTTAACTAACTTAACTAATATCCTTAATCTAATCAAATTAAGTAAATATATCTTCTATTTAAGAACGGATGGAGTATTATATATCATAATATAAATTAAAAAAACATGTCATCCCTCTAGGCTTATAAGCTATGCCTTATGAAAAAATATGGCATGTTAAATCAAATAGGCCTACTAATATGCATGAATGAACCTGACTTATTTACTAAAAATGTTCAGTTATAGTTAAAGTATACAACCCCTATTTTTCATTGTTTCTTTATTAGATAGACTCCTTGGAGCAGCTTTTTTTTTTTTTTTTTATAAAACTCAATTTATTTGATAAAATGATAAGACGATGCATATAAAGCCCTCAATAGATCCTTAGCCAAGGCCATATTGGAGACCCAAAGTCTAAAAACATAAAGAGGTTACAACATACTAACATAACAACATTTGAAACAAATATAACATGAAGATGTAGGAAGAGCCAAAAAGACAATGGGCATTCTAAAGACCAGCTGAAGCTTGAATCTCATATCGGACCAGCTGCAATATCATCAAATTAGACATTGCTCAAAGTCTCAGATAGGAAAAGTAGATTCTATTCGACAACATCGAGAGAATAAGGGACACAATAGGATGCTACCACAGACTAGCAACTCACACAAGTGAGTAGTGACCCACAACGTTGATAGCTTTAGGGCTATTAAAAGGGTTGTTGCAAAACCTGTTGGGAAAATGAAGTAGACTTACAAGTCACCCCTTGCGTCCTCCACTTTCTCGTCGGTGAGAAGGATGAGCTCAAGCTTTAACTCTAGATTCTAATCCCCAGGATGCTTGATATCACTGGTCCGCTTTCCTCCCCATACATGTGAAGCTTGCCATCCCTTGTAGCAACTTCACACGTATGCGAAGCTGTGGAAAGTTAATCCTTCCCTATTTTTATCATGTGTCTTTCTATAACAAAAATAGTATCAAAAAATCACTCCTTTAGAATATTTAATGCCACTGAAGAAAAATGATGCTTTAGGATACATATTTTCATCTTATGGAATTTATAGAGAGTTAACGGTGAAGCTAAAATTGATTGGGGAAAAATTGAAGATGAAATTGTTCGGGAAATGATATTTTAAGAGTTAATCATTATAAAAATAATTTAAGATGCTAATACATATGAAAAAACAGTATGTTAGCATGTTTAATAGACATTAACCCATCTTAAGATAGAAAAAGGAGTTTAGCGAGTAACCAACTTTAAATTATTCAATGATTACGAAATTGTCAAGTAATAACAACAATAGACAATAATGACTAATTTTATCAAAGTCATTTGGAACACTTCATGAGAATGAAATCATTAATTTCCATCGAAAAAAGGACTAAACCATTTACACACATATATATATATATATATATATATATCTAGATTTTTTTCGCTACATCTAGCTCTACTAGCAATCCAACAATCCATTTTTTGATAATATAAACACTCAATGGAAACTTCAACTTTCCTGAGTACTTACAAGTCAATAATTAAAAAACAATACTCCATCCAGTCCTAAATACGTATAAATATAAGATCTATTTACCTAATTTAATTAGATTAAGGATGTTAGTTATGTTAGTTAAAATCGCATGATATAACCAAACACCCTAACTATCTATTTTAATCCCCACCCTCCCTCTTTTTCTTGTTTATTATTGAGGACCAACAATGTAGAGAAAATTAGAAATATGTCCTATACCTAGAATTAAACTCATCTTCTCAAATAGGTACTATATTTAGGTCGGGGGAGTACCACTTAGTAAAATGAAACCTTTCTAGCTCTCTTTGTCGAATTCAATGCATAAGAGAATTAAATCATTTATATCTTTCTCAAGTCTCTCACAATAATCAGATCAACTTAGACACGCAAGGGAGCCAAGCAAGGAAGGAGTAATCCTAATAATGATTTAATTCGAAGATTTTAACCATTAGAATATGACATTTATTAATTATAGGGTTAAATGTCATATTTGCCCTGGAAGTGTGCAAGGTGTATCATATTTGCCCCAGAAGTATTTTTGGGTCTAAATTTGCTCTGAAAATATGAAAATGGATCAATTTCGTCCTTTACCGTCAAAAAACTTACGTTGACCATTAATATTTTAATGGTAAAGGGCGAAATTAATCTATTTTCATACTTTCAGGGCAAATCTGGACCCAAAAATACTTACAGGGCAAATATGATACATCTTACATACTTCCGGGATAAATATGACCTTTAACCTTTAATTATAAACTGGCAGGATCCTTAAACCTTAATTTATAAAAGCACTATAATGCCACATGAACAAAAATGTATGAGACACAATACAGTTGAGAATATCACTTCCTTATTTACTCTTCTAACTTTATTTCTCTCCCACGTCCATTTTACCTCAATTTTTATAAGGACTTAGTTTCAAAATTATTCTAATTTCGATTAACCCCACTGCCTAGGTTTTCTCCTCTAACGAATGAGATTTGAATGGGTGAGAGGTCTCTCCATTGAGATCTTTCTCCATTTTGCCTCCACTTATATATCCAACGGTATTTATTTACCCTCCATTTTTATCAAACATTGTCATAAAAAATATGTATTTAATGTTATCCTATTTTTCCATAAAGTTGTTAGATTAAAATGGTGAGTAAATAAACACAGGTGGATTTAAATGGAGACGAAATAGAGAGATGCTTCAATGGAGAGCCCCTCACCCCGATTTGAACATGAGTGTGTCATAAATTTGTTGTCACAACGATTTTCAACTCATTCATTAACTACATTATTGTTATTATCGGGAATGAATAGTACCCCTCCGTCCCATAACATAAGGTCCTATTTAATTTTGTTTGAGTAATAAATGCGTTTTTTTTTCATTTTACTCATACATTAATTTCTCTCACACATTCTCTTTCATCTTCTTTTCATAATTACCCTCTCTCTTACTCATTCGTAAATAAGAGTACTTTTAGAAAAAATGGTATATTTCTTACACATTTATTCTTTTCAACTAACTTTAATTAAATTTTTAGGACACCGCAATTCGGTTAAAAATGCCTTATATATTGGACGAAAGGAGTATTCAAATACCTCTAATATCAATTCATCATCCAATAACACTAAAATCAGTATTCATCACGTACCATTCTTAGTAAAATAATTGTAGAA
The DNA here is from genome assembly GCA_037074515.1 of Mimosa bimucronata. NCBI lineage: Eukaryota > Viridiplantae > Streptophyta > Magnoliopsida > Fabales > Fabaceae > Mimosa > Mimosa bimucronata. The sequence goes on from CM073444.1 coordinate 36,142,314, forward strand.
AACAATTATTCAAAGTAAATGATAGTTTTGATGTTAATAACTACTAGTTTGGTGATTAAAAGACATTATTTTGTTATCATTAAAAGAGAGAGGGGATAGATCTTGTTAAAGAAAAAAAAATTGAAATGGGAAGAGTATTTCCCAATAAATTTTTTTTTAGAGAGATAGGAAGTAATCTTGACAGAGAGAGATCATCATATGTTTGGTCTATTGGTAAAGGCCTTCTTAGATTCATTAGAGTATTGAGTCCAAATCCTAAAGTAGGTGTTTGTATTGGGAGAGGAAGCTACAAGTTCTAAAACTAGAATATTCAGTTGATCAGACTTGATAATAAAATTTAGAAAAAGTGATGATTATCAATTATTATATATAAAAAATTCTTGCTGAGAGAAGAGAGGGATGGAGCAAGATTGACTTATAGATGAGGTAGTTCAATTCTAAAATCCTCAGTTGGGCCGAGTGTCCGACTCTCTTGAACTAGGATTTATTAAATAGCTACCACTATACTAAAATAATGGACCTTTTTTGGTTGCTTTAAATTAATCTCCCAAAAACTTTTCCAGTACCAGCTTACTATAATATGCTTCATCTTCCTCTATCCCTCCATTCTGTCCTTTTGTTTTATTAAATTAATAAACTATATACGAACCAACTCTGATTTTTTTTAACTGTTGTATGATTTATGCGAACAATAGAAGTGAAATCATCCGTTCGTAAACATACGTACGATAATGCTTTCATGTAATCATGAGTGTTATCAGACCGAACAATGTGTATGTGAGATTATAGTCAAGACGGAAGTTTGTTCACCAAAAAATTTTGTGTGACTAAGTCATAAAGTTCATCAGCCCTAATTTTTCTAATTTTCTCATTGTTGTTGACTTGTTGTATACTCCCTCTCGGCACAGACATAAGTACAGCTTTGGCTTGAGGCTTTTTCTAAATGTCTAATTGTTCTGAAAAAATCCTAATTGATAATACCAAATCCTTTATCTAATTCATTTTATAATAAAAAATGGCTTTCCAGTTTCCAACAAAAACAAAAGAGCAAGAGAGTAAGAACTCAGCTGAACAGTAAATATTAACTCTGACAAAATAAAGTTGGGCCTTTTCTGATGAGCCCATTATTGACAAAGGCCCAAAATCTTCTTAAAATGTTGACTGAGACCCTCAGAGTGAGAACATAAATTCACGGGCCATATTCAATAAATGTTACAATTATCATATTATTCAGGACAATTCAAATACCGGGACACCCTTTTTCTGAGTCTCAATATCGGAAGAAGGTCGGAATGCCATTCGTGTCCCAATCTTGGTACCAGTACTAAAGGTGTCATGGTCTCACCAGGACGGGACTAGAATATGGACCAGGACTGAAACGTCCCAATATTCTTAAACACAATTTCATTCACCAAAAAAATAAATAAATAAAGAATCTATGCATATTTATACTTTGGTTACTAATAATATAATATAATTAATTTTTTAATTTCACATATATACTTAAATGATTGAATCAATCAATCAATTAATGTGAAATGGGGAAGAGAAAGAAGCAGTGCACTGCCTAAATAGCTAAACATTAAACCTCAAATGATTGAATGAATCAGTCAATTAAAGTATTAAATCATTATGTGATGAAAGATAAAAAAAATAATATTTGAGTAGGGGACATATTAATTGAAAAAAATAAAGGAAGAAATGCATAGCTGGATTATGGGAAAAAATTAAATATGTAATTATACTTATAGTACCACGACTGGGAATTCCTGAGATGTGACAGTATCCCGGTACCTTCTCTGTTTCAATTCAGCCTCGGTACCGTTGATCTTGATAACGGATCCGGTTAGTCCTGAAAAATTTCGGTCCCAACAACTAGGACAGGACTGAGACAATCAGAACATAAACTTTTTGAACAGCCCTAGTATTATTACTGCCACTTAAATATAGTATAATTAAACTCGTGAGTTTTTTTTCCTACCTGAATTAAAATACTGGCTCGCAGTTAATTGTTTAATTTAACTAAACATTCAAACACTCGTCAGAGACGAACTTTATAGCTATGAAACATTTTAAGTAAAATTGTTTATACTCATTGGTTGAAGTTTTCCAACCACGTCTTTTTTTTTTTTTTTGTTATTGTTACTTATTAAAAATGTCTAATTGTACATGCAATTTCAAATCTAGCTATTCATACTTTTTTTATCAACCCAATTAGTATTTGTAAATTTTCACATAAACACTTGTTATATAAATATTGTTAGTTATTAAAATACAACTTGATTTGAGTTTTGTGAATAGGGATGTGATCAGATATCTTGGGATTTAAACAGGTAATTATTATGACAGAAGAACAATTTTTTTTTCACACTTGTTAATGATTAAATCATAAAAAAAACATGCCTTGGCATTCAAACAATTTTGTTACGACGGATGAAGAAACTTACATGAATTAAGCCTAAACTATAAAATTAATAAAATGCATCAATCTCTGGGGATTAAGTTATCTAGGCATTTCTATAAACCAGAATATAATTCAATATACTTTTTTATGAAAAAAAAATTAACTGATCATGTAACGTGGGGACTGGGCAGGCATGAGATTATTAAGTACTGAATGGTAAGTTGGTAACAACTCTAGTGGGTAGGCTGATTGGGAGCAGCATCACATGCATGGGGAGTTATGGAAACTGGAAAGTTAATCCTTTTCTATTTTTATTTACGTATACCTTTTCTATTTTTATTTATGTATACTCCTCCCCGTCTCTATTATAAAAGTTAGTCAACCTTTTTAACATATCATAACATGTTGGAATCATTTATTATGGGTATATTTAATAAAAATTTTCATTTTTGCCGTTACTCATCTATTATATACACTTTCTCTCCCTTCCTTGCATTATTTAATATATATAAGGGCAGAAATAGAAAACCAGCATTTATTACCATAGTTGTCAAACCCGGATTGAACCGGGCCTAAAACCATTTCGGTTCAACGTATAAACCTGTTTAGAGTGACCCGGTCAACCCGGGCTAACCCGGGATTGACCAGGCGGGTTAAATGGATCAGCCCGGTAGGTTTTTTTTTGAATTTTTTTTTATAAAAAATTAAAAATCAAACATATAAGCCCTAGAAAAGTTCTGAATTAGGAAAAGTCAAAAGCATCCGAATTAAAAAATCAGACATATAAGTCCAAACATTGATACCTTGATAGTTTTATACTATGAATGTTAGGTAAATGAATTTTTTTTTTGGTTAATTGATTTCAATTTGGACTTTGATGGTGTCATGCAAATTTAATTTATTTTACCTTTTTTTTATTCACATTGGGTTGGCCACCGAGTTGACTCCGGTCTGACCCACTGGCTAGACCAGGTCAGTGGCCGGTCCGGATTTAACAACTTTGTTTATTACTCTGACTTTTATATGTTACATATTATATTTTGAACTAAAAAAATGTTATTTTACCTTATAATAAGGACGGGATGCAGTACTTTTTTATGACAAAAAATTGTATAAAAAATGACTTAAGAGCATTTAGTGTCACTGAATAGAGTACGTATTTTCACTTAACTGAATTTATAATAAGGAGTTGCTAATGAAATTTAAATTGATTGTGAAAAAAAGAATGAGGGAAAAATTGTTTATGAAATGATATTTTAAGAGTTAATCGGGCTAAAAAATAATTTAGGATACTATATGCATATAAAAAAAATATGTTAACATGTTGAATAAACATCAACCCATTTTGAAAACACAAAAACGAGTTTGACGAGTAACAATTATAAATTATTAAATATTAACGACAATTGAGACGATAACACGTAATATCATTGAAAAAATTTGACAACAAATATTAAAAAAATGTTGTTAAGTTTTAGTGACAAAAAATAATTTAACAAGCTCGAACTTGTCAATTGTAATCACCACAAGACTATATTGACTAATTTTTTCAAAATCATATATACCGTAATTTTTTTTTTTTTTGAAAAAAAAAGGCTTCAAAATATAGTTCTGGTCTTCTGGAACACCTAAGAAGAATTAACTCATTCATACATTCTTTTTATCCTTCACCACCATCCAGTTTTTTGGACTGAATCACCAGCATCTAGTTTTATTAGCAATCAACTAGTCCGTATTGTGATAATCTACACCTACAATAAAAAATCTCAATGTCTTCTAATAACTATCTCAACTTAAAAGCGAAGACTTGAAAAATGAGACCACAGATTAAAATGAAAATTGTCCCGTCTCCAGCAATACGATTCAATAAGTGAGACTTAAATCATTTGCGTGTCTTTCTCACGTACGTGTCTCACAATATCCATAATAGTTGAAGAAAGGAATTATACTGATAGTGATGTGATTTTAGACATTTATTAATTATAAACTGGCAGGACCCTTGAACCTTAATTTAGAAAAGCACCGTAATGTCACGGGCGAACAAAGACGTATGAGACACAATACAGCTAAGAAAATCACTTACTGCCTTATTTATTATTCTGACTTTATTTCTCTCCATGCCAAATATGCCAATTTAATGACTATTTCAATGTTATGCCTTTTTCAAAAAAAAAAAACGTGGTCCAATTTGTTGCCTCTTCTAATTTTGATCAACCCCGCTGCCTAGGTTTTCTCCTCTAACAAGTAAGGTTTGAACGTGAGTGCGTCATGAGTTTATAGTAATCTATTTTTAATCCCTTCTCTAACTACACTATTATTACTACCGGGAATGCATTTCATTTTTTCAGTGTACAATTAATTTTGAGTGTGTGTCCCTTTTGTTGTGAAATCATCATATAGCTCATATCTCTCTCATCCTCTACTCTTCACCTTTGTTTAGCTCAGATCACCCTCTCAGCAATTCTCCTCTCTGTTTTTGTGGTAAGACATTACTTGAAGAAACATTTCTTGTTTGTTCTGATGCTACATTTTGCTTTGTTCTTGTCTTTTATTATTCTTCTCCCTTTGCTTGCTTTACCGTCTCTAAGAATGTAAAGTGATGAAAACTTTCCTCCACACAGGCGCTGTAGCTATACTATGGCTTCTTACCCATCTCCTTTTTTTTTCCAGTATCATGGCCTCCTTCTACAATTTGGTTGGGGATGACTGCAAGATCAAATTGGTAATTTTATTTGTTTGCTTTATCTTTTATGCCTTCTCTCTAATGTCTTAGAGTCTGTTCTCTTTCGATTCTGGCAGCTCCCTCAACTCTCTTTCCATTTATTTTCAGTTTTTGATTTGGTTCATTTGGTTGTTTGTTCATTTGGTTCACTGTGGCTTTAGCTTATAAACATGTCCTTCAATGTTTTTTTTTTTGTTGCAGGAAATTCCTTGCGTATATGCCCGCATCTTGGGTCTAGTTGTACACCCTAGGGAGGTGATACTCCAAAATGTTACTGATGGGGAATGGAAAGCTCGCCTTGAAGAGGAAGAGGGCAAGCTGTTCTTTAAGACAGGTTGGGCGAAATTTGCTGAGGAAAATAATGTAGAACCTGGGGACATGGTGGTTGTCGAGTGTGACGGCTACATTACCTACAAGGTTATGATCTTTGGCAGGACAAAGTGCCATAAGGTTATGGAGAGTCTGAAAATCAATCCTACACTTATGGAGCAGCTGGGTAAGTCACGTGAGTAGGAGAGGAGGAGGTTGTTTTTGTGGGATGTGTAATGTGTTATTGGGCAGGGTCTCCATTTCTTTTGTAGCCTTATTTTATTTTTCTAGATGGTGGTTGCTTAATCAGATATGTACCTTATAGTTTTAAAGCCTGGTTAGATGTCTACTGCGATTTCTTCTCTCTGCTGTGTGTTCTTAATTTGCCAAACTAATGATGAATCTTATCTCTGAATAATTGGTTTAAATTTCTTCTGTATTCCCTCTATTTATCTCCCTTCCCCAAAATTATAATGGAAGAAAAACAAGAAATAATGTGTATTTTTTATCCAGACTGCAGTTTATTTCAGTAAAATTCAGTGTTGATGCTTCGAGAAGCAGTGGCTTCTTCCAGGCGAGTAGATTGACATGCCTGTAAGCAATGCCAGATTGACATTTGGTGTTAAAATGGTTGTCATGCTTTCTGATATCATATGATTTAATGAAATTTATATGTATCCTCTTGCATTGCATTTAATGAAATTCGTGATAAAAATTCCAAATGGATAGCAAGGAGGCAAATTATGAGGCAAATAAGTCCACATGCAAGATAAATTGAAGGAGGGAGAGTGAGTGTCAGACGAGTATATCCATCAAATTGACAGATAAAAAAGTGGAGGGAGGAATAAGGATTAACGAAGTAATTAAGGTTGTCAAAAGAAAATAAAGAGGAGAGAAAAGAGAGTGTTAAAGTAAAACCAATAAAAGCAGCATGCTTGGCATGACCAACTCAAAATCTCTACTCTAGCTAACAATAGTATTCGCTCACATCCACCCCATTATAGAGGTATTATTCTATATAAACTAGTGAATAATAGAATTATTTATTATGAGTAAAATTAATGTAATTTTCTAATATTATTTTTATATTATACATTACACGCAATCTTCCCTCTTTAAATTTATTATGTGATGGTAAAAATGTAAATCAAATATTTAGTATTTTAACTTTTATATATTACCTCTTGCTCCCTCCTATTCCAATTATAAGATTAAATAGATTTTTTGGAGAAATTAATGATGCAAAATTAATCTCTTTAAAATATATATATTTATCATTTTCCTCAAAGCTAATCTACCTTACTTATAAATTAACGTATAATCCAATTATATGTAACATATGTTAAAATTAAGTGGTCTTTTGAATTCATTAATCTCCACAAAAAAGTTAACTTGATCTTATAATTAGGACCGAAGAAAGTATAATGTTGACAAAAAAAAATTATCATGTTACCCATTTAAATGTGGATTGGAGGAGTGTATAACATTCAATATAATATACGTCATTTTCCTCTATCCCACCATTCCTGTCCTTTTGACTTTTGTTTTATTAAAGTAATAAACTGCTACCTACTGTCCTAATTATAAGAGTTAGTTGACTTTTTTTGGGGAGATTAAATAAGCAAATTAGACCCCTAAATCTTAATATATGCGAAATGTAATTAGATTATATGATAATTTATAAGTAAAATAACTTAGTTTTGAGGAAAAAATACAAATATAAACAATTCATAATGATGTATTTTGTATCCTTAATTTTTCTAAAAAAGTCAACTGGCTCTTATAATTAGGACCGGAGGGAGTATATATTAGCCAACTCTGATTTTTTTATTATTATTATCGAATGATTTATGCGTACAAACAAGTGAAATCATCTGTTGGTAATCATACATGTGCTAATGCGTTCATGTAGTCATGAGTGTTATGAGACCGAACAATGTGACATTATAATCAAGACGGAACATGTAACCTTTTATTTACCAAAAAATTTTGTGCGACTCAGCCATAAGATCATCAGCTCTAATTGTTCTACGTATTATTCTCATTTTGATTTTTTTTTTGTCACCTTATTTCTCTCATTATTCCCGCACAGACATAAGTAAAGCTTTGGCGTGAGACTGGCAAAAAAAAAAAAATTGCTTTGGCGTGAGAGTTTTTCTGAGTATCTAATTGGTATGAAAAAAATCCTAGCTGATTCATAATACCAAATCCTTTATCTAATTCATTTTATAATAAGAAAATGGCTTTCCAACAAAAACAAAAAGGCAAGAGAGAAAAAAGCTAAACAGTAATTATTAGAGTAAAATACATTGACATTTCTTATATTTGACACTTCTTACATACCTTTATTTTGACCAAACCATTACTTCCGTTAAGAATATCTTAAAAAGGTTCATTTTTGACTTCAAATTTTTTTTTTTTTGAAGAATTTATGATTTTCTATTTCCATAAATAATCATCAGTTTAATACATTTATTGATTATTGATAGAAGTTTGAATAATTTAGATATTATAGAGAGGAAAGCTTATTGAAAAATTGATTAATTATTTATACACACACTAGACTTAATATGCTTATAAATGCTTTTAACGTTTTTTCAAATAAATATAAATCTAAATGATTTACATAATCGCCCAAACTTACTTCATTTGATACAAATGTGTTTAAAATATTTTCTAATCATCTATATTAACTTTAAATAATTTTTTGAAACTTTCTAATATTAAATTTTATAATATAATAAAAAATTATAAATTTTATAAAAAAACTTAAATGTTTGAAAATAGTTGGATTAAAATTATTTTTCTGGGTATTATGAAAAAATATTTTTTGGGTATATATATATATAAACTATTCTTTGGCAAATATTAATGTTTAAACAATTCTTATGTTAAGGAAGGACATTTTAGTCAAAACAAGAGGTCTAAATTCAACTCTAATGGTTGAGTAACTAATATGTAAGGGAGGTTTATCTGACATATATTTCAATTTTAAGGGAGATTTATATATGTTTTCAAAATTAAAATGATGATCCTGTAATTGAGATAATAGAAAGGGGTTGTCGGTGTTATGAGGGTTGCGCCTTTTCTGATCAGCCCATTATTGACAAAGGCTTAAAATTTTCTCAAAATGCTGACTGAGAACTTAAATTCACGAACCCATATTCAATAACTGTGACAATTATTATCATATTATTACTACCACTTAAAAAAATAATTAAAGTCGTGAGTTTTTTTCCTACCTGAATTAAAATACTGGCTCGCAATTGTTAGTTGTTAAAATATTATTGCACACTTATAACTTGATTTGAGTTTTGTGAACAGAGATGTTATCAGATATCTTAGGATTTAAACAGGTAATTATTGTGACAGAAGAACAATTTTAATCATCAAATTTGTTAATGATTAAATCATCAAAATAAAAAAGAATAATTTTTAGCCTCGTAATACAAACAATTTTTGTTACGACTACTGATAACATAAGGAGAGATGTTCAATGTAGAGTTCGCAAGACCCAACAATCTGTCCAAAGTGTTCAACAAAGTTATTTCATGGAAACGCTTACATTGAAGATGACATTGATTATTGCTTGGGTGATGACATGGATGACTACATGTGTAAAGCTTTATGTGACACGTGGCAGGGCACCCCCAAAGCCACCATGACATGGAGGAGTCCAATGGTGGATCAATATTCAAAATTGGGGCCCGAATGCATATTATAGTGGACCAAGAGCATTTCAGAATGTGATTCAACTACATTCAAGCCCAAATAGGTGTCTTAAAGGCCCATACATTTTATTGAACGAGAATATGAAAAGGAAGACCCATTATGAAGACCCAAGAAGGTTTAAGAAGCATTAAGAATAGTCTTCTATGGAATTAATTAATTTGGATTCTATTTGTTTTGATTATTTTCCTATTTTGGGAAGCTGACTTTTTCTTCAAGAATAAGTCATTTCTTTGAATGGAATTGTACCAATCAAAATACCAATTATCATTAATGCACCATTGATTTCTTAGGGTTTTTATTTTATTCTAGATTATTCTATGGTTGCCTATATATAGGCTATACTTTGTACTAAATCTTTCAGACTTGAATGAATTGAGATTTGTTTCTCTTGTGTGAGCTTTGCTTGCATCTTTGTATTCTTTTGAGAATAATTGACTGTATCAAGGACTGATCATCCTTGTGCTGTCTTTGTGGGCTATAGTTTTAAGAGACAGTTTCATACTCTTCCTCCCATTTATCATCCGTGTTGCCTTATCTTTCCTTATCTTGTCATTATACTTATTCTCTAGTCGATCCGTTACCTTTATTCTATCACATTTGCCCCTAATATGCAAATAAAAACCAAGTAATCCATGAGCTAGAACCTGTGAACTTGTGGACAAAGTAAAGGTTGGATTTTTCTACCGAGAGAGTGTATCAAGGGTTTACATGTGGGTTTTTGGGGTTTCACTTCCTAATTTTGTTGATTTTGTTAAAGCGCTTTAGTTGATGTTCATTCTAAAGTGCGAGTGGCTCTGAAGATATTATGATTTTTTTGAATCTCACATAATCGCGTAAGATACCTATCAGATGTATCCAGCCAAATTATTTGGAAAGTAAGATACGGATTACGGGTACCTCATGGTTACTAGAAAAATTAGTTAAATGTTGTATAACCATGAGCTACTCAATAGGTGCATCGGCTAGTTAAACATGTAAAATTATTTATCTTTGACTGGATGGATGCAAGTAATTGGTAGGTCATGTTTTAAGAGAAAAATTATTTAACTCTTGCATGAGCCAAAAAAAAAAGTGTAATGAAGTATGGAAAGGAATCCAAAATAGGAAAATAATCAAAACAAATAGAATCCTAATTAATTAATTCTATAAAAGATCATTCTTGATGCTGCTTAAACCTTCTTGGGTCTTCATAATGGGTCTTCCTTTTCATCATATTCTCGTTCAATAAAATGTATGGGCCTTTAAGACACCATTTAGGCTTGAATGTGGTTGAATCACATTCTGAAATGCTCTTTGTCCACTATAATATGCATTTACGCCCCAATTTTGAATATTGATCCACCATTGAACTCCTCCATGCCATGATGGCTTTGGGGTGCCCTGCCACGTGTCATATAAAGTTTCACACATGTAGTCATCCATGTCATCACCCAAGCAATAATCCATATTATCATCAATGTAAGCGTTTCCATGTAATAACTTTGTTGAACACTTTGGACATATTGTTGGGTTTTGCGAACTCTACATTGAACATCTCTCCTTATGCTATCAACTACAGGAGAAATCTGCATGAATTATAAGCCTAAACTATAATATTAATAAAACGCATCAATCTCTGGGGATAAACTTATCTAGGCATTTCTATAAACCAGAATAACTCAATACTTTTTCATGAAAAAATAAACATTTAACTGATCATGTAACGTGGGGACCGGGGAGGCATGAGATCATTCAGTAATCAATGGTAACGACTTTATTGGGTAGACTCGTTGGAGCCGCTTCACATGTATGGGAGTTGTGGAAATTAAAGTAATCCTTCTCTACTTTTATTAATGTACTTTTTTATGTAGGGCAAAAAAAAAATTTATGTGCTTTATTAGGAAAAAAAGAACTTATAAAAAATGGCTTAAGAGTATTTAGTGTCGCTGAATAAATAGTTAGAATACATATTTTCTCTTAATGGACTTTATATTTTGGTAATGATAAAGTTAAAATTGATTGTGAAAAAGCGATTGAGGGCAAAATTGTTTGTGAAATGATATTTCGAGAGTTAGATGCACTATAAAAATAATATAGGATACAGTATGCATATGAAAAATACATTAACATGTTTTTTTTTTTTTTTTTACTGAATACATTAACATGTTGAATAAACAGTAACCAATTTTGAAAACATAAAAAGGTGTTTAACCAGTAACAATTTTAAGTTACTAAATGTTAAGTTGAGACGATAACAATTAATATTATTGAAAAAATTTGACAACAAATAGTAAAAATTTGTTGTTAGATTTTAGTGACAAAAAATAATTTAACAAGCACGAGCTTGTCAAGTAATAACATGAAGACAATAATGACTAATTTTATTAAAATCATTTATACCGTAAAAAAAAGGCTTCGATTCAATATAGTTCTAGAATACCTTATAAAAATTAACTTATGTTTATATATTTTTTATTTCTTCGCCAGCATCTTGTTTTACTAACAATCCACTAGTCCATTTTCTGAGAATTTAGATATGCAATGGAAAATCTCAAAATCTTTAAATAATCATCTTGAAACTTAAAAAACGAAACCACATACTAAAATGAAATCATCTGGCCTCCAGCGATGGGATTCAATCATGAGAATTAAATTATCTATGTGCCTTTCTCACAAGTCTCACAATAGTCATATTAATTGAAGACGCTTTAGAGAGCCAAGCAAGAAAGGAATAATCCTGATAGTGATTTTAAAGATTTTCACTATTATAATCTGACATTTATTAATTATAAACTGGCAGGACCCTTGAACCTTAATTTAGAAAAGCACTGTAATGTCCCAGAAACAAAGATGCATGAGACACAATACAGCTAAGAATATATCTTACTTCCTTGTTTACTCTTCTGACTTTATATCTATCCACGCCAAATATGCCAATTTAATGACTATTCAATGTTATGCTTTTTTATAAAAAAAATGTGGTCCAATTTGTTACCTCTTTTAATTTTGTGCAGTTTTTTAAGGACTTAGAGTGGGTCTAAACTTTCTGGTGTGTGTGTGTGTGTGTGTGATAGAGAGAGAGAGAGAGAGAGAGAGAGAGAGAGAGAGAGAGAGAGAGAGAGAGAGAGAGAGAGAGAGAGAGAGAGAGAGAGAGAGAGAGAGAGAGAGAGAGAGAGAGAGAGAGAGCAGGTCTAACTTTATTCTAATTTTGATTAACCCCGCTGCCTAGGATTTCTCCTCTAACAAGTAAGGTTTCAACGTGAGCGTGTCATGAGTTTATAATTCAATCTACTATTAGTCCCTTCATTAGCTACATTATTGTCACTAGTGGGACTACATTTCAATTTTTTAGTGTACAATTAATTTTGATAGTAACCTTTCTCCTGATAACATAAATGAAGAAAACTTATATCAAATACCTTATTTCTAATTCATCCAGTTCACCTATAAAGAATTGTCACCTGGATATTTTTTTTACACATCATTAATAACGGCGTTACTTATTACTCTCTCTATTTCTGTTATTCAACAAAACTTGAATTGTTAAACCCTATTTGCCGCGAGGCATCACTATGGGTGATCTTGAAGATTAGATTGAGCGATCATGGAGAAGAGGATACAACATTGATGGCAAAGGAGAGGATATGGCGGCCAGTATGAATAACTGATTGGTAGCCAAGAATAGTCGCTTGAATTTACGAAAATAAGATGGCTTTGGGGTTCAGTTTCTTGGTGCTTGTATTAGCTTCCATTTGGATCACTTGCCTTAAATTATTTGTAGAAAAATTTAATGTCTGGAAATCCTGAATCTTAACCCATTATCCGTACTTTTTTTAAGCATTTGATGATTGCCAAACCCACTATAATCACATTCTCAAAGCCCGAAACTCTGCCACATCGATCTCATTGATATCCATCCTCCCAACATCTGGATGTTTAAATTAATTTTAGCTGTTTATCGTCTAGCCAGCTAGGATTTCTTTTTCTTGTGCTCAATCACTCATCAAAATCCATTATGCCGCCCTATTCCCTTCTTCGCCAATTGCACTGCCAATTATAGTCGCCATCCTCGACTACCCATTGAATATGCTATTCTTGATTGCTCTTCGAGATGCCTTTTTTAATGTAGATGAAGATTATATATTTGTCCTTCGTGATGAACGAAGATGGAGAAAACAATAAGTAACGGCGTTATTGATTATGTGTTAAATATATCCAGGTGTCAATTCCTTATAGGTGAACCGGATGTAATGTCGTATATAAATCTCCAATCAAAAGCAATACATTGTTATTACTTATTAATTACTACTCCTTCCTATTCGTTTTTTTTTTTGGATATATTACTACTTCCTATTCTAATTAAAATATTTAGTTGACCTTTTTTTGATGACATTAAGGAGGCAAAATAGACAATTAAATTTTAATATTTGCATCATGTAATTAGACTATACGTTAGTTTATAAGTAAAATAAATTAGTTTTGACAAAATATAAATATAAACAATTTAAATTTGTTTATTTTACACCATTGATTTTTTTTAAAAAAAAAGTCAAATGGACCTTATAATTAGGAATTGGAGAAGTATTAAGGGTTTGGTTTATGACCTTTGTTGGCCCTCCATCTCAACCTTCACACTTGAGTACATTTTGTATAATGTTTAGGGTTAATACAACTTTTGGTCATTGAACTTTTACTTAGTTTTGGTTTTGGTCATTGAACTTCAACATCAATAGTTTTGGTTCTTGAAATTTCAGAAAATTTTTATTTTGGTCCCTGAACTTTAGGTTTGTGGTTTTGGTTCTTCAACTTTGTACCATTTAAAACTATTGGTCCCTGATTTTTCAAATTTTTCTAAGGTTCAGGAACTAAGACCAATACTGATTGAATGTTCAAGGGTTAAGGGTAAAAAATACATGTGATTTTGTCAAAAGTTCATTTAACACCAAATATTTTTTTTGGTTCAAAAATACACATGAACTTTCAAATTAAATCAAAAAATACACATTTACAGTTATATTCCAAAAGGAAATGCTTGGTGTTTGATAAACTTTTTTACATAATCACATGTGTATTTTTTTTACCATAATTTAATTGTAAATGTGTATTTTTGATCCAATTTGAATGTCCATGTGTATTTTCGGTCCAAAAAAAACATTTGATGCTGGATGAACTTTTGACAAAATCACATATGTTTTTTGACCTTTAACCCAAAGTTTAAGGACCAAGACCATCGATTTTAAAGTTCAAAGGTTAAAATCAAAATTGACCAAAAGTTCAGAGACAAAAAAACACCAATTTTAAAGTTTAAGAACTAAAACTAAAATTGACTTAAAGTTAAGAGAAAAAGACAAAAAAATCCCTTCCGATTTGTAAAATCCCAAATAAGAAATTTTGAGTTGTTAATGGTTGTTAATACCTATCATGAAGTTGTTAATACCTATCATGAAGTTGTTATTGGGATTTTGCAAATTAGAAGGGATTTTTTTGTCTTTTTCCCTATAGTTAAAGTTTAGTTTATTATTGCCTTGATTCTTTGTTAATAACTACAATGAAAATCAACAGTGGTCATGGAAGAGTTGGGGAAAAAAAAAGTGGTCATGGAAAAACGTGACTAAACTTAACTATCAAATCAGAGCAGTAATGTGCATTCACATGTAAAGGCAAACCATATCATTCATTAAGGCTAAGTTGTAAAAACAGTCTGGAGTATGTTCGTGCGCATCTGATATTATATAGTTTATTTAGGTGTAAAAATATGTATTAACCTTTCAAATTCTCATATGCATTACTGGTCAACAACTCACCATTATTTTTTATTTCTATACGCAGACAAACTATACCATAGCTACAATTATTGGAGATGAGAGTTTTGCTCCATGGTTTTGAAAGTATCGTGCATACTTTCGTATTCGGGTAAAACTTACTATTATGTCAACTGCTTGAAGGGGAATACCTTATGAGTACTTTGCAAATTAGCTCTATTTATAATGGGTGAATAGTATGATTTTATGCAAAATATTATAAGTAAACTAAACTTGCAAGCATTTATTTTAGTAATGTTAAGAAATTGATACAAATCAGATATGGTACCATATAAATTTGAATATAGGGAATTACAGCACAACTAGAATTAATTTTTGTTTTATCAAACCTACAAAGAAGAAATCAAAACCAAATGACAAGCAATTCAGGACAATTGATGCATCAAGGCACCACAACATTGTCAGGCAGAACATGTCCTGCTAAGGAAACTCAAAAATAAATAAGGATTAATGGTCTGTTTTACACTGGAAGTATTCGTTTAGGAGTTAAGACCAATTTTACCTCAAAAGGTTTTTGTATTTAAAATTACTTTAAAAGTTTTAAAACGAAGCAATATTGTCTCATTCTGTTAATATATTCATGTTGATTATTACAAAATTGACGTTGACCGTTAATACTTCTAAAATTGCAAAGAATTTCTGGACAAATTAACCATTAACCCAATAAATGTGATAAAATAAAAAAATTTGAAAAACAAAAGAAAAGACAGCGAAAGATTCTTCTTTCTTTACCATGGCACTGCGTTTGAGTATAAAAAAAAACCAATAGGTAAGGGGAAAAAATCCTTTCTTTTGGAGAGAAAAAAACTACTATCTCGACAAAAAAAAAAACGAATGGAGGAAGGAAGAGATTTGAGTATTGAGATTTCTTTCATCTGCGTTGCGCTGCAGCCTCACAGTTATAGATAGATGCACGTGTTCCGATGAAGCTATCATTTAATGTCTTCTTCCAAAACTTGTAACCTTCCTCTTCTTCCTGCACAGTGTTCAGACAAAAACCCATTTATCAATTAATACCAACTCTGCTTCATTCTCACCCACTCTTTACTTCCCTCCTTTCTTGGGATCTCTTCGACTTTTTCTTGAACCCCTTTGTTTTTCAGGTTTTCCCCACCTCATTTCTCGTGGATCTCTTCATCAAGTTTTCTCCTTTTCCTAGATCCGATCAGGCTCTGCATTGTCCTATGTATTGTCCCTTTTTCTTTGACTGCTCATATCTGAATCTGTCTCCTTGGGTTTTCTGTTCTTATTTCTGGATTTGTTGGGAAATCAATTTTTGTTATGTTCTGATTCCGATTTTTGCTTGTAGCAGGTGTTGCTGTTTCCAGGGAATGTCTAAATCTTTGATTCGATTGAAAAGGCGTTGACTTTGTTGCTCTGGGAGGTGAATCTTTCTGGGTTTTAAGAAGAAACTCGTCTATCTTCTTATCTTTTGGAGTATTGCATATCAGATTTGGTGCTGTAAACTCAAGTGTCAGATGCTGTAGACCCGCTGAAGTGTATTGTTTTCTGGGGGTCATTCTTTGAAACCCAAAGCTAGGCAAAATGATGAATAGAACGCTTTTCTTTACTTATCTTTACCTTCTCATCTACATATTGCTTTCCTCTGGAGTCATATTGTACAACAAGGTAGAGTTTTCGTGTGTCTTTTGACACTTATTGGGCTTATTTTCATACGTCTTAGTAGAAGCATGAAAGATTTTGTTTTTCTTTTTGGCAGTGGGTCCTTTCTCCAAAATACTTCAATTTTCCGTTTCCCATTACACTCACCATGATACATATGGGGTTTTCTGGGCTCGTGGCATTTTTCCTTGTCCGAGTCTTCAAGGTATGTCATTCATTTTAGCTTTGGACTTGTTCACTCCAATATGTACTTTCTTCTGGGTCTATCGGATTACATGCATACACATATGTACGTATCTTGCCAAGATGGCCGGTTGTGAAATTTATTAGTGATTAGATCGAGCCCATTTCTGTTAATTTGTATGTGTTTGATTGTTATCAGTCACTGTCATCTGGCTTGATTTGAATATTGCAATCACCCACTCACATCACTTTGTCCTGTCATTTTCATTGTCTCTTATCTTAAATGCTGGTACAGGTTAAGTACATTTTGGTGAAGAAGTTTTCGAGTCATCTTTGTACTCGAGACTGCTGTAACCTTGACTAGAATTTAGGGTTTGGTCTTGGTTGCATCACCTTTACTAATCTGAAGGTAGTAATTTTAGGGAGTTCAAGCCCTGCTAACTTCAACTTACAGCTGTTTTTTAAATCAATAAGTTCGTTGCGAGTATGATTTTATGGAGTAATTTTAGGGCGTGCCTTTGATATTATGAGATGGAAAACTTGAAGATATGATTTTGGGCTGTCAAGTATGATACCAAGTTCGTCGTGAGTTTGGGTATTTAGAGTTAGGAATTTAGTATATGCTTACAAATATTAGCATCCATTTGCAAGATCTTACCTTTGTTATCTGTGGTCATTAACTCACTAGAGTACCATCTAACTATCTAAGCACTCATTATTTCACCAAAAACATGATCAAATTAGATAATAGATAGCTTATAAGGGTAGCAATTCTGGTTTTTGGGTTTGCTCAAGTTGGTACAGCCGTTGGATTCTTTCCTTAAGTGCATTCCAAGTCACCTTAACAGCTTAACCAAGAAAAACAAATCTTTGATATAGAGGAGAATAACATTAATCTTTGGGTTCTTATGAGCTTTTTTGTGCCTCCAGCTTTATCCTCAAACTCATTGTTCTGTAATTTTTCCTGAATTCATTATGCAAAGGTTTTAATTTTTCTTGGACACACTGCTATGCCATGCTGTCGATGTTCCACATGCTATGCATATCCAACTTCCTTAATGTATGAACTTTTGTGACCAAACCCCGTTCTTGACAAATTTTCGTGGCTGATTATTTGGCTTGTTCCTAGAGTGACATACACATGTTCATAAATGCAGGTTGTGTCCCCGGTGAAAATGACATTTGAAATGTGAGTTTGAGGTTTTCTTTTGCCATTGTTCCGAAGCCATCTTATGCTTTCAGTCTCTTGTTAAACTGCTTGCCGCTTTCTAAAAAAATATTTCTTTTTGTGGCAGATATGCAACAAGTGTGGTACCTATTAGTGCCTTCTTTGCATCTAGCCTTTGGTAAGTACCATGAATTTAGCAGGGTAAACTTTTTCTGCCCTCATGGTGTTCCTCTTTGGTTGTGAAGGTTGAACCTGGTTATGAATTTGTTCAAGTGAGATACAGTTTGGTCTCAAACTTTTCACAAGTGAATTATAATACACAAAGCAAAATGCTCTTGAGTAGGGTACAGATAATTTAATCTTTGTGTGCTTGAGAAAACTTTGCTGAAGGATGAGTTGGCTTAAGCTTCACCTCCGGAAGTTTGCTCAAGCAACCCTGTCTTAGATGATTTCAGTATTGAGTCTTGACTACTCAGTAACCTTCGTTTTTATGAGGCTGTAGCTGTAGCTTCTCATGTTGGTAAGATTGCTATTATCACCATGACAATAAACGCCCTTTAGTAGGCAGCCTATATATTCTGAGCTGAAATGAACTAGTGGCTCCTTTTGATGGCTATCTACGGTCAAGTGTGTACCGTTCAACACAATGTTAGATTGTTGCCGGAAACTTATACTGTTTATGTATGTGATTGATTTTTTTTTTTTTTTTTGGAGTTGATCCCTATTGTTTTAATTTGCATTCGTCTTTCATGTTCCCACCTCTTTTAATGTTAATTTTGAAGATATAATTACAGAAGCTATATTTTTTTGTTCTGCAGGTTTGGCAACACTGCTTACTTGCACATTTCTGTGGCCTTTATCCAGATGCTCAAAGCTCTAAGTATGTTCTAATGAACTTGGCATGTTTCTCTTAATACCCCTGCTTCGTTCATTGAATTCATTAGTTTTCTGTTTCAGTGCCTGTGGCGACGTTCGTTGTGGCTGTTTTGTGTGGCACTGACAAAGCAAGGTGTGATGTGTTCTCAAACATGGTGCTGGTCAGTGTTGGAGTTGTCATTTCCTCATATGGGGAAATTCACTTCAATATAGTTGGTACGCTTTACCAGGTCACAGGCATCTTTGCAGAAGCTTTAAGGCTGGTCTTAACACAAGTTCTCCTACAGAAGAAGGGTTTAACATTGAATCCTATCACAAGCTTATATTACATAGCTCCATGCAGGTATAGCCCTCCGATTTCAGTTGGACTTATGTGAGATGTTCAGGTTTGAGACTGTACAGCATACTTGAACCTGATCTGAATATTGTTATTGATAACTATCCAATTGATTTATGAATTATACTCTTCTTGACTCGGGGAATAACTAAACTATTCATTCATATACATATCACACCATTTGTCTATACATTATGTTTACATATGATTGAAAGTATATGCACTTGGAGATTCTAATGTGAGCGTACTGCTTGGACTTGCTTATACTAATGGCTTCTTTAGTTATGAAATTTAATCTGATGTCGATTTTTCTTTCTGTTGTGTACATTTGCAACCTAATGGACCGCATGCGTTTTGTTGTGTGAATATTCCATGATCCATTTAAATTCATTACTCTTCATTTGAGCATATATATGGTACTTGCTAGATGAGAGGCTGACTTCATATTTTGACGTGCAGTTTTGTGTTTCTCTTTGTGCCTTGGTATTTACTGGAGAAGCCTGGAATGGAAGTTTCACAGATTCAGTTCAATTTTTGGATCTTCTTTTCCAATGCTTTATGCGCTCTGGCCTTGAATTTCTCCATTTTCTTGGTAATTGGTCGAACTGGAGCAGTTACCATTCGGGTTGCCGGTGTGCTGAAGGACTGGATACTAATAGCCCTTTCAACAGTCATATTTCCAGAATCTACAATAACTGGGCTGAATATAATAGGCTATGCAATTGGTAAGTTTTGTCTGAAACAATATCTTCTAAATTCTGATCATCCTTTCCCCTCACTTATGTATTTTTTGCACACAGCTTTATGTGGCGTCGTCATGTACAATTACATTAAGGTTAAGGATGTCCGCGCCTCTCAATCAGTTTCTGAAGGTCTTCCAGATCGAATCACAAAGGTCAGTGTCCTGCATCCACTTATGTAACGCTTCATCAGGTCTTTCGAGTTAAATATGTTTTGCCCGGTCTCTTCCTAGAACTTTAACAGCACGTTTTAAAGTTTGGAAAATTTACCAGATGTAACAAGTACTATATGATTGAGTTAATGTGATGTTATTCGTGATAGAGTAAGTTGGAAATCAAGTCTCAAAAATGCCATGCAGGATAATCTAAAATTGTTTAGTGAATTGATGTTTTGGTCCTTGATAGATACACCACTTCTTGTTTCAGTCTTCCATATTTTGATTTTCTTGTGTCAGTCTTCTGCAGTGGAACGTGTCTTTAATAAAGTCATCATGTCAAGTAGGAAAACATGGTCTTTTTTATTCTTGATGAAAGAGTGGTTAGTAACAGAAAATTTAATATTATATGGTCTGACCTAGCCATTAAAGCACTCAGTGGATTGACACAAGTGTCAAAATGGTGTTTCCAACAAAAGCAGTGTTACAATAAAGCATCCAACGGCTTTGTTAGCTCTTGATTAGGCTATGTAACCATTTTTTTCCTAACTAGTTTATTAAAGACAACACCCTGGAAAAGGAAACTGTTTTATGTTCTTCATGGACCATAATGTCTATTGACTCATTTTTTAATAGTACATTGATTCATTCATTTGGCAGGTGTCTTTATGTTATTTTCTTCTAGAAAGTCCTAATATTTTTCATGACTGGTGCAGGATTGGAAATTTGAGAAGAAGTCATCAGACATATATGTACCAAGTGACAATGGGAACAATGGAGGAAGCAGTGGAAGTATTATTGGTTCTGCATCTGACATGAATGTTGATGAAGAAGCACCTCTTATTCAATCATCTAGGTTATCTCTTATTGGACGCACACAGCTAAGCAGCCTAGGATCTGGAAAATGAAAATGAAATACATCAAAGTACAGATATTCATTGAGAAAAGGAGCAAAAGAAAACGAGGAGGCTTGGCCAAAATGCACCCCACCCAATTT
This sequence comes from Mimosa bimucronata, assembly GCA_037074515.1. Taxonomy (NCBI): domain Eukaryota; kingdom Viridiplantae; phylum Streptophyta; class Magnoliopsida; order Fabales; family Fabaceae; genus Mimosa; species Mimosa bimucronata. The sequence continues at coordinate 36,163,361 of CM073444.1, forward strand.
TCTCTCATTCTTTTTTTAGAAAAAGTTTTAGGTTTTATAATGGGAAGCAGATGCTTGTTCATTGTAATTACTAATTACTTTCTTGTTCTGGATGGATCATTATTAATGCTTGGTTCAAGTTTTTGGGCCGTTTATGGTTGATTATGACTTCACTCTTAGGACAACCTAGTTATTCATTTGTTTTTTTTTTTTTCACTCTGATTGAATCATTTGTCTGTCCATTCGCTTTTCATTATCTGAAAGGCTGTGATTTTCATTAATATAAATGTGTTGGTTACTGGTTAATTACAACAGCTTATATCCGTTAACCCTTAAAATAATAGAATAAGAAATTCTTAATTTCCTCCCTTCTTAAGTATGCTAAGGTCCCCAATATTTTAAAATAATAGCCAAATTTAAACTGCAGCATTTTTTTTGTTGGAAAAAATACAGTATAAATTTACACCTACGGATTACTATGATAAGGTCCTCAATATGAATGTATGGTATGCATCTTCAAGAAATGATGTATGTTGCCATCAGATCAACTCCTTACATCAATAAACCAACAACCCGGCTGATGGAAAACTCTATATTAGATATGATGACAATAACAAGCTATCTCCCTTAAGGTAAGGTTGGCTGTATGGCTATTATGAATCACATGACACCACACTATTTTATTATCCTGCATCCCTTAATATAATATAAGATCAAATTGATTTTTTTTTAGAAATTAATGAAGTTAAATAAGCCACTTGATTATAATATATTTTCTATATTATTAGATTACATGTTAGCTTATAAGTCAAATAAACTAATTTAAGAAAAATAAAATTTAAACAAAACAATTCATAAATAACTTAGCTTTCTTATAATTTTCTAATAAGATCAACTAGGTGACACCACACTATTTTATTATCCTGCATCCCTTAATATAATATAAGATCAAATTGACTTTTTTTAGAGAAATTAATGAAGTTAAATAAGACACTTGATTATAATATATTTTCTATATTATTAGATTACATGTTAGCTTATAAGTCAAATAAACTAATTCAAAAAAAATAAAATTTAAACAAAACAATTCATAAATAACTTAACTTTCTTATAATTTTCTAAAAAGATCAACTAGGTGACATTTAAGAAGGGAGGGAATACTATAGATACACCTTAGAAACCACTTACTGAATCCACCTTGCGTGCTGAAAATTCCCATACAAGGTTTAATTGAAACATCATTCTACTTCAAGGAAAAGGCATGGAAATACTCCTCTAGTCCTATTTATAGGGTAGAGAGAGAATGTTATATTTGATCCTATAAGTCATTTCAGTATATATATTTACTGTGAATGTACAAGTTTAACCTTTATTTATTATGCGTTGACTCTATTTTCATGTTCTTGTAGTATATTAGATATTAAATATCGGTAAAGTTATAAATTTGTTGGATTTTAATGGAAAGTTGATGAATTTTAAGATTTTCTTTGGTTTGTGTGAAATATGTTAGAAGTGATTTACAAAAATGATCATAGGACTACATAATAAGATACTCCCTCCGTCCCAATATATAACGTCTGTTTAACCGAATTACGGATTCCTAAAAAATTAATTAAAGTTAGTTAAGAACAATCAATATGTAGAAAATATGCCATTTTTTCCAAAAGTACCCTTATTTATTAACGAGTAAGAGAGAGGGTAATTATGAAAAGAAGATGAAAGAGAATGTGTGGGAAAATTAATGCATGGGTAAAATGGGAAAAAATGCATTTATTACTCAAACAAAGTCAAATATGACCTTATATTTTGGGACAAAGTCATTCAAAAAAATGGACCTTATATTATGGGACAGATGGAGTAACATGATACAGTGAGTCAACATTGAAAACAAGTAATTTATGTGCAAAACTAATGCAGTAGACACATAGTACAGCCATAAAGTACAGATATCAGCAAAGGTGAAAAGAGGACGGGGAAAGGGGGAGATGGCTCAAAACCATACATCTTTTGAAACGGACATGTACAACGAGGAACTTTCTGTCTAGCCCTGGGAACATTTTGACGTAATGTGAAGACGCATGAGCAATCAAAAGCAAAAAGGGCTCCCGCGTGATTTACAAATAAATCACAAACATGATAAGAACAACTCAGGCAAGGGTGAAAAAAATCGAATGATACAACTAATCCCCCCTAACAGCAATCCTCAGACTTTCAATAAACTGAGAATAGGAGTCGGCATGGTAGGACAGAGAAATCTCCGTTGAAATAAAAATTAATCAATATGCTGTCCAGTCCTTACGTACAAAAGCCTCCTAGAGGGAACTGGTGGCGCCAATCCAGGGATATCCCTGATATTCTTGTTGTTGGGGTTCACAATCTGAAAACAAACATATCTCGAGTTTTAATTCACAATTGATTGAACAGATCACTTATTGATGAAAATTTTATAAAACTCGATGAGATACTTGACAATATAGGTAAAATTTCAATTTAGTCACAGATTACTTCTTTCAATTGAATAGCAATGCAAACATTTTGGGAGACTACATTGAAAGAAATTGTTTGCGGAGGGCCAAATTTTAAGTCCACATGTATATATCAAGAAGCAAGTGAATTTTTATCTTTAAAAAATTTCATTAATAATACAGCCTTTTCAAACATAATTTTGAAGTATATTACCCTAGTTTCACCTACTAATAGATTATTTGAGACATATATACTGGTTAACGGTGGATTACTAGAGAAAGATTGAACTTTAGGCTATCATTCTTAATTTGATAGAGATACCTTCACAACAATAATGGCTATTACACCACAGACGATAAGGAACAAAAAGAGCATGATGCACTTATCTGTAGCCACCTGGTAAATAGCATGAAAACGTTAAGCATCATGAAACTAGTATAAAAAATGTTTACAATATACTCCCTCAATCCCTATATATAAGAGCCAAAAATTTGAATGGTTATGTCCCTTTTTATAAGAGCCTATTCTAATTTGTCAAAGCATTTAATGAGTTTTTTCCTACTTTACCCATCATTATTCTCTCTATTTACATTCTCTTTCATACTCATTTATTACACTATTATCACATTTCTCTCTATATACTCAATCATAAATAAGGGCAAATTTGAGAAAACAAAATTATTTCAGACACATTTATCTCTCTCAACCACTTCCTTAATATGTGTGATTTCTTCTCTTTGGTTCCTATAATAAGGGACGGAGGGAGTATAATATATTGCATAGAGACAATGGAATGAAGACCTGTCTTCCAATTTCTTTCACAAGCTGGGAGGCCTTCTTAATAGAGAACTGAATTGAATCCAGATCGTTAACAATGCGGCCCATTTGATCAGTCTGCAACAATTGTAGTTTTTTTTTTTTTTGGGGGGGAGGGGGGTTCATGAGGTCAGACTTGTAATCAACACAAAAACTAAATAACCATCATATAGACTCTTTCTTCGCAAAGTACTCAACGCATATCAAACTTACTTGGCCCTTCAAGGTAGTGGCAGTTTGGGTGCCCACCTCAACTGTTTGATGTACAACCTACAATTCAATAGAGTTCAGAACCAACGTATATATGATCAAAAAAGACATATCATTAAAAAGTGATTCACCTGCTTGGATCGCTCAATGGCCTGATCAGTTTCATCCATTCTCTTCATCCCAGCATCAATAAGTTCTTGATTTGACATTGCTACAAGACAAACAAAATGAAGATTGTAGCCACATACATTTGCCAATTGCCACACAAGCATAAAACATGCAAAGAAGCCTCAATCAAGAACCCCAAGTAGGACGGCTACAAAAATTGTTATCTGAAAGCATCTATTGCAAAACCTAGTCTACAAAGGCATAATCATGTCAAAGCTTGAGGGGTACAAGTAACAACATAAAACACATTGATATACAATGAAATAGGCTCCAAGTTATATAGCACCACACTGCCACTATCTCTCCAGTATCTGCTATAATTTTGGTCAAATCAGACATACGACCTCTAAATTTGATTTTCCTCAACCCTCCACAAAATTACAGTTGCCACCAAAATTAAAATGTTGCTCCCGCAAGACCATCAGAACCAGAGCTTATAGCTTAACATACAGTTTGAGACCAGAAACACAATTGCATTAACAAAATCTACCAACGACAACTCCTACCAGAAAAATAAATGTACCATGAATACTACCATGAGGTTATAAATAAGCTGTAACATGAAGGAGTAAAATTTTACTTGATGCCAATTGAACATTTTCTTCAGCTGTAGGATCACTAGATCCAGCTCCCATGTCAAAAAGCTCAAGTTTCTTATTACCAATGGTATTCATATACCTGTCAATCATCGAAACAATAGCACAAATCATTCAAATGCCAAAGACTACTTTTTAGTTTTGGTAAACAGATTATACCATTAAGTTAATCCTGTAAACTTAATTCTCCAAGAAATATCACAATTAATACACACATGACATCATCCTATTTATTAAGTTATGAACAATATAGCTCAGACACTCTAGGGCTAGGCAATGCATAGGTGTGGCAATTCATCTATCTAAATTGCAATTTTGAAAGCTGCACATGAAACTAGGAAAATTTGAACATTTGAGCAATTCCAAAACTTTCCAATAAATGACACTTTTGAATTGAAGATATGTACACATCTAGACACATGCACGTTATTTTATAGATGACACATCATCATTTATCATCTTTATTTTTAATTTACATAAAACCATACATACAAGTATAGATATATAATGATTTTGACAGGTTACATTCTAACATGATTGGTATTAAACATGTGAGTTGGTAAACTTACGTTTTTCTCAAACCCACGTAGGAGTTTAGCTCCTTGATCTGCAAGTAAAATGAAAGAAGACATGACTGAGTTGTTTGTGTGCAAGCACAAACATGCAAGCAAAAATAAATCAACAATCGCCAGACCCAATGCCAATTACATCAAAATCATTTCTATAAACCATGAGACAGGAAATTGGCATGCTTTTTCAAATGTAATGAACAACTGAAAGCTTGAGTGGCACAATTTTCAGAAACCAAACAGCTGATAAATAGAAATAGTAGATACATACAAGTAACCAATAAATTCTGCATTGTATTTTATCTTACACCCCTGAAAATGGTCCCCGAAAACAAAAAGCCAGAGACACAAGTTGAAAATAAAATGAACTTGACTGTCAATGCAGTTAATTGAAAACCTTGCATCCTTTCCAAAGTTTAAAATAAAACGACATTGGTTGTCAATGCACAATTCATGGAAAATAAAAAAGAAGCCCGAATACTGACCAATGATTGCTTTTCATCATTCAGTTGCTTGTTCACTTCGGGAGGATTTTTGCCCTCTTCCTCTTTAATTTCACGATCAAACTCTTTTATCAACCTGGACCAAGTCACAACAAAATAAGGCTTCATATTCAATGAATCATAGTTTACATGCCAAATGAAATTAAAAATATATCTGTATCACGAAGAATTTTATTTGCTTTGCTACTGGCACATGTAGAATAGCAAACCACTTCTGCCTCATAATCAGAAGTCTGGGAAGCACAAACCCCACGGCATATGATGCAAGGGATCACTGAATTAGATACAAGATTTCTACATGGAAGAAATTCAGGCATACTCCAAGTGTGTCATGCCGTTTGTACTATAACATACACCAAGTCACTCTACATGAAGCCCAAATACAGTCTTTCTTCCAGAAATAATTGTCACATATAAAATATGGGACCCATTAGCAATTAGTGGAGTACATTCATAGATAGAAACATGGGTAATCAGTTGGTTGAAGAAATTATAGAACTATGGAGAGTAATATAAGCTCCATTGGATGTAAATCACTGTATTTTATTAGAGTATAGAACTATAGATCACATAACACTCCAGACCAGGCTGCTCAGTGGCTGCATTGTCATCAATCAAAAGGACAGGATTTTTACCATGAAATGTATGTTACTATAAGAAAAAACCTTTACGTTATTATAGTTAATAAATAACAAACAAAAAATCTACACAATTAGTAAATACATGGCTTACCTTTTGCATTCCCTCATTTTCCCTGTGAGCTCTTCCAGCTGTTTACTTTGCCTATTGGAATCTTTAATCTTATCGAGCTTCTGGAAGCCATTTCTGGTTGCCAAAAGGTCAGTGTTAATTACAAACAGTACCTATAAGTTTCAATAAAATTGCCTCCATTCAAGTAGTGTATCCACTAAAGTACTAATTCTTAGAGGATGGAGATTTACTTAGAAAAATGTCAATCATGAAAATAACCAGTTAGAATGAAAATATCATAAGCAAAATGATAGGTAAGTATATTATTTAATAAAATGGCCACACCAAAATAATACAAATTGTAAGCATTGCATACATGACAGGTGTAAAAATGAACCAAAACCATAGATTCAGGGACTTTTGGAAATTAATACAAGAGATTTAACTCTCTCATTATTATCATGCTGTGGCTTTAATTTAACTCAACCATTTATACAAAAGTCTAATGGGAAAAAAAGTACAAAAAGGGCAAGAATGTAGGTCAAATCATGAATCTATTTCAATGACTGAGCAGCATGCAAAGATTATGATACAGAATTAATAATTCTGTATGAAAGAACTTAAGAGAAAGGGGTAGAAAGATAGAAGAACAGAAATTTAGAGGGTGTAAAGAACAAGAAACTATAGAGGGTTTAGAGAAAAAGAAGGTAGCCGTCAAAAAAAGAGAAACTCCATTATCATTCAAATGTAAAATCTAAAAATAATATGCCTTAATCAGGTTTATATAATGACCTGATTAGTATTACATTCGGACCTAATTAAACTAAGCTCATTAAGCCCAATTAGCCCAAAACATAATAACAATCCTTAAACAATAATAATAATAATAATACCAAAACATACTAATAATCCCAAAACATAATAATTTAATTAATCTCATTAGTTAAGTGATCGGCACCAAGCTCGACTCTACTCAACTAACCAAATTAACTAACTAACCCTATTCCTAATTATAATATCATAACAGAACACAAGGAAAAATAAGTGCCTAAAAAGTTGAAAGTAGTCGTGCGAGCAGTTTGGAGTGGGTGAAAAGTAGGAAAATATTCTAGCGCAAGCCACACTAAAAAAAACGATCTGCAAACTTGTCAGAACCTAAGTGAAAAGGCCTAATTTAGGTGAGTTTTTTTTTTTTTTTTTGGGGGGGGGGGGGTGTTTTGTGAAGAGAAGAGCTTGTGAATGCAACCGTATGAGTAAGTTTATCCTTCAGGTTTGAATTTTACTCAATAAGAAACGGGATCAAAGGTAAAGCTTTTAAGTATAGCATGCTAACAAGTAAGAAGCAACTAATGGCCTGAGCTTATGTACTTTGGTCTCTAGCACATGTGATGTCCAAAATCTCCAAAAGTAGGCATATCAATTACTCATATCATCCCATGCAATAACCACAATGAATAAAAATCAGGCATATCATGTAAGGTGTGCATAATAAGGTATTTCAGTTACACTCGGTAGGAAAGAAACTGATGATTGCTTGGCTTGAAAAATAAAAATACACCTAAATTTTCAAACGGCCATTAGACTCAGGGCCGAAATACTATTATAAACTAAATAGAAAGGCACTTGAGAGCTAAAAAGATGAACTTGTCAAGAACTGATAAAGGCACAAGCGAAGTAATTATTAGAAATTTCCACGGCAAGTCACCAAATTTAAGCAATCATCACATCAAGGCCAACTATAACTATACACGTGAGGCATTCACCACACCTTACATTACATAAAATCCAGGAGAAAAAACTCAAATTAAAGTATACGATCAGTATTGCAGCCCAGAAATTCAAACGGACAACGCGATCAATAATGGGAAGAAAGAGTGAATATAGTGAGATACATACGCGAGGGCTCGGAAGTGGTCGCGAATTTCACCATGGATCTGCTCTAACTGAGGGGTCATCGGCAAGTTGGTGGCCATGGCTGACGTAGATCAAAAGTGTACCACCGAAATCCCGGAAAAAACTGAACCCAACAGAAACCCTAACTCGTCGATTTGGCGACAGATTGCCAAGGATGGACCATTGATTTTGGGGGAGAAAGATGAAGACAGGGGAGCGATTCGAAATTGCAGACGAATATTGGGATTGAGTAACGTGGAATCATGGGAATAAGGGAACAAGGAAGTAAGGAGGATTGGTAGAGATGAGCGGAAAAAACAGCTGTATGCTGTCTCCAGTTCTCCATTGAAAAATTAATTTTTTTTTTATTTTAACCAATAGTAATTGTTATTGACATGAGCTGACATGTTTTTTTTTTTTTTTTCAAGGAAATGACCAAAATATTTTAAAAAAATAGGAGAACTTAACTCCCCTCACCATCTCATTATTTGTGGTCTCACCAATCATAATCATGAACAAATGGATAGTGTCTTACATGGGAATTATATTTTTTTATACATGTCTTATGAGGAAATTATAAGATGACTGGGCGCCCAAAAAAATTATGTGATAAATAAAAATATTTTTCCCAACTCACAAATTTAATAAACCATAGAAAAGATGAGATAAAATATTTTTATCTATCAAATAGATTTTTAGAGGGCTCAGTCATATTATGATGAGAAAATTTCACTGTGGGACCACTGTAGATAATTAATTAAAAAAAATGGCCAATAGAATCTGAAATTTCAGTTAGGGGCAGTGGGGGCAAACTGAAATAAAAATGGAAGGGCAAATGACCAAATCACCATTTCTCCCAAATCAACCTTTATCCCAAATTCACCCAAATTTTGAAATCCAAATCTGCGACTGCGAAGAGCATTGTGAACTCCACCAAAAGTCATTAAAAACTTGAATCCCTTGGCCAACCAACTGAAAACGCACGGCGAGTTACTATTCCCCTCTAGTTGGAACTCGAAATCTTGCTTTGTTCTTCATTGTTTTTGTGTTGGAGCGTCTCCTGTAATGTTGCTTTTTTCTTCATTGTTTCTATGTTGGAGAGTTTCGAAATCAAAGCTATGTTGGCCTTTTTTTTAAATGGTAAGTAAATGCTATTGTGTGTTGGAGAGTTTTGATTGACGGCGGAAAAGAATTGTATGTTTAATGATTTTCCATGTTTGGTGTTCTATGTTTAGTCTTATTCATAACATGTGCCTTTGCCAAATGGGTCTTGAGTTTGTTGCTATCAAAGGACTTGCTCATTCTATTATGTCCAGGCCACACACAAGAAAATGGCCATATGCACAAGAAAATGTCAATATGCACAAGGAAATGTTAATATGAATAAGTAGTACTAAATTGGCATTATAACGTGATTTGTCTAGGCCAAGCACAAAGAAATTGTCATACGCACAAGGAAATATGCATATGCACAAGGAAATCGTCATATGAACGAGCAGTAATAAAGTCACCTTATAACATTATGTCCAAGCCAATGTCAATATACACAAGGAAATCGTCATATGAACAAGCAGTAATAAAGTCACCTTATAACATTATGTCCAGGCCACGCACAAGGAAATATGAATATGCACAAGGAATTCGTCATATGAACAAGTAGTAATAAAGTCACCTTATAACATTATCTCCAGGCCACGCACAAGGAAATATGAATATGCACAAGGAAATCGTCATATGAACAAGCAGTAATAAAATCACCTTATAACATTATGTCCAGGCCACGCACAAGGAAATATGAATATGCACAAGGAAATCGTCATATGAACAAGCACTAATAAAGTCCTTTATAACCTGCTATGTCCAAGCCACGCACAAGGAAATGACTATATGCACAAGGAAATCGTTATATGAACAAGCAGTAATAAATTGGCCTTATAACTTGCTATATCGAGGCCACGCACAAGGAAATATGAATATGCACAAGGAAATGTCAATATGCATAAGGAAATTGTAATATGAACAAGCAGTAATAAAGTCCCTTATAACCTGCTATGTCCAAGCCAAACACAAGGAAATGGCCATATGCACAAGGAAATCGTAATATGCACAAGGAAATGGCTATATGCACAAGCAGTAATAAGATAACATTAAAAAATGTAATAAATACGTTTTATCAGCCCAGTGTCAGTACTTTGTGTTAGTCAAGGAAGACTTTTGCACAGTGGTAGTGTCCTTATCGGCAATTAATTCATCTTTTCACAAGGGCTTTTTGGTATTTTTACACAGCATTTCATTTCATTTAAAGGCCCAAGGCCTGTAATGAAATTTTAGACTTTTTTTGTCTCTATTTGAAATTAAATCGCTATAGTGGTCTTTTACTAAAATTTTCCCTATTATAATTTCCACATATGACACTATCTGTTTGCTTATGATTTGTGAGATCACAAATGACATGGTGAATTAGGTTCACCTAAGAATTTCTCTAATAAAGAGTTGGTAATATCTTATATAAAGTTGATAAACATAAATGAAAAATTGATAAGTGTTTAGATGAAGTTGGTAAATTTCTAAAAGTCATTGAATGGTATATTAGTAGTTTCTTTTAAATTTATGAAAGGATGGTTGATCTAATGTCACACACATGTATATGTGTGAGTGTGTCATTTTTAAAAATTTACTGTACCATTTTTAGTATATTTAGAGTTTATTTTTATAATGTTTTCCATCTATGTATGGCACTAGGCAAATAGAGCGGAGGGAAGAAAAAACTGTAAGATTTCGATTTAAAAAGAATAAGCATGTAACTAAGCGTGGTTAATTGAACGGTCATCTCACTCGTCCGCTTAAGCAAGTATCGGGGGTTCAAATCCCGCCTTGTGTATGTAGTAACTCATTAGCCAGCGACAAACCCTTAAATAAAAATCAAATCCACAGAGGATTACTCCTTGGAGGAAAAAAAAAGAATGAGTATGTGAGATTTGTAACATTTTAATAAAGAGAATATGTGAAATAAAAGAATCAAATACCAATTTTAAAACTCCCTCCTTTTTTATCCTTTTTTTTAGGGCTGTTCAAAAAGTTCCTGTCCCAGTTATCCCGGTCTTGTCCCGGACCTGTTGGGACCGGAATTTCCCGGGACCAACAGGATCCGGTACCGGGATCAACGGTACCAGGACCAAATTGAAACCGGGACGGTACCGGGATATGGTCACATATCCGAAATTCCCGGTCCCGTCCCGGTACCACAAGCATAGTTACTTATTTAATTTTTTTTCTAATTCAACATGCATTTTTCCTTTATTTTTTTCAATTAATTAATCAATTCCCTACCCAAATATTATTATTTTTCTCTTTCTTTACAAGATCATTTAATTATATTGATGATTGATTGATTCAATCATTTAAGGTTTATGATTTAACCTTTTAAAAGGCACACCTCTTTTTTCTTTTCCATCATTCCACAATCCTTAATGAAGAGGAATGATTGAAGAAGTAGGGAATGGTTGAATTGTTGGGTATTGCTTTGAATTTCTTTTTTTCCAAACAATGATGTTGCTTTGAATTTGAATGTTTAAATTTTCATTATAGACTTATGGTTGTTGTCTTGTTTCGTTATACTCCCTCCGGTCCTAAATATAAGATCACTTTGACTTTTTTTGTGGAAGTTAAGGAAGCAAATTAGACCATTAAATTATAGCATATGTCACGTGAAATTAGATTATAGGTTAGTTTATAAGTAGAATAAATTAGTTTTGAGGAAAAAATATTTTTTTTGGGACTGAAGCTACTATTTTTTTGGACTGAAAGAAAAAGTCAAAAAAGTCAAAGTGGTCTTATAATTAGGACCGGAGGGAGTAATATTTTGGAGACTTTATAAGTAGTTAAAAAGGATTTGTTGGACTGAATGATTAATATTTTTTTACACATAAATATATATGTGATATTAAAAAATTAATTATATTATATTATTAGTAACTAAAGTATAAACATACATAGGTGCTTCGTTTTTTTTTTGTTTCTTGATAAGGCAGATTGTGTCAAAGAGAATCGGGACGTCCCGGTCTTGGTCCAGGACCCCTTCAGTACCGGGACCGGGACACAAATGGCATCCCGGCCTTCTTATGGTACCGGGACTTGGACAAAGGATGTCCCGGTTTCGTCCCGGTACTTGAACAGCCCTACTTTTTTTAACTGAAAACTCCCTACTTCAATAACCACCCATTTAATATATCAATATGAAATACTCCCTCTGTTCCTTATTATAAGAGCCAAGGAGGTAAAATCACATAGATTCAAGAAGTGGTTGAGAGAGATAAATATATTTGAAATAATTTTATTTTCTCAAGTTTGCTCTTATTTATGATTGAGCATATAAGAGAGATAAATGTGCTAATAGTGTTATAAATGAGTATGAAAGAGAATGTAAATAGAGAGAATAATGATGAATAAAGCGGGAAAAAACTCATTAAATACTTTGACAAATTTAGCTAGGCTCTTATAAAAACGGATAAAACCATTCAAATTTTTGGCTCTTACATATAGGGACGGGGCGAGTAGTAGAAAAGAAAGTAGGGAAAATTTCACTTTACCCCCATTATAAGGAATTAATCTCATATTCCCCCCAAAACATTATGAAATTTCACTGCACCCCAAGGGATTAAAGTGAAATTAAATGTTTCAGTTAAAAGACCAAAATGTTCTTATTGCATTTTGTATTAGATTTCCAAGATACATATGAAGAATTTCCAAGACACATATAGAGAATTTCCAAGACATTTATGGGAAATTTCTAAGACACATATGAGGGAACTTTCAAAACATTTGTGCTTATTTTCAATATCAATGTGAGTGTTTTCAAGTTTCAAAAATCATGAAATTCAACATTAAAGCGTCCAAAATTTCATAACTATATTTCCAACACACATATAGAGAATTTCCCAGACACATATGAGAAATTTTCAAGATGTTTGTACTTCTTTCAATAAGGATATTTTGGGCTTTTAGCTGAAACATTTAATTTCACTTTAATCCCTTGGGAGTGCAGTGAAATTTCAGAATGTTTTGGGGGGAATCTGAGATTAATTCTTTGTTATAGGGGTAAAGTGAAATTTTCCCAAGAAAGTAAACCCGGACACGTTTCATGAAGATGAGTGTAGTGTGGTTTCACCAAGAGAAAAGAAAAAGGTGCTGTGATTAGCAATGGATTTCATGTGAAGTTATCAAAAATCAAATCGTCCACTCTTTCGTAATTTACATGACTATACTTGTACATGTTTTTGGGTGATGGCGGTCATTTTCCATTAAAAATTGAGTAGCTTCATTGATAATTGGTATGGGCCGGAGAAATTGGGCTCAATGTGGATTTATAATAACTCTCAACTTTGCTGGCAACAAAGAAAAAAGAGAATAACTCTCGACCGATTTTCATAAGAGGTAGCGCCTTGCAATGACTATGAGCGATAAAAAATAAGGGGCCCATGTCTTCCCATTTTAAGAAAAGGGTTCAGTTCCTCCTTGCAGGCTTGTAACGCTTGAAGATACATCTTAGAATGAAGATACTCTGTTTACGTTTAAGGGTATAAGATGTTATTGCTTAAAAAAAAGCTGTTTAAGCGCCATGTCGGTTAAATATGCATATGTCTAAAATTTATAAAAAAAATGATTTTCTTACATTGTATAGGATAAATATTTAAAAGAAACTCCGTTTCATAAAACACAAAAATGATTTTTAAGGGTGTTCTTAAAAGGCAAAAAAAAAATAAAAAATTTGTGGGTATTCACGGACACCCTCTTAAGTCAACCAGCCGGGGTCCTTTGATGGGTTTTTTCGTAATGAAAAGTGAGATATTAAGAAGAGAATATATTGTAAATAGCAAAACTCTATATTCGCTGCTGAGCTCCCACCTCTTGCTTATAGATATGAAGGGTGACCAACGTTTAAAAAAAAAAAAAAATCCCTTATAGCCTATAGGAAAGCTTAGATGGAGAGATGATGTTGCAATGTCTATGGACATGGTTAAAAAATAACTATTAATCATGAATAAGTAATCTAACTTCATCTACATTATCTCTAAAATGATGGTTATTACCAAATCCTACAGTTACCAAGTAAATTGTTTTAATACAATTGTGAAAAACTTCCATTTTCCATAACCTCTAAACCAATACAAATGTAGCCGATGTGAAATCTCAGTCATCCCAACAATAGTTGAAAATCTATCACCTGACTTGTTGTAGCCTTTTAGGAGTGAGCATTGTAATGATACAATTTGTTAAATCTCAACTCAAGAAACTTGTTGCCTCTCAAAACTCTAACATATCCCACCAATAGATATAAATAAAGAGGTTTTACCATAGTACAAACGTATTTATTAAAGGAAAATTTAGATGGGTTGGATCTCATAACATTTTGGATTTGATTTATCGAAGAAAAGTTATTGCACGTTGCCATAGAAAACATGTAATTCCGTTTGTCAACGGCCTTGGAACAATCTTAACTTAAGTGGCTGCTGACCCCAAGAAAAAAAAATCTTCAATTAAGTTAAATGAATCTTTTCACATGTTAGCACTCAAAAAGATAGCTAGCCGTTATGAGATTCTCCGAATGAGGCATCCACACAATGTGCTTTGGATATCATTGTATGGTATATATCTGTTCATTCCGTTCTACAATTTCCAGCCAAGTAATAAGATAACATTAAAAAATGTAATAAATACGTTTTTTTCCAAGGAAATGACCAAAATATTTTTTAAGAAAATAGGAGAAATTAACTCCCCACACCATCTCATTATTTGTGGTTTCACCAATCATAATCATAGACAAATGGATAGAGTCGAATTATATTTTTTATACATGTCTTGCGAGGAAATTATAAGATGACTGGGCGCCATAAAAAATTATATGATAGATAAAAATATTTTTCCCAACTCACAAAATTAATAAGCCATAGAAAAGATGAGATAAAATATTTTTATCTATCAGATAGATATTTAGAGGGCTCAGTCATATTATAATTTTCACATAAGACACTACCTGTTTGTTTATGATTGGTGATATCACAAATTACATGGCAAATTAAGTTCATCTAAGAATTTTTCTATAAAGAGTTGGCAATTGCTTATATAAAGCTGATAAACACAATAGAAAGCTATCCAAATATGAAGTAGGTAAATGTTGAATAAATGGAAAATTGACAAGTGTTTCAATGAGGTTGGTAAATTTCTAAAAGTCATTGAAGGGTATATTAATAGTTTCTTTTAAATTTATGAAAGGATGGTTAATCTAATGTCACATATATGTGTGTGTGTGCCATTTTTAAAAATTTACTGTACCATCTTTAATATATTTAGAGTTTATTTTTATAATGTTTTCCATCAATGTATGGCACTAGGCAAATAGAGTGGAGGGAAGAAAAAATTGTAGGATTTCAATTTAAAAAGAATGAGCATGTAACCAAGTGTGGTTGGTTGAATGATCAGCTCACTCGCCCGCTTAAGCAAGTATCGGGGGTTCGAATCCCGCCTTGTGTATGTAGCAACTCATTGGCCAGCGGCAGACCTTTAAATGAAGCTCAAATCCACAGAGGATTAGTCATTGGAGAGAAAAAAATTGAGTATGTGAGATTTGTAACATTTTAATAAAGAGAGAGTATGTGAAATAAAATAATCAAATACAAATTTTAAAGCTCCCTCCTTTTTTTAAATGAAACTTCCCTCCTTCAATAACCATCCATTTAGGGTGTGTTTGGATGGACTTCTGGAAAGTTGACTTATTTATAAGTCAGTTTGAAAATAAGTTAGATTATGTAATGACTTTTATGTTTGGATAAGCTGTTAAAAAAATGACTTATAAGTCAATTGAACTTTTAAACATGTTTGGATGGGCTTCTTGAAAAGTAAGGTTAAGATGAAAAATAAGTGAGAATTTGTGGGCCCCACCAAAATAAGTTCTTATTTTTAAAAATAAGTAACTTTTTTCAACTTGTGCTTATTTCCTCCATAAGTTCTTATTTTTTCCATAAGAACTTATTTTTCTAAGTCCAACCAAACACATCAAATTGGGCTTTTTTTATAACAAGTCCTTTTGATGGAAAATAAGGACTTATTTGGGGGAAAAAGTCAAGCCAAACAAGCCCTTAATATATCAATACGAAATACTCCCTCCATTCCTTATTATAAGAGCCATTGAGGTGAAATCACACAGATTAAAGAGGTGGTTGAGAGAGATCAATATATTTGAAATAATTTTATTTTCTCAAGTTTGCCATTATTTATGATTGAGCATATAAGAAAGAGAAATGTGTTAATAGTGTTATAAATGAATATGAAAGAGAATGTAAATAGAAGAATAATGATGAGTAAAACGGGAAAAAAACTCATTAAATACTTTGAGAAATTTAGCCAGTCTCTTATAAAAACGGACAAAACTATTCAAATTTTTTACTCTTATATATAGGGACGGGGTGAGTAGTAGAAAAGAAAGTAGGGAAAATTTCACTTTACCCCAATTATAAGGAATTAATCTCAGATCCCCCAAAATATTATGAAATTTCACTGTACCCCAAGGGACTAAAGTGAAATCAAATCTTTCAGTTAAAAGACCAAAATGTCCTTATTGAATTTTGTATTGGATTTCCAAGATACCTATGAAGAATTTTCAAAGCACACATGAAGAATTTCCAAGACATTTATGTGAAATTTCTAAGACACATATGAGGGAACTTTCAAAATATTTGTGCTTATTTTCATTATCAATGTTAGTGTTTTCAAGTCTCAAAAATCATGAAATTCAATACTAAAACGTCCAAAATTTCATAACCATATTTTCAAGACACATATGAGAAATTTTCCAGATATTTGTACTTCTTTCAATAAGGACATTTTGATCTTTTAACTGAAACATTTAATTTCACTTTAGTCCATTGGGGGCGCAGTGAAATTTTAGAATGTTTTGAAGGGAATCTGATATTAATTCTTTATTATAGAGATTATAGAGGTAAAGTGAAATTTTGCCAAGAAAGTAAACCCAGACATGTTTCATGAAGATGAGTGTAGTGTGATTTCAACAAGAGAAAAGAAAAAGGTGCTGTGATTAGCAATGGATTTCATGTGAAGTTATCAAAATCAAATCGTCCACTCTTACGTGTAATTTACATGACTATACTTGTACTTGTACATGTTTTTGGGTGATGGCTGTCATTTTCCATTAAAAATTGAATAGCTTCATTGATTATTGATTTGATAATTGGTATGGGCAGGAGAAATTGGGCTCAATGTGGATTTAGAATAACTCTCAACTTTGCTGGCAACAAAGAAAAAAGAGAATAACTCTCAACCCATTTTCATAAGAGGTAGCGCCTTGCAATAACTATGAGCGATAAAAAAAAAAAAAAAAGAGGCCCATGTTTAAGAAAAGGGTTCAGTTCCTCCTTGCAGGCTTGTAACGCTTAAAGTAAAGATACATCTTAGAATGAAGATACTCTGTTTACGTTTAAGGGTATAAGATGTTATTGCTTAAAAAAAAGCTGTTTAAGCGCCATGTCGTTTAAATATGCATATGTCTAAAAATTTAAAAAAAAAATATTTTTTTACATTGTATGGGATAAATATTTAAAAGAAATTCCTTTTCATAAAACACAAAAATGATTTTTAAGGGTGCTCTTAAAAGACAAAAAAATTCTTTTGTGGGTATTCACGGACACCCTCTTAAGTCAACCAGCCGTGGTCCTTTGATGGGTTCCCAATGAAAAGTGAGATATTAAGAAGAGAATATATTGTAAATAGCAAAACTCTATATTCGCTGCTGAGCTCCCACCTCTTGCTTATAAATATGAAGGATGACCAACGTTTAAAAACCAAAAAAAAAAAAAATCCCTTATAGCCTATAGGAAAGCTTAGATGGGGAGTAATGATGTTGCAATGTCTATGGACATGGTTAAAAAATAACTATTAATCATGAATTAGTAATCTAACTTCATCTACATTATCTCTAAAATGATGGTTATTACCAAACCCTACAGTTATCAAGTAAATTGTTTTAACACAATTGTGAAAAAGTTCCATTTTCCATAACCCCTAAACCAATACAACTGTAGCCGATGTGAAATCTCAATCATCCCAACAATAGTTGAAAATCTATGACCTGACTTGTTTTAGGAGTGAGCATTGTAATGATAAAATTTGTTAAATCTCAACTCAAGAAACTTGTTGCCTCTCAAAACTCCAACATATCCCACCAATAGATATAAATAAAGAGGTTCTACTATAGTACAAATGTATTTATTAAAAGAAAATTTAGATGGGTTGGATCTCATAACATTTTGAATTTGATTTATCGAAGAAAAATTATCGCACATTGCCATGGAAAACACATAATTCCGTTTGTCAATGGCATTGGAACAATCTTAACTTAAGCGGCTGCTGGCCCCCAAAAAAAAAATCTTCAATTAAGTTAAATGAATCTTTTCACATGTTAGCACTCAAAAAGACAGCTAACCATTATGAGATTCTCCGAATGAGGCATCCACACAATGTGCTTTGGATATCATTGTACGGTATATATCCGTTCATTCCGTTCTACAATTTCTGGCCAAATAATAATATAAATAACTGAGAGAATGCAAGCATCTGCTATTAGCGATATAAATATTATGAAGCGATTTGCTGAAATCGAAACAGTGTGCTCAAAACCGACTGCTAATTAAATGGGTGGATATGGTGGTTTTAGGATTGATGATGTAAGCGTAGTGAAAAAGATGAAAACTCAAAAGTGTTTCCATGTGATCTCATGCATCAATTTAAAGTTGAATCATTCCATTGATTATAGGTGCACTCTCTTAATTCTGAGTTCAGACAGAAAGTAAGCTTTATTATATATATGTATGTATATATTTCCCCGAATGCGTTGACTGTTACGCTATACTCCTTGCTTGTCAATTGTCATGTGCTCCAAACTCCTTGACCTAAAATCTACTTTATATCAATATTTTGGATACTTCGGATCCGATGATTAAATTACAAATTCAACTTTTGATTATCGATCTTCTATTTTATATTTATTGTTACTTTATTTGTTTCGAATATTTTTGTTGTAATTCCACTCCATATCATCTTAGAGCCTTAAACATAAAGTTTTCTTATAATTTGGTTTAACTACATCAGTTCTATTTGAATATTCTAATTTATTTTTATTGATTTAATATGCTTGCATGCGTATTTAAGGTTTTGGCAATAAAATTTTCAATTGAAACCGTCCTTTATTTTACCACGAATCGATCTAAATCATATGGAAATTTGTTAGTTGTCTTGAAAATTATAGAGAAATTATAAATGTTTAACTTTCTTTTGCAAAGTATGTTAAACTTAATGTAATTTTCAATCATGCTTGAAATTGTTTAAGAACTTGCACCGTAAATTTAGTAAGTGTGACTCCTTTCTAGTTATATGTAATTCATCTTTAACTATTTGTAAATTAAAACAGAAAATATTTAGTTAACTATATGGAGTTTTACAGACAACTAAATAAGAGTTACACATGCTTAAAGCTTAATAATACTAAAATTTTATAATAAGAGATTTTGAACGGCATTTCGAATATGAACTCAAAGTAAAAGCTATTGAAGCAAGCAAAGCGGGAATATGTGGATTACCTATAAATCCAAAGCTGCTGAGTCGTATTCATGGAATTCTGAGACGATTACGATAGCGACATTGCCCCAACCAGGAAATGGTAATTTAATATATTCATCAGCTGCTATTTATAAGATATTTTCAATATATTTCACATAAATCAAGAAAAACCATAAATCTTGTTAGTAATATCTCAAAATTTGGTAACTTTTCAAATTTAATAATATTTAATATCCATTACACCTACACCACATGAAAATAAAGTCAACACTTAATAAATGAAATATAAAATTGTACTTCTACATGGAAAATTTAACAAGGTGCTTTATAAATAAAATCAAATGAAACATTCTCTCAACCTTATAAATAGGACCAGAGGAGTAAGAGGAGTAATCTGAAACTCATTTGATTAAATGTTTATATTATCAGTTGTTTAATTAATGATTGCTTCAATTGGTTCATTTAATCTAATACTATATATCAACAATGGAGGTTTTTTTCTCCCCAATAACAAAGACAATATTGATTGACGGCGGTTTTTGAGTAGTGGTAACTTAGAAGCGACAAGGTTGATTGTTTTATTTTTGAAACGTGTTTTGTTTAGTAAGTCTCTCAACTTAATTTATTCCGACGAAATTATTAACTTATAAAATTTGGTCACTTTGTCGTGTCTAACATGATCACATCAAATCAATCGCACTTAACATTAAAAAAATGCATCACAAACAGCTATTCATTATAATTTATAAATCTGATATTTTATATTTGTTGACCATATATATGAAATTTTATAATTATTTTTTAATATTTTTTTTTATCTCAAAATAAAAATGGGAAGGAACCACGAAGAGCCAGAGAATAAGGGCCCCAAAAGGAATATAAGATGGTATTAGTCTATTAGATGTGGTATCACAATTGAGATATATATGCAAAATATGCCACAAGTTATTAAAAATATTATTAATTAACTTTCATGCTCATCAAAGATATTTTTTATACAAAAATTTACTTTGTAAAATTTTAACAAAAATATTATATTGCTTCCGACTAAAAATAACACATAATCATTGATTATTCCCAATGGGAGATTTCTCTATCTTGGATCTATATTACAAGTCACCTCAAATTACTTAACCAAAAATTAAGGAAAGAGTATTGAGCAGTAAAGTTTTTTGAAAATAAAATATTTTTTCAATTTTTCTATCATATTTAAGAGTTAAGGAGAGCACTACATCATGCCAAATTATCTTTAGTACCATAAAGCTATGATTTTTCCCCAAAAAACCATATATGCAAGGCCGAATGGAGTATAATATTATTGGATGAAGATCATCGAGGGTTAAAACTTAAAAGCCAAACCAGCCTCTATAGATTGGACCACTGTTATTGTCCTACACTACACCTGCCGATGGAATCAAAGTGGTGTAGAATTGGTGACCGTAAGTATGATTAAACAAACACGTGATTTAATTGACTTGGCATGAGACTTATCATACATGCAGTAATCTAGCCCTTTCACTACAGACTTGTAATCCTTTGAATCAAATAGTTATTACTTATTACTCCATCGGTCCTAAATATATGATTTATTTGGAGAGTTAATTTTGGTCATAAATATATGATTTAATTCTAATTTTTTTTAACCTCTTTATAAATTATCTATATTGGTGCTCTTCCAACAATAATAAAATATAAGATGTGGTTGAAAATAAGGGAAGATGATGGGGTGTTTTAGAAAAAACATAACATACTACCTAACATAATCAATATTATTAATTTAATTAAAATAATTAAATAGATCTTATATTTAAAATAGAAAGAAGTACTTATTACTTAGTACGTAATAGCAATGCATAAGAAGAAGGGCAACGTTATAAATATACGATGATGAGATTCGCATTTTGTGGTGGCGTGGATAAGATGCTTGAATTGAGTATTAGACAAGAGATAGTACACCCATAAATCATAATGCACACCCTCTCAATGTGCAGAGCCACGTACACGGCACTTAAGTGAAAGGCACCCGTACCAACCCTTTCCCTCTCTTTGCTCCATTTCCCTTTCACTTTCCCTCTCTATCCTTGACCTATCCTTGACCCACCTCTTATCCTTATCCTGTATGATCAATACAATTCTTATAGTTAATGTTCAAAAAATCGGAGCGGATATTGAACCGGATGAGGCACTAGTTTAAGGATCAATGGTCGGATCGGGGTCGGATCGAGGTCAAACCAGTTATATTAAAATAATAAAATTTTATTGATATTAACATAAATAATCACTAATATCAAAATGTAAATGTAGATAAGTATGCATAATTCATCAAATATGAATATTTTAATGTTTCTATAGAGGAAAAAATATAAAATATTAGTTGATCATACGTGAAAGTAAATATTATTCTACAATCCATAGACTAAAATACAAATACTAAGAGCAATAACAATTAAATATTAAACATATGCAAGTATAATAGCATTTAAAATATTAAAGTTTCCTAGTTTATAAAATTAAGTGAAGTGAAAGTTGGTAATTAGGTGTATTATAACAAAATAAAAAAAAGCACATTTTTAAAAAAAAAATGGAGAACCGGTTCAACCTCTCGGTTTTGGGGTGGGTTGAACCGGTTCTCCACCGTTTAACTGTACAGCCGGGTCAATGCCTCACCCGGACCGACTTTGAGGGCGGTTCATGGTCTGACCACCCAGGTCGGTCCCATTTTTTCAACTATGCTTATAGTCCATCTCGTCCTTTTTTATAAGAGTTTGGTTACTAAACTATGTTTCTTTGAAAAACACTTTAAAGTTAGTTAATAGTTATACATTTTTTTTAATACTACTCTAATTTATGATAATATTTGAAAGAGAAATATAAGTAGGAGTATTAATGAGTATTATGTGGAGTGTTAATAAGTAGGGGCAAAATAGAAAAAATGAATTAAATAATGATAGAATCCAAGGCGGACTCTTATATTTTGGACAAAAAATAATTCAAATTTCAGGCTCTTATGATAAAGACCGGAAGGAATATAAAAGAGTCAGTTGAAAAGTCATTGATATGGTCTAAGGGTTGCCTTATTCGATTCCTTAAACAAGCTGTAGGGAATATCTTTTTTTAGTGAAAAATTGCATATCATTAAAGACCGGAAGGAATATAAAAGAGTCAGTTGAAAAGTCATTGATATGGTACTTTTGTGAGCTTGCACATATAACCGCTTATCCACGCATGATCATAGTCCACCATCTGGTCACTTTCGTTTGTCCTTAGTGCTTGTCTCCCGTCATAGCGGAGCAATTTGCTAGTAGCTCTAAGTCCTAACAGGCTCTCAAGGAACTGGAATGGGCTTTGGGTTCTTCGATATCCACTTCCTCGCCAAATAATGTCATACATCGGGCTAGTCGTATATCCCAGCAAATATAACCAAAGAATATGTTCCATTCAATCTTTTTGGTGTAATCCCGGCGTGCTTCATTCTTCAAGTTCCATATGATCCAATCATGTCCTTTAAGAGTGGAGAAAGTGGTCCATTTATCTCGATGAACCACTGCCTACTATCTTTGTTTAGTATTCCAACAATCTCTGAATAGGTGCATCTGGTCCTCCTGCTCCTTGCATTCGAAAGGGCGACTTGCTTCTTGGTAAATCCCCAGTTGTATTATGAGTTGGGCTATATGTGTTTGTCCATGAATGAACACCCACATTAGAGTTTTGATCTTCTCTAGTAACTTCCTATAAAGTCATCCATATGGTATCCTGCTGTTGGCGATAACCTGCTAAAAGAAAATGATATGCAGAACTAATAGTTAAAGTACAATCAATAGATGGGTTCCAGATGAATTTATCCTTCCCTATCTCCTCAAAAGGGGGAAAACACTCATAATGGTATAAGTAACTTAGGGGTGGAACCAAATCTTAAGTTTCTGTATGTCCCAGTCACCATTAGGATAAATGAAATTTGCTACTTTCTCACTAAGATCAACCAAATGTTCAAATCTCGGGATGATAATAAGAGGAAGACGAAGCTCAAACCAATTATCAGTCCAAAAGTTAGTCTTAATTCAATTGTTGATTTTCGCTGGAAGACCTTGCTTGAATTTCTCCCAAGCAGAGACTATACCTCTCCATGTGTGAGATGAACTAAGTCTCTTTTCTACACTCAGCATTAAATCTTGACCTCATTTATATTTAGCTTTAAGTATTTTGACTAGTAAAGCATCTTTATTAGCTTCCAACACAACTTCATGATAAAAGCCTCCTTTTGCTTTGCAAGATTCTTTATGCCTAGGCCACCCTTCCCTTTGTCTCAAGATATCATATACCAAGACCCAAGATACCAAGTGGAGGGGATTCCAATCTCACTCATGGACATGAGAATTGAAAAGCATATTGTGATCAACTATTTACTTTCAGGTAGAGACTATGTGACAAGAGGATTAGTCACTTCTATCGAGATGAATACTGTAACACCCCAAATTTTAAAACAGAGACATAAGAATTTATTTAAATGTTTTGGAATGTTATTAAAAGTATTAAAAAGAATTAAAAATAAATGTATGATGTTTTACGTATTTATAATAATTTTTTAAAACGTATTTTCTTTAAAAAACAAAGAGAAATAATTAGAAGATAAAATTTAATTTTCAAAAAGAATTAATAAAGGAATATTTAGAATCCTATAGTATTGTTTAAATTTTAAAAAGTATTATAAATAAATTTGGACACCAAAATGTATCTGAATAATTTACTTATGGACTAAACTTGGACTGATATTTTGAGGTGTTGGAATTTAATTTTTGATTGAACGGTCAAACAGGAAAAATGTGAATGGCAGAGTGTAATATTGAGGTGAATTATGGGTAAAAGAATAAATGTCCCTTAAAAATCGTATCCCCTTAAATTTCTCACGTGCTAATATAATATAATCCCTCATCCTTTCACTCTCTTATTCTCGTCTTCACTCTGCTCTCTCTGTTTCTCTCCCTCGTTTCACCCTCCTTGCTTCCTTCGAGTTCAACGACGAGCTCCGGTAAAATCAGCGGCAAACGGTGAGGAAACGTGTAACATTTACTACCTAATTATACTTTTGAATATACCTTAAATTACAATTTAACAACTGCAAAATTATTTATTGGGTAATTAATTACAGGTCCCGTGTAAGGGACTTAATTAAGATGAGGTCCCATGAAATCACCTAATTAATTTGAGGTCCCTACCAAAAAGTTGTTATGGCAGGCCAAAAATTTGTTATTGCAGGCCGAAAATTTGTTATTGACTAAGCCTTCACTAACAACTTTTTGGCCTGCAATAACAACTTTTCGGCCTGCAATAACAACTTTGTGGCCTGCCATAACAACTTGTGACATGAAAAATCACTCTTGGTCTGTAACAACTTGTGACCTTGCGATAACAACTTTTTAACCTGCAATAACAACTTCGTGGGACCTCATATTAATTAGGTGATTTTGTGGGACCTCATCTTAATTAAATCCCTTACACGGGGACCTGTAATTAATTACCCCATTATTTATTAACTAACTATGTTAGAAAAAGAAGTTTACTAAAACAAATACTAACATAGTTAGAAAAAGACTTTTCGTCATTTGAATAAAAATACCAATTAAATACCCTAACCATGATAGAAAAAAAAAGAATTTCTAATATTAAAAGGCTGTCATGGTTAGAAAAGAATTTAACATAATATAACAGAAAATTATCCATATTATAAAATAATTTCTCTAATACAACAACGGCTAACATAGATAAATAAAGCCTACGTACCACCTGTTAATCAACCCATTCACAAACACCCAATAACATATTTGACCATTAAACACTTTTACGAAAAATATCTAAACCCATTATAACTTCATATTTGTCATCCATTCAACGTCCTCAAAATATACAAAATCCCAATAGTCCATAATAATACCAAAATAGTTAAAACACCACTAAAATTTAGACCGGTCTCTCAGAAAGGAAATAACATCAAGTTACCAAAATAAATATTATAAAACAAATCCTCAATTTGAAAATAAAGAAGCAAAACGTGGAAAAATGAGCGGAAGCAAAACAAATGATATGAATCCCTATTTGTGGCAATATCTTCCGTCAAACCAGTCCAGAACTCACTAGCTTAGTGAGATGGTCCCGAATCCTTCCCTTGGTTTCCTACTGCGTTGCTAGGACCTGTAAAAATAAGATAAAGGGGGTAGTGTAACATCCTAAAAATTATTTTAGAATTAGTGGGGGTAAATAGGAATTGATTAATGAGAAATGATGGATTATGAGGATATTTTAAGGATTTTGAGGTATTTTTGAGGATTTTAAAGGCCTAGTTTCTCTCTTATTTGGACGATAATAATTTTGGGAGAGATCATTTTTAGGATCAAAAGAGGATATTATGGGAGGAAATAAGTAAAGAGTATTATAGGGAAATTTTTGAGAGTGAAAAGAAAATTTTTGGTTCAAAAGAAATACCTTATTTGAGAATCTTAGGCCTTAGTAGTGTATTTTTCCTTAATCTTTTTCTTTCCTCTCTCTTCTCCCTCACTCTCCACCGTCACCCCTATCTCTTAATTTTTCCACAAACATCATCATTATATTCTCTTCCTCTTTCCACAAACATCATCATTATATTCTCTTACTCTTTCCACAAACATCATCATTAATCCATCTTTTCCCCTTTTATTTTCTATTTTTCCCACTCACCTCTCCCTTCTACTGTCACATTCCTCTCCTTCCTCTTACTCTTCATTTTCTCATCCTCTTCCTCTTATTCCTTCATTTTTCTTCTTCCTCTACCTTGCACCACCACCATCACCACCACTATTATCAATCTTCTTCTTCTTCCTTCCTCCTCTCACCTCCTCCAATATTGTACTTCGTTCATCTACTTAATTTCGGTCTAATTTTGTGCTTAGAAAGTAGATAGAAAAGTTTAGACCGGAGCTTTTGGAGCTCGTTGGCGCCGGACCGGTGGTTTTTCCGGCCATCTAAGACCATATTCGGACTCCCGTAAGTGTTCTCTACATTTCTATGTCATTAGTTTTTCGATTCGCTATATTTGAAAAATTAGGCTTTGTCCAAATTGGTATTTTTGGGAGTCCTAAGTTTAATAAACTGAAGCTTGGACCTTGATTATGAGTTCCTCTAAATAGATTTTTCATTAGAGGTTTTTCCTAATTATTGGGAATTTTTGGATATATTGAAAATAGGGCTTTTGATTATCTGAGGTGTCTATAGTTTAATTAATAATTTTTAGATGTTTATTAAGGTTTGGAAAATAAATTGTGGATTAAATAATGGATTTTTGAGGTTGAGAAATAATTTAGGGATGTAAGGTTTAATTTTATTTAGGCTTGAATTTTTATAAATAGTTATTGGAAAGATAAATAATTTTGGATATATGTATAAATGGAGTAGAGATAAATTTTAGAGATAGAAAGGGAGAATAAATGTTAAATAGAAATTTAAAATAAGTAAGGGCAAAGAAAGGGTAGTAAGTAATTTATTTTCCAACACGTAAAATTGTTGGATAAATAATTAATTGTGGTTGTATGTATGGTTGTGTAGTGCTTGAATTGCACTAAGTTAGCACGGGGGAGCTGCACTATTGTGAGATTGGTGCCAGCTATCAGGTAACCGTTTTCTGCTTGTTTGTGTGTGTGTGTGGTGTTAGTAAGTAATTTGAAATATTATTATTTGATAATTATGATGTTATATGGAGATGAGGTTTTGAATCACAGTTGAGATATGATTATCAATTGATGATTGATGAGATATGGAAATGAGATCTTGAAATATTATTATTTTTCATAATATAATGTCCTGTGGAGTATTATTTTGAATGGCATAAATTTGTGATTTGAAATATTTTGAACTGAAATATATATGATTTTGGAAACTATTTCATATATATGTATATTCTGAAAATACTGGAAGGCCTGGTGCCTGATTGTGGTGTTGCATATCTATGTGTTGTTTGTGAGAAATTATTTGTGTATGTGACACCGGTGAATTGGAAATTGTGCCATCACGTGATGAGGTACCCTGTTGCGCCACAGGGACTAATTGATATATTATGGGAAATAAAGGAGAAAAAGACGTAAGAGGGGAGATCGCCCCTCACGGATTCAGAAAGGACAGAGATCCTTCTAATCTGTGGTACTATTCAGGGAGGGTAGAAAGTCCCTCGTGAATTGTACCGTGGTGATCAGGGGCGGGTGGAAGGTCCCGACTGGTCCTATATGTTTTCCCAGTATTTCTAGTAAGATTCGTTTGGGTTAATTGTAATTATCAATGATATATATACTATTCTCGAGGATGAATTGTGATGGGTCATTCCACAATTATAAACGATGAAAAGAGATTTTGGGAATAAGACGTGCATTGTATGTGAATACCTGAGCATGCTTCTGAATTGATATATATATTTATATGTATTCCACTGGACACCTTGCTAGCACACACCGCACTTAGATGAGTAGTCAGTGGTTGCATTTGGGGCTACCCCCGTTGATCTCACTTTTGCAGGTCCTAGGAGTGAAGTAGGAGGTCAAGGGAAGGATCCGGGAACTTCTCACTGATATCGTGAGATACTCTGCACCAGAAGGACAGGAGGTATTGCCACATTTAGGATCATATTTGTATGATGCTTCCGCTGAACCTTGTTATTATTTTGGGGGAAAATTATTGTATAATACCAATTATGGTATGGTATTTTGTGAATGATATGTGAAGTTTACTCATGGATAATGTAATTTTCTGTTATTGTACTGGGAAGAAAATTATATTGTGATGATGGAGATTGGAGTTGAGGTTTGAGTTAAAAAGATAATATCCAAATATTATGGAAAGATCTTTTTCTAACTATGTTAGTTATTTTATTAAGTTAATTCCTTTTCCTAACATAGTTAGCTATATAAACGTTTTAATGTTTAATTGTGAGTGGTTAATAGTGGGATTTGGGGGTAATGTTACAGGTAGACCCATGTAACACTAACTGCTCGCCTACGTGCGGTGTGTGCTAGCAAGGTGTTCAGTGGAGTATTATTAAGTATAATTGAATTGGAAATATGAGGCAATTACCATTTAGATGCATAACAATATCATAACATATATCCCCATATAAATTATCGTCATGTGATAGTTCCTCAAAATCACATATAAAATCATATGTTCACATTCATACATTACAATCCAATACATAGATAAATAAAACCAAACAATCAATAACACCGTTATTATACGGTCCAGTAGGAACTCAACCCTTGCCTGAGACCAGGGGCGTTCTCCCCAATTCGTATTTCCATTTTATGTTAATTAGTCCTTATGGGCCTACAAGGAACCTCATCGCGCGATGACATTTTCATTTTATTTATTCGGTGTTCACACAATCAGCATAACACGTCATAAATGTACACATCCAACATATGGCACAAAGTCCATTCCAGAAATTCTCAAATTCAATCATGCAAATATCTTTAATAAATACTATAAATTTCCCAAAACATACAAGTTCACACCTTCATGCCATTTAAAAATACATACTCCACCAAACGTTTATATTATAAAATAAATCTTCAAATTCCTGTTCATCCATTCCACAGAAAATTCACAAAACTCAAGTTCCAAAAACTTACTAACACACACACACACGCAAACAAACAAAAGTAGTTACCTCCTTGAAGTTAGATCAATAGTTACCGTAGATGTGCCTCCCGTGCTCAATGTCAAGCAAAATCAGAGTCTACAATTAATATTATATACACGCACCTAATTAGTAACTAATCAAGTACTACCATTCATAACTTAGGGAATTAATCCTACAATGTTCCTAATGCTACGTTACATAACAAATTGTACTTATACGGCTAGATTAAGTGAAATATAACCCATATCAAGCCTATTAAACTACAATCACCCTCACACGAAGTTCAAACTAGTTACACATTAACCACAAATACCCATAAATAAAAACTTCATCCTCAATGTGACAATTTATGCTTTAAAATTCTTAACCTCAACCTCTAACTTTATTCTCTCTTTTCCATACTACAAGGAATTCCAACACCGTAGCCATTGATAAAGTCAATATGGACCTACAATAAAATATGTCCACATCCGATCATCTCTTATCTCACACACCCATACACACCTAATAAAATTCCAAATTTTATCCATACTGAACAATAACTCTTCATTAGTTTATATTTTCAGAATTTGCCATCTAGCTCCTTAATAAAATTGAATTTCAATTATTCAAATTATAGCCCCCCTAATTTCACATTAAACAGTTCAAAGAAAAAACCAACAGAAACATACTTACTACATCAAATCTGGAAATCATTATTAGCTCAAATAATCCGACATTAAAATGCCGTAATCCAAGGCTCACAGCAACAATAGAATCATTATGAAATTTTCTCCTACCTTAACACTTACACCCAACAGAAATCAGAACAAGGGTAAAGAACTTGCTTACCCAGATCGAAGACAGAAAAATAGTGAGGGAGATAGGGAGATTTGGGTTGCAGCCTTAAGAAACAAGGAAGACAGAGAAAAGAAATGGTACCACGGTGGCAAGCGGCGGTAAAGACGACGGCGGCGCTCAAACTCCTCTCTTGCTCTCTTTCTTCTCGGCCAGAACAGGGGAGGAAAGAGAAGATGAAGTCCTCTGCCTTCCCTATCTCTCTCTCGTCGGCCTCCCTGATCGGCGCCGGGAAAGAAGACGTTGGCGGCTGGTTTTGCTCGATGCAGCAGTGTGTATGTGAGTGTGTGCAACACTGCACGTTGAGGAAGAAGGGACTCACGAGGAATGGATGAAAGGCCGAGTGTGTGGGTGTGTGTGTGTGTCGCGAGGAAGAAGAAGGAAGAGGTACATGTGTGGTGCTGTGCGTGAGGAAGAAGGAATAGAAATATAAAGAAAGGGGAATATTAGGGTTGCTAGGTGGGGAAAAATTACTAAACTACCCTCTAATTTGAAATAATTTACAATTAAGGCCTAAACGATTATATTATTTTCCTGAAATTCATCCTTATGTTAGATTAGGAAATTTTATCCCCCTTAAAGTTCCTTTAAGCTTCACAAAAAATAATTTCCCTAATTTCATAAATTAGAAATAAATATCCAATCATTCCTTCTTAATTTATAATGGAAATCAGTTTTAAAATCCTTCAAAAATACCTTAAACTTGTGAATTTGTTTATAAGGCTATTGTATTTTTCTAGAGACACCTAAGAACTTCAAATGACTCCTTATTGCCTCTTTCCTAAATTTGGGGATTATACACATTTATTGGTAATTTAAAATTCATGATGTTAAAAAACGCGGCGGACAGTCAAGGGAAGTTTGGGATAGCTTTGAGTAAGTTTATTTCCTTCCATTTTCTCTCCTTCTTGGTCCGATTTGAGAGGTTCTGTGTGAGGTCCAATTTGGGGATTTGGGTGTTTTGGAGTCCATGAACCGATTAAAGCAAAGCTTAAGCATAGAAGTCAAGTTTCTTTGAAGAAATTTGAGCTTTGTGAAGTGTTGGCTGGATTTCTTCAATTTCTTTCTTCTGTCACTGTTCATTGGCCTTTGTTCTTGGAAATTTCTAAATGAACATTGATTGAAACCTTAATTAAACACGATTTGGGGTAAGCTTAAGTACATAAAGTGTCTTGCATGTGAGATTTCTAAGGTTTGTGGAAATTTTAGAATTTTCTTCTTCTCCCCTGTTCAATAAGCTGACGACGTAAGAGATGGAAGTCTGATGATTCGATTTCTGGTTGCTTGAGCCTCTAACCCTTTGTGATTGAATATGGTTGGAAGCAAAATTGAATTGAAATTTGGAGTTGTATGTGTAATTTCTGGAATTTTGCCTATTTTTTATTTTCTTCTTCCTTTGCCCGATTGATTTTTCTGTTTTGGGCCGCTGCAAGTGGTGATAGAATGAAGTTGAGATTAGGATGAAAATAATCCTTGATTTTTGCACGTGTTGAATTTTTCTGAGTTTGAGGGAGGAGATTTCGGAAATTTTAGTTCTCCCTTGTTCTCCTCTATTTTCTCTGCAATGATGCTGATAAGATATAGGACAAATTTCATGTTCTGATTTGGGTTGTGTTGATGCATTTGGGATTTTCTTTAACTGTTACACTTGTGACTATTCAGGTGCATTAGAGATGATTTTTGCTGATTGAATGTTACTGTATAAGGGATGTTTAGTTTTGGATAGTTCCTAAAAGGAATTTCTCTGATTGTGTGTGTTTGTTAATTTGTTTTCTAAGTGATTGAACCAAGCCCATAATCTGGGATGAATTTGGATCTTCAAATCGGGCTCAATAAGTAATGAAAGGAATGTTTAAGCAATCATACTAATATATATGTATTGTTGGGAATATGCTAAATTTCCTTTTAGTGCTGTTCGATCCCATTGAAAAACAAGATTTAGAACTTTTGTAAGCTTGCAAGGCTAAAAACTTCTCAAATTTAGCATGGGAACAAGAAGAATTCACTTTAATGGTTAAACCTTCATGGAAATATTAGTTTGACAATTATAGTGCGAAAAACTATGATTGTTAAACTTATGTTCTGCACCAAAGTGATGAGTTCATTTGGTAATTAATAAAAACTGGAAAAATATTTTCCAAAGTAAGGAAAGATAATGTGATGTTCTAAGTATTAAATAAGAACTCCAAATGATGAATATTATAGTTGCTGTAATTTTTCTGGTCAAGGATCGGTTCAGATTTAGGAATTGGAAGTTGGAGGGCAAACTACACATAACTTGTTGTGCAATTTATTGAAAAATAAAGAAAAAGAGGATTATGCTACTTGATATTAGAAATGCCTTCTATGATTAGGATGGAATTAAAGATTCTAAAATCGATACTACTTGAGGTTAGAGTGTTGGTTAGTATACTTTATGTTGCTGTAGGAATTTATGATTTTTGTTTTCCTTGCTGCCCCTTGAAAATTTGTGGAAAATTAAGGAGTGTTTAAGTATTTATTGGGTGGGTGATAAAGCGTTGAGCCTGTAATGTTGTTGAGAAGTCCTAAGGTTCAAATTTATTGAATCAAAAATGATTTTTGGACAAGGTTTTAAAGGATGATTTTATAATAACTACTAAGGGATAGTTCTTGAATGGGAAAGCTTGTTCAAGTTACTGTTTAAGGACTCTTCGAAGTTTTTTTTTAAAAAAAAAACTAATTGAAGCTTGCTGATTTTTATCTCTAAGCACTTAAAAACCATGTTTGAAACTTAGTTCATAATTATGGGCTCAATATGGATTGTAAGTCAAAGAAATGTTAATGAGAATAGGATAGAATGGGTATATAGATTTGTATGTTCCACTTCTGTTTGAATGTGAAATTTTGATGGATTTTTTCTTGCCCTGTTTTGTTTTTGTTTGAGCTTGAAGAGAACCGAAATTAGATACATATATTTAAATGTTTCAAGAATGTTGATTAATTGTTGATTTTTCCTTTACTCTGTGTTGGTTCAAATATGATTGTTAAAATATCTGTGTAAGTATTATAAAATGTGTGTTATCAAATTTACTGTTTGATTGTGGGTCAATGGCTTGTTGTGATGCATTTAAAGACAGACTTCAGGCTTAAAGAGAAGACAAGTAGACAATAATGGTTGCAAGCTTGTGATTGCTTAATTAAATTGTTAATTGATGATGCTATTCTGAAAATGAATTTCCTACTTAATCTTGTTCAAATTTTCGTGTTTATGTATGTAATGAATATGAATTAAGAAAACATATATAATAAGAGTTTTAATAAGGAATTCTGCATGTTTAAATTATAGTGTGAATGTGAAGCTAATTGTGGTGCTTTAGTGTGTTTGAATTATGTTGAAGTCTTCCAAGTGTTAGATAGTGCATGCTCTTTTAAAGAAATGTTCTTACAGGAACTTATCGATAAGATATTTACTATTTAGAACTAGAAAGTCATATGATGTTGTTGTCTAAAGAATTAAATAGAATCATTGGTTTTCTTTATTGGTAATAAGAGATTTAAATATAAATTCATTAAAAGAAAGTTATTGTATGTAAGTTTGATTTAAAGTAATTCAGATATTTTTATGATTGTGTTTGTAGATGTGTGTATTGTTTGATTATTATAAAATGCTTATTGATGGTTGAGTTTTGGGAAAGGGTAATATGAAGAAGTGGGGATGCCTGCTATTTTATGTATTTACATATTTAGATATTTTGGTTTATAGTTATTTGGTTATGATATAAGGTTAAATAAGTAAAACAAACTTAAAGCCTATTTAGTAGCTAGTATAAAATTGTACATATGTATGAATAAATATCATTAATGAACCGCTAATATATTATTGTTGTAGGAGATAAGTAGATAGTTAAATGATATATAATATATTGAATATACGTATATACAGTATAAGGGATTTTAACTCCCCAAACATTATTAGAAAAGAATAGGTCCATTAATTGGATTTAGGTTATTTTAATTGTTTTATTAACCATTCTATTTTATAAAGAGTTTTAAATTATTTCAATTTGTTAGAAAAGCCTATTCCAACTGAATTGAAGTTGGAATATTATTTGAAAATAAAAGGTTTTAAATTTTTCGTATTTTTGGGCTTCTGACATTAAACAAGTGGTTATAATCAATTAAATGCTATAATATAGTATTAAAATATTAGGTGTTACAAATACCTTAAGTTTAATGAAAATTATACAATTCAATTGCCTTTCTTGGAAGATGCCAAATAAATTGTTTAATCATAATATATATATGATTTATCAATATTATATTGATATATATACATATATCATTTTTTAAAGGGAAAATTTTAAAAAAAAAGGCTCTCAAATTACCAAAAAGACACTTTACTACAACTAATTTCAGAAAGGACAGTTCAATACAATGATTGAATTGTCTAACCCCAAATTAAAAAGAAATGCCTAAAATACCATTGATTCAAATTATTATTTTTTTTAAGAAAAGGGGCACCCGCCACGCCACATGGCAGCCCCACCACCACTCCACGTGGGGCCATCATGTGGCGGGTGTCCCTTATAAAAAATGGACAAAAGATGTTGGGGGGTGGGAATCAAACCCACCCCCTCAGCTTTGTGGTTTGGTGGCCTTACCACCAAGTCACCAATTCTTATCATCATATTTGTTGCTCAATAAAAATACACTATGCAGAATATGTTAATCATTATTGACATATATAAAGCAATGGGCTAAAGTATGCATCTAATCCTATAAGTCTGTTTCAAGTACTTTTTTATCTCTTAAGTTAAAAAAAAATGTATTTTTAATCTTTTTTTAATGAATGTTAGTTTCAATTAACGAAAAATGCTGATTTAACCTCTAAGGGCTTAGTTATCTAGTGGCTGTGGACCTACATTTTCATGAACTGGATTAGTCAATTGCTTATAACACTAAATACCGGTGGATAAATTAAAAAAAAATGCCGAGTCAACGAATTGAAACATCGGTTTTTTTAATTAAATGCAGTCGAAATATGTTAAAATTTTAGTTTTTTTTGGGTATAATCGTTGTTGAATTTTAAAATCTAGCAATTTTTATTACCATTTAACTATAAAATCACCATTTAGATTTGTTGAGTCATCATTTTCTATTAAATGAAATTAACCCTATCAACAAGAAAGAATTAAAGTGCACTTTTTCATATTTAAGAAATTAAAAAAAGACTTGATGCAAATATAAAAGACTAAATGTATACTTTAACTAAAATAATTCATAATTCATTTTTTTGAATAAAATTAAAAATCTTAATTTGTACCGTTTGAATGATTTTTTTTTTGTTTTTTAAATTAAAAATTTTAGTCGTCTTAATGTTTTCATATGAGTGTCGTGAATTATGAATTTTTCTAGGAAAATCACAACCATGTGCCTCATTAGGGATTTAATCACAACCAGGTCCCAAACAATAATCAAAATACTTTGATGTCCAAGGGACCTTGGTGATATCAACTGGCTTGTCATTGAGTTATAAATACCAGTTCATTGAGTTTTCAATGCACAATTAAATAGTTGTTAATGAAAGAGATGCATTGACAACTTCAGGAGCTGCTGTTGATTATTATTGAGTTGTACATTGACAATTCAAGGAGCTGGTATTGACAACTATTGAGTTATGCATTGACAACTCAATGACAAGCCATTTAATATCACATAAGTCCTTTGAAATTTCAATGTATTTTGATGATTGTTTGGGACCTGGTTTTGATTAAATCATTTATGAGGGACTTGATTGTGATTTTCCCAATTTTTCTCTACATGTGGCCCCATTTATTTATTTTATTTTTGTATCACAATGTTTAAATATTGATTTTCCCAATATTTTGAGCCACTAGTTTCTTCCGCTTAATCTGAGGCCTAAAGTTTTGTTTTGAATAGTCTGATTAATAGATAATAAGAGTGGGCCCTAAGTGGGCCTTGTACCTAGCAAGGCCGCGTCACACCTCATACGTCTCACGGTGGTTGTCCTTTTGTCCGGCTCGGACAATTATTTCAGCATTTTATCCTATCCCACGCGGGAAAATGTGGATACCCTCATATAGTTGGTAAACCGATATGAAGTTCTGTTAGATAAATTCAATTTCTCAAGTAAAACAAGTAGATATATACAGTGTATGGTTAGGGAGAAAATTTGGGGAAAAGAAAAGTTGGGGGGAAAATATGAGAGAAAATAATTTTTTATCTGTTTGAATTAGGAGAAAAATAAGATGAGGAGAAAAAAGGGGAGGTAAAAAAATCATGTGAGCCAATTTTCTCGTTAAACAGAAATAAAATGAATTATCCCCTCATTTTTCTTTTCTCCGATTTTCTCCTCTCCAACCAAACATAGCCATAATGTTTGATGTAGAGATTTTAATATGACTTAACACTTTGAAATGATGAGAAATTCTTAAGTGAACCCGGTTTGTCATGTCATTTGTGTCTTCCAAATCACAGGCGATCACTTAATGTCTGATGTTGATATTTTAGTCTGGATAGGTACCTTAAAACAATTACATGTTTGATAAATTTATTTTCATCAGCTTATAAAGTTAAGAAAACACAGAATAAATTTTTTTATGTGACAAATAATTTTATTTGGGTGCCTACTATGATTAAAATATCTACGTCAAACCTTATGTGTTTCTTTGTAATTGAGAGGACCATAAATAATGTGGTAAATTGGATTCACTTAAGAATTGCTCCTAAAACTATTAGCTGATATATATTTTTTTTCAACTTGTAAAATTAAAAAAAACATAAAAAGGAGGAGATACAAAAATTTATTTGTAGGATACTTTTTTTAAGTCATCAAGTCAGATTAATTTGCTTATAATTGGTGAAGAAAAAATAACTTGGTGAACTCGGATTATCTAACAATTTCTCATTTAAAGCGTCCAATCATATTAAAATTACCCAGTCATAATTTAGGTGGTTAACACGATCAGTTAGGACTCAAATATCACGAGGAACCGGATTTGCCCAATAATTCCTAGCATATAAGGGAGCGAAGATCCCAAATTAACCACTCTTGAAAGTTCAAACCATGTCATCCTAAAAGGAATTATCACGTGATTTAAAACATTTGCCCCCTTTCAGAGAATCTACACAGCCTTTCCTCCATCATCATCATCATCTCCATGGAGAAATGAGGAGAGGCTTCGTTTTGTCCATACATATGGTTAGAATCTAACCATAGTTTCTTTTTCTTGAATCTTGAGGACCCATCCTCCTCGCCTGTCAATTTCTCACTCCACGAAACGAAAGAGGGCTCTTCTTTCTCTCTCTCTTCCCACCCCAATTGGGTATTCTTTCTTTGTTATCTATGTCATTTTTGCATTCTGTACTGCTTGTTGTCTTGCATGCTGATTGTTTGTGCTCAAATTCTTTACCCGAACTGGACCTTTCTGTTATTGTTCTTGGCCGCAGAACTGTGCGATGGCGGCTAAGAAGGCCTTTGAACCCTTTTCCAAGGGTTTAATTGAGGATGTTCACAAATGGGGTTGTCTCAAACAGACTGGTGTTAGCTTGAGGTATATGATGGAATTTGGGTCCAAACCTATTGATAGGAATTTGCTGATTTCTGCTCAGTTCCTTCATAAGGAACTTCCCATTAGGATTGCTAGAAGAGCTATTGAACTTGAGAGGCTTCCCTATGGATTATCGGAGAAACCTGCTGTCTTGAAGGTGCTTCTTGTTCTTCTTTCCCTTTTCTTTTTTTCTTCTCTTCCTACATTGAATGTTCTGTTTTCTTGCTAATTTCATTAATCCTTCCTGTTTGTATAGTTCATTTAAATAATTTGTTGATCTTGTTTTTCTTTATTGTTAGAGTCGTGAGGATTTAGAGATTGATTATATGCGGATTTTGCGGACGTGATATTTTCAAGAAAAAATAATTAGTGTTTTAGTCGATAATATAATATAGTTTCATGGTATTTGCCACGGACTTGTGAGTAATTGAGTATGTGAAGTTCTTCTTGTTCCTGGTATTGTGCCTTTAAATTGGGGTTCGAGGGGAAACTTCGCTGAATCTTTTTTTTTTTTTTTAATTGCTTTTCTGTTTACGGTTTTTGGCTTTGAAGGAACTTTATGGGTTCCAGATCTTAAATGTCGATGTAAAATTTGGAGTGAAAAACTTTTTTATCCTCGAAATAAACTGGGAAAGCTGTATGACACTCTGCTCTTAACAATATTGATCATCATTCTTTTCGACTGCCCATTTGTTTGTTTCTTTCATTTATGACTGATTGCTTACACTGACAAAAATGGAATTTTACTGTACCTTCAGTTTATCAATGTTCATTGCCCTTTCAAACATGTGGCTTTTAA
The DNA here is from genome assembly GCA_037074515.1 of Mimosa bimucronata. Classification (NCBI taxonomy): domain Eukaryota; kingdom Viridiplantae; phylum Streptophyta; class Magnoliopsida; order Fabales; family Fabaceae; genus Mimosa; species Mimosa bimucronata. The sequence goes on from CM073444.1 coordinate 36,201,699, forward strand.
GTTCGTGGTTTCCCGAAGTTTATCAACTTTCATTCTATAAAAGTAGTATGTGGGTCCAAAACTTGTTTTATAATAGTCAATTGATCATTAACTTGTTTGTTTTTAGGTTCGAGATTGGTACGTAGATTCCTTCCGTGATCTTAGAACTTTTCCTGAGATCAAAAATATGAACGATGAGAAGGAATTTACTGAAATGATCAAGGCCATCAAGGTGAGACACAACAATGTGGTACCCACAATGGCATTGGGTGTTCAACAATTAAAAAAATGTATGCATCCAAAGATAGTTTACGAAGATCTCGATGATATTCAGCAATTCCTTGATCGCTTCTACATGTCAAGAATTGGAATCCGTATGCTTATTGGTTAGTTCATACGACATTTTACTGCCTTCTTTGAATCTAATGATTGTATAAAGTTGTTGGTTTAACTACTAAATCTGTGTGTTGTTATCGGTGTGATATAGGGCAGCACGTTGAGTTGCACAATCCCAATCCTCCTCCTCATGTTGTCGGTTATATTCATACAAAAATGTCTCCTATGGAAGTGGCAAGGAATGCTAGTGAAGATGCCCGTGCTATATGTTATCGTGAATATGGCAGTGCTCCAGATGTTCAGGTTTATGGGGATCCTGGTTTTACTTTTCCGTGAGTAACTTGATTCTTAGTTCTTACTTTCCTGAAGTATTTTATTCTCATTTTGCCATTATTCTTTGTCATTTCTTTTTCCAACCTTATGTCTCTTTCCCTTTTTTTGTTTCTATGTTCTTTACTTACAGTACTTTGGAATGGCTATATCATTTTGACTTGTGTGTTGTAGCTGAGAAGTTGTTTCTGTTCCTTTCCTTTATCATTAATTTATGTATTTTTAACAGGTATGTCCCTGCTCACTTGCATCTTATGGTATTCGAGTTGGTTAAGAACTCTCTACGTGCTGTCCAGGAGAAATGTATGAATTCTGACAAAGTTGCACCTCCCATCAGAATAATAGTTGCTGATGGGGCAGAGGATGTTACCATAAAGGTATTTTGTTTCCATATCTTAACATGTACAGTTATAAATTTCTGGCCTTTTTGTATTGGATGTTTTTATATCTCCAGCATGAAATTGCTTTGTTAAGGTAGTTGGTGTGGTTGGCACTGTAGGTTTCTGATGAGGGAGGTGGAATACCAAGAAGTGGCCTTCCAAAGATTTTTACATATCTCTACAGTACTGCTAGAAACCCATTGGATGAGCATTCAGATATTGGAACAGGTGATGCTGTGACAATGGCTGGATATGGATATGGACTACCTATTAGCCGCTTGTATGCTCGGTACTTCGGGGGTGATCTTCAAATAATCTCCATGGAAGGATATGGTAAGTAAATCAGTAAAACTATTTCTAGTGGTTGTCTTCTGCAATATATTTCATTCAGAGTTCCTTCCAGTATATTACTATAGTTCTATATGGCAATTTTTTTGGGCGTACTCACTGTATGATAAAATTTGGAATAAAAAAAGAGATCTGATCTGATTGCAATTCAATACGATACAACAATGTCCAGCTGTTTTAGTTTCTATTTAGGTCTCACAGAACCTCTTGTGTTTGATTATTGGCCATTAGATCTGATGACATTAACTTGACTTATTGTAAATGTGCCCATGAACCTTATGAAAGTTTTTCAATGGCATAGTTTTCCATACAGCTAGATATTTGGTTCTACTAGCCTTTGGACTTTTACTGGCATGACAACCGCCTCTAGTATCATATCCAATTGAAGGCTTTTCTATTTCTTGTAGTAGTCACTTATGAGTTACAGAGTACGGACACTTGAAATAAGAAGAGGCTTCATGTCTGAAGTGCTGACATAACATGTAGATTTTGAATTACGCCCAGATATTGTCTGCCCCAAAAAGGAAATGTCTGGACGTTTTAATTTTTGTCATGTTGCGAAGTTTGTATCCATGCTTTGTCTTAGGTCAATGTTAATGCTTCATAAGCCATCACTGAAGGCTCCATTTGGTGGCTAAATGCTTCACGAATTGCCTTCTTATATAACCAATCTACCATAATTGCATTATGCGGTACTATGCTGAAAAAGTGAGACAACTCCGATGTACGTTATCCAAGAGCCATAGATAAATTAGACATACGTGTGTTAATTTGTGCTTGCTTCAACCATTTAGAGCTCTAAAACAATTCTTGGTTGTTTATTTACAGGGACTGATGCGTATCTGCATTTATCTCGTTTGGGAGATTCTCAAGAACCTTTGCCCTGAAAGTAACTATTCTGGTTCTTTCTAACTCCAAGTCGTCACAAGTTACTGTAGGAAACAACGTGCAAGACAAAAGGGCAGTCACTTAAGAAAACAACAAATTTACTTTCAATTTTCCACTTTTCTAATTGGTAATTTTCTTTGTAGATATGCCATGATACAATTGTCGAAGATTATGCACGAGAAATTATTCTCTTGTTCCTGTAAAATACAGCTTTTGGCAGTTGCCCAATTTCTTTTGTCTCCAATGCTCCTTGGCCCTTATCTTGCATTATTCCTCGTTGGAAATGGAATTTTTATCGTGTCAACGTCATATGATTGCTAGTTTTGGAAAAATTTCTGAAACGAAAGGTTGTTAGGATTAAGATATTTTTCTATATGCCATGAAAGGTTGGTGGTCAAGACGAGGTGGGTGGAAAGAACAATTCAGTAAATGCTTGTTTATTTATATATACTAAACTATGTTTCGCCGAGAAGAAAAGGTATACTGTTATAAATATTACAACGTGGATGTCTATAACCATTTAAAAGTGGCTTTTGGGGTTCTTCACTTAAAGCTATAATCTACAAATGAATGATTTTTTGGGAGTTTCTTGTGATTAATACACATAACCTCCTAATGTAATGTATTTCACAATTATATGGATTTATTCTTTTGTTGTAACTCATGTAATGGAATTTAAAGACTTATGGACCATAAATAGTAGGCATGTACCAAATGGTTGTAAACTCAAAAGCAACAAGAATTCTCCCTAATTTCCCTATTGTCTTTCTTCATCTCCATTGTCTCTGTTTCTAATATTTATGAATCAGATGTCCATTAACAAGGCCCTGCTGCGTGTTAATGGACATTTGATTCATAAAATGAATGAATTGATTTTTTCTACTAAAGAATGAATTTTTTAGGTGATCTTATGATGGGTTAAGTTATTATTTTTTATACAAAAGTACGATGAGTTATTATTAAAATGTTGTACATTATGATATTTAATTTAGATAGGATATAGGAACATAATGTTATAAACAAAAATAAAATTTCTCCATAAAAATATGGTTGATGCATTTAATTTATTTCGTTGATTTAGTGATCTGTATGAAAACATTATTTATTTTATAGGTTTTAAATAACTCCCATACATTTAGGTATTTATTCATTGTTGAATTTTTAATAACTTTCAAAATTTAAAAGAATACCTTCTCAAAAGTAGAGATATATGATGGGGATGATTAATTATTGGCAATAAAATTAAAAATTAAAAATATAACTTTGATTATGTAAACATGTGGACCAATAACAGAGTTCAGTGAAGATGACGTCAATGGACATATGGACTTTATATGATTGTTGTTAGGAGATTTCAAGAATTATATAGAAGATTCCATTCATGTTCATTATTTTGCATTAAAGGTAGATGTCTTTTATATTATTTTCATGATGTTAAAAATATTTATATAATTTCTTCACATTTATTATTCCCCTCATATAGAACAACCACATTTGTATTGTCTTTTTTTTTTTTGCCATACATTTGTATTGTCTATCTAATCTATTTTTGTTGTTTATAATTTGTTGTTATATATCTATCATAGTGTTATATATAATTATACAATGTAATCTCTCTATAATTATATCATGGGTTTATTTATTGTTTGCAATTTTTTTTATTATGAATTTAAAGTTACTTGATTTATTTCATTATATTATTATTTTAATTACAATGAATGGTTAGCAGCCATAATATTTTCTATTTTGTGATTAAATGACTATAAGCGATATCGCTTTTAATAATTGTTCTTTGGTAAAAGACCATATTGTGGTTCTAAAAAAAAAGCATGGCAAGAAAAGTATCATGACAATGTACGGCAATTCGGTGAAATACATCTAGCCCTAGAAGCTAATGCAAACATCAAATGACCCAGAAAAAATGGGGGTGCTGTAGCTTTAGGCTGTGTTTGGCTGGGCTTTTCCCAGCAAAATAAGTCCTTTTTTTCAATGAAAATGACTTATTTTGGTGAACAGTAAAAAGAGCATGTTTGACTGGACTTATAAAAATAAGTAACTTATAACTTATAAGTCAAAATAAGTATAAGTTCTTTTTTTTAACTTATGACTTATGACTTATAAGTCACTTACGGAGGTGGATCCCACAATTTTAACTTATTTTACACATCCAATCACAATTAACCCAAACATAAATCACTTTTCCAAAAGTCCATCCAAACATACATCTCATTACACAATATGACTTATGACTTATAAGTCATTTTTTTTACAGCTGATCCAAATATAAATCTCATTATACAATCTGACTTATTTTCAGTTTGACTTATGTTCAGTTTGACTTATATATAAGTAACTTTTCCAGAAGTCCATCCAAACACACCCTTAAAAGATTTTTGGTGGTCCTCAAGGCCAAATTGATAACATGCCATAACATGGTTGCACAAAAAAAAAAAAATTACCTATGAAATGACCATATTTCAATATAAAAAGTTGACAATTGAAAGTCACTTTTATTTTGCCTTGCTATGATATTGAAAAATAATGTCTTTGTGGTCATCAAAATAATATTATATATTAGCGAATGTCGCAAGATGGTCTGAAGCCACATAAGTATATAGGTATTCATTTATTGAAGGTAAATTCCAAAATGGTTTTGAAATAAAAAAGACCATGATATTCATGTTATGAAAGATGCTAAAAGAGGCATTGAGTTACGGAGAATATGCCTCATATTTATTGTAAAGGCAAAAGAGAACATCATAAACCTAAAGGGCTATCTTATGTTTAATTTTTATATATAAGCACATTCAGGTACCTAAATGATACGAGATCCATAGTTTAGTTAGCAGATACTATTATTTATATGCCCTAAACATTTATAATGTTTAGTCATGATTGTCTAAATTTATTGTGATTAATTTATACCGTGAAATTGATATATAGTGGTATATGAAATCAAATACATAAAATGGTAAATATTGGTCTTGCAATGTAGTTGAGTAATACTACAATATCTCTTTCACTGAAGTATAAAAAAAGAGAGAGAGAGAGAGAGATCTCTTTCACTGAATTTTGATGAGTAAGTATAAATTTTTTTTAATATGGTATTTGTTCAACGAAGTTTATTAATTGTTGTACCATTGATGCGCTATGTTGTTGTTATATTTTTCAAAATGCAATAGACCATTTCTCATCACCATTTTTTTTGTATTCCTCCTAAATTCTTGTTCATATTGTTCCTTATTTATGTTTCCTACATTAAGTTTCTTATTGGATCAAAAATACACATCACAGTTAAATTAGGGTTAAAAATACACATGTGATTTTGTAAAAAGGTTCGTTCAGTACTAAGCGCTTCCTTTTGAATATAACTATAAATGTGACTTTTAATCCAATTTGAAAGTTCATGTGTATTTTTGGTCCAAAAAAATATTTGATGCTGGATGAACTTTTGACAAAATCATATGTGTATTTTTTACCCTTAACCCGGATCTTAAAGGCAGAAGCGTGTATAAGAAAATCATTCAACACATAATATATAGAAAATATAAATTTGTATTTTATTTGACTAGTAGATCAAGTCATTAAATTCCTCAATGATTTAAAAATCATGAATAGATGTTCCATATAAAAAAATTTTTATTTCGCTTGTATTACATGTTACAATTTTGTGGAAGAATGAAGTTTTTGCAAGTAGACAAGTGGATAATGAATTTGAATAAATATGTGAATGCGGGGTATATCATGAAGATCTGTTAGAGAAATAAATTTTAGCAGAACAATTTATGATAATGCATCAAGCTTAATTCTACCAAAATGAATATATGCTCAAATAGTATTGAATAGAATGTACTTGGAAAATCTGTATACTCAATTGAAACAAGATGTTGTCACCAAGGGGGAGTAAAAGTGACGTTGCATTTCCATGGAAAGTATGAGTGATTATTTCTTCAAGGGGTGAAAATGCTATGCTGTACTCTTTTTCCCTTAATCAATGTTTTGTCCCACTGGATTTTCTTGATAAAGTTTTTAACGGGACAGCTTCAATGGGTATTGTGTACTCTTTTTCCTTTATTGGGTTTTTGTTTAATTGGGTTTTTCGTAGTAAGGTTTTAATGATGCACAATATTTGTTTATGGACATCTATTACAATGTGGATGTTGATAACCTTTTAAGAGTAGCTTTTGGAGTTCTCCACTTAAAGCTATATAACCTACAAACGAATGACTTCTTGGGATTTTTTTTATGATTAATACACATAACCTCCTATTGTTATGTATCTCACAATTATGTGGATTTATTCTTTTATTGTAGCTCATGTAAAGGGATTTAAAGATGTGGCCTATAAATAGTAGACATTTATCAAATAGTTGTAAACTCAAAATCATCAAGAGTCCCTCTTTCTCCATAATTTCTCGTTGTCTTTCTTCATCTCCATCATCTTTATGTCTCTAATATCTTCTTTATTTTCATAACATGTACAAATATATTTCTTTTTTCTGAAAGTAAATGGAGTGGGTGGCATTTATTGCGGGGAACTTTATCTCCAATAGCATTATGTTCTAGTCTCTCTTTTTCCTTTACTAACCGTGAAGGAAACTTCGCTGCTGATTCTTTGGCAGTCACTACTCGAAAAAAGGTGCGCTCTCCGTGGTGGGTGTCTTCAGTCTTCACCAACACCTTCTATGCTTCCGGTGATGCTGCTGGATTAAAGTTCTCTTTCCATACATCTCTTGAACATGGACATCTCTTGTATGTTGCTTTTCCTCATTTGTTGTAATATAACACTCGTTGTGGTTCATCCCTTATTAATGAAAATCATATTCAGGCAAAAAGAAATACAACCCTCATTAGAGACACCACGTAGATGTACCATTGTAGGGAAAACTTGGGAGAATCAAAGATAAATAAATTAAATTATTAATATATATATACACACTCCCTCTATTCCTAAATATAAGATTTTAATTATCTAATTTGATTATTTTAAGGAAGTTCTTAGTTAAATTAGTTAAAATCACATGATATTACTAAAATACTCTAACACCTTTATTCTAACCCCCTCTCTTGCTAGTTGTTCATTGAGGAGCATTAATAGAGATAATTTGGGAAAAATTTAGGAAAATTATAAACATATCTTATATTTAGGAATAAGTTAACTTCTCTAAATAGGTTTTACATTTAGGAACGGAATGAATGTGTATATGTGTGTGTGTATATATATATGTATATATATTTAAGAAAACCAGCAAATGTCGAAGTGACATTATCTAGATATACCTAGATGGGCACCACATGAGGGCAATACTTGTCCCATGAGTAATTTTTCTTCATCCAAATCGACTCAAATCCAAGTAAGTTATAATCACGCAAAATCCAGCCAAATATGTCTTAAATCAACATTATAGTAAGTAATTTAAAGGAATTAGTGGGCGTGGCAGTCCAAAAAAAATGAAGAAACCTAAATCAGATAAATAATAATAATAATAAAATAAACTCAAAACTTATTTTTCTTTCTTTCCAAATATTCCTATTTTTTATTTTTAATCTAAATGTAACTTTTTCATTTTAATTAAATACATGATATAAAAGGAAATCCCCACATAATATATCAAATTGATATTTTCAAACCTCAATAACATATCTTAATTTTTAAATTGACAACCCCTCAACTGTAATAAATATCTCTAAATATGTAATACCTCCGCTCCTAATTATAAAATCAAGTTTACTTTTTTTGGATATTAAGGAAGACAAATAGATTACTTAATTTTAGCATATGTTACATATAATTAGTTAGATTATATTATAATTTATAAGTAAGGTAAATTAGTTTTGAGAAAAAAAGATAAATATAGATATTTTAAATTGATTAACTTTGCATAATTAATTTCCACAAGAAAGCCAATTTAATCTTATAATTAGGATTAAAGGGAGTACTTAAATATTGGGAATGCATGGGACAACTTGAGACAATGAATATGGTATTTGACCAAAGTTTTGTTCTTTGTGAATAGTATGGTATTATATACATTTTGTTTCGGTGATGTGAACAATTTAATTAATTTGAAGAATATGCACATGAGTCTGGTAACAAAAAAGGGGGAATACATTTATTGTATCTATATTTTTATTTATTTTTGATATTGGTACCTATATGTATTTTTATCATAATTAAATGCTTCAATTTTAATTTTTAAACACCATTGAATTCTATTCAAAGACTAGCCATGCTAATAGAACAAAGATAGATGAACTAATAGATATAATCAAGCAAAGTTAATGGTTTAATTAAGAGATTAACAAATACGGGTACCAAAATAAAATTAAATAAAAGTATAGATACCAAGAAATGGTTATTTTCCAAAAAAACAATTCGTTAGACTTGTGCCAAAATGCCAAAAATGCATAGGCATCTGTGTGTGTTTGTGCTTGTGCGTGTGGCTTTTTTTCTTTTAAAGGAAAATAAAAGAAATGAGAGAAATAAAGGAATAATCCAATTTAAAAGGAGTAAACTCAATGGGAGGGAAACCTGAAACCCAAGTCATAAGGAAGCAGTAAACCCAAGTATGAAAAAAATTGGAAGCAGTAAACTCAATGGGTTGGAAACTTGAAACCTAAACCCTCTACTGTGGACGTCTTGTTCGTGGCTCTGATACCGAGAAGGTATCGAACTTTCCACTGGTTGAAACCTTGAAACGTAAATTCTCCGCCTCCGCCGCCGTTCGTGTTCGCATCTCTTCGCTATGATACTGAGAAGGTACATGGAGTAACCGTTTAATTTTTCTCTTCTCCTTGGCAATATTATTTAAGGCCGCCTTTCTCCATTTGTAGAACTAATCAAGACTTAACGTTTTGTTTTATTTTGCTTTGTTTTCCATTAGATTTTATGGACACTCCCATGGCTGGACGTGTGCAAGAAGATACAGAGAAACTAAAAAAGCATATGGAGTCCACATGAAAATCCTTCTTAGATTACCACTATGAAGGCAATTTCTTATTTCTAGTGTAAAAAACTCTTTATTTTGGATATATACGCTGATTTTGATGAGGTCTAATTATGTTTTTCCATCGTTCAGATGCACTCGAAATGCGAGCTTTACTGGCTAGAGCCTATGTCAGACTTGACAACTTTGAAGGTATGTGTATACAAATTTAATATATGTTTTTTAATATAGTCCGAAATTCATTACATCAATTAAGATAGTACATTGATAAACTTATTAGACATCTAACCATAATCAAGCCCCGCATTTGCAAAAAGGATCCCATAGGAGAAGTTTGCTAACTGATCTCCTATCTGAACACTTTCCCTGTATATATGAGTTGATAACTTGCTAGTTTTTATGAATAAACAATCTAGCATCGTCAACTATATCCTTAAAGGGGTAATTCTCATCACACCCTTTAGGAGCATATTTAATTCCTTATGTATAATCAGAATCAATTCTAACTTTCCTAAAACCTTTAGACCAACACATGTTTAAACCTTAAATGAAAACAAACAATTCGGCAACTATTGAAGGAATATTCGTTAATTTACATTTGTTCAAACTATTAATATATGTTTCGAAAGTAAATACTACCATACTAAAAATTATTTTGATTGACATCTTTTTATGTCAAAAGCATTAATTTTGTTTCCTCTCATGGCATAGTCTCTAATTTATGGAGAGGCTGCAATGAAATAAAGTGAAGAAAATGATGAAAAGGAAATTCTTAGACATACTTTTGTTAATATCTACTCTTTAAGCTCTGAAGGGTAATCATTTATTGGACAGTAATCAAATTCAATGTAAGGATTTTTGTTGTTGACAAAAATAAGACAATTTTATTAATCACAAAAAGCAATAAGTACAAACAACAATATTGACATACGTTTTTTTTAAATATCTAATGTATTAACCATATTTTTTTCCCATGATACAGAAGCTATAGTGGCCAGAGAGACTGCTCGTGTTCATTCTTAAGATTTGGATAATGAGGACATTACGAAAATGTATATAGTTCACAAGAAGAGTCTAGAAGTATGTGTATGTAAATGCATACACACACATTTATAGATTTGTCTTATCATATGCTTATTAATAATGAATGTTGCAAAGGCTTTGGAACTGTTTGAAAAGGAAAATATATATATGTTGTCAGATGATGCTGCGAAGGTGTTTGGTAAGAGATGGCACATGGATAATCTAGTCACACAGGCTGAAAGTGTGAGGTTCTAAATTTTAATCTAAAGATTAATTAGTGTAATACTCAAAATTTCGGAAGAAAAAGAGGCAATAAATAATTATTTAAACTATTAAGGTGTCATTTGAAAATTTAAAATCCTCATTAATAATTAATAAATTTGAAAATAATTAAGAGAATTATGTTAAAGAATATAAATGGAAAGCAGAAAATGCATGATCCTGAATCTGAAAAATATCTTTAACTCGTGGGACATTCTCGTAATTTTATCCCCAAACCCTATTTCCCCTCTTCACTTCCCTTCTCTCCCACAAACCCGACGCCTCCCTCCATCCGTTGTTCATCACAGTCACATTCTCCTTCTTCTTCATGCTTCCAACTCCTCGGCGCCGAACGAGATTGAGGGAGAGATCGGTGAGCATCACAGCGATGGAGAAAATGGCTGAGGGAGAACTCTCTTCCACCTTCAATTTCGATCTTTGGGTAAGCATGCTCCTCCCCCTTGTTTCGCTTTCTACTTCTTGGTGTTGAGGATGGAAAATAAATCTAGTCTATGATCTTGCGTATGAGTACAGAAATTTGAAATTCTGGGTTGTTGATTCTGTCCTCGGTAATAGGTGGTTATTGAAGTTAGCTTCTGTATTAAGCCTGGATGAGTAGATTATAATTGTTTTCTATGTTAGGATGTTTTATTTGAAGTCTGGTATGATGATTTTGATCCCAAATCTTGCTGTTATGTTTTGCGGCACTTATTTTTTCGGTGGAAAAATCTTGGTTTTCTGGGAGGGAAACTTTGCACTGCAATAGTTATAAGGGAAGCTGAGACGATTTATATTACAGGTTTTCGACGCCAATTGAAGTATCTAACAGTGGCTAGAAGTACATTATAATTACTTTCCTGTGCGAAGGTTTGATTGTTAGCTCTGGTGGTGAAGTTTGAATTAGATGCTGGTTTAATCCTGTCTGATTTATTTCTAATAATAATAATAATAATAATATCCCTAATGTATGTAATGTAAAATTTAACATCTTAAATATCTTAATATTTTTTAAGCTAATTTTTTTCCTCCTTTATAGGAAATAAAGGTCACATTAAAGATATAGACGACCTACTCACAATGCTTGAATGTATGCCGGCAAAACTAGATTCTACCACATTTAACGACTTGGGTGAAAAATAGAGTGTGCAGCGTAGCGGAAAGTATTATTGCTCGAAAGAATTCACAAATGTTATGTTCCTTTTGAAGAGTTATAGAAAACAATAAGATTTTTCCCTTCATTTGAGGTGTATTTTTTTCGTAAGTGTGATTTTGATATAGTGTTGTTAAAAATGATTTTTTTTCTAATATATTTTGCAGTGGGCGAGCTAATTTTTATAGCCTTTTTTGGTCATATCAAGAGTGGACATATTTCTATCATATCATCCATGGTTTGTTATGGGCGGAATTGAAGACTTAGATGGTTGGTTTCCTCAAGATTGGAAGTGGGAGAATCTCATACCGGAGGGCCTATTAGATGGGTGTTCGATTATTGTATGAGCATGGTGATGAGGAAAAAAGGAGAAAATTTCCTGATGCATATTCAACAGTGTTTTGGCATCACTTCAAGACCTACTACAATGATAATGTACCTGTGCACGGTGGTGTAAGTTTGTCATTATTATTTATGTGTTGAAGACTTCGTTCTAGATATTTGGTCTAAACATGTATAGGATTGGTTTTTTCCTTAATCTAAATTTAGTCATTGAATATTTTAATTAATCAATTTATTTTGATTATATAACATTGTTCAATGAATGTGCTTGATTTATCTATATTGTAAAAAGGCATGGGAAAAGTTGAGATAGAGTTAAATGAAAAGTTTCATTTTTGCGATTATGTCTTTAAAGCTCTAGGCCAACTCTTTGGATATCAAGATGATACGATGACTCCTGCAGGGAAGTAAGTTTCACTTGTATCTGTAATTCTTTTTTATCATGATTGTTGTCAGCTTACATTAATTTTCTTTCTTATAGAGCGGTAATTCAATAGATTATGTAAACTAAGAGGTTGTTTTTTCTTCTTCTTTCAATTCTTAGAGTTGTCATATGGGCTAATTGGTGGGATATAGGGTGAGGAATATAGCTAATATTATGTTTTCTTTGAAGTATTTCCCGATCTGCCTTTAATGAGAAACGGAAGACCATTTTTTGGTATTAAAGTTGCTGTTTTCTAATTTCTAATTAGTAAATTGTGTATTAAACATGAGTTGAATGATTCTATTATTTGTTGAGGTTGTGTTGTATGTTCTTGAATTTGGAGGTGTGATTTTTTACTTTAGGGTTTAGTTTAGGTGTTTAATTAGTATGATAATTTGGCGTAACGTATTCATTTTTAATCTTGTTTTGTGTTTTTATTTTCAAGATTGGACATTGCTAAATATGAAAAATTCATTATCTAAGTTTCTGCTGGCCAGAAAGTGAAAAAGAAGTGATGCTTATTACAAGATCTGTTTTTTTGGAAGTGGCATCGATTCTCTTGTAATTAGGTATAGCAATAGGATTTAGTAGAGATGATATTTTACAGCTTAGTATATCTTGAACAGGTCACTGATTCAAATGTAGATCAAGTCATAGTTCACACAGTGCTACACTTTAGTGATTAACATGTGATATGGACTCACCTGATATATCAAAATATATCACAAATCAATTAAATATGGGACTCATCAATAGGCAATGCTTTTTTGATATGGGGACTCAGATCAATTGATTTGTGATATATTTTTCAAAAAAGCATTGCCTATTGATAAGTCCCCATATTTAATTGATTTGTGATATATTTGGACATATTTCGGGAGTCCATATCACCTGTTAATCACAAAAGTATAGCCCTGTGTGAACTATGACTTGCACTAAATTTGAATCAGTGACCTATTCAAGATATACTGAGCTATAAAATATCATCTCTACTAGATCTTATTGTTATATCCTAATCCTAATTACAAGAGAATCGATGCCACTTCCAAAAAACATGAGATCTTTTGATAAGCATTACTTAAGTTTCACTTTTCGGCCAACAAAAAATCAGATAATGAATTTTTCATATTTAGCAATGTTCAATCCTGGAAATAGAAACACCAAACTAGATAAAAATGAATACGTTACGCCAAAGTATAAATCAGACTAATTAAGCACCTAAACTAAACTTTAATGTCAAAATCACACCTTCAAATTCAAGAACATGTAACATAACCTCAACAATTAATAGAATCAATCAACTCATTTTCTTTACATAATTTACTAATTAGAAATTAGAAAACAACAACTTTATTACCAAAAAATGGTCTTCAGTTTCTCATTGAAGGCGGATTTGGAAATACATCACAGAAAAAAATATTAGCTATATTCCTTACCTTATATCCCACCAATAAGCCATATGATAACTCTTAAGAATTGAAAGGGAAAAAAACCAGCCTCTTTGTTTGCATAATAGCTGGTTTACTACTCTATAGGAAAGAAAATTAATGTAAGTTGACAACAATAATGATAAAAAAGAATTAAAGGTACAAGTGAAAAATTACTTACTTCCCTGCTGGAGTCATTGTATCATCTTGATATCTAGTTAGTTTACCTAGAGCTTTAAAGACATAATCGCAAAAATAAAACTTTTCATTTAGCTCTATCTCAACTTCTTCCATGCCTGTCCATAATATAGATAAATCAATCACATTTGTTGAACAATGTTATAGAATGAAAATAAATGGATTGATTAAAATATTCAAAGACTAAATTTAGATTAGGAAAAAACCCAATCCTGCCCATGTTTAGACCAAATACCAAGAACGAAGTTTTAACCACATAAATAATAATGACATACTTACACGACCGTGGACACAGGTACATTATCATTGTAGTGGGTCTTGTATTGATGCAAAAACACTCTTGAATGTGCATTGGGAAATTTTCTCGTTTTTTACTCGCCACCATGACTCTTGCAATAATCGAACATCCCTCTAATAGGCCCTCCGGTTTCAATGAGATTCTCCTACTTCCAATCTTGAGGAAACCAACCAACGATGTCTTTCAATAATATGTTACATATTTTCTCATACTTCAATTCTGCCCATAACAAATCATGGATGCTATGACAGCAATATTTTCGATCTTGATGTGACAAAAAAGGTTGTAAAAATTAGCTCACCCACTGTAAAATATATTAAAAAAACTATCATTTCTAACAACAATACTATATTAAAATCACACTAACGAGAAAAATACACCTCAAATGAAGGAAAAAATCTTATTGTTTTCTATTAATATGTAAAAGGGACATAAAATTTGTAAATTCTTCTACGCAATAATACTTTCTGCTACGTTGCACACTTCATTTTTTACCCAAGTCGTTAAAATGTAGTAGGATCTAGTTTTGCCAGTACACATTCAAGCATTATGTGTAGGCTGTCTATAACAATGATTTAAAACCCGAACCGGACCGTCGGCCGGAGGTCATAGCGGCTCGTTTCTTGGACGAAAGCCGTCTACGAGGTTCAGCCGGGATGAGCCGTGAAGAACCGCCTTTTCAGCTGGGAACCGTCAAGAAGCCGGAAACCGGAACGATTTTTCAAAAGCCGGACGGTCCTGAAACGATAATCCAGAAGAGTGGAGAAGGAAGGGTAGGAGGAAGAACGATAACAAAAATATAACCATGTTTCTGATATTTTCCTTTCTTAACAGCAAAATCAACGAAAAAACTGATGATGAAGTCAAAATAAAACCTGAACCAGCTCCTAGTCATGATCACCCTCCAATATGCCGGAGTACCGAAGTTTTAAAAGAAAGAAGAAAGAACTTACAAACTTGACAGAAAGGAAGCGAGGAGAGAAGAATGGAAGTGAAGCAACAGCCTACACTCTCTCTCTTCTGCTATTTTTACTGCCTTCCTTGCCTATTCTCTTTTTCCAACGTCTTCTACTTTAATTTGACCCACCCACAGCCACACACATTCAACGAGGCAATTAACTTTTCAACTTTTGTTTTCAATGGTAAACTTCTTGTCTTCTACAAATTATTTAACCGAGTATATTTCTTTTTTAATTTAAATTTAAGATTAAGATAGAGTAGTACTACTTATTTACTTACATGTTATTGGATATTTTTATTTTTATCTGAAATAATTAACATAAAGTTAAAATATCCAATTTTGATGTAGGTATATATATTACCGTAAGTTCGTTAATACATTATGAAAATTAAAGCATTCTAGTTTATTTTAAAATTATTTGATAACTTAGTATTTTATTTATAATCATTATTATATAAGTACATAATAATATTTTAGTTTAATTATTATATCAGCGGTCCAACCGAACGGCCCGACCGAACCGACCGTTTGAACCATAACCTGCTGGTCTTTTCGGCTCTACATCCGGCCCGGCTTTTAAAACATTGGTCTATATACATTCAAACATCTGTTAACAACAATAACTCCCATTGTTGTTTCACCAAGTATCTTTGACATTGAATGTTGATAGTCTGTTGTATATACATCGGGCATTTTCAATATATTGCGTGCAAATCTCAACCTAATCTCTTTAATTTTTGAATTGATGATTTCTCAAATTTAGTAAAATATTTTCAAAAATACACTTAGATAATGGGAGCCATTAATATGTGAGCTTGAGATGATGAATGTAGTATTTGACCTAAGTTTTGTATTTTTTTTATAAAGAAATTTTAGAAAAGGGGTTGTGCATGCCCACCCACAATATGAGATTTTAGCTCATTACTCATGATCCACTCGAACTTGCAATTATGGGGCATGACAAACAAACAAATATCTTTCAGTATTTTATCTCATCCTACGTGGTAAAATCTAGATCCAAGCAGCAAGTGATGAGAAATTCCTTGGCTTGGATACTTGTGTTAAAATCAAATGACATAACGAAGCTAAAAGGAATTCATGTGTTGGGTTCCCATTCCAGGCTTAGCAGGATCCTACTCATCAACTTCTCACACCCCAAAATGATGACTTATCAATTAATGAATGGATCTTAACCATAAGAAAACAAAAAGAAGAAAGGGAATTCTAGCTGTTTAAATAGATTTTTTTTTTAAAAAAAAAAGTGATCGAGAGGTCATCTGCGTTTTCTTAGCAATGCAAGAACCAGATCAGCGCCATGTTCTGGGAGGCCATCTGCGACAAGCACGGCATCAAACCCATCGACAAGTACAATGGCTTGGAGTTTCTCGATGGCAATGAGGGTTTGGATTGCTTCAAGTGGGTGGGTATCTTCGTGCTTGACAAATTCAACATCAATGAGTCAAGTGCCTCAACCACACCGCTGTCGCTTTTTCGGTTCCTCCCAGTCGTAGCTTTTCCGTAGGATCACTAGCGATCCCGTCCCTTTGTCAATAAAGGGGTCCATTCAACAATCCCAAGCGATCTCCTCATTCTGTTGTGTGGTAAATCCTTTTTATGTTTCTCAATTTTTTGTGGAAGTGTTTTTCTTCGAGGTTCTATTCCCCATGATTCGTTATTGTGTTGCAATTGCTCTCCTACAGGTTTGACAAACAGTCTTGTATGTATCAGTTCACTAATTTTCCCTATGTAGTACCTCCTTTGGTTTTAAATATAAAACATATTTACCTAATTTGATTAGACTAAGGATTTTAGTTAAATTAGTTAAACTTATGTGATATTATCAAAACACCTTAACAATCTATGTTTACTCTCGCATTCCCCCTCTTGCTTGTTTATTATTAAAAAATATTAACAAGGATGATTTGGGGAAATGTTAAAAAAAATTAGAAAGAAGTCTTATATTTAGAGTCAAACTCACATTCTAGGTAGGTCTTATATTTAGTAGTCGAGGGAGTATATGTGTATGCATGCCTAAAAATCTGTTTTGGCCAACACATGTAATTAATCAAGTTATGGGTGGGGGTATATTTGAAATCATTGATTTTTTATTTTTGGGTAGGAAAATCATCGAGGATTGTGTTTCCCCTCATGAGCTTGGGCGACCAAGTAAGGATGCGGGGCCTACTCCATTATCAAATTGGGTTGGCTTCCATTGAGTACTTGCTTTGTTTAGTGGCCCCGATGCCCTCTGACCTTTTTATTGGCCTCTTGAATTCGGTTCCTAAAATCTAACTCTTTACTTTTATATATCAGCTCATAACGCTGCTCATCCAATCATGACACGTGGATGGATGTCCTTGTGACACCATCAAGGCTGCTGACATTGCTCTCACGGTTGGATTCTGTATGACTACAAGTCATGATGACATTTTTGCTAATTGTATGCTGTAGTCCCTGTCCTCTCATTAGATCAGCTAAACTTTTTTTTTTTAAAAAAATTAAAGATACAAAATAAACTACCTTAAATTATTTATATTTATCTTTTTTTCCTTAAAACTTATTTATTTTATTTATAAACTAACCTATAATTTAATTTAATTATATTTAGTATATGTTATAATTTAGTGATCAATTTGTTTTCTTAACATTCATAAAAAAAATCAATTTGATCTTTTAATTAGGAATAGAGAGAGTACATCGATTATGTTTAGATCCTTTTCGGTTATATCTTCTTTTTTAGCTATCCTATCCCTCTTTTTCAGCTTGTTTAGTTTTAATTTTTGTCCAATTTCTTATGATACTCCGTAAGTCGTTTTCGGTATTAATGTCATTTTGCCTTTTCTTAAAGTTGTATGTTATATGGATTAACTCCTGTATTTAATAAATCGCTCAATAATGGAGAGCAATACACCTTTTACATATGCATGTGACTGTTATATGTCAGGCTGGCATTGTTGTTTCCGTTTTGGATGTTCATGAGCTCTTCTCTATTAAAGTCGTATCAGTTTTATCTTCAGAAAGAGACAAAATGATAATAATTCGTAATAAAGGTTATATAGGTTATCAGAACACGTGCAACATACATAATTACAAAAATATGACTAAAAAGATTCAAATGAAACAACATAAACTATAAAAGATTTAAAATTTCCTAACAGGCCGTTAAAATCTCCTGCCATGCTATTGAGTTAGCAAGATTTTGTCTAGGTGATGTGTTGATGAACTTTTTGTTAACATAAGTGATGATTAAATTGGATCCCAAGTTTTGATTGGGGAGGTCAGAGTTGAAATTCATAATAAGGCTGCTCACAAACATTTAGAAAAGAATGAGGGTCCAGGGTCGCCAGTATATTTCCAAAGGAATTCAATTATAGGGTTATTCTTTGAATTTCCGTGAACAAATGTTTCATTTTTGTTAAGAGATATGATGCTTCCTAGAAAGAGCACAAGTCCGAGATGATTTCACCTTATGAGGTGCATTGTGTTGAAAATACCAAATCTATGAAAGAGATCAATCCATTAACTTCTCGAATCATAGAGAGGAGACGAATATGTAAATCCCAATATAGTATTCCTTTTCCATCAAATGACACTGATTAAGCTACGAGAATTCCAGTTTAACTGACTAATCTAGATTCAAAAAGAGTTTATGTTCAGACCAGAAGAATTTGTTTTGATGTAGCTTTTCTCATTTACAAGATTACACGAGTTATTGAATTATTTATAACTTCTTTTTATCGTTGCCATAACAAATATAAAGAATGTTGATCAAGGAAACCGCATATACAAAAATTATAGAAAATTGTTGTGCTTATTTTTTCCTTTTTTTGATGAATTGCTTTTATCATCTTCTGATTTAATATCCGCTCTAATAAGAAAGAGACAAGTTTGAACTTTCTTTTTAACCTTTAGCAGCTTTTTATAATGGCGGTGGTCTATAGAAGAAGGAAAAATGACAAAAAAATCCTCTCCAATAAGGGAAATGACAGATCAGTCTTTAAAGATTTCAAAATCACATGTCAGACCCTAGGGATCAATTTGGGATTACAAATTGTTGGTGAAAGACGAATATGCCCCTAATGAAAGGTAAGGGAAAAAGGCAAGGGTGTCGATTATAGGCTCACAGCTCTCTGCTTCTGTCCGTCCTATTTGCCCCTTCCTCACAGTCCATCCTCTTCCGCGCACGAAGTCGTTCTTCCTCACAGTTCTCTCCTTCATCCTCGACGCTCGAAATCATCATCACCGGAGTCAACTCCATTCGCCTCAAATCCTATTCGTGCTTGAAGTCATTGGATCCCAAGCTCGCAGCCTCTGCTAAAGAGGGAAAGAGCAAGCAAATTTATGTCGGCTTGCATTCTTAAAACCTGCTGGACGTTCCAGTTTAAACAATAGGAAATTTTAACTGCTCTTGTTTTCATTTTCTAGTTGAATTTTTTCTGCAGGCTGCATATATTATAATTGGGAATTGCAAGAATGTCATGAACATGCTCAAACTGATCAGGAGGGAGCTCTGGCAATCTGTTCTAAAGGGTATGTCAGCTAGCTAGATATTTGTTGTTAGCACTTTCTTCATAAGGCTTTTTGTTTCTTGTTCTATGATCTCATTCAAATGTTTTTATATTCTGAAATGAAATGCTGTGGTCCAAAGGGATTTCTGCTGACTAGATTTGGTTTCGTTTTATCTAGAACAAAGTAACTTCCCAGATGCTTATGAAGTGTTGTAAGATTTCCTTGCCATATTCCAAAGGAAATTATTTCGGGATATGATTAACTAAATTTCATCTTACACTAGCCAGTCTTGCAGGGAAGAAATTATGCGTTAGCATTAAATTTAAATTGTTTTTCAGGTGTTCCATTTACTCCATTGGGCATAATTTTGTTTCTAGTATATGTAAAGTGGCATGTGAGAGAGATGTTTTGGGATATTTGTTTGTAGTTTAATGATTTTGTTCCCTATGCTTGTACCTTTATGTGGCACATATTGATTCTTAAGGTTTCTTGAGGTCATTTTTTGGGGTGGGAGTATCGTTTTAATATTTTGACATGGTTTCTTGAGGTCATTTTTTGGGGGTGGGAATAACGTTTTTGAGGCCTATTTTGTTGAAGTTATGGTTATGTATTAACTTGTGCTTTATAATAATCTGCATAATCATGTGCTTTACATTTATTTTAGCATAATGTATCATATCAGACACTTGCTTACAATTAAAAGATATTTATTCTTTCAATTAAAATAGTGTTCTTGATGTATTTTACTCTGTGGACTGTCTCTGTTGTCAAGCAGTTCTGCATTATTGCAGTTGATGGCATGAGTAGTAGATAATACATTCTTGTCTAATATTTTGTTCCTGTTTGTAGTTAATTATCTCTAATAATAGACGTGCCCTATGGAAGATTTCTAACTCCACATTCTTAATGCACAGTCTTGCTCACATTATGCCTCTTTTGGAGATTGTACGCACTTGGAAAACTTCTCCACAATGAGAACAGATTCACCGAATAAGAGCATATTTCTGGGGACCAATTCTTTGATATAGTGAAATCCTCTCTACTACCCACAATTCCGTCAAAGTTAATCAAAGTTCTATTTTGTTGTATTGGACAATTTGTATGAATGGAGTATGGGACAATATGATAAGTTGTAAGCGTTCCACTTTTTTGTTGTATTGAATGGAGTATGGGACAAAGTTCTTTTTTTATATGTTTCATTTGGCGAATTTTGTGGTCTATTCACATGTCTCTTTGAATATATTTATTCAAAAACAGACTAACTTTTAACAACTTCTTCGTACACATTAACAACTTTATCATAGGGATTAACAAGGTCTGACTAGAGATTAACAATTTACAACTTTGTTGATGTCAATGTAAATGAGATGTTTACTCCAAGCATTAACAACTTCTTCGTAAGTATTAACAATATAATAATAGGAATTAACAAGGTCTTAATAACAATTAACAACTTATAACTTTGTTGCTGGGAATGTGAAAGAGATGTTTGCTCTAAGCGTTAACAACTTCTTCTTAAGCATTAACAATTTTATCATAAGAATTAACAAGATGTGAATTGCGACTAACAGCTTACATGGCGATTTTCTACTTATACTTTATAGGATGTGAATAGCGATAAACAACTTATAAGCGTTAACAAATTCTTCGTAGACATTAACAAGGTTGGCGTAGAAATAAACAATTTTCACATTTGCTTTTCTTACACATTGCTGTCAGCGTTAACTTATTCGTAGACATTACCAACTTTATCATACATATTAACAATATTTGTGTAGCGATTAACAACTTTGATGTTTGCTGTTGCGAATGTCTGAGTGCAATTAAACTTCGTTCTTAATAAGACACTAAATTTATGGCAAGTTACAATCACATCCTAAAGTAGCAACATTAAACCACAATCTTCATTGACAAAGAGTTTTTTTACATATTCAATGACAAGTAAACATTAAGATCATCATGCCACTTAATGTTTCCTTGTCATTAAACCAAAAAGGTTATTTATAATTTGTTGCCATAGTATTTACAAAGTAAACGGCACAGTGCTATAATTGAAGTCCTAAAACAATATGAGTCGATTCTTCAAAAACAAAATGCTTCACTACTTCATAACAATATGGGATTTTTGCAGGTCCTTCTTGTGTGACTAGTTTGATGACATCTTGTACAATGATAAATCTTCTAATCTTGAAATTGTGACTCACGGCTTTTAGTTCTAGGCCTCCCAGTAGGTCGGCTGGTCCTATGTGGATGGAGCAAAATATGTGATGATATATTAGGCAACATGTAGTTGTTGAGTTCTGGCTTATCTATAGTGACAACAAATCATTAAGGAATGACAATAAAGAAGTAGCACCTTCATGTTGCTCACCTATCATTAAGAAAAAGTGGGTAGCAGAGAGGATTTCATTGTATCAAAGAATTGGTCCTTGGAAATATGCTCTTATTAGGTGAATATGTTCTCCTTGTGGAGAAGTTTTCCAAGTGCGTACAATCTCTAAAAGAGGCATAATGTGAGCAAGACTGTGCATTAAGAATTTGGATTCAGAAATCTTCCATAGAACACGTCTATTGTTAGAGATAATTAACTACAAACAGGAACAAAATATTAGACAAGAATGTATTAACTATAAAATACAAAAAACTCTGGCTCCAAATTTGGTGGTAGAGTTTTACTATCTTTTTTGGTCCTATTTCGCGTAATTTATATTAGATGTACCTTTAATAAACTCTGCAATTAAAGTGAGCGATGTGATCCAGTTAGCTATAAAATACAAAAAAACTCTGGCTCCAAATTTGGTAATAGAGTTTTATTGTCTTTTATGGTCTTGTCTCGCTTAATTTATATCAGAATGTACCTCTAATAAACTCTGCAATTAAAGTGAGTAGTCCAAAATTTTATATCAGAATCCGCTCTTCTAAGGTCTATAATTTTTCATGCTAAAAAATCTTGAAAAGTAATTCAAAGTTCTTCATTAATTTAATATTGTAATTCAGCTTTTTTTTTCAATTTTTGATAGCACAATGATGTGGCACATTGTGAGCTCTTGGATTCATCTCAACAGATATAAATTAGGACGCTGAGGGACATTGAGGGAGTAGGCCGCAGAGATAATCCAATCCCGTGATAGGTAGAGGGTTGAGAGGACAACACCATTAGGTCACGTGGGAGAGAGGAGGATAAAAGAATGAGAAAAAAAATTACAATAAATCTGAAAAAAAGAATAAAAAATAAAGAGAAAGAAATAAAGTAAAAATATGAAAGAATTTTAAATATATAAATAATTGAATACTTACTAAACATGAATGTGTATTCTACAATTACTTCTTATAATTAAAATATAAATATTATCCTCAATTATAATCGAATTATATTATTTCAATTACTATCGGTCTGGCTCCCGAGTCAATTCATGACTGACCCACTAACCCTTGACCCACTCATTCGTCTGGTCTAAACTCTGGTCCGGGTTTAATTATCTTGCTATAATCTAATTATATATGACATATATTATAATTTACTGGTCTATGTATAAAATGTCTATAGTATTTAGTGCTGATGATTGTCACAAATCTTTGGTAATGACTCTTATAATTACAAGGACGTCACTAAACATGTACACTTAATTTTTACAAAGGAAATAAATTTTGAGAATGACCTTAACACTTTGGATTGCAACATATTTAAAAAATATTTAATACAACTTTTGATCCTTGAACTTTAACTCAATTTTGGATTTGGTTCCTAAACTTTAAAATTGTCAGTTTTGATCATTGAACTTTTGGTCAATTTTGGTTTTGGTCCCTGAACTTTAGATTTGTGGTTTCTGTCCCTCAACTTTGTGTTATTTATAACCATTGGTCCTTGATTTTTCAAATGTCTTTGTGAAAGTTCATGAACCAAGACTAAAATTGACTGAAAGTTCAGGGACTAAAACCATCGATTTGAAAGTTCAGGGATTAAGACCAGATTGACCGAAAGTTCAAGGACAAAAACTACCGATTTTAAAATTCAGGGACTAAAAGCAAAATTGACTGAAAGTTCAAGGACCAAAATTTGTATTAACTTTTTAAAAAATCATAAAATGGTTTTGTTCAATTATAATAAAAGGAAAGGAAACCTGTTTGTTGGTACAAATACTTTTATTCAATTTTGTTTTTTGGTATTTATAAGTATTTTTATTCTAATTACATGCTTTAATTTTATTTTGTTAACACCATTAGTTTCTATGTAGAGGTTAACATGCATGCTTGCAATTTGTGTCAAGTAATTAAATAAAAGGGGAAATATATTTGTTAATACTTGTACTTTTTATTTAGTTATGATTTTGGTACCTATATGTATATCTATCATAATTATATGCTTTAATTTTAACTTTTAAATACCATTGGCTTCTATATAATGGTTAGTCATACTATTAAGATAAAAATAAATGAGCTAATAAAGTCATGCTAATAGAACAAAGATAAAGGAGTTAATAGTAGTAATTGAACAAAATAATAGTTTAATTAGGAGATTAAAAACTATATGTACGAAAATCAAAATTGAATAAAAGTATACATATTATTCATAAACAAAAAAGGGCATTTGAACAAAATAAAAGTTTAATTAGGAGATTAAAAACTATATATACCAAAATCAAAATTGAATAAAAGTATACATATCATTCATAAATAAAAAAGGGCATTGCCTTAATTAGATGAGAAAAAGACAAATAAATACCTTCCAATTTGCCTATCATAAAGTTGTTAATGGGATTTTACAAATTGGAGGGTATTTATTTGTCTTTTTCCCTAATTAGATTTGAGCTTAATATAAGCTCAAATAAACTTTTTCCCAATGGACGCCCGAACAAGATTTCCTCTCTTGATGTTTATAATTTATATATAACAATGTATGTCGTTTTCGAGCAATGTGGGACTTCCTCTGTCCGTTTAAACATTTAACCGCTATTTCCTTGCCCGACGGCTTTTCCTCCATCGTCATCCACCACAATCATCAATTTTTTTGATCTGAAATCCATAAGCATTAACCAATTCCTCTCAGTTACACTAATCTATGGAGACAGGAGGAGAAGCTTCGATATGCCGAAGTCTTTGTTTAAAATCTAGCCATCTTTTTCTTGAATCTTGAGGACCCATCTTCCTCACTTGTCAATTTCTCACTCCACGAAGAGGCCCCCCCCCCCTCTTCTTTGTTATCTATGTCATTTTTGCATTTTGCAGTGCTTGTTGCCTTGCATGCTGATTGTTTGTGCTCAAGCTCTTTATCCCCGCTGGACCATTCTCTTGTTGTTGTTCTTGGCCACAGAACTGTGCGATGGCGGCTAAGAAGGCTTGTGAATCCTTTTCCAAGGGTTTAATTGAGGATGCTCATAAATGGGGTTGTCTCAAACAGACTGGTGTTAGCTTGAGGTATATGACGGAATTTGGGTCCAAACCTACTGATAGGAATTTGTTGATTTCTGCTCCATTCCTTCATAAGGAACATCCCATTAGGATTTCTAGAAGAGCTAGATTATCTGAGAAACCTGCTGTTTTAAATATGCTTCTTGTTCTTCTTTCCCTTTTCTTTCTTTCTTCTCTTCCTACACTGAATGTTCTGTTTTCTCGCGAATTTCATTAGTCTTTCCTGTTTGAATGGTTCATTTAAATAATTTGTTGGTCTTGTTTTTCTTTACTGATAGAGTCGTGAGGATGTAGAGATTGATTATATGCGAATTTTGCGGAGTGATATTTCAAGAAAAAATAATTAGTGTTTTAGTCAATAAAATAACACTCTCTCCAATCCTAAATATAAGATCATTTTGATTTTTTTTTTTGTAGAAGTTAAGGAAGAAAATTAGACCATTAAATTATAACATATGTCATATGCAATTAGATTATAAGTTAGTTTATAAGTAAAATAAATTAGTTTTGAGGAAAAAAGATAAATATATACAATTTAAAGTGATTAATTTTGCATAATTAATTTCTCCAAAAAAAAGTCAAAGTGATCTTATAATTAGGACAGAAAGGAGTATAGTTTCATGATATTTGCTACTGACTTGTGAGTAATTGAGTATGTGAAGTTCTTCTTGTTCTTGGTATTGTGCCTTTAACATGGGTTCGAAGGGAAACTTTGCTGAATCTTTTCTTTTTTTATTACTTTTCTAATTACGGTTTTTGGCTTTGATGAAACCTTAGGGGTTGCTGATCTTAAATGTCAATTTAAAGTTTGAAATCAAAACTTTTATATCCTCGAGAAAAACTGGGCAACTGTTAGCCGTATGACACTATGCTCACGATAGTATTAATTATTATTCTATGCGAGTACCCGTTTGTTTCTTTGTTATACGACTGAATGCTTACACTGAGAAAAATGGAATTTTACTTTGCCTTCAGTTTAGTAATTTTCATTGCTCTTCAACCATGTGGCTTTTAAGGTCGTGGCTTTTGGAAGTTTATCAACTTTCATTCTATAAGAGTAGTATGTGGGTCCAAAACTTGTTTTATAAAAGCCGATTGATCATTAAATTGTTTGTTTTTAGGTTCGAGATTGGTACGTAGATTCCTTCCGTGATCAAGAATATGAATGACGAGAAAGAATTTACTGAAATGATTAAGGCCATCAAGGTGAGACACAACAATGTGGTACCCACAATGGCATTGCGTGTTCAACAATTAAAGAAAGGTATGCACCCGAAGATGGTTTATGAAGATCTTGATGTTATTCAGCAATTCCTTGATCGCTTCTACATGTCAAGAATTGGAATCCGCCGTATGCTTATTGGTGAGTTCACACAACATTTTACCTGCTTGCGTTGAGTGTAGTGATTTTTTTAAGTTGCTGGTTTAACTATTAAACTCAATCTGTGTGTATGTTTTTCATTTTTTGTGGGATATAGGGCAGCATGTTGAGTTGCACAACCCCAATCCTCGTCCTCATGTTGTCGGTTATATTCATACAAAAATGTCTCCTACGGAGATGGCAAGGAATGCAAGTGAAGATGCTTTTGCTATATGTTATCGGGAATATGGCAGTGCTCCAGATGTTCAGATTTATGGGGATCCTTGTTTTACGTTTCCGTGAGTAACTTAATTCTTAGTTCATACTCCCCTGAAGTAATTTATTCTCTTTTTGCTGTTATTTTTTGTCATTTCTTTTTCCAACCTTCTTTTTCCCTTTTCTGTTTGTATGTTATTTACTTACAGTACTTTAGAATGGCTATATCATTTTGACTTGTGTGTTGTAGATGAGAAGTTGTTTCTGTTCCTTTCCTTTATCGTTAGTTTATGTCCCCGCTTACTTGCATCTTATGGTATTCGAGTTGGTTAAGAATTCTCTACGTGCTGTCCTGGAGAAATATATGAATTCTCACAAAGTTGCATGCGCCTCCATCAGAATAATAGTTGCTGATGGGGCAGAGGATGTTACTATAAAGGTATTTTGTTTCCATATCTTAATACGTACAATTATAAATTTCTGGCCTTTTTGTATTGGATGTTTTATATCTCCAGCATGAAATTGCTTTGTTAATGTAGTTGGTGTGGTTGGCACTGTAGGTTTCTGATGAGGGAGGTGGAATTCCAAGAAGTGGCCTTCCAAAGATTTTTACATATCTCTACTGTACTGCTAGAAACCCATTGGATGAGCATTCAGATATTGGAACAGGTGATGCTGTGACAATGGCTGGATATGGATATGGACCACCTATTAGCCGCTTGTATGCTCGGTACTTTGGGGGTGATCTTCAAATAATCTCCATGGAAGGATATGGTAAGTAAATCAGTAAAACTATTTCTAGTGGTTGTCTTCTGCAATATATTTCATTCAGAGTTCCTTCCAGTATATTACTATAGTTCTATATGGCAATTTTTTTGGGCGTACTCACTGTATGATAAAATTTGGAATAAAAAAACAGAGATCTGATCTGATTGCAATTCAATACGATACATAAAAATAATAGCTAGATGTGAAATTAATTTACGTGTGAAATAATAGCTAGATGTGAAATTAATTTAGAATTTTAAAAAATATACATAAAAATATTATTACAAATGAATTTTAAATGTGAAAAATAAATGTTATTTAAATATGTAAAAATATATTTCAAAAGCAAATAACTCAACTCAAAGGAAACATTATTTTAAATAAGTTTTATTATTTCAATAATAATGATTTGAATTGTAAATTTTCTAATTCTACTAAAAAAAATTGTCCAGATGAAATTTAATTTGACCCCTTAGAAAATTATTTATCATTATTAGATCTTAAATGAATGTAAACTTTAATTGTCATTTGTCAATAATGCATATTTATAAATGGGATTGTTTATCCCTATAGTCAATATACACCTTATTGAAGTCAATAATCATAAGCAATTATTCCTTCGATACCTTAATACAATTGTTTTTAATCAAATCATGATGTTTGCACCATACATGATTAATATTTTCATGCTTTTTAACTGTAAATCAAACCATTTTCATCCTCTTTTCAACCCAAATTAATCATAGGTTGGTATATGATATGTTATTTGGAAAGATTAGAAAGAAAATCTCACATTTTATAAACAATTATGACATCATTAAGTAAATTATGCCAACAATGAACCATACCTCAACTTTATCTGGCGACTCAATGGGACGAGACTAATTCAAATAAATTATTTAGAATGGGTATGGGAGTGAGGAAGGCACTATTCTTCTATCCAAACATTATTATTTTTGTCTGACAAAGAACCATGAGCAATAGTAACACTAAAATAAATGCTTCAAAAGATGACACAATGCTCCAAAGCTTCCATAGACTCCATAACCCGATAGCTTCTTTTTATTCTAAACCTAAACAATTCCAATGAAATAATGATACAATATTAAGAAATTAAAGTGTAACACAAAATACATGAACTTTTGACAATGTGATGTATATGTAAAATCACTTGCACCCCCACCCCCTTGGGTGTTCCCCAAAATTAAAAAGAAAAAGAAGTTGATAAGTTTTGTGGCATGACAAAACTAATGAATGAGAAAAGGGGAGATTATATTAGATGATGTCACAAAGGATAACGTTCAAAAACCACAAATATACACATATAAATGGAGAGATAGTTAGATGAATGAAGGATACAAGATTATTACAAGGATAAAATATATAGGGCCATTTGGTAAACTCCTTACCCAATTGTGTATGAGAACATAGAGGCAAACATTAGCAAGGAAGAGGCGCAGCCAAAATCAGAAAAAGAAGAATCAAAAGAAGGAGGAACTTGGACCTAAATTAGATTGTAGGGTTGGAAAGAACCATGCCATTGATTGAAATTATGGCGACCTGCAAATTGAATTGTGTGATGATGAGCGGTTATATTTGGTAGGTGAATTACTGATTCAAGAACGTGAGAAAAGAGTAAGAGATGAGGGGAAGAAGCATTAAAAAAAAGGACTATGAATAGGAGGTAATGCCTTTGAGATAGAGAATGCCAAATATGCAAGAATTAGATATCTTAAATCAAAATTTGAATTTTGAGAAGTAATTTAATTGTTGATGATTTGATTGGGTGTAATTAAAGAGGGAATTGAGTGGATGTGATTAATGTAGAATTTGAAAACTACTCCCTTTAGTCCTAATTGTAAGATCAAGTTGACTTTTTTCATATTTTCTAAAAATCCCCGTTTATTGTTCACAATGGGCATGGAATTTTAGAAATTAGACTTTCTCAATAAAAATAAACATATACCTCTTCCGTAATATTGGTTAATATCGTTGATTTATGTCCCCTAACTTATGGACCAGTATGTTAAACATTATTTATTTAATACATTTCAAAAGACAAAGACGTCCATACATTTATGTACTTAACCATAGCAATGTTTTAAATAACTTTTAAAATTCAAAAAATCAATGACCATTATTTTAGGCAAAGCACAATTTTACAGTAATAATTGATTTTTTGAGATTCTATAGACAATTTTCCGGGACAACAAATCTGGAAATTCAAAAATAGTTATAAATTACAACAGAATAATGAATTTCATATCAACACTTATATTAAGAGTAGGTTAATTATTTATAAAAAAAAGTACAATAAGTTTAACATTTTTATGACCGTTCGGTAATACAATACTATTTAAGGGTAGGTTAAGATTTGCGAGCATGATTGTAGAGTTTTGTTCATTCCCAAACCACCATTAAAAAGAAAAAAGTAGTACCTTTTAATGATATATAACTCATGATTGATGAAACACTACTGAATTGGTGACTCTATTGCGGAAGAAGTATATAATGTGGTTTGAAAAAATTGCCATTAATCACTAAATATCTTTTTGAATTTATGAATTTAAAGAATTAATTTATGTGATTTTGTGTTAATGGACATTTTATTCATAAAATGAATAAATTGATTTTTTCTACCAAAGAATGAATTTTTTTAGGTGATTTTGTGATGGGTTAAGTTATTGTTTTTTTATACAATAATACAATAAGTTATTATTAAAATGTTATACATTATGATATTTAATTTAGATAGGATATAGGAACATAATGTTATAAAAAAAATAAAATTTCTCCATAAAAATATGGTTCATGCATTTAATTTATTTCATTGATTTAGTGACCTGTATGAAAACATTATTTATTTTATAGGTTTTAAATAACTCCAGTACATTTAGGTATTTATTCATTGTTGAATTTTTAATAACTTTCAAAATTCAAAAGAATACCTTCCAAAAAGTAAAGATATATGATGGGGAATGATTAATTATTGGCAATGAAATTTAAAATTAAGAATACAATTATGACTTTGATTATGTAAGCATGTGGACCAATAACAGAGTTCATTGAAAATGACGTCAATGAACATGTGGACTTATAGAATTGTTGCTAGGAGATTTCAAGAAGTATATTGAAGATTTCATTCATGTTCCTTATTTTGCATTAAAGGTAGATGTCTTTTATATTGTTTTCATGATGTTAAAAATATTTATATAATTTCTTCACATTTATTATTCCCCTCATATAGAACAACCACATTTGTATTGTCTATCTAATCTATTTTTGTTGTTTATAATATGTTGTTCTATATCTATCATAGTGTTATATATAATTATACAATGTAATCTCTCTATAATTATATCATGAGTTTATTTATTGTTTGCACTTTTTTATTATGAATTTAAAGTTACTTGATTTATTTCATTATATTATTATTATTGTAATTACGTTGAATGGTTTGCAGCCATAATATTTTCTATTTTATGATTAAATGACTAGAAGTCATATTGCTTTTAATAATTGTTCTTTGGTAAAAGACCATATTGTAGTTTAAAAAAAAGCATGGCAAGAAAACTATCATGACAATGTACGGCAATTCGGTGAAATATATCTAGCCCTAGAAGCTAATGCAAACATCAAATGACCCAGAAAAATGGGGGTGTTGTAGCTTTAAAAGGTTTTTGGTGGTCCTGAAGGCCAAATTGATAACATGCCATGACATGGTTGCACCAATAAAAAAAATTACCTATGAAATGACCATATTTCAATATAAAAAGTTGACAATTGAAAGTCACTTTTATTTTGCCTTGCTATATGATATTGAAAAATAATGTCTTTGTGGTCACAAAATAATATTATATATTAGCGAATGTTACAAGATGGTCTGAAGCCACATAAATATATAGGTATTCATTTATTGAAGGTAAATTCCAAAATGGTTTTGAAGTCAAAAAGACCATGATATTTACGTTATGAAAGATGCTAGAAGAGGCATTGAGTTACGGAGAATATGCCTCATATTTATTGTAAAGGCAAAAGAGAACATCATAAACCTAAAGGGCTATCTTATGTTTAATTTTTATATATAAGCACATTCAGGTGCCTAAATGATACGAGATCCATATTTTAGTTAGCAGATATTATTTATATGCCCTAAACATTTCTAATGTTTAATCATGATTGTCTAAATTTATTGTGATTAATTTATATCGTGAAATTGATATATAGTGGTATATGAAATCAAATACATAAAATGGTAAATATTGGTCTTGCAATGTAGTTGAGTAATATTACAACAATATCTCTTTCACTGAAGTATAAAAAAAAAAGACAGAGATCTCTGTCACTGAATTTTGATGAGTAAGTATAAATTTTTTTTAATATGGTATTTGTTCAACGAAGTTTATTAATTGTTGTACCATTGATGCGCTATGTTGTTGTTATATTTTTCAAAATGCAATAGACCATCTCTCATCACCATTTTTTTTGTATTCCTCCTAAATCCGTGTTCATATTGTTCCTTATTTATGTCTCCTACATTAAGTTCCTTATTGGATCAAAAATACACATCACAGTTAAATTAGGGTTAAAAATGCACATGTGATTTTGTAAAAATGTTCGTTCAGCACCAAGCGCTTCCTTTTGAATATAAATGTGACTTTTGATCCAATTTGAAAGTTCATGTGTATTTTTGGTCCAAAAAAATATTTGATGCTGGATGAACTTTTGACAAAATCACATGTGTATTTTTTACCCTTAACCCGGATCTTAAAGGCAGAAGCGTGTATAAGAAAATCATTCAACACATAATATATAGAAAACATAAATTTGCATTTTATTTGACTAGTAGATCAAGTCATTAAATTCCTCAATAATTTAAAAATCATGAATAGATGTTCCATATAAAAAATTTCTTATTTCGCTTGTATTACATGTTACAATTTTGTGTAAGAATGAAGTTTTTGCAATTAGACAAGTGGATAATGAATTTGAATAAATATGTGAATGCGGGGTATATCATGAAGATCTGTTAGAGAAATAAATTTTAGCAGAACAATTTATGATAATGCATCAAGCTTTATTCTACCAAAATGAATATATGCTCAAATAGTATTGAATAGAATATACTTGGAAAATCTGTATACTCAATTGAAACAAGATGTTGTCACCAAGGGGGGGTAAAAGTGATGTTGCATTTCTATGGAAAGTATGAGTAATTATTTCTTTAAGGGGTGAAAATGTCATGCTGTACTCTTTTTCCCTTAATCAATGTTTTGTCCCACTGGGTTTTCTTGATAAAGTTTTTAACGGGACAGCATCGATGGGTATTGTGTACTCTTTTTCCTTTATTGGGTTTTTGTCCAATTGGGTTTTTCGTAGTAAGGTTTTAATGAGGCACAACATTTGTTTATGGACATCTATTACAATGTGGATGTTGATAACCTTTTAAGAGTAGCTTTTGGAGTTCTCCACTTAAAGCTATATAACCTACAAACGAATGACTTCTTGGGATTTTTTTATGATTAATACACATAACCTCCTATTATTATGTATCTCACAATTATGTGGATTTATTCTTTTGTTGTAACTCATGTAAAGGAATTTAAAGATCTGTGGCCTATAAATAGTAGACATTTATCAAATAGTTGTAAACTCAAAAGCATTACGAGTCCCTCTTTCTCCATAATTTCTACGTTGTCTTTTTCCATCTCCATCATCTTTATGTCTCTAATATCTTCTTTATTTTCATAACATGTGCAAATATATTTCTTCTTTCTGAAAGTAAATGGATTGGGTGGCATTTATTGCAGGAAACTTTATCTCCAGTAGCATTATGTTTTGGTCTCTCTCTTTCCTTTACTAACCGTGAAGGAAACTCTGCTGCTGATTCTTTGGCAGTCACTACTCGAAGAAAGGTGCGCTCTCTGTGGTGGGTGTCTTCAGTCTTCACCAACACCTTCTATGCTTCCGGTGATGCTGCTGGATTACAGTTCTCTTTCCAAACATCTCTTGAACATGGACATTTGGTTGCTGTACAAGAACGTGTTGGAGTGGGCTGATTCATATTGTTTTTCTTGTTATCGTTTTATATGCTTTTCTGTTTTGTGAATCTTGTATGTCGCTTTTCCTCATTTGTTGTAATATAACACTCTCTATAGTTGTGGTTCATTCCTTATTAATGAAAATCATATTCAGGCAACAAAAAAATAAAATACAACCCTCATTAGAGGCACCACGTAGATGTACCAATGTAGGGAAAACTTGGGAGAATCAAAGATAAATAAATTAAATTATTAATATATAAACACACTCCCTCTGTTTCTAAATATAAGATTTAATTACCTAATTTAATTATACTAAGGAAGTTTTTAGTTAAGTTAGTTAAAATCACATGATATTATCAAAATACTCTAACACCTTTATTCTAACCCCCTCACTTGCTAGTTGTTCATTGAGGAGTATCAATAGAGATAATTTGGGAAAAATTGAATAAAATTATAAAGATATCTTATATTTAGAAATAAGTTAACCTCTCCAAATAGGTCTTATATTTAGGAACGGAATGAATGTGTATATGTGTGTGTATATATTTAAGAAAACTAGCAAATGTCCAAGTGACATTAGATACAACAAATATAGATATACCTTGATGGGCACCACGTGAGAGTAATACTTGTCACATGAGCAATTTTTCTTCATCCAAACCGACTCAAATCTAAGTAAGTTGTAATCACGCAAAATCCAGCTAAATATGTCTTAAATCAACATCATAGTAAGTAATCTAAAGGAATTATTTAGTGGGTGTGGCAGTCCAAAAAATGAAGAAACCTAAATCTAATAAATAATAATAATAATAATAATAATAATAATAAAATAGACTCAAAACTTATTTTTCTTTCTTTCCAAATATTCCTATTTTTTTATTTTTTTTAATCAAAATTTAACTTTTTCATTTTAATTAAAGACATGATATAAAAGGAAATCCCCACATAACATATCAAATTGATATCTTTACTTTTTTTATCAACAAATTGATATCTTTTCAAACCTCAATAACATATCTTAATTTTTAAATTGAGAACCCCTCAAATGTAATAAAATATTTTTAAATATGTAATACCTCCGATCCTAATTATAAAATTAAGTTTACTTTTTTTTGGAGATTAAAAAAATTAAATATATCACTTAATTTTAGCATATGTTACATGTAATTAGTCAGATTATATTATAGTTTATAAATAAGGTAAATTATTTTTAAGAAAAAAGATAAATATAGATATTTTAAAGTGATTAGCTTTGCATCATTAATTTCTACAAGAAAGCCAATTTGATCTTATAATTAGGATTGAAGGGAGTACTTAAATATTGGGAATGCATGGGACAGCTTGAGACAATGAATATGGTATTTGACCAAAGTTTTGTTCTTTGTGAATAGTATGGTATTATCTACATTTTGTTTTAGTGATGTAAATAGCTTAATTAATTTGAAAAATATGCACATGAGTTTGGTAACAAAAAAGGGGAATACATTTATTAGTACCTATATTTTTATTTAGTTTTTATATTGGTACCTATGTGTATTTTTATCATAATTAAATTTTTCAATTTTAATTTTTAAACACTATTAGATTCTATTCAAAGGCTAGCCATGCTAATAAAACAAAGATAGAGGAGCTAATAGTGATAATCAAGTAAAGTTAATGGTTTGATTAAGAGATTAACAAATACGGGTACCAAAATAAAATTAAATAAAAGTATAGATACCAAGAAATGGTTTTTTTCAAAAAAAAAAATCGTTAGACCAGTGCCAAAATGCCAAAAATGCATAGGCATCAGTGCGTGTTTGTGTTTGTGTGTGTGGCTTTTTTTCTTTTAAAGGAAAATAAAAGAAATAAGGGAAACACGGGAATAACCCAATTTAAAAGGAGTAAACTTAATGGAAACCTGAAACCCAAGTCATAAGGAAGCAGTAAACCCAAGTATAAAAAAATTGGAAGGAGTAACCTCAATGGGTTGGAAACTTGAAACCTAAACCCTCCACCGTGGACGTCTTGTTTGCGGCTCTGATACTGAGAAGGTAGGCTTTATGATATTGAGAAGGTATCGAACTTTTTACTGGTTGAAACCCTGAAACGTAAATCCTCCGCCTCCGCGGTTCTTGTTCGCATCTCTTCGATATGATACTGAGAAGGTACATGGAGTAACCGTTTTATTTTTCTCTTCTCCTTGGAAATATTATTTAAGGCCGCCTTTCTCCATTTGTAGAACTAATCAATACTTAACATTTCCTTTTATTTTGCTTTGTTTTTCATTAGATTTTATGGCCACTCCCATGGCCGAACATGTGCAAGAAGATATGGAGAAACTGAAAAAGCATATAGAGTCCGCTTGAGAATCCTTCTTAGATTACCACTATGAAGGCAATTTCTTGTTACTAGTGTAAAAAACTCTTTATTTTGGATATATACATTGATTCTAATGAGGTCTAATTATGTTTTTCCATCGTTCAAATGCTATATGTTCTGTATTAGCAGCACTAGACATATATGAAAAGCTTGATGAAAAACTTGGTAAAAATGAATTTATAAAAGATGCACTCGAAATGCGAGCTTTACTGGCTAGAGCTTATGTCAAACTTGACAACTTTGAAGGTATGTGCATACAAATTTAATATATGTTTTTTAATATAGTCCGAAATTCCTTACATCAATTAAGATAGTACATAAACCTATTAGATATCTAACCATAATCAAGCCCCGCATTTGCAAAAAGGATCCCATGGGAGACGTTTGCTAACTGATCTACTATCTGAACACTTTCCTTGTATACATGAGTTGATAACTTGCTAGTTTCTATGAATAAGCAATCTAGCATCGTCAACTATATCCTTAAAGGGGTAATTCTTATCACACCCTTTAAGAGCATAGTTAATTCCTTCTATATAATCAGAATCAATTCTAACTTTCCTAAAACCTATAGACCAACACATGTTGAAACCTTGAATGAAAACAAACAATTCGGCAACCAACGAAGGAACATTTGTTAATTTACATTTGTTCAAACCGTTAATATATGTTTCGAAAGTAGATACTACCATACTAAAAATTATTTTGATTGACATCTCTTTATGTCAAAAGCATTAATTTTGTTTCCTCTCATGGCATAGAGTCTCTAATTTATGGAGAGGCTGCAGTGAAATAAAGTGAAGAAAATGATGAAAAAGAAATTCTTAGACATACTTTTGTCAATATCTACTCTTTAAGCTCTGAAGGGTAATCATTTATTGGGCAGTAATCAAATTCAATGTAAGGATTTTTGTTGTTGA
Source organism: Mimosa bimucronata (assembly GCA_037074515.1). NCBI lineage: Eukaryota > Viridiplantae > Streptophyta > Magnoliopsida > Fabales > Fabaceae > Mimosa > Mimosa bimucronata. The sequence goes on from CM073444.1 coordinate 36,238,578, forward strand.
CAAAAATAAGACAATTTTATTAATCACAAAAAGCAATAAGTACAAACAACAATATTGGCGTACATTTGTTTTTAAAATATCTAATGTATTAACCATATTTTTTTCCCATGATACAGAAGCCATAGTGGCCGGAGAGACTGCTCGTGTTCATTCTAAAGATTTGGATAATGAGGACATCACGAAAATGATATGTTGGCTAACGGCCGAAATATAAATTTCACAAGAAGAGTCTAGAAGTATGTGTATGTAAATGCATAAACACACATTTATAGATTTTTCTTATCATATGCTTATTAATAATGAATGTTGCAAAGGCTTTGTAATTGCTTGAGAAGGAATATATTTATGTTGTCAGATGATGCTACGAAGGTGTTTGGTAAGAGATGGCACAGGGATAATCTAGTCACACTGAAAGTATAAGATTCTAAATTTTAAATCCAAAGATTAATTAGTGTAATACTCAAAATTTTGGAAGAAAAAGAGGCAATAAATAATTATTTAAATTATTAAGGTGTCATTTGAAAATTTAAAACCCTCATTAATAATTAATAAATTTGTAAAGTCCAAATTATTTTTAAGAAATTTAAGGGTTAAATTCCATTATAAATTTAAAGAAAAATAATTAAGTGTTCATTTTGAACTTGAGGATTTATTTTGGAAATTTAATTTATAAGGATAAGTAAGATGAAAATAATTAAGAGAATTATGTTAAAGAATATAAATGGAAAACAAAAGAAGTATCATCCTCAATTTGAACAGAGGCCTCATTAATAGGTTGCAATTATGTTGGAACAGATGCTACAAGAAAATTGTGGTCTTAACTGATTGTATTGAAGCTGCCAACCTATGCTTGAGAGGCTGCGATGACAACCACCCCGATAGGGACATTATTCAAGATGCCAAATTGAGTTTTGGCCAACATATGTAATTAATTGAGTTATGGGTGGGGGATATCTGAAATCATTGAATTTTTATCAGTGGGTAGGAAAATCATTGCGGTTTGTGTTCCCACTTATGAGTGTGAGCGACCGAGCAAGGATGTGGGGCCCACTCCATGATCAAATTGGGTTTTTGAGTGCTTGCTTTGTTTAGTGGCCCGATGTCTTCTGACCTTTTTATTGGCCTCCTGAATTCAGTTCCTAAAATATTACCATTCTATTCCTTATTATAAGTCTAATTATCACAATTTTTTTTTCCAAAATATAAATCCAGTTTGAGATCAATTAATGCTACTGTGACTATTTTACCCATATGTTAAAAATAGGGAAGATAAGAGATAAGGGTTATAATACATAAAATATTATTTTAATACCTATTATTAAATAAGGGTAAAGTTGGAAAAATAGGATATATTTAATGCTATAACTTCCACTCCTTGGTATGTAAAAAGTATTTAGGGTGAACTTATAATAAGGAACAGAGTGATAGCTCTTTATTTTAAGACGGATGTCCTTGTGACACCATCAAGGCTGCTGATATTGCTTTCACGCTTGGATTACGTGTGACTACAAGTCATGGTGACATTTTTGCTAATTGTATGTTGTATTCTCTCAGTTGATTTTTGAGAAATTAAAGATACAAAATAAATTACTATAAATTGTTTACATTTTTTTCTAAATACTTATTTATTTTATATATAAACTAACTTATAATCTAATTATATTTAGTATATGTTATTATTTAGTGGTCTAATTTACTTCCTTTACCTCCACAAAAAAGTCAACTTGATCATATAATTAAGATTGGAGGGAGTAAATCTGTTATGTTTGGATCCTTTTCGGTTGTATCTTCTTTTTTAGCTATCCCATCCCTCTTTTACAGTTTGTTTAGTTTTAATTTTTGTCCAATTTCTTATGATACTCTGTAATTCGTTTTCGGTATCAATATCATTTTGCCTTTTCCTAAAAAAAAATTGTATGTTGTACATGTATTACCTCCTGTATTTAATAAAACGATCAATAGTGGAGAGCAATCAACTTTTACATATGCATATGTAACAATGTTATATGTCGGGCTGGCATTGTTGTGCCCGTTTTGGATGTTCATGAGCTCCACTCTATTAAAGTCGTTGCCAGTTTTATCTTCAGAAAAAGACAAAATGTGTTATAAATAATATGGAATATGGATGTTCATAACCAAAGTTGTCAAACTCGTGAGTTTAAATAAACTTGTGAAAAGAATGTAAAATCGGATCGTAAACTCATAAGAGTTTATCTTTGTTAATAAATACGTGTTTTTAGTATATAATTAGATAAAAAATACAAAAAATAATGATAATTTGACTTGAATATATTTTAAATATAAATAGGTGATATTAAATATATCTACATTCATACTCTATCTAACTCAATAAAGAAATTTCTATGAAATTTATATATAAATTCATTGAATATGGTCAAATAAAAATAATTAACATGAGATTTATAGCAAGCTAACACAATATTCTGTAAGGTAGAAACGTAAAAACGGTAAATTCGGCATGTAAACTCTTGAGTTTTTACCGAGTTTATAGCCAGTAAAAATTTATGTGACTCGTGACACGTTTTGGTTAGGTAGAGCCGTAAAAACGGTAAAATCGGAGAGTCAAATCGTGAGTTTGACAACAATGTTCATAACTTATGCTCTCTTAGGATTCCATCTTCTAATTAATTATATTATATCATATAACTCTCTAATTGAAGGGCCTTAAGTACATATTCTTTATAACCTCCAATGTACCATTATATTGCTTAATTATCTTCTTTATGTACTTGTAACTTTTTAGGTTAATCTTTATGTCTTGGAGGCCTATAAATAGAGGTTATATACTAAGTATTAGGATATCCAAGTGAATAAGAATTTCTCCCTCTTTCTCTCCAATTTTCTCTCTTGCTTTCTTCATCTTTCTCATCTCAATTCTTATATTTTTCTTATTTTTATAACACGTTATCAGCACGAGTGTGTTCTAAAGATTTGAGCATTTTACCTTTCTTTATTTTTACATTATTTGCTGCTTTATATATTATGCTATTTTACTCTCACTCTCACTATTTCTTTTGTTGTTATATATTCCTTTATTTTGACATTTTGTTTGTTCACAAGTACTAGATATGTTATTAGTTTTGTTTATGTTGTCACTGTTGTGCGTGTGTGTTTATATATATATATATATATATTAACTGTTGTGTGTTTGCTATATATTAATCTTTCTTATTTATTTTAGGTTGTTATTTTATTTTTGTTATTCTAATTTAATATCATTGTCTCATGTTTTTCTATTTTATATATGTTGTCATTTATATTAAGTTACACTCCTTATATATTTTAGTATTGATGTTATATATATATACACACACATATATTGCATCATATCCTTACTTCTTTTGGAGAATTAGAGATGCTGTCACAATGAATTAGATTGACAGGTTCTACCGCCGATAGTTCATACGCCCTTTAATTCTTACGAAACACACCCTCTGCATATTTAATTTGATGCTTTAAGAATATATATATATCATATTATAATACATATTATATATAATACACACACGCGAGCACATATTATAATACATATTATATATATTTATATTATGTCTTTCATTTTGTTATGGTATTATTTAAATTTTATTGAATGGCCTGTAGCCACAATACTCATAATTTTGTAATTAAATGACCAGAAATCATATCATTTTCGATAATATAACTTTTATAATTGTGATTGAATGACCAGAAGTCATATTACATTTATAATAGCTTTTATGTAAAAGAGTTTTGTGAGTTCCACCAAGTGGCACACAAAAAAAAAGTTGTGAAACTTTGATAATCAGATTGTTACAAAATATTAAAGTCTTGAAGGTTTTATGGTTTAAATATCAAATTGAGGCTTTTATAGCTTTGAAAATATTGTCCTGAAAACTAATAATTTCAAAAGAACATTATGAGTTCCACTAATAAATTGTACAAGAAGAAGAAATTGTGGTACTATATATGATAATTGAATTGTTCTAAATATTTAAGTTCTGAAGGATAATTGAATTGTTATAAATATTTAAGTTCTGAAGGATAATTGTCATGTATCAAATGATAAAAAAGAGCTTTATAGCTTTAAAAATATTTTAAGAATATACTGTCCAAAAAAAATTTATAGAGTATTATGGTACTCAAAAGAAATAAAATATGATCATAAGTCCAGGAGGCTATCTTATGTTTAATTTTTATTATTGTTATTGTGGTTATTTTGTGTGATATAAATTATTATAAAGTATTATGATGTGCATTAATCTTGTAAAAAGAGTTTACGCCTAAGGGAGAAGTTACCTCTATAATATTACACAATATTATGGTTCTGATAAATGTTTCTTAATTGTGAATTTAGTTCTCTCTAACAGTTATATTGCATGTGTAGAAGTATTCCTATGAGAAATAAGGTAATAAAGGACCACTAAGTGGCAAATGTATTTTGATTTTGAAATATATCATTGTAAAAAAAATTTAATTAAATAAACGGATATTTAAGAGTTTGTGAGCTCGTTGTTTACCATATTCAAGGCAAAACGAAAAAAGGCTTTGCTTTATGAAAGGTACATTCCTTCCCTATTATAATGTATTTCATTTTAGAAGGCCATTTGAGTTATATCACTAACTTATTTTCTACTTTATGGATCTACTTTGATTAACAAATATATTGACTTTAATTATGCATAACCTCCTCATTCATATTATACCATGTATGTTATATCTACTAAGATTATCACATTAAGAATGGCAATAATAAATAGTAGTATTTTGATAGGACACCAATGGTAGTTAAATGCAAATACATACATACATACATACATACATACATACATGTGAGGTTGGTTTGTGAAAAAGGAGTGCTTTGCCAAATTTATTAATTAGTAATAAGTTTCTCTCCACATTAATGTGGAGAGAAACTCAAATGTAATGACAAATATTATGTTAATTCGGTTTGAATGAATTGAAGTTATAGGAAGAAATTTTGATTAAATTAGAAGAATTATATTTCTATGCGTGAATGATTTAAATATTTGTATTATTTTCTTATAAATTAATCATGGTAATATGTATTTATTGATTGAAATCAACATATTATTGCTATGACATTTTGATAAAAAGGGTTATATATTTATGTTACATTTGGATTGAGAGAATTTTTGTATTTTGAATGAAAATTATATTTCTATGCGTGAATGATATGATAATTGATTAATTTTCGTCAAGGTAAAACAATTTTACTTAATTATAATTTACTGGTTATCACATAGCATTGTGAGAAAATATAAATAAAATACATATGTTCCAGACAAAGGAGGCAATTGGAATATATTATTACTATGAGTAATGAAATAACATAGAATATAGAAATGCAATATTGTATGTTAGTTCCTGAAGAACTTAAATGTAGCAAAAAAAAAAACTTATAGAGTTCCTGGAGAACTAATAAATATTTTTTTATGGGTAAAAGAGGAATTCATCATGAAAATTATGACTCCATGGATTGATATTAGAACTTCGGTTCATTAATGGGTATGAAAAAATAGCCCTATTGGATTCAAATCCATAATTATATGTGAGTTAGGAAGTATTTGAACAAAAGAGATGTACGTTATTGATGTACTATGATTGTCTTTACATAATTGGGGAGATTGTTGGAATACAAGTGTAAGTTAATGTTGAATGAAATTCAACTCATATTCTTCCTCACATAGCATAATGTATCTCCCAAATATGGGTGTCATGTTAAGATATTAAATATGGAAATTGAAAAGTTCAATGTTGGTTAAGAGACATGATACAATAAACCAGAAGTTTACAATACAAATAAATTTATTGTTGGTATGACTTGTTTGATCATCCAAATCATATATATGAAATATCAAGTTATTTATTGACATCCATTGAAGAACCAGAATATTCTTCTTGAATAACCAACATAATTCATGAACTGTTATGTGCTGCCTGTTCTCCAATAAAATTTACAATGAAAAAAAAATCACTAGTTGTGATTTGAAATTGATCTCTATATATTTGGAAATATATCAAATTCATGGGCCCATTCAAAAAGCATGTAAACCATACAAGTATCAATAAATTTGATTACATGCATCTATAAAATGGTTACATGTACGATTATTATGTATTTTCAACCTGAAGTTTGCAAGATTGTTTGAATAAATAATTATCCTTAGTGCACAATTTCCAAATTATGTGATCCAAAAATCATTTACTAAAGCCTCCATGAATAGTTAGATAACAAAGTTTATATATATTTCAATGTTGGCAGATATAATATTACATGTTGCAGTACAGTTATACATAAAGCCAACAAGATTCTCCTAGTAAAATTATCTTTTGGTCAGGAGCTAGATATTTCTCATCTTAAAAATATTGAAGTATGCATTGCATATGCCTAATAATTCACCACAATGTGCATAGATGGATATTGAAGAAACTCAAGATAAATGTTGGGTAAAGACCTCCTTGTTTGTTTCAAAATGGAACAAAATGATGTTTCTAAAAGAAACAAGTGGCTATAGGAGACTTATACCGTATAATTATTTGATTGTTCGACAAGGTTATCCAAACATGAGGGGGAGAAAGCGAATAGCTGGAAAAGAAAATGTATTGAATGCATTATTATTATCAAATGTAGATCCTCAAGTATAGTAGTATGAACAAGAAGTTCATCAGATTTTGCAAAATATCTTCCAAATATAATTACTGACCTAAATAAGAATTATCGAATCTTATATTCCAGCTAAAAATGCTCCAACAAATGCAACATGCCTGAAGTATAAGAAATCAATCGATTCCAAATATAAATACTTCTGATAAATAGGAGCTTATAATTAAGATGATCATATTGAGGAGGCAGGTAATCCAGAAGAGTGCCAAAACCTAACTAATTGAAAAACCTCAAAGGAGGTACAGGTACCTGAAAATTAACAAAGAGATCTCAATAAGTTATGTCACAACAAAGAAAATGGAATCGAAAAGAATAAAGTTGTTGACAACAATTTTAAAAATAATATTACGTGATTGAATGAGGATCTTACATGGAGATATGTCATAAGAAGTGGACATAAAGATGATTGGCCAAAAGAAAATAAAAGGAAATGAAAATATGATTATGTTTCAAAATATGTGAAAATCATGGACTTGAAGTCCAAAATCCAGAAAAATAAAATTATTATGGGATATAAATATTTATGTTAAATATAGTTTTTCACAAAGGTAGTGAAAATTATTATAAGGCATATTATTTTGTGGTGGACATAGTATCCTAAAAATATTAGTAATTTGGCAGTATACGAAAAGAAAATATGAGTCAATAATTGTAAATATACCACTTGATGATGAAATTTATATGAGAATTCTTGAAGGATCCAAAATGCCAAAAGTATATATAAGAAAATCATTCAAAATTTATTTTCACTTAGAAAATATATAAATTAAGTTTTTGCAGAATACAATGGATAGTGTATTTGAATAAATATATGGATGCGAGATATATTATGGAGATTTGTTAGAGGAATGTTAGCAGCACATGTGATGATAATGCAATTCGACCAAATGAAAATATTCTCAAAAAGCTTTGGACGGAATATGCTTGAAAAATCAGTATACTCAATCGAGACAAAATGACAACAGTGATGTAGTCACCAGGGGAGTATAATGATTATGTTCAGATGGAGAAAATGTCACGCTGTACTCTTTTTCCCTTAACCAAGGTTTTGTCCCACTAGGTTTTCCTGGTAAGGTTTTTAACGAGGCAGCTTTAATAATTATTGTGTACTCTTTTTTCTTCATTGGGTTTTTGTCCTATTGGGTTTTTCAAGGTTTTAATGAGGTACAATATTTGTTTATGAATATACAAGGGGGAGTGTTATAGATAATATGGAATATGAATGTTCATAACCTATGCTCTCTTAGGATTCCATCTTCTAGTTAATTACATTATATAATATAACTCTCTAATTGAAGGGCCTTAAGTACATATTCTCTATAACCTCCAATGTATCATTATATTGCTTCATTATCTTCTTTATGTACTTGTAACTCTTTAGGTTAGTCTTTATGTCTTGGAGGCCTATAAATAGATGCTATATACAAAGCATTAAGATATCCAAGTGAATAAGAATTTTTCCCTTCTTTCTCTCCAATTTTTTCTCTTGCTTTCTTCATTTTTCTTATTTTTATAACAAAATGATAATAATTCATAATAAAGGTTAATATATAGGACTATAGGTTATCAAAACACGTACAAGATACATAATTACAAAAATATGACTGAGAGTGTGTTTGGCATGACTTATTTTGAGGAAATAAGATCTTATTTTGGTCAAAAGAGTTTAAAATGGGGAAAACAATTTTTTGACTTGTTTGGTTTTACCTTGCAAAAATAAGAACTTATGGAAAAATAAGTAGAAGTTGTTTAAAAGAGTTTATGGAAAAAAATAAAAGTTTATGGAGGTGGAGCCCACAAATTCTAACTTATTTTTTTACAGCCAATCACAACTAACCCAAACATATATCTCATTACACAATCTGATTTATGGAAAATAAGTCACTTATAAAGCATTTTTTTCACAGCTAATCCAATCATATATCTCATTACATAATCTGACTTATTTTAAATCTAACCAATATATAAGTCACTTTTTCAGAAGTCAATTTAATCACTTCTTAAAAAGATTCAAATGAAACAACATAAACCATAAAAGATTTGAAATTGCGTAACAGTGTTAAAATCTCCTGCCATGCTATCGAGTTAGCAAGATTCTGCCTAGGTGATGTGTTGATGAACTTTTTGTTAACATAAGTGATGATTAAATTGGATCCAAAGTTTTGATTGGGGAAGTTACAGTTGAAATTTATAGTAAGGCTGCTCACAAACATTTAGAAAAGAATGAGGGTCCAGGGTCGCCAGTATATTTCCAAAGGAATTTAATTATAGGATCATCTTGCAAACAAATGTAACATTCACAAAAATGATAGCTTTATTTTTCAAATTCCCGTAAACAAGTGTTTCATTTTTGTTGAGAGATATGATGCTTCCTAGAAAGAGCACAAGTCTGAGATGATCTCACCACCAAGGTAAAAAAAAACCGGACCGGACCTGCCGGTTCGACCGGTTCAACCGTGAACCGGTCCGATTCAGATGTTAGACCGGGGGTGTGTTTGACCCGGTCAAAAACCGGTTAGACCGGTGAAAACCGGTCAACCCGGTTCGACCCCGGGGTGGTTGAACCGGTTTGGTTTTGAAAAAATAAAAAAATGTTTTTTTTTATTTTGTTACAATTCACCTAATTACCAACTTTCACTTCACTTAATTTTAGAAATCAGGAAACTATAATATTTTAAATGTTATTTTACACTTACATATGTTTAATATTTAACTGTTGTTGCTCTTAGTACTTGTATTTTAGTCTATAGTTATAGAATAATATTTATTTTCATGTGTAATCAACTAATATTTTCTATTTTTCTCTCTATAGAAACATTAAATATTCATATTTGATGAATCATGCATACTTATTTACATTTACATTTTGATATATTAGTGAATATTAATGTTAATATCAATAAAATTTTATTATTTTAATATAACGGTTTGACCCGGTCCGACCAATGACCCTTGAACCAGTGCCTCATCCGGTTCGATGTCCGGTCCGGTTTGACGTGGTGCATTATTGAAAATACTAAATCTATAAAAGAGATCAGTCCATTAACTTCTCGAATCAGAGAGGAGACGAATCGGTAAATCCCAATATAGTATAGTATTCCTTTTCCATTAAATGACACTGATTAAGCAAAAAGGATTCCAGTTTACCTAACTGATCTAGATTCAAAAAGAGTTTATGTTCAGACGAGGAGAATTTGTTTCGATATAGTTTTTATCGTCTACAAGATTACACATGAGTTATTGAATTATATAAAACTTCTTTTTATCGTTGCTATAACAAATATAAAGAATGTTGATCAAGGAAAACACATATACAAAAATTATAGAAAATTGTTATGCTTATTTTTTCCTTTTTTGATGAAATGCTTTTATCGTCTTCTGATTATCGGCTCTGATAAGAAATAGACAAGTTTGACCTTTCTTTTTAACCTTTAGCAGCTTTTTATAATGGCAGTGGTCCATAGAAGAATGACATTTATAAGCGATTTTTTTAGCAACAATCATGAATGGCGACAACATTTCACTGCACAAAACATGGTTGTTTTGTTCACTAATATATTTAGTGCTGACGATTGTCAGAAATCTTCTTTGGTAATGACTCTTATAATTACAAGGAGGTCACTAAACATGTACACTTAATTCTTATGAAGGAAATAAATTTTGAGAATGACCTTAACACTTTGGATTGCAACATATTTAAAAAAAGGTTAATACAATTTTTGGTTCTTGAATTTTAACTCAATTTTGGTTTTGGTCCCTGAACTTTAAAATCGGTTGTTTTGATCCATGAACTTTTGGTCAATTTTGGTTTTGGTTCCTAAACTTTAGATTTGTGATTTTTGTCCCTCAACTTTGTGTCATTTATAACCATGGATCCATGATTTTTCAAGTTTTTTTTGAACGTTCAGGGATTAAAACTAAAATTGACCGAAAATTCAAAGACAAAAACCACTGATTTTAAAGTTCAGGGACCAAAACTAAAATTGATCGAAAGTTCAAGGTTTAAAAGTTGGATTAACCCTTTAAAAAAATCATAAAATGGTTTTGTTCAATTATAATAAAAGGAAAGGAAACATGTTTGTTGGTACATATACTTTTATTCAATTTTGTTTTTGGTAGTTATATGTATTTTGATTCTAAGCACATGCTTTAAATTTATTTTGTTAACACCATTAGCTTCTATGTAAAGGCTAACAATGTATGCTTGCAATTTGTGTCAAGTAATTAAATAAAAAGAGGTATTTTAAAATACCTTATCCAAGGTACTTACAGCGGAATCATGCCTAATTGCGCAATTATCCTAATTACATGCTTTAATTTTATTTCTTAACAGCATTAGCTTCTATGTAAAGACTAACAATGCACACTTGCAATTTGTGTCAAGTAATCTATATCTATATATCTATAAATAATCTTCCACCAAGTTACTATTCATAGGACGTCCTTAGCTTCTGATTGGTCAATCCCAATATATATATCACTAATTATATTTAAGGAAAATATAATCATGATTTTTGACTTATTATATTTAAGATAAGCCTAAAATTAGTAGATAAGACGTTCACACCTTCTGATTGGTCAATCTCAAATATATATATCACTAAATATTTATGTTCTATCCTTATTTATTCTGGATATATTATAACCCTAAGTTATGCCTATAAATATGAGGTGTATATTATGTGTATGCTCTACCGAATGAATAAGCTTAAAGCATAATCATATATGCACATTCAGTACCCTCTACGATAAGCAATTTGGCCGAATGTATGCTATTTTTTTTCCTACTAATTGATAATTGATTCATCATCTTTGATTGAAGATATTTTATTTTTATGATCTTTGATAGAGATTGAATAAAAATAGGGAGTCCTATTTAATTATCTAAACTTCATTCTTTCCATCTATCTAATCTAGGGTTTATGGCATTTTTTCTTTTACTTTGTGAATATTTATCCCAATTGAAATTAGTATTTACAATTCGCCTATAATTTACAATCTTTTGTTCTAAACCTTAAAAAAATCTGATTAATAATATTATTTACAATCAAATCGTTATATTGAACAGTTTTCAAGAATTCATATGGCCATAGGGTCAAGTTTTCTATTTTTGATTACTTTCAATTTTATGAGACAATATTTTCACACTTACCTTGAGATATAACGTGGAACAATTTTGTTTCACATATATACACACACACATGCAAACAACTTTATGATTTCTTTTTTTGAATTGAAAAACCATATTTATGATTTCAAGTCGAATCACATGAAAAATATCACCTTTACAATACACGGGAGGCCCAGCTCGTTAAATGAAAGGGAAAATATATTTGTTAGTACCTATACTTTTTATTTTGGTACTTATGTGTGTTTCTATCATAATTATATGCTTTAGTTTTAATTTTTAAACATAATTGACTTTTATAAAAAGGCTAGTCATGCTAATAGAACAGAGATGGAGGAGTTAAAAGTGGTAAGAGTCATGCTAATAGAACAAAGATAAATGAACTAATAGTGGTAATTAAACAAAATTAATGGTTTAATTTAGAGATTAAAATCATAACTACCATAATCAAAATTGAATATACATACCAGTCCTAGAGATTAAAATCATAACTAGCAGAATCAAAACTGGATATAGATACCAGTCCTAAACAAAAAGGGGCACAATCAAAACTGAATGTAGATACCAGTCCTAAACCAAAAGGGGCACGAAGGCTTTAAGCATGATTATGTTTTTTCTTAGTTTTCCCAATGAATGCCCCAATTGTAGGGGTGAGCAATGGGCTGGCTGGGTAGCCCGAACCCTAACCCATAGCCCGCCCATTTAACATTAGATGGGTATGGGCTAGCCCATACCCGAGCCTCAACCCATTTAAGCCTGAACTAAATGGGTTTTGGTTAAATGGGCGGGTTAAATGGGTTACGGGGAAACCCATTAATCACTTGACATATTTTTCTATTATTACAAATTTCTAAATTTCTTATCAAAGTTAAAAATTAAAGCATCACATTCACATATTAAAAGTAATAGCAGGATCCACAACTCCAAATCCATGTTTACATTTCAGACCAAAAAAAAAATCCATGTTTACATCATAGTTTGTTGCACAAAAGAACTTAAATTTAAACAAATACCATAATAACATCTTTTTAATGTTTAAACTTCAAACTAAAACGGGTGGGCGATGGCATTTTATAATTTTACATTTTTACTTATTTAAATTTATAGGAATGCCAATGGTCATTGACTCACTCTCACTGGACAAAATTAAAACAAGTTAAAAAATATATATAAATGGGCGGGTATGGGCAGCCCGAGGGTGTGCTCATCGCGCTCCCATTTAATTCTTAAATGGGCTAAGTTTTCACTCGCCCATCATGGGCTTTAATTGGACGGGTATTAAATGGGTAAAAATTGCGGGTAGTGGGCTAGCCCATCGGGTTTCGGGTATTTTGCTCAGCTCTACCCAATTGGACGATGATGTTTGCTCTCTTAATGGTTATATATAACAATGTCCATCTTGTTTTGAGCGATGTGGAATTTCCTCTATCCGTTTAGACATTTTACTACTATTTCCCTTCAAAGCCCTACAACTTTTCCTCCATCATCATCCACAAACATCAATTTTTTTGGTCTGAAATCCATAAGCACCAACCAATTTGTAACACCTCAAATTTTAGAAAATGAAAAATAAGGAGTTATTTAAGGTCTTGGGGTGGTATTTAAAAATTAAAAAGCCTTATAAATAAATTCATGAGGCCAGATATATTTTTAATAATTTTTAAGACTTATTTTATTAATTAATTGAGGAAAAATAATTGGAAGATGAATTTAAATAAGGGAATATTTAGAACCTTGAGATATTGTTGATATTTAAAAAAGTCTCATAAATAAATTTGAAAATTAAAGTATATCTAGAGAAATTATTTTAGGAATAAATTCAGATTTATCTAAAAGTGATAATGGTAAATAAAATTACCATTGAGGGGCAAAATGGGAAAGAGGAAATGAAAATGAGAATATCTGTCACTGGGTCAAAATATCTTCAATTATAAAAGGAAGGGCAATATGGTAAATGTGTATTGAAAAATGTCCCACCATGTTTCAATACATATACCCACGTGTTCCCTCTTCCATTTACACACTCTCTCTCTACTCCTCCTATTTCCCTCTGCTCCCTCACCGAAACCACTCTCTCTCACTCTCCTCCCTCTGTTCTTCAACGTCAGCGACGATCGACTGCGTTAATAGCGAAGCACGGTGGCATGAAGCGGTGGAGACGCTTAGGAAGCTTGTGGTAGTTGTGGGTGAGTCTCTTCCCTTTGTTTTCTTCTTTTCTTGGTCCGATTTCAGTGAGTTTTGGGGTAGGGATTAATTTGGTTCTAGTGGTTTTGAGGTTTCTGAATCCATAAAAACAAAGTTTAAGCTTTAATTTAGTCAATTTGGAAAGTGATTTTGAGTGAAGAGGCGAGTTTGACATTGTAGCTCCAAAATTCCCAAATTTCTTCACTGTTCACCGACGGGAATTTTGGGTGTTCATTGTATTGAAGCCTAATTACTTGGGATTGTTAGTAATTCTAATGTTATGAAATGGATGCAGAGGTGATTTTGAAGATTAAGGGAACTTTTGAAAAATCTCTTCTCCTCCCCTGTTTTCTGCCAAACCGACGGGCCAAAAGAGGAATTTTTTTTGAAGAATATATATGTACGAATTGGAAGCTAGAATGAGTGTTTTAGATGTGTGATTTGATGAAGCTTAGAATGGTTGAATTATTGTTCTTCCTTTCCTTGTTTTACCGAATTCAAATTCCCTTCTGGTTGCTTGATTTTGTTATTTCCCTGGATATACTAACATCTTAAACATGAGGAATAGATGATGAAATAGGTGAAATTGGTTAAGTGTGGATTCTTGTGTCCTCTTGCTTCTCTATTTCTGTTCGGCCAGGGAGGATATAATGGTCATTGGTGCTTTGTCTTGCTTCGAGAGGTGGATTGAAGCTGTTATAATTATGCTTTGTTTGTTAGTATTTTCCCTTTTCTTATAATTGTCCTGTTGGTAATAAAATTAGATAGATAGGTGCTGATTTAATTGTGAATGTAATGATTAAATGGTTAGGAATTGGCTATGAGATGTAGGAGCTGAAAGGGATTTAACTAAACTAGAAGTTGAAAATGTTTGTAATCTATGGAGGAAGTTGTTAGGAAAGTCTGCAAGGATTACTGGCATATCAGGTCTTTATAACCTAGAAAGTTAAAACTGGTTCTGTTATGATCTTAAGGCATTTGATTGAGAGGTTAAATGAATTTGGTTATTTAGGAATTAGTTTCTAAAGCTAGTTATAAAGGATTGTTTTGTAACTGTACCCTAATGACCCCATCATCGACATTAAAGTCAAATAGATGTGTCAAGTATGGTTCTTAAATTCAAAGGTTATCTGTGGTAAGTAAATGATATAAAGATTTACAGATTGATGTAATCATAGGTTTGAATTTCATGGGTTTATGGAATGGAATTTTATATGGGTTAAAGTTTATGAAAGCGGGATGTTGAGGTTGTTCAAGGAAGACTTCTATTTGGAATGAGATTAGAAACAAAATTGTATTACTTTTCTTGTTTCTAGATGTTAAGGGGGTTATGCAGATTAAGCATTATGTCAAGAGGTTCTGATTTTATCTCTAAATGTTAAATAATTGTTAGGTTAATTAATTTGAGGCCTTAGACATTAGTAGTTATTTTGAGTTCCCTAGTGAATATTTTGAATGGAGTACAATCAGTTTATTTGCTATAAATAAGTTTGGGATAACCCTTATGCTTAAAGAGTTTGGAGTGAAATACTATTTTGGAAGGTATCCAATGTTGTTATGCACGAAGAAAAGTTAGATGATAGCTCATTATAGATTTAGAGTTTAGATTATTAGTAAAAGGTTACGAAAGGATTTTAATTGATCGACGAAGTACTTTGTGGTGTTTTCTATATGTGATGTTATAAGTAGAAATTTAGGATGTTATAAAGATATGAATTTGGTTAAGGTAAAGGTGTTTCTTGCCCAAGGACTTTTGGCTATCATTGAATTGGGAAAAAGAGAATGTTCTTAAATGGTCAACCACTCAAGATATTAAGGTCTAAATTCCGATTGTTATTACCAATTGGAAGTCCCAAGTATTAACCAATAACTCAAGGTTATTAAGTTTTGTAATAGGATTATGTTTAGAATTGGTTTGAATTTAGTATTAATAGTTTAGTATATGTGGGAAGATCAAGGAGCGAGATATTTGGTTTTGAAGTTAGAAGTTGTAATTTGAACATATAAAGGGCATAACTACTGACTTACGCAAAAGAGGAATGATTTTAAAATGGATATAATTTCCAAATGATTGATCCTAGTATTATTATCATTAATAATGAATTAAGGTTTAAACTTAGAGATTTTGCATTTTAGCTGAGATTGATTTAAGAAGAATCAGTTTTGAGGATTTAATTTATTAAAGATTAGGAATTTAGATGTAATAAGTTGAGTGAGATTTATGGATTGGAAGTTTATGTTCTATTTCCGGTTTCAACATTGTAAGGATTAAGTTGGAATTATAACTGGTATGTTGAAGTTCTATAATTTCTAAGAAATTCTGGGATTTTTATTCTGTATGTTGAGTTTTTGATAGAAAATTTTGTGTCTAATTATTGTTATGTTCGGCTGTGGGATTGAAGTGTGTGGTATAGGATTTGATTAAAAGTAAATGTAATGGTGAATTTAGATTTCTTTGTTTTTAATTGATGGTATTTAATACCTTACCAAGGAAGAAGTATAGAAGATTTTGGGGATTTATTGATTATAATTTGGTGAAGATGAATTAAAGTTTCAGCTTTTAATAAATAATAGCAGTAGGTTCTGTTGTGGCTTAAAAGTTATATGACGTCAAGAATTAAACATGATGGTTGCTGTTTGTTGTTTAAGAATTTAATATTTCAGTTTAGCAATTGTTAGAGTTGTTGTTTTAAGAAGCAAAATAAATAGAATATTGAAAGGTTGATTTATAAATCTTGAAACAAAGAATTAAATTTGAACTTGAGGCTTAATTATGTATTAAATAAATGAGTGAGGTCTTTAAAGAATGATTTTTATAAAAACTATTGGTCAAACATTGAGAATAAGAAAGTTTAATGTAAGTAAATTACTAGAGTAATTTCGAATGGTCAAGATCCTAATTAAGTATGGATAAATAATAATTTGCCTAAATAAAAAGACTTGGATAGTATTAATTAAGTTAGGAATCGAGAGAGACGCATCGATTAATTTATAATCCGACCTCTAACCCAAACCCATATATCTATATAGGCCCTGACTCTTGATATAAGCCGAAAGGGTAGAAGGAAAGAAGCTGATTCAGGAGTATGTTATGGGATCCAGGTAGCAGTTTATTTCCATTCACTAAATTGCATGTATAATTTTATAATACCTGTTACATTTAAATTGTATGTCTTTTATTCCTTTCATGTTGGAGTAGTCCAGGCTTAGGTGATTCGCTACCCATTTGCCAAATCAGTTTAGTTATAGCTTTAAATATTATAACGAGAAGTCTGCAGGTAGAACCTCCACTAGTTAACGAGGATATCGTTATCATTGGTTGATAGGTGCAGATCGCACCCAGATTAATAGGATAAATGCTATAATTGTTTGTAAATGTTTATAAAATGTATACATGACAATGCATGTATGAAATTTACGGTGAATGACATAAACTGCGGTAAATTACTGTTTCAGAGAAGTTGAGAGATGATTAGATGGTTGAGATATGGCAGGAGGGCTGGAAGAAGATGTGATGAAGAAAATATGTCTTACTATGATAGTTAAATAATTTAATAGTGTTATCTGTATAAAAAGTAAAATTAAGTTATTAAATTAATAGCATAAAGCATAGGAAATAAAATTATATAAATTTATAAAGGAATTTTAAATTTCTAAGTAGTATGAATAAAGAATAAATACCCTAAGAGGATTAATATACTTTTAATTGTTTTATGAACCAC
Source organism: Mimosa bimucronata (assembly GCA_037074515.1). Classification (NCBI taxonomy): domain Eukaryota; kingdom Viridiplantae; phylum Streptophyta; class Magnoliopsida; order Fabales; family Fabaceae; genus Mimosa; species Mimosa bimucronata. The sequence goes on from CM073444.1 coordinate 36,256,297, forward strand.
TCTGCTTTAGACAAAATTTTAAATTGTTCAATTTGTCCGAAAAGCCTATTCCAACGGAAAGAAAATTAGTTTAATGTTTGGAAAGAAAAAGTTTTAAATTTTTCGTATTTTTTGGTTTCTCACACTTAAGAGTGGTTGTAATTCAATTAAAAATGCTATAGTATAGTAGAAAATTTTTAGGTGTTACACAATTTCTCTCAGTTACACTAATGTATAGAGACAGGAGGAGAAGCTTCAATATGTCCATGTCTATGGTTAAAATCTAACCATCTTTTTCTTGAATCTTGAGAACCCATCTACCTCACCTGTCAATTTCTCACTCCACGAAAGAGGGCTCTCCTCCCCCTCTCCCCCTCTCCCTCCCCCCTCTCTCTTTCCCACCCCAATTGGGTATTCTTTCTTTGTTATCTATGCTTTTTTGCTGTAGTGCTTGTTGCCTTGCATGCTGATTGTTCCTGCTCAAATTCTTTACCCTCGCTGGACCATTCTCTTGTTGTTGTTCTTGGCCACAGAACTCTGCGATGGCGGCTAAGAAGGCTAGTGAAACCTTTTCTAAGGGTTTAATTGAGGATGTTCTTAAATGGGGTTGTCTCAAAGTGTTAGCTTAAGGTATATGATGGAATTTGGGTCCTCTCTAAAATAAAATCTCTTACTTGAGACCTAAGTCTAATTGTCCCTTTAATTAAAGACATGATATAAAAGGAAATCCCCACATAATACATCAAAGTCATATCTTTTCAAACATCAACAACATCTCTTAATTTTTAAATTGACGACCCCTCAAATGTAATAAAATATCTCTAAAAATATAATACTTCCGGTCCTAATTAGAAAATCAAGTTGACTTTTTTTTTTAGATTAAGGAAATCAAATAGATCACTTAATTTAGCATATGTTATATGCAATTAGTTAGATTATACGATAGTTTATAAGTAAGGTACATTAGTTTTGAGAAAAAAGATAAATATAAATATTTTAAAGTGATTAACTTTGCATCATTAATTTGTACAAGAAAGCCAACTTGATCTTATAATTAGGATTGGAAGAAGTACTTAAATATTGGGAATCCATGGGACAACTTGAAATAATGAATATGGTATTTGACCAAAGTTTTGTTCTTTGTGAAGAGTATGGTATTATCTACATTTTGTTTCGGCGATGTTAACAGTTTAATTAATTTGAAGAATATGCACACAAAGCTGATAAGGGGGGGGGGAAATACATTTATTGGTACCTATATTTTTATTTAGTTTTGATTTTGGTACGTATGTATATTTTTATCATAATTAAATGCTTCAATTTTAATTGTTAAACACTATTAGATCCTATAAAAAGGCTAGCAATGCTAACAAAAAAAGATATAGGAGCTAATAGTGATAATTAAGCACAATTAATAGTTTAATTAGAAGATTAAAAACAATGGGTACCAAAATCAAAATTGAATAAAAGTATGGATACCAAGAAATATATATATTTTTTTTTAAAAAAACAATTCGTTAGGCCTGTGCCAAAATGCCAGAAATGCATGGGCATCACTCTGTGATTGTGTTTGTGTGTGTGGTTTTTTTTCTTTAAAGGAGAATGAAAGAAATAAGGGAAACACATGAATAACCCATTACCCAATTTAAAAGGAGTAACCCAAGTCAAAAGGAAGCCGTAAATCGTGTCTCTTAGCCGTGATACTGAGAAGGTACATAGATTAATTCATCTCTCACACTTTCGATGTGGGACTTTGTATTTTTCTTTAATATTCTCCTTACTAGTTTTTCATTTCTTTTATTTTTATATTTTTTCTTTGCCTGGGCTTGTACTTCTTTTTTACTCTTAGAGGTTTAAAGTCTGCAAATATTCTTTTTTTATCATAATGATCGAATGACTCTGATACAATGTTGAAATATGGATTAACGTTTTGTTTTATTTTGCTTTGTTTACCATTAGATCTTATGGCCACTTCCATGGCCGGCCATGTGCAAGAAGATACATAGAAACTGAAAAAGCATATGGAGTCCGCACAAGAATCCTTCTTATATTACCACTATGTAGGTAATTTCTTATTCCTAGGGTAAAAAACTCCTTATTTTGGATATACACACTGATTCTAATAAGGTCTACGATTCAGATGTTATATGTTATGCATTAGCAGCAGTAGACATATATGAAAAGCTTGATGAAAAACTTGGCAAAAATGAATTTACCAAAGGTGCACTCAAAATGTGAGCTTTACTAGCTAGAGCCTAAGTCATACTTGACAACTTTGAAGGTATGTGTATACAAATTTACTATATGTTTTTTTTAATATAATCTGAAATTCGTTACATCAATTAAGATTGTACATTGATAAACCTATTATACATCTAACCATAATCAAGCCCTGCCCTTGCAAAAAGGATCTTATGGGAGAAATTTGCTAACTGATTTGCTACCTGAATACTTTTCCTATATACATGAGTTATCATAACTTGCCAGTCTCTATGAATAAGCAATCTAGCATCGTCAACTATATCCTTAAAGGGGTAATTCTTATCACACCCTTTAAGAGCATAGTTAATCGCTTTTATACAATCGGAATCAATTCTAACTTTCCTAAAACCTTTAGATCAACACATGTTCAAACCTTAAATGAAAGCAAACAATTCGGCAACTACCGAAGGAACATTTGTTAATTTACATTTGTTCAAACCTTTAATATATGTTTCGAAAGTAGATACTGCCATGTTAAAATTTATTTTGATTGACATCTTTTTATGTCAAAAGCATTCATTTTGTTTCCTCTCATGGCATAGAGTCTCTAATTTATGGAAAAGTTGCACTGAAATATTGTGAAGAAAAGGATGAAAAGGAAATTCTCAAAGACATACTTTTGTCAAATCTACTACTTATGCTATGAAGGGTCATCATTTATTGTGCAGTAATCAAATTCAAGGTAATGATTTTGTATGGACCAAAAACAAGACAATTTTATTAATCACGAAAAACAATAAGTACAAACACCAATATTGGCATACATTTTTTTCAAATATCTAATGTACTAACCATGTTTTTTCCCATGATACAGAAGCCATAGCGGCCAGAGAGATTGCTCCTATTCATTCTAAAGAGTTGGACAAATAGGACAACACGAAAATGGTATGTTGGCTAACGGCTGAAATATATTTTTCACAAGACGAGTCTAAAAGTATGCGTATGTAAATGCATATACCTACATTTATAGATTCGATTTGTCTTATCACATGCTTATTAATAATGAATGTTCCAAAGGCTTTGGAACAACCTGAGAAGGAAAATATGTTGTCAGATGAGCTTGATTTGCAAGAATCCATGTTTTTAGGGTGATTTTTATCTTCTTCTTTTTTTCAATTTTAAAGTTCACTTCAATCATCTACATTTATTGATTTACAATCATGCTTTGATTGTGTTCAGGAAAATTTACTTTTCTTTGGAGAGATACAATAAAGCTTTAGTCAAATTTGATGCTGTGAAGGTGTTTGGTAAGAGATGGCATAGGGATAATCTATTCACACAGGCCCAAATGTATCATCCTAAATTTTAATTCATAAATTAATTAGTGTAATACTCAAAATTTTGGAAGAAAAAGGGCAATAAATAGTTATTTAAATTATTTAGGTGTCATTTGAAAATTTAAAATCCTCATTTATAAATTTGCAAAGTCCAAATTATTTTTAAGGAATTTAAGGGTTAATTCCATTATAAACTTAAAGAGAAAAATAATTAAGTATTCATTTTGAACTTGAGAATTTATTTTGGAAATTTAATTTAGAAGGATAAGTAAGATGAAAATAATTTAGAAGGATAAGTAAGATAAAAATAATGAAGAGAATTATGTTAAATAATATAAATGAAAAACAGAAAATACAAATGTAAAATGACAATAGGACCCTCAATTTGAAAAATATCTTTAGCTCATGGGGACATTCTCGTAATTTGATCTCCAAACCCTATTTCCCTTTTTCTCTCCCCTTCTCGCCTACAAATCCGGCGCCTCCTTCCTTTCTTCATCACCGTCACATTCTTCTTGTTCTTCTTCAACTTCATGCTTCCAACTTCTCGGCGCCGAACTATATTGAGGGAGTGATCGGCGAGCATCACAGCGATGGAGGGAGATTTCTCGTTCATCACCGTTTTCTTCTTCTTCATCCCTCCGATTCGAGCGTAGGTGAGCCCTTCTTTCCCTTCTCCCCTCTGATTTTCCATCATCATCGCCATCTTAACCACCACCTTTCCTCTTCTCCTTCCTTTGTTCGTTCAGGCCGAGAAAATGGCTGAGGGAGAACTCTCTTCCACCTTCAGTTTCGATCTTTGGGTAAGCATGCTCCTCCCCCTTGTTTCGCTTTCTACATCTTGGTGTTGAGGATGGAAAATAAATTTAGTCTATGATCTTGCGTACGAGTATAGAAATTTGAAATTCTGGGTTTTTGATTCTGTCCTCGGTAATAGGTGGTTAATGAAGTTAGCTTCTGTGTTAAGCCTGGATGAGTAGATTATAATTGTTTTCTATGTTAGGATGTTTTATTTGAGGTCTGGTGTGGTGATTTTGATCCCAAATCTTGCTGTTATGTTCTGTGGCACTTATTTTTTCGGTGGAAAAATCTTGGTTTTCTGGGAGGGAAACTTTGCACTGCAATAGTCAAAAGGGGGAGCAGTAATGAATTTGAGACGATTTATGTTAGAGGTTTTAGACGTCAATTGAAGTATCTAAGAGTGGCTAGATGTATATTATAATTACTTTCCTGTGCAAAGGTTTGATTGTTGGCTATGGTAGTGAAGTTTGAATTAGGTGATGGTTCTGTGAAGTATGTTCCTGTTCTTACTTATAAGCTGGAATAGAGGTTTAGTTTGTTGTGAAAGTTAAATGTAAATGTTGAGGTTATATGTTATTATGTTATTGACAACATTAAGATGCACATTGAATTGTTTGGATGGTAAGAAGGTAGCTGTTATGAATATATATCTTTTTGAGTTATTTTAGATATAAACCTATTTAATAATATGGAAAATTAATCTACTGCACAATTACCTTCCCAATAAGAGAAAGAAAGACATCAATTCATATTGGATGCCAATTGGCAACTGCTCTGTTAAATCCTTCCCAACGAAGCAAGCTTCCCATTCACCACAAAAGGCACCGCCACCAATACACTCACATAGTTCCTTATTTTTATGCTCAAATAGATTTGAATTGTCTTACTTTTTCTTTATTAAATTAGAAATAAATACAAGAGTATAAGGTATTCTCGTTCTCTTTTTTTTTTGTAGGAAAAAGAAGGCAAATTCAATTATTGGATTTGCAACACAAACTCTCAATTTCAAGTTTATAGAGGTTGCGTGGGATCATCTGTAGATACACAAGGTGTGTTGAGAAAGGAAGAGTTTGCATATAATATTGGAAATGCTCTATTTGTATACGGCAGACTATCAACGTTCTATATCAAAGATACTTGTTGAAACAGCAATAGGAGTTATTGCTGTGGTTGGATGCCATGTTATCTTGGACGAAATTGAATCAGATTTTATAGATTGGTATACGTCCATCTATAAAAATTATGAAAGAACAACAAAGGAAGATTGGTGGGATCACATCGAATTCGCTTTGAAGAAGTTGCTCAGATAAGTATACATCAAGTTGTAAAGTTGTAAATGAATTCGCTTTGAAGAAGTTACAATTTCCCTGCATGAAAAACAGAAAATAGTAACCAAAATACAAAGGAAAAATGAATCACAAATGTATACTTATCTGAGCAACTTTTTCAAAGCAAATTTGATGTGATCCCACCAATCTTCTTTTGTTGTTCCTTCATAATTTTTATAGATGGACGAATACCAATCTATAAAATCTGATTCAATTACGTCTAAAATGACATGACATCCATCCACAGCAATAACTCCCACTGATGTTTCACCAAGTATCTTTGACATAGAACGTTGATAGTTTGCTGTATAAGGCATTCCCAATATACTGCATGCAAACTCTTGCTTTTTCAACACACTCTTGCTGTTTCACCAAGAGAGTTCGTATTGCTTTAATTGGGTGGGGATCTTTGTGCTTGACATATTCAGCATCAATGAGTCAAGTGCCTCAAGCCTTTCACCCTGTCTTATGCACCGTCGTCACTTTTTTGGTTCCTCCCAGTCACAGCTTATCCAGGGGATCACTAGCGATCTCGTCCCTTTGTTTGTCAATAAAACGGATCCCTTCAACAATTCTCGGTGATCTCCTCATTTTGTTGTTGTGTGGAAAATCCTTTTTATGTTTTTCTCAATTTTTTGTGCAAGTGTTTTTCTTTGTGGTTTGATTCCTCATGTTTCGTTATTGTGTTGCAATTGATCTCCTGCAGGGAGACATACGACATACAAATACAGTGGTTTGACAAACAATCTTTCCCTATGTATTACCACCCTCTTAGTTCTAAATATAAGACATATTTACTAATTTGATTAGATTAAGAATGTTAGTTAAATTAGTTAAAATCATGCGATATTACCTAAACATCCTAACCATCCATGTTTACTCACATCCCCCTCTTACTTGTTTATTATTAAAGAATATTAATAAGGACTATTTCAGGAAATATTGAAAAAAATAGGTCTTATATTTATTACATGAGGGAGTATATATGTATGCATCCCAAAAAAAAAAAAAATTCTGATTTGGCCAACATGGGTGGGGGATATATGAAATCATTGATTTTTTTATCTTTTGATTGGAAAATCATCAAGGTTTGTGTTCCACTTACCAAGCATGGATATGCGGCCTACTCATGATCAAATTGGGTTGGCTTCCATTAAGGGCTTGCTTTGCTTAGTGGCCCGATGTCCTCTGACCTTTTTACTGGCCTCCTGAATTCGGTTCCTAAAATATTAGCTCTTTATTTTTATATATAAAAAATGACGATGCTCATCCAATCATGACACGTGGATGGATGTCCTTGTGACTATGTGACTATGCTCATCAAGGCTGCTGACATTGCTGTCACGCCTGGACTATGTGACTCCAAGTCATGATGACATTTTTGCTAATTGTATGTTGTATTCTCTTGTCTCTTTAATATAACATCAAGTTGATTTTTTTTTTTAGAAATTAAAGATATAAAATAAATCATCTTAAATTATTTTTATCTTTTTTTCTAAAAACTTATTTATTTTATTTATAAATTAACTTATAATCTAATTATATTCAGTATATGTTATACTTCCTTCGTCCCTTCTTATAAGAGTTAAAGAAGTAAAATCACACATATTAAGGAAGTGGTTGAGAGAAATAAATATGTCTAAAAGAGAAATGTGATAAGAGTGTTATAAATGAGTATGAAAGAGAATGTGAATAGAGAAAATAATGATAGGTAAATAGGGAAAAAACTCATTAAATGCTTTGACAAATGTGGCTAGGTTCATATAAAAAGGGATAAAACCATTCATTTTTTTGGTTTTTATATATAAGGACGGAGGGAGTAATTTAGTGGTCTAATTTGCTTCTTTAATCTTCACAAAAAAAGTCAATTTGATTTTATAATTAGGACTAGAGGGAGTACATCTATTATGTTTAGATCCTTTTGGTTGTATCTTCTTTTTTAGCTATCCCAACCCTCTTTTTCAGTTTGTTTAGTTTTAATTTTTGTCCAATTTCCTATGAAACCCTGTAATTTGTTTTCGGTATTAATATCATTTTGCCTTTTCCTTAAAAAAAACGTATGTTGTACTCCCTCCGATCTTAAATATAAGATCACTTTGACTTTTTTCTGTGAAAGTTAAGGAGGAAAAATAAACCACTAAATTATAACATATGTAACATGTAATTAGATTATAGGATAGTTTATAAGTAGAAGAAATTAGTTTTGAGGAAAAAAGATAAAGAGTGACAATTTAAAGTGATTAATTTTACATCCTTAATTTTTTCAAAAAAAATCAAAGTGATCTTATAATTAGGATCGGAAGGAGTACATGTATTACCTCCCGTATTTAATAAAACGCTCAATAGTGGAGAGCAATACAACTTTTACATATGCATATGTAACAATGTTATATGTCGGGCTGGCATTGTTGTTCCCGTTTTGGATGTTCATGAGCTCTACACATAGGACTATAGGTTATCAAAACACGTGCAACATACATAATTACAAAATTATGACTAAAAATATTCAAATGAAACAATATAAACCATAATGATTTGAAATCGCGTAACGGTGTTAAAATCTCCTGCCATGCTATCGAGTTAGCAAGATTCTGTCTAGGTGATATGTTGATGAACTTTTTGTTAACATAAGTGATGATTAAATTGGATCCAAAGGTTTGATTGGGGAGTTTACAGTTGAAATTTATAGTAAGGCTGCTCACAAATATTTAGAAAAGAATGAGGGTCTAGGGTTGCCAATATATATTTCCAAAGGACTTTAATTATAAGGGGTCATCTTGCAGACAAATGTAACATTCACAAAAATGATAGCTTTATTTTTCAAATAAACAAATGTTTCATTTTTGTTGAGAGATATGATGCTTCCTAGAAAGAGCACAAGTCCGAGATGATTTCACCCCACGTGGTGCATTTTTTGAAAATACCAAATCTATAAAAGAGATCAGTCCATTAACTTCTCGAATCATAGAGAGGAGACGAGTAAGTAAATCCCAATATAGTATAGTATTCCTTTTCCATCAAATGACACTGATTAAGCAATGAGGATTCCAGTTTAACTCACTAATCTAGATTCAAAAAGAGTTTATATTCAGATGAGGAGAATTTGTTTTGATGTATTATTTCCCATATACAAGATTACACATGAGTTATGGAATTATATATAACTTCTTTTTATCGTTGCTATAACAAATATAAAGAATGTTGGTCAAGGAAACCGCATATACAAAAATTATAGAAAATTGTTGTGCTTATTTTTTTCCTTTTTTTGATGATGCTTATTTTTTCCTTTTTTGATGAATTGCTTTTATCATCTTCTGATTTAATATCCGCTCTAATAAGAAATGGACAAGTTTGAACTTTCTTTTTAACGTTTAGCAGCTTTTTATAATGGCGGTGGTCCATAGAAGAATGATTTTTGTAAGCGATTTTTTTAGCAACAATCATGAATGGCGACAACATTTCGCTGCACAAAACATGCTTGTTTTGTTCACTAACATATTTGGTGCTGACGATTGTCGCAAATCATTGGTAATGCCTCTTATAATTACAAGGAGGTCACTAAATATATACACTTAATTTTTATGAAGGAAATAAATTTTGAGAATGACCTTAACACTTTGGATTGCAACATATTTAAAAAAGAGTGAATACAACTTTTGGTCATTGTATTTTAACTTAATTTTGGTTTTGGTTATTGAACTTTTAGTTAATTTTGGTTTTGGTCCCTGAACTTTAGATTTGTGGTTTTTGTCCCTCAACTTTGTGTCATTTATAAGTATAACCATTGGTCCCTGATTTTTCAAGTTTTTTTTTTGTGAAAGTTCAGGGATTAAAGCCAAAATTGACCGAAAGTTCAAGAACAAAAACCTCTAATTTTAAAGTTCAGAGACCAAAACTAAAATTGATCGAAAGTTCAAAAACAAAAACCACAAATTGTAAAGTTCAGGGACCAAAACCAAAATTGATCGAAAGTTTAAGGTCCAAAAGTTGGATTACCCTTTAAAAAAATCATAAAATGGTTTTGTTCAATTATAATAAAAGGAAAGGAAACTTGTTTATTGGTACATATACTTTTATTCAACTGTGTTTTTGGTAGTTATATGTATTTTGATTCTAATTACATGCTTTAAATTCATTTTCTTAACACGATTAGCTTATATGTAAAGGCGAACAATATACGCTTGCAATTTGTGTCAAGTAATTAAATAAAAAAAGGTATTTTAAAATACCTCATCCAAGTAGAGCTGGTAATTCGAGTCGGCTCTTTTAGGCCCTGACCTTTTGAAGGCCAGGCTTTGATTTTGGAGGCTTCAGAAGGGAATCGGGCTTTTCGAGCCAGCTTAGCCCGTCTCATTCTTTTTTTAAAAAAAATAAAAACCCTAAATATAAATATCACTCATATCCATTCTCCTCTGAACCCTAAATATAAATATATGATTAGAATTGAATTATAATATTTTGGCCCAACAGTCTTTTTAAAGAAAGGAATATTTGTTAGGGTGAAACTACTGGGTGGAAGTTTTGCTCTTATCTAACACAATTTTTTGGCCCACTATTAATGAACCTTATTTTTGTGGTGTATGTTTTGTTTTTCATATATCCTAATTCATGTTATATATATCACAATTACTCAACTTTTACACCTGCAACCTTTCATTGTTAAATCTTTTGTCTTCATCATGGTTAACCCAAACCGAATACTCTATATTTAGTAGGTGGATTTATTCATTTTCACTGAACGTTGTTCCTTTTATTTTCCCCAAAATTTGTCCCACGCAACTGCTTTGTCACTGAAGATATTCATTAAACATTTAACCTAAACTGTTCTAAACATTATTACTTACCATGCATAAACTATTTTGGTCTTACAATTAATATGTTATGTTAGTACATATAAATTACTGGAAAAAAAATTGTCAGTAATGGCTCTTAAATTTTCATATCAATTTTTTCATGTTTTATTTTTTTATAGTTCTTCATTTTTATATTATCATGTTAATTACTATTAATCGTGGTGGTCCCAATGTTGATACTTAGTATTTAATATGGTTGCTTAGTTTATTTTGTATGACTTATTTAAAAATATGGACAATATTTATTAGTGTTTGTTGCTTGTTGGTGTTTGTATTTTAACTTAAAAATTGATATTTGTATTGATGATAAGGATTTTATTGCTTGAATTTTTTTCTATGGAAAAAAATTAAAAAATAGTGTATCGGCGCTAATCGGACCTGGCTGGCCCTGAGCCCTACCATTTGAGGGCCAAGCTTTGAAAAGTAGGGATATTTGCACTACTCGGGTTTTTCGGGCCAGCCCTTTAAAGGCCCTAGCCCTGTAGGGCTGGGCTGGTCCGGTCCTGATTACCATTCTACATCCAAGGTACTTATAGTGGAATCATGCCTAGTTGGGCAATTATCCTAACTACATGCACAGGGCTGGGCCGGCCCTGATTACCATTCTACATCCAAGGTACTTATAGCGGAATCATGCCTAGTTGGGCGATTATCCTAACTACATGCTTTAATTTTATTTTGTTAATACCGTTGGCTTCTATTATATGCTTTAATTTTAATTTTTAAACACTATTGGCTTCTATAAAAAGGCTAATCATGCTAATAAAACAAAGATGGAGGCGTTAAAAGTGGCAAGTCATGCTAATCACACAAAAATAGACGAACTAATAGTGGTAATTGAACAAAATTAATTGTTTAATTTGGAGATTAAAATCATAACTACCATAATCAAAATTGAATATACATACCCATACTAGATATTAAAATCATAACTAGCAGAATCAAAATTGAAAATAAAATTGGATATAGATACCAGTCCTAAACTAAAAAGGGAAAATTTCATTTAAGGACCACTGTAGACAATTAATGTAAAAGAAGGACCACAAAAATATGAAATTTCACTGCAGGACCTAGGTCCTTAAATGAAAAAAAATTGTTGTGTGAAAAGACCTAAAAGCCCTTGTGAATTAATTTCAAATAGGGACCTGTGCTGACACGCTGACACAACTGACACAACGTACTTCCTTGGCTGACAACGTACTTCCTTGTGCATATGGCGATTTCCTTATGCATATGGCTAATTCATTGTGCGTGGCCTGGACATAACACGTTATAAGGCCAATTAATTACTCCTTGTGCATATGGCCATTTCCTTGTGTATATGGTCATTTCCAGGCCACGCACAAGGAAATGGCCATATGCACAAGGAGCAATTAATTGGCCTTATAACGTGCTATGTCCAGGCCACGCACAAGGAAATGACCATAAGTATAAGGAAATGGCCATATGCACAAGAAAATCGTCATATGCACAAGGAGCAATTAATTGGCCTTATAACGTGCTATGTCCAGGCCACGCACAAGGAAATGACCATAAGTATAAGGAAATGGCCATATGCACAAGGAAATCGCCATATGCACAAGGAGCAATTAATTGGCCTTATAACGTGTTATATCCAGGCCACGCACAAGGAAATGACCATATGCACAAGGAAATGGCCATATGCACAAGGAGTAATTAATTGGCTTTATAATGTGCTATGTCCAGGCCACATACAAAGAAATGACCATATGGACAAGGAAATCGCCATATACACGAGGAAGTACGTTGTCAGCCAAGGAAGTACGTTGTCAGCGTCAGCGTCGGAAGACTTTTGTACAGGTTCCTATCTAAAATTAATTTACAAGGGCTTTTAGGTCTTTTCACACAACAATTTTTTTTCTTTCCTACAGTGAAATTTCAGATTTTTTTTGTTCTCATCTGATATTATTTTGCTACAGTGGTCCTACAATGAAATTTTCCCAACTAAAAACAGCATCGCCCCAAGTTATGAGCATAATTATTATGATTCTCAATCATAAATATGTTATATGTTATTTATTATAGCTTTCTCAATGAATGCCCTAACTAAACGATCAATTCTTCCTCTCTTAATGTTTATATATAACAATGTCCATCATTTTTTGAGCAATGTGGGACTTCCTCTATCCTTTTAAACAATTTACTGCTATTTCCCTTCAAAGCCCTACAGCTCTCCCTCCATCATCAATTTTTTTGGTCTTAAATCCATAAGCATCAACCGATTCCTCTCAGTTACACTAATGTATGGAGACAGGAGGAGAAGCTTCGATATGTCCATGTCTATGGTTAAAATCTTACCATCTTTTTCTTGAATCTTGAGGACCCATTTTCCTCACCTATCAATTTCTCACTCTACGAAAGAGGGCATTCCCCCCCCCCCCCCCTCCCCCCTCTCCTTTGTTATTTATGTCATTTTTGCATTCTGTAGTGCTTGCTGCCTTGCATGCTGATTGTTTGTGCTCAGGTTCTTTACCCTCGCTGGACCATTCTCTTGTTGTTGGTCTTGGCCACAGAACTGTGCGATGGCGGCTAAGAAGGCTTGTGAACCCTTTTCCAAGGGTTTAATTGAGGATGCTCATAAATGGGGTTGTCTCAAACAGACTGGTGCAAGCTGTTAGTTGTATGACACTCTGCTCACAATAGTATTAATTGTTATTCTATGCAATTACCCGTTTGTTTCTTTGTTCTACGACTGAATGCTTACACTGAGAAAAATGGAATTTTACTGTGCCTTCAGTTTAGTTATTTTCATTGCGCTTCAACCATGTGGCTTTTAAGGTCGTGGGTTTTGGAAGTTTAGTAGTATGTGGGTCCAAAACTTGTTTTATAAAAGTCGATTGATCATTAAATTGTTTGTTTTTAGGTTTGAGATTGGTACTTAGATTCCTTCGGTGATCTTAGAACTTTTCCTGATATCAAGAATATGAATGATGAGAAAGAATTTCCTGAAATGATTAAGGCCATCAAGGCGAGTCACAACAATGTGGTACCCACAATGGCATTGAGTGTTCAACAATTAAAGAAAGGTATGCTCCCAACGATAGTTTATGAGGATTTTGATGTTATTCAGCAATTCCTTGATCGCTTCTACATGTCAAGAATTGGAATCCGGATGCTTATTGGTGAGTTCACACAACATTTTACCTGCCTGCGTTGAGTGTAGTGATTTTTTTAAGTTGTTGGTTTAACTACTAAACTCAATCTTCTACATGTCTGCATTTATCTCGTTTGGGAGATTCTCAAGAACCTTTGCCCTGAATGTAACTATTCTGGTTCTTTCTAACTCCAAGATGCCACAAGTTACTGGAGGAAACAATGTGCAAGACAAAAGGGCAGTCACTTGAGAAAACTACAATTTTATTGGCAATTTACCGCTCTTCTAATTGGTAATTTTCTTTGTAGATATGCCATAATACAATTCTCTAAGATTATGCATGAGAAATTAATCTCTTGTTCCTGTAAAATGCAACTTTTGGCAGTACCCTATTCCTTTTGTTCCAAATGCTCCTTGCCCCTTATCTTGCATTATTCCTCGTTGGAAATGGAATTTTTATCGTATCAATGTCATATGATTGCTGGTTTTTGAACAAATTTAGGAACGAAAGGTTGTTAGGATTAAGATATTCTTCTATATGCCATATTTGGAACCCATCAATTAAACAATTTGATACTAAGAATTTTAAAAGCAGGGGCCCACTACCCCAAAACACATGTGGCCGTCAAGACGAGGTGGGTGGAAAGAACAATTTAGTAAAGGGTAAATGTGCTGATTTAGTACTCTACAATTTTGAGTTGCGAAAAGGGTCTTTATCAATTAAATTCGTAGCTTATGCAGTAACATTGTTAACCAACCTTAACTTCTATTAGAAAAAGGTGAGGTAGCATTTTATTTTATTTTTTTTGGTCTTATGATGTGTTATGTACATGTAGCATTTCATTTCTTGAACACCATCACCATTTCTTCTCACCTCTCTTCCCTCAAATCCAGCCACACCACCTCCGCCATCACCACTATCTTATCTTCAATCATCACCATTTCATTTCTACCTTCAGCGAGCGCCGCGCATGGGAGATGACCTGCCGATGGTGATATGCGTGCGTGTGTGACGTGAGATGTAAATATTTGGGTGGTATTTGTGTGTGGGGTCCACAGGGAGGGAGGGTGTGCTGCTAGTTAAAGAAGGTACTCCCTCCGGTCCTAAATATAAGATCACTTTAACTTTTTTTTGTGGAAGTTAAGGAAGCAAATTAGACTACTAAATTATAACATACTCCCTCAGTCCCACAATATAAGATCCATTTTTTTGAATGACATTGTCCCACAATATAAAGTCTCATTTGACTTTGTTTGAGTAATAAATGCTTTTTTTCCCATTTTACCCATGCATTAATTTTCCCACACATTCTCTTTCATCTTCTTTTCATAATTACCCACTCTCTTATTCATTCATAAATAAGGGCAATAAGGTATATTTCCTTACACATTTATTGTTTTTAACTAACTCTAACTAATTTTTAAGGAACCCGCAATTCGGTTTAAAAGACCTTATATTGTGGGACAGAGGGAGTATGTCATATGAAATTAGATTATATGTTAGTTTATAAGTAGAATAGAGTAGTTTTGAGAAAAAAAGATAACTATAGACAATTTAAAATTATTAATTTTGCATCCTAAAATTTTTTTAAAAAAGTTAAAGTGATCTTATAATTAGGACCGAAGGGAGTAAATTGTAAAAAAAAAATTCTAAAAATATAATAATATAATAGAAAGGGAGAGAAGCAGGTGCCACTTGTCATTTTCGTGGCCCCATCTTGCAAGTATTTGATAGAAGTTTGGGTTGGTTAAAGGTGTTCCTACATAAACTACGGATTTAGGATTTAATTTATGAAAACCGTTTTTACAAGTCGAAATTGTTATTTATGTTTCCTGCACTTTGCATAATTATAGACACTAAATCAGTACCTTTACTCTTTAGTAAATACTTCTTTATGAATAGAACTGTGTCTCGCTTTTGAAAAAAAGGGGTACACAAATATGTTTCGTTTCTTATTAGGAACGCTGGGTCGTCTAGCCATAGTTAGTTTATTGTTTTATTGTTAAGTTTCCATAATCGCAAACATAATGTAACATGGTCTGAGTATAAAAAGATTATGAATGGAGACTGTTAATTGAATTCTTTTATATATCAAGGAAGTGACAATTCGGTAATCAACAGATGCGTCATTTTAGTGAATATCAGTTCCATTGAACTCATCTATGTCAGTCTTGAGCAAAATAGTCAAGAGCCTACCTAAATTTTTTTACTGAATTTCACGGTGCTTCTTTTTTTTTTTTTTTTCTTCGGCGGGGGTGGGGAGGGGGAATGGACCTGTCCCACTTAATAAATCATGAAATCACCTAACCAAAAACACGTTGATGTCATTTTTACTGTATTCTATTCTAATTCCAACGCATTAAACTTCACCATAATCATGAAGGATCTGATTTATATTTTGTTGGTCGACTAATTTAGATTTCAATGGTATACAAAATTAAAAGCAAGGAAACTTTACTAAGGTACTGTAATCGTAGAAGTATAGGATCACATCATAAACACAATTGATACCAGCGGAAAAGGAGCAAAGAAAGACAGCATAATACTGAGTAACCTGCCCTTCTCCATGTTGTGAAACAAAACATAACAGTGGTATAAATAAAATATTACGACAAAAAAAAAACAAACAAACAAACAAAACTGCAAGCATCGTAGGCCTAGTTTATATAAATTCGATGTACCAGACAAGTTGACATTTTTTTTTTTTGGTTACAGACAAGTTGACACTTTACATAGCAGTAACTATTGCATCTACTTTCAGGGGGAAAACAAAATTGCATCTACGTAACCATAAGAAGGAATGCTACTCATTTCACTATCTTGACCATTTAACTATCCCAGGTGGGAGGCAAAATCTCAAGAGAGAAGATCCTTTCGTGTTGTTTCATGACAAATGAAATGGTGTTGCCAATGAAACAACGTTTAATGTTTTGATTTCATCATATTTTGACATGATGGTAATTCATTAATTCCTTTTTGCCTTGACCCTTCTTTCCTTGGCACGCATCCGTGAATTCTGGCCTTTTATCTTCCACTTATTATTTCCACCTGGTTGGTTTTTATCTTCAATCTCTCGAACCTTCCGCTTCCTAAAATAAATGATAAACAAGCAAAGAGTAACACAACCGAAAAAAGCATAAGAGAGTCTTCCCTTATGTCCAAGTTTATCTGTAAGCACTTGTCTTCAAATGTTTAACCTGCTAATTATCTAAACTTCGTCTAAGAAAGGCATCTTTCTTTAACTACTTTAAACTTAAGCACCATGAAAACAAAGTAGAAACATTATCCATGTGCATAACCTTTCTCCATCATAAAGTGTGATGCAAAAGAAAATCTTTTCAATATGAAACAAAACTCATTCCGTATGAAAATAAGTGCAAACAAGCATTAGACTTGTTCTTCACTCCTCCCAAAACCAACCAAAACTAAAGGGAGAAAGATCATGAGCTTGGAAAAAAAAAAAAAAAGAACGCTACCTTTGTAAGAGAGATGTAACCCAAAAAGAATGTGTGACGAGCAAAAATTGATGCAAAAGTGATTCAACAATGGCAGATGACAGGTCTTATTTTACTGAGGTTGGCTACATGAATTATGTGATGCCATAATACTCTATCAATAATCAATTCTTCATATGTACCATTCACTCAATTCCAAAGGTGCTTTCTTGGAAAAACAACACATTATAAGCAGTTGCCACATGCCCACACCATTTTAAAAGGCTTATTAGCCACACATTCAACACTCCAACATAAAATGGGATAAGACAGTGTTTAATCCACGGTGTTCACATTAAATGTTGCAGTGGAGCGACTACAAAAATAAAACTATACATATCCATTCCCCCTCTAATTGACAAACTTCTGATCACACAGGAGTCACTTGTTTTCTCCCAAATGGATTCTGATGATTAATTTATGGTTGTGAATAGATGATATATCCCTATGTAATGTGTAAACTCACCACAATATGCATACAAAATGAAAACAACAAGTCTTGCAAGATCATTCTATGAAGGCAAATATATATTGCATTAACTAACCTGTAAGCTGAAAAGTTAGGATCAGAAAGTAGCTCATCAGCAAGTGTTGCTTTTCTCTCCTTCTTTGTCAATCTTCCTGAGAAGAAGTCCTCTGAAGATTCCACAACTGTCCCCACCTGATAATGTTCATATGATTTAAAATTCAACAGCTATCAAGCAACTTGAAATTTTGATGGCACAAGTTATATAAATTCTACATAGCTATCTATTTGGCGTAAACGCTGACTTGCCTGGAAGTATTTGGGTAACATTTTTGATTTTGAATCACCCTTCTTGTAGTGCCGTTTGGGATCAATGGCACCCCTCAACTGTAATCATCAACATATACCATTCCTTTTAAAATGCATGAAGGCTACAATAATAAACAAGAAACAAAACATGGAATCTAGATGCAAACAGTAAGATTATCAAATGCGCTCATCCTATAACTACAAGAACTTGACCTCAACATTTCTAGTGCCTTACCAGTTTACACATCCATGACCTGGTAAGGAGTCTCTAATGTTGATCTTTCCAAATTAAAGAAAAGTTCAATGTTAAATGTATCCATAAAATCCTTGTTCCCACTAGTTTTAAATAATTAAACTTGTGTTTATTAAAAAGGGACATGAACGAGCAGCTTATTTAACCACATTAAGTGCAGCGATTGGATCAAGTTCAATTAAAGAGGTGGTCAGGTAGTCGTAGACATACAATTTTGTTTTTATAAAAAAAAATAGAGGAACGAGTGGAAAGTGATTGCTAGATGGTTACTGCACATTCACCAAAATAATTTATATAACAATAAAACACCAACAAACATTGCAGGCCATAGGAAAAAGTTATTTTTCCTTTTCTTTTCTCCCTACATATTAAGTACCTATACAAGTTTCTCAGCCAAAAGCCAATTTTATCTCCGTATGTTTGGAAAAATCGGATATTTTGGATAAAATGGTACACTGGAATAACCCAAAATTAGTTACTACCTCCGGTCCTAATTATAAGAGCCAGTTGACTTTTTTTGGAGAGATTAAGGAAGCAAATTAGACCCTTAAATCTTAATATATGCTAAATGTAATTAGATTATATGATAGTTTATAAGTAAAATAACTTAGTTTTAAGGAAAAAAGATAAATATAAACAATTTAAAGTGGTGTATTTTGTATCCTTAATTTTTTCAAAAAAGTCAACTGGCTCTTATAATTAGGACCGGAGGGAGTATTTCAGAGAGAAGATAACATTTAACATGTTTCAAATCAAAGAGGAAATTAAGAAATCAAAGTTTTCAAACAAAATTAACAGAACCTTCAAAAGCTTCAAATCTTTCTCCAGCTCAGGGGTCATGGTTTGAGCAGGCATCTCGAACCTGAAAAAAATGCCAAAAAACACAAAACATTCACAAGTGTGCGTGTATATATATATATATCTCCAAGGTAGTAGTAACAGAGGAATGTTTAGGCAGGAATGGAAAAATACCAATTTTTGCCGGCAGTATCTTTAATTTGCTTTCTGAGTAACTTGTTCAATTTTTTGGGGTCATTGGGAGGAACGAAGAGGCCATCAACGAGCTCGGAGTTAGGTTTCCAGATAGAGGCTTTAATAGAGTCGGGTTGAGATTTGTTGTGAGAAACATTCACAGATTTCGAAGAAGAAGAAGAAGATGAAGGAAGAATAGACAGCTCAGGTTGCCATGTGAGGCCGACCACTGGATCCTTCTCCGGCATCTTCTCCGGCGAGCAACTTTTAGGTTTCAGAGGAAAACGAAATCGGCTTTTCTCCTCTCTGTTTTATTTATATGTGCTGCTTTCCTTTCCTTTGGTCCCAAACGACGACGTTTTGTGTGTCACATGAAACCTTCCCGAGTGAGCTAGATCCAAAAATAAAGCCCAAAATCTATGTTGATTTTGGTAGCAGATCTTTTTTTTTTTTTTTTTTTTTTGGGGGATTACAGATTTTTTCATAGTTAGTTGATAGTGATAGTTGCATACAATTTTTTTTCCGATTTAATGATAGAGCGAAATATTTCATATTTTTCTGACATTTTCAATTTTTAATGCTTCTTTCAAAAATTACACAGACAGACTTATTCATGTACAAATAGTATATTAGATATTTTTCCGTTCCTAAATATAAGACAGTTGGCTTCTTTTGGGGGATTGAAGAAGTTAAATGAGACACTTAATTATAACCTATTTTATTGTTTTATTAGATTATATATTAGCTCATAAATTAAATAAATTAGTTTGAAAAAATATTTAGGCAAATCAGTTTTTTTATATAATCAGGAAAATCAATTTATAAGTAACTTATTTAGCTTTCTTATGATTCTCCAAAAAAATTCAATTATGTCTTATATTTAGGAACGAATTGAATACTATATTATTTTTGTAACAATGTCTCAAAAACCTGTATATATTTGTTTTTAAAGCTGAAATAAAAAACAGTTCTTTTAATTTTTTTTTTTACAAGTAAATCGATTGATCTCCATGAAATCATTAAGTAAATTAACAATATATTGAAGGAGGAAATTTTTAATTCCATTTTAAATTGAATAAAATGTATAGTTTTGCATTTAATTTTGGGTTAAAGATCAGATTTACCCCGGAAGTATGCACGGTGGATTACATCTGCCCCGGAAGGTTTTTTTGGTCCAATTTTGCCCTGGAAGTTGCAAGTGGATCATATTCGCCCTTTACCATTTTTTTTGTCCAATTTAGCCCCAGAAGTGTGCAAAAGTGGATCATATTCGCCCTTTACTGGTAAAAAAATTTTAACGATAAAGGGCGAATGATCCACTTTGCACACTTCCGGGGCAAAATTGGACACAAAAAAACTTCCGAGGCAGATGTGATCCACCGTGCATACTTCCGGGGCAAATATGATCTTTAACCCTTTAATTTTAAAATGGGGTTAAGGGTCAAAAATAGATATATGATTTTGTCAAAATCTATATCTATATCTATCTATCTATATCTATATCTATCTATCTATATCTATATCTATATCTATATAACATAAAAAACTCTTCCACCAAAACACTATTCATAAGGAATTAACTACCCAAATGATTAGTTCCATTCAGATCAATTGGTCAATTTATCACTAATTATATAATCTACTAATTATATTTGATTGGTTATAGCCATTAACCATTTTTTTGAATTATTATATTTAAGATAAGCTCTAAAATTGTATCTACTAATAATTATATTTAAATTTAACGACTGATAATCACTAATTATATCTACTAACAAGTATATTTTTAATATAACATAAAATACTCTTCTACCAAAACATTAAGAAATTAACGGCCCAGATGATTATTTTTATTGGTTATTAACCATTTTTTTTGAATTATTATATTTAAGATAAATTCTAAAATTGTATATAGATCAACGGGTCAATTGATCACTAATTATATAATCTACTAATTATATCACTAATTATATTTGATTGGTTATAACCGTTAACTATTTTTTTATTTATTATATTCAAGATGAGCCCTAAAATTGTATCTACTAATAATTATATTTAAATTTAAAGACTGATAATCACTAATTATATCTACTAATAAGTATATTTAAATTTAAAGAATGATTTGTCATAATTATTTAATTTAAGATAAGCCCTGACCGAAAAATCAATTTTATACTTTCAGATTTTGATTTAATTAAAAAAATTAATTAAAATTCCATTTAGGATTTAGGATTAAAAAACTAATTAAAATTTTACAACCAAAAAATCAATTTTCATTTTTTACAAATATATTTCTTTTTTCTGAAAGTAAATGGAGTGGGTGGCATTTATTGCGAGAAACTTTATCTCCAACAGCATTATGTTTTGGTCTCTCTTTTTCCTTTACTAACCGTGAAGGAAACTCTGCTGCTAATTCTTTGGCAGTCACTACTAGAAAAAATGTGCGCTCTCCGTGGTGGGTGTCTTCAGTCTTCACCAACACCTTCTATGCTTCCGGTGATGCTGCTGGATTAAAGTTCTCTTTCCATACATCTCTTGAACATGGACATTTGGTTGCTGTACAAGAACGTTCTGGAGTGGGTTGATTCATATTGTTTTTCTTGTTATCATTTTATATGCTTTTCTGTTTTGTGAATCTTGTATGTTGCTTTTCCTCATTTGTTGTAATATAACACTCTCTATAGTTGTGGTTCATTCCTTATTAATGAAAATCATATTCAGGCAACAAAAAAAAAAAATACAACCCTCATTAGAGACACCACGTAGATGTACCAATGTAGGGAAAACTTGGGAGAATCAAAGATAAATAAATTAAATTATTAATATATATATACACACTCCCTCTATTCCTAAATATAAGATTTTAATCACCTAATTTGATTATTTTAAGGAAGTTTTTAGTTAAGTTAGTTAAAATAACATGATATTACTAAAATACTCTAATACCTTTATTATAACTCCCTCTCTTGCTAGTTGTTCATTGAGGAGCATAAATAGAGATAATTTGGGTAAAATTTAGTAAAATTATAAAGATATCTTATATTTAGGAATAAGTTAACTTCTCCAAATAGGTCTTAGATTTAGGAACAGAATGAATGTGTATATGTATGTGTGTGTGTGTCTATATGTATATATATTTAAGAAAACCAGCAAATGTCCAAGTGACATTGGATACAACAAATCTAGATATACCTAGATGGGCACCACATGAGAGCAATACTTGTCCCATGAGTAATTTTTCTTCATCCAAACCGACTCAAATCCAAGTAAGTTGTAATCACGCAAAATCCAGCCAAATATGTCTTAAATCAACATTATAGTAAGTAATTTAAAGGAATTATTTAGTGGGCGTGGCAGTCCAAAAAAATGAAGAAACCTAAATCAAATAAATAATAATAATAATAAAATAAACTCAAAACTTATTTTTCTTTCTTTCCAAATATTCCTATTTTTTATTTTTAATCTAAATGTAACTTTTTCATTTTAATTAAAGACATGATATAAAAGGAAATCCCCACATAATATATCAAATTGATATTTTCAAACCTCAATAACATATCTTAATTTGTAAATTGACAACCCCTCAACTGTAATAAATATCTCTAAATATGTAATACCTCCGCTCCTAATTATAAAATCAAGTTTAATTTTTTTGGAGATTAAGGAAGACAAATAGATCACTTAATTTTAACATATGTTACATATAATTAATTAGATTATATTATAGTTTATAAGTAAGGTAAATTAGTTTTGAGAAAAAAAGATAAATATAGATATTTTAAATTGATTAACTTTGCATCATTAATTTCTACAAGAAAGCCAATTTGATCTTATAATTAGGATTAAAGGGAGTACTTAAATATTGGGAATGCATGGGACAACTTGAGACAATGAATATGGTATTTGACAAAAGTTTTGTTCTTTGTGAATAGTATGGTATTATATACATTTTGTTTCGGTGATGTGAACAATTTAATTAATTTGAAGAATATGCACATGAGTCTGGTAACAAAAAAGGGAATACATTTATTGGTATCTATATTTTTATTTAGTTTTGATATTGGTACCTATATGTATTTTTATCATAATTAAATGCTTCAATTTTAATTTTTACACACCATTGAATTCTATTCAAAGGCTAGCAATGCTAATAGAACAAAGATAGAGGAACTAATAGTTATAATCAAGCAAAGTTAATGGTTTAATTAAGAGATTAACAAATACGAGTACCAAAATAAAATTAAATAAAAGTATAGATACCAAGAAATGGTTATTTTCCAAAAAAAACAAAAAACAATTCGTTAGACCTGTGCTAAAATGCCAAAAATGCATATGCATCAGTGTGTGTTTGTGCTTGTACATGTGGCTTTTTTTTCTTTTAAAGGAAAATAAAAGAAATGAGAGAAACAAAGGAATAACCCAATTTAAAAGGAGTAAACTCAATGGGAGGGAAATCTGAAACCCAAGCCATAAGGAAGCAGTAAACCCAAGTATGAAAAAAATTGGAAGCAGTAAACTCAATGGGTTGGAAACTTGAAACCTAAACCCTCCACAGTGGACGTCTTGTTCGCGGCTCTGATACTGAGAAGGTATCGAACTTTCTATTGGTTGAAACCCTGAAACGTAAATTCTCCACCTCCGCCGCCGTTCGTGTTCGCGTCTCTTTGCTATGATACTGAGAAGGTACATGGAGTAACCGTTTAATTTCTCTCTTCTCCTTGGCAATATTATTTAAGGCCGCCTCTCTCCATTTGTAGAACTAATCAAGACTCAACGTTTTGTTTTATTTTGCTTTGTTTTCCATTAGATTTTATGGACACTCCCATGGCCGGACGTGTGCAAGAAGATACAGAGAAACTGAAAAAGCATATGGAGTCCACATGAAAATCCTTCTTAGATTACCACTATGAAGGCAATTTCTTATTCCTAGTGTAAAAAACTCTTTATTTTGGATATATACACTGATTTTGATGAGGTCTAATTATGTTTTTCCATTATGCACTCGAAATGTGAGCTTTACTGGCTAGAGCCTATGTCAGACTTGACAACTTTGAAGGTATGTGTATACAAATTTAATATATGTTTTTTAATATAGTCCGAAATTCATTACATCAATTAAGATGGTACATTGATAAACCTATTAGACATCTAACCATAATTAAGCCCCGCATTTGCAAAAAGGATCCCATAGAAGAAGTTTGCTAACTGATCTTCTATATGAACACTTTCCCTGTATATATGAGTTGATAACTTGCTAGTTTCTATGAATAAGCAATCTAGCATTGTTAACTATATCCTTAAAGAGGTAATTCTCATCACACCCTTTAAGAGCATAATTAATTCCTTATGTATAATCAGAATCAATTCTAACTTTCCTAAAACCTTTAGACCAACACATGTTTAAACCTTAAATGAAAACAAACAATTCGACAACTATCGAAGGAACATTCGTTAATTTACATTTGTTCAAACTATTAATATATGTTTCGAAAGTACATACTACCATACTAAAAATTATTTTGATTGACATCTTTTTATGTCAAAAGCATTAATTTTGTTTCCTCTCATGGCATAGAGTCTCTAATTTATGGAGAGGCTGCAGTGAAATAAAGTGAAGAAAATGATGAAAAGGAAATTCTTAGACATACTTTTGTCAATATCTACTCTTTAAGCTCTGAAGGGTAATCATTTATTGGGTAGTAATCAAATTCAATGTAAGGATTTTTGTTGTTGACAAAAATAAGACAATTTTATTAATCACAAAAAGCAATAAGTACAAACAACAATATTGGCATACATTTTTTTTAAATATCTAATGTATTAACCATATTTTTTCCCATGATACAGAAGCCATAGTGGCCGGAGAGACTGCTCTTGTTCATTCTAAAGATTTGGATAATGAGGACATTACGAAAATGATATGTTGACTAACGGCCAAATTATTCATATAATTTGATGCTTCTTTCAAAAATTATACAGACTTATTCATGTACAAATAGTATATTAGATATTTCTCCGTTCCTAAATATAAGGCAGTTGGCTTCTTTTGGGGGATTGAAGAAGTTAAATGAGACACTTAATTATAACCTATTTTATTGTTTTATTAGATTATATATTAGCTCATAAATTAAATAAATTAGTTTGAAAAAATATTCAGGCAAATCAATTTTTTTATATAATCAGGAAAATCAATTTATAAGTAACTTATTTAGCTTTCTTATGATTCTCCAAAAAAATTCAACTATGTCTTATATTTAGGAACGAATTGAATACTATATTATTTTTATAACAATGTCTCAAAAACCCGTATATATTTGTTTTTAAAGCTGAAATAAAAAACAGTTCTTTTAATTTTTTTTTACAAGTAAATCGATTGATCTCCATGAAATCATTAAGTAAATTAACAATATATTGAAGGAGGAAATTTTTAATTCCATTTTAAATTGAATAAAATGTATAGTTTTGCATTTAATTTTGGGTTAAATATCAGATTTACCCCGGAAGTATGCACGGTGGATTACATCTGCCCCGGAAGGTTTTTTTGGTCCAATTTTGCCCTGGAAGTGTGCAAAGTGGATCATATTCGCCCTTTACCATTTTTTTTGTCCAATTTAGCCCCGGAAGTGTGCAAAAGTGGATCATATTCGCCCTTTACTGGTAAAAAATTTTTAACGGTAAAGGGCGAATGATCCACTTTGCACACTTCCGGGGCAAAATTGGATCCAAAAAAACTTCCGAGGCAGATGTGATCCACCGTACATACTTCCGGGGCAAATATGACCTTTAACCCTTTAATTTTAAAAAGGGGTTAAGGGTCAAAAATAGATATATGATTTTGTCAAAATCTATATCTATATCTATATCTATATCTATATAACATAAAAAACTCTTCCACCAAAACACTATTCATAAGGAATTAACGACCCAGATGATTAGTTCCATTCAGATCAATTGGTCAATTTATCACTAATTATATAATCTACTAATTATATTTGATTGGTTATAGCCATTAACCATTTTTTTGAATTATTATATTTAAGATAAGCTCTAAAATTGTATCTACTAATAATTATATTTAAATTTAACGACTGATAATCACTAATTATATCTACTAACAAGTATATTTTTAATATAACATAAAATACTCTTCTACCAAAACATTAAGAAATTAACGGCCCAGATGATTATTTTTATTGGTTATTAACCATTTTTTTAATTATTATATTTAAGATAAACTCTAAAATTGTATATAGATCAACGGGTTAATTTATTACTAATTATATAATCTACTAATTATATCACTAATTATATTTGATTGTTTATAACCGTTAACCATTTTTTTATTTATTATATTCAAGATGAGCCCTAAAATTGTATCTACTAATAATTATATTTAAATTTAAAGACTGATAATCACTAATTATATCTACTAATAAATAAGTATATTTAAATTTAAAGAATGATTTGTCATAATTATTATATTTAAGATAAGCCCTAACCGAAAAATCAATTTTATACTTTCAGATTTTGATTTAATTAAAAAAATTAATTAAAGTTCCACTTAGAATTTAGGATTAAAAAACTAATTAAAATTTTACAACCGAAAAATCAAATTTCATTTTTTATACTGCCCAACCAAACAATAATGGGTAAAAGTAAGTTATAGCTAATACAATTTGAAAGTAAGCTAATGCCATTTTAAGTAAAATCAACCGAAAAAAATTGATTTAGGGTTTTTATCAAATCTTAAATATAATGATTCAAAATATAATTAGTGATAAATATATATATTTTGGGAATAATCAACTAGAAGCTTATTATGAACATAATTTTAAGGTTTATCTTAAATCTTGAATATAATTTTAATTAAATTTTAGGATAAAAATATGTGATTTGCTCTAAAATAAAAGCTTCATTATGTACATATTTAAATAAAAGCTTATTCGACATTTTTTTTGAATATATGTTGTCAACAAAAAAAAGATAAATCCTAAAATATATATATCACTAATTATATATACTAATTATACTTATGAAAAATATAGTCATTATTTTTTTAATTATCATATTTAAGGTAAGCCCTAAAATTATATTCATAAGAAGCTTCTGATTATTCAATCCAAAATATATATATCACTAATTTGATAAGAAGCTTCTGATTAGTCAATCCCAAAACATATATATCACTAATTATATCTATTAATTATATTTAAAAATATAATAATATATATATCATTATTAGACGTTTTTTTAAAATATAATCATTATTTTTTAATTATTTAAATTATGTTCGTAAGAAGCTTCTGATTGTTCAATCCCAATATATATATATCACTAATTATATTTAAGAAAAATATATTCATTATTTTATAATTATTATATTTAAGATAAGACATAAAATTATGTTCACAAAACATCCACAACTTCTTATTGGTCAATCCCAATAGATATCGCTAATTATGATTTATATATATTATGATTATATTAATCTTAATTTTTTTAGGTTGAAATATGCTTCAGGTAATCAGTAACATAAAGGATATATGAAGCATAATGTATGCATCATACCATTTTACGTGCCACCAATCCATGTAAATAAAAGTAATAATATAATATATTTCTCAATATAATCTATTTTCTTATAATTTTCAATATACCAATGTTTTTGATCGGTTCATCAATTATATTTTAATATTTGTGGATCCTTTTTGGCCGAAATTAAGACAAAAAATAAAAATAATAATAATTTAAATAGGAAAAGTAGCTACCGTACCAGGTCAAAACTTAATGAGTTAGATTTGATTTCTATAAAGTTTTTTGCAAACACTGAGTACGAAGAGATTGGAATCAATTTAAATGCCATGACAAAGTAATGATCAACATCCCATCTTGTAAGCGGGTGAGTGCACGATAGCGCGAATTAGAAAACATCCAAAGTAACATACCAAAAAAGAGAATAAAAAGAGCAAAGAGAGAAGATTTACAAAAGGGACTCGTAATGAATGACTCACAAAGTGCTGCATCACAAGTTCCAAATCCTGGTATAATTAAATCCACAAATAATTTAGTCTTAAATTTTGATGAAGGGATGTAATAGTTTGGTTAATGATCTGCATAAGTATTATGCTTTCATCTATATTTATATAATGATTTACTTTATTATTTCCCATGACCTCATGCAAACAAATTTATGATTTTTTTTTAATTGAAAAAACATATTTATGATTTCAAGTCGAATCACATGAAAAATATCACCCGTGCAACGCACGGGTGGCCCAGCTCGTTCATCTAGCACCAAAATTTTTTTGGACAAAAAATACACATGAACTTTCAAATTGGATCAAGAATAACATTTACAATTAAATTAGGGTAATATATATATGGTTTTGTAAAAAGAAAGCGCTTGGTGCTGAACGAACCTTTTTACAAAATCATATGTGTATTTTAGACCTTAATTTAACTATAAATGTGACTCTTGATACAATTTGAAAGTTTATGTGTATTTTTGGTAAAAAAAAATTGATGCTGGATGAACTTTTGACAAAATCACATATGTATTTTTTACCCTTAACCTTTAAAAAAAACACAATCCTGTAATTACTTCAAGAAAAATTGGAGAAAAAAATCAAACTGATAATAATTATGAAACCATAAAAAATAATAGGATAAAATTAAAAAAAAAATACCAGAGATGCCATAAAATGAGGAGAAATAGCATCTTATACTGGAATTCCTTGTTGTATAGCATTGTGTTATATGCCTCATTTTCATCAAAGAACAGGAGAGAGATTTGAATGAGATTTTCTCTCTAGTTTCATACACAGCTGATACTGGCAAGAAAAATGATTTTTGTAACCTTTAATTTTTGGGAGCACATAGCATAGAAATCCTTATAAAAAAGAGAGTTCGATGGCTCCCCGTGGGGTATTTTATCTTGCTTGGTTTAAGGTAAATTGCTAAAAAATAAAATTAATAATTTGTGACTCTATATGATGATTTATAGGAAGTTGAGCTGAGACGTTTTAATTACGAGTCATAAAGTCACATATAATCCTGAAGTTCACCATGGATAGCCTTCTTAGTATACTTTTCAAGTTTGGAGCTAGAAAGTAAGGAAAAAAAAAAAAGCGGGCAGATTCCATCTGAACTGATTTTTGCTTTCAGTAACTAAAAATTGATATTTACTACACATCTTATGAGGTGGAAGGTGTTCATATTTTTATTCACAGAATATAACCAATGATTGATACATGTAAGTAACCTGATTATTCACTTAGATCATCATCAAAATAATTTAGATCAGATTCATCGTCAGTGGCAACATCCATGTTAGCATGATCTACATCCAATGACCCTGCATCACCTATAGCAACTAGCTCAAGGCATTCCTTCACAGGTCTCGCAGCTCCATCTTCGTAATCAATCGAATCGTTTTCGCATTCATCGTCTTGTTCACCTCCAAAACTGACGACCTACAATGAAAGACACAGAATTCAATACACTATCACTACCTGTACCAGAAGCTTCAACCCTAAGGAAAAATCGAACCTTGATGGAGAGTATGTTTCCCTCATCAAGATGGTCAGGAATCTTGAGCACACAAACACGTTTATAGCAGCAAATACATGCCATTTCATTCACATTGATGAACAATGATGCGGTAGAGGCAAAGAAAACTTCCATAGCTGAAGATATAAGATGTTTCCCAAAGCATGGTATGACTTCACTAAATCGACTCTCAACTATGATTAAGTGTCTTTTTTGGCCAAATTTCATACTAGAAAT
Source organism: Mimosa bimucronata (assembly GCA_037074515.1). Lineage (NCBI taxonomy): Eukaryota > Viridiplantae > Streptophyta > Magnoliopsida > Fabales > Fabaceae > Mimosa > Mimosa bimucronata. The sequence continues at coordinate 36,286,192 of CM073444.1, forward strand.
AGGAAAAAGTGTTTGCTGCTATAACCGTGTTGAATCTTCATTGTTATGTAAATCACTTAAATATTTATGTAAGTTATTATTTTGCAAAATGTTTATTCCGTATTCTTACACTATGATTAAGTGTTTATTTAAATCAACTTATTTTAAGTGATTTTGTTGTATGGAATACATATGTACGATGAGTTTTACCTCATGAAATGCAAAATCACTTATTATAATTGCTCCCTAACAAGCACTTGGTAAGAATATGGACTTCCAATCAGTGCTTCTTTTTATCAAGGTTTCCAATTTAGGGCTTAGCGCTAAGGGTTTTTGCCTCTCCCAACAAGTGTGTTTTTCAGAATTCGACCTTAGAATCCCCATCTTACATGGGCAAGGTTACGTACCACCTCAACCAGCAGCTTATCAAAAAAATAAAATAAAAAGACCTTGAGCAAGTTACATAAAACTGAAAAAACTGAGTACCTTATCACCATTTACGGTTTGTAGGCTTGCATCAAATATCCAGTCCTCGAGTAAAGTCTCTTGCACAACACAGTCAACAGAGACGGAGCTTGAGTCCTTGGACCTTTTTCTTTGTTGGCATTCTCTAAGTCGCAAGTTGTAGTGAACATAGATGAGATCATTCAATTTCTTCTGCGATAAACGATTACGTCTTTTAGTATGTATCTGATCATATATACTCCAATCATGCTCACACCCAAAGGATGAGCATGTCTGACTTAGTATGCGCACGGCTATTCTTTGCAGTTCTAAGCAACTTATTCCATGTTGTTGCCACCAAGCAGCTGGTGATGCGTAAAAGAAGAACAAATCAAGTCAAAGTCTATCTAGTGGAAACAATCATGCATATGCATATAAATTAATCTGCACAAGAAGCTTGTAGAAGGAAATGTGGCAGTTTACCTGGTTCAAGCTTGGTTCTAGTGCTGATTGCCAATTCAGTTCCAAAATCGGCCTTCGCAGAATTATAATCAGGAATCTGGGGGGAAAATGAGAGTAACTTTCTCATAATCTCATCATTATACAAAAATATCGACAAGGATAAGTGCGTTGCCAGGCTTCCATCTAATATCACATCCCCCATATACTTAGAAAGGGATTATAATCTTGATCCATCTGAAGTTAGAAGTATGGATTACGGTTTCCTCTGTATATCAAAAGAAAATATCAAGGATATCTTACCTGCATTGATGCTGAAACCCTTCTCGCATTATCTGGCTCTAACCGCACAATGCATTCATTAAGTCCACGCACTACCTCAGAATGCTAGTCATATAAAACAATTTTTATTTCAGGTGAAAAATTGAAGAAAGATTTGCTGCCAATATGAAATATTCAACATTCTCACATACCGCCACAAAATCTGGACGATACCGGTATGATGGATTTAAGAAGTATGCAGCCAAATAAAGAGGGTGATAGAAAAGAGAGTTCCAGTGGTTGTCTATCACCTTCCAAAACGGTTCATATTTACGAGCATCATCACCATGAATGGCTTTGATTGCAAGTTTAGCCCTGTACATGTCGTTGTATATAAATGGCATTGACAAGTTTTGGCCACTGTAAAGCTTTTGAAATACTTGCATTATTGGGTCTACTGATTTCCTAACGTACTGCATTTTCTTCCAAAATGTAACATTCAAGATAATTTTTTCCACCTCTTTCCCTTCAATTGTACTGGAGAACCTACACGAAATCCATTTGTTTGATGTAAACATTCGTCTAAGACCAACTCGATGATCCAGCAAGCTTTGTAATGTAGCGAAGCCAGAGGCATGTCGCGTGCCAGCAGGCTTTAGAAGCTCCTGCCCCTTAGTAAATTCAGTCTTCATAAGGTTTAACAACCATATTTGATTGTATATGAGCTTCGTAATTTTTTGGCCCTTTTCCATGCACTCTCCAACACATTTTATTTTCACAAAATCTTCAAGCATCCTATCAATACAGTAGGTGGCACATGGGGTCCAAAATAAATTCCTTCTCCTCTCTTCTAGCAATTTCCCAGCGGCTTTAAAGCTGGGGGTATTTTCAGTAATTACCTATCAAAAGGGGGGAGAAGAAAAATAAGGATCAACAATTGCTACTAGAATACATTGAGAATGAAAGAGGACGCCACAACATTAAAAAGGAGCAAATTACCTGCACTACATTTTCCTCGCCTATTTCTTCCACCACTTCATCTAAAAGCTTAAATAAACTTGATGCATCTTCTACAACATTAGTGGCATCAACAGATGAAACAAAGTAAACACCTGGAGGACAAGAAACCAGAAAGTTAATTAAAGTCCTACCCTGAGTATCTCTCCAACTATCTGCCATTATAGAACAACCAGTAAAAGCCCAAGAAGCCTTGTATTCAACTAGGTAATTCTTAATTGTATTTATTTCCTCCTGAAGAAACCGTCCAGAAATAAGTTGGCTTGGAGGGCATACCAGTCCTTGCCCATATTGACCAACTACTTCCAGCATCTTATGAAAGTATATGGAGTTTGCAGCCTGTAAAGGAACCCCTGCATGATAAAAGAACTTGCAAATTGTGGAAATGACTTCCTTGCGCGATTTTTTATTCAAACCTGTCTTAACTTTTAATGGTCTGTAACTTTGAGGTGTCTGATTCTTAGGCATTTTCAAATAAACAGAATCCAATCTTGATCTTTTCAACACTGGTTCGGGACCACTACAAGGTGACAATCCCTTGAAATTCTTTCTTAAATCTTTAGATAATCTCTTATCAACATCTACCAGAGTTTCCTTGGACATGTGATGAAGAGCACCATCAACTTGATCATCTTCTTCCTCTTGATCATCTGACTTTGAATAGATATCTGGAAAGTCCTTGGCTTCAGGCCGTAGATGTCTCCTTCCCGTGCGATGCCATTTCATATTCTCTTTTATTTTAAGATAAACCTCCTCAGGAGCATGTTTACAAGGTGCTACCTCCCCAGGAATTCTTGCTAGATGTTGTTTAAATCGATTTATACCTCCACTAACAACTTTTTCACAGTAATTGCACTTGACTTTCTTCTTTCTCTCATCCTGAGCAGTGCCATGCTCCCACCCTGGGTCAACATATCCTAATGATCTGAGAGGAGTCAAATTTACAGAAACATTTCTATCAACCATCAATTGCTTCCCTTTGTTTCTATATCCAATTCGTTCTTCCTCATCCTCCTCGTCATTAGAATGGAACTTAAGATATGCTTGTGCCTCAACTTGCTTTTGTTTCTTATTGGAACGACATCCCTCAAGGTTTTCCTTCATTTTAAGGTAGACATCTTCTGGAGCCTTTTCACAGTAAGTTACTTCCCCAGAAACTCGTGCTAGATGCTGCTTTAATCTGTATATTCCACCACTAACTATTTTTCCACAGTAGTTGCATCTAACCTTCTTCTTTCGCTCATCTTGAGCAATGCCATGATCCCAACCAGGATCGACAAATCCAGTGGAGCGAATTGGAGCCATCAGTTCAAATGGTTACCCGAAACAGAAATCCTCCTTTTACATATGAAAGAATGCAGAATCCAAGGACTATAAAAGTCCTGCAATCATAACATATCCAGCAATCTAAGTGTATTTCCTGTTCCGATGATCATGGTGTGCACTTGTGCAGGTTAACTGCTTCCCAGATCTCAAAGCTGTAAAGAGTATACCCAGAAAATTAAAAATGCAAGAACTATGCTAGATAACATAAAGACACGTAGAAAGAAGCTTAAAAATGGAAAAATGGCCTATATCATTGAGATGAGCTAACAGGTGTAAGTAGAGGCAGTTTGAAACAATTCTTTTGACAATATCAAGGGAATGATCATTGTTAGATAGAAATGGAGATTGTGGTACACTGTTGAGGGAATAGCTAATTAAGTAATTATCCAAGAGCTAAGAGTTGATATGAGATATAAGAAATTTCCAAAAACATTTGAAAAAAGGGCAACATTTGGAGATTACTAGTTCAGAGAGGAAAAAACAAAATTTTGTTTCTTCCTTTACATCCTTCCCGAAGCTCTATTAGCTTGGCACTAGCAATTAGTATCTGATTAAGCCGTGAAGACAATAAGGAGTACTTGTTTCCCTTTCATAGGCATCTTTATATAATATCTGCATTAACATATCTTTATATAATATTTGAATCACGAACTCAGACCTGATGAAGTTAAAACTCCAATATTACAGCAAAGGACACACCATACAAACACATTCAAAAAGTTCATTTTTTTTTATTCTCAATTGCATATTGGTAAAAAAAAACGATTTCAGAAACAGATAACGTGGTGGGAAAAAATTAAGATGCAGGATGAGATGATGACAAAGAAACGAAAAAAGAACTCACAGCAATTAAGCTTGTTGCTGATGTTCCAACCACCAGTGTAGCGATCAAAATGGTCCAGAAAATCTATCGGGTGAGTTTTGTCCTAAGCCAACACATGAAAGAAAAGAGCAAGAAATTTATTATCTAAAAATTTACTCAGTAAAAGAAAGGAGCGAGAAATAATTGAATATAATCAAATCCATCATCTGGGTCATCACCAAAAAATAAAAAGCAAAAGACTTTCATCCTGCCGATCTGAGATAACACATGGGCCCTGACCTGAACAGGACGGGATTGAAGAAGAATCAGAAGAAAAAAAGGAGCAGCTAATGGTAAAGGCCAATAACTCCAAAGGTTTCAAAGAATTTGAAGGTTTCTCAGAATATAGAGATCAATGCTCTGAGGAATTTCAAGGTTTTCCGTAAGAAAGAAGAAAACTTTGGCGGCGTTTGTATGATCGGAGAAGGAGGAGGAGCCGAAATCGCCAGGAATGGGTGAGTCACGAGTGGATGGCTGGGTGAGAGGCTCAAGAGTCAACTCGACCCGGCCGTGTTCTCCAATTTTCTCATTAAATTATTTTTTAACATTGAGTCATTTTTTATGAAAATTATTTAGCATTCTTTTTCCTTATTAATACTCCCTCCATACCTAAATAAGTAAATATAATATTTAATTGAATTTTTTAGAAAATCCTAATAAAATTAAATACTTCATCCAATCATAATTATAAGATTAAATTGACTTTTCTAGAGAAATTAGGGATGTAAAATAAATCACTTTAAATTGTTTTTATTTATCTTTTTTCCTTAAAACTAATATATTTTACCTATAAACTAACAGATAATCTAATTACATGTAGTATATATTATAATTTATTGTTCTAATTTGCTTCCTTAACCTCCACAAAAAAGTTAATTTGATCTTATAATTTGAATCGAAGGGGATAAGCGACTTATAAGTTGATTTATATGAATTTGTTCTCAAAACTAGTTTATTTGACTTATAAAATAATATATATATATATATATAATATAATAATATATAAGATATGTTATGATTAAATGGCTCATTTATCTTCATTAATCTTTCTAAAAATATCAACTGAGCTTTATTTTAAGAATGAGAATGTACTTACCGTGGATTTTTTTAGTTTTTTTTATCAGTTACTACCAACATAAATTTTATGCAAAAATAAATGAAAACAAACTCTATAAAACCATGGGTCTATTTTATGATATTCCATATTGTTTTTCAAAAGCAAAAGGCAGCATGTTGTTTTTAATATTAGCTAAATAAAAGTTTCATAATGTTAATGAAACCGTTTCTTAGAACCCATTTTCATATAAGGTTGTTATCCGTAGTCTTGGGTTTTCTTATAGCGTGGGAAAGTTGATTGAGTTGACTCAACGAGTCTGAGAGATTTCATGGATAAACTCAATGGGCTATTTAATTCTATTTAGGAGTAAGCCTTCTTTTCTTAATATACATGATTCATCACCGATTTTACAAAAAGAAATAAACCTACCTTCATATTCATATCTAGCACGAGAATATAATATTATATTTAGTCTAAGGAGAAATAAAAGAAACCCATTGTCATAATTTTCATCAATTTTTAATTGGTAATCAGATTTTAAAACACCAAATGAAGCTAACAATACAATTTTCAATTTAACCAAAAATTATGCACAACGCATGCTTATAGCACTTCTGCAATAATATGAACATTTTACATTGTGCTTTAGCATGCTGCTTTTACGGTGAGGCATAATATCATACATAGAAATTGTAGTTACCTTAATACAGTCACCAATAGTCTTTGCAAGAACAATCTCCATTGCTAAAATGGTGGAAACGGTTCCTGTCTCTTACTACTATATCACGATCAAAAACCTTAGAGATTAACTTAAATGCTTGATGACAATCTCTACAAATTCTCAAATTCTTGGTGATACGTAAAGTTTCACCTTGTTTAGTCCTTAACAAGCCATAAGCAACTGCAAGTTTCTCACTGTGATAGAACAAGGGAGCTTCTCTTTCCTCCTCAACAAGATCATGCAATGCAGCATCAATGTAAGGAACATAGCCGACCAACCTGATTGATTCCAACATTTCTTGGACTTTGGCATATATCGCCTCCGCTTGAACATGATCCGGACAAGTATGAGCCATCCCACCTGCAATGAACTCATTCATAATTCCATCTAATTCAATAATGGAGAAACCTGGTTCCTTCTTCACTCCCCTATCATTCATTATGTTTCTTACATTAGCAACATCTTCCCATCTTCCAGCGTTAGCATATATGTTAGCTAATGTCACATATCGGCCACTATTTTCGGGTTCTAGATCAATAACCCTCTTACCTATTTTCTCCCCCAACTCGACGTTATTATGGATTTTACAAGCTCCAATTAGGGCACCTAATATGCTTGCATCAGGACTCATTGGCATATTGTCTATGATGTTTCTTGCTTCCTCTAGCATTCCAGCCCTAGCAAACAGATCAACCATGCAACCATAATGCTCTTTCTTGGGTTCAATATTGTGGACATCAATCATGTAATGGAAGAAGTATTGCCCCTCCTCAACTAGTCCTGAATGAGCACATGCATTGAGGAGATTCACAAAGGTTATGTAGTCAGGTGCAACCATTTCCTGCTCCATGTCCCTGAAAAGCCTGATTGCATCTTCTCCTTTCCCATGCATTGCAAGTCCTCCAATCATACAGTTCCATGAAGAAACTCCCTTCTCAGGTAATTTACTAAAAACTTCAAATGCTTTGTCCAGACAACCACACTTACAGTACATGTCAATGATTGATGTAGCAAGCTTCATGTCCAATTCAATCCCAGTTTTCTCAATATATTTATGGATCCACTTCCCCTGCTCTAAAGCTCCTAATCCTGTACAAGCAGTTAATATACTAGCGGCGACAAACTTATTCAACTCCATTTTTTCGTCCTTCATCCTATTAAACAAAGCAAATGCTTCCTGGAAACGATTGCTTTGAACACAAGAGGCAATCATGGCATTCCAAGACACAGAGTTCTTCTCCGGCATAAGCTCAAACACACTGAAGGCATCATCAATGAATCCCCATTGAGAATACCCAGTGATCAAAGTAGTCCAAGAAACCACATCTCGAATGGGCATTTTGTCAAACACCTTCCTAGCTTCATCCAAGGATTGAAAACTGATATACATATAAATTAGATTGTTCTGGGAGACACTATCAGCTCCAAACCCGAATTTCACAACATGGGCATGTACTTGTTTTCCTTCCTTAATAGCATCATCAACACAGCAAGCTCTTATAACAGATGGGAATGTAAAACTATTAGGTATCAAATATTCTTCTAGCATTAATGAATACAAGAGAATGCAATTTCTGGCCAAATGGTTCAGCAAACAGCCTTTCAATATGGTATTATAGATAAACGTATCTGGGTTTGCAATTGTGGAGAAAACTCGGAGAGCATAAGGGAAGTGGCCATTTGAGGACAAAGAGCAAAACTTGATTATGCGCCCCATAGCATGGTTGTTAGTTGAGAGACCAAGTTTAACGAAAAGGGAATGATGTTGCTTGAGTTCAGCCATGGATGAACATGACTCAATTCCATAGTGGGTTGGCAAGTAATGGTTCACTGAGCTAGGCGGAAGAATGTGCACGTGAGGCGAAATCATCCTCAGTCAATTACTCCAATGAACATAACAAAAAGCCCTAGAAGATTGAATCAGTGTAACACACCGACGTAGTTGTAATTTTACACAGTTCAGGAGGCGTCAATGGCTGGCTCCTAACGCAGTTGAAGAAGTGATTCTATACTTGGATGAGAATAACAAAACCTGAAACCGTGTCTATTCTTTCCCTTGGCGCTGGCAATAAGGTTAACAGAATCGGTGTTCCCAGTGCATTCACTCCTACTTGCAGGTAAGAATTCTTCGATTCCAGTTTTATTGCGCGGGAAATTGAGGATGAGCAAATATTGGTGGGCACCATGAGCTCCAGCCTTCAACATTATCCGAAATCAGTGTATAGACTATAGAGGATATCTTCTGGAGCAGTTCTTGTATGAGTACCCGCAATAAACGGATTTTAACTAACTTCATTAACTTCCTTAATCTAATTAAATTAACTAACTAAGTCTTATATTTAAGAACAGATCGAGTGATTGTCAGGAGGAATTTTTATTTTTTTATTACAAGTTGTCAGGGAGAATTTTTAATCTGACAAAACACTGAAAACAAGATATTCAAACAAATTTTACTTGCTAGTTAATTTTTTAGGGTGTCTAATCAGATTAAAAAGTCCACGTCAAACCTAATATATTTATTTGCTGAGACATTCTTAGGTGGATCCGGTTCGCCACGTCATTTATAGTCTCCACCAACCACAAACACACACGTAATGCGTGACATGGAAATTTTAATCTAATTGGGCACACTAAAAAAGTTATATGACAGATAAAAAAAATTATCTTCTATTTTTCAAGTTTTCTCAATTTTGAAAGTTGAAAAAAATAAATTTATCTATGAGTGTTTTGGGGGCGCACAATCGGATTAAAATTTTCATGTCACCGTTACATGTTTGCTTGTGATTAGTGGATACCCTAAATGGCGTGACGAATCGGATTCACCTAAGAATTTTTCTTGTTTTGTGGTTAATTAGATCACAAATGATGTGGTGCACCGAATTCATATGAAAATTCCTCTAATTTCCTTACTATCATAGTTTTTTGTCTTTTATGAGAATGAATCTTCACTATTTTACCCATTCAAATTGATTTTTTAGATGAATAACATTAATACTATTGATAACGTCATTTTAGAGCCGACCCAAGTCTCCATAGTTTTCCTCACTTGTTTAAATTCTCATGGAGCTTGGGACTGTGGTGTGATTATTCAACCAGTCATGGCTTCCAAGTTTAAACCAAAAGATAAGAAACGAGAGTCGATGAAAGATGCTGTATTGTTGCAAGAATCCCTTGAGGAATGACGGCAGAGCAGCCAATCATTTTGAATAAAGTACGTATCATTAGACACAAAGCGTCGACATATATCAAACATGAACCTCAATTTGATGGTTATTTTGTGATGATAAACTTTTTATGACGGATGAATAGTATACTTGGTAAAATATATGATACGGTAGGGGGAAAAGAGGGGGATGCAAATTACTCCACATTATTAAACTTTTGGGATCTATAATATTTTAGAAGCAAAAATACCCTTTAATTTAGAGTTAATATAAAGTTACCAGTGTACACTTATGCTAGTTACTTGGAGATGAGAAACCAGATCAAGTCTCATTTATGAGCAACTATTAACAAAATTTTACATCTTAACTCAAACCCTTGACACTCAAATTTACAGCGTGGGATTTTTCAAATTTTAAGTCCACTCACACTTGTAGTTTATAACAACCTGACAACCTTGTCTTGTCATTTAAATGAAGTTTGGTTTCATGGGAGAAATATCAAGCAGCAGATCTGAATATAAGACCAGACTTGGGTAGAACTTGCATACCATATTTTGGGCATGGATTACAAAGGCAGCCCCCAGAAATCCAGATGGGAACAAAAAGTCCAGTAGGGGATACAAAAAAGCCCAATTAGAGAAGTCAAAGTCTAGGTAATTAGGCATTACAAAGCCTAACTTATCACCAGCTTAAGGTTTTACACACAGCAGTGGGTGGAACAGAAAGAACATGCTGTCCAAGGGGAAAAGTTAAAGCAACACTTTGATTTTTATTACCAAAATTTTTATAATATAATGTCAACAAATTTCCGCTATTCATTGCCACGTCAATGACTGCTCAATATATTCCTCTACAATAACAACCATTCTTTCCTTGAATATAATGTTTGAATTGCAATTCGTTTTACATATAAATGCACAATGCTAACAACTAATAACTTGAACTATGTACTACAGAGATATGGACACTTCAACAACTACTTAACTGCGCGACCTCCCAAGAGAAAGAATAAAAATAAAAATATACACGGGATGGCTTCTAATGGTTCTGTTCTGGGAGGTCTATCCACTTACGAGTGCTTCAGTTCTTGGTGGAACCCCCAAATCATTTGACAACTTCTCGCACAACTGCATCATATCACATGATACAGATAAAATATCAGTTTCTTGTTCTGTGAAAATGAGAGCTATGAGAGAGTGAGAGGGTGAACCTGTCTATATACAGAAGAATCTCCATAGGATTTCCTTAACTCTACCACATACAGGGATGGGCTTATCTCAAAAACCTGCCATATTTGAACAATCATTTTATATATATACAAAAAAAAAAGGACAAGTAGGAAAAAAATAAGCATGTATGATAGAAATGAAAATAAAGGTCGTGACTGATGCTGATAGAAATGAAAATATGGCCGACATTATTATAATATTTGTCTTTTTATATTTACATTAATCTACTGATCTGCATATTTCAAATTATTCTGTTGTTAAGGTTTGACAGAATACAAAAATGATCACTACCTCCGCTGCAACTGTGAGGTTGCCTAGACTTTTACGTGCCTCCTTTTTGGCTTGTATCACTTTCACCTGAAATATTTACATTTAGTTATTGCAAGCCTAAATGTTCATTTATTTATGATGATGATAAAGAAAGATTTTCCAAATAGTATAAGCAATGATGCCGACTTTTCCATTTTTCTTTTGGACTATATATCCCATTTCTGTCACAATGTCTTCAAGCCTCTCGATCAAGTCTTTTGCGGAGAGGTTGGACGTAAATCTTATCTTCCTCTCTGAAACATCCTATAAATAAAAAACAGAAGCGTTCGAATATGTGTTGGAAATTTCCTTCGGAAGTGAAAGAATAGTTGATACAGCAGAAAGTATGCCAAATATACTTTCACACTCACCTCTTTTTCGAAGAAGCCAGAGAGGTCAAGGCAAGAAGACATCCCTATCAATTGAAATGCATTGATAAGGGTTGGAGATCCTGGACTCCTATCTTCTGTTTCGTGAGCCTATTGCCAAGAACATTGCTCTGGGTTACATCCAAGGAAAAATTAAGCGCCAAAAAATTAGAGTAGCAAGTATTTATATACATACCACTTCGTGGATGGAAAAGGCTTCATCATCAATATATACGTCATCTTCCTCATCCTCTGGCTTTGATGGAACATAGTCCTGCTTGAACCATTCATCTTGTTTGATGCTACCCATTGTTATCCGAGTGGCAGGGTTGGGATCAAGGATCCTCTTTATTATGTTTTTGGCACCAGGCGATAGCCATTTTGGTATCTGAACATCTCCCTTAAGAATCTGCACATCATCATTTATAAAAAAAGAAAGAAAGAAAAAAGAAATCAGAACCTTGTAAACATTTTGTTTTATAGGAGTTATAAAGTAAACTTGGTAAAGGAGAGCAGACAGGAAGAATTTGAGTAATACCCTTTGGTAGAGAACTGCAAGATTCCTATCATCAAAAGGAAGATATCCTGTTAAGATAACATACAAGATGACCCCACAAGACCATATATCTGATGTTGCGCCATCATATCCTTTATTAGAAAGAATCTCAGGGGCCACATAGTTGGGACTTCCACAGGTGGTATGCAGCAAACCATCAGCCTGAATTTTTCATATAGCAATAACAAGTCAACGACCAAATAATGCAGTTTGAGAAAACATGTTTACTATGGCATACTTCGTCATCAAGGTGAGCTCAAAAGAACTCTTACTCTAAAATGCTGGGGTAAAGCACTTAGGCCAAAATCGGTTATCTTAATGTTCCCTTTTGCATCCATAAGTACATTCTCCAACTGCAACATAGATTCATTTTCTTTTCAGTACGAGGGCAGGCCCCGTAAAACTCAAAAGGGACGGCAATTTATTACTATCATAATTGTTCTTAAGCAGAGAGAAGGAAAACCTTGAGATCTCTGTGGAAGACCCCTTTATCATGACAGTAGCTGACACCGTCAATCAACTGCTGGAAAAGCTTCCTTCCTTCAGCTTCTAGAAGTTTGCCTTTGGATGCCTATGAAAACAAGTATGTCTCATTAATTGTCATTACCACGTGATTGGCTGATATAATCTTACTCAAGAGGATCAATGGTAATGATACTCACAATTTTGTCAAACAATTCTCCTCCAGTCACGTACTCTAGGACCATATAAATTTTGGTCTTGCTAGCCAATACCTGTGAAATGAAGTTATAAATTATAGTCAAGAGATTTAGGGCTTCAAGACTTATTAAATGCCAGCTAATAAATATCCACGGGGACCACAAAATATTTATCCGTGACAATATTATTTATTTAATAAAAAACTTCACATTAAATTAAGGATAGATACTTGAAAAGGAGAAAACAAAAGAAGTCATATTATTTAAAAATTATATATTATCATATTAAATTTTTCATTTAATATTTTAAATAAAAAAAATCCCATAAGGGTGACCACACTCAGACCAGCTGGCACATGGCATCCATAAAACCACATGTTGAGGTGGGCCACCTCCAAGTAATCATGCAAGGTATATTAAGGAATATCCAACTAATAAAAAAATAAACGGAATCCTTACGTGTGAAAGTAAAATTTGATTTAGGCAACTTACCCCGGGATTTAGGATTGAATTCAATTGCACATTATTGGTCAAAAAAAAAATTCAATTACACATTATTTGCATACGTGGCATGGCATATTGTTAATCACACGTAAGTTAAACCATTCAACCCTGCCATAGCCCATAATCAATCAAAGAAGAGGAAAAGAATTTGTGGCCCATGTCAGTCATGAGGTATTGAACCACATATATACACGGATATTGGTTCGTGGCAAAATGAGGCGTGTTCTTCAATACAACCCACATTCTCTTGCAAGGTTCAAGACATAGACATAACGCACCAACCATCCAACAAATAGGAAGCTTAGACAGAGACACCATGTCGGGAAAACTTGAGAGTCCATTTTATGAGTCAAAGATAAGTAATTTAAATTATTAATCTATAAGAAAACCACCAGATGTCCAAGTGATATTTGATCCAACAAATCAGGATATTGGATCCAAGTAACTTGTGATCACACAAAACCTATCATATAAATTGGTGGAATTTATATCTCATATACCTGGTTAAAAAAATAATGGTAATTTTTTTTTTACTGGCCTAAAATATTTGGATAAAGTTAACTCTTCATTCAGATAAAAGGACGGAGAGAATGATCAATCTCAAGGAAATAATCCTGCCAAGTGTGGACCTCTCTGGGTGTGATTGGGAGGGAAAGGACGGGTGGGTGTAACTAGGGAAGGTGTTGTTCGAGGTTGTCGTTTTATGAAAGAATTTTCAGGGAAAATTCATTAATACCACTAAATGATATACATGGAAAATATGTATATAGGATTTCTTTTTCCCAAAAAAAAGGGCCATGAAAATAAGAAGAAACAAAAGCAAGGCTTCCATGATTGGAGAAAACTTTTTACTGTATATCGTCGTGATCCACCATTTATGCAGAAAAAGGTTCGGGCAAAGACGCAAATAGACAAAACCAAAATAGCTTAGGTGGAGTCCGTATAAATGCTGAAAAGATATTTGAATGAGCTTAAAAAAAACCAGTTTTCCTCAAACCACAAATCTAATTAGTCATAAAGTCATAGAAGAAGAAGAAGAAGAAGACTCAAACAAATTATTGTTAAGGGCAAAAAAAAGGGGCTATGGCTTCTTCATTTCTATTTTTGGACAACTGGTTTCTTATTGGATTAAGCTTCGAATATGTTAATAATAATGCCGAGTTAAAATTTTTCCATATATGAAATCATACCTCATATAATCTGACGACGTTTGGATGCTTCAAGAGCTTCAATGTGGCAATTTCCCTCTTAATCTGCAATTCCAGATTCATATACATCAAATTGTAGCTAAGAGATTCCGCTAACAGGAAATCGGAAAAGCAATGGCAACAGCTATGAGCTCGAATCAAAACCAGGAATTTGTGAGGGAACAAATGAAGCGAGGGAGTTATAGTCTATAGATATTTCCAAGTATGCATTAACGCGAAGAGAAGAGAGGATAGAAGAGAGAGGAGTGAAATAGGAGACCTGATTGGCAGTATTGAGGTCAATAATGCGTTTCTTGTCGAGGATCTTAACGGCGAAGGGTTGGCCAGAGTGGGTATTCCTAGCTAATTTGACTTTGCCGAAATTGCCCTCACCTAGAGTCCTACCAAGCTCGTATTTCCCAAGTTGCATTCCCTGTTGCACTTGCTTCTTCTCTTGATTGTTCCCAAGGTTCAGGATCACCATCACCCAACAAAATTATGTGAAATCAAACAGCAGATCCCACAGCCTCCGCCCAACAAAGAAAAAAGAAGAATCAAATTCCTTCTCGCCGAACAAATCTGTCAGCAGCTGAAATCGGAGATAAGAAAATCAGGAATCAGGAGGAGGAGAGAGAAGGAAATCAAGAGCTTTGGGTTTTTGCGTTCAGAAGAAACGTGTTGTTGGTATTTATTTAAGACGACGAGCGCTTCAGGCTGAAACGTCTGCCTGTGCCGCGTAATTTTATTTTTATTCTTGGTTTTTTTAAATGGCTGAACGCTAACGAAAAGAATTTATCTCCTCCACCCTCCTTCCTTTTCTCTTCACCACCACCGTTAGATTAAAATCCAATGGTCTTAATTAAATCTTTTATTAAAATAAAAGTTATTCTAATTACATATGACTATATGACTATATGTATCACTTTTTTTTTTTTCGCTAAACATAAGTATGATGTTATAGAGATAATCCTATACGACGAAATTATTGGATGCTAGGGCACTTTGTACAACGGGGGGTTGCCGTAGATTCACAATGTTTTAGCAACCCCTACTATTTAGGAGTGGAAATAGGCCAGGTTTTTATCAAAAACCTACGATCTAACCTATAGTAAATAAGACATGCTCATTATTAGGCTTGTTGTTAGGCTTATTTGAGTAAACAAGTCAAGCTTTTTTATGAAAGGCCTAAGCTGCAAGCTTATAAGTCTGACCTATTTTTTTTTAACTTTATCTTATGATATATAATATAAAATAAATTATATGAATTATTTATAACATTATCAACTTAGTTTTAATTCTAAGTTTAACACCTTATTATTCATACATAAAATATAATTCATTTATTTGTTAGTCGTTCACAGTTTTAATGATAAAAGCAAGAGAAAAAAAATTTTATTTCATCGTGGTAAAAACGTTTTAAGACATATATAGACCCTCAAATAGATAAAAAGGTAATATATGGGATTGAATTTATAGGATTTTAAGCTTATTTAAATGTTTATATTTTAAATATACTTTTAAAAAGGCTTACAAGCCTTGTCAGGTCTTTTGGAGGCTCATGTTGTAACACCCCAAATTTTTAAAAAGAGATAATAAGGATTTGTTTAAGGTCTTGGGGTGTCATTTAGAAATTAAAAAGCCTTATAAATAAATTTAAGAGGGTAGATGTATTTTTAATAATTTTTAAAGTTTATTTTCTTTATTAATTGAGGAAAAATAGTTAGGAGATAAATTTAAATAAGGGAATATTTAGAACCTTAGGGTATTGTTTAGTATTTAAAAAGCCTTATAAATAAATTTAGGAATTTAAGTATATCTAGAAAAATTATTTTGGGACAAATTTAGGTTTATTTGTAAACGTGAATGATGAGTAAAATTACCATTTAAGGGAAAGAGGAAAAATAAAAGAAAAGAAAAATGACAATATCTGCCCTTAGTTAAAAATATCTCCAATTATAATAGGAATGGCAAGATAGTAAAACACCTATTAAAAATATCAAACCCTCCTATTAAACATATAAACCACACACGTGTTCCTTATTTTCTTCACTCCTCTCTCTCTTCCTTCCCGTCTCTCCCTCACCCTCTCTGTTTCTTCTTCGTTCTCTCCGCCTTCTCTCTTCGTTCTCAGCGAATCTGGGCAGCGACGGTGATGATCTCCGGCGACGGAGGGCTCCAACGACATGTGGAAGCCCGAATATGACCTCAGGTGATATTTCTCTTCTCGTTCTTATCCTTCGTTCTGTCGATTTGAGGAATCTTGGGTGAGGTTCGATTTGAGGTATGAGGATTTCGGAAATTTAAACCATATAAAAGGTAGCTCAGACTTCAATTTAGAACATTTATGGAAGGATTTGAGTGATGGAGTGGTGTTTGATTGATTTCTTCACAAATCTCTTTCTTGTTCACTATTCATCCGACGCTGTTCTTGTTTGTTTCTAGGCGATAATCAGTTCAAAGCTTAATTAAACGTGATTAGGAGTGAGTTTAGGTTCCTAGAGTGCCTTGTATGTTGAGATTTCGGATATTGGGCGAATTTGATTCTTCTGTTCTTCTCTCTGTTCTGCCAATTTCTTGTCTTGAAAGGTTGATAATTGGTGATTAATTTAAGTTAAGATTATGATAGAACATATAATGATTTTGCATGTTGAGTGGTGGTCATTGTTTAGGTGACCGATTCTTGCCTTTGTTCTGTCCAATTCTCTCTTCTCTTCTCTTGTTTTGTTCGGCTAAGTTCAGTCGGGGGAATTCAAGGGGCTATTTGTGATTTGCTTCATTTGTGTTTAAATTGTAGTAATATGGAATTATTACATTTGTTTAGTTCAATTCTGAATGGTGCGTTGTTGCTCTACTTCTGGTCTATTTTAATTGTGGCTGAAAAGGATTAAAGAAGTAAGGAGAAGGATTGATAGGAAATAATGAATGAAGCCGAGGTTTGGTTGTTGTTTTGAAAGGGGGGATTTTGAATCTGATTCCTTTGTTTTTAGCTTAATGATTGAGGTTTAGTGGCATATATAAATTGCAGTGAGTTTTTCTGTTCTTGTTGATGCTGTTTGGTGACTTAGTGGCAGGAAAAAGGGAAAATTGTATTACAAGGTTGATTTCTTGATTGGGAGTTATATGAAATGACTAAAATGTTAGTAGGTATTTAATTGAACCCGTTAAGTTGTTTAATGTTTAAATAAGGGTAACTTTCATGAAGCTAGAATTTACTGGATTGTTGTGATTATTTCTTTTCCCTCTTTTCTTTGAAACTGAAATTGTGTTTTCAAGGTAAGTTGTGCTGCATTTGAAATATCTTAAAATGTTAAAAAAAAACTTCTCATTATTGTTATTTTGGGATTTTATAAATTATTAACAATTATCTTAGGTTATTAAGAATTTAAGTATTTTAGTTAAAATCTGATTTGGACATTGCTTATTTGTGTTCCCTAAGATTGAGTTACTAACATGGATGTTTTAATCTGAAGGGTTTTCTTTAATTAGGGAGGTATTGAGGGATATTAAGTATGAATATGTGTAATTGAGATTTATTATGGAAATTTCTGTTCTTTCCCTGTTTTATTAAACTTCTTGCCCTGCTGGTCTTGAAAATAAATCAGAGAGGATAGGAATAAAAAGGAGATGAACTAAAGATCCTATATGTTAGTTTTTAGTTGAAGTAATGGTGATTCTGAGGATGGGAATATGATATTTTATTTCAAGGTATAGGTGTTGCTATGAAACTGCGTTGGTTATATATAGCTGAGAGCTCATCTTGGCAAGTTGATGTTGAAGGAGACGGTTGTAAGATGTATATGAAGTTCTATCATTTTGGTAAATTATAATGTAGTTTAAAAATTGAATATTGGCTGCTATGAATTTAAGTTATAATTTTCTTCATGATTAAGAGGGAAGGATGAGGGTTTGGATTTGGAATTGGTTCATTGTAGGGAAATTGTTGATTGGCTGAAGAAAGATTAGTTTGGATTCTTTTGGGAATGAAATTTGTTGTTTAGGCTAATTATTATTATAGATCTCATATGAAGTATAAGAATTAGTCTAATAATTAGGTGTGAATTGATTGATGAAGATGGCTTGAATATCTGAATATAAGGAATACTAATTCTAGATTCAAAGAAAGGGAGTTGATTCTTGAAATGGTGATTTAGTATATGGTAACTATTTTAAGGATTTAGTATTAATGGTTACACTTTGATTGAAGAACTTAAGGTTTAGATATGGGCTGCCTAAGTTGGAAGTTTGAATTAGATGGTTGAATTATTGATAAATGAAAGATAAATCGGTGAGGAAGGGGTAATTGTATATGAGGAAGGAGTATGGACTGGCATAAGTTCTTGAAGTTGGAAAATAAATGGTAAGGGTTACAAAGGATTTAATGTTGTGATTGGTGAGATGAGAAGAGAGGTTAAGGAGGGGTATACAATCATGTAAAGATTTTGTATTGTGCTAGTTGGTTGCTTAGATTGTGTTATTTAATTACTTAGATGTTATAAATTCTTTAATTTTCTAGTCATGCAAATTTTAATTTAGGTTGCTTTAATAGAGGCAAGAAATTTATTATGCAAGTTGGAATTAAGGAGCAAATATTGGAAGATGAAGACGGCTTATTAATTGTGCAAGGCTCTTGGAAATAGAAGTATAGGGTGGAATTTTCTGGATGGTTGTAAGAATCTGGAGGGTCTTCGGACTTAAAGTGGAATGTTATACGAAGATCTTCAAGGCACTAGAGTGGGTATTTGGAAATAAGATATTATGGTTTAGGTAACAATGTGGGCTATTTTAGAACCTTAGTTTAAGATAATGGAAGTAACGGTGAATAGATATTTAGGGTTGATGAAATCGGGAATATAGTGAAAGGACAGTAAAAGGAGATTTATAGTCTTTAAGGTGGATTTAGTTAGATAATATAAGTTATTAAATACGATAATAGGTTACTGTTTTAAGGACTTTTGGTGGCGGATCCTTGGGATTCTTGTACTTTTGATTTTCATACAACTTTTGTTATTAACAATTTGTGTGAGTGAAATTGAATTAGATTATGTCATAATACAATTCTGGTTGCTTTTACTGGCTATCATTAAAGCATTAGTGTTGCTATGATAAATTAGACTGGAATTTCGAAGGCTTCTATAGGGATTTGACTACTGTTTTGTTTCATTGCTATTGTGCTACTATTGTGGTTGTTGTTGTTGTGGTTGGGATTTCTATAATCAAAATATAATATGATTAATGTTGATTAATAGTTTAGTACGACTAAATTATGTTATGAGAATAAGAAACACCGTTTATATTAATTTAAATTGAATCTTTGTGCTACAAACTATTTTGAAGAGTAATTGGAATTAATCTTACCAAAAGGAATGATATAAACATATATTAGAAATAAGAAGGGTAGAAATAATCTCATAGGATCGTGAGAGACGTTGAACGACTATAAATAAGTCTAGTTATTAATATATTATCCATTATATGTATAATTATAGGAAAAGAGAGTGGGATTGGTACTTCGAGGCACCGCGAAGGAAAGGAGACAATAAAGGATTAAGTTTGGTAATCAGGTAGCAGTTTATCTCATTACACTAAATTGCATGTATAATTTTGTAATATATGTTGCATTTAAGTGGTATGTCATTTATTCCTCAGTTGGAGTACTCCAGGCTTAGGTGGTTCGCTACCCCTTTGCCAAATCAGTTAGTTATAATGGGATAGTTATAACGAGAAGTCCTGCAGGTAGGACCTCCACTAGTTAACGAGGATATCATTATCAGTGGTTGGTAGGTGCAGATCTTACATAGAATAATAGGATAAATGCTATCATTATTTGCAAAGGTTTATAAAATGTATACATGGCAATGCATGCATGAAATTTACAGTTGTTGGGTCCAGCATTGGCAGCTACTGGCCCACCATGTTGGGCACCCCAGGGGAGCGGATCTCTCTTCACCCCGGTATTGGCAAGCCCAACTCAGGTATTGAAGAGAAGCCCAAGTCACGATCCAATGCTGCAGCATTTCTCTGGGAGGAGCGGATCTCTCTTCACCCCCAGGGATCGAACTCGAGACATCCCACTTTATAGGCATTCAAGATGCCTCGCTTATCACTGGTGATAAGCGAGGCATCTTGAATGCCTATAAAGTGGGATGTCTCGAGTTCGATCCCTGGGGGTGAAGAGAGATCCGCTCCTCCCAGAGAAATGCTGCAGCATTGGATCGTGACTTGGGCTTCTCTTCAATACCTGAGTTGGGCTTGCCAATACCGGGGTGAAGAGAGATCCGCTCCCCTGGGGTGCCCAACATGGTGGGCCAGTAGCTGCCAATGCTGGACCCAACAACAGTTAATGACATAAACCACGTTAAATTGCAGTTTCAGAGAAGCTGGAAGATAGTAAGATGGTTGAGATAAAGCAGAAGTGCTGGAAGATGATTAGATGAAGGAATTAAGATTGTTTTGAGAAGTAAGGTTATCTGTATATGATGTAAATTTAAATTATTAAATTAATAGTAGAAAGCATAGAAAATGGAATTGTATAAATCTATAAAGGGATTTAAATTTCCCAAGCACTATGAATCAAGAATAGATACCCTAAGAGGGTTAGTGTACTTTTAATTGTTGTATTAACCACTTTATTTCATAAAGAGTTTTAAGTTCTAATTTGTCTGAAAAGCCCATTCCAACTGACAGAAGGTTGGTTTAATGTTTTAAAAGAAAAAGTTTTAAATTTTCCGTATTTTTGGGCTTTTGACACTGAAAAGTGGTTATAATTCAATTAAAATGCTATAATATAGTACAAAATTTTAGGTGTTACACATGCTCAGGCTGAAAAGAGTCTACATGCAGACCCAGATCTAGACCTAAGCTTTACATTTCTGTTGCAGGCCCAGGCCTATTTAAGAAAAGCCTAGTTAGACCTAACATATTTCCATCCCTATACTCAGTTGATGCAATGTTTTAGTCATAGTAATCTAACCCGGCCCGGCCGGGTTAGCTCGAAACCTGCCAACCTGGCCACTAGACCGGTCCAAGTTGCCTATTAACCCAGGGGTTCCAGCAACTTGTATGACCTGGGGTAACGCGGCACAACCCGGGGTAACCCGACGGGTTTATGGGGTTAACCCGGTTTAGGTTTTCTCATACAATTTTAAATTTTTTTATGGGTATAAATTGTAGGAAACAATATTGATCAAAGTTAATGATGATTTTGGTGTTAATAACTATTAGTTTAATGACTAAATGACTACAAGCAAGAATATTTTGTTATCATTTATCTATTTTGGTATTTTATTATGAAGAATATTTAATGATTACTTTTAATGGTGTCATTGGATGGTTGATTGTTACCGTAATGTTTATATATCAAAGAAATTGTAAAGAATTTTAAATAAATATTTGATTATTTTGTTAGTGATTCAAGGTATTGAATTAATATTTAAGGTATAAATTATTTAATGTCAATATGATATGATATCAATTTGTCAAATCATTTGTGAAGAATGTAGGATACTATATATAATGATTTTTCAATAATGTAATGAAATTTAATGTTTAGAATTTTGTAAGGTGTGATAAGATTTTAAGTATTTTTTTATTTTTTATTTCTCACCGGAATGGTCTTCTGAATTGACTATGGGCTGACCTACTAACCCTTGACCTACTACCTCAATCGAGTCAGTAGTCGGTCCGGATTTGATTACCTTCGTTTTAATAACCCTAGTTGATGCTACATGTATAACTTTTGAAATCCTTTTGTTGTTTAACTATAAATTCATAGAAATAAATATGACATAGTAACATTGTGTGATTTCCAACTTAATGTAAGTGAGTTAAGAAACTTGATTATTCAACTACAAATTTAATTTTTTCCACTACAATTGTGAACCGTTTTATTTCAGTTTTTTGATACATTTTTTATCGTTTAAATTTATTTACTTTTTTAAAAAAATGAAATTGTAATCATACTTTTTTTATAAAACACTTAATTTAATTTAGACTATTGGATTTAGATCCAATGGCAGCGGAGACGATCTCTTCCTCCTAAAGAAAATGCCTTTTTGGGAGCCCCAAAAGCCAATATGTTAATTCAATTATGAGGCAGAATTACGCATGGTTCATATTTTCCGTCTTTCAACAATAACAATTGTCTCTGGCCAAAAGAACAATAAAAATTATTTTAAAATTTGTTATTAAAAATACTGTTTAAAATTTGTTAGTTTTTTAAAAAATAATTTATATGGAGCAATTGTCAATTTATTCCCTCTCAGATCTTGAGATTCATGGACCGACAGAGTTGGCTTGTTGTGGAGCATAAATGAACCGGAAGAATTAAGATGCAGTAAACATAAATAAATGTATCTCCATCGTTTGCGACGTTGTTTATAGGG
The DNA here is from genome assembly GCA_037074515.1 of Mimosa bimucronata. Taxonomy (NCBI): domain Eukaryota; kingdom Viridiplantae; phylum Streptophyta; class Magnoliopsida; order Fabales; family Fabaceae; genus Mimosa; species Mimosa bimucronata. Next base: position 36,308,675 of record CM073444.1, read on the forward strand.
AAAATAACTATAAAATACTTTTTACATTTTAAAATCTCAATAACTATTTTAGTATATGTATTAACAACTCAAAATCACTTATTTGAGATTTTAAAATTTGGAAGGTATTTTTTTTTTTTGTCAGTTTCCCTTGTTTTGTTTCTATAACGTCATTACAAATAAATTAAAATTGTCTCATTCATTTTTAAAATTTAACGCTTATTGTAATGTTTTAAGTGCTATTTAAAAAAGTTACAATTTAACACGCATATGCCCAGGCACACACGCAAGTACATATTTAAATTTTTTATCTGTACTGCAAAATATCTTGAAAATTATATTTTTAATGTATTAAAATATGATAAAAGTCCCTACCCAATCATTTAGAACCACAACTCCAGATATATTATTTTATTTGACTAGAGTTACCATACCTTCCTCGCATCTTCACTCAAATGACAAGTCCCTAAGCTAATTTTGGTGTTGGAATTAGTCTTAAGTCTTAACTCTTAAATATGCAAGTAATGTTCTGCTCTAATTTTACTTATATATTTTTACATTAATTTACCTAACTTATAAACTAACATTTAATATAATATTATATATAGATATTTTAATAGATGATGTTAATGCGCCTAAATAATTGGTTAATTGGGTCTTATTATATTAAAATTTGGGGTGAGTGGTTTATGAATAAGTAATGCACTTGAACAAAGTATAAATTTGCATGCAATGACGACGTTAATTAATACTTTTATACTAATGGAGGAAACTTATTTTATTGTGATAGTAAAATTATTTATATTACTAGGTCCAGACTTCAAACGCATGCCCTACAAGCGACAAGAAAAAGACTCAACTTTAATTTTTACCCATGCTATTGGAATGTGTCACACTTTTCTCAATTATTAACCGTATGATAATTTTAATCGATAGATCTATTATTTTTTTAGTGATACTATTTTCCTTATAGGTAATAGTTGGTGTTCAGAAATTTCATATTCATCGCTCATCATCTGGGCAATCACATGCTGCAGTATCTAATTGCTGTATTGAGAATTAAGTTGGTAGGGTCAAGCTAGTATTTTATTATTAACTGAGATACCTTAATAAGCAAATTGAATCCTTAAATTATGGTTGTAAAAGACTCAGAGAGAGAAAAAATTAAAAGAGTGCTTCGTCATTAGACTATATAAATTTGTGGTCTGCGTTTATCGTGGATTTCGTCATTATATTGGTGATTTAGTGTCATGTTCCATGCTTTTGATTATTCTCTTCTTCTTCTTTTTTATTTTATTAATGATGATTGTTCTCTTGATGGGGCCCTCGAATGCTATTTGATTTTTCCTTTAATTTATGCATTTTTATAAACTTTATGTCAATTTGTAATTATCTTAATTATCTGATTGTTTTGGCTCTAATAATCACTAATCAGGCAGGTTAAGTAATTAAAAACAGAATCCATAGCTCTCGGGAATTTTATTAGCCTCCATAAGATAAATTATATGGAACTATCCTATATACTCCCTCCAATTCATATTATAAGAACTCGAAAAATTTGACTTATTTTTGTCCAAAATATAAAAGCTTATATTGGATTCTGTCATCATTTAATGCATTTTTTCATATTTCCCCCCTATTTATTAGCGCTTTCTTTCATAGTACTCGTTAATACTCCTACTTATATTTTTCTCTCTAGTCTGATCATAAATAAGGGTAATATCGGAAAACAAGCTATATTTCAAACATATTAATAGCTTTCAACTAACTTTAAATTGTTTTTTAAAGAAGCGTAATTTGACAACCGAACTCTTATAATAAGGACTGGAGACCGTATATACAAAGACACATCATATACACACATACAAATACTAATGCTCGTTCCATTATTTTCCCTTTCTATTGGTGTTGTTTATATGTATCACTCTCTTTCTTATTATAAGTTTAACTATCACAAATTTTTTGTTCCTAAATTTAAGTCCAGTTTGGTATCAATTAATGCTGCTGTGACTATTTTACCCCTATATTGGAAACAGGGAAGATGAGAGAAAAGATTTATAATAAATAAAATAATATTTTAACACATATTCTTAAATAAGGGTAAAGTTGAAATTTTTTTTCAAATAAGTGCATATTTAATATTTTAACTTCCACTCTTTGGTATGTGAGAAGTAGTTAGGGTAGACTTATAATAATAAAAAAAAAAGAGTGCTACGTACTATTCATCAAGAAGTTTGCATGTATCTGATATTGAATTATTAATTCTCTCTTACAACCTTCTTTATTGTCTCATTTCTCATCCCGCATTCTCTTGTGAGAAACTAGGACGACTGATTAAAAAAAAATGGGGAAAAATGTTTATTGATTTTAATGATGTCCGCGAGCACAGGGATGTAGTAGAAATATGAAGTCATAGTAGTGATTAAAGCCTAAAGGCCTTATGCCTATAGTTTAACGACATAAAAGCTTTTCTATAAATGAAATATTACAAACTCGATCTCACTTATAACAGCAAATTTTCATCAGTATCTATTCTCTTAATTCAAGAAAATAGAGAATAAAACCTCCTTTACATAACCAACAAGTACGTGTGTTGGTCATAACTGAAACAGTTTTGACCACCTAAATATTTCAGTTATGACCACCTAAATACTCATCTGGTCCTATTTATAAGTCACTTTCAGCATATTTCACACAGACCAAGGAAAGCCTTAAAAATCATTAATTTTCCACTAAAATCCAACAAATTTACAACTTTACCCATATTAAATATTCACTATACCACATGAAAATAAAGTCAACACATAATAAATGAAGGGTAAACTTGTACATTCATACTCAATATTTAATTAGGTGACTTATATATAGGACCAAATAAAACATTCTCTCTCTGCCCTATAAATAGGACCAGAAGAGTAGTTGTCATCAATTGAGTTTGATGGTGTTAAGATATATATATATACAGTATATATATATGACCCAATCAATTGATTGTATGAAAAACTGCTTAGCTCCCTGCAATGTTGTTCCCATTTCTATTAATGTGCAGGGAGGAGTTTTGTTTTAAGCTCAAAAACAATATTTTGATTTTCCCACTATAAAGTGAACGGTACAATAATTAGTCTTTGAACTCTTCTCTTGAAAATATAAATAAATCAAACCATATCCATAACAAAAAAAAAAAAAAAAAACATCGCCACATTTTAGTCCTGTTTCTCAACCCATGGGAATGAGAACTAAATTAGTCATGTGATTTAAAACTTAATTAATCATATATTTCAAAACTGCTGCCACATTAATTTTGCACCGTGTGATTTAATCTAGTTCGATTTGAGTTAGTTAGGACTCATTGCATTTTCCAATTTCAATTATCGGGCTGCTTGATAAAAAAATCATAATAAAATTTTACTGTTAAACACATGATATGGGTAAACATTTTTAAATAATAATAATAATATGGGTAAACATTTAAAACGTTTAGATAACTAAGAACAATGTCCAATGACGAGTAGTTGGAAAAGGGGTCCTTTTGGTGGCAAAGCATCATTCAATAAATTAGTTAATTAAAATAATAAATATGTACAGTGTGTTGGACTGTATATTTATATACCTCCTGATCCTGATTGGCTCCTGTATTAAGAAAGAGATGAAACATCACATTACTCCAATCCTAAACTTTTTGATTAGGAAGTTGATTTCCATTCAAAATAAAATACCTCAAATCCGATCCACTTCATATTTTCGTATTATTATATTTTTTAAAATAATTTACATAACACAAACGTATATAATTTTGTTACACCTTAATCTTGTAGATAAATTATGCCACATTCATTATAATAACTAATTAGTTTATATATCTTATAAGACGGGGATAGAAGAGTATAATACTCCATTAACTTTGTGATTATGAAAAAGGGAAATAATATAAAAATAGAAAAACGTGAGACATATTCATGAAATGGAAGCATCCCTGGCGTGTTACCTAATCCCTACCCCCTCTTTCTGTCATCATTTGGATATCTCCACGAACGACGATTATTACAATAAGTAAACTTGTGTTTGGTCCAGATGCTAATTAATTAATATTAGTAGTTGTAATAATTGACCAGTTAACCAGCCATCCAACAATAATCATGTGTGCCCATGCTTTTAAGAAATTACACACGTATGTCACGTGATAACTGTCAACTTTCACATTTTCATATGAAAAGATTGTTATTTTATTTCTTGTCACACTAAACCAAAACCCTTTAATCTATCCCCTAAGGTTTATTTTTTTTACTATTCATTAATAATCTTATCAAGTAGTTATCATATCACAATTTTAGATGTGGGACCGCACTGCTCTGATGCACATGATCAGCCACTCCATGACCATGATCATCCTCTAACAGTCTAATATACCCTAATACCAGTCAATAGTATGATTATGGCTATCTCAATAATAATTGAACAATTATGAATGAAGGCAGAAAACATAATGAATGAATATTTCCTCATGTTCTTAATATAAGTGATAGCTAATTAATTTGGGAATATTTAAAAAGTAAGTAATTTATTTTAAAATATTTATATGTATCATTTTTTAAATTCATCTAATACACATAAATATTTTGAAATTTTTTTTAACATAAGATATGATTAAGTAATAGTTTTTTTTATTTTCTTAATCACTCCAAATTAGTTAACATTGTCTTATATCAAGAATATAAAAAAGTAATAAAAATATGGTATCTGAATAACTCATGATTTTCACTGGTTTGAGGGCTCGCATATCCGAATTATTCACAAAGCATATACACTTAAAAGTTTAATCAACTAAAGTATACAAAAATAATTATATTATATATATATATATACCTAACACGACATTCACGTACTAGCCATTCAATCTAAATTGAGACGTGATAATTTGATTACATTAATCTTTCTACAATTCAGATAAACATGAAGATGAAATTTAAATGAATGCAGATAAAGGTGGATGGAGCTTAATAAAATGGGTAAGAAAGAATTAAAAATTAATTTTTTTTTGTGCAAAATTATAGACTTATTATTCACTGTTTATAAAGTGCATGCCCTTACAAATTTTATATCGTTACTGCTGATTATTTTACCGTCAAAATAAGTTGGACTATTTTTAAACTTTTTTAAAAGGTTAAAGGTTTATGGGGTTTTCTTAAAACTTTTCAAAAATAAATTTCTTGGTCTTCATTGTGGAGCCATATATATGAACTCATCATGTGCTAGCTAATTTTCCAATTGATGTCAGTTAGGTCTTAAAACTTACACTACATACAAACAATCAGTGAATTAGTTATGGAATCCGTTTTAAAATAAGCCGTTACTTAATATTAGCCACGGAGAACAACCACTAAAACATTACGTATTTTATGAAACATTAGACTATATATGTTAACTTATAAATAAAATAAACTAATTTCAAGAAAAAAAAATCCTAACAAATTAATTTATAAGTAGATTATTTAATTTTTTTAGGATTTTTCAAAAAAGTCAATTATATCCTATATTTAGGATAATAGGGAGAAATTCAGCATAGCAAGGGCCTTGAATTTCTAACATATTCCGTTAGAAAAGTTAAAATTTAAAATTAAATCTCATCTATATACAGTGTGCTTGTGTGACCAAACATATCTTTTAGCCTAATTATATTATACCGATAAATCATTGAGGGGAATCAATGTGTGAATTGATGAGAGCACAATTTTAATTTTAGAAAAATATTAAGTGCATGTTTGGTGATAACCTTTTCAATCTAGATTTGAGTCTTAACATAAGTTTTAAAATCAGAGTAAATAAACACCTTCAATTTTTTCAGAATAAATGTACAAGGGTTAAATCGTTAAATTAGAGGAAATAGTGCATGCAGAATCACTAATTTATTTGTTTATTTATTTAGAGTATACTCTATATTCTGTAATGAAATTATTGCATGCAGAAGCATAAATGTAGAGTTTGAAGATTCAATGAGTTGTCAGTAATAGTAGTGATTTTAGAAATGCCTGGTCCCCAGAAAAAAAATAAATTAAAATCTGAATTTCAGAACACCCCCTTATACTCCCTCAGTCTTACACTACAAAAAAAGCGTGCATTAGTAGCGGTTAAAAATGACGATTAGTAGCGGTTCTAACCGCTACTAACATGTTTCCAGCGGTTCTTGTTTCCGCCACTAAATCGTCCGTGACAAACATGTACTAGCGGTTAAAGAAACCGCGTGTAACAAAGTCAAAGACGCTACTGATTAGTAGCGGTTTGTAGAACCGCTACTAAATAAAAGAGAACCGCCTCTAATGTCAAAAATTAGCATAATCGTGGAAAAATTCAATTCTCAATTTAGTGGCGGTTCACTAATTAAAAAAAAAATTGGTCCATTTATTAGTGGCGGTTTGAGCAGCGGTTCTCAAACCGCTACTAATTAAAAAGAATAAAAAAATGTCCAACTTATTAGTGGCGGTTCAAAACCGCTACTAATTAAAAAGAATAAAAAAATGTCCAATTTATTAGTGGCGGTTCAAAACCGCTACTAAAGTTTAAGGATTTTAAAAAACGCCCAGATTAGATATTATATAATCAAAGTCATATGATCAAATGTAATCAAAAAACAATGATAATAAATTAGTGTATTACAAAATGTTCTTATTGTTAAAATAAAAAAAATTTCTCAACTATATTAACAACCATATCTATAAAAAAACAATATATCAAACACATAAAAAAGAAATAGTTAAAAATAAACAAGTAATTATATTTGTTATAAGAATAATATGAATAATAAATTAAAACATTTTTATCACTAAAAATGGGAAATAATTCGATATTGTTACCTGAAAAAAAAAGTAGCAAACAAATTAGCAAATTAATTCGGAATAGAAAATAAAACACATTAAATAATAAGAAATATAAGATAAATTGTTTTCAGAACAAAAAATAAAGGCATTAACGGTCAGACTGAGGATAAATTGAATGGAAAGGGAGAAGGAATAATTGAATGAATGTGTGAAGAAAAATGAGGGGAGGGGGTGGATATTTATAGTGATTTGTGCGCGATTTAGTAGCGGTTTGGGCAGCGGTTCTAGAACCGCCACTAATACTTATCCGCAGAATTAGTAGCGGTTCTAAAACCGCTACTAGATGTCTTTAATTAAAAAAAAAAAGCTCAACCTACATTAAAAAAAATATGATATATGAACGTTTGATACAAATTTTTATGAAAATTTTATAAAATGAAAAAATAATTATGGTTGGCTGCTTCAATCATCTTCTTCTTGCTCCTGCCTAAAAAGAACATAAACAAATATATAAATTTCTATTGCTAAAGGTGTTGAAATTTGTTTAAATTATTTGTAGTGAAAATGCTCACCTAACTACTTGTAAATGACCGTCTTCTTCAGAAATGAGGTTGTCGAAGTTTTCAGGTTCGAAATGTTGGCTGCCTAGTTCCAGATCATCTTCGTCACCCATGTCGTAGAGGTCACGCGGCTTCATATGAATCACCATGTGCCAATCTTTATGTGTCCGATCTTCCACATAGTAAACTTGCTGCGCCTGTGAGGCAAGAATATACGGCTCATCATCTACCATTTCCCCTGTGTGAATGAGCCTCGAGAAATTTACGGACGTGATGCCCAAGATGTCCAATGTAATGCCTCGAGAAGTTCTGGTGTCTGCCCACATGCAGTTGAAGAGAGGCACGGTGAAATGACCTTGATAGTTAAGCTCGATGATGTCCACGAGCTTTCCATAGTATGATACGCCTCCAAATCGCATGTCTGTATCCCGTGAGCTGGCATAACTCCTTGTTCCGAATGTGCCAAAGACTCCGGAATTCTGGGTGAGAGAACCTTCATCCCTTGCAATGGTGCAGAACTTGAAGCCATTGACGTTGTATGCCGTATATCTCCTGACATGGTCGAGTGGACCGGTTGCTAGATTTATCATATCAGGCGCATGGGGGTTGTTGTCATTGAGTATCCTCTGTGCAAACCAATCCGGAAACTCTCGATGGACCTTTTTGTCCACCTCGGCAGATGACCTTGTGCGGCTTCGTAGTTGGCGTTTAACATAGCGGCGGAAATCCCTAAATTCCAATGGAACATATCAGAGGGTTATGTGGTTTGGAAATAAAAAGAATAACATGATACGTGTATATAGTGTTACAATTCTTACTGAATGTAGGGCTCCACTTGAGGGCAATTTGTCAAGACATGTCTGTGTGCTTGCAACCTCTCAGTGGGAGTGAGCCTGTAATACTGACTTCCTCCAACTGGCTTTCCGACTGGCGGGAATAATGTGTTGGAAGGTGACTGGACATTTGATGGGCTGTCATCGACACGAGGAGGGCGGTTGAATGAAGTCTCGATGTCATCATCAAAATAGCGCGAACAATATGTTAACACCTCGTCACCAGAATAACCCTCTGCTATAGAACCCTCTGGAGATGCTTTGTTCCTCACATACGACTTCAATTTCCCCAAGTATCTGTAATTACAAGTACAATCAGGTAACTGAAACAAAATCATGAAACCACTGGAAAAATGAATCAACGGACCTCTCTATGGGATACATCCAGCGGTATTGAACCGGGCCGCCCATCTTTGCGTCTTGAACGAGGTGTACAGTGAGATGAACCATGACCGTGAAGAAAGACGGGGGAAATATCATCTCCATATGACAGAGCGTTAGAACAATTTTTTCCTGCAATTGATCCAGCTCTGCTTTGTCCAAAACTTTTGCACACAACCGTCGGTAGAAAGAACTGAGTTGAACCAAAACATTAGACACCTCCGGGGGCAATGTGCTTTTAATTGCCAGAGGTAGGAATTGCTGGAGCAAAACGTGGCAGTCATGGGTTTTCAACCCGGCAATCTTCTTAGAGTGCATGTCCACACATCTTGAGATGTTGCTTGAATAACCATCAGGGACCTTGATGTCCTTAAGTGTGGAGAGGAAGACTTCCTTGTTGGCTCTTGTCAGTGTGAATGAGGCTGGGGCAAACTTGTCATTCTCATCCGGCCAAGCGTCTTCACGTATTCCCATCGCCATCAGATCTTTCCTTGCTTGGAGATGGTCCTTGGACTTTCCAGACTCGTTGAGTAAAGTGTACAAAATATTGTCACACACATTTTTTTCGATGTGCATGACATCAAGACAGTGGCGAAGTAGATTAGATTTCCAGTAGGGGAGCTCGAAGAAAATGCTCTTCTTTCGCCATTGCTGCACGTTTTCCCCCTGGGACTGGCCGCGTCCCCTTCTTCCCCCAGGCTGAACGCCGTCTGTCTTCCCGAACTCTACATGAACATCTTCAAGCTGTTGAAGAATATCTGCGCCAGACAAAAACGTAGGAGGATCCCTCATTTCCTGCGATCCGTTAAATCTAATCTTCTGCAGCCGGAACCTATGACCGCCAGGAAGGAACCGCCGATGACCCATGAAGCACCACTTGCGACTGTGAGGAAGGCGGACCGAGTCTTGGTCAAAGTTGCAGTTGGGGCAAGCTCTGCCTGTATGCACGTTCCAACCAGACAATGTGCCAAGTCCAGGAAAATCGCTCACTGTCCACATCAACGATGCACGGAGTGTGAAGAGCGTCTTACTGTAAGCGTCATACGTCTCAACTCCGTTGGTCCAAAGTTCCTTCAACTCCTGTATCAACGGTTGAAGGTAGACATCTATATCGTTTCCAGGAGCTTTCTTCCCCGGAATAATCATCGAAAGAATGAATGAGCTCTGTTTCATACACATCCAAGGGGGTAAGTTGTACGGTATCAATACCACAGGCCATATACTGTACGTAGTGCTAAGATTCCCGAACGGATTGAACCCATCTGATGCGAGAGCGAGGCGTACATTTCTCGGGTCACTGGCGAATTCCGGGAATCGAGCATCAAACGCTTTCCAAGCCTCAGCATCCCTAGGATGTCTCAACTTCCCATCGACGTACACCACCGTAGGTCGGGCTCCGAATCCCATCCCGCGAACCCGGCCAGGGTGCTCTTGAGGCCCTAGGGCAGCCCTTAGCGAGGCAGTGGGGTCTACATTGTCCCCCTGCGACTCGGCGATCTCTCTCTCCGCAGCCTCAATCCTAGCCTGCACACACAAACATATTAACAATTTTATTTTGATGTCGTTGTTATTAAAAATATAATAATATAAAAATAAATAAATAAATAAAAATTTTACAATTTGCTCCTCAGCCTCCCTGGATGTTGGGCTCCCGTCGGCGTGTCTGTGCTTTATTTGGTAGAAACGACCGTAGGTAGCCTTCTGCCCTTTCTTCGCAGCCTCTTCCTCCTGAAAATTAAGATACAAACAGTTATTAATATATAAAGATAAATTATTTTTAAATCAAACAATGAAACTTCATTCCTTCATACCATCTCTTTGTACCCAACCGAAAACGGCTTCGTCCCAGCCGTATGATGAACCTTCTGATGGGCCTTCGCGGCAAGACCTTGTTGCGACCTCTTCTGTTAACATAAAATAAAATAAAATAATAATCAGTAATTCAAAAATAATTTTTCAATATGATATTTCAATATCAATTCAATAATATTATTCATTATACCTTCCCAATGTCTCCCCTCCTCCAACCCACATATCTCTCCCACGCATCCGCAGGGACGCCCCCAGGGACATCATCGACCAACTCCTGAATCGGCCTACTCCCACCCCGATTTCTTTCTTTGAACATATCCAACCGCTTGTTCTTCCAACCGTCCCCCATCTTTGATTCTGTCCAAGTCTTGCGGCTGTCCCTCACATCAAACTTCCTCTGTAAAATATTAAATTTAAGTATGTTTAATTAGAAATTAATAAATAATAACAAATTCCAATAATAACATAAAACAAATAAGAAATAATAAATACATTTCCTATAATATTTATTAAAATCAAATTCAAATAATAACAGAAAAGAAATAATAAATAATAAATATATTTCCTATAATATTTATTAAAATCAAATTCAAATAATAACAGAAAAGAAATAAAAAATAATAAATAATAAACAATAAATAAGGTCAAAGTTAATTCAACAAACCTTAACAATTTCGTCAAACGCGAACTTTTTAGAGTTCGCGTCAATCTTCCTCCAGTCCAAAGCGTCAATCGGAAATCGCTGATAATTCTGGCCTACACCCCCGACGAACCTCGAGTACAGTTGCCCCCCTTGTCCAACCGGTAATTTGGTCAAGTCGTCCCACTCAACTATAACTCTGTGCCCGCTCGGAAGGTTCATCGCATCTTGCACCGTCAACCTCTTCTCACTTATGCTACCAGAAGGGTCTGTAAAAATTAGGGAACAATTTCAATTTAATGAGCGATAAAAAATTATAATTATCTCATAAAAACAATAAAAATTGAATTTCCTTACCCTGAACTTGCACTTCGTAACCGGTGGACCTTCCGGAGGATCGTTTAGGGTGCCCCGCCTCGTCAAATTCCTCACCGTCCAACCAACGTTCCATATCCTCAAAATCCGCTCCTCCTCCAGTCTCGTCGAAGTCCTCTCCCCCGCTCCAGAATGCGTTGATTACATCTTCTGGAATCGGATCGTTCTGCACACGTATGCGCTCTTGTTCTATACGATCCCTCTCGGCCTCCTCAGCCAGTTCCTTACGTAGCCGCTCCTCAGCTTCCATTTGTTCATCGGTCATATGCCTCTTACTGCGATCGCCCTTTTTCACCATGATTTTGATCTCTTTTTTCTAGTCGAAGTCACGTCAGGTCACTTTCTTTCTCAAAAAGCTCGTGCCTTTTCTCTGAAAAGGCACGAGCCTTTTTAAACTGTTCACTTTTAGTAGCGGTTCTGCAAGAACCGCTACTATTAGTCGCGGTTTCAGCAAAAACCGCTGCTGAAACCGCGACTAAATCAACCAGTAATAAATGCAGTTGCATTTATTTCGCTGAATTAGTGGCGGTTTTGGGCGAAACCGCTACTAATGTATGAAAACCGCCACTAATTCAGTTTCCATTCATTTTCTAGCGGTTTTCCCCTCCAGAACCGCGACTAAATTTACGCCACTAGTCATCCCGCCAAAGCGCGCCAAATTTGTTGCGGTTATTTCCCCAAAACCGCTACTAATATCCGCTACTAACTACTTCTGTGGTCAAACCGTTGGATTTACTTGCGGTTTGTGCTTATAACCGCTAGTAATGTAAAATTACTAGCGGTTTTAGTGTTCCGCGACTAAATTAACCGCTACTAAAAGCCCTTTTTTTTGTAGTGTTATAATATAAGATCCTTTTTTTTAATGACTTTATCTCAAAATATAATGTCTTATTTGACTTTATTTGAATAATAAATGTGTTTTTCCCATTTTACTCATGCATTCATTTCTCCCACACATTCTCTTTCATCTTCTTTTTATAATTACCCTTCCTTACTCATTCATAAATAAGGGTAAAAGGGTATATTTAATTAAGTATTTTTAACTAATTTATAAGTTCCACACGCCCGTGTTGGAGCATTTTTTAATATATTTAATTTAATGCCGAAACTCTGCCCTGTGGATAACATTGATCTTAAAGTCGTTGAGAAAATTCGTTTGCAAGAAAAAAAGTCGTTGAGATTTCCATACCACATATTAGTTTGTTGAAGATTAGCACCTCAATTTTTTTAATGTACAATTTTTTTTTTTGAATGTGTGTATAATTTCATGCAGCATTTCTTCGATCATCGCTTTAACTTTTGATTTTCTTAACAATATCGCATTACTACATTTGAATTTGTTTTCTTTCTTTGACATTTTTTTGAAAAAAATTCTGAGATTATATTGAATTGACTCCCCGCCCCTAAAAAAAAAAAGAAGAACATTTAGTTGAATTTATTAATTAATAGAAGAGAATTTTTCCTTATTTCAAATCTCTATAATTCAGAGTATAACATTAAATCCATAATAAGTCATCCTCAAATATAACAAGAGTGAAGTGAATAATATTGAATTATATGAAAAGAGTCTGAATCGGATACGTTTTGAGAGATTTTTTCCAGGCTTCTAACTACTCATAAAAATTGTATAATATGCGACATCCTGTCAAATTTTGTAAGTCATAATAAATCTAATTGAATAAAAATAAGCTGACCAAATATCTAATTTTAATAATCGTTTTTTTTTTTTTGTGGTATAGATTAATGGAGGTTTCCACATCTGCGTTCGAATCTTGAAGATTCCCAACCGAGATTTCAGGGGCAACTTCCCTTTTAGAAGATATCGCTTATATGAAATCGCTATATATATTAGTATTTAATAGTAATTGTAATATTCCAACCCCCATTATTTATTTTTCTGGTGAAACAATCTCCATTATTGATGACCTCCATTATTATTATAGATATCCGTATATCCTATCCACTACTATTCCATCATCTGTCTGTCCCTTCCTTCCCAAACACACAATATAGTATATGTCTGTGTATATATGCGGGTGAGATTCTCTCCTCTACCCTACCCCCTTCTCTTCCCCTTTTCTACCCTAAAATTTTAAAGTTTTTGGGTAAAATTTTTTTGGTTTGATTTCATCATTAGGTTCTACATAATATCAATGACATTTTGTGATCTTATTGACTAAAAATGGTTCATTTTTTAATTTTATATATTTTTTTAAAGATTCAATGCTTTAACCTGGAAAAAAAAATACAGAATTTTAAGTATTAAATCTTTGAAAAATCATATAAAATTGAAAACTAAACCACTTTTCGCCAATACGATATCAAAATATCACTAACTTTACGTAGAATCTAATGATAAAATCAAACACAAAAAATTTGATCCAAAAACTATGTAATTTCAGGTAGATGACAGAAGTGGACCGTAAGGGTAGATGAGAGAAGTCAAGTCCATGTATGCTCGTGTGCATAATCCCTGTTACCTCTAAACTTGTATGATAATTAATTTTGTTAGATTATCAAATTTATATGGATAACCCTCATTTATCAACTTTACATTTCATTTAACTTTATTTTTTACATGCATGTAATCTCCTCACTAATTTATCAATTAAAAACGCTCTCCAAACCTGAGTTATATGGAGATAAATCTCCTAAATTTTAGGTCATTTTACTTTATAAAATAGTGAACAAAACTAATAGCTTATGGGTTATATTTATATTTTATATAAATGTAGAAGTTTAAAGAGGTTTTATTGTAAAGTTTCGAATACGCTAGTGAAATTATATATACATGGCATAAAATCCAGGTAAGTTTTGTATATTTTAGCACGCATATTCAGATAAAAATGCACGTGTATATAACCATTTCAATAATATGTACAAAACTGTCATATAACTTGGATTTATGAATAGTTAAGTTAAAAAACTAAGTTTAAATTTTACTAAATCCTCTTGAATTTTGGAATAGTTGCATATAACCCATCAATGTTTCAAATTTTAAATTTAACCCCTTTAACTTTAATTTTTTTTTTTTTTACTATGAAGCCCATTGCCTTTAATTTACCATCATGTTTTGATGGAAATTGCCATGCAATATTAACATAAAGTAACTCATCATATCCTATGCGGCATCCCATTAAGGTTATTCTGAAAATTAGAAGAAGTTTGGGCAGCAAAGAAATAGAGGTAATGATGTTTAAGGATTTTTAAAGATAAAATTACTGTTTAACTCTTATATAAAATTATATATTATAAAATTACCAATCTATATTTAGGGATGTTATATATAATACCAAGTAGGATTTGAAATGTATTACATTAGTATGACTTAAGTCTATAAACTTATTCTATTTTTATGTCAAAAGATAATAAAAAGTTCAAGGTAGTTAAATTTAAATTTTCAAAAATCGAGTGGATTATAATTTATAACTGATTTAAAGTTTAGGGGAGGTTATGTAGAATTTAGCCAAAATTAAAACTTATTACATGATATTGTAAACTTTTAAATGTAATGGAGAAAGTGTTCTTGAACGTTGCCTTAAACACATGCATGTCTTAATTCTATAAACTTATCCTGTTTTTATGTCGTAAAATGCAATTAGGTGTGCAAATTTTTCTCCCGGTGCAAATTGCAGAATTAATTAACTTATACGTAAAGCTAAGGGGACTCAGAGTATAAACCTAATACGAGCCTACGACTATGATTCTAGGAAGTTGATTGCAACAGAAGAAGTTTAATTTAACATTGCTTATTAAGCTATACTATGCGTAAAAGAGTGATCAACTATACTAAATGTTCATCTCTATTTTATTCATATATATATATATAATGTTTATGGTATAGAGTCAATCTTATATAATCCACAAACTCATGCAAATACACCTGCAGCTGTATGTATGTTCTCATAATCACCAAGCAGTGTGTTACTGTATAACAATTATAATATATATAGAATTACAATAACTATATAGTGAATAATGACAATGGCTGCAGCGTAATTTTAAAATAAGAAGAATAAGCCGCTAATTATTTATTGCAAGCAAGTATGATGGTCAAACTTGCAACTTGACTTGCTATCTTTATGGATTTTATGTTTCTATATTGCAAGATTGTATTCTCTTTTAAATTCATGTTTTTTTTGGGTCAAATAAATTCATGTTAACTATATATAAGTTCACAAGCTAATTAAGTCTACATGCTGAGTTTAATTTACTTTTGTTTTACATTTATTAAATCGCGTCAATTCTTATTAAATCCATGTTAGGCTTTCTATTTAATCATGTTTAATGGTTTTTCATATGTGTGTGTGAAATTTATAGAAATGTCTTTAAATATGATGAGTTATGAATACTTTATCCCTCACCCACATCATTAATTCCTTTATCATCTCGTTTTCAACCTTAAATATAAAATATAGTCAATTAATTTATAGAGATTGAATAAACTGGTTACGTTGATTACTTTGTTCGGTCCTAAATATAAGACTTATTTACTTAATTTGATTAGATTAAAGATGTTAGTTAAGTTAGTTAAAATCACATAATATTTCCATTGTACCCCAACAATCTACCTTTATCCCCACCCCCCTTCTCTCTCTTTTACTTATCTATTATTGAGGAGCATTCAAAGGAATAAATTGAAGAAAAAGTTAGGAAGAATTAGAAAGATGTCTTATATTAAGGACAAAAGCTCACCTCCCCAAATAGATCAAATGTTTAGGACCAGAGGAAGTATTGGAAGTATTTAATACTTCCTTCGGTGCTAAATATAAGACCTGATTACCTAATTTGATTAGATTAAATAAATATGTTAATTAAGTTAGTTAAAATAACATAATATTACTAATGTGCCCTCACCATATACCTTTATCCCACACCATCCATTTCTTGCGTCTTTATTATTAAGGAGCATTCATGGGGATAATTTGGAGAAAAGTTGATAACAATTAGAAAAAAGGTATTATATTTAAGATCAAACTCACTTCCCTAATTGTGTCTTATATTTAGGACCGGATTAAGTACTATTTTATAATAAAATGCGTCTCTTTCCTTAAATTCGATCGAACAAAAATGGAGTAATTGAGCGTGGAGAAAATCAGAAAATAAGAGTGAAAAAAAACCATAAAAATGATTTAGTTAATATGAAAAGAAAACATTCCCTCCGGTCGTAAATATAAGATCAATTTGACTTTTTTTATGGAAATTAAGAAAGTTAAATAGACCACTTAATTTTAACCTTACATATAATTGTTTCATATGATGGTTTATAAGTAAGGTAAATCGGTTTTGAGGAGAGAAGATAACTGTAGATATTTTAAAGTGATTAATTTTATATCCTCAATTTCTTAAAGAAAAAAATCAAAATGATCTTATAATTAAGGCAAGAGTGAGTATCAAGTACATCATCTAGAATATGATCCCAAATAGAAGTTACTTACAAGTTATGACTAATTAACATAGATGGATAAACAAATTTACATCAATGCTACAAAGTTTTCATATATTAAAATTTAAGTGATTTATAATATTACCCTTGTTCACCTTAGTAACCTTATTACTTAGTGGCATATTTGAAAGATACAATTAATACTTTTTAAAAGTAACAAATACCTTGTAAAAATAATCACAAACTGCATCTTTAGAATGTGCACCTATAATAAAGACTACATGTCTGTCTAATCTTGGTGAATCTTCGAGATCTAACTATCCTAATTGTTTTTTTAAAAATAGACTACAGGTTATATAGACTAGAAGGAGTAAAAGAGATAGAAAACCAAGGTAATTTTTTCAGGAAAAAAACATTTCAATGAAATTTTATATTTAAGATTTATTTTTTATAGGATAAAAATGGGAGTACAATTTTTCCTTATTATAAGAAAAAATTAGTGTAGAAAAATTTTTGCATTGATTTTTCGCACTCATGCCATTATTAAAGATCAGAGAAATGCTTCGCCAATAAAAAAAGATTAGAGAAATATTCTCTTATATTTTCCATACAATTTTTGAATGGTATCATTAAAAAAACCTATCGCTATGTACATACTTAAAACTTCCAACTAAATCAACGGACGTACTTTGCTTAATATAAAGAAACTACTCTTTCAATTTTTAAATATATGACCTATTTAAATTTTGAGTTAAAGAGCGAAAATACCCCTGAACTTATCTCAAAAGAGCATCTGGCACCTTAAACAAATATTGGGGGCAAAAATACCCTCAAACACTTGAAAAATGAAAAAAAACACATTTCCCGTTAAAAATCCCA
Organism: Mimosa bimucronata; assembly: GCA_037074515.1. Taxonomy (NCBI): domain Eukaryota; kingdom Viridiplantae; phylum Streptophyta; class Magnoliopsida; order Fabales; family Fabaceae; genus Mimosa; species Mimosa bimucronata. The sequence goes on from CM073444.1 coordinate 36,326,332, forward strand.
AAACGTTGTTAAGTACAGAAGGGAAAGGAGAATGTGTTTTTTAACGGCGGTTTGGGGTTTTTAACGGGGAAGCTATTTTTTTTTCCATTTTTCAAGTGTTTGAGGGTATTTTTGCCCCCAATATTTGTTTAAGGTGCGAGATGCTCTTTTGAGATAAGTTCAGGGGTATTTTTGCTCTTTAACCCTTAAATTTTTTGAAAAATCATAAAAAATTAAAAAAGCTATTTATAATTGATTTGTCTGAATTTTTTAAATTATTTTATTTGTCTGAATTTTTTAAATTATTTTATTTGACTTATAATCTAATATATAATCAAATAATATATAAAATACGTGATGATTAACTGTCTCATATAGTTTCACCAACTTCTTAAAAAAAAAGTAAATTAGATATTATATTTAAGGTAAGAAGAAGTATATATTTATAAGAAAAGGGAGGGAAGAATGTTTGCTTAAATTTGGAGCACTATCCTCGTAATAGTTTGCCAATAATGTTGCTCGGTGTTGCTTGTTAGTGCAGAAAGGCATATCTTATTTAATCGAATTATTTCATAAACATATGACATGCGATGTTACCCCAACTAATATATTTCATTTCTATTTAATCGAAAAAAATATATTTCATATCTAAATATTGTTAGATGTAAGTAAATACGGGTATTTGTTTTCCTTTTATTACTATAAGGTTCAACCTATTTTATTAAAGAAATATCAAGCTGATTATATACGGACCAACCATCATTAGCATCTAAATTAATGTACTAAGAAATGAATTTACATGAAATTATCATTGTACAAAAAATCCAAATTTTATTATCACATATCCTCACTCAATAATTCTCTTATCATTTAAAACTATCCTTATTTTGTTAAACTCCAATTTATTATTTCATGATATTTAATTTACTATTTTTTCAGTGTGCTACTCATAATCAAATACCACTACATTGTCCTTGCACTATATGAGAATTGAAATTAAGATATGTGAAAGCATCAAAGAAAACCACGTCGTTTTCGGCCAAAAAAAAAAAAAAAAAAAGAAAACCACGTCGTATTATGATACTGGGGGAACACGTGCACGCTTAATATCTAAGTTACACGACAAAGACTCATGCCAATTTTTTATAATCCGTCTACGTTAAGCAAGCAAATCCAACACTCATCATTATTTAATTATTTTCACCGTCCACACTTATCTTAAAATTTTATATAATCTGAATGATAATATTTAACTGCAATTATATGTATAATTAGATGGATATCCTGCCGCAAAAGTATAAGATGATGTACATATCATTTCTAATTTATAAATAACGTGGCAATTACTTGTTATGTACTCTGTTTGTATATGTAATTTTTTCATCTAATGTTCTAGATTCTAATAACCTATTATAGGATTTAGAATTTAAGTTGTCCACTAGGGGTTTTATAAGAATCCTTGTAATACAAGCATATAGTTAGAATTAGTCTTTATTTCCCTATAATTACCACTTTTTGCACGCTATTATCAATGATGAATTAATTTATTATTGCTTTTTATGAGAACCTAATAATTAAATTAGGGACGTAAGAAAATATTTAAATTCGTTAAAAGCAACAAATATATAATAAATGACTTTTCTCTTAAGCATGCCATTATTTATAATATGGAAAGTCACAGAGAAATAGAGCAGTAATAAGAGAAATAATGATAAAGAATATAGTATATAATATTAAAAAGATAGGGAGAAAAAGAGTAAAATTATATACAATGAAAAATAATAAAAACAAATTGAATGTTCAGACAACTCAAAATAAATACTCATAAAAAAGATTAATGCAATTCAAAGTCAAGTCTCTTATATAATAAGTGTCTATTTAGTTATTTTTTCAACCATTACTGCTTTTGCATTGAAGTGTTCTTGATTGCATACCCTGTGACGATTTAGACTATCTTCGTCTCTTTATCGCGAGATCTATTTGATTATTATGCTTGATTTTAATTTTTTTTTGAACCCATACATTTATAATTAGAGGATGAGTAATAGTAACCCAATCACTCCTAATTATCACTGAATTGGCTCAGCTTTCTCCATTCAAGGTGGACACAAAAGCTCAATCATCTCTCACATTACTTCCCCCTACCTTTTGGAAAATTAAGTTCAACTGCCAAACTAAAACCACACTTAATTAGTTATATCATGTACATAATCCATGCACCTAACTAAGGACGCAATTGGATTTTACATTTGCTTCAAGGCAACGAAAAAGCCCGTGAGAAGGAGTGTAGACACAAATGTATATTTAAAAAGGCGGTGAACGGGAAAATATATATGTATATATATAAATATAAACTCCAGATGGTCGAACATTATATAAGGCTTAAGTAGAAAAATTAATTTCTTATATATGTATATTTATAGATAGGAACTCTCAAGTTTGAGTCTTGTAACTAAACGTGTGTGTGCATGTATTGAAAGAGGTTCTTTTTAGGTAGCTTGATATGACTTAAGTTCTGAATGAATCAGCAGAACTTGAATACACGTAATTATACATTGAAAATTTACAATGGAAGGAGAAACGCAGAGAGAGGGGAACCAAAAAAGCACATGCCCTTGAAAATGACAAAATTACGAAAGGACCCCCTCCCACTTTGTGTTTGTTAGGAGGAGAGGTCTACAAACATAGCTACTTTTTCAATGATTACAAATTCGACTCCACTTACAATCTTATCTCATCATATAGTTAGTACCTACTATTTTTGTTTTTACTTATACAGATATATACTAATAGTTTGAGCTTCTAAACTAGATTAAACCCGCAAAACTCGCACTTATGATGAAGTTTTTATGCTTCTAGATTATAAGATGATATTAACAATAGGTACTATTCTAAATTAAAGAAAAAAAGACCAAAGAAGTAGAAGGAAGGAAGCCCAAGGGGGTAGGCATATGAATAAAAAGGTGTGTGAGAGGAGAATATAGACATGTGAAAGTGAAAGGCTGCTCTATCTAAAGTTGTCCACATTATGTTTCCAACCACTTTAACTTTTTTTTCGTTTGGGCAGGTTTGGACCATGTAAAGAAAAAAAATGCAAGGTTGCCAAGGGATAGGGAATTTGCTCCACATGTTTTTGGTGCTAATAAGTAATAAATGTCATGTGGCCCACCCACCATGTGCCCTCCCTTCAGCTTTGAAACTACCCAGTCTATAAAAAAAAAAAAAAAAAAAAGCTTTGAAACTACCCAAAATTATTACACATTTTTCATTTTTTATTTTATAATCATTTTCTTAATCAATGATTGTAGGGGTGTCTCTCTATGATTGGAGGTTGTTGCCACTAACTCATCTGAGGGAGGGAGAAAATGACACACAACACTCTGGTAGCTGTGGACTATGGGCTTTTGATTCCCGCTCCTTTCAATCTTCAACCTCCCACACTATCCTATCCGCTGCTGCTGCTGCTTCAGTGGTCAATTTCTCAATCTTTTACATTCAATTTATTTATGTTATTTCAATTTTTTATATAGAGATTTAAATTCACATCATTCTTCTTTGATTTTATCATGATAGATTTATCCCCTTTTGTTGAATTAGAATGTGAAAGATTTTTGCATATTTCAATATTTGTGTTTTTCAGTATTCAATTTTTCTCTGTACGACTATTCACTATATCAACGAACAGTTTTTTATTTTATATGTACCACTCACTCTTTGAATATAAATACCCGTTGTTTATTATATGAGTCCAAAATTTGAATGGTACCACTCTTTGAATATAAATACCCCGTTACTTATTATATGAGTCCAAAATTTGAATGATTTTGTCCCCTTATTATAAGAGCTTACATAGGAATATCGTAATATTTAATGACTTTTTCCCATTTTGACCCTCATTATTCCTGAATATTTCATGCTAACTCCTGTCATTATTACTCTATATCTCTCTTATACACCCTATCATAAATAAATGCAAACTTGGGAAAATAAATTTATTTTAGACATATTTATCTCTCTCAACTACCTTCTTAATATGTGTAATTTTTCCTACTAAACTCTTACCAGAAAATTTCCATAAGCCACGGTAGAAACTAGAAAGGAAGCCAATTCTCTCTCTCTCTCTCTCTCTCTCTCTCTCTCTCTCTCTCTCTCTCTCTCTCTCTCTCTCTCTCTCTCTCTCTCTCTCTCTCTCTCTCTCTCTGGGCTTATGGCGTCACTGTGCTTCTCTGCACCACTCTTCCCGTCCATTTCTGTCCTCATTTATTTTTGTCTTGAGAAGTTTATGTTTTGTTCTTTATATCCTTATTTTCTGTCCTTTTCGTCCGTATTTTGATTTCATATTCAGATATATTTATATATTATTTGTATCTTTTTCTAATAATTATTTAAATATTTTTATTTATTTTCATTTTTATAATTTAATTTTGTGTATTTCTTTTAAAATATCATATTATATACTCCCTCCAACCTATTTGAGGAGTTAGTCTTGATCCTTAACCTAGGGTATAATTTTAATTTTTGTCAACTTTTTTTCAAATTATTTTTATTGATGCTCCTCCAACAATAATCAAACAAGAGATGGGAGAGAGAATAAGAGAAGGTGATTTGGATGTTTTAGGAAAAAAAACGTACTAACAGACATAACCAATGTTCAAAAAACCGGACTAGACATCGAACTGATTCAAAAGTTAATGGTCGGATCAGGGTCGGACCGGTTATATTAAATAATAAAATTTTATTGATATTAATATTAATAATCACTAATATCAAAATGTAAATGTAAATAAGTATGCATGATTCATTAAACATGAATATTTTAATGTTTCTATAGAAGGAAAAATATAAAATATTAGTTGATTACACGTGAAAATAAATATTATTTTACAATCCACAGGCTAAAATACAAATATTAAGAGCAATAACAATTAAATATTAAACATATGCAAGTATAATAGCATTTAAAATATTATAGTTTCTTAGTTTCTAAAATTAAGTGAAGTGAAAGTTAGTAATTAGGTTAATTATAACAATATAAAAAAATCACTTTTTAAAAAAAAAGAGAGAATCGGTTCAACCTCCTGGTTTTGGGCGGGTTAAACCTGTCCACAACCTGTTTAATTGCCCCTCCCGGGGCCAACACCTCGCCCGGACCGGATTTGTGGGCTGTTCGTAGTTCAACCGGTTCGGTTTTTTGTTCTCTGGACATAAATACCATCATTACTTTATCTATCAAATTAGTTAAATATGTCCTATATTTAGAAACATGGGTACCTAAAATATAAATATGTGTTTTATGGAGAATACATGTAGGACCTAAAATAAATATGTACCAGAGAGTACCTCCGATCCTAAATATAGGATCTAATTGACTTTAATGAAGATCTTAAAAAAACTAAATAAGTTACTTCCAAATTAATTTTATTCCTCTAAACTAGTTTACTTGACTTATAAGCTAATATATAATCTAATAATATATAAAATATGTTATGATTAAGCGGCTCATTTAGCTTCATTAATTTCTCCAAAAAAAAAGTCAATTAAATCTTATATTTAGAAATTGTGAAAATATTATTTAATAAAATCTGTCATTTTAAGTCATTTTACACATCTAAACTTTTAATCAATCATCCAAATGAGTTTCATTCTTATACAGTGACTTTCCTACAAAATCAAAATTTAAATCACATTATACATTTTGACTTACTCTGACGCAAAATTCAGATTGGATAAAAGGCCATTTCTACCACTACTAATCCCGATACAACCTTACATAACAGTATGTTTATATGGCTAATACCTTTGAATATGAGTGGTATGAATATTTCCCTATAATTGAAAGGTCGTCGGTTCAATCCCACTTATAACTCCAATCCTAATCCTTTAGTACCTACCCCTCTGATAAAAAAAAAGCCATCTGTCAGCTGGACAAACAATCTTCCATCATCTAAAAAATACCTACAAAATCACTCGGAAAAACTCTGATTAACATATTTTGCATTTCAAAATGGTTTAAAGAAAATATCACATGCTAAATCTACTCCATATCAGAAGATTGACAAGACTTCAGATCCCAAAACATAATAACCATATATTCAGGGACAACGAGCTTTTCATTGAATCAATAAATTGAAAGTGCAAAGACAAATTAAAACAACAAATGCCTGCACTGTAACTCGTGGTCTAGGTTCTTCCTTGGTAGTAGGCACAGAATATATATAATTCATCAAAAGGAAGTTATTAATCTCAGCCAGATAGGGTCAAGCGACTTCTGAGAATGAATAACACCATTCTAGAATCTCATTCTGACATTCTATGCATAACCAGCAGATGAATTCGAAGATTGTAATAAAACCCAAGACAGCAACTAAACTTATGACCTTTTCGTGTTCAATGCTTCCCTCGTTGATTTAGACAAAAATTCCCTGCGTCACACGAACATTTCAGTTTATATAGCATCTGAAATCCCCAGTTGAACCATTCAACTATACACATGCAGAGCAATGTCCATATTATACCTCTTATGCACACAATCTATCTGAGAAAAAATGAATGTATTACATGTATAATTAAGCTCTGTCTAATATAGAAATATTATAACACATTTTGATGCAAAGGGTCATGCTACATTATTTACTCTTGCATTGACAGCAAATAATGAAAATTAGAACAGAAATGTGTACGCACCAAAAAATACAAACATCATGAACAGATTGGGAAGATAACCTGATAATTATTAAGGGTGCAACGGAGAGAGAAACTGAACATAGAAATAGTCAAAATGCCAAATTAAGGATATCTTTAAGCTACTCTCCCTCTAGTTATTTCAGATTGGGCCATTTTAATGTCTAGACTTGGTAAATGACATGACACATTAACATAGATTGCAAAATGTACTAAATTCTCCCCTTCTATCATACAAACTTCACTTTATTATTTATAACATTTTGTGAATAAAGTCAGAGTGTGTATGAACAATTCCCCCTTCTCAATTGAGTCTGATTACGGCATCCAATGGAGTTCATCTCTGAACCAATCAAATCTTTCTTACCAGCAAAAAATAATCATGTAATTAAGAAATACTAATATCCACATTCACTAAAGATGCTTAAAAATGTACACAGTAACAATAATAGGACATGACTACATCCCATTCCCTTTTACTTGTGACTGAATCTTTCATCATTGTCATGTTACCCAAAAAAAAAGCAAGACTATGAAAAGACTTCCAAGCTGATACATCACTTCAAGACAAAGTGAATAACTAACAAAACCTAATTAACCAACTTATAACGATGCAAACAGGAATGCACATAAATCAGTCAATTCACTTGCCCATAAAATGTTAGCTTGAGCGACCATATGAATGTATCTCAGTAATTCAGTGCTGAAGTGTAGCTTGGCAATCAGCATACACGCATAAAAGTCATATTTTATTTCAAAGACACATGGAAAGGAGCATGTACACAGAGAGAGAGAGAGAGAGAGAGAGAGAGAGAGAGAGAGAGAGAGAGAGAGAGAGTTACCACATATGATGCTATCATGCTTCTAACAATAATTTGCACGTTTTCTTATTGTGGCCAAGTCCTTTGCAATTACTGCATTGCAGCTGACGTTTAATTACGTCTGCTGATTCTGCCTGCTTCATCTTTGGCCGACCTGGAGGTCGCTTAGTTGGCGGAGGGGTTACAGTTACTATTACGTCTGAATCACAGGCTGGTCTGTCTGCACTTGGTACAGGGTGAATAGATTCTGAATATGTTAATCGGTAATTCTCAACAGAGAAGTATCTGGAACAATAATCATATGGATTTCTACCAATGCACTCAATGACAGCGATGGCATGACAGCAAGGCAACCCAGAAAGTTGCCATCTCTTGCAACAACAATCCCAATGGTCAACATCAACAATCTCTACAGATTCTCCACGGACCTCAAATGAACTACCCTGTAAGAGCAACACCTGAAATGACCGAGCAACTGAAGATTCATTTTGAAGCATTTCCTCCTTGGATGGGGTCAATTTTGTCATCCATTGATTGGACTCAACACGTTGCGTATAAATTGCTTCCATCATCTTTCCTCGTAATACATCGATCATTTGAGTAATTGGCAATTCATGTGCCTCTGACACCCAACTGTAGAATTGATGTCCAAAATTAGATGTCAGATGGTTATACCTAGCTCCAGCAAAAAATGCATTTGCCCAGTTCTCAGGTTGACTTTGCATGACCCAGTCATAGGCTTCAGGAGAAATACCTTTAATGTTCTCAATGCTGTGGTCAAAAGCCTCCATTTTGGGTGCATAAGCAGCAGCATAAAGATCATTAACCATGAAGCGTCTTGCCTCATGTGAGAACTGACCTTTCAAGTCCTTGTTCAGTTTTTCAGCCAGGTGACGTAAACAATAACTGTGGTAGCATTTTTCAAATATCTCAGCCAGTGATCTTTTTAAGCCTTTCTCATAATCTGCAATAAATGTTATTTGCACAGATGTTGATAGCGCCGATTTCAGCTCCAGCAGAAACCAATACCAGTTGTCTTCAGTCTCAGCATCTACAACAGCAAAGGCTACAGGAAAGATGCCATCATTCCCATCTGCAGCTGTTGCAGTTAATAAATCCCCTTGGTACTTCGAGTTTAAAGGAGTACTATCAAGAAAAAGGAGAGGACGGCAACCTTGCTGGAAGCCAGATATTGAGGCATGAAATGATACGAAAAGGCGATGAAAGCTTGAGTCCTCTTTAGTTGTAAATGTTGCAAAACTCCCAGGATTAGTCTCTTTTATCTTCTCACAGAAAAATGGAAGCTGAGTATATGCCTCTTTATACGAGCCTTGTAGCTGCTCTCTAGCAATCTCTTTCGCACGCCATGCTTGAGAATAATTTAATTGAATCCCATATTCACGCTTTATGTCATCTGCAATATCCTTGGGCTTATAGTTAGGGGATATCTTTAATTTCTCTTTTATGATACTTCCCACCCAACCCCTAGTTGCCCGATACCCAGCTTTTAGAGAAGCCCCCTCACAAGTATGTTTTGTGTTCATTTTCTTAATGCAAATCAATTGGGTGGTGGTCAGCCTTGATGCATAGATCCTCCAAGGGCAACCCTGAGATTTACATTTCACAGTGACCCGGTGACTGTCATTTTTTTTATATCTGTAAGCAAACCCATGGGCAATAGAGTATTTATGCAATGCTTCTCGAAATTCACTAAAACTATTAAACCTTTGATCCACACCAGTAATGGTATTTTCCCACTGCTGAGCAGCTTTTTGATGCTTGTCATCCAAGGCATAGGATGGTACACAAGATATAGGAACTCCGTCATTCACATCCACCTCAAATTGTTCAATGTCATGGACAGTATCAACCGGAACATCAACAGGGGCAGCAGCAGGAAGAGCTTCTGTCAGCGTAGTCCTGCTTGACCTGCACTGACAAGTATTCTATAAGATTTTTTTTTTTAAACAACAAAAAAGTGGAACAGATATGACTCCAGAATACCTATGGCCTTTCATCTAGTAAAATCAAGAAAATGTCTTCCAATGAATTACAAACAAGAATCTTTGACCTCATAAACCTAGACAAGATTTCTGTAACATGGACTAAATAGATCTACAGAATTATTTATGACAGGTGGAAACAAAAGGAGAGATGGACAGCCAAGAATTGTGAATGACTACCTACTACCAAACATATTAGATGTATTTCGAGCTGCTGCTTCCTCTGATACGATGAACACATCAACTGAGACAGAATCACCCAGGAAATTGATCATGCGCTGCAAATCCTTGTCTTTTGATACAGTAATTAGAGTTTTCTTGTTGCCTGGAAGGAAGTACTTGATGATCATTGTATCTACATTAAAATTGAACGTTTCTGCCACTTCAGACTTGAAATCACTCAATTGCGTCTGCGAGTCAATGTCTATTGCATAGGCCTCACCCCCATTGTATGACAACGACCCATCCTTATTCGTCACAAACTCACCTCCTGATTGACATATAGCTATAACTTTCTTGGTATCCATGGCCTAATTACAAAAAAAAAAAAAGAGAACGCCACTAGTAAGACAAACGTATTTCCCAACGCTTAATTTCATAGGCAAAAAACCCTGAAGAAGCCTACGCTCAATAACAACAAATACCCGCAGGGAAACAAAAAGGACCTACATTCACTGCTCTGAATCCCCAATTCTTACACACTATCACAGTATAGAAAAGAAACTATCTTTAACATGTCATAAAGCATATAATGATTGATAACACAATTCCATAATAATAAAAAATCAACCCCCCTTTATACCAAAACAAGAACGAATTAAAAAAATATATTCCCCCTGATAAAAACCCAAAACGAAAATTTCCCACCAACGTAAGTATAATCATTACCAAGCATGAAACTAACCCTAATCAAATGAAGAGCAAAGGAAGAAAACGAAGATGCTTACGGAAAGCCAGACTGAAGCAAAGCCCTTAAACGATCCTTAGACACTAAAGTCGGAGACTTTTTCTTCTCTACCTGCTGGCCGAACCAATCGGAGAGAGCGTGAGGCGTTAGCGCATGACCATATCGGAAAGAAGGGGCGGATTGAAACTGCACCTATCCTTCTTACGACGTCGTAGTATACGCATCACCTGGCTATGATTTGGAGCCGTTGATTTGTCCTACTTGTGTTTTGAGCTTGACTTTTGACGGTCTTAGATCCATTTCCATGTTGACTTAGCTGGCAGTTCCGCATTGAGTTAGTCAAAGTCACGTGTTTCTCACTATTCTCACCCCATGGAGGCACTAGTTTGTCTCTCTTTTTATTTTAAAATCTCATGTGAGTTGGGTCAAGCTCATTAGGATTAGTAATTTAAACCGGACCAACAATGGAACCGGTCTGAACAGGCCACTAAATTGAGGATCCAGCGACCTTGGGACAAACCTGGTCAATCCGGGTAACCTGGTGGCTGATGCTGGATCTTGTTTGGCTTTTTAAAACCATTTTAAACTTGTTTTTATGGATATGAATTGTATGAAGTAATACCTATTAAAGTTAATGATAATTTTGGTGTTAATAACTACTCCCTCCGATCCTAAATATAAAACCTATTTGGGGAGGTGAATTTGTTCCTAAATATAATAGTACCTCTTTATATTTTTTCTCACAATTTCCCTAAATTATCTCTATTAATACTCCTCAATAATGACCAAACAAGATATGGGGGTAGAAATAAAGGAAAGTGATTAGGGTGTTTTGGTAATATCATGTGATTTTAACTAACATCCTTAGTCTAATCAAATTAAGTAAATAGGTCTTGTACTTAGGAACAGAGGGAGTATTCATTTATTGACTAAATGATTGTATACATGAATATTTTATTATCATTTATCTATTTTGATATTTTACTATGAAGAATCAACAATTACCTATTATGGTGTCATTGAACGGTTGATTGTTAGTATAATGTCAATATGTCAAAGAAATTGTAAAGAATTTTGAATAAATTCATAATTATTTTGTTAGTAATTCAAGGTAGAATTTCAGTCTGGCCTCCGAAATAACTTTGAGCTAACCTATTGACCATTGATCCACTATTTTGACCAGTTCAGTGGCAGGTCTAGGTTTGATAACCTTGGTTAGGACAAGCCTGCATCAAAAATCGTTTACAGAGATAGTCACAACTTATAAATTACCCTTTAATAAGGTCCACATATGTGTTGAAATTGAATTCACAATCTGTTGAAATTGGATTCGCAATCTTATCTTATGGTAATGAGTAAACCCTTTTAGCAAGCGGTTGAACCTTTATTGATGCATAGTTAATTTAACTCATTTAGCCCAAATACTTACCCTCCTACTTCATAATTTTGCTTTATGATTTGCTGGAATGTAATTTGTTGGTGTTATTCTTATGGTCTGGCAAAAAGTGTTTTTTCTTTTGGAGTATGGAGTTTGGACACAGATTTGCTCGAGTTTTTTCCTTCTTTTTTGATAAATCAGACATGAACACTTATATAGTGCATGAAGTTGAAACTGAGTTGCCAAATGAATTGTGTGAAACTAATGCAATACAACTGGGACTGGGTTGTTTATCACTGTTTTAATAGCTCACTTCATTTTTAATATTGTTTTAGAAATTTTATAAGGATTATACGACATAAAATTAAGGATTGGCAGGAATAAAACTCATTTGAACACAATAGAAGGTACAACTTTCATTAACAACAACCCACGCATGTTCAGTCAACCTGATACACATTTTATGGCTCTTTCATTGCTTTCTTTTTTTTACGCCCCAGCCAGTGACACCGCTAATTCAAGGCAAGGGACTCTTGTGATTGTTGTCGGTGTCCTTATAAATATGATATCAATTCTTAAAAGAAATACATAAGATATCATCATCATCATCATCATCATCATGACAGCATCATCAAACGGTTACAATAACCATCTGCTTCTTTCGTCAATGGCAGAATTTTATTCCTTCTATTTACCTTTCTCTTTGATTGCACTCTCATGAAGACGGCTCATTAAAATGAGAGCAATAGTTTGAGTAGGAATCATGAGCGAGGTTCTGCAGAAGGGGAAAAAAACAATGAACAATAAACCAGATCAAACCCCAGATGATAATAAACCTTATGTGTTGTAATTTTGGATGGCTCTAAGGTTGATGATCCCAAATACCTGTTCTTGGGAGCGGAAATACATGAATGGTGTGTAATTTAGAAAGTTTGACACCCTTGATGTGTATATATCAGCATACCTGAGATTAGAATAAACAAAGTTAAACAGCTCTCAGTTCTCAATAAGAGCAAAAAGTATTCCAGAATCCAGACTTTTGTCAACGCCATTTACATAACGATGTAGCAAAGAGGGATTAAGGGGCATCTTTGGAAAGAACTTACTTCTCAATTTGTCTCATCAAATGGCTTTTATCCCACAGACCGGCTCTTGATAGGAAACCCCACCTAAATAATATACACAGATACAGAAAACGCAAAAAATTAATTCGAGGACTGACTATCTACTTCAAATGTTAATAGCCAGAAGCAACCAAAAAAGGAAAGAAAAGTGTTTGACATAGTCATGAATTAAGATCCTTCATCTATGCTTCATAACAATGGAAGAGGCTATTAAAACACAGGATACACCGATTTAGCTCAGTAATCATTCAAACTCTAAACAAAATTTGGTTTACATAGTCAGCCACATGCCTAGAAAAAGTAATTTACTGAAAGTTGAAGGCAATATAGATTTCTGTATCGATCACTAGGTATTCTGAGCTTACCTTTTATTGAAGAGCTCCCCATCTGCCTCCAGCATAGGCGCAATTTTATCATCCAGTCTTTGCATAACAATGAGTAACTTTTGCATGCTTTCAGTGAGGTCCTCATCATCCAAATGAGTTGCAGCAAGTGTCTTCAAGGACAGTAGAAAGAAAAAAATCATGTTGCCATCCTTGAACAATACTTTTATTTTTAACTTGGGCCAGAAGGTTTTAATCAATAGCCTTGCAAACACTTTGTTTTAAGAAAGAACCATACTTAGGTTCGTCGAATGACTGAATTGATAACCCTCCAATTAGACTAGGTTAGACATCAGCCGCAGTGCACAATATTTTGGGTCATTTTCAAGATGACAGATAAAAAGAATTCCAACAAACAAACGAGTTTGCTACCACCGTAAGAACGTAACAGGGTTATTTACAGATACGTAGAGATAAGACCAATGGTTGTTAGATTTAACTTCAGAGTGTTAAAGTGAACTGAATGAGGCAACAGGATAATTGCAGCATCACAGACTAACCACTAAAATGTTAACATAAATTCAAAGGACAATAATTGAAAACCTTCTGCTTTAACTTTCTCAACAACAGAAAATAAAAAACAATGAATTGGTAGTATACACATAGGACTCAACTTACTTGGGCAGGACGTGAATGACTTCGCCTTTGCAGAGCTAGCCGAAGTTGGTTAAAGAGATCCCCTACAATCTCCTTCTGATTTATAAGCTCCACCAGCCTTGTTCTATGACTTTGGCTTTTAATCAGTGCCTTGTACTGCAGTTTTAGCATTTTTTGTAAAGCACAGGCCATAAGGTTATCTCATAGTAGGAAAACAGTAAAGGCACAACAATGAAGTCTGACATATCAGGGACTCATTTTGTAAATATTTCCCATGTCAAGTATTGATCATGCAACAAATGCATATGCACTCTGACATTCAAAAATCAATCATATCATTTTCCCCCAAGTCCAACTACATATACCTGGACTCCACTTTCTTAAATCAAAAAAATTGGAACAAACAAAGACTGATTGCACTAACCTCTTCTTCCAATTCTCGACAAATTAATGCAGTTCTCCAACGTAAATGGACTTTGGATTGACTAACATCTGTGTAAATATGATCACCAACATACAATATCTCATCGCCATGGATATTCAATGAATTTTCAACCATCTGTGCACTTCCCCCTGAGTATAAACCTCCTGCAGAAGAAGGTCATGTAAAATGTTTATGAGGAAGTGTATTATGAAGCATGTTAAACAACAAATATATAGCTTTGACCTTTAAGATCAAGGAGCAGAATAATAATTACCCGTTTTTGCCTTAAAGCATGGACGCATAAGACCCTCACCAGTCACCACTTCATACATAGGGTGTGACATTTGAAAGAATTCTGGTTTCCTTGCTGAGACAATTACCTATTTATAAATAAAACCCCATTTATAATGCAAGATCAATGTCAAAATGCATAAGTTTGCTGATTTGAGGCAAGATAACACATGGGATGTTGGCTATTTTCATTCCTCCATTACAAATGTTTTTTTTTTTGGAAAAAAAATCTCGTTTAAGTCTCTCTATAAATAAAGAACTTACAATGTCAAATAGGTCTCGCCAACCCATATCATTGGGAAGGAATCTATTGAAGGAATGTCGCATCATTTTGTCTGAATAAAGATAATCGGAGTTGGTTATGAGCAGAAGCTTTTTACCAGCCTGTTTCAAGAAGATACCTAAGTAAGAAGTCAAAGAATATGTCGTGATATTTCAGAAAACAAATAACATGTCATACCTCCTTCTGATCCAATAATGCCAAAGGTAATTCTGGATCAGGCTCTACGAACTGTTCAGGCTTAGACATAATTTCACTCTACACAAAAAGCCATAATCAGTTGGTATCAATACACTGGAACGTTAAAAATTAAACTAGATTCCGACAACATGAACTTCACCTTGAGACGACCTTCAACATGTGCCCTGAACAGAGCTTTCCCAACAGCCTGAAAGCCATGCCAAAATTAAAGAAAAGAACATTTATAAGCAAATTCACTGTAAACAAAAATATTAGCAACCTTTTTATTACCTTGAATAGACCTTTATAATCAAGTGGACCAAGATCAGGTGAAATAACCCCATCATCCAGTCTGTCAACCATCTGAAAAGGAGCATATGTTATCAACAAAGATTAATTCCAATCAGGCACAGCTGCTCTTCGTCAAAAAGTAAACAACCTTACAAGTTGGGTGAAAAACAAAGATGCTAACCCTAAGAACAAAGCAGAATCAGAGAGAAGCAATTTAGCTTTGGGGAGATTCATTTAAACTCCAACTCTAACTTAATCATTTTGCCTCTAGCAAAAATAAAACTCTTTGGAGAACTATACCAAAATGACACCTACTAAATCAATGAGGAGACTGGCTGCTTTCATGACTTCCAGTTTACCCTGTCAGGGGCTCGTAAAACATGGCCAGCAATCCTCAAACGTGAAGATATCAATACAACTCATTTCACATTGCTCTCATCAAAAGATGCCGTGAAAGCTAAGATCTAACCCCAAATACTAAATAAACATCAAAGCAGAATATATTAGTCACAAAGTTTAGTCTTTGACAACAGTAGTTCCTCGATACCTGCAGGTAGGCCACAGCTTCAGACACAGAGAAAAATGTATTGAGAAACTCCCATCGACTGTTCTTCAGGTCCACCAGTTCCCTCCCATACATCTCACTGCCATGCATATAAAATTAAGAAGCAATACAACAAGTTATTACTCCAGTTTGAAATGAAGTGTATCCTTTTAGTTATCAAAACACTAGCAACAAAAGGGGCTCTAATACAAAACAGTCTTGAGCAACAACTGCAAATAATCAATGTGCAAGTGTATAATGATGCACAAATCCAGGCCTATTTCAGAAATAAAACACTGTTTTCGGCAGGAACCCAATAAATGTTACCTTGGCACATTCCTGTGGCAGTTGAAAATACGACAATGACGTATTAACATTCACTATTTATGAATAGCTAATGCATAACAACATGCAATAAAATCTAGAATGCGCTCTAATAGATGTTGCCTGAATCAATGTATTATATAAAACAGGCTTCAAAGTGTGTTGATATAACGAGTTGGCAAGAAGTATTCCAACAGTTTTTTGCACAATCAAAATAGAAAGCCCAATGCATACCTCAAGGCTCTATTAGATAACATTCTGGTCCCGTGCATAGCTCTCTTAATGTAACCAAATCGATCAGCCTTAACCAGGTTACCGTTATCCTTATCTATGACAAGACCTCTAATCACCTGAGCAATTGATTATGCATGACTCTCTTAGAAAGACAAGAGGTAATACTAATTCAATCAAATCGCAAAATTTCTTAAATGCCATAAGCTTGCGAGGGAAAACATGTTACCAGGTCTGGATCAAACGCAAGTCCTCCAACAGGGAAACCCATATTCTTAAGGTTTTCCAAACAGTAGTCATAAGCCCGTCCTTCCCAAGCCTGTAAAATATATTCATATCAGAAAAGTCCACCGATCTAAATAGCGAGAAAAGCCTACAGTTCCTGGCCAGAGAAAATAATAAAATATCCTCTTTTAAACTTATTGTAGACTCTGAAATCCAATGCTGAAAATTTAAATATACAAGAATAAGGAATTTCAGCAGAGAAGGGGCTAAAGAACTACAAACCTTAGCTGCTGATGCTTTATAATTTGTAAAATCAATTGTAAAAGTCTAACAGAACATATGTAAACATAAACAAAACTATTTTAATGGTTCATCAGCATTGGCATGCCACAATTACAAAGATCTTATAACTTCAAAAAACTTATAGTTTCAAAGAACTTATAGTTCTTTGTTTATAAATATATGGAATACACAAATAAAACATATTTACACATTAGCAGCTAAGATTTTGATATTTTACACTAGTTATTTAATTCAAAACTGAGCTTTATATTTACCATGACATTATAATGCATCAAGGTGTAGTCCATATCATATCCAATGGCACTAATTGACCGTAGATTCAACGTGCGGCTACAAAATATTCCACGTGGTGAATTTCTAGATGACCAAGGGCTCTGCAGGAAGACATGACACCTTGTTATTGATATTCACGTAGTCAAGAAAAAAACTAATTAGTGAAAAACCAAAGCAAAGGAAAGAAAAGACAACAAGAAAACAAAAACAACAGCAACGACAACAATAACAAGGCCTTATTCCATTAGATGGTGTTGACTACTTGGATCGCACAACAAAATACCAAGAAAAGAAGTTAAGTTCTAGAAAAAGACTGGTTGAAGGAAATGACTAGTAGCAGAGAAAATGTACAAATAACTAGACTAAAGCATCATAATACACAAACAAAAAGAAAATCTGAAAAACTTGCTCTTGAATGCAATTTCCCTAATGCAATTTCCCTAATCCAGTGTATAAAGTAAAGTTCATAGCTCACATAATCAGGTGTTTGCAAGTGCAAGGAAGGTTGATATCGATGTGGTGTGCTCACAAACAAGGTCGATTGCCATGACAAAATATAATAGTACTAATCTGTTATAAAATTTAACGAAAAGCACATAAATGTTGATATACACGGATTTCACTTCAACATTCTTCACTCTCATTTTAACACCCATTCAAGCACATATACAAGTAATCTCCTGCGTCTTTGTTTGGGGGCTGGAAGAAAGATACTGATGACAATGCAGATAGGCATATAGTGAGAAACTGACAAACATTTTCATGACACATCCATCAATCAATGGCCTAGATAACAGAGAAGCAGACGACTGATTATACCGAGCCCAAATAAATAATTAGAAAAGAAGCAAGTTAGCAAATAAAGAACGCTTGTCACACCGGAATACCCAAGCTTCTCAGCAATCCTTCGGCTTCATTAGCCTCTGTTCTGGCAACTTCCTCAATTGGACCTTCCAATGTGGAATGGCCATCAATTCCTACGTGAGATGCATCGCAAAGACATTCAATAAAATCATACTCATTCTGGCTAGTACCGTTGGCATTGAGTATATAAAGAAATAAGGAGGAATAGCATGACACTTTTAAGAAGGTAAAATACGCAATTATGTATTTGTAAGAGAGGACATAAAATGTGTCCATCACACCACAGCGGAATAAGAAGAACGTGTAATTTTACTAGTGTTCAAAAGGCTATAAATTGAATACGAGAAGACTTATGAGCAATGTTATACAAGTGAAATCTCAAAAAGAAACACACTTCAATCAAAGTTTTCAAAGACCAACAAACCCAAAAGCTTAAAAAAGGTGCAAGAACCAAAATGACAAATCACAAAATGAAATTGAACAGCAAAATGGCGGGAGACAAACAAAGCAGGATGAAAGTAAAGTTTGAGTGGATGATACCAAAAGCCTCAAGATGCTCAAATTTGACATTCAAATCCCCTTTAGTACTCTCTCCAAGATAGTCCACGTCATGCTTATGCGACGGCGTCACCGAGAAAACATCACCGCCGACTGACTTAGAATCCAAAGTGCAGCGACAACCAGAGAAAGTCCTACCAGATTTCATTCTTTTACTGAAAACAAAACTGGGTCCGATAAAAGCTTCCTTTTTTATGACACAGTTGGAAGCAGAAGCAGCCATTGTTGAAGATGTCTCTTTGCTCACAAAGAAACGACCCAAAACCTCCGTCGAGTACATATCTACTATCACTGATGGTGGTGGTGACGACAGTGGCAGTGGCAGTGGCAGTGGAAGGTTACAAGTGGATTGCAAATGAAATTAGCTAAAGAAGGAATATTTTTTTGTGGGGGAAGACTTGAAAGTTGAAAGTGAAGGACACTTTTGAGTTTTGATATGTGGATAGAAAATCTATACTATTGAACTGGCATCCCGATTAATATCTTCTAATCTGAGTTGATTTTGTCGTATTGGGGTGAAAAATCTTGGATAACTAAAGCCACAATTTTTAATCCTTGATAAAAGAAAGATCAAACCTAGGGCTTCGTTCAGATGTTCATATACTTGGGTATGATATACGTACGGGGATTAACTTCATGAATTTCTTTATCGTCCCAAACTGGAATTTTGGTTTCTGGTATAGACTACTCTGTTATTGGAATTAATTCTCCATTGTTGGATAAGAGATTGGAAAAGGAATCGATCCTACTTTCTTCATCTTTCCCATTATCTTTTTTCTTTTTGATTTTGATGAGTAGAGGGAAGATCAAAATTTGAGGATGTAGATCTCCTTGATCATTCATACCTTTGCCGTATTTAGCACTCTAATGTGTCTATCATTGTTTGGTTCTTGTTGGGATTCTCCCTTTTCTGTCGTGCCAAAACAATCACTTGGTCAACTCCATAAAGTACTAATCTTCAGGAGTACAGTAATATTTAGGAAAAATATTCCTTGTGGAAAAAAAAAAAATTCAGAAACCAGAAAGCGAAGGCACTCCAAATGATCTGCACGCATCAACAAGGATCCTTTTTTTTTTTATCTATATATATATAAATATCCCAAGTAGAAAATTTATTGTATAAATGTATAAGGAATTTGTCACGTCTGTATGGGGGTGCAAGTGCAACTTATATGAAATCTGTCTAAGTTGTTGATATATGATGCAACTTTTTTTTTTTTTTTTGGATAAAAGGACAGTTTATATTTCACAATCAATAACCATTATACAATATAGTTCATCACGCAAGGCCCACTTAAAAGCATTATAATATACACCAAGAGAAATGCATAAATGGGCCTATGTCCTCGGCTTCCAAAATAAAAACTAATAACTAGTATAATAGCTTTAGTCTTCAAGAGAGGCCTCATTAGCGAGAAACCACCAAGTGACAACCCATAGGTCATCACCTTCTTCAACACGAGCAAAGAATAGGGGTGATTTAAGACAGAGGCATCATCTGGAAGAGAAGGAACAGGTACGCCGTAAGAATGCTTTAAACAATGTTGAAAGCTGATGACGTATACACCAGTAGTGTTTGAGTGAAAATAAGCTTCCAACAATGGATATATGATGAAGTACATAGAGAGATAACACAATGGAACGCCCAAGATACCTGCAAAAGAAAGACTAATACATACAGTAGTAAAAACTTAAAACAGAGGGGGATTAAGAACCAAAAATTCATCACAATACTCCCCAAACTGTGATGATTCAGAGAAAGGTGCTTCATGGGATACTAAG
Organism: Mimosa bimucronata; assembly: GCA_037074515.1. Taxonomy (NCBI): domain Eukaryota; kingdom Viridiplantae; phylum Streptophyta; class Magnoliopsida; order Fabales; family Fabaceae; genus Mimosa; species Mimosa bimucronata. The sequence continues at coordinate 36,346,775 of CM073444.1, forward strand.
GTGAGCCTGTGTGGCAGGTGGCTCACCTATGCTAAGAGAAAGTTTAGTTGACACGTGACCATTGTTGGACAGAACAGCATCAAATCCTTCAAATTCCGCTCTAGATCGACGATGCAGAACTTGTCCATTCGATACACCTCACCCATAATGCGATGAACAAGATCCTCATCGTTATCATAGAGGCGCATAGCAAAGAATCTTCAATAGTGAGGGCTATGATCCTCATATAGGACATATTATGACTATTATGAAAAAGCAAAGAGGGTCTACGAACAGCTGGGTATGAAACACGTAATCCTGAGAAATAGGCCATGAGATGAGGACGAAAAGCATGCACTGGAAGTACCATATCATAGCCTGCCTGATGCAACTCCTCCTAACGTGATTCATAAAGTCCCTGTATTCTACATATGGCATAAATATAGCAAAACCATATGTATTGAAGTTCAAACCATTTAGAGCATGGCAACCTGAAAGTTGAATGCTCCAACGCAGTAGGAAGTGTAGCATGAGTGTATATATTATACTCCATTATAAAAGATATGTCTCCAATTACAATTCGTAGGAATTGTTTGCCTTCAGTAAACCATTGATGCAGTTGTCGATAAAAGGAAACCTCAGTAAAGCTTAAAAAAGCACAGGCCTCTTTCATTTTCAGAAAATAGAGCATACGAACATTTAGAGCATAGGTGTGAAGAGATTGAGATAATATGGGAAAGACATCAGAGACATTTATAAACTTGAACTCAAACTTGGAGGATAGGAAATCTATAGGATGTATTCCCAAGAAGTTGAAGACGTGGAAGTGTAATTTCAAGCAATGATCTGCAAACAACGAGGAAAAGAAACTGAAGACATGACATCTCTGTTTAACCTTCCATGTTGCTGGTTTTTCGGATGAATCCTGATAGCATTTCTGAAGAAAATCAAGATATGATCCTTGCCGTAAGATATTAAATGATGAACTTCTGCCACTTAATGACGTGTTAAGGAGCACACTTCACAGAAAATTAAGTTTAAGCTTTTTGGACTGATCTGTCAAGAAATAATTAGTGTCAACAAATGACCTCTTTCTGGAAGGTTTCATAGTAGCTGCCGCAAATTTAAATGGTTGCCAGGTGTCATCATCTTGATAGAAATCAAAGTAAATAACTGAAGTGGATGAGAGTCTTGGTCATTTGGGCTCGTCTGATTGCAGGACTCAACTACTGGATCTTTTTCGACTAGAAAGCGAAACCATCAAACCATCAAAGAGCAACCTGATTGAGTACTAGAATGAGCCCATAATGAAAGACCTGTCATTGTCCTGGCAATATAACTTTTCCCACGAAAATTAATGTGAGTGGACGATGGACCAACAAATGTAGTTTTCACATTTAACACATGATTGGAACAAGCCATAGCACAATGATTTATAGTATGGAACAAGGAACCACATGACCTACAGAGAATTCTTACTTGCTCTAGAAAGAGGGGAAGTTCCACACGTTCTCCAGAAGACAATGTGACCTCATGAGGAATGGAAAGAATAGGCTAGTTTAATGAGATACATACTTTAATTCTGAAACCAGAATTGCTCTTATGGCTCAAAGGATCGAGGCTAATAAAAGAACCAAACCATCGTCCAATAAATTATGTGTAATATTCAACAGGAAGACCAAAAATTGAGATCTAAATATAAGCCTTCTCAATGATTAAGTGATGAACTGAAGTTTTAGGGTACCAACAAGTAAAGATGCATAACATATTCTTCAATCTCCATGAGCCTTGATTTAAAATATAATTCCTATCCCTCTTGTCTTGAAAAAAAATAAGATGATGATGCCCAGAAGACTGAGAAATAGAGACTTTCTTTCTCAAATTCCAATGACCATGAAAGTGAGATTGAAGCATAGAAACATGAACCATATTGCTTGAGATAATCCTCATGAAAAGATAATGATTTTTAAAACAACCATGCATCTTATTTGATGGCTCAGCAAGTTTCATGATAAACAGGACAAAGCAGCACATAATAAGACCAAGATAGAGACAGATAATAAAAACGATAGCAAACCGAAAATCCAGAGGTTGAAGTAAATCTAAAAGCTGGCGATGAAGAAGCATAAAGCGATGATCTATTGAGACTGCAACGATAGAGAGCAAATTCTCTCCCTCTGTGATTTCAGAGCATGCAAGCCTTCATATGATGCAACTTATCTTTGACTGAAATGGTATAAATATGTGTTAATAAGTTATCACTTTGATCTTAATACTTAAAAAGTTGTGATTTGATTTTAATGGTTACATTTAAGTTACATTTGTTTCGATCATGATCATCTGTCTTCGTTAGCTTGTTTGACAATTTTCTTCCAATACTTGGGATATTTAATGTAATGTGAAATTTTAGGGTGAATCCTGTGCACCATGTCATCTGTGGTCTGATCAATAATAAAAAAACACCTAGAACGTATTTTTGATGTGGCACATAAAAGTCTAGATTTTTTGGGAAACAAAAAATAAAGCTTTGATTTTTTTTCCATATAATATAGGGGCACATCATATTTTAAGATTCATTTTCCTTATTTAAATGTCACATTAGATTAAAATATGTTCAATGTATTTTTTATAATTGGTTATATCACAAATGACATGATAAACCGAATTCACGTCAAAATGACTGTAGTGTAATACAAGTGAATTCGACATTGTTAAGCTTATATATACACATTTGTCTAAAATTTTTAAGAACCAAAAATTTAAAGAACATATAAATAACATCGAAGGGAAGCTTAAACACTGTTTGCCCATGAAAACACTAATGTAGACGGCTTATATTTTGATTTGTTTACCAGTATCCGGCGCTATTAGCAATTGACTAATCCAAGTCGCGGGAATGTATGCCTACAATGTGAGGACCTTGCTACCTTTAAGTAATTATCGCGGCTGCATATCCGGGGCTCGAATTCGATATCATTGAATAAGTTAGAACAACTCACAGCTAGTTGATCTAAACGTTAGGTGGTCACCGTGCTTATATTTTAGGGAAAATCACATTGACATCCCACATAAGGCATTTAATCACAACCAGATCCCAAACAATTATCAAATTACATTGAAGTCCTAAGGGACCTGGGTGTAATTAAATGGTTTGTCATTGAGTTGTCAATACCAGCTCTTTGAGTTGTCAATGCACACCAAATAGTTGTCAATTGTTGTCAATCAAAGATGTGCATTGATAACTCAAGAAACTGCTATTGAAAACTATTTCATGTGCATTGACAACTCAAAGAGCTGGTATTGACAACTATTGAGTTGACAACCTATTGACAACTACTGCGTTATGCATTAACAACTCAATGAGCTGATATTAACAACTCAATTTAATTACACCCAGGTCCCTTGAGACTTCAATATAATTTTAATGATTGTTTGGAATCTAGTTGTGATTAAATGCCTTATGTGGAACCTCAGTGTGATTTTCCCTATATTTTAATCTAAGGTTGAGATAAATAGTAGTAAATGGGAAATGAAGACACCCTTTGCACATGATGTGTGTGACGTCATTCCACGTAATTGTCCCAACTCTAGAATTAAAGGACAAGTGAGCTTTGGGCTTGATAAGATAAGATCTTATGCAAAAGCCCAAACAACTAGCCCAGTTATATTAGCCCAAACACTTACTAGCCTAAGGCATTATTCCCTACTTTGCCTAACATGAATGACCCATCGAACAAAAATAAAACAGGTTTCTAATCCCTGATCACTTTCACCCCCACACATATAAAGTATAAACAGATTATTGACAAGGCTGTTTATTTGTTTAATTTGCATTTTTTCCATGTATGTACAAAATTATTGAGACTGGATTTACCAAAAAAAATTCTAACCACATGTGTTTGACAATTTTTTCGTACAAGATGAAAAATTTATTAACTTCGAAATATTATCAACGAATCATTCATAAATGGATCATCAAAAGCAAAAGAAGACCAGTACAATGATGAAGAAAATATGTGGCTCCATGAGAAAGCAAGCATACAAACAAAGGAGCAAGAGAATATTAATTTTCAGAGACAGACCTACAGGAATAACAAAAAACAACTAGTCCTTCTTTTGCCTCATATTATAGAACCACACTCTTCCTGTAATGATACATTATAATATTATCTGACTATTAATAGTATGTCTGGCATATCTTTTGAAGAGTGAAAGCCATGTTTGGGAGCTGAAAACCCATTGACTTTTAAAATGCTGTTTGGATATGTGTTTAAACAAAATAATTTTTTGCTCAAAAATCATATTATAATTGAAATAATTTTTTTCTGACTTTTGGATTTTTTTTTTCATATATACAAGCCTTTTGAAACTAAACTATTCAATATATCATATTACACTAATAAACTTTTACTTAAACTTCAACCTGGAAAAGTCAATTGGTAAAAACTCTTTTTTTTTTTTTTTGGAAAACCTTAATACAATTTTTTTTAATCAACACAAGTTCAAAAACAACATGTCAATTTGGAGGAATTCACCTTTCAAATCATCTGGGTAATGCTCAAGATATCAAAGACAATGACCCTAGTATTATTGAAAAAACAAGAAAATTAAATAGAGTACTTATTAGGGAATAATCTGCTTCAATATGAGAATATCCACAAGTTTGCTTAGATCACTGATTGCACATAACTGCTCCATACGTACCAAGTAACTAATTATAAAATGCTCTTTTGTCTTGTTGCATATCATTCTTGTAGTTATACTTGGAGAATTTCCAGCGTCTATCCTCTTTGAAGATGCTCTTGGCACCCTTTGAAAATGATATTAAATTACTCAAAGCAAATATCCTATTAGTTCAGAAAGGTCAGAAGGATTTTAAAATCTAAATGCTTTTTGAGGATGTGACAGGAAACTTTTTGTCTTTACTCTTTATTAATAGTTCAACTTGAAAGGAAAAAGTCATGCAGATCCCAGATTAATTGAAAGGGTTTCATGTAGAGAGAATAATATATCTTGTGACAGAGAGAGCATGAAAACATAGATTAAATTTATGGGTTGGTTTCCACCAAAAAGTGGGTATCTAGAAGCCAAGTAAAGTAAGCAACAATTATATATCAAGTTTTAGTTTCGGCATATACGTCAAGGAGTTTACTAACTCAGTTTATTGAGCATCCAAATATTGATATATTAATGTTTCTTAAGCATCTAATCATGTTATGTTCTGTTCTTTACTTAATGTCATAACAAACAAAGTAAGTTCTTTGTTTTACTTTTCTGTAGGCTGCAAATTGCTTCATCTACCTCAAGTTCGCAAAAGGTTCATCTCAACTTTTGGTTTTGAATGTGTTCTGATAATTCAGCTGAATTTGAACCTCTTTATCCGGTTACCACCACACTTATGTCACTTCCACTCTAATAAAGGTTAAAGATATATTTATATCAACTGATTGTCATCTTATGTGTTTTCTTGCTTGCTATGTATTGGTGCAATCAAACAAATCATGCAAGAGAGAGTGAGACAAGATTCCAACTCCTTTTGTTTATACACTGTTTTATAGAAAGACTGAACCACTGAGACCTTCTCCATCTTCACAAGCCTCAAGTGAATCCCAAAATAAACTGAAAATTCCATGATCAAGTTTTTTCTACACTGTTTGTTGCTGACTTTAACCAATGGTATTTTTTTTTCCTGCAGCTGCTTTCAGTTTGAAGGCGGGCCTTGGCGCAACTGGTGGGTGCGCTGGCTTTCCCGCCCCCAGGTCCAAGGTTCGAGCCCTGGAAACGGCCTCTTGGTAAAATGCTAAGGTAAGGCCGCGTACATATAGGGTCTCCTTCCCCTGAGCCCACATAGTGGGAGCCACTTCGGCACTGGGTCCGCAGCTGCTTTCAGTTTATAAGCACTCGTGGAGGCGTTTGAAGCAACTGAAGTCTTTTCTGTGGGAAAATGACAAGAGAGACAATTTTAGGTGAAAGTCCTGAAAAAGTTGAAAGAAAGCCAGACAAGCATGAGGATTCAAAGAGGATGAAGGAAAAAGATGAAACCACCACCAACACTGTACCTTTTTACAAGCTTTTCTCATTTGCAGATTCTTTGGATTATCTGTTGATGCTTGTGGGGACAGTTGGTGCTGTTGCAAATGGAATAGCTATGCCCTTAATGACTATACTTATTGGAAATGTAATTGATGCTTTTGGAAGATCCGCAGACACCAAAGTAATTGTTCATGAAGTTTCCAAGGTACAACTTCCTCAGTAACCCCTTTTATTCATTATTAATCTGTGACATAACCAAAAGAGTTAGTTATGGATGTACAAAATGCCATCCATGGGATCTGTATCTTTGAAGTGAATTTGTAGACTTAGAAGCTTTAAAGCCTAGTCACATAAAAAAATCCCCAATAAGTGGGAGGTCGTAAATTTGATCCTACTTGTAACCTCAAGCCTCTAGCATCTGCCCTTTAATTCAAAGAAAAAACTACTCTCATCTCACAATGATGACTCGTGTGATCAGGTGTCTCTGAAGTTCGTATACTTGGCAGTTGGTACCTTTTTTGTGTCATTTCTTCGTAAGTACATCAGATTCTGTTCATAATGCTCAGAACATTCACTATTAACTTCTAACTGTTTTTGACACCTATGAACACTATTGTTTGGTATATGTTAGAGGTGACTTGCTGGATGGTCACTGGAGAAAGACAGGCTGCAAGAATAAGAGGTTTATACCTGAAGACAATTTTGAGACAGGACATCAGTTTCTTTGATAAGGAAACTAACACTGGCGAGGTTGTAGGAAGGATGTCAGGTGATACTGTTCTTATTCAAGATGCCATGGGAGAGAAGGTATTTATAAACTAACATAAAAGTATATCAAATAATCATCACTTTTCTTCTAACCATTACAAAAATAATGTTAAAATATAAAATTTTTCACAGGTAGGACAGTTCATACAGTGTGTGGCAACATTTTTTGGAGGTTTTATCGTAGCATTCATTGAGGGATGGCTTCTAACTCTTGTCATGGTATCTTCTATTCCTGCTATTGTCTTTTCTGGTGCTATGATGAGCATTGTTCTTGCCAAAGCGACAAACCGTGGACAAAAAGCTTATTCTGCTGCTGCAAGTATAGTCGACCAGACAATAAGTTCCATCAGAACTGTATGTGTATTTGCAGAAAGAAACTCTTCTGATTTTCCTTTGAGTTAATTGGTCTAAAATACCTGTTTGAAAATTTTATTAATCATATGGACCAGAATTCGAGTATTGGTGCTTTCTCTACATAAAATCCTTCAGAGTATAAGTATTTTCTAATCATATGGACCAGAATTCGAGTATTGGTGCTTTCTCTACATAAAATCCTTCAGAGTATAAGTATTTTCTATGTACGAAAACATATTAGGTCATCATGTCCAATAATATTTTCAAATAGGTACTTTTAACCAATTTCCCGTGTTCCTTTCTGTAACAACATAACACAAAAAATGATATCCTTCCTCCAATGCAGGTTGCATCATTCACAGGGGAGAAGGAAGCTATAGCTAAATATGATCAGTTCTTGATTAAAGCGTACAGGACTAGTGTGCAAGAGGGACTGGCTTCTGGTTTGGGTTTTGGTTCAACTTTTCTTCTGTTTTTCTTAGCTTATGGTTTGGCAGTTTGGTATGGTGGGAAAATGGTACTGGAGAAAGGATATACAGGAGGGAAGATCATCAATGTAATTTTTGCAGTTATGACAGGCTCCTTGTAAGTTGCGTTTCTCTTTAATACTCCACTTTCTGTCTGCTGCTCCACAAGATGAAATACACACTAGTCAAAAGATCAAAATAAATACATTTGAGGTGAAAGATAAAGAATATGTGGACATTTTTGTTGTTCTCACCTGACTATATATTGCCAGGTCTCTGGGGCAGGCATCTCCAAGCATGAGTGCTTTTGCTGCAGGACAAGCTGCAGCCTCTAAGATGTTTGAAACAATAAAAAGGAAGTCAGACATCGATGCTTATGACACGACTGGCAAGAAGCTAAATGATATGCGTGGGGATATAGAACTGAGGGAAGTTTGCTTTAGTTATCCTGCAAGACCGGATGAACTCATATTCAATGGATTTTCTCTCTCAATACCAAGTGGAACTAGAACAGCTTTGGTAGGGCAAAGTGGGAGTGGAAAATCAACAGTTATTAGTCTGATAGAAAGATTTTATGATCCACAAGCTGGTGAAGTCCTCATTGATGGTATCAATATCAAAGAATTGCAGCTAAAATGGATCAGACAGAAAATAGGCCTTGTCAGTCAGGAACCAGTTTTGTTTACTTGTAGCATTAAAGAGAACATTGCCTATGGTAAGGATGGTGCAACGGATGAAGAAATCAGAGCTGCAGCAGAGCTTGCTCATGCTGCAAAATTCATAGATAAACTTCCTCAGGTAAAATCAGAAACTTTCATTCATACTTTGAAATTGCATTTTTTGACATAGTTTTCTTCAAATCTTTGAAGACCAAGTACAATATTGCTTACAAATATTTATTTGGATTCAGGGGTTAGGCACAATGGTTGGTGAACATGGAACTCAGCTGTCTGGAGGTCAAAGGCAGAGGATAGCCATAGCAAGAGCAATATTGAAAGACCCAAGAATTCTTCTTCTTGATGAAGCTACAAGTGCACTTGATGCTCAATCTGAGAGAATTGTACAGGAGGCACTGGATAGAATAATGATAAACAGAACCACTGTAATTGTAGCACATCGCTTGAGTACTGTAAGGAATGCTGATATTATTGCCGTTATCCAGCAAGGAAAAATAGTAGAAAAAGGTAAACAGTTTTTCTTATTGTCATATTGTTCTACTTCTTGCACAGAAATGGCATTGATTCTGATTTATTTCTCTCTAAACTCTCCTCCAGTTGCTGCAAAGTTCTTTCCAACATAATCACAATTGATAGAAGGTCCTTTAAAACCAAGTGCAATATTGTTTCTTTTAATTGATCAGGTTCACATGCTGAGCTCACTATGGACCCTGATGGATCCTATAGCCAACTTATTAGATTGCAGGAAACAAAGGAGTCAGCGAATATGAATGCGAATGAGACAGATAAGCCTGAAAGCATAATGAATTCTGGAAGGCTATCAAGCCACCGACTTTCTTCCTTAAAATCTGTAAGTAGAGAGTCATCTGGACTTGGAAGAAGCAGTCATCGTTCATTCTCAATGCCAAATGGTGCGGAACCTGAAGCTCCTTGTTCAACAGATTCACCAACACCTCCAGAAGTGCCACTTCACCGCCTGGCTTATCTAAACAAACCTGAGATTCCAGTTTTGCTTATAGGGACTGTATTTGCTGTTGCAAATGCAGCAATATTCCCAGCTTTTGGATTACTGATCTCCAAAATGATAAACACTTTCTATGAACCTGCAGATAAACTCGATAAAGATTCAAAGTTTTGGGCTTTGATATTTGTTGCCCTTGGTGTGGCATCCTTCGTAGTAATTCCAGCAAAGTTCTACTTTTTCGCTGTTGCTGGTGGTAAGTTGATAAGAAGGATCCGGTTAATGTGCTTTGAGAAAATAATCCATATGGAAGTAAGTTGGTTTGATGAAGCTGAGCATTCAAGTGGAGTACTTGGAGCCAGGCTATCTACAGATGCAGCTTCTGTCCGAGCTTTGGTTGGAGATGCATTTGTTTTGCTGGTTCAAAATATTGCTACTGCAATTATTGGCTCGGTCATTGCTTTGGAGGCATGCTGGCAGCTTGCTCTTATAATTCTTGTTATGCTACCCTTATTGGTACTCAATGGATACGCACAGTTCAAGTTCATAGAAGGTTTCAGCGCAGATGCCAAGGTTTGTTTCTTTAAATTTTCAACTTGGGGGTGGGGGTATTTTGTGATGTTATACAGATAGGAAATGGAAGCACCACTTTAAAAGCAAGCACAGATCAATGGTTTTATGGACATGATAACAACACATCTTTGATTTATCTCTTTATTATCAATACTGATGCCAATGCCAATATATTTAAAGCAAAGGAGATACCTTATAGCTTATGAGTTTTTGTACCTGAGAGTTCTATATTGATATGGGCTTGGTAGTATGGGATACCGATTCCCACATTAGGTAGAATGTGATGCTCAATGGGGTATGTAAATGGGTTGGTTCTCCCGCCTCAATAGTTAACTTATGTGTGAAATGTTATCATAACCATGTGTATTTGATTGCCTGGACTGATATGCATTATGCTTTTAACAGAAATTGTACGAGGAAGCAAGTCAAGTGGCTAATGATGCAGTAGGGAGTATAAGAACAGTTGTTTCTTTTTGTGCCGAAGAGAAGGTGATGGAATTATACCATAGAAGATGTGAGAAGCCAATTAAAACAGGCATAAGGAGAGGGATAATAAGTGGAACTGGATATGGTTTATCATTCTTCTTGCTGTTTTCTGTCTATGCATGTAGTTTCTATGCTGGAGCTCGACTAGTACAAGATGGGAAATCATCATTCTCAGATGTTTTTCGTGTGGGCTCTCTATTCCTCTAATTTATTTAACATGGCATACATATTTTATGGCTTTTTATTTGATTATTGACATTTAAGTAATCATTCTTTTTAGAGAGGATAAAAACGTACTAGAGCTTGCAGAAGATGAGATATCCTCAAGCTAAATCCTGCAAAAGGGCTCAAAACATAGTAACAGAAACCTGTAAAGCCTGTATATGATATATAAATGTCCAATCTCCTTGCTACAAGATGAAGTTATTTGAGAAAATCACTGTGAAGTCTCAAAGAAGGAATGAAATAATCAAAAAGTTATACAACAAGTGAGCAGCATGAAATGATAAGTTATAGTGCTAGAAGTGATGTTGTACACTTGTTATTGGGGCTTTTTGGTAATTACATTTTTTTCCTTTGCACTCACAGTATTTCTCCAAGTTATTTTTTAAAAAACAATCATGTGTTGAGATCCAAATGAAAGTCATATACATAATAGCATCAGTTACCAATCACTTTGATCAAAAAATATATTTCAAGAGAAAGGTTCAAAATAGCAGTGTTGTAGCCCTTCCTGATGGTTCTATTTCCTGTTTTGTAGGTCTTCTTTGCTCTCACTTTAGCAGCATTAGGAATATCCCAATTTAGCTCCTTGGCTCCTGATTCAAGTAAAGCAAAGAGTTCAGTCGGTTCTATATTTGCTCTTCTTGATGAGAAATCAAAAATAGACCCAAGCCATGACTCTGGAATCACATTGGAACACTTAATGGGAGAAATTGAGTTTCGCCATGTCAGTTTCAAGTATCCAACCAGACCAGATTTTCAAGTATTCAGAGATCTTTCCTTAAGCATTCGTTCAGGAAAGGTAAAAAAAGTGTATAATGCATCATCAGTTTGATCCATAAGCAAATAATACACCTGCCATTATACTGTCATTTCAATTGGAAGAAGCTAACATTTTGATTAATTTTTTGGTGGAAAAAACAGACAGTTGCTCTGGTTGGAGAGAGTGGAAGTGGGAAATCAACTGTGATCTCATTGTTACAGAGATTTTATGACCCTGATTCTGGTCAAATTACATTGGATGGTATAGAAATCCAAAAGCTACAAGTAAAATGGATGAGACAGCAAATGGGTTTGGTGAGTCAAGAGCCTATGTTATTTAACGACACAATTAGAGCCAATGTTGCATATGGAAAGGGAGGGGACGCAACAGAGGCTGAAATTATTGCTGCAGCAGAACTGGCAAATGCTCACAAGTTCATTTCTAGTTTGCAGCAGGTAATTTACAATGTCTTATCAGCTCATTTTCAGGACCACCAGTAAATCTAGCTTCCAACACTATGATATTAAATCCTAGTTATACTTCATACATTAAAATATTTGATTTCAGAAAAGCAACTGGGTGGGTGTTATGAACACAAGTCCATAAGGAAAGCCAAATAGTAAAAAACTAGCCTACTAAGAGGGAGAGCCCTTTGAGTTATAAACCAAACATAGTATGTGGGACTTGTAACAATACACCCTCTTCAAGAGCTTCCTGATGGTCAGAATCCTCTGTGGGTAACCCTATCTTTGAACATCGGGCTCTCAATGAAAGCATCTTTGTTATTATGAACACAAGTCTAAAAGGAGAACCCAATCCCAAAAAAAACTATCCTATTAATAGAGAGAGCCCTTTGACTTAAAAACCACAACACATATGTGAGGCTCCTCGACGTGGGACTTGTAACAATTGTAATGAACACAAGTTATTGAGAAAAGCACACCCTAAAAGCTAGCTATTGGGGTTAGACCTTATAAGTTTCTTCTTTTCAGATACTCATTCTGTTGTGGGACTCACAATAGTGGGTTTTGTACATTGCACAAAATACATGATAAATGAGTCATGCTATTAATGACTGTACAACCTGTTATAGAATTTATTGTTTATATTGATATTGATATTGGTATTGATGCTTTTGATGCATGCAGGGGTATGACACCATAGTAGGAGAGCGAGGAGTCCAGTTATCTGGGGGACAGAAGCAGCGGGTGGCCATTGCGCGAGCAATAGTAAAGAATCCAAAAATATTACTTCTAGATGAAGCAACCAGTGCCTTAGATGCAGAATCTGAGAAAGTGGTGCAGGATGCATTGGATCAAATTATGGTGGAAAGAACCACAATAATAGTGGCTCATAGGTTATCCACAGTTAAGAGTGCAGATTTGATTGCAGTAATAAAAAATGGAGTCATAGAAGAGAAGGGAAAGCATGAGACTTTGCTCCACAAAGGTGGTGCCTATGCTTCCTTAGCAGCATTGCACACAAGTTCTTCCATAAAAGAACTCAATTGAGTTCCTTCAAGTAAATAAATCAAGGGCCTTGTATGATAAAGATTTCACAGTAAATAAATATGCAATATTAAAAAAAATGTTAATATAAAGACTAGATTGCCGAACATTTGGGATTAAAATATCAGTAAAATTGTGGTAATACTGAGGTAAAGGTCGCCTGTCGTACCCCAGGAAAAAACACAACAAAGGTTGTTTGTGGGTGTAGATTCTAAAATGTCCTATCAACTACAGTAGTTATTCCTTCCTTACAATTCAGAGAACAAAAAGAGAATTGCAAAATACTCCATACACTTAAAAAAGGTATACACCAAGCCAACTGATATATGGAGAATCTGTTGAATGTTTTCAAATAATAATAATTATAATAATTCTGATTTTTATCTGTTAATTTACTCAATTGGAAAGGATTTGATATGTGCTTGATGATATCATAATGTTATCTGCAATTATTGTTGGTTTGTCAAGTGATGGAGACACTCACTGCTATCACTTTTAAGAACAGGACCATCCAAACACTCATTACTAACACCAAACTGAATCCACTAAGACTCACTAACTTTTCTATCAGATTGATTTTCATTTTGAGGATCCAATCAGTATTAGATTTTCAGTAAATTAGCTTAAGCCAATTTTGACTGGGCCTACCTTAAGGTTGTATATCTTCATTTCACTGTCCAATTAATCAATGTGGGAACCTTAATATATTCTAATAATCAATTAAGAAAAAAAAGATAATCTTTGATAAAAAAAAGAAAAGAAAGATTGAATTTATTGCCAAGTTTTGAAAGAGTGGAGTTTAATACGTGACAGAGTTTGTGATTTCGGATTAGGACCCCACCAGCAGAGAGGAGAACCTACTACCTCAAAAACTCACAACCACTATATTTGGATTAGTGTTTTAGGATCTTAACAAAAGATTTGTGTGTTGTTGTTATTAAGAAAGGAATTATATTTTACTCTTTGTTTCGTCATCTTCGTTAGTTTTACTTGATAATAACATCTCTTACCTTAAAGCTGCAGACATGCAATTTCTTACTCAAACCACAAACATGTGAACTCATTTCTCATGCAATCAATCACACTCTAACCTTAATTAGAGGTTTTAGGTCTTGGATCTTACTTCAATTCTTTAAGGGACAACAAAACCATATAAATTCAAGTTGCACTTTGTTATATAGTATAGATATAAATAGGACGACTTAATTTTTTAAATTCGGAAGAACATATGAAGGCCCACCTAATTACACCAATACAATACATAGAGGGTATTTGATAAATACTACCTCCGGTCCTAATTATAAGAGTTAGTTGACTTTTTTTTGGAAAGATTAAGGAAGTAAATTAGATCCCTAAATCTTAATATATGTGATATGTAATTAGATTATACGATAGTTTATAAGTAAAATAACTTAGTTTTGAGGAAAAATGATAAATATAAACAATTTAAAGTGGTGTATTTTGTATCCTTAATTTTTTCAAAAAAAGTTAACTGACTCTTATAATTAAAACCGGAGGAAGTAGTAACTAAGTCTATAACTCAATACAGTATTTGGAAGAAACGATTGACTCATTAACTTTGTTTGGAATGAAGAATTTTTTCTACTTTGCTCATATCGAAGAACACAGAGAAACACTGCATTAAACTTCATATCTTCCTCCAGAAGGTACCTTATACTTGGGATAAAAGGAGGGAGTGTAGATCCTTTGAGATCTAGAAACTCTCTAAAGTTGAATGCAAAGGAACAATGTTGGTAAACAAATACAAAATACTATTGGTAGCATTACTCTTCTAGTACTAAGTATGAGAGCTACTTAGGAGGATGCTCATAATTGTAAATACAATGCATCTATCCACTTTATCTCCTTTATTTAACATTTTTTTCAAATTACTTTATTTAATCTATAAACTGATTTCTAATATAATGTCATACCAGGATCTTTAGGTCATATTGGTTATAATTAATCAATTTATATATCTAACTTCTTTAATTTACTGAAATTAACTAACTTTTATATAAAGTATGGAAGGAGTGCATAGGATTAGGATCCAAGGTGATGAAATATGAATAGTGTGATTCACTTTAGACCTGTGAGCAAATGACCCATAACCTAGTTTTGTTAGTACTTTGCATTCAACCTCATTGCATCAAAATCCATGCATATATCTCCATTAAGCTAACCCATCAATTGTCTGAAAAACCTGGAACCAAAGGGGATAAAGATGATACTGACCATGTTGGTTAAAACTTAAAAATTAAATGCTACTTTGATGTCTCCCATATTTGGACACATTTCATAAACTGACGTACCAACCATAATTGGATAAATTCGTTGGCAATTAAAAAAAAATAATTTTGGTAAAGTTTCACGGCTTTTGAATTGTCTCTAAATTGTCCCAATGAAAAGGACAGAATTTAAATATACCTCTGCAACTCATTCAGCAACATTTAAAAAAAATTACTCACACAATATATATATATAATTGTATATCGTAGCAGTTATTTCTTATTTTGTATTAATCTTTTATTTTTCTCATCATTAAACTCCCACAAGTGCACAATAACCAACAATGAGAGAGTAGTAACCACAATGAGAGAGCATAGTTTTGAGGATTTGAAAACAAACCTTCCCATTTTAAACAAGAGAAACAACACAATAAGCAAGGGGATGCAATAATTTCAAAGAGAAAGGATTTCAAAAGGATGAATCATTTTTTTTTTTGGGTCTGTATTTATTATTATATAACAACCACTGTAAGAAATGGCACTATCAGGTGATATGCAAGTCACACCCAACAAAAGGAAGAAGCAGATTTGGACTCTCTGTTCCTTCCTTCCTTCCTTACTTCTTATTTATTTGCAAGCATTCCTTCAAAGGAAATCACCCACTTCACCATCCTCCTTCCGCTCACCTCATTCCCTTCATCACCCTACAGGTGTTTGATCAATCCCTCCACAGAAATCCTAACCCCATTATAAAATCAAGAACCCTCCTCAATAATTCTTCAAGGTTTCTTTCTTCCTTTGGTTAATTCCTCTGTCTGGTCATTCATCATATCTATATATATATAATTATATATGAAATCTCTTTTTCCATATTCCAGCAGGTTGTTCACATGAAAGAGGAGATATTGAGAGTTGAAGACTGCAATATGTATATGAACAGTAAAGGAAGCTTTCTTTCAGGTATATCGCTATATTCAGTCTGTCTGGTTTCTTGGTTGATTTTTTTATTAGCTGAAATGTGAAAGCCATTGGTTTAAATGCTCTTTATGACCAAAGCTCAGACAGTTCTTACTTAAATGAAGGAACTTTAGAGTTGGGAAGCTGATGAGCTAACAAACATTCTGTCTTTAAATTTGTCTGTATGTAAGGGAATCTTCATGTGCCTCTAAAATTTACCATTAAAAACACATCGAGTCCAGCTAGATTTTGCATGGAAACTAGAAAATCTATAGCATAGCCCTGGTCTACAAAGTTAAAATAGATCGATTATGAATAGAAAAGAAAGATTATGTAAGGTAAATTCTTCAGTGAAAATTGGAAGAGACACACACACACATTTATGTATAGTTAAATGGATCTATCTAACCATTACAAACATGGGTAAATGATTTTTTTTTCCTTTCCTTTTTGGAGAGACCATACTGCCTATTTGGGGAAGTCAAATTAAGAAATGAGGGTCAGGGTGGTCCTGTAAGTGGTTGAGTGGGGCAAACATGTGATCCAGGGAAGGGTTTTGTTGGTATTAGGCCTTGTGGAAGACGTGGCTGCAAAATATTGCTTTGAACTGTGAGTGTTGTGAGGTGGCTCTAAAATTGAGCCAGATGCTTCAGAAGCAGAGCAGAAACTGGTTCTCCTTTTTCTCTCTCACTTTTATGCGCACTCACATATACACACATACATGTGAATATGGTCCTAAAGCCTATAGAATAGGTAGCTCATTCAGGTTTCACTGGTCTTTTTCCCTTCTCACCAAATCCTAGAGTTTATATAAATATATACACACACACACATATATATATATATATATTATAGAAGGTCTTTACCCATTGGCATTCAAATTAAGCTCTTGGCCAACAATATTGCATGAGTGAAAAACTCTATTTGCAGCAAAATTTTAGAAGGTGCAAATTTCTTCCAGTCAGGTCATTTACTTCTCTGATCTCTTTGTTTGACCATCATGTTATTCTTAACATTATTCTTCATACCATCATATGCATGCATGTCTTAAGAGTGATAGACAGAGATTTGATCTTATACTTTTCCTTGCATGCATGCCCGGCCACTTGGTGGTTGCTTCATTCATTTTGGAGGGAAACATTTTCCTTTCACAATTCTAGACATAATGCAGTAGTCAGAAGGATAAAACTTGTGCCAATAACTCACGTGACAGAGCCTTTACTCCTGTTTGCTTTTTAAGATGTTCATAATTATTTAAAAATTTTGAGTTATGCATAATTAATTTTATCATTTTCAAAAAGGGACACCAAAAGCCTATGCCCTTCCATCCCTTTTGTTAACAAATCAATTGTAGTTATGGGTGGCACAATATATAAGCTCCCACCATATAAGGACTAGGAATAAATAGATGTGCATGGCCTTACTCCATAAGTAATAAAGAGGTTGTTTCCGTTTACTAAACATATGTGAACTTTTAAATTTATATCGATAGCTCTTGTAAATGATTAGTTCATTATTTTATTAATAAAGCATGATAAGTTTGATGTTATTTGCTTCTAACTTTGATTTGAATTTTTAAGTAACTAAATGTACAAAAAAATAAGGTTTAGAAATAGTTTATTACCACTTGCATGTATCCTTCAATTGGTGAGGTACCGAGCTAAATTTTTCCCAGATAATTAGCCTCAATGTTGCTATATAAAAGTTAACGAGAGAAAAATCAGTGACATGTTTCTGAATGTGATTTGCTTATGGTATTTTTATAGCTTTTTCTTGATTTTGAGCAGTTTCGTGGAAACCAAGAAAGGAACTTGCTGCTTTATAGCTTTAAAGAGCGTTAAGCAATGAACTAGTAACTCACAAGCTTTGTGTCTTTTAACGAGGATTATTGCTATTAGGGTAATCTATAATTATCTTTTAAATATGTGTATTATATAAAAATGCATTTCATTAGCGAGATAGGGAATCTTTAGAGTTGAGACATGCACATCTTTTCGCGCATGTATTGCCTTAAAATTGATTGATCCTAGGTCTTAGATTTGCGTGGCCTATGCTCTGGATAATTTATTTGCACCCCCAATCTTCATGGGCTCATATCAAAATATATTAAGGAATTTATTATAATAATTTCATATAACGTCATCTACTTTTATATAATTCTTTCCATTATTACACTAGATCATGTTTAAGAGAAGTCCCTCATTAATATGATTTTTCTTATTCAGAAAATTCAAAATCTTGAGATCATCTAAAGGTGTTTGAATCCTTTCTATTGGCCCAGCTATCTATTGATCTTTTTATTTTAACTCATGCATTATTACATATTTTACGTAGGGTTTAAATTTGCAAATCTCGGATGAGATGATTGGTGTCAATTGAGTTATAAGATCCTAACAACTCTGTTAATCCTAATTAGTAAATATTGGTTTGTCACAATAGGCTCAGTACGATACATGAGACAACTCTTCATAGTATACTAGGTGTCTTTAAGCTCATCACCATAGAAATATGAGAATATCTTATCCCTTGCTTTGGTTGTATGTATTTGATTTGTTTGGAGGGTTATGGAAGAGTGATCTGGTTGAAGGTGTGGTCCTTATTTCATAGAAAGCTGTAGTTATTTTGGAAGATAAGGATATGGATGCCACCCTAGCCAACCTCTCTATAAAAGTCTGATTTTGACATTAAACCACATGACAAGGCCAGACCGAGGGATCTATATGTGTGTGTGTGTATTCTTTCACTCACACACATGTTCAAGTTCAACCATTTAATCAGAATTTAGGAATTTTTTTCTTTTCTTTTCTTCTTTTTTTTTTTTTTTTTTGCCTCAGATTCATTTTGGGAAGGCTATCAATTTGATAGGAATGATTTACATGTTTGGTCATCATTAGATTGCAAGTTTAACATCAATATCTATATCGATGATGTGAGCATGAGATTAATTAAAGTTGCGTATTTAAGATTCCTCTACCTGAAGATTAATTAAGAAAGTTCTTTTTTATTGATGATGATGATAGAGCCATTTGAGCAACAAAAGGGGAAAATATTGGTGTTATTATCAGCAATGAATGGGATCTGTTAAGACTTGAAGTTAAAGCTAGAGATTGGTAGACAAAAAGTGTAATTAAAGAAGCACTTGAATTCAAGTAAACTTAGTTTTGATGGAAACCCCAAAAAACTTCACAAAAACTCACCAACCGAATCCATCTTTGAAAACATGACCCTCAACTAACTACTTGTTCACCTTACAAGTCACAGCTCTATAATTGAATTCTTATCAAGCTTCTTAACACCTTCGATTCATGAAATTAATCCTTAGACTTGTTCATACTAGTTTGTTGTTTTTCTATTGATACTAGTTTATTTAAATATATAATTTATTTATGTGGACTATATTAATTTAGAACTATAAATATATATCTATATATAAACATAGGTTTGAGAAGAGGGGTATTTATCATATATACAAAGGTATTAAATGTTTTTCTCGATCCATGGAAGATTCTTTATATTAAAATTAATGGGACAATGCCTAGTCCCTAGTGATTCTTTTTTTTTTTTTTTTGGCATAAAAAATGTTTACAAGCCTGATACTCCCCCATCCCTATATATATACATATAAGAGCAAGCAATTTAAATGGTTTTCTACCCTTTATAAGATTCTAATTACATTTGTTAAAGCATTTAATGAGGTTTTTTCCATTTTACCTATAATTATTCTCTATATTTATATTCTTTTTCATACTCATTTATAACACTATTATCACATTTCTCTCTCTTATATACTCAATCATAAATAAGGACACATTTAAATAAATAAAATTATTTTAGATATATTTATCATTTTCAACTACTTTTTTAATCCTCATAATTTTACTAGTTTAACTCTATTGGGACGGATTGATTATAAAATGGGTGAAGGGGCAAATTTAACCACGAACTTTCAGTTCAGGAGCATCTGGCACCACGAACTTTTTTTGGGAGCTTAAATGCCCACCAACTTTCAAATTCGGACCATTTTTAACCACCAACTTTCAAATTCGGACCATTTTTAACCACTTGTGCCATGAGGGCTGACGGGGTCAAATTTGAGAGTTAAATAGGACTCAAAAATGCACATATATCCCTTGCCCAATAAGCAGAATTGTACACGTCATTTTTTCTTTAAATAAAACACATCTGCTAAGTTCAATATCAACTTCCAAAATCAATATCCAGATAATCATTCACAGTTTTATTATTATTTACTGTACTTAGCAGATGTGTTTTATTTAAAGAAAAAATGACGTGTACAATTTTGCTGACTGGGCAAGGGATATGTGTGCATTTCTGAGTCCTACTTAACTCTCAAATTTGACCCTGTCAGCCCCATGGCACCAGTGGTTAAAAATGGTCCGAATTTGAAAGTTGGTGGTTAAAAATGGTCCGAATTTAAAAGTTGATGGGCATTTAAACTCCCAAAAAAAGTTCATAGTTAAATTTACCCCCTTTACCGTTATAAAATAGGGTCATTTAATTGGGACTTGGGACCCGCAAGCACTTTATTTGGCCACGATAATCAAGTATATTTTATCATAAGAGTAGCTTTCAAAGATTTTAGCTGCAGGTCTCTTTAATTTTAAGTCATAAAATACTTTATTTTTAAGCCAACGATTAGACACACGAGGACAAAACTTTCACCCAAAAATCTGAAGAAATTCTTTCATACTTAATTTTTCTTTTATATATAAGAACCCAGTAAGATATTTCAGACAACAAAAGCGCAAGCACTGAGACTCAAACATGGAGTGCTTAGTTGGTATTTTGGTTAGCAATATGCACAAAAACTAATTTAAAAAAAACCCACTTGATAGAAAAAATATAAAAATAAATCCAAATCAATCACTCCAATTCTAAATATAGGATTTATTTGAGGAGTTGGTATTGATTATAAATATAAGACATGATTCTAATTTTTGTCAATTTCTTTTCTAATTATCCGTAGTAAAATAATCAAGTAAAGCAAGATTTGTGAGAGGAAATTAGGAAAAGATGATTGAAGTATTTCAGAAATAACACAACATATTAACTATCATAACTAATATATTTAATTTAATCAAAATAATTAAATATATCTTATTTTTAGGACAAAAACGAGTAAAAGGGCAAATCTCAATTTTAAAAAACTCACTGTCAGTTTTCATTAACAAAAACTAATCCTAAACATAGAGAGGCATATGCCAATGCATTTTGTATAGTTAATGTACGAAGGACAGAGACAAGGACAACGACTAGGATCATGCAGTACAAGACAAATCAAACAAATGGAATTTTCTCCCCACTTTTTCTTTCTCCCCCACAATTTTTTTTTAATTTTTTATCTAGCGTCTTCTTTTTTTTCCCCCAACATCTAGCATCTAATTCACTCTCTGGACCTCGGTGAGTAAGTACTAATTTATGTCCTTTGCTCTTCAACTTGGGTTTACTTTCTTGGTCATGAGGTGGCCAAGATAAAACACAAAGCATTTGACCCTCCTTCCTAGGTCGAAGGATTAATTGAATTTTGGTAGTAGGAAGAAGAAGAAGAATCAAACTATCAAAGAATCAAAGCCAATTATTGTGTGAGTGCTTGTGGGTCATGAAGGTGGCTATCAATGGCTACCCTATGTTATAATTGACACTGTCTCGTCCTCAAAGTCTCGCCTTTTTCACACGCACACGGGTCGTCAGCATTTATGCCCTGTCTTTTCCTCCACAAAAGATCGTACCTTTTTCACAAAGGCACAGACTTTCGCCTTTATAACTTCTTCTTCTGCCAAATTGTGATCACTTTTTGTCCCACTTGCAGACCCCATTTTGACAATCAGAGTTATGAAGCAAGTAACTCCGGCGCCGCCGCAGCCACTCCCGGCGACCACTGCAACTTCAAGAAGTGTATGCAAGTCCCCACAAAGCCTAACACCTTCTCGTTTAAGAGCACCTTCTAAGGTCAAAGATTCTCCAAAATCACCAGATACTGTAAATGGGCTATCATCTTCACCTTCTTCTTCTTCATCACCTTCACCTTCACCATCATCAAGAGCAAAGTCTGTGCCTCCAGACATGAAGAATAATCCCAAAGCTAAAAGGGCTCTTTTGTTTAACAAGCCAAAATCTGGTGAGGTGGTTGTGGGATCTCAAAAGGTTAGGGAGACTGATGAGGCCAAAATTGTGATGGGTCGTTTTATGAACCGCCCTGCAATGGAGCAATTTGCAAGGCCACGAAGGCGGTTTGGGGAATTTAGTTTGAAAAAGAATGAAGATGACTCGAGTGAGAAGAAGGAATTGCAGGAGAAACTTGACTTGAGAGAAGATTTGATCAAGAATTTGGAGTCTGAAGTGGTTGCCTTGAAATCTGAGTTGGATAAAGTTAAGAACTTTAATGTTGAATTGGAGTCTCAGAACAGAAAGCTGACCGAAAATCTCGCTGCTGCTGAAGCAAAGTTCATTGCAGTTAGCACCCGTGAAAAGGTGACAATCAAATTTTTTTCTTTTTTTCTCTTGTGGTTCTGTTGTATACTTTGCTTCAAGCATAGAATTTCTCTGAATCTCTCTTTGTCCTTTATATTTCCAAGTTTTAGCTCATTTTTTTGTGATAACTTACCACTGTTCGATTGGGCCTTCCATGTCAACAATTTAAGAAAAAAATGAGATTGATTATATGCTTTACACTCATTGAGAGATTATTCTGATTTTTTTTTTTGTTTTTTGTTTTATCTTGGATGAAGAAGGAGACCAGTGGAGAGAACCAGAGAAGCAAATTTAAAGACATACAAAGACTCATAGCTGACAAATTGGAAAGGTCCAAGGTTAAAAAGGTTGATAATACTATTGAAGCAGCTTTTGTTAAAGCACCGAATCCAGCACTAGCATCATCAGGACGTGTTGTTATTCCTGAAGCTGCAAGTATTGGAAGAAAAGTACCACCTAGCCCATGTCTTGCACCGCCTCCACCACCACCACCACCACCTCCGATTCCATCCAGGCCTCCGGCGAAAGCATCTAACACCCAAAAGGCACCTGTAATTGTTGATTTGTATCATGCTTTAAAGAATCAAGAAGTGAAGAGAAATCTAAGAGGATCAGGGAACTTCCATAAACCAGTGGCTATAAGTGCACACAGTAGCATTGTTGGAGAAATTCAGAACCGTTCAGCTCATCTCTTAGCAGTAAGCATTTTTTTGTGTTGAGAATTCAGTTTTTGGATATGCTCTTATCTGTGATAACTTCAGAGTATGTAGTGGCATTAATGGCTGGCAATCTTATCTAGATAAGGACAGACATTGAAACAAAAGGAGAATTCATTAATGACCTTATAAAGAAGGTGGTAGATGCAGCTTACTCAGATATAGAAGATGTCCTGAAGTTTGTAGATTGGCTTGATGATCAACTCTCATCGTTGGTAGGTTTTTGATGAAATCTATTGGTTTGTTTGGCCATTTTCTCAAATCTGAAAAAAAGATCCCGAAGAAAATAGTAAATGAAACATAAACATGTTGATTTTGTGGACCTCAAGCTCAGTCAGTATGATAGAAGTTGTCATCACTGCCTGCTTGTTCTATCTTCTACAGGCTGACGAGCAAGCGGTCTTGAAGCATTTTAACTGGCCTGAGAGGAAAGCCGATGCCTTGCGAGAGGCTGCGGTTGAATATCGTGACCTTAAGTTGTTAGAACAGGAGATTTCCTCATTCAAGGATGATCCTGGCATTCCTTGTGGAGCTGCATTGAAAAAGATGGCCAGCTTGTTAGACAAGTAAAAAGACTACATCAAGATAACTTATTTATCCATTAATTCAAAACATGCCTAAATTATGAAGGATGATGGTGCTATTTTTGTCCTTTTTCACGTCTCTTTTTTGGTAGGTCCGAGCGAAGCATACAGAAGCTAATCAAGCTGCGAAATTCTGTAATGCGATCATATCAGGACTTGAAAATTCCAATAGCTTGGATGCTTGATTCTGGAATTATGTCCAAGGTATACAGTTTTATGTTTATACTCTGCATATGAGAACCATATTGAATCCTTGCCTTTTGACTTCTGATCAGTAATTGTTATCAAATTTTTAATAAACTCGCTGATTTACGCCTTTCCTCTCTGGTGATCACAATCCTATTTCTGTACACATGCTGTATTTTACAAGTTACAGTTGTATTAATATTGTTGATTTGCTCTTTCACCTTTCGTCCAAAAAAATATTGTTGAGTTGATTGGAATTATACCACCTTTTTGCAGATAAAGAAGCATTCCATGACTCTGGTAAAGATGTACATGAAAAGAGTGACAACGGAGGTTGAATCCATTCGGAACTCAGACAGAGAATCTAGTCAAGAATCTCTTCTGCTTCAGGGCGTTCATTTTGCATACAGGGCACATCAGGTAAATTTTTTTGAGCAAAACCTCCATACATGTCACTGCATCAATATTGGTTTTCCAACAATTCTAACTATGATAATTTATCTGGAAATGTTCATTGCTGCAATAAGTTAAAATGTTCGCCACTGGTTGAAGTTTGTGGACATATTGTAAATCAATTGTTAACATTAAGTTCTCCTGTACGTATTCTGCAGTTTGCTGGAGGTTTAGACTCAGAAACACTGTGTGCCTTCGAAGAAATAAGGCAACGTGTCCCAAGACACGTGGCAGGATCTCGAGAACTTTTAGCCGGCATACCATCATCCTGAGAAGGCCACTGATTTTGGGTGCTAGAGACCTAATGGTTAGAAGAAAATAGCAATTTAAGCATTCGTTATTCTTTTCCTTACGATGTCCAGAGATCTATGGTTGCAAGAACAGTATCACATATCATCGACCTTTCAGAAGAAATGAGGAGGTATATCAAAAGAGGTTTTTGAAGAGAGAAATGTTCCATAATAGAGTGAGTAGTTGAGTAAGTGAAAATGGCTAATCTTTTGTCTAAAAGTGTCAATGGCGTAGTCATATAATCATATGTAGTTCATATCTATTTCTCTGTAAAGAAAAGCTTTGCTGTGTTTAGGTACATCTCTTACTTGATGTTTACTGAGCTCTACTCTAATAATTGATATGCATGTTTAATGCATCCTTATACTTTGTGCTTACTTTATGTGATAAATGGTTGTCCATATTTTTGTTGAATATATATATATATATATTATGTTTATGAAAATTTATTGTCAGTTTCGAGTTCATTGTACTCCCTCCCGAGCCTAAACGTAGGACTTACTTAATTTATACTTAATTTAATTATATTAATGATATTGGTTAAATTAGCTAATATTGTTTTTCTCTTAAAACACCCTAATAATCTTTCTTATCCATTATATATATAAATATATATACATATATTAGTTAGTTACTATTGAGAGTGTACTAGTAGGGATAATTTAAAAAAATAGACAAAAATTAGAAAAGATCTTACATTAAGATCAAAGTTCGACGCATCGATTATGTCGAACATTGAGAACCAAATGTGTATTCAATTCAACTAATAAAAGAGCAATAAAAGAGGTCACTTCTATACCTTGGAAGTATTTAATCATATTAGAAAGCACCATCCAAAAGTAATATATTAGTAATATTGTAGTTACCTGAGATGATAATCTTTGAAGGGTTCATGATATCTGATTGATTATATGAACTGATGAACATACTTGAAACATGTTACATTAGTATTATAAAATTGAACTTAGGTTGGTAGACAGCATAATGCAATCTCTAACTACCTGTATTTGTTTCTTTCTCTCTTTTTTTTTTTTTTTTGTCTAAACCTGTATTGGTTCTTTTGATAACCAAATATCTGATCTTACATGTAATTATAGGAGTTGATGCCTGCGTTGAAAGCATATTTATTCCGAATTTTTTATTCTTTTCCATCAAGAGAAATTGAGATTTCTTGAAGTTTAAGGAATCAGAACTTGGAAGTGCCCCAAATAATAACGTATGCGTATGCGTAAGATAAATAAACTTAATGATAGTGTAAATGTAATTCAATTTTTATTTTTATATATTTGATATAGAGTTTCCTACTCGGTGCAATTATCTATTGGATTTATTAGGTTTTTTTGTCAAAAATTGGATTATATTAGGTTGGCTCTATTTCATTTAACATAAATACCGTGATTGATAGTACTAAATTGATTTATAAATTAATTTGTAGTATTTGTTAAAGACAATAGGGTTTTCCATGCATTTTCCCTTGCATGATGTTTGCCATCTCCATGATGATGGATCAACGACATCTCATGCCTTCTTATTACAAGCGAGAATGTTTGATTATCCACTATCACTGTGTTTGGTTAGATTTATTTGCAAAGAATAAGTCCTTATTTTGCAGCAAAAGAACTTATTTCGAAAAAAGTCATTTTAAAGATGTTTCGCTGGGTTTTTAGAAAATAAGGACTTATGACTTATAAGTCAAAATAAGTATAAGTTCTTTTTTTCAACTTATGACTTATGACTTATGACTTATAAGTCACTTACGGAGGTGGACCCCATAATTCTAACTTATTTTACACATCCAATCACAACTAACCAAAACATAAATCACTTTTCCAAAAGTCCATCCAAACATACATCTTATTACACAATATGACTTATGACTTATAAGTCACTTATAAGTCATATTTTTAACAGCCCATCCAAACATAAATCTCATTACACAATCTGACTTATTTTTAGTTTGACTTATATATAAGTCACTTTTCCAGAAGTCCATCCAAACACAGACGTTTGGGCCTTGGGGGCATCTTAAGGCGGGAGCATCTAGGTTCCCACATGATGGTATAAGAGGTCACTGTCTTATACTCCCTCAGTCCCTATATATAAGAGCACAAAATTTGAATAGTTTTATTCCTTTTTATAAGAGCCTAACACAATTTATCAAATCATTTAATGAGTTTTTTTTTTCCATTTTACCCGTCATTATTCTCTTGATTTACATTCTCTTTCATACTCATTAACACTATTATCACATTTCCCTCTCTTACATAAATAAGGGCAAACTTGAGAAAACAAAATTATTTCAGACGTATTTATTTCTCTTAACCACTTCTTTAATTTGTGTGATTTTACCTATTTAACTCTTATAATAAGTTACGGAGATCGTATTAATATCATTTAGGAAGAGTCATTCCGACGTCCTACTTTTAACTTGAGTTAAACTTGAAATCCTTTGTACAGAAAAAAAAATAATGAATTAATGGTAATTCATTTATGTGATAGTTGCGAGTTGAATAGTGATCGGTGCGTGTGTTCATTAAAGGTTTTAAAATATTTTAGGTCCACTTCAGTTATAGCTGTGTGTTCTCACTTTCAACTCCAACGAATCCCTTGAATATTCTCCCCATCATGAGCTGGAGGTTGACTCTCCAGTCATTAACTACGAACATATCTCACGAAGCCAAAAGTATTAAACATATTTCATTTTTTAATAATTTAAATTATTTTTTAAGCTCCGATAAAAAGATTATTTGTAAGCAAAATAGTGGTAGTTCATTAGTTTTGTAAAGATAAGAAAATATTAACTAACAATATTGGTGATAGTTTTGTCATAATCGCTCACAAATACTCTTATAGTTTTATTTATAAGTTAGAGAGAACATTTTATTTGATTTTATTTATAAGTCACTTCAATTTTTTTATGTGAATGTATAATTTTATCTTTAATTTAATATGTATTGACTTTATTACGTGATACAGTGAATATTAAATAGAGGTAAAGCAATAAAATTGTTAATTTAAAGTCAAAATTAAGGAGATTAGGCTATGTTTTGTTCCACCGAGGGGAGGGAGGGGAGGTGTGTGTTTGGTTTGAGGGGAGGTGCTCTCCTCCTAATCTGGTTTAAAATTTTGGACGAGAGAGAACCCCAAATTATCCTTCTCCTCCTCTTCTACACCCTTATTTTGGCTCCCCTTTAGATTGAGGGGTTTTTGCGGGGTGCCAAATTTTTTGACACATTTGCCCTCATAACTTTTCTATTATTTCATTAATACCCATAATAAAATAACATTATTATAGTTATAAATAAATACTACTCCCTCTATTTCTAAATACAAGACCTATTTACTTAATTTAATCAGATTAAGGATGTTAATTAAATTAGTTAAATTAACATGATATTACAAAAACACCTTAACCACCCATATTTATTCACATCCTCCCTCTCTTACTTATTTATTATTGAAGAGTATTAATGGTGATAGTTTAGAGAAAACTTGAGAATAAATGGAAAGAGATCTTATATTTAGGAACAAACGCATCTCCCTAAATATGTCTTATATTTAGGAACGGAATGAGTGGTATTATTAGAAAATAATATTACTAATTTACTATGATAATAATATAAAATATAAATATATTATTGATAATAAAAAATATAATTAAAAAAAACTATTATAAATTATTGTAAAATAAAAATATACTATCAATAATTGGAAAATATTATTCCATTTTGAAAATATTATTATATTAATTATAAATAAAAATAGTATTATATAAATTAAAATTAAGGTGTCAAATAAAACATAACAAATGAAAAATTATTTATTTTTATATAAAAATAAAATATTATATGATATAGTATTACAAATAAAACTAATTTTATTAGAAACAAAAATATTATATTAATTTTAAATAGATAAATATTAATAAATAAATTATAATTAAGATGTAAATTATTTTTAATAACATATAAATAAACATAAAATAATAAAAATTTATAAATATAAAAAAATCAAGAGCTAAGCGGGTTTACCCCCTAATCATCTAACTTGCCCATTTATACTTAACCCATTTAATACGGGTTTAAATGAGTCAAGGCACAGGTTTGGACTAGTCTGTACCCATGTAAATGTAATATTAAACGGGCGGGCAACGAGTTAGGATTCGGGTTGCCCAACCCGCCCATTGCTCACCTCTATTTTCAATAAACTAATATAACAATTGTAATATAGAAAATAATTCTAATAAATGTATAAATCCATACAGATATCATCACAAAAGTAAAAATATCATGCAGATATAATACTAGGATTTGAATTTGGATGAAAAGATAGGAAAAAATAAGAGAAAACTTCATTAAACCCCATAGGAGGGAATTTATTTTAGTCAACCCTCAAAAGAATCTGAAAACTCACTACACCCGAAGGAGCCAAAGTGATATTAAATGTTAAAGCTAAAAGACCAAAATGTCCCTATAGAATGAAGCACAAATGTCTTAAAAATTCCCCATATGTGTCTTATAAATTCTTCATATGTTTCTTGGGAATATAGTTGTAAAATTTTATACGTTTTGGTGTTAGATTCCATGATTTTTTAGATTTAAAAATACTCAAAGCACAAATATCTTGAAAATTCTCCACAGGTATCTTAAAAATTACCCATATATGTCTTGAAAATTTAGTTATGAAATTTTGGATACTTTAGTTTTGGATTCCAAGATTTTTAGACTTGAAAATACTAACATTGATGTTAGAAATAAACACAAAAGTTTTGAAAATTCTCCATGTGTGTCTTGAAAATCCATTTGTGAAATATTGGACGCTTTAGTGTTGGATCCCATGATTTTTTAAACTTAAAAATATTCACATTGATGTTAAGAAAAACACAAATGTATTGGAAATTCTTCACATGTGTTTTGAATTCTGGTTACAAAATTCAATAAGGATATTTTAATCTTTTATCTGAAACATTTAATAATCCCTCCGTCCCATAATATAAGGTCCATTTTTTTAAATGACATTATTCCAAAATACTCCCTCCGGTCCTTATTATAAGGCACCAACTACCAATTATCACAAACCAAAGAATGGTAGTTGAGTCCTTAAATTTAGGCTTAATTTAACTTTTTTTTTTCCAATTTCACCCCTTATTACATGATATAATTTAACATTTTTAACTTTGAACATTCATTAATGACAAGGGTAAAGTAGGGAAAAAGCAATTAATGCGGCGGTTGATGCCTTATATTTGGGATCAAAAATTTTATTAGTTGATGATGCCTTATAATAAGGACGAGGGGGAGTATAAGGTTCTATTTGACTTTATTTGAGTAATAAATGTGTTTTCCTCATTTTACCTATGCATTAATTTCTCCCACACATTCTCTTTCATCTTGTTTTCATAATTACCACCTTTCTTACTCATAAATAAGGGAACTTTTGGAAAAATGGTATATTTCTTATACATTTATTATTTTTAACTAACTTTAATTAAATTTTTAGGAAACCATAAATTTGGTTAAAAGAACCTTATATATTAGGACGGAGGGATTGTCACTTTGGGGCAATGAATTTTCATATTATGTAGGGTTGACAAAAATAAATTCCTCTCCATGGGACTTGTGAAATTTTCCCAAAAAATGTTGCCAAAAAAGAATGACGTGGTTAGATTTCTCAGCGTGTGATATCTAAAGCAACATCGAACGGACAAGATTGATCTTATTCGTGTGTCTGGAACAAAAAAAAGCGTGGGAAACACAAAACGATCAAGCGCCGCCAGGCGCGAAAGCCAGATAGATTGCCACGTCATCATCAAACAAATCCCATCCGTCCACGTGTCACTCCCCTGAGTCCAAACGAATCCCTTCCCTTAAATACATCAGAAACAAAGAAAGTTCCCTAAACAAGAAAACTGAAACCCAACATAAATAAATCAAAAATTCCTACTTCGATTCTTTAGCTATGGAGATTTCCGGCACCGTTCTCCGGCGAGCCTCCACCGTCTACGGTGCCGGAACTGACAGCTTGGGTTTTCGTCGGAGATTAGCTTCCGGCGGATCGGTGGATGTAGGTGGTGGCGTTCGGGGAATTAGGGTTTCGGTTAGGGTTAGGTTAGATTCTGAATTCTCGGACGATGGGCATCTCCAGTATTACCAGGCGTCGATGACTAGGTGCGGTGGTGGGGACAAGCAAAAGGGTTCGGCTGTTCTGACTACTACGAAGAAGATGAAGCTGCTCAAGGGTTTGTATGAGGGCTTGTCGATGGCCTCTGAATTAGGGTTCTCTTTGGATACGGAAAAGCTTGATTTGTTGGAGGAAGTTCAGGGCAAGACAACCTCGGTAAGTCTCGTGTTTTTTTTTTTTTCTTGTGCTACGCGTAATTCGGTCGATCTGTGGTAATGTTACTTCGTTTTTTGCAAGTAATGCTTAAGATTGTAGTCTTACGAGTTTGCTTCCCTGTCTAAGCGATGATTGACGTTGAATTAAAAGCTTGTTTTTTTTTTTTTTGGTTAGCGGAATAGATAAATGTACTTTTTTAGATCCTTTTTATTGGAAAAATGGTTAGGTTTTGTGAAATTAAAGGCGTGGATGTTGAATGGATTGTGTAAATCCCTGCATTCTATTTAGTTGTGAATTGTAGATGGAGCCGATCTTCCCATGGATGTCACACTCTTATCTGTTGTTTCCTCCTGTACACAGGATGCCGCTGAGGTTGTATTGAAACAACTAGAACAACTAAAAGCAGAAAAGAAGGAAATGAAGAGACTAAAGAAACAAGAGAAAGCCAAGCTAAAAGCCGCTAGGATGAAGACTGCACCTGATTGTGACTCTGAATCTTCGTCTTCATCTGAATCAAGTTCGAGTGACAGTGAGTGTGGGGAGATGGTTGATATGCGCAGCCTTAGAGCAAGTACCGCCCTTGCCTCAGCTCCTGTAGATCAATTACAGTCACCTGTTCAGGAGGTTGCTGTGCTCTCCCCACCAGCCTCACCAAGTTCTTTGTCTCAAGGAAGGACTTCTAATGAGGACCTTTGTGAGCTTGGTGCATATAATGCAAAAGAAATCTCTATCTCTAGTGATACTAATATTAGCAGCATTAAGGTTGACCCTAAACTTGATGATATATCTATTACCAATGTGCCTGAAAAGAGGATTGAAGTCTGCATGGGTAACAAGTGCAAAAAGTCAGGAGCTCCTGCATTGCTTGAAGAATTTGAGAGGGTTGTGGGTTCTGAAGGTGCTGTTGTAGGTTGCAAGTGCATGGGGAAGTGCAAGAATGGTCCCAATGTGAGGGTTCAGAATTCTGTTGGTGAAGGTCTCTCTGAGGGATTAAATAATGACTCTGTTATGATTCCCGCTAATCCCCTGTACATTGGGGTTTCTCTGGAGGATGTGGAAGTGATCGTGGCTGGACTTTTGGGGGGGAATCAGAGCGATCCAGATTCTTCTGCTGCCGCTACACCTTGATGAATTTGAGCTACATCATAAAGTTCTAGTTATGTTTATCAAGTTATGGGTTTGTATTAGTCAGGCGATCATGGGACGCCTTCTGTAGCCATAGGTCCGGTGATTTTCCAAATTGTAAAATATTCACGTCCCAGTAGTTACACAAAAGCCTAGTTTGGGTTGGGATGTTTTTATTTAGTGCTAGTCTCCGTGTGGTCTTTATTAAAAAGACAAAGGCCTCCTAGACATAATGTGTAAGAAATACTTTGTATAAAGAATTATTTATTACCTATAGCATGCTTTGAATGATCTCTGGTTATTCGTATTTTGTTGGTGAAATATGGTCATATCTTGCAAGTTATTTGTATAAAATTGCATGGTCATTCATGTATTCACCTTTTCTGATATCTACGTTGTCTATAGTTATCGTCGTCGATTCTCAGCGGGAACACTTGTTCAAGCTAGCTAGCTAGTAGAGTACTGCATAACTGACACGTTTCTTACGTCTCGGATAAATATTTTTACATCTTTACCGTCAAAA
Source organism: Mimosa bimucronata (assembly GCA_037074515.1). Lineage (NCBI taxonomy): Eukaryota > Viridiplantae > Streptophyta > Magnoliopsida > Fabales > Fabaceae > Mimosa > Mimosa bimucronata. The sequence continues at coordinate 36,379,457 of CM073444.1, forward strand.
CTTGGCTATATCACTAGCTGAGTACTTTTGAAGCTGATAATTTAAAAAAAATTTAAGGAAACAATGACGCAATCCTAATTTATATTCATACTTACAAACCCACCACTAGCATGCAAGTCCGATTTCCTTGTGCTACTCATTTTCATTTTGTTCCTCTCTTTTTTTTTTCTTCCTTTTTTCCAATTATAAAAAATGGTTTTTGGCAGTTATAGGACAAGGGAAACCAAGTGCACCGTGAATTTTTCAATCTTCCATATTCCTAATTTCTAATTAATGGAGTAACTTAATAAGGGTCATATGGATACATACTGTACAATCCCCGCAACAGATGTGGGTTTTTTTTTTTTTTTTGGGGGGGGGGGGGGGGGTTGGTGTGGTTAGGAGAGCACAGCCATAATTGCCTTCTGTTATCTGGCCATGATGCTTTGCGACATAAAAATGGACACCTACAAAAACATGTCCTCGGATAGTTGAGACTATCATACTGTTTCCATCCAACGTTTCTCAAAACTAATCCTCAACTTTTCCAACAACCTACTTATCGAAGCCTCCTTGTATATAGATTAACTGAATCTTCTTTAGAAGGCTATCTCTTGACTCCGATATAGAAAAGCTTTTGGACAAATTATAATTCAAAGCAAGCACGTATGTACAGGAATCCATTAACTCCATTTTGCAAAACTTGTAGGTCAGTGTCGGGCGCGTTTCGGGTCAGGCTGCTGTTCTGGCTCATCCATGTTATTACATCTCTTCACAAAGCAGTCAAGAGTTTGTTGCTTTGCAGGGCTATTCCCTGGCTGATTGGCTGCAACCTCCATGGTGTTCTCATGGCCATCTAACATCTGGTAGTTCAATTACTGGAATTCAGACTACGTCCCAGAAATGCTAATTTAAACTAAAAAGTCCACTATGCTATAAATTTGTATCTCAGCTTAAAAAAAAGCACGAGATTTGGACTCCATATCATGTCAGCTTACAGTGGAGGATATACCTTCCTTTTGGGTAAAATAGTAATGTAAGCTCTCAAAGTAAAGAGTTGTACCTGTCCCAAATTTTCCAATTTGCTCTGCACTACGTCCCTATGAAGTAAATTATAAAACAATCAAAATATATTAAAGGCGTCGAATTAATACCAAACCTAGAGCACCAAAAAACACATGAACCTACCATATGATGTCATCAACTGTGTCATTCGCTAACAAGTAATATATGTTTACAGAAGATACCTGAAAACAAGACCTAACAAAAGTTAGTACCGAACACCAATAACTGTCCATTGTTGATAGGAGATTTTGTAAAATCAGATAATCTCATCACCGTTTATTCAGATGTCCACAAAAAAAAATATCAAACCAGCACTTCGCACGCTGTAAGTGGAATGCTAGATATTTTTTTTTTGTTAAGAACACATGAAAAAGCACCAAATACTTGGCACTAGCAGGCATCACAATTTACACATGGTCTCTACTCTATCCAATAAAAAATATGTCTTAGGACTTGCCATTCTTAACAGAATAACAAACGTTCTAACAAGGATAAACTTCATATCATTCAAGTGAAGCGCTTATAAAGTTACAGCACAAACCAGTATTTGAATTAATCAAAGACGTATAAGTTCAACTAGTTCTGATTCTTTCATTTTCCAAACTATACCTGGCCAATTCTATGAGCACGATCTTCTGCTTGAATTAGGTCACCTGGGGTCCAGGATAGTTCCGCAAAAATAACAGTGCTTGCAGCAGTTAAAGTTAACCCAACTCCTCCAGCTTTGATAGACAGCTGCAGGACAACACAAAGATATGTTGATTACAATATCAACCCCCATTGTACACCAAAACAAGGTTCCAATCTTGCAAGCAGTCTAACAGAAAATAGAAGAATAATTACAAAGAACAGTGTAAAGGAAACCATACCACGGCTGCCTTGATAGAATCCTTTTCCTGAAAATCTGTAACCAATGCTTGCCTAGATGCGGCAGGTGTGTTGCCATCAATGCGGATGCAACCCACTTTCTTTTTCTATAAGATTTGGAACAATTAGTATGAGTATAGATTATTTCATGATAAACCCAGTAAAGTTGAGTGGTCTTACGATTAGAAAATCATGTATTGAATCTATCATTGGCTGATGGTGTGCAAATATCAGAAACTTGCAACCTGCCTGCAACCATTGTCAGGTATAAGCAATACAAAAGGAGGCCAAAAGAAATCACAAAAAAGATGTCACCCATTTTTATCAAGAATATATAATCATTTACCAAGCTAGTTAATAAGTCACAAACTCAAGTGCGCAAGTTTAGAAAACCTATTTCCGTATTGAGTCTTGCACTCTTGCAAAATTTTAGAGATGAAGAGAGAAATAAAAAGGAAGGAGGAGGAAGGGAGGAAGAGATAGCCAATGAGAGGAGTAAATTTTCTTAGTAAATAAGAAAAAAACATCCTAACCTAATAACTAAGAGAGTAATTTGACAAACTAAAGGATGCATATAAGCAAGCAAATAGGCAAAATAAGAGAGAACTGAAAACAGATCTAGCACTTTTCTGAACATTTATTAAAAAATACCATACCTATTTCTTTTAAAGATTTTAAGGAAAGGAATACCTCAATAACAGTTCCAATATAATCAAGAACTGCTGGGATCTTGGCTTCAGCAGATTCAGTATATATCTGGAAATAAACTAATCAATATTCAGATTATTTTTTAACCAACAATGTTCAAAGTTCAATCACAAAATTATTGTAATGATGTGGAAAGACCAAAGAAGAAAGAGCATGTGCAGATGTTAAACTGAACTATTAAACCTATTTTAAACATACTCTGCATCCAAAACTCCACTGCAGAGCTTCTATCCATACCTTGTTAATAAGATTCTTTTGAGTAAACTTGAGCGTTTCAGTCTCATCTTTTGATTTGGATGCCTTAATTTTGGCTTTAATAACCTCCAACTGCAAAAAAGATGCGTATAAATTGGCTCACACTACCTCCACTGACATATGCTAAACATAACTAATACAACTTCCATGTATATATTTAGCAAAACTTCAACACCGTGGTTCTAGAGAAAAATTAACTGGAGTCAAAGTGCCTACTGGAAATAAAGTCCTCAGTCCTCATTAAGGCAACTTGTCAATGCCCGATGCATGATAGCCACCAAAAATAATGAACTCATAAGAAATATAAAAATTAACATGACATCAACAACCACCAAAGAGTCAAGGAAAAGAAAACCAGTTTACTGGCAGGATGTCTCACAATACTGTACAATGCTTCTCAGTATAACACTCAACAATAAAATTGGGGGGGGGGGGGGGGCTTACCAAGACACATAAGAATGCATGGATTTTTTTTTATATATAACAAGAATGCATCAATAGCTAGCTTCAATACTACTCCCTTCGGTCTTAAATGTGAGAGCTAGTTGGGAAGTTTATTTTACTTCTAAATATAAGATTTCAATCTCCTTTTTCTCTCACATTTATCATTTTCCCCCGCACTACCCCTATTGCGTGCAATTAATAAGGATAGTTTCTAATGCCAAATGATTAAAAGAAGGGTTTTTTTATGAAAACCAATACACAATTTTTACAAATATGTCACTTGAATAATTTCCTAAGTGTGTATGAAATAGTTATCTAACTCTTACATTTAGGAATAGAGGGAGTAGCTCACAATATTAGAAGTTGCTATCTCAACTTTAAATGATAAGAGAATATTCAGCGTAAAAAAATCCAGATATATTGAATTACCTCCCGAAACAAAGCATTGATTTGTTTCATGTCCTTGGCATCCAAATCTAGGAAGACCTGAGGATCAAATTGACATTAAATAATTAACAACATTTAATAGAACCTTCCATCCAATCCAATTATTATTTGTAAACATGCAAGCAAGGGCGTCCACAAAGACACAACCATGGCGCCAGACAAAAATTTGTGCTAAGGAAATATTTTCTTTCAATAAAATCAAATGTAAGGAAATCACTGTTTTGTGCATAAACTAGACCCACAACATTTTATTCAAACCAAACAAGAAATTTTCTTCCTGTAAAAAAATGTTTCTAGAGCGCCCATTGGTGACATCACATATTAAAGGAATTTCTGTCTTTAATCGTGTTTCAACATTGAATTGAGCATTCTAAAATATTTTGTAGGAAAAAATAGTAAAATACACTTTTATGCATACACAACAGAAAAAAGCACTGAGCAGGAGGAAAATCAATTTTAAATATGGCTACAGTACTGGTTTACTAATATTGAAATGGAAAATAAATAATTCAAACTAATTCACTTAAGGAGGCCTCTGTAGGACGCTATTAAACAATCTTATAAAACATTAAAATGTACGGTATGAGACCATATTAAGGTCTGCACAACCATTTTAACAAAGGAGCATCCAAGTCTTCTCACATCAGACTTTTTCTTCTGCCTAACCAGCCCCACTCACCACTACTGTAGTAAATGGGGCCACTATTGTATTGTTTGCTAAAACCAGTGCCAACATGTTGCTACAAGTATGGCCATACAAAAAACATAGCATAGAGAAAACATTGAAAATAAAAGAACAAAATCATTAAATTTGGCGCATTTTAGATATATCAAAGCCAAAGAAGATCCCTTCACATGCCGGATATATATACAGAGAAGTTGTGCTTCAAATGTATGCATTCAAAAAAATGAATTCATAGTTCCAATTCTATTATCTGATAGACATCTGACCATATGGAGGAAAATGCTATTAACTTAAGTGTACAGCAATAAACAAGCAATCATGACATCACAATCTTGCAAGTCTACAAGCAGGTTAGAAAATGATGGTTACACTTACCTGTTGCCTGCGCTTTACAGGAAGTTGAGATAGAACATCCTTTTTAAGCCTGCGAATCATCACTGTAGCCTTAATCAAATTGTGCAGTTCTTCATGGTTACTTGCACCTTGGTAGAGTCCAAATATTCCCTGGAAGACCAATATAATAACAAATTGTGGACAGCACCAAACATAAAACTAATAATGGAAAAAGAACTGGCTCGTTTGAAAAATCTTATATGTATGTTAAAAGAAACAACTTACACCCTTGCAGTATCTGTTACCATATTCATGGACGTTTTTATAAACATCAGGATACAATGCTTCCAGCTGTCAAGCACAATTCCAAACAATATGATCAAAAGTGAAGATTTCAACTATGTCACAATATAACAAGGTTTTCCCCTTTTTACTGGCAGGAAGCTTCACAAGGTAGTACATATGAAATAAATTGACAGAGAGAAAATACCTGTTTAAATAATTCAATTGGCCGGGACAAAGCAGGAGTTCCACTAAGCAATATCGCATATTGAGCTTTCTGACAATGTTACAATTACACATTGACTTTTGGGAGGGAAAAAAACATAAGATAGATCGAGAGATAGATATTAAGCTGGCTGACTCTATTGCAACTCTAAAATTTAGTAAACGGGTTAAAACAGAATGTCCCAACAGGAGCTTTATTGAAAACAATCCATCATATCTCAAGTTTCAACAAAAAGAACAATTTTATATTCATTGAACATGAACTTAGTATTAAAAAAAAAGAGACCAGAAGCATGCCAATGTAATTGTTGTTTTCAAGATTAGAATACCTTTATAACTGGAAGAGAAGCAGTAGTTCTCTTTGCTTGAGCATTTTTCAAAAAGTGTGACTCATCTGCAATCACAACCTGAATGAAGGACTTCACTGGTAAGAATGTTTATGAACTTAATCATTAAAAAACTTCACAGACCAAATAAGAATACACCTGAGAAGAAAAAGTCCGTGCACAACTATTATAGAACCAGAGACTGCTTCAGGATAGCTCAGATATCACATCACGCAGCTCAATAACAAAATCAGCAAATGTAAAAGAAAATATTATCTATTTGCACAATCCATTTCCTTTACAAATACCAAACACTACAAGAGGAAATGAAAATGTTATGACCCTCTTCTAAACAAGAAGATAATAAGACTAAAAACAGAAATAATAAACTAGAGAGTGGGGAATAACCTGAGGTTGATAGTACTATTAAAGGAATAATACATTAGCTCTACTACACAGATACACAAACGGAACTGACGTAAGAGGGATTACAATTACAACGTCAGATTACTACACAAAACATAACAAGGAAAAAAAGATACAAGATACAACACACAAGCACTACAAACTCTCCAAACAGAAAAGTTTGCCAAACATTTGAGAGGTTAAACACTCTCCACCAAAGGCAAAAGCCACACTTCTTGAAATTCCTCTCTCTCAATCTTCACTGCTCTTCTTCTTTTATACGCCCCACAGATACCCACCCATTCATAATGAATCCTATATTTACTGCTCCTAACCCCTATGCTTTCCTTTTGATCAATTGAACCCCCTTTTCTGCCTTCTTTCTGCTCCCCTATGTCCCTCTATTTATTAAGCTCACAACATCAAGGAAAAGGATCCTTTTTGAAACTTTAACAACTATATTGAACTAAAAAAATCAAGGACTGAAACAAATTTCAGCGAACTTTCATAGACCAGAAAAAGATTGTTGACCAAAAATAGTTGCCACCTAAATTTTCTCCATAATAGACTGAACTCTTATGCATCTCATGGACAAACTCAAATTAGAGATATAAATGGTAAAATAATAAACATGCAGCCATTAAATGAAACAAAAACCAACAAACACGATTGCAAAATCAAATATGAAATAAGCAAGAAAGTTATCAAATTTTACATTTCTGTTACTCTCAACAATCTTAGAAAAAGTCAACTCACTTTCAATCAAGCCACATTTTAACAGTCTAGCATGATGCAATGTTGGTCATAATAAACCTTCCAATTTACATCACTTCAAATTTAAGGTTTCAGCAGTTATTTTATGAATCATGACACAATCATATGGAAGAATTATTTGTATTTAGGAACCTTAATACTTCCTAAAAGGAACAATAACTGGATGGCTCTAACCTTAAAGTCAGATGCCATAAGCATCTTCTGCAGCTTTGGAACCAAATCATACGAGATGATGTTGAACACTCCATCTAGATGGATGCTACTTTTTGTATTAGAAGATACTATAGTGAAGCCTCCTCTATTTGATCCACCACTTTGAGATAGCACAACCTACTCAATATAACAAATCAGCAGAAGAGTTTTAACAAAGGAAGATATGATATTTTACAGAATTACAAAAAGTGAACCAAAAAAAGAAGAAGAAGAAGGTTCTCTGCAGTTTGTCAGACAACCAAAAGGCAGTAAGAGAGAAAAACTAAACAAAGTATAGAGGTAACATACAAGTATATCTGATGAAGGAATATCCAGCCATTGTTGAATCATCTGAATGAAAGCAAAAATGTAAATGAATCTTTCACAAACGCACCTTCTTTCAGAAGATGAGAAATGGAGTTATACAACAATCCTTACAGAAGCCCATTGCAACCGTAATGAAGATGGGGCAAGTATGAGCACAGGCCATGACTCAGAAATGCATGAAGTTACAGCAATGGCCTGCAGAAGGCATAATATATTAGACAGACTGTAGTGAGCACAGAAACATATAGTATGACATAAACCTAGAGTCAGTCAAAATTGAGAAATTCATATCAAATCGCTGGTTTTAATTAACAGTTAATTGCCTGCAAAGTTTTCCCTAGTCCCATTTCATCAGCTAAAAGAGCCCGCCCTCCATGCTGCAATATAAACCTGAAAGAACAACAAATAAATAAAAACTAAAATTGAAAGCATAGACGAGCAAATTTAAAAAAATGTGAACAGAAATTATGTACCTAATCCCTTCTCGCTGAAATGGCAAAAGTTTCGATTCAATGTAGCTAGGGATCTTGTCATATCGATCTTTTTGAAAACATAACCAAGGACAACAGCATAAGAAACTTCAAACAAAAATAAATAAGAAAATACATATCTGAAGCTTGTATAGACGCAAAAAATGAAGAGCCAAAAATATAGTAATTCAAACACTCAGCTTTTACCTCGAAGATCAGGAACAGCAGATGCAGAGGCGATGGCCCGATGCACTAGAGGATCTAGGCTATCAACCTGTAAAGTAAATGAGAAGAACATATTGACAAAAAAAAAAAAAGAGTAAAGAAACAAAATAACTGCAGACAGATTTATTTATTATCTGAAATGTATCTGATAGCTTCACACCGCATTATTCATACACAGTATCATTACACAAATTACTTAGCTATGTTATCTCTAGCATTCAACTTCTTCATTCCCTATAAATGAAATACCTTTTGTTAAATCCGGTCTTATCTGATAACAATTTTTTAAAACTGTAAGACAATTAATTAAGAAAATGAATCTAAATTAGTGAGGCTTATAATAAAATGTTGCTAAATACTGGATAATCACAATAGCTGCCCAATTATAAAGGTAATGAAAATGGCAGAACCTATTACCTGAACACAAGAAGTTTCAGCAAGAACCTTTTCTGCTGCTGACAAGGAAGATAAAGGCAACATCCATAACCTACAGGCTCAAACCATTTTGTAAGGCTATAGCTTCACAATAGCCAATACAGAGTATGCTAAGTGTTGCTTCCTGAGTTACCATAAACCTAACGCAACATACACACATTCACATAAGAAGGAGACATCAAAAGAAACAGAGCTACATACCTTTCTTTTGCATTCCAAGTAGACTTGGGGACCCTCCTTATAGCAGCTATTACTGTCTAATACAAAATGAAGGTTAAAGCATAAGCCCAAAAAAACACCACATGTGCACATCTGTATATGATCGGACATTAAGTGTTCTTCCAAATCATATGGTACTGAAAGTTGTATTAAATATTACTTTTCAACATTAGCCAATGTACCTGGTTATATTGAAACTTTGCTGCAATGTCTCCGCTGGAATGAAGAAACAGTTTAACAGAAACCTTTGGCATTTCTTTTGAATGATCATCTGTTCGCAGGCGAAGTCAGATATTAGATGAATACAAGTTAAAAAAAGAAAGAAAGAGAAAGCTAAATTACAAAAACAAACAAAACAAAACAAAGGGAAAAGCAATATTATATTGCCCAAAATATTTCTCGTTTTACTACACAGAATATTTGTCCATAAAAAGACCAATGGAAGAAGTGATCAGCAATAATGGAGAAACGAATTTGAAGAAGAAAAAGATTAGGTGTAAATTTGTAGAGAAATTTAAGCTTAAAACAAAAATAGGGAAAGAGAAGGATACCGTTGTTCGTTCCTGATTTTGATGGCGATGGTATTGGTAACGCTCTAGACTGTGGAGGCAAAGCTTCAACCTGACGTGATACAAAAGCAAGTGCGTTAAGCAACTAAAAACACCCAAAAGAAATGCCGATGTTATAATAGACAATTACATTAACATAAGTCCATTCTTCACCGTAGGACAAACACTATTTTTATTCAAAACAATTCCACTAAACCTCAACGAGTCACAATCAATGAAGACTAGAACAAATAATCACAACCGTGCCTAAAATCAATTTGGACACTGAGTAGATGTAACGAGACAATGCTAATGACCAGGGAAGCAACAAAATTCACGGGCCACAACGAAACAACAGACCCATGTAACAACAAAAGGCAAGCAACCATTCAAAAATAATGCAGCTTTCACATGACCCACGAAAAAAAACGAAAAAGAAATTGAACCACGAAAAGGGAATTATAATACGCAACAGATAGAAAGAGTGAAACTTTACTCTTTCGGGACGATAATCAGAAATGGGTTTTGCAGGGGATCGTTCAAAGTCGTTGCCCCGGGGTTTTACAGAATGCTGTTGGTGTACATTGAATCGATGAGTGTTGGAAGAAGTTGAAGAAGAAGAAACAGAGGCAGAGGAAGAGACTGAGTTGCGTAGTTGAGCAATCTTTTGGAAAGCATCTTTTTCGAGAGAATCAAGATCCTCAGCACTCAAGTCCCAGTCATCCAATTCCATAACTGAAAGTTCTTGCCTTCTTCTTGGGGGAAGATGTTCCTCTCAAACCCACTCTTTTTTTGAATTTTGATTTTTCCTTTTTTTGTAGTTTCGCTTTCTTCGAGTGTTATGATTTTTTTCCCCCTTCGCGGTTTGAAGTGAGGATTTTTGGCTCCTCTTGTTGTTGTTACTTGTTACGTGCCTTTTGCTTTTGCCCTTGCTTTGAGTCCGTTTCTTGGATGCGCACCCGTCTCATGTCACCTTATGCTCGCAATCTGAACCGTTCATCTGATCCAACGGTGAGTCATGCACATACTGTGGGAGAGTGAACGACATCGTTTCATTCAGATATCACAATCTAGACGCTCGTTTATTCATAGGCTCATTGGGATTTTTTTTATGGCTAGAGAAAATTGGGATTCCTTTTGAACCATATGTACTTTGAGTTTATCTTAAGTTGTTATTAAGGACACATTGATAAGTGAGCATGTCTAAATTGTTACTCTTTTGGTATTATTTATAGGGCAGAGAGAACATGTTTCATTTTGCCCAATTTATAAATTACCTCATTAAATTTTTCATGAGAATGTACAATTTTACCGTTTATTTATTATATATTGACTTCGATTTAATGGGGTGTAGTGGAAATTAAATAGAGGTAAAATTGAAAACTTGTTGAATTTTAGGGCAAAATTAGTGAGTTTTAAGTTTTTCCTTGGTACGTGTGAAACATACTGAAAATGCCTTATAAATAGGATCAGATGAATAGGTTAGTATGACACTGATGACGACGAAATATAATGTCACAACTTACAAGTCATGATGTCATTAATGATAAGTCAAAGCGTTTCAATTAATAAGATAATGTGTTACTCGTGACAAACCAATGTGTCATATTTGATAAGTCATAGTAATTATACTCTTTCAGTCCAAAAAAAAAATAGTAATCATACTCTAATGATCATACTCTGACCAATCTGTCCTAAGTGATATTAATATATGGGACAATTGTATCTAGGTCCCAACTAAAAGATTTAATATCAAATAAGTCTCAGTGAGTTGTCAATTACATTTGAAATAGCCATTTTTAATAAGTGAAAAAATTAACAATAAGAACTATCAGATATTAAATATTTTATTTGGGACTTGAATACAATTATCCTTCGATATGTTGATATATCTCGACTAACAAGTTAAAATGACACTGATAATCAGTTAAGATAAAGTCATCTTTTTTACAATTCTAATAGATCTCTCATAAGCCTCTTGCAACTTGATTTCAATTTGATGATTTTTTTGGGAGTGAATGGTGATAATTCCCCCATCTTAAAACTTTAGTGTAACTTCATTTTGTTTTCCGATCGTCCCTGTTTGATTGATCTTGTTACTGTTTTGCCTACGTGTTTGCAACCACGTTGCCTTTTCTCAAGACACTTGACCTTTTGGCGAGGGGAGATCAAAGATTGACAAAAGCTAGTGGACACCACTTTAGGTGAAGTTAATACTTCCTTCTATCTTAATTATAAGATCATTTTGACCTTTTTTTTAAGAAATTAAGGATGTAAAATTAATCACTTTAAATTGTTTATATTCATCTTTTTTCCTCAAGACTAATTTATTCTACTTATAAACTAACATATGATCTAATTATATGTGACATATGTTATAATTTAGTGTTTTAATTTGTTTCTTTAACTTCCACAAAAAAAGTCAAAGTGATATTATATTTAGAAACAGAGAGAGTATAATTTTAGGCTATTTAAGCCATTCCTTGGGCCTAGTTATAATATACTTATAAAGAATCTTTTTGTATCATTTAATTTTACAGATAAATATACAATTTTAACATCCAATTATCATCACATAGACTTTGTCTTCATTAAATAAATATATATTAAATTGCATCAAAACAAAAGTTATTAAATTTGAAGAAAGTAATGATAAAATTTAAGATTTTCCATATAAATAAGACCACGAGCATCATTTTAAATTATATTTCTATTGGTTTTTTTATATAAAAGTCACCTATAATACTTGAATTTGTTGACACATGGCAAATGTACATGCACATCACACTCCAATTAAAAACAAAGGAATTAATATTATTATTCATCACAATCTATTTTGGGCGAATGTGCAAAAATACCATTCATAAGTTGTAAAAATTGCAGCTAACATCATATTAAAAGTTTAGGTCCAAAACTACCATTCCTAATTTGAAAACATAGCAAATTTATTTTTCCGTCAATATTGAGTTAATTGCCGTTGGTATGAAGACGTGGCGGATGACTTGTCGAACATGTATGATTGTTGACTGTCCTACGTGGCTTTCTTTTAATAGGCGAAGGTGCAAAAATATCACTCATAAGTTGTAAAAATTGCAGCTGGCACCATATTAAAAGTTTAAGTCCAAAATTACCACTCCTAATTTGAAAACGTAGCAAATATATTTTTCCGTCAATATTGAGTAAATTGCCGTTAATATGAAGAGATATCTTATTTGAAGATTTTCGGGTCTTATAATCTAATTTTCTTTTTCTTCCTATTTTTCTTTTTATTTCTTTTCTCTCCCTCTCCATTTGTTCCCCCAGCGCTCTCTCTCTCTCATCCTCCTCTCTCTCTCTTCTCTCTCCCTCCGTCCTCCTCCTTCCTGCCGGCCAGAGGAGCAAGTGCAGGAGACAGACCGCCGGTGGTACAGCCTCCCTCCCCAACCTTCTTCTTCTCCTTCCTTCCTCCCTGACGGTCAACAAACATACATGTGCGACAAGTCATCCGCCACGTCTTCATATTAACGGCAGTTAACTCAATATTGACGGAAAAATAAATTTGCTACGTTTTCAAATTAGGAGTGGCAGTTTTGGACCTAAACTTTTAATATGGTGCCAGCTGCAATTTTTACAACTTACGAGTGGTATTTTTGCACCTTCGCCCATTAAAAAAAAAAAAAGCCACGTAGGACAGTCAACAATTACACATTTTCGACAAGTCATCCGCCACATCTTCATACTAACGACAGTTAACTCAATATTGACGGAAAAATAAATTTGCTACGTTTTCAAATTAGGAGTGGTAGTTTTGGACCTAAACTTTTAATATAGTGCCAGCTGCAATTTTTACAACTTACGAGTGGTATTTTTGCACATTCGCCCATCTATTTTTAATTGTGTGAGCAAAACATAAAACATTTGCTAATCAGCATACAATTGGAGATAAGCTGTATCTAATATAGACAAGTTGCACTTGCTCAATGACTCAAACAATAAATTAGGTTACCTTAGACAATAAATCTTGTAATGAGGGATTCTCATAGCAATTCTTTTATAAAAACATGTGGGTATGAGTTTTAAATTCATTTAATTTGAAAATATTTTTTGCTTTAAAGAGAGATAAATTCTTAGGTCGATTTGGTTCGTCACGTCGTCATCTGTGATCTCCACCAATCACAAACAAACATGTAATGTGGGACGTGGAAATTTGAATCTGATTCGGCACTCTAAAAAAATTGTATCTCCTATTTTCCAAGTTTTCATAATTTTGCAAGTTGAAGAAGATAAATTTATCTATGGTATAATTTGTTGGGCTGCCCAATCAGATTAAAATTTTCACATCATATATTACGTGTTTGTTTATGATTGGTGGAGACCATAAATGACGTCACGAACAAGGTTCATTTAAGAATTTCTCATAAAGAGAAGAGAGTTTAAACATAGGCATTTTTGTGTGGACCCGGTACACCATGTAATTTGCAGTCTCAACAATCATAAAAAACACATGAAACATATTTTAATCTGATGTGACACCTAAACAAGGAATAATGAACTTAAAAATATAATGTGCCCGTATATTATAGAAAAAAGTCAAAGCTCCATTTATTTTTCATTTTTCGGGAAAAAATCGAAACTTTTAAGTGTCACGTCAGATTCAGATTAAAATATGTTCGAGACAATTGTTTACTATTGGTCAGACCACGAATTATGTGTAACACCAGGTTTACGCAAGAATTTCTCCCTTAAACAAAACAACAACATATGATATGTTGTAATTTCTCAACAACAAATTATTTTTGGTCAAACTCAACAACGAAAACTAAAACACTATTATCTCGTTCCATAATCCATAGATAGAAAAAGGAAAACCGTTGTTTAAGTAGGCAAGGCAACCACAGTTTGGTACTACCACTTCCCACCATCTCCACAATTTCACATTCATTCCTTACTTTCTTTTTTTCTTTCAATTTTCTTGGTATCTCTCGTTTGTTTTCTAGGGTTACCGTTGGGACCTCTCCACCACTTTCTTCCATAAACCCCTTCTTCTTCTTCTTCCTCTTCCTTCCATGCTTTTCCGATGACTCCCGACCAATCCTCCTCCGCCGTCTGCGACTGTTGCGGCACCACCAGAGATCTCTCTCTCCTCCTCTACAACGTTCGATACCGAGCCAGCCAACGTCGATTTTGTACCAATTGTGTCCTCAAGAATCACCAAGGTCTCTTTTGCCCAATCTGCTTCGACGTTTACGATGATTCCCCTCCGCCCCATCTCCGTCTCATGTGCCATAAATGCCCTTCCTTCGCTCACCGTTCTTGCGTAATCGCTTCCTCCGATTCCGGTGTTCCCCCTCCTTTTTACCTTTGCCCGCCTTGCGCTGACCCCAAATTTACGTACTTTAAGTTGAAATCTGAAAACCCTAATGTTGATAAAGCTAATGGGGATGGAGATTCTGTTGACCTAGTTGCTGTTAAGGGTATTAGGGCTATTGATATGCAGTCGGCGAAGGTGCTTGTCGCGGCGGCTCGGATCGCGGCGTCTTCGATGACGAAGGCGGCCGCGGCGGCTCGGATTGATGCGGAGCGGCGGTGCAAAGAGGCTGCCTTGGCTAGGAAGAAAGCCAGGGAGGCATTGGAATGTGTGGCATATCTGGTGGCTAAAGAGAAAGATGCAAAGGGGTTTTCTGGATAGTGTTTGTGTTTCTCTGGCCAAAAAGTTTGGTTCTTTTTGTGACATAGTGTACATCCATGCCTTAGTGCATATTTTCCTATTAAGTTAGATTGTTGTTGGGCTGGTATTGATTTGTGTCTGTTCTTTTTTAGTAGAAGCACATTGCTAGATCAGGTTTGACTTTGTCATTCAAATATTGAAAAATTTTAATGAGATCAATTCGTTCTTCCTTCATTAATTGCTATCAAGTATTAGTATGTAACAATTTTGTTGTTTTATCGTTTCTTCTTGTTTCAATGGATAACTCAATCTTCAGAATTTGGCTTGATCATGATCTCCTTAACCAATAATTATGTGACATTGGAGATGCTGGTTAACTGAAATTTTTGAACAAATTCAGGTAATGCTCTAGCATAACATCAACTCTCACCACAAACTTGAAAGAGTTCTGCAGAATGAATGTGGCATAATAGCTTTGCACATCTTGGTCCATCTTCTTTACTTCCCTTTTGTTTTTTGGGAGATTTTCCACTTTTACCTTATATAATTAACATGATCTCTTTGGCAATATTGGAACATAGATAATATCTTAAAGAAAGTTTTTGACTGTTTGAAAATGTTTGAAGTTGGTTGCTTTGTTTCGCAGCACTTCTATAAATTATTGCAAACTCTAATTTTCTTGAATATTGAGTTGATGCTGATTGATTTTAAATATGGCTAAGACTTCAAGCATGCTGGTTTGGGAATCAGGACTTTTGGAAAGTTAAATGTTGTCAGAGAATTTGCACCTATATGTCTGTTATTTTTCCATTTATTGTCATTTTATTAATTTCTCATACACTGTTAGGGGCCAAGGCCTTTGTTGAAATTCTACTCGTCTTCTTTTGCAAACTTTCTGAATGCCAGCTATGATGGTCTTTGAGAATCGGGAGCAAAATTTTATTGGTGGCTGTTAAGGTTCACCAAGCTTATTGGTTACTACCTCTAATAGTCCAGTAAGAACCTGTTGAGAGAACTTCTCTTTTATTGTGTGTGGTTCAACATTCTTATTTTCTAAAACTTCCAGTGGCCCAGCGAGAGTCAGTTTGAATGTGCTGTATTCAGTAGCTGGTTTGCCACGCATGAAATATCCTGTAATCTTTTTGAAAACCCTTTAAGGTCAATGAACAGACTTTTGGTCAAGTCACGCAGAATGAGTGTCTGCTGGTGCATTAAATATGTTTCAGGAATATCCTTTGATTTATTTGTGGGGAAACCCTTTAAGGCTGATGAACATACTCTTGTTTGAAGGACTTGGTAGGGTGATGTGAATGTTGTAGAGAATATATATACAATTTCATAACATAGGGATACTGGCAGCTGCACTAGATATGTTAAAATGTTTTTTTTTAAACGCTTGGGCCTATAGTTTATTTCTTTTGATTTTTTTTGTAATTCAAATTGAAGTTGAAGATTTTCTTACTGAGAATCTATCTAAAGGGGACTGGCTTGTCTTTGATATTATTGTAAATACACTGTATGCAGTGTTATGCTTTTGCAACTAACTTTAACTAAGTCAACCATATCATTTGGGAAAGCAGAGATCAATTTAAGTACTTTAAAGTGGCCTTGCGCACTATAATTGGTGACCCTGCTTTATATTAATGAGACTAAATCTTGCCCCGAAGTTTGAAAAGTTTAATATTTGAACTTGAAGCCTGGAGGCATTACCTAACCTAGAGGTGGGAATTCGGGCGGGCCGGGCTTAAAGCCCGCGAACAAAAAAACCCCCTATTTGTGAAGCCTGGCCCTTGAGTCGTCGGGCCTCAGGCCGGCCCGCGGGCTTCGCCTTTTTTAAATATTTTTTTTTTCTTAATTTTGAATATGTATTTCTAACGAAAATAATGGACCTATAATAAAAAATATAAATATACATGATCCAAATTATATTTAAATACAAACTTATCAAGCATTAGTGCATTGTTATATACCAACTCAACAACTCATAAATTATGTACTAAGTCTAGAACTAGAAGTTACATCACAATTACATAGAATATTCTTAGTAATAAGGAATTAAAGTATAAAAGTGGGACATACGAGACTTGAATATAACATAATAAGTATTTAAATTATTATCGTCTATGTGCATATATACAAAAATAGCATACCCATTTAACTCTTTGAGCAAATAAAAATAAAAAAAATGTTTAAAAAAAGGGAGGGGCAATAAACGGGCCGGCCCGCGGGCTAGCCAGTCTAAGCCCACGGCCCGATGGGCCGGCCCGTTTAAGCCCGGTCCCCTTTTTTTGGTTTAAAATCAAAGCCCGGCCCTCCTCGGGCTAGGGCCTAGACGGGCCGGCCCAATGGGCTCGGCCCGAATTCCCGGCTCTAACCTAACCTATTCTGCTTGAGCCATTTTACACTATATTTAGTTTTTATATTACAGACGTTACAAAAACCTGTGTTTCCATGAATTAGAAAACTTAAAATCTCTCATAAAACTAAACTCCCATTATATATCCTGCTCATTCATCTCTACAAAAGTTCATTGTGGCTATTAAGCTTCTGAGTTGCTTAAGTGAATGAAGATATTTCTGTAGCCTTGAAAGAAGGATCTTTGACCATTTCTGCACCAACTAAACTCTCCAAGCAAAGATTTTTCTCAGGCACCATTGGGGTCAGGGACTTGGCAAATAAGCTCAGCCTCTCATTTTGTTGAGCAGAGCCATGCAATGAGAAAGGGAATGGTTGGCACTGGTTCAGCGATGATGAGGTAGGCCTTTGGAAGTTCAAAGAGGTAGTTTTAGAGGGAATGGTCAAGTCCAGTGTTATTGTAGGACATGATGAAGCCAAGCCAGTAGAGGCAGAAGCAAAAAATGTAGAGAATGAAGCCAAGTCACTAGTGGTTGATCCTGAAAGTAACATGCTCAATGCTGCTGATGTTATGCCTGCCATAGGCCTTGCTGCTGCAGGAAGTGGATGATTATGGCTCCCTTCATAAGTTGTAGTGAATATAGTATCATCTTTAGCACACCTTTGCACCTGTAACACCATATTAATCCCTTGTATGCATGATAATGAACACTACTCGGTTTTTTTACTTAATACTGCCTTTGGTTCTTAATATATGAGCTAATTGCGAGGTTGGATTTAGTCTTAAATATAATACATTAATCCATTTTGGTTCCCCAATTCAAAACTTTCTTTCTTTAACTATCTTTATTGATTACACATATTAAAACATATTAAAAGGGTTTTCTTCTAAGGGCAGCTATGTTAAAGAGGGCATTTTAGGAAAATCAACCCATAATTTGTTACAAATAACTGGTTTAACTAATTTTTCTAATATTTACAAATTAGTCATCTATCATTCTAGTTCGTATGCTAAAGATTAGAGGAAGTAGCTTAAGTTTTAAACTGGATTGATTATCCACATGATATCAGTGTCTTTATGACCCTAGAGGAATTTGAAGCATGTCAGTGAAGTGCATAAACAGCTCAAACCCATGTTCTATAGCCATATGTGGATTTGAGCAATGATCTTATTAAAATATACACAGTATTTCAGCTTGTTCTGACATCAAACGTAACGTATGCAAAAAGTTTTAGGAAGCTCGTCTCATTAATACTATTTTTAATCGAACAAAGATGTGCACGAACCTGTTTACGAACTGGGCATGCATTTCCCATGCTGCAACGATAATAAGCTCGGGGACAAGGGTTATTCTTAGCTGTCTTTTGTCCATACTTTCTCCATTGACACCCATCTCCTGTCTGATCATAAGAACCAGAAATTTCCTCATAAGCAATATTGTCATCTTCTGAGATTAGCAAACACATAGCAAGATAAAAACTTTCCCCTTGAATTAATATGGAGTGGATTACATTCACAACTTCATTGAATAAGGCTAAAGGAGAATATTCTCCACGATGCTGTATAAAGTTTAAAACTTGAACGAATGGGGTTGTGAATGTAAGTTTTATAAACCTCAAGGGGTGAATGTAAAATTTACTCAATAAAGAGCTTAGAAATTTATACCAGAGAAAAATCTGAACGTGTCCTTATGCAAACTCTAGCCTTCCTGCCATATGGCTCAAATGCTTGATCCGTTATTTTGGCTCCTTGCAATGTTAGCAGGCTACTCATTTGATGATCACCTTCAAGTGACAGAGCTGGTTTCTCCATCACTGTGACATGGTCTGCTCTATTTTGCTTCTAAATTAATGAAACACAATTATCATCTACTCTTTTGAATGACCTCTTTCAGAATACATTATCCGAAATCCAGATTAGGAGACTGAGTTATCATCATTAGATGAACAAGCAAGTTTTGATTCAAACTAACCAGAAAATCTCCATGATTTGGAAGTGGTAATGATTTATGCTGCTTCTGCATAGCCAAAAGAAGGAGATTCTGAAGAGAAGTGTAATGTTCAGTAATCTGGTTTAGCGTAGCTCTTAAATTCTGATTCTCTTGCCTTACTTCCTCTAGCTTAATTCTCAGCAAACCTTCCTAAGAATTATACATCAACGAGGCCCAAAAACACAAGTGATTGATCTGGTCCAACATATAAGTGTGATGATACCAATTAAACTCAAAGAAAAATTTTGCTAATAAAAGATTATGCTTACCTGGGTAAATGGCTGCTCTTGATTTTGGTGGTTTTCTTCTGAGACATCCAGGCCCAAACTCAGAAAATTGAACCCCATCTGCACATATTAGAAAATTGAAGAGTGGAGAATTGAAACTGTGCTTCATTAAGTATATAGCTCATTCATCTGAAGTTAATGGTTTTGAATTGGCCAATCAGCGTATCTTTATAATGAAAGATGAGAGACAGAAACCAAAGTAAAAGAAAACTTACAGTGTTATTGATGGAGGTTTCTTGGGTTTTAGTATCACATGTGTATGATGATGGCTCTTCCTCAAGTTGCGGCAATTCTTTTAATGAAACCTGTCCTTCCATTTTTATGCTCTAAATGGCAGTGATTGCTGAATATTGTGATATGATATAAACTTTTTGGAGATAAATTATATAATGGATGCAGTGCAGAAGAATCATAATCCTAATCTTTCTTTCTCATCAAGTCAATTCTCTAACACCCTTCTTTCTCATTTTTAACAAGAAGTCATGTCGTTATTAATTTTTGCTTACTAATTGTGATTCTAGATAAACTCTCACTCTTAACTTGTGAAATTTCCTTGATGCGGGAAATGAGAATCAGGAAGACGTGAAGAGATTAAAGTGTAAAAAAAAGGGAAAATTACACTGAGGTCCCACATAAAACATTTAATCATAAATAGGTCTCAAACAATTATCAAATTACATTGAAGTCCAAAGGGACCTGAATGTAATTAAATAGCTTATCAGTGAGTTGTTAATACCAGTTCTTTGAATTGTTAATGCACACTCAATAGTTGTCAATGTAAGAGATGCATTGACAACTTAAAAAGCTGCTATTAACAACTATTTAATTGTTATTGACAACTCAATGAGTTAGTATTAATAACTCAATTTAATTACACCAAGTCCTTTAGGACTTCAACGTAATTTGATGATTGTTTGGGACCTGGTTATGATTAAATACCTTATATGGGACCTAGTGTGATTTTCCCAAAACAATTTCCAAGATGACTCACAGTCGACGAAGAAAAATTAGACAGGTATAATTAATTATTAATTAAAATATAGGTCAATGAAGTAAATTAAATAGGCATACCAAATGGATTTAGGTAATTTTTTTAAGGGGATCGACCTATCACTGAGTTATGACTTGTATCTTATTGTAGCTGTTAATATCATCATCCATCAAACAAAGGAATTGCACGCAACTGCTTTTATTTAACAATAATGTCACCTTTCAACGTTCTCATCCTAAGACTGCATTTTTATTTTTCACAATGTCCTCATAGAAATGTCTTGATATCCTTTGATATTGAATTTTAAGTTTTGTAATTAAAAAATAGAAAAAATTCCCATAAATACCCGTGCTTGTAGAAGTAATTAGCCAATACTACTTGAATAATGAAAAAGATGCATATGAGATGGCGAAACGGAGTATTAACACTTTTTGTGTATGAAGGCATATATTGAATGTAGAATTTAGGTACCACACTAAAATTAATTATCCAAGCAGGTACTTAGTGAACACGTTTCCAAAATTTAAATATGTGATCTCCGACTTGAGCTCTATATAAACACCAAACATTTCAATTTGGGTAGTATATACTCCCTCCGGTTCTAATTATAAGACCACTTTGATTTTGTTTGACTTTTTTTTAGTGCAAAAAAAAAAGTAGTTTCGGTCCCCAAAATAATATTTTTTCCTCAAAACTATTTATTCTACTTATAAACTAACCTATAATATAATTTCATGTGACATATGTTATAATTTAGTGGTCTAATTTGCTTCCTTAACTTCCACAAAAAAAGTCAAAGTGGTCTTATATTTAGGACCGGAGGGAGTATCATGCTAACATATGATCATGGTTGGATTGCTGGACGGGAGTAATAATATTAAAATTATTTTATGGTTTTACAAGTCTAATGATATACTATCATCAATCTAACGTGATCAACAATTTTGAAAAAAAAAACTATCAATATGATAGGATTCTGTAAGTGTTTATTTCATGGATTACAAGGAACTAATTAGCTTCAAGAATTCCATGGCATTATTCAGCTCAAAAAAAGGAGAAAAAAAAAAAGAGAGAGGAAAGGACGTGCAACTAGGACTTAAAACCCATGTCAAGTTGAATAAAAGTGAGGATTCCAGAAGATACCTTGGAAATTTATTTCTGTGCGCGTCCGAAACGTGTATGTAATATTATTCTTAATTCAATCAACTTTAAATATACATTATTTAAATCATCAGTTTATGGAGGATAAAGTCTATATTACTCCTTATTGGACCGCATAATATTTGCATGAGTGTACGTGGCCGATAAAAGTTTGTTTTCTTGTGAGACTTATTAGTAAAACCCGAGAAAAATACTAGTAATAAAAAGAAGAGAATTTAATGAAATTAATCATATATTAGGTAAGTAACGTGATTGCATGAAATGTTGAATTCCTGGAAAGTTGGAATTGTAGGATCTTTGAAAGTTCCATATAACTTTGGCGTAGCTACTAGGGTAATACCTACTCCTTGTATGTTTGGTACACATACATACATAGTTAAATGCAGAATGATATGGCATAAAAAGAAATAGTATAGAATAATATTTTGTATTAAAGACAAAAGGTAGTAAAATTGATTTTATCCGTGAGATTGTATATAAAGGGAGGGCGATATAGTTCAAAAGAGAGATGCTATATAAGAACTTAAGAAGGGAAAAGAGGGTTCGGTAGGAAAATTATCAAGTAGTAGCTCTTATTTTTAAAAAATATTTACATACAAAGAGTGTCATATAATCTGAACTTTAAACCAATTAAAATGGTCTCTATCCAATAAAAATGCCACAACTTAAATGAATGAAACTATAATAGCCTGCATGCTGAAAACGTTGTGCAACAAAATATTGGATTCAATAGGACGTCTTTAATTTTGAAGAAGCTTCTTTGTCCCCCCACAAGCTCATGCTAGCGCAAACACATGTGTACAAGTTTCATAAAACAAGGATTAAAGTTCCATCATCGTGTTATGTAGGATGCCTTTGCATGTTGACATTGGTCCCATTAGCTATTAGCAATGTAACGAGGTTAAGGTGATATAGAAACATTAACGCCATCAAATCTAAAACCAAGTTCTTTTCAATGTTAAAGAAGAAAATGTTGTAATTAACACAAAGTTAAAATATCAAAATCACTAATTTTAAAATTAATGAACTAAAGCCAAATTGTCATTGTCATTAGTATAAGGGGAGAGGTGTCATCAATAACTTACCGATGTTAGTGTCAAATAGGTAAAATTGCAACTGTCAAATATAATACCGAGTCCTTTTCAAAGTTTAGAGACTAATTATTATAAATGACTCAAAGTTAAAATGTTAAAAATACCAAATTTAAAGTTCAAAAACCATTATAAACTATGTAAAATTGAAGGACAATAACCATTAAATTTAAAATCCAGAACCAAAACCAAGATTTAACAAACCTCAAACAACAGAAGTAATATTAATCATGTTCCTTGATAGGGGAGAGAGTGTGATTTTAAAAAATTAGCGATTTTGCTCCCTCCAAATGCAAAATATAGACACTTTTCTGTGTTGAGCATCATCGAGTTAGTTGTTTAACTAACTGAATAGTTATAGTTTATGGTAGCAGAATCCAGTCACCATTTCACCATAGATCATGTGTGTGTGTGTGTATAAGCTTGTATTAGCAGTTCACATTCACCTTCTCTCTCTCTCTCTCTCTCTCTCTCTCTATGCGCTTTACCACTCTCTGAACTTCTCTGTCTAATTTTATTTTTTATACTCCTGAAGAGTCAACAGAAGAATCAAAAGAGGAGCTTCAAATAATGTTGGGCCTAACAGAATCTCACTCTGTGGTTCTCCGTAACAGATTTCCAATTCCCCTGAAGCCAAATTCCTTTCCTTCGCTTCTAATTCCTTGCCGGCGTTCAACCACTTCGGCTTCATCAGCCATCTCATCGGAGTTAACTTCGAAAGAAACATCCAATTCGATCTCACCATCATCATCCACTGAATCACTTGTCTCGGCTAATCCGCCCATTCTTGGGTTGCAAAAAAATCTAGGGTTTCGGCCCACCCCTGAATTGGGGCTTTTGTCTCTCTTGTTTCCACTCTCCATGGTACTCTTATTTTTCACCATCTGTGTTCCTTTGTTACTTATTTTAGCTTTCGAAATAGAGTTTAGAGGCATATTTGTTCATTTCTTCTCACTATCTTTTTGGTGTTTTGGTGTTAGGCTTTCGGTGCATTCTTTTCAGTGGCTTTGGTATCTGTTCCCACTATGATTGTAAGTTCTAAAGGATTTCTATGAGCTAAGAATTCAGTATTTATCTCTTTTTGCAAATGTATAGTTGCAAGTTTAGAAATGGGCTCGCAATTTATTGGTGAGTTTTCATAACATGCACAGGCTTTTGGAAAATTGGGAGCTTCAATGAAAAAATTGTCTAAAGTTGCATCAGAAGAGTTACCGGGGACTTTGTCTTCTCTCAAACTTTCTAGCATGGAAGTGAACGATTTAGCCCAAGAACTTAGGAATCTCAGGTGATTACTTCTCAAGTTCCTTAGTTTGTCATAAGTTGTTTCTATAGATGGACAGTTTAAGGATTGTCTGTCAGTATAATCTCTGATGGTGCGCTGTCTTCCATTATTTAGTCGTATGATTTCTGGAATTCGCCCAGTAAAGGACAGAGACAATAAAGATGCAAGATCCTTCGGGAACAAGGACCCATTATCTTAATTCTGAACATCCCCAACATTGCCTGAGTAACCACTATGTTTCTTTGGCCCTGAAAAAAAAAAAACACTATATTTCTGAATTTGGCAGCATCTGGGAATAAGGGAATTGTTGCTTTTGAGTGGCATCTCGGAATTTAGCAACATTTTGTGTTTGCTCATCTAGTTCAGTCGAAGGTGAAACAACTAGTGAATTCAGACCAAAGGCAAAGTATTGGTGCTTTTGGGTTTGATGCTGCAATTGCAAAATGCTGAGAAAAGCTGATTGTGTAAAGTGTTACTTTTTGTAGTTGGGTTAGTTTCCATGCTTCTCCTAAACGGCTAACCTTTAGTTGCAAGACGTTTCATCATCCATAAAAGTAAATTCTCGAAACAAGATATGATCATGTTGTATATCTCAGGAATTCTTTGTTTACTTGACTTTATAAAATTCTGGTTACAGAAGAGTTGTACTTTTTTCTTGAAACCTTATGAATATTCACAGTTTTGCAAACTTCTTGAGAGCTTTGCCAGCATCTTTTGCATGATCTGGGACTGGCATGTTGCTTAGGAGAGTAACCCTAGATGATGATACCAAGGATCTGTTTTGAGAGTTTGAAGGATCAATCTTCAAGATTCTCACCTCCCATACCTGCTTCAGAATAAAGTGAAATTTGATGAGCAGGGTCATAGAGTAACTTATGACTCTTCACTGTAGAATTTAATCAACATGTAATTGCTCTTTATGGGGCAGGTTGCTCCTAATCCACTGAACATTTTCTCTTAAAGCAAATGAATAGTATTTTTAATCCTTCTTTAGCTAACGATTCTAAGCTGTCCCGTAGCAACCGATTAAATTTGAAACAGCCAATTAGTTTATTGTTCACTTCAAATCAACCTTGTTCTTTAACATTGAGGTGACCTTTATTTATGCCTTGATTCACAACTTCTATTTGATAGTTGATGTTAGTAAAGTAACAATTTTTTATGCTAATTCAATTTAATGATGATGAGACCCCTTCCAACTTCATTAAAAGAAGAAAAAACTCAAGCACATAAAGAATATGCTGGGGCGATATTAATCATGTTTAATCAGAAAAATTAGTCATATTATGATTTACACTTTTTTTACTACTAGCGACGAAAGAGGTTGGAATATTCAACCTCAAAGTACTAGATTTTCCTCTCAACTGTCAAGTTATTTAGCAGAACCCCCAAGCTGTTTCTTTCAATCACTGGTCAAATGAATAGATTAATAATAATGATTTGATCGAGAGGCAGAGATGAAAACAAGAGTGTGACAAATGTATATAGATTGATAGTATGATAACAGTTTAAGGACAGATTCTATGAATAAAGAATGAAAACGCTTGCCAAAATAAGTTCCCTTTGAATGATTCTAAAACCGATTCCCTAACATAAGCAGCTGGGGGACTGAGCTGAATGGCCTTGGCTCTGTGAAAAATCATGCTTTACATGAACCAGGTGATATGTGAGGCTGAAAAGCCTAATGCTGATGAAGATATTAAGCTGCTATAAAGTTTAATACATCAAGGTCACGCAGCTAAGATGCAGGATACGAAAGTAATTGCAGCAGCTACAGCAGATGGAATTAGGAGTAAAGATTCAATGGAAGGGAGGAGGATGTTGGAGGATAAATGGTCAACTGTTCTTAATGGCAGAGGAGGCAAACAAAAAAAAAAAAAAACACGAGGGGTACAATGTCATTACTCATTATAGCTCCATGGTTTCAAGGTGACATAAATTCCAAAATGTGGATGATTGAACCGTGTTTAATTCTTGGTGGCTACCTTAGAAAACTATGATGAAGCAGAGCACTAAGCATTGAATCACCATCTCAGGAACAGGTAATATTAGAAGGAATTAAAATTGCATCCAGTTCAGTGGATACCCAAAATTGTTGGAATTGAGTGAAGTTCTAATTGACATGGAGAAAGGTCATAAGGGGAAGGAAGAGAGACCTGAATGGTAGTGCCAACATGAAGAGGGGTAGCTTCAGCAGAGACCAAGTCACCAAGCTCGGCACGGCGGAGATGGTTGATGCTGAGCTGAACTCCGGCGACTCTTTTGAAACCAGAAGCCATGTGAGCTCCCATGCTTGCT
Source organism: Mimosa bimucronata (assembly GCA_037074515.1). Taxonomy (NCBI): domain Eukaryota; kingdom Viridiplantae; phylum Streptophyta; class Magnoliopsida; order Fabales; family Fabaceae; genus Mimosa; species Mimosa bimucronata. The sequence goes on from CM073444.1 coordinate 36,405,771, forward strand.
AGGCTCTCAGCGATCAAGGCCGACACGCCTCCATGTAACACCTTGAACGGCTGAAAACACCAGCAAAATCACACAAGATAAGAAGAAAGGTGATGGGGAATTGGGGAATGAAGAAAGAAAGAGAAGGGGGTTTGACCTGACCTGGCAGCACTTGAGGGTGACTGGAAGACGGCCGGCCACCCTGTGGGGTGAGATTTCTTCAATCTCGAACCCAATTCCATGAAGAGGAACATCCAAATCTGCAGCCTTTGATGGTGATGATGATGATGGGGCATCCATGGAGATGAGAAAAATGATGGGTTTGATGCAAAATGGGATGAATTTGGACTCTTTGAGAGGCGTTTATATTATTAAATTCATCGTAGGGGGTGGGTGATGACTGATGAAGAGGGGGGAGGGTATTTTAGACCATTCCCAAGAAGGAGTGGTTGGTGGGTGACTTGGGGTTACTGGTCTTGGGTTTAGGTGGGGAAGGAAGGAGATGAGGTGGTTGTCAATGTCAAATCCCATATTTTGCCCGTTATTTATTCAATATACGGTGGGGCTCACCTTTGTCTTATATTCATGCCCTTTTTGAATTTGATGCCCAATTTTACCTCCTATCTCTGACACGTGGCAAAAGAAACAGTTTTAAAATGAGGGTTAGAAGTGTGCAAGTGTATTATATGTGTACTTGAAGTATTTTTGGGTCTAAATTTACCCTAGAATATGAAAATGGATCAATTTCGTTCTTTACCGTTAAGATATTAACGGTCAACGTCTACTATTAACTCACGTTGATTGTTAAATAGTAGACGTTAACGTGAGTTAATAGTAGACGTTGACCATAATAATTTAACAGTAGATGGCGAAATTGATTTATTTACATATTTCTAGGGCAAATGTGGTGGTTCCCCCTAAAAAAAAGGCCCCTCCTTAATTGCGCTACAAGTTGTGGACATGCCGCTATAGTTTTTACTTTTTATTATAGTATATTTTAAATGCCATTCTCACATGATAAGAAATGTCAGTAATATTATCAAATATGCTTTAATTGATATTACTTTTATCTTTATTACAACGCATAAATTATCAATTCTTATAGACCAATACAACTAGTTAAAATCATTTAATCTCTCTTAAAATTTAAGTGTTCTAATATCACCCATTCACTCTTACAAACTATATAAAATTCAAACATTATGCTCCTTCATCCCTATATGTAAAGTCCTAAAATCTGAATTAGTTTGTCCATTTTCAAAAGGTTATATTCGGGGTGTTCTCACTAATTAATGTATTTTTTTCTATTTCATCCTCAATTTATTTCATATATTACATTCTCTGTCTTTATTCTTTTTGGATTTATCCAGCGGTATCTGGTGCTACTAGCATCCAACAAATCTGGCTCGTGAGAATTTAGGCCCATAATAGGGGGAACCTATTACCTCTAAGTAATTATCGAGGCTGCATACCTAGAGCTCGAACTCGAGACCACTAGTGAAGCTATAAAACTCACAGTCAGTTAATCTAAATGCTTGATAGTTCTCTGTCTTTATTGTTCCTTTTTTTTTTATACTGCAAGGAGGTTACTGGTTAACTAGAATGACAATTACAATCCTCTTGAATAAGAAAAAAAATTCAAAATGAGTTCGTAAAATCTAGTGATATCCTGTCACTACTCCAAACTCTGTCTTTATTCTTATCATTATTACTCTCTTATTTATCAATGCATAATGGAAAAAAATATTTCTTACATATTTATTATAAAATTTTAACTGTTTTTCATATCACCGTAATTCAATTATTAGGACTTTATTTATAGAGACTGAAGGAATATTGATTATTACTCTTTCCCTCTACTCTTATTAAATATGGACATATATAGGAAAATATACACTAGAAAAAAAAGGACTTTTAGTGGCGACTTTTGGTGGATCTTTCACCACTAAAAGTCCCATTTTCTGCGGCAATACAAAAGTCGCCGCAAAATGTATGCCTTTTTTCTGCAACATTAAAAATTTGCTGTTGAAAAGTCTACTTTCAACGACTAGGGGTGTTCATGGGACGGGACGGGAACGGGACGACCCCGTCCTGTCCCGTCCCGAAGAAAGGGTGGCGGGACAGGATTCCTGTCCCGTGTCCCGTCCCGTCCCGAACGGGACGGGACGGGATTAGGACGGGACGAGACATTCCCGAAGTCTTTTTTTTTTTACTTTTTTCATGATTTTTTTTTGCTATTGTTGAAAAAAATAATAAATTAATAGCAAGTAATTGTATCAAGCTCATTGGAAAATCATTATTCAGAAATGGAAAAAGCCTACTAGAATTTATGTTAATTGTTTCATCTATTTATATAATCTACCTCTACAGGAATTAATCTGGAAGAAAACTCGTAGACAAATACACGTTGTGATGTTTTTTCCTTTTGCCCCTTCCTTTAGTCTTAATTAATAAGGTTATAATGTTAAGGTGTTGGATTCAGTGGAAGTCGTTGTTTGAACAAAAAAATGGTATACAGTTGGCAAGTCGCTGTACATAACAATGTTTGCTTTGTCTGTTACTGATAAGCCTCTCTTGTTCATGTTATTTCAATAAAATGAAATGGTTGTTTTTAGAGCAGAGACGAAAATGAAATCTCCAAAAGGCTAATTAAATTATTTTGGGATGACAGTGCAATGTTTTCGTTCTCATCTCTTTCCTGTTAATGGGATGAGACTGTAAGAAATTGCATGTTTAGTAGAATATTTTGTCTACGGCACTTTAAACAAATAGTGTATTAATGGATTTTATAGAATAATTTATATGAAGGCTTCTCAAGAAAAAGATGAATAAGAGGGAAATTTCAAATAAAAATACGATGCAAAAAGAAAGATAAGTGATAGATCAAATGTTTTAAGTAAAGCAAATAATAATGAAGTAGAAGAAATATAGTGAAATAGAAAAATTAAACCCATATAATTAATAAATTTAATAAAAATATTAATAAATAAAATATATATAATATAACGGGACGGGACGGGAATGGGACACCTTCGTCCCGTCCCGTGTCCCGTCCCACCCCCTTTTCTGTCCCGTCCCGTTTTTGTCCCGTCCCGGTCATTTTCGGGACGAAAAATCCCATCCCAAAATGACCGGGATCGGGACGGGAAATATATGAACACCCCTATCAGCGACGACTATATAAAGTCGCCGCTAAAAGTGGACATTTCAGAGGCGATTTTATATAGTCGCTGCTGAAAGTGGACCTTTCAGAGGCGACATTTACAAGTGGTAGCTTAATACATTTTTGTTTTTTGAATAATACTAATAAATGTTGCTTTTTTATTTTTTAGAGGCGACATTTACAAGTGGTAGCTTAATACCATGACCACTTTACTAATAAAGAAACATTTATATTATATTTTATCTTTATATATTAAATGAATATATATATACACACACACACAAATATGTAGATATAGATAAATATTAAACGTAGGTAATATGATAATATATTTATATTATAATATTATATGTACATAAATTGATATATTAAATAAATGCATATAATATTAGTGTGTGTGTATTTAATTTTGTAATAATATGATGGGAGTTCGTAATAGCTCAATTGGTAGTAGAAGTTTCACACAAGAGTAAAGTGGTCATGGTTTGAACTTGAGGGACACATTTAGAGGTGAAATAAAAGGTGATGAAGTGGCGTGATGTGGCATAGAGTAATGATGTGGCACAACTTAACACATGACAAGTGGCTGAAGGGTGGATGATGTGGCACTACGTGGATGAGGGTCACCATATCATCAGTTATGTGGCTATAGGGTCTGATGTGGCTTTAATAATTATTTAATTTTTTTTTAACAAATGAAACCCTTTGACGCCAACAATTGTCGCCACTAAAAGTCGACTTTCAGTGGTGACATAAAAAGTCGCCACTAATACTTTTGGCGACAGTCACATAGGCGGCGACAAAAAATGGAATTTTTTGTAGTGATATTTAATGATTTTTAAAAACTAACAAGTACCTTATAAATAGGATTATAAATACTTCCTAAATTGTGCCTAATAATAAGAATTGCAGTGAGTGATCATTCTCAAGTTTACCCTAATTAAAGTTTTCTCTAAATACATTTACGAATTATTCTCATCTCTCACTCTTTTCGACAAGAATTAAAAAAGATAAAATTGGAAATTTGTCACTAAACCTCTAGCTAACTGGACTATTTAGGACAAAAAAATTATCTACAAGCGGACTTATAATAACAGTAGAAGTATTCTAATTAGAAATATACGTCAATTGTTTAAACTGGCATTATTATAGAAACGAAAGGCCACAACTACATAGCGTATGAATATAAAATATTGTGAGCGACAAAAGTGTGTTCACATTAATCAAGCAAGTAAGATTACGAATCCCAAGTTGGCTTTAATAATTTTTTAGAAATATATACAGTTATATAGATGGTGGGATAAAGGAAGATCATATCATCATCGCCACATTTCTTAAATTATGATTAAAACCTACAAATAAAAATACATGTATATATGAACCTAACTTTTAAAGACATATATACGCCTAACCAGTATCGTCCCTAATTAAAGGGCTTTAAGGGCATAAAGAACAGCAACACGATTCCCCCATCTTATATAGAAAAGTAAAGGAGAGGAAAAAGGTGTTAAATATAATATTATTATTGTTGTTATTATGTATGAGAAAATGAAATGTACTTGATGTACACACACACACACACCAAGCTGTGGCCTGGCTGATTAAGGAAGACAGCTTGAAGGCACTGTGTGTTGGAATAGGAATTTCTGGTAAGCTTACAAGCTACTTTCAGTCTTAGCTTTCACCCTTCACCACAAGCTCGCACTTCTCTATGTATATATCTAGAAACTTAGCTTCCTTCTTTCTAAAGAGATCGCCTCAAATATAATATATACTAACAATTTAAAGCTGAAAAAGTGTTCCATTTCAATATATCTAAGATAGAAAAAGCAAAACCATACAAAAGACTTGCTTGGCATTTTTATTCTTGTTATTATTTTTTTCTGTTTGGAGATAAAGATGGTATATGTTATTATTATCATCAGCTATGCTCTTAGGCATAGATGTTGCATTCGTAGCTAAGGATATATATGAAGCCAGCTTAGAGATTTTTTTCCCCCTGTTTTTGAAGTACTTGTTCTTCTTGCTGCTTTCTGCTGTCATCTTTTCTTGATTATTATATATATACGATCACTGTGTGAATGTAAACACATTTCATTGGTGTTGCATGGAGGCTTGTGCCTTTTAAGACCTGTACTTTTTAATTTTTATGTATGCTTACTTATTCAGTAATCAGTACGATCTATAATAGATATATACATAGCGAGTTCTTGGAGGTTTCCGTGCTTGTGCTAAATTCTTAACAGTTTAGTATACTTTGAATTAAATCCTATAATTTCAATGACTTCTAAAACTAACTTCATGATTAGAGCCGGTAATTCAGGTCGGTCCCTTTAGGCCCTGACCTTTTAAGGGCTGGGTTTTGATTTTAGAGGTTTCAGAAGGGAATTGGGCTTAACAAGCCGACCCTGTAAGGCCAAGGACTTCAAAGGGCCGGCCATTTAAACCGTCACATATATATATTTAAAAAATAACAACTATAAAATAAAATAATTAATTAAAGGTAAAAAAATCATAATACCTAATTCCCAGTATTTATCATTATTGATAATTTTTTAGTGAGTGACTTATTTAAAAATATGGACAATATTTATTAAAATGATTAATTAAAGGTAAACACATATTTTATGTGACTTATTTAAAAATATGGATAATATTTATCATTGCTTGATAATTTTTTAATGTTGTTGCTTGTATTCATATGATTAGCTTTCATTTTTATAATATTGTGTGCTAAAGTTGACCAGTAATTTTACTAACGAAATTTGATATCCCATGTACTACCAATAATAATTACAGAGAATGATAATTAGGTCACATGGAAGAGAATCAATCGCGATCAGGTCCCTTGAAATCATTAAATTACATTGAAATTCTTAGAAATCTAGGTGATATCAAATCGAATATGTCAGGAGTTGTCAATACAGCTCATTATATTGAATTGTCAATGATAATCAGGTTTTTAAAGAGTTGTCAATAACAACCAATTCACTACATTAACAATTCTCGACATATTCAATTAAATATTGTTTGTCATGATTAATTCTCTTCCATAAGATCTATTTGTAATTCTCCCTGTAAATTAATCCAAGCCCTTTAATTTTGATTAAACATGTGTATACAGTATAAGTATTCTTCATCAAGAGTATAGGCTAATATCTCTCAGAACATAGAGGGTACATGTTATATATCCATCTATTGATTCGATTCTAACTAGATTTGCTCCATAAATAAGACTTAATTACAACCACCAAGACCTTGGTGAAAGTTGTATTGGATATCATGCATTTAAATGACCCACTATTTATAAAAGTATTAGTTTTGAGGCTGGGAAGGAAAGACAGGCTTTTCAATGAGATAATACCAAATTCCCAAGAGATTTTGGTACGACTCGGGCCTCATCTAGCTTATAGTAAGCCAACTTTAGCTCTTTCATATCACCGAAAAAGTTTTTCTTGATCAAGTGTAACACAATTTTGAAAATAACTGCGAGATGAGTGCATAAAATTCAATGCTGATGCATGGCTCATTTGATGTGCGGCTATGTGTGGCTTTCAGCATAGAATGACTGCGGTTTTAACCTTACCACTGAGCTCTTGAGGATCCAAAGGGCCTTGATAGTAGCATATGTGTAATTAGGGTTAAGGAAATACTAGTAGAGGTGGAGGAGATGCATCTAGATGTGACAATCATTGTTGAGATTCAGATGATGCAACAATGTGGTTGGACTATGACAATTAACTTGAGCCATATAAATTTGAATATGGTAGTCAATGTGCTAGCAAGTTTGTTAGTACTATGGAATCAAACTTGCTCATATTCATGGATTTACACATACCTTTATGGGTTTTACTAAATAGGGACGTGTCGCTCGTTGGTTAGCTTATTATTTTGAGGCAATGTACTATTGAAAAAATATGGTTGGAAAAATAAAACTATTTCAATGTTTATGAAAGTCAAACTTCCATGCTTATTTAGCACACTAACGGGTAGCACTTATTTTTTTAACTGTTGTTGACAGGTAGGATAATATTGTTATGTTTTGAAACTTCTAATGTAATATAACTCTTAAGTGAAAACTTCCGGCATAAATTTACACCTTAATCGTTTATAATAGGTTAGTATCTCAAAATGTTTCATATAAAGAATTCTTTTAATTTGCTTTATATTTTGTTTTACTCTTGAGAGCGATTTTTCAAAAAGTAATTCAGATATGTTAGAAGAGTTTTATCTTAAAGTGCACACATTTTTTTAGTATTCCCGAACTGCCCCTTAGTCGCCTCCTCCTCCTCTCCACGGTTTCTTTCCTCTTCTTGTTTTTTATTATGTTATTTTAACTCTTTCATTCCAAAAGTGTCTTCCAGATGTGTAATTTATTAACCTTTATATTAAAGACTTCAACTTTGAACTTTCCAGTCCAAGTAGTTGTTATTCCCACCATCTGGATTCCAAGAAAGAGTTATATTAAAGAAAAAGAGAGAGAAAGAAAAACCGAGTGAAAATTCATGGGATAAGACAGAGAGGTACGTATAGAGAGATGACATAGTTAAATACGCGTAGATTCATCAAAGCCAAAGGCATCAATAATCAAGCTACCTAATTCTGTAGGCGTTATTTTAAAACAGTACCAAATATTTCAAAAGAAAGAAAGAAAGCATCTCTTTTCTTCACACTGACCCCACGTAACTAACTACACACAATTTACTACCTTTCAGCTATTTAAAAACCATATGTTCGCCATTTAGCTTCACCAGATATTTCATAAAGATCAACACTTTATCTAAATTCTTTATTAGATAAGATTAAGAGAATGCATCGTTTTACTACAAGAGATATGACTAGACTGGTTAATGAGTTTTCTTGTTCTGTTTGAAGATTGAACGAACCATTTTGGAGTCTACCCTGTTGTAATAATTGAACATCGCATATTAATAAAAAGTTGCCAACAAAATTTTCTCCCGCTTAGGGGTTTGCTTATAATCTTAAGCACAAGTATAAGGTTGTGAGTTTAAATTCTGTCAAATATGAATCTTATTAATAGGTGATTTGTAAGTATATCTGTAAACGTTCTTAACCCGGAGACATGTCCTGACTCTTATGAGTCCTGACACCCAACTCTCTTAAACATTTTTTTTTTTTGTAAAAAAAAAAAACATGTTAATGTGTTACTGTTAAGTAAAGTTGGGTACTTTATCACCAAATCACCTCCTGAGAATGTCAAAAGCAGAGGACAGGAATGGTTCTGCCTTTTTCCTTCTTCATCTTCTTCAAAGGAGGTATTTTTACAGCCATGCATGTTAACCTCTCTTATTAGTCTTATCAAGAAATCCTCACCGTCCATTTCCCTCCTCAAAGAAAATATAAAAAAATAATAAAAATTATCCCCTTACATAGGTGGCTCTATAAATACAACTGCTTCATTTCCATGTTGCTTCAGACTATAAGTCACTTAGTGCTCAAGAACCCTTTGAGAAAAAAAGAGTTTTTGAGTGATAATACAGAAAGTCTCACATCAAAACAGATTTTGTGAGTGATAATACAGAGAGTTTCACATCAACATCATCATCATCATCATCATCAGAAGAAGAAGATCAAATACCATCAGGATCAGGGAAGTGAGAATGGGAGCAAGGAAGTCATCATTCTCATCATTCTGTGGGATATTCAAGTCTTGCTTTTCAAGTGGAGGCAGAGATGATTACTACTGGGAAGATGGTTCAAGTGGAGGAAGGATTTTCGCTAGTGATGAAGACAGAGGCCGTTGGGTTGCAGAGCCTGGAATTGACAGGAAAGCTTCTGCTTTCATTGCTCGTTTTTATGCCTCTCGTGTCTCTGACTCTGAGCACCAATTCGCTTCTTAAGCCAAGAACAAGAACAAGAACAAGAACAAGAAACTTCCTCCTCCTCCTCCTCTTCTCTTCTCTTCTCTGTTTTTCCATTCTTGCAGTCTAGTTTTAGGCTTTCTTCTCAAATTCCTGACCAACAATCTTGTTAGCTGCAATAATGTGGTCCTTAATAATGTAAAAAAAATTATTCTTTTATGTCAGTACAAGTGTGATTCTATTTAAATCTATTTTTGCTATTCTTCACCTTCCCCTCTATTTTGTTTTTACTTTACTGCTGATTATAGTGCATGGAGGTGTAAGCATTTTGTTCATGACATAAAGCTTGAATATGTTTAGCTGTACTGGCATAAGAACTTCACAAAAGAATTGGCTAATATTCCAGAGAAAGTCATAAAACAAGAAATATTTGGATACTGAACAGTAAAGTTCATTAAGTTTTCTAAGTGATTGCTGTATTAAATAGTAGTAACCCAAGTATTTATTGTAGTAATTAATGGAGAACTTGCGGTTTTAATTTTTCTTGCTTCTTCAAGTAACAAAATGACACATGACAGGAGGCCCTAATTCTGATTGTACTAATAATTATTCTCTCCCTCACTCTGTGTGTTTTTTTGGTCCGAATCTTCAACTTTTTAAAACCATGTTGAAAGGATGTATTTTGTTGTCAAGAAAAGAAATCTTGCGAGTACAAGATGTGTACAATATCAAGAATTATCTTTTCTTTTCTTTTTTGTGATTTGATAGCAGCTCTTGGCTATATTTCTTTTCTCTTATATATTATCCCTTTATATATTCTCTGGTTCTTCACCCCAGACCAACAAGAAGATAATGAATTTTTCTTTTACAAGAAAAAAAAATTAAAAAAAAAAGTTGTGGCCAGGTACAGATTTATTATGACCCGGTGAAAGAATCACATGCACAGAGAACATTTGGTTTTGCAATTTTGTCAAAAGATGTACTGTCATTGAAAGAAAATAATTCATCTGTGTCTCCTGCACTAATATGGAAGAACAATATTTCACGCCAAACTTCTATTTCAACCAAGGAATTATAGTGGCATGGGAAAAAAGATGAAGTAATAATGTGAAATTTACTATACTGGCGTGTCATGTTTAGAAAGCTTACAACACATAAGAAGCAGAAAATATGTACAATTAATGAAGTCTCTATGCATTATAACTTCTAAGCAGTAGTAGTATATCAGCTTGATAAGAACGTGAGTTCTTACCTTAGACTTTGAAATTTAGATCGTATGTATGTATATATATATATATATTATGTTTAGGACAAAACTTTGATCAAGTTGTATGCATCTATTAGATCAACTTTTTCAGTCACACTCATTATCTTTTTATTGTTAGTAAGTTAAAATGCGTGCGTGCTCATGTAAATTCACTTATGAATTTGACCTAATGGATATACGCAACTTGATTTAAGTTTTGTCATTGTGTTTATTCCATTTTATTTTAGTTCTATGTTTCTTTTAGGCATGCATAAGGTTTCTTGACCTGCCTCCTGTTCACTCAGAGAGGTCAGGACTTTGAAAATTGAAGATATTAGATAATTTTGTTTCTTTTTGTTTAATTTGATGTCATAACGCAATGCATGCAGATAATCCACCATGAAAGTATGGGGATCATTGTTTCTCAGCTTAGAATAATAATAATAAAAAAAAAAGTATAGTTCAAAGCAGGAGCTTGTATTGACAATGTAGTAGAAGGGGGAAAATTTAGGAAACTGATCGAGGACAGCATATAATTTTAAAGTTTTAGTTTTGTACTGTTGTCTTCATCAGTTTCTTTTGGTTTTTAATCGGATAAACTTGCATAGGTTCCATTTCGTTTTTTTAAGGATTATGTCAGAATTAAAAGACATGACAGCATCCAAAAAACTTGATGATATAATAGTGACAGCACAGTGTTAGATATATTGATATTGAAATAGCTAGAGAGGTTCAATAATGTAAGTGACATAGAGAGAGAGAGAGAGAGACAGAGAGAGAGAGAGAGAGAGAGGTGAAGTTAGTTTGTGCTCTTATGCTTTTCTGGGGTTCACTTTAAAACCATTGGCAAAGGTTGATTGGAATCTTCAATAAATGAACACTATCAGAATGACAAGATACGACATAGCAGTATAGCACAGGGGAACACTATTCCAGCATCTTGCTCACAAACCAGTGTCTCTCTCAATGGAATCTTATTGTTCTCACTTCTGCTCGGTTTAAGTGAAAAACAAAACACTTTCACTGCACAAACTAGTGCTCAATTATCATGAGCAATACAGTGAAACCTTTGCCTTTCGACAAAAATATACTACTTCCAATCCTATATATAAGAGCTAGTAAAAGGATTTGTTTTAATCCTAATTATGAATTCTCAATCTACTTTGTCTCCCAAATTTTGAGTTTTTTCTCTAAACTCTTTGTATTGATGTTACAAATTAAGAAGATTTTCCGTCAAGAAAGTAATTTCCAGTGCACATTATTGAAGAATGTACTTTGGAAAAACTAACACACATTTATTACCAATAAGGCAATAAATAATTTGACTAATTTCTTTCGTTTTTTAGGACTAGTTATCAAGTTCTTATATTATAGATCAAAGGAGTAAAATTTTTTTATATGAACTCCATTAGTAGAAAATAAATAGAGCAACTCAGTGATCATAGTTCTAAGCATGCCATGTGAAATCGAACCACACAAAGTTAGCCTATTGGGAAGAGGTCAACCTGACTAATTCTGAACCTTTAACATTTTAATAGTTATAGTTTAATTTGTTCCCTGTTACTGTGTTAGGCAACCTTAACAGTGAAATCCACCTTTAACATTTACTATACATACATATAGCTTTATGAGCAACGTGATTTATTAAAACTTTGGCAAACATGATCTATCAGAAACTAAGTGTAGCATAGTAAGGTAAAGGTAGGGTAAAGAGAAGAGATAAGCATTTTTCCACTTGAACCGTCTAACTAGTATTCGAAGTGAAACATCCATCTCAACATTTTCATTTCAGCTATTCCAACTTTATGCTCTTGTTTTCCTTATAGAGCTTAACATTCATTATTATATAGCATGTTTGGTTTTATAGCCATTCAACAAAACTTTCATGTAAGCTTATTAGGTGCTTTCTTATCACAGATGAATCCGTAGCATTTATCCTCTTGAACTACCCAGCTTATATTCTAGTGAAATGTCTCCTCCAATTTCACCATCCTTACGCATAATTGACCCCGTATATGAGATATCCGAACTTTGTCACTTGTGAAATGACTGCTTCTGAATATGTGACCATATAGTAGTTAGTTTGTTCCCTATTACAATGTTAGGCACACTTAAACACTAAAATCCACCTTGAAAATTTACCATGCACACATAGCTTTATGTCTAACTTGATTTATTAGTAAAACTTTAGCAAACAGGATCTAACTGAAAATACATGGTAGTACAGTATGTAAAGGTACAGATAGATAAGTATGAGTGGCCAAAGTGTCACCTTTTCCTTTTAAGGCAAGCATTTTGTACAAACACTGGGTGGGCATACGTACACTTTTGGGGGAGCAAAGTAGTGAGGTGGTGTGAAACCAGAAAAGAAAAGCCATATCGTTGTGTAGTAGACTTAGAGGAATCTGATTTGGGGTTATCAGCTTAAGGCTTCAGGACAGACTATACTATATACATATATGTTTTGTGAAGTGATGCAAAGGGCCTCTAAATAAATATGCTGTCTGAATATTAAAATGCAGTATATTTAAGGCTAAGAGCATCTTCGATCAACAAGGGTATGTGGCTTTTTCTGGATTTTGGAATTTGTTGCAGCTAAGAGTTAAATCTCATGGGATAAATATGTGTGTATAATGGAACAAGTGAAGAAGAAGCTGAATTGGATGCTTGTAAAGAGGGTTAGGGGAGGTTTAATGGCTTCAAGCTGTAAAATGTTTGCCAAATTTGGAAGAAGGGAAAAAGAAGATATGTCATCAAGTAGTTAAAATGAAGCAGAGATTTTTATGGGATTCTTTGGATAAGAAAGGTTTTTTTTTTTTTTTAATATCTATCTCTTGTGCTCCAATTTGTTTAAATTTAGTAATTCTGAAAGGTCTGCGCATTATGTTAAACTCCTGCAACTTGAATGGCAGAGGAAGAAAATTCTCATTGAGTCAAACCAGGGTTGTCCTTGCAAGCACCATTTGTCATTTTTCTTTAATGGTTTTTTTCATATGACTATCTCACTAAGTCATATTCTTGTAATATCATATACTGAACTGGGGTAAGCTCTCACCAAACCGTTTTCTGCATTCACATGAATTCAAATTCAAAACCTTGTATTTAAGTAGCAAAACCTCCTTCCTGAATCCTTCCACTATGTTCAGGGCTTGTTGGTTTGTTATATATATTCCTTTTAGATGAAAAATATGAACACTTAATGTAATTAAAAAAAATATCAACAATTAATTAATGAAGATGTGTTTGGATGGTGTGTGAATGGATATTTGTTGTGAAGCAAGGTGAGGGTGTTAGTTATTCCTCTTCTTTGAACCTTTAATTTCTCTACTTTGAATATGATTTTTTTTTTGTTGCCAGTTTCTAAGCTTTCATTATAATGAATGAATCAAATTAGTTTGGTGGTGCGAATATTAGTCTGTTTTTATTATCATAAATAAACCTCACTTGACTTTTTTAATTTATATTCGAGGTCCTAATCCAAATGCTAAATATTCTGTGCATGCACTGGAAGACATTAATCAACAACCACAACCACGTGATTTTCCTCAACCAATCAGGCATACCCATTAATCATATACTCTATCTCTTTTTAAATATAAGACCTAATTATTTAATTTATTAGGTTAAAGAAGTTTGTTAATTTAGTTAAAATCATATGATATTACCAAATCACCTTAAAAATATACATTTATTCCCACCCTCATTATCTTACTTTTTATCATTGAAAAGTATCAATAGAGATAATTTAAAAAAATTGAAAAAAATTAAAAAGATATCTTATATTTATGAACAAATTCACCTCCCCGAATATGTCCTATATTTAGGAATGGAGGGAGTAACAAATTATACAAATTTTATTAAAATAGCATTACTTATTTTTATTTCATTTCTAATATATACATTAGATCTTTTTTAGAAAAAAATTACTTCAATTAGAATTTAGTCAGTTCATAATTTATAAATCTAGTTTTACTGAAGATGGTGGAATTCCTACTTCCCTGCTAAATAACAATACTACGCAGTATGTTTTTATAAAACTCTTCACGTTAATGTTTCACATAGATTATAATGAAGAAAATTAATGGTGGATTTGACCAAGCCACCATGAATTAGAATATAAAGGGGGATCATGAATTCCAACGTAAAAAAGAAGATCAAGTTTGAATGGAATAATCAGTCAATGGGGTGTATGTTTATTCACCTAATTTAATTCTAATTAACAATTAATAATCTGTGTAGCACTATCAATTGTTGGGTTACTTCGAGCAGTCTTTTTCTGTCTCTTAAACTCTATTTTATGTAGCAATTCTTATCCTCACAAAATTATATTATTTTTTGTCTAATATTTTATTACCGAGAATTAAAAAGAATAAAAGATACGCCTACGTCATGGAGGTGGGTAGTGAGATTAGGTCTAACGAGTGTTGAGATATGTTGGGCTTGGCATTGCTTTATCAGACAAAAATATTGGGCCTGGCCCATTATATGATAAGGTGCTAAACTTCTCAAGCCCAATATATCATTTATTACGGACTATGCCATTTTTTAAAACCAATGCCAAATGGTGCCAGTTTAATTTAATCTAAACCATTCAAAACATCTGGTCAAAAATTAAGCGTGTTTTTTTCTGAACTCAAATTAAGTGTGTTTAGAATAAAGGAAAAGCAAGTGAATACTCCTTCCAGTCCTATTTATTAGAGTTCAACCGTCAAAAAACACTTCTTAAGAAAACATATAAAAGTTAGTTGGGAGCTATCAATATGTCTGAAAAATAAATGTTTTCCAATATTACCCTTATTTATAATGAGACTGGAGAGAGAAATGTAAGTAGAAATATTAATTAATGCTATGAAAGAGAGTGTTAATAAGTAAGGGCAAAATAGAGAAAATGGCATTAAATAATGACAAATTCTAAGGCGAGCTCTTATATTTTGGACAAAAAACATTCAAATTTCGAGCTCTTATAAATAGGACAGGAAGGAGTACTCAACAGTAAGGTATAGTAAGTAAAGAAACACCACCCAAAAATCTGATACATCAAAGCCATAGCCCGGCACCATTCAGCTCTTAATCACATTTAAGATGCAAATCCTTGATAACACAATCCTAAAATTCGAATATCGAAAAATTCATAACTACACCCCAAATACTTAATTATGACAATCACCATTTATAACCTTGCGTAGGCACCACAGCAATTTGATTGCATCATTTGATTCGCCAGACAAACCAAAGATGATTGACTCTCAAAAGCTCAATCCTTGAACAAGGATAAGTGACAACTCTGAAGCTTCTAAAACCATTTTATTAACAATCAAGGATAGAAGTAGAAGGAGAATAATCCATTAATATAAAGCCTCTTAAGTAGCCTGTAAGATTTGTCACAAGCTAAAATAACCCTAATTAAAGTTAGGGTTCTCAGCTTTAAGAATCAGAATTTTCAAACTCTATTAGTGGTATAAAAATTAAATAATTCACTGGTATTATTTTATTTGGTCAGTCTATATTTTTTTACTCTACTACTCAGAAAGAAAACGTTATCCAAAATATTACATATGTCCTTAATATGAGGTTTAGTTTATAATATGTATAATATTACTTATATTTAGGACCAATAATATAAAATTACAGACTTTTCATTTTTTTCGTAATCCCGGCCTTAGTTATAAAATAATAAATCTGTGTACTTGACATCGATTTTACACCTCTTGATTTGTTCTACCATTTTATAAGCGAGCCACAAAATAATAAAATCTCTAGTACCCTAATTTAAATTGAATGAAAACACCTTTGGAATATCCAGTTTGTTAAAGTTATTGAATATATTTGGGTGTCTTCACTTTAAATTCTCATTCAATAATTGAATCACCCAATTGTTAAATTAGGAACAGGAATGCCAGTAATTAAAAAAGAAGAGGAAAAATTTACATGTAAAGAAGTTAAGAAGATATTTTATGTCGATTGAAATTTTTGCGAACAAAAATCATTGAATGTTCAATATTATTGACTAATTTGCATGTGAGTTGGCTTCAACTTTATTGAGAGGATGACTTGCTTTTTTCCCTTGATGAGGCTTTAATCCCCACCTTCTATTTACCAAATAAATGGATAATTAATTTGTAAGTCCTTACAATTTGAATTGATTCTTTGGTCGAATTTTTTTTTTTCAATCGTTATCATTTTACCTTTTATCAAGTATGTGTAGTTTTCTCCTTTTAATAGGTCTGTATAATTTCACCTAATTTTTAACTTGGTCTTTATAAGATCATGTGACTAATAAAAATAAAAATAAAATACTACACAGACTTGCAGAAAGGAAAAAGTTGCAAGAATTTAATTGAAAATCAAGTAAAACGGCTTTTAGGTTGATTTTTCTTAAAGGAGATTAAAAGTCTGATGGTATATTTCATCAATTGATTATGCTAAAACTGATGAAAGTTTTTTTTTTTTTAAAAAAAGGTCGAGATGTGAATTTTAATGCAAATTCATATAAAATATCAACAAAGGGCAGATAAGTGATAAGATAGAACAAGATACCTAAAGGCAGATGTGGTGGGGACAAAATCCTTCTTATTTGAGAGACAAAATAATCATGCTATGTGATCCACAAGTCCTACAACAAAAGTTCAACCATCATTTTTACAACACATCACATGTATCTATTTGGATTGGATCTTAATAAATTTCCAATGCTCCACAAGAAATATTATAGCCACGCGTCGACTTATAGTTGGACATCGATGAATTATTTTAATGTGCATATAATAATGTAATTCCTCAAACTTTAATTCACACACGAATAACTCCATAACTTAAAATTGTATGTGTCTGAACATGTGATGCTTGTATTAAATTAATAATGTGAGAATTATATGTATAAACATAAGAGTATAGGTATGGGAATTATGTATAATTGAACTTAAATATATTTGTATAGAGAAGAAAAGGCTCGACATTGATTAAACCATCGTACAATTGTCTGTATTGTGCATAAATTATAGTGTGATTATAAAAAAGCCAAAGATACATTTAAGTTTAATGATGCGTGAACAAATTAATTGCTGAAGTCAGTCGCTAAAAATTCCAAGACTTAATTATTGGAGTGGGTCACCAATGAACATGGTTTATAGGTATATATAAATAGAATCATATGCTAAAGTACCTCAGAATATTCTACCTCAAATATCACAAGTAAAGAATATTCATGAAACATTAAACAAATAAAATGGAAATTAACATATATAATTATATTGGAATAAAAATATGGCAAGAACATATAACGGCATACAGTACATATATATGTACCAATAGAAAAGTTAAACAGAAGCTAGCTATCGATGAAATTCCCGAACATGCACTTGTATATACATGTGAAACTGAAAGCAATCATCCAATAATTTCATTTTATCGTTAAATAAATCAAATTATTTCATCCATGCAAGTGGAAACCATTATTTTATCACCACCCTTCGCTTGTCACCCACAATATTGCATGTGAACGGGAATAAATAAATTCATTTACTCCTCCAATAATAGCCTGCATTTGCCGAGCTATTAAATCTAAAATATAAATAATAAATGGGTTGGATAAAGGGGAAAACACAAAAAAAGTAATCCTCAAATACGCAAATACCAATTTAGGTCCTGAAATGGCTTAATTAATGTGAAGTGTTAGAAACTATTTTAAGAATAAATTTAAATTTTGACAGCAAAATCACAAAAATACCCTTATTTTGAAATATGTAAAGCGAAAAAAAAATGACAATAACACTTTAACAAGTAATGATTTTAAACTATCAAATAACAACATTAATTGAAGCAGTGACGACTAAGGATATTTATGTAATACCACTAAAAATTTAATATGAAACTGACTACAACAGATTTTACTTTGATAAAGCAATTTTAGGATCCTAAATCAGGATTTGCATGTTTAATAGATATCTTGTGCATGAATAAAGGCCGGGACTTTATAGTGATTAGGCCATTTTAGAATTGTAAATTGGGATTAAATCATATGAGCTTGTAATGCGTTGAGTGAGAGAAATACTCGTTAAAAATCATAGATATATTTACATGTAAGTGACAAAAGATGTTAGAATCTGTGTTTGAGGAGGTTTGAAATTTCCAAAGAGATAATGATAATACCGCAAGTGTTGATTATTTTGGTTACAAGTCCCAAGCACGCATGTGGTATGTATATTTATTTAATGTGGCAAGCGAAGAAAATACTAGTACTAGTACATTATATTGATTAATTTGTTGAAACCAATGATAGAACACGCAATTTAAAATTCAAGGAAGCTATATTGGGAAGCTAACAATATAAAGAAGGATTTATTATCGTCACAATGCAATGGTCCCTCCACTACTATTACATGTCCTTGTCAAGTGTCAACCCTTCATTAGAATCCAAGCCCGCATTCCATTTGTAGATACTCATTTTCATTAGTGTTTATGCATCACTGAAATTATAAAAAAATATTGAAATGTTAGTCTTAGAATTTAATAACTTTTTAAATTTATCCTTATTTAATTTAATACATTTTCTACTATTCATATCCTTTTTATAAGTTAATTTATAGGAAAAAAAATTCATTATCATAAATATAAATACACTTATAGGATGTTGATGACTTTTTACCCTTCTAATTTTAACTTTATAAATATGGACAAACTTGATTTTTTTTTTTTTACTATTTTTAGGCATATTTAATTATTTGACTGTGATTCTTTGATATGTAAAAAGTGCTTTAAATGAATTTATAATAAAAATTGGAATGGTGTTCTGAGAACACAAAGTCAGCAAAATAATAAATGGGTGGTAAAATTGTATATTCATATGAAAATTTAATGTTGTGACTTATAAAAATGATCGAAATAAATTTTCTCTCATATAAGTCAACTCACTTAACTATCCAACGTTACCGGGAATAGGAATAGGAATAGGAATAGGGCAAGTCTTGTGAGTGTAAAAATGCTTATAAAAGTAGTTTATTCACAAGTAAGATATGCCGTTAGTTATTTGGGCCACGGCCCTATGAGTTTCAACATGTTAGGGGCAACCTCACAATTTGGAATCACATGCAACAATAACCTGGTTCCAAACCACTCAATCATGAGCCAGTATCAATCGTATATGACTTTGTTTTAGACATGGAAAAATGGAAAAAGAGGCATCTGAGATTTGCACTGATAACAAACAGGAGGGCCCCATGTAATTAAAGAGAAGCAACAGAGAAGGGGCATGGTGCGCGTTCTAAAGAACATGAACAATTGAGAAACAGATAAAATAACATTTCAGTCATCCACATGCCATTGCCAAATTGCTAATGCCTTCAGATAAGACTTGTGAGCTAACCAAAATTTCTCACCAATTTGGCACCATTTTTGACAGATTCGGGCTCCATATTCTTCTTCCTCTTCTTATTCCCAAAACAAATGAACAACCAGTCCTGTACACCAACTGTTTGCTTTATTTCCCCACCGCGAAAACCCCAATTTAACCCCACATAATCACGTGGAACTAGGAAGTGTGGGACTGCGAAGCATGTGCTTAGGCACAGAAGGGGATACCCTCTTGTTTTTATGACACAATAAAAAGAGGGTTTTGGGTATGTGCCCTTTCATCTAAAGTCTCACACCTCCTGGATCTTTGCCTTTCTCTCTTCTCCTTCCCAAACTTCCTCTGCTTCAGCTTCATTATATAAAGCCCTACTAGTACTACTACTGCCCTACAACACAACCTCACTCCTACCCTATAGACATATAATATATATATATATATATCATCCTATTCACTGACCCACAATAAAAATGGCATCTTGGAAGAAGACTATCACAACCCCATTCAAAAAGGCTCGAACTTTCTTCAATCACCAGCCTTCAAGGGATTCTCCTAGGAAGTCTCAATCAGGTGAATGTTGTTAGCTTAATTATTTAAGCATACAGTTATCTTTTGTGTGTTGTGATGTTTTATTGAGTGATTTGGGGGTGTGATTGTTTTTTTACAGAGCAAGAGAACAGAGGATTGGATCTTCATGGTGAAGTGTTGGCTTGTGGTTATGAAGATGTGCAAGTTATGTGGTCTATTTTGGACAAGTCCAAATCCACTTCTTCTTCCTCCTGCAATATCAGCTCCTCCTGATCTATTATAACTCATGATCCTCCTACCCCACAAGAACCTGTTCCCATCTCCAACCCAGCAATTAGCAGATGTTTTAGTGTGCTGATGTTTAGGTCATGAATTGCTTCATAATATCTTTTCTCTAAAGCTAGTTATACAACTAAGCTTTTGAAATGTGGTATATGAATGCACTTTTCTCTGTAAAAATTGGGAGGAAATAAAAGAGAAGGGAAGGTTGGTGTTTTAGTGTTCTTGGGTAGGTGGCAGTTTCAGGGTCTTGTTAACTGTAATTTCGGTAAGATGTTCACAACAGGGAATCCCCATGATTGGTAAGCAACAAAAATCATGGCGAGATTTTTTTCTTTTTAAATGTAATGAAAGCTAGCTTTTCTTCATCTTGTTTTTTGTTGTTGTTTTCCTGTAATTTGTTTCCTTCTAACTCCTATCATCTGCTTGCCTGCTTCTGTCTCTCTGCCTTATCTCTTGTGTATGTATGTGTGTGGTGTATGGGGAAGAAGGAAGATAGGATTCCATGGGATCCCACCTCGCATGATTGAAATGAATATTGTACTGTTTAAGTGACGTTAACGTGATTTTTTAATTTGAACACAAAGGAAAGATGTGATTCTTTAAACTCTTTTCCTTGTGAGACGCCTTTATGTAAACCCAGTCGTTAGTAAGAGCAACTTTGAGTGTTAATTTGAGCAAATCCATGTGATACGGTGGAAGCAAAGAAAAACAATGAATAGAGAAAAGGAGAAATGATTTACTATATGTATAGTTCTGTTAGGTGAGAATAGGATTCTGTTTCTAATGCAATATATAGTTGATTTTCTTTTAATTAAAAAAATTTAAGTAAGTTATTTTAAAGCATTTATATTTATAGCTTTTCTTCAAATTAATTTATCAGACTTAAAAATTAATATATGTTTTGAACGTTATCAATGAATTTATTGAAATCATGAGACTATATGATCACAATAAGAAGAATCTCGCTACCATTAAACAATTATAGCAATTTACAACCATCATTTAGTTGATCAAACCAGTTGATATCATATAAAAATTAATATATAATCTAACTATAAATAGCATATTAAAAAATTTATTTAACTCACCGAATCTCCTTAAAATAATCAAATCAGTCTCAAATGAAGCATCATACTAGATCGTTTTATGTCACACTTGTTTATACTGGAGACGTACAAGGATTCAAAGGCAATCATTAATCTACGGGTTAAAATGAATGGTGAGTTTAAAATATGAAAATAATTTTGTAGGGTCGACTCGAAGGCCAAGGGAGATAGGAGTATTAAAGTCACATAATGAAAGATATTTTGGCCCTTCCTTTCAGATATTTTGGCCCTTCCTTTCAGAATGAAAAGGACGGGTCCGGTTCTTTTTTTTTTTTTTGGTCTGAAAGGTCCGGTTCTAATTAAATGACAAAAATATACGACAAATGGCCAAAATTACTGGAAATCTACTCAATGCTCTGTTCAAACTTCAAACCTCATTATTGTTGAATAACTTATCAACTTGGTAGACTGTGAAGATAAGTTCAAACCTCATTTACTGCGACTGGAATTGATATGCAACTTGGCATACCGTGTTTTTAGCGTAAAAAGAATTATAAAACATAATTTTTTAAAGATGAGGGAAAATCACAGTT
The DNA here is from genome assembly GCA_037074515.1 of Mimosa bimucronata. Lineage (NCBI taxonomy): Eukaryota > Viridiplantae > Streptophyta > Magnoliopsida > Fabales > Fabaceae > Mimosa > Mimosa bimucronata. The sequence goes on from CM073444.1 coordinate 36,427,776, forward strand.
TGGTAAAAAAAAAAAATATCTAGAAAATCTCATATATGAATGATAAGTGATAATGATATCATTCAAAAGTAAGAGAGTAATCCAAGATGCTATTGAAGGGGGTGACTGGTCCCTAATTCGCCTCAATAAGAGAGGCCCAAAAATCTCTCACCTCTTCTTTGCTGACGACTTGATCCTGTTTGGGGAAGCTGCTAGCTCTCAGGTAGATACCATGCTGAATTGTTTGGAGTTATTTTGTGGGAGCTCCGGTCAAAAGATGAACAAAGAAAAAACAAAGATCTTTTTCTCCAAGAATGTGCATGCTTCAAGGATGTTAGATCTGAGTAATCGAATGGGTGTGGGCCTTACAGGTGACTTGGGAAAATACTTGGGGATCCCTTTGCTTCATAAGAGAGCCTCTTATGGTACATATGCCCCAATCCTGGAGAAAACAAAGAAAAGGCTGTCAGGTTGGAAGAAAGGTTGCCTGAATCTAGCTGGGAGGTGTACCCTAATTAAATCTGTGCTCTCTGCTCTTCCAACGTATTATATGCAGACTATGCTGCTCCCTAAAGGAGTTATCAAGGATTTAGAAAAGCATAGTAGGAGCTTTCTATGGGGTGATAGTGAAGAAGAGAGGAAGCTTCACCTACTCTCGTGGGATCAAGTCCTACAAGATAAGCAGGCCGGGGGGTTGGGCATAAAAAACTTAAGGAAGCAAAATAAAGCTTTCATTATGAAACTTTGTTGGGGCTTGATTAACAGGAAGGATGCGTTATGGGTCCAAGTGCTTAGGGCAAAATACAAATGTGGAGATCAGGATGTTCCTCATGTTAGCAAGAGAAGTAATCCCTCCCTTACTTGGAAAGGCATTTGTGCTGTGTGGCAGAAGTTTCTCTGTGGAATGGGGAGGAAAATTGGAAATGGGAGAGCCACTTCTTTTTGGTGGGAGAGTTGGTCTCAGATTAATTCACCACTGATTGATTTGATTCCTGGATACGAGAGCCTTATTGATCACACTGAGAAAGTGAGTGACTATGTTAATAGAAATGGAGAATGGGACAGAAATAAGCTGGCCATATGGTTTCATCCCCATATCATTGATCGGATTGTTAGTGCTCACCCCCCTTGTGAGGAAAGAGGAGAGGATAAATTCTACTGGAAGCCATCCACTGATGGTTGTTTTTCTGTTAAGTCTGCCTATCACTTTCTTTTTACAGGTACAGCTAGGAGGGAGGAGAACATATGGAGGCGTTTATGGAGATGGCATGCCCCAGAAAAGATTAAGTCCTTCATGTGGCTGGTAACCCATGGGCGAATTCACACGATGCAGCTCAGAGCAAGGAGAAGTCTAGCAACATCTGCGTTGTGTCCTTTTGGTTGTCAAGCTGAGGAGGATGTGATGCACCTGCTTCGTGACTGCCCAAATGCTAAGCAATGTTGGGATGCAATTATCAAGCCAAGCAAAGTACACACGTTCTGCGGTTTACAAGGTGATGAATGGGTCAAATGGAACCTCTCTCATGAGGTGGGATTAGATTTCACAAAGAAGGTTTCGTGGTCTATTCTTTTTGGTTATGTGTGCTGGGATATTTGGACCAATCGGTGTAGTAGGCTCTTTGGGGGTCCCACAGAGGGTGGTGTTTGCAAACCAGTACAAAGCTTCTTTAGAGCTTGTGCAGATCAGGACATGATGAAGCACTCCTCACTTGGGACTAACCGGTTACCCGTGGCAAATGATGTTACCAGCAGTGGCGAAGGGTGTATTCAGATGATTGTGGATGGTTCAGTATTGGAAGATGGTAGAAGTGGATGTGGAGGGGTCGTTCAGAATCATGATGGAGTTTGGGTTGTGGGCTTCTGTTGCAAGTTGACGAATGTGCCCCCTGCGATTGCGGAACTCTTAGGCTTCATTCAGGGCCTCACTTTGTGTTGGTCAAAGGGTTATAGGAATATTGTTCTATTGTCGGATTGTATAGAAGCCATCAATCTTCTGGTGAGAGGTTGTGAGGAGTCTCATCCCTTCTTTGATATAGTTTGTGATGCTAAAATGCTTATGCATAGGGATTGGATAGTTAAGACTTTACACGTCTGTAGGGAACACACTCATGTAGCGGACAGATTAGCGAAGCTTTCACATAGGATAGATGGTACATTTGCTATCTTTGATCAACAACCACCTAAGCTTTATCAGGCGGGTATTGATGAAGGATAGATGACCTCCTATTGGAGGCAACTTGTTGTAATTGTTTGTTGTAAGTTAATGTCATCCAGCTTTATTAAAAAAAAAAGTAAGAGAGTGTCATTGATTTTTTCAACATCCTTTTTTTTTTGCATGAATTAACATCATTTTTAAGGTGAGATCTAAGTGTAATTTTTCCAAGATATTATTCCTTCGTCAAAAAAATAGGGAAAATCACAGCTAGGTCCCTCATAAGGGAATTAATCACAAGCAGGTCCCAAACAATTATCAAATTATATTGAAGTTTCAAGGGACCTGGGTGATATTAAACGGCTTGTGATCATTGACAATTCAATGAGCTGCTATTGACAACTATTGAGTTGTCAATTACAAGCCATTTAATATCATCCATGTCCCTTAGAATTTCAATGTAATTTGATAATTGTTTGGAACCTGTTTGTGATTAATTCTCTTATGAGAGATCCGATAGTGATTTTCCCAGAAAAGTAATATAATTTCTCCTATTTTATCCTTAAAAGGTAATATTTTTAGACATTAAACTACTATTAGAAGGGTAGATTTGATAACATATAATATACATACACATTTTATACATTTATTTCATCTCTTAATTTGTGTGCAATGATATACACCCTCCATTTCAAAATATAAGGTCCTTTTAAATAAATTACGGTTTCCTATAAAATAAGTTAAAGTCCGTTATAAACAGTAAATGTGTAGGAAATATATCTTTTTTTTTTCAAAGATACCCTTATTTATGAATAAGTAAGAGAGATGATAATTATAAAAAGAAGATAAAAGAAAATGTGTGGGAGAAATTAATGCATGAATAAAATAGGGAAAAACACATTTATTACTCGAATAAAGTCAAATAAGATAGTATATTTTCGGACAAATTCATTAAGATAAAACATTAAATTATGAGACAAAGCGAGTAATTTTTAAAAGAAATGTAACAAAATGGAGGTAGTGTATTATTATTACTCGCTTGGACCCTCATTTTCCCCCTATTGATGGGTCTTACATTGGGAAAATTCTAGATAAAGACTAAGGAAAACAGTAAAGGACAGAAAGATACGCCTAATTATAATAAGGAGAGAGAAGTGTGAAGTCCGTCCTTTTTGAAATTAAAATGAAATTCCAAAAATGGCCCTAACATATCTACCTCTTCCCTCATCCACGACTATCACCACAGTTGGCCTCTCCCTTCGATCTCGTCATCCTGACTACCTCACTCAGTCGCTCTAGGCCTCACAAAGTTTTGCAGTTCAGCCTCATCACAATGGCTTCAATTGCTGCCCTTTCAGAGGCTTAATGCGATCTGGGGAACAAAGCCATAGATCTCCACAAGCTTCAATCTTTTTATTTCCTCCCACCAATTTCTCAATTTTCTTGGGGAAAAAGAAAAATAAAGACTCTCCAATTATCAAAAGGACAATTTGATACACCAAATTTCAGAAAAGATAGATCAATACAATTGACTAAAATGTCCTATACAAAATTAAAAGAAAAAGCCTAAAAAGCCTCTTCGTTACCAGAATTATATAAAGGAATATCAAATTCTTATAAGAGAATACCAATTTCGGTTAAAGGATTACCAATATGATCTAACCACATTGGTATTCCCTTATATATACCATCCTAATAATGAAGAGGAAGAATTTGATATTCCTTTATACCATTCTGGTAACGAAGAATTTGATATTCCTTTATACCATTCTGGTAACGAAGAATTTTGTATTCCCTTATAAGAATTTGATATTTCTTTATACCATTCTGGTAACGAAGAATTTGGTATTCCTTTATATCATTCTGGTAACGAAGAATTTGGTATTCCCTTATAAGAATTTGGTATTACTTTATACCATTTTGGTAATGAATAGTAAGATTTTTGAGGGTTTTTTGAATTTTTCCTTTTAATTTTGTATTAGACACTTCAATTAATTGTACTAATCCGTCCTTTCTAAAATTTGATATATCAAATTGTCCATTTAATAATTAGAGAATTTTTATTTATCTTTTTTCCAATCTCATTTCTTTTCAATTTTTATGTTTTCTTTAATTATAGTTCGTTTGGTTGGTCAGATATTGTAAAGAATGTCCAAGTGAGGGAGTGGTATTTTCTCCTCGCATATTTTTCTGTCCCTTTTACTTGATGATTAAAGATTTGATTCTGCAACTCCCAAGCTCATTTGAGCTCCGATGATTGTGAAAGTAATCATGGAGCATTCTAAATATTTTGAGATTAAAGATAAAATATGCTTTTGCAGCTTCATGACTTATTTGTTAGTTTGGGGTTTAAGATTTTGCAGGTGCACAGCAGTGTGGCTGATCCGAATTGGTTAATTAGGCTGAGAGGCGAGAGCTACACAGCACAATATCAATTGGAGATTTGGAGTTGACAGGTGAGGAGGGAGAAGCCGAGGGAAGAGGTAGATATGTCAGGGCCATTTTTGGAATTTCCCTTCAATTTCAAAAAGGACAGTTAAGGACCTTACACTTCTCTGTCCTTATTATAATTAGATATATCTTTCTGTCCTTTACTATTTTCCTCAGCCTTATCTGGAATTTTCCCTAAATTCTTTAACTTTGGCTTCCAGAAGCATATGTCACCACGGGGTCGGTATAAAAAGATTCCTCCTTTTTCCTGTGATGAATATGATTGAGGTGGGACCAAGTTTCATGGAGAAAAGGGAGACACCAGTCACTAATGAAGGGAAATGAAAACATGTGAATATAGAAGTAATATCTAAATTTCCCCGACCCCACGGAAACCGGTTTCGGGTGGACCCACTTGATTATTATGCATACAATCACATTTAGATTGCTTGAGTTGCGACTTGCGGGTGAAATATGTGGTGCAATCTACACACATGACCCCTAACCCCAACCTCAAACCTGCATAGTCTAACAGGTGAAAAACTGTTCAGAATTGACATTGAATTTAAGGGTGAGGGGATAGTTCCTCCCAATATTGGGAAAATGCCGTATTTAGTACCCGACATTACATCAAAAATGATTATCTCCAATAGAAATATACTTGTGCCAATAAAAGAGGGGGAAGTCATCTGAAAAGTCTTCATATATTATTTTTGTTTGGTGAGTTATTGGTGTGAATTTCCCAAAAAAAAAAAAACTATTCTGAATTTGTTTTGAACTAGAGAATAGGAGGGGAAACTACTAAAAGCTGAAGGAGACACACAAAAAAGTTGATCATCGTGGACCAATCTAAACCAGAAAATCATCATACTGGAATTGCCATGGAAACTACTGCAAATTTACAGACATAACCATTATGAATTGGGGATCACACACACCACAATATCACCAAGTTCAAATAACGACAATGAGTCAGCTTCACCACTACCATGAACATGAGAATCGACATGGGTACAAACTTAGAACATGATAAACTTTTAAATATCTGTATACAAAGATTAATCACTATAATCTTCTCTCATTCTGGATTTGATCCCTCAAGTTTCAATCCAAAGATTTTGATCCTTCAAAATTCATTTCATTTAAAACATTGATCCCTATAATTTAATAAAAATCTGAACCATTTCACCCAAACCTTATGCTCAAAACTTGAAGACCAAAACTAAACTAAGTGCAAATCTGATAAACCAAAAATTAAATTAGACTTATATAAAACTCACAATATCCATGCTTCATACAGAGTTAGCGGCTCAAGGGGTATTGGGATTTGATTCAGCATCGGGAAACTACCTCTCATTCATCGCTTATGACCCATTTGGCACGATGGAAATGAGGCCTGAGAAGTGGAAGTGGAATCATGAGATTAGTTTGTTTGGTAAATGGGAGCTCACTTCCACATGGAACTCACTTCCATAAAAAATGATGGAAGTGGGTTCTAAGACCCATGAAACTTATATGAGTTTCATGGAAGTGAAATTATAAGACCATTATACCCTCATGTATTCTATTAATTCACAACTTTGCCTTCACCTTCAACGATCTAACGTCTCCTTTTTTCCCACCCAACGACCTGCCACTCACTCTCTCACAATGGTGACAAGGCACTGGAAACGGTGAAGGCGGCGAGGCACTAGCAATCTCTAGACCTTCAAGCTTCCTCAGCTTCAGATCCCGCGATTTTGTCACCTCCGCCCACTAAATCTCCAACTTCTTCTCACTCTTCTCTCTCTCTCCCGATGCCAATCTAGGTGCGTTTGGAGAAGTTTCCTTTTTGTGTTCTCCATTCCATTATCTCAGTCTACTTCCTTCTATATTGATGAACGCAATTTTGATTTGATTACTTCGTTAATCTCCATCTTCATCCCCCCATCAGATCTACAAGCTTCTTCAATCTCTATACCCCTAGTTGCGAATTTGGCATATTCTTCGATATAGTTTGATCTGGGTTGTGGGTTATGATTATAAGAATAGATTTTGATTTTGTTCAAGGACGATTTTGTTTATTGTTAACTTGCTGATTTTTTTTCTATAGTTTCATTTGCATTTGATGTTGATTTTTCCTTCGATTTTGGTAAATATGCAGCAGGAATGGTGAAGAGACCTGTAAGCTCTTCAATCTCACTTTTTGCTGTTTAATATGCACCAGCAATAATGGAGGAATATGGTGGTTGTGCTCCACCACCTTCAAAGATGATGGCTTTAAAGCTCTTTATAATTTTCCAAAAGTCATTTTCAGTATATAATTTGTTTTTGGGTCAATATTGTGAATTGGATTCTTGAAGAATTTATTCATGGCGGAGTAAATTTCTGCCATGAAGAAGACAGGTGAATACGAGAGCAAAGGATAACTTTTTCCAGTCTCGGGGGTATTTTGGTATTTATATATTATTGTAAATACATATTTCAATTAAAATTTAAATATCACTTCCATCGTTACACCAAACAAACTTAAAATCTGACTTCCTCTTCCACTTCCACCTTCATCTCCACTTCTACTTCCAATTCTATCTTTGCTCTTCCATTCTATTGTACCAAACGGGGCATTAATGATTACGTATTATCGTTTATATCGGCATGCCAAACACAAGAGAATAAACACACGTCATGAATATGTATGAAAAATACAAGAGGCCATGACAGAAAGGTAGATGGTACATTACATGTAAGAGGCAGAAAGGAACTAAAGTTCTTTCCACAGCATAGGAGGAAAAAGAAAAACTGTGGGACAGGGGTCTCAGCCTGCACAGGCCATACACATTGCTAATAATAGTGCATCTTAATCTATTCTTTTGAGAATAAGGAATGACTAATCCTGCGCCAAGTCACCTAAAATTTCTCTCTTCCTTTGCTTCTAGGGCATCGACTTCCTCGTTAGACAGAAGGTCCACAATGGGTTCATATACATCCCACTCCTTTCTTTTCCTGATGCATTCAAGGAAACAGGCAAAGTCTGTCCGATCAAAAGTTTCATTTTATAAACATACTATACACATGACAATTAAAAGGAAGACTATGTGTATAAGCTGTTGGGAGGGTTAAAGTATCGTGTGAAAGCTAGATCATGTTCACTAGAATTTGTAATAATAGCAGCATATAGGTTTTGAGCTTACTGTAACTAAGGCGAGTATTAGTAGAGTTCAAAGCCTTGTCTTGTACTTTTGAGTATTTAGTATTTACCAATAGAGATAAGGTTTTCCCTTCATATCTCTCTCATTTCACATAAACCAAAACTAATCAATGGATACAATCACAAAGATGACGGAATACACTACAAAAATGGACGTGTTGCATGTTTGAGTGCATAAAGTAGCAAAAAGGAAATGGCATGCAATTCCACAAAGCCTGACAAGAAAAAATGAAAATGCTGAAACATTTTCCAGCCCAGACAGAAAACAAAATTGAGACACAATCACAAAATTTGTCCAAGTGATATAAGAAACCTACCCCAAGCAAAGTTCTGGGGCACAAATTGAGTCACTTCTAAAACCAAGAATAATAAGTAAACTCATATTACATCCTATGATTCACTTAATCACTTAAGCGTCATGATTATATGCAAAGTCCTACATGATAATGAACATGTCATGCAATACCAAATTTCATCAAAGAGCTTAAACTGACTCACCGAATAACACTAGATTTCTGACCAAATAATTTGACCAAGTCCACTGCTGTAGCACCTCCTTTACTGTTGATCAATTGATCAACAAAGAGACAAAAGGAATAATGGATCAGAAACACACATGATGACATGAATATGTGGGATTTTCACCATAAAGTAAAATCTTTCACCAAAACAAATGAGGGACGAAACAAATGTAATAGCAACCTGACTGGAGTATATTCAAACCCCCGACGACCCTTCTTGTTCATCCTGCTTTCTCTTGCTGAGACTACGCTTTGAATTGCAATCTATAAATATATTATATAAATTAATAGATATTACCACAATAAAATATAACTTTGGAAGATGATATATCAATCAAGCGATAAAAAAACTGACCTCATAAAGTTGCTCTCTGATGGCAAAGGAAATAGCAGGCTGCAAAACATGGATGTGTTTTCATCAAATTATTTTGATCATAACACAAAAAAGTATTACCAAAGCAAATTAATTTTCAACCTACATCGCACTTATTGTGATACGAAAGGATAAAATTTCACTTAAACTGGGAAGCATGGAGTTCTAAATTCTCCACCAATATGTCCACAACAGATGCAATAACTACAACATGAAGGTGTAACATTTTGTTATGGTTTAATATTAGAAGATGAATAGATGTACTTACTCCAACCTCAGGGTCTTCAATACCCATATCTTTGCAAAATGTTCTAGCAAACTCTTCAGGATCACTCTCGAAGTTGTTCAAGTCCTAGTTAGACATATACAAGCAAATAACCATATAAAAGTGCATCAAATAAAAGCTCAAAATTCATGATTTGAACTCAAAGCCTCAATCTTACCCACAAAAAATGGTCCTTTATGAGAGTATGATTTACACGAAGATCAAGCTGTCCAAAAATAACAAAATATTGACATTAATGATCATACAATATAAAAGAAAGAGAGCATAAGCATTCTATTCATTTTATTTGGGGGGCAGAAGAATTTATTTATAAGATCAATGTACGATCAAATGTTAGAATGTTGAGAAAGAGAGACCTTGATAGGAACAATCTTCTCTCCAGCATACATATCCTGTCCTTCATATGATCGGAATTCTGCCAGCTGTGACTGATAACAAAAGTGAAACTTATATTCAGCACAGGATTTGAGAAGGGAGCAAGCATAAAAAGAAATATCAAAAAGTGTATAACAATTGGCAAAGTATCACATGGAATTGGAAAGTGCTAGCAACAAGGAAAGGTAGTATTGTAATGTCTCGTAACTTGAATAGATTGAGCAATCTGTGTAACAAAAGCTGGAGGCAACTTCAAGTCTTTAACTGTCCTTTTTGCAAAGACCACAACCTCTGAATCGGGATCTATAACAAGGAAATCCATGGCATGAATTCATAACAGGTAAAAACACAAGGTAGGTAGAACATATTAATATCATTTCAAAATACACGCACATAAAGACATCACCGCTACATTCATCATAAGTACTAAATAAGTTTTCTTGACATTGCATACAATGAAGATCGCCAGCAATCAAAGCCAACTTATCATACACTACCGTTCAGTCTCTGAAGAAATATTAAGCAGTAGTAGCTGATATAAAAGTTCAGAGTATATGAGCCAAAAGTAAAGCTCCAAAGTAACATTAGTCCAGCAATCCCCATATTTAAATTACGATGGAAAAAGAAAAAGAGGGGAATAATAGATACGGAAGTAAACAAAGCTGAAATAAAAGGAGAAATTTACCAGAAGGGTTCCAAGTGAAAGCATCCTTGTATCTGTGGCCATCAATTTCAATATCCAATCGAATGGGTACCAAATTATCAGCAGTTGGGCTGCGAAAAGATTCAAAATTTAGCTGAAATAATCCATAACCAAAACAGAATCACAGTGTGTGTGTGTGTGTGTGTGTGTGTGTGTGTGTGTGTGTGGGTCTGTGTGAACTTACATTCTAAACTTGACGGGGGTTTTGTAGAAAGCAGAAGGAGGGGTCTTCATCGAATCGAAATCTTGAATCTCTCTCTTTGGGTTCGGTAAAGATCAACTAGAGATGCGCTCAAATCAGCTTCAGCCTGAAATTCTTCCAATTTCGTTCAAGCGGGAAGGGAATTAACGGAGAATCCTGTAACGAGTTTCTGGTGAGGATGGTCAAATTTCAGAGCAATAAGCGAGTAAAGGCCTAATTTGTGGTGTCTTTGGTAATTGGGCCTAAATACTTTTTTGAAATAAGATGTAGAATCCACTTTGATGGCCCAATAATTTGGGCTACTAGGTACCAGCAATGGGAAAAAAGGCTGAAATCCCTGTAGGGAGATGTATGTGTTGAAAAAAAAAAAAAAAACCTTTCCTCCTCCTTCTCCCAAACCCATCACAGTTCTCTTCCCGTTCTCTCCCTCACAGGAAAAAAAAAAATATATATATGAGCCACCCCTACTTCACAGAGGCCTACTATAAAGAACATTTAACTTGTTTCAGTCCGAATCTGCTAGACCACCTTGGTCCTTGGCGTTATTCAGATTTTTTTTGAGCATTTTTCCTTTTCTTTTCTTGTATAAAAAATCCAGAAAGTCACTGACTTTGCATTTCATTATTTTCCCCCATTCCACAAAATTTATAGAAGTAATGAAAATATTAATGATAAGAAGAAGTTCAAAACAGAAATTGTTACGTTAGCTGCAAGAGTGTATGGAAAAAGGTGCAATATTTTTCTCCTTTCCCCAGCTGGTATGATGCTCCATTTCTCTCAATGTTGTAGCTCCGGAAGGCGCCTGAAGAAGACGCTGGAAGAAATCATGTCTCTTATATTGTGGGTGTTGCTATTTCGGACGGAGTCGGAGTTTTTGGCGGGAGGTGTATCAGACCGTCAGACACGTTGTGGATGTTGGCAATGGGAATGGGAAGGCCAGTTTTCTTTTTCTTTTTTTAACTTCACTTATGAAATGGGTTGAACTAGGCTTCCTCCTTGGCCTGAATCTCTTTTTTTTCATATAAAAGAAAAAAAGAAAAGAAAAGGGGCTGTAGTTCAATTACATTGGAATCACTATTTAAAAAAAATTATATGGGGCCGGGGTCAGGACCAAGATTCCTGGGGCCTTTCCCTAATCCAGTCCAGGTCCCAGGATTTTCAATCCCGAATTTTTCGGGCCAGGTCGTAGCAACCTGGGACCGGGATGGGACAGCCGAGACCAGGATCATTTGGACACCTTTACTCTCACCCCTCTTCCTTCCTTTCAAATGGTAATGGGATCGGACACTCTGAAAAATGGAGTGGGTTCGATCCTTGAGCTGGTCAAGGCATTGGAGGAGACAGCTTCACAACTTAATGGGGTAGAGAGATTCTTATCTATTGAGTCAGATAAAGGGCATACTTGTCATTCTCTAATGCCCGTAGGGATAGGCCCTAATAGATCATAAATTAGTTTCACGACCCCTTTCCTAAAATTTTACATCATAAAACAATCTCATTCTCTCATGTCTTTTATATTAAATGTTTCTTTCTCATAACACCCATATTTATTAGGGTATTTTTAGCTCTACACGTGAAATTTTAATCATTACCGGTATGATATTTATGTAAAAAATTTCCAAATCATCTACATATTAATTAGAAATAATCTGTAATAAAAAAAAAAGAAATAATCAAGTTAAACGTTTTTTCCCTTAAATCTATAAATTAACTAACAGAACCTTGTATATAGATCAATGATTATATGAACAATAAGCGTAAATTAAAATTGGCATCAGTATTTGTATAAAAAAAAAGATTGGCATCAGTATATGATGCAAAGTTATTGAATAGAGACATTAAAATTTGTATAATGACAACTTCCATGTGGTTGCACGATAAGGTTACCTTTTAACTTCAGTAAGTTCACGGGTAAACTTGAAATAAATTCATCTTTATCTTTAGATGATTTTGAGAGGATAACTTTAATATTGACTTTACACTTTTAAAAAAAATAATAATAATTTTAAAGTAAAAAAAAAAAAAAAAAAAAACTGCCTCCTTCTTACTAGACGACTCTCTATTGAAAAAAAGAAAACAAAGTGCGATTTGCTGCTACGTGCTTTGTGAAAGTTAGACATATTCATTGGAATGAAGGAGTTCAAACAAATCAGAGGGTGGGACAAACAAATAATTATTAGATGTCGACAAGGGATAAAAAGAAAGAAATAAATTGCTATTAGACAATATAACTATTATGTAATCTTCATTTTATCTTAATATATTGCTTTTATTTCAAAAAAAGAGAAAGAAAGAAAGAAATGAATGAATTAGACAAAGGAGAAATAATAATATTGATAATAATAGAGGGGCATCTTGTGAAATAATGAGAAGACAAGAAGGAATAAAAATGATTATGCAGATAAGGCATCAGCATCAGTAGGTGAAACATGGAAGTTAGATGCAGAATCAAAAACTAAGTTCACATCTGAGAAAATATATCAGAAATGAATTTTTGGGGTGGCAACCACACGTGTTTAGAGAGACAAGACTTGTTTTAATTTTGACATTCTTAAAGCAAAATCTCTGTTGCTGACACGAGTGTGGGAGACCACCATCATATTATTATTATTATTATTATTATTCCCCAACAAAACCCTTACACTACTCAAGCAAACCTCTAGCTCCAAGTTAGGTATAAATATATATTATATATACAAAATATAACTCTCCTTTTCTTTTTTGGGTTTCTTTTATATCAAACCTTCAAGCACACACTTTTGAGTTTCAGTTTCCTTCTTTTTCTCTGCCGGATTACTTTTCAAGCTTAATCTGTCTCCTGTATAGTTGTCATTTTAACCTTTTATAAAAGTCCTTAATAAGACTGTGTTCCAAAGGATTAGATAAATTATGTGAAACTCAAGACACTTCTCTTAAACATATTTGATCCAAACAAAGTGATATGTGTGAAGCAAATTTTTGGTCATATCTATGGTTCTAATGTATACAAGTCTCGTGCCTTGTATGAAACAAGAAAAAAAAAGATCTTTTAAAACTTGGGAGTACAAATAGGATACGAGGATGATAAAAAGTTTTATCTCACTAAATAGGGTTAACTGCATAGAATTCATGACTAATATTATTGTGCATATCAATAACCGAATTCTTGAACCGTTGTCAAGGTTATATCCTCAACATTAAGATATATAGTTTGAATTTTACAAGACAGCTTTTTCACTGATGTTTGAGGGAAAAAATGGATGCACCAAGAATCCATCACTTTGATTTTGTATCAGGTTTCCATCTCAAAAAATCAACTTGTGTTGAGCAGAATTGACCACAAAATATTGAAGCTGAAATGGAAAGATTTGGACAGATATGATGATATAACGAATTTTACGGTATTTACAACTGGTTGCTTTGGTAATGAGTGCTACTAGTGTTTTAAGTGGGCCTTGCATTTTGGAGAGAATAAGTGCGTTTAGATTGAATTCTGAAAAAATACCTTTTATATAGAAGTGAGATTGAAAATAAGTTAGTTTTGTGTAATGAGATTCATATTTAGATTAGTTGTGGAAAAAATGACTTATAAGTGACTTATGAAAATTAAGTCAGATTGTGTAATGAGATGTATGTTTGAATTAGTTGTGATTGACTGTGGAACATAAGTCAGAATTTGTGGGCCCCACCTTCATAAATTCTTATTTTTTTAAAAATAAGTCACTTTAAACAACTTATACGTATTAACTCCATAAATTCTTATTTTCAACATAAGAACTTATTTTCATAAGCACAACCAAACAAACCAAAAATTGCTTTTCCTATTTTAAGTTCTTTTGGGGGAAAATAAGAACTTATTTGCTCCCAAAAAGTCCAACCAAACACACTAAATATATATGAAAATCTTTGAATTGTACATATGATCACATGCATGTGTAGGTAGTAACGTACTTGTACAGAATTTCTAGTTGTGCATTATGTGATTCCAAGAATTTTCTAATATTCTGCTTCAAGATCATGATGATGCTGGAGATGTATTGGTGGAATATAATTTTATGAGTGATCACAGAATGAAAATTGAACTACAGAAAACCAAAACTCAAAATCCTTAAACATGAACCGGAGAGTCACGTTGGCCAGAAAGTTATGCACTGAAGTGAGATACTATACAACAACTATAATCTTGGTTCATATAACTAAATCATATGTAATCTTAATCATGGAAATACCACTGGTTTTTTTTTTCCTGGGCAAACTCTACTTCTTTCTTTTTTAGCCCACCCATTAAACTAAGACAAAAAAATGTATGGACAGTAAAAATTGAGAAGGAACTTTTTTATGCATTGGATTAGCTAGCATCTGTCTGCTCTGGTGATCTTCAGCCTTTTCACACTGGTCAAGAACATCCTGTGATAAATGCATTTAACAAATAATTAATTAACCGTATAAGTGATAGTCTTATTAGCTTGAACAAGAAAAGAAGATCAAAGGCCAAAATTTGAGTTTGATTTTGAGATATATATCAATTATAATTACTTACTCCCAAGGCACATCTCCAACCATCATCCAGTCACCTTCTTGATCCTCATAAGTTAACACGTGAAAATTTCCAGAATGGACTGGTTGGGAATTAGGGCCTGAAAGAAAGAAGGAAGGGGATAAAGAAAAAGGGAAAAGGAAAAAAAAAAAAAAAAAAAAACTACTATCCTGATCTAAACATGGTGGTACAGAATACAAAAGAAAGAAGAATCTGCAGAGGAAGAAGACTGTAATCAATCTTAATAAGTGCTTACAGAGAATGGTGGTCCTGAACATGTGGCCTAGGGATCTGACAAGCCCATCATAACTATGGTGAGCCAGAAGGTTCAATTTTCTACCAATGGGTATTCCTTCCATGTACACTTTCACAAATAAGGAAGGCTTTTGGCTCCATTGGTTTTGCTTCTCCACAAGAGTGCTTCTCAGTATTGACTTTATTGGAGGCCAATCTGAAGTTTGATTCCTGAATAAACATACATAAATCTTCAAACAGTTCATTTCCTAATCATAAATTTGACAAACAAAACCCATGAAATTCTCAAGCTTTCAGGAATTCATATCTGCAGAACCAGAAACTCTCAAGATCATAACAGGAAAAAAGGGAAACCCATGAAAGTCTAAAACTTTTAGCACCAGAAGAAGCCAATCTAGAACAAATTTTCACATTTACAGAGACAAAAAGATAATTTTCACTGATCTTGGTTTTATAATCAGAGCAACAAAGACAACATAATAACCCAGGAAAAAAAGAGAGAAACAAAACGCTTCAAAAAAAGTTGAATTCTTTGACATTACTTGACAACAGGGGAATGGGTAAGGTAAAGTATACCTTGACCTGGGATTTGAATTGGGAAAACCAGGTTGAGAAGGAGAAATGGTAAGACCAAGTCTGAGGTCAGTGATCAAATCAGTTCTGGAACTGTTAGTGGCATTTCTACAAACACTTGAGAGAGACGAAGAGGAAGAGTGAGAGGAAGTAGATGATGATGATGATGAAGAAGGAGCTGCAAGTTTCACAGTCCCAAAAGGGTAATTACTGCTATCAATTGAAGAAGAAGAAGATGATGATGACTGAGTTTGCTGGCCATCGATTTCTTCTCCTACTCTCATCTTCCAATCAAACCAAAAAACTAATCAACACTGAAAAATAAAAAGCCGCCACACAAACCCTCTATATATATACATATATGCTCATGATACACGCAAATACAGTATAAAAGGAAAATTTTAATAACAGAGTATTTAAGAAAACCAAATCTGGATTATGGAAAAAGGTTGTAAATTAATTAATGTTTTTGGCTAGACAAGAGAGCAGGGGAAGTCAGAGATTGAATAGGTTCTTTTGTTGGTTTTGATTTGCCCTGAAGGTGGGCGACAAGTGCACAAGGCCTAAGTTACATAGTCATTAATTTAATTAATTTTTTAGAAAGTTTGTGTTGGTTGGAATCCTAGAAATTTACTTTATTTTTTTAAAAAAAATTATAAATAGTTTTATGGGTTTTTTGGGGCAGGCCCTGTTATTTTTCTTTTTCTTTTTTTAATTTTCCTTGTGTCACACATGTTGCCTTCCCATCATTGTTGTGAATTTTAAAGATGAGAAAGGGCCAATGGTTTTTTTGTCTCAGAAAACACAGTGGACATGCACACCATGTATGATAATTAATTATTTAATTATGATAAAATAATGAGAACAAATCATTAACATGGAGAAAAGTAAGGTATTGATAAAGGTCACCTTTCTCATTCTAATAATTTAATTTAAACGTTCATTCGTTAATAGTGTGATTCTTAATAATTAGATAGAATAATCCTATGTAAATTATACAGTATTTAGCCCTTTTGTTTGTTTGAGAGGTTGGATGACAACATTATTTTTGTTGCTATGTTAAATCCTTCTCCTTTATATTTAAAATTCACATTTTGTTGAGCAGTTTTAATACATAGAATAAAATGTTTATAATTGGTGTGAAATAAAAGCTCGCTCTTCCTTTTTTAGGCCAGAAAAATGAAAGCTTTCTCACTAAATGATCATGTCACAAGGTATGGTGACATTAAGGACCACTTGTTTGAAAACCCAATGCAAGATCAAACTCTATTTTTCCAGCTAGAAAAAAAGAAAAGAAAAGAAGAAGACGACAAAAATACATATTGTTTCTTGCGATTTAATCCAAAGCAAACTTTTGTGATACATGAATCTTAGTTTTAACAAATATTACTTGAACACTGAATTAATACATGCATATTTTTATGATTAGAGGGTCAGTATTGGCATCGAGCTAATATTTAAAAACTGAGAACAATTATTCTCACGCGTGGGAGTGCTACTTCTAAAGTAAGGCAATGCAAGTTCGTTATTAATTATTAATTACGTATAACCAGTAAGTGAAGAGTGTGTCTGTATATATCTAGAATACAGGTAGAAAGAGAACGGAATTTTATAGATCTCACATGCCAAATAGAGGCTTCCAAAATTTTATACATCTTTCTCTCTACTTGTACCCTTACATGCATAGAGAGAACTTCTACTCTTTTCCCTTTTTTGAATGAATTTTTATTATCAGTTTCACATCAAGAAAGTTAAATTGAAACCAGCAACTAAGATTTCCCGCAACTTTTTGTTTGTAGTTCTTCCAATTCTTTGTGATCGTTATGTTGATTCTTCAATGAGCACCAGTCAAAGGGTTAAAACCTTGTAAGCTCTTATTCAAGTAACATTTTCAGACGTGGTATATATATTCACATGTTGAGAAAAAGCCATTTTACTTGAATAATAAGAATGAGGTGAAGTGATGAGTGTTGTAAATGCCAGAAGCTTATATATTACTTCTTCCGTCACTACATATTAGAATTCAAAAAAAAAAAAAATCACGCAGATTGAGAAAAAAGTTAAAAATATAAATATGTCTTGGATAAAATTTTTTCTCAATTTTGTTCTTATCTATGATGGAGTATCTAAGAGAGACAAATATGATAATTACGATAAAAATGAATTTAAAAGAAAATGTCAAAAAAAGAGAATGAGGACGAGCAAAATAGGAAAAAAAAAACATTAAAAACTTTAACAACTCTAAGTAAATTCTTATAAAAAAGATAAACCTATTCAAATTTTAAACTCTTATATATAATGATAGAAGGAACATGTGCGTGAGAGAAAGACTCTAATTAATTACACAACAATAATCCAAAAGAACAAATTTTTGAGAAAAGGGCAGATGAAGCGGACAAGTGAATAAGCAAAGGGAGAAAATTGTGAGATATATTAAATGAAATAGTTACCTAAAAAGATGAAAACAATGGGGAAAGCCGGAAAGGGGTTGAGAGAGAGAAGGCATTATTATTAGATAAGAAGGAGGAAGAGAGTGGAACTAATGGGAAATGGAGAGAAAAGGGATTGCCTGGGGAGAAAAGGTATGGTATCCAAACATGTTTAATGGAAAACAAGTCTTCACTCACCAGAGGTTGGACCCTATTATGGCTAAATTTTGCTTATTATTAACTGTTCCAATACTTCTCTATGATGCTGACATAAGTACCTCATTTATTAATTTACCTCCAACCCTCCCAAAAATCAAAGGCATTTTCAGCCATTTAACCATAATGACACAGATGTGAGTTTTTTTTTTTTTGGCAAGAGAGGTGTGATTAGATTATTAACTATGTTTGAAAATGAAAGAAATTTTTGAATTACCGATATCTAAAATAAGGAATAGCATCTTGAAAAACGAAAAAGACAAATTATATCAAATTTCAAATAGGGATAAATGATAAATAATAATTTAAAAAATCTCTCTGTTACTAAATGTATAATCTATTTAAAAATGTGAGCTTGTTCTTAAATATAAGATCACTTTCTAATTTTTCTCAATGTTTATCAAAATTATCCCTATTGATCCTTTCAATAATAAACAAGCAACAGATGGAGTGTGGGAATAAATGTATGTGGTTATGATGTTTTGGTAATATAATATGATTTTTACTAATTTAACTAACATCTTTAATCTAATTAAATTAGATAAATATATCTTATATTCAGGAACCATAGGAACCATGAAAGTATAATTGACACTATAAGTGACTTATTACAAAGACCTTTCATTCCTTTTTAAGAAAATACCATATGATGAAGATTGGAGGGACTGTTCCTTGTCCAAAATATAAGGTCTTACTCATCTTGTCATATTCATAAGGTACAAGGTATAGGAAAAAAAATTATTAACGTACAATTATAGTACCATCCATTTATTATTATTATTAATATAAAATAATCTCGTTCCCCATATCCTATTTATATTGCCCAATAGTAATTAGTAAGATCCAAACAGAGTAGGTGGGTTGGTTATTTGCAATTAATATGCAGGTAATTTGTAACACATTTCCAAAATTAAAATACCCCAGTCATTAAGTTATTGAAATTTAATGTGCAGAGATAAAAACATAACTCCAATAAAGTAAGGGTATAATGAGAGAGAAATTAATTTTTGATATGGAAGACAAGGAAGACATAACCTTATATTTATGACCAAATCAAAATATTAAAAAGAGCATGTAAATGGAGTATTATGTTTAATTTATTAGGATGGGTGGGAGTAATATTAACTACTCCTCCGGTCCTAAATATAAAACCTATTTAGGGAGGTAAGTTTGATTCTAAATATAAGACTCATTTCTAATTGTTCATAACTTTTCCTCAAATGATTATCCTTACTAATACTCCTCCGATCATAAATGATTATATTTATGATGCATTGAAAATATCATACGATTTTAACTAATTTAACTAATATTATTAATTTAATCAAATTAAGTAAATAGTTCTTATTTAGGACTGGAGGGAGTACTACATGGATGCTAATTAATGAATTGGATTGGATGGTAATGTAGAATATGGATGAAAAATCCGGCAAAAAAAAAGGATATGGGTGAATAAATTAAATATTTGACAGCTTGGTAGGTAGGAAGAGGAAGCCAAGTTTAGGATGTTGGGGTAACTAATATGTTTAGCCTCATCAGGCAATCTGGGATTTGCATTTACTCCCCCTCTCTTAATTTCTCTGTTTCCCATTTCAGATATGGCCAAACCACCCTCTCACTCCTCTCTCTCTTCTTTTTCCTCTTCCTACAATCCTACTACTTCCTCCTCATCATCATCCTCACCAACAACTATACCAGCCAAGTTTATGATTTATTCATTAACTATGTTCGATCTGATTCATTCAAATGCACTCCAGCCAATTTTATTAAAAAAAAGATTAAAGTGTTACAAACAATAAGTCTGGCTTTAATTGACATGCACTAGAGTTACGTGCATAATCATTAATAATAGTAAGTGCGAAATAATTTTATCATGATGATGATTATGTATGGATAATCGATTAATTAATTGTGGTTCAACAATATTTTTATTTATGCTGAAATTGTGATTGTTACAAATGAGTTTTTTTTTTTTTTTTTTTTTTTTATGTGGCTTCTGGTAATAATAAAGTTCAGATGATAGATGGAGAGCTTAATGCTGATACATCTATCTTGACGGTACAAGCTAGTGCAATGTAAGGCAAAAATTAATAAAGGTTTTATAATTAAATTCAATTAGTACGGATGTGACCTTTGAATTCAATCAGGAGGGATGGGTGATCTGATTATCTGAAGGGATAGACAGGGAGTAAATGTTCGAGGGGGCAAATTACCTGCACTTCTCAACCAAAAAAAGTTCAACATCAAAGATAATAAAAAAATATTTTTTTTAATAAATTAGACTTGTAAATAAACCAAATTAACTTATAAACATAAATATTCAAACTGTAAATATAATTATTAAATCGACGCAATTCAGCTTATAAATATATAATTGCAACTTATAAATATAATTTTTCTAAAGTTATCTATATATATTTAATTTTATATACTTAAAATTTAGAGAAGATTACTATAACCCATATAAGGCATGAAAAGGAATGTTAAAAATCCTAATAATAGCTACTAAAAAATATCCTACTATTAAGTTAACAATATAAATTTTTAGTCATTTCCTGTATATGGATTAGTCATTACATATTGCTTACTGTCATTTTTTGTTTTGGTGATTGCATTATTTTATTGAGACTTACCGATGGTTTTCCCCCTAAAATATATGAATAATTTTATTTTTAAAAAATAGAGAGGAGTGATAAATACTCCCTCTTGTCTTTATTATAAGAACTCTAAATTTGAATTGATTTGATTCAAAATATAAGAGCTCACATTGTATTCTCTCATCATTTAATGTATTTTTTCCTGTTTTACCCCTAATTTTTTTTCATAATTATTAATGCTCATATATTTTTTTATCTTAATAGGCTCATCATAAATAAGGATAATATTAAAAAAAAATGTATCTTTCAGACGTATTTACGATTGGATTCTTATAAATAAATAGGAGCAATAGATATATAGGGTGTGCGTGGTGAGGGATTACAGAGGGGGTGAAATGGAATTAATGAAAGAAGAAAGCAATTAAAGAGAGGTGACGACAAAGAAACATGATGTCAAAGTAACAGTGACCTCTTTGGAATTTGAATAGCAGACAAAGTTATTTCTATCTCTTCCTCCCATGTCTTTCTGTTTTCCACCTTTTCTTCCATATTTCTCAAATACTGAAACGAAACTATACTTATCTTAATCTAAAATATATAATGAGTATGTTCGGATTGATTTATTTTTTAAAAATAAGTATTTATTTTAAGATAAAAGTAATTTATTTTTTAGGAAAAATTAATTAGAGGTCCCTGAGAGGACACATAATATAAGAAAAGTCCCACTAAATGCCAAAATTAAAGTAGGGTCCCAAGGGACCTCATTTTTATTATGTTCCAAACCCAAAAGACAATTTTACCCTCCTTATTATAATTGCCTAAATGAAACACTCACTCTCATTCACTGTCACTCTCCCTCCAGCAAGCATCAACGTGGTCAGCGAACTCAAAGGGGCTAGGAAAAACACTTCACCAAGAACACCCATTCATCCATCATCCATCATCCATCTTCCATCTTCATCCAACTAAAATTATGGACTCTTAGATTTGTCTCTTCAACTAGTGGTATGTTGAGAAAATCAATTTCCCATGTTTGTTAGGAATCTGATTTGGGATGAATGTTTTAAAACAAATGTCAAAACTTTCCATATAAATCTAATTTTGGTTGAATGTTTGAACATAAAACATGCTTATACCCCTGTCTTAGTGATTTTTTGTTGCATTTATTGTGTAAGTTGGTTTCTCATTTGTTGTTGATGAGGGTTTGGGTTGGTGCTATGTTTAGGGGTGTGTATAAGCTCTGTTTTTTCGTCCAAAAACAGGGGAAATCCGAAAAGGTTGTAGCTTTTTCGGTTTCCACATCAGTTAAAATTTCTATTGTCGTCAGAGCTCAAATAGTTGTTATTACTGGTCATTCAGTTGTAAATAACAACTTTCTGGAAGACAGTTGAAATTTTGAATGAACTTTATTGAGGATGGGTTTTGTGCTCTGTTATGTTGTTCTAAGACAGGGGTAAAGTAAAAGGTTGAAGCTTTGTTGGGTTAACACCAATGTGTTGGTATTTTAATAAGGTGTTTTCATTGCTTTAATATAAAGTTGTCACAAATGCTCATTAAGTCGTTATATCTGGTCATTTACTTGTGAATAATAATGTTCTTGTGCAGGATGAATGAGAAGATGGCGGGGACATCAGGGAAGCATGTAATATGTTTGTTGCATACGGGTGGACGATTTATAAAAGGTGTTTTTGAGAGGAAGGGGTTGTTATTGAGGGTTCATGTGGAATGGAGAAAGTTAAATTGGATCAAGTTTGATGAAGGATATATGAAACAGAAAATGTGAAGTAATTGTTCTAGAATAGGAAAAGATTAATAGATTGCATGGTAATCTTGGAGTCAATGGTGATGAGATTAAGAATGGATGATTCTTGGGATTTTGCATTAAATTAGATTCAAGATAAGGGTATGATTATATATGTGCGTTTGTGTCTTTTTGTGTGTGATGCTTGTTTTTAGTAATGATTATATATGTGTGTTTGCGTCATTAATTTTTGTCTTCTTGTGGTGTTCATATTTTATCATGGTTACAGGTTTGGGATGGTTCGGAGTACGATGGAGGGTACACGATGTCAAAGTACTCAGAAGATGATATCCGTGAAATTAAGGTTGAATGCCTCTGGTGGCTCATCACACACAAGAACAACTTGCATGGACACAATGTCCTTTCTAAGGTGGAAGACATCTTAAGGAAGGGGAAGAAATAGATGTTGACTTTATGTAGCGATTTTTAGGCTTTGTGTAGCAACTTTTGTTAACAACTTTTAGGGTGGAAGACAAGTTGTATAAATTATGTGAATTGTAACAGCATTTTGACTTTGCGTAACAACTTTTAGTGATGGTGTAACAAGTTACGGGTATTACTAGGTGTCAAGATTTTGGGTTGTAACAACTTCCTCTCAAAAACACCTTTGATAAATCGTCCACCCGTATGCAACAAACATACACTATTACAGAAATACTCTATTGCAGCGCTTGCAAAACGCAAGTGATGGGATAGGTATAATATGACCTATACCAGGGCTTTTAAAAAAAAGTGTTGGTATAGGTATAAGCATAGCCCAGCACTTAATAATTTATAAGCGTTGGGATAGGACCCAAAGTATTTAATTATTGTTTAAAAAATTGGTTTTAGATAATTTTTTAAAGAAAATTTAAATCACAGGGGCCTATAGCAGCGTTTAAGCGCTGCTATAGGCCCCTGTGTTTTAAATTTTATTTAAAAAATATACTAATTCATTTTAAAAAAGAAAAAATATTTAAAAATACCTATTTAAGCCTATAGCAACGCTTATTACGTAAGAAGCGTTGCTATAGACCTATAAACCTAAATAGGTATTTTTAAATTTGGTTTTAGATAATTTTCTTTAAAAAATTATCTAAAACCAAATTTAAATAAAATTTAAATCACAGGGGCCTATAGCAACGCTTATTACGTAGTAAGCGTTGCTATAGGCCTAAATAGGTATTTTTAAATTTTTTTCCTTTTTTAAAATGAATTAGTATTTTTAAAATTGGTTTTAAATATTTTTTAAATAAAATTTAAATCAAGCGCTGCTATAGGCCCCTGTGATTTAAATTTTTTTTAAAAAATTATCTAAAACCAATTTTAAATAAAATTTAAATCACAGGGGCCTATAGCAACGCTTATTACGTAGTAAGCGTTACTATAGGCCTAAATAGGTATTTTTAAATTTTTTTTCTTTTTTAAAATGAATTAGTATTTTTAAAATTGGTTTTAGATATTTTTTAAATAAAATTTAAATCACAGGGGCCTATAGCAACGCTTATTACGTAGTAAACGTTGCTATAGGCCTAAATAGGTATTTTTAAATTTTTTTCCTTTTTTAAAATGAATTAGTATTTTTAAAATTGGTTAAGCGCTGCTATAGGCCCCTGTGATTTAAATTTTCTTTAAAAAATTATCTAAAACCAATTTTAAATAAAATTTAAATCACAGGGGCCTATAGCAACGCTTATTACGTAGTAAGCGTTGCTATAGGCCTAAATATGTATTTTTAAGTTTTTTTCCTTTTTTAAAATGAATTAGTATTTTTAAAATTGGTTTTAGATATTTTTTAAAGAAAATTTAAATCACAGGGGCCTATAGCAGCGCTTAAGCAAGCGCTGCTATAGGCCCCTGTGATTTAAAATTTCTTTAAAAAATTATCTAAAACCAATTTTAAATAAAATTTAAATCACAGGGGCCTATAGTACAATTTTTTTAGCTCAAAATAAATATCTTATTTGAAAATTTTAAGGCCTAATAGTACAGTTTTTCCTTCCTTTTCTTTTTTATTATTTTCTCTCTCCCCCTTTTCATTTTACTATTCCCTCCTTCCTTATGCTTCGTGCAGACCACCCCCCCAAACATTCAAACTCCCTCTTCTTCCTCACGTCTCTCTCTCACCCACTCATTTCTCTCTCTCGGTGGTGGCTCACCGGCACCGCCGCTCGCCGTGGCACCACCGCCATTCCCTCCCTCTCTTCTCCCTCAGTCCTTTCCTCCTTCTTCCTTGCCGAAAACCGCCGCCTCTTCTTCCGTTTTCGGTGCCGCTAGATCTCGTGGGGGGTAGTTTTTCCGGTGAAAACCTCGCCGGAAACCACCTTTCACCACCACCATTTGATCCTTTTATTGGATTGTCTAAAGTGAGCCTGCACAGAGATATACTGCATATGACTAGTTATTTGTTCTAATGATTGTTTTTTAATTGTTCTGGTGTCTTTGAATGAAAAAATACAAGTACAAACATTTAGGTTCTCTTTAGAAACATATAGTATGCTTGCAATTTTTGCCGTTTTAACAATGGGCATTCTGACTCTGTAGATGGAACCTTAAGCATGAGTAAGTGATTTTGATTATGTAATTTCAAATATATGTTATTACTATATAGTAAATATATTTGAGAGAGACTTTGATTTCTAGAATGTTTAGTGAATCTACATGTTTTAATTTACTTAATTGTCCATTGTTCTTTCTAATTTATTTAATTGTTTATTTTTCTCTAAGTATATTACCTTATAATATATAGGAGTTAATTAATTAGAATGTTTGCTTTAATGTATTTGATCTCTGGATAAATGGTTTTTGATGTATATATGTTTTGGAAATATCTGTAATTTCTAAATTGATGCAGGGATAAAGATTAATTTTTTTAAAAAATAATACCTATAGCAGCGCTTATTTCGTTATAAGCGCTGCTATAAGTATTATTTTTTAAAAAAATAAATCACTTATTGCAGCGCTTAAGAGCTGCGAAGCGCTGCTTTAGGTCACCTATCGCAACACTTAACAAACGCTGCGTTAGGCTTAATAGCCTATAGCAGCACTAACTATTGCAGCGCTTATAAGCGCTGCTATAAGGCCAAAATAAGTGCTGCTATAGGCATTTTCTGTAGTAGTGATATTACATGCTTCCCTGATGTCCCCACCATCTTCTCATTCATCCTGCACAGGAACATTGTTATTCACAAGTAAATGACCAGATATAAGGACTTAATGGGCATTTGTGACAACTTTATATTAAAGCAATGAAAACACCTTATTAAAATACCAACACATTGGTGTTAACCCAACAAAGCTTCAACCTTTTACTTTACCCCTGTCTTAGAACAACATAACAGAGCACAAAACCCATCCTCAATAAAATTCATTCAAAATTTCAACTGTCTTCCAGAAAGTTGTTATTTACAACTGAATGACCAGTAATAACAACTATTTGAGCTCTGACGACAATAGAAATTTTAACTGATGTGGAAACCGAAAAAGCTACAACCTTTTCGGATTTCCCCTGTTTTTGGACGAAAAAACAGAGCTTATACACACCCCTAAACATAGCACCAACCCAAACCCTCATCAACAACAAATGAGAAACCAACTTACACAATAAATGCAACAAAAAATCACTAAGACAGGGGTATAAGCATGTTTTATGTTCAAACATTCAACCAAAATTAGATTTATATGGAAAGTTTTGACATTTGTTTTAAAACATTCATCCCAAATCAGATTCCTAACAAACATGGGAAATTGATTTTCTCAACATACCACTAGTTGAAGAGACAAATCCAAGAGTCCATGATTTTAGTTGGATGAAGATGGAAGATGGATGATGGATGAATGAGTGTTCTTGGTGAAGTGCTCTTCCTAGCCCCTTTGAGTTCGCTGACCACGTTAATGCTTGCTGGAGGGAGAGTGACAATGAATGAGAGTGAGTGTTTCATTTAGGCAATTATAATAAGGAGGGTAAAATTGTCTTTTAGGTTTGGAACATAATAACAATGAGGTCCCTTAGGACCCTACTTTAATTTGGGCATTTAATGGGATTTTTCTTATATTATGTGTCCTCCCAGGGACTTCTAATTAATTTTCCCTATTTTTTATTAATTTGTTTTAAATTATTTTTATATTATGATTTGGGGTTTACAGTTAACATCTTTTTTATAGTACTATACTTTACGATTTAGGATAAAGGTTCAATATGCAAAAAGAAAATTTCATTTAAATCCTAAAAAAAGAGAATTATATGACCAAAATTCTATGGTACGAGGAAAAAGTTTAAATTTCATAACCGTTTAAACTTAGCGCCTGGCCTTCTTCAATAGTGTTGCTTCTTAAGCATAAAGTTTTGTATTCGACTCTCTATAACTGTAATAAGTGTGTGAGTTCTTCCAGTCAGGAGAAATATATGACCAAAAAAAAAAGTTTCATGATTGGACAAATTATATGCCCCGCGTGGCATTCTTAGGCTGCGTATCACCCTCTAGTACGTGATAAATAATTAAAATGAATGCAATTATTATAAGGCTTTGTATTTGGCCATTTAGAAGAGAGTTTTAGTGAAAGAAGCAAATTAAAGATCAAGAATGAATAATGAGAAGAAGTGGGGGTACGTGTAGTGAGTAGGGTTGGGACAAGAAAATGAGAGGAAGATAAATTAAATAGGGCGTGGGCGTGAGTATGATTGGGTGAATTTTGAATGTGAGCCAATTATTAGTCACATCCAAAAGCGTATCAACAACCAGCCATTCTGCCTCCACAAATAATCATATTCATTCTCATTCTCACATATATATCGTTCGGTATCTGTCTCCTCTCAATTTTTGTTCAGTCTTTTGAGGAAAAAGTTATTACTGTCGATCGTCGATATATAAGACATTTTCATATCTGTTGAATTATGATACATGCTTAGATATGTTATATAACTGTAGTTTACATCAAACTAACATAATTTTATGTTATGTAACTGTATAGTTTACATCAAACTAATGTAATTTTATACCCTAATAAATTAAAGAATTTGTGTAAATGGTTGTGTAAAGAGTTATATATAACACAAAATGTCCCAAATACTGTACTTCTTTAGTTTCTGATGATTCTGTGATTATAACCTAAGGTTCTCAAAGAAATAATTTGTTGATTTTAAAAACATACTATAAAGGTATACATAACTCTTCATGAAAAAACTATCTTAAATAAGACATTGTATATCCAATTTATGTTGTTCACGTTTGTGAATAAAGATACGGGTTTATGAGTTTTTTTTTAATATATTAACTAGCAACCATAAGCACTTTTTTGGATTATATTAACAAGTATACTAGCAACCAACTACTGAAGTTTCAGGGTTCATGGCTTCCCCTCCTGATACGAGTATCTTATCTATGACTCGAATTCAAGACCTTAAAAGATTTAGCGTGGCTTCACATCACTAAACCAGCTATTCCAATCATTATTTCAAGCACACGTACAATTTTGTTATCTTGACTTAAGTATTATGGGTTCAATCCATACTAAAGGATCTTTATTGTATCCCATGGGAAATTTACCGATCAATTAACCCTATTTGCATTGTATAAGATAGAAATAAATAGGTGTAGATCGATGAATTAAAGCAAAAAAAAAAAATTGATCATCGTGCACAATTTTCTTTATATATTTTTTTTCTTTGTAATCTTCGCGTAATCATTCCCGCGCCAACACAACTGAATAGCACTAGATGTCTTCTTTTTTTAAAAAAAAAAATGTAAATCATACATGAGAGGCATGAAAGTGAGGGGGGACAAACAAGGGACAAAAAGGAGAGATTTGAAGCATGCAAGGAGGAAATGGTCATAGCATATATCTTAGTGTACAGATTGGCAATATGGCAAGTTTCGTAGGTGAATATTATGGAGCTCCTTAATTACCATTTATATTATGAATCTTCTTTCTCATTTTCATGTAACCATATCCCTCTCTCAATAAACTGTATATATCCCATGACATGTCCCCCCCCCCCCAACTGTTGCATTTCAAATGCTGTCCTTAACCGCATGGAATATTTAAGGAAGCTGTTCGTTGAATTCAACAATATGAAATTAATAATAATTAAATTTAATACCACTTAAATTAGTTTAACGGTATAAAAGATAATATTTAGATCAATATCTTGTTATTTGATTAAGATATTATGAGTGGCTAGGAGTGTGGATAAAATATGTGAAAAGGAAAAAATTTAGGTGGATTTGTTTATATATATTAGGTCCAATTCTCTTCAAATCAATTTATATTATTTGGATTTCAGTTATAAAAAAAATCATTTTATTTGCACTTCTCTTAATAATAAATATTTACCAACACATAGTTGACTTAACCATATAAGGTCTCTTATAAGGTTTTGAGTTCGAGTCCTGGAGGAAATACTTGTATTGGAAAGGAAAGTTACAAACCCAAAAATTATAGTAAACAATTGCTCTAATATTTGATAATAGATCCAAAAAATGCGTTAATTGTCAGTTGATATATATAAAAAAAATATTTGCATGGATTAGATTTTATAATGCCTCTCTTAACAAGACATGCCTGCAACTCCTCTATGTTATACGACCCTCCCACGTGCCTCCCATTTTCTTCATCAATCCCTCCTCTCCACCAATCCAGCGATATAATCACACCCATAAATAAATTTTTAATTATATGCATATATATATATGTGTGTGTGTTGTGTTTGAATGTATACCAGTTACAAATTTGAGGAAAATTCCCATTGAAAATAAATAAATACACACACACACATATAATGCTAACAAATATTCAATATTCGCTCGCAAAAAATCATGCACTGTCATTTTTTGATCTCTTGTATATATTTAACGTTTTGATAGCTTTATGATGCATATCATTCTGCCTAGCTGCTTTTTAAACAAAGCCAACTAGTGCCAGCCTATTTTTCTTTATAAAGGTTTTGAAAAATATGAGATCTACGGCTGAAGGCATACTTAAACCTAAACTAATTTTGCCTTATTTGCCATATGAATTGTAGTGGCAGCTTGGCTTGAGAATTTAATTTTGTTTTCTGACACATCCTCATTCAAGAACATGCAGATTAATGCAACCTAGCTAGCTACATATAGCTACATCTCTATAAAAAAAAAAAAAAAAATTGGGACTGAATCTCTAGGTACAATTCAATGTATGTATTGATAGGTGACCACTTTTAATTAATTATTTTCTCTTTTGGTTTTTAAGTTTTTCGGTGGAGAGGTATATATGCCTATATGATTTGAACCTATGTCACACGTTTTTCTGGTTTGTATATAATTGCCATACTTTTTTCTGGTTGTTTTCCATCATGTATTTCTATTACGAGAACTTGTTTCCCATTACTTTCCTACTTTTACCTACATAATTGCATTTTTTTTTGCCAACATAATTGCATTTGCACATACTATACAATTGGGAAATTATTACAACTTATTAGGCCACAGGTAGGCCAAAATTGGAGCAATAACTAATCACTCCTTTCTCAACTCTTCTAACTAATTCCCTAAAATTTTTAATACAAGCGTGGATCAAGTCATAAAACAGTACTCATTTA
This sequence comes from Mimosa bimucronata, assembly GCA_037074515.1. Classification (NCBI taxonomy): domain Eukaryota; kingdom Viridiplantae; phylum Streptophyta; class Magnoliopsida; order Fabales; family Fabaceae; genus Mimosa; species Mimosa bimucronata. The sequence continues at coordinate 36,457,926 of CM073444.1, forward strand.
TTGTGATTTCTTACAGAAAATTTAATTTTATTAACCTTTTCCTTGATCGAGAATGTCACTGTATGTGTAGTTAATATGATGAATGAGTTAATTGTGAAAATTAATTACTATAGAAAAATGGAACAGATTTTCCTCCGATCTATATATAATATAAATCATCACTTAAAAAGTAATTATTTTTTAATCATCAATTTTATCCCTATAATTAAAACTTTAACGAGGCTCTTAGTATTTTTCCTATCCCGTTCAAAACTTTATTTAATATTAGCAAAGTTGAAAAAAAAAATCAATTTAAGATGTATTAATGAATTACTTGTCATTTCTTGGTTTTAATAAATCAATTGAAGTGACTTATATTGACATAGAACATGTTTTACAACCCAACATTATCCATAATAAAGCATTATTGCAAGTCTTATATCAATGAATAGAACTTTCTTTTAGTTAAACTTGTTAAAATCTTTTTGTCCAAACAATCCTTCTTTATTTTTGAACCATCTCATTTCGTGTATAACATATCCATCCAAATATTTCACCATAGCTTTGTATATGTAGTTTATCTTAGAAATCTAAACTAGCTTCGTTATTACTTACGAAATGATTTAACCTTTCAATCATTTATAATTTTCTGGATTGTGATGAAAGATGAAAAAAAAAGGAATATTTAAACCAAATGAACCAGAGAGTGAAGAAGAAGATTTTAGATTGTGAGGACTTAGAAGCAAGGATAAAAGATAAAAGTTACTCGTGTCGACCCTGGCTATACGTTGCTTTGCTTGAACATGGATCTCATCTATATCTTCTGCTTTTGGCCATAAAAAAAATCTATATCTTCTGCTTTCTCTTTACAGTGATGACATTATTTATTTAACTCTTATATGTGTGTTTTGTCAGATAGCACTTTGTGTGCAGCTTAAGCATGAGTTCCTTCTATATGTGAAGAAGTAGTAGTAGAAGATTTGATTTGATGAGTGTCTCTTTTGTTTCAAAAAATAAAAGATTGAGAGAGACATATGATGTGGGAAGGTAGGGCCTCGTGGATTGAACTCCCAATAGTTTCAGCTTTGTGTTACACCTCAAGGGCCAAAGGCCAACCCTACTTATCATTGAATCCAATACTGTTCCCCACAATTACCTACAAAATCCCTCCCTCTTCTTTTTCCACTCCTCATTTTCATTAAACCCAATAAAGTCTCCTCTTGTTTCTACTACTCCCCTTTTTTTGACACCATAATTATTAGTGCTCCCCACATTTTTCTCCATTTTGTTTTACTCCTTCCTAACATTTCCAACTCATGACCATACCTTCTTTGTATAAATATTCCCCTCAACTCTTGAATGTAAAATTTAGCTTACGGACTATTGTCATGTGCAATTAAAAATAGGTGAAATATATATTTCCTTCCTTTTTCATTTTTTTCCATTTGGCTTTACTACTTCCTAACACTACGTACCAACTCATAAATATACATTATTTCTTTGAACAAAAAAAAAAATACTTTCCTTCCATATTCTTTTTGCACCTTACATTTTTTTTTAATAAAAGAATCAATATCATTATACAATCACAGTAACTAGTACAATCAGTCTAAAACAAACATATTTATGAGTAAAAGCCAACATTTGTTAGAGACTTTTACATAAATACTTGTTAGAGATAACATCAGAATACGCGCGTAAAATACAATAAAATCTTAGATAAAGGTAAAAGCATATTTGAATCCATTTTTGCCTTAAAACATTCTAGTTTTTTTCTTAGACTATCTGTATTGACTACATATTTCTTCCGGTTCATAGTATAAATAGTTTCAACTAATTCAATACAATAAGAAATGGTAATTAACTCATTAAATCTATCTTAATTCTTTTTCCAATTCAACCAAATTAAATGGAGGTTTTGTAGAAGATAGAAAAACACAAAAAGCACATTTAAACATTAATAACGTGATTAAAATTAACAAATAGTCATTAATTACTTTTTAGACAAATTATAATGTAGATTGACGAATTTTTCTAGAAGTGGATTATATTGTGGACGAAAAGTAGAATGATAAAAAGATTTTCATGTTTGGAAATAATGATTAAAGGGATATGCCTTTAAAAATAATGTGTATTTAAGACAAATAACTAACTCAACTAATTATTTAATATTGGTAAATTAATTAGTCATGGGGAATAAGTATATTAATCCATCCTTAATATAATTAATTTTGTTTCTTCACTACCATTTGTTTGTTTTCTTACGGCCAAGTGTATTTAATTAGATTAATTACTTTACCCTGTGTGCCCTAAGATCGCTGTCTTTATGTTTGACTTTTGTGTAAACGAACAATTTATCATAATTGTCTGATTATTTCTTTATGGGAGAGAGGAAGCAAGAAGTGGTTCGCGCGAAATTTCTGTCACGTTAATAGTGGGCAAAGAATATCTCTCTTGTAATTGACTCTACATCTTTCACACGGATTTATTTTAATTGGCAAGACAAGCTTCGTCGGCTTCTATAATCACTTGATCCATTATTTATTCTTTTGCATTTGTGTATACCCTTTTTTAGTTGAAATACTTGGGCTGATGAGGTGTGTGTGTGTGAAGAAAAGAAGTAAGAATTATATGACAAAAGAATAAGTAAGTACCTAAATATTTTATATTTCTCCATATATATGTTATTTTTCCATTTTAAATACATGATCTATTATATTTATAGTTGTTGCTCATAATTTCTCCTCTTCGATCACTTCACAAATCCTAAATTTTGGAATGATATCTGAGAAGCACAACAACTTTAACGTCATCTATTTGTTTTTTCTTCATACAAGTGGAAGGTCAAACGAAGAACAAAGATCATCATATAAAAAACTAATCTATTGGTGGAATCCCACTTCAATGACTTTGTGGGACTCACATCACAACACAACCATTAAAAAATTGTTTCTGCGCCTATAATTGTCTGATACACTATCTCGTGTAGCACACACGAGAGGCCCGGTCTCCTCATTCTTGTCATTTAGAAGCGGCTCCAACCTCATAGTAATAATATACACTATGTTTTTTTTTTTTTTGCCCCCCACAAGAAAAAGCTTAGTTTAGAGGTTTAATCAGAGTTAGAACATGCCTCCGGACTGAAACAATGTTCAGAACTATTTCAGATGATCTACTAATAGAATTCTCATATCAATAATGAGACTTAATCTTACAAGTTTGTATGTTATAAACCAACTTCTTATCAACTAATCCAACTTTTATTGATTATAAGCCGTTACCCACAAGGGTGATGACACATAGGTTGATGGGTTGGTTTCTTCTGTATGTGACCGACCTGAACAACCTTTTGGGCCTGCATTTATTTTTTTTTATATCAAGAGGATCGAAGGCCCAGCTCGAATTTAATAGAAGGACATTGCTCACACATCACATGCATTTTGAATTGAATATTAATTCATTGCCACGTGGCAGAAGTCAGGCATCATAAAGACCAAACGAAGCTAAAGTATCAATATGAAATAAAATATGGTGATGATGAAACAATAATATGCCTTTTTCTCTTTATAACCAGATGATACATGAAACATTCCATACATGAATAAGTTTTGTTATGCTTATTGCAATAGTCTCTGGTATTTAAAATTCTCTTGTCTTAGGAACTGAATTAATTGAAAACTGATTAATTAATGTTGGATTCCAGCTGATGAGACGAAACTTGCAGTGACAGTACTATCATCCACACTACGGCTAGGAGGGTTATTAGTGGATTTGAGAAGCAATTCTTCGTCACCAGGAACATCTTCCTTGTACTTATACCAGCTTGCCCAGTACAGATAGTTAAGGAAGTTGATGACACTCAGAATGGCCAAGAACCAATAGAAGAGCTCCACGTGGTTCTGGTTGAGATCATGGCCTTCCACCCACCCTAACTTGTTGCTCGTGTGTTTCCTAGTCACTGAGTTTATCATCTCCACGAAAGCTGAGCTCAAGTAGTATCCTATCGACAGCGAAAGCCACGAGAATGAAGTCGCCAGTGATCTCATCCCTGCATACACACATATATATATACATATACAAATGTCAATTTCTAAATACTAACTCCACTCCTTACTACATGCCTGCCCCAGTTAACTTTATCCTGGGAGATTAAAGAACTTACTTACATTTTTTTCATCTTAAATATACAACATATTCATTTAATTTGATTATGTTAACAATGTTGATTAATTAAGTTAGTTAATATAACATGTTTTTTTTTCTAAAACATCTCAACCATCTTTATTTTCCTCGATTACAACACATCAATCTTTTATTTGATTATTGTTGAAGGATTGGAATACCGATGTAAGCTATTTTGAAAAAGATTGACAAAATTTAGAAATATACCATATATTTAGGACTAAGATTATTTCTTTAGATATGTCAAATTTTAATGACCGGAGGGAAAACTTATACACACACAAATACATACTAGTTATCATGTGAGTTATTCATAAATTTATGCTTCTACCCTCATTAATATACTATCAAATTAACTTCATTTAGGAAGATTAAAGAAATTAAACAGACAACTTATTTACAACATATGCTACATGTCATTATATTATTTATAAGTTTATAGGTCAAATAAATTAATTTTTATATAGGAAAATTGATAAATATAAATATTTCAAAGTAATTTATTTTGTTTCCTTAATTTCAAAAAATTGTCAACTTTATCTTATATTAAAGACATGAAAGGGTAAGTTAGATTAGTTAGTTTAAAAAATATCAATATAAATACTTGGAGATAACTAGTTTTGTTTATCTAATCTCAATAAATACAACTAGCGCTAGCCTAGCTAGAGGAGTAGTTAGTAACTTAGTATACTATATATTGTGACCGATTCAATAATCATTTTGTCTAGTCTGTGCTATTATGATATACCGATTCAACTAGCCTAATTGACTTGCTTCTTTAATCTAATCTTCTCAAATTAATCAACTCTTCTAATATTAAAAATATTAAAAAGAGGATGTAGTATGACATAGTGATCGATCCAATAATCATTTTGGCTAGTGTGCATACACATACATACCTGAGGGTGCTTCCCTGTAGAAGAACTCCATGAGACCTACGAGGGTGAACATGTCAGCGATGCCAAAGATGGCATAATGAAAGGAAAGCCAAAACAAGCTGATCAATTCTTGGTGTTGTTTAAACTCATGCTTTCTCTTCACTTCCACAACCCCAGCAACGGTCATGGATATTGCCGAGAGAACAAGGCCCACCCCAACTCGTTGTAGGTGTGTAATACCGTTGGGGTGGCCCGTTATTCGGCTGAGGAGGGGAACGAAAGCGAACTCATACACCGGTATGAGAAGCGACATGAAGAGCAAAGGTATGACAGGAATGGACGCCGCCGGGACGGTGAATTTTCCGATGCGGCCGTTCATGGCGGAGCCTTGTTGGACGGACACCGTTTGAAGTTGTGCTAGGCATGTGTTCATGATGATGGTGCTTAGGAGGATTGGCATCATTCTTGTTAAGATTTTTACTTCTTCCACTTGTGTCACTGTGCATACTTTCCATCTTTTGGCTTGTTCTGTGGTGGTTCCTTGTGGGAGAATCGCTGCTTTGTCTAGGAATTTGAATTGTTCAGTGTGAAGTATGGGTTTTTGGTGACGGTTTTTCACTTGGTATAGTTCGTGGGCATTTTCAGGTACTTTCACCGACCAATTCTTCACTGCCACCACCAATACCTGACAATGAACACATACACACCATTAATAAGCATGTATAACGAGCACAAGAGGAATCACAAACAAAAAAACTAGCTAGCTGTGAGACCTTGAAGATTCAAGGTCTTATAAGTCTGCTGCTAATTCAAAATAATAACCATCACAATGTGAGGCTTATAGCAGAGGAATTAGTTTCCTTCCTCGTCAAATAATTGAGTAGAGAGAGTTAGGTGAATTTGCATCATGAAATATAATCAGAATGATCAAGATTTGTTAAATTAAAAATTATATATATTTTGAAATAATATAATAGTTCATAAATTATTTTAATTTTACATTCTATATCTATTAAAATAATATTTTTTAAAATGATAGAAACTTTAAAAAAATCAAATATAGAACATTCAAATTAGATCTGCACAGTTAAGAAAGACCTAGCCCCCTATTAACGGAACTAGACTTTTAGATTCGATTTGTAAGGTCCATATTTGGTTTTTTAAAAATCGGTATAAAATCTAACATAAAGATAATCTTTAAATTATCATTTTTTCAAAAAATACTTTTTCACTGCACAAATAATTCATTTAAAAACAATACACTGTTTAGATGATAAATCTGAAGTAGGCTTTTTTTACCAAAATAAATAAAACTTAAGGGTTTTGATCTGATTAGTTCTCCCTACTTACAAATACTTGGTAGGAAAATTGGTTCCCGTTACTTAGTTCCTCATAACATTACAGAACCCCGTTCAGAGCTCGTGTAAAAGATTAGCTCTCCCTATCTAGCATATATGCACAGTCTATATAAGATTTTGATGGTCTATACTTAATATTTTTTAACCAACAATTTTCAAATAAAAAAACTCATTTTTAAAAAAATAACGGTTAAGCTATTATTTTTTTATTTTAAATTCAATATTTATAAATATATTTATTTAAAACAAAAGTAAAATAAAAAATTATCAAATTTGGACTGTTAGATCCGTTCTAGAACGTCGAAATCTGCTAGGAAGGGAGAGCTGACTTTTGTTATTACCATCTCTGAGTTCAAATAGCATGTATAGGTGCAGGTGTGTATGTGTGTGTGTGTATGAGATGAATGAATCAACCAATAATTCAGAGCACTTATATCTATATATATATATAGATATAGATATTAATTACCTCGATGACTCGGAGGAGAGGACTATTTCCTGGTTCACGAACACGATAGAAAGGCTTGCCAAGGGCAATAAAAATGAGGCCAGCAGCAGCACAAGACATAGAGATGATAAAACCTTTATGCCAAGCCTTTTTGACAGTGCTAACATAGACAACAAAGGTGACTCCAATGCATGCACCAAGAGTGATACTAAGGAGCAACCAGTTGAAGAACCTGGCTATGTTCTTTCTTTCCTTTGGGTTCTTGTAATCGAACTGGTCGGCTCCGAGCGCCGGCACGCATCCTCGGATGCCGCCGCCGCCTAGCGCCAGCAAGTATATGGAGGCGTAGAATAGCGCCGCCTTTGAGCCATGCACGCACGTTTTTTCTCCACATGGGGCTGCTGGTTGAAGCTCCTTGTTGTGTGATTGAATCACCAGTAACATGTATCCCTGAATGCAAACTCAAATAAACTAATTAATCTCACCAAAGTGAATTGCCAATGAATGAGGGCAGAGAAATTAAATGCTCCTTTCGGTACTTGATCTAAGATATAAATACTCCCTCCGGTCCTTATTATAAGAACCCAAAATTTAAATTGTTTTGGTCAAAAATATAAGAGCTCGCATTGGAATCTGTCATCATTTAATGCCATTTTTCCTATTTTACCCCTACTTATTAACACTTTCTTTTATAGTAGTTATTAAACTTCTACTTACATTTATCTCTCTAGTCTCATCATAAATAAGGGTAATATTGGAAAAACAATTATTTTTTCAGATATATTCATAACTCCCAACTAACTTTTACATGTTTTCTTAAGAAGCGTTATTTGACGGCTGAACTCTTATAAATAGGACCGGAGGGAGTATATAGGTGTTGATTGATCTAATCTATCTTAAATATATTTATGACATTTCTAATCACATTCTTTAATTTACTATCTGAACATCTCAATCCTTAGATATAAGAATCCACATTTGAATAACTTTGTCGCTTTCATGAGAGCTTGCCTAAATTATCAAAGCATGTGATGAGTTTTTTTCCCCATTTTACTTATCATGATTCTCTTTATTAACATTCTCTTTCATACTAATTTCTATAATTATTATCATTTCTCTTTCTTATACTCATAATCATAAATAAGGGCAAACTTAAAAAATAAAAATTATTTAGGACATATTTATTATGTTTAAATACTTTTCTTAATAGATATGCGTGAAAATGTCTTTGATCTTTTATATATAGGGATAGAGGGAATAAGGAATAGGGTGAATTTAAAAGATGAATAGAGCATTTTAATAAAAAAACCATGTATTAAATTAACTTACTAACATTCTTAATCTAATCAATTTAGATAAATAGTTTTTATATTTATAAAATTGATGAGAGTAAGAATAAAGAAATTGAAGAAATGTACAAGCAACTGGATGGGGCCAAAGATGAGGCAAGTGTTGAGGCGGGTCATGTAGGTGTCGGAGATGAAGCCGCCGAGGATGGTGAGCAAGAAGGTGGTGCCGAGGAAATTGGTGGTGGTGGTTGCTGCCGCGGAAACGTCAAAGAACATCACCATCATGAAATATAGTACCATGCTCGCCATGTTTGCCACGAATCCTATGTTGTCCAGAAACATCATTGCTGCAATATCCAACCACACAATTCCTAAGTTAATGTTACTTTTTCATAAACCAAAACTAAATGATCAAAGGATTGTTGGATACTCATATGGGTGATGATATGAGCATCTAAATTTGCATTCGTCAAGTCTGATTTGGGATGGTTCAGCTTTTTCTTTGAAATAATATTTCGATATATACATAATCTAAAATAAACATAATCTGCCCCACATATACTTTTTTTTTTCATAAAATGATTTTTTATTTGACGAAAATGTTATAAATTTAAATTGATGAAATTGCATTTGAACTATGCATATCTCAAAGGCCCTCTATTTTACTTACCATACAAGAAGTAGGTAGCTCTAAATCCTCCCTGCTTCAAATTCCTCATAGGCTGATACTCCACATCCTTCATCTTATCCCCAACCTCTTCTTCAACACCCTATACATTTTTTTTCGAGGTTAAACAAATGACGATTTCAATGTGCGTGTGAAGGCACGCATACGTACATACATATATATAAAAGGAAAATAGAATGCGATACATATAGTTTTGTCGCAGGAGCTAGTGAAGATTTTATGAGTTGAGTGACTAAGAAGTGATCAAACGTAAATAAACACGGGTTCCACCTATTTCGATATATCACATCATACCAAAAACTCCACATCAAAAAAACTTTTTGGAGGAGGCCGACACATAAACAAAACTATACCCTTCTTTTAATTAAAGACCTATAATTAAAAGACGTCTGAACAGTAGGAAAAAAAAAGAGAGAGAGAGAGGACGAAATATATGTATATGCGCGCGCGCGCGCACACATATGATTCATGAAGCAGCCCATGATCAAATAGCAAAAATGAATCAGAAAAATACAAATAACAATTTACCATGGCGGACAAGCCCAGAAGAAACTCTCTTGGAGAGAAATGACGAGACGACGAAGGATAATGTGTATGGAGAAGCAGAGAATGAGTACCTATATAAAGATATAGTGTGTGTGTGTGTGTGTGTGTGAGTGAGTGAAGAGAAAGAAGGGGATAGAAAGAAAGACGAGAGGGTAATGTGAATGACGAGGAGGAGACAAATGTCCGGCACTGACTTTCCAAGACAAAGCCTTGCATGACTTACAGTTTTCACGAAAATGATTGATCCCAACTTCAACATTCTTAATCTCTCCTCAAATTAATTAATGCCATTGCCAATTAATATTGTCAAAACTGCCGAACGAAGTATATTCTTCAAACTTTTTTTATTAATAAAATTTATTGTGTAATGTATGTCGTGTGTGTGTGAGTGAGTTACACTGCTTTTGTTGTATTTTTTTTTTGGCCAACTAGTTACACTGCAGTCTACAGTATGGTTTATAAGATTTTTTGTGTTACTTTCATATTTATTTTATTTTCTATTTTTGTACTTCAATTTTTAATGTGATTTATGGAAATATATAAGTTTAGTTTATATATTTCAAAAGGTACATATTGCATAGAAACTTTATTGACTAAAGAAAAAAAGAGATAAGTTGGATATGATGATTTAATAGAAAAGTAAAGGTCAAATTTAATCACATGATTGTAAGTAAAATTAAGTATATAAAGTGCGATCGGAAAATTCTCCGATATTTGTGCATATTTCATAAGCTGTACGTAGAATTTACATTTCAAATGACAATAAGTTTATTAGCTTGGTACATAGGATTGAGTAAGAATGGGAGAGAAGAAAGAGATTATACTGTATATAGAAACCATCGAACATCGAACAATATATATCTGTGGCTTCAACTTCTATTACGGATAAGGTAAAAAATCTTTCATTGTTTGTTTTAATTTGTCACTATCGCCACCTTTTTTTAAATTAGTTAAAATGACAGATACTAGTGATTTAAAATTACAAATATCATTTGGCTATACCTCCCACATTTATGAGAATTTTTATCATGTCACAAACAAAATCTTTTATGAGTATTGCCACCTCTGTGCACAGCTGTGTATTGTCCATTCACATAATATGCAAACCAAAATACTTCAATAATCTTTTAATTTTGTTTTTTTTTTTTTTGTTCTTTTGCCAAATCAAACTCTGATTTAGTTCGTCAATTTCGTAGTTTCTAGTCTTAATCATTTCAAATTTGAGCGGATCTTCCAATCTACTGTCACCCACAAAGGGAAAATAAAGCCAAAACCTGAATATCCTTGAACAAAATTCATTTGAGTTTTACGAAGGAGACAATTAGGAGAACGTATTTTAGCCTAATAAAATATGGTTGAGCATATAGGTAAAGTTCTTGTAATATAACTTGAAAACAAACAAGGCGTCTCTAAGAGCAAAGTATGTATACACTAACAAATGTGTCTTTACACTACAAAAAAACATTGATTTTCCGACGGAAAAAATTCCGTCAGTAATTTCTGACGGATTTTCTACGGAAATTCCGTCGGAATTTTTTCCGTTGGTAATTACCGACGGACATTCCGTCGGTAATTTAATTAATTATATTATTTTATTTATAAATTATTATTTTGATTTAAATTAAATAATAAAATATTATTACCGACGGAAATTTCTGGCGGAATTTCTGTCGGTAATTTAATTAATTATTTTATTTTATTTATAAATTATTATTTTAATTTATAAATAATATAATAAAATATTACTGCAGACGGAAATTCCGTCGGTAACTTTAATTATTTATTATTTTATAAATAAATTGTTATTTTAATTTATAAATAAAAAATATTATATTAATTTATTTTTAAAAATATTTTATAAATAAATAAAATATATTTAATAAAAATTAATATATAATCATGTATATAGATATATATTTATTACCAAATTTAATTTTTAATTTGTTATTAAACAATATTTTATTTTTTAATAAATAATTAAATATTAGTAATAAAAACGAAAAATAATTATAATTTAATAATATATGCAATAAAATAATTATTTAAAAATGTCATAAAATAAAATGAAAAATAATTATAATTTAATAATATAAAATGAAAATACTAAATATAAATATAATGGATTGTATATGAATATAACATTTATTTATAAAAAATAATAGAGTTATTAATATGTAAATTATATATTAATAATTATAAAATATTTCATAATATATTAAGATTAAATATAATTATAATAATGGGAGTTTAAATATTGTAAATATAATAGTTTGCAAATAATTTCACAAGGTGTTCGTAGCTCAACTGGTTAAGGCGTCAAACACGCCCCAACAGGTTGCGGGTTCGAATCTCTCCAAGGACAAAATTGAAGGTAATTTGTGGGAGCGACACGGTGGCGGGGTGTGGGGCAGGGACACGTGGCGGCACGAGAGAGCGACACGTGGCGGATTAAATTTTTTAAATATTTAAAAAAATTACCGACGGAAATTCCGTCGCAAATTTCCCTCGGTAATAATATTTTAATATATTATTTATAAATTAAAAAATAATTTATTTATAAAATAATATTATTAAATTACTGACGGAATTTCCTTCACTAATTACCGAGGGAATTTTTTTTCGTCGGTAAATCGATTTGCGAATGTGGAATTTTCGACTGAAAATATTCCGTTGGAAATTCCGCCAGAAAAATTTTTCCAATGGAAATCCGTCGGAAAAGTCGATTTTCCGACGAAAATCTGTCGCTAAATTCCGTCGGAAAATCAATGTTTTTTTGTAGTGTTATATATTTATAGTAACGATCATTCTTCGTAATTTGATTAATTCATGACTTGATACCAAAAGAAATATAAGCTATACCCTCCCATGACCGTACCATTGAAAAGTAACACGCACATGTAATTGACAGGGCACGTGTCTCCACTCTCTAGAGCTGAATTTCACGATTTGTCCTCTTTAACCTTTTCATTAGATAAATCAATGAAAGATGAATACTTTTGGAAAAGAGGACTAGAGGAGATACACTAAGCTATACATTGGATTTACTGGACCAGACATGAGCCCAGCCCGAAGTTTGGTATGTTTTTTGGATGGGCTGAGTTTGACAGCCTCTGATCTTGTCTGGTCTAGTAGAGACCTGAGGTCGAACCAGACTGGACTTGATACACCAGATTGTTTGGACTGGTCCAATTCCTCCAGAACTTCAAATAAGAAAATAAAAAACTCATATGACCATATAAAACTCGTTCCAAAATATTAAAACTCAAAAGAAGCTCCAAAAATATTAACGATAAAAAGGAACATTCAAATTAAAAAATGTTTAAAAAAATCACCTAAAGCATATCATTTTAGACCAAGTGGTCTAAACATTTAGCCTGGGATACACTCAAGCTTAACCAACCAATCTAGTTTGGTTTAATTTCACATTATGACTTATTTGAATCAAATCGGACTAGATCGCCTTAGTTTAGACCGTGAATTAAACCGGATCGTCAAGTTTTTGCTCACCCTTAACCATTTCCGTGTCTCTTTAAACTCTTGTGTGTAGATCAACACCCTTGCACACCCATGGAGGTACTTTCTCTTTTTTCATGAACATTTAAAAATGCATGAACCACATATATGCATATTATATCTATATCTAAACTCAGAGGATCATATAAAGTTCACTTATTCTAACAAGAGGAATGACATAAAGGAAGTTTCATTCTTCCCCAATGAATACCCTGAGATAAGTGAAACTTTGCCATATAAAGAAAGGATCGACAAAAAGGTCAATAAATAAATAGGGAAAACTTGCTCACATATAACACAATTCATTCTATACAACAATAATTAGCATAAGGATCTAACAAATATAATGATAAAATCTATATATATGAATACTGTAAGTCTCCAAAATTTCCCTCTGAATCCAAGAAGACCGCATATACTCTCTTGGGCCCAGGAGGCAAGCTCGGCCATGAAGGCCCATAATGTGAAGCATTACATACGAAAGTATCTGGCCGAATGAGCATACATAACACCCTACCACAAAGAGACAGAACCTCCATGAGTGCCAGGCCCAACAGGTGCAAACAACTGCCTTCACCCAAGAGATATCAACATACAAGAAGCCCGCTTAATTGGGAGGCACAACGGAGAGCGCAAGTTTTATAACAAGAAGAAAGCATGTTTTAAATTGAAGCCACGTTTAAGCAAGGGAAGAAAGGAAAAATCTTACTCTTAGAGATTCAACAACCATCACGCCTTGGAGGGGAGACTCGTTCCACAGGAGCCTGAATGAAAGGATCATGGAGAGCAATAAGAGGAACCACATCCCCACTTCCCATGGAACGGTCAAAGGTGACAACAAGGGGAGGGCACCTGAATGCTCTCAGAAAAACTTCATACCCTCTATTACGCTCGAAGCTTTCAGTTTTATCATAGTTCACGTTATTGTTTTCACTTTCCCTATGTTTGTTATTGATTTAATTACTCTTACAAGTCATTGCAACGTCTCAGCAGTTCACTATCGGATTACTGGTGACTCATTTGTTTCAATTCTTATAATCTATCAAAAAGTGAAAAACTTTATAAATCTTCACCGAAATGAGCTAGCCAGAAATATCACATAATTACTGACCTCTCTAAAATCATGATTAAAAGTGATCATTTCACAAAATTCAGCATACTGCTCGTGTTTGTACGACATGCGTTTTGTCAACATCAAACGACGTCGTAGTGTCATTGGTGCCCGCCGACAAGCGCGATAGAAGTGGTAGAATATTTAGAAACGCGAGAGAAACGTCTCGAATTTTCTGCAACATTAAGTACGTTTCTTCGTGGCCAAGGCAAAAATCGGGAGTATCAAATAGAGTTCTTCTCCATTTCTTTCTTTAGGGATTGAAACCAATTTCTAGTTTCTGCAAATTCCGCGATTGTTTGAATCGAAGAAGGATGGAAGTGAGAATTGGAAGAAGAGTATCGAGAGGAATGTTGCCTCTAATGGCGCTTCACACATTCAGCGAGTATTATAGATCAGATAGGAAGCCTCCTGTTACTGCTGCTATTATTGCTACTAACACTCTCATTTATTTGAGACCTGCCTTCTTGGAATCTATCCTTCCTTCTATTAACGAAGTCTGGTTCAATCCCTACCTCATCCTTAAGGTCAGTTTTTTTTTTTTCTTTCATTCTTTCTCAATTTCTTTTTTGTTCCCACCTCGTGTTGGATTGTTTAGATGAGATCACAATTTTTTGTGACTTATATGCTTTGTTTGTTTAATTACAAATTATTGTTTCGTGTATTGGATTATCTTATGTGCGATTGGGTACGGGGAAGCCAGTAGTGCGCTTCTTAGAGTTTAGTAACGTCTTTGAATCATAGATAGAATTATAGAAACAGCTGGAATGTGAATTGTATGTTCTTCATTTGTTAACTTTGTAGCGCGCATCTTTAGGGTGCATGAATGTTCAAGGTTTCAATCATCCCTGGATGAGAGCACCAATTGCTTCAACGTATGGTGCACATATGGCGGCTTTCCTTCTTCCCATTTTGGACTTTTGAATGAATGAATGGTGATTTAGTGTGGACACTTTTATTTTTTCAAAGAGTTTGATTGTATTAGGACCAGTTATTCACTTTGATTTAAAGGAATTAGATGCGGTATACTGACACTAATTAGTCATTATATGTTGATTCAGCTGATCAGATTTGGCTACTACAAGTTTGGAGTACATGCCATGCGTATTACTTTTTGGATTAATTTATAGAGTATATGTCTGTTAATTTCTTGCAATCAAGAAAGTCAGTTTTTAATGTATTTTGGGATATGGCTAATTTAGAACTTTAAGTTTTAAGATGAGAAAAATGCCCCTGGTCATCTCTCCTCTTCTTTGGTTCATTTTTATCCTCATTTTATAATAATTATTGAAATGGAGTGATAGTATTGTGAAATAATCTTTTAAACTCTACTGAGTCTATTCAGTCATCTATAATAAAAGTTTGGAGTTGCAGGTGTTTAATGCTGAATATATATTCTGTTTTGAAATTGGTCAGATACTCAGGTGTTAAAATCCTTCTTTATTCTCTGTTCTTGCAGCACAAGGACCTGAAAAGGTTCTTCTTGTCAGCATTCTATCATATCAGTGAACCTCACCTGGTCTACAATATGCTGTCACTTCTATGGAAGGGAATGCAGTTAGAAACTGCAATGGGGAGTACTGAATTTGCTTCTATGGTGGCTGCCTTACTTGCTTTATCCCAGGGTATTACTCTAATGTTATCCAGATCACTCCTCCTATTGTTTAACTACGAGAGAGCTTATTATAATGAATATGCTGTTGGATTCTCTGGTGTCCTGTTTGCCATGAAAGTTGTGCTTAATTCTCAAGCAAGTGATTATACTTACGTACATGGAGTGTTGGTACCATCACGTTATGCCGCTTGGGCGGAACTGATTCTTATTCAAATGTTTGTACCCGGTGTCTCATTTCTTGGTCACCTTGGTGGCATACTTGCTGGTCTGCTTTATCTGCGGTTAAGGGGTGGCTATTCAGGCCCAGACCCCCTAACTCCGCTCATCCGAGGTCTTACCGGGGTGTTGAACTGGCCTCTCAAGTTCTTAAAGAATTTAT
The DNA here is from genome assembly GCA_037074515.1 of Mimosa bimucronata. Taxonomy (NCBI): domain Eukaryota; kingdom Viridiplantae; phylum Streptophyta; class Magnoliopsida; order Fabales; family Fabaceae; genus Mimosa; species Mimosa bimucronata. Next base: position 36,473,912 of record CM073444.1, read on the forward strand.
TTCGGTTTCGACGCAGAAGGATCTCTGGTAGGGGAACTGTTGGCAGGGATCAGACAAGAAGAACATCTCAGTCCGGTGTTTGGAGATGCCCGGCATGCACATATGATAATCCTGGTTTGTTAAGTTTATGTGAGATGTGTGGTACCAGTAGAAGTGAGAATGGCTCTAATCCTCATCTATGGCACCGTGAATCTCGAGGTCTTTCAATGAATGAATTGCGTCGTTTAAGGGTGGAAAGATTTGGCAGATGATAGTGACATTTAGTTCCATTCTCCAGTAAATGATACGATGGAGTAGAGATTTCTTGAATATATTTGTGGATGATCAATCTAGTTTGAGAACATGGAATTCAATTATTCTATAAATAGTTTAGAGGCTATACTGTAAATTGTGTTTGAGCTATGCCAGATTGTTTCTACAGATAAATGACAATGACATGACATCCAGATAAGATTCATCTGATCTATCGAAGTTTCAACTGCCGAGCAAGGCTGATGTTTGATTGCGGCAAGATACGCCAATATTTTCAATAATTGTTGCCTTTCTTCATTATTATTATTATTATTATTATTATTATTTTTAATAAATGTAACATATACAGATTACATAGAAGTAAAGCTAGCCTCCTTCTTAATAACCTTTTGGACAGACTGAGGAGGTACAGTAAAATTAACTAGACCAACGACACTACCCAGAGCCTCTTTTGCCAAGATATCTGCAGCCATATTGACCTCACGGCAGCACCATGAAATATTGACTTCTCAGGATGGCTTTAATAGAGAGTCAATATACCCATCAAGCTTTCAGAAGATTGCTGCAAATCCATTGTATTATTGATTCTCCCCACTAACTTAAGACGGTCAGATTCGATGAGCACTTTTCGGTAGCCATTATCCCACGCCAATTTTAATCCCCATACAATACCAGAAGTTTCTGCAAGAAAACTATCCCCAGGCCAAAGATTACTGAGGAAACCTCCTAGCACCTCGCCATGATGGTTAAGGATAATCCCTCATTAATTTTTAACATACATGATACATGCCTCATTTTTCCATTTACATTTACATTACATCAATTTCTTATATGAAATCTTGTAATACCAACCGTTAACTCATATACAAATAAACCAGGTCAGATTCATGCTGATTATTTTTCAATTAACATTTATTTAATAAACTCAAACTCACATGTAATTCAATACTTAATTGATAAAGTAGGTGAAATGATTGAGATGCATACCTTAATTGGTTATCTCTATTAAATTTATAATATATTTTTAAAAACAATAATTATTCAATGTTCATATTTGAAATATAATTTTATTCAAATCCAAATTTGAACTATGTAAATATTTTTTAAATAACTTCCATTATTCGCAAATTATAAAAAAAGTTAATTAATATATATATATATAATAGAGTTTTCTAAGATTATATATTTAAATATAAAATACTCATCATCTATAGTAGAATGAATTAAAAATTCAACAAAACCACAAAATTATAAAAAGTAATTGAACTATATTTTTTACCCCAAGAAAAACTAAGTGGGTTGTGAGAAAAAAAAGGAGGCCCAACATGATAAAAGCAGCTGGAAGAGGAAGGGGGGAAGAGCAGGATAAGGTGAAGCCAGTGTCATTGAATTCCAAAATTTGAGCACAGAAATTGTACAATGTCTACTTGTTCACTTTCCTTCCTTCACTCTGCATTATCTTCTCCCCACCAATCATGGATGGGTTCCAAGTTAATGGCTTCTCCTACTTCCATTTCTAGGCCATTCTCCAACCCTTCTTCTTCCTCGTCTTCTCTTGTTGTGGAAGCCAAAACCAGGACCCGAAGCGAAGACAGGATTGCCCGCCATGATCGAGTCCGAAAGAAGGTGATGCCTAACCTTCCTTGTCTTCTTCACTTGTCCTTCGCTACAGTTACTTGCCTTGTTGCAATTGCTTAGTTTCCTTTATAATCTATTAGAATTTGGTGACAACGTAACAGGAGCATAATGAGTTATGACTAGCCATCGATAAATCTTCGTTATTATTTGAATTTACAAATTCGTATGTTACTACTCCTCTGACGAAGAGTCATTATTGATTATAAGTATTATTCCCCTCCTTCACTATGACTTACTGATCATATGTCTTGAATAACCCCTTGAGTTGCATAAGTTGTATGGTTAACGTATTGTGATTTGCCAAAATTTGGATGGCCTGGTATGTCTTACAGAGACCGAAATTGATCCTGGTTATGTTTAAACGGTGTGTGGTAGTTATTCATAGAACTGAGGAACCGATGATGGTTTTATTTGTCATTCTAATTTAATCATTTTCAAGCGGTCAAGCCTATGACTTTGTGTATTTGACTTAGGATTTGAAAGAAGCTGAAAAATCACGCTAACAGTTTTGCAAATATGAGCATCTACCTTCTATCCAACTGTTCTACTCGCACACGTTCAAATTAACTTGAGACAAAATGGGAGAAAGAATGAGGATGGGGAAAGATAGAGTGTGAAGCAAGCAATCATGCAGGCTTATTCAAATTCTAGGGTCACAAAAGGTGTATCACAGAATATGGTTTAATGAAATACTGATACTGCAGAGTTTAACAAAAACGCAAAAAAAAAAAAAGAAAAAAAAAATTATGCACAAAAAACTTCTGGAAGTCCTTTGTAGGCTACTCTTGTTTACGTTTAACCATTTTTGTGGTTTTAGTCATACTCATGCTGGTTTCATTTCTTATATTTTTGGGATATGAGACTTCCTTGGGAAATGCCATTTTCCCGTGCTAGTAAATCAGTCTATATTAAACGAATTTTGCTGTCTTTAAGAATACAATGTATATCTATATTGGAATTCATTTTCATGCTTCTCAGATTGAAGGAACACCAGAAAGACCAAGATTGTCTGTCTTCCGGTCCAACAAACATCTGTACGTCCAGGTGATTGATGACACTAAGATGCACACACTTGCATCAGCTTCAACGATGCAGAAGGCAATTTCTGAAGAGTTTAACTACACTGCTGGTCCCACAATTGTAAGTTTTTAGAGGCTTTTATATGCTACGAATACTTATTAATTGTTGGTTGAGTTTGTCCATTGTTTTGTATGGTGCTGATTCATGTTTGTAGTGTCTTACTAACATAAAGTTAACACATAGAGGGACAGAAGTTTAGGATTCAGTCATAGATTCTTGATATCAAGGGGGAAACCATATCCGTGTTATATTATTTTCCATCCTCAGCATGACCAGGAAAAAGCTTTTCCTTACCAAATAAAAATGATGTAGAAAATCTGCATTACTATTGCAAATTCTTGTGACACCCGTTTATTGTGTTCTCTCTTTCTCCAAGCTAAAAGCCTAAAAGCTTCTTCTTGGATATGATTTTGCTCATTCTTACACATTAAAATATTAAATTGTGAAGATGGAAAAACTTCTTTGGGTTTGTAGAATCTGCGTATTCATGTGTTCTCTCTGTAACTATCGTGAGTCTAGTTCTTTTGTACTTCAAGCCAAGATTTGACTGCAAACCACTCCACCATTACATGTTAACTTTTTTGGCAATCCAAACTTAAGGGATATAAAGTCACTCTGCCAGTGGAATTTATCTAGTATAGAAGGAAGCTATTATTATTTCTTGAAGTTCATCTCTTTTCTATGTGACAATATATATTCATTAGATTTGTAACTGATCTTCATGTTTCCATGATTTTCCATTCCCTCCAATTCGATATTGAAGTGGAAGCAAACTCTTCAGTTTGCATCAATACATTCCATAATATAAATAACAAATAAAGTAAGTAGTCAACTGATAGAATCTACTATTAGCTGGCTTTTCTGATGTTATTTATGAATCTTCTCAATGAATAGCTTGCATATTTTTGAGTGCTACAATTATTTGTTTTTTTGGCTTGTGATGCCTCCACAATTCCTCCTTAAGAAAGAGCTCCTGCTGTATCTGCTTTTTTCTCTTCCGTATTACTTTCTATCACTAAAAGATGGTCCTGAATCTTTTAAACTCATGGTTTCAGGAAGTAGCCAAGAGGGTTGGTGAACTTATTGCAAAGTCTTGTCTGGAGAAAGGAATCACAAAGGTGGCTTTTGACCGAGGTGGTTACCCATACCATGGCCGAGTCCAAGCAATTGCTGATGCAGCTAGGGAACATGGCCTGGAGTTCTAAATTAGTAGCTCCCTGCCTTGTTTCATGTTTAAATTTGTAATCCAGAGTTTATCAATTTTGTAATAACGCATGATCCGTTTTCTGGTACTAGTTTCAATGATTCAATTTCTTTTATTCATACAGTCAATACCTTTATCAGTTGAACAATTTGTCTTTATTGCTAGCGTATCCTGACAATGTGTGCTATAGTTATATCAAACGCTATAATTGAAGACAGTTAAAGGAACAGTGTCCTTAAGAAGTACAGCGAGAGGAAAACAAGGACAGGGATAATATGCAGCATTTTTGTGCCTTTCTTTTTCCCTCTTGCGATCTGCAGGGCTATTTCAGAGGTTGCAAACATTACAGATTACAAATTTATGAGAAGGATGTGAATCAATAGCAAGGAGAGACTTGTAAGCATCTTCATATTAAATGATGTTTAAAGCACATGTAGGTAACCCTTAGGGCTGATACAAAACACTGAATCTACAAAATCTCTGAGATCAATTTGTAGGCCAGTGGTACATGAATTCCCAGTACCCAGTTTGTTTGTTTAAACCATAGATGCCTTCAGCTGATATAAGCCATGCACAGCCAGTGTTACTACACCTGACAATGTCTCTGCCGAAGTCATATGCATTAAAATGGTACTGCTGAACACCTTCCCAACCCAGATCACAGAAAAACAATGTGGTACCAATCACATTGTCATTGAAGTCCCAGCCATATTCATCCCCCTCTTCTATATTATGCACACCCAGATCATTATCTTTGGATTGGCAATGCAGGGTCATGTTTTTCCCAGATCCTAAGCTGTTCTTGATGGTCACATGCTTGCCATGTGCAATAATTGGTATGCACAAACTTATTATCATCAGCAACAGTATTGCTTGATGATTAATCTTTTCTGAACCTACCATAGGATATTTTTGTATCTAGATCGCCATTTTGGATATGTTAATTCAGCAGATGAGAGAGGCAGTTACTTGATCCCTAGTGAACTGCTGCGCCATTCTATCTGATTATATATGGGTTTTCTATTTGGCTGTTTCACAAGGTTGTGGGGTATTGCATGTCATGATAAAATTGAGGCATTAAAATGGAGATTTCTATGACATGAAATTCTTGTGGTCTCCGAAGGATATTCTTCAACGTCTCCTTTTTGGTTTGGTTTGACCACTTTTGTTCAACGGAATTTCTCGTAATTATCAGCATAGCAGAAACGGTAAAACAAAATTCAATAGGCACTCTTTCGGTGCAGTAGAGTCCCCATTTCACTCTGGTTCCATTACAATTGTTTAGTAAGCAAATAGAATATTATTCCATCAGTTTCTTATGCAAGTTTTCTGTTTTTAGTCAAATAGTAATAGATTATAAGTTTCTTTTTGGGTCTAAATCTTTTCATTACAGATTTTACTAAGCAGCACAGGTCCAAGTTTACCGAAACTTGTATTGCACTAGTAGTCACATTCAACGATTAGGTTAATCAAGATGATTGAGAAGAATTAGCTGAAATGACAACCAGAGAAGGTATTATCAATCCGGGTCCATAAAAAATTTATTCTTACAAATGAGTCTTTTTCCATAAAAAAATTGATTATGCTCAGGCTTTGCAGGTTAATCATACATTATTCAAATCCAAATTATCACAAATTGACCCAAATGATAAACCGGGTCGGGTATATGAAGCGGGTAATTCCGGAATCGCAGAACCTACCAGAAGAATAAAGAACGAAAGACAACGAAAGGTTCACCTGCATACCAAACAAACAAAAAAATACAACCTTTCAAAAAAAAAAAAGGCTCCGATTCCATGGTGCAAGGTGCGTTAGGCTTTTGCCGTCTCAGTCCCATAAGCCACTGTCCTCGCGGCGGCTCCGGCGGCGTCGGATCTCGGCGACTTCAGCTCCACGCGCCGCCTCTGAACTGCATTTCACTTCCTTCTGGCAGTTATGTTTCAGTTGCAGCAGTTACAGCTACCTCTGATCGCTCCTCTGTACAATCTCTCCCTCTAGGTTTGGGGAAGAGGTTGAATCAGAGGCAGTTGTGCTCTGTGGTTGCCTCTTCGGGCTCTACGGCCTCGATTCTTTCAAATGTTGAAGCTAATCAGCCGGATTTTGATCTTGATACTACTGGTGGTTCTGGAGATGGATTTGGCGACAGGAATGACGGCGGCGGTGGAGGAGGACGAGGAGGTGGCGGTGACGGTGACGGAGGTGGCGGTGGTGGTGATAGAAGTGAGGAGGGTTCGAGTGGAGATGAGAAGAAGGCAGGTTTATCAATGTCTCAGAAACTTACTCTAGGATATGCTGCGCTTGTTGGAGGTAATCGCCTCTGTGTTGCAACTTGCAAGACTGCCACATTTTTATTTTTTGTTTTTAATAATTAGACTGGTTTGAACGCTGGCATGTTCCTCTGTAAGGAAGAATGATGCATGATTAATTGCTTCTCAGCTAATAATGCTCGATGGCATCCAGTTTACCTTGAAATGGTTGTTGTTGGCTCTGGAGATTTGGTTAGAGATGTTTAAATGATTTTTCATATGGATCTGTTCCCTATTCACTTATACGCTAGTATTTTACTTTTTCGGTTTAAGGATATACTTGAAACTCAATAAAAAGTTCTAGTTCGGTATAATGCCGTATCATTTCTTTCATTGAATTCATTTTGCTTTCCATCTCGTTTTAGTGTGACTGTCTACAGCTTTCCATGTCAAATTATTTCTTAGTCATGCTCATCATTTCAAGTGGGTGAGAGTATTTATTTTTCTGCATTTAGTTCCCAGTCAATTTTGATGCGTGATGATAGCCATACTTTCAAATTTTTGGAAGGGTATTTAATATTGTACGGATCAGTGAAACATTCTTGTTTCTTTAGTTATCCCTTTCTTAAATATCTGTTTATTTTGTCATCTCCATGATGTTTCTCTTCGAATTACAGCTTCATTAGCATTGCAGCATTGCATTAGTTTTACTTTTACTGTTCTGTTTGATTTTGTTATATGATTGTTTCCTTTAATGAGGATTAACTCTTTTTTTAAAGGTCATACGTTCAAAATGTGATCTTATATTTTGTTGGGAATTCTTGCTGGCATTTTGCTGTCTATGAAATATGGTTGCCTCGGGGAAAAGTTGTACCATGCATACAGATACATATATCAGACACGACAGGACATAATAATATCTGACGCTTTAAGATACACCAGGACTCTTAAAAGTTTGGTGTCTCCTTATGCCTGTGTTGTTTTTCATGTTTCCTAGTTCTCTGCATTTAATTTAGTCGATTTCTAAAATATTGATCTTGTACTTTTGTAACATTCTCCCAATACCACTAAAATTCTGACAAAACATCGTTTCCTACAAAACAAGAAAAGTCAGGTGAATTGAGTCTTTTAACTTATTGTGGCCATGACAAGCTTCACTGTTCAATAAGTGCTTATTGGATCTTGGAAACTTATTAATGGCAAGCCTCACTATTCAAAGAATGCTGATAGAAGCACTTACAAATTATCCACCAATATATTCATCATATCGGCAATGGGACTCTAATCAATATGTTTATTGGGAATGGTCCAAGTCCGTATACATCAGTCCACCATTTGTTGGCTTATACAAAATAGTTTTGGGAGTAGATACATGTAAACTTACATGTGATACCTTTGAATAATTGGAAATGCATTGCATGTCAATTTTCATCAAATATCAGATCTTTGAATAATTTTCACAGTTTGAATTCCAGACAGTTATTTTGTTGTGTTAAATTCTCTGTAATTCTTCACTCATATATATTTTGGTCATCAACAATGTACTGTCTGTTGAGCTAGAGAATGACTAAGCATTCCCTTATTATTCTTTTCCCGGTTTTGTATCTAATTATAATCTTGTTTATGTGTGGTTTTTCGGCAGCGGGTGGTTTGATGGGCTTTTTGAAGAGTGGCAGCCAGAAATCACTGTTGGCAGGTGGATTATCTGCTATGCTGTTGTATTTTGTTTTTACCCAGCTACCTGTAAGACCAGTTTTTGCGTCATCTCTTGGGCTTGGTAAGTAATTAGTTTCTCAAATCTCAATACATATTCGTCGGCACATGCAATTTTCTTAATCATGATCAAATGTGATTGGCTATAGTGCACTTTGTTGAGTTAGTAATGTTCCAGTAGGATGAATGCATTTGTGACTATGATATTTTTAAGTTATGACCTCTGGCGATGTTACCCTGAAACTGTATGTCATGCATGGATTTATTTTTTGCCAGGCATCTCAGCTGCGCTTCTGGTGGTGATGGGCTCTCGTTTCAGGAGATCAGGGAAGATATTTCCTGCAGGTGTTGTGTCTCTTGTGTCTTTTGTAATGACTGGTGGTTACTTTCATGGAATTCTACGTAGTGTGCACTAGAATGTAAATAATGGAGATGAGGCTGTAGGTAAACTTTTTCTGGAAACCATACCCTCTAGTGATAAAATGTGTGTTTTGAAATATAGCCTTCCTTGTGAAATAAGGATGTCGTTTGAGAACTTATTTTGGACCTCTAGTTCCCACCCCTTAGCCCCTCTGCTTTTGGAATTATGTAACATATGCTTAGTTGGGGGTTGTATTTGAACATGATATCCATTCGTGCATATAAAAATTACAGTTTTCTGCAGGATATTTAGCATCTCATTTTAAAAGCATATGCAGTATTACAGAGTCGGAAAGTTATGTTGGGTAAGTATTAAATCAATGTATAGTGACTTTTTCCAACGAAGTGTTATAATTGATGGAATGGCTGCGATTGAAAAGAATGAGAGGAGCCGATTGGTGTGCCCTTAAAAAGCAAGGGTAAAATTTATAACTAGCAGAACAGAAAACTTGGCTGAGAAGAGATAGTAGTCACTCAAAAAGGTTGTCCATATTCAAAAAAAGGTTATTTACTTGTACAGGATATATATATATATATATATATATTTTTGGAACTGATTACTTGTACACGACTACAGGATATCATTATTAGGCTTGGGAAGAGGTAGATGCCATATGTGATGCTCAACGTCGAGAGAGAGAGAGAGAGTCGAAGTCTAATTTATTTCCCTACTAAGACATAGCATCCTATTTGTATTAACTTAGCAAGAAGTAAGATTGATTAAAACATGTATGAAGGGGGGAACGAGTTTCCTACGAAGCTTAGTGGGAGAGCTAATCATATCTAAACTCTCAAATTCAATTTGTACGGCCCAGATTTAATTTTTAAAAATCAATAATTTTTAAAACAAATTATTTTAATGGGTATAAAATCTAAAATAGAGATAATCTATAAACTAGAGAAATATTTACATACTCTTAGAGTATCACTTTATTTGTGCTCTAGTCAACGAAAATGTAACATCGAATCCAATTGTAATACCAATTATCATCCTTTTTTAAGCATTTATTTTTCTTTTTTCAGCAAAAATAAAGGATGACATTTGGTATTAAAATTAGATTAAATGTTACATTTTTATTGGTTAAAGCACAAATGACGTGGTATTCTAAGAATATATAAGTATTTCTCCTATAAATTATCATTTTTTTTTCTAAAAATAATTTTTATTACAAAAATCTTTCATTTAAAGAGAATCAAATATAAACCATTTAGATTAGATCTGAATGATTTAGATATAATTAGCTCTCCTGCTAAATACTGGTTCCATGAAGGGGCGGTTTGAATGATCCGTTCGTCTTGTGCCAAGTTTAAAAAATGTTTACCTGTCATATTTCTGGAATGGTTTAACAAATACTTATAAACGTAATAAGTTGTTCTAATCATATTGATAATCGGTAGATTTTATATACTTGTTCACTTTAAAGCCTTTTAGGTGAATAAGGCAGGTTTAAAAATTTGAAAATTAAACGGGATTAGAGATGAAAATAATATAGGTCTGAAGATAAAGGATTGCGGTAGCGTTAGGGCACTCTATAATTATCGGGTGTGTTTGGATTGAGCTTTTGAGAAGTGATTTTTTTTTCAGAATGACTTTTTCAGAAGTAAGATTGGATAAAAGTCATTTCTGTGAAGTGATTTATGTTTGGATTAGTGACGATAGAAGTGACTTTTTTTTCAATCTGACTTTTAGAAACATGTTTGGATGATTATATTGAAAAGCACGTTTAGATGAAAAATTACTACAAAAGGCATTATTGTCATTAAATAATACATATATTCTTATTAAAGGCTTAGTTTCTCCCTTATTTTCAGGAAAATAATTTTAAAAAATAATATTTTTAACTCAAAGGAGTATATTGTGGGAGAAAGTAGTTAGAAATTATTATGGTAAATTTTTGGAGATAAAAATAAAATTTTAGATTAAAAGAAATTATCTTATTTGAAAATTTTAGGGGTTTAACAGTCTAATTTTCCCACCCACTTTATTAAATAATACATAACAAAAGGCGTGGGACCCACCAGAAGTCAGAAGCTAAAAGCCACTTTTTTTTTGCTTCTGACTTTTGGCGTTGCAGAAGTCATTTTAAACCAAAAGTCATTTTCAAAACAAGTCAACCCAAACATAAATTTTTTTTTTTTCCAAATTGACTTATGATTTTTGGACAAACACACATCTGTTTCGAGGAGTTTCATGTCATTCAACCCATTATTCTAACTCAATGGTTAGAGACAGGAACCCTTGAAGGGCATCTTCAATTCTTCATTGTATCTTTCGGCCGTGGAATATGGTTATATCTTATCTATCGCAAATATTTTTAAAATTAAAGAGTTGATTAAAAAGAAATAATAATTTGATAGATGTGAAGCATCTTTTAACACATCATATATGTGGCTTTTGGTGGAACAAAAGTGTCATCTCTAAAGACCGGGCAGATTGTGCCTTTGCAGATGCATTGCTTCACATCGAACCGCTTGGATATAGGCTTCGAAAGCTGGCGGCCAGAATAGAGTCCTCACAGAATAAGTTGACTTTACTCAAAGTGATCGATCATCCTGATTGAATTTTGTTTAAATAAGAAAAAGAAATTTCTTATCAAATTTAATGTGGATCTCTAGCTTCAAGTTTCTTCGATTTCGATAATCATGTTGGCATATATTAAATTCTGAAGGGGCTGAAAAAAGTATAAATATAGAAACTGCCATGCCGCGCTCTAGTAACATTGCATCTACATATATGATGATGTGTATACTCTTGCATGAATTTAGTTGAAAAACTTATATTTTTAGAACCTAGATCATATGATAGGGTCAACGAGTTTTGCACACTATCTTTTGAAGTACTCTTATTCTATATTACTTGATCTGATCTGCATTGAATTAAAATGAAATACTTCCTCCCCGTCCCAAAACATAAGGTCATTTTAAACGAATTGCGATTTCCTAAAATAATAAGTTAAAGTTAGTTAGTTTAAAACAATAAATGTGTAAAAAATATCTTTTTCTTTTCAAAACCACCCTTATTTATCAATGAGTAATTATGAAAAATAGATGACAGAGAATGTGTTATGTATGAGTAAAATAGAAAAAATGTATTTATTACTCAAATAAAATTAAATAGAACCTTATATTATGGGACGGAAGGAATAGTAAAGTAATGGGAAAATTAAGAGTGAGGGAAAAGTAGAGAACATTGTTGATTGCCTTCAATGATTCTCAAAGTGCAGTATAATAAATTAACCCTTTTTGAGAATCATCTCACTTGTACCTAATGAGTTGTTGAACGTGCTCAACTAATTTTTCTAATCACCGTTTCCTCTTAAATATTGTTTTAACCATTGAAAAAGTTGAAGCTATCTTCTGCAGATTGCTTATGATTATTTTGAAGTAGGTGGGGAACAAGGGCTTGTACATATTATGAGGAGCCAGAATGTCCACTCGAAACCCCAAAATTTTCCTCCTAATTAAATATTTAAAAAGGGGGGAAACACCTTCCTTCTCCAGAACATGCTAAGGGTCAGATTCTTGGAAAATAAGCAAAATAAATTGTTGGACTTAAAATATGGTAATGAAGTGAGCTGTGATCTCACACAAATAGGCTAATAAAATATTCATCTAGATCATCCACTTTTCATCCAGAAGACTCAATTTTATCTAAAGAGATATAAATAAGGTTGGGGGGAAACTGCAGAGACATCAACAAAACAAACGACACAATATGAACATGACATATAATTAATTGTCCAGAAACACAATATTGTCCAAGAATAACATAAATAAGATGGATGTTCTGAACATAGAGAACAGACCCACGCAGACTTCAAAGTTACATTCACTGACCTTTTTCAGGTTCAGCAGTTAGATTACATGTATACTAAAAGACTGAACAAAAAACCATATCACAGATTGACAGTCATTAAACTTCTACATGCAAGCACAATTAGGTTCTTCTACACACAACAATAATTATAGCCACTGAGTAGAAACAAATCTTGACATTTAAGAGGCAGTGATACTAGGTTGAATCTCCTCCTCTGAGTGCTTGAAGGAGACCAGATCAGGTGCATTATCAGCACTGCAGCTGTTCTCCGTATTCTCAGACACTTTAGTTCTTGCTGGAGAAGCATAAGGGGCTCTGCTTCCCAACCTGTGAGAAAAATAAAGGAGGAAGCCAATTAGGGAATCAGTAAATGACCAATTAATTGGCCAAAATTGTACTTTTGGTTAACTTTGAGTGAAGTTTATACCTTTGTCTTTTAATTTTTCTTAATTCCTATTTTGTCTTTAATCTTTTCAAGTACTTTCAGTGTTTTCCTAAGACCTAACGCAGAATCACATGAAGGAATTATGCAATGCATCACACTAGGTCTGTGATATTCTCTATAGACTCTCACAGAATCACATCTAAGAAACCATTGAAATTGACAATTCTTTAAATAAACAAATGATGAAATTGGAATTGAACAAAAGTTTAGGGACAAAAGTACACAAAGTCGGAAATATTAAGTCACAAAATAATCAAATCATAGGGACATTTTTGGAACTCACAAGAACAAACCAATTGGACATGGTAGATATAGTACCTGTCTCGTCGCTTCTCAAGAAAGCGCTGCAGTGACTGTCTGCGTGCAATTGGAAATTCTGAACAGAGACATCATCCAAAAGCCACAAAAAAATTTGAATTATTAGTAAATTTGAATAACAGACAACAAATACTGTATTAATTAGGTAAGAACACAATACACAGCAAAAGATAACAAGCTCATTCAAGAAGTTAGCATCTAAATGTAGTTCAGCAATGAGAAGAGTACCACCTTGCAACCCGCAAATGGAACTCTTCTGCCCAGGAAAACAGAGAGGTTCTGGTGAAGCCACATCATCAGTAGGAGTTCCCTGCGGAGAAGATGGCCTTGTGGGAATAGGTGAAGTAAAGGAAGATTGTATTCCACTCTTCGCATCAGCAGACTTAGCAGCAGCAGCAGCAATACGTATTATCTCGTGCACCTGTTAATGAATAAGGGGTAACAAAAATTTAAACTGAAGCGCTGGAATGAGGTGCAACAGTAGCAAAGTTCCTTTATAACATTAAAGTTTCAGAAAGGGGCTACCTTTTCCGCAGGAATTCCATCATAGACACAGACATTCCCGTTAAAGAAGATGGTGAGCTGAGTCGCATTTGCTCCAGATGCTGGCATTGACCTAAAATATCAACAGGAAAAGTAAAAATAAAAGTGATGCATGCATGCATGCAACAGTGTAGGCGTGACATTGTTGTAAATGGAATTAGAATTTTTTTAGAATCGTTGGTGTAAGAGACTTGCAGTTTTCCTAGATTTCAAGAGTCAGCTCAAAGTTATAGTTAGAAGTGTCTCAATAGTAGGTTATGAAGTGAGACAAGAAGTCTCCACAATTTCATGTAAGTCCTGATAATAATGTTGTCAAAGGGTCCAAAAAATGGACTGACAGTTGATATCACGTGATTACAAAATAGTGCTTCTTTAATGCATATTCCTTCAAGGAAAGCCGTGGCATCCTTTCACATCACTTATCCCCATTATTCTACCACCTTAATCTCTTACATATATTTTGGCAAATGGTGGAAATCTCGTATTTTCCAGTTAAGAAAGTCCATAAATTTTATCATCTTCAAAACCCACACCTGAAACAATCTGAACAATAATCAGGCTGAACTTAAAGGTGGTCCTAAATCCTAATTCACAAAAGAAGCTTCTCACCCATACCAAATCAAGGAAATAGGCCATATAATGCATTATGTGATCGGGCAGTTTTAATCTATCATCACCTGGTTTATTTAAGCATTAAAGACACTCCTCACAACAAAAAAAGAAAATACATATGCAGGATGAATCTTAGACCATGGTAACCGTTGTCCTATTTATGACTCTAAAAAGGTATGACTTCATCCCACGAAGATGAAGAGGAATCAAAACCAAAAAAGTGAAGCGGATGTATTAAGTATACATTTATCTTGTAAAAACACTTGAATTCTGACAAAGCAGCTGAACAGAATACTTCACTAAAACTCTTTATGTGCGGGTAGATCTCATGAGCTTTTAAATTGGCAATCATCCATGATATCCACGCTGACTCAAGTGCTATTAAATCAACCATTTTGTTCCATTGGCAGAAAGGAATTCCCAGAAATCATGGTCAGTGCTGTTTTAAAAGGATCTAAGATGCTCTTTGATGCTTTCAATTAATGCACTGCACATCTGCTTAAGGAACAAATTTAACTATGTTAAGTTGGTCAATGTAAATTAAACGAGTTTTCAAGTCACGGTTTCTTGATACATGTACAGTCTGTAAACTAATTCCCTAAAAGGAGAAGATCGTTTCCACGAATGCTTCATCCTTGATCTACGATTGGGAAGCCACGAAAAGCATTTAAAACCTTGATCTGAAGAAAACTTGAGGCACAGGCTACAAAAATGAGCACTTTCTTTGCCATAATCCCAAAATATCTCTTTCTTCTCGTTCTTATTACTTCTCTTGTATTTTGTTTTCTCCTGAGAGGCCATAAAATTAAATCATTTCTCAGACATAAGTACTCGTCCGTAACTTCTGTGTTCTAAAAACAGCTACAGTGCCCCCAAAGACCAAAAGCATACGGTTTTGCATACCACACCACTAACATTAGGAAGCCCTTAAAAGTGCTAACAAAGAAACCATGGTTTATCTCGCATACGTGGATTGACATTTAAAGAAACTGGAGAACTTTACCATCAATTATCATGGCCTAGTGGGTAATTAGATCACTGAGAAAACAAAAACAAACCAACGAAGAGTCCAAGAAGGAAAAAAAAAAAAGCTTCCATGTAACTTAAAGCAGGCAAGCATATACACATAAATAGAGGGACACCAAACAAAACCAAGAAAGAGAGAGAGAGAGACATACTACCTGTTTGCAGAGAGAAGCTTCTTTCCCAGTAAATCTCCGGCAAATTCTTCAACAGCCTCTTCATCGGAGGCAACGCCATCAACATTTTTGCCGGAATTTTCAGTGAGAGGAGAAGATTCTAGAACAAAGTCTTGACCTTTCTCAGTCATGGGCTTAACCCCATCATCAGAATCAAACTTTCCATCCATCTGGAAGATAATCAAACAGATCGATCCGAAAAGGCGAAAACTCCCACAGATTTCAAACCCCAAACAAAGACTGAATTTTGGCAAGTATTTTTGGTGGGTATCTTGACGCTTTTTAATGAACAAGAAGAAGCTGCTGTTCACTTTCCCTGTGGTGCCCCAGTTATCAGGTATTATAAAATCTTTTGTGGGACTGGGGAGCCATATTTTTCAATAAGAAACGTGTTTTTTGTGCTTCGATTTGATATTTGTTTTCTTCTCCATTGTCTATCTCTTTTCTCTTTCTACATTGCCACATCTTTGACCTTTCTTACAGCCAATGGAAGATTGGAAGCTGCTTTTTATTGGTGCTGTACGATGACACGTTAGCAATCTGTACAGAATGCATTAAGTTTGCACTATCCACAGAGCAGTGGCCACGACAGAAAATATACTCACTTTCCCTTTCTGCCCATCTCCTTCTCACTATTTCTTTCTTTCTGAAAAAGATTAATGAGATTGATTATCACCGAAACATAGTTGGTATAAGGTGTAACCTCCCGTCCCGTTAGATTACTGATGTTTTGTTTTGACTTCGAAACCTAGAAAAGACATTCATTGGAAGAAAAAGTTATGAATCCTAAAATTTGAGTAATCAATTATCCAAATATTTGGTGAAATATTGATTGCTAGTTAATATATATATATACTCCTCTGGTCCTATTTATAGGGCAGAAAGAGAATATTTTATTTGGTCCTATATATAAGTCACCTAATTAAATATTGAGTATGGATGTACAAGTTTACCCTTCATTTATTATGTGTTGACTTTATTTTCATGTAGTATAGTGGATATTTAATATGTGTAAAGTTGTAAATTTGTTGGATTTTAGTGGAAAGTTAATGAGTTTTAAGGCTTTCCTTGGTCTGTGTGAAATATGCTGGAAGTGACTTATAAATAGGACCAGATGAGTATATATATAAAAAGAAAAGATAATTGATTACCCCATGTTACCGATAAGCCTTGGCTTGGGAGATAGGTTAGCAATGAGTTCAATCTTTAGAAAAGAAAACTTTCTTACAGAGAAGAAGACAAAGTGACATTCAAATAACCATCTAGGTTTAAATATTACAAATAAACTTATAATGAAAATTACTATTTTCTCTGGTCATTATTATAAGGCACCATCCAATAAAATTTTTTGTCCCAAATATAAGACATCAATTGTCATATTAATTGCATTTTCCCTATTTTACCCTTATTATTAATAGATGTTCAAAGTTGAAAAGATTAGGTTAGCATCATTTAATGAGAGGTGAATTTGGAAAAAATTGTTAATTAAACTTAAATTTAATGACAAGCTAACATTCTTTGATTTGTGAGAATTAATAGTTGGTGTTTTATAATAAAATAAAGACAAAAGGAAAAACAATTTACGAACAGATAGCATGACAAATAAAATAATGACATTGCAAGTATTTTGTTGTCAATTGATGTTAAGCCCTTGAGAATGATCATTAGAGACGTCAATGAAGCATTGGAAGAGAAAATTTTCATTGTAACATTAAAGACTCTTAGGTGGACATACGTAGAGACGTCAATGAAGCATTGGAAGAGAAAATTTTCATTGTAACATTAACGGCTCTTAGGTGGACATCTGTAAGGTGGATCTAAATAAGTTAGTTGTTTAGATAGTGTTAATACAACATTTTTTATTCTTGAAGTTTCATTTAATTTTGATTCTATCCTTGAACTTTAAAATTATTGTTTTTAGTCATTGAACTTTTGATCAATTTTAGTCTTAGTCCTTGAACTTTAAAATCGATGGTTTTGGTCTTTGAACTTTCAGTCAATTTTGATCTAAGTTCCTGAACTTTCGGTCAATTTTGATCTTGATCCTTGAACTTTAAAAAATACTTGAAAAACCGGAAACCAATAGTTATAAATGGCACAAAGTTGAAGGACAAAAACCACCAATTTAAAGTTTAGGGACCAAGACTGAAATTGACCGAAAGTTCAAGGATCAAAACCACTGATTTTAAAGTTCAGAGGCCAAAACTAAAATTATTGAAAGTTCAATGATCAAAACCACCGATTTTTAAGTTTATATGCTAAAACTAAAATTGATTGAAAGTTTAAGGATAAAAAATTGTATTAACCCTTAAATGTATGATTGCATAATTTAGGGATAACGCAAGATAGTTTCGTGAAGATAATAAAAGGAATTATGTTAGGTCTCATATTACGATTAGAGAACTTCAATTAAATTTGGTTGAGCTATAGAAATTTAGTATCTGCTTTTCATCAATCATTCTTATCATATAATGATAATCTAGGTGCTGACATTCAAAAATTGCTTCAGTCTTTCGGCAACTTCACAATTTTATCCATGCAGGGTCGTGACCTTTATGTTTTTATGAATTCTCATTTTCCAGGTTTTTTCTCTGTATTCATCTTTTATTTAGCTACTTGTTATTTTGTAATCCATTTTATATTTTAATGAAATTTGTCCTTGATAAAAAAATAAAAAGAAATTCAAATTTACTTTAATTTAAAATTTTAATAAGGCCAGTATGTGATATTGGAAATTTATGAATGCTGTCAAAATACCACCAAAATCAGTTATATGTCCCCAAATCACCCTGCTTGACCTGATTAAATTTTTTTTAAAAGTATGTATAAAAATCAATTTGAATGATGGTGTTTTAGTCGGATTTAATTGAAACTTTTTGTAATAGACATGCGTGAAAGTTAAGTATTACAAAGTTTCACTAAATTAATTTTATAACTCATCTTTCAATGAAATTCGTTATTGTCATTAAATTTATATGTTTAAAATGCAACTAAAATCTTCTTCTTTTTAATAAATGTATGAGTTATGGTTAAATTGTTTATATCTAATCATAGTTTATATTATTGTAAAAGGCCAGCTCATGAAGAACGTGTCGAAAATTGGATAAATATAAAAGTTTCTCACTATTATTGTTGGAGTGCCTTTATAGTTTATATTAATAAAATGGGGTTGGTTTGGATGGGTTGGGTGTGATATCTGGTGCCTAACAAGGAATCCGCAATTCATCACGCATCTCCATGCATTTGTCCTCTCAACTTCTCAGTCTCGCATACCACACCACTACCCCATGCTTTCATTTTGCCAAGTCACTTCCTACTGCTGTTTGTCTCATTCCTTCAGTTTTGCTCCTTTATTGCAACACTATGACTGGGTCTTGCCTTTCTTTTCCTTTTCTTCAGTTTTTTAATTATACTAGTTATATTTTCAAAATATTTGGATTCACAATATTACGTTTAAGAAAATTTAAGGGAAGCGTGTGATGTTATTTTTTTTCCGGACTGATTATTGGATCTAATTATATCAAAACATTACATGAATTACAACCCTTGATCATTCCCTCCTTCATCACATATAGATGGGGGAAGGTTAAATAAACAAAAATTCTTATCTAAATTGTGGGATGATTTAGCTAGATGATCTGTTAGGTTAATATACTTTCCATATCACAGTGTTTAATGGAGGCCTACCAATCCAAATGTAATAGGTATCTGGTATCTTTGACAATGTTCTAAAAAGATTATCAATATCATAACCCTTAGACAGAAATTAAAAGCTTCAATACAGTCAAATAATACAGCAATTTCTCTATATCCTTTGTTTCAACATAATTGCAAACCGTTGATGATCCCAATTAGTTCTGCAACTGCAACTGCGGGTGGCACAAAGGACAGTTTGCAACTAAACCCCCCTTAACTAGCTTCCTTGTGCATCCTTCGTTACTCCCCCACGTCCATTGCTTCCATTTGCCAGCACCTATCCATGTACCTCAAGAGTAATATTGTTCCTTGTGGCGTCCCTTGCAATGTTATTGGGTATGATAATCAGAGTAGAATTTACACTGATTCTGATTGAAAAAAATCTATATCCCAATAAGCTCTATAAAAAGTGTGATGTTATTGAATAACCATATACAAACGTTTTTGTTTCTTCTTGAAACATAAAAGAAATGCAAAGTATGAAATATAATGCAAAAAATGCAAAAGAAAAGCCTAAAATTTAATTACTGAAAATTTTAAGGAAAATCACAACCAGGTCCCTTATAAAGGATTTAATCATAACCAAGTCTTAAACAATCATTAAATTACATTGAAATCCTAAGGAAAATGGGTGATATTAAATGGCTTGTCATTGAATTGTCAATACCACCCGTTCCTTAAGTTGTCAATACACAAGTCAATAGTTGTCAATGAAAGTGATGCATTGACAACTCAAGGAGCTGCTATTGACAACTATTGAGTTGTGAATTGACAATTCAAGGAGCTAGTGGTATTGACAACTCAATCACAAGCCATTTAATATCACTCAAGTCCCTTGGGACTTCAATATAATTTGATGATTGTTTAGGACCTGATTGTGATTAAATCCCTTATGAGGGACCTGGTTGTGATTTTTCCAAAATTTTATCCTTGCAGAATTTATTATTCAGAAGCATATGAGATTTGTTTTAAAAATTTATGTGAAATCTACTAAAAAGTGTGTGGAAAATAATCAAATACTTTCTCAGATCCTAATTATAAAATTAAGTTGACATTTTTTGTGGAGATGAAGAAAGCAAAATAGACCTCTAAATTTTATCTTATACTACATGTAATTAGATTTCATGTTAGTTTATAAGTAAAATTAATTAGTTTTGTGGAAAAAAAATTGAACATAAACAATTTAAAGTGATTTCTTTTGCATCCTTAATTTAAAAAATAATAATAAACTTAGTCTTATAATTAGGATCGGAGGGGGTATAACATACTTTAATATACATGAAAACATATTGCACGCAACTTAAAAAAAAAAAAATTGCACACGTTTAAAGACTTATCTATTTTAGGACAATAGATTGTGCAGTGAGTGGCGTTTCTGCATTTTCCCTGATTTTTTTTTTCTATATATACACATTTTCAATTGTCATCTTGGTTACATATACAAGTCCTTCGCCCACATAAGTATTTGTTTGGAGTTGTTCATCAAGTACCTTGGAACAAACCAAAATAAAACTCGTTGGACATGCTTATTTTATATATTGTGAACCACAGTTAAAGGAAGTTACTTTTAAAGAGTTCAATTGACACCCCAAACTTCAAAAACTAATGGATCCCCCTTCAATAATTATGACAATTGATTGGTTTTGAGAACCTTGAACAGGTTTTATGGTAATAGAGCTCATCTCTAAGCAAATTGATCAACAATTGTAACAACTGACAATGACCATCCTCATGAGCAATGGGGTAACGTTGTTTTTACCTGAAGCCACGCGACAAAGGCAAGTAATGAAGATTACAATCACTCAAGCCAAGAAAAAGCCCACTCCAAAATTATCACAAAAAGGACACTGATATGCAATTAATTATAAAAATCCCTATAAGATCTATTTATCTAATTTGATTATATTAAGGTTATTAATTTAAGTTCGTTAAAATCACACAATATTACTAAAAACAACCATAACCTTTTGTCTTTATTCGCACATTCCCTCTTTTGCTCGTTTATTATTAAAGAGTATCAATAGGGATAATTTGGGGAAATGTTGAGAAAAATTAGAAAAATGTCTTATATTTAGGAATTAGGAATAAGCTCACATCTCCAAATAAGTTCTATATTTAGGAAGTAGAATATCATGGTCAACACGTACCTCTCTGTTCCTTATTATAAGTCCATTTTAACTAATTCTCACATACCAATAATTATTAGTCAGATCATTAAGTATGTTTTAGATTGATATAATTTTCCAACATTACCCTTATTCAAAATTTCTCTCTCTATGTTTATAAATGTTTCTCATATCCCTCTTCCCAACAAGAATTAAATAAGATTAAAGTTGGAAAACAACCATCAATAACTTCTAAGTTGACTTATATTTAAAAAAAAATTGATAAATAGATTTATAATAAGCAATAAAGTCGTATATTGAAAGAGATGAATTCAAGTTGGTATTGTGCTTGGTAAACAAATTTTCACAAGTTACTCGTGGATCTCGATTAACCATACTAAAAACCAGGCATCTTTTACTTTATTGTGTCCTCTTTTTGATGAATGTGTCAACTTTAGCTTCAAGGGGTGTTTGTTATCTCATGGTCATGGGTTATGTGACTTATGTCTGTGAGGAATCAAATCCATGAGATCTTTTCTTGACCAAATAAAATCCTCAAAATTTCCTAAGCTTTGGAAATGACAATGTTTCACATGAGAATGATAGACAGTGACCATACAAAAAAATGGCAAAACGCCGACCTGTGGTCTTGTAGCTATATATATAGATACATACAAAAGAAAAAGTTAGTCTTTATTTAACTCAACTGAAAGTGAGTACCTATACCTTTCTTAGTGTAACTCAATCGTAGTTTTAGTTAGATGCATCTCAAACTTTAAGGGAAAATTAATTATTTGATCCTTATAGTTTGACCGAGTTTACAACTCAATTCTTATATTTTAACTCTTCACGACTCAATTCTTAGAGTTTCCTAATTTCAATTAAAAAATGAGTATCTTGTAACTCGTCTTACATGGCATATATGTCACAACCACATCAGCATAAGTCAACTCCACACATCTCCTTCTTCCTTTGCCCAGATATGAAATTGGAGAGAGGAGAGAGAGATGGTGCCCTCCAAGGAGAAGAGAGGAGAGAGAATTGGGTGAACTCCACCACACTTCTCCTCCATTCCTACATCTCTCACCCTTGCTCGCCTACTTCTTCATGCATCTAACTTTGAAATGCGCCTTCTTCCTCATCATCTCCTATGCATTTATCTCATTTCTCTACTGATTCTGAGGGTTAATTATGCTTCATTGCAATCTACACGCACTTGATTTCTGCTCTATTACCTCGTTTCCATAATTATTTTCACGCATTTGTTCATTGAACATACATGTGTAGGTGCATCAGGGGCTACCTTCACTATCACCATCACCAACCAGTGTGACAATACTGTATGGCCTGGAATTCTGGCCAATGCAGGCTCCTCCAAACTGAGCACCACCGGATTTGAGCTTCGACTGAGTGGAACTCAGAGTTTCCAAGTCCCACCTAGCTGGTCCGAAAGGCTATGGGGTTGAACCGACTGTGATTTCAACCCAAATAGCGAGCAAGGTAGCTGCATCACCGGATATTGTGGCTCTTGATTTCATTCCACCCCGGAAACATAACCCGACAAAAAAAGGAAATGAAGTTTATTGGAAGTATGTACATGGAACAATGAATGGAGGACGAGGTATATTTTCTTCACCCAAGTACTGTAAAATACTATTAAAAATGAACATCAACAGTCACAACGTAAGAGAAAAATATATGGCTCATTCTCATGCATTTCATTCAAGGACGGGGTTGTTTGAGACTTAGATTAGTTAGTTAATTATAAAAAGTTTAGCTACTTTGGGATTCTATATAAACGAGATCTTTGTCATATTTTCAAGTATAAGATTAAGAAATCTATACCAAATGAGGGAGAGGATAACTTGGATCTCTCACCTTAGGTCTCTAGAGTTAGGGTTGTAAACCCATCACTTCAAGTAAGGGGTGGTTCATTTTTTTTTTGGCCAAAAGAAATTCATATTATTGATTCAAACTAAAGCATCCAGCAAATGTTGATAGGAAAACTATAACATCCACAACCCACAAACTGAAATAAAGCCAGAATATCAAATAGACAAAAACAATCTAGCCAAAGACAATACAACTCTATGTTATATAACTCCACATCGCAATGGCTGCCTCCCCGTGAGAAATGCACCATGAAAGTGACTGGAAGGGGTGGTTGTTGTTGTCCCACAACTTGCTCCATCGAGCCCACACCCTTATATGCTAAAGCTGCTTCCTATTTGCAGCATTAAAACCCTCTTTTTTAATAAAAGGGAAAGAAACATTCTGAAGACCATTGCAAACCTCCAGAATAAACACAGGGAAATAGATCCAATAGCAACGGCCAATAATACCCACACATAGAGTAGAAGGTCTCCAAGCTACCTCTTGATCTTCCAAACTCTAGATCTCTTTTGCATCTCTGTCTCCTTGCCTTCCAAATCTCACAGCCAAACTCACACACTCACAACCCATCGACTCTCTCTCACCCGGTGGCCACCAGAGAGATGATCGCCGCCGGGTAAGAAGCTAAACTCCCACGTTCGAAAACGGAGAGCAAGAGGGACTCCTACCAAGGAGAGATAACAGTGCTCTTACTAGGGAAACCCTATGAGAGAAATATAGAGAAGTGTTCACGAAACAAGATTTTTTTTCACGAAACAAGAATTTTTTAGTGAGGGGTGGTTCATCAAAGTTAGATGATTGTATGTTTTCTTCATGATAATAATAATCTTCATTATTGTTCTTATATCTCTCTCCTCTTCAATTTTGTCAACATGGTATCAGAGCAGGTAATCTTTGGGCCGAAAATATGAAGCCCATCCTAACTGATTCTTGGTTCAAGCTTCATTTCTTGATCAGTCATCACACACAATCTAGAGAAGACGAAGTCAAGGCTTTTTGCCATAAGGTTCTTGATCCTTTAATTTTGAAATTTTGAATGGTTGATTTTGCCTTATTCAAAGACTTTCGCCAAAATCTCCGTGTTATTACCTCTCCAATTCTGCAATCTTGATCGTCATCATCATCTTTCTCGCCCTAGCCAAATAAACATCTCCATTGCCCTTTTCAAAAGGTTTCTTGATCTAGCACTGTGAGGATCGGAACGGTGACAGCAACGAGATTAGTTATTATAGTCCGTAGGATGAAGGAACCGAGGACTATAGACTAGAAGGTTATCATGCCATTCGAATTGGCTATACTTTCAAAGATGGATACTATTTGGTTCAACGCAAACTTGGTTGGGGTCATTTTTCTACCGTTTAGCTCGCTTGGGATATCCAGAAATCGCGTTATGTTACCTTGAAGATTCAAAAGAGTGCCCAGCACTACAGTGAAGCTGCTATGGTTGAAATAACTATTCTCAAGCAGATTGCTGAAGGGGGCCTGGATGATAAGAAATGTGTGGTCAGACTTTTGGATCACTTTAAGCATTCAAGACCTAATGGCCAGCACGTGTGTTTGGTTTTTTGAGTTCTTGGGTATCAATCTTTTAGCCCTTATAAAGTACAGTGATTATCGAGGGATTCCTACCTCAACGATTAAAGAATTTTTTTCCATATTCTGGTGGGATTGGATTAGTTGCATTATGAGCTTTCTATAATACATACAGATTTGAAGCCAGAGAATGTCTTGCTTCTACAATGTTAGATCCATCCAAAAATCCTAGAAAATCAGGTGCTCCACTCATCCTTCCAAACACTAAGGATAAGACCATTTCAAAAAAAAAAAATAGCACCACAAAAGAGAGCAATAGTTCAGAAGAGGATCTTACCAGAAACCAGAAAAGAAATTACGAAAAAAAAGGAAAAAAAGGTTGTTTAAAGTTGTGTTGAGAAGGAGAGTCCCAAGGAAGATGATAAGAATTCTAAATCACCTGAAGTAAAGGATTGTGGTGATTATGTGAAATAGATTGTGGAATTTGTTGAAGATAAACCTAGTAGTCCTATAGCCAAAGATGAATCAATTGAAGGTGTTGAAACTAAAGACATCCCAAATAGTAGTCATCATCGACTAAGAGTTAGTCGTTCCATGAAAAGAAGAAGAACAAGTTGCTTGCTGCTGTTGATCTTAAATGTAAGCTAGTTGATTTTAGAAATGCTTGTTCGACTTATAAACAGTTCACAAATGATATTCAGACAAGGCAGTATAGGTGTCCTGAGGTTGTTCTCGGATGCAAATATTCAACTTAGGTTGATTTAGGGTCTCTTGCATGCATTTGCTTTGAGCTTTCCACTGGTGATGTGTTGTATCGCTATGAAGGATAGGTGTAACACCTAAAATTTTCTACTATATTATAACAATTTTAATTGAATTACAACCACTTTTCAATGTCAGAAGCCCAAAAATACGGAAAATTTAAAACTTTTTCTTTTAAAACATCAAACCAACTTTTTGTTAGTTGGAATAGGCTTTTCTGACAAATGAAAATAACTTAAAATTCTTTATAAAATGAAGCGGTTAATAAGGCAATTAAAAGTACACTAACCCTCTTAGGGTATCTATTTTTAATTCATAGTACTTAGGAATTTAAATCCCTTTTATCAATTTATAATATTATATTTTCTATGCTTTCTACTATTAATTTAATAATTTAAAACTACATCATATACACATAACCTTACTTTTCAATTATAATCTTAATTTCTTCATCTAATCTTCTTTCAGCACTCCTGCCTTATCTCAATCATCTTACTATCTCCCAGCTTCTCTGAAAACAGCAGTTCAACGCAGTTTATGTCATTAACTGTAAATTTCATGCATGCATTGCCATGTATACATTTTATAAACCTTTGCAAATTAATGATAGTATTTATCCTATTATTCTGGGTGACATAAGCACCTACCAACAACTGATAACGATATCCTCATTAACTAATGGAGGTTCTACCTGCAGGACTTCTCGTTATAACTATCCCGTTATAACTAACTGATTTGGCAAAGGGGTAGCGAACCACCTAAGCCTGTAGTACTCCAACTGAGGAATAAATGATATACCATTTTAAATGCAACAGATATACAAAATTATACATGCAATTCTTTTTAATGATAATGAAATAAACTGCTACCTAGCTTCTTTAGACCTTAATCCTGTATCAGCTCCTTTCCTTTATTTTATTTCGATGAACTCCAATCACTATTCATAACCTATATACATATATAAGCTTATTAAAATCCCATTTATAAATTATTCTACGCGTCTCTCTCGAAGCCTAACTTAATTAATACTACCCAAGTCTTTTATTTAAGCAAATTATAATTTATCCACACTTAATTAGGATCTTGACCATCCAAGATTACTTTGATAATTTACCTACATTAAACTTTCTTATTCTCAATGTTTGACTAATAGTTTTTATAAAAATTATTCTTTAAAGACTTTTAGTCATTCACACACACAACAGATATATATCCTTATTTTCTATTTGTTACAAAATCTCATGAATAACTAAATCAACAATGTAAATCCTTTTTAAATCTCAGCAATAAAATTCATTAAAAGACATTACAAATCATCAACCCATTTTCTTATCTTCTAACAATTGCATTCACATTTCTTGTTTTGCTTTCCATAAATAAAATTCCAGATTAGCTAATATTACATAACCTCCAATATTATCAATAATTTTAAACAACACTCAATCATTTTGTCTTACCACTAAAAGTCATTACAACAACCACCATAAATTAAATCTCAAATTTCAAACAAACAACACAGCCATCTACAATCATATATGATAATTTCACCTAATTAAATACACCCTAAAGACTATAAACTTCTCTTGCTTCAGTTAAATTCCTAATAATCACATCGTTCTTCTAAATTCATAATAACTACTTATGATCTATCTCATTCAAGTTCCAAAGTTAAACACATAATAACTAAATCTTAAAACCTCAAATTGCAACATAAATATCAATACTTCAAAACATTTTCATCTCTTATTGTTAACTTCTACAATAATATAAACCTCCATTTAGGTGCATCCAATCTCCCACCTATTTCCAACTATCATATGCACCTTAATATATGTTCCAAAATTCCGATTCCATTTCAATACCTTTATAATCCTCAATCTAATCATTATTAGCTTCAATTACAACCTAACTAATACCTTAAGACCTCAAACATATGCCAATCAATTCAGATCCTCCTCAGAATAAAACTTTAACTTCTATAATTTATTGATATCTTATTGCCACCTAAAAACCAACACATTAGACATTAAGTTGAAGCCCTTAACTCAAAATTATCATTAACCAATTCTAAAATTCTCAGTTTATGTAATTCTTATTAATTGCTCATTCCAACACTACTAACTTATTTAAATTAGCTAAATAATTACTCTGCAACAAGAGACATTCAAAGTAGCATTTTCAATTCAAGCTTTAATTATAACCTCAAATCAGACTTCTTTGAACACTACCCACAATACAAGCAATGCTTCAGATTCGAAATAAGTAAAGAAATCATCTCTTTAATGTTTATAAGCAACCTCTAAATCATATGAAGCTAAATTAATATGTTACATGCTTTCAAACCCACAACTAAAAGTAATATTCCTCTTTAGCAAATCCTAAAGCATGAAAAGCAAATCCTTAATCAAATTTACTTACTGCCCATCAATCAACAACTTAAATGTCTAACTTCAAGAAACCCTAAGCTTCTTAAATCCTTCTTCTAAAATCTCCAACTTCTTTATGAACAATCCAAATTCACTTGTCTTTAGGTTTGGACATTACCAAATAAAATATATAGGAATTTAAGGTAACATAATTGACCTTCCTTAATTTAAAACAAGTGAACCAAAGTTCCTCATATACTCTAAGAATCAACTTCTATTTCTGACATAACAAATCAATCATCAACATTCTTCCTTCATCATTTTCATCAATTAATACTTGGTTAATCCTTGCAACTCTCCCAAGATAATAACTAAAATATATTCTTATAACTGAAACTAATAACCTCATCAACAACGATTAATTATAAAAAAATCCCAAACATTTGTTTCACACTTTAATTCCTCAAGCACTATAATTGAATTCAACTTCTTTATCCTCTTAGCCTTAGCACCCTAAAAACAGTCTAGACTTCCATAAATCATAACTTGAGCTATAAATATCCAAATGAAGCACATTAAGACTTCCTGTAAGAGGTATATTCACAAACCATCTACTGCTAAAATCTCAAAGCAATGGGAGTCCATTTGGTTTAAGAAAATAATGAAATATCAGATCTAATGCGAAAACCATAAAGCTGGTTTATGACAGCTTTTAATATCAAACTCAGAAATTCATGAAAGCTTTCCTAAAGCTCCAAAATTCACCATCTTTGACTGAATCCAACTTTAAAGTACCCTTTGAAACATACTAAATTCCAGCTCCAAGTTCACCCTTTAAGACTTCCAAATACACACATACATTTTATTGCTCATTTGGTTCTAATGCTCTTACTGTATCACCAAAATTATTTAACATAAATTTATCTTATCACTGAGAATTCTTAGAACAATCTGTATACTTTAAATCCCAAATCCTTATCAATTATATACACCTTTATCTTGTCAAATTTTCAAAGTTAAATTCATAACACTTAACCTCAACAATCATCTTCCTATCTCATCACTTCTATAATCAACTAAATCACTATTTTTCTTTCCCAAACTTCAGAATCCATATTCAATAAATCCCAAATATACACCACCCAAAATAAAATAAATACTTCTAACTAATCACCCCATCTTAACATTTCTCCCATTCCTTAATAAACTAAAATTGATCTCTCCCTTAACAAAATCATCAATCTATCTTTACCATATCAATTAGAATAAATTAAATTTCCTAAGTCCTCCACCCTGCATAACAACATCAACCAAACAGGACACCATTATTTCTTAACTGTGTCCAATTTTAATTGAACATAATACTCCTCAGTAAGTTTCCAACTGCCTAGCAAAGATTCAACATATAAAACCATTCAATCTCACAAAATGAAGCTCTAACTAAAATCTAATATTAGCAAGTGCACTTTCTCCCTTACTTCACCTACAACTCGTCGACCAATAAGCAGGAAAGTAAGAGAAAAATTCCACAAATTCATATATTCCACCAAACATTAATCCTTCACCATTAACATTAATTTTTATCCTTCCTGATCCAAAATCAGAAACGGAAATCATAGACAAAGAGCGCACATTTTCGGCCAAAACAAGGGAGAATTGAACAAGCAGAGAAGCAAGAGAGAGAAAATCGAAATCGGACATGCAACCTCAAATAAAACCTTTAATCAACACTTAACATCATTTAAGCACTAATTAATTTCGTTTTGGATAAAGAATTGAAGAGGAATGTCAATGAATAATGATCCGATTTGGGGCTTCTGAAGTAACCTGAGGAAACACGACTCCTCACTCAAAATCACTCCTCAAATCGTTGAAAACAAAGCCCAAGTATCATTTCTATAATTTCAAAAACCTTAAAACCCCCAAAAATCGAATCAGCTCTCCCCCAAGCTTGCTCGAAATCAGACCAGAAAAGAGAGAAAAACGAAGAAGAAAGGCATACCCAAAGCCAACCCAAGCTTCCCACACATTTTCGCCACTCCTTGCCGCCGATCGCAGCCGTTCCCGTCGGAGCCGCCGTTGGAATGACGAAGAAGCAGAGGATGAAGGGACGAGGGATGTTGAGAGAGCAGAGTGATTTCGGTGAGAGAGAGAGTGAAAATGGAATCGAACACGTGGGTGGTTGTATTAAAAGGGTGAGGGAGGATTTTTTTTTAATGTACATTTACCATCTTGCCCTTCCTATTATAACTGAAGATATTTTGAACTAAGGGCAGATATTGTCTTTTTCATTTCCCTTTTTCTATTTTTCCCTTAAATGGTAATTTTATTTACCATTATCATTTAGAAATAGACCTGAATTTGTCCAAAAATAATTTCTCTAGATATGCTTTAATTTCCAAATTTACTTATAAGACTTTTTAAATGTCAAACAATACCTCAAGGTTATAAGTATTCCCTTATTTAAATTCATCTCCCAAATATTTTCCTCGATTAATAAATAAAATAAGTTTTAAAAATTACTAAAAATACACCTGGCCTCATAATTTTATTTATAAGGCTTTTTAATTTCTAAATGCCACCCCAAGACCTTAAATAAATCCTTATTTCCTATTTTCTAAAATTTGGGATGTTACAATAAGCATTGAAACTTGGAAATTTTATTTTGATGCAACGATTTGAAGTTCAATAGGAAAGAAAAAAAGAAGGCAATGCAGTAAAGTTGCTGCTCTAGTATTCATTGAAGATTAACATGAATAATAATGTATTGAAGAAATCATGATGGTTTGATTCAACTCACTTCACTAAACCCATTGTTTATATTAACAAGATAACTCTTTTATTTGTCTAAGAAGTGTCAACTTGAGGGGGCGTGTTGGAGAGTTAGGTTAATTAGTTAATCATAAAAATGTTAGCTACTTTGGGATTCTATATAAATGGAATCCTTGTCATATTTTCAAGTCTATGTTATAAACCCAAGTCCCTAGAGCTAGGGTTATAAACCCATCACCTCAAGTGAATGATAGTTCATTTAAAGTTAGATGATTATATGTTTTCTTCATGATGATAATAATATTCATTCTTGTTCTTCTATTTTTCTCCTCTTCAATTTTGTCGACAGGGGTTGAAGAAAACACAGCGTCGTCTATGTCGGTGGTGGAGTTCACCTAATTCTCTCTTTCCCCTCCGCGGAGGTCACTATCTCTCTCTCCTCTTTCGGGTTTCAGATCTAGGCAGAAGAAGGAGTCGAAGTGTGAAGTTGACTTTTGTTGATGTGGCCTCTGACACATATGCCACGAGTTATAAGAGACTCATTTCTTTATAAAAGGTTGAAAACTTCAGGGACTAAGTCGCGACATGTTGAAATATATGGACTAAGTTGCAAACTCAATCACTATAAGGAGCAAATAAATAATTTTCCCACCTTTAAATTATAAATTTGTTTAAAGTACGAGGACTAAGTGACAATGAGTTTTTTTTTTCAAACTAAGTAACAATGAGTTAAAGTTTATAGATTGAATTACAAGCGAATCAAAATTTTAAGGGTTAAGTTACAATGAATTACAATATAGGGACTGAATAACGATCGAATCAAACTATATGAACTAAAAGATTAATTTTCTATGTAAAAAAAAATCTGCTAGCTAAAATATCTTCACTGGGATAAAAGAATCCCAGAGCAGGCTAATGTTCAGATTAATGGATAACAGATTACAAAACTTGCTAATATAATGATTTAGTGGGAATATCTTTTCCACGTTTGATTTTGAGCTAATAAAATGGGCTTAATCCCGTATTTTTACCAAAAAAAAAAGAAGAATACAGAGCTAACTAATGTTCAGATCTTAAACTCGTGCCCCAGGGGAAGGATCCATTCCCTTCACTTTACGGAAGTATTATTCTCCGCTAATTTAAAAACAATGGTAAATCCAAAATTCATTGAAATTTAAAGAAATCATGCACAATTAAAGGTTATTAATATACTAGATCATATAAAAAAAATTCTGCGAAAATAGACAAAAAAGACTCTTAAAATAGGGAAAGGACAATAAGATGTATCATATTGAATTTGGAAAAGGACAGATAGGTACTGATATATCTTTTCATAAATTTAAAGGAAATGACTAACATACAATTTGGTGAGTTTCAAAAATTGTCCAACTTTCTATAAGGGTCTACCAACTTCACTTAAGCACTTATCAATTATCTGTTTATTGGATTTTACTAACTTTGTATTTAGGTTTACCAACTCTTTTTACGGTTCTATTTGCGTTTGCCAACTCCACATGAGCACTTACTCAATCCCCTCTTTTCCGGATTTTACCAACTTAATATTTGCGTTTACAAATTATCTTTATGAGTTAACAATTTTCTATTTACGTTTACTAACTCTACACTGGCACTTACCAACTCTCTATTTATTGAAAGGCATTTTTGTCATTTTCTTTAAACTTTCAAAATGAAAGTTTAGTCCATGGCATCTATCTATCATTTCCCAAATTCGTTGAGCATTTTTGTCCTTCCCATAAACAAAAAAAAATATTTTTGTGTGTGGAAGTGATATTCCCTCTATGCCTAATTATAGGACCTAATTGGCTTTTTTTTGGAGAATCCTAAAAAAGCTAAATAAGTTACTTATAAATTGATTTGTCTGAATTTTTTCTCTAAACCAGTTTATTTGACTTATATAATATAATAATATATAAAATATGTTATGATTAAGTGGCTCATTTAACTTCTTTAATTTCTACAAATAAAGTCAGTTGTGTCTTATATTTAGGAATTGATGAATAAATTTTCGGCATATTTTAGTATTTTGTTTTTAAAAGGTGTAATTGAAACATCTTTCTATAATTATTTAGATATGTTAAATAATAAATAAGAAGTTATACCATTTAGGGCTGTTCAACTCTGTCCCGTCCCGAAAATTTTCGGGACGGGACAGAGTACCGCTTCGGGACGGGACAGGACTCGGGACGGGGTCGTCCCGATCCCGTCCCGTCCCGAATATATATATGTATGTTCATAATTTTTTTAAAAAAATACATGTGTCATCTGTCTCATATGTGAGTATATATGAATTTTTTTTAAAAAATATATAACTCTAACTTCTAAACTAAGTTCCAACCATTCATTGATCTCAAATTTCTTGTCCGCTGCCACTATGCTCTATGTGTAACACATCACATTTGAAGTTTTTTTAAACTCTATTTAAATGTGTAGTTGTTGCTACTTTTTTTTACTCTAATTATTATGTTTTTGGTTTATTATGTATTAATATGGAGTGCTCATGGCACTGGAGGAGATTTAATTATGCTATAAAATCACCCATCAAATGTGTTGCTCTGCAAAAAAAAGATTTTTTGGTCAATTTTTTTAATTGGGAAAAAGTTCCGGGACAAGGCCCGTCCCGTCCCGGTCCCGTCCCGTCCCGATCGAGACCGGGACAAGTTCGGGACGGGACGGGACACGGGACGGAAACCCCGTCCCGAACACTTTTCTTCGGGACGGGACGGGACGGGACGGGGTCGTCCCGGTCCCGTCCCGTGAACACCCCTAATACCATTGAGTAAAGAATATTTTTTATTGATAGTAGAGACTAATTTTTGTTAGAGTATCTAGGACATGATTAAATGGTGAATTCCTTCCAATTAGAGCTGATAATATGGGCCATTAGAAAAACGGTTTGGGCCCAAAAACCTGTTTTGAATATGGTCTTGATTTCTCATCCCGAACTATATTGTTCAGGTTTCATGCCAATCCACAATCCCATTTTTTTATTAGTTTTCCCCATTTTTACAATATAATTATAATACAAGTAAAATTTCTTTCTAACTTAAAAAAGGTCCAGCACATAACCATTAGCAGAAAGACCCCACAATATAAGAACTATATCATGGGAACAGCCGAACAGCAGTGTACAGAAGAATTAAAAAGAACTATAACAAGAGGCAGAAAGGGACGCGAAATCAGTGCAATACAAGAAATCATAGACCAACAGATCAACAAACATGGAATTGCAAATCAGAAAATACAAGCAAAACAAAAGAACCAATATACAGAGAGAGTAGTTCTTCACACACAAACTCTCCCCCCTTTCTCACACACACGCACACATTTTCTCAGATTGGATAGAAGAAAAAATCCCAATTCATTCTTACAATTTTTCATTTCTTAGATCTACTCTTATTTTTCTATACACACACTTGAATTCTCGATCTGATTTTGCACAATTCGCATCCTCGATTTGAATGGCGTGCATAAAGGGGTAAATGAACGATTTTATTTTTTCTTACAATTTAACAAAAAAAAGGAAGCAGAAAGAGAGATGGGAAGGAAAGATACCAAGAGAACAAGGGATTCAGATAGGATGAGGGAACTTGACGAGCTTCTGTCTTCGATTGACCTTGCCGGTGTTCGAACTTGGACATGTGACGCTGGGGACGAGTTGCAGAAGAAGCAGCAAGAGAACTGAGACCTAAATATGGCAAAGGCGTTTAAAATTGGGGGTGATCGGTGACGAGCTGAAGAGAGGAATAACGAATATGGTTTTATAAAAAAAAAGAAAGAAAAAGGAAAAATGGGCTGCGTCACGGGGTTTGAAGGGTTAGCCCGTCACAGGATCGGGCCTAAAATATTCATTTTAATATGTGATCTATTTTTCTGAATGCATAACCATATATTTTTTATGAGTTTTGGGTTGGCCCACGGACTCCAGCCTGTATTGCCGGCTATACTTTCGATTAGATTGTTAAAATTATACTACTGTACTTTTTATGGGAAACAATATTTTTCAAAGGGTGGTCCTTCATATAAGGAACAAATTTTGTTGTCTGACATTTACGAGAGAGTATTAGCTATATATATACATATATTTTTGAAGTTTTATTTAATGCTCCAGAGTTACAAGTTCCTCCCAACCAAAATTTACAAATATCATTGTTATAAAAAAAATTACAATATCACACTTTAAGATTGTGCAAGTGGTCTGATGTTACGTTATGTTAAGCCTTACTTACTCAAGCCATTTGGCAAGTTTGGGCTTTGGGGTCCGCATATGGAGTCGAATATTATATTACTCAAATACACAAACATTTTAATTTTTGTTTGTGTGAAATTAGTTGCGGAGTATTATATTTCAGAAAAATAATGGAGAAATATCTCAAATTAAAAATTTTATTAGTGGATAATACTTGATTAATTTTGCACACACAGAGTATCAATACTTTTATTTAAAATATTTTTATCAATAAAATTTTTTACCACCTCAAATTTTCCAATATTTTTTCTTGATATTAAGTAGTTATAAATGGCTTAAAAAAGCAAAGTTGTTAAACCTGGATTAGCCACTAACCCAGTTTAGCCAATGGGTCAGACCGGAGTCAACTCGGTGGCCAACCCGGTGTAAATAAAAAAAGATAAAATAAATTAAATTTGCATGACACAATCCAAAGTCCAAATTGAAAATCAATTAACATAAAAAAAACATTCATTTACTTAACATTCATAGTATGAAACTATCAAGGTATCAATGTTTGGGCTTATATGTCTGATTTTTTAATTTTGATGCTTTTGGCTTTTTCTAATTCAGATGCTTTTGGCTTTTTTTGGGGCTTATATGTCTGATTTTTAAATATTTTATAAAAAAACTCAAAAAAAGAAAAGAAAAGAAAGACTGATCGAGTTGATCCGTCCAACCAGCCGGGTCTATCTAAGTTTAGTCCGGGTTGACCGTGTCAATCCATGACCGGTTCACGTGCTGAACCGAACTATTTTGGGTCCTGTTCGGCGGTTCCCGGGCCAGACTGGCCGGTTCGAGTTTGACAACTTTGTAAACAAGTAGCAGCATAATGTTCATCAAGAGTTTCAGAGTGTTTAATAAGGTTTTCATGTTCAAAGTGAATATTGGATGAGGTTTTACTATTGAAGCATGAGACATTCATGTTGACTCTCAAAATTGGCTAGGAATTGGAGCATTCCTAAAATCATTATTGAGAATGATTGCTGTAAGTTGATTAAATATTATTGCACATCTACTATCCACTGATTGTTCGGACCATACTATTGTAACAGAGATACAACACTTAATAAAGCAAAATCAGGAAGCTATGATTTATCGTAAATCAAATTTAGTTGCGGATGTTATCGCATTAGAAGCTTATTTGTTTATTGACATAGTTGATGATGTTACAATCTCCCCTAGATTCATAATTCCGTTTTTCATAAGGATCTAACTAGGTTGCCACTGTGTAAAAGTTGGGATATTCAGAACTCCATATTTAGAAGTATTATTTATGCAGTTTTTTATATTAAAAAAAGGTGGCCAACATATTTTCACCGTTTTTTTCACAAATTGGTTGCAAAAAAAAAAAAGTTCCTTTTTTTAACGATGCTGATGTAAAAAATTCATTAATTGTACTTTCTTTTTTAAGAAAATAGCATTGTCGTCAAAGCGACCCTAATCCAGGACAAGCTTACGAAAATCAGCCCCTTCTGATTCTCATCGATCGTCCAAGTAATTAAGTGATCGATTCTTCCATTTCAATCGTTAAAGCTTACAATTTTTTCAGAGGAAACAAAGTAAGGAAGAAACCCATTTGACGAAGATAAGAAAATGTCAGTGGAACCTCCTCCTTTCCAAGAATCAGCTCGATGTGATGTCTGCAATTGCAGTTTCAACACCTTCAGGAGACGGGTACCTCTCTCCCTCCTCCTAATCCACCCCTTAATAAAGATTTCCTAGTTACTAATCATTTTAGCTCTGTCTATGATTACTCCCTTTCTGATTTTATATTCGTAAATTTGGATAGAGATCGTGTTTTGTGCTATTTAGATAAACCAAGATCAGGTGTGCTGATGTGATCGTGTTAAGGATATGCAATCTAGCTCATATAGTGATCATGAGATTCAGTGTCTTGCTATAAGTATTGAAATGATCTAGAATTAAAATGATCTTCCATTAGGATAGGAGGACTGTTGAAGCAGAAGTACAGTGGCTTTATTTCATGGTTTGGAAGGAATTCAAAAATTTTGTAGAAAATCTTATGGACCGAATTGGCGTATGATTTGGATGAGCCAGCTTATAGACTGTTCTGTCCTGTGACTACAAATGTGATTTTGGTAAATGCCAACTGTATTAAACAATATTGGGAAGCTATGAAGCTACTTTTACTTTAATGCCAAATTATGATGTGATAACATCGGGAACTGCAAATTGTGTGAGTACGTTTGGTGATGTAATGGGGTAAGTTATAATGGAAGCTGTTAACCTTCTCTGGGAGTTTTAACATTTGGGTAGGGGAATGAAAGGGGACCATTCCTCCTTATTCCCCTTTAAATTATCTTTAAGTTTTACTAATATGATTTACAAAATTTATATCTGTGTGGGATCTGCATGCAGCACCACTGTCGATCCTGTGGGAGAACATTGTGTAATGAACACTCATCAAATCAAATGGTATGTTTTTTTATTCAATTTTATTAATTATTCCTCTTGTTTAATAGTTATGTTGATGTTTTATCAATGATCGAACTTTATTCATAGATATATTTATTTGTAGGCTTTACCACAGTTTGGCATTTACTCCAATGTCAGAGTATGTGCTGATTGTTTCAACAATTCAGGGTAAACTACTTTCTGGTGAACATCATATCTTGTTACATTTGTTGAACTAGCATATGATTTCAAAGCTAGCTATCCTGCTGTTCTTATATAATACATTTTAACCCTGCTAGGATGAGTCAGAAGGTTTCTTTCAGTTGAGATTCTAATACGAGTACCTTATACTTTTTTATATTTTATTCCCTGCCTTATTTGATGGAAAATCTTTTTAATTCTTGGAATCTTTGAATGAGAGACACAGGTCACTATATATATATTTATGCATATTAATAGGAATTAAAACTTCTGAATTTTTTCAAAATTATTTTGTATAGCAATCACTGCATGCCTAGGCTTAATGCTTGATTTACCAATTGAATGTGGAACAGAGCATTCGATATGCATTTAATATTTGGTATAGAATGCTTGCATATTCCTCTAATGTATGCCATGTCAAGGGGAGGCTAACATAACATCACTAAGGTCAATAAATAAAATGTTACTGGTATTATTAAATAAATGTTTGTCCTTCACTCAATAACTTTGAATTTTGTTTTAAAATGGTCTTTTTTACCTCGAGTGAAAGGAGAATTCATTCCTCAAACATGTTTTGTGTGGGATGTACTTACAGTTAGGACATTATATATAAGGAATTGTACATTTGGCGAGTAAGCATCTATTGTGAGCTTTCATCTGCATGCACCCAAATTCAAACACTTCTGTAGCTTTTTTTTCCTTTTTGGGGATAAGTGGGCTAGTTAAAGCAGCGCTGTTGTTATCAACAGCTCAAGAAAATTTACCTGTGATATTAGCTTTTTCTTCCCAATCTTAATAGTTTTAAACACTTTATGATACCCATGGCTAGTTTGATTTTGTAGTAACTGTAGATATATTATTCAGGGAACAAAAATGAAATTTTCAAGATATAATTATGTGGCCTTTTAGGAAGTTAAAGCTAACAGCTTTAACCTTTGGTTGTAGATTTTTTATGCTTTGCCATTCAATCCAATGCTAAAACCGATAAACCAAGGGGAATATAAGATAGTCTT
Source organism: Mimosa bimucronata (assembly GCA_037074515.1). Classification (NCBI taxonomy): domain Eukaryota; kingdom Viridiplantae; phylum Streptophyta; class Magnoliopsida; order Fabales; family Fabaceae; genus Mimosa; species Mimosa bimucronata. Next base: position 36,512,404 of record CM073444.1, read on the forward strand.
ACTCGTTTATGGTTTTCTTGGTATATTATGAATGCCTTACCGTACTTGTTTCTTGTAGATGGTTGGAGTTATTTCCGCTATGATATCTCACGTACTATGATTATGCATGACATCAATTGTAACTTTCAATGAAACTGAAGCATCTGTTACATTAAGAAAATTAAATTATATTTCTTTGAAGGCACAATCGGTTTATGGCCAAAACAGTAAACAACAGTAGGAAGTCCTCTTGCTTGATCGGGTGAGGTGTAGTTATCGGCAGATTTTTTTTTAGGATTATGGCTATATTTCTTGTCTTCTCAAAAATTTGGCTTGGCCGTACTTATCCTTATGATATTGCTATCTATTAAGATATCAACAATATATCATGTCCTTTGTTTGGGTCAGATCTGGGAAGCATAACCCACAGGCTTCTTCAGATGGGACAAATAACATTACAAATGCAATCTCCAAACTAGACATTGATGCAGATGTAAATTCAAAGACCGCATCAACAGCAGAGACTAAGGTTGCAATTGGAGTTAAAGAGTGTAAGTGTGGAATGCCTCTTTGCATCTGTGAAGCTCCAGCCCCTTCCTCTGATGCACCGCCTCAGCAGGTATTAGACTTCTATTACCATAAGGTGCATGCATCATTTGGTGCAGTCATGTAATCATCAGTTTCTTTTTTCTCCATTGCACATGAAGAAAATCACTCCGGTCACGGCTCCTCCTCTGTCAAACCCTAAACCAAAGAAGTCAGATGTTGCTCCTAAAAGTAGAACCTCTACATCAAACAGCAAATTTAGGTGGGTATTGGTTGTTAGATCTCTGTTGTGTACTTGTGCATTATATAGTACTAGATGTATAAACGCTCGTAATCTAAGTCGAGTACAAGAGAATTATATGTATCAACTTCATGGTATGTTATTTTTGTACTATGCCCACCTGCAAAGGTGCCACTCTTTGATGCCTTTTTTTGAAGATATCGTATGTACATAAAGCAGCCATTATTTTCAATATGTCTTAGCTCATAAACTAGGTTTAACAAAGTCTGTACCTAATTATGCTTCATGTGTCTTGTGTTATCATTATTTGATGTTCGTTATGCAAACTTCAGTTCTTTCAATCTTGGTCATGCATCCGGTGGTGCTTCTGACAGTTCCCGGATGGACTATGAAGCTACTGGAGAGGTATTATGCAATGTTCAAGGCCCCATCACCAGAAGATCCTAGTTGCATCAAATTGCATACTAATTGCATTTTGTTTTCTCAGGGTTTGAGAGAAGCAATAAAAAATGGTGATGCAGCTTCTGTCAGGAAACTTCTAAATCAGGTCCCTCCCCCTACCTATTTGATTAAAAAAAAACCAATGAATTAACCTTTTTTTCCTGCATTTTTCTAGAATCAGTATTTATGTAAGAATTTTAATATGTACAGGGTGTGGATGCAAATTACAGGGACAAGCAAGGAATGTCTTTATTGCATTTGGTATTTCTCTGTTCATACGGGCAAGCGTGCATGCTGAACCAACATTTGAATCTGAATGCATAAACATAATTATATTTTTTGAAGTCATATATAATTCTTACTTATTTCAACATTTTCTGAAGGCTGCTGTCTTCAATCAGACTGATATAGTTTTCATTCTTATGGATGCTGGGGCAAGCCTAGAATACAAGAATGCACAAGGTAATTAAATCCTTTCTCCTCTTAGGGTTCAGCCATTCACAGTGTTATAATCATAGTAAGCCTATGTTGATTGCTCTGCTATTCAGGAGAAACACCCTTGGATTGCGCACCGGCTACCTTGCAGTACAAGATGCGGACGAAGATGGAAGAGAGCAAGTCAATGGATGGTCAAAACATTTGATTAGCATGTCAAGAGTCCTTTTGTTTGCCCAACAATACATTTTGGCTTCTTCTATATAATGCAAAAGAGTGTTTATTTCCTTTCTTTTGTAATGACATGGCTTTGGTATGAAAGGAAGAGTATGAAGGATATATAGTTCACCTCAGAATCTTCTGAACTGCTCCTTATATAGTTAAGTGTATTGACCGTTGATGAGCATGTTGGCTTTCTACTTGCTGAAAGCATATGAGCTGATTTTAATTTTTCTACTTGGAGGTGTTAAGGAGAATGAAACAGAGAAGAAAAGATTGATTTTCTGATGCATTGTATTACAAGTCTTGTATTTCAAATCACCCAATTCTCACCATGATATTGATTGTTGCGTGGATGGTATGAAACGACTTGCTCAGATCTGTTGCATCGGGACCCCAATCTGAATTCCAAGTTCGAATATATGTTTATTAATCCGTTTATGCTGATTTCAAGGTTTTTATCAGTTGTTTGTAGGTAGAAAATGAAACATAATACGTTAGTGAGGGCTAACGGAGTGTAGTCCATGGGTTTAGCCCGTTTGTTCGCAAAAATAAAAAAAATAAAGAAACATAAATTTATGTTCTAATACATTAGTACGTAAATTTAAATAAAAAGCAAAGAAGGAGCATTAATCAGTCAATTCTTTCATAAAGCTAGAAAGCTTGCATTAATCTATACTAAAGGAGGAGGAAGATCTGAAATTCTTGAGCATATGAATATATCCACACCAACAAAATCTAATTGCAAAGAAACATAATACATTGTCATATGAACTAATGTTCGAATATACTTTTTTAGTTTTTAAAGCCCAGACAAAATTACCAAGGGAAATTTAAGGCTTCTATTGCATATGGTACTCCCCCCACGCTGGTGAAAATTTCCCTTCCCTTATCCATCCAAACATTTACTGGACATTATTACTGCTATTTTTGTGTCAACTGATAATCTGATATTAATATAATGAATATTTAATACAAAAATATTTATATAAAGTTGTGCTATTTATATCTATATTAATCAGTTTTGAATAGTTGGTACTTAGTACCATGCTCCGGTTTTCATGCAAGCATGTCAAGAAATTTTAACTTTAACAGTATGAAATATCAAATTCATAATTAATCTATGTTTCAAAATTATGATTCGCATTTGTTGATCAAAAAAAAAATTATGATTCGCATGTCTTCTTCTTCTTCCTTTTCAAATTTACAAGATTCAACGTACACCAAAAAATATTACTCTTTTCGATCCTAATTATAAGATTAAATTGACTTTTTCTTTTGGAGGTTAAGGAAGCAAATTAGACCATTAAATTGTAACATATACTATATGTAATTAGATTAGATTATATGTTAGTTTATAAGTAAAATAAATTAATTTTGAGAAAAAAAGATATATATAAACAATTTAAAGTAATTCATTTTGGATCCTTAATTTCTAAAAAAAAAAAGTTAACTTGATTTTATAATTAGGACCGGAAGAAGTACTATTAATTAATTTCATAAATTATATTTGGATAAAAAATGTTTGTCTCCTTCCTTCATCATAGTTCGGAGAAATCCCTGGATGAGCATACATTTATGGCCTACCCAATAAGAATACATTAAATGACATCATTTGATATACCAGAGAACATTAATTAACGAGATAAGTCATTAATTTCATAAAAAAAATTCGCGGAACTCATTTATTAAATGTCATATATGTTGCAAAGCTGAATTTAGTGATTTGGTCAGTCAAAAAAAAAAAAGATTACATGACTTGGTGTATTTTAATTTGATACAAGGTACACATTTCATTCTTTTAGTTTATTTAATTTTGTTTGGTCAAACCATTCTTTATTTTATTACATATGTATTTTTTAAGCTTTGAATTTTAAAATTCCATAATTCTTACAAACTAAGCTAGTCCAGTTTTCTTTTTTTCCCTCTTTTAACTAAATTATCCAAATTCCTCAGAGTTGACCATGAAGGGAGGCCGAAACATTGGAAAAAAAAAAAATAGCAGACCGTCTCAACATGACAAAAAATTTTCCTTGCGCGGCCAAAAAAAAAAAAAAACAAAAAAAGAAAGAAAGAAAGAAAGAAAAAAGAAATACATTGTCTTAAACAAATTAACGTTTCCTGTAAAATCTCAGATTGGAGCTGGGAATAACGCTGTATAGAATGGTTCATGCTCTGAGGCGTGAAGACCAGAACAAACCCATGATGAAGATTTAGATAAATTCACAACAGACAGATCCAAAATCGTTACTTTGTCTCAATTGGTCCTTCTTTTTCCATTCTCTCAACACTATTCACTCTGATCTATTCTCCTTCACGTTCTTACATTTTTTTCCCGAGGTATGACTCTCTTTCTCTCTCGCTTTCTGTCTTTCTGTGACATCGAATTCCTTCGTCCCATGATGAGTTATCGATTGTGAATACTTTTCCACGATTTCTTATGATTAATGGATCTTGTTTTTGGTTTCTTTTTGATATATAATTGAGTTGCATTTTCTGATTTATCTGGGTGGTGATCTGTGTGGTGGGTTTGAATTTTTCTGTCAGGAGTTTTGTAAAACAATGGCTGGAGGTGCTGCTGGGGGTTTTGTGACTCGAGCTTTCGAGTCATTGCTCAAAGAGTGTACTTCTACAAAGAAGTATCCTGAGCTGCAGAAGGCTCTGCAGACTTACATAGGTTGGCAACCCTAGATCCTGTCTTGCATTGCTTCCCATTTTCTTTTCTTTGTTATGATTGTCATTATGACCCATGCTTTTGTCTATTCCAAGGGATCTCTTATTCTAGTTCCATTGGCTGGAATGTCTGATGATACTACTATGCTTATGGTTTCATTAACTGCCTTTTGGATTTTGTTTTCCTATCAGACGTTACGAAAGGGATCAATCAGATACAGCAGACCGCTCCCGGTGAGGCTAATCAGGCAGCACCCTCTGCAGGAGATGAGAGGTAAATGCTTCAGATTAATATTGTTATTTTGTACTTTTCCTGTTCTAACATGTAATATTAGCATTATCAGGGACAATATTTTAGGCTATTATTGTCAAAGCTATTGTAAGGCTCTGAGAAAAAGTTCTCATTTAAGTTTTCAGTCTATCTGCATTCTGTCAGAAACATGGAGTTTTCAAGATCACTATGCATCATTTTATCATGATTTAAACATTTTTCTCTGCATTTTAAGTTTCTGATGTCATTTGTCGAGGAAGTGGATGATTCCTAAACTCCTACCAGCGTTTGAATGTGTGGTGGTTCCACTGGGGAGTCTTTCTAAATGTTTTATTGGCATCATAGACAGTGAAGTGCAACATTGTTATGTTGCAAATAATTATTGTGACATAATTCTTTGAACACTGCCTTTTGATTTAGTCAATGCCACTCTCATCGAGTTTTACTACTGAAAGCAATTGAATAACTTAGTTTTAAGAAAAATAAATCATCCCTATATGGTGAGAGTGAGATCAACCCTTATTGAATCTTGTCTTTGGAGCTGTTTAGTTATAACATATAAATCATTTTTGTTTGTAGTTCACTTGACACTGAAGCTGGAGCTGTAACTAGAACAGATGCAGATCAGTCACAGAAGGCTGAGGAGTCAGAGCCTGGTAGCAGGCCTAAGAGTGGAAATATTGCTGCTATTTTAGCTCATGCTGGGCATACTCTTGAAGGAGCTGATGCAGAGCTCGTTTTGAAGCCACTTAGACTTGCCTTTGAGACAAAGAATTTGAAAATTCTAGAGCCTGCCTTAGACTGTCTCCATGTGTGTGCTCACTTTATTCCTTTTATTCCTTATCCATTAATGGAGGAAGGAGAGAAATCCTTCTAATTCATCATTGACTATATGTTTTATATGTATATAAACGTATGCATGTTTGTATAGATATACACACTAGTACTAAGTTGTAACATATTCTTCATAAATCTTACAAGTAGCCATAAATATTGCTGGTAAAATGGAGAGAGCTAACTTATTGTACTTGTTACTTTTCTTTTTAAGCACAGAAACTTATTGCTTATGATCATTTGGAGGGAGATCCTGGGTTGGATGGTGGTAAAAATGTCCCACTATTTACAGATATTCTCAACATGGTTTGCAGTTCTATTGACAATTCTTCACCTGACAGGTATGCATCAATGTATTTTTAAATGGTTATCTGAATTCAAATTTTTTATTTTACCTATTTTATCGGATGAATCAAATCAACTGCAGTACTATACTCCAAGTGCTGAAGGTACTTCTTACTGCTGTGGCCTCTGCAAAGTTCAGAGGTACTGTTATTTTGATAAATCAAATCCATTTAATTGTGATGTATGTCTGCTGATAATTATTAATACCATGCACAACTTTTTTTGGGATCTTGCATATAGTTTTAGTTTAATGTATCTTGTTTTTACGTTAATTTAAGTGAAGTGATTGCATATTGTATACCAGTAGATGGTTAATATTTTGTTCTTTAAAAACACACTTTTTCTCAAAAGGAGCTTAAATTTCATGTTTAATTAGGATTTTTTTTATTTTCAAATATTATTATGAGTATCTTGCATTTGTTTTAGTGACTATTACATAATTGGAAGTAAAGATATCTGTAAGACTAGATTTAACAGAATTTAACCCCGTTTATCTTTCTATAAGTCGAGGTAGATAAGTGTATTTACAACTTTCTCTCTTTAGGGAGTGTTTGGTTAGAAGGTTTTGAGGCGTGTGGTGGGGAAGATGCTGTCCTCCCCTCATTTGGTTGAGAAATCCCCTCCCCTCATTTTGCTCCCCTCCAATTTGAAGTCTTTTGGAGGTAGCCAAAATTTCTGACTAATCTGCCCTCAGCTTGTCATTGTTTGTTTTGGCTGCATTTTGTCTTCACATTTGTTTTTATATTTGAGAAGTGAAAGATGATAGCTAATTATGAGGCTTTCAGTCTTGAACTAGAATTCTTATTCCCTTTGATGCCACTTTAGTGCATTGATTGTGGAACAGGTGATGGAGGAAGTCTGTCTTTTTTTTTTTTTGTAAGAACCGTGCTTAGGTGATACCATAGTGAACTGAAAAAAGCAAGAAAATTTCCCAAGTGATATATATAAATATTGATCAAATTCCATGGTGATAATGATAGATAGTTAAATAGAGTATATAATTTCAGTCAAAAGATGTACAAGATCTGGAATACTAGATTAATTTCCTTTTGCCACATTTATTGATTATTGATTTGAAATTTATCAAAATGGTGCAAAGTTTGAGATGGAACCGATGCTCTCCAACTGGGTATAACACAGGAATACTGCAATAATGAGTTATGATGCTTCTAATTTTTGATAAATGCATTTTAATGGAGAACACAATGCTCTTAAGTTGAGTAATTTCTCTGTGAAGGCCTGCTGTTATCTATAATCAGACATGATCTCTTTCAAGCTAATTTGACCCCCCGGGGGGGGGGGTGGTACTATAAGGGGCACATTACTGCTCCCTTTGTTGTGGTATAACAGTTTATTTCAGTTATGGCATTGGTTTGTTAAAATTAATTATGCATGCATTTTTCTAGCTATGCTTTGTGTCAGACTGATTTCCTTATGGTCCTTTGCTTAGAGAACTACTTTTCCTGTCATAATGTGTTTTGGAACTCATCTTCATGATATAATGCCTGTCCCTTGTTCAGTGCATGGGGAACCATTGCTTGGAGTTATTCGAGTATGCTACAATATTGCTCTTAACAGGTACTATTACTTCTTGTATATTCACCGAGGCTCGTAATATTGATATACAGTACTAATAAGTTACATTAATTGCCTGGATCCATAGCAAGAGTCCTATAAACCAAGCAACAGCGAAGGCAATGTTGACACAGATGATTAGCATAACTTTTAGGAGAATGGAAACTGATCTGGTGCGGAATTCTAATCCCTTGCATTTAGCATAATTGGGATATAACAGTATTGGTATACCAATTGTGACATCTATCCAAAAATCCAGGTTGAACCTTCATCTGGTTCTGGTGTACATTCAGAGGAAGCTTCAGCAGAGAATTTGAACACAAAAACTGAGGAATCTTCCACAGGGGATTCAAATGACAAAGAAACTACTCTAGGTGATGCACTCAGCCAAATCAAGGATGCATCTCCAACATTGCTTGAGGAACTTCAAAATCTTGCTGGTGGTGCTGATATCAAGGTGAAAGATGTGCATAAGTGTTTCTTTTTTCTATTTTGTGTGATGCATATGTGTTTCTTTTAGACAAAGCTTCATTAATGGGAGGGTAAGATATAGATGAGGATAACTGAGTATCATCCTCAGAAGATAATTGAGTATAAGGTAGCTGTTAGAATCTTATTTTGTCTAAGTAGGCCTATAAGTCTAGAGGTTTTGACTTCCTAACTGGCTAGTCTTCTGGGAGAGTATCTCCTCTAGGCTTGTACAATGGCTAGTTGACCTTGGAGGGCTGTGACTAACAAGATGGTTGAGTGAGCTACCAAGAGTGGAGCTGTTGTGAATGTTGGCTATGAAAGTTGGATCTCTGTAAAGATCCTATTAACCCCACCCCACATTGGGTAGTATGGGATGCGTAGATGGATTTATAAGTATTGAGGCTCTTCCTAATAGACTAGTGTTCTGAGAAAAATTCTCCTCTAGGCTTGTACCAGTAAAAAAAATTTGCATATTTATGTATCTAGTATAGTATATATTGTACTTATATTTACATGCTGTACAGGGCTTAGAGGCTGTACTTGACAAGGCTGTGCATGTTGAAGATGGTAAAAAGATAATCCGGTAGGAATATGATATTGTACTTCTGGTTCCACATTGTATAGCTCTTACTCAGTAGATGCTGAGACTATTAGTCTTGTTTTTGTCAAGAGGGCTTGATCTGGAGAGCATGGGTATTGCTCAACGTGATGCTCTGCTGGTCTTTCGTACTCTTTGCAAGGTAGGTTGTCTGGTCATTATGATATTTGAATTGCAGCTAACTCCCTGTTAATCTCTGTAATGCTCTTTCTATTAATTTGGCAGATGGGTATGAAGGAGGATAGTGATGAAGTTACAACCAGAACACGAATTCTGTCTCTTGAACTTCTACAGGTATAAAGTGACTTTAATGTCTATTTCTAGCCTTTAGTTTGATTAGTTAGTCAAATGATGCTTCATAATGTATTGTATCGAACTATATATAAGATTGTTGTCATAGGGGCAGTGGCAATCATGGATGCGCCATTATATACTCATCCTTAGGCACGTAGAAAGAATTCTCTATTGAATCTGTGAATCCCCACTGGGAAAATTTACTAGATGAATTAGCTTTTCACAAGTCGAGATTTGACTTCAAATCAATTCATATAAAATCACAGCAAAAAGGGGAATTGTCTGAAACAAAATGGAATGCATTTGTGGTTGTGTTCTTTCCTGCTGTTTTCTAATGTTAAATTGGTATGCGCGCAAGCTCACACACCAACTAAGATTCTTCAGTGGGGTAGGTATCATGCTATACTCAGACCCTTAAAAAATACCTCTCAGGTCCTAGTAAGGTTTTTTGGGGGTACCCATAGGGATATTTTGCTGATCCCTACTTTTGTGCATGCAGAAGTCATTTTGCAATACCCTAATTCATTTCAGGCTGTCTTCTTGGTCATTTTGCTTTTCTTGATAGGAAAGATGTTGAGATTTGTTTGGCAATCTTCATTCTTCAATGTTTGATCTTCAGAATTGCCTGTTTTTGGAAGTTTCTTGTTTGTATGTTATATGCCAAGTGTTTGATTGTGATCTCAAGGATCATTTGTTTTTTTTTTTTCAGGGTTTGTTGGAAGGAGTTAGCCATTCATTTACAAAGAACTTTCATTTTATTGATTCAGTGAAGGCTTATCTTTCATATGCATTATTGCGAGCTTCAGTTTCACAATCCTCTGTCATATTTCAGGTTTTCTTTCTTTCTTTATTACTTTTTTTTTTTGGAATCAGATTATCTTTCCTCTTCCTCTCTTAAAGGGCTCTGTGAAATTTATGGTGATTGTGTCCTTTTTTGACAGTATGCCACAGGAATATTCTCTGTGCTGTTGCTGCGATTTCGGGAGAGCCTCAAAGTATGCATATCATTTTGGAGAGGTTACTGTGGCTTTTCACTACAAATATTGTTAATCTGATGTGTATTTTTTGGGTTATTGTTTCCAGGGTGAAATAGGCATATTCTTTCCCTTAATAGTTCTTAGACCCCTTGATGGTTCAGAATTTCCAGTCAACCTAAAACTAAGTGTTCTTAGGTATAATGCTCTTCTTTGCCAACTAGAAAACTGCCGTACAGTTTTATTCATATTTATATTTTTTTGTTGGCATATACATTTGTTTTAGTGGATTCCACAGCATGATGGGTTGTCAATATATTAATTGCCATTCTTTTCCCTATTATTAATCTAATCATGTGTGGCTCTGCAGGATGTTAGAGAAAGTAAGTAAGGATCCGCAGATGCTTGTTGACATTTTTGTTAACTATGATTGTGATCTTGAGGCACCAAACTTGTTTGAACGAATGGTATAATCTTACATTTATATTTCTGTTGTGTAATGAGCAAAGCTTAAGTTAATTTAAGTCACTGATGAACAATCTGTCAATTTTAATTTGTAGGTTACATCTCTATCTAAAATAGCTCAAGGGATTCAAAATACCGATCCTAACTCGGTTGCTGCATCCCAATCATCTTCAATTAAAGGCTCATCACTTCAAGTATGTGTAATAGCTGATTTCTTCATTAAAGCCACTATTTGATTGAGCTAAATCCTCACTAAATTTGTGGCTCCACCTTCACATTCCTTTTCCATTCAGGGTCTAGTAAATGTTCTTAAATCACTGGTTGATTGGGAGAAATCACACAAAGAATCAGAGAAGTTAAGAAAGGGTAACCATCATGAGGGGGGTTCAGCTGGTGATTCTGTGGAAATAAGATCCAGGGATGATGTAACCAGTGATTTTGAGAAGGCAAAGGCTCATAAAACCACACTAGAGGCTGCTGTCTCTGAGGTAACCAATTTTTATGTGCTCGAAACTTCTTAACAGGAACAGTTTGCTGAACTTCCTGAACTCCCTTGTTTAATAGTTTATGCAGTTGGGGTCTAACTAATAGTTTTGATAATCTTTTAGTTTAACAGGAAACCAGTGAAAGGGGTGGAGTATCTAATATCGAATAAGTTGGTAGAGAACTCACCTGCTTCAGTTGCTCAATTTTTGAAAACTGCTCCAAATCTGGACAAGGTTGTAACTCATTTATTATGACAGATTTTATGATCTAACATTATATACAAGTTTGATTGGGAATATATAAAGTTCCTTTTTCCTTTCAGGCTACAATTGGTGATTATTTAGGGCAGCATGAAGAGTTTCCCCTTGCTGTGATGCATGCTTATGTAGATTCCATGAATTTCTCTGGAATGAAGTTTGATTCTGCAATCCGTGAGTTTCTTAAAGGTTTCCGACTTCCAGGTGAAGCTCAAAAGATTGACCGAATCATGGAAAAGTTTGCAGAGAGGTAATTCCTGTTTTATTTTTTATTTTTTCAAGGTTTTGCCTTTTCTTTCCCCTTGACTAAGTAGGGTTCGATAGTTTGTCTCAAAACATCAGTCACCTGATAGATGTAATAGTAAAGGAGTTATTTCTTAAGAATGACTGTGGGCTTATCTATAGGTGATCTAAACAAATATTATTACAGTGAAACTCATAATTTAATTCAATTAAGACACGACCATGAGAATCCTTATAAAACTCTGCTAAGGATTAGACTTTGACAAGCAGCTGCAGTTCACTATTACAGACCTTAAATCCAAATCATAATTACAGCATATATTGATTTAAAAATATATTTTTCTATTGTCTGAATTACAGGTTTACTCCCTGATGTGGACGGGTGGTTAAACTTAAAATTTGTGGTCTGTGTATGCTTTTCATATGTGTGAAAGTTGAAACAGCTCTGAACAGTAGACAAGTTTTTGTGTGATTTGAAAGAAATAGAGCTACTTCTACTAGAACTGCTATCGTCACAATTATTGTGTTTTTTTCCTTGCCATTCCAGAATAAACAACTACAATGTAGGTTTTACCTTTTGGTTTATTTGGAAAACAAAAACACAAGTTGGATTCATGTATGATGGGCATTCTACATGTGCTGGATAATTCATATCATTTGTGTACTCATTGTGGTGATAATTTCTTCACATCTCTTGTTTGTGGCAGATATTGTGCAGATAATCCTGGTCTTTTTAAAAACGCAGATACAGCATATGTTCTTGCATATGCTGTTATCATGTTGAATACTGATGCACATAACCCAATAGTGTGGCCTAAAATGTCCAAGTCAGATTTTATACGCATGAATGCCATGAATGATGCTGAAGAATGTGCTCCTACAGAAATGCTGGAAGACATCTATGATTCCATTGTCAAAGAAGAGATTAAAATGAAAGATGATGAATCTGTTGTTGGAAAAAGCAGCAGGCAAAAGCCAGAAAGTGAAGAGGGACGTCTTGTCAGTATTCTGAATCTTGCTCTCCCCAAAAGGATGTCATCAGCCGATGCCAAAGCCGAGAGTGAAGAAATTGTTAAGAAAACACAGGCTATATTCAGAAATAAGGGTGTTAAAAAGGGGGTATTTTACACTTCTCAGCAGATTGAACTTGTAAGGCCCATGGTAGAAGCTGTTGGTTGGCCATTGCTTGCTACATTCTCTGTAACTATGGAAGAAGGCGACAATAAGCCTCGTGTTCTTCTATGCATGGAGGGTTTTAGAGCCGGCATTCATATTACATATGTGCTTGGAATGGATACCATGCGCTATGCATTTTTAACATCTCTTGTCAGGTAAATGATCCTTATAACATGCTCTCCTGCCATATTAAATATTGATACATTTCTTTATTTTGACTTATATCATGCTTAGTGCGTGGGCATGCAGTATGACAACTTTGATGCTTATGAAAATAGAACATATTCATTTAGTTCCTTCATTGATACTTCAGGTTTACTTTCTTACATGCCCCAAAGGATATGCGTAGCAAAAATGTGGAAGCCATGCGGACACTATTAGTTCTTTGTGACTCAGACACAGATGCCCTTCAAGACACATGGAATGCGGTTCTGGAATGTGTTTCTCGCCTTGAATTCATAGTATCAACTCCAGCAGTATCTTCCACTGTTATGCTTGGGTCAAATCAAATCTCCAGGGATGCTGTAGTTCAATCTCTGAAGGAGTTGGCTGGAAAGCCTGCTGAAAAAGTATTTGTTAATAGTGTCAAGCTACCTGGTGATTCAGTTGTGGAATTTTTCACTGCTCTTTGTGGTGTATCTGCTGAAGAACTAAAACAAACACCAGCTCGTGTTTTCAGCCTTCAAAAACTTGTTGAGATTAGTTATTACAATATGGCTCGTATACGAATGGTACGTATTTTATCAAATGAAATTGTATGTCTTTCTTTATAAGTTTGCTGTGGCATAGCATAAATTGGTTTTGGTAGGATCTTCTCTACTTAGTTTATCTTTCTAATTGTTTATCACATGCTTTTGTTTAGTCCTTGTTTTCTACATATTGGTTTAAATCTTTTGGCATAATAGCTCTTCATTGAGAGGTGAGAAGGGTAGCTAATCACCATTTGATTACATATTAATGGTATTGATGCAAATATCATGATATGGAAATTATATATGATGGTTTTTATTTTAATTTGGATCATCAATTTGTGATGATGATTGCATACTCTACTCCCTGTGTACATTCTGAGGCCTTATGGTTGTTGGAATGGATGTGAGTGGAATGGAAAAGAAATAAAAACAAAAATAGAATGATTAAAATTGGCTTTTTTTTGGGGGGGGGGGGGGTTTAATGTAATTCAAATGAAAATTCTTGGGGTTGGGAGTTACGATTCAAGAGGTCTACCATGAGTGTGTTGATTTCCACATGTGTGGTATTGAGCTTTCTCACAGGAAGGATGATGTCAAGATAAATGCGGAACCAACACATTATGATAAAATGGAGAGACGTCATTACCAAACGAGCCCTTCCTTATTATATATATGCACACATATACATGTTCATTTGAAAGCCTCTCAATTACTTTAGAGTGATATGAAATATGATCTTACTTAAACTTTATATCACCTTTAAGACAATGAGCTCTTATTCCTTCACATAAATTATGAGCCTATTGCATGCTTCTATGCAACTGTAGAGCCTTTTGATGCTTCTGTAAATGTGCTGAGGTAGAACTTCTTAGAAAGTTGAAAATTCTCATTGCTATGTCTTCCAGGTATGGGCTAGGATATGGCATGTTCTGGCAAATCACTTCATATCAGCTGGGAGTCATCATGATGAGAAAATTTCTATGTATGCCATAGATTCTCTAAGACAGCTCAGTATGAAGTATTTGGAGCGCGATGAGCTCGCCAACTTCACCTTCCAAAATGACATTCTAAAGCCATTTGTTGTCCTCATGCGTAATAGTCAAAGTGTATCCTTAAGGAGCCTGATTGTTGACTGCATTGTTCAGGTCTCTCTTGAATGGCTTCCCCGCATCTTTTCCTTTTCGTTTTGATTTTTTTCCAAAAGTGGCTTCCTCCTTAGTTGTGGCATATTTGCTAAACACAGTAAGTGCTGATTTTTATTTCAGATGATCAAATCTAAGGTTGGGAGCATAAAGTCTGGATGGCGTAGTGTCTTTATGATTTTCACAGCTGCTGCGGATGATGACTTGGAATCAATTGTTGAGAGTGCATTTGAGAATGTTGAGCAGGGTAGGAATGACTTCCTTTGATCTTGCCAATTGCCATCATAGTTGAGTGTCGAATTTTTGTGTATTTTGACTCTTGGTGTATTTGCAGTTATCTTGGAACACTTTGATCAAGTAGTTGGGGATTGTTTCATGGACTGCGTAAATTGTCTAATTAGGTTTGCCAACAACAAAGTTTCCCATCGTATAAGTTTGAAGGCCATTGCTCTCCTGCGTATTTGTGAGGATCGCCTTGCAGAGGTTTGTTTGTAATTGTTGGGAATTTGAAGTTTAATATCTTTGTCTTGTCTTGAGATTCTTTTATTATCTGACTGGGACTGAATGCCTGGGATCTGTTTTATCATTGCAATTATTATATTTGGACCCACGATGATGCATAGTCTTAGATTGCATCCTATATTATAGGTGACTTATGCTAATATCTTTGCTTTTCTGAGTGTATCAAATGGAAGCATTGCAGCATGAGATCCTCCTTTCTCCCTGTTCCATTGACTCTTTGATGTAAGATAATACGTATAATGTAGGAACAGTGGCAGAGGGAAGGAAAAGGAGGGAGATTGGAAGAAATAGAGGGGGAGGAGAAGGGAGGATAAGTAATGGCTAACAAGCCAAAATATTTTTGTTAGGCTTAGCATTGTTGGAGAAAACTTATTAGTTACCAATCACACACGGTTTTTGGCTTACAATTAGTGGACCTGTTTGGTATTTCTTCTACTTTATTGGGAGAATGACATTTGGGTCTTGTAAGGGAGTTACCAAAACTTTGGTTCCTTGAAACAAGGACCCTTGGCCTTTTGACATTGACGAGTATGATATATTAACAGATCTTTCTTTCTTTCTTTCTTTCTATGTTTTTTTAAGTAGGGACCAAAATGTTAATAATTCCTTTACCAAAAACCCAAGTGTCCTTCTTTCTCGCAATATTTTGTCTATCATGTTTTTGTTCTCATTTTTTTTTATTTTAAAATGTAAGTTGCTGATTGGTTGGGATTTAGAAAGAGGATGACTAACCTTTTATAGCTCCCTGTTTATTTTTTGCTTTTATCTTTATAATAAGATGAACTTGGTCAGTGTCTTTGTTATGAACTGATCAATATTCCCAAATCAATATCTACCTATTTTCCTTCTACAACAACCAATCAAAAGCAAGCTGCCTCAATCCTAAGACTAATGTCTATACTATATTGATATATATAGCTTTTGGGATGGCTTTCAATAACTTACAAATGAAAGATAATGTTAAATCCTAGTAAGAGATAATTAAGCCAAAAACCATTACTATTTAAATGAAACAAAAGGTATTGTCTTTTAGTTCCTTATCATAATCTTTACTAAAATACCATTTCCTATATTTGTCTTTAGTCCCTAATTCACATTTCACAAATAGTTGATATCTTTTCTATTCTCCATTATTCTTCTAGCATACACTCTGTTTGTACTTCGTGCTGCTCGCTCTCTGCTATATATATTTTGGTTGTAGTACGTTGATTAGACTCGATAATTCCATCACGGTATAACTTTTGGAAACAAAAAGTCTTAATTTTGATTGATCTGTTGTGTTTATGGTAACTGGTAAGACGAAACAGATTTTGGCATTGGTACCATGCTGTGCACTATCTGACATGTGGAATGCACTAGATTTTTAGTAATTTTGCTAGAAGCCTATGCACTGTGCTTCACAATGTGGAAAGTTTACCCACCTTTTACTAACGGTTTCTTGTTAAGTCATCGCACTTAGTGTTTGTTTGTTACAAAATCACGTGCAGTGTTTTAAAGTGCTTGTATGCTTTAGGGTCTTATTCCTGGAGGTGCTTTAAAGCCTATTAATGCAGAAGCAGATCCAACTTTTGATGTGACTGAGCATTATTGGTTCCCCATGTTGGCTGGTTTATCTGATCTAACATCAGATATGAGACCAGAAGTGAGAAACTGTGCGCTTGAAGTCCTTTTTGATTTACTAAATGAAAGAGGCAGCAAATTCTCTTCATCATTTTGGGAGAATATATTCCATCGTGTTCTATTTCCCATTTTTGATCATGTGAGACAAGCTGGAAAGGAGGGTGTTGTCTCTTCTGATGATGAATGGCTCCGCGAAACAATCATACATTCTCTTCAGCTGCTGTGCAACCTTTTCAACACTTTCTACAAGGTAAAGAACTAAGAATATTATTTTCCTTGTAACTTGACTGCCGATAAGCTGGGTAGTCTAGTTTCAGATATGTTAATTGGGTTGTTCATGAGTTGACAGCTGTCAGGACCAATTTGGTTCCTTTCTTTATTCAAATACCAATATTGAAAACTTCTTGAGACCAATTTGTTGTTTTGCTAGTCAGTGCTTTCTTCAGATTAATGAGACTGGGGATTGGTTGGAAAAAGAAAAATAACACTGCTGAAGTTCTTGACCTGAATTAAGATGTGCTACCATTCAGGAGCTTTTTTTAAGTTGAGGTCAAAAAAGAAAACTAGATGTACCGAATCATTTTCTGTGGAGTATGAATATGTATCATGAAAACTTTTGAACAAGAAATTTGTTAAATACAGTGTTGTGTTCTTGAATTAGAATAAGCTTGATCTCTTCTAATTTATTTTCCCAGCAAGTATCTCACTAGGAAGACAAATCAGAAGCCAAATAACAATCTCTCCTAATTTATTCTCTAGCAAGAATCTCACTAGAAAAGTAAATTAGAAGCCAATGGAAGGAGTCCAATAAATTAATCAATAATTTTACTGGATGAAAATACTAGTCTGATAGGACTAGTATATATAAAAAATTACAGACTCTTCAAGATATCTTCTAAAACAATTAGGAAAATATCTATCCCTAAACAGATTCTCTACTTAAAAGGAAAATATCCTAATTTAAATATTCAAATTATAATAAGAAAATATCCTAACAAACTATCCTAAATAAAATATCCTAAAATATCTTTATTTGACTAAATCAAATAATTTGAATAAATCAAATAATTTGAATAAGTCAAATAATGAAATTAAACTAATTTAAATAATTAAACTAAATAATAAAATAATTAATTCTGGTTGATGTGGAACGTATCAAAATTAATCTCTTGGAATAGTTGATTTACTTCTTAAGGTTTCATTGTTTGAGACCGTTTGAAAGTGCTTCTCTGAAATACTTACTATGTTTTGTAGATGCACCTTTGCTATTTGAAAAGACTTAATGCATTTACATCATTGATACCTCAACTCGAAGGATTAACTTCTTCAAATTAAATGAAGAATGAGTTCAATTTTTAAATTTTCTTGTCAATTATTTATGGCTGTATTTAAAAAGATTACCCATGAGGCAACTTTCTTGCAGGAAGTTTGTTTTATGCTGCCACCTCTGCTGGCTTTGCTGTTAGATTGTGCCAAAAAGTCAGATCAAACTGTGGTCTCAATATCTCTTGGTGCCTTGGTTCATCTAATTGAAGTTGGGGGGCATCAGTTCAGTGTAGCTGACTGGGAGACACTGCTGAAAAGCATAAGGTATCATTTTTATTGTTTTCTGAAGATCTTCTCTGATGAAGCCCTTACTAATATGGCCCGTCTATTTAACTTTGATCTCCAGTGATGCCGCATACACAACGCAACCACTTGAGCTGCTTAATACCTTTAGCATTGAAAATATGAGAAATTATGGAGGCGTAGATAGATCAGATGCCAATGCAGGTGACAGTCTTACTGTAAGGTCTAGTGAGAATGAGGCGGTGGGTGTCCGTCAGCTTAATGTCAATGATAATGGAAATCTATCCCCTCGAGCCTACTCAAGTGCAAATGTTGGTGGGGTTGAAGGTTCAGTATTGCAAACAAATTCAGACCGATCTGAAGGTCCGGTTTTTCAAAATATTTTGTAAATTTCAGATTTATGCATTTTTACTTTTAGGGGGGTTATCAAAATGATGATAGTTATGGAATTATTTATTACTGTAGGCCTTCCTTCACCATCTGGAAGATCTCCCAGACCTGCAGATGCTGGAGACCTCAAGCGGAGTCAAACATTAGGTCAACGTATTATGGGAAATATGATGGACAATCTCTTTCTCAGAAATCTTACTTCCAAATCTCAAAGCCAACCTTCAGATGCTTCTCAACCTCCTTCTCCAGCTATGGTATTATGCTGGACCTGATTATCTTTTGCTGAGTTGTGTCGTCGTTTGTTTTAGAATTGTCATATAAATGTTTTTTTTTATTTTGATTTGTTTCATTGCCATTTTAGGTTACTGATGCGAAAGAACCTGATGCCAAGGATGAAGAGAGTCCTTTGCTGGTTACTGTCAGGGGCAAGTGCATTACTCAATTACTGCTTCTTGGTGCAATTGATGGCATTCAGGTTTGTCTACAATTGTTCTTATTCTAGGTGTAAATCTCATATATTAGGCTCTCTTCAGTTGCTACATGACTTATTTATTTAATTAAAAATGATGGTTAACCTTCATTTTGAAGGTTTCAGTATTTTAAGTTGGTGCTAATTTCTCTAGGTCTTCGTTCCTATTATTTGTTAACTTAGTGAGCCTTTAGGGTGACCTTAAACTTCAAAGTGCATATGTGTGGAAGGAGTGTGAACGTAGTTCAAGGCCTATCATAGATTTTGTAATTGGGTGGTGAGCATTGGAAACTTTATAATCATTTACTGGAGCAGAAGTTTTGGAATTGGGGTTGGGAGTTAGATGAAGTTCTTGTCATTAACCATGTTTCAGAGTTCAGGGTCAGTGTAGGGGAGAGAGGTGCTTTTGGCACATCCCAAGTGAACATTTTTATTTGTTTGCAGAAAAAATACTGGAGCAAGTTAAAAGCACAGCAGAAAATTGCTGTGATGGACATTCTGGTGTCTCTGTTGGAGTTTGCTGCTTCATATAACTCATCGGCTAACCTTAGAACCCGGATGCACCAGATTCCTGAGGATAGGTAGTCTTTTAATCCATATCTGGCTTTCTTTGCTGATTGTGTGAAGTTTCTCTATCATTGGAATGGAGCTCTAAATCACCTCAAAATGATTCTTGGGCAGGCCACCTGTCAATCTTCTTCGCCAGGAATTAGCTGGTACTAGCATATATTTGGAAATCTTACAGAAATCAACTTATGGATTTGATACAAAGAAAGAGCAAGATTTACAATCTGACAGCTTTCAAGATGCTGATAGTAAAGTTGATGGTGGCTCTAGCGTTGCTCAAATTTCTGAGGATGAAGAGAAATTTGAAAGAATAGCTGAGGAGAAAATGGTTTCTTTCTGTGAATTGGTACTCAGGGAGGCATCTGATCTCCAATCTAGTGCTGGAGAAGCCCCTAACATGGATATTCATCGTGTCTTGGAGCTGCGCGCTCCTATCATAGTTAAGGTACAAAATTTACCCTCCACAATTATATATATATATGAAAATTAAAATACATTTTATTCATTTCTGTTGTTGGGGATGATGTTCTTGATAATAGCATCTTGTATTACAGTCAGCATGTGTATAGCATTAATACATTTTCACATGGTGCTTTTGTAAAGCTCTAGCCATCTTAGCCACTTTCTATGTACTTTGCATGCATTTCCTTGAAAACTTTTTTTGTATGCTTAAGGAGCTTGTAGACTACTGTTATTCCATTGCTTGTGCTGGAGAAAATTGAACTGTGTTTCTGATACAGAATCATAATTCTGTATTGAAAGATTAGGAAAGAAAGGGATAGAATTGTAGAAGAAGAGAAGAACAGAGAAGTTTAGAGGGTTTCAAGAAGTAGAAAGATGCAGAGAGGGTAGGAAGAAGAAGAATACACGGGAGAGACAACCAAGGAATCAAAACTGAACTAATTCTCATTCATTGCAAATCTGGTTGTACAGTAATTGTGATCAGAAATATATACATCCTCCTAATTTGATTACTTAGTGTATTCGGACCTTACTAACCATAGGCCCATTAAGCTACTTAGCCCACTTATTTTATTAATAACCCAATCCCCATCTAATCCTAATTAGTCAATTAATCCCGTTAATTAAGTAATCGGTACTAAGCCCAACTCTACTTAACTAACCAAATTAACTAACTCTATCCCTAATTATATTATCATATCAGTTTCAGTTTTTCATCTTTAGTAGTTTGCAAATTACTTTCACATACAGTCATGAGATATTGTTTATACAAGTCCTCATTATTGTTTTCTCTCTCAGGTGCTTAAAAACATGTGCTATATGAATAATAAGATTTTCAGAAGACACCTCAGAGATTTCTATCCATTGCTAACAAAGCTTGTATGCTGCGACCAGGTAATTTCTTACTTTTACATTGAAAGGCGCATTTACTTGGTAAATTATTGGGTGATTCAAACCTGGCATTTAATGGAAACATCAATAAGAAGAAATCTATAAGGGCATTATGGAGCCGTTGCAGAACGACTAAATTTGGAATACTAAATAAAATCACCTTTTTTTGCCCATTTCTCTTCCCAGATTTTGATGCATACAAGTGTAGCAAGTTGAGGCAAATGCCTCCTAATATGTTGACATTTATTTGGTTCTATCAGATGGACATTCGGGGAGCCCTCGGTGATCTGTTTCAAGCACAATTGAAAGCACTCCTACCATAGTTACTTTTAAATGTCACTGATTTTCAGAAGATTCGGTTTCAGCACTTTGATCTCCAACTTTCTTCAACCCGGAATGGGAAATATCATCCTATTTTCTTTGACCTGGAAACGGGAAATATTGTATTTTTTTTTTTTTGTTTTTGCATTTAATCATCTACAGGTAATTTTGTGTTGGCCTAGCCCTAGGAGTTCTATAGAAGACTGGCAATACAAATGTAATAATCGGTTTCTTCATCCATCTCCCAATAGCAATTCGCCCAAGTCCAGTTGTTTTTGTGCAGAATTTGGACTATAGCATAAGTTTTGATTGAGAACATCTGGAATTATTTTTTTGGTTGTTGTATTATAATAGTTATGTGTACTGTTAAACCTTTGTATTCATTAGTTCAAAAAAAAAAAAAACCTTTGTATTCATGAGATGCCAAATATTTAGATTTCTTAAATCATTCAAGAAAACAGAGGGAACACTTTCCTGTTGCCCCAATCATTGCAAATTAGTAGTTTTCTGCATATTTTCAACATTTGAGTGTCCTGAGACACAACAATAACTGGTAGGAGAAAGCAAGCGATTGCGCCATGTGATTTATACAGTATCACTGTGCCGATTATGTCCAAGGGCCTGTTTGGGGTAGTTTAGAATAGTTTCTGAAAAAAAAGCTGATTTTGAAAAAGCTGAAAAAATAGTTTTTGATGAATGAGAGTGTTTGGATGGTTGTTGTGGGAATAACTTTTTTTATGTGTAAATTACTAAAAAGGACATAAGTTTAATGTGTTGGGAAAGAGAGATAATAAGAGCATTATAGGTATTTCAATATAACATGTGTGATGATGGTATTTTCTGTCTCGTATTTCGCGTAAAAGCTGAAAAAAGTAGTTGCCTGTTTGGATTAGCTTTTAGAGAATAGCTTCTGGGGAAAAAGTTGAAAAAAGCTGATGTTTAGAAAAAATAGCTTTTGTAAAAATGAGTGTTTGGATGGTTGTTGTGAGAATAGCTTTTTCTGTGTAAATTACTAAAAAGGACATAAGTTTAATGTGTTGGGAAAGAGAGAGAATAAGGGCATTTTAGGTATTTCAATATGACATGTGTAATGATGGCTTTTTTTTTACCCCGTACTTTGTGCAAAAGGGGAAAATTGTAGTTTATTCAAAACCTAGGTTTCCAATCCAAAATAGCTTTTCACATTTTTTCAAGTGTTTGGGTAACCTTTTTTAAAACCTAGGTTTTGAGTCCAAACCTAGGTTTATTAAAAAAAAGGTGTTTGGCTGCCATTTTTTAAAACCTAGGTTTGGGTGAAAAAATTGCTTTTTTCCCTCACCCAAACAGGCACCAAGTCTGATTTGAGTAATTGATTGATAATTCGAAATTTTCATTCGGGGTTATGTTATTGATTTTATATTATCTACAGATACTTTTTTTCCAACATTATGTATAGGGGTTTTGGATCAACCCAAAAAATGAAAATAATAATAATAATAATAATAATAATAATAATACAACAACAACAACAATAAAGCCTTATCCCACTAAGTGGGGTAGGCTACATGGATCGCACGACGCCATTGTGTTCGATCGGTAACTAAATCTTTAGATATATTATTTATTAAAAGATCTCACTCTACAACTTCATTGAGTGTAAGCATCGGTCTTCCTCTTCCTCTCTTAATCGGACTCCAGACTGTTTGATCTACCCTCCTCATTGGCGCATCTAATGGCCTTCTTTGTACATGTCCAAACCACCTCAAACGATTTTCTATCATTTTCTCACTGATAGGTGTCACTCTAACTCGTTCGCGTATATGATCATACCGAATCTTATCCTTTCTTGTGTGACCACACATCCATCTCAACATCCTCATTTCAGCTACCCCCATTTTATGTTCATGTTGACCCTTCAAAGCCCAACATTCACTACCATATAATACTGCTGGTCTTATAGCAGTGCGATAAAACTTTTCTTTTACCTTATGGGGTACTTTTCTATAGCAGAGAACTCCACTAGCTTTCATCCACTTACACCATCCAGCTTGAATTCTATGATTGACATCGTCATCAATCTCACCATCTTGTCTTATAATTGATCCTAAATACCTAAACTTTGTCACTTGAGGGATTGTTTGCTCTCCCAATTTAACCTCCAAATCACCTCTAAGTTGTCTATTTGCAAAATTGCAATGCATATATTCTATCTTACTCCTACTTAAACGGAAACCCTTAGACTCCAGCATGTTTCTCCATATCTCTAATTTATCATTAATCTCCTCTTTTGATTCGGCTAGAAGGACTATATCATCAGCAAAAAGCATGCACTTAAGGACCTCTTCTTCTATAGGCTCAGTTAGAGCATCTACCACTAAGTTAAACAAATATGGGCTCAAAGCTGATCCCTGATGTAGGCCAATTCTTATAGGGAAGTCCTTTGTCTTACCTCCCGGCGTTCTAACCTTAGTTAACACCCCATCATACATATCCTGAATAACTTTAATATAAGCAACACATACTCCTTTCTTTTCCAAGGCTTTCCAAAGTAAATTTCTCGGCACGCGATCATACGCATTTTTTAAGTCAATAAAAACCATATGTAAGTCTCTTTTTTTACTACGATACTTTTCCATTATCTCCCTTAAACGAACAGAATGCGACAAATTTAAGTAAACATTAAAGCACTGTATGAATATTCAAGTTCTTTATTTGTAAAATGAAAATAATTAATTTTGATGTAATAATTTGCTAATTGAGGCTCAAAAGAAAATGTTCTTATGGAAATAAACTAAATTTGTTTGCATATACAATTTCCTTTATTTTGTAATTAATACAAGTTCAAATCTGGAGAAAACGTTGTCTGAGTGTCGACAACTATGGGTATTTCATTTTTAGTTATGGAGCTATGGGCATTTCTAAACTAGCAAGCAGTAAAAAAAAGGGGTAAATGTATATATTTAATATGCTACTATATTGCAAATCACATCAAATGTAAGCTACAATTCTTTTGTGTGTTTATGGTTATTATGAATTCTTTTCATAGCATATATTGTAACACTGTTAATACAGATTGGGAAATTTGTTAATATATATGCTACGAAAAACAATTCATGATGACTAATTTCATATCATGAATTTTTACCGTTACTATATATAGTACGAAAAAAATTCATGATGAACGTAAACAAAAAGAATTGTAGTTTATGTTTGGTGCGATTTGCAATATTATCGGATACTAAATTTATACTTTTATCCAAAAAAAAAAGTTCATCTTAACATAAGAGCTTTTTGAAAAATTTGTTTCTGTGACAAATATAAGATATCAATATTCTTTTCGTGTTTTTCAAACTTACCGTGTAGCTACAATTTTATATGATAAATAAACTTGGTTAATTATATCCCAATCTAATTAATTATAAGGATATTTTAGAAAAAATGAGCCCACAATTTTTCAAAAATAATTAATTTACCCAAATTTTTAATTTTATTAAATTAGTTGATTAATACGTACATTTAGGATTGGAGAAATTAGTCTTACACTAAAAAAAAAAAATAGTTTCTAAAAATGAAGAAGATTATAGGAACAAAAGATGAAGATAAATTGTAAACAATAATGAAAAAAACACACTACATATCATATTTCTTTTTATAAAAAAACATAGAAAAGTATATTGAACTTATATCCTTTACCTGAATGCATCAGATAAGAAGAATAATCCAAAGTGGCTTTCATTTTCAGCAACACATGGAAGGATTAAAAATATGCATTGCTTCCTCATAAGGTTTCGGGTCAAACCCAAAGTTATCTTTTAGCTTCCGATTCTTCCTTTCTTTCCTAGACTGTTCTTCTTGTCCTCCCACGTACGCATATTTCCGACCATAAACACAAAGTTACCTGAGTTCTTGTCTTCATGCTGTATTCCCCAAGAATCCAGTTCTTTGTCTAACTTTCATGCAATGCTTTTCGTAACTTTCTTTTGAATCAAAGGACACAAATTATTTCCCCCCATTAAATACCCACCTTATCAGCTTCACACCCCTGCTTGTATTAGTCACAGGCTAAAACAGAGCAGAAACAGAGACAAAAATGGGATCTTTCAACTATAACATGTTCCTTGTGTTTTGGCTTTGCATTGTAAGCCAAAGTTTTTTGGCGAAGGGAGTTTTTGGGCTTGCTTGTAACTGGGGGACTCGTTCTACGCATCCCCTTCCACCTAAAATAGTGGTGCAGCTTCTAAAGGACAATGGTTTTAACAAAGTGAAGCTTTTTGAGGCAGATCCTATGGCACTTAGGGCTCTGGGTCGTTCAAGCATTGAGGTTATGGTTGGTATACCCAATGACCTCTTAGCTTCGATAGCAAGCAATGTCAATAATGCTGTGGCTTGGGTCTCCCAAAATGTATCTACTTTCATCTCCAAAAATGGGGTCAATATAAGGTGATCTTTATGTTACATAACTCCCTTTTTCACTCTGCTTGCTCTCTGTTTTTAGGTTGCAAATCAATAATTCTTGCTTCTCACTACCTTTGTGCTTCAACATGCATGCATGGATGCATGCAAATGTATATATATAGTTTGGATGACTAACTAAATAAGAGAAGAGTTAGGTTGGCTTGGTTGTGTTTCAGCATGCATGCAGATAATACACACACACACACACACAGAGTTTGGATGACTATGTCAATAAGAGTTAAGCAGGGTTGGCAAAAAAAAAATTGGGGTTGTTTTGAATTGAACTGGCATAGCCCATGATGGGTTTGGACTATGGAGATAATAAGCTTGAGACAAGGATATAACACAGTATGTGATCAGTCTTTGCCAGTCCTTAATGCATAAGTTGGGTTAAATTAAAATGCTTTCAAGTAAAAGGAGCATCTAATATCATGGCCTAGCCAACTTTACGTTTGGGTTGGACTATCTTCATGGTACTTATGATTATGCCTTCAATTACATGTGATACTAATCTCATTTGCATGTCCAAAAAATAAACCAAATTTCCTCACCTCTTCTTGATAGATGGCCCTCTTTTCTCCTCTAACAGTGTCTGGAGGCACAACATAGTTCATATGAGAAACCCTCATGCTCTTTTTAATCTGTTATGTGTTTTTAGCTTTGTTGCAAAGAATGAATCCTTTATCCTATATCCTCATTCTGCTCTTCTATATATATTTGATCAAAGTTCCAAATAGACTGCATCCCTAACAAAAGTGTCTGTGTCTGAATATTCCCAGGTATGTTGCAGTGGGAAATGAACCTTTTCTAAAATCCTATAATGGTATGTTTGTGAAATCCACATTTCCAGCCCTCCAGAACATCCAAGCAGCCCTAATAAAAGCTGGTTTAGGGAGGCAAGTTAAAGCAACTGTCCCCCTAAATGCTGACGTATATCAGAGTGATAGTGGCGCCCCTTCAGGAGGAGACTTCAGGCCTGACATCCATGACCAAATGATGGCCATTATCAAGTTTCTGAACCAAAATGGTGCTCCTATCACCATCAACATCTATCCTTTCCTAAGCCTTGATGCTGACCCAAACTTCCCAAAAGAATTTGCCTTTTTCAATGGTTCTGCACAACCAGTAGTTGATGGTTCCAAAACTTACACAAATGTCCTAGATGCCAACTTTGATACCCTTGTTTCTGCTCTTGAAAAGAATGGTTTTGGCTCAATGCCCATCATAATTGGGGAAGTGGGGTGGCCCACAGATGGAAGCTCCAATGCCAATGTACAGAATGCCCAGAGATTTAACCAAGGGTTATTTGATCGTATCATTCAAGGACAAGGTAGCCCAAAGAGATCTACCCCACCAGATATCTACGTGTTTGGACTTTTGGATGAAGATGCCAAGAGTATTGATCCTGGGAACTTTGAGAGGCATTGGGGGATTTTCAACTACGATGGGTCTCTGAAATACCCTTTGAAATTGGGTAGTGGGAAATCACTAGTTGCTGCAAAAGGGGTAAAGTATTTGCCTAAGCAATGGTGTGTAATGTCACCACAAGCAAGTACTTCTGACCCAAATTTTGCTCAGAGTATGAACAATGCATGCACATATGCTGATTGCACCAGCATTTCTCCTGGATCTTCTTGTGGGAATTTGGACCCTAAGACGAATGCTTCTTATGCATTTAACATGTACTACCAAACCATGGATCAGCGCAAGGATGCATGTCAGTTTAACAATCTTTCAATGATCACTAAGATAGATCCTTCACCCCCTCAAGGTTCCTGCAAATTTGAGATCATGATTGATTTGGGGAAGCATGATACTAACTCAACATCTCTGGCTGCCCCAATGATGAAGATGAACTCAATGGTCATGCTGGTATCAAGCTTCATGGTCGTCATTCTACTGTCTCTGTGGATTTAAATTCATTCATTCATTATTGCTTTTTAGTCTTGTGCAGAGTTTGATATCTTCATCACGGTTTTCTTTTGTATAGTTCCATTTTCATCGAGATTTTCAATCTGTGTGTAATTGGTTGATTATTGAAATGACCTTATTCTTTAATAAGAGTCAATGTCAAACGGCATGGATATGATCTGAATGGATGGGTTTTAGATTTGCTTTACTATGAGATACAATAAATTTATCCTGGGAGAATTTCAGAGCAAGTTAGACAATTAATTAAAAAGTAGGACCAAAAGATTATGAAATAAAATATCACTTTAGGTTCAGGGTCCTTAAGTGAAATTAAATTAATGTGAAAAAAGACAAAAAAGGGCCCACCCCACATGACATATCTGACACACACACTCTCTCTCTCTTACTCACACAGACCCTACTCATTTTCACACGAACAAGGAAAAGCCCATATGAACAAGAAAAAGCTCATATGAATAAGGAAAATCTCATATGCACAAGCCTTAATAAAAAACATAATATTCCTCACACCTTCTCTCTCCTCTAACACCCTCTCTCTCTGACACGCTTTTCTCTCTCTCTCTCACACACACATCCCACTCATTTTCACACGAACAAGGAAAGGCTCATATGAACAAGGAAAAGCTCATATGCACAAGGAAAATCTCATATGCACATGCCTCGATAAAAAAACAAAATATTTCTCTCACCCTCTCTCTCCTCTGACACACCCTCTCTCTCTGACACGCTTTTCTCTCTCTCTCTCTCTCTCACACACACACACCCCACTCATTTTCACACGAACAAGGAAAAGCTCATATGAACAAGGAAAAACTCATATGCACAAGGAAAATCTTATATACACAAGCCTCAATAAAAAAAACAAAATATTCCTCTCACCCTCTCTCTTCTCTGAAACCCCCTCTCTCTAACACACTTTTCTCTCTCTCTCTTACACATACCCCACTCATTTTCATACGAACAAGGAAAAGCCCATATGAACAAGGAAAAGCTCATATGCACAAGGAAAATCTCATATGCACAAGCCTCAATAAAAAACAAAATATTCCTCACACCTTCTCTCTCCTCTAACACCCTCTCTCTCTGACACGCCTTTCTCTCTCTCTCTCTCTCACACATCCCACTCATTTTCACACGAACAAGGAAATGCTCATATGAACAAGGAAAAACCCATATGTACAAGGAAAATCTCATATGCACATGCCTCAATAAAAAAACAAAATATTCCTCTCACCTTCTCTCTCCTCTGACACCCCCTCTCTCTGACACGCTTTTCTCTCTCTCTCTCACACACACATTCCACTCATTTTCACACGAACAAGGAAAAACTCATATGAACAAGGAAAAACTCATATGCAGAAGGAAAATCTTATATGCACAAGTCTCAATAAAAAAAAACAAAATATTCCTCTCACCCTCTCTCTTCTCTAACACCCTCTCTCTCTAACACACTTCTCTCTCTCTCTCACTCTCACACACACACACACACATACCCCACTCATTTTCATACGAACAAGGAAAAACTCATATGCACAAGCCTCAATAAAAAACAAAATATTCCTCTCGCCCTCTCTCTCCTCTGACACTTTATCTTTCTGATACGTGGGGTCAATATTGTCTTTCTCCTCTCAATTTAATTTCAGTTTGCCCCCATAAGACTTAAGTCATATTTCAGAATCTTTTGGTTCAATTTTAAAATTAATTGGTTACCACGGTGCTATATTGAAATTTTCCCATTTATCTAATTCTTTCGAGGTTAAAGCTCAGTCATACCCATATACTTTTCTAAAAAATATATAAGTATTATTAACTTTTTTTCATGTAAAAATAACTAGGGTAAATGTGCAAAAATACCCATAAACATTTACTTAAAGTGCGTCCAGCACCATATACTTTTTGAAGGTGCAATATTTGTAACAGCCCAAACTCGACAACGATATTGTCCGCTCTGGGGTTCAGAAACACCAACCTCCCCCTCACGGTTTTGTTCCTCACGAGTTCAGAAACACTAACCTCCTCGTGAAAACGCGTCGTTGTGGGAAGGAGAAGCCCAGCACCTTATAAAGGAGTGAAACATCCCGAATCCAGCCGATGTGGGACTTCACAATCCACCCCCCTAGGGAGCCCAGCGTCCTCGCTGGCACACCGACCCGAGCCTGGCTCTGATACCATTTGAAACAGCCCAAACTCGACAACGATATTGTCCGCTCTGGGGTTCAGAAACACCAACCTCCCCCTCACGGTTTTGTTCCTCACGAGTTCAGAAACACCAACCTCCTCGTGAAAACGCGTCGTTGTGGGAAGGAGAAGCCCAGCACCTTATAAAGGAGTGGAACATCCCGAACCCAGCCGATGTGGGACTTCACAATATTACCCATGAACTTTCAAAAGTAGGGCAAAAGCCAAAAATACCATCACCTTTAAATGGGCTTAACAGAAGTTACTTGTGGTGTTAAATTACCAAAATACCCCTCAACCCAAAAAAATTACGCCCTCTCTCCCAATGCCTTGTTTCATCTCTTCTGCTACCTACAATAAATCAATTCTGAGTTGATTCCAAGCTGGATGTCTGGGTTGAGGGATTTTGAGAGGGTTGTGGAGCAAAAGGAAGAGCACTCACTAAAAACTTCTCCTAATTTCCTAATCAAAAGCAATCAGAAAAATTAGATATAAAATCAAATCTTAACAAATATATGACAATAAATAAAAAAACTAGAAAAAAGAACAAATGAAGAACATAATGTAAGGCTTCTGAACACATTCAAAAATTAATTTTTTGCAACCTCCATTGATCAATAAACTCCTAGAAACATGATTTTATTCTTATTGTCAAGGTTCAAAAAACCGGACCGGGCATCGAACCGGATGAGGCACTGGTTCAAGGGTTAATAGTCGGATCGGGTCGGACCGGGTCAAACCGGATTATATTAAAATAATAAAATTTTATTGATATTAACATTAATAATCACTAATATCAAAATGTAAATGTAGATAGGTATGCATGATTCATCAAATATGAATATTTTAATGTTTCTATAAAGGAAAAAAGAGAAAATATTAGTTGATTACACATGAAAATAAATATTATTCTACAATCCACAGACTAAAATACAAATATTAAGAGTAACAATAATAAAATATTAAGTATATGCAAGTAAAATATGATTTAAAGTATTATAGTTTCATAATTTCTAAAATTGAGTGAAATGAAAGTTAGTAATTAGGTGAATTATAATAAAATAAATTTTTTTAAAAAAAGGGTCAAAACGGTTGAACCCCCGGGTTAACCGGTTCAACCGGGTCAGCCCGCCCCCTAACCGGTTTTTCAGCTCGCCCGGACCGAACCCATGGCCGGTCCGGGTTTTATTTCATTGCTTATTGTGATTGCTGGTAGAACACGAAATGAAGAGAAACCAGCTGAGTTCTTCCATTCCAAAGAAAGCTTCCAGATCTGGAAGCCCATATCTTGTCTGATGCTTTTGCAACAATGTGTACTTGCATCTACGCCCTTACTGGTTTGTAAAAAAAGATGAAGAAGTCTACGAAGAAGCTAATGAAGAAGTGAGGAAGGACGGCGACGGCCAGATTTGTGGTCAGTGCATATGTTTGAGATGTCGCCTTTTCGCAAGGTAGAACACACAGAGAGGAAGTCGATCTGGAAGTAGATGAAGGAAGACGAAGATTGAGATAAAGGCAGAGGAGCAGATCTTGAAGAAGTGAGCTTGAGTTCACCGTTAATGGAGGAATTTTTCATCGTCGTCGCCGAAATGTGAACATAAAATGGGAGATGAAGCATGAGAGAGAGAGCATGTCGGAATGGAAGGGCAATGATATAAACATAAAAATTGAAGTATTTTTATTTTTTAAGTATTGCGGGGCCCATGACAAAATGTAACTTCCGTCAATCCAATTCTAACGGGATGGTATATTTGGTCTGATTTTGAAAGTTGATAGGTACCTTATAAATGTATATGATGTTAGACACACTTTTGATAAATGCTCATAGGTATTTTTGCATCTTTACCCAAATAACTATGAACATTTTAAAATGAGTCAAAAATCTCAATTCCGTTCAAAGTATGCCAACTGCCGTTAATTTTTGTCCGAATGGGTCCCACGTTAAATTGTTACATTATAATATCATTTATTACATGTGAAATTTATATTCATATTCATTATTTAAAGTTTTTATCCCCCTACGTATTATTAAACTTCATCCACAAACAAGATAATATTACTATTCATCATGTGCTTTCAATAAGTCACAATTTTTTCAAAATAGGTTCCAATTATTTAAATTATTTTTGTAGGTTACAATTTCTTAACTAAATTTCGTTATTTTTATAAGTCACACTTAATATTTGTCTAATAATATGTTTTTTTTTTTCATTTTTACCTATATTAAATATATGTCCTACTTATACAAAAAAAAAATATATATATATATATATATGTCCTACTTCACTTCAGTTCAAAAAAATATATGTCCTACGGTCCTCTTTTTTACTCCCTCTTACTGATATGTATAAGAATATATTTAGAAAAGAATATGATTTGTATGCATTTATTACATTTAATCAATTTAAGCTCACTTTTAATGTATCGTTTGTAACTTATAAAATCTATAAATACTGTGAACATTGACCAATCAATATGATCTTTTTTTGATAATTTTCAATCAATATAATATTGTGTGTGTGTGTGTTTTTAAAAAAATAATGAAAATTATAACTAGGATCCAAATAAGGGATTAATCATGATCAGGTTCCAAAAAAATTCATCAAATTACATTAAAATTTTTAGAGATCTAGGTGGTATTAAATGACTTCTTATTGACAACTTAATGGGTAGTTAGTTGTCAATTACATTACAGCTCAATATTGACAACTCAAGGAGCTATTGAATTATCAATAGCAAGCTATTTAATATCACCCAAATCTCTAACAACTTCAATATAATTTGATAATTTTTTGGGACCTAATTATGATTAATTCTCTGTGACCTATAACATACTACTCTTTTTTTATTAATATTATTATTATACTCTCTCCGGTCATAAATATAAGATTACTTTGTCTTTTTTTTTGTGAAAGTTAAGGAACCAAATTAGACAATCAAATTATAATATATGTCACATATAATTAGATTATAAGTTAATTTATAAGTAGAATAAATTATTTTTGAGGAAAAAAGATAACAATAGACAATTTAAAGTGATCAATTTTACATCCTTAATTTTCTTCAAAAAAGTTAAAGTGATCTCCTAATTAGAATAGGAGGGAGTAACTCCTTTACCATATACTAAGGGTCTGTTTGGTTGGGGGTTTTGGAGGGGAGGTGTGAGGAGGGGAGGTGTAGATGATAGAAAACCTTGTTTGGTTGGAAAAAATGGAGGGAAGGGGAGGGAAGGAGAGGGTAAATTTTATGGCTTCTGCTCTCTCTCTCTCTCTATTCACCTCCAAAATTGGGGTTTTTTTGGAGGGGTGAGAAAATTTATGTCCATTTTTGACCAAATTACCCATGTGATATTTCTAATATTCCAAACCTACCCTTTTAATTCAAAACCCTATCCCCTGTCATCAGCCGCAGAGCCACTCCCTTCTTCCTCAGCCTCTCCCAATCCTCTCTTCTTCCTCAGCCTCGCCCTCTTCTTCCTCAGCTTTCTCTGTCAGGTATCGCCGCTCATCCACCCATTCTTGCGTTTGATTTCGTGTCGGTGCTTGTTTCTAGTGCTTGTTCATTGTGGATTCTTCGCTTGTGCTTGTTCATTGTTCATTGTGGTTCATTGTTCGCTGATTCACTTCGCTAGACTGATTCACCTTGTTGTTCTCTGCTTATTTTTCTTCTGAATTAATTTCTGGATCGATTTGATTTCTGTGCTTGTTCACTGTGGCTTCTTCGCTGGTGCTTGTTCTTCACTGGATCGATTTGATTTCTCTGCTTGTTCTTCGCTGGATCGATTTGATTGCTCCTGAATGTGATTTCTTCGCTGGTGCTTGTTCTTCGCTGCTCCTGAATTAATATTTGCTTCTCATTTTTTGGCTTATATTTGCATATTTGAAGGTGTTTTTGCCCTTGGAACATTAATTTTAATAGTTAAATGTATGGAGGAATTCTATCTTATGTTCTATTTGCGTTCATAAACGCAGAGCTTTTATGAAACAATTATTTACTGGAGATCAATGTAGGGTGCTTATGGTCTGTAAAATTTAACTTGTGATCTGTAAGTTCATAATGTGAATTGGTTAAGTGCAATGATCACTTCGCTAGTTAACTTGCAATGAAGGTAGGCTGCATTGATCCATATATGACATATAGAATGAATGCAACAAGAACATGAATACGTTCTAAAGATTCTTGTATTTTGTTAGGTTCTTAATTGTTCAGCTTTACTTGTAATGCTAATTATGTTGGTAATTGTGTTCTTGCATTATTCACTCTTGTATTTATTCACTCTTTTATTTTTATTATAGTAATTTTTCAATTAATAGGGAGAAATTTCCTTTCATTAATAAGAAAAGGGTAAACCATAAAATAATTAATTTTGTTAAAGAAATATTTATTTTATAATAAATAATCATCAAAGGTAAACCATGAAGTAAGAATATAAGAGCAAAGGGCATAATTGTCAACTTATAATTTGCTCCCCTCCCCTCCCTTTCTGAACCAAACAAGAAATCAAACCTCCCCTCCCCTCCGCTCCAACCAAACAAAGTTCATAACCCAACCTCCCCTCTCCTCCCCTAACTTTAAAAAACCTCCCCTCAGTTGAACCAAACAGGCCCTAAGAAACCGCTTACAACTGCAAACTTGCAAAGAATTTATTCTGTCTGGTTAAACAAAATCACAATTTCTAAGGTAAAAAAAAACAAAATCACAATTTCCAACGCAATATATAAAGATTTGAGAAACCCTATCTTTCCTGCCTCCAATGTTTCCCCCCAAAATTCTCGTTTCTATTCTTGGAATTTGTTTGCCCCAAAGCCACAAAGTCTCACTCTCACACTCACACCCGTGCCCTAAGCCAGCAGACCAGAGCCCCTTTCTCTCCTCTCCCGTCTTCGACACATCAAGCGAACACTCTCAACCATAGCCGCTTCCTCTCTCTCCTCACTAGTCGTCGCGTCGTTAAAGGTTTTCTTCTCTTCCTTGTGTTGGTTCTTGCCTTGGCAATAGATTACCAAATGCATCCTCTATTCTGTTTATTTGCTTTGATATTCAGTGAAAGCGTTGTGAATTGCTATCTGCTCATGTCTTTTTTAGTTCACATTTTCTGTTCCTAAATATAAGGCAAATTT
This sequence comes from Mimosa bimucronata, assembly GCA_037074515.1. Taxonomy (NCBI): domain Eukaryota; kingdom Viridiplantae; phylum Streptophyta; class Magnoliopsida; order Fabales; family Fabaceae; genus Mimosa; species Mimosa bimucronata. The sequence continues at coordinate 36,547,236 of CM073444.1, forward strand.
AACTTATTCGATTAGATCAAGGATGTTTGTTAACTTGTTTAAAATCACATGATATTAACAAATCACCTTAATTACTTACTTTTATTATTTCCCCCACTTACTTTTTTATTTAGAACTATCAATAGGGATAATTTGGGGAATAATTGAGAAAAATTAGAAAAATATCTTATATTTAAGAACAAACTAACCTCCCTTAATCGTCCTATATATATTTGGGAACGGAGGAAGTAATATGGCTACTAGCGTGCATAAATACTAAAATTATATTGCCCTTGACTGTTGGTTCTTACTTCCATTAAACTTCAATGAAGAGGAGGGTACTTTCCAAAAGGAAACATTCTTGATCATTTGTCAATGTATCTCAATGTTGTGGATTCATCAACACTGTCATATGGATGAAGTAGACATGCCTAGTTCAGCTTGACCATTGTTAATTTAATACTTAACAAATACTCAATTCAAATAGGTACTCTTAATGTGGCAGGCCGTCTTCAACATTTTTTCCTTTTGCCATGTTTAATAAGAAACAGAGTTGTTTTACTTCTCTAGGTAGGGTGGTATTATGAATAAAGGAGGGCATCGCAGCATTTTCCTTTATATACTCAACTATATACTGAATTGAAATAGGAGCTCATGTGTGCAAGCTTTATACTTCCAGTCTTGTGTGCTTTGAGTAATTTAGTATGTATGCTCTATGGCTAAGCTTTTCATCTTTATCTGCTGTTAAACCTACACTTTCTGTATTTTCTATTTGATTGTTAGAGTTAATTATGTCAATTTGGGAAATTAAGATTACGATCTAATTTTTGGTCGCTTTTAAAAGTATTTTGTGGTAATTAAGACTATATTGCCTTATGTGATTGAAAGTTGAATGAAGGGTGTATAATTAAGATTATCTTTATCTGCTGTTAAACCTACACTTAGGTTCGAACGGTTAAGATGTTTTATATACTTTGATATTCAGCTCAGTTATTTCATTAAAAGAGTTCCTTTGGTGAACATGCAAAGGGATAAGAGAGCATTTTCATATTTAGTTGCTTTTCTTGTTTTTGTTTCTTTCTCTATTGTGTATAAAGATATCGTTCCTCTTCATTTGATGACTTTCTTTATAAGGAAAATATCTGTATTAAAAATACAGCTATGAATTTTTTTTGTCATACAATTTCGTATCAAATATGATCTACATTTTAATCCCTGCCTTCTTGTTTGGTCTTGGTTAAGGGAAGGAAATGTCATATTTGATTTCATTTATCAAGTGAATCGTGTCATATGGTAATGTGGATCCGAAATGTTCTTCTGAATTGCTTCTTTACTTGTATTAAGTTAAAATTAGTCTTTCCCCCTGTGGTGACATAAAAAATACATTTTGTTCCCTATTGCGACATCTTAGTTTTTTATTAAGAGGCTGGCAAGATGATCATTTTTCTAAAAGATAATTACTTTTTTCCTTACTAGGTAGAAAATCTTGGAGGCATCCTTCTGAAAGATGCATGAAGCACTATTTCAAGTAGGCCAATTGGCTGAGACAAGATCTTTAGCAACAGGTTTTCGTGGCGCTTGGTTTCGTTGTAAGGTATTTGATGTCATTCTCTTAAGATCATCTTTTTGTGGTGCATGTTTTTTTTTTTTGGCGAGATATGTACACTCATGAAAAAAGCATGAATTACCATTGCATGGTTTTGTTACATGAGACTCTCTTTGGTAGGTTGTATTCTCATATAATTTAAATTGTTGTATTGTCCTGCCAAAGTGTGCTTATAATTTATGGGTCGAAAAGTTATGTTGGCTTACTACTGATAAGAACCCCGCTGTCATTAATAATTTATTTTAGGAAGAAGTTATTTATGTTAATGTTTTATTATGTGTCTTGTGTCTATTGTGACAAGTGTCCAGTGTTGGTTACAAATAGCGTTAGTTTATGTTTAGGGAAGTTATATTCAGTTATGGAGTCAGTCTATATATATATATATATCTTCTCATTGTATTATGCTTATGATGAATGAAAAATATTATACAGTATCTTGTCTCTCTCTAGAATTAGATTCTAGTTCTGGTCTTCCTCTCCCCTCTGTAGGATTTCAGATTCTGATTCTAGAGTCTCTCCTTCTCCCCTCCTCTTTTCTCTCTTCTTTCCCCTCTAGAATTACAGATTCTGGTTTTAGCCTTCCTCTCCTTTTCTACTCTATCTTTCTTCCATCTCTTCCCTTTTCTCCTATTTCTGATTGTATTATGTTTATGATATGGATGAATGAAAAATATTATGCAGTAACTTGTTTCTCTCTAGAACTAGATTATGGTTCTAGTCTTCGTCTTCCCCTCTCTAGAATTTCATATTCTGATTCTAGAGTTGCCTTTCTTCTCCCTTTCCCTCTTCTCTTCTCTCTTCTTTCCCCTCTAGAATTATAGATTCTGATTCTAGCCTTCCTCTCCTTTTCTACTATATCTCTCTTCCATCTCTTCCCATATCCCCTATTTCTCATTGTATTATGTTTATGATATGGATTAATGAAAAATATTATGCAGTAACTTGTCTCTCTCTAGAACTAGATTCTGGTTCTGAAAAATATCATGTAGTAACTTGTCTCTCTCTAGAACTAGACTCTGGTTCTAGTCTTCCTCTCCTCCTATCTAGAATTTCAGATTCTAATTCTAGAGTCTCTCTTTTCTTCTCCCTTTCCCTCTTCTCTTCTCTCTTATTTCCCCTCTAGAATTACAGATTCTGGTTTTAGAGTTCCTCTCTTTTCCACTCTATCTCTCTTCTATCTCTTCCCCTTTCCCCTATCTCTATTTATGTTTTCCAGGTTTTATCAACTACCAATATTATATAGCACAAATTAGAACGTTCCTCTTTTTTAATATCATTCCAAACATAGGGATGCACAAACTAATGAAACACAAATTAGAATGTTTTTCATTTTTTAACATCATTGTAATTATATTCACAGTGATGAAGATTGTATTCCATTCCGTTCAAGTTGTGGCCGTGAGAGGAATGGTTCCAAGAGTGGGAGTGATTGATCTGATGGACCTTCTCATGATTTGGTTGTTTTCATATGCCTTTTGGAATGATTCGGAAAAAGAATGCCCTTTGGTTTTCTTTGATAGTGTTCGAATGGCTTCATCCTAGCCTTTGAAATGAAATGTTTGATTTCATTTAAATAATGTCTGAATTTTTTTTTATTATATTTGATTATTTTTGTTTTAAGAGATCAGAATTTGATCCTATTTGTATTTGAGACCATATTTGACTAGATCTGTTTGCTACAGTATAACCCTAGACTCTCCTATATGTGTGGTGCCATCATATTTAAGGATCAGTCATGATTATGCTCAGTAGGTTCCAGATAGTTATTGAATACATATGTAGATGTGGATTGATAATAATGTTACCAAATCACTAATATATCCCTCAAATAATCTTGAAAGACAAAAAAAGTAATACTCCCCTCATCCCAAAATATAAAGTCCTTTTAACCGAATTGCGGTTTCCTAAAAAATAAATTAAAGTTAGTTAAAAACAATAAATGCGTATGAAATATACCATTTTTTCCACAAGTGCCCTTGTTTGAATGTGTAAGAGAGGGAGTAAAAAGAAGATGAAAGAGAATGTGTGGAAGAAATTAATGCATAAGTAACATGGGAAAAAACACATTTATTATTCAAATAAAGTAAAAAAGAACATTATATTTTGGGACAATGTCATTGAAAAAAAGGACATTATGGGACGGAGGGAGTATAATAATAATGAAAATAATATATCGAAATAGGTGTACATTAGAATATAACAAATAAAAACTAAGTTAAAATCCCTAATGGGTTCTTTATTGGCGACATACCCACTTTCCACACCCTTTAGCTGGCGAATAGAACCTAATCATTCCTAACTTGCTCATGAAATCTTCAAACTTGTCTTGGGTTAGTGACTTGGCCATGAGATATACAATTTGCTTCTAGGATGAGATATGTTTGCTTAAGATAGTATCTTGCTTTTCCTATTCTTGACATTTTATATACTTATGTTGGTTTGAAGTTTCATTTATATAATGTGGTTAAATCAACTTTTGTTTTGCTTCCAGATCAAAAAGATTCGTGAGAAGAATGGTAAATTGTTCTACCGCATGGAATATGTTGACTATCCTGACCAAAGTATGTTTAAGCTCTTAAATTGTGAAGTATTAATTTATTTAGTTTGAGATTTATATGGGCTGTTCTTGATGACATCTTACCTAATTTATATTAAATGTGGGTTTACTACCATGAATGATTGGTTCCAGTATACGAATCAATGATGGAACCTCATTTGTAGTAAATATAAATAAAAGTCTGCACCTAATTCTAAGATGGGAAATTGAACAATAATGGTTGTTCTTTGTGATGTTAGATTGATTTCATAAATACATAGTTGAAACCATAGTAATATTACTGTGTAATCTGGCCAGATTGGTTGAAAAAATACTAAGAAATTTAATAGAAAGAATTGATGGTCTAATTTGATATTGTTTGAGAAATAAAGTTCAACATATATTGAGATAAAATTTGATGCAATTTGTCATTAATGGTTGGCCCAATGGGATGAAATTTTCATTCATGCTCATCCAAAGTTGGTAAGTAGATATTTATCATTCATGTGTGGCCCTAAAGTTCATATTTGATCTTGAATAAGATTTTATGTAAATTCTGATTGTCTTTATTATTCCTAGCTTCCACAAAAGCCAGTGAGTGGATTATCATTCCTTGCTTGCCACAAAAATAGTGAGTAGATTAGTTGCTTGTGGTGCATATTGGTCATTTGCCCTGAGAACTGCATTTATCCTTTCTTGTTTAGGCTTTTTTCTTGGTGAACTCACCATCTTCTTCCTTGTTTGTAATTTTTTATGCTTTAGAATCTTTTCCACTTGGTGTGCTATCTATTATAGGCCTAAAAAAGAATTTAAGCTTATGCTATTGTATAAAAAAGAATTTAAGCCTATGATATTGTAAGTTTTTGTCGCGCACATTTTTTGTGGCCTAAAATATTCCCTATAAATAATATTTAGCCTTTTCAAGTTTTTCTTTAATACTTGTGCCCTTTGCAATATGTTGAGACTAATTTCTGCGACCTAAAACAATAAATGATAAATGAAAGATACTTTTGTTGGTCAGAGGTCTGCTTGTCTATTTAGGAGAAAGAATCGAGAATTAGAGTGGCTATAGGATTGTTATAGTCAAGGCTTATGAGTTGGGGACTGTGAGGTACTTTTTGGGGTCTATAAATTGTCTCCTTAATTCAGTAGGGAGGGGAGGATGATTTGAAATTGCTCCTAGCCCTTTTGAGGATTAGAGAGTGTCAACCTTTCGAATGTTTGACAACCTTGTGTATTTAAGAGTCTGATGTCTAAAATGTCATTGTGTTGGTGTAGGTGATTTGTTTTTCCTTTGTCTTGTACTGTTTATTAATTTTGTTCGTGCGTTTGAGTGTAGAATAGTGATACTGTAAAATCATTAATAGTGTTATCTACTTCTACGTTCAGTCTTGTTCGTAGACTTGTTTAGAAGAGGGTCATAACACAATGCTTTATGGCCTCAGAAGTAAGCCATGTTCCAATTGAATCTTTTGGACAAGATTTATAAAATCATGGCGGGATTGATGATTTCATTCAACTTAGTATTGGGCACAAGGTGAATCACCACATTTACATAATGTTGGTTAAGTCCTTGTTGATGTTTTTCTTGAGAAGGGTAAGGATGTTTACCTTATTAGAATTGCTATTCTACCATATTCAAATGATCCAAGATACAAGATATGCGGTGTAGAAAACATGATAATATCCTAATTAGGACTATTGAATCGAACATTTGGCAGAATCGAATGTCTTTTGACATTGCTCATGGAATATATACTGGTGCTTAATTTTTATCCGATTTCATTATGTTGCCTTTATGTTTCGATAGTGTATTATATGTGATTGTGATAGGGACTTTGTATGGGTAAAGTCCCACATCTGGTAGTATAGGCTGCTTGATGGGGGTATTCAAGCTCTTGTCTCTCCCCCCCTAACAGCTAACTTTTGGGGATGGGTTCTCCAAGAGTTTGGGTATCTATCAATGGTATCAGAGCTGGTGGTCGATGCATTGGAAAGGGTTACCTGTGGAGGGGCTGACCGGTAAGGGCTGAGTGAAGCGCCATAGAGTGGAGCCGCTGGGACGTCGGCTTTCCAAGGAGAGTGTATTGATAGGGACTTTGTATGGGCAAAGTCCCACATCGGGTAGTATGGGTTACTTGATGGGGTATTTAAGCTCTTGGCTCTCCCTCCCTAATAGCTAACTTTTGGGGATGGGCTCTCTAAGAGTTTGGGTACCTATCAGATTTTTTATTTTTTCAACCAAGTTATTTGGAAAGGTTCTTACCATCTATTTTTGCATGGCTTAATCATTTGGAGTTTATAACGATAGCTTTGAATCTTTGATTCTTTTTCTGATTCTGTTGAAAAAGAATATATATAGTTTTTGACATTATACTATATTGTTTGCAGAGTTGGAATGGATAAAGGTTTATCAGAAGCCCCCTAAAAGAAAATATTCAGAATTGATGGTGCGACCTTGTTATCCAACTATATATCTTGAAAGTGATATGCCCGACATGAGTACTATCTCTGAAGAAATAGTTATTATTGATGATAAATGGATGGTAGGGGATTTGGTAGATTTTTTGGCTGACGGCTGCTATTGGTCCGGAACAGTGGCCAAAATATTGGAAGATGGGATGTTTAAGGTAATAATCATTCAAGCCTTTTGACGATCATGGTCCTTTAGATTTTGGGTTCAAATTATTTTCTCATTACACTTTCGGTAGAGAGAAAAACCGAATAAAGTAAATTTTTCTCGAACAATTCTGAATGCATTAGTCCTTAAGTATTTGATAGTATGATGGATGAATATGAGAGAATAGAGGATGTGGGGGAAGTTTTGTCAGTGACTACAGATCTACATGCTCATTTTCTTTAGTATATATGCAAACAAGAATTCATGGCCTATAGTTGCAAATTTAAATTGGCCTAGTCATTATCTAAATCATTTATATAATTAAATTGGCCTTAATCACTATCTAATAATCCTCAATAATCCCTTCTGAAGTTGAAGTGTGTAGGCCATTTGCCAAACTTATTGCAAATGTAGGAAATGCGGATATTCCGAATGCTTTCTATAAGGACATTAGCTAGTTGGTATCTTTGATCGGCATCCTCGACTCGTTGGCAGCTTTTGGTGGGATGTGTGCTTCAATAATTATAATGCATAGTGGTTGGAAAGATCAACAGCTATGAGAATAAGCTCTAATTAATTATATTATATTATATTAAATTGGCCGAATCACTATCTATTAATCCTCAATAATTCCTTCTGAAGTTGGAGTGTGTAGGACATTTGCCAAACTTATTGCAAATGTAGAAAATGTGGTTATTCTTAATGCTTTTTGTGAGGACATTAGTTAGTTGGTATTTTTCATTGGCATCCTTGACCAAGAACGATAATGCACAGTGGCTGGAATGATCAATAGTTGTTGGGTGGGGTCTTAGCTGAAAAAATGGTGTGACAATAAAGAAAACATAAAGGAAGTGATGAACTAGTGGTTTAGTGATGCACAACGAATAAATGCTTTGATATTGTGAAGAATTTGAAAGAGTATGAAGAATGAGTGAGACAGAGTATAAAAAATATTCAACAACAACAAAACCTTATCTCAATAGGTGGGGTCGACTACATGGTTCGTACGACACCATTGTGCTCTATCGATAACCAAGTCTTTAGATATATTGTTAATTAAAAGATCTCGTTTTACAACTTCACTGAGTGTTCGTATTGGTCTCCCTCTTCTCTTTTAGTAGGACTCTATACTGCTTGATCTACCCTCCTCATTGGCGCATCTAATGGCCTTCTTTAGACATGTCCAATTCACCTCAAACGATTTTCTACTATTTTCTCACTAATATGTGACACTCTTACTCGTTTGCGTATATGATCATTCCAAATCTTATCCTTTCTTGTATGACCGTACATCGATCTCGACATCTTCATTTCGGCTACTTCTATTTGATGTTTATGTTTTCCTTTTAAAGCCCAACATTCACTATCATATAATTCTGCTGGTCTTATAGCAGTACAATAAAACTTTCCTTTTACCTTGAGGTATTTTTCGGTCGCAAAGTACTCTAGTAGTCTTCTCCTTATATTACTCAGCTTGAATCTATGGTTAACATCGTCATCAATCTCACCATCTTGTTGTATAATTGATCCCAAGTATTTGAACTTTGTCACTTGAGGGATGACTTGATCTCCCAGTTTAACCTCCAAAGCACCTCTAACTTGTCTTCTTGTAAAATTGTAATGCATATATTTTGCTTTACTTCTACTTAGACTGAAATCCTTCGACTTCAGAGTGCTTCTCCATATCTCTAATTGAGAGTTAATCTCCTTTCTTGATTCAACCAAAAAGACTATCATTGGTAAAAAGCATCCACTTAGGGACCTCTTTGATTTTAAAAATATTCAATGAAACAAAAATATTTCTTACCTCTTTTTAACAATTAATAATTTATGTTATGTTCAAGAAGTTGTGGTTTAATGATTTATGCTATGCCCAGTTTTTTAGGGGTATTTTTCTCCTTTTTTCCTCATAATATGTTGCTTCTGATGATAGTTTACACGGAACTTTTGAGTAATTCTTTATATTGTTTGCATGTCCAATTTTCAAGATTGATTTGTTTCCTCCTCCAAAGGGTGAAGGCTCAAGCTATGAAGCTTTCTACAAGGACATCCGCCCATCTTTGGATTGGAATCCTAAGAAAGGTTGGAAAGTGCCTAAGGTGCGCAGTTATCTATTGAAGTTTCTCAATTCTCGTTGATATGTAAAGGCTGTACAAATCAGAACAGTATCTATTGTTCTGGAAACCCTAATGAAATCCAGTAATATCCATACAAGATAATGGAAATAAAAGGATAATGTAAACAAATCTATTCTGATGCCTTATTCCATGTAATTAATATGATATTAGAAAAGATATAGTGAGAGGATTACTTTTGCTGCCCACACATATAAACCTTGAAGATTCATGAAAATGGATTACTGCCTTCGAGATTCAGAATATTGCCATAGAAGTTCATATCAATTTGTAGAAAAATTTTAAAAACTGAGTGGCTCTAGGCTTGTTGTTAGTTGTTATGTCTAAACTGTCTTGGGGACTGGGACATTCACTTTTTGTAATATTCAAGGACTCGTTGCCTCTAGAGAGGGCATGAATTATTTTGTATTGTGAGAATAAGTTAGGAAAGACTGGTCTCTCGAAATGCCAGAGGGACTTGGCAAGTGTTTTATTGTGTTGTTCCCTTGTTCCTTTTTGTATAAAGGTTTATCTAAGATCAGTGAGGCCTTTTTGTAAATCTGACCTTGTTTTCATCATCTAATAGCAAACCCCAGTGTTATTCAGTATCATTTCTTTGCCATTTTTCTAGTATTCAGAGCCAAGTTCTATCATAAGGTAAGCATCATAAATGAAACTGGGTATTAGGCCTTTGAATGTTGCCTAACACGTCCTCCAATATCTATATTTGGTCCTTTACTCTTACTAGGATTTAATCAGGGAAGTAGCTCCAGTTATTTTCTTGTTTGAAAGAGTGAACAATTTGCTTTTGTTTTGCAAGATTGCTCACATTGTTTGTATGTGAATAACTTTATGGCAAAGAAATGAATGAAAATGTTAATATTTTCCAGTTGCCTTCCATCATCTCTGTTCAGTTATCTTTAGTTTGCTTAGCAAGAAATTTGACTACCCAAGGTTATTTATGTATTTATGTTGTAGATGTACTTACCTAATTTGTTTGCGATCAGTTGGCAAAAGAAGGACAACGACGAATTTGTGCTCGATTAATTAAGCCACAACACTCAGGTAAATAGTTTCATATAGTATTGTTTTTCACTCTTGATTTTGTTGGAGATATTTGTCATCCTTGAGTAGTAGAGGAGGCTTAATAGGGTATTTAAGTGGTTTGGTATCCCACCTCAATAGCTAGCTTTTGGGGTAAGTTCCCCATCCTTTTTAGGTACCAATAAGCAGCAATCCCCCAACTTGGTGCATGGATATTTAGTGTTCCTAGCACATTTTGCAGAAATTCAAGCGTGACTTTAACCGAAGATTTGGTCTAAATATGAGTTACCTTAGAGAATTTACAGAGTCTAGATTGATGATTTCTAGATTCAATTTTATACTTTAAGAAGTTTTTGTCTAGGTCTATACGTTTTTCCATGTCATGATGAATTTAATTATTGATAGCATTGATTGTATCCATATGGAATCTTCATCGAACATTTAGTTTATGAACATTCATGAGAGCCTTTCCTACCATATTGGTGTAACTTAGGATTACTCATTAGTGATTGATTACGTATTCTCTTGTTGTAATTTAGGACACTTTAACAATACAACGTTAATATATATATTCTATTGGTGTAATTTAGGATTATTCAGTAGTGATTGATTATTAATAAAGGCCTTTGAACCTTGTTGATTGTTACTCCGATGGTTTTTTATTTGGATTAGAACACTTTTTCATAATGTGGTTAGTATAGGAATTCGTTATATCGATATAAGCATCCTAGTTAAGTGTTGCTGCTTCCATTTTATTATCTGTTGATAAAGTATAATGTGAGTATGAATCAAAGTAGATTTGTTATTAGTTTTCCTTGGGGAGTTGTGCAATCCATGTGGTTGACCGTTCCTAATGGGATAAGATTGGTATTAGACCTCTGCAGGGCAGTAGGTGGCTGTTTTACTTCCTTAAACTGAACTTTGCTTTAAAACAAAAAACTACCAAGACATTATCGCTTTCATCATCATTTTCATCAACCTATTACTATAACCATGCTACAGTTATTGTCACCATCACCACTACAATTCCACATTAATAACATCCTTCTGTGTGGGAATGGATGGTCTGTCATTATTATATTTGTGGTAAATTATAATTAATAATTGTTGTAAATAATAGGGAAGAAGTTAGATGCAGATTATTAGGAGATTAGGTGAGGATATCTTGGGATTTACTCTTTTATTTTTTGAATGCCTAATTCCCTCCTGTTCGCCTGATTTATAGGAGATGATTAACAATATCTCCTTCTCTGTATTTCTATTTAATTTGACCTAATGAGTCTAATAAGATCATCGGACTATTCAGATCCTATCGGCTCCACAATATTATTGTCGTTTCCTTCTTTAGATGTAAGCTCTTCCTTTGCTTCCTCAATTAGCTTCCTTAACTTTAACTTCAACTCCAACATTTCCTCCCTATTTCGCCAGTTACATCTTCCTCTTCAGTTGCCACATTTTGTTTCTTCTGTTTTGATAGGGTTCTCTTTTCCTTTGCTTCCCCTTTTTCAGCTATTTTCTCATTTGTTTCTTTCTCTATATCTAAGTTCTTTTCGTCCTTCACATCTCATTTACTCTTCAAATTTTATCTTCAATTTATACCTTTGCCTCAACCCGTACCTCTTTCTTGATGTTTCTTTTATCTGTCAATGCATCCAACGTTTCTATCATGTGTTATCTAAAAGGTCTAGTAACTTATCAATGAAGGCATAAGTAGGCTTTGAGCCTTCTAAATCCTATATAAGTGTATGTTTTTAGTTGCCATTAAAGTATAAATATTATATATATATATATATTGAAGATATATATATAGTATTGATTAAAGTCTGAAATTAAAATGTATACCTATATGTATATATTAAATTATATAAAATACATTTATATATCAAAAAGGTCAAGCCTGATGAAAAAAGCCTAGCCTATTTAAGCAAAAGGGTCTTCGAATACTAGACTTTTTCAGGTCTCAAAGAGTCCAGCTGAGGGCCCTTGAAAGGCTCCTAGCCTATTTCCACCTCGTAGGTGTGGCTGTTTTACTTCTTTAAACTCAACTTGACGTGTTTTGAATCATAATGTTGTCAGGAAATAATTGCTTTCATTATCTTCATCAACCTATTATAACTCCACACTAACACCCTTTTGTGTGGGAATGGATGGTTTGTCAGTATATCATCACGTTTTCTTTTTCGAAAATGCATTGAAAATATCTGAAGTTTTCTTGGGAACCTTGTCTTGCTGCTGCTTTTTCATTGGTTTATTCATATAATCATCTTAGAAATACTGTTTCACAGTTTCATATTGTTTCTGAGCATGTTTTCCTATGCTGCAGATAGAGATGCAGTTGTTCAGACTTCCTTAAGTACATCACTGCCACATGCTGCAGATAGGGATGCAGTTGTTCAGACTTCCTTAAGTACATCACTGCCGCATGCTGCAGATAGGGATGCAGTTGTTCAGACTTCCTTAAGTACATCACTGCCGCATGCTGCAGATAGGGATGCAGTTGTTCAGACTTCCTTAAGTACATCGCTGTCACGTTTTGGGCCTTTCTTAGACCATCCGGAGGGATGCATCACGACAAATAATACTGAAACCGGAATGGACGTAGAAGTAGGTGATCTTGGCACTAGAAAAGCCAATTATTCTGGTAAAGGTCAGAGTACTCGTATTTTGGCAGAGTCAGCTGAAAATATGCGAATGAAAGAAATTAATGATGGGTTGTCTAATGAGCAACCCTCAAAAAAATTAAGAAAGGATAAAAACATTCGTCTAGATTCAATGTTTTTACATAGTATAGAAGATGCAATATTGGATTTGGAGGACCTTATAAATAGAGTTAAATGGATGAAGGGCCTGCTGGAGTTTGGGATGCCTATGTCATCTGCTAGCCAATCACTTTGGCAGCTGAGGCAGCATATTGATATCACATGATTTGTTCTTTTTTGGGGTGGGTGGTGTTGGGTTGTACTATGTTCAAGTGTAATCTTAATGTCGTTTGTCTTTGGTTAGATGTAAAACCAGCTACATCTTATGTAGATTCTTTTACATTGGTGATATCACATAATTTGTAATACTATTATATTGAGATATAGGTTATTAAGAAAAGTGATTTACAAGATGGATAGATATTAAATTGAAGTGATTGTTTACAACAAAAATTCATAGGGCTTGTTTGGTACAGTGGAATTGATTTTGATGGAAATGAATATGAATATGGATATGAGGTGTAAAAGTATGTTTGGTATGTCATGGAAATGAGATCTAATTTTCACATGAAATTATCAAAATGCCCTCATTTTTTTTTGAAAAAAAAATGCTTCCTCCCTCCTTCGAACCAACTTCCCTTCCCCCATTAAAATTGAACAAACCATGTTTCCCAAGAAGATTGTATATCCATGGTTTGTGATTTTTTTTTTCCTTTAGATCTGAATGTTGGGCTTCTAATGGTGGGATAATAGGTGAGGAATTTTACAAGCCAGCTTCTACTTCTCCAGTGAGAACAAGCGTGGCGACACACCAGGCGGCGATGATACCTTCTCCATCTCCAGCATTACTATTGTGTTGTAGAAGCATAGTGGACCCAAGCTTAGACCCCCAAAGTCTTCATCCAAATCATCTTTAGCTCAGGATAAGATCGAGATAGAGATCGTCAAAGTCTTGTACGGAATGATGAGACAGCCCCAGGGGATTTCCAAGTAAGAACAATTGCCTAATGATTTACTTAGGTTTGATTACAGGGACACTAGCAAATCTTCAGGTGATGGCAAATATAGGGTATCTTCACCGATCTTAAATTCACACATCTAAAAAAGAACTTGTAGGTCGTCGTCGCTGGTTGATGGAGGTCGCCGTTGCCTGTTAATGGAAGTCACCGTCGCTGGTTGATGGAGGTCACCGCCGGTGGATGACTAGGATTGGGCTGATGACTGATGAGAATGGAGATGGGTAAAATTGATTTTCTGGTCATGGAATTGTAAAACTGAGCCATTTTGATGGAATTGATATCCATGAATTTTGGTGGAATTGGCCTCCACATGGAGTCTATATCCATGACCTTGGATTTGTATTAAACAGGTATACAGTGTGGAATCCAACTCCAATTCCATTTCCATGTGGCCATTTCCAGCGTACCAAACGTGGCCATAGATTTATAAGAGACATTGAAATTACAATATTAATAGTTTGAAGGGTTAATGGGCAAAAATATCCATATATTTTTGTCAAAAGTGCACTTGACACCATAAACTTTTTTTGGGAGCAAAAATACCCGTGAACTTTTTCAAATGGTGCAAAATTGCCTAAGCCGTTACATTGGGTTAACAGCTCTTACTTTGTGGGTAAGTGGGTCCCACAATGTATTTTTAAATGATTATTTTATTAAAAAAAAAGCATTTCCCTCTCCTTTTCATGCCTTGCCTACCTCTACTTCCTGCCTCCGGCGTCCCTCCACCCTCAAACCCTTCATTCTCCTCCTCCTCCTCCTCCCAGTCTTCATCTATAACCAGGGAAAATTGAATAGCCAGGTCTGAAGAATTTTTCTTCATTACTTCCCACAACTTTCCACAAGATCTTCTTGCTCTTGAGTGAAACATATTCCCTTCGAGGTACTTGTCTTCTAAAAAATGGAAGGATTTCGATATGGGAATTAATGAATTTGAAATTTTGTAGGATTTGGGGAGAAATGGGTGGTATTGCGTGAGATATAAGGAAGAAGGAAGTGTCTCTTGAGGGGAATGGCGAGACATATCTCCTCAAATTGAACTGTGATGCTATTAGGTGGGCACTCAATTAATTAGAACATGCCAATCTCAAGAACAGAATATTCACTCTATCAGATGAAGTGGTCACTCACATTCTCATGGGGAAGAGACGAGGCAACAAGTAAATATTGATTAATTAAGTATTTGCTGATAGTACTGTAATTTTTATTCAGATTTTTTGATAGCTTTTTGGAGTATATTCAAAAATCAATAAAAATAATAGCTTTATTGTAGAGGAAGATTGGGATGAGGAGGAGGAGGTATGGTTTCAGGGTGGAGGGATGCCGAAGGCGGGAAGCAGAGATAGGCAAGGGATGAAGGGGAGAGAGAAAGGCTTTTTTTAATAAAATAATCATTTAAAAATACATTGTAGGACCCACTTACACATAAAGTAACGGCTGTTAGCCCAATTTAACAGCATAGGCAATTTTGCACCATTTGAAAAAGTTCATGGGTATTTTTGTTCCAAAAAAAGTTTATGGTACTAGGTGCACTTTTGACAAAAATATATGGGTATTTTTTCCCCTTAACCTTAGTTTGAATGTACAAAATATTTTCCATGCTCTGGCCATTAGGAATGTGCTATGGTAAATGGCCACCAGCAGTTTACCTTTTGGTTCCCAAAATTGTATACAACCATAGAGTTAAAATAGGTTCTTTATGAAGGAGTATAAATTATATATAAACTAAAGGGTAAATGCGTAAAAATACTTATGTTAATTTGTTAAAAGTACATCCTACCCCATATAAAAATTGAATACTGATATAACTCTAAAAATTATAAAATGGTTCAAAAATGCCACAATTGTCGGCCACCATGATATTTGTCAACTTTTTCTTAATTTTTATGTGGGTCACACTATTGTCCAATCATGCTCCTCCTAACTTTCTTTATACAAATCAAAGAAAGAAACCAAAAAAAACTAAATATGAAAATGCTCTCTTAACCCTTTGCATGTTCCCTAATGCCCCGTTTGGTACAATAGAAGAGTTTTTGATAGAAATGGAAGTGGGTTATAAAGTTTGTTTGGTATGTTGATGGAAGTGAGATATAATTTTTAATTAAAATGTATATTTTTCTAAATGAGAAGACAAAAATACCCTTATCATTATTTTTTAAGAAATAATAAAGCCCTCACCTGCAACCCACCACCAACCCTCATCCTTACATCTTCGTCCTTCATCATACATGAGCTGAACAAGAACATCACAATAAACACCCAAAACCCATTCTTCTTTTCTTTTATACTTCTCTTCTCACTCCAAGAACACATTATTTAGGGTTTCAATTTCATCAAATCAGCAAGACAGCAACATCTTAGCAAAAATCCAAATAGAAAACAATCAAAATAAGATTTCACAGACTTTAACTATCTTCAAAATGAACCAACTAGATCTAAAGTCCTAAGGCAAGAAGGCTGAGAAAATTCGCCAGGAAAAGGGACTGACGGAAGTCGATGATGACAGTGCAAAAGTCGACGGCAAGAGAGAGTAATGGACTTCAACAAAAAGAGGCTAAAACTAAACAGTCACTTAATTATGAACTCGACAGCCAGATATTTTAATGAAAATCGACGACGATTCACCGGTTTGTCGCCACTAATGCTCCTCCGTTGTCTTCGGTGATCTTCTATCTTCAGCGGTGCTCATTCGTCTCCCCATCATTTCTGGATCTCTCTTGGCCTCAGAGGGTAAAATGATCCTCATTTTTTAGTTCCAATGGAACCGGGTCAGTTCCATAGGGGGTGGGTTGGAACCCACTTCCATCAATTTTGGTGGAAGTGAGTTCCACCAGGAACCCAGTTCTTATTAACCAAACACATGGTTCCACTTCCACTTCTAATTCTCTGACTTTGGTTCCACCTTACCAAACGGGGCATAAAGGAAACTCCTTTTAATGAAATGACTTAGCTAAATATCAAAGTACTTAATAAAAAATTGTTGTTAACTACTTAAGCCCAAAGAAATTAATTGATGAAGAAAATATTTATTTTGATACAAGGATTTATTTTTTAAAATCAGGGTTAATACAACTTTTGATATTGAATTTTAACTCTATTACTGTCTTTGCTCTTAAATTTTAAAATCGGTGGTTTTTATCATTTAACTTTAACTTAATTTCGGTTTTGTTCCCTTAACTTTAAAATCGATGAGTTTGGTCCTTCAATTTTGTAAATTTTATAAGGCAAAACCCATTTGTTGGTACCTATACTTTTATACAATTTTGATTTTGGTGTTTGTTGGTTTCTATCTCCAAATTAAATAATTAATTTAATTAAATTACCGCTATTAGCTCACTAACTTCGTTTTATTGGCATGATTGGCCTTTGTGTAGTATAAATAAAAGTGGTATATTTACCATCAATTTTGGATGTTGAAAAGATCATTGTGCCCTCATCAAAAGCTAATAAGGATAAAAACGACTTTTCCATATGCACATACAAACCCCTCAGTCACACTTCAGCAATGATAAACTTTTCATCATCTTCTTCCTCTCCCTTCCGCCAACGAAGAACTAAAGGTCGCCAAAGCTTTTCCACACAGACCTCGTTGTAAGAGAGGGAGAAGCCCACATACAACCACATTTTCGAGAGCAGGTGTATCTCTTATCTCCATATCTACCCTCGATTCTTTGATTAGGGCCATTTGTGAGTGGTTTTCCGAATGGGTTTAGAGTTAGGGTTAAAGATCATTTTGGCCAATGAACTATGAGCCAAGTATCACCCAGCACATATATTTATAAAAAGCATCTTATATGCCAATGAACTTTTAAAACCGGACAAATTGGTCAACGCCGTCAGATTTACCCTAACTGTCATTAAGTCCCTGACACGTGTCGACACATTATTGGTCCACGTCATTTTTTTGAATCCACGTGGACGAATGACATGTCGACACGTGGCACTGTTTGGTTAAATCTGATGGCGTTGGCCAATTTGTCCAGTTTTAAAAGTTCATTGGCATATAAGATGCTTTTTATAAATATATGTGCTGGGTGATACTTGACTCATAGTTCATTGGCCAAAATGATCTTTAACCCTTTAGAGTTATGGGACTCTAAAACCGATTAATTAAAAGCTTGAGGTGAGATATAGAGTGTGTTTGGATGGAGAGAAAATTCAGGAGAGGAGAAAAGTATAAGAGAAAATGGGAGAGAAATGAATTTTACCTTGTTTGGATTAGAGGAGAAAATAGAGGGAAGAGAAAAGTGGGAGAAAAAGAACGGGATAGATCCCATAGGGTCTTCTTTCCAAATTTTCTCCCCAATATTAGAGAGATTTTGGGGAGAAACCTACATTATAACCATTCTCCCAAATCTATCCTCATCCCCTAGGTTCTGTTTGGTTTGAGGAGAGGGAATGGAAGGGGAAGTTAAATGATTCCCTCCCCTCGTTTGGTTGAAAAATTTGAAAGGGAGGGGAGCAAAAATTAACCATTCTCTTCCCTCCCATCCCCTCATTTTGCTCCCCTCTAAATTGGGGGGGTTTTGGATGGGAGCTAAAATTCTTTACCATTTTACCCAAATTAACTCATCAATTCTTTATCAATCTACCGTTATAAAATCCTCAGTTACCCACAGCTCCGACCTCCACCATGACGCTCTGATTCCTCTCACATGCCAAGCCTCTTCACTGTAACCACATATTCGGCCACTCTTTTCTTGTTCTAGTCTTCCAACAACGTTACTCTCTCCTTCAGCTCCTCCACTTACTTAAAATCCCAAGCACCGAATTCTTGTCTATTTGTCTTATAACATGTTTGTTTTCATTTTAATTGTTGTGTAAATGCCTAAACGGTACAAAATGTGGCGCATTCCAAGCCCTTTATATCCTATTTATAGATACGATAAAAAAAACCCAATCGACACAAGATGATGACACGTATATACAACAAACAAGATAAATAATTTGTGTTGTGTGCATAATTTCTTTTTGTGTGCAAACTTTGTAGCTTCTGAAAGTATGCGTGGAAGGATGATGGGGATAGTGAGGGTGCCTAGGTAGAGGAAGATGGTGACTGATATTGTGATTTGTGAAGGGAAAAATAAATAAAATTTGTTAATTTGATTTTTTAAAAACATATTATTAAATTGAATAAGAATTAAAATATTATTATATCAATTTTTATACATATTATAACAAGTTCAAAATGACTTTTAATAAAGTATGCAATTTGAGTCAAGATCTAAGTTAATTTATATGATAAAAAATTATGAACTAACATTTAAGGATAAAATGGTAAATTAATCTTTATCATCCCTCCCTTCCCTCCTTGAAACAACAAATGATCATTAAAAATAGTCTCCTTCCATCCCCTTCTAATCATACCAAACAAAGAAACATTAAAACCTCCCCCTCCCTTCCATTCCCTTCCCTCCCTCCCTCCCTCCCTCCCCTCAAACCAAACAGGCCCTTAGTCCTTACCATCACTCCAACCTCTCCCTTCCCTCAAACCAAACAGGCCCTTAGTCCTTACCATCACTCCAACCAGATTTTTGCATCCCCATTATTCCCCTGTAACTCTTAAATACTCCTTCCGTCCCTATATATAAGAGCCTAACTAGCCAAATCACACGGAACAAGAAAGTAGTTGAAAATGATAAATATGCCTGAAATAATTTTGTTTTCTCAAGTTTAACTTATTTATGATTGAGTATACAAGAGAGAGAAATGTGATGATAGTGTTATAAATGAGTATAAATGATAATGTGAATATAGAAAATAATGATGGGTAAAATAAGGGGAACTCATTAAATGTTTTGATAAATTTGGCCAAACTTCTATAAAAATGGACAAAACCATTCAAATTTTTTTACTTATATATAGAGACGGAGGGAGTAATATATATACGTGTGTGCGCGCTCGCAGAAAGTCATACGAATATATATGTTAGTTTCATAAGTTTAAGTAGTTGGTTAGAACATTATATATATAATTATATTTATATATATATACACTATGCTTTACAAATTTAATCTCAAAATATTTATAATACTAGGTTTTCTTAACAAATTTTATCATCAATGCACAGTGAATTTATATATTTTCTCCAGTAACAATAATATCCTCGTATAAATAATAATGTCGTTACAAATTATATACTATTGTCATTCTTATCTTATTTTAACTATTTTAATATTGAGGTTATATACGTTGCTTATATTTTGATTTGAAAATAAATCATTAAAAAATTAATTTGAGATTAATCTTTAATTTGATTATGTTTATTTTCTATTTAAACTTATTTTTCATGGTGATAAAAATTGAATAAGGGCATTATTGCCCTTGTGAATATTCTACATTTTCTCCCCTCCTACTTTTCTCACCCTCTATCCAAACACAAGGACAGATAATATTTTCTCTCAACTTTTTTCCTCCTTCATTTTCTCTCCTTCCAAACAGTAACACAATGATGGTGTTTCGCTAAATTAATTTGAGCTTTACATTATGTAGGAATTAGCTTTTGAAATTAATTATTAATTAATGTAAAAAGTGTTCTAGGAGCGATGTAGGAAAATTGGTAAACTTGCTCTTATATCCAAGGGTATATGTGATCGAATTTAGTTTTAAGTATCAGCCCAGGGTTGTCTCAATAGGGTTTGAAGTCCTGATATGTAAGCCATTTAACCTCACGATTCCTTACAATTCTTGTCTAATAGAATTCGGGTCTTTTTTTCAATTATTATACTGATGGTATTATGTGATCGGATTTAGTTTTAATTATCAACCCAGGGTTGTTTCAATAGGGTCTTAATTCCTTATATGTAAGCCCCTTAACCTCGTGATTCCTTACAATTCTTGTCTAATAGAATCCGGCTCTTTTTTCAATCATTATACTGATGGTATTTATGTCGGACCTTTAAGTGATTGAGCCCTTTTGGCTATTGTTGCAGTGAGATAGAATGAGGAATTTTATTTCTGATGTTATTGTAAAGGTACAAGTCAATTAGAGAAAATAAAACTTTTGTTATCTATAGTTTTTTTTTTTTTGGAATGCTGGTTGACATTATTGATGTATGTATATCATTTGTTTGTGTAACTTTATAGCAATGAGCCCTCTTTGGATTGGAAAGGTTGCATGTCCACAAGCTGAACATTATATTGGATCAGGTTAAATACGGCAGCTCCATTATGTTGGCACTCATTATTTTTGTGGTTTTCCTTTTTAGTCTCTGGTTTTCCTATATTTTTCTTGTGATGCCCTGTGTTTACTATACATGTTTGTTATGGTTAAAAATATATTTTCTCAAACATTTAATTTGCAGATTGTTTTGCCACCTTGCTGTTAATAGAGAATATAATTGGACAATTTAAAATTCAAGTTTTAGTTTCCTTAACGGTAAAGTAATTTCGTATGCCTTTCATGGATGTGTATTTTACCAATAGTGTTTTTACTGGGTGAAGAGAAAATTTAATGGTTCTGTTATAACTGGATATGGCAATTGTTAACATGCTACCTTTCCCTATGTACCCTCCAATAATCATTTTTATAAGAAATTAGTGAACCTGATTTTAGGTCAGGAAGGATAAACAGTCCTCTATTTTTTCCTTGAGGTTTATCCCGGGATATCAAAGGTACAAGAGAGTGAAGTTTCTTTTAAGAATCCTCCTCCTCTTTTAGTGTATTCTAGGAAAAAGTGGATCAAGGAGGCAGAACTTAGTGTATTATTGTAGATCTGTTGTGTCAGGAGTAGTAGTTTATTGTTAGTTGATTTATTTATGTGTGTTAAGTGTCGGTTATCATGTTATGTGTGGTAGTTTTTCAATATTATCTGGTTGTAGGGCAGTTAAATGTTTTAGCATACGTTACAGACAGTTATGTACTATGTCCTCTATATATATATTTATATATGTTGTAATCAGGGCTAGAAACAGGTCAGGCCCTTAACAGGGGCTTTAGGTTTGGCCTATCCAGGCTCAATCCTAGGCTTTTTTGAAAACCTATTTTCCTAAATAGGCCATGCCCAAGCCTCTTAAAAAAAGCCTATTAGGACTAACAGCCCGGTCTATGCCTGTTATATATTTTTTTAAAAAAAATTAGTGACATTTCATTTGTACCCTTAATTTAAAATAAAATTACACATGTATTGATCACTCACAGGAATTCATGTAATGTTAGCACATTTTCCTTGAGTTTTATTCAATCATTGATAAATTTTGGATACTCAAGATAGGAAAATGTTCATTTGATTTTTGGTTGCACATCATTGTTTATTTATGTAGATTTTGATTATTTTTATAGTTAATTTCTTATGTTGTTTTATGTAAATCTTGTAGGAATATTTTGATACAATAACCAAGGGATTCCGGATTAAGAAGAACACTTGAAAAGGGGAGAAATTGGGGTTGGAAGCTGAAATTTCAAGAAAAAAGGGAAAATACAAGTTTCTGGACGAATTGTAAAAATTACAGAAAAGAACCTCGAATTTCCCAAATTACAAATAGGTCCCTGAAATTCCAAAATTACAGATAGGTCCCAGTTCGCCGCGGCGAACCCACGGCGAACTCCATTTGTCTCTGCCCCTATTTTTGCTGGTTCGCCATGATTTAGCCGCGGCGAACCCACAGCGAACTCCCTGTTCTGCTGCGCGTTTTGACAGCACAGACGCGTTTTAAAGGTTATAAAAGCTAAGGTATCGTTCTTGGCCGATATTCTTCGACTTCTGGGCATTATTGGTGGTGTTTTGCTCTGCTAGGGCTTGGAGCTTGGTGGGGATTTAGCTAGGGCTTGGAGCTTTGAAGAGATTTGGGCTTCTCATCTTGGTTTATTCTCTCCATCTTCATTCTCTTCTCTTGTTCTCTGTTTCTGAATGTATATATGTATGCTCCCATGGAGTTGTTGAACATGTATAGCTAAATACTTTGATTCTAAGATTGTTTTGAACCCTTGTATGGATTAATTCTTGATTCCTCCTCTTATATTGTGATTAATGATATTTATGTGTTTGTTTTACTCTATTCCTAATGCTTCTAAGTGCTTGATCACCATTTAGATGTTGGGTTCACTTGATTGATGCTTGAGAAGGCTATATTGAGTGTAGAACTTGGGTAAAATAGTGTAAGGACTTGAATTTTTCATGATGAATGGATGGTTTAGTTGGTAAGGTAGAGATATACTTACTAACATTGCATAATCACATTAGGATTGGAGCTTATTAATTATAACAAGAGATTGTGTAATTAACAAGATCAAACACTTGTTCTTGACTCGAGAGCGCTTGTACAAGTACTCTATGAATCCTAGATTAGCACGTGATTTCATTGAGAGCTTCTTTGAGGGGAGGTTAATTGAGTTTTAAGAAGTACAAGGGGGATATGTAGTCTTAGGACCCGTTTTATCCTTGAAGTTAGATAATCACTTGTGTATAATTTTATTTTCATTTAGCATATGTTTATTTTCTTAGTTAATTTTCAAACTCAACATTTGTGTCACTCACCTTGGGTGAAAGTGTGACAATCATTGTTTGACCGGGTTTTGGACAAATCCTCGTGGGAATGATACTCTACTCATCATTTTATTATTTGACGCGACCCGTACACTTGCTGCTTTAGCGGACAAGATGTAACATCCTAAAAAATTAATTTTGTTTAGTGATTTTTTTTATCTATTATTTTAATAATTAATTTGGGGAAATTATGATTTATCTTGTTAAAATTGAGTGTTTTAATATCTTAAATAAATATGTGTATATATGTATCTATATAAATAGTAGGACTAGGTGGGATACTAAATTAATTGTAATTAAGTAACTTAATATTTTTTTTATAAATATATGAGTATATATATAAATATAATTAAATATAAATATATATAATATACATCTAAGTGCACCACCATATTTATGGGACACACACCAACTACACTAATTGCCACTACCATTTTGTTGTGGAAGACAAGAAGGCATTAGGCCTAATTTTCATCATTTTATATAATATAAGTGTGCATTATATACTAGTGTAGGATGCATATACATTTTTTTATTCTTTGATTTTGCATATAAATAGGTGTGCATGGCACACAAGAATTCACACCAATTTCTAATGTGATTGAGAGTAAGAGCATGTATTAATGTGCTTGAGAGAGAAAGAGAGAAATAAGGAGAGACTTAGGCTAGGGTTTGAGGTAGTGAAAGTCTTAAGAACTCATATTTATTTTACTGAGTTTGATTAGTGTCAAATAGCACAAGGGGAAACTGTACTATTGTGAAATCGGTGCAAGCTGCAGGTAACTACTTCTGTTTGTTTGCGTGTGTGTGTGGGTTAGTAAGTTTTTGGAACTTGAATTTTGTAATTTTCTATGGAACAGGAATTTGAAGAATTATTTTTATATTATAAATGTTTGGTGGAGTATGTATTTTTTTAAATGGCATGAAGGTGTGAACTTGCATGTTTTGGAAATTATAGTATTTATTAAAGATATCTGCATGATTAAATCTGAGAATTTCTGGACTGGACTTTGTGCCATAAGTTGGATTTGGACATTTATGACGTGTTGTGTTGATTGTGTGAACACCGAATAAATAAATAAATAAAAATGCCATCGCGCGGTGAGGTTCCTTGTTGGCCCACAAGGACTAAATATTATAAAACGGAAAGACGAATTGGGGAGATCGCCCCCGGTCTCAGGCGAGGGTTGTGAGTCCCTACTGGACCGTATAATATCGGTGTTATTAATTATTTGGTTTTATTTATCTAAGTATTGGATTATAATATATGAATGTGAATATGTGATTTTATGTGTGATTTGAGGAATTGTTACATGAAAATAATTTATGTGGGACTATATGTTATGATATTATCATGCATCTAAATGATAACTGCCTCATGTTTTCAATTCAATTATACTTAGTAATATTCCACTGAACACCTTGCTGACACACACCGCACGTAGGCGAGCAGTTAGTGGTTACCTGGGTCTACCCCACTCTATCTTATTTTTACAGGTTCTAGCAACGCAGTAGGAAACCAAGGGAAGGATCCGGAAATACCTCACTAAACTTGTGAGCCTCTGGACTGGAGAGTCAGAGATTATTGCCACATTTAGGGACATGTTGCATTTAAATTTGCTTCCGCTCACTTTTAAGTTTGTTGTTTATTTTGAATTAAAGATTTTAATATTAGCAAGTGTTGGTTTAATTGACTGTTAATTATTCCTTTTGAACCAGTCCTTGTTCAATGGGCTTTATCATTTGATAATTATCATTGAACGATTAAATTCCGAGTTTGAATATGAACATTGTGTGAGTTGTTATAAGTATTAATGTTTTTGGATGTTATTTTAATTATTATTATAAAATATTTATTATTGGAAATTTAATAATTGATTTATTTAAATGATGAGCTGAGATTTAATTATCCATGTTAGTCCGTTTACACGGTTTAGAAGAATTCTTTTTTAACATGGATAATTTGGTTAAAGTACGTTAAATCTTTTCTAACCATGATAGACATTCTTTAGTAGAAACATTATTTTCTATCATGGTTAGACAATAAATTGTAAATTATTTAAAATTATGAAAAATCATTTTCTAACTATGTTAGTGATTTTACTAAGTTGAATACTTTTCTAACATAGTTAGTCAATAAATAATTTGTAATTGTTAAATGGTAATTTAAAATGTATTAAAAAGTATAATTAGGTAGCGAATGTTACACAAGATGTATGTATCTAAAGTTTTTTTTACTCACACTCACTTTTCACTCTATCTCACCGTTTCCCTGTTCTCCTTCCTGCCAAGGATGCAAATCCATCACCTTGGAATCTAATACATCCATCTTCTCCTCTTCCTTTCTCGTCTCTACCATCACTTCTCACTTTATTTTTGTTGGTTGTATCAGACTATTAGCTTTATTGATGTTTACTTGCTTTGTCTTTTAGACTCTTATTGTTTTGTATCATAGTTGTATTCTTACGTTGCTGAGTATCATACTATTGCTAAGTAAAAAAAATGTACTTTTAGACTTTTTGAGTCATATAAGCCTGTTTTAGGCTTGTTAGGCGGCCTGTTGATAACACCCCTTTTAACAGGTTTCAGGCTAGGCTCGGGCCTGAAAAAAAGGCCTACTATAGGCCACAGGCCAATCAGCTATACAATAGGCCAGGTCTGACCTGTTTCCGCCTCTAGTTGTAATTTCCTTGAGGTATGAATGGAATATGTTATGCAGAAACCTTCCTCTAGTTATGTGCAGAGTTTGCTATCTTCATCACGGTTTTCTTTTGTATGGTTCCATTTTCATCAAGATTTTCAATCTATGTGTAATTATGGTTGTATTGAAATGATCTTATTCTTTAATAAGATTCAATGTCAAAAGGCATGTCTATGATCTGGATGGGTTCTAAATTTGCATTACCATGAGATACAATAAATTCATCTCATTCTTTTACGCTTCTTTCATGCGAGAAAGTCATTCCATTTGCCACAAATAAGTTGAGTCATTCTTGGATACAACATTACCAAGAGAAAATTCGAGCTTAGAAGCATCCATTGGTGAGAGAAAAACTTTGAATTTGGCAAAAGTTGGAGGCATGTGTTGTTCCACGTACATTTCAATCCTTTTTGGGCATTGCTTTTTTGGATGACAGAATGTAGCAAAATGATCTGTATTTTTTCATCTGCACAAGTTGAAGTGCTCATTACTCAATGAAAGGTAAGATGTTAACGAGGCATTCCATTGTCAACAAATGCAAATATATGCACAATTTAATGAGACTTAATTAAGGTATGTCCATGTCCCTATCCAATGATGAGGCCGATAAGCCGGTGGATCAGGAGGTGCTTGTGTTTGAGTTATGACACTTGAAATTAAATCTGTTTTCTGATAAACGAAGTTACGAAGGTAATGAAACTATGTTCTGGCTAATAATAACTATGGTCTATGTACTTATCAAACGTTTAATCTCTGACAAACTAAAATTTGGGTGATGAAAACTGGATGAAGATGAATGATAGAACCAGATATCAAGCTTCTTTAGCATTCAAGACGTTGATCAGAATAATGCAGATGGATTATATAAAGTTCAACGGTTTAACAATATTTGTCATAAACAAAGACTCATCACCTTCTTACAATGATGGCTTAAAAAAATATATTGGCCAGCATCTACTAAAATTCAATGGTACAATGGATCTATTGAATCATTCTTTGCAACACAGCAACTAAACTCAATATTCATGATGGTAGTATACTACTATTATTAATTATTAGAAGTCATTACAAGCATTTCACCTCCAAAGAAAACCACAGAAAAGAAATTACAAGCTTTGCACTGAATCAACTAACATATAACAAGTGATTGGGACTAGATGTGGATTTTTGGCTTAAAACGTGTTGTAGGTTCACTAAAATCTCTTTGAGGAAGTGTTAGACTGAACTCGCTCCGAGCCTTAAAATAACTTGATCCCTAAAAGAAGCCACTCACACTTACTGAGAACATCATGGTAAAAAAACGGCTATCATCTAAAAATTATATAAAATTGAAGTGAGTTGAATATAAGTAATTTATATTTATAAACAATAAAAACTGTACACCAACGCTACCATGTTATGATGAGGATTGAAATGGGAAACAAAACATGTTTCTTAGATGTGGTAAAGTTGAATTAACTGTCCGCACAATAGATGATAGTGCAAGAAACAATATATTAAGCTCCTAAATATCTAAAGTTTAAAAGTAGATATTAATAAGTATTGAAATAGAATTTTGTGTTTATATATGTTTTGATATTTATTAAACAGTTACCTGAGAAAGGATTTAGAACAGAAAATAATAAAAAGGAAATAAAAAATTAAACATTACGAAAATAAAAGAGATAGTTTAGCTGTAATGAACATGATTTATTTCATGTATAGATCCTTCAAAAAAAGTAAAATAAAAAGTTCACAGCAATATTTTTCTTTCGTTTTTAGGCTTTGGCCACAAAAATATGTTTCATTATGTGGGGCTATATTATGTAACTGTACATGATTCCAGAGTTATTATCTGTCAATTTTCCATCGGGATTATGGATAAAATTAAAAAGTTAAACAGCTGCTCAAAGTCACTTCTTGTTTTTTGGCCAATTATCAAAAGTCACTTAAAGTTTTTTATACTTTTATATGCATTATTGTAAGCCAGTGGCGGAAAAAAGTTACATCAAAAGCGACGGTGCAGCTATTTTTTTTTTTTCCAAAAAAGAAAAATGTGCTAAGTGGATGGGGTCTAAAGATTCTTTATTTTTGCTTGACATTTTTTTTTGGTAAACATTCTCCTTTTTATTTCAATGATTGGAGAAAAAATGATTAAGGGATTTTGTGGTTAAAGTGCATGCAATTTAAATTGAGTTGTGATATTAATAATTTAAAAGTATTATACTTTTTATAAGTTTTATATTTTTAATGATATTGACTTTCTAAGTTTTCATATTTTGTGTGGACATAGGTTTACTTATTTTTGCAATTATAATGTCATTTATTACATGTGAATTTATATTTTATATTTATATTCATTACTTAAAGTTTTTATCCCCAACATATTGTTAATCTTCATTTACAATACACAAGATAATATTACTGTACATATCATGTGCTTTTCATAAGTCACAATTTCTTAAATAGGTTCCAATTATTTAAATTATTTTTTTAGGTTACAATTTCTTAAATAGATTTGGTCTTTTTTATAAGTTACACTTTTTTTTCAGTCAAAAAAATATGTTTATTTTAATTTTTACCTATAATTGAATATATGTCCCCACCGTCCTCTTTTTTACTCACTTTTTAAACTATTCCAAATGGGGCATGGTTCAAATTGCCTACTATAGGCAAATCAGTAAATTATAAAATCTATAAATCACAATTTCCAACACAATATAAATAATTCAGCAGAAGATAAAGATAAGAGAATAAGGAATTTTGTGCCCCGCTTTTATTCATATTATTTCAGGCGAAACTCTATTTTTTTAGTACATTATGACTTATTGATTTACAATTATTTTTATTTTGATGTAAAAAATATTAGATTTCTAATTATAAGCTTTCTTAAAGTGGCCTACTGGATTTCTCTGAATCAAAGTGCCTTCTTTCTAAAATAAAATACATTTAAATAACATTTAACTTTTAAATAAAAATTTTATGAGAGGAATGCCTCATTTTCTTTTGTATCATTTTCTCTCCTTCTCTCTTTTAATAGTCATTAGATTTCTTTCAATGGTTCAGATTCGGTGTTTATAATATCATTATTGAAAATAATTAAAATATATTTTGTATAAATTTAAATCTAAACCATTGAAAGAAGATCCAGTGATTATTAAGAAAGAAAGGGAGGAAAAATAATACAAAAGAAAAGGAGGCATTCCTCTCCCAAAAATTTCACTCAAATTAAGATAATTCCAGATAAGAATAAAAGATATTAACAAAAATCACATCATCGAAACTTTATCATCAAGTATCAATCAAGTAATTATAAAAATATACTCCATCCGTTCCTCCGTTCCTAATTATAGGACATATTAAGGATGTGGGTTTGTTTATAAATATAAGATATCTTTATAATTTTTCTCAACTTATCTTAAAATTATCCATATTGATACCCTTCTATAATAAACTAACAAGAGAGAAAGGATAAGAATAAAAGAGGGTGGTTAGATGTTTTAGTAATATTATATGATTTTTATTAAATTAATTAGATTAATATTATGTGATTTTTATTAAATTAATTAGTATCTTAATCTAATTAAATTATGTAAATAAGTCTTGTATGTAAGACCAAAAAGAAGCAATAATTTTGTGTAGTTTGATTTTATTAAAAGTTGGCATTAAACTCTCACCTGACTACAACATATGGAGAGAGGATAGGTTTCATTTTTACTATCATGCTTATAAAACTCAAATATTCCAGATTTATTTATATATTAAAAATTTAATAACAAAACATGGTTAAACACATTAAAATTTGTTCAGAGAAGAAAATGACAATGGTGGTGGGCTGCTGACAAACAGAGAATCTGATAAACGTGTTTTTTTTTTTTTTTTGGAAAATCAGCCTGAGATCTCACATAAGGTATTTAATCACAACCCAGTCCTAAACAATCATCAAATTACATTGAAGTATCAAGAGACTTAAGTGTAATTAAATTGAGTTGTCAATAATACAAGTTCCTTGAGTTGTCAATGCACAATGCAATAGTTGTTAATCTGCTATTGGCAACTATTTAGTCGTTGTTGACAACAGCTCAGCTCTTTAAGTTGTCAATAGCAGCTCCTTGAGTTGTGAATGTATCTCTTTCATTGACAACTATTGGGTGTATTAACAACTCAAAGAGCTGGTATTGACAACTCAATGACAAGCAGTTTAATTACACCCAGGTTCCTTAGAACTTTAATATAATTTGATGATTATTTAGAACATGGTTGTAATTAAATGATTTATGTGGGATTTCAGTGTGTTTTGTCCTTTTTTTTTTTTTTTTACTTTTTCAAGACAATTAGAGAAGTACTATCGAAATTCAAGCCCCAATTTTCGATAAATCAATATATTCATGGATCCATTTGCTTTTCATTCTGTTTTTAAGAAGTTCATTAACAGTGGGAGAAAGACGAATTTCAAAATGACACAAAGGCAGTTCCAATATAAAAAATTGGAAGGGATTGTTCTAAATTTTTTTTTGGTCACAGAAAAAAATTAGAACTTTGTGTCAAATTCGCTCGTAACGACAAATGTTGTTAGTAACGACCCTAATAATGGTATTAATCACTCTAATAATGATATTAACTGATCGAATGTGAGCGAAAGTCTTTTTTTGTCGCAAATTTATTTATCTCAAATTGGGAACAATTATTTTTATCTCCTTTATAATATTGGAGTTACCTTCTAAATTTGAAGGGTATTGATTTACATTACGAGAAAATTCATGTCTATCAAGAAAGAAGGGGGGGAAAAGAAAGAAAGAAATTCGTGTCTATCAGAAAAATGAAAACTTCACACCACATTACTGGAATATATACATATTCAAAACCCAAACTTAACAGAAAGAAAGTGAGAGAAAGAGAGAGAGCCGTGAAGCGATCTCTGTTGGCCATTTCATTGGTTCGGATTTCTTGTTCTTGATGCATATTCCATTCTTACCCTAGAAATTCTTCTCATACCAATCGATTTCTCTGAGGTCTTCCGTCGTTTCACTGAAACCGATTCTCATTTCTGAAGTTTTCTCTTGGTATATTTTGACGGGATCTGAGATTGTATTACTTCGATTGATCTTTCCAACCTCAGACATTATCATATTATAAATCAGAGGCTCCCATTTTTTCCTTAGTGGGATTGTCTTCCTCTTCCTTATTTACTCCTAGGGTTTCCTTGGGTTTAATTTGCTCTTGAATGACCCCTCTTTGTTTCCGCAACAATTGGCTGTAAAGGTGTTATCTTTTTTATGCTTTGATCAGCTTAACAAGTTTTTGGGGTTGGAAATTTCGCCATTGTTCTTGATTATATTTGCTTTTCAACAATATTTTTTATCAGGGTTCTTTCTTGGTTTGTTCATGCTGATGTTGCAATGTGATTGTAAGATTCTACTGTTATTATGTTGTTTAAATTGAAGAATATCCAAGGCTCTGTGCGCTTCTTGTTTCAGCAAGCTCTACATCACCACCAACGACATTATCATAGCATGGCTTATATGGCTGGCTATGACCTGTCTTCCAACTTTACCTTTTCAAAGTATTCATTTCTTTCTTCTGGCCATGGTGGCTGCAACCCATCTTTCCCATTTCTTCGGAAGCAACTCCATGTTAATGTTGACAGATGCCTTGGGTTCACTCCTCAAGGTTGTTTTGATTCCAATGGAAACAATAATAAGCTTTTTCTCAAGCCAAAGCCCCGTGGTTTTGCAGCTTTCCCTCGCCCGCCATTGTTAGCGGATACAGGGGATGTTATTGTCCAGGATATTAATGGCAGTGCTACTTTAAATACATCTTTAAATGGGAGTACCACTAAACCTCTTAATTTTCGGGATCGCCCTTTGTCTCAGAAACTTGTTGTTGCGGTTGACGTTGATGAAGGTATCAATGCATATGCTTCTTTTTATCTTACCATATAAATAACCTGGCTCGAATCATGAGTGCGTTCCAATTTCAATTGATACCACTCGCTTGTGCTGACCTTTATTTTTTTCATATCGGATTAGATTTTATATGAATGCAGATAACGCTTTACTTGGTAATTTTTTTTTGAACCTGTAAGATTATATTCAGAAATTTGGGAAGTACATGGCATTGATTAATTTATGCAACCTAAGGTTTTTATCTTCCATTATTGAAAATTAATATACCGCCAATCTCTATGCCGAGTATATCTTTATTTTGAATGACATTACAAGATTCTATATCATATTAATCTGAAATAAATCATGTAGTGAAATATGTAGCATATGGTTGCACTTCACGCTTGACATTTCAATATACTGTTTGATTTCTTGTACAAATTTAGCATTATGATCCTCTTTTCATCTAACCTCCACTTTCCTATCTGCTTTTCTGATGAGCAGTACTAGGGAACTTTGTGTCAGCTCTAAACAGGTTCATCGCAGATCAATACTCATCAAACTATTCAGTTTCTGAGTATCATGTGTATGAGTTCTTCAAGGTATTGCCTTTTTCCTGCTTGAGTACTCCAGACAATCATGATGAGTGACTGGGCCATGCAAATGTTGTTTGTGTTCTTAAAAACATAATAATTTTAACTATTGGCATACTCCTTTAGGCACTCATTTATGCCCCTTTTCACCATTCTTAAATATTATAATTTACGCATTGGCTAAAGGGTTTGTAGAAACAATATGTTGTTGGAATATCTGGGCTAAGTTGATTTCTTTGGGAACATTCCATAACGTGAATTTTTACAATAAGCGCTTAAGTTACCATTGCTAGTGATATGCACCCAGCTTCTTTTGGGAAAAAGTCTGGGGTGCATGGATATCTTATGTGGTATGGTGCCTTCTTCCTTTTCTCCTTCGAATTTCCATAATATCATGTGCAGGATAATCCCCATTTGCAATGTGATGGATTATTATCAATAAGTTGTGCCCTTGGTTAAGTTTTGTGAATTTATATTTTTGTTCTCGGTCTACTTCTCTTCT
Organism: Mimosa bimucronata; assembly: GCA_037074515.1. Taxonomy (NCBI): domain Eukaryota; kingdom Viridiplantae; phylum Streptophyta; class Magnoliopsida; order Fabales; family Fabaceae; genus Mimosa; species Mimosa bimucronata. The sequence goes on from CM073444.1 coordinate 36,579,995, forward strand.
CTTGTTTACTGCAGCAAGCATATTGTTCTATGCACTAGGTGATCTTCGGTTCTATTTTACATAAATTCCCTGTTATAGAAAATTAGGACTTTTAACAGCCCACTTAGTTTGTGGTATCATTTTGAATTTGAATTTTTCCATCGTTTCATCTAGTGTCTGATTCACCCTGCCTTTCTATTACAGATATGGAATTGCTCTCGTGATGAAGGTAATTGCTAAGTGTCTCCATCACACACTCAGATTGCATTCCGTGAACAGTTTTACTGCTCACCTTTTGAAAATCCGTAGGATTACTTCAATTATATCTTCCCTCATTTAATTCTTGCCATGCTCATTGACTAAAGTGTCTTATGTTATGGAATTTAAATGTTCTTGAAATTGGATCCCCTGAAAATCTAATTCTTAAAATGAATCAAATTCTAGTGGTTTTATTTTTGTATTGGCAGTTTTTATACAAGGAAAGCTTATCCTGATGTTGATTATCTCATGTCTTCATTCTTGAACTATTCAGCGTGAATTAGTTCTTTAATCTTTGCTGAGTTTTAATTTTCCTAGAAGACATGATGCCTACAGCTAGCAACCCGAACTTGGATAATAAACTATTGTCTTTACAGAGTATCAAATGGGATACTAAAAGATCAATGAATTTTAGTTTTAGACCCATGATAGGAGAGATATAATTATGAACAAGTTATCAAGTGCATTTTATTTTTAACATAATAGAACTGATTTTTTATTGGGCTGGGCAAAAGGGGTAAAAACGTTACTTGGCTGAAGCTGTCAAACAGCTTAATATAACAAGGTTGATTTTTTTTCTTTTGCTGTTTTCTTTCTCCTCATAGATTTAATTGACAAGTGACCTTATTGTTCTGCAGCTGCTGCCCGTGTGCACGCGTTTTTTAAGACACCATATTTCAAGACAGGGATACACCCGCTTCCAGGTGCTCAGACAGCCATTCAGAAGTTATCAAGATTTTGTAACCTATCAGTTGTAACGTATGCTTAATGTGGCAATCCTTCTTCAGCCTATAGCAAAATCTGGTTAGCTTATCTACTAACTGTAGCTTCTTGTGTATGTTCATGATCAGATCACGGCAGAATGTAATCAAGGATCACACAATTGACTGGTTAGAGAAGAATTTTCCGGGAATTTTTCAGGAAATTCACTTTGGAAACCACTTTGCTCTTGATGGGGTGCCTAAAACCAAGGCAGAGATTTGTAGGTATGCCCCCTAGATCTGTTCACTTGCATTCTGATGATTCTGCAAGTGAATGATGCTTTTATATCATCCTTTTGAAGTGTGATGGGGACTATCTATGTTGTGATGAGCAATTGCCTCTTGATCTCATTTCCCTAGTCCTTTTTCACTGTGTAAGTTGCGGTCTGTGTCAATTTCAGTGATTTTTGCTGATAAAGACGTTCCTTACTGAAACTGATAGGTCTTTAAATGCTCAAGTTCTAATCGACGATAACCCAAGATATGCTTTAGAATGTGCTGAAGTGGGAATCAGGGTTATGCTTTTTGATTACGAGAACTCGTATCCTTGGTGCAAGATTGAATCTGTTGATCAGCACCCACTGGTGACTAAAGTTAGGAACTGGGAAGAGGTGGAACAACAAATAATGGCATTGACAGCTTCAGTCTCTAAATCCTGCCAGTAACCTTATTGTGACACTGCCCTTTTTTCAAGGAAGTACTGTTCAATTAGTAGGCCTACAATATGTATGGAGGTGGTAAGATCATTTAAAGCAGGTGGAGGGAGATCACTTGCCTGGTAAGCTGGGGTAGGAGAGTATAAAATTGTTCACAATTGCATTCTTTCCTCCACTTCTGAGAAGCATTATGGAATAGCGTTAAGTGAAGTTGCTTACTGAAGTGGAAATTCTCCTATGATTTTACTATATATATGGTTATCCAGGCTAAGGATCCTTTTTACAGTCCCGTTATGGATATAGAAGTTGAACTTAAACTAAGGGTTTGGCAGTCGCCTCACATTGCTATCCCATCCATTTACTTGGGTCGTTGTACAATAATAAGGAATATCTTAATACACCTTTCTCATGCATTGCATGGAATCTAGAATGAGCTGCACTATTCAATATTGATTATATATGGATTTAACAATCATTAAAGCATGTTGGGTTATCCTGTAAGAAAATTATGTTGGATCAAGGGAATTATGTGGGCGTATTCTACCTCCTTATTTAAGCGCAGAATAGTTCGTATGTTTTCTAAAAAATATTGGACTTGTGAAGTGAGTGGCGCTAAGTTCAAGATGCTGAGCTTTTGCTCAACATACTGAAAAAACTGTTATCTTTTTGCTATGAAAGCTTTTAAAAAAATTTGGACGAGTATTGCAGGTAAGATTAAGACAGTTTATGGCTAATTACTGTAATTAATTCAGTTTATTTACTTCTCAGTTGGCAGAAAAATTTATTCACTTTTCTTTACAGGGCCAACAAAACTTCCATATAGTTGACTTTCTAGAAAATTTTTTAGAGCTTCATGAGCTCATCGTTGTGGTAAGATTTGTACAATTTTAATGGAATTTCAACAGTTTAGATTAAGACTTTTAACTAATGACTCTTAGATAAAGTATTTTTTCTTTTAGAAAACAATAGGTAAGAGATTATCCCTATTTTAAATTCTGTATACATTAAATACTTTATTTTAGGAAAAAAACAGAAGTAAATAAATTCAATCTGAATAAGTCTTAATGATTTATAATAATGATTTTTTATTTTTTTTTTGCCTTAGATAATAGTATTTTAAGCTTCTAGTGCTCGTTGGGAATTGTTATTTTTTTTTTCTAAAAAAATGACAATGTCTGTAGACTGTAGTAACCTCGTGATTGAGTACTGAGAAGAAATGCAAGAGCCGAGGCGAAGTGATAGATAGTTCAGCGAGATGGCTATTGGTAGTAACCTTTGAGGTTGAATTTATTCTAATAAGAATATCCCTCAATAAAACTGTGCCCTATAGACCTAATGCGAATGCTTTAGTCGTTGCTTTTACTTAAAAAATAACAACAAAAATGAACCAACCCGAAGCAACATAAAACTAACAGTTTTTACGGACATCTTTTTGGGGGTAATCATATGTACTCTTCTTGAATTAAAGCAATGAGTTGTGAATTTATAATTTGCAGTAATTATTACAGTTGGCATTATTCACAGTGATGTGAAGCTGTTGAAACTCAAAGCAACATTGAATAGCACAGTGCGCTTCTTTCCAAACATGAATATAGTAGCGCAAATCAATCATTCTTCTCTATCAACTTGATGCCACAGGCTTGTATAATATCCAGAGCTGCAAAAACAAGTTTGCTTTAGTTAAAAACACTTCCCAAATGTACCTAAATAGCTTCACTTATACTGTTACCAATTGCAAAGCAACTTTTTAAAGATTCATTCTGATTTGTATAGACCATATAATGTGATATAACATAATCATCATCTTTTGTCTGGCACATGGACAATAAATCAAGATCAGATCAATATAATTGGATTCACCTGGATTGTATACTTCAGGTTTTAAAGGCCTCAAGACACCTCTTGTTTGAATTCTGTCCTTCAACAAGAGCTGTGAAAAAGTATATACAGAAAGTTTTGTTAACGCTATTATTAGCTTGGATTAGAGTGTAAAGGAACAGATATGAAAAACATGTACCAGAGCTCCAGCAGTTGCTGGAATTCCAACAGTGATGGCCATGGCACTTGTGGTTTTTCCATCAACAGTCCTTCCAAATTCAAGCAATGTTGCTCTTTGGTTCTCTGTTTGCTGGTTGTCTGGGAATTCTATCTCCATTTCATGGTGCAAAAGCACCATATCCTGATTATTTGTCAGATAAAACTTGAGTACATATATAACTCAATTGTACTACATATTACGATAACACCTCATTTCTGGCTGAGAATAAGCAACTATCTGTCAATAATATGGAGCATAGATCATAATAAGCCAGCCATGACTTGTTTTCACAAAACTTGGCTACTTGAAACATCAGGAAGTTTCAAAAGAATATTCAAGCAACTAAACTTATTCAATTATTTTGTTTATTTATTTATTGCATGAAAACATACCTGTTCTGTGCTGGAGTAGGCCAATCTTTCCTCCATACGCAAGCAGATGACGTCAAAAGCACTTTGGCAGGAAACAGGGATCTCTGTTTCCTCATGAAGGCCCAAAAATCTAAAAGATAAGACCCGATTCACAATTAAAAAGGTAACCTACCAATTGAGTAGATAACAAAGAGAGAGGAATGGTATACGTACATGATAGTTTTGGCCGTCTTTGAAGCAGTTCCTTGCTCCTTGCAATGTCCTAATGATAATATCTTTTCCATGATATTTTTCTCTCCAATAAGAGGCCCAGTTGGATCTTCACTTGAAACTTTTAGAAGTTCGAACAAAAATGCTCTGAAAGTAGGTCTCTTTCCATTCTTAAGAAAGGGATGAACTTCATGGTTAAAGAAGCCAATCCTAGAAAGTGTCCCCATGATCTTGCTAAATCCTGTGAAGTGCAAAAACAATTGATCATATTCTTCTTTCCAGCTTTGTAAATCCACTAGTGACATTACGTTATGTTCATATTACTAATGAACTTTGCCAAATAAAAAAGATTTACATTAGTGTTTACAGAATGTGATCAACACAACTCAAATGTGACAATATTTTTTTATATAAAAATTATATACATATGCCGTACCTTCATAACGGAGAGTTCCACGGAAAATGGTTGATGCTTCAGATCCTATTCCATACAAATCTCCATAAACTAAAGAGTTCCGATTTGGAAGACACTCCAAAGAAAAAGCTGGAAGATCAGTTATCTGCATTCTTGTAGCTGAATCATAAAGACTGTCCCCTGCCAAAAAATAGAGTCAAATGTAATAGTGAGATTGAGAGGTAACGGCTACTAATATAATAGACTGGCATAGAGGAGAGATGGGAGTGGTTCAAAAACAGAACAGATGGGTACATGCAAGATAACAGAATCCAGATAAAAGAAAAGAGAACATGCATCCAACTACTGTCCTGACATTATATTTGCAACTTAGAAGCTCACCATCTACATTTACAGTTTCACCACAAGATCTGTAGGTGGCAGGATTCCGCCCAGCTCGAATAGCCCCCGCTGGATTCCAACTGAAAAACCAGCAAAATATGAGTCCTTACAGCAACAATGATCACAAAATAATCATAAAAGAACCCCTATGGTAGAGTATTAGGAAATATTTATGAATTAAGAAATATTTTATTTTCAATCATATTAAGATCCCTATTAATTAGAGATATTAGTTGGTATATTAGGAATATTAGGTTATATATTATTTTAAGTAATTGTTCTAGATTATTATATCCTCTTATATAAATATATGATTAAATCTATGAATAAAGTTGAACCCTTTTGAGATTATTTCCTACATGACATCAGAGCCAGGTTAGGGTTCCAAAAGTGAGAGGGAATTAGGGTTCCAAATTCCCGCTGCTTTCTCTATTCTTCTGTTTCTGTTCAATGGATACACTGTCGTGATACTTTTCACGTTACTATTCACCGTCCTGTTCGCATACTGTTTTGCGTCTTACTGTTCACGCGTTGTTGCTGATTTGTTATTTGGGGTTCTATTCGGACTTGTTTGGTTTCTGATTCAGATCTGCTTCTTTAAAGTTTTCATTTTCTTTTGGGACCTGATTTGGTCAGTTATAATGGCTGATTTCGGTGCATCAGGTTTGATTATTTGGTGATTTGTTGGTTCTAGATCTGGTTTTTTCAATCTTCAGATTTTATTTTGTGGTTTCAGATCTGTTTTAGCGTTTTAGTGGGTTATTTATCTTTTGGATTCTTGATGAAGTTGTTGATACTTCTCAGGTTGCTGGCTATTTAACCATGGCTGGTAATTCTTTGGAGTTTGGATTTTTCATTGTGAAACCATTGGTGCTTTTTGTTTGTTGCGGCCCTGGTATGGTCGTTTGGATTAGAGCCCATGGTGTGGATGCTAATTCTCTTGGTTTAAATGTCTTTTGTGTGACATTTGGTTTAATTTTGTATTTTGGAGTTGCCATCCCATTTTCCGGCGAATCCTAGTGGTGATTGCGTTCGGGTTTGGTTTTCTTGGATTTATGGCGAACTCTAGTTTGGTGCATTTGTGGCGTGAATTGGGTTGCTCTTTGTTGAGCCGTTTCAGGATTCAGATTTCAGATCTGATCGTTGCGTCAGATGCATGGTTTTGTTGCTCAGGGGGAGTGTGAGTTTTTCTTTGTTGCTCATGGGATTATTTTTGTAACAAGTTGAGCATGATTAACATCTATGCTCCAACTTAAGGGGGAGTGTTAGAGTATTAGGAAATATTTATGAATTAAGAAATATTTTATTTTCAATCATATTAAGATCCCTATTAATTAGGGATATTAGTTGGTATGTTAGGAATATTAGGTTATATATTATTTTAAGTAATTGTTCTAGATTATTCTATCCTCTTGTATAAATATATGATTAAGTCTATGAATAAAGTTGAACCCTTTTGAGATTATTTCCTACACCCTACAAGCAGAATGCATAGAGAAAGTGTTTTTCTTCATATAAAATACCCACATCTATGCTTTAATTGTGCTAAAATATGATGCTTTGCGCTTTAATTGCATGATTTTATAAAGTTTGATGTTATGTGGCTTTGTAGGGCCCTTTCAAAGCACTGAATTCTGTCCCTAATTCATGCAAACCATTTTCTCTCACTGCATTTTCCTCTTCACTAACTCCATGAAGCATTTGAGAGCAAGTTGGGCGAGGAGAGAACTCAATATGAGACACCGCATCACTATTATTACTGGACTCCCCCTTAGACCATCCCCATGGCCGGAATATAACTTCCAGTATACGGAAGCCCACCAGATATGCTAGAAGTATTAGGTAATCATATATTTTATTGGTGTCAGAAATAGTTTCTGCCAGTCAGATGTATGCAGCTCCTTTGGCGTAGAGCATGTTATACAATCGAAGTTGAGTGTCCTTGTCAAAATGCTCACTTCTCCTTAAAAAAGTCAGCTTCATAATGTTATAATGTGCCAGTATGACAGGTGATTTTCAGCTCTTCACCAATAAGTTGAATAAAAACTCAATTTAAGATGAGCGAAGCTTATAATAACTTTTAGGAACAATATAAAACTGTTTGTGCAGATATAAGACATTCCATGAATTACCTAAATTTATATGCTAATGGGTTGTTAGCAGCAGCTGGAGATGGGAGCCCACCACAGTAAGAAGTGAAAGATTTTATTTTCCCATTCCTCTCATGTGCTTGGTCAATCATCTTCATTGCCATCATATGATCTGGAACATAAAACTTTTGTATGTTTACATTTTGGCTGAATTGTCAGTTTAAACCTTCTGATTCTACCTCACCAATAGTACTAAAACTAGGGTACAGGTAGGAAAAGCGCTAGGCACATAAGCTGCCTAAGCAAAAGAGGAAACTAGCGAAATAAACTATTAGGATAATCCTGAAATAAACAACAGAGAGGAAAAATTTTGGACAGAAAGTGCAAACCAAATGCAATCTGGCCAAACAAGCACGACTGCCAAAAATAAGCTTAATACAATATCTGTTGAAAACCAAATGCACACTCAATATGCTCATGTATGAAAATAGTTAACAATATTTCATTTTTAAATACTTGGGAAAAATTTGTATAAACATGTCATAAGAACATATACCATCAAAATAAGTCTTACCTATGCCTGGGTCCAAGCCCATCTCGCCAAGGATTGTTATTCCAGCTTCTTTTGCCTTATCATCTAACATCGTCATGGAGCTATCAACATAGCTAGCAGTGACAAGATGTCTTTTAAGCTGCATAATGTAAAAGTCATTAATGTAGCTACAACAAAGAAGGAAAAATTGCTTCCCATTAAATAGAACAAGTTACTTTTCGCATTCTGGGCAAGAAGACAAGGTAAAACATTAGGGCAAAGGGAGCAGTTGTATTTGATGGCTTCCGTAATTTTTCTCCCACAAGAAGACCAATCTTAAACTATTGTTCTCTTTTTTCTTTTTCTTTTTTTATCAGAAACTATTGTTCTCTAAAGAAATGACTTTGATAAAATCATTTTTGCTACAAAGACCTATAAGAGGAAAGTTTGGAAGATGCAAGAGAAGGAAAAGCAAATTTCTGATGGTCAGAACATTGAACTCAAGACTTCTACTATTATGGAGAAAGAAATGAATAATTAGAGTTGCTATAGACCTGGTTTAGGAGAGGGTAATTGGAGACTGTGAGTCACTTTTTGGCATATAGTAGTCGTTGGAGTCTCCTAGGATGGCAGGCCATACTTTGCATTTTGAGTGTGGTGAGGAGAGACCGGCATCTCCAATGCCAGTGATTAACTTCTGTTCTTGAGTGTTGTTCTGTAATTTCAATGTTTGTTCATTCTTTGTGATTTATGGGTGTAACATGGATATTGGGTTTTTGCCTAAAATCAGTGGAGTATACCCTGATTCAGTGTTTTTAAGTCTTATATCAAAACCAAAGGATTTCCCTCATTTATTGCTTTTTCTGTCAATTATTTCTTCATTTAGTATTGTTTATCAAGCAGGGTTAAAACAGATTTAAATCAATTATTGTTGTCGTTGTGATTAAAATCATTCTTAGTCCATAAAAAGATAAATAAATTACATAAAACTCGCCATAATTTTCCAAAATACACAATTTAGTCAAATTCTATTTTTTGTTTACATAAATGCTCTTCATAAAAAAAATATAGAGAAGATCCATGTAACTTCGTTAAAACACAAGAGAGACTGCATGGTTCACTCTTCAAGAAAAAACATAAAATCATTCAATCCTTTTATGAACTGCACTTAACTGTGGTCCAGAGTAAATGTCGTGCCAGTTCAACAATCAATAATAAGAGATATTATGAAGTACCTCAATACAAGCATTTGCTACCAGAATGTGACAACTGGGGGGCAGAAGACTTATAACAACGTTAACCTGTCAAGAAATAGAAAAACAAGATGTTGATAAGACAGCCATCAAGACCCTAAGAACATGGACAGAGATCAGTATATCGAAAGCTTGTGCAAAAGTAGTACATTATAGTAGAAAATGGTGGTTGACCAAGTAACAGACCATAGTCAGAATTAAAGCATGAAGAAAGTGTATCAATTTATTATAGGATTATAGTATTAGACAGATCAAGTTACTATAGCTCTCCAAATTCCATCTGCATGTCTTCGAAAAGCATGAACTGAAGATCTCAGCAAGATGCTTTGGAAAGCATCGATTTATAGGAGTATTGTCAAAACTACTTTTCCAAAAGACTATAAATTGTACCTGCGAAACATACTTACAAAGACTGGCATGATCCATCACATCAATTTGAACTCCAATTGCACCAGGAATACCCTCCACAATCTGCATTGATCAATAATATTATCATATCAAGCATCCATATATCAAAGTATCAAATCCTGTTCTGCTTCCTTAATTGAACTGATATAAAAGTAAAATATTTTAGTCAAAGTACCTGTTCTGCATCCTGCAGGTAGAGAGATCCGACAATGACCTCAATATCAGTATGCTCTTCATAATCGTATTCAACCAATCGTTTACACCACTGACTGGATGAAAAACTTCCAATTGATGATAACATCTCTGCAGCTGGTTGACATACACGACCAGCACCAAGAATTAAAACTGCAGCCTTCCTTTTTGGCTCAGGTCCATTCTTTAAACTACTCTGTTGGACTTTGCCAAGTCTCATTGAAATCTTAAGAGAAGTCAAATTATCAATGATTTGATCCAGAACTGCCCTATCATTTGCACCAACCTGTTCATAAGCATGACAATAAGATTATAATTGATTTGAAATAAAATTCAACTAATGTAGTTTAAATGTATGATTTTAAAAGAAAATGTCTAAATGATGAGGAAACGTAGATATGTAACCTTGGAATAAATCTGACTTTGCTGCATGCAGGTGAGAAAAGAAAACTAAACCACAGTACCTTTCCTTTAGACAGCCAAATAATTATGAGTATATGAGAGGGTACCAAGATGATATAAACTGCTTTTGACAGGACACAAAATTTTGACTATGACTAAAAACACATGCTTCAGTAGAAATCCAGATTCGCTTTCCGTTGGGATTCACTCAACTATACTAAAATTTTCTACATCAAACTTACTATTTAATGGGTAATATTTGCTAACTCACTTCAATAACAATGAGATTCTCGTTTTAATTAATTGAATTACTCATTTTCTAGGCGTCAAAATAAACAGCTTAGTTTAAATTAGATGGCTACTTACTTCAAGTTCTGAGAATGACATAGCATCAGCACTCTGACCCACTTGGCACTTGACCAAGTGGAAGGAGCCTCCCAAAGCTTCAATATTATCTAAAGCCTCATTTATCAGAAACTGATCAAACAAGTGACCACTCAGAGAAACCTGTCAGTAATATCCAACCATCTTGATCAGAAAATTAAGTAGCAGCTATATTGATTCCCTGACTACATACAACTCAAGGCAAGCTCAACTTGCAAATCATAATTAGTGCCCAAAAAACTCAACCAAATAACATACCGATATCTTGTATTTAGTATTGTGATATGAAGAATTTGCTAAACTTCCTGATAATTCCCTGCAAATCAAATGACAGATAGTCCATAATTTGCACGACAATTATACAGAAAATAAGTTGATAAACTACTTAGATAAACCAAACCAAAAATGAATATTTACACAAAAATTGCTTTTAATGTACTATAATGAGTCAATTTGGTATGTGCTGTCATTCAAGTTCTCAATCCAGAGACACAGGTATTAACCCCATCACATGATATCAAATAATGTTATCCTAACTGAAAGCCAAAGAAGCTGTGAAACAATTTTTGTCAAGAACTAATTTCAGTTATTATACTTATTATGCTATCCCATCTAGTGGAATAAGGCTTCTTGTTGTATGCTTATAATACTAAATATTCAACAGTGTATTTAGTGGTAACCTTTTAAAATCTCAAAGGTTTCTGTCCTTCTTTATTACTTCTCATTTTTCATTAGAGGGATATGAAAAGCAGCATTAGTCGAAAATGAAAGGGGTGAAACCTTGTGTTCTCTGGCCGCAAGTAAAATTTGTGAAGCAGCAGGCACAAATTATTGTATTATTTATCATTTGAATAAAGAAGGTTGATTGAAAGGTTTGGCAAGGATATGTATATAAGAAAGAGTACAATTATACTACAGATTGTGCAACGGTATTAAGCATTTTCAACCGAAAAAGAGTCTAATACATTTGTCAGAGATTACTATTTCATGATGAGTAAACTCCCTGCAGAAAAACAGTAAAAGACAAAGATGGTCTAGAATGATAGATTAGAAACATACTCTCCACCAGAGCTCCGCATTCGTGGTATATATTCAAATAAAGAGGTAAGCACTCCTCCGTGGGATATGCAAGCTCCCCTTAAGTATTCTGGCAACTCTGAAATGTCTGAAGTAGAAGCCAAATTTTTAACAAATTGGGACAGTATGTTTCCAAAATGTTGGGAAGCCTAGCCATAGAGAAATCACAAGTTGAATAATTTGCAAAATCACAGAATTCTCTCATGTATAACTGCAAAAGAATTTCCCAAATGAAAATACACCAACCTCTTTTGCGAATTCTGTTGGGAGGATGTCTACAGCTAAACATATGATGCCGCTCCCATCCATGTGGTCATAGTAGGAATCAGTTAAGGGATCATATCTAAAAGCAATGGTTAATAGCATCATTAGAGAGGGTACAAATGTTCTCAATAATTATAGATGAAATGTTATTATGTTACATGCTATCTTAATGTTCAAATTAATGCATAAAAAATTTGCGAGCAGAAAATGAAAGTGATTTCCATAGTCGATTGTTCAACACACCACTTACCTAAGTTGCTTATTCAAACCCCACTTCACAGCTAGCGGGCAGAATCTATAATGCAACATTTCAGCATAACTTCTACCCATATCAAGGTTTCATGGCTAAAAGTGTAAAGCCAAGTATCGTGGTATTTCACACCCTAAAGTTTTTTCCCTCCCTCCCCTCACTATTTCATTTAACTCCAAATATGTTGATATAAAATTAAGGAACTCTCATAGCTACAGAAGGTGCACAAGCTACAAAAGAAATAAATATCTTTATCAAACTATGAAATACAATTTTATGAAGCTAAGTATGTTCTCAGTTTAAGAATACTCTTGAAGCATGAGTGCTACTTTCCGTCATACTTTCACATTAATAATAACTTTCAGTAAAGATGGTAGTGTTGATCATATCATTGATGATTGGAAACTAGAGAATAATGCTTCTTATTCCGACCTTTTAGCCACCTCTTCCAGAGGATCCCTTTGAACTCTCAATCATAAGAACCTAATGCTTAGTTCAATCCATAAATTCGCAGTTGGAATAAAGTAATATTGACAATGACATAGACGTGTCCAACCCATCCAAAAGAAAAACATGGGCCTATTTCGAAAGGGATAACGCAGCTTGAAAGACAGCAATGAGAAATTTCAAACAGGACACGGGATGACAGTTTTCTCTAGCTTGTAGAATGAAACAAAATTTTGAAGGTCTCTTGGTGCCTCGTCATCCAACTTTTTCTGTCAGCTCCAATGTTATGCATATGTTTTGTTCTCTTCCAAATTCATGAATGTGAATATCAGAAATTGATTATACATCTAATTCATTTCTATACCCTGACAGTTTTCTGTGTAATTCATAAATTGGACTATCAATATATCTTTTATGTTATAGAACATTAATTAAGCAAAGAACCAGAATTACTGTAATGTTCAATATTAAATGCATAACTACCATTACTTTCTTAAAACAAATGTTAACTGTGTAAATGAACAAACAAGATTAAATAATTACAATGCTAAATCATTATCATGGTTCTACTAATGGTATACCTGAAAAAAGGTGAATCAATTGATGTAGTTTGGTTGACAAACTCTATAGATCCCCCTATATCACATGTGACGTCTGATATTCCAACAAGTGGACAACCTTTTCTCATCAAATCTTGAAGCTGCTTTGTACTTAACAACCGAGGAAATCTATTCTCCCAATACATGCAATTTACTAAAACAGGTAAATGTCAGTAGTGCTTGTTGATCATGAAATAAGACATACACACAAGCTGTGAAAGAGAAAATGAAGAGCACAAATGAAAGCAATTTATCAAAATTAAATGCATTGAAAACATAACTTTATACATTTGGTGGGCTAACTTGACATAGTTCAAAATCATCTTAATCTACAAATGATACCGTTGAAAACAAAGCAGAAATAATATATTTATCTGTTTTGAGAAATAAGAACAGAACATTCAAATTGGAAATATTAGAGTACTAAATACATTTAAAGCCATTCCATCAGCTCATGACAAATGAAGGTCAAGCCAAATTGGACAGACTAGTTAATCATATAAAGCATGTAAGATGGCTCAACATTGTAAGCAAGAAGAAACCTACCAATCACAGATGCGTATAGAGCAACTTTTTCATGGAAAACAGAGTTGTAATGCTCTGGATGTGAATAATAGTCAGCCTGAAATTACCATAAAAGGTCAATAATTGTTTCAAGTCTAGCCATCAAACTAATAGAAGACATCAATATACTTGAATCACTTGTAACGTTGAAGAAGATAATGTAACTAAAGTGAAACAGTGAAATCGTTATATACATAAATATGAAGAAAAAATAAAGAACATCAATAAAAAAGAAATTGTACAGAAAAGATCCAAATTAACACAACCATTTAGTAAAATAATAACAAAGCAGAAAGTACAATGACAATAATTAGTGGAGCATGACACTCCAAAAAGTCATTTCCAAATTTTTTTTTTTTTTGAATAAAACTGCAGTCTTATCATATTACTTACTAACAAACATTACAATAGATCATCCTCCTTCATCAAGATCCACCAGGTTTAAGTCCGGTGGAGATTGATCAAGGATGCAAAACGGTTCCTCCATGGTATGTGATAGCTTCACTAGGTAATCAGCATCAAATAACCTATTCCTATCCCTATCCCTATGTAACAAAATAACCTGCCAGTCCCTATGCAATAATGTCCTAATGTCATCTATAATGTCTTTGAAGGGGTGATTGGAATCACAACCCCTCATACATTTTCAAATAATCTTAACAATAGGAAGTTCATGGAAAATGCAGGTATAACTTATGGCCATGCAATGTGGGACTCTATCAGATGCTGACCTGAATATTTACCTTTCATCGGTCTATATTTCTTTTTTAAAAATCAGTGGTCCATATACAATATGAGAAATGATGGTTTACTACATTTTTTTATATTTTACTTGTGAGCTGCATTACTTTTTTACTCGTAAACTACAATGACGAACGACCATGACAACCAATGTCAGTCTAGGCATGCTGACAAAACTGGAGCTTGCATTCTAAACTTAAGTGCCTTCCAAAAGTGAGCCAGGACATATTGCAGCTCATGGTGAAATGCAGCTGAAAAGGATGTCAAAACTCAATCACAATATTAGCCAACTCACTTTGTCAAATGCTTTTGCCGGGTCTTTCGGTTCAACCATGTCTTGGGCAGTCACAACACAACCATAAACTTGGAAAACCCTTTTTGATGTATGCACCGATTGATCATTGCCCTAACCAAGAAAAATGTTATAATTTTCAGATAAAGAGGAGCATTTAACACACAAAATACATATGATGAAATGGAAAGCCACAACAAAATGCCACCAAAAAACTAATCTGAGATTGAGTGCGAGGCATTAGTAACCTTAGAAGCAACATAGTTAACATTTTCAACATACTATAATTTGATTACAATGTAGAATTTATATTTGAACTTTTAAATATTACTTCCATATGAATACTAAAGTGGTGAACTTGTGAAAAAAGGTATTGCTTTCTTTCTCCTCAGAAACTAGAGAAACAAAGAATTTACAGTTTTAAAATTAGTCTACTGCTGAAATTTACCGTTTTATGAAGATCACGAAGTCTACATGGATCCACAAAGGTGTGAGGAAGTAGCTTAAGAATCTCTTGTGCACCATTAGAAACTACAAAAAACAGGGGGTTTGCAGTTCAATATTAGATTAATATATGTCAATTAATGATAATAATAAGACTGAGTCGCTGCTGATAGAAGAGTCATCAGAAAGACCGAATGATATTCCAGTAGAAAGAAAAATTAACAAGTGAAAAGAATGAGATACAAGAAATCTTAGTTCAAGAACAAAGTGACATTTTTAGTTTCAGTTTACTTTTTTCATCTTCAAGAAAGGAGAGGTGAGGTGCAAAGTTAAAGCACAATTTCCTAGCAAAGCTACAAAGGTTATTACTGTACCGTTGCCTGAACCAGTAAATACAAAAACCAATGGACAAACTCCCATTGGCAACCCATGGGTAGCGATTGCTTCCCCAACAGAAATGACAGCAGCCTTTGCAGCAGCCAATGAAGGGTACATGTAAGATGATCCCAGTGATAAGAAAGGTGTGGAGTATCCAAGACTCAAAAACCCTGGAAAAAAAAATATTATGAACAGAGAAAAAGTCAAGTTCAAGATCACACAATCAAATCTTTTTTTTTTAAAAAAAAAAAAAGGAAAGGCTTAAGCAATAAAAAAAAAGGCTCATGAATATATTCGTTATATACGAATGACAAAGATCAAAGAAGAACATACGCTGTCCAAGCGCACTTAGGAAGTCAATCATTCCAGCTCTACCAGCAAATTTACCAAATGCAATCAACCTTTTTCCGTCATTCCCAACAATCAATTCATAGTCATATAAAGATACCCTCTCAGCTAGGATCTACAGTTGAAAAAAGAAACACAACTATAATCATTCACAAGATTTCTACAAGAAATTTGAAGTGGCAATCCAGAAAATAAAGAGCAAAAGATACCTTATCCAACAAAGGCATGTTTTCTTTCTGAGCTTTATGGGTATGGGAGAAAAAGGCGTAAGCTCTGTCAGGTAAAATAGACTCTAACTGCATGAAAACCATATGACAGAATCAGAATTTCAGAAAGCACAGGTAACTAGAAAATTACGTGGGGAGAAATTCACCTTTGGTTGCTTTATACCCAAAATGAGACCACATTCCGACAAGTCCTCAGAAATTTCACAGCCAACATCCTCGTACAATGCATCATGATAAATTCGCTTCGTGGATGGCTGTACGATGATTCGAGACACCCCAGTAGAATCTCTTCCACCATGAAGGAGACGAGCACAGTGTAATGGAGTTAAAGGAGCCCTTCTTTCCCATTTATTCACAGACTCTGCAAGTATACCAACAACCCCATTCCCAAGCATCGTCCCACTTTTCTCCATACAACCAACCATTCACTAGAAAGACAGAACACAAAAATCTCAACCGAAATTCACTTCAAAGCTTGAAACTTTAGTAATGCAATCAACATTCTAAGCATAAAGCAAAACGCCTAAAACCCAGAAATGGAGGGACATAAGTTTAGAACCCCAGGATTTTTAGAGGAAAAAATGTTAACATGAAAAGAGGTTATTCAGAACTACACATAAATTTAGAACCCCAGGATTTTTAGAGGAAGAAATGTTAACATGAAAAGAGGTTATTCTGACAGAATTAAGTTAGGAAAAACTACCAACACGTCGAGATCAAATCGCCTCCTTTGATCGAAAAGCAGAAAGTAGCGTATGTTCCCGCCGCTCTAGAGGTCAAAATCAGTATCAGTATGATAATAAGTCGATGATGATGAGGAGAATTTGAAAATGATGATCGATATTTTGAATTATGACAATGAAATTGTTTGTTATATAGATAGAGAGTGACCTGTCACGTCGTCACCAAAAGGGTGGCCCAAGTAAGCTAAAAGTTGCAAACTTTTTCGGATTTTGGCGAGAACGATGTGGTAAGCAGAGCATGGGCGTATTACTGATAAGAACGATGACGAAAGAAGACGAAAAGCTGAGTTAGGTAGGCATGGGAAATGTGAGGTGGGCCACTAGTATGGCGCCACGTTTTTTGTCCCATAAAATATATTTGGTTTCATCAAATTAACCAAACATGCACTAATTCAGTTCAAACTTCGAAAAAAGAAAACATGCACTAATGATACGGTGATTAATGCGAGTGTCTGTGTTCATCAGTCATCATATTTTCATTATGCTCCAGCTGGCGAAATATTTTTTTTTTTTTTTTTGAATACAAACTGGATAGCGGCTCACATGAGCTTACAATAAGGAGTTAGAACTAGGTTCGGGTTGTGTAAACTCCCCCGGAGGGACTCCTTGTAGGGAGGGAGGCGGTTGATCGTAGAAACGAAAATTGCCAGGCATGTCATGAGCTTCCCTGGCCATCCAATCTGCCTGTGCATTGTTTTCCCTGGGAGTGTGGTAAACCACAACTTCCCACTCTCGAGCGATTAAGGTTCTAGCATCCTCTATGATATCCCTGAACGGGTGATAACTTGAGCAGCCTCTGCTGAGAAGGTTAACCACCTCCGTTGAGTCTGTTGAAACCTGTATCTGCTTGTAGTTTCTGTTCCAGCAGAGTTGAAGACCCTGAATGATTGCAATGAGCTCAGCGATGGTAGGAGGTACGTTGGTCAGTTTGAGGATGTAGCCCCCATTCCATCTTCCATCTGGATAGTGAAGAATACCGCCGCATCCGCTGCTTCCCGAGCTAAGGACAGAACCGTCAGTTGCAAGCTGGTAGAAATCTTGTCTCCTCAATGGTCTCACGTCACAGCACCCTACATGCGTTTTAAGGAAGGCAGCACGTGACGATAAGTCTTGGTCCCATGATGCTCGAAGAAAACTGTCTGTCGCCGTCATGGTCTCCTGGTCCACATCTTCGTTAAAGATCTTCTTGCACCGGTCTCTCCAAATGTCCCAGCATATGTAACCGAAGAGGGTAGGCCAGCTGATTTTCTTGGTATAAGCCTTTCCTGCTTCGTGCTTCAGATTCCAGAGCACCCAGTCCTTCCCCTCAAGGGATGAGAAACGGTCCCATAGCGTTGGTGACACTACAGACTTCCATCTCTCCTTTGCGTTTGTACAATCTCTGAGTAGGTGCATAGTGTCCTCCTCCTCTGGACACGCAAATGGACACTCGGGAGATTCCGCACATCCCCTTATGTACCTAAGGCGGCATGTATGGGTTCTCCCATGTGCGAAGATCCACATGAACGTCTTGATTTTCTCTGGGACTGCCCACCTCCATATAGCTTTCCAAATAGTTTCGCCTTGGTGCTGGATACCTGCAAAAAGAAAACGATAGGCAGAGTTAACAGAAAAACGACCATCCGAAGATGGCTTCCATAGATATTTATCCTCTCCTCTCTCCTCACGGGGTGGGTGAGCACTCATAATGTGAGCAACAATTTGAGGTTGGAACCATCTCAATAACTTATGTCTGTCCCATTCCCCACAGGGGGTAACGTAATCTATAACCTTCTCTTCTCTTGGGGCAAACTCCTCAAACCCAGGGATTAGTTGGATCAGAGGGGCGTTAGTCTCTGCCCAGTTATCAAACCAAAAGGATGTTGATGCGCCATTGCCTATTTTAACTCCAAGTCCATGGTAGAAGTTATCCCACACACTGCAGATGCCTCTCCAAGTGAGGGAAGCACTATCTTTCTTCTGGACTAGAGGCATAGTCTGATTACCACATTGATACTTTCCCCTCAGTATACGGACCCATAAGGCATCTTGGTTGGTTAGGAGGTTCCAACATAGTTTCATAATGAATGCTTCGTTCTGCTTTGCCAGGTTCCGAATTCCCATACCTCCATCTTTCTTATGCTTGGTGA
Source organism: Mimosa bimucronata (assembly GCA_037074515.1). Lineage (NCBI taxonomy): Eukaryota > Viridiplantae > Streptophyta > Magnoliopsida > Fabales > Fabaceae > Mimosa > Mimosa bimucronata. The sequence goes on from CM073444.1 coordinate 36,598,828, forward strand.
TTACGTCCCATGATAAGAGGTGCAACTTTCTTTCCTCCTCCTGGTCCCCCCAGAGGAACTTTCTACTGATCTTCTCCAAGTCCTTCAATAGGGCTTTAGGGAGGAGCATGGTTTGCATATGGTAGGAAGGCAAGGCAGATAATACTGCCTTAATTAGTGTAGCTCGACCCGCCACGTTAAGGCATGATCTCTTCCAACCCGTTAGCCTCCTTTTAGTCTTTTCTAGGACCGGAGCGAAGGTAATGTAGGAGGCTCTCTTGTGAAGTAACGGGATGCCGAGGTACTTCCCCAGATCACTTGTCAGGCCTATCCCCATGTGTTGACTCATGGCCATGCTTCTGGAGATGTGAACATTCTTAGAGAAGTAAGCTCGAGTCTTGGACCTATTCATCTTTTGCCCCGAAGCCTTACAAAAACGCTGAATACATCTCATCATCACATCCGCTTGGTATTGCGAGGCTTCTCCAAATAGAACCAGGTCGTCCGCAAAGAACAGGTGAGACAAGGGTGGCCCCCCAGGGCTCAATTGGATTGGAGTCCATTCCCCCTCCTCAACAGCATCCTGAATAATGTGGTTCAGTCTCTCCATACATAATGTGAACAGGTAGGGGGAGATTGGGTCCCCCTGACGGATACCTCTGTTGGGTCGGAAGGTCGAAGTTGCCTCCCCATTCCATAGCACCTGGAAGGATGATGTTGATATACAAGCCATTATTGCGTTCACCATCCAGTCTTCCAAACCTACCTCTCTTAAGGTGTCACAAATGAAGTTCCATTCCAACCGGTCGTAGGCTTTCTCTAGATCAACTTTGACCATCATCCACCCAACAGACCCAGTTTTAGATCTCATTGAGTGGATCACCTCTTGAGCGATGATGATATTGTCACTACTTTGCCTTCCTGCAATAAAACTGCACTGATGTTTCCCCACCACCCTCCCCATGACTTTCCGGAGACGATTACTGAGGACCTTAGTGATTATCTTGTAGCTAACATTGCAGAGGGAAATCGGTCTAAAATCTCGAATATGTTCAGGTGTGTCTGTCTTGGGGATGAGGACTAAGTTGGTATTGTTTATCTCCCCAACCCAGGTGGGATCACTGAAGAAAGTCTTCACCATGTCAATTATTGAGGAGCCTATAATATGCCAGTATTCCTGGTAGAATATCGCTTGGATACCATCAGGTCCCGGAGCTTTAAACCCTCCAATGTCAAAAGTGGCATTCTTAATTTCTTCATCTCTAATCCGATCTGCCAGATCTTGTTGAAACTCGACATCAATGGGGGGAAATCTAGCTCTTGTATTTAACTTGGTTGGCATAATGTTATCACTCTTGAATAACTCCTTATAGTAGTTCCATGCAAGGTTTTTTAGGCCTTCTTGGCTATAAATCTGGCGAAATATTGTTAACGTGAAAGATCCGAAGGTGGTGATGCAGAATACAAATCTAGCAAATTGTTGGCTTTAGGATGGAATTAACTGTTGTTGAGTTATCTTAATCAATGTGATGTGGCATATAAGAGGAATGAGGAACACGGCAGTGTATGATGGGATAGTCTCACTTCACCACGCAGTTATTAGATAAATCTTTAGCCCAAATAAGTTTCTATTAATTTTTTACCGAAAGCATTTGATTCTATAATTAAGCACCACTTATACGTACATCTAATAAAAAATATATCACATTATCTCGGGATTCAATCAAGTTACAGGGCTAGTCATCATTGACAGGGCATAAAAAGAAACAAGTAGAAGCATATCATGTATGGTCGTGATTTGTCTAAATAGTTTAATTTTGCTAGGACTTAATTGCAGTTGGAAATACATGGAACCAAATGTTCACTGCACTATGCAAGCCTTTGGATCATCCAACATGCTTCCCCAAATGTCATTGCAGGTGCTTGTGTGGGGAAAAGGTTTCTAGTGGAGAATCAGCCTTACTGCTCAACGGCTTCATCACTATGGGTATACTCCCTTTCCACCGATATTTAATATAATATTAAGTTGATTTTTTTTTAGGTTAAGGAAACCAAATAGATCACTTAAATTTAATATTTGTTAAATATAATTAGATTATATATAATATATAAGTTTATAAGTAAAGTAATCTAATTTTGTGGACAAAAATTATAAATATAAATAGTTTCAAGTAGTTAATTTTGTATCTTAATTTCTCTAAAAAAGTCAACTTGATCTTATAATTATGACGGGTTTGTTGCTCTTGGTATCTAGAGGGATAGAATTATGTAGCGTCCAACTTTCTTTTTGGAACCAATTTTTAAATTTATTTTTAGTTCTACTTTGTACTGTAATTTGTGAAAATCATATTAGATTTAATGTCATTTTGTTTTAATTAAAAAAACAAGAGTTGCTGTGTTGTTCTCAAATTGCTATTCTTCCGGCTCGTGAGTATTGTTTATATTATCATTGGAGATTGGACCAATGATAGTGTGATTATATTTGATATTTAGATGTAAATGATATTGACATGTGGATGATGAAGAATTGATAAGCATGAGGGAGAAAGAAAAGGGATCACGTGTTCATCACAAGAGGTGTCGTGCCGTGCTGCGTCAGCTAACCTGATTGCTTCTGCGTGTAAAAGTTTCGTTCTTTTTTTTTTCTTTTCCTTTCTTTTTTGTCTACATGGTACGGGCCAAGTTTTTCTCCTCTTCTCTTTTTATCTTCCCTCAGCTTTTTTATTCCCATTAGATTGAAATTTTAATGGTTCAGATTGCAAGTTTTATAAAACTATTTTAAGTATTTTTTGTTAATGTTTTAAAAAATCATAACTAAAGCTTATTGTTTGAATTTATTTATTTATTAAATAACTTAACATTTTATTAGTAATTTTACAAAATATTGAATCTACTGTTCGAATTTCAATCTAAGGGTTGAAATAGAAAAGATGACGGTAAGAAAAGAAGGGGAAAGCTAACTCTTTCTGTGGTACCTAAGGTAGAAACCTATGAATAATGATGTTAGAGGGCCATGAATATGGAAGATTTGATTAGAAAATATAGATCAATATGAAAAGAGGTAGAATGAGATTGAGCGTGAAATTATTGGACAAATTTTTTTTGTTAATAGTGTATTTAAATATTTGATGGGTTACATAGTACAATCTCATTCTACTCTTTCCTATCACTATATTTTCTAATCAAATCTTCCATATTCATGGGTCCGTCTAACATCCTTATTTATAACTAATGAGTATATAATCAAATCTTCCATATTTATGGGCCGTCTAACATCCTTATTTATAACTAATGAATACATGAAAAAGAGTTTTGCTCGTCTTTCTTGTGAAGAATAAAATACTTCTCAAATATATATATATACATATACTAAACATGTACTACGTAGCAGAACAATGCTTATTGCTTGTTGTTGTAGCAACTAGCAAGTGAAAACGCAAAGGGAAAACCCATTATCAGTGGTTCAACTGGTAAAAATGTTGGACTTTTAATTATCTTAGTAAATAATCGATTCCTAAAGAATACCACTTAGTTATAATCTTAGTCTCGACATTTGAGGAGCCGTTTCCACAGTCACAGGCTATAAATTAACTTATCAGCTAAAATTCTGAAGCAACCTCCAACTTCAATTTGGAATGTCACACCAATAGTTTGAACTAATTTTTATTAAGCTAAGGTTTCTGTTTCCTTTTCTTCCTGCAACATGTTCTTACATATAGTTTCACGTGTTTCAAAATATGTCCATGTAGGTTTTAGAATTACGTTACATGTTAGGATTTCTATAAGTATAATTAAAAAATTTCAGGAAGCAAATTTATACAGTTATAATAAAGATCCAGATAAAAGTGTAAGAAGAGTTAAATAAAAAATTTGCAGCGGATACATTAATAAAGTTGGCATTAATATGTGATCGGACTCACTAATATTTATAGATTCACATGAACATTTGTGGAATGTGCTTTAACCAAGACACGTCACTCAGTAATTAGTTTATTGTTTTGAAGTCATTTACTATTAAAAAATGTTTAATGGAATTTGTGAGGGAAAAAAAAATATCACTTCTCTTAGTAGAAAATTCACATGGACTATTCTCACAAAAAAAAATCACATTAAATGTGATGTCAAATCATGTATTTTAGCATTTTTTTTAACTTTTTTCACAATAAATTAAGTATTTTTTTTATAATTTTAATTTTAACATTTATCTTTAAACTGTCATATTTGTATGTAATTATGTACGTGTGTATTTACTTTTTTAAATAAAATTCATGTTATTTTCAACCAGTTAAGGTCCATATATACCCTGAAAGTAACCGCAAAAGAGCACTAAGTATGCGGAAGTAATTTTGGGAGCATTTTTGCCTCGGAAGTGTCCAAATTGTATCAAATTTACCCCGCCGTTTAAAACGTTAACGTTGACCGTGAAATCCTCCTTTCCTTTGAATCCAAACCAAGATGCCTAATTATGATAGAAAGAAAACTTCTAAAGTTAAAATATCTAGAAAGAATTTACCTTAATTGAGAAGAGAATCCATGTTAGAAAAATATTCCACTAAATCAAAAGACTAACATTGATATAAAAAATTTCGTTTATCAAAACGAAGTATTCAATGTTAAAAAGAATTCACCTAACACAGATATTAAAATTTCACAAGGCATATACAAGAAAGCCTTTCACAACCTTTCGCAAAAATCTTAAATCCTTAACTATGTTAAAATAAGATTCGGCTACTAACATAGTTAATTAAAACCTTCCTTAAACCGTTCAAGTATACCATGATAGAAAAAGGGGAAACTAACATCGTAATTAAAAATGATCATACACAACGCAAACATGCCCTTTTTCCTTGAAAACATAAGTTTAATGTTGACCAACCCTGTCAAAAGTGTCATACAATGGCCGAGATGAATCAAACAGTTCAAATCCAACAAAGTATATCTCATGTTGATCATAATCAAAACCAATAATACGACTTACTCAACAAATTACCAGGAGACCTCAAACCTTTTTACCAAAAATTGATTGATCCCAAATAAAGCAGTAAAACATACAATTATCTAAAATATATCAAAACCAAAAGTGCGGAAGCTAAATATGAATGACTAACATGCGTGGCAATATATAATACTTCGCTAAATGCCTATGGAAATCTCATTGTCTATAGTGAGTACCCGTCGAATCGTTTCCCTAAGAGTCTTCGCCTGAACTAAGACCTGCAAGGGATTGAGCAATGGGGGTGAGACAATGTCCAAGGTAACATATTACCTGCCTACCAATATGTAAATGTGTGCTGGCAAGGTGTCAGGTGGGATCGTACTATATGTATACATTTCAAAAATATGAACACATATCAAGATAATCATGCCATAACCAAATCCAGAAAACTGTTTGAAACCTCATGCATATACATAAATATAGGGGTGAACAAAATCAAACCGAAACTGAAAACTTAACCGAACCGAAGGCACTTTTGGTTTTTCAGTTTCGGTTTTTCAGTTTTCGATTTCAATTTTCATTTGTAAAGTTTTTGGTTCGGTTTGAAACCAAAAAAGCGAAAAGCCATGACACTATTTAAAAAAAGCCCAGAATGTATAAGTAAAAAAAAAAGCCAAGAATTTTTATTTAAAAATAAAACAACAACTTGGCCAAACCTAATAGCCCAACACCCAAACAAATTATGCTTTTAAAAAACAAACAAACCCTAAGTTTCTAAGAAATACACTATTCTCTCTTTTCTCACACTGCCACGCATGAGACTGACGAGAACGAACGCCCTTGCTTCCTTCCTTTCCCTCCCCTAACCAGAAATCCTAAGTCACCACTCACCATAAACTCTCTTCTTGTTCTCCACTCTTCTTCGACTTGCTTCCTTCCCTTCCCTCTTTGAAATCGCCAAACTTTGAATGGAATGCCTGGAAGTCTGGCGCTATTCTTCTTTCCCCTTTTTTCCCTTCGGAGCAATCAGTTTCACTCTAATCCCTCAAGCTCTCGATTCGTGTTATATGTGAATAGATTTTTACCTTTTTTAAAAAAATTTGTCGGCTTGGTTTTTGTGATTCTCTATTGGATTATTTTGTTATTTTCTCGTTGGTTTTTTCCAAGATTAATTAATTTGTTAGTCTATATTTTGTTTAATTTTCATCGGGAATATGCTTCTTCTTCTTTTTTTATTGAATTTTTTGTATAAAAAAACTGCAACAAGAACGTTGCAAAATAGGGCCAAAAGAATGAAAGAGTAAAGCAGCCCAAAAACCGTGAAACCAAATTGAAATAATTTGGGTTTTTGGTTTCGGTTTCGGTTTCTAATAATTACTACTGTTTTTGGTTTTTAACTGAAAACTGAACCCAAAAATCATTTGCACACCTTATATATATAACACCTTTCATAATGCAGTTTGAAATGCATTTTTCAACAATGCCTCCCAAAGAGGAGCTACTACAGAATTTCAAAACGATCAATTTGCTTGTTATTAAGGCTTATCCCGTAGCACTTGGGGACGGGTGGAACCAGTCGGGGTTCACTTCCTATCTTGGAATCACGAGGGGTTCACTTTCTTTGTATAGAGCTCATAAGTCTCTTTGGGCCAATAATATACCTCATCATGTGACGGTGAATGGTCAAATACACCGTTGCCAAACACATATCAGTCCATATCAGATGCATCATAAACCATTCGGCACTTGGCCTATCCAGTATTCCTAGAATATGTGATATACAATCTCTTAAATCCAATATATCATGGTTTCAAATCATGCTCAATTACAACTTATACAGTTCATAAATATAAATCCCACAGGACAGTTATATACTCAAATATTTAGTTTGAATCCACTATTTTTCATATTGTTTCAAAAGTAATATTTGAAAGAGAGTTCACAATTTCTTATCAATCATGCACACACATATAAAATAAGTATGAGCAATTATCTTTGCAATTGAACACAAATTACCATAATAGCGCAGTTTCCCCGTGCTTGACTCAACACAACTCAAACTCTACACAAATCACATATACAAATACGATTAGCTAGTGATTAAGAAACCAACTACAAAGTTGGGAAATCAAATCCCTAACACAAAGCATCACTCATATTGAAACCCAACCCTTATTCTCGGCTTATTTCTTCTTTCACCACTTAACCTATAATTCACCATTGACCAAAACATGCAAACCAAGCTTGACCACAATTTTCCCAACTTACCCTTGTCCTCCTCAACCTCAATATCCATTTAATGCCAACAATTTGAATCCTTAAACCTCTACGTATTTACTTAACCCATTTTAGTCTACAAAACCATTCCAACTCACCTAGAATCCAAACAATTCACATTTTCACACATATGATCAATTCAACATCATCCATAAACATCTTTAAGCTTATCAGAATCATTAAACCTCAATAAAACCCTTGAAATTTTGAAAATTCCATAAACCCTAAGGTTCAAACCTTTTAAAGAGTCAAAAACAACTTCTAATATGTTTGTCAAAAATCTAACCCTATAGGAACTATAAAAAGGGTCATAGGAACAACTAGAAACCACCCAAAAACCATAAACCTTGATGAAATTTTTGGACCTCAAGATAACCCACAAAAATCCACAAGAAAAACATGAGAAAATAGAGGAGAAAGGGTTTAAAGATGATTACCTACCAATAGGAAAACTCAAGATGCTCTAGAATCACTCTACAAGCTTGCCCTATAAGCCCCAAACTCGAGCTCTCTGGATCGAGAACTAGCTGTGGGTTCACCACGGCGAGCTAACCTAAGAAGCTCCCGAGTTGATTAGACCGCCGTGGGTTCGCCATTTTTTATCCGCATTTAATTACAAATTATTATTTAGATTTGCTAAGTTACAATTTTTGGTTAAATTAAATTAACGGCGTGAGCCAAAAAGCAAGTGCACTTTTTAAATTTAAAAGCCTAAAATGAAACTTGAAGCAAATATAAAGAACTAAAAATATACTTTGACCATATAATTATATTAAAATATGTTCCATTGTATTTTTTAATTAAATAATTTGATTTGAAATGTTCGAGTATCCACATTCATTAAAAATTATTTATATATTTTAAGATATTTTCACATATATCGGTACTTTCATGATAATTACATTTAATACATTTGATTATTTTCAAAAGCTATTAAAAGTACATTCTCAAAACAATAAGAAAAATGCTTTTTATTTTTTTATTAAAGATCAAGGTATCCCCACCCGACAGGTGGGAGACTAATCCTCTGTTGATTTGTAGGAACCTCAAGAGTGGGACAGTTGACCCGGAACATTTAATGCTTCTCCATACCCAACGTCAAATATAGAGATGTAATTTAATGCACCAAGAGATATTTTTTTTAAGAAAACATAGAGAAAATAACAAAAGATCTATAAGTAAATCAACAGATTCAAAAATTCTGAAAAGGTCTCTTAGCCTTTCTAGAAATTTATTGAAAGTGGTGGCCCAAATTTGAATTAAGACTAGATAACAACTTTAATTTAATATTAATTTCCCTTCTTTTGATGTAAAAAGGAGAGAGAGAAAATATCTCATTTAAATCCATATGAAATATCTAAATCCAATTGAGGGCCTGTAATTTTAACAAACCTCTAATCAAGCCAAAAGATTTGTGAATTCATTGATTTTATTTAGGCTGAATTCTACAAAATTGTCATGAACTTTAAAGCAGTTGCATATAACCCCTTGATGTTTTAAAGTTTAAATTTAAACCCATTAAACTTTTATTTTTTTTATTATGAGCATGTTACTATTATCTTTTAACATAAATTATCATGTCAGTCTAACATAAGAAACCTCAGATCCTAAATGGCATCCTACATAGATTAACAATTTTATAGTAGTTATATAATTTTTATATAAGGGTTAAATTGTAATTTTATCATTAAAAACCCCAAATACAATTGCTTCTTTCTCTTTGCCGAGCAAACCTCTTCCAATCCTCAAAATAACCCTTGTCCAATTTACATAAGATATAACGAGGTGTCTTATAGTAGTCTAACATGATAATTTTTGTCAAAAGATAATAATAAATTAACAGTAGGGGCCCATATTAAAAAATAAAAAAGTTTAGGGAGTTAAATTTAATTTTTATAATGCCGAGGGGTTATAACCCTTATGTTAAAATATTTTCTTCATTTAAATGATACTTTTTTCTTTAAAAAAAAAAAAGAACGAGATAAATAGAGAAAAGCAAGAGAAAATAGCAAATGGATATATTTATATATATATATATATATAGATACATTTAAATGATAAAGAACTTGATGAAAAGGTTTATTGGCCTTTTTTTGCCAGAGAAAATAGTAAAAGATTTATTGGCCTTATTAGTGACATATGACAGTGGAAGCTCGAATTTAAACTAGGGCATCAAAATAAGTTTAAATGCCAAAAAGAACACACCATGCCAGAAAAATCCTTCGGTTGCCCCTTTTCCTCGTAACTTACACTACCACCATTTGTTCTCAGTTTAGTTCTCTTGTTCAGGTCAGTGCTTGGATCAAATATTTCATTTCTTTTGTTTTCATTTTGTTTCTTTTATTTGGTCAGAACCTTTTTTCAGCGGAACAATATGATTTTGTTATTTAGGGCCGAGACATCAACAACTCAAGTATAAATATAAGCTTGTTCAGGTTAGTTTCCATGATCATCTTTCATTTTTGCATTTTAAATTGTCTCTGTGTGTGTGGGATTCACATTTCATTTCATGCTCATAATGAAGATGAGCAATGAGTTTTCTCATCTTAATATGTACCGTTCAGATTTATTTCAACGGTCTAGATTCATTTAAATTTATTTTAATATTTTTAATAAATTTTTATTTTAATGGGTGCAAAATCAATAATAAAGTTAATCTTATAACTGTTGTAATATCTTAAAAATTAATTGAGGTTTAGTGGGGGTAATTAATAATTGATTAATGAGAAATGATGAATTATAAGAATATTTGAAGGATTTTTTTTATAGGAGTTTTCCGGCGAGTTTTGCCGAAAAACCGCCACCTCTCACCTCTATTCACCTCCTTCAACTTTGTACTTCCTTCCTCTACTCATTTTTAAACCGATTTGTGCCTAGAAAGTATTGTGAAATATTGTTCACCGAAGCTTTTGAAGCTCGCCGACGCCGGACCGGTGGTTTTTCCGGCCACCTAAGACCATATTCAGACCCCCGTAAGTATTCTGTATGCATCCATGTCATTAGTTTTCTGATCTGTAATATTTCAAAAATAGGTCTTATCTGAGTTGGAGTTTTTAGGATATCTAAATCTATTATATTGATGTCTAATATTTGAGTTAGGATTTTTCTTAAGGAGCTCATAATTTATTTGGGGTTTTCCAATTTATTTGAAATTTCTAATATTAGGAAAAATTTAGGGATATTGAGGTCTGACTTGTTCGAGATTATATTGATGATTTTTGGGAGTTTATTTAAGATTATATTATGATATTAATCTGGCGTTTTGGTGAAATTTTTAAACTGATAAAGTTTGAAGTAAACTAAAGATTAAGGAGGAATTTTTGAAAGATGGACATTTGAGGTTGACTGGTGATTTTAGTAAATTTATGGATATTAAACTAAGGCTGTTGGTGGGATAAATAGGATTGAATTGAGATGTTATGGGAGTTGAAAAGATTTACTTGGGTATGTGAGGATTTGAATTTGGGATCTTAGGATGGATATGGATGGAGGATTTTAATGGTTTAGTTGAGAGATAATTAAGGAGGGATTTGGAATAAATTTCTTGAGCATGAATGTTTTTCTTTTAGTTAGGGAATTTAATTCCCTAACTTTGCATTTGAACACTTAATTTAAGTGTTAATTTTATATAACTATTATGTAGACGGTTTCTTGTCTGGATTTAGTATGGGGGAGCTGCATTATTGTGAAATTGGTGCCAGCTATCAGGTAACCGTTTCTACTTGTCTATGTGTGCGTGTGTTGTTAGTAAGGGATTTCAAATTCTCTTCCAACTGTGAAATTCCTAGATAATTTGGTATATGTATAGCGTGATTTTTCTTATTATTTTAGTATTAAAATGTCAAGTAGGATTCTTATGGTGAACTTTGCATAAATCTGTGTATTGCATCATGATTTGAAAAATGAATGTATACTGTTTTGGAATTGTATTGCATGAGTTTTTGAAACACTAGAAAGGCCAAGTGCCTAGTTTTGATTAAATTGTAATTGTTACTTATGATGCATATATTGTTGTAGTAGTTAGCATCGATGCCTCGGATACTTTTGTTATCACGTAATGAGGTACCTTGTTGGCCCACATGGACCAATTACATTATCGGTGTATTGGATATGTGTAGCCCCCATCGGACATTACCCTTGTTATGGTTCTGGGTATGGGTTGAATTTCCCATCGAGTTCCACTTCTTCGTGGTTCTGGGTACAGGTTGAGATATCTGTCGAGTTCCACTCTGGTTCACCTAATGGTAGGGGACAACTTAATGTTTTGCAGGGCAACGTTATGGATGATTTTGAAAAATGTATTTGGAAACCATTTTTGTAAATGACGATATACATGTTGCGAAAATGTTTTCGGGTATTGATGATTACATGACTATCTGGTATGTGCTCATATTTCAAACTGAATATATATTATTTAGTTTCCTACATCGACACCTTGCTAGCACATACCGCACGTAGAGAAGTAGTTAGTGGTTACGTTTTGGGGCCACCCCCATTTATCTCACTTTTTGCAGGTCCTAGGAGTGTAATAGACGGGTACTTGGGGAAATGAGCCCTCATATTCTTACTGAAACATAGTGAGCTTTTATTTTGGGTTTTATGCGAGAAGTGTTGTATATTACCATACTTCTTTAGGCTTTCATATTTTGCTTTCGCATTCTTACATTTGGATAACTGTATGCATTATTCTTTTGGTAGGGATTGGCCCATTTCCGGCATATAGGCCTGAGACCTACTGGCATTGCTTTTCTATCTGTGTGTTGGCTATGAACTTTTGGTCGAAAACTTCTTTCTACCTACCATGGTTGTTTGGGATTTTACCGGATATTTTATTAAACTTGAACATGGTAGGAGTATGTTAAGTAATTTATTAAAAAGTTTCATGTTTTATTTAATGATTTATCGGGTAATTAATTATATTTTTAAAGAAAGATTTAAAAAGGCATTTAGATATTGGTTCATTTAATATTTATATCCATGTTAGGTGAATTCTTTCTAATATGGATAAACTGATTTAAAAAGGTGGAATGTTCTTTTTCTAACATGGATTAGTATATGGAACGGTCAAATTTTTAAAAATCCATGTTAATTATGTTTTGGTGAAATTGTTTACTACCCTATTTCTGAATGGAATTCTCCTCGTAATTAAATAAGGCAAATTTTTATCTAACTATGATAGCCCTTTTTGGTATTTTAGTAATATTATTTTCTATCATATTCAGACAGTCAAGTTTGATGTTAAAGAAATTGTTACCTTGAACTCTTTTCTAACTATGTTAGTATTTTATTTAGTAAACCTTTTTTCCTAATATAGTTAGTATTATTTAAATCTTGTATACATTCAGATTTAAGGTTAATAAAATGGTTTTATAAAACGAATGTTACAACTTTCATTTGTTAAAGAACTAATTTTATCTTTGAAAAAATAGTCATTTAAAAATTTTAAATTTGGACCATCCATATCAAATTTTGGATGGTCCAAATTTCATCCCAGCGATGAGCACTGAATGGGAACTCGTGTGTGTGTTTTGTTTCTCGTTTTGTTGTGAATCATATGTCTATTCCAGCTGAGACCTAGTAATGGCAGAATGTTGTGTTCTTCTTCAATGGATTTTGAAATTAAGAGTTCTGAACTTTTGATTAAGCAATTATTAGTTTTCACTAACACCATCCACGTTGGTTTGATGAAGAAAACAATGTTTTCATTTTGGATTTTGGACAAAGACAATGGGATTAAGACAAAATATATATTGTGGCAATAGGCAATTGCGTATCATCTAACATCCTAAATTTTAACTCAAGATAAATTAGTGTAATACCCGAAAATTTGGAAAATAGATAGTAAGGAGTTATATAAAGTCTTGATATGCTTAAAAATTAAAAAGTCTTTATAAATAATTTTGCAAAGTATAAAATATTTTTGTAGATTTTAAGGATGGTTTCCATTATAAAGTGAAGAAAAATAATTTAGGTATTTATTTTCAATTCGAGAATTTTATGGAAATTATTTTGGGAATTAAAGAAAAATTTTGATGAACGAAAATTTCTACTTTGACTCAAAGATTTATTTTTAAGAATTAATTTCAGAAGAAGAAGAAGTAAGCCGAAAATAATTGAATATTTTACTTTTAGTAAATTTAAATGGAAAATAGGAAAAAAAAAAAGAAAAGAAAGAAATTTAAAGTGCGAAACGACCATGTTACCCTTAGTGGAAAAACCCCTTAGTTACCAGGAGAAGGGCATATTAGTCAATGTATCCCTAACCCTATTTCCCCCTTCCTCTTTCCTCTTGCACGAAGCATTCATCACCATCTTTGATTCCTTCTTCTTCATCAGCGCGGCAGCGATCCGGCGGCAAGAGGGAGCGAGGAAGAGAGGGAGCTCGCCGTGGTGGGTGATCGTCGCCGTCGTCTTCTCTTTCTCCGGTAAGTCTGTCCTTCCATTTTTCCCTTTACTCCTCCGATTAATTCCATTTTGGCCGGAGGTTTCGAGTGGGTCTGAGTTCTTTTGGGTGCTTCCACAGATTAAAACATGTTCATAGTGGTTAAGTCGACGATTTAAGCTTGAAAATCGCTGTTGATTGATGCTTATGCTCATTTTCAGATTTCTGTTATTAAGTGGTCTCTGTCCATTTTCCTTAAACCTTCGAAATTTTTGACTGTAGGCTGGGCTGTAGCAGGAACAAGTTTATGCATGAACTTGGATTAGGATTATATTAGAGTTCTTTGTAGTCATTGTATGGTTTATTTTTTGGTGCTGCAATTGGAATTGTGAATCTGAATCCCCTTTCTATGCTTCTGGTTTTGTTTCGGTTGTGACTGAAGTGGTTAGTTGAAATTTAGGCCTCCTTAACTGTTGAATGTCTCAGAGTTTTAGGATTTTGAAGCCTTGAAAACAAGAATGGAAGCATTGGATAGCAATCCTTGGGTATATCTGACTTAAGGAATAATGACTTCTGGTTCATTGGGTTGTTTTTAATGGGAAAATGATGAACGATGTTATGTTTCAGAGTTTTAGGATGTTGTTTTTTGTTTCCCTATTTATGTTAGCTCACTTTATTAGATAAACTCTTTTTCTAACCTAGTTAATTTTAAGTAAATCTTGTTTACGATCAGGTTAGTGGTTAATTAAATTCATCAATTTGATGCCTGTCTTTTATGCACCGGCTATGAATTCTCTCATCTCAATTTTTTCTCTTTTAATATTTAATTTAATTTTTTTGCATTTATTAACTTATTATCATAGTTTTGATTCTTTTACAGGAAAATATTCACTTGGCTAGGGGAAGGATGAAAAATTATGGAGGTAAAATGAAGCTACTTTTTTAAAATATTAATATTCAGTGTAATAGCTAATTTTGAAGAACTGACGTATGATAATGCATTACATCAGTTTTAGATTTAAGACACTTCTTTAAAAGGATATATTTTAATAACTGTTGCTTTATTCTATTATTATAGGAACAAATGAAGAAAAAGTTTGTGGGGATGGAGGTGAGATTGATATAGAAGAAGTAACAAACGAACTTTGTGAAGCTCAAGATGTAGTAGGACCTTCCCACTCTGAGGTAATAATTAAGTTTTAGTCCTTACCTCAAATAGTGAGTTGGATAGGTTATGTTTGAAGTCTAAGTATCCTTTGCTGTTATTATTTTCAAATTTAAAAATCCCTTTGTTATCAACTTTGTTCAATATTGTATTAAGATCCTACAATTGTTTTTGGTAATTTTTAAAGACCTTAATCCTAATTTCAAGGGTTTTGTTAAATGCTCTAATCTAACATAATTTATTTTTGTTTTTTTCGGGAGAAAAGGATGTTTTCAAAACAAATTTTCAACTGCAAGTTCATAAAAGCTCCCGAAAGTGGTCAGTACCTACACTAGAGGGCAACTGGAAAGAATTAGAGACTGATTGCAGTGAGTTGATGGTATCCGACACTGAAACTGCGAAATATCAACAATTTATATCATACATATTCAGTGATATAGCAGTCAAAGTTTTTGACGTGGACGGGTGCATAGTGAAGTTAAAGGAGATCAAATCGGATCTTGTAGATTGGTATTCGATCCTACATGGAAGTTATGTAGGACAAGAAGGGAAAGAGTGGTGGAACCACATTGAACCTCATTTGAAAAAATTGTTCAGGTTAGTATGTCGATATCTAGACGAGTCAATTATTTTTTGTCTATCGCAATTGTAATATTGTGGTCCATTGTTTGTTTATTTTGTAGGGGAATCATCAAATCACTCTTCAAATTGTATCCCAAGTATTCTCATGGTAATTTGGCAGGAGGGATAGCAGTCTTCGATGGTGAAGGAAGACTGTATAATATGAAGCATCCAGGTATACCATAAATTTAAAATTTAAAATTTAAAATTTAGAGTGAATACCATAAATTTTTGAATTTAAAATTTTACTCCTGATTTGTTTTTGGGTTAATGTTTTTTTAATTCTTTTTTATAGGAAAGGAAGGGTATATTAAGGATATTCGAAGTCTGCTTCAGATTTTTGATTGTATACTAAGTAAAGTACCTCCTTTGACAATTGATAACTTGGCTAGAGGTTACAAAGTGCAGATTAGCCGTGCCAGTGAATCTTATTGTTCAGAGGAATTCAAAACTTTTAAGCTCTATTTGGAAGAATTTGGTCAAGGGTAAGGATTTCTATTCTTGAATAAAACTTTTAAGCTCGGTTTTTTATGTTCTTTTCCCCATTTTAAATGAGTGTTTTCTTAAAAAAAAATTGTAGAAATTATAAGAGGGTTAATTTCTACACCCCTTTTTTCTGGTCGCACGATCAACGTACCTATTTCATGGAAAGCATGTATGACATCTTTTGGAGGGAAATGGAATTTGACCCTCGTAGGAAGGTGATTACAGATCTTGAGTCTTGCTTTGTTAGTTGGCCATGGGAGAAACACATTCCACCTGGACCTTTTCTTGAAGTGTTTGATTATAACATGAAATGTGGTAAAGGTAGGGAGGAAATAAAGAAGGTTCCTTGCATGTATTCGATTGCGTTTTGGCAACATTGCAAAACCTATTACAACGACTATGTAGGTGCCTCTGAGAATCAGGTTAGTAATGCTTACTGTTATTTGTGTGGCAAAGATTTACTTCTCCCCCTTAATATTTAGACTTAAATTTTCATTAGCATCTCATACAGTTTCTGGCCCAATAACACACTTCTCCTAATTTAAAGGATGATGAAACTTAACTCCATTGAAATATTACATAAATCATTGAATCTTAATTTATATCTGACGCATGGTATTCTTATTATCCTTTTATACCTGACGCATGCTCTTGGGGCCAAAACAAAGCTGAAGTTTATTGAATCTTAATTTATATGACGTGTTTTTCAGTTACGTTAGCTGTTTTTTTTTTTTTGTCTTTCTTTGCTCTGATCCAAGTTACAAATACTGGGGAAAAGGTTATTTTTTTCTGCGTATTCCAGTCCTTGAATCGTTTGAATTCAAGTGCACACATATGTTGCCCAATGTATCTGGCAATGGCCTTAAAAAATGAATCGAGTTAATGCTTATAAGGAATATGGAGATGTCATTTGACATTTGACCATATATGACGTTGCTGGTAATCAATGACTATTTTTTGCGTTTGGTTTCCAAGCTTGAGTGATTTTCCAATTATACACATCATTTTAAGAAGGGAAAATTAATTACAAGTTTTGTGGTAGGAACTTAATTAAGATGAGATTCTATGAAATCACGTAATTAATCTCAGGTCTCACGAAATTGTTATCGCATATTCATTAAGTTGTTACTGGCGGCTCAAAAGTTGTTACTAAACAAAAATTAAAAAGTTGTGATTGTCAGACCTCAAGTTGTTATCACATGCTCATTAAGTTGTTATCGTCAGGCCAAAAAGTTGTTATCGCCTGGTCAAAATTTGTTAGTGACTGAGAATTTTGTAACAATTTTTGACCAAGTGATAACTGTTTGACTTATCGATAACAACTTAATGAGCATGCGATAACTTCTTGGCAGGGACCTCAGATTAATTACGTGATTTCATGAGACCTTATCTTAATTAAGTTACTTACACATGACTTATAATTAATTACCTTTAAAGAATACATTAACCATTTTGATTTATATTTTTCATAAACAAATCCTATGTTGTCATAATTATGTTATCATAATTTCCTTCTCTTTCGCCCTCCCACACAAATCCATATTTTGATTTGAAGCTTTTAGGATGTACAGAATGACCCATATAAATCAAATCTCCAATATTCAATTTATGGAAAAATTATCTATCTTTGATCCAACCACACTAGTCACATGACTTAGGAGCCGCGTCCATTTTGGACCACCTTAGCCCTCATTGGAAAAACCCCATAACGCTGAGAACCAATAATAGGGAAAAAAATCACCTTGAGAGCTATACCGTCTCTTTCATACGACATTCCATAAATTTTAAAAAATGGAGAGAAGTTTGAGAGATAGATCATATATCATTAAAATAGATGGAACCAATGCTTCGATAGAGGAAAAAGTTACTCCCTCTGGTCCTAAATATAATATCACTTTGACTTTTATTGGTGGAAGTTAAGGAAGCAAAATAGACCACTAAATTATAATATATGGCATATGTAATTAGATTATAGGTTAGTTTATAAGTAGAATAAATTATTTTTGAGAAAAAAATATTACTATAGATAATTTAAAGTGATTAATTTTGTATCTTTAATTTTTTTCAAAAAAATCAAAGTGATCTTATATTTAGGACAGAAGGGAGTATTAGAAAAGAAATAGGCATATCACTTCCGTTGTTTTGATGGATGATAGAAAACACACAAAGAGAGAGATAAACAAACAAATATTTGAATGACTAAAATGTTCTTATTCCCATCTTAAACTAATAGCTTTAAAATTAGATATAATATAATAAAAGCATAAATTATATTAACATTTACATTATGAGATAATTTAATTATTATAATATATTGAATAATAGCACTAAATTTTTGGGGATTGAGACAATAACACTAAATTAGTAAAATAAAATATTAGGAATACATTGAAAAAATTTAAATAAACTATTTTTCTATACTTAAGAAATATGTGCTAAACTATTGTAAATATCAAATAAAAAATATATTTATATCATAAGTATTGTTCTCTTATAACTTCACCACTTGCCTAAAACCTTCAGCAAGTCACGCGGTTAATTTGAATTTATGTGAACAAACATAATGACGAGGAATACAAAGAGTAGAACAAACATAATTTGAATTTAAGGTAAAGGTAACTTTTTTTTTACCATTTTCTTTCTTATTTTTTTTCTTATTTTCTCATCTATCTAAACAAAAGAAAACTTATTTCTTCACCCATTTTCCCTCAAAAATTGTTGTGGAGAGGACCCCAAAGCGAACACTTATCAAGAGATGGTTTATGCTCTCACAGGGAGGAGGGTTTTTCACTCTCATGAGAGGAGATATTTTTTGAGCCAGTGAAGGTAAATAGTCTTTTACATGTCAAATATGTTGCATTAGAAGTGTAACGTTGAAAATAGGGAAAATTCCAGAAAAAGACTCTCGAATTATCAAAAGGACATTTTGGTACAACGAATTTCGGAAATGATCAGTCAGTACATTTGACTGAATTGTCCATATCCAAATTAAATGAAAAAGACTGAAATGTCCTTGGTTCAAATATTTTTCGTTTTTTTTAAATAAAGGGCCCCCACCACCACCGGAGCTCCGGCGGCCGGCAACCCCGGTTGCCACGTGACGGTGGGGCCACCCACCACATGGCAGAGCCACGCCCTGCCACGTGACAGTGTGCCACACTGCCACGTGGCATGTTGGGGAGACAAAATAAATGGAATGGAGGGGGTGGGAATCGAACCCACCCCCTCCACATGTTGGCTTGGTGGTTAACACCAAGCCAACATGTGTGTATGTTATATATATTGCAAATAATATATATTCCATGTTTTATTCATTCTCAAAATCATTCAAGGGATTCACAACTTCTAATAAGGGATTACTAATATGTACATTACCATTTACCAACTTCTAAAATACTTTACCAAATCTTCCTCCTTGTTACCATAATCGCTCAAGGGATTCCCAACTTTTGTTAAGGGATCATCAACATGTACATTACCATTTACTAATGGACTTATGAGAAGTTGGGAATCCCTTGAACGATTTTGGTTTCCTTGAACGATTTTGGTAAAAAGGAGGAAGATTTGGTAAAGTATTTTGGAAGTTAGTAAATGGTAATGTACATGTTGGTAATCCCTTAACAAAAGTTGGGAATCCCTTATAAGAAATTGGGAATCCCTTAAACGATTCTGGTAACAAGGACGAAGATTTGGTAAAGTATTTTGGAAGTTGATAAATGATAATGTACATGTTGGTAATCCCTTAACAAATGTTGGGGATCCCTTGAACGATTCTAAGAACGAATAAAACATGGAATATATATTGTTTACAATATATATAACATGCTTGGTGGTTAAACCACAAAACCAACAAGTGGAGATGGTGGGTTCGATTCTCACCCCCTCCACTTTCCATTTATTTTGTCTTCCAA
This sequence comes from Mimosa bimucronata, assembly GCA_037074515.1. Taxonomy (NCBI): domain Eukaryota; kingdom Viridiplantae; phylum Streptophyta; class Magnoliopsida; order Fabales; family Fabaceae; genus Mimosa; species Mimosa bimucronata. The sequence continues at coordinate 36,618,585 of CM073444.1, forward strand.
ACATGCCACGTGGCAGTGTGGCACACTGCCACGCGGCGGGGCATGTGGCTGCCACGCGGCGGGTGGCCCCATTGCCACATGGCAGTCGGAGCTCCGGCGGTGGTAGGCAGTGGTCGGCCCCACCGGACTGTGGTGGGGGCCCTTTATTTAAAAAAAAGAAAAATATTTGAACCAAAGGCATTTCAGTCTTTTCCATTTAATTTGGGTATGGACAGTTCAGTTAAATGTACTGACTGATCATTTCCAAAATTCGTTGTATCAAAGTGTCCTTTTGATAATTCGAGAGTCTTTTTCTGGAATTTTCCCTTAAAAATATATATTAATCTATAGATTTCTTGGCCATGCCACACGTTGATTGCTCTAACCAGCATTGTATGGCGAGTTCAATCTCACATGCAACCATCCATTGGTAACCCTTAAAAGATGGGATGTGATGACAACTTTGTAAAATTATTGATAATTCAGTGAGAAGCCTGTCCATAGATAACTTCTTTCTCTTTTTTCTCGGTAATAATAGCGTCTTTCTCTTTATTTAAAGCATAGTTATTAATTCATCAGTGTTTTCATGGGGATGGTCAGTTGCTACTAAAGTGGGAAGCCACGACAAGACTGATTTGGTGTTCCTTCACTTTCGTCACAAGTACACCACATTCATTTCTCTCTTCCTTTAAATGTCTCATTCATTGATATAATTACTGCTGGAAAATTATACTCATTTTAATTAAGAAGGAAAATCATTAATTAATATGTAAAAATAAGAATATATGCTGCATGATTCTGCTGGCACCTTCGTTAACATTTTCTGAAATGTTGAATCTTTAGTGGTAATCACGATAGTAATTGGGTGACGCTTCTTTTTCATTGTGTGAATGTGTGATAAAGTTAATTATATGTGCTCATTAATGTGGTCTTATGTATATGAATTTTAGATAAATTATGATGACGGAAATCAATTTATGCCAATGGAAATAGATACTTCCTCCTTTCTTAAATATAAAACCTAGTTGATTTTTTTGTAGAGATTAAGAAAGCGAAACAAGCCACTTAATCATAACATATTTATTGTATTATTAGATTATATGTTAACTTATAAGTCAAATAAATTAGTTTTGAGAAAAAATTCAGGCAAATCAATTTATAAGTAAGTTATTTAATATTTAATTTTTTTAAGATTTTCTAAAAATGTCAACTAGATCCTATATCTAGGGACGGACCGACGGAGGGAGTATTTATTATAGTAAAGTTATATATAGAGTACTTTATAACATAACAATGCTTTATCCACACAAATGATGGAGAACATACAAAACTTTGTAATATTGAAATGGGTTAATATAACTTTTGGTCCCTGAACTTTCACTCAATTTTGGTTTTAGTCCCTGAACTTTAAAATTTTTGGTTTTGGTCCCTAAACTTTCGGTCAATTTTGGCTTTGGTCCCTGAACTTTGAAATTTTTTGTTTTGGTCCCTGAACTTTGGGTCAATTTTGGTCTTGGTGCCTGAACTTTCAGTAATTTTGGTTTTGATCCCTCAGTTTAAAAAAAAACTTCAAAAAAAAATTAAAGTTGAAGGATCAAAACCAAAATTACTGAAAGTTCAGGGACCAAGACCAAAATTGACCCAAAGTTCAAGGATTAAAACCAAAAATTTCAAAGTTCAGGGACTAAAACCAAAATTTACCGAAAGTTCAGGGACCAATACCTAAAATTTTAAAGTTCAAAGATCAAAACCAAAATTAAGTGAAAGTTCAATGACCAAAAGTTATATTAACCCTGTTGAAATATAGAAATTGAAGTCAATACTCTAATACTTGTAACAGGATGCGCAACTTTTTTGGTGAAAAGTAGTTAAAAAGTCTTTATTTATTAATTCGATCGTACCATATATTGTTGACTTTCATATTTGTCAAAATATCTGTCTGATTTTGACTCAAAAAAAATTCTGTTTGATTACATGTAATTCTTGGCTTCCATATTTAATTATATTAAATCGTTTTTACTGTTTTTATAGAGTTTGGTTGATGATAATGGCCTAATATGCATATACCTATACTTCCCAGCAATTGATATATGTAGTGACATTTAGTCATTTTCATGACAAACTGAAATTTTATCTATTTTCATGAAAGGACAAGAAGCACATGAACACGCGTATTGGAATAATGCATTTATTGAGTATATTATAAAACAACAGCTAATATACTAAGAATTAAGAATATTATTGATCATGGTAAAATATATATTATATAAACTATAATTCACTTCATATGTTATTAGAATGTACTACTTCTAATTATCAAAAAAAAAAAAAAAAGAATGTACTACTTCTCATACTTAATGTAAAATCAAATTAACTTTTTTTGTGAGATTAAAAAAAAAACAAAATAAATCACTTAAAATATTTTTATTCATCATTTTTTCTACAAACTAATTTATATAACTCATAAACTAATATATAATCTAATAACTTGTAACATATATTATAATTAAATAGTCTATTTTACTTTCTTAATTTTCCTTACTAATCAACCAAATCTTTTATATGTACATATTTTATGGACGGGAGCTAATATATTTATATATATTATACTTATGAACTAAATACAAACTATTTAAATTCGAGCCGTTGAGATTTAACACTCGTCACCGCAATTACTTGCCGAAGAACCATTCACCATAGAATTTGATTAATAGTGATAAAATTGTATTGAAAGCATTTTATTTTCAATTGGAATATTCGACAATGTATGTTGAATATTATTATACATTGTCACCAATGTACACACACACACACACACACATATATATATATTAGAAAGAATAATATTTTATACCATTATTCAAAACCTACAGGCGGAGATGAATTTGACTTCTTGATATATTGAGTTACTGACTTAGAATGCAATATGAGTGGTTCGAAATAGAATATAATTTGCCGACCCATTGTTTATTTCATATTTTCTCATGCCATGTATCGTAAAGGCAATATATAAGCGTTAATATATTTTAATCATTTGACTCTTAAAAGTCATGAGAGCGGTATATTTATTTGATAGGCATATGATCCTATATATATAACATTTATTAATCTAATTTGATTAAATTAAAAATGTTGGTTAAATTAATTAAAATGATACATTTTGATGTAAATATTATATAATTAGGACTTTAACACACTTCACATCAAACAAAAGAAAAAGACAAGGAAAAAGAATTAAAGTAGCCATTGGAGACTAATCTAAATAAAATCGATGTCAAATTATAAAATTTTAATTAATTAATTTTTCTTATTCTCTAATTTTACGTCATTCATCACATTATAAATTTATAATTCCGCTTCTTCATTTCTTTGAACAGTTAGCTCCCATCCATTTCTTTTAGTTGAAAAATTTAACTATAGGACTACATAGGTGTTAATTTGTACTTTTAAAAACTACTACTATCAAATCTAATCTAGTAGTGATTCATATTTGCAATCATCTTTATGTTAATTGGGAGTTAGGAAATTAGGATCATTCTTTTTTGGTGCAAGTTTAAACTCCAAACAAAAATCATAGGTGACCATTTAAAGGTATAATAATGTTCACCGTTTTCTTTTGTTTTTCTTCACCTTTATTCACTTCGCTTCATTTTCCTCTAATAACCATACTCTATTTTCTTAAAAAAAAAATCTCCTCACATCATATCATACATGAAGGTTTCTAAGGGGCATAACGATTTTTCTGCTAGAATATCTATAAAAAATGTATAGTTCAAATTAATGTCACCTAATTCACTGTTTGTTTTATGTAATTTTCACACACATACGATCAATTAATTGCCAACAATCATATAGAACTTTTCATAGAAAACTTATAAATCAGTTTTCCTATTAAGCACAAGGTTTAGTGGGAAGAGCTAATCAAATCTGAACCCTCTTGATTTAATCTGAACGGTCTAGATTTGGTTATTTTTAAAATGATGTTTTGTAGGTAAAAAGTTAATTTTTTTAAAAAGAATGATAATTAAGAGATTATCTTTATTTTATATTTTAAGCCCATTAAAATAATCTTTTTGGAAAAATATAAGCTTTCAAAAAAGCAAATCTGTAGCATGCTAATCAGATCTGAAAGCCCAAATCTGACTAACTCTCTAAACTAAACTTTGTGCTTATGGAAACTGGTTCCGAAAATGTTTCATCATATTCTTTTGAATGCTGTACATGTTTTAAATTAATTTTCATGAATGAAGGTGTATAAAAGATAACTATTTGTGACTTTAATGCTGCAATAGAAAATAATATTTAAGTTGTTTGAAAAATATAAACTAGCTTCCCTAAATCTTATAAAATAAATACAAAGAGTTAGTGGCCATTACCTCCTACCTTGTATTGAACTTTTGCTCCATATATACAACTCTTTTTTGACTCTTTAACTGATAAACTAATTAAAAGAAATGCTCATTTTGGTCTATGTTCATGTAAGGGTTTGAAAATTCAACGACTAGACAAAACGTTAAAGTTGAGAATCTTAAAAAGGATTTGAAATTTGAATAATTGTTCAACAAATTTTCTTCTTCTACTTCATTTTTTTTTTCACTTTGGACGGCAATCCTGTTAATTACGCTTTGCTGTAAATTAATATATTTTGTTATGATAAAAAAGAATAATAAAAAGTGAACTTGTTATAACCCTAAACCCTGGGATTTTCCTAGGTAAAAAAAAATCTGGGATTTTCCATGTTCCAATAATTTTAGTCGCATGATATCAATACATTAATAAAACTTGTATAGCTTATTTTACTATAATGGTGGTTTAAATAAGGTAAAGACTCAATCTCCGTAAAAAAATATAACTAGCCAATATAGATATATTTTTCTATAAAATAATTGTTATATGAGTGTGAGTATAAAGACAAAGCTCATCTTTTTCTTCATGGGATCAAAACGTCCTCCAGTGGACACTGGACATACTCTGACTTACAAGGATAAGTCCAAAGACAGAGGGCTCGTCCTATATAAAAAAAATACGAATTCATTAGGTTTTAACGTGAGAGCTAATAATATAATATTACGTTTGTACAAAAAATAATATAACGTGTAAGCTATTCTAATTATTAAAAGTCTTAATGTATAAATCTATTCATGAAGTATTTACATGCCACCATAAAGTTTTCACAAATGCAACAATACACATGAATTTTCCTAAATTAAGCAAAAGTGTTATTTTTGTTAAATCTTAATGTATTTCTCTCCTAATAAACAGTTAATGTTGTGAGAATTAACGAAAAATGACAATTTTGCTCTATTTGGTTCGCATGTATATTGTTACACGGTTACACCCATAAAATTTTATGGTGTTACATACACACAGATTACTGTTTCATAGATAAATTTACAATTTAACCCTTGTTAAAAACTGAATTCTATTAATTAATGATAAGAAAAAAGTCATAACATTCAAAAGTTGACTAATTTGCTATAGCAGCAAATTTCGGGATTATTCCTAATCAAAGTGAAAATTACAATACTTGAAGAAATCAATAATGGCCAAAACAAGTCCTAAAACAGCAATGTTGTTTGCAGGCCAGTGTCAAAAATTAATTGATTTTGTCCACTTCAAATGATCATTACACTATTATCTCAAATTTGAAGTGTCCAAAATATAATGAACATTTCACTATTTTAGGCAGGCGTGGGAGTTAAATTCGACTTGGCATTAAGAAATCTGTCTTTTTGGAATGATTGGAGGGGCAACAAATTGGCTTATAAGCTAATAGCATTAAAATTGGATGAAGTGGACTAGAATTGTCTTTTTCAATTATTTCAATTGTGCTTTTTTTGGTGTAACCACACGAAGAGGTTTCACTTCTACAACTATTATTGTCCCTTCTGATTGAGACACTTGACATAAACATAAACAAGTAGATTGATTGAGTTATTAGAAGTTCAAATTAGGGAAAAAGATTCCAGAGAGCGGGAAAGCATTATATTGTAGGCATATATTTTAACTCAAAGTTTTATCTGCCTCATGTTTACGGGCCCTTTGTCCATAGACCATAGCTTGGTAGAATTATTGATTGAGCTCTCGATTTCACTTTCTTCAATTATTGGATTTAGTATTATTAATTTGGTGATTGGTGATTGGTGATAGGTGATTGTTTCATATGCATTGTATTAAATTTGAAATAACACTCACATATTTTAACTGATAAATTGATACATAATAATGTTATATAGGGTTATTTTACATTTTTACTGAAACCAAATAATTTATATAATTTCCTTAATCTACCCAAATTAATTAAGCAGCTATTATAATAAATATTGGTATGGCTTGTCAATAGTATATAATAAGCTATAATATTTTTAGGGTTAAAACTACTTTTGGTTATTAGACTTTCACTCGATTTTTTGTTTTAATATTAAAACTTTAAAATAAATGGTTTTGATCTTTTAACTATATACCGTTTATAACTATTGGTCATGAATTTTAAAATCATGTGGTTTGGGTCTTTTAACTTTATGCCGTCTATAAGTTTTAATTCATGAACTTTGAAAATGATTTGGTGTTGGCTTTGATGGTGTTAATTTTACCAACATGGCGCTAATGATATTAAGTTGAAGACAACCCTCTCCCTCTACCACCGATATGATGACATCGCCCGCCGCTAAGACAACATCTACGGTAGCCTTCTTTAGCAACTTCTGTCTTATGCGACCATAACAATGACTTAGAGAGGTGAAACAAATTGCTAAAGGAGGCCATTGTTGGTGTCACTGGTGAGAGGGGTTGTCGCCTCTAGTAGGTAGGGAGAATTGTCATCAGCAATTTAATGGTGTTAGCCTCACCTAGGGAAAAAAATTAACATTGTTAAATCCAACACCAAGTTCTTTTCAAATTTCAGGAAAAGATGGTTATAAACAACACAAATTTGAAGGATTAAAATTACTAATTTTAAAGTTCAGAGACTAAATTATAAACGACACAAAATTGAACAACCAAAACTACCAATTTTAAAGTTCAGGATTAAAACCAAAATCAAAGAAACTTTCAATGACCAAAATCAGTATTAATCGTATTTTTTATATTCTACTTTAGGAAAAATTAATTAGTTAGTTCTACAGTTTTTACTCAACACAATCCCTAAAATTTAATTGGATGCAACTCATTTATTATAATTTTAACTCAATTAAGGTTGGTTGAATTTTGACGTGATACAAGTTTAGATATTCAGTTTTAATCGGGTCAAAATTGCAAATTGAGTCGCATAAATCAAAGTTTAAGAATTTACTTTTTAATTAAATTAAAGATTAATTTTCTGTTTGGTTTCATATCAATTTTTTTTTTTTTTGGAAAAAAAGAAAAGAACGGTCTGAACATGAGTCTCTATTTAGATCCTACCTCATGTTGATCAACTGAGGACGTCCCATCGAGTGGCTTATTTTGATGTGTGTGTGTGTGTGTGTTTGTGTACATATTTGATTCACTTGAAAACGAGCGTATGTTTATATTAAAGATGAATGTTGAATTAAAATTTGACAGACCGTGAGCATGCATGGTTTACATCCATAACAGAAGCCATGGCTTTAAAATGTGAGTCTGCATGACCCAATATTGGCTTCAAAAACTGAGGTGAAAGCAGGCACAGCAATAGAGTCAGCCATGAATGAGCCTCTCATACTTCTTTTCTACCTTACAACATATTACAGGACAAAAAAATCTTAATTAGCTCTAAATCCAAAAGCTAAAACCTTGTTGACTCCTGTAGCGATATTTTTTTAAACGAAAGAAATAAACCAAACCATGGCTCTTGGATTAAAAGTAGAGTGACCTATCTATCTACCTAGCTACTCTTAGTTTAGATAGAAACAAAAAAAGAAAAGTTACATGTCAGTTAAGAGCTACATTAATAATTGAAAGTTGAAAGTTGAATGTAGACCATTCCTATAAATGCAAACACATAATAAATCCCATTTAAAGGTACCACTATTTTTACAGTGAGTGAGACTTGGTATGGTTTGTTTCTCTTCTCTAAAGAGTAGTGACATGCATATATAGTCACCGGCGACACTAGCAAAATCAGACATAAACCTCAGACCTGAGTTTTCTATAATCTCCAACCTATTTTTAGACGATGACTCTGCCATAAATCCCCTTACCTGCCATTCTAACCAACATATTCCCATTCCTCATCATCCCTCTGCTATTTATTCTCATTGTTTCCATTCACAAACACATATCACTGTAGCATAGCAGTAAGAGAGCCAGCTTGATATTCACTAATGGCTCTTTCTTATTCAACCAAAATGGTGCATGCAACAAATCACATGTCGTTTATATTATTGTCGATGATAGTGATTATGGGTGTGTTGAGTCCAATTTGTGAAGCTGGTGGCAGTGAGGTGAAGGGGTTAGAATGGTTGAAGGTTTCTTCTTCAGATTTCAGAGATTCTGTTCAAGGAGTCATTCATGTTTTGCAGCATGTTTCCTTCATCTTGTCCAGGTTTCCCAATGGACGAGATTTTCGTCTCTCCAATGCCATTTCTGACTGCCTTGACTTACTTGATTTGTCTTTTGATGCTCTTCAGTTGTCTTCCTCTGCCACTGAGACTCCCATAGGTACCATTCTCTATCCCTCTTATCAAAAGACATGCAACATTTTTGTGCTATCGATAGAGAACAATTATCTATATGTGGATAACAACAGTATGAGGAGTTCGATTCAATCTTGGTTTCTTCTTCCTCTTCACTTTCTTCTCAGGCTATCCAAGTTTTGTCAATATCTCTGTTCTCTTTCCTCTGTTCTAAGTTATTTGAAAACAGGGGATCTCCACTCCAATCGGTTTTACTCCTCTGTCCTAATCTTAGTCCTAAATTTAGGAAGTATATTTTATTTTTGTCATTTTCAGTAAATTATTCCTATTCATGCCCCAAATAATAACCAAGTAAAAGAGAGTAAGGAAGATGATTGGAGTGTTTTGGGGAAAAAATGTCATATTGATTAATTTAACCAACAAACTCAATCTAATCAAATTACATAGGTAAGTCCTAAATCATTTAGATCAAAGGAGTATTTTTTTTAATCTAAACCTTACGTAAAAATTGCCATTTTCAGGCCAGAAAAACGGCACAGGGAATTTGGGCTCTGATCTGAGAACATGGCTGAGTGCTGCATTAGCAAATCCACAGACATGCATGGAAGGTTTTGAAGGAATCAATAGCACTGTGGAAAATCTGGTATCATCTCTTCTAAGTCAAATGATCTCATCGATCCAGGAACTCCTATCCCAGGTTCACCATGAACCGGACGACTTCCCTACAAGCAAGGTAAGGTTCCCTTCATGGATCAAACCAAGTGACCAGAAGATCCTAAAGTCAAAAGAGATTAATGCAGATATTGTAGTAGCAGCTGATGGAAGTGGGACTTTTACTAGTATAGCAGATGCAGTGGAAGCAGCTCCTAATTATAGCATGAAACGTTTTGTGATATATGTAAAGAGCGGTATTTACAAGGAGAATGTGGAAATCAAGAAGAAGAAATGGAACATCATGATGATTGGTGAAGGCATGGATTCCACTGTTATCTCCGGTAATCGGAATTTCATCGATGGTTGGACCACTTACCGATCGGCTACTTTCGGTAAGAACTTTCATGTTTCATCCAGTAGTCAAAACTGTATCTTTTCCTTTATGCTTTCCCTCCTCATCCTTATAACTTGATATTAAAAGTATAAAGACTAGATTTGTTAGAATCTTCTTCTATCTAAGGCCAAATCTTGATTCCTTTCACCATTAGGTTGGGTTATTAAAGATACACTGTTGGTGTATACTAGTCCAAATTAGTTAAGTAATTCTATCCAAATACTGACACTTTCAAAACTCAAAATGTTTTCAATGGCTTTGACACCAAAATATGGATTTACGATAGTAAGCAGCATCTTCCTTAGCCGATAAGAGAAGAAGGCCATATCCAACAGTAAGTAGGGCCTTTGTTTAACCATCCTAAATTCCTAATCCAAGTCTCCAACCAACTGATTATAATAAATCCTTAAAACGGAGAACATACTGAAGTTATACTTTTTAGTCATTATAACTTGATGGAACTTTGGTTTTGGTTCATATATTTTCAAATCATTGGTTTTAGTCTCTATGATTTAATGAAGATTTGGTCAAAGTTTAACGAATGGTTTCTATACTTTTAACAAGATTTTGTTATAGTACCTACACTTAAATTTAGACCAACTCTTTATGAAATTATCGAGAAATTTGACTAAACTAAACAAACCAACAAAGATATTAGCCCCCTTTTTGTAATTAGAGGGGCAAATACTAACAACATGAAGTTATAAGAGTAATATGACCTCTTACTTACATAGAAGCTTTTAATGTTATATACCAACATGAAGTTATAAGTGTAATATGACCTCTTATTTACATAGAAGCTTTTAATGTTATATGCCATATACTAAAATTGTAATACCCAAATGAAACACCTTTTTTGTCCTATTAGGCTATTATGGAGCTTTAATTAATATCACTTAGTATATCATTAAATATTATTGAAGATGATTGACGATAAGGACTATGCACCTCATCAGTTTGATCCTTTAATCTGTCAACTTTTACTAATGAGAGGACACATTATATGTAGGCGTTAGCGGGAGAGGATTCATAGCAAGAGACATTACCTTCCAGAACACGGCAGGTCCATATAAGCACCAAGCAGTGGCACTAAGATCAGACTCGGATCTATCAGTCTTCTACCGTTGTGGTATCTATGGTTACCAAGACAGCCTCTTCACACACACAATGCGTCAATTTTTCAGAGAATGCATAATAAAAGGCACAGTTGATTTCATCTTCGGAGATGCCACAGTAGTGTTACAAAAATGCCAGATTCTAGCCAAGAAAGGCCTTCCAGGTCAGAAAAACGCAATCACAGCTCAAGGAAGAAAAGACCCACATGAACCAACTGGTTTCTCAATCCAATTCTGCAAAATCTCTGCAGATTCTGACCTTCTTCCTTATGTGGGGTCCACTGAAACATACTTGGGGAGGCCATGGAAGCCGTTTTCACGAACAGTTTATATGCAAACTTATATGAGTGACTTGGTGGATCCACAAGGATGGCTAGAGTGGAATGGGGATAATTCTTCTGTTAAAACTGTTTATTATGCAGAGTATATGAATGTTGGTCCAGGATCTGCGCTTGAGAATCGAGTGAAATGGCCTGGGTATCATGTGTTGAAGGATGCTAAACAGGCTTATTTCTTCACCGTGGCTAATTTTCTTGAAGGCAATTTATGGCTGCCTCACACTGGTGTTATGTACACAGCTGGTTTAAGCGCTTGAATAATTGGAAGAAAGAAAGAAAGAGGCTTTAATTTCTGGGTATATCTTTGTTTCTAATTGTTCTTGTGCTTGCTTATGTTTTACTGGCAATACATAGTAAAAAAAGGAGGGTTAGACAAAGAAAGGGGGTTAAGAATGGTGGAAATGTTTGGTTGGTGTTATTTTGATTGTTTTATAAGTTTAGTTTTTTAAGATAAATCATGGCTGCTGGTTAATCAATCTTACTAATATTCCCTTTTTTTTGTTTGGATGAACTTAATGAACTCCAGCTCTTCAACTACTAACAATTAACAGTTGTTCATATATTTACGTTTTAATTAGTATAATTCAAATGTATTTATAGAAATCTATGATAAATAAGGAAATGGTATCACTCAATGAAAAATTGAGCATAGCATTACTATGCACTCAGGGTGGGTTGGATTGGATTTCTCTCATGATCGTTTTTTTTATTATCTTTTCATAATCTTGTATCCACCATTAAATTACAAATATGAATGGTCGATATGTAATATTTTGTTAAATTATTGCTAAAATCTTTTATACATTAATTTTTCTTATCATATAAGTTTACATAATCCATATCAAAATTTAAGAAATTGAAATTATTTATTTATATGTTAAAAACATTATAATAACATTTTATATGATATTATATCTGGGCCATTCATCTTTAAATCTAAAGATGAAAGAGTGATTATGAAAAGAAAATGAAAAAAATGATTATGAAACGATTGTCTCCCACTCAGAGTGATCAAGATATCGGAGTTGGAGTGGGAGAGCTGAATTTTGAAAAGGTCACCCCTTCAAATCTAATAAACCCCACTCAAATTTAATAAACAAGGAATATAATGAATGTATAAAAACAAAAATAGGGGGCACAGTCCCTATTTGTCCGTTAATAAAGACTTAGAAAGGGTCTTGTAGCAAAAATATGTAAAATTATTTTATGGGTAGAAAGTTACAACATATAAATTCAAGTCTTTTTAACCATTAAAATTTTTAAAGATGATAACTTTTCACCAATTTTCTCATACAAATTATATATTAATCCGATTTTATCATAATAAGCACTGTAATATTATTCACTCGTAGAGTCCAAAGTTTGGGACCATAATGGAAACCATGAAACCCAGGAAAAGGTTCGGCCAGCTCAATATCGAAGCCCAGTAGTAGAAAATTTTACATGTTGTCAATATATAATTATATATATTCGCCTTATCATCAACAAGGTTAGGTTTAGCTGAAGAGACCATTCTTAATTAATGGGGCCAACCAAGATTTGTTAAAAGAGACTCTCATATTTAGTGGCCGACCCTTGACAGTGTGTTCAAGCAATGTTATCTCCCGTAAAAAGATGCTCGTGCTTAAAAAAAAGGTGTCTTGTTATCAACCTCATACTATTCCTCGCTAAACAAGAAAAACAAATATTTCTTTAAATGTCTTTTTTTCATAATAATAATAATAATAATAATAATAATAATTCATCAGATATTATATTTTGCTATTTGGTAGTGAGGGGCATGAGTTACTTATAATACTAATACATACAAGTTCAAGTAAGTTACTTTGGTTGAGGTGTCTTCTGAAAGATACTTGAAAACTTAAACCATATCTGAAAATTAAATAATGCGTCTATAATGGAACACAGCAAAGTCTTTGTAAATATTTAATTAATGTTTATATCAAATGATTGATTGTACATCAACATTATCTTTCGCAAGAATATTAACTTATTATCGACCCAGTTAAGTTTTAGTTGAACCTGCCCCTTTATCATTACAGGAAAGAGGACAAAGTAATCACAACTCTTAAGAGCAAGAGAATGGCATTTAACTTGTTGTTTTAATAATATAATTTAAACAATTTGCTAAATTGATACAAATTTCCTCAATAATGGAACATATTTAAAGAAAAAGAAACAAATGATCAGGTAACTAAAACACTATCAACTATCTGTTCATACTCGTTCTTTGTTCAGTTTTTCTTTCTTTTCATGTGATCGGATAAGAGAGAGCCCATAATTGAAGTATATGCATGAACATATAAAAAAACAAATATTTATTTTTGGTCATAAAAACAAAATAATTTCGGAAAAAGAATCTGAACATGTGAGATTTTGGTGGACCTCAGGACAAATAAAGTGCCATGCACATTCTGACTTTACCCCGTGATAATATTTGTCAAAGGGTCAAGTTAGCAGATCATGTTTCATTCTGATAAAACATGCTTTCAAGAGAAAGATTACGCAATTAATTAAACATGCCATATTATTAATTGTGAAGGGGACTCTAAGCTTAATAATCAACTAATTAACATCATTGGCAAATTAAATTTAATTTATGTGTACAATTGGAATGATTATCCATCTGTATGGGCGAGTGGGGTCACACTAACATATATATTGGGAAAAATGTTGCATATTCTTCAATATAATTAATTGCATCTATGGATTCTATACACCTTCACGGCTCACGGGTTGCCCTTGGCTTATCAAATAATAATTCCATTTTTTAATTTAAAGCTTACCGCTGTATCGATGCGAATCAATAAATGTGTATATGCATGGACACATACATATGCTATTTTTTGTTTTAATAAATTATTATGATATTTTCAGTTTCTTTTGTATGTAGAAATTTTCCAGATTTTGTTATTGTACAGGTTTTCATAAGTTGTTTTTTCAGAAGAGGAGGGAATAAAGGTTGAGTTAGAAGAAAATTCACACTTTCACAATTTAAATTCTTCTTTTTAAAAAAAAAATCATCACAATGTCATTATTTTACAGCTACTTGATCTAGAATATACTTTCTCAAGCATTATTGCAAAATTATTATTTTCCTTATATAATGATGAAATGCTTATTATCGTGACGTTTATTATTCAGTCACTTTATAGTTTATATTCAACAGCTCCAGGCCCAAAGAAAAGGCAGAATATTTTTGGCCATTAATCAGTATCAACCGTAAAACATCCTTTATTTTGTAAGAGCTAAAACTCGTTACGTGAATAACATGTAATCCTTGACATTGGTTTTTTTTTTTTTTGAGTGAAAAGATGTATATATATTCACAAACTATATCATAATTTCATTTACAAGCACTAATGCAGCTACGATATGGAATCCAAAAGACCAGTAACAGTAGCCATATGGTTTACAAAAGAGGAAACAGAAATAATAATACTTTCCGGATTCAGAGATTCATTCGTAAAGATGTTTTTGTTCCTATTGTCCCACAATTTCCAACACAAAGTTCCAAAAAATAGCCTCCAGTGAGTCCCCATGCACCTTGGATTGATATTCCAGAGAAGCCAGTCATGAAAAGGTTTAGAGTAGAAAACTCTCAATTTGTTCTGAGACATTACCCTCATCCAGCAACTTCTAGCAGTAGTACAGTGACGAAGGACATGATCAACATCTTCAATATCAGCATTACAAACAGCACAGGTGCTTATGTTTGTCATACCTCTTTTTACTCTCTCCTCATTGGTCAACAATCGTTCCTTAAAGGCTAGCCAAAGAAAAACTCTTGCTCTCTGAATTCCAGGCCATTTCCAAACCCAGCTCCAATGCTTTCCTTGTTCCCCATACATATGTTCCTGTAGAGATTCATAAGCTGAAGATACTGTGAATACTCCATTTGCATTAAGGTTCCAGTAACAAGAGTCCTTACTTTCTGAACTCATGGGTGGCATGGTATCTCTAAATTTCAAAACCAAGTTTGGGGGAAGGAGATGTTGAAATTTGGACCATATCCACTGTCCAGATTCATCCACATATTCCTTCACTGATTTGTTGATCTCTGATTTGGATACATCAGCGTAAGTAAGATATTGGAGAGGACCCATATCTCCTATCCAATTATCCTTCCAAAAGCGAACTGTTTGGCCATCACCAATATCCCAGGAAATATTTAATGATACAGAGGGCCAGATTGTTGCAATGCTACGCCAAATATGAGATGCTACCTTCGTCTTGAATTCATAATTTGTCTTTGCATCCCACTTATACTTGGCACGGACCACACGTACCCATAACTTATCAGGCTCGCTAAGTAGACTTACTGCCAGTTTTGCTAGAAAAGCAGAATTCTGTCCACTGAGATTTCTAATTCCACAACCTCCTTGATCAAGTGGCAAGCACATGTCTTTCCAGCTCACTAAACTTACTTTTCGAGTTGTATTGTCTGATCCCCATATGAAGCTTCTGATTAATTTCTCAATTTTATGGCAACAACCTTTTGGGAGCATGGATGTTTGCATGGTATAAGAGGGGATGGCGCTAAGAGTTGATTTTGCAAGAGTGATTCGCCCCGCTAGCGACAAAGATTTTGCCTTCCATGTTGATAATTTTGCTTGAATTTTTTCCACAAGATATCTGTAAGTGTCTGTTGTCACCTTTGAATGGAGTAAAGGAACTCCAAGATACCTCCCAAGTTGATCTGTTTGCTGGAATTTTAGAGTCCGACAGATGCTATTTGCTGTCCTACGGCTAGTGTTTTTGGAGAAATGGATTCTAGTTTTAGTTTGGCTGACAACCTGTCCAGAAGCTTTGCAAAAATCCCTAAGGATTGTCTGGATAAGGTTAATTTGCTCAGGTGATGTGTCACTAAAGAGGATGAGGTCGTCCGCAAAGAAGAGATGAGATAAAGGTGGCCCTTTGTGTCCCAATTTAATGGGTGACCATTTTTTTTTAGAACAGCTTGTGTTATGCTTTGAGACAGCCTTTCCATGCACAAGACAAATAAGTAAGGTGACAAGGGGTCGCCTTGCCTTATTCCTCGGGAGGGTTTAAAGGAGGATGTGGCCTGACCATTCCAAATAACACTCAATGTACTAGTGGTGACACAATGCATGATAAGTCTTACCATTCGAGTCGAAAACCCGGCATCAATAAGAGTATCCTCAATGAAGGACCAATTGAGCTTGTCAAAAGCTTTTTCTAAGTCAACTTTAACTGCAAGCCACCCCTTTCTCCCTTGCTTTCTTCTCATGGAATGGATGACTTCCTGCGTTATAATTATGTTGTCTGCTATGCTCCTTCCTTTAATGAAGCTAGACTGAAACTGCGAGATGAGGAGAGGCATTAAGACTTTAAGCCGATTTGATATAATCTTAGTCACTAGCTTGTAGGCCACTGTGCAAAGGCTTATTGGTCTAAAGTCTTTTACGGTAGTGGGAGAGGCAACCTTCGGAATTAGAGTAATTGCTGCACTATTTAAGCTCTCATGCATAGGATAGCCTTCAAAGATTGAGGATACCATCTTGTACAGAGAATGACCAACGATATCCCATTGACTTTGGAAAAAGAGAGCATGCAATCCATCAGGACCTGGGGCTTTAAGAGGCTTCATGTCAAATAGCGCCTTCCTTACTTCTTCCATAGAAACGCTTGCATTAAAGGATTCCCATTTTTGGGCTTCAAGAGATGGAAAGAGACCTCTATATTGATAATGATAGTAAGCATCTGAAGGAGCTGTGTATGTGGTGATGAAAAAATCCTTGATCATGTTTCCCAGCTCATTCTCATCTGTGATCCATTCACCTTCAGAGTTTTTAAGAGATGAGATTTTGTTTCTTGCGCGGCGGATTTTGGCCTTCGTGTGGTAATAATGAGTGTTCCTGTCCCCCAAATTGATCCAGTCTGCCCTTGATTTCTGCAGCCAAAGGAGCTCCTCATTCAAACAAGAGGTCTCATACTCACGCATAAGAGATTGAAGAAGTGTATTCAGGAAATAGGAGAGAGGTTGATCTTCCAGTGCTTTTTGAGCCCCAGCAATTCGGGCTCCAAGTACTCTCCTTTTTTTCCCTATTTCACCAAATGTTGCTTCATTCCATTTCCTGGCTGCAATGGAAAAATTCCTGATGTTTTCATGCAAGGGAAGAGCATCTTGCCATGAATCTTTTACCAAAGATTCATGACATTGGTTTTTTAATATCATTTTGTCTTACATTAAAAAAAAAAAAAAAAAACTCATGACGTGAAGGTTACGGTACGCTGGAATAACATGTTAGAATTTTCTTAATGTATGTTTGAAATCATCGCTTTCACATGTTAATGTAGATGTAGGTGTGTCATATATATGTGTATATGTAAGTAAGGAAGCTAAATAGACCACTTAATTTTAACGTATCTTATATATAATTGTATTATATGATAATTTATAGGTAAGGTAAATTAGTTTTGAGGAAAAAAAGATAACTATAAACATTTTAAAGTGATTAATTTTGCATCCTTAATTTTTCCAAAAAAATTAAAATAATCTTATAATTAAGACAGGATGGAGTAGAAGACAAAAGATAATAGAAGGAGATAGTAATTTTTAACCCATGCACTCTCCTCTCTCGTAACCTTTTATGACTGACTATAGCATATAGCAGGATTCTCAAATATTGAATCATAAACATGAAAAAGAAAGTAAGTAATGCAGACTTGCCTTGAGTAAGTTTAGAGGTATAGCTGTAAAAAGGGCTATATGCTCACTTATATTGGCTCAAAGCCTGGGTACAGGAAATATTTAAGCATTTTCTCACAAGCTCATCGTATACAAATAAAAATTCTTTTTAATAGGTACATGTATATTTTTATTAGAAAACAATCATGTTTCATACATCTATTCCAACAGAAATCCAAATCTGAGTTCATCACAATATGAGAGACCGGCTTTAGCTAGATCTAACTCATGTTGGTAGCTTGACTTTAATTGGTCAGGCTTAGGTTGAACCTCAAAGCACTTAAATTTGTCTAAAGAGAGTTATGGATTAGTCCAGATCCATGTCTAATCCTTTTTTTTTCTGGGTATAACAGAATCGATGTTGAAACCAATAAATCTTTGGTTGAGGTAGTAAACTATTTTGCTTACACAATTTCGGATATATATTTGGAAGTATACTTGTTGAGGTAGACGAAAATACTTTGTGCTCTTAAGTTTAAAAAAGGATAATCTCAAATAATAAAAATTTGTCCGAAGATACCCTTATTCTTTAGGAAGAAGGAAAAAAATCCATGCTAAAAATCTTATGAAGTTAAAGTTTCCTTTTTAAAAAAAAAAAGAAAAAGAAAAAGGCTGAGCCAAAGAAGGACATAAACGAAGAGGTCCAAAGTCGAGAAGTTAATGTAAAGCCAAGGAATAGGAACTTGTTTGAGGGGGCAGAAGTTGGCGTATTAGCCACCTGCAGAGACAGGAAGCCTGTAGTTTAGCGTGGCTTTAGCTACCAAACCAGAGAATACTTCTGAAACTGACAATAACACGAGTGGTAATTGGACAATGCCCTCTTAACTTCATAATACCATTACTTTCAGTGTATATGTGACTTCAAGTTAGCCTAGCGATACCATCACCATCACCATCATCATAGCAGCTGTAGGGCACCAAGCCTCCCGTGCAGAATCTTCACTGTTAGCTGCTGACTTCTAAACAAAATCCACACAAATGACCCTCCTTTGCCTCCCATTACTATTTTCCCCGCCTGTTTATTTTTAATTTGTTAGGGTTAATATATTTTTTGTCCTTAAACTTTTGGTTAATTTTAGTTTTAGTTTTTGAACTTCAAAATCGGTGGTTTTAATCTTTGAACTTTCGGTCAATTTTGGTCTTAATCCCTGAACTTTAAAATCTCTGGTTTTGGTTCTTTAACTTTCGGTCAATTTTAGTCTTGGTCCCTCAATTTTAAGTCAATTTTGGTCTTAGTCCCTGGACATTAAAAAAAAACTTAAAATATCAGGGATCAAGACCAAAATTGACCGAAAGTTCAGAGATCAAAACCAAAATTAACCAAAAGTTTTGAGACTAAAACCATCGATTTTAAAGTTCATAGATCAAAACTAAAATTAACTAAAAGTTTAAGTACCGAAGTTATATTCAACTTTTTTATTATTTACAACATCTTCTAACTTCTATATATAAAAGACTGCCGCCTTCACATCAATCTTTCACAATCATATTTCTATTAATATATGTATCTACGCCTACAAAGAGAATTGTAAAAGCAAAAACTCCCTCATCAAACACCACTTCTAAATAAAAAGTACGAGTACTTCGTTTTTTTTTTTAAATCAAAGTTATGCAGAACAAAACACTATATAACTCATCGTTACCTTTCCTAGCTAAAGTTATGGGTAGTACTAGCAAACTCTCTATACATGAAATTAACAGAATATTCCTGTTTAAATGGTTCGTGGTAGTAGGTTCCTTAATAATATATGCATTTAATGAGTATTTTTGAGAAATAAAAACCTTTGTTATGAATATTTAATTTAACAGATTTTTATTATATATAAATTATATGGCTCCTATATTTAAATATATAAGGAGTATTAAGATAAACATAGGCTATCATACAGAGAAAAAAGTGAAAATGGTTACAAAATTAAAATTTTATTGAAATACTCACAAAAGTTCAATGACCCAATTAAAAATGTAATAAACATATCCAATAAAATTTAATAGTGTAGGAGAACACTTGTGTCAATTAAAAAAAAAAACTAACAAACAAAAAGAACCTATACAAGTTTAAAATCGCAAGAAACAAATGAAAAAGTATTTCTACTATACAGGTTAAGCAACATTCTTATTTAACCCCTAACAAGTTTATGCTTATCCTAACAATTAATGCAGTACTTATTTGGTCCTATTTATAAGACACTTCCAATATACTTCACACAAACCAAGGAAAACCTTAAACCTCATAAATTATATCATGAAATCTGACAACTTTCTAACTTTACCCTTATTTAATTTCTACTTCACCACATGAGATCAATGTCAATACTAAGGTTCGAAAAATCGGACTGGGCATCAAACCGGGCGAGGCACTGGTTCAAGGGTCAATGGTCAGATCGGGGTTGGACCGGTTATATTAAAATAATAAAATTTTATTGATATTAACATTAATAATCACTAATATCAAAATATAAATGTACATAGGTATGCATAATTCATCAAATATGAATATTTTAATGTTTCTATAGAGGGAAAAAGAGAAAATATTAGTTGATTACACGTAAAAATAAATATTATTCTACAATCCACAAACTAAAATACAAATATTAAGAGCAACAACAATTAAATATTAAGTATATGAAAGTAAAATAGCATTTAAAGTATTATAGTTTCCTAATTTCTAAAATTGAGTTAAGTGAAAGTTAGTAATTAGGTGAATTATAATAAAATAAAAATGTTTCTTTTTTTTTAAAAGGCCAACCCGATTCAACCCCCGGGTTTGACCGGGACAACTGCATTCCCGTTTTTGCAGCTCACCCGAACCAGACCATTGGCCAGTTCACGGTTAAACCGGTTGAACTGGTCGATCCGGTCTGTATCTTTTTTTCCTTAATCAATACATAATAAATAGAGGATAAAATTATATATTAACACACAAAATTTAATAACATTCCTCATGGCTAAATAAAACATTCTTTTTACCTTATATAACATCAAAGGAGTAATATTTAAAAAGTGTCCATCTCAATGATATTAAATTTTGTGCCCTACTATAGCCGAGACAATTGAGGGTTCCAAAGTTAATCAGAGAGGCCAATGGCTCATGCCGCCATGTCTCGTCCTGGTCGGCCCTCCCCATTAAAAAGCTGCTTTCCTCTTGTCTTCTTTCCCCACACTTCATTAATTACATATATGTATTATTTAATTAATTACATGGTACTAGCATTAAGTGATTAACTTCCCCAAATCATGTACTACTAACTTGTTTAATTGCTTGAAGCATTCCCAAGATTCCTTCATTTT
The DNA here is from genome assembly GCA_037074515.1 of Mimosa bimucronata. Lineage (NCBI taxonomy): Eukaryota > Viridiplantae > Streptophyta > Magnoliopsida > Fabales > Fabaceae > Mimosa > Mimosa bimucronata. The sequence goes on from CM073444.1 coordinate 36,639,662, forward strand.
TTTTTTTCAATCTCACTCCCATGGCTTCTTTCACTCTCAAACTCTTCCTCCTTCTCGTCTTCACCTCCTACACTTTCGCATCTTCTCCTCCATCATCATCATCATCATTATCATCAACACTTGATCCAAATCTCACTTCCATCAGATCTTTCTGCAAAACCACCCCATACCCACAAACTTGCTTCAATTCTTTAAAGCTTGGAATTTCCATCAACATTAGCCCAAACATCCTCACCTACCTTCTTCAATCTCTTCAAGTCGCCATCTCCGAAGCCACCCATCTCTCCGATCTCTTCCACAATGCTGGCGGCGGCGGCGGTTCTGGTTCTTCAAATCTTGTGGAGAAACAGAGAGGGTCGATTCAAGATTGTAGGGAGCTTCATCTTTCAACATTGACCTCACTCAAAAGATCACTATCTGGTGTTCGTGATTCTCCTACTTCTTCCAGAAAGCTTGCTAATGCCAGAGCCTACCTTAGCGCCGCCATGACCAACAAGAACACTTGCCTTGAGGGTCTTGACTCTGCTACGGGCTCCCTCAAGCCCCTTCTCGTGGACTCCACCATTGAAGCCTACAAACATGTCAGCAACTCCCTCTCCATGCTCCCTCAACCAGGTAAAAATGTTGATCTTTCTGGACCATCAACATCTTACTTTGATGGTCCAGACTTTAATTTTTGAAAAGTCTATCTTTTTTTATAAAAATTATTTTAATAAATGCAAATTCTAAAATAAAAATAATTTATTGATTCCTTTATTCTTTAGTAAATGACTTAGTTTATTTTTGTATTAATAAAGATGGCTAAATAAATTATCTATTCAAAATACCAGTAGTGTATTGTTCGATAATATTGCTCTAGTTGTTTTTACATAACATAAAAAATGTTTTATTTGATCTTATTTATAAATCATCTCGTTAGATTTTTATGTAAATATAGATCTTAATTTACCCTTCATTATGTCTTGACTTCATTCTTGTATGATGCAGTGGATTTCAAATATTGGTAAAGTTAGAAAGTTGTTGATGGAATTTAATGTTGCCTTAATCTATATCAAACATGTTGTAAGAACATTATAAATTGGATTAGAAAACCACAGTTACTATTTAAGTCAAACAAGATATCTCTGAGAAGATGATTCTTGATTCAAAAATTATCTCTGGACTGTTAAAATCAAACTCTGCTCATCAACAATGAGTACGTAGAAAACCGGTTCCGATTATCATCATAACCCTCTAAGCTCAAATGATAATCTTAATGTTTATAATGATCACAGAGTTTGGAGGTTCAAGAGGACATAAGAACAGGCGGCGTTTGCTGGGAGCTCCGGCGTGGCTAAAGAAAGGAGACCGTCGGATCTTGGACGGTGGACAATTAAATGATGATATGATCGTGGTGGCCGCAGATGGAAGTGGCAATTTCAGCACAATTAGTGAAGCAGTGAACTTTGCTCCCAATAATAGCTTGTACAGGACAATGATATATGTGAAGGCAGGAACCTACAAGGAAAATGTGGAGATCCCAAGTTATAAAACCAACCTTGTTCTTCTTGGAGATGGAAGTGATGTCACTCTCATCACTGGTCATAGAAGTGTGGGCGATGGCTGGACCACTTTCAGATCTGCAACTCTAGGTATTAATTAATCACTCCCCTTATTAATTTCGCCCATCTTATCTTTTCTTTTCTTTCTTTCTCTTTTTTAAAGTTTGTGTCTTTTTGGGTTGTCCCATTTTAAGAAATATCACGGGTGTTTGTTGTCTCATTATTTAATCAGCTAGTATTTCGATTGTTCGTCTTGGTTTATTAGTTGGCGCCTTGTAAGTTTTCATTGAACAGAGAAAGAGAGGAAGAAAAGGACATTTAAGGGTACTTTACTATCCCCATCATTCTCATGAACATGGATGATGCTAGGGAACCCAGACTTCTTTTCAAGCCTAATCTATGTCAGTGGATTTTGATTGAACAACAAGGATCACGCACTCATTTTATCAACAATCAAATCTTAGTCTGTTAAGGTTTATGTCATTGTTCAATTTCGTGAAGCATTCTCTACCATGTCCTTAGACTTTTATTCATGACACTCCTATTACTTGATTCAATGACTTTCTTTATTTATAGCGAATTATTGCTGACGATTTTCTACTATTTTCTTTTTAATTTATATATCATTCCAAAATACTGTTGCAAATGTTTGTTAATAGTAATGCCTTTTCTTGTATAGCCACACATCACTTGTCTATACTTTATGCTAATATTATCTTTTAAAGTCTTGGTTTTATAGCATTAGAATTTTATTTTGTGAGGTACTTTCTTATCACCTAACATTTCTGTGATCAAACCACTCAACTTGAATTGACATCCCCATCAATATCATTGCTCTTTTAAAGTTGATTCATCAACAGTGTAGTTTTCTAAATTTCATATTATACATTCACTTAAGACACTTGTCATTTTGTCTTCAGCTGTGTCCGGTGATGGGTTTCTGGCACGAGACATAGCAATAGAGAACAGTGCAGGGCCAGAAAAGCACCAAGCAGTAGCTCTAAGGATAAACGCGGACTTAACGGCGTTATACAAATGCGCCGTTTATGGCTACCAAGACACACTCTACGTCCATTCCTTCCGTCAATTCTACAGAGAATGTGACATATATGGCACCATTGACTTCATATTCGGTAACGCCGCCGTCGTTTTCCAAGACTGCGACGTCGTTTCGAGGAAACCAATGCCTCACCAATTCACCGTTATCACGGCTCAGTCACGTGACTCGCCAGATGAGGACACCGGAATTTCATTCCAGAATTGCTCCATTATAGCCACCCAAGATCTCTATAATAGCTCTAATAATAACAGCTTCAAAAGCTACCTAGGACGACCATGGAGGCCTTATTCTCGTACAGTGTACCTTGAATCTTACATTGATGACTTTGTTGACCCAAAAGGGTGGACTGAGTGGTCGGATCCTGATGGGGATGATACTGAGACTGTGTACTATGGGGAGTATCAGAATTATGGGCCGGGTTCGGGTACGGGTGGTAGGGTGGATTGGGCCGGGTATCATGTGATGGGCTATGATGAAGCTTATAATTTTACTGTTACTCCCTTCATTATGGGTGATGCTTGGCTTCAGTCCACTTCATTCCCTTATGATGCTGGCATTTAATTTGATGATCCTGTTATATAGTAGTTTTTTTTTTTTTGACCTGACTGTTATATAGTAGTTAGATTTAGTTTGTTTAGGTTAATATGATGTGATATAATAATGTTTGTCTTCATCGAAGCCTAGAGAGGCTGCTTTTGAGTGGCACTATTGTAGAATAAAAAGTGGGAAAAAATAACGTTCATTGTTAGTTGGCTGTTATATATTGGATACAATGCATGGGTATTATAACTCGTTCCTCAAATTTTGTGTAATATTGAAATTAATAAGATTATATTTAATCTAGCTTTGAAACTTGACCACATTCACAATCCACTGGAGACTTCTTCCATATACTCCGTTCCCGTATATAAAATCTTTTTAGATGAATTGTGGTTTTCTAAAGAATGGTTAAAGTTAGTTAAAAAATATATAGGAAATATACTTTTTTTAAAATAAAAATGCATTTATTTATGAATGATAAGAGAAAGGGTGGTGGTGATAAAATATATAAGATAATGTATGGGAGAAATTAGTGAATGTGCAAAGAAGGTAAACATATGCCTGATGATCTAAGAAGGTCCTAACTGGATCAGTTTAAAAAGAAAAACCAACGCCAACCTTAAGGGGGTTAAATTTAAATTACATGCTCCTCTCTATTTTCCGGCTCCCCATAGCCGTAACAAAAAAAGGACAAAAGTGATTGATGTAATAGGATCAACTGATTCAACAAAAGGCTGAAAGAGGGTGAAGAACAACAACACAGCGAGAAAGTCGAACATTGTTGGAAAACCACAATTAACTCACCAAATCCACAAATAGAAATTAAAAAAATGCCTCAAATGTCTCTCCTCCCTTAATCCCCCTTTAACAAACCACCAACGTTAAAAATTCCAACAGATCAAACATACACCAATAACGAAGAGTGAAAAAAATAAACTAATAAACAGCACTAATCTAAAATTAAGCCCACCACCTTCTCCCCTACCTTTTCACACCTTGTTCTTGACCCATCTTCCTAAGGCAGAAATACTCTCTTCTGCCTTAGACAAATATCTCTCATTTTCCTCCTCCTCCTCCTAGATTCTCATACCATGGCGTTTCAAGACTTCGATGCCATCAATGAGAAAAGAAAGAATGAAAAAAAACATAGGCTCCAACGCAAAATCGCCATAGGAGCCGTTTGCTCTGTCATCATCATTGGTCTAATCGGATCAGCAGCTTTCGTAATCGTAAGCAATAACACTGAAGAAGATAACACAGTCAATGACCATAACAAGAAAACCCCACCATCCTTTTCTTCATCTTCTTCTCCCTCAAAATCTCACTCAGAACAAGTTTCAATAGCAGAGAAACTCGTTAAAACAATCTGCAGTTCCGCGAATTACAAGGAAAAATGTGAGGAAAGTCTCACAAAAGAAGTTAAAAAGGACCCCAAAATAGCACAACCAAAAGATGTTCTCAAGCTTGCAATTAGTATCGCCCACGAGGAGGTAAACAAGGCAATGAACAAAACAAACAACCTCAAATTCGAAACAGAGAAAGAAAAGGGAGCGTACGAGGATTGCAAGAAGCTTCTAGACTCTGCGAGGAATGATCTGTTGAACTCATCATCACACGTTGGATCAATCGACATAACAAGGCCGACATCAACGTCTTCTGATTTGAACAGTTGGCTAAGTGCTGTTATTGCTTTCCAAGGGGCTTGTCTTGATGGGTTTTCTGAAGGGAAATTGAAGAAGGAATTGGAGAATGTGTTTAAGGATTCGAAGGAATATGTTAGTAATTCTCTCGCCATTTTATCTGAGTTAGGCGCTTTCTTTTCTTTGGCTTTCATGGATGGTGCTGCTAGCCGGAATTTGCTGTCGTCATCGTCGCCGTCATCCGGTGACCGGAAAGGTACCCCGGAGTGGATAAAGGATGAAGATCGGAGGATGTTGAAGGCGGCTAGTGATAAGCCTACACCTAATGTCACCGTCGCTAAGGATGGCACTGGCGACTTCAAAACCATCTCCGAAGCTTTAAAAGCCATCCCACAAAAATATAATGGACGGTATGTATACACTCCTTTTTCTAAAGTATATATATTAGTGTCATTAGTTTAGATTGATGAAATCACATGATAGAGGCTTCATTGTGGGCCTACATTTTCGCTAACCAAATTAGTCGGTTGTTAGTAGCGCCAGATACTGGCGGATAAATCCAAAAAGAAAAAACACATGATATTACCAAACCATCATAAACATCTACCTTCATTTCCATATTTTATTCCTTACTTGTTTATGATTAAGAAGAATCAAGAGGGATAATTTGAGGAAATTTGATGAAAATTATAAAAGGGTCTTATATTAAGGACCAATCTTATCTCCCCAAATAGATCATACTCCCTCCGTCCCATAATATAAGATCCTTTTAACCGAACTGCGGGTTCCTAAAAAATTAGTTAGAATTAGTTAAAAACAATAAATATGTAGGAAATATACTATTTTACCCTTATTTATGAATGAGTAAGAGAGGGGGTAATTATGAAAAGAAGATGAAAGAGAATGTGTGGGAAAATTAATGTATGGGTAAAATGGAAAAAAAACATTTATTACTCAAATAAAGTCAAATATGACCTTATATTATGGGACAAGATCATTCAAACAAATGGACCTTATATTATGGGACGGATGGAATATTTATTTATGACCGTAGGAAGTAACATATATTATACATACATGCAGGGAAAGGAATCTCTCCACTTAATATTCCCTCCATTTATCTCCACTTAGTTAAAACTACGTCGTTTTATTAAATGAACAATGATCCAACAAATTGTTTGAAAATTGTGTTTATGTTTTAAAGGCAAAACGACGTAGTTTTAACTAAATGGAGGTAAGTGGAGGGAAAAATAAGTGGAGAGGATCCACACCCATGCATGCTCTTGTGTAGATATTTATATGTTGAATTTGTGTTATGGTTATTGGGTGTTCATATAGTTAAGGATTTTGATGATTAGTATGTGCATGCACTGGGAAAATGTGTAGGTATGTGGTTCATGTGAAGGCAGGAATATATGACGAGAGTGTGACAATAGAATCGCGAATGGTGAATCTGACCCTTTACGGTGATGGATCACAAAAGAGCATTATCACCGGCAACAAGAACTTCGTCGATGGAGTCAGGACTTACCAAACTGCATCCTTTGGTAAGTGCAATTAATTCCAAAGAGTTAACCTCCAACCTCTTATAGTTAAATAATATACAATGTTTGTTGCCATTATGTTGGTTTTGATACTCAAATAGTTTCAACCCATAGACTTCCCTACAAGCTAAAATGGTCTAGAGTTTTGTCAAAATATCAACATGGACTATTTAAAAAATGATATTGACAATTAATATTTCAACGGTGAAGAGTAAAATTACTATGTTTTGAAACTTTTTGGGTAATTTTGAACTAAAAAAAAAAACTTCCGGGACAAAATAGCTCATTTACAAAAAGTTCCCACACCAAATTTACACCTCAACCCTTTATTAAAATATAGTGACATGTCTTAGATAACAAAACATTTTCAGGGACCATAACTTATACTTTGAAACCATAGAGAATAAAACAAAAACAAGGTTAAATTATAAGGATCAAATATTACATTAACCCTCAAATATCATTCATTTGGAGATAGGAGTTGCATTAATTTATTACACAGGCTAATTGATATTAGGTCTGGTCTTTATATGATCTAGTTTTGCTGAAACAGTTTCTACACACACACACACCCCTGTCTAACAAACTAGCAAGAGTTAAGTTTCCATGGCCGTCTTAGATATGATTTCTAAAAAGCGTGTGTATATATATTAACATAACAAATACTTTCTTTGATCCTAAATATAAGACTTATTTGAATAAGTAAGTTATATCTTAATATAACACCTCTCTCAAATTGTTCTCAACTTTTTCTTAAATTATTCCTATCAATGCTCCTCAATAATAAAAGTAAGAGAGGGAGGGTGGGGAAAAATATATATGATTATGGTGTATTGGTAATATAACGTGATTTTAACTAATTTTTACTACTCCCTCCGGTCCTAATTATAAGACCACTTTGACTTTTTTGACTTTTTTTTCCAGTCCAAAAAAAAGTAGTTTCAGTAAAAAAAATCATTTTTCCTCAAAACTAATTTATTCTACTTATAAACTAACTTATAATATAATTTCATATGACATATGTTATAATTTAATGGTCTAATTTGCTTCCTTAACTTCCACACAAAAAAGTCAAAGTGATCTTATATTTAGGACAGAATGAGTAACATTATTAGTCTAATAGGTAGATACGTCGTCTTATATTTTGGACACACAAAAAGCTAAATGTATCCATTTTTGGTGATGATATTGCAGCTGTGGAAGCAGATGGGTTTTTAGGCAAAGCAATGGGGTTCAGAAACACAGCAGGTGCAGCCAAGCATCAAGCAGTAGCAGCAAGAATCCAAGGAGACCGTGCAGTATTCGTAAACTGTCGTTTTGAAGGATACCAAGACACACTCTACGTACTAGCCCACAGGCAATTCTACCGTAGCTGCGTCATCTCTGGCACCGTCGACTTCATATTCGGGGACGCCGCTGCCGTATTCCAAAACTGCATAATTAACGTAAGAAAACCATTAGACAACCAACAAAACATTGTGACAGCACAAGGCAGAATGGACCCACAAGAGAAAACAGCCATTGTTCTCCAAAACTGCAAGATTAAAGCTGACCGCTCACTGGCTGCAGTCAAAGGTGAGTTCAAGAGCTACCTCGGACGACCATGGAAGGAATATTCTAGAACAATCGTCATGGAATCTGAGATTGATGACATAATTGACCCTGAAGGGTGGATGCAATGGGAGGGTACTTTTGGACTTGACACTCTGTTTTATGCTGAGTTTAACAATACTGGACCGGGTTCAAAAATTGATAATAGAGTGAAGTGGGGTGGTTACAAGAAAATTAATAGGGATGAGGCTAGTAACTTTGCTGTTGATGCTTTCTTGGCTGGAAATTGGCTCTCTGGGTTCCATGTGCCGGTTCAGCGAGGCATGTATCATTGATGATGAGCGGTTCGAACTGGTGGAGTCTGGTTTGGTTCTTATGTACTTATTATGTATATGTACTCAACCCATTGTTGTTGATTGGCACTGTTATTAGCCATTTATTTGTTGTATTGTCATTTTGATGAATTCATGTGCATATATTGTTATACTCCCTCTGGTACTAATTATAAGAGCCAGTTGACTTTTTTTGAAAAATTAAGGATGCAAAATACACCACTATAAATTGTTTATATTTGTCTTTTTTCCTCAAAACTAAGTTATTTTACTTATAAACTATCATATAATTTAATTACATTTCGCATATATTAAGATTTAGGGATATAATTTGCTTCCTTAATCTCCCCAAAAAAACTCAACTGGCTCTTATAATTAGGACCGGAGAGGTAGTATATTGTTATGTTGAACTGCTATATTGATTACTGGCATACTGTGATGGTTGTTGGGCAGGAAAATTTTGCGTTAAGTCACTAAAAAACGATTGAAGGGTAAAAAAAAAGAAAACAATACTAATAGTTCTTTTGTGTTTTGTTCGTTAATTTGATCCATGGAATCTTTGGTCACAAAGCATCAGCATTTCACTTCAATTTTTCAGTGGGTTTTTAGGTGTGAGATATTGTTCCTTGATTGTCCCTGGAAGGCTTAATTCTTTTAGGGAGAATTGCAAATAGGTCTCAAGTAAGAGAATTAATTTCACATAGGTCCATTGACAACACCTTCACTTGTTAACCAAGGCAAGCAGTTGTTAATAGCTGTCATTAACAACTCCTTGGGACCTCTCTAAAATTAATTCTCTTACTTGGGATCTCTATGCAATTGTCCCATTCTTTTAACCTTCACGCATCCAATTGTACTTTAGTGGAGATTTCCGCAGTTCCATGTAAGAATAGAAGTAAAGCTGTAAAATGAACATATTTAATAAAAAAAGGCAAAACTGAGAAGGAGTCCCAAACAAGATAATTAATTTCAGAAAGGTTTTAAACAAATGTTAATGACAAATATTGACAACTGCAATAACCTCAGTTAACAAGTGAAAAAGTTGTTAATGGATCTGTCTGATATTAAATCTCTTACTTGAGATCATAGTGCAATTCTCCCTTCTTTTTTTGATAAGTAGTTGAAAAGGAGTTTCATCCGCAGGTTCTTAAGTACATTTAGATATTTTTCAAATGGTAGATTGTTTTAAAATTGTTTTTTTGAATACAATTACAATTTATAAATAATATTATTTTATTAGGAAGATTGGTGAAACCAAAGGCCTCTATGTGAGAAATATTCAAGAGAAGTTCCTGCATGAAACCGGTGCACCACATCATTTGTGATGTGACAAATCATAAACAAACAATTCGAACATATCTTAATCTGACGTGACACATAGAAATATTTTTTTCTAGAAGCAAAAGATAAATGGAGCTTTGATTTTTTCTTATAATATAGGGTGCATCATATTTTTAAATTCATTTTTCTTATTTGAGTGCCACATCAGATTAAAATACGTTCAAGGTGTTTGTTTAATGTTGGTCAGACCACAAATGAAGTGGTACACCTGGTTCATGTAAGATTACCTCCTAAATCAAACCATCATATACATGTATACGGAATTTGCCAATTAAGCAATATTCTATGTGCATAAAGATTTATCAGATTATTCATCTAATATAAATTTAAATGATGGATTTTCCCCTAATTTTGCTAATGTACTCCTTCCAACCTAAATATAAAACCAATTCGACTTTTTTTGTGAAGACTAAAAATACCAAATGGACCATTTAATCTTAACCAAAGTTACGTGTACTTTAATTATGCGTTAGTTTATCAATAAGGTAAACAATTTTCAAGGAAAAATGATAAAAAATACTTTAAGATAATTTGTTTAATATTATTAAACTATTTCAAAAAGTTAAGATAGGAAAGAGTACACACTAACACACATGCGGGGGAAAATGTAGCGGGTTGGGCCTATTTAGCCTATAATATTGTAGTATGGGCTAACTGTGGGCTAACCTATGGGGGTAAGAAACACAAGCGGCCTGGCACAAAGCTGAATCTTCTTCAGTAAGATTTGTATGGATCCAACCGTAAGCTACAAAAAAAACTTCTTCGACAAGCTTTGTTTGAACTGTATGCCAAAATATTTTGGCGCCGTTTGAGCGCTTTTGAAAAGCCTGCTTTTCCTCCCTTATTCCCTCCATCCATCATCGATGCCTATTCGCTCCTTCATCGATTGTGCGTAGTTCGCCAGCTTCGTCTTCCTCCCAATCACATTCTCTTCTCCTTGCTCTATTCTCGGGAAAGAACTCGAATCTTGGCCAGAAATGGAGCAGCAAAGGCACCAAAAGGATGCCCAGCGGGAGGAAGAAGCTGAGGAGTTACAACATGGCCCTTTAACTGTTGAAGAGCTCCAGGTGATTCACGTATTCCATAGATAATGAATCTTGGCCCCCTTTTTTTGCAAAAGAAGAAATTTAATCAAGAATCAAGAATGCCCTTTTGCCTGGATTGGTACTTCAATTCCTAATTAACAATGATACCCACATGGGGGTTTTCGGTAAATGGGGTGTTCTTGTTTGCAACATTAGGGTTCTTGGTTATCTTTTCTCTTTTTCTTGGCATTTCTTTAAGGGTTTGAGAAAAGTTTTTGTTTTTGGGTTTTGTAATGGTCCGATTATTTCTATTACTGTCGTGGGCTTTCTTCTTTCTAACCGTCTTATTGTGGAATAACCCTATTGCCTTGTTTATAATTGAATAGCCATTCTCCCCTTCATCTTGCCATCAGCTGATAGTAAAGATCCTTGTATTGTATTGTAACTTTGATCTACTCTGATTTGACCTTTTTCCTTTTGATGATAATACTAGGCATCGGGCATATCTGCGACGGACGTTAAGAAGCTTAAAGATGCCGGTCTTTGGACGGTTGAATCTGTGGCTTTCTCTCCTAGAAAGGAACTTCTGCAGATTAAAGGAATCAGTGATGCTAAAGTTGATAAGATAATTGAAGCAGGTATGCAACTCCCATTCGTTTCCTTGGGTAACTCCTTCCAATATAGGCCCTTACACGTTTATTCTCTCACATTTGTTTACAGCTTCTAAATTGGTGCCATTGGGTTTCACTAGTGCCGCGCAACTGCATTCCCAGAGGCTTGCAATTATCCAAATAACATCGGGATCAGAAGAGCTAGACAAGATATTGGAAGGTAAGAGTAAGACCTGTTGAGGCCTAGGAAATTGAATTTATTTATTTTCAGCTTCAATTGTTTTTTGATAAATTCATGTTTTCCATTCTTAATGGATCATGACTTTATGTTGCTGTCTCTTCCAGGAGGGGTAGAGACAGGATCTATAACTGAGCTATATGGTGAATTTCGATCAGGGAAGACTCAATTGTGTCATACTCTGTGTGTCACTTGCCAAGTAAGTGCTTTTTTCATTTTGGTTTTGCCTGTCATGCAAGTTTCTTGGTGAATAAGTAGTCTTGATATCAGGAGGACACATATATGACATTGTGTCATACTTTGTTTTTTTTTTTTTTTTGGAGTTGAACTAGAGGAAGGGACCTTTAATCATGCAAACTAGAGAATGAAAATTAGCAATGTAATTCAATCGTTGCATTACCTAAAATATCATTTGTTTTCTTGACATTTTAGTTGCCACTTGACCAAGGAGGTGCTGTGGGCAAAGCAATGTACATTGATGCAGAGGGTACCTTTAGACCACAGAGACTCTTACAAATAGCAGACAGGTATAGCATTTTGTTGACATGTAATGCCTACTCCATGAAGGGCGCATCCAATATTGATGTTTCTTCGATGCTAAATGATGCAGGTTTGGACTAAATGGAGCTGACGTGTTGGAAAATGTTGCATATGCTAGAGCATACAACACTGATCATCAATCACGGCTTCTTCTTGAAGCAGCTTCAATGATGGTGGAAACAAGGTGTGACCTGCTGTGACGTTTTTTCTTATATGATATCTGGTATTATTGACTAGTCTTGATTTAAGCTGAATTAAATCCCAATGGGAAGTAAATACACTGAATAAATATACAGAAGTTAAATAAGAAAAAAAATCATTGGTCACCGTTGTTGATATCTAATTGCAAGCTTTGACATAACATGTTATTCCCTTTGTTCCTAGATATAAGATTTATTTGGGGAGGTGAACTTGTTCTTAAATATAAGACCTCTTTCTCTTTTTCTAACATTTTTCCTAAATTATCCCTATTGATGTTCCTTAACAATAAACAAATAAGAGAGGGATGGTAGGAATAAAGGTAGGTGGATAGTGTGTTTTGGTAATATCATGTGATTTAACCAACTTAACTAACAGCTTTAATCTAATCAAATTAGGTAAATACTTAGGTCTTATATTTAGGAACGGAGGGAGTATTATTTTTCTTATAGTGTATTCTATTGCTTTTTTCTTTTAGAAATTTGGAGAATCTGAGTTGAACCCATCCAACTAGTTAATTTTGCTTGAAAACACTCCCACATATCAATCTTAAAACCTCAACATATCTGAACTCTGGTGTGTCAGAATCAGACTCTTGCTATTTCTTTTGGGTGCATTCTAAATTACTTCTAAGCTTTAATCTTGTGCATTCTTGTATCAACAGGTTTGCTCTGGTAGTAGTTGACAGTGCTACTGCTCTATATAGGACAGATTTTAGCGGAAGGGGGGAACTTTCTGCCCGTCAAATGCATCTGGCTAAGTTCCTTCGGAGCCTTCAGAAGTTAGCAGATGAGGTAACAGCCTATGGTTTATTGTCACTTAAACTAATGTTGTAGTTCAAAAACTAAGTTCTGGCTTAGGTTGGCAGGTAATAGATGATATTAGTGATGCTTGAGTCTGATAACTTGTTCTGCTGTGCTAAGTGTAGTTTGGTGTAGCTGTTGTGATAACAAACCAAGTAGTTTCACAAGTAGATGGTTCTGCAGTCTTTGCCGGGCCTCAAATCAAGCCTATTGGTGGCAACATTATGGCTCACGCAACAACCACAAGGTCCACACTTCGAAACATGAAAAATTCTCCTTTACTAAGCTCTCCTGATTTCAAGTCTTGTTCTCACCTTCTGGTATCTGGTTTTAATGACTTGTCACAGGCTACATCTTCGGAAGGGTAGAGGGGAAGAACGCATATGTAAAGTGATAAGTTCTCCTTGTTTAGCTGAGGCTGAAGCAAGGTTTCAGATTTCTCCAGAAGGCGTTACTGATGTCAAAGACTGACCCATTTTATTAGTAGCTTTGAGCTATGAGGTTGCTTTTGGCTCACCATTTCATCATGTAACTGCAACCGGATTTACAACAATAATATGCAATTATGCTTTTGTTCTGTATAGGTTTTGTGTTCCCCTCAAGTTCCCTGTTGCAGTTTTGTATTCATTATACTGCTCTATTACTGAGTGATAATAGAGCACCGTTACAATGTATACTAGAGATCGTTTTAATATTGAAACATCTTTGCAGATCATATAATGCTAAATTATCTTTCGACGTGATTTCCTGATCTCTGCGTAAACCTTTGAGAGTTCAGCTTTTTCCTTCTGCTTATCACAGATGTTATTTTTATTAAAATTCTCAATTTTTTTCAGTTAACGTTAATTGAGTTGGAAGCTACTATTTTCTATTAAACGATAGAGATTGAAGTTCTATAAAATAAATGAATTAAAGTTCACGGATAATTTGAATAAAGGGTTAAATGACATTTTTGCCCTGGAAGTTTCTCCAAAAAAGCTATGGATGCTAGAAGTTTTCAAGAGCGCGATGTTGCCTCGGAAGTAAGAAAGATGGGTGATGTTGCCCCTCTATTAATTTTGATTGTTATATTTACTGTTCAGCTAGTATATGCTTAGTTGGTGCTGTCATATTAGGTATTTTGCCACATATTTCACCACATAATATGCCACGTCATTTCCATAATTTTTTTTTAAAAAACTTCGCAAGTGCCATGAGGTCCAACAATAAGAAGAAAGAACTTCTCATCAAAAATAATCAAACAAACCCCACCTGATTGGCTGCATCCCAATTGAAAGCGTGAAGGTTGTGGTTGAAGCATTGAATTTGATTTGAGGAGACAGTTTGAAGCCGACGAGGATGGCGGCAGCGGCGAGATTTTGCTTGAAGAACGAGTGAGCGTTGCCACTCGTTTCAGATCTGTTATTATGATTTACATTTACTTTTAGATCTGAAAGTAGATGCAGATGATGAAGAGGGATGTGCTCAGCGTTGCCATCACTCCATCAAATTTCCCCCTTTTTTGTTGATTTGGATTTGTTGTCTTTTTTTTAACCATTTTGGATTTGTTGTCTGATGTATAAGGAATCTAATTTTTTTTTTTTTTAATGAAAATATCATTTCAGAAGTGATTATGCACTGCACAAGTGTTTTTCCCATTCGAATGGCAAGCTTTTGAAGGTGTACTGCAGAAGTTTTTTTTTACATGTTTGCAAAAGTTGAATAACGAAGAATGATAATTCTTGGAAAAAAAAAGAAGAAGAACGATAAGAGAGGGAGATGGAGAGTCTGAATTTTGATAAGGAGGGCGGGCATGAATTACAATGAAGAAAAGGGGAGGAGAGAGCATGTTTGAGAGGGGTGGGTCATGGGCAAGGAAAGTAAATGAGTTACTTAAAAAAAAGAAGAAATTGAATGATTTACATGTAAGCTACCTAAGTTTTTTTTTTTTTTTGCCAAATACCATATAAGATTTTTATTCATTGAGTTGGGATGATTTGATTGGGCATCACATATTTCCAATGCCATCTGTACCTATCAGTTAAATGTAACAGTCAAAATTGATGGAGGGATAACATTGCCCTATTTTTTTTTACTTCCAAGTAACATTGCCCTTTTAAAAATTTTCAGACACCCATCGCTCATTTGGAAAAGCTTCCAGGGCAAAAATACTTTTTAACCTTTGAATAAATTATGAACATTAATTATTAAAGAAAAGAAGTGATATTGCTCATGAATAGTTTTTTTTATTCCTTCACTTATAAATAATGTAAAGTCTTATGAATGAAAAAAGGTACCTTTTAATTTATATTTAAGTTTTATTATGCAATATTAATAAATAATGTAAAGTCTTAAGTATGAAAAAGGTATCTTTTAATTTATATTTAATTTTAATCATGCAATATCAATATCCATAGTTAAAAAGAATTGAAAGATTTCAGGTATACAATCCTAAAAACAGAGGTTCAAGTTCTTCCATGACCACTGGCCAATTATGTACATATGAAATTAGTTGGACTTGTATTAAAATAGTCTAATTTTGATTTGGATCGTGGCATTTAAAATTGAGTAGTATCATTTGAAGGAAAAATGTTTAGTTAAATTCATTTCATTAGGTTCTTCAATTACACATGATTACGTGTCTAATTTTTAAAATATTGTCATTTAAAATCACATCTTCATGAAATGAATATAACACATCAACTTGTATAATAAGAAAACTTGACCAACGGATAAAAAAACTTACAGTGCTTCATTACGAGTATTACTTCTTCTGTTTCTAAATATAGGACCTATTTAGGGATGGTGTTTAATCCTAAATATAAGACATGTTTTTTTTTCTCAACTTTTTTTCTAACTATCCATATTGATGCTCCACAATGATAAATAAGCAAGAGAGTGAGTGTAGGAATAAAGGTAAATTGGTTAGGATGTTTTAATAATATCATGTAATTTTAACTAATTAATTAACTTAATGTAATCAATTTAAGTAATTAAGATACACAGTAACGTTTTCCCCGAGTGGGATAAGCAGGAAGATAAATTAAAAGGCAAATGGGGAACGAAACGCATCGTTCTGTCTTGAAAATCATGGCTCATTCTTCAAGTGTCCTTGTTTATGCGATGTTAAAAGAAGGAAGGAGAAGGAATTAGCAGAGGGCGTGACGTCCCATCGGAGGAGGAGGAAGAAGAAGAAGACGACGACGACGACGACCTCACACTGTTAAAATGGGAAGCCGGAATCCTCCTCCTAGCCTTCCCAGAAACGCAGCCATTTCTAGAGGCTACAACTTCGCTTCCACTTGGGAACAGGTTCTCTTCCTAACTCACAGATCCCCTTGCGCTTCTCAATCCCTGTTTTTCTTTTTTAAAGATTTGAATCGAATTATTTGTTATTGACCTATTTATTCTTCTGTTATTCCGTCTACAGTGGCTGAATTCTGTAGATCTCAGTAATTTCCAAGTTGAATTGCGTCTCATTTTAGTTTAATGCATTTGCTTTGCATTTTATTCGATCGGATCTGGTGAGTTTTGTTTGATGTGTGCCTGCAGAATGCCCCTTTGACAGAGCAGCAACAAACAGCAATTGTTTCTCTTTCTCATGCGGTTGCTGAGCGAGCAATGCCAGCCAAGCTGGTACGGCTTCATGCTCCTACTAGAACGCTGTTTGTTTTGATTAATTGTGATTCTAATGCTTACATCGCTAGAATTCACGTTAACATAATCTGGGTTTTTGTTTATAGGCTGTAGATAATGCATCAGTGCAAGAAATTGGCTTGACCGTTTCCACCAAGGACAAATCTTTGGATAATTCTGGTGCTATTGAGGATGTCATGGTCAATACGAATCAGGTGCATTATTAATTTGATTTTTTCCATCTTGTCTACCCTTTTTCCTTAAGACTATAATACGGCTCATGTGGCCGCACTGATAATTGCTAAAACCCGCTGAAGCTGCTTCATAATGACACGCGTTTACATATGTGCTCTACTCTTTCATGCAGTTTTACAAATGGTTTACAGACCTTGAATCAGCCATGAAGTCAGAGGTTAGTAATTGTAGTTATCAACTCCTTATGCCAAAGATTTGGATTGTGTTAATTTGGCACATTACACTTAATTCATTCTCCTTATGTAGACAGAAGAGAAGTATCAACACTATGTGAACACTTTAACAGAGCGCATACAAACATGTGATGATATTCTCCGACAGGCAAGTTCTTCATTTATATAGTATTGGTGCAGCAATCACTTATTTTCACTATTATTTTTCTACTCATGTAATTTGTTGTGTGGACTTTCTGCTCTTGTGCAGGTCGATGGCACCCTTGATTTGTTCAATGATCTCCAATTGCAGCATCAGGCAGTTGCTACAAAGACTAAAACACTGCATGACGCGTGTGACAGATTGGTGCAGTTTTATTGCTTCTCACCTTAGTTTGTTGTTTAGAATTGAGGGTTGGCTATAATGATTATATAGGTTATGTTGGGAATTATGGACCTTAATAATCTAGGGGGCTGTAATATAACTGATCCTTTTTTTTTTTGCTCCTATTTTACTGTTACAGCTTCAAGAGAAGCAAAGGCTGATTGATTTTGCGGAAGCTCTTCGTAATAAACTCAACTACTTTGATGAACTGGAGAATGTAAGGTTTGACTGCTGGCTTGACTGGAGCTTTTGCTTTGTTTTGCCATCTGATCCTTTATTTTCTTCTAGTTTAATAGATAGAATAAGCTATTTACTATTCATAGAATGTAAAATGGTGAAACGACACACAGAAGCTATATTCTTAGTAGAAACGGCATGAAGACAGTGGTTCTGATGAGTGGGACCTTTAGTCTTTTCTTGTGGAACATTAAACTGATGCGACACTCCCCCCCCCCCCCCCCCCAAAAAAAAAGAAAAAAGAAAAAACACTTTATGCGTTAATGTTTGCCTAGAATCTATTTTCTGGTGTAGCCAATAAAATATTTGTTACTTCAACTTAAGATATGATTACTTGTATTATAAGAGATTAATAGAGCACCTAAGGATGAATTTTCTTACTAAAAAGTTGAGGGTGAAGGGAAAATTAAAAATGTTGTAATAATTTATTTGTTGTTTATGTTTTATTCTTTATCTTACAGGTTGCTACCAATTTTTATTCTCCAAATATGAATGTCGGAAATGAAAACTTTCTCCCACTTCTGAAAAGGCTTGATGAATGCATAACGTGAGTAATATTTACATTTCATTCTTGTACTTTGTGCCAATCCTTCATCTATACTATGTCAGTTATCTGCAGGTTTATGAGTTTTTCTTAGTCAACGTTTAGTATATGTCATGTTGACAATTGCTATTTTTTCTTTGTATAGGTATGTTGAGAGCAATCCACAGTATGCAGAATCCAATGTCTACTTGCTTAAATTCCGACAACTTCAGGTATACAAGCATCTATAGTACTTTTTTGCTTTATCGGGCCTTTTTATTTTATCCAGTAGAATCACTAGTATTGTTTTTTTTTTTTGTTAGTTTGAAGTTGTGACGTATGATATATATTTAACTTGGAATAGTTTGGCTCGTGTCTTTATTTTTATTATACAGTCTCGAGCTTTAGGCTTGATGCGTTCTCATGTACTTGCTGTTCTTAGAGGTGCCTCTTCTCAGGTGAAGTTTATTTAACAAGTTAGGCGGACTTTTGCATACTTATAAACCTATAAAAGTTGGGAACTTAATGATTAAATAAATTGGTATGCATCTCAACATCAGGTCCAAGTAGCAATACGGGAAAGTGGGGGCGACAAAGCATCTGTCTCTGAGGGGGTAGAGGCATCTGTGATATATGTTCGTTTCAAGGCAGCAGCAAGTGAGGTAAGCTTTTCTTTCTCAATTTCTAATAAACATGTTGGATTTGTTACAACTTACTATTAGAATTATACATTGGACGATTTTAATGTGTGTATTTAGAGTTCCATTTTACAGCATATTTTTTTTATCTGTGGTTGATGAAGAATTGTACATTTTGCAGCTGAAGCCTGTGCTAGAAGAAATTGAAAGCAGGTCATCAAGAAAGGAATATGGTCAAATACTTGCTGAATGCCATAGATTATATTGTGAGCAACGTCTCTCTTTGGTGAGTTCATACTGCTCACTTTTGTTTTTCCAGAATATAGATACTTGTTTGGTTGTTACATATTTTGTGCATTCTTTCTTTATACTGAAACAGTGATAGCAAGCTCCTTTATCTTGTATTTTTTAGATAAGAGGTATAGTGCAGCGACGCATATCTGAATTTTCCAAGAAGGAGGCCTTGCCATCACTGACTAGATCTGGATGTGCGTATCTTATACAGGTAATGTTTCATTTTTCCATGGCTAATTGCTTTGTTGTTTGCACTTCCTCATATTATAGGTCTCTTGTTTGACTGAAACCTCTTTAATGTATAGTATGGGATTTATCTGGTTGTTTATGATTGTTTCATGACAAATTTGGTTTTGTAATTTGAAATCATGTGTCCATAAGCTAGTGATTTCCTACGAACACGAAATAGTTATGATGATTTTCAAGGTTGACTGTAGCAGTTGCTGCATTAAAAGTTGAAAATATTGCTTACCATTGTTCCAAAGTCAAGAGGAATTGGATGATATGTTTCCATAAGAAACCTATTGCAAGTTTATGCAAAGCTTATGTACTGTAAGAAGAGAAGAATGGGAATATATGCTATAATTTATGTAATTATTTGGTTGTACTTGCGATAATTGTGAACTTTTAAAGATATGGCTTGAATCAGGTCTAGGTGAACTTTTATTGACCTTAATATTGAATGCAGGTCTGTCAACTTGAACACCAACTGTTTGATCATTTTTTCCCATCTTCTTCGAAGGATATTTCCAGTTTGGCTCCATTAATGGATCCTCTGTAAGTTTGCATTCCTATCATACAAATTCAATTTAGTTTCCTTTGTTTACTGTTTTCGCTAAGTTTATGGTATGTGCATTTGGTGAATGCATTCATTTATATGCACAAACTTGGAAATAAACTTTGACTACTCTGAATTAGGTGCTACCATGTCCAATACTTCTTGGCACAGCTGAATGCACAAAAGTATTTACTTTATGCTTAATGGTTATGCAAAATATTTGAAACACTTTTATATTGATGAGCTTGATACGTTTTTGCTGGATATCTTTTGCTACTTGTGCGTTTGTCATCCTTATCTCCTATTACAATATTTTTTTTTTTGTGAAATAGAAGTACTTGAAATTGATGTCCGGTTTTAATCATATTGACAAGCATTGTGGAATAGAAGGGTATTCATTTATCAATTTAGTCATCTAGCATTATATATTGGGAATATTTCCTATGGCTATTGTATTAACAAATAATTTTATTTTGCATGTCCAAAGTGGTGAAAGTGATTTTGTTTAAGCTAATCTTTAACGATTTCCAAATAGTATGTGACATGAAAAGCAATAGGACATCATGAGAATGATGCTCTGCATTAATCCAAATAGTAATGTGTTGCCTTGCTGTTGCTGGGGTTGTTGATAAGATATTTGACAGCTTCTAAGCCTTTCTTAATCTTTATCTATATTTTATTTTGAAATTTTGTCATCAATAGTAAAATTTCTCAACCTGAAAACTTCTATATTTAAATTTTGATTAGATCATTTTTTGTTTGTAGGTCGACATACCTGTATGATACGTTACGCCCCAAGCTTATTCATGAAACAAACATTGATTTTCTTTGTGAACTTGTTAATATACTTAAAGTGGAAGTCCTGGAAGAACAACTTAGTAGAAGGAGTGAATCTCTAGCTGGTCTTCATCCAACTTTTGAGAGAATTTTAGCAGATGTGCATGAGAGATTGACTTTTCGCGCCCGGACACATATCCGTGACGAGGTATGCTTGCTTTTGATCCCCCCTAACTTGCTTAGGCTTTTTTCTTGTATGCTGATAAAGAGACTTCTTTTTTGTTGGCTGGGAGTCTAGACATCTGGTTGTTTTATCCATCACAATGCTGAAAGGAACGGAAGAAGAGTTAACTTACTTTTAATCTTAAGGTTGTAAGATAATCAAAGTTAACTTTAGGACTAAATTTTTTAATCTTGATTTATAACTTTTAACTGAGAATATCTTGTACCTTGAAGTGGTTATAATACAGCTAAAATGGCTCTTCCTAGTATTCTAATTTTTTGGAAGTTGAAAGCCTTTTTTTGGCTTTTTCTACAGATAGCAAATTTCATACCATCTGATGAAGACTTAGACTATCCTGAAAAGCTGAAGCTATCTTCTGAGAGTACATCAGAAAGCAATTCTGTAAAGTGCCTTCCTCAGCAACTTTTTATTTTAGTCTGAATATATACTTTAGGTTTTTTTACTAAAGATAAAGATTTCTTGACGATTTTCTATTGGTTTAGCTGGGTTAATGTTCATTAGACTATTTTGATTTATGCATGGGCGCTCATTTAATTTTCTAATTCTTGAGGTTGTGAACTTGGGTGGAACTACCATTATGTTGCGTATTCCCATGGTGTTTGGAGGTATATGCATGATTGGGTGATCCCTATTTAGAATTTTTTTACCTTTTTCCCTTTTGGTATATAAATTCTATCAAACTAGAAATCAGCATGGTTTATGGTAATGGATTATTACAAATAAGTTATAAGCCTTTGAAATATGATAGCTGATAATTTGATTTTGCCTCTATCCCATCTTCTTTTTACCCATATTAGCGAAAGGTGAATATTTATAGTTGTGAGTTTGTCAAATTATATCTCATATCGAAGCCTTTGTCATGCATGTGATTTTGTAGTAATGAATGTATATATGTAATATAAGATGTAGCTGTTACAGAGGTTGGTAGTTAGTTGAGAATAGCTAACTTGATCATACTCCCTACAGCTTATTGAAGAATTCAGACTGGTATAGCGCCATGATGATTGTTCATGTGAAGCTACATGCAATCCACATAGGACGAGGAATGCACTCTGTTTCAGTGTTCTTAATTCTAAGTAGCAACTAACAAAATTTGAAACGAATTTAATTTATCTGGATGAATACAAGGCACACACATTAAAACTAGAAATCTGATAACATGTAGAAACATGACATTTTATCTGTCTATCACGCAATGTTTTGATCTTCTGTCATGTGGTTTGAACTTGTAGGTTGAGGACAACCCTGATGTATTTAAGACTTGGTATCCGCCCCTAGAGAAAACTATATCATGTCTTTCTAAGTTGTACCGTTGCTTGGAGTCTGCAGTTTTCACAGGTCTAGCACAGGTACTATAGGCTTTGTTACCTTTTTTGCTTCATGTCTTGTGTTTACTTCCTGAATATTCTATTAACACTGCTTTAAATTTCTTCTAATCAGGAAGCAGTAGAAGTTTGCTCAACATCTATTCAGGTAAGTTAAATATCAGTTAGTAAGATGATCGAATATTGTGATCATATTTAGATAATATGGTTAAGATATTCATGTTAAGGGGACAAGATTTGTATATTTTAGAAGATCATGGGGACTTTGGATGTGATTAAGATATGTTGGTATGCATGATGGTTCCAATTGTACTGTGTTTTATGATCAATGATTCCTCTTGTCTCCTGTAGAAAGCAAGCAAATTAGTTGCAAAGCGATCGTCACCAATGGATGGACAACTTTTTCTAATAAAACATCTTTTAATTTTAAGGGAGCAGGTGATCCTATGTTAATATTCTCTTCTCCAGTGAATTTTCTCATCCGTATTTTTATTATAAATAATCATTTTCTGGCTTTTCAGATAGCACCTTTTGATATAGAATTTTCTGTCACACACAAGGAACTTGATTTCTCTCATTTGCTGGTTAGTGTCTCTAAGCCTGATGTACTTCTTAATCTGAGCGCAATATGCCTACTTTCTTAGCCTGATATGATATAACCAACAGATGTTTATTTGTTTTATTATGATATATCTGAAGTTTACTGATTTAGGGTTAGTATGTTTTAAGAAAGTATGATTATGACAAATGCACATAAAAAATAATTCCTTAGGAGCATCTAAGACGGATCCTCAGAGGTCAAGCCTCACTGTTCGACTGGTCAAGATCAACTTCACTGGCAAGGACTTTGTCTCCAAGAGTTTTGGAAAGTCAATTTGACACTAAGAAGGTTTGTCACATGGCCTTGTTATTGTGGTTTCTTCAGATGACTTGTAAAGCAGACACCTTAACACTCTTCTGGTCACACTTTGCTACAGCCAATGCTGTGCAAGTATGAAGAACTTGTTGATTAAAGAACATATTATATTGATCTACTTTTCCCGCAAAAAAACTAAGTTTATCTTGTCTTTCTGCATTTGCATCTTTGAGAATAAGTTTTAGATACAAACATAAGTAATTATTTATATTTTTAGTTTTAATTTTTAATTCACTACACTCGTTCCCTAACCTAATATCAGATGTTTCAGCTTCACTGTCACTGTAGCCATGAGTTACCACTTTCTTCTGCTTTTGATTTAGTTTCTCCATTTTTAACAGTCAATTAAAATCAATTTCATCACTTGCCTTTTTTTTTTAAAATTTTAGATTGAGTCATACATAATCATGACTGGAATCTCTTGGATTGCATGGGCGTGAGCATTATCTGTTTTATTTCTCTATGTAGTTATGCTGCATACAGTGATAGGTGTTATAATATTATAGAATTGGATACTTCAGGAATTGGCGATGCTCAACTTCTGTAATGATAGTATTTCTGGCTTTTTACTTTTTGTTTAACACCCTTTTTGTTACAGGAGTTGGAAAAAACCCTTAAAGCCACTTGTGAGGAGTTTATTATGTCAATTACTAAGCTAGTTGTGGATCCTTTGCTCTCATTTGTCACAAAGGTTTGTATATCAGTCACC
Organism: Mimosa bimucronata; assembly: GCA_037074515.1. Classification (NCBI taxonomy): domain Eukaryota; kingdom Viridiplantae; phylum Streptophyta; class Magnoliopsida; order Fabales; family Fabaceae; genus Mimosa; species Mimosa bimucronata. The sequence goes on from CM073444.1 coordinate 36,663,474, forward strand.
AAGTTATTTCTTGCTTTATGAATTAATGAAATGATACCAGAACTGTGTTGATCATCACCATAAGGGAAAAATATGTTAACGGAGTTTCCATTTTGTTTCTGTAGGTGACAGCAGTCAAAGTTGCACTATCCTCAGGCGGTCAGAATCAAAAGCTAGAGTCAGTTATGTCCAAACCCTTGAAGGAGCAGGCTTTTGCTACTCCAGATAAGGTTTCTGAACTTATTCAGAAGGTACTTAATCCTAGTATCTGGATGACTTATTTATTGGACTTAAGCAAATTTTATTCTGATTCTGAAAGATCCCTTGTGGAGATTCGTACTCCTTGTTAGCCCCTGTATGATCTATACTCATCTGGTCCTATTTATAGGGCAGAGAGAGAAGGTTTTATTTGGTCCTATATATAAGTCACATCATTAAATATTTAGTATAAATGTACAAGTTTACCCTTCATTTATTATGTGTTGACTTTATTTTCATGTGATATAGTGGATATTAAATATGGGTAAAGTTGTGAATTTGTTGGATTTTAGTGGAAAGTTAATGAGATTTAAGGCTTTTTTTGGTCTGTGTAAAATATGCTGGAAGTGACTTATAAATAGGACCAGAGGAGTATTAAATTTGTGCTCATCAATGGTGTCTTATCCTCTATTCTAGGGTTGGGAATTTTCTTACTATTTAATGCTTAGTCAATTAGGATCATACGTTTGGACCCGGATAAATTGTGTAACGGGTTAGCCAAACCAGATTAAATAGGTCTTAAGGTTATCTTTCCATGACTTATTAGTGCTTTCTCACCAATCAATTTTTCTTTTCGAAAAGAACGATTTGTCTTGCAGAAATCATGGGAGTTATTCATTGTACTTTTGATGAGTCAATTTCAACACATATGTTATCAAGATTCGACTAATCTTTTTAATAAATGCTTTATATTGTCAATAGGTAAGGACTGCAATTCAGGAGCAGTTGCCAGGGGTTATAGCAAAGATGAAGCTTTATCTGCAGAATCCCTCAACAAGAACTATACTTTTCAAACCAATAAAGTAAGATGATAAGCATATGTAGGATAGCTATCTAAATGATTCAGAATGTGTTACTGTCTTTCTAGTTATTCAAATTTAGAACATTACCAATCTGAAAAGTATTTTCCGCTGCAGGACGAATATTGTTGAAGCTCATGCCCAAATACGATCCTTACTAAAAGCAGAATACACTGATGAAGAGATCCAGAACATCAATATTATATCCATGGAGGATTTGCAAAGTCTGCTTGACAATCTCCTATGATCTATGTGTAGAGGCGGGTGAATAACTCAATACATGACTTGGACGATCTTGGTCATAAAAAAAGACTTTGTTTTGTGTTGTCTCTATATTTATTTCTAGTTTAAATCATAAAATTATTTGCGATTTATAGGAGGGTCTTAGTTTTGCTGCAGGGCATCTGTGCCATTTTTTTGACATGTGAGTATTTTTTAATGTTGTACATTTTACATTATTTCCTCTCGTCATCTTCTGGACCTTATACTATTCGAATGAAGTAACCAACATTATTATGCTTGCCTCAAAGGGGCATTTTATTGGGTTTTTGTTTGAGTAGCCGTTGGAACTGCCAATCTTGCGAGATCTATATGGAATCGTACGCGCTGATTTGAATAGATTCATTTTTTAAAATAAATTGTTTTTTAATTTTTATTACAAGAAATGAATGAGCAAGTTTTTTTCTTTTTTTGAACTGAAATAAATGAGCAAGTTGATCTGACTAATTTCGAATATTAGCTTGACTTTAGCTTGAGCTTATAATTAAAGTTTAATTTAAAATGTTGTTGTATTATAGAAAGGTTTAATGTTTAATCTGACTGAATATTTATAAAATTTAAGGATCTGTCTGGTCTAATAGTAAACAAATTTGTAATGTTCTCATATTTTTAATCCCGTTATTAGGTGGTGTTCTTGAGTTCTGAAGCCACCCTGATAATACGTCTTTGCTTCTTATGTTTTCTGTTTGTTGATCCAGTGCCAAAAGAGGTAGAATAAAGACATGAGATCAACCACTCAAGTGTGGTCTAGTGGTTCCCCATTTGATCCCTAAATCAAGTGGTTGGAGGTTTGAATCCTACGGTTGGGCATGGATAGCATTTTGTGGCTAACACTTTACCCTTAAGTGGAGGACCCGCGGTGAAAGGATTAGTCACCGCTATTGGCTGTGGATACCCTGAATTTAATAAAAAAAAACATACATGAGGTTAGGATGAGAAATAGATCTAGGGAAACGTCATTTTGTTTAAACTTTACTTAATCCTTTGGAAAATCACATTATTATTAGAGTTAAGGGTAAAAAATACACATATTTTTTTCTCAAAAGTTTACCCATTACTAAATGTTTTTTTTTAAACCAAAAGTGACTCTAAGATTAAGATTTCTACTCCATTAACCAAAGATAACGACAGTTAATTTAGCATTAATAGGGCCACCTATACGCCATGTGTCATTGAATGCATTTCGATTGGGGTGATGTGGTAGTTGAGGTTTAAACCAAGGCATTTAATGTCTTGCAAAGCCAGATCGAAGGTTGGAGATAGCTTCATCGTCATTGTCATCGCGGAGTTGGAGATCAAAGGTTGGAGGAGAAGAAAGTGGGAGAAGTTGAGGTCGAGGAAGGGTGGTTCAACTAAGGGATGATGTTGGAAAAGTCGAGGAAGATTCGCAAAGGTACTGTGAATGTCAAGTTTTGGCTCGCCGATGGACATCGTGGACGGAAGTGAACCCAGGCCGGAGGCTTTATGGCTGTCAGAACTATGGCAAGGTAGGATTTGTACAAAATAAAAAATTTCTTCACGAGCTAGGGGTTTGTGAAGAAGCCTGGTGTTTTATGGCTGTCGGAGGTTCAATTAGGTCCAAAATTTCTCAACAAAAATGTTGAGAAAATTTATGAAAATTAGTACAGAATCGAAATTGAAAGAGAGAAAAATGTGGTTACCTTGCCTATTTTCAACAACGGTTTTCCTATCCTATGTATGGATTATGGAAGGAGTTAATGGTGTTTTACTTTTTGTTGAAAAATTACAACTCATTTTTTTTGTTATGTCATGTGTAAGCTCTCTTCTCTTTACAGCAGAAAATTGTTTTTGGTTATGTGGTTTGAACTGAATGAGATGAAATTTCTCAAAATTTATAGGACGGAAGAAAGTGTGGGTATTTCGCTTTGGAAGATGATGAGTATGGGAAAAGGGCAAATCATGTAATAAAAGAATTACTCAAGGATATAGACAAGCTATATGATGAGAACAAGGACCTAAGGAGCAATGGCAATGAACTGTTATATGAAGAGTTGGGTACAATCGATAGTGAGGTGACTGGTGAGAGAGCTTAAAGCCGCACAAGATGCCAAAGAAAGTGAATTAAGGAAGGTGGAGAGAAAGTTTCGATTTGCGTGGGAGCTTTGTTGATAACATGGCTGTGGTTGATTGTTATGTATGCCCGTGTATGATATGTGATTTTAGATGAAGTGCAAAATTAATGTTAACTACTCCTCCGGTTTTAAATATAAGATCACTTTAACTTTTTTTGTGGAAATTAAAGAAACAAATTAGACCACTGAATTATAACATATAACACATGAAATTATATTATAGTTTAATTTATAAGAAGAATAAATTAGTTTTGAGAAAAAACGATTTTTTTTACTGAAACTACTTTTTTTTTACTGAAAAAAAAGTCAAAGTGGTCTTATAATTAGGATTGGAACTTGGAAGGAGTAGATGAGAATGGGTTGTATTTTATTTTATTTTTTTGCCAAAATAATGGGCTGTATTGGAATGCACTTACTTAGTAATTTGGAATGAGAATGTACCAATTGTTTCTATTTGCAAGTTTTATGATTAAGAATGAAACAATTTATCCCATAATTGTAGGAATACCGTGATTGTAGGATCAGACTAGGGAATTTTATGATTTGAATATTATTTTCCTTATTTCTCTCTTGTAATTAAGAATTTCATAATTATCCCCTGTATCTAGGCTTTAGTAGTTAGAGGATGGTCCACCATATTCTTTGGGTGCATTCTCCTACCACTGCATTGAATTATGAAAATAATGTGACCACCTTTGCAAATCCACATGTGACCATTTAAGCCTATACTCAACCTGATAACTCACTGCAATAATGTGACCATTTAAGCCTCACATGATTGTAATCTAATTTACGAAGCATACGCCACAAACAAGCCGGCAAGGAACCCCTCCTTTTCTTTGTGGTCATTTTCCCCTCCTTTTCCCTAATCTTAACCATCCATTAAATCTGATGGTTGAAAAGATATAAAATATAGTAACACAAATCTCTTATATTATCTCTCTCACCTCCTAAATTCTCGGCTACATTATCTCTCCATGATTTTTTCCTTTTCTATTCTCATTTTTCAACCATTGGATTTTATGAATGATTAAGATTAGAGAAGACGGGGGGGAAAGGACCACAAAGAAAAGGAAGGGTTCCTTGCCGCAAAAAAAATCCCTGATAGTATAACAGTATATTGTTCAGCCAATAAGTTGACAAAAGCTCCCAAAATATCAATTAACAGCATAAAAAAAGGATTATAAAAGCATACGCCATAACATAGTTCGGCATAGACAAAAGCTTCAAAAATATCTGTCACAAAACAAAGTTACATGGATTAAAACAAGACTATATAGTTGACTTTGCTTTGCTTTTCTCCCTTTGAATTTGACTTCTAGTCCTTGCTATAAGTTGGGAGGTAGTGACACATGGTTGCCTATTCCACTAAAAACCTGGCGCTTGATATGGTAGCTGAGAAGTGTTTGTCACATTGATTAGAGTGGGGGTAAATTTAATCAGCCTTGAGCTAATTTGTGTGCTCGAGCTACTTACCTTACACTTAGACATTCGCATATCTCTTTTATTTAGAATAGGAAATTTAATTTGTGGATCAGCATTATGCTGCAGAGATTCCTGTGCAGCTCTCTCTTTAATGACCACTTTAGAGTTTAATCTAGGCTTCAGAAAACATAAGACAAACTGACAAAAGGTGAGACATAGTATACTAAAAAACAACACAAGAAATTGTATATTGAATATAAAGGCAGACTCACATTGTATACCGAACGTCCATTGTTTTCATCATAAAGAATACCAAATCCAACACCAAACTCTTTATGGCATATTTACTCCGTGGTTGATGAGTACATGTCTTTCTCTTTTGTGATGATTGACTTTGCGAAGATGGGTTTTATGCCTCTTGGGTGGATTAAGATAGTTGTAGGGGCTATTGAAAGGATTGGGCATCAATTGACTGAGATGATTGTGCCTTGAGTGGCTGAGAGAGGAGGGTATAAGTTGACTGTGAGTTCTTATTCTTTTTCCTTTGATTTTGAGGCCTGCTTGTAGAAGGAGCCTAGTAAATTCTATAAAAGCATTAATTAAATATGATTTAAATGATAGCAAAAAATCTTTGATTTACATATCACATAGCATTTTCAAATCCCTGTGAATTTTACATCTGATCAAATGTGATCAAACAGCATTTTGCCATATGACAGCATTTTGCCACATTTTGGGCTGAAATCACCCCTCCAATTACTCACATTGTTCTCACTATCTGCCCATTTTGCCATTATTTTAAGCCTAATTCCATCGAACATCCTAATAACTAGAAGGTATTTACAATCATCTATCCAAACATTTAATGATTCACTCATGTTATTATCCATTGCCCAGGAGCTACATCTAGCGGTGAAATAGGCTCTTACCCATGCACTCGAGTTGAAGTCATTGCATCTTTAGGGGTTGATTTATTCAACTCCCCAAAAGCTTTAATGTTGTCTTTAAATTCTTCTGCATATGTGCTCCATGCACAGTACCATAATCTTTTCTTGAACTTGTTCCCCTCCATTTCTTGCTCTAATTAGCGTATATGTGGCATGCACGAAGCCTATGCTCAACGTTTGGAAGCACCATTTTCACAGCATCAATCAACCCTTGAAATGATTGCAAAACACACAAAACCAAATTCATATTGGCTTCAAAAAACTATGAAAAAGCACTAAGATCAGCAAACTAATCAAAATATACAAGTGTTTATTACTAAAGTCCTGACCTTTTGCATGTCAGATATCAGAGTTATGCTCTCCCCCTGGCCTAAGTCTAGAGAGATCTTAAGCCATTCCAGAAACCAAGTCCATTGCAGTATGTTATCCTTTTCAACTAAACCAAAAGCCAATGAGTATAATGAGTCATTACCATCTAATCCCACGGTTGTTAGCAGTATTCTTTGAGCTTTTTCTTTTAGGAATGTGCCATCCACTCCAATTAAAGGCCTAATCATTCTTTCCATCCAACCTACACAATTACATAAGGATTAGATCACCAAATATAATATGTTTAAACACATGGCATGAAACATAATTAAATTTTACATTAGAGGCATTAAAACACAAGTACATTCTTTTGAAGACTCTTCTTCCTTATTCCAATGCCTCGTTGCTCACCTCAACAACGCTCACATCCAAACCATGGTTTAAATCATTACAATACACCTCTAATTTTGTAAATTCATCTTTGAAACTACCTTTCATCTCCTGCATTATCTTCCTCTTAGCCCTCTTGCATTTCTGTAAACTCACATTAATCTTCAATTCCCTCTCAGACTCCTTCTTCATGTCATTTGAACTAAACTTAGGCATCTTTAGCACTTGTTCCTTGAAATGTTTAGCCAACCACATCACCGATGCTCTTGAGTTGTTATACACATGTGCATAATTATGCTCATTGCATAGAGTCTTCATTTCAAACCCTAAATCTACCCCATATGTAGAGGCATAAAGGGAAAACGAGCATTCTTCTTGACACAATACTTTAAATGTTTTCTTATCACTCCTCACTATCCTAATGTCAACTCCACGTATAATGGCATACTTATCCACAGCTTCGTTTAACTCTTTCTTGTCGGCATAAGTCATCCCCACTGCAAGAAAAGGTTTTGTAGCTGACGTTTCAGTCTCTTCAAGAGCAATCACTTCTCTTGGAGGCCCATCACCACATTCAAACCCTAACTTACTCTCGTCATGATCACTTCCATTCTCCGCATCAACCTCCTCTACTTCAAAATCATCATCCAAGCTCTCTTCTGCATCATCACTTGAACTATTGCCCAAATAGCTCAAATCATTATTGTTATCATCAGACCTACGGATTTCATTATAACCAGCATCTCTACCTTACTCAGTAATCACCTCAATATCATCAAATTCAATGTCATCATAACTATCTAAGCCAACAATTTCATCAATTATATCTTGCTCTTTGTTCTTTTCATTTCCCCTATCATTACCTGCACCATTCACTCACTCAATTACCACTCTTCCTACCTGATTTTCTACTTGAACAATTTCATCAAACGCTAAAGCACATGCTAATATAAAGTCATGACCCCCCGTAAACTAGCCTTAGTGCGTTCCCAAGTCTACTTTATCAAACACTTCTACGGACATTTATATTAACCTCGCATGTTTGTCCTCGAGTGTCTCTTCCTCTTCGATTACCACATTATCCTCGCCATTTGATGACATTGCTATACACTGCATAATGACATTCAACAAGTAAACAAAGGGTTTCAAGGAATTTCACTGTAACCATATGAAAACAAACAGGTCTATATTACAAGGATCTTATCTATTTTGCTCAATCAACTAAATGAGGGGCTTCAATGTCATTTCACTATAAATGCACAACAAAACAAGGATTAGTTAATCGATGCTTACCTACAATTCCTTTTTGTCGTTGCTTCAGTTGTCTGATGCCCTAGGAGAATCTCGTCACATGCGCTTCCTTCTCCCTTTCTCGCTTCCACATATTGACTTTCTTGATTCCCTTACTCAATCAAGTTTCTCGTGATCTTCTTCCTTGATTTCACTTCAATCGATTCACTCGATCAACTTACCTCTATATCTCAAGTTAGTGCTTTCTCCATCCGAAACAAACCCTAGCTTTTCTTTTCACTCGATCGGCTTTAACTTCGTTTTGTCAATTGATTCACTTAAATCATATTTTCTAATTGTTTTTTGTTAACTTATTCTTTTTAAAAAACTATTGGTTATCTCTTTGTTAAATAATATGTTGCCTCAATTTCTTATTTTGCCACATTGGAGATAAACTTCCACCTAAACTGCCATGTTATCAGTAGTAGTCAACCGTTTAACTTCACATTCAAGAGTTATTGCTTTTAACGGATTATGTGACTTTTGAACCTAATATGAAAGTTTAGAGAGACTTTTGGTGAAAAAAAAGCGTTTAATGTTGGATGAACTTTTGAAAAAAAATATATGTGCATTTTTTACCCTTAACTTTCAACTGACGAGCCACTGCCATAATGCCACAACAGCACTAAGTATTTTTCTTAAAAAACGAACGTTTTATGTTATAGCCTTGGGTAGGTTTAGTATCTCTCTGTAAGTGTATGACACGACTACATAAGTGAATATAGGCGTGCAAATGATTGTCCTATATAAAAAAAGTTGACTTTAAAGAACAATATTTATAAAACAACAATATCAATGTGATATATAAAAGTGAAATGATTAGGGGAAAATAAAAGGCAATGAGAGATTTTTGCAACAAAAAAAAAACGGATATACAATATTTTAAAATTTAATAAAATGCCAATATATATGTGATAATTTGAAAAATAATAATCTATCCGTTTTTAATATAAAACATATTTGGGGTTGGTTTTGTTCCTAAATACTCCATATGTCTTATATATAATTTTTGTCATTTATCTCTTAATTAACCTTATTGATATTCTCTCAATAACAATTAAGTAAGGGAGTAGGGAGGGAATTAAGGGAGATAAATAGTGTGCTATTATAAAACATACCCCCTCCGTTCTTTTATATAAGATTATTTTTTTGAATGACCTTATCCCAAAATATAAGATCCTATTTGACTTTGTTCGAGTAATAACATGCTTTTCTCTATTTTACCCATACATTAATTTCTCTCACACATATTCTCTTTTATCTTCTTTTCTTAATTACCCCCTCTTTTATTCATTCATAAATAATGGTACTTTTGGAAGAAATGGTATATTTCCTATACATTATTTCCTATACATTATTGTTTTTAACTAACTTTAACTAAATTTTTAGGAAACCACGATTTGATTAAAAAGACCTTATATATTGGGACGAAGGGAGTACTTAGTTATAACATATTTTGTGTTTTATTATATTATACGTTAGCTTAAAAGTCAATAAACTATTTTAGGGAAAAAAATTCAGGTAAATCAATTAATAATAACTTATTTAACTTTCTAAATATATTCAAAAAAAATTAACTAAATCTTATATCTAGTACCGGAAGGGGTATTATACTAATTAACCTAACTAACATCTTTAATTAAATTAAATTAGATAAAAAACTACTACATATTTAGAACTCAAGAGAGAAGTAGTAGAGTATCACTTATTTATTCCTATCCGTTCTTAAATATAAGACTTATTTATTTAATTTGTTTAAGGATGTTGGTTAACTTATTTAGAATAACATGATATCTTCAAAACACCTTGACCATCTATCTTTTTTTTCAAGTGAAAATGTGGTATTATTATTCACAGGAAATTTACAATATGATTACACCTGACAGGAAAATATGCAGACGAGAAACAGCAAAATCTAGGTCAGCTAGGTTGGAGAGACTTATAGAGTTCTTTTACATATAGAATGTGGTCTCCCCAAGCTAAAACATCATTGACTAATCTGTACGCATGGGTGTTTTCGTGACTGAAGAGCTTACGGTTTCTGGCATCCTATAGTCTCCAACAGAGTGTACCAAAGATAACTGCCCATCCGGTGTTCCCTGTCTTGGTCGTTAGATTAGCCTCCAACCATTCTTGGAACGTACCTATGTAGAAGCCTTCCTGAAGGTGGTGTGGGACTAAGAACTTCCAGCTTGACTTCGCAAGATAACAGTGTCGAAGGATGTGGTCAAGTGTTTCAGGCGCTTGGTGACATATTTCACACATAGCACTTGGGGCCATGTGTCTTCTGGCTCTTACCATATTGGTCAGCAATTTATCATGCAGAGCCATCCATAAGAAAGTTCTCGTTCTTTGAGGGCCTGGCCATCTCCATGCAAGACTCCACTTATGGTCCTGATTGTTCCATTCATCTGTCATAAGTAGGCTATACGCAGAGGAGACCGTGAACCTTTGTTGAGCATCGAGACACCAACTTCAGTAATCGGGGGCCTGTGTTGGTGTGGGAACGGGGTGTTGCTTAATTAGTTCCAGAACCTCAGATGGCAGAAGGTGGGAGAACTTGTTCCAGTCCCATGTACCATCCATCATGACATATTGGTTGATGGTTTTTGCTTTCTCCTCTTCCGTCAATGGTGAAAAGGACAAGTGGCTCAGGGGTCCCAGCTCCCCAATCCAATTGTCGGCCCAAAAGCGAGTGCTTTGACCATTCCCTACATTCCACTTCATACCCAGATCGAGGGATTCCCAGAGGATTGAGAGGCTCTTCCATAAATGTGATGCACTTCGCGGCTTCTTTGCAGTAGGTTTACTCTTGGGCCATCCGTATTTAGCTCGTACAACCTGAACCCAGAGCCTATCAGGTATAGTTTCCACTGTATGTGCAATTTTTAGTAAAAAAGCCGAATTCTGACCCTCCATGCTCCTGAGGCCACATCCCCCATGTTCTTTTGGCTGGCATACATCGTGCCAATTGAGGAGGTGAATTTTGCGCTGATTTTCGGTGGAGCCCCATACAAAGTTTCTTATGAGAGCTTCAATTTTCCCACAAGTAGAAGATGGTAGGCGGGTGGATTGCATAGCATAGTAAGGTATTGTGGACAAAACCGATTGAGCTAATGTAACACGCCCAGCGAATGAAAGAGACTTAACCTTCCAGCCTAAAAGCTTTTTCTGCACCCGTTCAACAATAAAATGGTATGTATCCTTAGTGACCTTATCATGCAGTAGTGGGACTCCAAGATATTTCCCAAGTTGGTCAGTGCGTTTGAAGCCTAGCCTGTTGCATATAGAAATTGCGCGTTGGGGTTGCACGTTTTTAGAGAAAAATACTCTTGTTTTCTCCTGGCTAACCATTAGACCCGATGAACAACAAAATTCTCCCATAACCTTTTGTAGCAATTCAACTTGAGAGTCCTCCGTTGTGTTGAAGAGGATTAAATCATCCGCAAAAAATAGGTGGGAGATGAGCGGCCCTTTTGCTCCCATCATAATTGGATGCCATGCTTTCCTCTTGACTTCCTTTGCAATGGTTTGGGAGAGTCTTTCCATGCAAAGAACAAAGATATAAGGTGATAATGGATCACCTTGTCTGATTCCTCTTTGCGGGCAAAAAGCCTCAGAAGCCTCACCATTCCAGAGCACTTACATGGTAGAGGACGTGATGCATTTCATGGTAATATCAATGAGTCTGCTGGGAAGGTGAGTAGCCAGTAAAGTATCTTTTATGAAGTCCCATCGAAGCTTATCAAAGGCCTTCTCTAAATCCACCTTTATGGCCGTCCACCCTTTCTTGCCTGTTTTCTTTCTCATGGAGTGAATTACTTCCTGGCCAATGATGATATTGTCAGTGATGTTCCTCCCCTGAATAAAACTAGACTGATATGGCAAGATGAGGAAGTGCATTATGTGCTTGAGTCTAGAAGCAATAATCTTTGTTACTAGCTTGTAGACGGTAGTACAAAGGCTTATCGGCCGAAATTCCTTGAGGTATTGTGGTTGCTCGACCTTAGGAATAAGAGTTATTAAGGTCCTGTTGAAGGAAGGATTGAGATCTCTGCCTTCAAATATGGACGTAACTTCTTTGTACACTGAACCACCTACAATATCCCATTGGGATTGAAAAAAGAAGGCGTATAAGCCATCAGCCCCGGGGGATTTGAGAGGCGCCATATCAAAGAGCGCCCTCCTCGTTTCTTCTTTAGTGACCTGGCCATCCAGTATTGTCATTAGTGAATCTGGTATTGTGGGGAATGAGCTTTCGGGCCTATATGGTATCATATGACAATTGGTGCTTGAATACAAATCTTTATAAAAGTCAACTGCCATTTTACTGAGTCTATCTTGTTCTGAGACCTAATTACCGCTTCCGTCCTTTAGCAACAGTACTTTGTTTCTCCTTTTACGCACAATCGCCCTCATGTGGTAGTAATGGGTGTTCCGGTCCCCATCACGAATCCACTGGCTTCTAGATTTTTGTAGCCATAGTAGTTCCTCATGTAAGCAAATGTCATGGAACTTTCCTAATAGCTCCCTTTCAAGATCCAGAAGATGGGTGTCGTATGGTTTCCTATTAACGAGTATCATCCATCCCCCCTTTTTTTTGTTTACTATTAACGAGTATCAATAAGAATATTTTAGAGAAAAGTTGAGAAAAATAGAAAAAGATTTTATATTTGGAGAAATTCTTAGGTGAACCTGGTTCGTCATGTCATTTGTGGTCTCTCCCAATCACAAGCAAACACGTAGGATATGACGTGGATATTATAATCTATGTAGGCACCCTAAAAAAGTATTTGTCAAAATAAAAAAATTTATTTTGTGTTTTCTTAACTTTACAAGTTGAAAAAAATAAATTTATCTAACATCTAATTGTGTTAGGGTGCCTATATAGATTATAATATCCACGTCATATCCTACGTGTTTGCTTATAATTGGGGGAGACCACAAATGATGTGGCGAATCGGGTTCACCTAAAAATTTCTCTTATATTTGACACCGAACTTCCGTTATTTGCGGTTACATATTCACGCGCGGAAAGGCCCACGTTCCCTCCTAGGCTTAGCTGATTCCCACCTTCTGCTATCTGGTCTGGTCGGGTCCAGGAAGCACACTGTGAAGTATGAACCCACCCTGCTTATTTCTTTTTGCTTCCCTTGCCTTTCTATCATCCTAAATCCTAATTCAATGGTTTATTTATTAATCAATTATATTTCCATTTCTTCTAGGTGACACATCATAGGCAACAACACTACCAGGGTCCCACAAATTCAATTGTCAAGTTAATCATATGCTTCATCGGACGCCATTGCCCAATGAAGGATTATCACCTTTTTCCATTTTGTTTTCTGATAGTACTGTTTTTGGTTTATAGCTTCGGCATGTAGGTGCTTAAAAGGAATAATAGAAAAAAGCAAGATTAAACCAACGAATACCCAGTCGTGATATATGAGCTACAAGACACTAACAGAGGAAGGGAGTGATAGAGAGAGAGAGAGAGAGGATAGAGAATTAGAATTAGCGAAAATCCATCTTGTTTAAGATTTTGCATAATCCTTTGGAAGATAATATGTTGATGTTGTTGAGTGAAAATCTTTATAACATCCGAATATCGTGGGCATCATATGTTTTCAAAAGAAGCCGAATCAAGTGTAGAAGATATTTATTTCTTTTATTTTATCTTCATCAATATCTTAATTCCATATTTCTATGGATTCCTTTTTGAGTTTAATGATTATCAAAAAGCTAAATCATCCTCGTACTGTCGTACATACGGTTTATGGTTGTTTTAATGTATTTGTTGATTTATTGGTTTGACCGAATCCGTTGTTATAGAAAGTTGAAAAATTGGAATGCATTTGGAACTGTGGTAAAAAAAAAACTTTCGTCTTTTTTCTTTTTCTTCTCGGAACCAAACAAGGCCTCGATGATTTTTAATCAAAGCATTATCATTTTTTTTATAAGATCTTATAAATAAATTTGGTTTTCGTTTTTGCGGATGATTAGGGCCTGCTCATGATTCCTTATTTGTATATAAGATCGAACGACGAGATCCTTTGATGTTTCGATTTCATATAGATTTCACTCTTTCAACTTTGTGCATCGTTTCGATTAGGGTTGGGAGTGTTTCTCTTGGCTTTTTCGCTTAGTAATGTCAGGTTTTACCTCGTTTTGACTATTTAGGTTGCTCTTTTTTATTTTTTTTGGCCATACTGGTAATTTGGTCGCCGGATTTTCTTCAATTTCATTGTGTGCGTTACATTTGGTAACCCCAATTCCAGGTTTCATGAAACAAAGGTGGAATTTTTCATTCCCAAGTTTGTTTCTTTCGGTTTAGTGGTGATCTTAACGGGGAGTGATGAGTAGGGTGTCTTTTGAATTTTGATTTCATTATTAAAATACGGTGCAGTAGTGATTCTGTCAATTTTTTTTCTTTATTGTGAGAGTTGGGTTTTTCTCCTTAATTCATAATATTTGGAGAAATCTGCTATGCTTTCATGATGTTCAATGCTCAAGGTCCTTCCAAAAAATCTAGTCTCCTTGCCATCCTCAGTGGAAATTCATGTGACAGTAAACAAAAATGGAAACTGGATGATTTTCAGGATCAATCTCCATACCCCATTCCAGAGCTTACTTCATCCGGACGTCTTGAGGTGATCATTGAGTTTCTCTGTTTTTGTACTATTTGTTGCTCTAGAAAATATTGAAGCTGATCAAATACTTGCATTTAATGTGAATGCAGGTTAATGTTTTGATCAAACCAACTGTTGATGAACTTCATCGAGTTTTTGAGGCCTTGGAGCCAAATTTTGTTTACCTGCAAGGGGAGCAGCTAGAAGATAATGAACAAATTGGGTCCCTAGTATGGGAAGATGTTGATCTGTCTAGCCCAGAAGCCTTGTGTGGATTATTTTCTTCCAAATTACCTAATACGGTGAGTGCTTTGTTATGCTTTCAGCTATGATCACCTGATTGTGGAGGAAAAAAACTTAAAGTAGGTTTATGCGAGATCAGGTTCTGTTACTGCTATGCCTTCTGACCGTTGAACTTAGGTTCAAGACAAGTTCGGGGGTGTCAAGAATTTTTTTTTTTTTTTTTAGGTAAGGAGGGGTGTCAAGAATTTTTGCTTTCATTTATTTAAAAGCATAAATACGTAGTTACTCCCTCCATGCCTATTTATAAGATAGGATTAACCGAATTTGCGTTGTTCGAAAAGTTAGTTAAAGTACTCCCTCCGTCCCAATATATAAGATCTTTTTAACCGAATTGCGGGTTCCTAAGAAATTAGTTAAAGTTAGTTAAAAACAATAAGTGTGTAGGAAATATACCATTTTTTTCAAAAGTGCCCTTATTTATGAATGAGGAAGAGAGAATGTGTGGGAAAATTAATGCATGGGTAAATAGGGAAAAACGCATTTATTATTCAAATAAAGTCAAATAAGATCTTATATTTTGGGACAAGATCATTCAAAAAAATGGACTTTATATTATGGGACGGAGGGAGTATATTATGTGCAATAAATATGTAAAAAATGAGTTTTGCTTTTCAAAAATGCCGTCCTTGATGAAGAAGAGAGAATATTTAGTGGAGAGGGCAATAAATGCAACAGTGGTATAAGTGATTTTTGAAATTAAATGGGCATAAAATGGGGGGTTTACAAAAAACTTTTCAAACATCATCTAATCCTATCTTATAAAAGGGAACATGGTATATCTACTGATCCTATCTTATAAATAGGAACCGAGGGAGTAATACTAGATGGTGAGCAAGGTTCTTAAAGAGATCATTTTGTTTTATGAATCACTCAGGTCCACCTAGAATGTTGACTTGTGACTTCCAGAATTGGCATATATGATGGAAAATTAATTGGGGAACATGATATATACGTGTTTATATGGACAATATACACATTTACATACCATGAATAGTTATTCTATATATAATATAAAATTAAAAGGAAGTTGTACTGTCTTACAGAAGTTATGAATAGTGCGACTCACTTCTCTCTTTATGTAAAACACTGTACCATAATCTAGTGATATGTTACCTTTTTTTTTTTTTTTGATAATGTGATATATTATTTAAGTTGTTGAAATTCAAAATTTTATTTGAAACTGTAGTATTTGGGCAAGCTTACTGGATGAAATGTCCTTTTAGTAGATAATTCATTCTGGCATTGCCTTTTTCTATGGACCTATGTCCTCGTCTATATTTGTGGTAGAATGCATTGGTGGGATGTGGATTATATCATTTTATAGTTCTTGATTCAAATCATACAATCAAAAGAACCTAGGGCAGTCTTAGTAGTTTCTCTTAAAATTATTTTTGGCACACATAACCCATTATTTGATGTCCAACCTACTGCCTGATGTTTTTGCAGGTATATTTAGAAACTCCTGAAGGAGAAAGTTTGGCGGAGGCTCTCCATTCTAAGGTCTTGACATGAAACAAAAAACTCATTTTCTCTGATTTTTCAATTTGATTTGACAAAATAAAAGATGCAGGTTTAAAAAACTAGTAAGATCGTATGGTCGGTATGCTTGGATGCTTTATGAAAACTAAATAGATGTGATTCTGTGTGAGTGTGACTATCCAGCATCCTTTTGATGCAAAGTTATTAAATCCATAATATCTTTTTTTTGGCAGGGAATACCTTACACAATATATTGGAAAAGTGAATTTTCAAAGTATGCTGCCTCACATTTTCGTCAAGCTTTTTTCTCAGTGGCACAAAGGTAGTATCTATCAGGATGTTGTCATAATCTGTATTTCCTTTCCTGCTAGTGCCTCTGTTCAATGCTTGGGGGGTGGGATGATTGGCTGCACAGATTTTTTTTTTTTTTTCCTTTTTTCTTCAATTGGTTGATTTTGGCCTCAAATAGTGAGACAGTGACATAAGAAATGTAATGGTACAAAATTTCCCTAGATTAGTATTTGTGTCCATGCGGTGCAAGTGGGAACTTTCATCCATTGGGTACAATTTTTTCCATGTGTCTTGTATTACTTGAAGCTTAAAGAAATGTACTTGGTCAAACGGTATTATATGACTATATCTTAATGTTTTTCCTGACCGTTGATTTTATGCTTTGCAGTACCTCCAGCCATACATGGGATGCTTTCCAGCTTGCTCTTGCTTCTTTCAGAATATACTGTGTACAAAACAATGTCTCACCTTCAAACAGCATGGAGAGCAGAAGCAAGCTCGGGCCACAAATGTTTGGTGACCCTCCAAACATTGATATTGCTCTATTTGAATCAGGCATGAATGAGGAGGAGGACTCACCTGAGACTATTTCTGCTCTGAAGATATATGATGATGATGTGAACATGAGATTTCTTGTGTGTGGAGTTCCCTGCATGCTTGTAAGTCAAAATTAATTTCTCCTTTTGATGAATTTGCTTGCAGTAATATTTCTTCTCATTTGTCCGCTTATTACCAACTGTTTTCTTTTTCCTCTTGCCACCCTCGGGAAAAAAGGATTCTTGTTTATTGGAATCATTGGAGGACGGACTCAATGCTCTCCTGTGTACAGAAGTAAGTTCTTTTGCATTGGTTGGTTAGCATTTTCTTCCTCTCTGAATTCTAGATTACTCCATTTTTCTGTTAGCAATGTAATTTTTCATTTAGTTTGTTGTATGAAAGAGATAGGGTCTAATTTGTTTAGGCCAATCCTGGCAAGGTTCTGCAGGCTTTCCCTTAACCAGAAGTGTCACATGCAATTCTGCTTTAAAGATGTTATAAGCTAAAATGTAGAGTGATGTTGTCACTATTGAGGAATATAGTAAAGTCCATGTTGCATCATCCATTACATAAACACTGACTTAATGGCAACAATAGAAGATGGTAAAGTAAACAATTGAATTGTTAAAGCTATTTACTTTTAAGTGAGGGATCCATTATGTAATATGCCAATTATGTTGAGAGTTGAGACATGTTTTAGCACTTCCACTTGATGTAATCGGCATAAATCTAATTTTTCATTTATTACTCTGGATATGCACGGACCAATTTAGAACTAAATTTACCTCCATTGTTGACCTCAAATGAGACCAACTTTCTCTTATAATTATTGTAATTTCTTCTATTTGGTTGCTTATTTTTTATGTTTTCCCTTCATGGCTTTTCTGCAGATACGGGGATTTAAACTTCACAACCGGACAAGGTAACTTCATGGTTTTCAGAGTTGATTAATCGCACGCATTTGCCTCTTATATTATAATATTGAGTGGATGATTGTTGGTTGACTGGCATAAGATTGGTGACAGTTTGTTGTATCTACATGAACACTTACTTATTGGAGTTTTATAATATTCTGTTTGGATCTGTCATGAGTTGTTATGTTTTTCTGTGTAGTTTATTCTATTTGTTAATCTTTCTTCTTATCATATATTTTATAGTGCTCCACCACCTCCTCTTCAGGCAGGGACATTCTCACGTGGTGTGGTGACCATGCGTTGTGATATATCCACATGTAGTTCCGCTCATATATCACTCTTGGTGTCTGGTAGTGCAGATACTTGCTTTAACGATCAGGTAAGGGTGATAAAATGATGTTGATATTTGATCTTTCCTTACATGGGTTCTTTTGAAACTTGTACTTACCTACAGACATCTTTTTCCTCCTTTCTACTCAGCTTTTGGAGAATTATATAAAAAAGGAGCTTATTGAGAATAGTCATCTAGTTCAGGCATTTACTAATTGTGAACCAAGCAACTTGCCTTCCTCTGAGCCTCGAAGGTCAACCTCAATAGCTTGTGGGGCTAGTGTATTTGAAGTTTGCATGCAGGTCCCTACATGGGCTTCACTGGTTAGTCTCTCAAAGCTTTTTCTGTTGCTTATAGTTTTACATACACACTCATAATGGATATTGATGCATTATTTTGTTCAACTTAGGGACTTATTCCCTATAATACATTTGATGTATTCCTCAGAAAAATGTCTACTTTTACACTGTTAAGCAGGAATTTAGTTAATGGTTTGTATTGTTCAATTTTAAAGTAAATCCATTTCAATAACTGGTGCACGAGTAATTACATCAGAATCCTGTTAATTGGTGATAGGTTTCTCTTTATTTCATTTAAACTTGTAACGTGCTTTGATACCTTATCCTCCTCTTTTGACTTTCTTTTCTCTTTTAAATTTTAATAGATATAAAAGATCATTATGTTGATTTATTATAACTTTTTATCACCACATGGTGAAAAAGAACCTGTACGTTCAATTGGTTTGATCCTCTCAGCTAGTTCAATGACATTAACATTATCTTGGATGGAGTTTGTTTGATTTGGGATATAATCTTTTGACCTTGAGCTCCTTGAAACATTTTTCTCAGGTTTTGAGGCAGCTTGCACAAGAAGTGTCATACCGCAGCCTGGTTATGCTGGGAGTAGCCAGCATCCAAGGATTGCCTGTTGCGTCATTTAAAAAAGCTGATGCTGAACGCCTCCTTTACTTTTGTTCGAGTCATCTGGAAAAAAATTGCCTTAATGACCCCGTTTCATTTGGGCATCCTAGTTGGCTGATACCTCCAGCGCATACTCGAAAAAGATCAGAGCCTTTCTCTGGAATAAAGTCTGTCAATTCTAGTAGCCTTCAAGTCAGTGGTAGTGGTAACAATAGACGTAAATTGAGCATTGCTGCAATGAGGCCAATCCCTCATTCACATTGTCAGAAGATTCAACCTTTTTCTGGATTGTCTGAGGGGGAAAGGCTTGATGGAGAACGTGGAAAATCAAATTTTCCAATGGCTCCAAGAAAGCATAATGGTATAGGCTCTGTTTCAGTCACAAATAGGAAATCTTCGTCAACTTCCTTTCAGGCTCAACAGATTGTTACATTAAATCCACTACCTATGAAGAAGCATGATTGTGACAGAGCTCCCATACGGACCTGTTCAGAGGTAAGTTCAGTTTCTACTTCATATTTCTTAACCTTTGCTTCATTTTGTTTTTCTATCTTCGTTGTTGTCTTTATACTCAATGAGAGATATTATGTGCTTGATGCAATTTATTTCTTAGTCAAGAATTTTATAGATTAGCTATTTTCTTCTTCATGTGATACATCTTTTGGGCAGGAGGAATTCTTGAGGGATGTAATGCAGTTTCTTATCCTTCGTGGGCATTCCCGGCTAATTCCACAAGGTGGTCTTTCTGAATTTCCTGAAGCCGTTCTGAATGCTAAACGCCTTGATCTTTTTAACTTGTACAGAGAGGTAAATTATTTGACTTGGTTAAGCTAACTGCATGGAAGGTAAAAAAATACTTATGTTAGCAAATTTACATATTTCAGGTGGTATCAAGAGGAGGGTTTCATGTTGGTAATGGAATTAATTGGAAAGGACAGGTTTTCTCAAAGATGCGAAATCACACTTTGACAAATAGAATGACAGTATGGAACCACTTATCCCTGGCTTTAGTTTTAAATCGCTGGTTCTTTGTGAGAAATTACATGCAAATGAGTATGCTCTCAGATTTTTGTATGGATCATGTTCTTGGAATTGCCCTAGAATTTTACTTTAAAGAAATCCCCCTCGTCGCATGCACAAGTCTCTTGGGGCCTTGGGGGAACAGCACAATAATTTATTGTCCAATCTTTATACTGTTGCTTGCAGCTTGCGCATAATGCAGTCTCTTGCATAGTTTCTGTTATGTCTTTCTTCATAGGGATATTCAGATATTTATCTCGTCAAATGCAAAACAGTGTGTGGAAATGTTGCTGGAAGCTGCTTTCTTCTTTTTTATTGCTCCTTTATTGTGGGGAGTAGATTATTTGGTGACCGGATAATTCCTCGTGTGCAATTATTCAATTAAATTCCAATATTCATATTAGACATGTCTCTGTATATCAGTGAATGCTGACTTAGTATATCAGACAATATATTCGCTCTTTGAACTAAAGTCTCTTTAAGTGGGAGCTATATTGCAAAATCCGCTGACCCAACCATCACAAGGCAGTTATCTTGCTACAGTGCCTTTTTAGCCCAATATCTAGTATAAGAATAGTTATGATCATTGGATGTATCTCCATAAAATGAAAAGTAAGACAATCACTTGCAAGAAAATCCTTCCATTTAGTTTCTCTGAGCTTTATGCGCAAATTGAGGAAAGCAACATTCTGTTATTGATTGTAATTTGCATGGCATCTACATCTTCTTTGCATACTATTATTGGATATTTTTAATACAATCTTGGATCCTACTTACAGTGAAATCTTGGAGAAACTAACTATTTTCCTTTTGCTTGCAGGGTGTTGGCAATACACTTAAAAGGCATTATGAAACTTATCTTCTAGAATATGAACTGGCTCATGATGACATAGATGGAGAGTGCTGCTTGTTGTGCCGCAGGTTTTTCTTGCTTATATTAATGATTGGATATTGAAAAAATAAATTAGTTTTTAAATTGAATTCACTAAATTCGATCTGATTGACTATCAATTACCATTAATTTCAAGCAACAGTAGCGCCGCTGGTGATTGGGTGAATTGCGGGATATGCGGTGAGTGGGCTCACTTTGGCTGTGATAGGCGCCAAGGACTTGGTGCGTTTAAGGTAATCACCAGAATTTGAATTCTAAGTGGATGCTAAGTTTGTAAAATTAATTGCATGTTTAAGTCCCTTTGAAGAGCTAGAGTTTTACAGTCGTATTTTCCACATCACTGATATAATTTGACATGATCGCATTAAGGATATCAGC
This sequence comes from Mimosa bimucronata, assembly GCA_037074515.1. Taxonomy (NCBI): domain Eukaryota; kingdom Viridiplantae; phylum Streptophyta; class Magnoliopsida; order Fabales; family Fabaceae; genus Mimosa; species Mimosa bimucronata. The sequence continues at coordinate 36,684,938 of CM073444.1, forward strand.
GACTGTATCTGTTCCCCTCTTGAATAACAGTGAAAAAGAGTAAGAGAAGGGAACCAAATATGAGAAACTGAAGTAGGGGCAAGTAAAGAACTTAGGTCTTGTTTGATTGTTTGGTACCTGAAAATTTTAAATTTTCCAAGTACTTGGAAATATATTCACAAGATATCTTGATCGCTAGAGGCATGAAAAACTCATAGTCTCTTTATGATCTCAAGAACAATGGTTTTCTTAGTTATCGTAGTTTCAAGTTTCCAAATACTTGAACTTTGCAATGATTTCTCAAACATAGAAAATAAGCTGGATGAGGCAAACTAAGACCGGGTTAGCAAAAACTGTATGTACGTTATTTTTAACGTCTGTATGTTGTATGGCACAGGACTATGCTAAAACTGATGGGCTAGAGTACGTTTGCCCACATTGCAGCATATCAAACTTCAGAAAGAAATCTCAGAAAACTTCAAACGGACATTAACTGGTCAAGAATGCTTCTCTTTCTCTGTGAATCTGATATATATACACATATATATATCTGACGCATATACACTCAACTGATGGAGGTGGGCTTTGACGAGTGTAATTAAATTTTGAATCGTTGACCCATTTGCACGTGTTATGGTCAGACATCACTAACATATGGAGAAAGAAATCCTTGAATAGGATGTAGCATGAGTATTTTACCTCAACTGAATTGATTTAGTTACATACTTAGATGTAAAGAGTGTTGAATACTTCTTCATGCTGCAATTTTTGTAAGGCTTCACGCCTTTAGAAGTTAGGCCGAGTTAACCTGGATCGCATACATATATGGTCTGAGTTTGGAATTACAGTGTATCCCAACTGAGCATTTCCTCCTCCAACTGTGCACTATTTCTTGCCTTATACAACCTTTTATTATTCCAGATTTGTTTACTTTTTATTTTTATTTTTGTTATTTTTGCCTTGACGCCTAAACCCCGATCATATAAGTAATTAAAATATTTATCATGTCGTTATATTTTTGATTGAAAATTTCATTAGGTTCATTTTTAAGGCGATACTGAAAAATGGGGGTGGGGTGGAATAATATATTTAAGCCTGTAAATATTACTACCTGTCTTTAACATTAGAGCTAGTTGATCAATTTGGGGGAGATTAGGTTAAATAAATTACTTAAGTACATGATGTTATATGAATTTTCTGATATAGTTATGTGTATGATGAGATTATATATCAATTTATAAAATAAGTATATTAGATTGGAGTAAAATGATAAATAGAATAGATAAAATGATAAAATGTCTTATAATAAGAACCGATATTTTTAAACTAATCCTTACATTTAAGATTAGAGGTGATTCATTGTTACAATTTCCCAAACAATAATAACGGCTGACTTGAAGGTTTGGGGTATATTCTAACTAAAGCAGGAATATGTTATTTAATATTCCCTCCGGTCCTATATATAAGATCATTTTAACTTCTTTTTTGTGGAAGTTAAGGAAACAAATTAGACCGCTAAATTATAATATATGTCATATGTAATTAGATTATAGGTTACTTTATAATTTAATAACTATAGACAATTTAAAATGATTAATTTTACATCCTTAATTTCTCCAAAAAAAAGTCAAAGTAATCTCATAATTAGGACCGGAGGGAGTATTTATAACCCTTTTTATCAAATTTTACACACGACATCTCATTTAAAAAAATTGTACTAAAGATTTTTTCAAATTAATACCAACATTAACGTTATGAACAATTGTAATAGTCTCGAGCTTCACATGAGAATTTAGGCTATCATGTGCTTCCTTGTGAATGGCTTTTTTTTTATTAAAAAAAAAAAAATTAAAGGGGCAAACTTACAAATGGGAATCCGTAACCCGGAAGATGTCAAGGGATAAGACTTTTGGATCATTGCAATTAGTTGGAAGGGTGAAAGTGAAAATGGCCAACGGACCAAGTTCAAATGCTTGTACACAAAACACATTTTTAAACTGTCACATTTAATAGTTTTCTGAGTGAACGAGTACAGCACGAAAGAAATGAAAACCGAACATTAGAATCGTAAACTGTTTTTTCTTGTTGGGAGCTACTGGCAAATGGGAAAATAACTCCGTAAAACGAATCCGGAAGTGATATTATGGATATGAAGTATTTGATGGCGGACGCCAATGGGAAGAATGATAGATATAAGGGGACTTTTTGGATCCATTCACCGTTCAATTTTCCCATGATTCTTGTTGCATACTAAGACAAAATCCAAGGAACAGAACAGAAAAAAAAAACGTACTTATCAGATCCATTTACTATGTACATTCTAAATCCAGTAACATTTTTACAGGAAATTTTTGAGAGAAAAAAAAAAAAGACCACAATTATTTGCAATTGAAATATGACAGCATTTGGGATTTTTTGTTTTGTGGGAATGGAGTAACTTACCCCACAGTATGACTTACTGAAGGACACATTACGAACGACAATGAATTAGTAGATATAACCACTTTTCAGAGGACTCAATGAATGTGTCAACGTTATATACAGGATAACCAGAAATTTTGGATGCTCTTCACATGGTGCCGTATGCAACTGGAAGTAGACCTAATGACTCAAACTGGAATATAGTTCTTGAAGAGAGGCGTACAATGGTTCAGCTGCCTTTGGTCTGGCCACCAACCCAAGTAGAATGTCAGACGTAGTGAGATAAGGATCTCCATAAAAGCGCAGGTTCGCTTCCATTCTGGTTGCAACAATATTGCCTTCCAAGGACACTCCTACGAATGCACCTACACTTACAGCAAAGATTGGTCATACATTCAAACTTCACTCTAGAAAGACGAAGACAAAAACAACAAAACATTATCCCACTAGGTGGGGAAACTTCACTCTAGAATGAAAGGGGGGGAAAAAAAGATTGCTCCCACAAAGTCCTAGATATAAGGTCCTTCTATCTAATTCGTATAATCCACAATTCTAGTTTTCATAGGAACTTTATATATGGGTAGGAACAGAGTCATAGATACCAGCCCACTTATCATACTACAACCTTAATTAACGATTGTGTTAATTTTGAAAAAATTTAATCCAGTTGAAAGCAACAGTACAAACTAACATCATAAAGCAGCCCAAATATGCAAAGCATTCAATTGAAACACAAACCATAAACACCCTTGGTTTTTTCATGCAATATGAGATCCATGAATATGAAACAAAATTTCGTAATAAGCTACCTTTACTACAACTGTAGGTGTAACACATTCCAGAGCCTCTGTCACCAGCACGAATATCTGCTTCAAGCACTCTTCCAAGAGGCCCTGCCGCAGCACTGCATCCAGCACCGAAAGAAAAGTGCATGCGGCTGCAGAATGTCTTCACGGCTTTCATATCATGAAGCACAATTATAAAATCCATGAGTTCACCACCGATCTGAAAAAGGATAAGAATATAATCATCAGTGAGGAATAAAATCATGACCAGATCAAGACCCATTGTACCTGAGTGAGACTTAGCACTTTAATTTCTGGATTGCCTGGTGAAAGGATTATATTTCCCCAAGTTCCTAAAAGAAATACTCCCTCCGTTCATTAATATAAAACCTTGTTTTGGAAAATCTTCAAAAAGCTAAATAAGTTAATTATAAATTGATTTGTCTAAATCTTTTCTCCAAATTAGTTTATATGACTTGTAGACTAACATATAATCTAATACCCCCCCCCCCCCCCCGGTTCCTAAATATAGGACCTATTGAAGGAGGTGAGCTTGTTCCTAAATATAAAATCTCTTTCTAATGTTTCTCATATTTTCCAAAATTATCTATGTTGACACTCCTCAATAATAACGAGAGAGAGGGCAGGATAAAGGTATGTGATTAGGTGTTTTGTAATATAATGTGATTTTAACTAACTTAGATAATATCATTAATCTAATCAAATTAGATAAATAGGTCTTATATTTAGGAACGAAGGGAGTAATACAAAACCAAAGTTATGATCAAGTGGCTTATTTGGCTTCTAGAATCTCTCCAAAAATAAGTCAACTAAGTCTTATAAAAAGGAGTAACAAATTCTTACCACCAATGCAAGAGAGAAATGCAAAAAAATAATTCCAAAATAAAGATTAACGTCTAAGCAAGTTGGGAAACAAGTAACTCTAAAACATGCATATTTCATGGCTCAACCTCCATCTTCCTATATAAATCCTTCATCTTCCATCAAGTCAGATAGGATAGCATATATGTAAAGACAACTGTAATACGGTAAATTTTTGAACATGCAACATTTCATCACCTGAGCACCCCATCCTAAACCCACAGAGAATATGGCTGATGGTGCAGACCACGACCCATCTGATCTCCGAGCCACAACCAGACCAGTACCAAGTTTGTAAGATACCAGTGCACCAGCTTTGGCAACTGTTAAAATTGCTAGGCCCTTGGCTTCTCTAAGAATGGCTAAGGGAATAGACCTCTCAGGATTAGATCTTGCCACCTGTCCATTTTAATATCGCAAAATAATTTACATGAAAGGAACCACCTTAAAAAAATTTAAACAAAAAAGATTCTTAAAATCTCAGGTACGTAAGAACAATTCGAAAAGATAAAGTCCAATTTAAAAGCACCAATATGGAAAAAAAACATCAACTGCAAAATTGTTCAAAATTACTAGCTCAATACAAAATAAATTCGCACAAAAACAAACCTGACAGTAGCTTCTCAATGTATTTGATGCTTTATATATATCATGCTCCACAGAAAAACCAATAGGGAGATTTAGCCACCCTCTGGCACAAGTCCAGTCCACCACATCATGCTTTGCTACCTGCACAGCATTGCTAATGGTGTTGACAAGAACACCCTGTAAAGGATCAAGCCTATCATAGCAGGCATCACACACCCTCTGTGGATTCCTTTCCCTGAACTTAACTGGCAACAAACATCGCCCCTTTGAACAAGCTCGACAGAAAATACCCCCACAAAACCGGCAATGATGTCTTCCACGAGTGAGTGCGGTAAATGGCGCAGTACATTGCATACAAACGGTAGTAGAACTATCTGGCAGCCACTCAGGGGGTTCAGCCTCCAACACCTCTTTGTAGGCACTATAATTAATCCCATTTGGCTCAAAAAGAGGCGGTGCACTAGGTGTGTAGACTGAAGAGTGCAGCACAGTGTCTCCATTCTTTCCAGAGCCAAGAAATGAGACATTTGAACTTGATAATTGCTGATTCGATGGAATACTTGGACCTTTGCTCCGTCCAGTCAAAATAGCAATGATCCCACCAAGAACATTCTTCAAGTTCACCTCTGGAGCCATGTTAGGGGGTTCAATACTACAAGGTTCATCACTTGATTCATAACCTCCATCATATAAATCATCGCTTTCAGTGGGAAACTGGTACAGAAACTCTTGCCTGGAAGACTTAGAGCTGCTCGTACCAGATTTTGGCGCATTCCAAGTCGACTCATCATAATGATTATTACCATCATAGTACAACTGGGAGTTCCCCTTTTCTACATTCGATAATGAGGAGTATGTAATTTTACCCTCGGAGAGTGTCATCGACTAGACTGCACATATAAGACAGCAATCAGAAAGAGGATTCAGAACTCCAATTTGAAATAGCAAGTTACAATCTTCCACGAAAACTATTAAAATAAACAAAAAAAAAAAAAAATAGAAAATCAATGAACAAAGCCAGAGCAAATAAAACTACTGCATAAATTAAATTCAAACAATTTTCAAAAGCAATCACAACAGAGGATAATACTAGAAGCCCAACATGACCATACAGAGGATTAGACGACAGAACATAAATATACCGAAAAAGAGAGCGAGAGATTCGGAAAGTGGAGGAATTAGGGTTTTAAATGGAATGAATCAAAAGCATAAGAAAGGAAATAAAGGAAAAAGAAAATAACCTCGTAGAAGAGAAGACCGAGAGAGTAATTCAATTAAAAACAATTCAGAATAGGGATTGTAGAAAGCCTTCGAAGAATTGAGAAGAAGGAAGAGGAAACGTAGGAGCTGAGATTACTTGGGAGAATATATTGGAATAGTGAATCAGTTGACGCCAACCAAAGCGTTCTGAAATCACCTTCGCTCGAACGACACCGTTTGCACTTGGCGCCTCCTGTAATCATTTTCTTTTAGATGCAGTATTTCATTTTATTGATCATAATTCATAACTATCTTTTTTTTTTTTTTTTTGGCAATTATTGATTATAACTATCTAAATCTGATTACCACTGCTTTCTATATTATGAATTTTTGGTACTACTTTCTATACGAAAAGTTTTCATTGATTTTTCTTATTCTTTTCTTCTTTTTCTTTCTTCCACAAGGTGTATCGAATAGTCATAGATCATGCTTTATTTTTTGAATAATTGTGTTTTGTTCAAAGTCTAAAATATATTATGTTGTTCATAATTCATAGTAATGGTACAACTTTATAAATTTTTAATATTATATATGTATCTATAAATATATATTAATAGTATCAAAGTTTGTTTAACTTGGCATATGTTGTTGAATACCCGGTTAATACACCAAAACCCTTTTTGTGCAGGTAACCATTATGCAAATAATGCTATTTACTTTGGTGTTAAAAGTTAAAATTTAACACTATAAAAGTGTATTTTTTATCAATTATAAAAATGCATTTTAAACTTCGCTGATTTAACATTTTTGTGCATAAATTTTAATAATATCCCACTTTCCATTTATCATTGTTTAACTCAAGCTTAATTGATGAACTATCCATTCAATCATTGCTTCAGAAATTTACTTTAGCGTTGTTACTGTTTCCTCATCCTGCTTAAATAACTTTGATTTATTATGTTTTAGTTTACTTTCTTTTTCATTGTTGTAAAACTTTGGATGGTTAGTAATATCATTGTCTTTTATCAAAGAAAAAAAAATTGAACTATCCAAACTTTTTAATTAAACATAATAAGAACTGAATCTATTTGACCTAACCTTATCTTTTTTTTTTTTGCCAGCTTGACCTAACCTTATCAAACATTGAACCCCTTCATTATTATCCTAAAGTCAATCCCCCAGACATGATATTAGGCTATGCCTGAATCCAGATGCCCTCATCCAACAGTCATTTACAGCAAAGCTATGCTCATCAAAATCGTAACATGAGTGTAAAGTGAGAAGAAAACAAGAGACTAAAACAACGATGCATTACAAATATACCATCTTCAGGCAGAAATGGCATTTTCCTTCCATAAATGTAACAATAGCGTTTATTAAACAAGACTCATATTCGGAGCTTCTTTCCAGGTTGGACCTCATCATCAAAATGGTGGCCAGCCTCACCATTCCCATCCTTTTCCGTCTTCTTCCTGGCAAGTATCTTATTTATTTTATGCAGCTCGTTATTAAGCTTCTGATCCTTGTTTTGCTTTCGTGTCTTCCGACCGTCTTGCATCTTCACACCAAACTGGAATGCAGCCTTTGGCATTGCTTCCTTCTGCTCATTGTAAGTAGCCCATTCCTCTTCTGTTTCAAAGTCCCATCGATGGAGACGACCCTTGGCCTATTCAGTGGAAGTTTCAAATTTGTGAGTTGTGACTATCAGCATACCACTAAGTTACAGAGCATTTATTGAGAACAAACGAATACCCCCAATAAACGTTAACTATTTTATTTCTTTGGCCTAGTTATACATTTACAACTTGCAGCTTCAGCAAGGGTGTCGTTGTATCATTTTTTTAAACAGTGATTCAAGGACAACCCAGTACACAAAACTCCCACCAAATAGGATTTATATCATCATAAATAAAACATATTATACTCTAGGAAAATACATACCCTTCCACCCATATCCATTTTGGACAAGTCATCTTCATCATCACTGTCCACTATCTCACGATTATACTCTTGATATCCTGGGTAACATTCGGAATAACTCTCAGAGATAAAGTTGGGATCTTTTTCACGAGCATCTTTCTCCCTCAACTGCTGAAGTCTCTGATCATCTCGCTTGAAAACTGATCCTAAACCTCGATCCTTCTCTTCTTGAGTCATAAAGCGTGGATCTTGTGGAATATTTACACCTGTTTGCAAATCATAAGTCTGCATATCTGGCTGAAGATATTGGTCTGGGTAAGCCAGCTGTTCTGCATACTGGTATTCCTGCCACTCTCCTTGGTAGCCATTAGCCAAGGCTTGTGCTTGCATTACATCGTACCCATTCTGAGACTGCATAATCAAATAAAAGAGGATAGAGAAGCTCACAGATCAACAGATATAATACAAATAAGCAAAATATATGTGGAGAGTAATAATTTTATAAGAGTTCTAAGTTCACCTTACATATTTAGAAAGGGAAGGAGTGTGTAACAAGAATGGATTTGGTGCGCATCTTTACAACGCATTCCTTTATACATCTCTTTTTTAAGATATGTATAAAATGGGAAAAGATGCGTATGGCATATTAATTAATAATAAAATAAGAGATGCACAAGGAAATGAAAAGAAAATGGTGCAACAGATCCATTCCCAGTGTATAGCAAGGCAAAGAATTAAAAATAAAAATTCAAATAACAGTCCAACAACCAATGCAACAACTAAAACAAAACGATCAATAGGACCAACTTACTGCTTCTGGCCATCCTTGTGGCACAACAGAGGGCGGGACAGGACCATAACAAGGTTCAATGAAATATGAAGGTTTTTCCTTGTTCCTAGGAGATTCTTCCATGTCTTCTGAAAGAGGGCTTTGGCTAAGATCTTTACCAGGAATATCATAGTCAACGCCATCTCCGACAAAAATGTCATCCTCTTCTGCCCTTGCAACAGCTGGGCCTTGTTTCTCTCTTGAATTAAGAGAGGTCTTTTTGAAAGGAGGTGGTGGTGGGATAAATTCTCTTTCCGTTTGATTCTTAGCCCCCCCACCTTCAATTTTTGATGGCTTATCCTCTTCATCATATCCATTGCCAGCAGCCATACTCTTTCCTGTTTTTATAAAAAGACAAGATAGAGGCAAAAACCAATCATAATTTTCAAATTCCAGCAAGGTTATACAAAAAAATAGAGATCATCGTTCTTTAAGAAAGAAAGGAGTAAGAAATTTTATGATTCATTCAACAACACTTGAAAATATCAATATTCAACAAAATCAAGAATCCAGAAGATAAAATCCAAAACTCCCAGATGATCTGCTAAGGGCATTAGTTACCTTTCACATCTTTTTCCTTCTTTTTCTTCTTTAGAACCTTCCCAGAAGAGCCAAGACGAAGATATGACATGATTTTAGTAATCCTATCTAGGACAGATCCGTCAACATTAACAGTAACCATTTCCTGTGCAAAATAAAAGCAAGGTACATAAAGCAACATGTATTAGAAAATTTAACCAACTGAAAGAACAGATGCCATCAAGAACTTAGCGAGATCATGAACCTCTGGCACTGGACAGTCAGCTTTGCTCCGTTGCAAGGTAGTCGGAATATCATGATAATATCCACCATCCTAACAAACCAAATGGAACATTTAAGTCAACAAAGTGTCTCCGAAAAACGGAAAATAAGGTTATAGAAGGACCATAATTATTTCAACCCGTATGAGGATGAGTTTTACACATGAACTTTCCAAAATTACCATCCTATTTTAGTATACCAGCTCTATGGGGAATATAACAATGTTCCCTTGATTATTTTGACCATAAACATAAACCCCCCACATACTTTATCAAAGTCCAAAATCAAAATGATACAGCATGCAACATACATGACTAGCTGCAGTCCTGACACAGAATAACCAATGTTCAACAAGACAAATTACATTAGCAAAGCATGGGCACAAGGAAGATAGGACATCAGGAAAAGCAAGTGAGAGATAGATGTTTGGGCAAAGAGATCACCAATTATCAACATAATCAAACAATTAATGAAGGCTACATGATACATATGATGTACTAGTTTCTACCGCACAAATTAGAAGTCACCCTGTGGAAGGCAAACAAGAAGCAAGCCCAAGTCACATACAAGGATATCAGTGGACAGCCAAGCGGGGGGTTTTTCAAGGAAGGAAGGCATGACGTGCACACATGCAGCTACACACTAGTTAAACTAAAGTATGAGCAAATAACAGCATGTATAAGCAAGGCTTGAAAACAAATGAACCTACAATCATTGAAGATGGGTAACAGTTATTAAATACCAATAAAACCGGTAACATATCAAGGAAATGGAAATTCTCACCATGTTAAAAATAAATGTCATCCGACCAGGGAGAAACATCTCATTCGTTTTCAAGATGGTCTGAGGTTTCACTATCCACCGATAGACAGACTGAAAGGAGGAAAGTAATCAACATCAGCTTGCAAAGTTTAAATATAAAATATCACGACACAAAAATATTCTCAAGCGCTGATTTCATACAAAAAGGAGGGGGAGAAACCTTTGCAGTTGATGTACGAATTGACACTTGCTGGTCTTCCTTTGATGCCCTGTCAGCAAATCAAAGTCATGAATGAATCAAAACATAATACATGGAGATTTAAAATCAACCATATAAATATGCATTTAGTTAATAGCGCAAAAAGAAAATAGCCATAAAAACTGACAATTCTGACCACACAAATTACCTAGGCTTCCCATCAACATCATCCCCTGTCTCTGGCTTCTTATCAATCTCACTTCTCACTTTATTCAGCAAAGCATAATCTAGACCTTTAACCAAATGAGTGTGCTCCACATCACCTGAAAAACATCAATAAAGCAAAATCCAAATCTTCCTCAGTTAATAGCATAAATAATGAAGGCTATCCATAACCAGGCTGCATTAAAAACTGTTCACATTAATATCGACTTATCCATAGCAGGCTAGCAATGTCATTAACAAGTCAAAAGACCTTAGGATTCCCCTGAATCAGAGATCTACCCAAATCTCTATTTTAGTAACTAACAAATCTTATGCACCTGTTATGGTTCAAAAGCTTAGTAAAGCTAATTAGTGAAGGTGTAAAGAAAAGAACTTCAGATTAGCTTCTTTTCAGAGAAATCCGAACTTTTTCTCTGGAGGAGGGTTTTCCAAGACAGAAGTAAAATACAAACCTCCAAGGTACTTGCTCTTCTCAATTGATAACTTGTGTGCATCAGCTGACCTACAAAAAGTGGTCTCAATGTCAGAGAAGACATGCAATGGCAAAGTGTAAGCAAACACAAGATCTTTGATGCTTCAGGACTTTTTCCGAGGGGAGGGAGGGGAGAAACAAGAAAGACAACAATACATATTACCACACATACAACAGATAATGATAGAAGCCTTACCGTAGATCTACCGTACCAGGAGGAGCAACTGCATGAAGTCCCAAGTCAGTTGATTCATAGTCAGGATTTTGGTCTTCTCTTCGCTCTTTGGCTCGGTCTCTATATTTTGGTAGTTCTGGCTCTTCGAGCTTCTCTTCCCTATGACATTTCCAATATCAAAATCATATAATGATCATATGCCATTCAAATATTCGTGTACCCTTCCAAAACAAATATATTCACGCCTTGTTTTACCCCCTTAATAAACAAACCGCAAGCATACAATTCTATAATTATGGGTTCATCTTTCGTTGCAATTTTTTCATGGTCAGTTCAGGAACCAATTGCCGTCAAAACAAACCGAATTGAAAGAAGTTCCTACTTCCTACACCAGCTAAACTCAAATGACATGGGGAATGATATCATGACCAGAGTTATCGTCAAGAAAACAAAAGGGGGCCTTGAATATGCTCTCTTTCCAATAAAAACAACATAAACAAAAGTACAGACCTTGAGCTCCCTCATGGTAGCTAACATCCTAATACCTTAACATTGAAAGTGTCCGATGAAATCAACCAGAACTCAGGTGATTCATAGCCAAATCATGGTGAAGAAAAAGAAGGTTAAACTCAAATTGAATGTAACTTACTTGCGACGGAGAGCTTTCTCCTTGTAATTTTTCTTCGAAGTAGTCATTTGGAAAAGAAGGAAAAAAAAAAAAAAAAAAAAAGATACACTCTTGTGGAAACTATTCGATATGTATTTTCCTGGACACTTGTTCTACTCCATCTGCTGATATCTCCACACCATAAATTTGCGTTTTTCTGTGTTAATGCTTGAAGCATCCAAACATGTTTGACAGGCTCTCGCGTGGGGCTCTAGGGTTCTCATCCACAGGAGCTGGGGGAAAATTGGCGAAGAAGGGTTAGGGACCAAAATTACGGTAATGGCCTTGTCCCTGTTTTGGTTCTATATGATTTATACTCTATCAGTTCCCATATTGCCGGTCCATCCTAAATTAAATATAAGATTTATTCAAGGATACGTGAGTTTAGTTTTGAATAAGATATTTTAATAATTTTTCTCAACTAATTCACAAATTATCTTTAATGGTGTTCATCAATAATAAATAAATAAGAGATGAATGGTGAGATTAAAGGTAGATGATTAGGGTGTTTTTGTAATATCATATAATCTTAACTAACTTTAACTTATAACCTTAATATAATCAAATTAGGTAATAAGCCTTGGAAGGAATAGGACATAGTTGATTTTAAAAAAAAATCATAAAGAAAAAGTTAAATAAGTTGCTATTAATTGATTTGCTTGAATTTTTCTCTAAATTAGTTTATTTGACTTATCAGCTAACACAAAATATGTTATGATTAGGTGGCTCAATTCGTTTCCTTAATCTCTAAAAAATAAGTCAGCCAAGTTTTATATTTAATAATGGAGTAAATATTAAATTGAGACATCATATTTAATTTTTATATTTTTAATTGTGTTTTAATTAATCTAACCGAAAAAAAAAGTTTTACAGCCGTATTATAACAACAAATTGTTTGGTCTTTATAATTGTCACTTAGTTTATTAATATTCAATTTGTAACTTAATTTAATGCGACTCATTTTTTATAACTTTGAGTATTAAACCTCATCAATTGAATACGACTCATATTTTATGATTTTAACTACTTAAAATGTTAATCCCTGCAATTTAAAATATAAAATTATAAGGGATAAAATTATTATTAATGAACTAAAGTTACAGTGTCTCTTAATATTAGAGACTAATGTGATAAACTATTAAAATTATATGAATTGTGATTTGTCAATATTGAACAATTGAGTCATGCTTGATCCCAAAAAAAATTGAGTCAGCTAATTTTATGCCATTGTAACTTGTAAGGATGAGGAGAGAATCCAAATCTCCAACCATTAATTTATGAATCTAACGGTGGTGACAGGATGATGAGAGAAAAGGAGAAAAAGGATGAGGAGAGAACAATCTTCCAAATTATATTATAATGAATCACTTCAATGGACAGAATCACATCTTAAGGAGAAGTTTTGGGCTGATATTGAGAGGTTGATACAAGGTATACCGATAACCGATAAAATTTTTATTAGAGGAGACCTTAATGGACATGTTGGGAAAGAGGCAGGACCGCATGTAAGGGCGCATGGTGGTTTTGGTTTTGGGGAGTTGAATAATGAAGGACAGGCTATGATAAATTTTTCCTTAGCATACGACCTTAAGATTGTTAATACATGTTTTAGGAAGCGGGAAGAACATTTAATCACATATAAGAGTGGAACTCATAGGTCTCAAATTGACATCCTTCTGGTAAGGAACCCTGATAGAAGATTATGTACTAATTGCAAGGTGATTCCTGTACATGGGGAGACCACACAACATAGACTATTAGTTATTGATGTGTGAATTAAAGGTATAAAACAAAAGCACCAAGCAGTCTTAAACCGAAAGATCAAGTGGTGGCAGTTAAAGGGGGAGAAGCGAGAGACTTTTAAGAGAAGCTATTGGAGGAAGGTGTGTGGGAGCCGCAAGAAAATGCTAACATCATGTGGACGAATATGGCTAAGAAGGTTTAAAGGGTCGCTAAAGCAATTATAGGAGAGTCAAAAGGTTTTGGACCACGAGATAAGGAGACTTAGAGGTGGAACTAGGATGTCCAAGAAAATGTCCGAAATAATAAGAATTGTTTTAAAGTCATACACTTGTGTAATAATGCTGAGAATTGGGAAAAGTACCGCTTGACTAAAAAGGAGACTAAGAAGGCAGTGAGTGAAGTTCGTGCTAAAGCATATGAGGGATTTTATATGGAGTTAAGGACAAAGGTTGGGGAACAAAAGATTTACCAAATTGCAAAGATTAAGGAGAGAAAGTCGAGAGATTTGGATCAAGTAAGATGTATAAAGGATGAGGAAGGTAAAGTTTTGGTCAATGATGAAGATATTAAGAATATATGGGAGGCTACTTTTCTAAGTTATTTAATGATGGAGGTGAAAGTCCACCCTGTGAGTTGGGGGAGTTGACAATTAGTGAAGATAGACTTAATAGGTCGTTTTATCGTAGAATTAAAGTTAGGGAGGTTAGGGAAGCTCTTAAGAAAATGGAGAATGGTAAAGCTGTTGGACCGGATGGTATACTGATTGAAGTCTGGAAATGTTTAGGTGAATAGGGTGTGTTGTGGTTATCTAAATTGTTTAATGAGATTTTACGGTCCAAAAAGATGCCTGATGATTGGAGAAAAAGTACTTTAATTTAGTTCCTATTTATAAAAATAAAGGCGATACACATAATTGTGCTAATTATAGGGGAATCAAACTTATGAGTCATACAATGAAATTATGGGAAAAGGTGATTGAGCATAGGTTAAGATTAGAGACTAGTATTTCTAAGAGATAGTTCGGGTTCATGCTAGGAAGATCCACAACAAAGGCGATATATATACTAAGAGGGATGATGGATAAGTATCGAAGTAGAAGAAGAGACTTACATATGGTTTTTATTGACTTAGAAAAGGCGTATGATCGTGTACCAAGAGATTTACTTTGGAAAGCATTGGAAAAGAAAGGATTGTGTTGACAAATCTCTGATTTGTAATGCTTTTATATGCTTAAATTGAGGCAATTAACATGATTAAGATGCAAGTTTGGTCTAATAATGTCTAATTGAATATCCCAAACTCGCAAGGGAAATGAGTGTAAAACTAGGAGTAAATAGCCATAATTGTAGATTAATTGTATTAATTAATTTATAAGGCTATTTGATCTTGGTTTTATCTTATTCTCACTTGCAGGGTCGCTCAGGACCAAAAGATCGGACCCGGGACGAAGAAAAAGGCCAAACAAAAGAGGCAGAAATGAAGGCTCCTCGCCGCGGCGAACAAGCTTTAATTTTGGCAGAGAAGAATGTAGCTCACCGTGGCCTCGCCGTAGAGAAGGCCCCAAAAGTTCCAGAAGCAACATCAGCTCACTGCGGCGAGCTTGCGTTCTGCATAAATTTCAGTTCGCGTTTTGGGTCTGATTTAGGTCCAAATTGAATACCTACTCACTTGACCCGACTTGGGGGACATAAAACTCGAAAGACACACACTATTAGGGCAGATTTGGTTCACATACACATCCTCCAAGCCCTAGCTCTCTCTTCTCCATCTTCATCTTCATCTTCTTTCCTTCTCCTTCCTTCCATTCATGGCTTCCATACCTTCCTCTCTTGTTGTTGGTTCTTCCATGGAGAGTAGCAGCTAGGCTCCACCATTCTTAGTGGTGAGAGCCAAGGGATGAGCTTGAAGCTTGAATATGAGAGTTTTTCAAGTTCTAATACTTCTTCCATTTGTTGTATTTATGCTTTTCTAGGGTTCTAGGAGTGCATTTATGGCATTTGGTTGAGTACATTTATGGCACTTGGTTGAGTGCATTTATGTCTTTGGGGTTAGAAACTATGTTTATGCTATTTCCTTCTTGTACAAATGCTTGACATTGCTATTTATTAACTTTGAGTTTAATAAAATTTATGGGTTCATAGTTTTATTATTCTCTTGGTGAAAATTATGTGCTAATGCAAGGTGGCTTGGTTAGTGGATTAAAAGTGTTAAGTTATTTGTTTGAGGGAGATGGCATAAGAATTAATTAATTGTGTTGGGACATTTGGCAAACACTCTTTAGGCCTTGATTTATTGTATGGGTGGCCATCAATAGATTAGGGTTTAGAGAGAAATTTAGAACAATTATAGGGTGGCCCAAATTGTGGATTTAAAAGTCTTGCATAGTTAATTATTTCTTGATTTTGAACTTAATCAACTTGGGTTAAATTAAGTAATGTGCGGGGTTACGGCATTAATTAAGTTAACCTAAGCCTAGCCTAGAGGGGTTCCTCTAGGTTTCTTTAGAAAATCAACTAAACTCCCTAAAAACTTTTAGAAGCAATGATTCTCGAAGTTCTCATTCATCAAGAATGATCTTTATCCCATTTTCATCCAAATCTCACATTTAAATCCAATCTTTTACTTTGACTTTTAAACATATCACACTATCATACCAAACTTCACATTAAAACTAAACAAAAAATGCTTTTACCCGCTTTTTTCAAGTTTGCATATTAGCTATTAGGAATCAAATTACACTAGGCTCCTTGAGATCGACACCCGGGGTTAGCTTCCACTACCCCTCGGGTTTTAAATTTCTTGGAGAGCGGACTAGAGGCTGCACTGCACTGATATAACCCTAACGGTTAGGTGCTCTTCAAGTAGCGCTGTTGCCGGGGAGCCAAGTAATTGGTTCCCTAGTAGCTGGTTGTCAAGCTTGTTTTGGCCGGGTCTAGCTTCTAGTTGCATTTTACCTTCGTTACATCTTAGTTTATTTTTCATCTTTACATATCATATTTTGAAATACCTCTGACAATTGGTATAGATGCTTGCTCTTTGCATTTTCTTGGCTCATTGATTTACTTTGGTGCTGGTTGCTTTACCGGTAGTTTTATTGCACTAATTGTGAATGCTTTCCTTTGCTGGAATTTGAGTGCATGAATCTATCCCCCAAGTCACATTCTTGTTGCTTGAAGCTTACTTGTGCATAACATACTTGCTCTGACTTATTTGCACTTGTTTGAAGTGGTATCTCGCATTTTCACTCAACTGGTGTTAGTTTTTGAAACTTCTGAAAAATTCTGCAGTTTGCCTTTTGTTCAGTGGCAGAATCAGCCGCTCCTCACCGTGCACTCGCCCCCACGGCGAGCTACTTTTTGATTCCTCGTCATCACCTCGCCGCGGCAAAGAGACGGCGAGCCACCTGAGTCAGCCCCTGCTTTTGCTGACTGTCGCTATTCTCTGACCATTCTTGCTGCATAAACACTCCATATTCATACCTACACACTTCATACACGTACATACAATTCCATACATCACATACCATTTACTTTCACTGATTTTTGTACATTCTAAGTCTTGGTTGCTGCTGAAAGTCCACTTGTTGTTTGTGCCTTATGTGACTCAACCTTGACTTGCTCTTGATTTCTTCTACTTGTTTGTATCTCATTGTGCATGCCTAGAGGGAGAGGTAGAAGGGGAAGAGGATCAAACCTTCCATCCTTAAACCTTGGGATTGAGCCACACCTTAGCCAACTTAGGAGAGCCAATCAAGGTGGTCCCTCTAGCCCTATATTAGAGGAGTGTTCTTCTAGGGGGTCTAGCAGTTCCTCTCATTCCGACACTGAAAACTCTATACATATAGAAATACCTCTAGACATCCCACCCATGGCCCACGTACCACCACCTAATGCCCACAATGGTCCAAATGGAAACAATGGTGAGGGTGAGGGAGTAGGAAACAATGAAATCCCAGGAGGCGTAGTATTAGGGAAGTTACCTCAAGTGGTGTTGCATATGACCCATTTCAAACTGCTTATCCTGCTCTACATACTGATATTGAGATTAAAGGGCCTCTAATTGCAGCTTTACCTCATTTTGCAGGTTTGGAAGGGGAGGACGCATATAGCCATTTATATGGGGTCCACCTCGCATGTTCAAGTATGAAGCTGGTTGGGGCAAATATTGATGATGTGCAGTTGAAAGTCTTTCACTTGTCGTTGGATGGAAAAGCCAAGGAGTGGTTCCGACTTTTGCCTAGACATTATGAAAATGCCCTAACTTCTTGGGCTAATTTGAGAAAGGCATTTCTGGAGCATTACTTCCCGGATGTTAAGACTGAGGATTTGAAGAAGGACATCTATTCCATCAGACAAGACCCTTCTGAAAGATTCTATGAGTATTGGTGCCGGTTTCAAGAGCTATTGGCCAAGTGTCCTCACCACCAGATCATAGATGAACAGTTGATTCAATATTTTCACATGGGGCGCTTGCCTAATGAGAGAGGCATCATGGATGCTAATGTTGGTGGTTCTTTGGAAGACTTACCCGCCGAGAAGGCTTGGGCTATGATTAAGCTAAGAGCCAAAAACACCCAACAATACAATAGAAGAGGTTCAAAAGGGGTGTTTGAGTTTAGCTCCAACCCACAACAATTAAGGAGGATGGACTCCTTAGAGGCCAAGGTCGATACTTTAAGTTCCCAACTTACTTCTCAACTTGCCTTCATTACTTCAGAGTTGAGGAACCTTAGCATGCAACAGTGTGCTTCCACTTCCTCTACCTCCAAGGCATTAGTTGCACCTAGTTGTGAACATTGTGGGTCGGTGATGCATATTAGTAGCCTTTGTCCTAATGAGCCGGCGGATGTTAGTGTTATGTACCAGGGGAGGTCCAGCTCTAATCCCAACCAAAAATGGGATCCCCACAGCAATACCTACAATGAAGGGTGGAGGTCACACCTTAACTTCCCGTGGAGAGACAACAACAATAATTCCATGACCAATTACAAGGGCCACCTTTGTGATAGACCACCTTTGGGTATGGGGGAGTGTTCCAACTCCAAGACCATTGAGGAGAGCTCCTTGCCTATGCCGACCCCTTTGGTCTAAAGTGAAAGCAATGAAGAGAGAAAGCTCTTAGCTACCCCACCTTCCACAAGAAAACAAAGAAGAGTTCGCTTTGAAACACAAGATTCACCCAACCAAGAGCCACAACAAAAAGATAAAGAGGTAAAAGTTTCTAACCTTCCTTTTCCTCATTCATATTTGGCTAGTAAAAAGGTTGTGGATGATAAATGTGATAAAGAAATGTTTGACATTTTTAGTAAAGTAGAAGTGAATTTACCTCTCCTTGATTTGATAAATAAAATGCCCAAGTCGGCAAAGTTTTTAAAGGATTTATGCACCAATAAGAGGAAATACAAGCATAGTGAAAGAATCCAACTGGGGTCTAATGTGAGTGCTTTGTTTAAACCACAATTACCTTTGAAATACAAAGACCCGGGTTCTTACACTATCCCTTGTATTATAGGCAAGACCACCATTTCAAATGCTTTACTGGATCTTGGTGCTGCGATAAATGTCATGCCTTCCTCTATTTTTGAGTCATTGGGTACCAAATCCATTCGGGACACAATCGTGGTTCTCCAACTTGCAGACCGAACGATTAGGTATCCTAAAGGCCTTTTGGAAGATATTTTGGTGCAAGTAAAATGCCTTGTTTTTCCGGCCGATTTCTATGTCCTAGACATGACTAGTGACAACCCTAGTGATAGTACTTTGATTCTTGGCCGACCCTTCCTTAGGACAGCCGAAACCATTATTGACATGAAAAAAGGTACAATCACTATGGGGACTGGTGACCAAGAGGTCAAATTTTTGTTTTCTGAGACCATGCGCAATGCTAGTGATGATTATACTTACCTAGGCATTAGTGCAATTTCTTGTGTGGATGATAAGATTGATGCGCTTTGTGATGCTATGTTTGTTGAATCATTTGAGCACGTTGAACCATCACCTGTTATTTCCCCCTCCCATACTTCTTTGTTTTGTGATTGCGTTGATGACGTGCCATGCCTTGCTTGCATTGAGATTGAGAGCTGGCTTTCTACTTCGCATGATTTTGATGCTTCTAAGTGTTCTTATGATGTCATATCTGCTCACCCCACACCCAGTGGTCTTGGGAAAGTTTCTTCTTATTGTGATGCAGGTTCTGCTAACCACATAGACGCTGATATGCAAGCTACACTGGTAGTTTTGTCTATGGTGGATACCTGCTCACCTACAGGAAGTAGAGAAGTTATAACATTTGAGGATGTACCTATCTCTCCTTTCCCATCTTGTGATGACACCGTTCTACCACTTGCTGCACTTGAGCTTAAGGGTTGGTACCATCTGTGGTAAAACCCCCAATTGTGGATCTTAAACCCTTACCTCCTAACTTGAAATATGTGTTTCTTGCTGATTGTGATAAGTTGCCTGTTATTATTTCAAGTGCTTTGTCTGATGTTGAGAATGGTAGACTTGTTTCTCTTCTCAGGTCTTATAGGGGTGCTATTGGGTGGTCTCTTGTTGACATTCCAGGGATCAATCCCTCGGTCTGTACTCATAGAATCCTCTTGGAGGAGGGTTCTAAGCCTATTCGGCAACCACAGAGGAGACTGAATCCTCTTATACTTGATGTTGTGAGAAAATAGATAGCTAAGCTCTTGAATGCTGGGATCATCTATCCCATTTATGATAGCGAGTGGGTGTCACCGGTACAAGTAGTACCAAAAAAGAGTGGAATTACCGTTGTCCGGAGTGACAACGACGAGCTTATTCCCACCAGAGTCCAGAATTCTTGGAAAGTGTGTATAGATTATAGGGAGCTTAATTCCTCTACTAGAAATGACCACTTTCCCTTGCCCTTTATTGATCAAATGCTTAAGAGGATCTCTGGTAAGTCTCACTACTGTTTCCTTGATGGTTTCTCCGGGTACTTTCAAGTACCAATTGCACTGGAGGACCAAGAAAAAACCACCTTCACATGTCCTTTCGGTACATTTGCTTATCGTAAGATGCCATTTGGACTATGTAATGCTCCCGGTACTTTTCAAAGATGCATGATGACTATTTTTAGTGATTTATTGGAGCATAACATGGAGGTGTTTATGGATGATTTCACTGTTTATGGTTCTAGCTTTAATGAATGCCTCTCTAGTTTAGAACTTATTTTGAAAAGATGTTTGGAAAAGAACTTGGTTTTGAACTATGAGAAGTGTCATTTCATGGTAGATAGTGGCATTGTTTTGGGTCACTTGATCTCTCAAAAGGGGATTAAGGTTGACAAGGCTAAAATTGAAGTTATTGCATCTTTGCCTTATCCTACCAATTTGAAAGAAGTTAGATCATTTTTAGGGCATGCGGGGTTCTATAGGCGTTTCATTGCTAATTTTTCAAAAATTGCCTTACCCCTTTCATCTTTGCTTAAAAAGGACTACGATTTTGTGTTTGATGATAAATGCAAGCATGCCTTTGACACATTGAAGTCTTCCTTGATTTCTCCTCCCATTATTAGTGCACCTAATTGGCATTTACCCTTTGAGCTCTTATGTGATGTATCTAATTTTGCGGTAGGAGCCATGCTTGGTCAGAGAGTTGACAAGGTCTTTAGGGTCATTACATATGCTTTAAGGACACTTGATTCTGCACAAGTTAATTACACCACTACTGAAAAAGAGTTGTTTGTTGTGATTTTTGCACTCGACAAGTTTAGACAATATTTAATAAACTCTTCTGTGGTAGTATACACTAACCATACAGCTGTGCGGTATTTGTTTCAAAAGCCCCAGTTTAAGGCTAGACTGCTTAGATGGGCTCTTCTGATGTAAGAATTTGATGTAAGGATTAAGGATCGGGCCGGAGATGAGAATCATGTGGCCGATCATTTGAGCCGCTTGCCTCCCGACACAAAGGGAGTTGAATCTTCTGGTCTTTGCATTGATTCTTTTCCTGACTCTGCTTTGTTTGCATTAGCCACTGTTGAGCCTTGAATTGGTATTATCATATTGTGAACTATCTTACTGCTGATGCGGTTCCCTCTTCTTTGTCTCATTTCCAGGTCAACAAATTAAAGAGGGAGGCCAAGTACTACATCTGGGATCCACCCACTCTGTGGCGCATTTGTAGTGACCAGATCATCCGCCGTTATGTCCCAAATGATGAGATTCACTCAATCCTTACTCATGCTTATTTCTTATCTTGTAGTGGTCATTTTAGTGCTAAAAAGACTGCTAGGAGAGTGTTGGAGTATGGATTTTTCTGGCCTACTTTGTTTAGAGATGCATTTATTTATTGTAAGTCTTGTGAGAAATGTCAACAGTTTGGGAGTTGGGGAAATAGGCATGAAATGCCTATGAGGCCCATGCACTTTTGTGAGGTTTTTGATGTGTGGGGCATTGATTTTATGGGACCCTTCCCCCCTTCCTGTGGATTTACTTACATTTTGCTTGCAGTAGATTATGTGTCTAGATGGGGCAATCCCAACTAGGAAAGATGATACCGCTACTGTTTCTAAATTCTTACGTTCTCATATCTTTTGCAGGTACGACATTCCTAGAGCTATCATCAATGATCAAGGCACCCATTTCTGTAACCGGATCATCCAGTCCCTTCTTGCCAAGTATGGCGTCACTCACAAAGTTGCTACACCCTACCATCCCCAGACCAATGGGCTAGCTGAAGTTTCGAACAGGGAGGTGAAGCATATTCTTGAGAAGATAGTGAAGCCATCGCACAAGGATTGGAGTGATCGCTTGGAAGAAGCTCTTTGGGCATATAGGACAGCCTACAAGACGCCTATTGGGACATCACCCTTTAGAGTTGTCTATGGGAAATCCTGCCACCTACATATGGAGTTGGAGCATAAGTCTTACTGGGCTATTAAAGCTTGCAATGCCGATCTGGAGTCTTCCTTGACCAATCGGATGATGCAACTCCAAGAGCTTGAGGAACTGAGGTTGCACGCCTATGAAAATGGGCTCATCTACAAGGATCGGTTGATGATACATGACAAGCATATCATGAAGAAGGACTTTAAGGAAGGGAACAAGGTGATGATGTTTAAGGCAAGACTCAAGATCCTACCAGAAAAATTCAAGTCTAGGTGGGAGGGTCCATATCAAGTTGTTTAAGCCTACCCCTATGGTGCATTTGAGCTTCTAGATGGCGTTACCGGATCAAAATTCAAAGTCAATGGCCATTTGCTCAAGCACTACCACGACCCATCTCAACCACCTTAATCATGAGGTTGTTCCTTTCCTCTTTACTTGCTCCTTTGCTTTATAAGTAACATATGTTTTTTGAGCTAAGTGTGGGGGAGGGAACTTACCAATAGGAAAAAGTAGTTGTAGTTGCTTTTCAATTCTTAGAATTAGTAATAAAAGCTTCTTGCTCACCACACTTGATTTCAACATGCTTTGAAAATTTTATTGGTGTAACATTTTGACTCACTCTTGCTTCTCCCTATTTTTCTTTTGGTGATTGATGACGTGTTGTGCTTCAATCTTGAATTGGACTTCACAACTTTCCACTTCACCCAAGAGTTGAGTTAAATTGTTATTCCATGTTTTGCTATATTGAGGACAATGTAGAAATTAAGTGTGGGGAGGGATGTGTTTTGTATTGGGTGAAATGGGTTAAAAATTGTTGCATCTTGGTTATGTTTCTAGCTTCAAAAACTTGGAAAATTTTGAAAAATTTTGAACTTTTCCTCACTTCCACTCTTGTTCCTCTTTGGACTTGACATGATTTTCTTGGAAATGTTTTTGGCAATTATGGGAATTGTTTCATGCTTCTGGATGTGTGTTGATGCTTTTGACTTATCTTCTTGATTGGCAACCTTGTTGATTGGAATTGATGCTTTATGGTTCAATCTTGGTTGTAGTTGATCTTTGTTTATGAGTTTAGGAGAATTAGCTATGTTGTGAGGTTTATTTGGGCCTATATGTTCATTCTTGTGTGATATCCACTTGTTGCCATTCTCTAGGACTTGTTTGCATTCTTGATCAAAACTTGTTGCATATAGTGTAATGAAGCATGATAAAGGCATTCATTTCATACCATATCATCCCAAAATACAAACCATAAACACTTCTTCCATTTGTCACCCCATTTGAGCCCTTCACTTGATGTCTTGCATTTGACATGCCAATATACGAAAAGTTACATCATTGCTTGTATTGTTTGAAGAAAAAAATACCACTGCTTCGTTGTACATAAGCATGCCATGTATAGAGAAAAACAAAAATACAAAAAGAAGAAAAAGAGTGAAAAAGGAAAAGTTAAAAAAAATGTGAAAAATTGAAAAGTTGCAAAAAGTGCAAAATAAGGCATGTGTGGTTAATAGCAAGTTGCAATCGGTGCTTTGAGTTGAAATAGGCATTCAAGCATGCACAACATCATATTTCATTCATTTCATCTCACCATGTGGCCTATTCCATCATTACAACCCAAAAGCCCTTTTGATGCATTACATTTCTTGTTTTTAAGTGAAGATCTTAGAATTCTTACAAGCCTATGGTAGAATGTGCTTCTAAGTGGATCTTGAGAGTAGAAAATGAACCCAATATGGTGAGAAGAGAAAAACACTTATCCTTGAGTAACTTTCTCCTTTACTCATCCTCATTGCATTCACTACACTCATGATTAGCTCTTTAGCATCATTTCATTCCTCATTGCTTCTTAGTTAGTGGAGTTTTCAATTTGCATTAACTCATATTCAATTAGCATGTTGAAGTTCTCATTTATGCCTCACTTACCATTTGTGCTTAAGCTTTAAAATTTGTCTTTGTCCGGGAGTACAAAGGTTCAAGTGTGGGGGAGTTGACAAATCTCTGATTTGTAATGCTTTTATATGCTTAAATTGAGGCAATTAACATGATTAAGATGCAAGTTTGGTATAATAATGTCTAATTGAATATCCCAAACTCGCAAGGGAAATGAGTGTAAAATTAGGAGTAATTAGCCATAATTGTAGATTAATTGTATTAATTAATTTATAGGGCTATTTGATCTTGGTTTTATCTTATTCTCACTTGCAGGGTCGCTCAGGACCAAAAGATCGGACCCGGGACGAAGAAAAAGGCCAAACAAAAGAGGCAGAAATGAAGCCTCCTCGCCGCGGCGAGCAGACGGCGAACAAGCTTCAATTTTGGCAGAGAAGAATGTAGCTCGCCGTGGCGGGCCACGGCGAGAAGGCCCCAAAAGTTCCAGAAGCAACATCAACTCACTGCGGCGAGCTTGCGTTCTGCATAAATTTCAGTTCGCGTTTTGGGTCTGATTTAGGTCCAAATTGAATACCTACTCACTTGACCCGACTTGAGGGACATAAAACTCGAAAGACACACACTATTAGGGCAGATTTAGTTCACATACACACCCTCCAAGCCCTAGCTCTCTCTTCTCCATCTTCATCTTTATCTTCTTTCCTTCTCCTTCCTTCCATTCATGGCTTCCACACCTTCCTCTCTTGTTGTTGGTTCTTCCATGGAGAGTAGCAGCTAGGCTCCACCATTCTTAGTGGTGAGAGCCAAGGGATGAGCTTGAAGCTTGAATATGAGAGTTTTTCAAGTTCTAATACTTCTTCCATTTGTTGTATTTATGCTTTTCTAGGGTTCTATGAGTGCATTTATGGCATTTGGTTGAGTACATTTATGGCACTTGGTTGAGTGCATTTATGTCTTTGGGGTTAGAAACTATGTTTATGCTATTTCCTTCTTGTACAAATGCTTGACATTGCTATTTATTAACTTTGAGTTTAATAAAATTTATGGGTTCATAGTTTTATTATTCTCTTGGTGAAAATTATGTGCTAATGCAAGTTGACTTGGTTAGTGGATTAAAAGTGTTAAGTTATTTGTTTGAGGGAGATGGCATAAGAATTAATTAATTGTGTTGGGACATTTGGCAAACACTCTTTAGGCCTTGATTTATTGTATGGGTGGCCATCAATAGATTAGGGTTTAGAGAGAAATTTAGAGCAATTATGGGGTGGCCCAAATTGTGGATTTAAAAGTCTTG
The DNA here is from genome assembly GCA_037074515.1 of Mimosa bimucronata. Classification (NCBI taxonomy): domain Eukaryota; kingdom Viridiplantae; phylum Streptophyta; class Magnoliopsida; order Fabales; family Fabaceae; genus Mimosa; species Mimosa bimucronata. Next base: position 36,710,627 of record CM073444.1, read on the forward strand.
CATAGTTAATTATTTCTTGATTTTGAACTTAATCAACTTGGGTTAAAGTAAGTAATGTGCGGGGTTCTGGCATTAATTAAGTTAACCTAAGCCTAGCCTAGAGGGGTTCCTCTAGGGTTCTTTAGAAAATCAACTAAACTCCCTAAAAACTTTTAGAAGCAATGATTCATGAAGTTCTCATTCATCAAGAATGATCTTTATCCCATTTTCATCCAAATCTCACTTTTAAATCCAATCTTTTACTTTGACTTTTAAACATACCACACTATCATACCAAACTTCACATTAAAACTAAATAAAAAAATGCTTTTACCCGCTTTTTTCAAGTTTTCATATTAGCTATTAGGAATCAAATTACACTAGGCTCCTTGAGATCGACACCCGGGGTTAGCTTCCACTACCCCTCGGGTTTTAAATTTCTTGGAGAGCAGATTCGAGGCGGCACTGCACTGACATAACCCCAACGGTTAGGTGCTCTTCATGTGTGTTGCATATATTAGAGTTATACAGGATATGTATGATGGTGTGTTGACTAAAGTTAAAACTCCGGGAGGTGAGACAAAATACTTCCCTATATGAATTGGCCTACATCAGGGATCAGCTTTGAGTCCATATCTGTTTAACTTAGTAGTCGATGTTCTAACTAAGCCTATCGAAGAAGAGGTCCCTAAGTGCATGCTTTTTGCTGATGATATAGTCATTTTAGCTGAATCAAGAGAGGAGATTAACGATAAATTAGATATATGGAGAAACACTCTGGAGTCGAAGGGTTTCTGTCTAAATAGAAGTAATACAGAATATATGCATTGCAATTTTGCAAATAGGCAACTTAGAGATGATTTGGAAGTTAAACTGGGAGATCAATCAATCCCTCAAGTGACAAAGTTTAAGTACTTAGGATCAATTATATGACAAGATGGTGAGATTGATGACGATGTTAACCATAGAATTCAAGCTGGGTGGTATAAGTGGAGGAAAGCTACTGGAGTTCTCTGAGACTGGAAAGTACCCCATAAGATAAAGGGTAAAGGTGCAATTTTAGGCATGAAGTATTACGCCAAGTGCAATCAGCAGAAAAATGAATTTTTCGAACACATTTTGGTAATGAACAATAAAACTATGGGCAAATTTAGTAACGCCGTTAGTTGACCGTTAAGTTTGACTACGGAAGCTGATGTGGCAGAACTGAAGATTTTAATTAAGGAATAGTGGTAATTTAAGAAGTGATTTTGTGATCAATTAGGGAGTTTTAAGAGTTTTATAAATAAATTCAGGAAAATGAAAGTTTTTTTAGACTTTTAAAGGCCTAGTTTCTCCCTTAATTTTGGAAAATTAGAGTTAGAGGAATTATTTTTGAACCCAAAAGGGATTATAGTGGGAGGAAATTCTTAGCCAGTAATGAAGAAAATTTTTAAGAATTGAAGGGATAATTTTTTGCCCAAAGAATATATTCTATTGCGAAGATTTAAAGGCCTAATAGAAAATTATTTACCTAATCTATTGTATTTTTCTTTAGGCAAAAAATCATTCCTTCAATTCTTAAATTTTTTTTTTCATTACTGGCTAAGAATTTCCTCCCACTATAATCCCTTTTAGGTCAAAAAATAATTTCTCTAACTCTAATTTTCCAAAATTAAGGGAGAAACTAGGCTTTTAAAAGTCCAAAAAAACTTTCATTTTCCTGAATTTATTTATAAAACTCTCAAAACTCCCTAATTGATCACAAAATCACTTCTTAAATTAGTATTAGTCCTTAATTAAAATTTTCAGTTTTGCCACATCAGCTTCTGTAGTCAAACTTAACGGTCAACTAACGGCGTTATTAAATTTGCCCCTAGTTTTATTGTTCATTACCAAAATGTGTTCGAAAAATTCATTTTTCTGCTGAGTGCATCTAGCGTAATACTTCATGCCTAAAATTGCACCTTTACCCTAAGATAAAAGGGAAATTTTATCGTACTGCTATAAGACCAGCAGTTTTATATGGTAGCGAATGTTGGGCTTTGAAAGGACAACATGAACATAAAATGGGAGTAGCTGAAATGAGGATGTTGAGATAGATGTGTGGTCATATAATAAAGGATAGGATTAGGAATGACCATATAGGCGATCGAGTTGGAGTTGCACCTATCAGTGAGAAAATGGTAGAAAATCGTTTAAGGTGGTTTGGACATGTACAAAGAAGGCCATTAGATGCGCCAATGAGTAGGGTAGATCAAACAGTTTGGAGTCCGATTAAAAAAGGAAGAGGGAGACCCAGACGTACACTAGGGGAAGTTGTAGAGCGAGATCTTTTAGTGAATAATATATCTAAGGATTTGGTTAATGATAGAGCACAATGGCGTCGTATGATCTATATAGCCGACCCCACCTATTGGGATAAGGCTTGGTTGTTGTTGTTATTATTGTTGTTTCACTTCAAAACATGTATGGAATGTTTGCTATTGTCAAAATGATATATAATGGCATTAAATTCTTGATACTGGCCAGAAGCCTCAGACTATGAAAATTTTGCTTTAATGAGAGGTTGTGTATTTGGTCACGCCTATAACAACATGTTATTGATATTTGTCCCTATAATTAAAGACAAATGATCTAAAATGGAAGCAAATAGCTTTATTAAAAGTAATTAAGACAGAGAAGCTTAAGTAATTTATTAAAAAATCAATAATGGTGAGATTTGAGAGTGTTAAAGTAGTTTCGACCCAGACGACTTAAATCCTAACCACCAAAGGAAGCTCTCTTGTCTACCAAGGATAACATTCAAAGGGATGGATTATAGTAGATTTTGTGGCCATATTACAATGTAAAATCAATTATACCTTGCCAGTTAATACTAGATTTTAACCATGTTTTTTGGAGTGTTTATAACTGGAGGTAGTAATTAATAAACAATAAAGCATTAACAAATAAAAATATGAACAACAATTTAAGAGAAAAATGATTGATTGTTTATTAGATACATTTTCGGTTAATATTGCAAACATTGTATCACGATTCAGGCAGAATGTAAGAGGGAAAATATACTTTCATATCTACCTTTTTTCAATAATTTTCATGTAGAAGTTCAAAACGTTAATGTCAGAAGGTCATGCTAAACCAATCAATTCAGATAGTGAAGCAATAAAACTGGTCAGCCTAAATAGTTCGATTCGAACATAGGCTATTGTGCAAAAGTAAATACTAGTACTTGAAAAAGTTGTCAATCTAATACTAAAGCAGCTAGAGCTGGTAAAACCGAGTGCTCAATGGCAAAAAATGGATTAAATTAGAGACCAGTAAAGAACTAAAGAAGAGAAATTCTAGGAAAGACGAAAAGAAGACAATTAAAGGATGAGAGGAGAGAAAGACAAATACTCCTATGGAAGAAGGAGAAGAAGGAAATTGAAGATTAAAGAGAGTAAAAAAAACAAAAGAAATACATATTTAATTCAATGTTTCAACTAATTCAGTGCATGGTGCAGTTCTGAAAACATTGATTGGGAGTAAATATACAAAAGAAAGAAATATTTAAATCAATGTTTCAACTAATTCAGTGCATGGTGAAGTTCTGAAAACATTGATTGGGGTCACACACTACTCAAATAAGAGGTAAAAATTTGAATTGTTTTACTCACTAAAGTTTGTCTATGTAATTAATGCAATGTTACCATCTTACCATCTTAACTTCTTTTCTTAAGATCCCGTATTAATAAGGGTATCGTTGGAGAAAAAGTTTATTTCTCACATGCATATTATTTTTAACTAATTTTACTTGTTTTTCTTAAACCGCATAATTTAGTTATTTCACTCTTATACTACTCTGTTCCTTATTATAAATCCACCATAATTACTCCTCATGTACCAAGGAGTAGAAGTTATAGCATTTAATATGTCTTACTTTTAAAAAAAAATTCAACTTTACCTTTATTTAAGAATAGGTGTTAAAATAATATTTTATGTATTATAAACTTTCTCTCTCATCTTCCCTATTTCAACATATAGGTAAAATATAGTCACATCAACATCAATTGATCCCAAACTGACTTATATTTAGGAACAAAAAATTTGTAGTAGTTGAACTTATAATAAAAAACAAAATGGTACTCTCTCCGGTCTTTATTATAAAAGCTTGATAACTGAATCATGTATATTAAAAAAACTATTAAAAGCGGTTAACAATTATAAATATGTCTAAAATGAAATTTTTTTCCAATATTACCCTTATTTAGTGAGTTGGGGGATTTGACAATTAGTGAAGATGGACTTAATAGGTCGTTTTATCGTAGAATTAGAGTTTGTGAGGTTAGAGAAGCTCTTAAGAAAATGGAAAATGGTAAAGCGGTTGGACCTTATGGTATACCGATTGAAGTTTGGAAATGCTTAGGGGGAGAGGGTGTGTTGTGGTTATCTGAATTATTTAACGAGATTTTACGGTCCAAGAAGATGCCTGATGATTGGAGAAAAAGTACTTTAGTTCCGATTTATAAAAACAAAGGCGATATACAAAATTGTGCAAATTATAGGGGAATTAAACTTATGAGTCATACAATGAAACTATGGGAAAAGGTGATTGAGCATAGGTTAAGACTAGAAACTAGTATTTCTAAGAGACAGTTTGGGTTCATGCCAGGGAGATCCACAACAGAGGCGATATATCTACTATGGGGGATAATGAAAAAGTATCGAAGTAGAAAAAGAGACTTACATATGGTTTTTATTGACTTAGAGAAGGCGTATGATTCCAAGAGATTTACTTTGGAAAGCCTTGGAAAAGAAAGAAGTATGTGTTGCCTATATTAAAGTTATACAGGATATGTATGATAGAGTGCTGACTAAGGTTAGAACGCCGGGAGGTGAGACAAAAGACTTCCCTATAAGAATTGGCCTACATCAAGGATCAGCTTTGAGCCCATATTTGTTTAATTTAGTAGTAGATGCTCTAACTGAGCCTATAGAAGAAGAGGTCCCTAAGTACATGCTTTTTGCTGATGATATAGTCCTTCTAGCCGAATCAAGAGAGGAGATTAATGATAAACTAGAGATATGAAGAACCACGCTGGAGTCAAAGGGTTTCAGTTTAAGTAGGAGTAAGACAGAATATATGCATTGCAATTTTACAAATAGACAACTTAGAGGGGATTTGGAGGTTAAACTGGGAGAGCAGACAATCCCTCAAGTGACAAAGTTTAAGTATTTGGGATCAATTATAAGACAAGATGGTGAGATTGATGAAGATGTCAATCATAGAATTCAAGCTGGGTGGTATAAGTGGAGGAAAGCTACTGGAGTTCTTTGCGACAGAAAAGTACCCCATAAGGTAAAAGGGAAGTGTTATCGCACTGCTATAAGACCAGCAGTATTATATGGTAGTGAATGTTGGGTTTTGAAGGGTCAACATGAACATAAAATGGGGGTAGCTGAAATGAGGATGTTGAGATGGATGTGTGGTCACACAAGAAAGGATAAGATTCGGAATGATCATATACGCAAACGAGTTGGAGTGGCACCTATCAGTGAGAAAATGGTAGAAAATCGTTTGAGGTGGTTTAGACATGTACAAAGAAGGCCATTAGATGCGCCAGTGAGGAGGTTAGATCAAACAGTCTGGAGCCCGATTAAGAGAGGGAGAGGGAGACCGAGGCGTACACTCAGTGAAATTGTAGAGCGAGATCTTTTAGTAAATAATATATCTAAAGATTTGGTTACTGATAAAGCACAATGGCGTCGTGCGATCCATGTAACCGACCCCATTTAGTGGGATAAGACTTGGTTGTTGTTGTTGTACCCTTATTTATGATAGACTATTAAGAGAGACAAACATGAGTATTAATGAGTATGAAAAAGAGTGTAAGAAGGGAGAGAGAATAAATATAAGTACTAACACACCATTCATTTAATGCAATACTTCAAATTAATTAGAGGCAAAATAGGAAACAATTCATTAAATGATGAGACAATTCAATATAACCTCTTACTATATTTTAAACTAAACCAATTCAAAATTTGGAATATTATAATAAGGTGGAGAGGGAGTAATAAGGACAGGAGGTAAGTATAGGGATTTTTTAAATGTGAGTTGTCTAGGCACAAACATCCTCCGTTCCTTTATATCGGAGGTTATCTTGTTTGAGCCTATATTGGCCATTTAACGGGAACCAATTTTGGTATTCGTTGGAAAGATAAGTAAAGGGTGCTCATCCATTTTGAACCATTCAGATCTAATATAAATAGTCGAGATCTAATATTTTAAAGTTTATGATTTTTAAATGATAACTATTTTAGTGGGTAGAAAATATAAAATAAAAATAATCTTTTAACTACTATTTTGTCGAAAAATATAGTTTTCTTCATTTAAAAATGGGTAAATGAGCAAATTTACCAATGAACAATTACCCAAAAGAGCGTCTGACACAAAAAAGTGGTTTGTGGTGCTTAAATACCAAAAAAGTTTTAAAAATGGTGTGAATTTAACAAAACTGTTATCTATAACCAACTTCTGTTACTTTTTCTTCGTGGGTCCTACCTGATTTCTTCCTCAAAAAGTATTCGCACAATTTTGAAACTTTTTTTGTATTTAAACACTATAAAAAACTTTTGATAAATGTCATTGGTAAATTTGCACATTTGCCCTTTAAAAATCGAAAACTTTAAAATATTATATCTCGACCATCCATTTTAGATCTGGATGGTTCAGAGTAAATGAGCTCCCTCTACTCATCTTTCCCAAGACCACCAAAACTACTTCCCCATTTAACGTGGCTGCCTTCCTCGGTTGGAATTGAAATATTAGTTGTTTATATTGTGAGGAACAAGCATAGACTCCCCCGCACGATGTACGGGAAGCATTAACTACTATTAATTAGGAAGGAGAGCATATGTTGGGTGTCAAGAAGTGCATGAGTGGCCGTATCAACTAAAAATTGTCATAATAGAAGTTGGCAGCAAAATACAGATTCAATATAAAGAAACTTGCAAAGTAAAAAAATGAACACGAATGAGTCAACAACAAAGAAATGCGTATATGTGTAGTTTGACAACATACACTTAGACAACCAATAATAAGTTGCTTTGATTATCAATGATCTATAAAATTAAAAATGTAGTTTGACAACATACACTTAGACATTGGGTTGTTTCTTGGAATGTACAGGAGGTCCTCTGACATAAAGTTGACTTGCACAGAACATGAAAATGAAGATGGCACAGACACAGAACGCTACTGTACAGTCACAAAAAAGAGAAAAAATTATGTCATAGAGTGAGATTATTCCAGATCCTTATTCCATGGACCTCATTGTAGTTGAGGTGGAGGTATTTTCAGATCTCTATCAAGAGGTGAGTCCATTTTTTGCAGCAACAATAGAATAAATTACAACTGTAAAAATATAAGTCAATTTAGGAAATTACATAGGCCATAAAAAATTCATGTTGAGTAGCTAGAAAAGTCACCTCTTCATAGAGTAGAAGATACATAGGACGACAAGTTCGGCAGGATCATTGTCCAACGCAAAACCCTACGAAACACGTATAGCTGTGAAATTCAAATCACTAGATTTTTGGGAGGAGATATGGATTTGAAGAGATTTGGTATGAGTTGCAGATCACGACGATTCTGATAAGAGATCATCCACACTCATGACAAATCTAATAAAAGATCAATTGAGAAAGGATTTTTGAAACGTGAAGCGGTGGAATTAGGATGTGATGTGATAGTCAAATCCTATCTTTGATGCATATCTCATGTGTAATCTGTAAAAATCGATGGGTATAAGGAAGTGTGGAAGCGAGATAGCGTAAAGGGTTAAGCAAATCCCTACCAAAAAGCAGAACCAATCTCACCTCTCTGCAATTCAACTATTAAATATTAAACCGATTATATAAAAAAATATATCTCAAGAAATTCCAATATTTATTACTAGTGTTTTAGTGTAGAGAGGCTTGGTTGACACATTTTGGGAGATTAAGAAGGTAAATTAGACCCCTAAATCTTAATATATGAGACATGTAATTAGATTATATGATAGTTTATGAGTAAAATAACTTAGTTTTGAAAAAAAAAAAGACAAATAATAACAATTTAGAGTGGTGCATTTTGCATCATTAATTTTTTAAAATAACTCAACTGACTCTTATAAGTAGGACCGGATAAATAATGAAACAATCAATTTAAATTAGCCTATAATATAACTACACACATAAAATATGTGATGATTTAGTTGTCTAGTTTGTTTCCTTCTTTACTATATAATAAGTCAAGTTGATCTTATAAATAAGAGATTAGGAAGTTGTATACATTGACAAGAGAATTGATTGATAATGGCACACCTTGAACGTGACTGCACCATCTATGGGTGAGATGATATATGGGAAGAGGAAAAAAAACTTTTGGACTCATTAAATGCTAGGGAAGGAAGAGTATTTAACACACTTTGATGACATGTCTGCACAAAGCCATGCATGGATGATGAAATTACCAAGTTGACCACATGAACCAATACTGTTCACATGAATAGTGAAAGTAGTCACATTTTATAGGGAAGATTGATGATTACGTGCTTTTGTTACATCCAAACATATCTATTTGTAGTTGTGCTTGCATTAAGTGCCATGTGAGACTCCTAATATCTTAATATATCATTTTGCCTATTTTTCAAAAAAAAAAAAAGTGCCATGTGAGAAAATATAAGGATGATCAAAGAAAATGGACTGGGTCTTTAATTGCTGCAACTAATCCAGAAAATAATGACTTCACTGTTATCTGGTGATTGGTGAAGTATCCACACTGTCGTTATCATCATAATATTGAATGTTGATCCTCATGTTTTACTACATTTTTTATCAGCTGCTTTAATTTCCCGGTGTTCACACCATGCATCTCTTGCTGACACAAGTGGACAAATTCATTTTTTGCAATAAAATCTGATAATTTTTTTTTTTTGCTAAGCACGGACATATATATATATATACTACCTCTGGTCCCTATTATAAGAGGTAGTTAACCTTTTTACACATACCAATAAAAACATGTTGTAATCATTTATTATGGGTTGATTTTACATTTTTACCCTTACTTAGGGGTGAGCAAAATCAAACCGAAACCGAAAACCGAACAGAACCAAATTAAATTCGGTTTTTTCGGTGCCTATTTGGTTTTTTTAATTCGGTTTTCGGTTCGGTGTTTTAAAAAATAATGCGGTTAAAACCAAATAACCGAAATATTAAAAAAAATTAAAAAAATATTTTTTTCCATATTTTTCTTTTTATACTCTTAAGTTTTAAATTTCAAAACTTAAAAATGTACCTTTTGTTTTTCTTATTTTAATTTAAAAAATGATATGTCATATATCATTCATCAATATTTAGTTTTTAAAATTTTTATTATGCTTTTTTTTAGATGAAGTGATGTTAAATACATTTTTTTCTTTGTATTTTGCATTTTTCCTAGAAATCTTATATTATGTTTCTAGTTTATATATTGTATTATGTTATTTGGGATCTTATTGAGGTTGTTAGGTTTATAATTTGTATTGAATTTTACTTATTGAAAATTCAAAATGTCTAATTTAATTAAAAAGAAAAAATCTTCGGTTATTTCGGTTATTAACCGAACCGAACCGAAATATTTCGGTTAATTCGGTTTCGGTTATTCGGTAAATCGGTTTCGATTCAGTTTTGAAAATTTTCCCTATTAAGTTATTCGGTTATTTCGATTTTTACCGAAAACCGAACCGAATAACCGAATGCTCACCCCTACCCTTACTCATTATTTATACACATTTTCTCTCCCCTCCTTGCATTTATTAATATATAAGGGCAGAAATGGAAAACATTTTTTTTTTACTTTGACTTTTGTATATTACCTTTTATATTTTGGACCAAAAAAATTATAATGTTACCTTTTATATTTAAGACCGGAGGGAGTATATATATTAGAAACAATTATATTCGAAACACTGTTCGAAATTAAATGAGAACACCTTCCACATTGATGATTCAAACATTGGTTCCACACGCGAAAAAACGGTGCCTTCTGTTGGACCCAATCCCAACAGAGTAAACTGGTCTCTTATGTTGAATGTATAATGCATTAAAATATACCTAGTTTACCTTTATTGGATTAAAGTTTGTGTGCGGGCTATTTACATGGGTATGGATAAACATGGGTCCAAAAAACTACTTTTAGCTTTATAATTCCAATAATTACGTGGAGATAGCGATGTTACCCTTATTGTGGGTCTACATTCCTACGAATTGAATTAGTCATCGGTTGTTAGCAGCATCGAATGCCAATGGATAAATCGAAAAAACAAAAAAATTAATAACTCTACCAGTGAGATTACTATTGGATAAATTATTCTCTTTGATGACTACCCTCGTTTTAGAACGTGCATCGCATTCCATATCCGATATGTGACTTGGATTCATAGGCTATTCGTTTTACCTTATTAAACTTCCAGGCACACCCTAATTCCCTCATTAGAGAAGACTCTAGGGACAAAGCACGTATGGGTCACAATGTAACATCTTCATTGATTTCCCCCAAATAAAAAGAGAAATGTAAAGAATATGAAAGTAACATTGACAGGTTAAGAATTAAGATATTAAATGCATACGTAATATGACAATTCATATTATTATGGGTTACTACCAGTGTATTTTATTATAGATCTAGGATATCCACATTCTTATTCTAACTAATCGATCATAAAATTGTATATCCTCACACAGGAAAAAAACACAAAATATTATTTAAAATAGACTCATCCAAAACGGATGTGATCTACCCGTCATTTAGGACAATGCACGACATGTGTCCGTTTATCCTTCAACTTTCTGTGATGCGTCAACGACCAAGCAAACTTAATCAATTTTAGTCTCTCTTTTTTTTTAATAAAAGTCAATTTATTCAACTAAGATAAAACGATACATACATAACCCCAAACCAGTTTTAGGTGAGGACTAAGTTAGGGGCCATTAAGACTGAAAATAAAAGCAAATTACAACAAACTAACATAAACATAAAAAAACACAATTGAAACAATATAAACGAGAATATGCAATCTGTCATACCAAAAGATAGTCAGCACTTCAAAGACACGCTATACATTGAGTCCTATTTTGAACCAGCTACAATACCAACAAATCAGACACTCATTAAAATCCCAAAGAGCAAGGACATGGAAGTATATCACCATGGATCACCAATTTACACAGGTAACCCACAACGTCATCAGCTTTTAAGCTGTTGAAGGGGATCTTTGTACAGCCCTGCTAAGAAAATAGATTGGACACACATGCCCTACATAGAGTGTGATGAAAACCTTGAGATAATGATGCTAAGAAGAAAGGCTGACCAAAGATAGCAGGCTCCCACAGAGAAGACAAAGTACAAACAAAAATGAACAACAAGAAACACAAACAAACAAACCTAGTCATAACACTGCTCATTGCATGACTAGTAGGAAGCAACACTGTAAGCAAGACCTCAAAGTAGCTACTAATAAATTTAAAGGTCTCCACTAGTATCATGCACATATGCGGAGTTTTTTGGCATAAGCTCCGCTAGAACCCAAACCATTATCATCAGTCTCGTTTCGTGGCCACTTCTTTCTATGTGGATTAAGAATGCAACTGAATCGTCTAACAACAACTCAGATGAGTCACACATGTTAGTCATCATGCTTGAGGCTTCACGTTTAACTTTATGCAGATCAATCTCCTCCTTTGCTTAGCAGCAGGAATAAAATAAAACCAAGTTGACTTCGAATGAAAAAAACGTTTTAGGAATAAGAGTCAGGGACAGATATATCATAATAAATCAAGTATACATACATATCTTGATCTGATTGAAAAAAACATTAAATATATAATTAAAATTGTTATTTCCAACCACAAAACAGTCCGTCTGATTGAGTGGAAGAAATATTAAAGATTTCATATTGAAGTCATAGCTGATGGGGAAAATATGTTGGAAGGGTGGTTGAGAAAACTCAAATAATGAAACAAATTTCATACTTATCGATCCTCTACCAAACTCTTGCATCTATGATAGCAGATATATAGTAGGAGTAATGCTATTTAATATGGTTGATTTCGCCAACAATCGATGCCTTGCATAGCATAAACTGATAAACACATACACTTACCGACAATCACAAAGCAATATTCCAATTTTTTAAAACCCAAATTGACGTATGGTTCGGGAAACTGATCCGAGAGATCGGGATCTACAAAGCCAATGCACACGTCCTTATTGCTACCAATAACAATTAATACATCAACTACGCATAAATAGTAAGCCACTCTTTATACACACACTATTCTTAATTATAAGTCCAAGTAGTAAAACCAATTTGTTCCTAAATATAAGTCTACTTAGAGGTTATTAATTGTTGTTTTTCAACTTTAACCTTAATTAATTCTTGTTGGGAAGAGATAAAGAGGAGAGATGGTGAGAATAATTTATAAATGTATAGATAGGAAAATTTCGAATAAGAGTAGTTTTGAAAAATTTTATCAATATAAGGCATATTTAACGATCTAACTAACTATTTTTGGTATATAAGAATTAGTTAAAGTTGATTTATAATAAGAAATAGAGTGGTACCACTCCGTTCCTTATTATAAATCCACCCTAACTACCTCTCACATAACAAGGAGTGGTAGTTTTAGTATTAAATTATGTCTTATTTTTTATAAAAAAAATAATTTTACCTTTATTTAAGAATATATGTTAAAATAATATTTTATGCATTATAAATATTCTCTCTCATTTCCCATTTTTCTAACATAGGGGTAGAATAGTCATAATAGCATTAATTGATCCAAAAAATGACTTATATTTAGGAACAAAGAATTTGTAGTAGTAAGACCTGTAATAAGAAAAAAAATATAGTGGAATATATAGATCAGAAACACATGCGAGGGAAGGCAATATTGTTCGAGATCCTATGGATGTTAAATATAAATACATCTTCCAATGAATGTTCAAACAATAGTATCATATTATAAGAAACTATTCTGGCCTAAATTAACGACACATAAACCGTACTAGAGTATACTCCGTTCGGTCCTAATTATAAGAGTCAATTGACTTTTTTAGAACAATTAAGGATGCAAAATACACCACTATGAATTATTTATATTTTTCTTTTTTAATCAAAACTAAGTTATTTTACTTATAAACTATCATATAATCTAATTACATTTCGTATATATTAAGATTTAGGGTCTAATTTGCTTCCTTAATTTCCTAAAAAAATCAACTGACTCTTATAATTAGTTAGTAATTGCCAGCTGCCAGGACCACTACCTTACATTGGTGGCATCGCCAGAGAAAGCATCATCATGAGAGAGATAATCAGTGACCATTAATACTACTTCTAAACGGATCAGCCAGTTTGAGAGGATATCAGTAATGGCGTATCTAAACTCTTATCTGATGAATCGCATTATTCTGTGCACTGTCTTAATTGCTTGTTTCAGTTTGAGGCCATCACAGAGTGATGACTCAGTCTCACATAACAAGAATGAAGGAATGAGTAGTAGAGTCAGCTTCTTCATTTTTGGAGATTCCACTGTGGATTGTGGCAATAATAATTACATAGAAACAACCCCAGAGAACAGAGCAGATTACAAGCCTTACGGGCAGAATGGATTCTTTGAAGAACCTACTGGAAGATTCTCTGATGGCCGCATTATTGTAGATTTTATAGGCATGTACCTACCACATACATATTCATATGATTCCCCTTCTTTTAATTAATATGCTTCATTCAAGAAACGTATTTATACAGCTGAATATGCGAATCTGCCATTCATCCCTCCGTTTTTACAACCATCTGCTGATCATACAAACGGTGTCAACTTTGCTTCTGGAGGGGCAGGTGTTCTTGCTGAAACCTGTCAAGGACTGGTACATACCTAATTAATTATTCTCCAATATAATGCCTTTATATATATACAGTCATAGTGATGTGACCTTACATGTATGCATAAGAAGGCGATTGATCTTGAAACACAAGTAAAGAACTTTGAAGAAGTGAGAAAGGGGTTGGGAGAGAAGGCGGGAGAGGAGAGAGCGAAGGAGATAATAGAAGAGGCGGTCTTTTTCATAAGCATAGGAAGCAATGACTATATGGGAGGTTATTTGGGAAATCCAAACATGCAGCAACGCTTCACTCCTGAGCAATACGTGGGCATGGTCATTGGTAATTTGACTCAAGCAATCCAAGTAAGCATTTCCTCTTCTTTTTTGTCTAAAAGAGTTTTATTAGGTAAGTTGGATTGGGAGATCACCAAACCAAGCCAAGACTAGCCCCGGCTCAAAAGTCAAAAGTTCCATTTTTAGAAATTGTTAACCAACAACCTCCTAAGATTTCAACTCATAACTTTATGAATAAGCTCTTATCAACTGAACCAAATTTTGTTAGCTTGTAGTATTATATACTCCCTTTTTTTTACCATATATATACTCCCTTTGATCTTTGATATGTATGGCCTATTTGTGAAGTCCAACTTTTGTTAGCTTATACTATTATATATTCCCTTTGATCTTTGTAATGTACGAGCTATTTGTAGGGTTGATTTGAGTCTTGGTAAGTGTATAGTCTATTTTTAACTTTTATCAATTGTTTTTCAAACTATCTACGTTAGTATCCCTCAACAATAATCAAGTAAGAGATATAAATAAAAACAAGATGACTAAGATGTGTTTAAAAAATTAAACATATCATATTAAAGAGTTTAATTAATATCTTTATCAAATCAAATTGTCATATATTTAGGAGCCGAGGGAGTATATAGTTTTTGTTACAACGCAAAGATATTGAATTAGTTAACGAAAATGATTGTTTGGAATGATCAGAGAATATACGAGAAAGGAGGGAGAAAGTTTGGGTTTTTGAGCTTGGGTCCTTTGGGGTGTTTGCCAGCCTTGAGAGCATTAAATCCTGAAGGAGGGTGTTTAGAAGCAGCTTCTGCTCTTGCGTTTGCCCACAATAATGCACTCTCCTCTGTTCTCTCCAGCCTTCAACTTGCCCTCCCTGGCTTCGCTTACTCCAACTCCAATTTCTATGACTGGCTTCATGAGCGAATAATCAACCCCACTACTTACGGTATGTGCGTTCTCTCTGTTTTTTCCCCAATGGAAATATAATGTTTAGGGGTATAATTGACACAGAAAATGGGGTGGGAACGGAAAGGAAACATTTAAGAAGTTATATTAAAAAAAAAATGAATAAGTGAGCTTTACAATAACGAGAAGATATCTTAGATAAAAGAATAAGAAAAATAAATTTAATACTTTGAATTATACTCCCTACACTCCCATCGTAATAAAAAAAAATCCATTTCAAGGATATGATCTGTTTTTTATTCATGCTTCATACTTTTCAATATTGACTTGTTCCGTATCCTTTGTCCTTTGCTACATCTAATGACATGATCATGTACAGGTGTACACTGAATTGAATTATTTTTTGCTGACCATAGAATTCTAGTATATTAAACCCGCACTTTGAAAGTCCTTATGTGGGGGGAAAAAATACAAATTTGATTGCAGGATTCTTAAATTAAACGACATTATTGTCTTCAACAACCAGTTATAATATAAAACGACGACCCTTTTTTAAATATCACATCTTCTATTTTCTCAGCATGCTAATTGACAGCTAGAACCTTTTTAAGTCTACTTTTCCGAATAGATTTAAGGGGAAAAGATAAAAAAAAATACATTTGAAATTAAAAAATGCATTTCAGTTCCTTGAATTTTGGAAATCTCATATCAATCCATAGGGAGGAATATAGGATTTTCAAATGTTATTAAAAGACAATTTTACCCTTAAATGCAGGTAAAGGAAAAATGATCGAGGTTTACAACTTTGAAATAAGGATTTACAACTTTACCATAACGATTTGCAAGTTGAACATAGCAATTAACAACTAATTATCTCGTTTTTGTAATGATCATTTGACAAAGCTTTTAAGATGAAAATCAATAGATGCACTTTTCACAACTTTTATATAAGAATTTACAATTTTACCGTAACAATTTCTAAGTTGATCAAAGTAATTCACAACTAACTCTAATTAGTTGTAAAAACAAGTTAGTTAGTTTTAAATTGTTAAAAGTTGTGAAAAGTAGTATTTGTTGATTTTCATCTTAAAAGCTTGGGTTAAAGATCATTTTGGCCAATGAACTATGAGTCAAGTATCACCCAGCACATATATTTTTAAAAAGCATCTTATATGCCAATGAACTTTTAAAAGTGGACAAATTGGCCAACGCAATCAAATTTAACCAAACGGTGCCACTTGTCGACATGTCATTCGTCCACGTGGATTCAAAAAAATGACGTGGATCAATAATGTGTCGACACGTGGCAGGGACTTAACGACAGTTAGGGAAAATCTGACGGCATTGGCCGATTTGTCCAGTTTTAAAAGTTCATTAGCATATAAGATGATTTTTATAAATATATGTGTTGGGTGATACTTGGCTCATAGTTCATTGGCCAAAATGATCTTTAACCCTAAAAGCTTTGTCAAATGATCATTGCAAAAATGAGGTAGTTACTTGTTAATTGATATGCTCAACTTGCAAATCATTATGGTCTAATTGAAAATCCCTATGTCAAAGTTATAGAGCCATAATCCTACACTTGAGGGCAAAAGTGCGTATTAATAACATTTAGAAATCTCATATTCCTCTCTAGAGGTTTGATTTGAGATTTCTGAAATTCGAAGGACTGAAATGTCGTTTTTGAATTTCAAAGTTTTTTTTGTTTGTCTTTTTCCTTAGGTCTAATCTATATATAATCAACCGCATGGCCACAAACATGATGTATATACGGTGTGTTAAACATGATAGGGTTGAATTGGGACAAGTCATTGATCTTATCTAGTGAGATTTCAAAATGAAAACGACAAAGTGTATTTTGTTTTGATGTGTCATTGATCGATTAAACTTTCACTTTAATTAGATTTTGACTCTTGAACTTTAAAATTGGTAATTTTTTAATCAACTTTAATCAATTTTAGTTTTGATCATGAACTTTGAAATCGGTTATTTTGATTTTTCAACTTTGTACCATTTATAACCATTGGTTGATTTACTTCATCATACTGTTTATAACCATTGGTCATTGACCAAAATCATTCACTACTCAAAGTTCCGGTGCCAATAGTTACAAACGGTATAAAGTTGAAAAACCAAAACTGCCTCCTTAAAAATTCATAAACTGAAACTAAAATCGAGTAAAAGTTCATGGACCAAAAGTCCAAAAGTGGTATCCACCCCTGATCTTTTTTAGTGAAATAGCAATATGAAAACGACAATGTGTACTGTGTTTTGATGACTGAAGGATTCAAGGAAGGGGAGAAAGCATGCTGTGGGAGTGGACCATACGGCGGCGTATTTAGCTGTGGGGGGACAAAGAAAACGACAGAATACAGCTTATGCGACAATGTGAACGACCATGTGTGGTGGGATTCTTTCCACCCTACTGAGATGATTCACCACCAATTCGCCCTCACTTTGTGGAACGACACCCCTTCCTCCTCTGTCGTTTCCTTTAACTTACACCAACTCTTCACTTCTTCCGCCAACATTAAACGCACCATTGCTGATGTCGTTGATCACCCTCAAGATCCTCTCACGGCTCCAATTTAACTTCTAACTTATCGTCATGCATTTGGCCTCTTCAACAGTGCCTGCACTCTCAAATACAGTCTTAGTCTAAATAAATGAATGAATAATCATGCACTGTTCAGTTTCAACAATGCCGCTTGGTTTCTATGTGTCACTTTTTTCGGATCAATATGTTGAGTTAACTCTATCTTTTTGTTTTTTTTAAAAAATTAATATACAGGCGGATTTCTCAAAGACGATAATATGCAGTGGAAGTTTAAAAAACTTGTATAAAACAAGCTATCAAATATAGAGTGGCGATTAGGAGCATCAATTATGTGGCATCCTGCTCGCGAAAAAAATTGGTCGATTCAGTTAGAAGGACCATATGCTAAAACTTATAGTTAATTAAGCGCAATTTCTAATCGGAAATTTTTATAATATAGATTATATCTGTGGATATGCGGAAGAAACGTTAATGATACTTGATTGATTGATTGATTTTCCGATCTATAAATAAAATGTTGTTTACTTAATTTCCACTATTAAATAACTTAGATTGGTAATGTTTTGATTATAACTAAAAAGGATGAAATTAAAGAGTGAATACCGCAGCCTTTTAATTGAAACTAATAAAGGGACAAGAGGATTACCATGGAAGGGAATTCATGCTGTTTATGCAATAATTTTCTTTTTATTTTGGACAATTTAAGGCAACTTCCCATAAGGGGTCTCACACCCCATCATAAGCCCCCCCCCCCCCCCCCCCAAATTCTTTTTTTTATAACCAGGTAACTCTATTAAAAAAAATAAAATGAAGTACAATATAATGGCCTCCCATTATATCATGATTGTTTCAAAAGAGGGATGGCCAAGAATGCGGCATATAATATAACTGAAAATAAAAATAAAATACATAAAAATTAAAGGGCCTAGAGCTATATAATGGATCATGCTGAAAATTCCAATTGAAACATTAGTTTGGATGTATAATATTAATAAGAAGAAGAAACATTGGTTGGGAGGGTTATTGAAACCATGATTTTTTTTTTGTTGGTGACACGGGACGGGAAAAGAGCCAGTTATCTCGCATCGGAGAGGAAGTGTGAGGTGTTAATTGAGTTATAAACTCTTGACTTACACAAACAAGACACATGATTTATATCAATATATATAGTAAAATGTATAAATTATGTTAACAAGTTCAATGCCCTTGGTTAATATAATGCAATGTACATGTGTAGTTGAATGTAATGAAATGTAGTGATGACCAAAAATGAAGGTATAAATGTCAGAATTTTGATCTAGGAAGGGTATACATTTATTTATGTTAATCTACTTAAGTTTGAATTTGTTTTACATGATCAAAACTATGTAATGGGGATTACATGATTTGACGTAATCCACTGTGATCAAATAATATTGGACTACTCTACAATATGAACCCAACATTTAAATAAGCAGAACATCAATACTTTGTGTATGTCCATTAATGTAAATCCAATCAAATGATATAATTGTTACATCATAAGTGCACATTGACGGCTTAGTTTTTTAAGTCATGCTTTAAATTACCCTACTTAATCACACATTTAATATTTTTTTTAATTTTTTAATCTCGATTCCTGAACCATTTTACTTGTATTTATCACTTTCTACTACGGTCACGATTAACCTTTTAACCACAAAATGATGTTGTTCTCATTGTAGACAACCAATGTTCAAATGCCTACTTAAAAATATGCTTATATAGTGTTTGACAGTATTTAATAATATTGCCTCCAATACCCTCTATTTATTTATTTTTTTTTTAGAAAAAATTAATCACATGATGTAAGACTTCACTATAAACTTAATAAAATAACATGGTATTCACTGAATTTTTTTTTAATCCTATATCATGATGAACAAGTATCAAAAGGCAAACTATTTTTAAAATAATTATAATTAGCTGTATCATTTATTACAACTTAGCAGAAAATAAAACCAAAAGCATAGCAGGTGAGATAAACGATAAACCAGAATGATTGGTTGAGTTTGGCCTCCAAACATATAGGTTTGAAAATCGTCTGAACCAAGCGAAATAAATCTATATTCCTTTTCCTTACCGATGTACATATGCATATGCATGTTATTCTTTTGATAGGAGCAAAATGAAGTATATCACCAACTACCATACAAATGTACCTTTTTAAATGCTCGAAGACCCTATGGCCATGAAAATTCTAGAAGATAATTCTGACCCCGAAAAAAAGCTAGCGGATAATTGAGAAGAACATCTTCGTATATTATTTATTGCCGTCCTAGGTCAGGATAATTAAAACACACAGACTTTGCACACTTATATTTATTTATTATGGCACTAAATAAAAATAAGTAGATTTATTATAAATTATGATGAAGGAGAGGTTGCAAGCTGGAAGATCTCACTTCTTCATTTTCGAGAAGCACTGGTGGCAGATTAGAGGTGACACCTTGCGTGTTTACGTCGGTCGTTGATTTTTTTTACTGTATTTAATTAGGAGCATTTTAACAAATAAAAATTGCAAAACAAAGGAAAAATGTACGAAATAAATTTCAGATCTATAAAAGTAACTTAATTAAGATAATGTCTTACAGAATCTCTTAATTAAACTGAGGTAACTAGAATTTAAAAACTTTTGAATTATGCTCATAATATTATTATAAAAATCCAAAAAAGTGGTTGCAATCTTCCAAGCGCTGCTACTTGCTACTAAAAATTTATAACATTGGTGAATAATGCTCTTAATGTTATATTATAAAGGCTCAAAAAGTTGCTATGGTTTGGACAAATGATATCAGAGACGACCGGGAGTTTTAATAACGAATGATTGGAACTTAATATAATTTAGGCCATAAGGACCATCGTTAAATTAAGAAATTAAATAAATTCTTTCTATAAGACCTTGTAGATAATTTCCCGAAAAATTAATCAATTTCTCCAAAAATCTAACCTAATAATCGTGACATAATTTTTTCTTTATTATGTTTTGCAAAGCAAGCAAGGTAATAAATAATTTCACATGTTAAACTGTTTTAGAGACATGTATCTGTTATTTTCCATTTTTTTAAAAATGTGTGGATCTGAGCTTCTCCTTCGTTGAGAAAAAGTTTAGGGAAACAAAAAAAAAAAAAATTATTGAAATGAATCAGTTATGTATGAGCTGCAGCTATTCTTCTTGTCTCTGTTGCTTCACCCATTGTTATTCCTCCCAAAAATCTCTCCTTTCCATTTCCCTCGTCTGATCTCCTCTCTACTTCAATCTCCATCAAAATTTGAAATTTTCCACTGGGTTTCATCTTTGTGAGCATACCATTCTACGTCCAAAATATAATCGGCGATTTCAACAGTTTCTCTTGTTGAGCTGAAACTTGTTCGATCTGTTTTCAGAATTCCTACTTTGTTTGAGTGAGGATCAGAGGTTCTTGTAGGTTATATAGCAAATAATTGCCACAGTAGAGGGTGGTGGCAGTGAATAGTGATGGTGGTGATTCTGGTAGGACATGGTGGAGGAGGAGTAGGAGGTGTGAAGATGAAGGGAGGTCGATGATTTTATCGATTTGTGGAAGATAATGCTGTATTTGAAGCAGCCTATAGTTATGGATATGAGTTTGTATTTGGGTTGTGGGCATTATGAGTCAAATTAGGTGATTCTGAATTTTGTAAATTGCTTAGCTTTGCATGCTGTTTTGATATTTTCCCTGAGCCAGAGGCTCGGGGATCTGAGTTTTGAAAGGGAAAAGGAAAAAAAATCATGGGGTTGTCAGATAACAAGCCATACTCTCTTTTGGCGGCAGATGAACTCAGTCCACCAGCACATGTCTGTATGCAGAAATTTAGGCTCTATGAGACTCGATCGGTATGCCTTCTCTTCTTTCCATCTTTTGGTAACTGAAGTTATAGATGTTGTTCTACTGCAATTATTAGGGAGATCTGTTTGATTTTGTCATCATCGTTATTTCATCTGAAAACACTGTGCTGTTTTATGTTTTTCTGCTAGATAATTTTTCAGCACTGTTAATTTTGTAATTTTCTTAAACCATCATATTCCCTTAATAGTGATTTTAGGCAAAAGTTAGCTCGTTCTGTACCGTGGAAAAGTATATTTCAATTTCTTGTCTCCTGTATCTTACCGAATGTGGGACTGTAGTAATCCTCTCTGAAGATCATATGACCAACGCACCTTTTATCTTGCTCATGTTAACATATTCAATGTTAAAATATGTTTTCGTGGGATCTTAAACATGCCAGTGTATTTATTCGCCTAGCTACTCGCTGCTCACCACTCACGTATATCATTAATGACTCAATTTTTAGTGTTGAAGTTTTCTAGAAGACCATGAGACTCATTTGTGATCCGATGTGTTTCCCTATATTCTATTTATCACTATCATACTATATAAAATTTAGTTTGGCAAAGGACGCAGAATTACTCACCTTCATGATCCTATTTCATGATTTGATTGAACTCTAAAAGTCTCCCTGCTGGAAATTTTAAAAGGCTCCCTCTCCCCAAATGCCGCGGCATGGACCTTGTCTCTTTGCATGTGAAATACTGGTGTTGATGCTTCTTACCTAGTTCATTTGCATCTTCATTGAGTTTTCCCTTCCTTGAATCTGGGTATTCACCAGCTCACGTTCATGCTTTAGACTGTTTGCATTATAAATTATATTGCCAGTATCTTAAGCGCATATTTAAGTCTGGCGAGCTTGTTGCAAGAGTGGACTGTTAAAAGTTACAATATTTATTTTGTGTAGTAATTTTACCTTGCCCATTCGTTTATTTTCATGTCACAGAACTTCTACATGATAGGAAGGGACAAGACCAGAACATATTGGAGAGTGCTGAAGATTGACCGTTTAGAGCCTTCTGAGCTAAACCTGTGCGAAGATTCTACAACATATACAGAAGAGCAATGTTCTGACTTGTTGAGACGGATACATGAAGGGAACAAGTCCACAGGTGGGCTGAAATTCGTTACAACTTGTTATGGAATTGTTGGTAAGTTGATTCATGATGTCTTGTTCAGTTGTTCCTCGACAAACCATCCCTTCTTAACTTGATCAGTTTCTCTTTTTCTAGGGTTTGTCAAGTTCTTAGGGCCGTACTACATGCTGCTCATCACAAAAAGAAGGCAAATTGGTGCAATCTGTGGTCACACTGTATATGCTGTATCAAAGAGTACGATGATACCACTCCCCAATTCGTCAGTTCAATCTAGCTTTGCTGATTCTAAAAATGAAAACAGGTTGCTACAAACTCACATGTGTTACCATCTCTTTTTTAACAGCAAAAGAACTTGTGTTATGGAAAGATCAAAGTTATAAAACGTTGAAGGGAGATAAGAAATCCTCCCAAAAAACTACTAAAACCTAAAAGTGTGCATATCAAGCATAAATTAAATAAAAATATTAGCCAAAGTGAGTCTCAACATCTCTTGGCGTTTATTTTGATTCATTCTGAATGGTGATTATCTCTGCTCTTGTATTTGACAGCTAAAAAGAGGAAAATCATTTTGGTTGTGTCTCTATATATATATGCATTGCTACTGATCTTCACAATTTCTCAATCTTTAACTGATTGTAAAATAATCTCTCTTTTACTGTTTGTTTTAATATGCAAAGATGAGGTAAATATGAGTATTCGCGTATTAACAATTACGTATCTTCTGTTTGACTGGAACATAAACATTTTATGTTAAAAGGCTCTTAGATTTGTAGATGAATTACTGGTTTTAATTAGAATTTGATAATGATGAAACAGGGTTCAACTTAATGAGTAGGCTGTTTTGTTCTAAATGCTTGTTACTATTTTTTGACCCTCTGTCAATTTTATTGTTCAATAAATGTCAGTTTTGTTTTAATTATATCCTTTTGTATTGGCATTTTAGATACAAGAAGCTCCTATGCATGGTCGACCTTACGAAGGACTTCTTTTTCAGCTACTCATACCACATTATGCGTAGTCTTCAAAACAACTTATGTCATAACGAGACAGGTCATGTACTTTATGAGACCATGTTTGTTTGGAATGAGTTCTTGACTAGGGGAATCAGGAATCATCTCCAAAATACTCTTTGGACAGTCGCATTAGTGTATGGCTTTTTTAAACAGGTGAGAATGCATGGCTCTTGAGCCTCTGACACTGAGTAATTTGATAATCATAATCTTGTGGAAGAGGCAAAAGTGTGATAATTCTACTTTTTTTTTTATTATTAATATTAATGCAACACATCAAGTTGAACTTTCTTCTGAGATTATCATTTTGAATTCCATACTGTATTTGTTCATTGACTAACTTATTTACTATTGTTTACTGCTTGATCGAAGTTGCTGTATTGTCATTCAAAGATTGAACATCTTGTGTTTATTTGGTGGCTGTGTTAGGGCACATTTACAGTAGCCGGACGAGAGTTCATACTCACCCTCATTTCGAGACGTTCGCGCCACTATGCGGGCACTAGGTATGAAAGTCGCATCCTAATCTCTTCCTAATCGCTTCAAGTTCATTTTTCTATTATCAATTATGATTTGTGTTGTTTCCTAATATGATTTTGCGGTGCATATGCTTCACTTGATCAATGATTATGCAGCTGTACAAAGTTGCCTAGTCCTTGAAGTAGCCCCTCTGATGATTTATGTTTGTGTTGAGGATGCTCAGTCGTTGCATTCATATTATATTTTAAAATTGCAAATTCTTACGCTTGTTTTATATTGAGTATAGAACAAGCATGCTATAAAATGACAGTTTAAATCAGTTTCTAATTTTTGTTTAGATGGATTTTTCTATATGAAGAATAATTTTTTTCCCCTAGATTTTGATCCTATCAGTTAGTTTTGAGCACTGACTACTGACATCATCTTAAAGGATGTCCAAACTGGGAGGTTTGCCTCAGGTGAAAAATAGGGCTCGGTACCAGAAGTGTTTTGTTTTTCTTTTTTCTTTTATAAGGAAGAAGTGTTTTCTTTGATCACTTTCTTGGTTGAAAAGTCAGTTCAGTTGGCAACAAAGTATTCTTGATAAAAAATTAAAAGAAAACCAGGCATAGTATGTTGCCTTCATAGTTCATGAATAACTCTGTTGGATACAATGCCTATATTAGTTAGGTATTCCTGACCACTAAAGAGTACTCCCCAAACTTTCAATACAAAGATTCTAATCTTTGTTTTAATATTTAATTGAAGTTTCAATTTGATCAAATAAAAATAGTACATACATTTTCAGTGTTATGTGTGCAGTTGCCAGCTTCATTTGGTAATTTTATGTAGGTATTTGAAGCGAGGTGTTAATGAGAAGGGCAGAGTTGCTAATGATGTTGAGACAGAACAAATTGTGTTTGAGGATGTTCCTGAAGGTCTTCCTGTCCAGATAAGTTCTGTTGTCCAGAACCGTGGTTCAATCCCTCTTTTCTGGTCGCAGGAGACTTCACGCTTAAATCTTAAACCTGATATTATATGTATGTCTTCTGTAATTATAGCGGAGTTATTTTATGTCTTATCTTTTCTACTTTGTTGAGCATCAGTGCGCGGCTATCTATTTGTGTTTACCTCATTGTGTCCAGTTGTTCTTTTGCAGTGTCAAAGAAAGATCAGAATTACCAAGCCACTAGACTGCACTTCGAAAATCTTGTCGAAAGATACGGGAATCCCATAATAATTTTGAATTTAATAAAGGTAATGTTCCTTTTATAAAAGGAATTGGTTTTATTTTCCCTAATCTATTCCCTCAACATGAAATTTTCTTCTATATTGGTTATCAACTCACCATCATATGTGCAGAAGTTGTTAACATATATTTTTTAATATCTTGGACCAGTTTCCTCATGACAGTGTGCAAGTTCTGCTCATAGGATGTACTATCTAACATTTATATTTTTCATTTTTATAAGAATCTTTGTTGATTGATATTGCATATTTATCCAACAGACCCATGAAAAGAAGCCTCGTGAGTCCATACTCCGTTCAGAGTTTGCTAATGCAATTGATTTCATCAACAAAGATTTATCTGAGGAGAACCAGCTTAAATTCCTTCACTGGGATCTGCACAAACATTTTCAGAGGTAGGTGTCTTATAACTAATAATCCTCAGCAAAATTATGCACTCTTAAAGGTAGTTGATTCAAAACTATTTTTACTTTTTCCTCCCAGCAAATCTGCAAATGTCTTGTTACTTCTGGGCAAAGTGGCTGCATATGCATTGACATTAACGGGTTTTCTTTATTGCCAAGTGACCCCAACCTTGATACCTGAGGAATCTTTAAGATGCTTATCTATAGAGTAAGTTCATGCGATTACAAGGACTTTTTTCTCACCATATCTAAATTTTGCTTCAATTAGACTTGAACTTCTAAAATGGCTTGAGAAAAAGATAAGAACAAACAATGATATATATTTTTTTCATTGAATCTGATCAATTTTAATGACAAGTAATGTTTGATGGAGGTGTAGTACCTCAAGTTTTTGTCAATTTGTCTTTTGTTTACTGACTTTAAGGTTTACATCCAGAGAAATGTATATGGGAAGCTCTTCACGAAGACCTTTTGACGATTATAATGAGGATGCTGGTAATTTAGAGAGAAAACCTACTGAAGGAAATAATGTTGGTAATGGAAATCATTCTGTCAAAGCCCCCATGTTTCAGAGGGGGGTGCTTAGGACCAATTGTATAGACTGTTTAGACCGGACAAATGTTGCACAATATGCATATGGGTTGGCTGCCCTTGGCCACCAGCTCCATGCTCTGGGGATTGTTGACAACCCAAAAATTGACCTAAATGACCCAGTAGCTGATGATTTGATGTGGTTTTATGAGCGGATGGGTGACACACTCGCACATCAGTATGGCGGTTCTGCAGCACACAATAAGGTGATCTTGCAGTAGCTTCAGTTGTACATTATTTTATTCTTACAGTTACCTTTGTGGTGTTTGCGGTGATCTTTGACCTTATTGATATGGTAAAGGAATTTTGTTCTTTTGGGATAAATGAAGGAAATTGTAGTAGAAGAAAGGAAGGGGTACAAAAAAATCCTCTTTATTCATCTCCAGTTGAATTTATATAACCACGTTTCTTAACTAATTATGTTGTATAAGATGGATGCTTTAATTTTTTGTTTTTTTAAACAAAAAAGGCCCTAGCCAAATAGATGTGTTAGCTGTGTTAGCTTTCTTTAAGATACTTCGGTAGTGGATTTATGCAGGTTTGTTTGATTATCATTTCTAAGAATGTTAGGTCATAGGACCAATTACCCTTACAAACAGCCAGTCATAATACATTATATTTTCACCTTATGTCATCCTGCAGCATAATTTAGAACATTGGAGTTAACTTAGTTTTCATGAGGACAAGGTGATCCATCACTTGCACCAGCCAATGTTTTGGTTTTTCTTTGTTTCTTGTTTCTCATTCCTGATAGCAGTTCACATTTGAATGAGCAGAGTGGTTGTGGTGAAGGGGTTTGCATATTGAGATTGTGTTCAAATTGGTTTCTACATTATTGACTGTCATGCCGCTTTACCATCTAGTGGGCAGAGTAGTCTTGGTAATGGAGGCTTTGTGTTGAGCATTTGTTTAGAATTGGTTTGCACATTCTGGTCTGTCATGCCATTTTGCCAATTCATAGGCTGGGAAGCTGTAATCATAGGGTCCTATTGTTGAGAATTCAATTGATTTGGCTTGCATTTTGTTACCTCATAGTTGCAAGTTGACTTGTGTTAATATTTTTCGTGTTTTTTTGGCCTTCTAGATATTCTCCGAGAGGAGAGGCCAGTGGAGAGCTGCAACACAATCTCAAGAGTTTTTTAGGACTCTTCAACGCTATTACAGCAATGCATACATGGATGCTGAGAAACAAGATGCAATCAATGTGTAAGTGTGAAGTCATTTTTTCCTTTGATTTCTATGGTGCCTTCTTCTTATATTATTTCCCATGCTTGGATTTATTTACAACATGTGTTTCATCTAGCTTGTTCTCTTATTCTTTGCCTTTCTTTGTCTCTCTTGAGGTTTTTAAATATGAAAAAACAGAGAAAAAAATCATAGTAGAAAGGAAAAAATAAGTAACAGGCTTGGCATGCACATCCGCAGATGTTAAATCACTTTGCAAGTGAGAATTTAAAGTACAAACAGCTATGAAGATGTATTTCTTAGTGTTTTATTTGAAAGCAACTGCTGTCAGTAGAATTATGGGTCTATTTTTTTATATTAAAACTTCCTATTCTTTTGCTCTATTCCTTATTCTTACATCATTAAAAACTACCTATACCAATATGCCAAACCTCCAACAGCTATATTTATAAAGACATAGCTATGCAAAAGCAAAATAGGGATTAAACAATTTTCATGCGAGAGCTCTTCTCTCTCTGTTTGTTTGTCAAGGGAAACCATGTTTAGACCATCAAGGAGAAGTCGCAAAATAGTCTTTTCCAACTAAGTGTACGGACTGATAACTCCCTTCAGTATTATTCTTACCAAAAACACTCAAGGATGAAAATATTTTGTCAGTGCCATAAAGCATTTTCCCTCCATGTTCCTAGATAGATAGCATATGCAGTTAATCAAATCATAAGAAATTGCTCCTATTTTTTTTTTTTTTTGGGCCACTGTCATCTGTAAATTGCAAGACCAACAATTTAGTCGATGTCAGTTCTGAAACCTTTTGAAGTCTGTCTCTCAACTTACCTATAGATTTCTGCTTAGAAGATTTTTCATTTGACCTTGGCGGAACATGCAGTCTAACTATTTAGTATGATGGAGTAAGTGGTTGTTGAATAAACACTGGGCCAATTCTCAAGCCTCTAAAAATCTATCTCTCAAATTGCCCACTGACCTCATCTTTTGCACTCTTATTGGATCTTAATGGTTGGTTCTTGAGTCATCATAGCAGCTTTTGTCAAACATTAGCGTCTAATGATTTTGTGATGTAACTGTTTCTTTTGGTGTGGGGTGTAAAGTTGTCTGTACACAAATCGTAAAATGGCCTTTCTGTTTTGTTGGAACAGATTCCTGGGACACTTTCAGCCACAACAGGGTAAGCCTGCTCTATGGGAGTTAGATTCAGATGAGCTCTATGATGCAGGGAGACGGGGAGATGAAGATGGAAGGTATTTGAATCTAGTTTATATGGATTGATATGCCTAGCTGTATTTATGCTTTAAAAATTGCCCCCTGGTTGAAAATCCCTTGGATTAGGGTTTCTTCATCTGGAACTCCCATATTTGATGTTCACCAACAAATTGCTTTATCATATTTTTCTTCTGAAAATAGAATGGTGTTCTTAAAATTTTCTAAGCTGCCTTTTTTCACTTGACTGTCATGTTTAGTCATTTGCTCCCATTTGATATGGTTTGCCATTAGGGTGTCTAGCATGATAATAGTTTGTCAAGTTTCATTTTAATCTCTAGGGTCCAGGCTATGTATTGATGACCAAAACTTTTGTCTTTTGGGGGATGAGATTTGATTTTAAGGGGGTGCAAATAAGGAGATAACGAGTAGGTTGATCATCCTATAAGCTCAAGGATTTTACACAACATACTTTGACTTCCCGCCTGTCTCAGTTTACTTAAGCTATTCCTAAAGTTTATCCTTCATCATAGTAATATACATGCTTTATCTGGAGTTTAGAATCACAAAGTTTGCTTGTTTTGGTCGCACCATATATAACACTAGAAAGATAAGCGTAGCATCCTAGAATGTAAAGGATCCTTCATGTTTCTCATTGTCACCTTAAGTTGTTCTATCAAATATTTGTATTGTATAAATGTTCAAATATAGCAGTCCATGCCTACCAGTGCTGGTGGAAATGCCTTCCTACCTTAAGTTTCCCTGGACTTTTCTGCCATGGATATATACATCTTGATGCATACTATGTTTTCTTGAAATTGGTGAATTGAAAAACAGCTTATGTGATGAAAGAGTGCTCAAATTATGGTTAGTAAAACCATTGTACCAACATTGGTAATTATTGACCTGAATGAAGGAAATTTTGGATTGATAATCTTGATTGCACCTTTTAAAAATGATCAAAGAAATATATATTTTTAGTATTGTGTTTTTTATCTTTTTTTTATCTATAATGAGACTTTTCTTGTATAATGCACATGATAAATAATAATCTGATAGATCATATGTGAAAATTATTTCTTTTACATTTTATCCGTTCCCTCCAGTCCTTTTTATAGGTTGCTTTATAGAGTAGTATAATGGTTCTAAATGTCATTTTGCAAGAGTTTGTGGAGCATTAAGATTTTTAAATTGATGTGATCGAAAGAGTATATGCAACTTGTACAGCAAAATTAAAATCTGGCATTTTAGGTCAATTTTCAAGAGATCCTTGTCAGATGGGAGCATTCTTCGTGGCAGTTCTGCATCTATGTCAAGTCCAAGTTCCAAGCAGGAAAGTTTCACCAGACCAATTTTGCCTCACGGATCAGAAGGAAACAAGGCCCATTCTGAGTCTTCTCCTGAAATAACTTCTGAGAGCGACATAGCCTTTTCAAGGTCTGCCTCTATCAATGTGTACTCAAATTTGTGATTCATGTCAAGGCATACTTGATGAGATAAAAATGATGTAAAATTAATATCCATTTTATTTTATATCATTTTTACTCTAGTTATCATATTGTACAGAGTTTGATGTCTTCTTGTAGCAGACCTTTCTGGATGAGAACACTAGGCAAGTAACTAAAGTAGTTATCTTTCCGAAAAATATTTGTAGGAGGGTGTGGAAACATAATTTAAGATGAAATGTCCTCTTTTTAGTATACTCTGTTTTGATTATGTGTGCAATTTCCCAGTAACAAAACATGTGATAATGATATAAATGGTTAATCACCCTGTATACCATGCTAATATGAGTTAGAGACTTACAGTGCCCACTTGCATGATGAGACATTCAGCTAGTTGCTGTTTCATTTATTCTATCTAATAAGTTTGCGATTTGCTCAACTATTGTGTGTATTTGTGTAGGTATACTCCTTCAATGCCTCAGAGACAATTTTTTGGAGGCATGCAAAAAGAGCGCTGCCTTGAAAGTGATCATATTTGCTATTCTGAGCATGGGGATTCCTTGAGTTGTTCCAACTTTGTTGACTTGGATTGGCTATCTTCTTCAGGGAATTCATGCGATGAGAGGTGAGTAACTTAATTGAAAATGATTATTATTCGCGGTGTCTGTGCTAGCAATTGTGATGTGCTTGTGCTTGCACCGTACCTCGTGTTCCTACGCATCCCTATGTTTTATTTAAATACCCATACGTATGGCTGCAGGTCATCAATTTCCAACTCCCCGGTCGGTGGGCGTTCGGCAGAAAATGTCAATGGAATGACGGGGGAATCAACTCCATCCTCCAGTGAAAATGGTTCCAACCCGAAGGTACCATTATTATATGGATATAGTATGGCACTGACAGCTCCTGATTTTTTATGAGATAGTTATTGTGCCAGTGACATGGCCGATCTTCTTTGTCTTCATGGGCCTGAGTTCACTCTGCATTATTTAAATTTTTGTGGTTTGGGTTTTGAATCATTTGTTCCAATGAGTAGGTGGTAGGGGTGAACGTTCTTTGACCATTATTTGTAAGATGTCTCTTGAAGTTTTATGTTCATGAGCATTGAGCATGGGCATGTTCCCCAATAGTTGAAGTCTTTCTTAATGACTTTGTCTTTATATGAAAAGCTAATCCCGCTTAATGTTCTCAGGGAAGGGAGCAATCTCGATCAGAGTTATCCTACGGTAATTCACGGCCCAATGTTATAGAGGACTTTCCTGATAGTTTTGTAAAGTGGGTGACTTATGGACAGACCCTTTGCCATTAAATTTTGGCACAATGATCATTTGCACTAATATATAATCTACAGCTAGTTGACTTGGGTTTGATCAAATGAGGCTGCTAAGTAGAGAATAGAGACAGTTTATGGTGAGGGAGCGGTTAGAGCCTTGAAGGAAAGAAAGAAGCTGGGGCATTCAAGTGGGCTTCTCTGTGACTGTGAGATGCTAATCCAAGAAGAAATCATCCAGGCTTTTAGTCTATTGACGTGCAGCATTAACTCTATTATGAAAAGCTCAATCTAAATATAAAACCGTGGTAGAGCAGAGATAATAGCAAAGGGTTGTAAAAAATTCTCCCTTTTTTCTCTTTGCTGGAGATCATTGTTTCAGTTTTCATTCTTCTGTTAACTGGTTAACGATCTTTCGTAGGTGCACTTTTGTAAATATGAACCATGCCCATTGGAGCTCTACTTTTTAGATTTTCAGATAATTAATTCTTTCAAATAATATTACTTCTCTGTGGGTTTTACCGATGGTAGTGATTTTTGAGATATTTCTAGCTCAAGGGTGGGAGTGATTAATTCCTATAAACTTGCTCTCCGGTTTGAGTCATGTCCTGTGTGGATGTATAGAAGTTATGACTGATTGGGGACAATTTTAATATTTTACTAATGTACTTGTTTAATTTAGAGAAATTCTATTATGTTGCTTAGGTGTAGCACATTACTTTTAATCCTTAATAAAAGATCTAATTTGTTTTGGGAACTAGATTTAATTAAATTAAAGACTATTAGAGTCAAACATTTCAAGTATGTAATAAGTAATGGCCAAAATGAACGTAACTCCCCTCAACTTTAGTCTATTTATATATAACCTACCTCAATTTTAGAAGTTTTAAAATCACATCCTAAACTTTCAAGTCTTGACCATAAGGCTTCTATCATTGAAATGACAGTTAAATTTTAAAGTTGTCTTCTTTGACAACCTTATTTTCTCTCTTCTAACCTACGATTTTTTCAACTCTTTCGTTTGTCTTCTTGACCTTCCTGTTCCTATGGTGCCTGTGGAACTTTTTTTGATAGAGTAGAGAGGCTGGTATCAAACGTTCCGTTGATAGAATTTGAGCAAGCGAATTTTGATTGATGCAGGCATCATGCCCATTTTCCTTCGCTTTCTCTATTTTCCTTCTTGGTATATAAGATCCCTTCAAAACTTATTTGTGCCCAACGCCTCTTCCTCAACATTTCGTTGGCCAAAATGCACCTATACCCAATTATTTATTTTTCACGTGTACAATGTGTTGGCCAACTCTCACACTTTTAAAAATTTATTAGTATATAAGATCCCTTCAAAACTTATTTGTGTCTAATAGGGTGAGCATTCGGTTATTCGGTTCGGTTTTTGGTAAAAACCGAAATAACCGAATAGGAAAAATTTTCAAAACCGAACCGAAACCGAAATATTTCGGTTCGGTTTGGTTAATAATCGAATTTTTTTTTAATTAAATTAGACTCTTTGAATTTTCAATAAGTAAAACTCAATACAGATTATAAACCTAACAACCTCAATAAGATCCCAAATAACATAATACAATATATAAACTAGAAACATAAAATAAGATTTCTAGGAAAAATGCAAAATACAAAGAAAAAAATGTATTTAACATTACTTCATCTAAAAAAAAGCATAATAAAAATTTAAAAAAACTAAATATTGATGAATGATATATGACATATCATTTTTTAAATTAAAATAAGAAAAACAAAAGGTACATTTTTAAGTCTTGAATTTTAAAACTTAAGTGTATAAAAAGAAAAATATGGGAAAAATTATTTTTTTTAATATTTCGGTTATTCGGTTTTAACCGAATTATTATTCAAACAAGCACCGAAAACCGAAATGACCGAACCGAAAAAACCGAACTTAATTTGGTTCGGTTCGGTTTGATTTTGCTCACCCCTAAATGCTCCTACCTCAATACTTCATTGGCCAAAATGCACATTTTCCCATTCATTTTTAGATTTTTGTAGATAGCTTTTCTTAGGAAAGATACTGGTTTTTGGAATTATTCTTTAACATGTTTGGCCTAAAATTAATCTTGACCAATTTTTTCCCTGATATGTGACTAAGATTGAATAGAAAACATGATAAAAAAATCAGTTTATAGAATTAAATGTGAGATTTGCAAAATCTTTTCCTCGGTTAATATATATATGTGTTGTTTTTAACAGTACTCGTAATACAATACTTACTAAAGCGAAATTGGGAAGTTGAGAATGTATTATGTAACCGTGAAATAAGTTTATATGTGGATGCTCTTACAACAGAAGCTCGTTCTTTAATGACATAGTGTGCTATAATCACCCTCACAATCAGTGATTCCTTTTCTTCAGAAGGATAAAACCAAGGTTAAAAAAACCGGACCGGACATCGAACCGGACGAGGCACTGGCTTAAGGGTAAATGGTCGGACCGGGATCGAACCGGTTATATTAAAATAATAAAATTTTATTGATATTAACATAAATAATCACTAAAATAAAAATATAAATGTAGATAAGTATGCATGATTCATCAAACATGAATATTTTAATGTTTCTATAGAGGAAAAAAATATAAATATTAGCTGATCACACATGAAAATAAATATTATTCTACAATTCACAGACTAAAATACAAATACTAAGAGCAATAACAATTAAATATTAAACATATGCAAGTATAATAGCATTTAAAATATTATAGTTTCCTGGATTATAAAATTAAGTGAAGTGAAAGTTGGTAATTAAGTGAATTATAACAAAATAAAAAAAATCACATTTTTTAAAATAATAATAATAATAATAATAATAATAATGGAGAACCGGTTCAACCTCTCGGTTTTTGGCAGGTTGAACCGGTTCTTCGCCGGTTTACCTACACAGCCGAGCCAACGCCTCACCCGGACCGCCTTTAAGGGTGGTTCACGGTCCGACCGCCCGGGCTGATCCGGTTTTTTCAACACTGGATAAGAGGCATGG
The DNA here is from genome assembly GCA_037074515.1 of Mimosa bimucronata. Lineage (NCBI taxonomy): Eukaryota > Viridiplantae > Streptophyta > Magnoliopsida > Fabales > Fabaceae > Mimosa > Mimosa bimucronata. The sequence goes on from CM073444.1 coordinate 36,745,046, forward strand.
TAGTTAGTACAGTATGATGATGCATCTTCATATTAAAAAATTGAGGGGATGTTTCTATATTGTTGATGAAACAAATGGGTGTTCGAAGTAAAATACTCGTGTAGTTATTGTAGGTAGGTGTTCAAAGTGCATACTCACCGAGTCAACGTAAAAGTATATCGTTCAAGTAGCTTGAATTTGCATTCGTTGAAGCAGATGCACATTTTTGAAGACAAATATCTTGATCTATTTATCATACGGATATTAAGGACTTTCAAAATTGATTTTAAGAAATACGTTGTATTAGTAACAATAAAACAGAATATTTTTCTCAATCCCCTCATGGCAGTAGTACCATAACACGTATTGAGCTGATCCAGATACCCAATTGATCGCTAGAAAACTATCAACTTAGTAGAGACACGACAACCGTTCAGTGAATCTCAAAAGTACAACAGTCCATTAGTATAGCAAATTAAATTAATTCTCGATCGCTGACAGTGGTCCACTCATCAAACTGAAGCATTTAAAAGGAAAAAAGAAAGCACGATTTAGCCCCAAACTAAGCTGATTCAAAAATCTTCCGCCGGAAAGGAAATCAGGAGGGATCCAGAAGGCGTAGCAATAACAAGGGAACTAAAACCCCTGAAAACTGCTCAATAGAGTTTGATTTGTGTGTCACTGGTCGGATCCTCAGATATGTCTCAGCCCAGAATAGGGAAAATGCGTGTAATCTGCTCCAATGGCACACTGTCTGCAGAGTTTTTCTTCGATGCTGGGTCATTGAACTCATTTCTTGGTATAACAATGAGTTGACCCTTGCCTTGGCCTTTCTCAATGACCCAACCGCTGTTAGCTACTTGGTGTTCAAGGAATTTGTCCAAGGCCAAGCCTTCTATGTTGATGGCCTGTGAGAGTTGACCACGTAATTAATCATTCCGTACTAAAGACTAATGAGAAAATCATGCTATCATCTTCCATGCTCAAGTATATAGTCTAAATCAAGAAAACACAATTTATACAGAACCCCACGGTTTCCCCTCACCATTTCAATCGGTTTTGATCATATGCTTTTATTAACCGGCAGAAAAATGAATTAATGATGTACCACATCAAGTATGAGAGACTCAAAATGAACAAAAATGAACTGAGCCATGCAACAGCAATTACTAGTCAGATAAACACAAATGCCAACAATTAATAAATTAAAGGTTCAATTGGACCAATTGCAACGCACCTCAGCAAGCACAGATCTAGGAACTTTTTGGTAAGTTAACGAGAGGACATGAATTGCATAACCTTGAATTGCTTGCTCAAAACCTGCAGTTGACGGCTTTTCAGACTGATGTATAAGCATATGTATAAATGAAAAAGCAGAAGCTAGAAGTTTCTATCAGTTTCAGGTGTCAACACCAAGAAACAAATTCTCTCTTCATTCGTTAGGATGTCTCATCACCTGGCACAGCTTCAACAATATGACGACTCTTTGCTGCTTCATCCCAAAACTGGCGAAATCTTCCTGTCTGATATACGAAGAAGAGGAAATAGATTAATACTTAATTTTTAGGTAAATGATTGGGTAACGAGACCCAACGCATACCTCCAAGTAGTGAGATAAAACAATCAGAGTCTTGAATTGCTCCTCCATTTGCTAAGAATTATAATAAACACTTATTAGAACAAACTATTTTGTGATCCTAACAAGAACAATGAAAAGAATGATTTGAGAGAATAATACCACACGTTCTGGAATCAGAAAGAGACAAAGACTGAAGTCTGGAGCTGGCATTGCCATGAGGGCCTGCTCAATAGAAGAAAGTAAAACATCAACCCTGTATTCAATCCACTGGTCGTACATACTCCTTTTCATAATCAGCAAAAAAAAAAATCCATAAACTGCTTAATCAGACCTTAACCAATATGCGGGCTACAATCTGAGAACTCATTCTCTCTGGTTCAAACTGCAATGATAGAAAAACTTTTTAGTAACCTACTCAGCATTCCGTCAGTTTGAGCAAACTACTATCTCACATCCAAAATTGAAAGGGTACAAAAAGAAAAATGTGCAAGTAAAATAGCTCAAACCATTACTGATTACAAAAGAAAAGAACTTTTGATGACAGAGAAGAACTAGACTTCCTCCTACGGTAAGGGAAGTGCCTGCCTAATCCTCTCAATATGATGCATGCAAATTACCTGATAGAGGCGAAGAAGACATAGATTTGCATCCAAGCTGTATGTTTGCGATGAAACCTGGATTAGAAAAGAAACAGAATCAAAGAAAATTAGTTAAGTTGGCATGCAGACATACAGCTCACGAGGTACACATGTTCAAAATATGCCTACAAACAGCCAATTTGGGTGTTAGCTGATGGGATTCTTTTGGGGTTTTTTCTTTTTTTCTTTTTTTTTTTTGGGGGGGGGGGGGGGGTGTTAACTGTTTACACATTTTTCAATTTGTTCAACATAGTATTATTAACTGAAGGGGGAATGTCAAGTAAATAGTCCAAAGGCTTTTTCTCTGAAATTTTACATGTTTACCCATGCATTTGCCTGATGATGCGCGCATACGGGGGACTTTTTTTCTTTTTCTGGGGATGAAAACGAGAATAAAATGATGATCCCTTCAATTCTTTTCACTATAAACAAGCAAGAGAAATAAAAACAATTTTCAACCCCAACAAAACACCAACACTAAAATATTACAAAATTTCATACTTCTCCATTTTGTACCATCTCATTTTCAAATTAACTGCCAAACACATTATCAGTAATGTCAGGAACTGAGAAGAACGGCATCATCAAAGAAAAGTTGAAGATACATGCGCAGTATTTAAAATAAAAATCTCCCAGTTATATGAATGAAAGTCTTGGATGATTCTACAGTTGTGAATGCCAAGGCCATGCTATATTTCAGAAGTAACTAACAAATTACAAAAACTTTTATACGCTTCCAAGTCTCTAGATTCATTTAGCTGATGTGGCTGGGTTATTTGTACAGTAAATACACGGCATATCCCCATTCTCCTATGGAGAAAGAAGCAATAGCATACAAACATAATATTAACATACACCTGATCAGGAGTAATGGATTTCAACAATCACGGGGACAAAATAGTCACGTAGATTCAAAAAAATGGCCATGAACGTGTAACGAAATCCCAATCTCTATGAATCCAGACCCAATTAAGAAGGAGAAGCGTAAGAACAACAGGAATTTGTGGAATACCTGGTCGTTAACATGGTTTTCGAGATCGGGAAGGATGTCAGGATTATAGCGATTAACGGCGACAAGCTGCTCGGCGTATCCCACCTGTTGCTGTTGCTGCTTCGGCACACCCATTTCTCTTTCTCTGTGTCTCCTTTGCTTCTCTGCTAATATAGCCACCCACAGTGAACAATCGTGAGTGAAACCCTAGCCAGATGAAGAAAGCTGCTTCGGAGCTCGGGTTATTATTCTTGTTATTTTATTTATTATTATTTAGAGAAAATATAATTTTTATAAGTAAGAAAATGATGTCACTCTTCTGGTAAAAAAAAAAATGGTGTCACTCTAAAATAAGTGCACTTTCTAAAATCCAATCATGTATTTTCTTTCTTACAAAAACGGAGTCATTTGCCACATAAGCCAACATGATATTGGTATATGATCCAAGGTTGTGGTCATTGAGAATATAGAAATGCAAAAAATAAATTAATTTGTTGGACTTAAATGCTATTTATATCTAAGAAACTTACCCAATAATCTTTGAATCTCCAATGGCACCTTTGGTTGGATGGAATTGGGAGGATGGGAAGTGGGAGTGAAGGTGGAACTCATCATTTGTGTTTGGTATAATTGAAGCCACTTTTCTTAAGAACTCACTTTTATAAAAAATGATGGAAGTCACTTCCATCAGTCAACCCAAAGAACTCACTTCCACTTCCATGGGAAGTGGATCTATGACTTTTTTTTACCCCTTTCACATTTATCCTCCAACAATGGATCACGATAAAGGCTATGGATGCCTCAAGAAGGATGGAGAGGATGATGTTGGCTGACGGCGACGCATGGTGATGAACGGCAGCAAAGGGTTGACTAGCGATACAAAAAGGCTTCGATCTTCATAGCTATCTTTTCTATATCAGCAACCATAGAGCAGATTTGGTGATAGAGAAGAATTGATAAGGACGTCGTCGACTTCACATCTTAGAGGAGGAGGTGACGGCTTCAGATTTGTAGCGATGAGGGAAAGGTCACAATTTAGATCTAAGAAGCAGCAAATAAGGATTTCGCCAAAGCTCTTTTTCATCCTCGCGATCCTCCATCTCTCCCCCTATTCTCCAGTGATACCTTATTTATCCTCTTCTTCTCCAGTGTTGTAACACCCCAAAGTTTCAAAAAGAGTTAATAATGGAATATTTAGAATCCCGGGGTATTGTTTACTATTTAAAAAACCTTATAAATAAATGTGGGAATTGAAGCATATCCATAGAATTTATTTTTGGGAGTAAATCCAAATTAAGGGGTAAGAGAATGGTAGTTAAAACTTTTAAAGATAGGTATAACAAGAAGAAGAAAAATATGTGGAAATGGAAATGTCAATATTTTCCATTTCCCCCTAGTTGAAAATATCTTCAATTAATTAATGGTAATTTACCATTTAAAATATTTTTCCTTCTTTCCTATTACTTCACTTCCCATGTGTCCTTACTATTTCCCCCTATTTTCCCGATAGTCCCTCTGTTCCTCATCCTCTCCATTTTCTCTCTGCTTCCTTTGAGCTTGGCAGCAGCGAGCATGGCGAAGCACGGCGGCAAGAAGATGCAGAGACACACGGGAAGCTTGGGGTAGCCTTTGGTAAGCCTCTTCTCTCCATTTTCTTCCTTCTCTTGTCTGATTCGAGCCAGTAAGTGGGGAAGTCAAATCGGATTTTGGAGTTTTTTGAGTCCTTAAACTCTTAAAAATGAGGCTTAGGATTTGGGGAGTGATTTGAGTGAGGAATCAAGTTTAGCCCACTTGCTCCAAAAACCCCAAAACTGTCACTGTTTACCGATGCCTTCATGGTGTTTTCCGGGGGAAATTGTCTGAAAACCTTAAATAAACTTAATTAAGAGCAATATTTAACTAAGAAATCAAGTTGTGTATGAATTTTGGGGAGGTTTTTGGATTGTCCGATTCTTCCCTCTGTTGGCCGAATTCTTGCTCTTGCTTCTGTGATTCTATTTTTTTGCATGCGATGAAGGGAAGATGTAGTTGATATTTGGTGATGTATGGTTGGGATCTGGTTGCTCCCCTGTTCTGTTTGGCGGATCACAGTGAAAATAGGGGGAAAATTTATTAATATTAGATTTTAATTAGAATTTTAATATGTGTAATTTAGTACCATGATGAGGATTGGAAATTCTGGTTTCTTTTTCTGTGAATGTGCATTCGTGTGTGTAAGGGGAGGGGAATTTTTGAACTCAAAGATTCCTATGATGTTGGGGTAACTTTTGGGGTCATTGGGGAAATCTTAAATTGATTTGGTTATAATTGTTCTATTTTATTGAGTGTTTATGTAATGGTATAGTTAATTGATGATTGAATGGAAGAGTGAAGCTTTCTTTTCTGATTGATTGAGATGTGTTAGTAATAAGAAAGAGTTAATGGTGATTTTTTATTATGATTGATATGTTGTTCTGGGTTTTGGTGTTGAGTAAAAGAGGATGGAAGAGTTTGATTTTCTTTCCTCTTGTTTGTTTATGAGTTCAATATTGCAAAGAGAATAAAGAAGAGGACTTTGGAGAGTTGGAAGCTGATTTTGTTTTATGTTCTGCCTGTTTTGATCAGTGTTGATGATGGGGATTCCTATTCTGTATGTTGAGCTTTTGATGAAAGATTTTGTGTTTGGTTATTGTTTTTGTTCTTTTGTGAGGTGTAATTTGGGTTAGGAAATTTAGTTTATTCTCATTACTATCAGAAGGGAATGGTGGTAAGGAAAGGAGGAATGATGACTTTGAATGGGGGTGGAGTGTGTGGTTTAGGATTTGAGTAAAAGTAAATGTAATGGTGGATTTGGTTTTCTTTATTTCTAATTGATGGTGTTCAATACCATACCAAGGATAAAGTAGAAGATTTTGGGGGATTTAATTATTGAGGTTTTATTAAATTAAGTTAGTTCATGATTTGAAAATGGTGATATTGATAATTGTAGTAGTATTGGAATAATTCATCTGTTTAGTTGAATTAAAGATGGATGGGACTTTGAAAATGATGTAAGGGATGTAAGAAATGAAATTGGTGGAAGTAAAAGTAGTTCAGATTCTTGTGGGAATGAGATTGGTTAATTGGGTTGATTATTGCAATGAATTCCACATGAAGTATAGAGATTAACGGTTAGGTGTGGATTGATTGATGAAGTTGGCTTGAGGATTTGGGTATATGAAGTCTTAATTTTATATTCAAGGAGAGGGAGTTGATCCCGTGATAGCAATTAAATTTATGGGGAATGTTTTAAGGATTTTTAGCTGTAGGATAGGGTGATTGAATGTTGTTTAGTATAATATTGAAAGCTAGGAAATTCAATCTGATTAATTAGGATTATAATCGTAGTTGGGCATTCCGTGATATGGGATATGATGAGTAATACTAGATGGACATATGAAATAGAGATTTCATGTATGCTATTATAAATTAAAAGTATGGAATTTATTAAAAAGGATGAACAATAGTTTGGTATATGATTGGTTGGTAGTAAGAGGAATTGTATATGAAGCAAGTTTGATTTGAATTGGTAAGGATTTATAATTGAGTATAAGAAAGGAGAGCAAAGATTTGAGTTAGTGGAGATTAATGGTATAGAATATTGATTTAACGTGGTTGATTTATGAAATTGTGACTTACTTTATGGGAATTTCTAAGGACTTAGGGTAGTAGAAGGTGATCGATCAAATATGGTTTAACTTGATGTTGAGAGTTAGAAAATTGATTTTGCTTGATTAAGATTAAAGTCACTGTTGAATTTGGGTTGATTAATAAGGTTATTTCAATGAGTTTATGGATTTGATGTCGTATATGTGTTTTGGTGGGAACTTTGTATTTGATTCGAGATAAGAATATAATCGTGTATGTGAGTATTTTTGTCTTTGTGTGTATGATGCTTGTTGCTTTTATATAATTATGTAATTGGGGAATAAGTTCGGGGCTAAGACCGAAATACATGTTAGACACAGGGAAGGGTACAAACATAAGTAGGTTATTAGGAACGTGATAGACGATGATTGATTGCACATAAGTATAGCTATTAATGTATTATATATATTATGTGTAATTATAGGAAAGGATAGTAGAGTGAGTGTTTCAAAGCAACGCGAAGGAAAGAAACCAGCACATGAGTAAGGTTTAAAGTTAGGTAGCAATTTATTTCATAACAGTAATTTTACATGCATAAATTTCGTAATATATGTAACATGTGTATGGTAGTTTTTAATCCTTAAAGGTTCATTTATGATGGGAGTACTCCAAGGCTTAAGAGGTTTGTTACCCCTTTGTTAGAGTTCCAATTTGTTATATAATCGTTATAACTAGAAATTCTGCAGGTAAATGTGCCCCCACTATTTAACGAATATATTGTTATGGGTTAAAGGGCATTTTTGCCCCGGAAGTTTCTCTAGAGGAGTTATGAGTGTCTCGAAGTCTTCAAGAGGTCAATGTTGCCCCGGAAGTAAAAAAAATAGGGCAATGTTACCCCTCCGTTAATTTTGACCGTTACATTTAACCATTGACTTAGTATATGCTGAGGTGGTGCTGTTATGTTAGATATTTTGCCACATATTTCACCATATAATGTGCCAAGTCATCTCCATTTTTTTTAGAAAAAAAAACGCTTCACAAGCCACAAGGGGTTCAACAATCAGATTCAAAAGAAAAAACTTTTCATTGCAAAAATAATCAAACAAACCCACCGTGTTTATGTAACACCCCAAATTTTAGAAAACAGAAAATAAGGAATTATTTAAGGTTTTGAAATATTATTAAAAATATTAAAGAGCATTAAAATTGAATTTATGATATTTAGGCATTTTTAATAATTTCAAGACTTATTTTCTTTAAGAAATAAAGAGAAATAATTAGGGGATAAAACTTAATTTGGAGAAAAGAGACAATAAGGATTTATTTAAAGTCTTGGGACGGCATTTAAAAATTAAACAGCCTTATAAATAAATTTATGAGGCCAGGTGTATTTTTAATAATTTTTAAGGTTTATTTATTTATTAATTGAGGAAAAATAGTTGGGAGATGGATTTAAACAAGGGAATATTTAGAATCTCGGGGTATTGTTTAGTAGTTAAAAAGTCTTATAAATAAATTTGGAAATTTAAGTATATCTAGAGAAATTATTTTGGGACAAATTCAAGCTTATTTGTAAATGTGAATGATAAATAAAATTACTATTTAAGAGAAAAATGAAAAAAGGAAAGAAAAATGACAATATCTGCCCCTAATTAGAAAATATCTTGACTAATAATCTGAAGGACAAAATGGTAAAATACCCATTAAAAATATCTATTCCTTCCTTTTAATTTATAAATCCCCACGTGTCCTTGATATATACTCCCTCTCTGCTCTCCCATTCGACTCTCTCTCTCTCTGTTCCTCTCTTCCGCCCTCCGGTCCTTCGTCACTCCAGCGACGGCTCCGGCCAAAATCAGTGGCATAAACGGCAGAGAACGGTAGCGTGGTGTGGCGGAAATGAACATGAAGCTTAGGATAGCTTTGGGTAAGTCTTTTCCTCTCATTTCTGGGCTGATTTGTGCGAGTTAAGGGAAGGGATTAATTCGGTTCTAGGGGTTTCTAAGGTTGGTAAATTCGTAGGAATGATGCTTGGGCTGTGCTTTCAATGATTTGGGAAGTGATTTTGAGTGGGCAGTTGTGTTTAGTTGGATTTCTCCAAGAGCCTTAACCCGGGTACTGTTCACCGACGCCATATATGGTGTTTTCCGATGAAAATTGACCAAACCGTTAATTAAACTCAATTAATAGTAAGATTTAACTAAGGAATTAAGTGGTATGTGAATTTTCGTCCAGTTGGATGATTTTCAATTTTCTTCTTCCCTGTTCAGTGAAACCGACGGCAGAGAAGAGAACAATGGATGATTTAATGAAATTGAGAATAGGATAGAACTCATATAAGGTTGCATGTTAAATTCTAAGCTTTGAATGTTTATGCTTAGTGCCTCTCTTGTCTGTTCTGTTCGGGTGATGTGCGGAGGCAAGGAATTTGCTATGATTTTGTTCATATTATGGTGGTTCCAAGCTCTGTTCTGATGAGTTTGAGACAAAGAAATAATGGAATATGCATTTGTTCTGGTATGTTGAAATTTCGGGAGCTGTAGGGGATTTCAAAATTCTATTCCTCTTGTTCTCTGGTTCGTTTTCTCTGATTAGGTGTTTGTAATTGGTTAATGACTGGTAATAGGTTTAGGAGGAGTAGTTTATGATTTTGTATGTTGGATTGTTGATAGGGCCTGGTGGAGTTAATTTTTGAAGTTGTACATCTGAATTCTTGTTGGTAAAGGTGGTTTTAAGGATGAAGGATAGAATGGAGGTTTGATGGTGTAGGATTAATGGAGTATGGGAGATCTGAGTTGATGATTCTTTGGTTCTGTTTTGGTCTTGTCTGGTGATGAAGATAGGAATAAAAGGGAGATGGTTGATGGTCTAACATGTTAGATTTTGACTGGGATATATTTTAGTAAATATTTCTATAATTTCCCTATTGGTTCCATGTCATTAGAGGAATGAATTTGATTTGAGGTACTTTGTTTTGGTTTCTGAATGTAAGTTTAAAAAGGATTGAAGTTTATTGTGATGATGGGACAAAAGTAATGGTAGCTAAGTAGAAGTTGGGAAGTATTTGAAGTATATACGATAATTTAGGATCAATAGAAGTTCTGAATTTGCTCTGATTGATGTTAGTTCATAGTTGGACTTGGATTTATTGGTTGGAGTGAAGAGATGAGGGTAATAGATCTTTAATTAAGAAATTAGAGTTCTTAAATGCTTAAAGTTTAGGGTATTTTGAAGAGTTACAATGTATGAATTGTGCTGAATGGTGATAAAGCAATGAAATATATATATCAATTCACAAAAGGTTAATTGAAGTTTTAGCTTGATGATCCATAGATGTAAATTCATAAATTTTAAAAGTTCAATAAGGGCAGTGAGTGGATAGTTTTGTTAATTAATGGGCTTAAGGGTGATTGAAAACAGGAATAGGTATTAAGCTTAATGATTTGAAATTCTCGAGTTTTATGAAAGCATTTTAAGCTTGTGAGAGAAGTGGCAGAGGTTAGAATCTAGCATTAACTACTGATTTAAAGATCTAGGGATGCTGAATAAATGTTTTGAAGTATCAAGATGGGACAGGAAGGCCTTAGAATTTTAAGAGATTTAGAATAACTACTTGTCTATATGCTTTATGATAAATAAGTGGTTCTCAACCGTGAGGTTGATGATATGTTGGGAAAATACTGAATCATGGTTGATGGGAAATTAGATGGGAAACTCTAGATTGAATCTATATATGAAAATAACTTTGGGTTACACTTGGTATACGAGAAATAAATCCAATGGTGATGATTATGTTTTAGAGGGAGATTTTGAAGCTTAATTACTTGTTATTTAAATTGGGACTTTGAGGTTTTAAATTGGAATTAAGTAGGAGATTAGATTATAGGATGTGATTTATGTGGCTTTGAATGCTTATAGAGGATGAAAGAGGGTTTAGGTACTTCGAATTCCAATTGATTAGTTTCAGTGAGATTTTAATTGAAGCTTAGTATACTTTAATGGTGGGTGGAAAGATGTTTAAGACTGCTCAAGCTAATACTAGGAAATTAATTGATGTTGAGCATAGGCTGGAAGGGAGATAAAGGATTGTTAGCAATGAATTAATGGTTGGGGGAAATCTTGGTTGGAATTATGATTCAAAAAAAAAAAAAAGTTTAGTAGTTGAATATCACAAGTTGATTGAGGTTATGGATTTGAAATGCATACTTTATCTTTGGTCTTAATGTTGAGGATTAAGTTGGAATCATAACTTTATGGAAACTTCTAAGGACTTTATGAGTGATAAGAGAAGATGATCAATTATGATCTAATCCAATGTTAGAAGTTAAGAGATTGATTTTTGTCTGATTAGGATTGCTTATAATCATTTTGAGATTTGGTTGACTAATAGGGTTTATTCCACTAAAATTTATAGAGTTGATGATATTTAAATGTTTGAGGATTATGGTTTAGATGATTTACATTGTTGATTAATTTACTCTTGAGGGTTTGTAATAAGTAGGAAGTAATTATGGAAATAGAAATTAAATCTAGCTACGGTCTATTTGTTTGACTAAATGTAATAAGTTGAAACCTCTGTTCTATTTCTGTTCTCTTAGACAACATTTTCAGTGACAACAGTGAATCAATAGCAAGCTATGATTCTAATAAGATTAGAGTTATACTGTACAAAAATAAGGAATTAATAAATGTTGAAAGATGGTAATGGTTAATAGACTAATTATGGTTAAATCATTGTGATTTTATATTTAATTCCGAAAAAGATAATAATGAGAATTAGAATAATTAAATTGAAATGAATTATCTTAAGTAGTTTTTTAATTTTAAAAGGGTCAAAATATTTAAAGTAAAGCCTACTTATATGAGATATAAGAATGGGGTAGTATTAAGTATATTAGGACCCCGAGAGAGACGTTGAATAATTATGTAGAAGTTTAGGTATTAATTTACTATTTATATTAAATGTTAATAGGTCTTGATAGTGACATAAGTGGAGAGGCCAGTAGAAAGAAAAGGGAGCAAGTACAAGACTAAGGTCTAAAGAAGCCAGGTAGTAGTTTATTTCATTACATTAAAAGAATTGCATGTATTATTTTGTAATATCTGTTTCAAGTTTACATTATGCATGAAGGTGATAAGCCTTGTTAATTCCTGCATAGAAGTTTATGGAGTACTCCAGGCTTAGGTGGGTTGCACCCCCTTTGCCAGTTCAGTTATGTTATAACGGGATAGTTATAACGAGAAATCCTGCAGGTAAGGCCTCCACTAGTTAACGAATATATTATTAATAGTGGTTGGTAGAGCATTGAGCGTAGGAAGTATGTGTAATTGTGATATTTGTTCAGGTTTATGAAATTAATACATGACAATGCTAACATGATAATATATGTTAATGAAAAAAAACTGCTATTGATTTCCAATCTCACCCCCTTCCCCAAACATTTTTCAGTTTAGCAGGTTGAAAGAAGCTAGCTGAGAAAGAAGAGTAGACGAAGAAATTAGGATTATAATTTGGGAAGCAAGAGGCAGTAAATATTTTAATAAGGTTATTTGTATATGTTGTAAAATTAAATTATTAAATTAATAGTAGAAAGTATAGAAAATAGAATTGTATAAATTTATTAAGAGATTTAAATTTCCTAAGTATTATGAATTATGAATAGACTCCCTTAAGAGGGTTAGTATACTTTTAATTGTTTTATTAACCACTTTATTTTATAAAGAGTTTTAAGTTATTTCAATTTGTCTGAAAAGCCCATTCCAACCAACAAGGGGGTTGGTCTAATGTTTTAAAAAAAAGGCTTTAAATTTTTACGTGTTTTTGGGCTTCTGACATTGAAAAGTGGTTATAATTCAATTAAAAATTGCTATAATAGTAGAAAATTCCAGACGTTACAGTTTACAACAAACTTCCCCAAAATAATAAAACAAAATAAAAAGCATGATTCCAATTGAAAAAAGGAAAACAGAAAATTTTTAAAAAGTAACAATAATCTGATAATCATAACATCACACACCTTCTTCTTCTTCTTCTTCTTCTTCTTCTTCTTCTTCATCATCATCCAACGGTCCATTTCCAAATCTTGAATCTAACATCAACCTTACACTCAAGATTCGCCGTCGCCGCCTTCTTCCCGCTCGGCGTATCAGCGTTAATCCCATCATACATCACTCTAATCCCAACCTTCAGCATCTTCAACCTCCCCATCTTCGCCGTCACCTTCATCCTCATATCCACCACCAACACCAACCCACTCTTACTCTTCAAACTTGCCTTCAATTTTCCCACACCATCACCATCCATAACCTTCTTCACACTCGAAACCACAACCTTCAACACTGTGCTGTTCTTCTTCCCGTGCTTGAAACTCGGAATCACACCATCGCCGAGATCGACGTTATCGCATGAAATTGAGATCGAGGTAGGGTTGTAATTAAAGGCGATGTTTTTGTTAGGGTTTGTGGCGGTGATGGCGATGTGAATTTGGAATCTAGGGTTTTGGAAGTGAAGTTGAGGTTGTGTGTGAAGCATTGAATCTGATTTAAGAAGACAGTTTGAAGCCGACGAGGAGGACGGCGGCAGCGGCGTCGAGATTTTGCTTGAAGAACCAGTGAGCTTTGCCACTCATTTCAAATATGTCGTTATGGATTTGTTGTCTTTTTCTTGACCATTCTGGATTCTGGATTTGTTTTGTGATGCATAAGGATCTATTTTTTTTTATGAAAGATATTATTTCGGAAGTGACTATGCATTGCACAAGTTTTTTTCCCATTCGAATGGCAAGCTTTTGAAGGTGTACTGCAGAATTTTTTTAGACATGTTTGTAGAAGTTGAATAATGAAGAACGATAATAGAGGGGGAAGGACATGGAAAGTCTGAATCTGACAAAGAGGATGGCATGAATTACAATGAAAAAAGGGGAGAAGAGAGTGTGTTTGAGAGGATGCAGTCTTGGGTAAATGAATGACCGTAAAAAAATAGAAATTGAATGAATTACACGTAAGCCACCCCATTAGATATTTATTCATTGAGTTGGAATGATTTGATTAGATAGTACATATTTCTAGTGCCAGTGGACCTATCAGTTAAATGTAACGGTCAAAATTAACGGAGGGGTAACATTGCCCCACTTTTTTTACTTCAAGGGCAACATTGCCCTCTTGAAAACTTCCAGACACCCATAGCTCCTTTGGAGGAACTTCCGGCGTAAAAATGCCCTTTAACCCTATTGTTATTAGTGGTGGGTAGAGTTTTGTGATACACAATTGTAAGGATGAACGTTATCATTAATGTTCAGGTTTATGATATATTGTGCATGATTAAATATGAAATAAATTGTGTTCGATCTGCTGTTTTACTGAGGTGCTTGGAGAACATGAGACTGTTGGGATAAGGTAGGATTTTGGAAGAGTGAGGATGCCTGCGATCTGCTGTACCACCATGGATAGATCTTTTGTTGTTGTTGTTATATATGTGTATTATATAGAGGGGGGTGTGTGTGTGTAGGGAAAGCAAGCAAGGTACTTGTTTAGAAGTTATATAGACTGATATGTATATGTGTGTGTGTGTGTATCCTCGGGTAGCGGAATAGTAACACATACAGGTAAAAGGGTCATCGTTGAGATAACCCCAATTTTTTGGGTGTTAGAATGGCAGAAACCCCGTATATAGATATTAGATACACACACACACAAAGGGGTTTTCACTCCCAAACCCTATCAATAAGGGTTAGGAACAATAAAGAGATTTGGGTTATATTAATTGTCTTATAAACTATTTTGTTTTATAAAAAGTTTTTAAGTTGTACTAATTTGTCAGAAAAGCTCATTTAGAAAGAAAGAAAGACAGTGTTTGAAAATGTTTTAAATTATTCGTATTTCTTGGCTTCTGATATTTGAAAAGCGGTTATAAATCAATTAAAATGCTATAGAACAATAATATAAAGATACGTGTTACAGGTGACACTTCTCATCTAGACCTCTTGCTTTAATTTTGTAATAGTTGAAGGCTGATTATTGTTTGGATTTGCTTTATACTTTATATTGATTTTTCGTGGTTTGAGTTTAATTTGACTTCTATAGCAACGGTGGTGGTCAATTTCTGACAAACATGGTTGTGGATGCATTTTTGGCCGGTGGTGGTGGACTATTTCGATAAACATTGGCTATGGATGTTCGATCGGTTGATTTTTGGTGGGAGGGATTTTTTTATTGTTTGAAGCTATTTAAGTATTTTCCTATTATTAATATATGTTTCAATTAAAATTTACATCTTATTTCCATGGTTATACCAAACACATTTTAAAACACACTTTCACATTCATCTCCACTTTCAATTTCACTTTCAATTCCACAAAAAACACTTCTGGTGTGCCAAACAGGGCATGAAATTTATAAGGGTGAGGCCTTACTAGATATTTATAAATCACATATAGATAGAGTCCCCACGTTTTAAGAGTTATTTGAACTCACAACTCAGTAAGTTATCACCGAACACCGTACATACTAACTAAATCAAGATCCATGCCCATCAAGTGCTTTCATTTGAAAGACGCATTAATAATGAAGGGTTTTTGAAATTCACCTAATTTTTTTTTTCTTGGCATGCATATAAAAGTGCAACATTAAAAAAGGGGTTACGATGTAAGTATACTTGAAGTTTTCTCTCAAGAACAATACTATCCTAAAAGTTATCTGTAAGAGTAATGTTGTATTGAAAGTATTAAAGTTGAACAATTTTGTCTTTTACCTTTAAAATACCAACAATCATTGACAATCAACATTACTTTTATAATGTTATAAGGTAATATTACTATTTTTTAAAATAACTGTGACAATTTTGAACTTCAAAAACTTCAATGATAAAATAACTCAAACAAAAACTTTTGGCAAATTTGCATCTTAACCTTTAAAAAAACATGTAACTTGGAGGCCCAAAGTATTAAATTATTAGGTTTAAAATTAAGGGAAAAAGGGTGTAAACATGGACACGGAGCCCAATGACTATTAGTGTCTCTATTTCGGGCCTCTTATTTTCTACTACGTATTTGCATTCCAAATTCAAATTTTTGGCAGAAAACATCGAGTTCAAAGGAAAACATGGTTTTGTTAAGCCTTTCTTTCTCTTTTGTTTTTATTTCACAACTCTTTATCGTTCCTTTCTAAATATGTTTGAAAGAAGCATGAATAGCGACATTCCACGGTTCAAAAAGACAAAAAGAGCTCCAAAAAGGCAAAAAGATAACAACCCATGCTTATGATTTAATAAATAATACAATAATAATAATAATAATAATTCAGCTTGTGTTTTGGATGCATTTAGACCGCATGCGAGGTGACATACGTTAAGGAGCACCATCATTTATTTGATTTTTTTTTTATGCAATTTCGTATTTACATTGAATAAAATAATATTATGGTTGAGTCCACCTCATCTATCCATTGAATAGGAGCTTAGTTTAACTCTTTTTAGTTGTCTCAACTCTTCTGGATTACAAAATAATGATGATTCAATAATAAAATATAGGTGCATGATGGTTAAATTAAGTCACGCATGATTGCATTGATATGATATCTATTTTATTTATAATCACTGAGACAACCATAATTTGACATAAGAGATATTTCGTCTTTTGATTCAAAACAGCATGCGCTATCTAATATTCCTTTGTTTTGAATATAAGAGTTAAGTTGGTTTTAAACATAATTGGCCAAAAAAAAAAATGGTTTTAAACATAAGACTTTGATTTAATTTTTTTAAAATTTTACAATTTTTTATTGATTACATCATATATTGAAAGAGTTTTCACCAAGAAATAATTTCATTAATGCTAATGATTAAATTTGATGTTTTAGAAAAATCTACACAGTTTTTATAAACTAATAGTTTCACCTATCTTTATAAATTATTTATTTATTTCTTATATAAAAAGAGCGGAGGAAATGTGTTTCAACATTTTTAAACAAAGTCGAGGGTAGTCTAAATAATGTTACTTTACTTTTTTAATAGGTCCGCGCGACCTTGCCACCAATCTACTGCTGTGCATTTGTGTATCAGTGGACACTTTTTAATATTAATCTAGTGTCAATAACTTGACTTTTCAGTATTATTAATTTATTATCATAAATTTTCTTATAAAATATTATTTTGACGCATAATAACTGATACGTGGCTTTCAGGGTGATTCTTACGTAGTAAGCTGAATTTTAGCAGGACATTTCTAAAGTAGTTCATTGGCCCTTTATATACACATAAACCCACTCATATAATTTCCTGATTTATTTATTTATATTTCTCTTCACTCTTCGTACTTTTAAAATGGCTAAAACCATCACTACAAAAAAACTGGCGATTTGCGACGGAAATTTCTGACGGATTATCTACGGAAAATCCATCGCTAAAATTAGCGACGGATTACCGACGGCAATGCGTCGGAAATTTGCGACGGAATGGATTCCGTCGCAAAATGCGTTGGAATATATATCAACCGACGGAATTTCCGTCGGAAATGCTTTATTTTTTTTACCAATTAAGACAACCCCCCCAAATACAGAACAGAACGCTCACCCCCCAACTCCAGTTTGTCTGAATCGCCGCTCAGAGCCCCCCCGGGTCGCCGTCGCCATCTCTTGTTCTTCCATCCCTGAATCGTCGCTCAGCCCTGAATCGCTCTCTATCAAGATTTGGGAAAATCGCCGACCCTCAGCCCCCCCCAGTTCGCCGTCGCCGTCGCCATCTCAGTTCGGTAAGGCACTCAATCTCCCTAACAAATTTCACGATGGGTATTCTCTCTCTGAATTGCGGATCTAGTTTTAACTTTTGTTGAATTGTTAAGTTGTTAGGTTTGGAGATCGAAGGCTAAAGCTGCTGGGCTGAAAAAACTTGTAAGTACTGTGAATTTTGTCCAGTTTTCTAGCTCCCGATTGTATCTAAAATGTTCAGGTGTTTTTCTTCACTGACTACCTCATGGATGGTTCTTGAGGTGACTCTGTAGTAGACATAGTATCTATTAGAGTTGTTTCAGCTAGGGGATCAGCAGAAGCTTTGTTTCATAAATTTATCTGTTAAATGCAGATTTACAAGATCATTGCTGATAACTTTTAGTTTAAATGATTTTGGAAACTTTATTTCCTAACTCTGCTTTTTGTAGAAAACATTATGCATAGTTTACTTAGGTTACGCATCATGAAGTTTGTTTTCCCATCTAAAACTTCATTCTTCAAACTTTTAGTTTGTTTTCCTGACTCTGCTCTCCGCCGTTGCTCTCAACCACTAAGCTCTCTCCGCCGTCCAGGGAAGTCACAGCAAGGGCAGGGGAGGACCATTTAGTTTGGTAAGGCTCCACCTGCATTCAGGGAAGTTAATCTCTTTTGGGCTTTCAATTTGGAATTTTGGTGTAGGGTTTGGGGGCTTCTGGTTTTGTATGAAGTATGAAATCGGTTCTTTATGCTTGGGTATTATTATGAACTGCTGATGAAGCCATTTATGAAATCGGTTCTTCTGGTTGTCGATAGATGTGTTAATTTATTGTTGAATGCGTTTAAATGGCTCCCCAGTCACACCTGTAGATATGGTGAAAAAATCATTGATTAATATCTGTCATGAAAACTGCCCAATATGGATTTGGAGACATTTTTGCTTGACTATTGGGATTGACTGTCCAACTCTATGTCCTTGAAACTTAGATGCCAACTATCATTCAGATTGCCTTCTCCTCATTTCTTCTTATATTAATTTATCATTTGTTAGCTTTTTTATGTGAAATCACACCAATAACAATTGGTCGACCATGCATTTGTGAAACTTGCTGTATGTTTCATCAATTTGGAGGTGTAGCTTTTCCTGGATCCAGACTCATGTTTGCATAGTCTCTGAATTTTCTAGATGCACAAAAATTTTTAGGTTAAGATGATATTATCTCTTTTTCTGTATGCCCACGAGCAGAGAAGTACTTGTGAGCAATAAATTATGATTCAGGTTTAAATTGAACTGAAACATAGAGCTGTCTGTGTTTTTCTTTGGTTTTGTTTACTCTGTTTCTGGATTTGTTCTTGATGAATTCAATACTTATATTGGAACTTTCATAATTGTCTCTTCTCTGTTTCCTTTTTTATGTAAGACTTTGTAAGAAGCTCCTAGTTTTAGAATCAAAAAGCTTTTGTTATTTTATAATGAATAATTAATTAATTTTAACTAAGTTCATTATTTTTTGTAAAATTGTTATTTGGGGCTTATAAGAAGAATAGGAAGGAGTAACTGAATTCAAGATTTAACGAACAACTCTTGAATCAAAACCATGCAAGAAGGAATAATAATAATGACACACTATAATATGATAAAGTGGAGGAAGGTATATATGATTTAAATATAGTAATTTAAAGGAATAATAATAATGATTATTATATAACAAGGTAGTATATGAAATTATATAAGTGCACACATATTTACACACATATATGTTAGTTAGGGATAAATTAAGAGCTTTCAAATCAAACATCACATGTGTTTGCTTATATTGGAGATTTATAAGACTAGAAGTAGCTTGATTGGTGGATCTCAATCAACTATATTCATTTCTTCTATTTTCTTGTTATTTGGGGTTCTCAATTTTGTATTTTCTGCTTTGTTTCAGGAGGATTTATAAGATTGGAAGTAGCTTGATTAGTGGTGCAGTTAGGGCAATCTTATAAGGTAATTAGGCTCAGTAGGGCTTATATTTTTTTTACTCTTTTATTGAATTGTTGTTTTATGTTGTTTGGTGTGCATTTTTATTCCTTGAATTATGTTATGCTTTTGTTGAATTGTTCTTTTAAAAATGCTATTCCTTGAATTGTTGTTTTAAGTTGTTCGGTCTGCTTCTACTATGTAATTGGGTGTATTTGCTGAAAGATCTACCTTTCCTGCTGCTAGCTTAACTCACCTATTCTTTACTTACATTCTCTAAGAGCCAAAATGATTGATGATTAATATAATGTCTAATTTGGCTTTCTATTTGATGCATATCAATCAAAATACGCATTATCTCTTACTTAGCAGATGAGGAAGTAGAAGCTGCCATAAGATGTGTTCTTATGAATTGTGATGAGGTTCAACCTTATATGAAGTAAGTGATATTTAAGTGTGGTAATTTAAACCATGTGTCAACTATATTTATGGTTAACACCTATATTTTTGATGCAGTCTTTTTGTTCAAATTTTGAAGGGAATGGATCCTCGAATAACGGATTATCAAATAGAATCTCAAATCAATGAAAGATTTGCATCATGGTTCAAAGATCATGTAAGTGGGACTAATTACATTATATTTTGTAAAACCAACAAACCTTATTTTTGTTATTGATCTTGTAACACCTGGACTTTTACTACTATATTATAGCATTTTAATTGAATTATAACCACTTTTATGAATATTATAAGCCCAAAAATACGGAAAATTTAAAACTTTTTCTTTTAAAACATTTATCCAACCTTCTGTCAGTTGGAATGGGCTTTTCAAACCATTTAGAATTTAAAACTTTTTATAAAACTTAGTGGTTCATAAAACAATTAAACTACTTAAATTCCCTTAGGGTCCTGCCCCTTATTGATAGTGTGTGGGAAGCGAAAACCCCTTCAAGGGTTCTTTATATCTACTTATGGGTTTCTACCATTTTTATATTGGAAACACTGGGGTTACCTCATCTGATAACCCCTTTTTACCGGAATACACTATATCATGAGGGTTATACATACACATATATATACAATTATATATTAACCATTTATTTTTATACTTGTAGGTACTCCAATTTTAAAATAACTAACTAAAGTGATACATAGTTTAGCAGGCATTCCTACTTCTTCTTATACTATCTTACTTCTTTCCCAGCTAGCTTCTCCCATCCTGCGTACTGAAAATGTTTGGGGAGGGGGTGAGATTGGAAATCCCAATAGCAGTTTCTTTCATTAACATATATTATCATGCTAGCATTGTCATGTATATATTTCATAAAACTGCCCAAATGATGATAGTCTTTTTCCTATTAATCTGTGTGCTAAAAGCACCTACCAACCACTGATAACAATACTTTCGTTATAGTGGAGGCTTTACCTGCAGGGTTTCTCGTTAAAGCACGTAAGGCTAAAACGTAACTAATCTCGCAAAGGTGTAGCTAATCACCTAAGCCTGGAGTACTCCATCTGAGGAATAACAACTTACCAACTAAATACAACAGATATTACAAAATAATACATGCAATTTAATTGTTACTGAAATAAACTGCTACCTGACTTCTAGAATTATTCGTCATTGTATTTCTTCACTTTTTCGTACTCTGGGGATTCAACCCCACTACTTTGTCCTATAAATATTTATAATGTAAAAATAATATATTAATTTCTAACTTAGGTATAATAATTAAACGTCTCTCACGTTCCTATGATATTACATTCTTCTACCCCTCCCTTTTTAATATATTTCTTAAATCAATACTTCTAACTTTAAGCATCAGACAATACAAGTATATACAAACACAAACATCAATGTATCTTGAATTACTTTAAATCAAATTTACATCATATAATAACATATATAACAACTTATTTTACCTAATTAAATTCAATATATTTAAAATAAATTTCTAATTATCATATTTTTCTTCCACGTTAATGATAATTAATTACAACTTAACTTATTATAGTTAACCTGACCATTTAAGATCAGACAGTTACTTTTGATTATTCTATTTCAATTAATCTTTCTTATTCTCAATGTTTGACCAATAATTAATTCAAGAATAGTTCTCTTTAAGAAGCTTTACCTTTCTTAAATCCTTAGTACTTGTCTACATGTTATTTATCTCCTTTTATTTATAACCTTGATTATTAGAACTTCTTAAGTCACATAATTAATGAATTTAATCACTTCGAAGTCTACAGGTTAATCTGAACAAATGCTAATGTTTTACCACCCAATTCATCAACCAACATTAATAATGAAAGACAACCATAAACACATGTATATGGGATCATGAAATCATGACTTAATAATTAAACATATGCTAACCTTCATTTAATAAAAAGGTTAACACCCAATAACAAATCAAATTCTAATAAATCACAAGCAACCAATTCTATTTCTTTTACTACTTAAATCATCATCAGGTAACACTCTTGTTCTAATAGAGACTAAAATTCAGGCATTCACACCAAAGCCAATTACAGAGAATGCCTAAAATGTCTCCTTTGCATTTCAAAATTATCTTGCTTTATTACTAACTTATTTAATGATACCTAGTCAAGCTTTAAATATTATATAACAACTCAATTAAACAATAAAACACACATAATCCTCCAATACACTTGGAAGCTTTATGCATAACTAAAATAAATTCAGATTTTATCCAATACACTTGTCTTACTAATCTAATTACTACAATTAGCCCATTTTCACTGTATATCGTGTATTTACTTTCGAGCATTCTTCAACAGACCATTATCAATTAATTAAACCTTAATTCATTGTTAATGATAACAATACTAGATGTCCAACTCTTCTATCTCTTCCTTAGGTCAACCAATAAAGTCTAAACTTTCTTCTTCAATCATTTCCACAATCTTTCCCATTTCAGTTTAATTCATTTAATAAGGTTCACTTTAAAACTGTAAATTCAAACCTTTAAACATTTATAATTATTTCAAACCCCCCCTTTTTTTCCCAACATTTAATTAACTCCATAATCATTTAAAACGGAAACTTTAACTTGCAACATACTTTCGGCTCTACAACAACTAATCTATTCTCAATCCAAATGCTTATAGTGCCTCTTCACCTATTATTAATAGCCCAATAAGTTAATTCCTTAACTTCAATTAGCTTTAGCATTAATCCACAACAATTAGGAAAAATGAATTCTTAAATATACCTTAGCATTTTAAGACTTCAGCACATTTAGTTTAACTCAATACAAATTGTAAAATTCACAATTTAGTTCACCAACATCAACTAAATCATAATTAACTTTTAAAACCAAAGAAACATCACCCATTGCAACCAGACAAGCCCAAAAATCGACTGACAGAGAGGCAAAAATTATCACAACTTCAGGCATCCAATTAAACATCAATCTTACTAAATTAAATATCAAAAACTCCCCTTTCCTGCCACTGAAATTTGTCGGACAGAACAACCAAGAGAGACTAAAAATTTACACCACTTCACAATCAAACAACAAGCAACCAAACATCATTAAACATCACAAATTCCCCTCCCAATCCTCACGGCCAGCAAGAACAGAACACGAACAGAGGGAGCAAAATCCAACCAAAGCTAAACAACATATCCCAAAAGCATACCTCTTTTATGCACCCAAAAATCAGAAGCACAGGGAAACAAAAATAGAACAAGAATAGGGGGAAATAGGAACAAGAATCCGTTGGCACAGAGGAGCAAGAAAGAAGGGATTTAAACAATCATTAAACAACTATAACGAGTAGATTAAATCCTTCAATCAGAGAACAAATTTGTCACCCCCAATCTTGGCTACTGACAGCGTCGATCAGGAACAAGGAAGGAAGAAGAGGAAATTCGAAGAAAAATTCCAAGCTTCAATAATTACATACAAGGCAACAAACATGCTTAAACTTACTCCTATTAATGTTTAATCAAGCTTTAAGTCATTAAAACACCCAAAAATCCCCAAAAACCCGACGGATGAACAGTACTAGGGAGCAATTTTTGAAGAAATCGGACAAACCAAACTTCCCCCACTAAGTCCACCTGAAGAATACCCTTATCCAAGTTCCAAGCTTCAGTCTCATAAATTTTGAAGCTCTAAAAACCCCCAAAACCCAAACCCTAAATCAGACCTCTCTCAAAAGAAATCGTTCAAATCGGAGGAAGAAGATAGGGAATAAGAAAGGGAAGCTCACCTAAGCTCACGTGCGACCTTGCCTGCGTCGCCGGAGCTGCCAGTCGCCGGAAATCTCGCCGGTGGCTTTTGAAAATCAAAGAAAACAGAGGGAGGAGATGAGGGAGAGAGGGTCGGTGAGAGAGAGATCGAGAGAGTGAGGGACAGAGAGGCTGAGGAAGTATTATATAAGAGATGAGGGGGAAATTAAAGTTCTGACCCCTAAAACTTTCTTCTTTTCGTTTTAATCCCTAGAATCAACTTTTTAGTGTTTTCAGTTTAGTCCCTTTCTGAAAATAATTTTTTTTTCTAAAATAAATTCTTATATCATATTTGAGGTTTTCTTACTCATAAATTTTTTTAAGCCTTAAAATAAATTTTCTTGAAGTTCCCAGATTAAAATTTATCTTCTAATTATTTTTTCTTTATTTTCTAAAGAAAATAATCCTTAAAATTATTAAAAATACACCTGGCCTCATAAATTCATTTATAAGGCTTTCAAATTTCTAAATGCCTTCCCAATTAAATTTTCCTAGATTAAAATTTATCTTGTAATTATTATTTTACCTTTATGTGTAAATAAAATAACCCTTAAAATTTATTAAAAATGTCTAAAACATCATAATTTCATTTTTAATGCTTTTTAATATTTTAATAATATTTCCTAAATCTTAATTAATTCCTTATTTTCTCTTTTCTAAAATTTGGGGTGTTACAGATCTCGTGAAGGTTGAAGACCCTTCAAACAACATTGCGGATTCATTTTTGCATGACATTGCTTGGGGCCCTAATAGAAAAGTAAGAACATGGCCTATGTACTTTGTCAATTGCTACAAGTTTCATACAGCTTCATGGGCTATTCGAAAAGCAACTACAAATAGTGGTGTATGCATCAAGGGAACTGACTACACACAATCAGAACATGACTTTTATGGCATTCTACAAGAAATTATCGAGATTGAGTATATGGGTATGCCGGTGAAGAAATTGGTGCTGTTTAAATGTGAGTGGTTTAATGCAATACCAAATCGTGGTACCAGGGTTTACAAACATTATGGGACTGTTGAAGTCAATGCATTATGCAGGTACAACAAGTATGATCCATTCATTTTTGCTACTCAAGCAATGCAGGTCTACTTCACCCCTTATCCTTGTTATCGTCAAAAGGCTAATTGGCTGGCTGTTATTAAGATCAAGGCTCGTAGTATAATTGAAACCCCAGCATCTGAAATAAACGTAGGGCCATTTCAAATAGATGGACTAGAAGTTGTATTACCAATAATTGCTCATGATGATGAATTAAGAGATCAAGGAGACAGATAAATTCGTTATGAAGATGTGGATATGTCACTTGATAACATGACTTATAATCATCAAGAGGAGGAGGAGGAGGATGAAGAGGAAGATGAAGGAGACAACGAAGAAGAAAATGACGATGAAGATGAACAAGAAGAAGAAGATGATGATGATGATGAAGAAGAAGAAGAAGAAGAAGAGGAGGAGGCTGGTAAGAATTATTATATTCAATTCAATCATTTATTTGATGCGATGTTTTGCTATGACATATCTTATTAAATAATTGTAGGCTCGGATGATTGGAAGGGAGCCTACTCCATTTGAAGTGTTCAAGAAGACACATTACAATGAGACAACTGGAGAATTTGTGGACCATTGTGCCCAATCAGTCTATGTAAGTATATGTTCCTGCTGATCTATATTGTTCTGCTTTTGAGACTTGAAATTGCGGTCTCTTTTGCTGTTTCAAAGCTGATTTCTGACTGATTTTCTTGTCCCTTGCCTAACTGTGTTCTGTCACAAATTTGCCCAAACATTTTCAAGTTGCATATCAGATTTGTCCAGTTTGTTGCTGCAAATTGTACTGTTTAATTCATTAGTTCTGGTTTTGCTGCGTTTTTGTTTCACTAGTTGAGTTTGTTACGAATCTGGTGCAATGGGAATCTGATTTAAGTTTCTACTTGTCTTTTTTGTTAGAATTTGAATTTCCTAGTCCTGCCTTGCTAGAATTTTTCTTGGACTCTTCATATTTGCATTGGAAACTGAATTTCTTGGGAGAAATGTGCAGTGTTGTGTTTTGAGTTGCTTACAATCTAAGTTGAATTTCACGACTGATAGGAAACAAGGTTAACACATTAAAAATCTTGATTGGGCTCTTGAATAATTTGCTGTCATCAATTTGCTTTTTGGTTGATATTAAAATGTTGTTGGATGCTTCCTCATTCATTTTTATATGTCATTATCTTTTTGCTTTTGGAAATTCTCAATTTGTTGAAGTCAAAGTGTATTTTGGTGAAAATTAAAGTGAATTAGTCGTGTGTTGAATTTTCAATTCTTTTATGTATTTGTTATGTTTACAGGAGGATTACATGAGGCGGAAATAGGCTTTAACTGCTGAGGGTGCTTCTCTGAGTGTGCAATCTAATGAGGATGAATTAAACTTATGGTTGGAGGTTACAGGAGGAAGAAACAAGAAGGGACGCATATATGGGTTTGGCTCTGAAAATGAAAATATTGTTGATAGTTCACCTCCTTCCATCAACAATACAACAATCATCAATGATAGGATTGAAGAAGAATTGCGTAACAAGATCTCAGAGCTTTCCCAGGAGAATGAGAAGCTGAAAGAAAGTTTCGAACAAACAACCCAGCACCTTCAACAAGAGAATGAAAGCCTGAAACAAAACTATAACACGATGCAACAAAACTATAGCATGATTGTGACTGCATTGCACGGACTGGGGATTCAATTACCAAATCCAGCTAATCCAAATGCAGGCAGTCAAAGTTGAAATCATTTGTGGTGCTGGTTTCTGTTTATTATAGGACTTTTGCTTGTATGACATTACAAGTTTTGAACTTCTTTTTATGACACATCTATCAATCTATGTATGGATTTGGTACTATTACTTTGTACTTTTATTTATAATTAGTTAGCAATATTGTAAATAGTCACGTGTCTATTATACTTATGTGCAGGTCACCATGGTGTGGTTTTAAAAAAAATTAAAACAAATTAAAAAAAAGCAAAGAAAAAAAACGTAGGTAACAAAATTTAAAAAAAAAAACCCAAAAAAATAGTTACCGACGGAATATTCCGTCGGTAAACTGGATTGATTAGTGACGGAATATTCCGTCGATGATCACCAACGGAATTTCCGTCGCTAATCACCGACGGATCAATATTCTGTTGGTAACTGGATTTCCAACGGCCTTTTTTCCGACGGATCATTTTCCGTCGGAAATCAGAATTAGCGACGGAAATTCGTCGGAAATGCCCGTAGGAAAACTGTGATTTTTTTGTAGTGCATCCATTAAGGTCAAAAGTATTCCTTGACTAAAACCAATGCACACAAAAAATGAAGTAGCACATCGCCCTTTGAACAAACTGGGCACCATAATTTCAGGGCTAAACGCGAAAGACTAAAATGACTAAAATGCAGAATTAACAGTTTACCCTTTCATAGCTAGCCTACATATTTTTATTTATGGGGTCAAGCAGTAATACTTATCACATTTTTCTAACCGACTGAAAACTGTTTCTCTTATTTGTTCCCATATTTATGTACCGGACAGTATTTGAGGCATTGATAACAACACTTAACCCAGAATAAAAATTAGTTTCATAACATACACAAAGTGCATTTACTTAATAAATTTTATTAATCAACCCAAGTTGCCTACACTGATAAAGTAGAAATAGTATTGTTAGCACATAACACTCAACTAGAGAATCTTTTACCTGAATGCATACCAAAAAAAAAAAAAAATAGTTTAAATAACGAGGGAAGTCTAGTGCTCTCCCCTATTATTATGTATCGTTCAAGTTGTTTGAAAGTGATTTAAACCTACAATTTTATGATGCTTAGCCAGTATGAATATAAAATATATAAAAAACTAATGATAAGTGTGGTCATATCACATTATATTCAACACAAATATCAATTTCAGTATAAACACAAACACACAATGACACATCGAATTTATGTATCCTTGTTGACTTATTGTGTTACTAAAGAAACGATACTAGGTAAACTCAGTTAGTGTTTCAACGTTCTAAAACTAGTTTTTCAAGAGATACTCAACGAATGAAATATTATGAAATATAGCAATCAAATAATTTGGACATTGTATACGTATATGAAATTCAAAAAATACTATTCATAATTATCTACAATTTATAAACTAAATATTTAATTAACATTTATTTATATGTTTAAGATAAATAACCCTAAGGTGTGTTTGGTTGGGGGAGGGGAGGGAACATTTTTTTAAATTGAGTTTTAAAAAAATTGAAAAATTGGGTTATAATTATTAAACAAATATTAGATATAAAATAAAAAGTACGAAAAAATAATTGAAAACTTTTCACCCTATTTCTCTAATTTTTTTAAATTCAACTTTTTAAAATTTTTTCTCCCTTCCCCTTGGCTCCCCTCGAACCAAACACACCCTAGAAGTAAATAAAATATCTAGATCAAGATTTGCCTTTTTCTTAATAGACCCCATCATTCCCCCCATATGAATGAGTATATTCTTCTCCAAAAAAAATTGCCGGCCTTCCAACTCAGTATCGAAAATATGTTATGTAAAATTAAGGTTTCCTTGGGTGTGATTCTCTAGTTTATAAATTTTAGGTTTGAAGTTACATGGGAACGAAATTAAAGAAAAGTAAATAAAAGTTAAAAGAAGGGAGAATGGGTTCCAAGTAAGAGAATTAATTTCAGAAATGTCTATTGACAACTTCTTTACTTGTTAACCAAGGCTATTGCAGTTGTTAATATATGTCATTAACAACTCCTTGGGACCTCTCTAAAATTAATTCTCTTATTTGGGACCTATATGCAATTGTCCCTTAAAAGAAAGAGAAAGTGAGAAGTCAAATATTCGTCTGTGACCATTGGCAGAGAGTCACATCATAGTGTTGACTTAGTTTTGAGCCAACCAATTTGGTAGCCCTCCGTTGTTCTGATATTTGATTGCTTCTTTTTTTTATATATAAAAAGTCAAATGAGATTAATAATAAAATTTAAAATGCATCATTTAGGTAAAATTAAAGGCAACAAAGAAGTTAAAAAAGTAATAAGAGGATTAATTACTGCTACTATTACATCTAAACTGATAAAAAGGGATAAAAAGACTATAATAACATCAAAGACTATATTTACATCTCATTTTCTCTTACATGCACTGAGGCAATTTGTTTGATTGAAGAGAAGAGACCTCATGTGAGAATAGGGGGATTTTACAATCCAAAATAGAGATGAAAGAAGACATTTCTAACCAAACAAGTGATCCTCTCGTTGTCTTCATATCCATTTAAAATGTTGTAATGATTTATTCAAGAGGCATATACAAGAAAGAATGGCCCAAAATAACATGGATATTTGGTTGCTTCTTACACTGTAACACAGAGGGTCAAGATACCAACTTAGATGAACCTACGAAAAAAATTCGTTCCATCATTTTTTTATGGGGTGGGGGGATAAGGAAAAAAAAAATGATATGCGAGTGAACTGTGGAACTTTGATCCCACATTTTGATAATACATGAAATGGGTCCACAATGATTGAAGGATCATATCTTTGCTTGGTTTGAAGATAACTTTTTAAAACAAACAAGGGCATCCAAAGATGGTATAATATTCAATTATGTAAGCTCTAGTCTAGGAGTATCAAATAAATTAGTTCAATTAGTTCTTTAAATTAGTACAATTTTTTTTATAATGCAATCATATGCATTGAAACCGGCCATTTGACAGGCCTCATTAACATGTATAGTCAATGAAAACTTTTTGGGAATAAAATTAAAAACAGGGAAGACATAATAAATTAAGGTTTTAAATTTAGGATTAAAGTGAACCCATTATCTATTTCTTATATGAAAGACACCAATTAGTAATTATCCAGTTTAGTTTCTTTAAAAACTTATTCAATTATTGTGTTTGATTTCTTAATAATATAATTCTCGTATGTAGATTGATTATAGAATGTGTGTGTGTGTATGTGTGTGTACATACAAAAGGAAAAAGGCCAGTGAAGAAAAAAAGGTTTCCAGTAACCTTTTTTTTTTTTTGGGTCATAGGTTAGCAGTAACGTTGAAAGTTGAAAGTGGAAACTGATCACCAAATTGACTGTGAAAGTAGAGAAAGCATGCAAGCATATTTGAGTCCTGCCTGAGCTGGGCTTGATAGAAGAAACCAAAATGAGCTAAGCTAATGGCTGATGTTGGCTTCAATAGTATTAACAACATTAATTAATATGAACTCGTGGATCATGCTCTTCTAAAAACTGTCATAAAATTGATAGTGATTATATTAGGAAAGATTGAACCATCCGACACCTAATACAAATGTAAGATTGGCGGAAAATAAAAAGCTAAGATGTGAGACACACGCACACTCAATACACTTTGCAATTATAACCATGATTAAATTTAATCACACGCACACTAAATACCAAGGAATAAAAAATCGGACCGGATAGTGAACCGGTCAAGGTGGAGGGTCAAGGGTTAGTGGGTCAGACAGAGGGTCAACTCGTAGGTTAGACCGGGGCTAATAAAAATATATATTCCATATTGCAAGCATTTTGAATGGGTCTATGTAACTGATCCCATAATTGTGGATCATTTTTGTATGTGTGTTAGTGCTGAATAGTTGTAATCAGTTATATGTACAGTATCTTTATAAATAAATCAAAACAATATGATGCAAATATTAAGCTATCATAATTAAAATTTCTAGATCCCATCATAATTACAATATGATGAGTCTGTGATTGTGAGACACTATAAATGAAGTTCAGAACAGCAAAAAGAGAAGCAAAATGGCATCAGTTTATAAGAAAAATATTTTTTTATAAGTAACCCGGGTTGAGCCGGTTCAGGCCGGGTTAGTCCGGTTCGCTACGGGTTGGACGGTTCACGGTCTGCACTACTTCTCCTAATAACTCGGACCGGTCACCGGGCCGGGTTACCGGTTCACGGGTCAACCCGTCCGGTCCGGCCCGTTTTTAATACACTGCTAAATACACTTTGCAATTATAACCATGACTAAATTTAATGTTTCCGTAGTTAAATATGCAGCTATGAGAGAGAGAGAGAGAGAGAGAGAGAGAGAGAGAGAGAGAGAGAGAGAGAGAGAGAGAGAGAGAGAGAGAGAGAGAGAGAGAGAGAGAGAGAGAGAGAGAGAGAGAGAGAGAGAGAGAGAGAGAGAGAGAGAGAGAGAGAGAGAGAGAGACTATGTGTTTTAGAGTAGACTATGTGTTTTCTGGGGTCAAGTGTGTTGTGAGCCGAACAAGTATGGGATTGATAAGACAAGTTTACATGCTACTCACTTGGCCTTTAATACAATATACATTTTGGAGCCATATTTCTAAATAAGCCAACAAGTATAAAAAAAAGGTTGAGTCCAATATATTCCCAGGAATATGTAAATAGGAATATATACACACATATATATACACGTGGAAACTATTCATGAATCTAATGGTTATAAGTTTTGAGCCAGCTCTGGCTCTGCTAAAATTACTCAATAAATATCTTCAGTGTTTGACGCTTTTTAATTTTACCTACTTCAATTCCTTTGACCAACTAAAGGGTCTTCTAGTTTTTTTGTGTGCATAGCACAAGGTCTGATGTCATTTTTTAAATGGTGAGACATTTTTATTTCCGGGTCTTTTTTTAACGAGGCTCTCATAAATTGTGAAGAGAAGTAGAAAAACTTTGATGAAGTAATAATAATCATGTTTTTATTCTTTTACTTAATAAATGCAAAAATGAAGCATTGGCCGACCTTTATTTATACATAAGTTGGCTGAATATACCATATAACAAGGGTTGGATGGAATATTTATATGGGACAATTACACTCAGGTTCTAAATAAGAGATTTATTATCATATAGGTTCTAAAGAGTTGTTAATGACAATTGAAATAGTTATTGTTAATAAGGGAAAAAGTTGTCAATGACCATGTGTGATATTAAATTTCTTACTTGAGATCTCAGTGCAGTTGTCCCTATCAATCGTAAACATATAACTCAATAGAGACTAAACACCTCTTTAAAAAATTTTCAAGATTGTGTGGAAAATTTTTATAGAGAATAAGACTAGTATATTAGTTATAACAAAAAAAAGATTGAGTATTTATTAATTGCTTGCTTGATCCAAGACACTTTTCTTGAACCCTAACTCGTATAAATCATGCCGATTCTTGTTAATTACACTCAACTTTGTTTATATTTTAAAGAAATTTTTACTTTAGTGCATGTGATTATCTTATGAGAAGTTGACAGCACATATAGAGATCTGCGGTGATAATGAAGGGAAAGTGACTCTTAGAGTGCAAGAGAAGTCATGAAAGGGCCATAATTAATTATGGGCTTCTTGAAAAGCCATTATCTCTCCTATATCTGAATCATGCATGCCCCCACCCCACACATCTTTTCATTAATTGATCCTCTCTCGCTGTTTAAGTTTCTTCTTAATTTCATTAACATCATCATTATTCTGTAATTATAGTGGCTTTTGCCATCGTTGCTGCTCAACGAATCCATATGCCCTATATGTCATGCTTCTTATCATGAAATATACTTCTATAAGCTTAGTCCACAATAATGAATTACATAATACTCCCTATGCTAATTATAAGACATATTTGTCTAATTTGATTAGATTAATACTATTAGTTAAGTTTATTAACATCATATGATATTACCAAAACACTTTAATCATCTATCATTATTCCCACCCTCCATTTTTTGTTTGTTTATTATTGATGAGTATCAATAGAGATAATTTGAGGAAAAAATTGAAAAAAAGTAGAAAGAGATCCTATATTTAAGATCAAACGCACCTCACCAAATATATCTTATATTTAGGACTGGACTCATTGATTAAGAAACACAAATATTTTGTCTGTTTGGGAAAAAAAATTCTCATCGAGGTTTTATTTATCTATTTGTTTATTTTATGTGAATCTAAATTTTACTTCAGATGTTGTAGGCCCACCTTACTTGCATGTTACATCAACAAAATATCTTGTATTTCATCTGCTTCAGATGCACGCAGAGTCATGTGTTAGCTGATGAGTACTTGTTGCTCCTTCATATTCCCCTGAAAAATTTGTTCTCCGTTTATTTATTTTATCAAACATTAGGCAAATGAAATTCAGATTTAGCTGCCCATGCAATATATTAGGAATGAGAATAGGCCAGGTATTTAAAAGGGGCCTACAACCTAGCCTACTTGAAGCCTAACATAGCCTATTTAGAAAATAGGCGAAGCTCCTATTCAGGCCTAATGATATACATATTTAAGTAAACAAACCAAATCTTTTTTCTTCAGGCTTAACTTACAAACCTACAGGCCTGGCCTATTTAATTTTTATTTTAAGTAATACTATTCTATGTAATATAAAATAAATTAATTATATAAATTATAACATTAGCATATGAACTTTAATTCTAAACTTCACATCTCACCATAGCTCAATTCTTACATTCATTAGTAGTCGTTCACCTGGCCTCCTTTTGATTTCTTTCTCTTAGTCAATTAAAATACAGTTCTAGCTCACTTACTATTTTATAATCTGTGTAATTTTCTAAAACATAATAATATTTACAACTTGGAAGTTTATTTCAGTTATGTCTAAATGAAATATAATAATCTCAATATAAATAATTTATCATAATTTCCACAGATAAAACTAAGAGAAAAATATCTAGTTTCATGCCGTTAAGACTTTATGAGATATACATAAGCTTTTTAAATAGGTTTAAAGGGTATTAAACATGGTTATCTAACCCTGACCGGACCGGCTGGGTCAGCCTAAAACCCACCGATTCGGCCACAAGACCAGTCCGAGTTGATTACTAACTTGGATGTCTAGCAACCTAGGGTGACCCGGAGTAACCAGGGCTCAACCAGGGTAACTCGGTGGGTTGCTAGGTTGACCCGGTCCCCCCTTTTATTATATTTTAATTTTTTATGAATATAAATTATATGAAGCAATATTGGTCAAAGTTAATGATTATTTTGGTGTTAATAACTATTAATTTAATGATTAAACGACTCTAAACATGCATATTTTGTTATCATCTATCTATTTTGATATTTTACTAAGAAAAATATTCAATGATTACTTTTTAGGGTGTCATTGGATGGTTGATTGTTGTTGTAATGTCGATATGTCAAAGAAATTGTAAAGATTTTTGAATAAATATATGATTATTTTGTTAGTGATTTAAGGTATTGAATTAATATTTAAGGTAGAAATTATTTAATATCAATATGATATGATGTCAATTTGTTAAACCAACTGTAAAGAATGTAGGATACTATAATGATTTTTTTATAATGATTCAAATTGATAAAATGAAATTTATTGTTTAAAATTTTGGGATGTGTGATGGGATTTTAAGTATTTTTTATTTTTAATTTAATACCAGGCTAGCCCTTCGATTCGACTACGGGGTAACTGTTCGCCCGTAAGAGTACGGATCACAACGTAGTATAAAATTATCATTCCACAGAGATTTGTTTTAAAACCCCAATCAAATAATAGGCAAATGGACTCAATTAAGTTAAACAAATCAAATTCTTTTAGAAAATAGGTTTTGAAAACTATTCTAAGTCAGAAATAAAGAAACAAACAAGAAAGATTTAATTTATCAATGAACTAAGCCTAGGATTAATTTTGACCATTGTATTTCATGAACCCTAATTAATTTCCCTTCCTTTAGTCTTTAAATGACAGCTTATGTTTGCCTAAGGTTCTAAAATACTTGAAACGATCTCCCAAGTCAAAATCACTTTTATACTTCTCATTAAACTTGCTCAATATCTTGTTACAAATTAATGAAAATACACATTAAGAGTCAACCTTGATCTGACAAAACTAAATCAATAGATATATCTCGATTCTACCACCAAACCATCTGTTAGTTGATTTGAACTTCAACTCTAGTCTAATTTACCCTAGTTCTACACCTGAACTATTACTACTACAAAAGACCCTTTTAATGTCACTAATTAACGTCCATTATTTATATAACTGACATTGAAAAAAAAAGCGGTGATAATTTTGTAATTAATTGGGAAGTGAGGAAGAAACAACGTCCCTAATTATGATAATTAGGGACGTCATTTCTAACAACGTCCCTCATTAAAAATAAGGGACATTGTTCCTAGAAACCACGTCACTCATTTTGAAATGGTGCCTTTGTTGGAATTGGATTTGTGGTTCTGCATAAGTTGACAACATTGCTTTCAAGTTTTCAAGAACTAAACTAATTTGGCCTCTTTTGAATTTGTCTACTTCTTGCTGTAGCAACTTGCATTTTGCTTTCCATTGGTACTATTCTTGTTTACATACAGATTTGGGATTTTGAATGAGACTTTGTGAAATCTGACCTTTTATAGGAATTTGAATGAATCACACTTATTTCACAATCTGCCCTGAGATTTACTTTTGTCATAATTTTGCAGTTGGCTTTTAGCATATTAGAATTACTTCTGTCATAATTTTGCAGTTGGTTTTTAGCCTCAAAAGACAGCATTGAACATTTTGGTTTTTTTGTTTTTCCTATAATCCTTGATGCCAGTTAGATCAGACATCTAGAATAGAAATATTTTAGCTACATCTTTCATGATTTATTTTTATTACTAATACTGATAGCAAAAAACAAAAGCCTTGTTTTTACTGCCTATAATCACATATGTTCAGTCTTCATTGATGAATGAATACTTTAATTGCTCCTATATTTTAGATTTTGTCTTCGAGTCAGCATACCATGGTAAGGTTATATACCTTACGAGAGGGAAGGAAAGTTGACAAGAGAGATTTATTCTTCTTGTTTTCTCATGTATTTTGTTTGTTAAGGGAAAAATATGCCCAGGGCAAGCTCTTTTTACTGTGAGTTGACTAGAAAAAATAAAAATCCTTTACATCTAGAGGATTCTGACTTCACCAAACTATCAAATTTTGGATTGAATACGTTTGACTGGAATGGTTTAAGGTAAAATTTTTTGTTAATTAAAAAAATATTTAAAATGTCAACCAAATAAAGTGAAGTTCAAATAGCACTTATGATTGACTTTTAGTGTTTTAGGATTGTTGGTTGTTTCCACTATTGGCCTGCTTTCGTGCTTAACTCTAAGATGCTGCTTGATGTGAGCCTTCCCTTGTACTTTGTGATGTAGCAATTAATGAGGTCAGACTTAGATGTATGCATAAAAATTTGCCAATTTTGTCTTTTTCTTTTAATTTCTATGTTATTAGAATGGTTTTATTGAAGTGAAATAAATAGAAAGTAGAAATATGGAGAGAAAGAAGAGAGAACAACAAGATGAGAGAATATGAGAAGAAGATGGAGAGAAAGAAGATATCAATTTCACTTATGATTCAATGGTACAAATGCCTTGTACATGATCTCTATTTATAGAGAGTTTACAAAGTGAATGACATTATTAGAGAAAAGAATCCTAAGAGGGATCCTAAGAGGAATAGGTTATAGAGATAAGATAAGGATAATTATAGAGAAAAGAATCCTAAGAGGGATCCTAAGAGATAATAATATGGACATCCACTAACTATAAATATTTTACAACACTCCCCCTTGGATGTCCATAAACAAAAATTATTGTACCTCATTAAGGAAAAGATTACACAATACTATCAAAGCTGCCTCATTAAAAACCTTACCAGGAAAACCCAGTGGGATAAAACCTTGGTTAAGGGAAAAAGAGTACAGCATGACATTTTCTCCCCCTAATGATAGCATCACTTTGAGTGTAGCATTATAATATCTCCCCCTGATGATAGCATCACTTTAACTCTTTGAGTCTGCGCATTCCAATACTATATACTAGTTTTTCAAATGTTCTTGTTGGAAGTGTCTTGGTAAACATATCTGCAAGATTGTCACATGAGCGAATTTGTTGAACATCTATATCACCGCTCTTTATAAGATCATGAGTGAAAAAGAATTTTGGAGAAATATGTTTTGTTCTGTCTCCTTTAATATATCCTCCTTTCAGTTGAGCTATGCATGCTGTGTTATCTTCATATAATAATGTTGGAACCTTTTGTTCAACAACCATACCACACATTGATTCAATATGTTGAGTCATTGACCTTAACCACACACACTCTCGACTTGCCTCGTGAGCTGCAATTATTTCTGCATGATTTGATGATGTAGCTGACAAAGTTTGTTTCGTTGAACGCCATGAAATAGCTGTACCTCCATAAATAAACAAATATCCTGTTTGTGATCTACCATTGTGTGGATCTGATAAAAATCCTGCATCTGCATAACCAACCAATTGTGATCCAGATTCATAAAATAATCCCATATCACTTGTCCCTTGAAGATATCGAAATATATGTTTGATTCCATTCCAATGCCTTCTTGTTGGACAAGAACTAAATCTTACCAATAAATTGACAGCAAATGCTATATCGGGACGTGTTGAATTAGCAAGATACATTAGTGCACCTATAGCAATAAGATATGGTACTTCTGGACCAAGAAGATTTTCCTTTTCCCCTTGAGGACGAAAATGATCTTTTTCCTTATCAAGTGATCTTACGACCATTGGAGTAGTCAATGGATGAGCTTTATTCATATAAAATCGCTTTAATATTTTCTCAATATAAGTTGATTGATGAAGAAAGATTCCATTTGTGAGATGCTCAATTTGTAATCCAAGACAAAACTTTGTTCTTCCAAGATCCTTCATTTCAAATTCTCTTTTTAAACAATCAACTGCTTTTAGAAGCTCTTCAGGAGTTCCAATTATATTTAAATCATCCACATATATAGCAATTATGACAAACTCTGATCCATTCCTTTTTATAAAAACACATGGGGAAATTGGACCATTTTTATAACCTTCTTTTAACAAATATTCGCTAAGACGGTTATACCACATTCTTCCAGATTGTTTCAATCCATATAAGGATTTATGCAAGCGAATCACATAATTTTCTCGAGAATTTTTATATGCTTCTGGCAACTTAAATCCTTCAGGGATTTTCATGTAAATTTCAGTGTCTAAAGAGCCATATAAATAGGCTGTGACAACATCCATTAGACGCATGTCAAGTTTATTTCTTACTGCCAGACTAATTAAATATCTTAAAGTGATTGCATCCACCACAGGAGAATATGTCTCTTCATAATCAATGCCAGGCTTTTGTGAAAATCCTTGTGCTACAAGTCGTGCCTTGTATCTAACAATTTCATTTTTCTCATTTCGTTTTCCCACAAATACCCATCTATATCCAATTGGTTGTACACCATTTGGTATTTGGACGACAGGTCCAAAAACCTCTCGTTTTGAGAGTGAATTTAACTCTACTTGAATTGCGTCTTTCCACTTTGACCAATCACTTCTATGTCTACATTCTTCAACAGATCTAGGTTCAAGATCCTCACTTTGATTAATTATCTCAAGAGCAACATTATATGAAAAAGCGTTGTCGACAACTATATTTTCTCGGTTCCATCTTTTTCCCGTTGTGACATAATTTATCGAGATCTCTTCATAATTTTCAGGTACCTGAACCTCTTCTGGGGTCTTTTGATTAATTATGTCTTGGGTTTCATCTATAAGACCAACCTCTTCAACTTGACCATCTTGATTGTTAACCTCTTCTGGGGTCTTTTGATTAATTATGTCTTGGGTTTCATCTATAAGACTAACCTCTTCAACTTGACCATCTTGATTGTTTGCTCCCTTTTTCTTTCTAGGATTCTTATCTTTGGAACCGATTGGTCTACCACGCTTCAGGCGAGGCTTAGTTTCATTTGCAACTTTTGGTTGTCCTTCAGGGACATCAATTCTAATTGGAGCATTTTCAGCTGGAATGTGAGATTTAGTAATTCTCTTGAGGTCAGTAAATGCATCTGGCAATTGATTAGCAATATTTTGCAAATGAATTATTTTCTGAACTTCATGTTCACATTGCTGTGTACGAGGATCTAGATGAGATAGAGATAACGTTTTCCATGTGATCTCTTTTTCCAGCTGTTTATCATCTCCCCCTAATGTTGGAAAAACTGATTCATCAAAATGGCAATCATCAAAACGTGCTGTGAACAAATCTCCAGTTAATGGTTCTAAATACTTTATTATAGAAGGAGATTCATAACCAACATATATTCCCAACCTTCTTTGAGGTCCCATCTTTGTTCGTTGTGGTGGAGCAATAGGCACAAATACGGCACATCCAAAAATTCTAAGATGGGAAATATTTGGCTCCTGACCAAAAGCCAATTGTAGTGGGGAGAATTTATGATAACTTGTTGGCCTGATGCGTATAATTGCTGCTGCATGTAATATTGCATGTCCCCAAGCTGAGATGGGAAGTCTTGTTCTCAAAAGCATTGGTCTAGCTATCAATTGGAGGCGTTTAATAAATGATTCCGCCAGACCATTTTGAGTGTGGACATGAGCAACAGATTTTTCTATAGTTATTCCAGTTGCCATGCAATAATCATTAAACTTTTAAGATGAAAATTCACTAGCATTATCAAGACGAATTGTCTTAATTGCATGATCTGGAAACTGTGCTCTTAATCGAATTATCTGAGCAAGTAATCTAGCAAATGCTAAATTACGTGTTGATAACAAACACACATGTGACCATTTTGTAGATGCATCTATTAAAACCATAAAATATCTGAATGGTCCACATGGTGGATGAATAGGTCCACATATGTCCCCTTGAATTCGTTTTAGAAATGTAGGGGATTCAACTCCAACTTTTGTCAAAGAAGGCCTTATTATTAATTTACCTTGAGAGCAAGCAGCACAAGAAAGGTCTTTAAATTGAAGAATCTTCTGGTTCTTCAATGGATGTCCATGTGAATTTTCAATAATTCTTCGCATCATATTTGATCCGGGATGGCCTAACCGGTCATGCCAAACAATAAATGTATTTTTATCAGCAAGCTTCTGGCTTACTATGACATTTGTCTCAATTGTTTTAATACTTGTATAGTACAAACCAGAAGACAATGTAGGTAATTTTTCTAGGACACATATTCCCCCGTATCTAATATTTGTAATATATAGATATTCAATATTTTTCTCACTGATAGTCTCAATGTGATATCCATTTTGACGGATATCTTTAAAACTTAATAAATTTCTTTGAGACTTGGGGGAATATAGAGCATCATTGATGACAAATTTTGTTCCTCTTGGTAATATTATAATTGCTCTTCCGGAGCCTTCAATTATTCTTGTATTACCCGCTATAGTACTGATGCTTGCCTTTCCTTTACTTATACAATAAAAATATTTTCTATCCTTAAGTATGGTGTGTGTTGTAGCACTATCTATAAGACATATATCTTCATCCTTGTGTCCAATGAAATCATGGTGAACATCCATATTCTTCATGAAAGGAAAGAGAAGAGGAAAAAAAAATTCATTAAAGCAAATTCGATACATGATAAGCATAGCAAGCAATAATGCTCTTATTACATGATGAAAATGAGGAAGTAAAGAGAGAAAATTAAAGTAAAACGTAACTGAATTAGGAAAACATAACTAAAGTAGTCTTATTATTTTTTCAATAAAGCTTGTCTAATCATGATTATCAAAGAAGTCAGCCACCTCCAAATGTGCCATTGTATCAAGGCCATTAATATCATCTAGCTCATTGGCATGGTCATTTTTGTGTGCCTCAACATCATCATCATGGAAAATCATATTTGCTTCCACATTATTCGCATTCCTTTTCATGGAGGCTTGATAAAGTTTTGCTAGATGTTCAGGTGTACGACAAGTACGTGACCAATGCCCCTTCATGCCACATCGAAAACATTTATTTTCAACAACTTTTGAAGGACCACTCTTGTCCTTTTTCTGCCATTCATTTAGTTTCTTTTTCTGATGGGCATTAGGATTAAAATTGTTACTTCCACCACCATGATTATGATAAGTTCCGCGTCCCCTGCCACGACCACGTCCACGGGCACGTCCGCGGCCGCAGCCGCGGCCTCGACCATTATCATGGTAATTACTACGCACATTCACATTCACTTCAGGGAATGGGGCAGACCCAGTGGGACGAATCTCATGATTTTTCATCAACAGCTCATTATTTTGTTCGGCTACCAAAAGACATGAGATTAATTCTGAATATTTTTTAAAACCTCTCTCACGATACTGCTGCTGCAGGAGCACATTTGAAGCATGAAAGGTGGAGAAGGTTTTCTCTAATAAGTCCTCATCAGTTATATTTTCACCACATAATTTCAACTGAGAACTTATTTTAAAAACTGCTGAATTATATTCACTTACAGTTTTAAAATCTTGTAGCCGTAGGTGGATCCAATCATAACGAGCTTTTGGTAAAATCACCATTTTTTGGTGATCATATCTTTCTTTCAAATTAGTCCACAATTCTAGCGGATCTTTTACCGTTAGGTACTCAGCTTTTAGTCCTTCATGGAGATGGTGGCGAAGGAAAATCATGGCTTTAGCCTTATCTTGGTCACTCACTTCTTTGCCAGTCAAAATGGCATTTCCTAGACCATTGGCACTTAGGTGGATTTCAGCATCTAACACCCAAGATAGATAATTTTTTCCGGTAATGTCAAGAGCAGTAAAATCGAGTTTTGTAAGATTTGCCATGGTACGAACTTAATATTTCAGAGCGAACTCGTGCTGATAACGTGAAGTGAAATAAATAGAAAGTAGAAATATGGAGAGAAAGAAGAGAGAACAACAAGATGAGAGAATATGAGAAGAAGATGGAGAGAAAGAAGATATCAATTTCACTTATGATTCAATGGTACAAATGCCTTGTACATGATCTCTATTTATAGAGAGTTTACAAAGTGAATGACATTATTAGAGAAAAGAATCCTAAGAGGGATCCTAAGAGGAATAGGTTATGGAGATAAGATAAGGATAATTATAGAGAAAAGAATCCTAAGAGGGATCCTAAGAGATAATAATATGGACATCCACTAACTATAAATATTTTACAACATTTATAAAGTTATTTGTCAGAATAAGTTTTGGGAGGAAAAAATGATAGAGTTTGTTAAGATGATTGTTCTAAAAATCATTTGGCCTATACTTTTTTTTCAGTAACAAAATAGGTAAAGGTGGTTCTGGTTTTATTTTTTTTACTTTTAGAATTCAGTATTTTTTTAAAAAAACTAGGATGACAAATTCTGAATGTATGTGTATGTTGTTTACTTGTTTTCGGGTGCGTGATAATGGTGTGTGATCCCAATATTTACTGAATTTAGTGTAAATGGGGTGTGGTCCTAATAGAGGTTATGTCAATCTCTATTGTTGGCATTTTTTTTTATCAAATCTATTGTTGGCATTGAACTCTCCTTATCAAATGCCGTGAAATATATAAAAGTCTTCTGATCCCAATAGTTTATTGAAAATTGTATACTGATGTATGCGTAGGTGATTGAATATTGATGTGCCTGAATTTTTGTATAAAATTATATCCTTTCTTTTCTAAATCTACTGTGATGATCAACTAGGAAAAATGTTTAGGTTTCTCATACTCCATTTGTAACTTTGTGTAGTTGAAGTTGTTGGTATACTTATTCTATGAATTGCAAAGCAGATCAGTTGGAAAATGAATTGACTGTGGGCTAGGAAAACGGTCCGGTTCAGCCGAAAGGAGATGACCCGTCATGAGCCACCATTATTGGACAAAAATATTGTTCTCAATATAAGAAAATGCACGACAAGTGTTATCTACAAAAAAAAGAAAAAGAAAAGAAAATGCACGACAAGTCTGAAAGAAAAATAATACTCGTACTCCCTTGGATCCTTTTTACTAATCTCAATCAATTACATTAGGATAAGTTTAGAATGTGAGTTAAAACCAATTATTTGTATAATGTGGTTTGGTTAATTGGTCTATTAGAAATTGCACTGCTATTGCTGGTATGGAGTTTGCAAATTTCATACAATATTTTATATTTGTGTTATCTTAATTGCTTTCATATGGCTTTGCTAAATGTAAAGAATTGGTCTCATATTATGGGGTAAATAGGTAGGATGATATGCTTTATAGATAATAAGTGAAGAAGACATAATGGACATGATTGACAGAGAGGAAGACGGCAGTGACAGTCTTGAGGTTTTTGTTCTGTGCCATTCAATAGCTGGAGGAATTGGTTCATGTTTATTTATTCTCTAGCATCTTTATCTATTTTTGCATTTCTTCATTCCCCCTTTTCCTCTTAGCGAGGAGTTTTGTTGGTCTTCTTGCCTCTTTGATTCCAACCCCAAGATGTCATTTTCTAATGATAGGATATATACCTTTAATAGTGAAACGCCAGGTGAGATCAATATGCTATGTTTGTATTTGATTTAATTCTTTTAAGCATGATTTGTGGAGCATTAAATGTTTTGTACTGAAACATTGAACGCTTGTGTATTAAGAATTCATTTGTCTTGCTTTAACTGGGAGGT
The DNA here is from genome assembly GCA_037074515.1 of Mimosa bimucronata. Lineage (NCBI taxonomy): Eukaryota > Viridiplantae > Streptophyta > Magnoliopsida > Fabales > Fabaceae > Mimosa > Mimosa bimucronata. Next base: position 36,788,212 of record CM073444.1, read on the forward strand.
TACTTTATTTTTATTGCAGAGGTATATGCAACAACATAATGAGGTCGAATTGTCTGCACTTGGAATGGGTATCAAATCTTAACTAAATCAATCCTTTTTTTATATATCATTTTGCTCATTGTTTGCTCTTTCTGTTTTTTTCCATATCATAACTTGGTAATTTGAGGTCTTTCGCTTATTGGCCTGTCCCATTTTGTGGCATATTGCTTATTGGAGCATTAGAATTTGAAGTCATAAGATGTTTGTGTTGATGTTGAGAACAATGGGAATTGGGAATACGCTGTTCGTTAGTAATTTGAATTTGTTCTTTCAAGTGATCAAAGCTTTTGCTAGTGGGGTAATTCTAACATTACCCCCATAAGTATTCAACGTTTCCTATGTTTTAAAATGTTTTCTAATCTACTTTTATTTTCATTTTCAACTATTGCCATAGTGGTTACTGTTGTTGAAATCTTGAAAAACAGTGGGCTTGCTATTGAAAAGAGTAAGATACTACCTTATGATCCTGACCTTTAATTTATACTCTGTTATCAATTAGAGCTCTGCCCAAGAGTTGTTTACAGATGCTTGCCATTTCTGCAGGTGAAAGATTTAATGAGATCTTGGGAAGTCCTTATTACATTGCTCCTGAGGTACTAAAACGAAACTATGGACCTGAAGTAGATATATGGAGTGCTGGAGTTTTAATTCAGTACTATCTTTTAGATTTGCTAATAATATTGGGGATTATTAGGATTGTTAGTTTTATTGTTTTAATTTAGTATTATCTTTTAGATTTGCTAATAATATTGGGAATTTGCCAATAATATTGGGCATTATTAGGATTTTTCTTACACTTTAGGAATTGTATGAGATGTTGCTTTTGTATTGTCTTCACACTGTTGTAATGGACATATATTTTATATGTTGCAGTTTCATAGTTGTGACTGATAACTATCAAATTTTACTTCAAATGTTCATACCTGCATTTTTTTTATTGTGGGTGATTCCAATCCAAAAAATTGCCCCTATTTTTATGATCAAATTTTCATGTAGGAGCATTTTTTGGAAAAAAAAATGCCCCTAGTTTTTTTTAAAAAAAAAATTCTGGGACTTTCCACGTCCCATATTATATAACAAGGGACGTGGAAAGTCTGGCCAGGACTTTTCTTGTCTCTTATTAGCTAATAAGGGACGTGGAAATTAAAAAATGCCACTATTTTTTTAAAAAAAATTTGAGACTTTCCACGTCCCATATTATATAACAAAGGACGTGGAAAGTCTGGCGGGACTTTTCTTGTCCCTTATTAGTTAAATAAGGGACGTGGAAGGTCCAAGTCTGGGCGGACTTTCCACGTCCCTTATTTAGCTAATAAGAGACAAGAAAAGTCCTGGCCTAGACTTTCTACGTCCCTTATTTAGCTAATTAGTGACAAGAAAAGTCCTGGCCAGACTTTCCGCGTCCCTTGTTATATAACATGTGACGTGAATTCTCAGCCACAATAAGCAAAAATTAATCAAACCAGGGGCTTATCTACGTCACTTTTTTCATAAGTTGTGACGTGAAAAATATGACTTTCCACGTCTGTTATTTTTAGTGACGTTAAAAGGTCATTTTTTCTAAGTCACTAGTTTTAATGTCACATAAAAAGTGACATGAAAACCTCGAAATATCAGACTTAAAAACCCCTTTCTGCAGTAGTGTATCTCTCACTACAAAAAAAAAGTTGATTTGTCACTGTTAAAACCGTGGGTTTGTCACGGATCTTAGAACGGTGACAAATCCTACCGTGGCAAGCCGCTTAATAACGGTTTTTCCAAACCGTTACATAAGCATGCCACGCAGCTTGTCACGGTTTAAACCGTGACAAGCTGAACTGATGGCACACCTCTGTCACGGTTTAAATTGTGACAAATTTTTCACAAATCTTCTATTAAACCGTGATACATCTGGACACGGTTTTTCTTCTGAATATTTGTCTCGAACCATATAAATAAGCCAAAGTTTGTGCTACTAATTACTTGTTTCATTTTTTGAAGAATTTATAAATTTTCGCTAAATTAAATGATTAATTATTTTTTTAAGGTAAATAAATTTATATTTCATATTTTCATTTTCTTTAAAACTTTTCCTTAAAAATAATATTTACAGAAATAATTGATCTTATTTTTATTTAGAATAATATTTCTCATTGTTCTAAAATAGATAGCCTGCAACAAAAATAAAAAAAATTATAACCAAATAAATAAGATAACTGGTTTGAAATGAAACCACCCAAGAAAAATGAATTAGATTTGTATAAGCCGGATGAAAGGAAAAAAGAGAAGAGAATGGAGAGGAGAAGAGTGTGTGAAAAGTAAGGGGAGTGGGGGTTTATATAGGAGGCTTTATCACTGTTTGTCACGGTTTACAAAACACGACAAACTTTGTTACGGTTTAAACCGTGACAAACGTTGCTTGTCACGGCCAGTAACAGTTTAAACCGTTACTAGCTTTTAGTAACGGTTCAGTTAGTAACGGTTTAAACTGTTACTAATCGTTACTGCGGTAGTAACGGTTTGAACCGTTATAGCTCTGTAACGGTTTGAACCTTACTAAACTCAATAACGGTTTAAACCGTTACAAAATATTTTTTAAAAAAAAAAAGGTTTGTCACGGGTTTTTGATCTAATCAAAACAAATTCCAAACATTTGTCACGGTTGTGGTTAACCGTGACAAAAAAACCGTTACTAATGATGTATTTTTTTGTAGTGTCTCTCGAGTATAATTGAAATGAACAAATTGCTCTAATGGGTGATAGGTCAATTAGAGGCATCAGGAATATGATAAATCAACATAAACAATCATCAATTACAAAAAGAAAAGGGAATAAATTAGGTTTCAATCCATACAAGGCTTGAATCAATCTTAGAACAATGAAATCCCATGTCTAATTCACAAAAGTATCAAAGAATTAAAGAAAATAAAAAGAATCTATCACCGTAGGGCAAGAAACTCTTCCAATTTTGCTTCTCAACCTCCAATTTCGTAAAGCCTAGCTCCGTAGTTGTGTGCACAGATGAGTCTTATCATTCCTAAGGGTCTAGGGTTGAAAGGGGGCTAAGTCTTTATGAATTTTTGTGCCCTAGGTGTTTTAAAAGGGTAAAAATCGAAGTCGTGCGTTTTAAGGATTTTCAGAATTTTCGCGCAATGTCGCGACATCCTGGTGCAGTGTCGCGACATTAGAAATAGTTTTCAGCAATTTTCCTTAAATGAGCTACAGCTTTCTCCACGCTTTTCCTTTGATATTTTTCTCCTTCCTTGCTTAAAATATCCATATTTACCTATCCAAATATGCATAAATGTAAGGGAATAATGCCAAATAAATTTCCTAATAAATTATCAATTTTTTCTTAAAAATAATCAAATTAAGTTTATATAACATACTTACACGATTTTCTCTTAAAAACTCTTAAAATGCCCTTAATTAGTAATGATGACTCCCCAAATATATTCTAAATAAGCCCTAAACTAATGATAAATGGGGGGTCATCACTAACCCACTAACCCTTGACCCACTGCCTCGAGTGAGTCAGTGGGCCATCCGAGTTTAATTACCTTGGTATTAAATGGATTTAGAGGTAGAAGTTTTTTAATATAATTAAAAGTCTATATTTTAATCAGGCTTTTAGGGCTTTCGGTTTTGTTAGGCCTTTTGAAGGCCCAAACCACAAAAAAAGCATATATACAAACTCAGACTCAGAGTTAATCTTCATAATTCTGTTGCAGACCCAGATCTTTTTAACTAAAACCTATCTAAGCTTAACCTATTCCCGCCTCTACACGGTTGATGTAAGTAATTAAGCCTAACAAGAAAGACTTCCTGATCATAATTTATAATTAAAAAAATAATGTTCTATGTTTAATCGCGATTAGATATGAAGAATAACAATATAGGGGCCTAGACAAAAGTTCAGTGGATTGATTGGCGATGGCCCTACTTGTTATAGCAAATATGTAGTGGGCCCACAGTTCTCAATGCTTTCCCCTTGAGTGTATAGTATTTTACTAACTTTAAGGAAAAATTAAATAAGAGAATCTGATGTTGAAAAATGTATTGTTGATAAGAGCCTGATAAACTTTTACAAATAGAAGGATCAGTATTCCAGTTTAAGTCATTGGTACTTATTCTTAGTGGGGAATTTGCCCCCGACTTTAAAAAAAATTTATGAGTTTTTCTTGCTATTAAGGTGAAGTTTCATTTTGTCTTATCTATTGTATTATTTTTTATAATACCCCTATTTTATCGAGTTATTAACAATTCCTTGGACTTATATGATATTAACCATCTTCCTTGGGATTTGAAATTAATTCTCCTATAATTCATTTATATTTTGTATATTTTTTGGGTTAGCTAATATTACCTCATACGTATAACGGACATATATAGTAGTTTGAACTTTGAAGTTAAGACAAATTATATTTAAATACATTTTTTAGCATGAAAACAAAATGCGTATGACTCACTCGATGAGTTGACATGGACGAAGAGGCGCATATATATATTTCAAGTTTTCAACAATGCTGAGCTATAAGGAGTTGTAATAAGTTAACGTCAAGCAATAACACGCTCTTACTGTTTATTGATAAAACCAAATATATATACCATTATTGGATTTGTTTTGTTTATAACGTCAATTAATCATACGAACTCCGAATCACTGGCGAGGAAACTTTAATTACTTCGGAATTTAGGTTCGGATCAAATTGACATCCCTCCATTGTTTTTTAATTTTTATTACCCTACGTGTGAGAAATTATAACCTTTTTATTTAGGGAATAGTAGACATTAACAAAAAAGATGTTTTAAATATAATTGAACTTCCAAGCTCACATTTATAGAAAAGATTCAATATTACTGAGTCACTGGTGAGAAATTGAAGTTGTGAAAAATGCAATCATCACGTCATTCGCCATAACCAGATGAATAGATGATCATCATGCGTTACTTTCTCAAGTTTTGTCGATTAAATTAAAAGTGTGAGTAAAGACTCGTCATAATAAAGAAATAAAATAAGATTTCGCATATTAATATTCAGCAACACATAAGCGAAAACGACCGTGATAACTAGTATTTACTATTTAGAGTTGAGTTTTCCACATCTAGTTCTACCTGGGGAAAGAAAGAATTGAGTATACATCTTAAATAGTTGTAATCCAAATTTTGGACTGATTTAATTAATCTTTCAACAAATACCTATAATCAAGCATGCATGTGCGTGTTGACTAATAATACACAGGATGGATTAAAATTATTTTTACGATATAATTATTATTTTTCGTGGAGCATATAGTGAATTATTAGGAAATATCTTTTATATCAATTGTTCTTGAATTTGAATTTCAAGAATATTAAATTATGCAAACCAATTCAAATATGTGTTATGAACACAAGTCTTCAGGAAAAAAAAATATTCAAACGACTAGTTAATTGACTATGAGAGCTTCTTAAATATATAAATCACACCTCATTATTTGTGACGCTTATTTCTGATAAGACTCAGAGCAATATGATCGATAAGACGAAAACCTAGCTAGTTTCATCAATAAATTAAAGGGGTCGAGAAGGAGGTGCTAGGCAAAAACCAAACAAGATGGTATAATGCTTAAAAGGAAATTGACAAGCTTGACCCACTTGTTTGGTACTCAAAGCAATAATTAGCGATTAAATTAATGAACCCTATACATGTGAGTCTCCAACCCTATTAAAACACTGCCAACCAACAGGGGTTGGCGCAGTTGGGTAGGCAACTGCGCTACAATCCTCCTTACCTGGGTTCGATCCCAAGTAAGGAGATTGTAAAGAATTTCCGTTGGGAGCTCTCTCCTCTGGGGCACCACCAAAGGTGGGTGAAACCTTTCGGGCCTATTCGATTGGGGGTGCCAGGACTAGTCGGTTGTCGAGGGCCCATGCTGGTAAATCCGGCGTTGGCCTTCCACTACAAAAAAAAGGGCTTTTAGTAGCGGTTAATTTAGTCGCGGAACACTAAAACCGCTAGTAATTTTACATTACTAGCGGTTATAAGCACAAACCGCAAGTAAATCCAACGGTTTGACCACAGAAGTAGTTAGTAGCGGATATTAGTAGCGGTTTTGGGGAAATAACCGCAACAAATTTGGCGCGCTTTGGCGGGATGACTAGTGGCGTAAATTTAGTCGCGGTTCTGGAGGGGAAAACCGCTAGAAAATGAATGGAAACTGAATTAGTGGCGGTTTTCATACATTAGTAGCGGTTTCGCCCAAAACCGCCACTAATTCAGCGAAATAAATGCAACTGCATTTATTACTGGTTGATTTAGTCGCGGTTTCAGCAGCGGTTTTTGCTGAAACCGCGACTAATAGTAGCGGTTCTTGCAGAACCGCTACTAAAAGTGAACAGTTTAAAAAGGCTCGTGCCTTTTCAGAGAAAAGGCACGAGCTTTTTGAGAAAGAAAGTGACCTGACGTGACTTCGACTAGAAAAAAGAGATCAAAATCATGGTGAAAAAGGGCGATCGCAGTAAGAGGCATATGACCGATGAACAAATGGAAGCTGAGGAGCGGCTACGTAAGGAACTGGCTGAGCAGGCCGAGAGGGATCGTATAGAACAAGAGCGCATACGTGTGCAGAACGATCCGATTCCAGAAGATGTAATCAACGCATTCTGGAGCGGGGGAGAGGACTTCGACGAGACTGGAGGAGGAGCGGATTTTGAGGATATGGAACGTTGGTTGGACGGTGAGGAATTTGACGAGGCGGGGCACCCTAAACGATCCTCCGGAAGGTCCACCGGTTACGAAGTGCAAGTTCAGGGTAAGGAAATTCAATTTTTATTGTTTTTATGAGATAATTATAATTTTTTATCGCTCATTAAATTGAAATTGTTCCCTAATTTTTACAGACCCTTCTGGTAGCATAAGTGAGAAGAGGTTGACGGTGCAAGATGCGATGAACCTTCCGAGCGGGCACAGAGTTATAGTTGAGTGGGACGACTTGACCAAATTACCGGTTGGACAAGGGGGGCAACTGTACTCGAGGTTCGTCGGGGGTGTAGGCCAGAATTATCAGCGATTTCCGATTGACGCTTTGGACTGGAGGAAGATTGACGCGAACTCTAAAAAGTTCGCGTTTGACGAAATTGTTAAGGTTTGTTGAATTAACTTTGACCTTATTTATTGTTTATTATTTATTATTTTTTATTTCTTTTCTGTTATTATTTGAATTTGATTTTAATAAATATTATAGGAAATATATTTATTATTTATTATTTCTTTTCTGTTATTATTTGAATTTGATTTTAATAAATATTATAGGAAATGTATTTATTATTTCTTATTTGTTTTATGTTATTATTGGAATTTGTTATTATTTATTAATTTCTAATTAAACATACTTAAATTTAATATTTTACAGAGGAAGTTTGATGTGAGGGACAGCCGCAAGACTTGGACAGAATCAAAGATGGGGGACGGTTGGAAGAACAAGCGGTTGGATATGTTCAAAGAAAGAAATCGGGGTGGGAGTAGGCCGATTCAGGAGTTGGTCGATGATGTCCCTGGGGGCGTCCCTGCGGATGCGTGGGAGAGATATGTGGGTTGGAGGAGGGGAGACATTGGGAAGGTATAATGAATAATATTATTGAATTGATATTGAAATATCATATTGAAAAATTATTTTTGAATTACTGATTATTATTTTATTTTATTTTATGTTAACAGAAGAGGTCGCAACAAGGTCTTGCCGCGAAGGCCCATCAGAAGGTTCATCATACGGCTGGGACGAAGCCGTTTTCGGTTGGGTACAAAGAGATGGTATGAAGGAATGAAGTTTCATTGTTTGATTTAAAAATAATTTATCTTTATATATTAATAACTGTTTGTATCTTAATTTTCAGGAGGAAGAGGCTGCGAAGAAAGGGCAGAAGGCTACCTACGGTCGTTTCTACCAAATAAAGCACAGACACGCCGACGGGAGCCCAACATCCAGGGAGGCTGAGGAGCAAATTGTAAAATTTTTATTTATTTATTTATTTTTATATTATTATATTTTTAATAACAACGACATCAAAATAAAATTGTTAATATGTTTGTGTGTGCAGGCTAGGATTGAGGCTGCGGAGAGAGAGATCGCCGAGTCGCAGGGGGACAATGTAGACCCCACTGCCTCGCTAAGGGCTGCCCTAGGGCCTCAAGAGCACCCTGGCCGGGTTCGCGGGATGGGATTCGGAGCCCGACCTACGGTGGTGTACGGCAGGTCAGGTGACCCAGGCAGCGCCCAGTCTACAGCTTCGAGCCAACCATCAACAAGTGGCCCGATTAGGGGAGGCGCAGAGTTTGAGGCTCAAATGAGGGAGAGACTCACTCATGAGATTACGGAACGGGTGACTGATCAGGTGTATGACCGACTGGACTCCTGGGTGCACGACGCCAATAGCACGTTGGAACGGATACAGCGGATGTTCGACCCGGATCGATCTCCTTTGCGAGTACCACTACCTCCTCGTCCACCGAAGCATCCTCGCAACCGTTCTCCGGAGCATCAAGACGACGATCAGCCTCCTGCGGCGTAGCTCTAGGGTCTTTTTTTTATTAAAATGTTTATTTTAGGATTTAAGTTGAACATTTTTATATTTAAATGTTTGCTAATTTGAATATTAGTTGTTTAAACATTTCATATCTTTAATGTTGCATAATTTTGTTAGTTGTTAATATCTGATTTTATTTTTTACTTTACAAATGGCGATAATTTGTTTTAACAGTTCAACAAAAAAGTTTCTCCCTGACTTACTAAATAAACCGTTGTTATTTGTTTATTTTCTTATATAGTATTTGAAAAAAACAAGATATAAATAACATTAAAAATACAAAATAGCACATTTAGTAGCGGTTTCAGAACCGCTAGTAACTGAAGAAATACTAAAAAAATTAAATTTAGTAGCGGTTTTAAACCGCCACTAAGTTACTAATTATAAAAATAATTTAATATTAGTAGCGGTTCTAGAACCGCTACTAATGTATACTCAGACACATCTGCCACCTGTTAACTTTCCAACGGTCTGATTGAGTTAGTTGCGGTTTTAGTAGCGGTTAAAGAACCGCTACTAATGTCTAAATTTCATTTTATAAGCCCTTGATTCTTTCCAATTCATTTTCACATTTCATTCAAACTATTAAGCTCTTTCCTTCTTTGATAATATCTTCAGTCATATGATGGATAAATCTTGGATAAGTTTGCCACGGACGTCTCCCCGCTATTTGGTTGGTGTTGACCACTTTTTAGATTTTGCTTTCAACCGCACCGGTGTTAACAATCAGATATTGTGTCCTTGTCCGAAATGTAAATTTAAGAAGTGGCATCCCAGAAATGTTGTGCGTGAGCATCTTATACTGAAACAATTCCCATCAAATTACACATTCTGGGGTATTCATGGCGAGAACGATGATGATGGTGGTGAGGTAGTTGCTCGAACATCTCAGGTTGGAATGCAGATCGACGATGACGATGATGACAATCATGTGGATCCATTTAACGATGTTGTGCGTGATGCTTTCGGGGTGCAAGGTGACGGCATCGGGAGTCAGGAAGGGGTTGAAGGACCACTCCCGGAGTTTTTTCGAAATGAAGCTGCAAAGAATTTTTTCGACCTTATGACGGATTCAGATAAGCCATTGTTTCCAGGTTCTACTAAAAACTGCCTCTCATTTCGTTTCTAGTTTTGTCACATAAACGTTCATTTTAGAATAAGAATAATGTTTATTCAGGGTGCAGTAAATATTCAAAACTATCATTTCTTGTCAAGCTCTATCATATCAAGTGCTTGTGTGGCTTCAGCGATAAGGGGATGTCGATGGTGTTAGAATTATTGGGAGATGCATTCTCTCAGGCAGAAATCGCACCATCATTCTACGAAGCAAAGAAGACTATTAACAAGTTGGGATTGAACTACACTAAAATCCATGCCTGCCCGAATGATTGTATGTTGTACTGGGGAGACGACGCCGGGTTGGACAGATGTAAGCGGTGTAATGCGTCTCGGTACAAACAGGAGAAGAGGGGTCGAATAGCAACCAAGAAGCCTGCAAAGATTCTAAGATATTTCCCCCTGACTCCACGACTTCAGAGGTTGTATGTGTCATCCAAAACGGCGGAGCACATGCGGTGGCATTCATCAGAGCCCAACGTCGATGGGAAGTTGAGACATCCTAGGGATGCTGAGGCTTGGAAAGCGTTTGATGCTCGATTCCCGGAATTCGCCAGTGACCCGAGAAATGTACGCCTCGCTCTCGCATCAGATGGGTTCAATCCGTTCGGGAATCTTAGCACTACGTACAGTATATGGCCTGTGGTATTGATACCGTACAACTTACCCCCTTGGATGTGTATGAAACAGAGCTCATTCATTCTTTCGATGATTATTCCGGGGAAGAAAGCTCCTGGAAACGATATAGATGTCTACCTTCAACCGTTGATACAGGAGTTGAAGGAACTTTGGACCAACGGAGTTGAGACGTATGACGCTTACAGTAAGACGCTCTTCACACTCCGTGCATCGTTGATGTGGACAGTGAGCGATTTTCCTGGACTTGGCACATTGTCTGGTTGGAACGTGCATACAGGCAGAGCTTGCCCCAACTGCAACTTTGACCAAGACTCGGTCCGCCTTCCTCACAGTCGCAAGTGGTGCTTCATGGGTCATCGGCGGTTCCTTCCTGGCGGTCATAGGTTCCGGCTGCAGAAGATTAGATTTAACGGATCGCAGGAAATGAGGGATCCTCCTACGTTTTTGTCTGGCGCAGATATTCTTCAACAGCTTGAAGATGTTCATGTAGAGTTCGGGAAGACAGACGGCGTTCAGCCTGGGGGAAGAAGGGGACGCGGCCAGTCCCAGGGGGAAAACGTGCAGCAATGGCGAAAGAAGAGCATTTTCTTCGAGCTCCCCTACTGGAAATCTAATCTACTTCGCCACTGTCTTGATGTCATGCACATCGAAAAAAATGTGTGTGACAATATTTTGTACACTTTACTCAACGAGTCTGGAAAGTCCAAGGACCATCTCCAAGCAAGGAAAGATCTGATGGCGATGGGAATACGTGAAGACGCTTGGCCGGATGAGAATGACAAGTTTGCCCCAGCCTCATTCACACTGACAAGAGCCAACAAGGAAGTCTTCCTCTCCACACTTAAGGACATCAAGGTCCCTGATGGTTATTCAAGCAACATCTCAAGATGTGTGGACATGCACTCTAAGAAGATTGCCGGGTTGAAAACCCATGACTGCCACGTTTTGCTCCAGCAATTCCTACCTCTGGCAATTAAAAGCACATTGCCCCCGGAGGTGTCTAATGTTTTGGTTCAACTCAGTTCTTTCTACCGACGGTTGTGTGCAAAAGTTTTGGACAAAGCAGAGCTGGATCAATTGCAGGAAAAAATTGTTCTAACGCTCTGTCATATGGAGATGATATTTCCCCCGTCTTTCTTCACGGTCATGGTTCATCTCACTGTACACCTCGTTCAAGACGCAAAGATGGGCGGCCCGGTTCAATACCGCTGGATGTATCCCATAGAGAGGTCCGTTGATTCATTTTTCCAGTGGTTTCATGATTTTGTTTCAGTTACCTGATTGTACTTGTAATTACAGATACTTGGGGAAATTGAAGTCGTATGTGAGGAACAAAGCATCTCCAGAGGGTTCTATAGCAGAGGGTTATTCTGGTGACGAGGTGTTAACATATTGTTCGCGCTATTTTGATGATGACATCGAGACTTCATTCAACCGCCCTCCTCGTGTCGATGACAGCCCATCAAATGTCCAGTCACCTTCCAACACATTATTCCCGCCAGTCGGAAAGCCAGTTGGAGGAAGTCAGTATTACAGGCTCACTCCCACTGAGAGGTTGCAAGCACACAGACATGTCTTGACAAATTGCCCTCAAGTGGAGCCCTACATTCAGTAAGAATTGTAACACTATATACACGTATCATGTTATTCTTTTTATTTCCAAACCACATAACCCTCTGATATGTTCCATTGGAATTTAGGGATTTCCGCCGCTATGTTAAACGCCAACTACGAAGCCGCACAAGGTCATCTGCCGAGGTGGACAAAAAGGTCCATCGAGAGTTTCCGGATTGGTTTGCACAGAGGATACTCAATGACAACAACCCCCATGCGCCTGATATGATAAATCTAGCAACCGGTCCACTCGACCATGTCAGGAGATATACGGCATACAACGTCAACGGCTTCAAGTTCTGCACCATTGCAAGGGATGAAGGTTCTCTCACCCAGAATTCCGGAGTCTTTGGCACATTCGGAACAAGGAGTTATGCCAGCTCACGGGATACAGACATGCGATTTGGAGGCGTATCATACTATGGAAAGCTCGTGGACATCATCGAGCTTAACTATCAAGGTCATTTCACCGTGCCTCTCTTCAACTGCATGTGGGCAGACACCAGAACTTCTCGAGGCATTACATTGGACATCTTGGGCATCACGTCCGTAAATTTCTCGAGGCTCATTCACACAGGGGAAATGGTAGATGATGAGCCGTATATTCTTGCCTCACAGGCGCAGCAAGTTTACTATGTGGAAGATCGGACACATAAAGATTGGCACATGGTGATTCATATGAAGCCGCGTGACCTCTACGACATGGGTGACGAAGATGATCTGGAACTAGGCAGCCAACATTTCGAACCTGAAAACTTCGACAACCTCATTTCTGAAGAAGACGGTCATTTACAAGTAGTTAGGTGAGCATTTTCACTACAAATAATTTAAACAAATTTCAACACCTTTAGCAATAGAAATTTATATATTTGTTTATGTTCTTTTTAGGCAGGAGCAAGAAGAAGATGATTGAAGCAGCCAACCATAATTATTTTTTCATTTTATAAAATTTTCATAAAAATTTGTATCAAACGTTCATATATCATATTTTTTTTAATGTAGGTTGAGCTTTTTTTTTTTAATTAAAGACATCTAGTAGCGGTTTTAGAACCGCTACTAATTCTGCGGATAAGTATTAGTGGCGGTTCTAGAACCGCTGCCCAAACCGCTACTAAATCGCGCACAAATCACTATAAATATCCACCCCCTCCCCTCATTTTTCTTCACACATTCATTCAATTATTCCTTCTCCCTTTCCATTCAATTTATCCTCAGTCTGACCGTTAATGCCTTTATTTTTTGTTCTGAAAACAATTTATCTTATATTTCTTATTATTTAATGTGTTTTATTTTCTATTCCGAATTAATTTGCTAATTTGTTTGCTACTTTTTTTTTCAGGTAACAATATCGAATTATTTCCCATTTTTAGTGATAAAAATGTTTTAATTTATTATTCATATTATTCTTATAACAAATATAATTACTTGTTTATTTTTAACTATTTCTTTTTTATGTGTTTGATATATTGTTTTTTTATAGATATGGTTGTTAATATAGTTGAGAAATTTTTTTTATTTTAACAATAAGAACATTTTGTAATACACTAATTTATTATCATTGTTTTTTGATTACATTTGATCATATGACTTTGATTATATAATATCTAATCTGGGCGTTTTTTAAAATCCTTAAACTTTAGTAGCGGTTTTGAACCGCCACTAATAAATTGGACATTTTTTTATTCTTTTTAATTAGTAGCGGTTTTGAACCGCCACTAATAAGTTGGACATTTTTTTATTCTTTTTAATTAGTAGCGGTTTGAGAACCGCTGCTCAAACCGCCACTAATAAATGGACCAATTTTTTTTTTAATTAGTGAACCGCCACTAAATTGAGAATTGAATTTTTCCACGATTATGCTAATTTTTGACATTAGAGGCGGTTCTCTTTTATTTAGTAGCGGTTCTACAAACCGCTACTAATCAGTAGCGTCTTTGACTTTGTTACACGCGGTTTCTTTAACCGCTAGTACATGTTTGTCACGGACGATTTAGTGGCGGAAACAAGAACCGCTGGAAACATGTTAGTAGCGGTTAGAACCGCTACTAATCGTCATTTTTAACCGCTACTAATGCACGCTTTTTTTGTAGTGTTCAGGTTAACGCCGGATACCTGGACGGTGGTGCAATCGAAGGCCAAAAATGGTCCAAGCATTCATAAAAAAAAAAAACACTGCCAAATTCCCTTGAATGGGATAGGGTATTAAATATATGTGTGATCAGTTTTTCGCTAATTAAAAAATGAATAATGGGCGGTACATAATCTAAAATTAAGATAAGCTACATATAAACTATCATTGTTTTAAAAATGGTCTATCTATGAGATTTAATCAGACACTCCAAATGAGATTTAAATTGTTTAGATATATTTAACTTATACTTTTGAAATATATGCAACCGGTTCCATCGGAATAATTAGGTAATGTAATCATGTGTTCCTCAAAGTGGAATTGTGATGAGCTTAACTTTTTGCATTGGGTTTTTTATTTTTGGGAGTGACACCAATGGGTGAAATATCCAAGACAAAGTTACCTGGATAAAATTTCTTCTAACACATTATTAATCTAATAAAATTACCAAGTCACGACAATTTAAGTTCACTAGATTATATTACCAATGTATCAAAGCCTCCACCTGTTTATTTGTTTTTTTTCCCTGGGTCACCACTTGTCTCCTAATTTTTTGAACTGCCTTAAGCTGCAGGAAATCAAAACGAGGTTCACGTTTTTCCCAAAAGTGATCTTCATATGACCTCCACTAGTAAACAGAAATCTCAAAAGTTTGTGGCTTTATCACAATTTGTGCAATTAATCAGTGCTTCGTGATTTTTCAGCAACAAATCTCATCCACAATCTTTCCCCCCAGGTTTGTTCTTTTCCACAAGAAGACAGAAAGAAAAATGACACACACGTATTTGAAAAAAATAATACTTTTTCCTGTCCTAATTATAAAATCAAGTTGACTTTTTTTATGGAGATTAAGGAAACAAATTATATATTAAATTGTAACATATGTTATGTATAATTAGATTATAGGTTAATTTATAAGTAAAATAAATTAATATTGAAAAAAAAAGATTAATATAAACACTTGAAAGTGATTTATTTTGTATCCTTAGTTTCTCTAAAAAAGTCAATTTGATCTTATAATTAAGACAGGTGAGAGTAGGAAATTACACATACATAATAAAAACTGCTTGCTGTCGATGGAGTCTGTTTCAAGAGCCCAACAAGTTGCTATATGTCCATAATAAAAAAATAAAAAACACCTTTTATATGCTCATCTTCTGCAGTGTTTTTTCAGAATTTAAATATGTATATACACACTTATATGATTGCTTTCGTTGTATTTAAGCGACAATTTGATCAACGGACCCCCCCCCCCCCCAAAAAAAAAACCTTTTGATCACTCAACCTAGTGAGGATATCGAGTACTGGTGCATGGATCTTCTAGCTTCAATATTATTATCTGTATTGTTGTTACCTATTTTACTTTTTGTTATGTATGGTCTATTAATGACTGAGTCCATGATCTATTTGACGATTCTTGAGCTAGCTAGTCCTTGAGGTTTAATAGATTCAGACCTTTTATGTAATTCGTTTCATTCCTTTTAATAAAATTCTCTTTTAATTGAAAGAAATGAATGTACATAAGATTTAGAGGCTCAAACAAAATGATACCTCGTATTTTTCACAAAACGTACGATTTAATACTAGATTTTATAGTTTTGCTTGTGTTTGCACTCGGCACATGTCGTAATCTTTTCCACGTATGCGAGAAAAAATATAACGCGTAGGAATAAAAAGAAATAAGAAAAAAAGGGAATGCGGTATTGGAATTTTGTAAGTGAAAAGGATAAGGAGAAGGGAACAAAAAAAAAAACCTGACGGCCCTTTATAATGCATGCTCCACGTGCTGTGCGTACGGATTGGCCATATTACCCCAATTTCATCTTCCTACTTGCATGAATATTAAGTTCCGCATCACACACCCATTATGTATATGATACGGCCTCCACAGATCTACTGCTTAATGGTCCTTGTATGAATTATAGAATTAATTTATAGAAATTAAAATGATTAATTAGTTTTAGTTGTTTGCGTAAAACGTGTTGATTCCCCTAAAACTTTCTCTTTAATTGTTTTTATAGAGGATTATGTGCCTTTCAATGAAACTTTCTTGACATACACAATTCATATGAATATTTTGAGAAAAAAATTTATAAAACTGGGAGGCAAAGTAAAATAAAGCCTTATATTTAAGATCAAAATAAATTCAAGTTGATTTTTATAACAAGAAATACTACTTTTGTACATTCTTATTACAATTTCAGTTACATATGTGGAACCCATTGGCGGGTTCCACAGTCAAAAGGTTTGATAAGCAAACTAAGAGTGTAACTTCTATCCCAAAGCTAGATGTTTGTGGGGCTTAGGGAGGCGATGCATGTTTGGAACTAAATCTCATATGGAACTACAAAAAACACCGGATTATTGACGGAATTTTCCAATAAAAATTCTGTCGCTAATTCAAATTTACCACGGATTTCTGTTAGAAACGAGTTTTCCGATGGAATTTCTGTCAGTAATTCTTCCATTGATAATTAATCGGTAATTTTGACGTCAGCAAAATTCAGTCGGTAAAATTTTTTAAAATTATATGCCACATGTCCCTCCTTGTGGCTTCCACATGTTGCTCTCACGTTCCGCCACGTGTCACTTCCACAAATTATCTTCAATTGTAGTGGATTGGAGACTTGAACCCACTAACCTCTTACGCACGTGCCGATGCCTTAACCAGTTGAACAATGAAGATCTTGTGATATTATTTACAAATTATTATATTTATAATATTCAACTTCCACTATTATAATTATATTTGATCTAAATTATTCATATATAATTTACATATTAATAATTCTATTATTTTTATATAAATAATTTTTATATTCATATACATTACATTATATTTAGTATTTACATTTTATATTTAAATTATAATAATTATTATTAAATTATTTTATTATATATATTATTAAATTATAATTATTTTTCATTTTTATTACTAATATTTATTAATAAAGAACATATTATTTGATAAAAAATTAAAATTAAATTTGTAATAAATTTATATCTATATATGTGTATATGTTAATTTTTATTAATATTTATTAAATATTATTTATTTTTTAAAATAAATTAAGATAATATTTTATTTATAAGATAATATTTTAATATATTATTTATAAATTAAAATAATAATTTATTTATAAAATAATATGATTAATAAAATTACAAATAAAATTTCCGTCGATAATTACCTACGAAAATTTTTTGTCAGCATTTCCGTCTATAAATTTTTCGTCAAAAATTCCGTCGGAAATCAGTCAGTAATTATCGACGGAAATTAATTTCGTCTGTAATTTGATTTTTTTTGTAATGTGATCAATGTTCAACCCCAACCATTGGCTTAAGCAAGCGAAGTTATGGAAAGGGTAGTGTGATAAACAACTAGTTCTATGTCATTTGGTATGTGTCATTCCCTTAATTTGAGGGTGAGTCTAATTCCTTAAACAATTGTTACTAAAAAAAATACATCTACAGGTTCATTAAACTTTGGATTATGCCAGATTTGGTCAATAGATGCGAAACTACTCGTTGTGCATTTTCAAAAATTTTTTTCATTGCCTGGTATGAGAATCATCCAAATTTCCTCAATAGTCTCTGTTTTGGGTATTCTTCCAGCTTCTTTATTTCTTTTTGTAAATCTGTTGCTCTGTTATTTTGGCTTTATGTTAACAACTCCTTGTACATTTACTAATATTTTAATGCACCTTATATTTTAAGCATAGTAGAGCTAATTTCTATTTGGTTTGGATCCCGAGTGATCATAATAAAAAGGAAGACTTGTAAAATTTTATTATAATGGGAGGGAAGGAATTCAAAATCCGGGGGCCACCAAATTCTAAATACAAGTAACTAAATGGTAAGGAATTGAAATACCAGCATGAGGAAGTGCGACCAGCCGTTGGATTGTCACGTGGTGGTCAATTCCTGCACCTGAATTCTCATCATTTGCCTTTTCTCTCTTCAATTTCCAGTTCCCTTCCTACTTAAATACCACTCACCAGCTGGCTGGCATCTATCAAAGTTTCACCTTTTCTATCTTTTCCAAATTTTGCTGGAAGGCCCTCCAATCCCACAAATCAAACCCATTTGCTGGGACCATGTACTTCGTGTGTTACTTGCTTATTAATAAGTTGTCACCTAATTCGTTAAGTGATAATGGAAACTAAAGAATATTCTGTGTGAACATATATATGGAACCTGGCCAACAAACAGAGTTTTCTTCCGTTGGTAAAGATGTTAACTCATCATTACTCCCTCCTTCTTTGAATATAAGGTTTTTTCATTCAAAATGATTTATCCCTTGTTATAAGATTGTATTTGACTTTATTTGAGTAATATCCCTTCTTCAGTGATATTTCGTACATACTTATTGTGTTTAACTAATTTTAACTTATTTTTTAAGAAATCACAATTCAATTAAAATGATTTTATATACAGAACAGATAGAGTATAATATTGAGTTCAAATATCACTGATGTGATAATCTTATTGATAGACAATCAATAAATATTTTTAGAAATGTTGTCACAATCCAGAGACATCTCCTAGCTATGGTGAGTTCAACTCAAAAAAAAAAAAGGCCCCAACTCCCTTGAAATTTTTAGCTTTATGAATATATGTAGTATCCTTTCCGTATGCATCATCTACTTTTCAAAATTTGATAGGACGGATTGGAATTCGAAAATATCCATGCTTATCCATTACATTCATTCTAGATATTCGTGGGTCAAAATTCAAACAATATGAGCTACACAAATTTCATCAATTCTTGAATGGAATGTGGTGTTTATTATTTCCACACAAAAAAAAGTCAAAAAATGGGGTGATGATTAAATTAAATAAAGTAATTCCATAAAAGTTTTCAATTGGCAGCATAGTTATTCAACAATTCAAACCTGGTAATGTTCTGGACTCTCAAGCTTTATATCAAATTCCAAAGCAATGAGGGGCAGGATTCAACAATGAAGTCGTGAGTTTAAATTCATGGAAAATACACGCACGAAAATTAGGTGGAAAAACGAAATATAACTGGCCGAATGATTTAGGTTATTTATTTAAAAATAAGAAGAAGGAGGAGAAGACTACTTATTATAAACATTGAAATTGAAAAGCATCGCCAGAATATACCAAGGAATATCCTACGAAGTGAGCTGCCATGTTAGCTAAAATATTGTTGTTTCTGCATATTGTACCGCTTTACTTAAACAAGACGACATAAATATCTCACGTTTCAAACTGAAACATAACTTTCCTGCCGCATGCCACTCGAAATTATCAGGAGGTTACAAGAAAAATATAGTCACCACCAAAAATCCCAAGTAAAATGACAAACCCCAACACTCCACTAGAAATAATAAAATATCCTTAGGCTGAAATTATATGTTATCATATACTCTATTCTTTTTTAAGGTCACATTAATCGATTTGAGTTATTCCAAAAAACAACTAGCTTTTTTAAACACGCCCATTATTTATGACTGTCAACGAGCTTAACTTTTTAATTAACGCAACATGTGAAATGAATAAAGGATTAAATAGCTCTCTTCTCTAGGCCTGCTTTCTTCTCTTCTTCTCCTCTTTATCTTTTTGGGCAATGGGAGTTATTTTTTTATCGTTGTTCGAGTTTTTTCACGGCATCTCCTTACTCGAATTCGGCTAGGGAAGAAGATGTCTGTATTTTACATCGGTTTACTTTTATGTTCATATTTTTTTGTGTCTTATGGATGTATTACTTGTTTCTGTGAAAATAAATTGATTTAAGAGTTTAGACAAAATTTGACCAAAAAAAAAAATTAGACGACAATGTTTTTTTTTTTTTTGGTTTCTTATTGCTGTGTTACTTGTCTTTATGGAAATAAATTGGTTTGAAAGTTGAGACGACATTTGACCCAAAAAAAGGGTTTGAATTACAATGATAATTTTTTCTACCCAATTTTCATCTTTAATATTAGTGTTTGTATGTTCTTTTGTTTTTGTGAGATCTGTATGGAGACTCTTCAAAAACCAACTTGATTGGTTTATTATTGATAATAGGTGTGAATCTTTTGGGATGATTTTTCAAATAATCACTACTTACAATTACTTTGTTGCGGTGACTGCGTTTTTCTACCCATGAATTCTGATGAAGGAATAAAGAAGATGGTAGAGTTTTGGGCAGCAATGGCTCCTTCTTACTTATATTAGGGTTGTGTTATTTTTAGAATTTCGTAGGCCTTTTTTTTTGTAGAATTTTTATTTTGTGTTTTATGTCTCATTTTCCTTAGTTTGATGAAATGATATATGTTATTTGATAAAAACAATAACGGATGGAATTGATAAGAATATGTACTCCCTCGGGTCCTTATTATAAGAGCCCAAAATTTGAATTGTTTTAGTCCATAAAATAAGAATCTGCCTTGGCTTCTATCATTATTTAATGCCATTTTTTCTATTTTGCTCATACTTATTAACACTCTCTTTCATAGTACTCATCAATACACATACTTATATTTCTCTCTCTAGTATAATCATAGATAATGGTATTAGTAGAGAAGAAGTTATTTTTCAAACATATTTATAACTTTTAATTAAATTTTACATATTTTATTAAGAAGAGCAATTTGACGGCCAGACCTATATAATAAGGCATGAGGGAGTATTTAATATTTACATAAAGCCGAGAAAATCGTTGGTATCATTCAAAAGGCTAATTAAAGATGTACAACATTTATAGATGTGTGATTTGTCGTATTAATCTTTTATTAAAAACACATACTCCCTCCGTCCCATTATATAAAGTCTTTTTAACCGAATTGTGAGTCCCTAAAAAATTAGTTAAAGTTAGTTAAAAACAATAAATGTGTATGAAATATACCATTTTTTCTAAATGTACCATTATTTATGAATGAATAAGAGATAGAGTAATTATGAAAAGAAGATGAAAGAGAATGTGTGGGAAAATTAATGCATGGGTAAAATGGTGAAAAACGCATTTATTATTCAAACAAATTTAAATAGGACCTTATATTTTGGGATAAGGTCATTAAAAAAATGGACCTTATATTATAGGACGAAAGGAGTATAAATCGATCACAGAGAACCGACCGATATCAAAAAACTCCACGAAATTAATAAGAGATTACAAGCAAAGTACGACATCAAGCCGACGTCACATAGCAGTAATTAATAATTAATTAGGAGGAAAATTAGCTTAGTCCCGAGAAAATAATCATACGAATAAAAATGAAAACAAACAAGAGTTGGCTTGACCAGCAAGAAGGTTGGATGGGGGTCGGTGGTTTGGATAATTTCTCTAATTTCTGGTGGATACGGCCCCACATGGGTCCTTCTCAGTTCTCACCTGCTCTCTCTTCTCGTATCATATTCAACTTTTAATGTATTTTATGATTTTATCTGTATTTTATTGTGGCATGTGCAATTTTTCTCCCTTTTTTTACAAATTTGAAATGGATTCGATTTTGCTTATCGTTTGATTGATAGAGAGATGAATGATCCCCATCCCTGTTTATAAGTTGTTTTTTTTTTCCCCGAAATGAACGGATAAATTTAATGGAATATATTTTACTTTCGAGTAAAGAGACAAAACAGTTAATTTTAAATCACGTTTGTTGCCTTAAATAGATAAGAAAATTGAATGCATTTGATAATTCAAAGCTCATTTAATGGGAAATATTAAATTTGAGATCCAATTATAAGATTATGGGTCCCTCGCTGAAATAATTAGTTTAAAAGACATTTTTTTTATATGTATAGAGTATAGACAAATTCAAGCTTGAAATTTCATATTTAAGCAATTAGAACTCGAGACTTCTTATTTTATTTATTTTTATCTGAAGGAGACTTCTTAATTAAGAATTAGCTTTTAACAAATAATTATTTGAAAAGGCAAGATGAAAGAAACTTGTTATCATTTCTTGTGAGTGTCAATTAAAACCTTTAACTCATTTTTTCAATACCAAGAAGATATGTATACCTTCGATCCAATTTAAATGGCAGATAAATAAGATTTTATTCGATATCATTTATAACTATAAGTTACGCTATTAATTTTTTTTAACAGTTTAACCCTCCACTAATTGTGTTGACAATTTTTTCTTTTTGACCACATGTTGATTTTGTTCGCCATATGGTACAATTGATATCAAATAAAGGTAAAGTTAAAAAGCTGTTAAATTTTAAGACCAATCTAATAGGATCTATGTTTTTTTGCTCTATATGAAATATCCTATAAATGACTTATATCTCCATTTAGTTCACATTGTAAGGGTAATACAAAAAGTTTTTTGGTCTATGTTATAAAAAATTAACAAGTAACGTGAAAATGCAAAATAATATCTGATTAATTTACATTTTTACTCTTGGATAGTAAATGATGCAACAAGGGGGAGGGATGTGGAGTATATAATAACAGTAAATAATACTCTTCAGGTCCTATTTATATGGCAGATGGATAATGTTTTATTTCATCCTATTTATAAGGTACCTCATTAAATTTTCCATGCGAATATACAATTTTATTATTCATTTATTAAGTGTTGACTTTATTTTCATGTGGTGTAGTAGATATTAAATATGGGTAAAGTTAAAAAATTGTCAAATTCTATGGTATAATTAATTATGTTTAAGTTTTTCCTTGATCTATGTAAAACATGCTGAAAGTGCTATATGTATAGAACAAGAGGAGTATAAGAGTAAAATAGGAAAATGATACCAATTTTACTTATAAAAAATGACTGAACAACAATGCACTAATTTGTGTGATTTGATGTTATGCCAAAAAAACAAATTTGTGTGATTTGATGAATTAACTCTTATAATAGGGGGGCGGAGGCATCAGGGTCCTGGGAGGCAAGGAGTTTGTGAGAAGAATTTAGTTTTAATTTACATGAACCTCTTCACATAAGAGACCATTCCGAACAAGTCCGTAGTACTGTTGAATGGATAAGGAAGGGTGAGGTTTGAAAGATGAGGGGATGCACGTGAGTGACCGTTAAGAGTTAATAAAGGAGAGCGTAGCGCCACACATGTACGGCCAAATGCCTTCCACTGTCGCATCTATCTATCTATCTAGTTTCTACTATTTCTATTACCATAATAAGGCAAATACTGTAACCCACTAATTAATAGTAGTAGCTCCATAATCTTTGGTTTTATCGTCCTTTTCACTCTTACCCTTTCATTAATTTTAATCCCCTTACCTCTCACCCAATCCTTCAATTGTTGATAATCACTCTTCGATTTTTTTTTGGTGGTCCCTACACTTTATCCTTCATCATCACTGAAAATATCGTATCATATTGCTAAAAAAAATATCGTATCATGATAAGATTCGTTCTTCATCTTCCGGTGTTCCCTAGAGAATCTCTACCCCTAACATTATCATAGCACTTGACGATGGCTTTCAATCTTAATTATCAAGAAAAGTAGAAAACTATTAAGATTGGTTAAAAACAATAATTATGTTAGAAACATGATTCGTTTTTTAATTATATCCTTTTTAATAAATATGAAAGAGAATACATAGGGAAAAGAAAATGAGAGAGGATGTGACTAATACTCCCTCTTCCCACAATATAAAGTCCTTTTCTTAATTACTTTTTCCCAAAATAGAAGGTTCTATTTGATTTTGTTTGAGTAACAAATGAGTTTTCCCTATTTTACCCACTCATTAATTTCTTCCATATATTTTCTTTCATTTTCTTTTCATAATTACCCTCTTTATTACTCCTTCATAAATATTGTCACTTTTTGAAGAAAAAAAATGGTATATTTCCCACACATTTAATTTATTACTTTTAACTAAATTTAACTTAATTTTTAGGAAACCGCAATTCGATTAAAAAAACCTTATATTTTTACGGAGGGAGTAAGATATAATAAAGATGAGAGAGAATGCTTAGCTTAGGGAAAAGATAAACAATAGGTAAAATTGAAAAAAATACAATTAGTGCTCAAACAAACTTAAAATACAAGCTTATATTTTGGGATATACATTTTCAACAAGGTAAAGTTTATATTTTGAGAGGGAATGAGTAAATTAATTTAAGTGGTTTATTTAGTCTTCATTTCACTCGGTTAGCACTTTCTTCCTCATTTTCTCTCATTAGTCTGTCTCTTTGTATGCCTCTCTTCTCACTTATAATCCTTCTTATCTTCTCTTTTCATAACCCATTCACATCATTCCTATATGTATCATTGTATTGTGATACTTGTAAAGATATCCGGAAAAGAAGGGTTCTCGAAGTGAGTAATCGAAAATCTAATCAATAAGAAAAGAGTAAGCAACGGGAAAAAGATGATGTCGGTGATAATTGCCACGTCAGACCGGGAGAGCTGAGCCCGTGTGTTCCATAAAAGGGGGAAAACGTATTTTTCACTTGTTATATTTTGGGGGTGGGGCCACACATGGGGCCACGTAAAATTTATGCATATGGTTTTATTTTAAAAGAAAATAAAATAAAGAATCGTAATGGGCTAAGCACTCCGCTATTACGTCAAATAGCTGAGAAAGATCCAGTAGCAAGACGCCACATCATGTGTTGAGAGAGAAGGATGCTGACGTGTCTATTTTCCGACATCAGAAATAAATAGAGAGCATCATAAAGTATAGATCATGCTCACCCACCCACCACCACCGTATGGTACTGTGCACGCACCTGCCGCTCTCTACCTTCTCTTTCCTCTCCAACGGCTTCTTCAAATACTTGTTCAGCTGTTCCAATCATATTTTTGTTATAAATAATTACAATAAAATTTCCATCAAAACTTATTAAATAAATAAAATACAAATAAATTGAAATGACAAAAAAAATACCTTCTGAATTTCAAAATCCCAAATAAGGGATTTTAACCAGTTGAGTGTAGATTTAACAATTGCAAATCACCTATATAAAATTTTGAAATTCAAAAAGTATTTTTCTGTAATTTTCTCTTAAAGAAATACTCATACAAATAATTTTAGACACGTTTGCATTCTCATGTGTCCACGATAAATCACTTTTAAAAGGGAAGAAAATGATAGGTAAGTACATTCTGAATTTCAAAAACATCATATAGGAGATTTTAACTACTTGAGTAATGATATTCATTAGTTTAATAACGATATTATTTTTTATTTTTTTTTAATAACGATATTAAGTTATTAACAACTGCAAATAATCTATTTAAGATTTTAAAATTTAGAATGTATTTATCTGTCATTTCCCCTTAAAACAATGTCTTGTCTGACAATATAAGCAAGTTGGAGAATAATTGATCGATTTTATCCATATAATTACTAGTGAAAATGTGTCATTTTATATTTTGCTCCCATTTGAAATTTAGTTTGATGTGGGAAAAATTGGTTGAAAAATAGTTTAAGAGATGTTTAGCAAGTTGACTTGAATTCCTTAGTTCTAATGAATTTTGAAAATGACGTAGATCATTAGACGGGATAGACTAACTGATAAAAAAGATTAGATGTAATAAAAATCTGTAACATATGAAAATAATAAGTGAATGTGTGTTTTTTGATTCACGTCATGAGAAGTAACACTGAAAAGTCAAAAAAAATAAATGTTTAATTTTTTTTTTCATCTTTGGAGAGGTTTAAATACAGAAAGGGGAGGGAGTATATAATAAATTATAGAATCAGTCCCAAAAAAAAATTATAGAAAGGTGATATCAAAAAATTACATAAATTGTGTCTGTAATAAATAACTTAACTAATGCTTCATTGATTTGTGTGTTTTGGTTGAGTGCATCTTATATTGTGGACTGGATCGAATATTATAACTATGCTTTTTTAGTATTTTTTATTTTGATCTCTTTATGTTTTTTTTTTTAATTCAAGGCTCATGTGTGGTCTGTCTTAATTTCCATTTATTTAAACATAAACAGAGCTTAGATAGATATAATTTTTTTGTGTAACATGATCCTGAAATCAGATAATGGCTAGTATAAAATATAAAAATGGAAAACAGTCTGAAATTTGAAGTGGGGCGATTCAAACAACAGCAAAGAGTCATATTACAAAGGAGGGGAGCACAGAGAAACCAAGGGAGCCATTAGACAAAGCATTATTGTATACGGACGCCGACGCCAACAACATTAATCTAACTTGCAAGATAATGTCTCTCCCACATCGTTTTATTATTCTTGGACTCTACCTGAACGCAAGGACACTCTGGATATTAAATTGTTATTATATTCCCATGCTGACTCAGACAGAGAAATCTTCATCCATTTGGATAATATTTTAATGTTTTTTTATTTCTCTTCACGTATCTCAAGATAAGCCATCTTTTAGGAGCATCGATCAATGGATTCAAATTAGTCTGGATAGTTGATTGTAAGCAGCTCAATGAGTAGGATAACTGGCCAAGAGTTTTGATGTGCTTTATACTCAAACAAGGATCAAACTCCCAACTTTGATTAAGGTTGATGAGCCCATGCTGCTCAAACAAATGCTCCCGGTTTATTTTACTGTTTTTTAATGGGTTCTTATCTAGTTTTGGTCTTAAGGTTGCCCTCATTTTGATTTTTTTTATCAATACCGCATTTTGATTTTAATCCCTTAAATTTAAGAAATTTTAAACAAGAGATTTAGTTGCTTTTAAAAGTAAAACGATCCAAATTCTACTTAGATAGTATAAATCAATGTCTAGAATGAAATAAAAATTGAGGACTAAAATCCAAGGGTGAAGGAAAAAAAATACTTCTAAACTTTTTTTAAAAGAGCGTCAGGTATGTTAAACTTTTTTTGGGTATAAAAATATTCACGAACATCTTTAAATGGGGGCAAAATTGCCCTCGCCATTAATAGAAGCTAATGCCATTAATTTACATTTTGTGGGCCCCACATTACTACTTGAAAATGATTATTTTTTAGTTCGTGAAGGAGCGAAAATATTTTTAAGATTTTAGCAAAAGAGTGGCAAACACCTTAAACTTTTATTGAGTGAAAAAGTACCTATTTCTTCTTACTCCTCTTTAGTGTTCTTGGGGCACTTCCTAAATAGTTTTTTATATATATTTATATCATTCTACATAAAAAAGAGTAACATTTTGATATATTATGGGGAAAAATGGTTATGTCTACAACTTTGTATAATTTTTCAAAGATTCGGCACTCTAAATAAAAAAATACACCACATTTAAAGAAGTTTAGTGGTATTTTCGTATAAAAAAATTATAGTGTTTGACGCTATTTTGAAAAAAAAAATTAGAGATATTTTTCTCATTTATCCAAAATCAAACTGAGATAAATCTCATCTTTATTATATTATATTATATTATATTTATGATGATTCGGTTAAATATCACTCTAAAAATTTCTAAAATCAACTCACTTTTGTTTCTAACTCCTACACATCTCATCCGTTCCCTACCTAACATTTCACCTTTTCAAATAAACAAATCTAAAATTTCACTTGATCCATAACAGTCATTTCACTATTAAGCGTTTGGTGTAAATACCTTTACTTTTGTTTTTGTTTTCCTATTCTTTTTGTTGGGTTTAAATATACATTTTGACTCCCAATTGCTTTGTATCTTCCTCCGGGCTGGGTCAGGCACTTTAAATATCAATTTCAATATGAGCAACTTGTTATATTTTATATAAAATTATGTTTATAAACAAACAGAAAGTGGCTTAGGCATGTGTATAATATAAGTTACAACGTCAATTATTGATAATTTCGATATATGCATGGGTGTTAACACTGTGACAGTGTCCTATGCTCATTATTTGATCTCCCACTTATTTAATTAATTTCGGCTCATTCTCTCTAGATCCTCCTCACGCTCACACCCGATTTTATTATTTGTATTCAATCCTACGAATTAATTTTGGGGGTTTATTTTGCATGAGATTTATCTCAAAATTGGAAGAACCAAGTAAATACCCGTAATTCAATGCATTTTGACTTTTTGGAGAAATTATAAAGTTTTCTTACTGATCAACACATAAAAAGATAGCTTAATTGGTAGAAGTAGGTTCATAACCCATAAAATTATGAATTCAAACGTTATAAGTGGCGTAATTTGTAAGGGCCAATGAACTCACATGAAAAATCATTAAAACAGATATATTTTTTTACATGAGTAGGTATGTCTTAATATTTTGATAATTATTTTGGTTCATTTCTTATTTAAATAATATTTACTTGAAATTATTTCATTCTTTCTAAAAATTACATGATTAAATGTGATGCATAAATGTCAAGATATTTTAAGGGTATAAATCACTTTTTTATATTAAGGTGAAGGAAAAAAGTTGTTTTGGTCAATATAAATAGTTTGAATTAAAAGTTTCATGATATCCTTTTATTTCTGTTAAAAAATTCACATTGATGGTTAAAAAGTTGTTGTTGATTGTTAATATATTAACGCTAACGGTGTAATTGCTCAATTTCAATAGTTACAGGATAAAATTGGACCGAAAAATACTTGTGCAGTGAAATTGCTTTTGGACCAAAACTTTTGGGGTAGAATTGATATTTAACCCTAAAATATCTAGTGAAAATTTTAAAGCAAGGTTCAAAAAACCGGACCGGGCAGCGAACCGGATGAGGCACTGGTTCAATGGTCAATGGTCGGACCGGGGTCGGACAGGGTCAAACCGGTTATATTAAAATAATAAAATTTTATTGATATTAACATTAATAATCACTAATATCAAAATGTAAATGTAGATAGGTATGCATGATTCATCAAATATGAATATTCTAATGTTTCTATAAAGGGAAAAAGAGAAAATATTAGTTGATTACACGTGAAAATAAATATTATTCTACAATCCACAGACTAAAATACAAATATTAAGAGTAACAATAATTAAATATTAAGTATATGCAAGTAAAATAGTATTTAAAGTATTATAGTTTCCTAATTTCTAAAATTGAGTGAAGTGAAAGTTAATAATTAGGTGAATTATAATAAAATAAAATTATTTTTTTAAAAAAAAGGGGGGCAACCTGGTTCAACCCCCGGGTTGGCCGGTTTTGACCGGTTCAACCCTGGCCGAACTCGATCATTGACTGGGTCAAACTCCTCCCGGTTTTTGGAGCTCAACCGGACCGGACCATTGGCCGATTCACGGTTGAACCGGTCCGGTCTTTTATTCATTGTTTTAAAGAGGTACAAAGGAGGGGTCTCAAGGTGCAAGTTCAAGAGTTAAATCTTAATTTTAAGAGTGTTCCAGGGTTAGGGAGCTTTTTAGGCCAAACTGTTACAGGTTAGCCTTGCAATACAAAGCCGACTTGTTTTCCAAAGCTCTACTCAAATGCTGTCAAGATCTTGATCAACTCTAAAATTTAATGCAAATAAACTTGTGTATACGTCCACCGGACCTCAGCATAGCTCGTTAGATGGGTTTTGGTAAGAATGTTTCATCATCATTTATGGTGGTGATCAATAATCCCGCAATCAGATCAAAAATATATATCCAACCACTTCTTACAAATTGGAATGATGATTAATGTTGTCTTGCAAAACAAGTTAGACAGAAATCCTAGTCTAATCAAAATATTATTCACATTTTTCACGACATGTTTTTTTTTTTTTTTTGCCCCTTATTTTGACGTTCTGATTTAATTTGGCTTGACTATAAATCAGGTAACAAAGGGTTGGTCAAAACTACTAGTCCAAAATCCAAATAAAAAATTCCCCTGTCACAGGACATATTTTCTTAACCAAATAAAGGAAATTTCATTAAATATAAGGATCGCCGAGAATTTTCCAAATGTTAGGAAGCTCCTTTATCCCAAAGTCGGAAAGAAAAAACAGATACATGCAATGCTTTAAAATGTAAATTTTTTTATAAATTTTATCTACGAACAATGCAACTGATTCATCAAATTCAGTACAATGGATTCCCATAGGAATTTAATATAACATCACCATGACAAGCTGTACATTGTACAAGTTGAAAAATTATAATTGTTTCCAATAGTAAATCCATAACTATTAAAATCTGAATTTTATAAGTACTACTTTACACGTTCAGAGTTACTTCAAAGAAATTCGTGAAAATGGTTTGTCATGATATTTGTAAATTTCATTTAAAAAACGATATTTGATTTTTTTCTCACATAGTATTAAAATTCTCCAAATCAGATTAAAAGTTTTAATTACTAGTTAACCAACAAATATGGTGACAAATTTAAAAATTTCTTATCATTTAATTTTAAAAAAATCCTTGTCCGCTAATCTCTCGGCGGGGTAAGAAGGTGAATGGAGAGAGAAAAGGATTTGCGACCTTTTGTGAGTCTACCGCAACTTTTTCTTAAAAAGAAAATTAAAAAAGAAAAATAAAATGAAGACATTTCTGTGGGCTTCTCCTCTATCTGTTTGGCGCTCCCCCGTCTATAAATTGGCCCTTCCCCTCCTCTGTTTCCATTCATTCATTCATTCTTCTCTTACCCCATTTCATTTTTTGCGTTCACTCTGTTTCTGTACGTTCTCTTTCTCTCTTTTATTTTTCCTTTTCATTTCTTCCTTGTTTTTCTACTGTTATTCTGCTTCTCTGTTTTTCTTTTCCTCTGTTCTTGCTTGAGCTAGCTTCCTTAATGGAAGATCTGCCTTCTCTGTATGTTCTTTACACAGTGTTTGCCTCTGACTCTGATCCCAGGATTTTAGCTCAGTTTTGATGAGAGAGATGTTACTCTGCCTCATCATTCTGACTTAGATTCTCTTAAATAACACCATGCTGGCCAAATTTTGAATCTTGAATTACAGAAGGAGGGAATGTGCGCTTAAATTCTTGGATCTTGATTTTCTCCGGAAATTTTGAAATAGAGAGTTAAACCGACCCTGCTTCTCTCTAGAGCTTTTTTATGGGGGTGGTCTGTTACTCTGCTTCTGTTTTGGCATGCCGTTTTTGCTGAAAGTTTGTTCATTTGATGTTTCTCGTGAATCAATTTATGTTTCAGGGGGTACTCTTGTGTCGGTGGATTATTCGTTTTTGTGTGTCTGTCTTGACGTTTTCTTGAGAAAGGAAAAGCACTCCTTGTTGGCAATTTTCACTCATTTAACTTTAAACTCCATCTTCTTCTTCAAGTAGCCTGGCATGAACAAAGAACTCACTTGTTGGTCTCTCATGTGAATAGATCAGACGAAGGTTGTTTCTGCGTAATTTGTTTTTAACCGAAGTCCAGATACTTTACATCTGGCATCCACTATGCTTGCCCTTGGAACTCTAATCAATCAATGAAATTCAATTCACTTCATTTTTTTTATAAATAAGGTTGTGAATGCTTCACAAAGACAACACATCTAAGCAATTATTCTCCTCCCCACTGTATAAAGCAGAGGTCTGAGTTCAAAAGAAAATATATATAAAAAAAAAACCTGAATTAATTTATACATAGGTAGTTGGTGAGTTTGGTGGTAGGTGATCACTGATCAGATTTCAAAATCTGATCATGTTAGATATGTTTTTTCTTCTGTTTT
This sequence comes from Mimosa bimucronata, assembly GCA_037074515.1. Classification (NCBI taxonomy): domain Eukaryota; kingdom Viridiplantae; phylum Streptophyta; class Magnoliopsida; order Fabales; family Fabaceae; genus Mimosa; species Mimosa bimucronata. Next base: position 36,819,722 of record CM073444.1, read on the forward strand.
TCACAAGTTGTTTTATTTTTGTTTGACTTTCTGTAGTAGTAGTAGTAGTATAGGAGTACCTCTCAATGTGCTTACTCTGGATCTGTGTTTTTTTTTTTAATTAATTTGCAGGAATGGCTACTGATCGCTTGACTCGCTCACACAGTCTCCGCGAGAGGCTTGATGAGACTCTCACAGCTCACAGGAACGAAATCTTGGCCCTCCTCTCCAGGTATTTTCATGAGCAAAACCTCGTCTTTCATCTTGTTTTCTTTTGGTGGTCTGTGATCAGATCATAGTCTAACTCGAAAAAGTTAAAACCTGTTGGGATAATGAAGGATTGAGGCCAAGGGGAAGGGGATTCTTCAGCATCACCAGGTGATTGCTGAGTTCGAGGAGATCCCTGAAGAGAACAGACATAAGCTAATTGATGGAGCTTTCGGAGAAGTCCTCAGATCCACCCAGGTTGGTTTTTCATTCTTCAAAACCATTTTCAAATGCTTTTTCTTTAACCATTTTGGATGATTTTAGTCTTATTATTGCTGTTGATTGTTTGATGTAGGAAGCCATAGTTCTTCCACCATGGGTTGCCCTGGCTGTTCGTCCCAGGCCTGGTGTTTGGGAGTATCTGCGGGTGAATGTGCACGCTCTTGTTGTCGAAGAGCTCGCTGTCCCAGAGTACCTGAAATTCAAGGAGGAGCTTGTTGACGGAAGGTAAGAGAGATCTAAACTATTTTTTTGGTCTAATAGATTAGAGAGTTTATTGAACATGAAGATGATGTTTTTTGTTGTTGTGTTATGTTGGTGTTAAATCCAGTGCTAATGGGAACTTCGTGCTTGAGTTGGACTTTGAACCATTCTCAGCCTCATTCCCAAGACCAACTCTGAACAAATCCATCGGAAATGGTGTCGAGTTCCTCAACCGTCACCTCTCCGCCAAGCTCTTCCATGACAAGGAAAGCATGCACCCACTCCTTGAATTCCTCAGGCTCCACAGCTTCAAGGGAAAGGTATTCCCATTCCCAATTCCATTTTTACATGTCTTGTCTTGTTTTTCCTGTGAGTTACTAATGGATCCTTGTTTTGGTTTTCGCAGACTATGATGTTGAACGACAGGATCCAGAACCTGAACTCGCTCCAACATGTGTTGCGGAAGGCTGAGGATTATCTGAGCGCAGTTGGTCCTGAGACACCATACTCAGAATTCGAACACAAGTTCCAGGAGATTGGATTGGAGAGAGGGTGGGGTGACAACGCAGAGCGTGTGATGGAGATGATCCAGCTTCTATTGGATCTTCTTGAGGCACCTGACCCTTGCACTCTTGAGACCTTCCTTGGAAGAATCCCCATGGTGTTCAACGTTGTTATCCTCTCCCCCCATGGTTACTTTGCACAGGACAATGTGTTGGGTTACCCCGATACTGGTGGCCAGGTTGTTTACATCTTGGATCAAGTTCGTGCCTTGGAAAACGAGATGCTCCAACGCATTAAGCATCAAGGCCTCGACATCACCCCTCGTATTCTCATCGTATGTTGTTGTTGTACTTTTTTTGTGTAGTCAAATGAGATGATGATGGTTGAAGAAATTTCTGATGTTTTTTGATGTTGTGCTGTTCAGATTACCCGTCTGCTTCCAGATGCTGCAGGAACAACGTGTGGGCAGCGTTTGGAGAAGGTGTTTGGGACTGAGCACTGCCATATCCTTCGTGTTCCCTTCAGAGACGAGAAGGGAATGATTCGCAAGTGGATCTCCAGATTTGAGGTGTGGCCATACCTGGAAACCTACACTGAGGATGTTGCTCATGAGCTCACCAAGGAGTTGCAGGGCAAGCCTGATCTCATCATCGGAAACTATAGTGACGGAAACATCGTCGCCTCTTTGTTGGCTCACAAATTGGGTGTCACTCAGGTACAATATATACATTTTTTTTTCTGCATCTGCTTCCAACATTTTTAACCTTTCCTTGATTTCTTCTCTTAACTAATCAAGAACCTCTCTCTTGTGCAGTGTACAATTGCCCACGCACTTGAGAAGACCAAGTACCCAGACTCTGACATTTACTGGAAGAAATTCGAAGAGAAATACCACTTCTCTTGCCAATTCACAGCCGATCTCTTCGCCATGAACCACACTGACTTCATCATCACCAGTACCTTCCAGGAGATTGCCGGAAGGTGATGACCACAAGTACCATCATCTGATCAATTCATATTTAATTATTTTTTAAAGCTTAATTACTGAAATTCTGTTGTAAAATTCACAGCAAGGACACTGTTGGACAGTACGAGAGCCACACCGCTTTCACCCTTCCAGGACTCTACAGAGTGGTTCACGGAATCGATGTGTTCGACCCCAAATTCAACATTGTGTCCCCCGGAGCAGACATGAGCATCTACTTCCCCTACACAGAAACCGACAAAAGACTAACCTCATTCCACCCCGAGATCGAAGAGCTCCTCTACAGCTCCGTCGAAAACGAGGAACACATCTGCGTCCTAAAGGACAGGAACAAGCCAATCATCTTCACCATGGCCAGACTCGACCGTGTCAAGAACATCACCGGACTCGTCGAATGGTACGGCAAGAACGCCCGCCTCCGCGAGCTGGTCAACCTCGTAGTCGTCGCAGGAGACAGGAGGAAGGAATCCAAGGATCTAGAGGAGAAGGCAGAGATGAAGAAGATGTACGGACTTATCGAGACCTACAAGTTGAACGGACAGTTCCGTTGGATCTCGTCTCAGATGAACAGAGTGAGGAACGGTGAGCTTTACCGTGTGATTTGTGACACCAAGGGGGCTTTTGTTCAGCCTGCTTTGTACGAAGCTTTTGGGCTTACGGTGGTTGAGGCTATGACTTGTGGTCTCCCTACGTTCGCCACGTGTAACGGTGGTCCGGCGGAGATTATTGTGAATGGGAAATCTGGGTTCCACATTGATCCCTACCATGGTGATCGTGCTGCTGAGATACTTGTGGAGTTCTTTGAGAAGTGCAAGGTTGATCCTTCTCACTGGGATACGATTTCTCAGGGTGGTCTCCAGCGTATTCATGAGAAGTAAGTGGGGGAAGAAGAAATATTAGATTTTGATTGGTTATTCATAATGTTAATCTGTTTTGATTGATTTTGTTGAATTGGGTTTTTTGTTGTTTTGAAGGTATACATGGCAGATTTACTCCCAGAGGCTTCTCACTCTCACCGGTGTTTATGGCTTCTGGAAGCATGTGTCCAACCTTGACCGCCTTGAGAGCCGCCGTTACCTCGAGATGTTTTATGCCCTCAAGTACCGCAAATTGGTATGGGATTCTTTTTATTTATTTATTATCTATTTTCACTGTTATTTTATTTAATTTTTAATTTTTAAAATTACCATTTTTTTTTTGGCAGGCCGAGTCTGTGCCACTTGCTATTGAGTAAAGAAGGAGGCTTATAGGGTGAGTTAGGTGAAGAGATTGAAGAATCCGCTTTCGCTCTTATTTGGAGTTTTATCTGAGTCCTCTTATAGGTAATAATAATATCATTATTTGATATTGTTCTTAGGATTTCAGTTTATGATAAAAAAGTGTTTTTTTTTTGTTTTTTGTTTTTTTTTTGTTTTTTCCCCCTTCTGGTCCAGTTATTGTATGCGATTGCAAATCCATGAATTCAATTTTAAGCCGTGCCTTCTTTCCTTGCAAGTCCATTCGTTGCCATCTCTGTTTTAATCTCAGTTTATCCAAATTCCGTAGGCCTTCATTACCTTTCTTTTTTTTGATCTGGAGAGAGAACTCATTAGTCGAAGTAACAATTAAGTACAAGCCAAAATCAGACACATGTCTTAGTATTATTCATCCAAGGTGGAGAGTCCTTGAAACAATTTTGTTACAGAGCGAGAGGCTGGGAGTCTAAGTTTGGGGGAATGTGAGGATAACAAGGTGGAGAGAATTTTAGGAAACTCCGTAGAAGTATTAAATTTTCTCCTAATATTTTTGCTTCCTATTCAAAAGTGATAACGTGGTGATGTCTGTTTTGACCAAAGAAAAAAAAGGTCAAAAAATTGGCCGAGGGAGAATTGGTGTGGAATTCAATTGTTCACAAAGAAGGAATGTCACGTTCTGAAGGTTGGAAACTGCTTTTCTTCAACAAAGTGTACGCGTTGGGTCGTATATCTTCCACGTCTAATCGAGTTCTTTTTCAGATAAAATGCAATATATTCTTAAAGAAGATTTAATATAATAATAAGGCAGAATAAAAATTGGGGAGATTTGATGCCCTTCAGAAAAAATCGGAAAAGTGAGTGCCGTGAAATAAAATTCGAATAGATTCAGTCCAACTTATAATTAATAGCAGCCATATATGATAAGTAAGGCAGCTTTTTTTAAGGTATCAAGTCTCAAGAGGCCAATTCATAATGGAAATCCAGCTTTAATATTCTGGGCAAGTTGAAGAATGAGATGTCAATAAAGTAGTAAAACGACGACATAAATTGGCAGTCTTGTATATGCTTCGTTCTTTTGAGACACGGAGGGTGGGAGAATCTCTTCTATTGGGCCTTTTCCCCTTTTTTAAGTCAAGGTAGGTGCATCTGAAAATGATGAAAGCATGAGAAGATGGATATGAATTTTGGGCTTTTCATGTTGCTCAAAGGCTTTTCTGTCATTGGATATGATTTGATGTGATGTGAATATAGGAAGTGGGATCCACAATTTTGTGAGTTGTGAGCATAAATTCACGGTTGGTTGATTTCTTTTTTTGGAACACAAAAATCCATTATCCCGTCCCTTTTTCCTGCAAACAACCATTATCCTCTTCTTGTGATAAATTAGAACAACCATTATCCTCCTTCGTTATTCTGTGTGGATTAATTCATGTGTCCTGCATTATGACCATACAAAAATGAGAACATTCGTTAAAAAAATCTTGTTTTGGATTTTTTTTTTCTTATAAGCATCTGATGTATTTTCATATTTAAAAGATACCAGTTACAGTGCATGATTTTTATACACAGAAAACACCAATAAAAATTTTGAATAAGGATATTTTTAATGGTTTTGTCTAAAAAAATTTACCTCATTTAGGTTGATTGTTGAAAACCATGAATTGTGATGAAACCAATGTTCAAAAACCCGGACCGGGGATTGACTTGGTCAATGCACTGAGCCAAGATCCAGGATTTCAACCTACGATTGACTTGGGGTCAAACCGGTTACATTAAAATAATATAATTTAATAATTAATCACATAACATACCAACATTAATGTCAAAATATAAGAAAATCCAATAAAAGTCTAACTGTTTTAAAAACACTATACATCAACATTAAGAATGTTCATTACTAGTTATTTGCAATCCTTCAAATAATACTATCAAAATTATTCAAAAATTAAGTAGATATTCTTTCAATAACCCAAGTAGGATCCATTTTTAGATGAGCTTCCAAGGAAAAATAAAGCCAATAGATCAATCGATTTTGAAATTTTCAAATCACTATCCAAACTACTTCAAAAGACTAACCTAATATCAATTTCATTAATCAAATGAAAACCCCTTATTTGTTAAAATAATTCAGCTATGAGTGTGTGTGTCAACTGGCAATTGAAAAGCATTTTAACTTTGTAAGATTCTGAAGAGGGATTTAGCAAATATATATCTTGATTGTTCCACATGGATTTGCTCTAAACTGATAGATAAGAAGCAATAATAGAAAGTGACGTGGCACTACAGTGGATGAGTGCGATCTGGATCTTGGGCTGAATTAATTCCAATTGAAGAATTTTTTTAAATTTTTTTTTAACTCAGCCAACTTGGTCCAACCACCGAGTTGGCTGGGTTTTTGAAGGTCAACTCGGAATATTCTTAGATTGATTCCTACCTCTGGTGGTGCACAAATTGACCCTCTCAAGTGCCTGGGTCATCGGGTTTCCGGTCCGACCGGTTGGGCGTAACCGAGTTTTTGAACTATGGATGAAACAGAATATGGTGTCCAACATCCATAGGAAAAAAATAATGGAGAGGAAGAAGGGATTAGGTCTGGGGAGAAAGATGGGAAATTTTTTTTAAAGAAGTTGGATGATATTTTTAAAGATGATATTTTTATTAAAAATATGACATGAAAAAAATTGAGGTGGATGTCATGTATGCCACCTCAGCTAACACATAAGACAAAAAGAATTGATATGGCATCTAATTTGAAAGTTCAGAGTTACTCTTAGTAAAAAAAAAACATTTGATACTGGACGAACTTTTGACAAAACCACATGCGTATTTTTAGCCATTAACCCTTGTTATAATATCAATAATATTAATTTAAAAAAAGATTTGATGACACAATCAAATGTTTAGATCAACTAGCTATGGATTGGTACCACTTAATCAGTGGTTTAGATTCCCTCCATTATATGTCTATATTCGTGCGAATCATATTAATCACACGTCGGAAACTCCATATACCCTCAAATAAATAAAAAAAAAATTGTTGAGACTTGACAACGTGGAAGGATAAAAGTACCTTTTGAATTGAAAAGTTTAAGATTAAAAAAGAAAGTGCTTTGTCATGTGTGTGTCAGGTTGTGAATGGGAGCATGAAAAAACGAGAAGAAGCGTATGCGGCTGCCTTCTCCACGCCAATGAACACTCATCGTTACGTGCATCTCTTTCCCTTCCAACGGCTCACCAAACATGCACCACGCTCGACCACTTTTTTGACAGCTTATATCAATAATAATACGATTCTGCCAAATGCATATACATACTTGTTTGCCTGCCATTAAAATAATTCAAATAACATTATACATACTCTCACTCTTCCTCAAGATGAAATCCAATGAACTAATTTATGTAGACTAAGCAAACCACATACCACTCTGTTCCTTATTATAAATCCACCTTAACTACTTCTCACACACTAAGGAGTGGAAGTTATAGCATTAAATATATCATATTTTTTCAACTTTACCCTCATTTAATAATAGGTGTTAAAATAATATTTTATACATTATAACCCTTTTCTCTCATCTTCCCTATTTCCAATATAGGGGTAAAATAGTCACATTAACACTAATTGATCCCAAAATGAACTTATATTTTGGAAAAAAAAATTATGTTAGTTGGACTTATAATAAGGAACGGAGTGGTAAATTACTTCAAATTATGAATATTTATTATTTTTTAAACTAGTTTGCCTAACTTATAAAATAATATGTAATCAAATATAATGATCCTTTTTTTCCATATGTAATCAAATGATACACAAAGGTATTTTAGTGACATCATGTCACATATACTGTAATTGAATAATATACTCCCTCCGGTTCTTATATCGAACCTGTTTGAGAAGATAAGTTTGATTCTAAATATAAGATCTTCTCTTAATTTTTCTCAATTTTCACTCAAATTAACTCTATTGCTGCTCCTTAATAATATACAAGCAAGATAAGAAGGATAAAAATAAAGGTAGATGGTTATGGTGCTTTTGTAATATCATATGATTTTAATTAACTTAACCAACATCTTTAATCTAATCAAATTAGGTAAATATATCTTATATTTAATACCGATAGAGTATTTGGTTCTTCAACCTCACCAAATTTATAAGGCGATTTTTATATTCAGCATTGAAGGGAGTATTTTAAAGAAAAAAAAAAAGATCCCCGGGAGCCGAAGCAAGCAACAAACAGAAAAGATGTATTCCATCACTATACAGCGTCCAACAATAAGATTCGGGCCCAAAGCCCAACATACCAGCCCATTTACTTTGGTGTGTGTATTTATATAAATTGGTCAAGGAATGTACTCCCTATGGATGTTGGACCAAAGTCACGGATTTGGATTTGAGCCAACATGCAACGGACAGGCCCATTTTTTTATGTTAAATGGCACTCACTCTAATATGGTCTCTCGCCGCAATCTAATCTAAGGTGTCCTCTTTGCAAGTCACGGAATTGTAGAAATCACTATCTTTTCAATGTTGACTTTCGAAAACCTCACAAATCATCATCCTAGCAGAAAGCAGTGCTTTTGCTCTTTTTAAAGGTGTTACATTAATTTGGAATTTGGGCTTTAAAAAAGTTATTCTTGATTCAGATTTAAAGAATTTAATTGATATGCTGTAAATCTTCCGCAAATTGAATTATCTTGCTAGTGGTTTAGCTAAGAATGGCTTATGTTATTACATCATCTTGGATGTGTTTCTGTCCCACCGTAGGACCCTGATTGACAAAGAAAGACTGGGATTTGATCCCCCTCTATTTTAATTTTTAAGTTGGTTTATCATTTGTAGCAAAGTAAAAAACCACCCGGTCACTAAATGGTCATTAAGATTACTTTCTTAAACTTCAGGTCAAATTCAATCTGTAATTACTTGTCAGTTATTATTAAAACAAAAATCTGAAAGTGCGTCATGCTTTCACCACTTTAAAAGTATCATATCTTTTCCTCCTAACATATTATTATGATATTTTTAAAATGTTCCGGTGTGTTCCGTTGTGAGAACAAAATTTACTTGTATTTCTGTAAGAAGAAAAAACAAAATAAACATTTTACTGGCTTCAACGAATTTACCACTAACTTGTTGATGCTAAAATTTGGAATAAAATATTCAGGAGCAAAGTAGAGAATTTTATTGATAATCTGGGTCACCGGCAACGGTGGATACAAATGTCTTTAGGATAAATTGAGTACAATAAACTGAAGTTAGCAATGAGGTGAGCCAAGAGAGTGTTCTGAGTGATCAGTGTGCATTCCCTGAGTTCGTGTCTGTCTCTGATGTTATTCCAACTCGTTATATGCACTTCAGGAGACTTGGTCGCCCCCGAAAATGTCGGCGACTATTGTGGGATTGTGAGCGTTGAGGGCGACTATCCTGGTCAGTTGGCAACTGCCTCCGCGTCGTCCGGGTTGTGGCGTCGTGCTGCGTCAACCAGTTTGAATTTGAATCCTGGTGGATATTCATGGACTCTGATATGGTGCGTCACTGGGCTTGCCATCCTTTGGGCTGGCCCAAGGAGCGAAATGAGGTCCAACATTAAGTCCCCCAATTCACGATGTCAACGTCCGTTTGCATTGGGAAGTAGCGGTTACAGAGATCCGACGGTTGAAATCGCGTTTGACGGTTCGCCTGCCTGATTCCCTCCACGTCGAACGACTGTGATTCTGCTTTGAGGGCGTGGCGTCATCCAACGGTGTCGTCAGGCCGGATTTAAATGGAGAAAACTGAACTGCCTCCACTTTTTTCACTCCCCCTGCAAGTTTCCCCAATTTCCTTCGTCGCTTCCTGTGGTTAGGGCTTTGCTATCTTCCCAGGTACATCTTGGATTTTCGCTTCTGGTCATCTTTTTGGTTTTCCGTCTGCATTACTGCTTTTTCTTGACTGCTCTAAATGTCCGATTTGAGTTCAAACCCTTCTTATGTCGGGTATCCTTTTGACGAAGAGGATTCACCCATTTCCAACTCGTCTCATCCCCCTAATGATGAGACCATGGTGGAAGAAGACACAACCCCTTCTGTTAGCCCCGCGTTAGAGAAGAGGGAAAAAATTGCCCCTCAGCCTAGGAGGAGGCTTTCTAGTCGACTAATGTACCGTCGGCCTTCTGATTGTCGTCTATACCTATCTGGGTGATTTTGAAACGTTCAAATTTTCTGGACAACTCAGCCACCTTGTCGTGGTATAACTTCATCCGGTGGTCTTTGGCCTGGTAAATACCTTCTGTTTGCTTGGACACCAACTGGGAGTCGCTTCGCACGTCAATGCTCTGTACGCCCATGTCAAGGGCCAGTTTCAGTCCTGCTATGAGTGCCTCGTATTCTGCCTCGTTATTGGTCGCCTTGAACCCGCAACGGATGGCTTGCTCAATTAAGTCGCCCTCGGGGGTTTGCAATCTGAGGCCAAGCCCTGTCCCTTTCGAATGGGTTGACCCGTCGACGTGCAGTATCCACATAGATGGAGGGACCTGATGATTAAAACACAAGACTTCTTTGTCAGCGCTTTCCTGTAGGTTGGGGCTGAAGTCAGCCACGAAGTTGGCCAGGGCCTGTGATTTGATGGCTGTCCTCGGCAGATAAGTGATGTCGAATTCACTAAGCTCCACGGCCCACTTGACTAGCCTCCCTGAGAGATCGGGCTTGTGAAGCACATTCCTCAATAGGTAGGTAGTAACGACCGCGATCGGGTGGCATTGAAAGTAGGGCCTGAACTTTTTCGATGCTGAAACCAGGGATAGTACGAGTCGCTCCATTGTTGAGTATCTGGTTTCTGCATCTAACAGCGCCTTGCTCACATAGTAGACGGGGTATTGTTTCCCTTTGTCTTCCCTGATCAAGACTGCACTGACAGCGTTAGAAGCAACAGCTAAGTACAAATATAGTGTTTCACCTGGTTTAGGTTTAGAAAGCAATGGTGGGCTGCTGAGATACTGTTTCAATTGCTGCAGGGCTTGTTCTGCACGGTCGTCCCACTTGAACTCCTTGTTTTTGCTGAGGGCGTCAAAAAAGGGCTGACATTTCTCAGACGATCGTGATATGAACCTTGTCAGGGCCGCCACTCTCACTGTCAAGCGCTGAACGTCCTTCACGCAGTGGGGGGACGGTATGTCGATTATTGCCTTGATTTGAGCTGGATTTGCTTCAATACCTCTATTGGAGACCAGATATCCGAGGAACCTTCCAGATTGGACGCCAAAGGAGCATTTGTCCGGGTTAAGTTTCATGTTGAACTTCCTGAGCAAGTCAAATGTTTGCTGCAAATGGTCGGGGTGATCCTCCGCTTTTAGGGACTTCACCAGCATGTCATCAATGTATACTTCCATGGTTTTGCCCAAGTGTTGAGCAAACATCCGGTTCACCAGCCTTTGGTACGTTGCACCTGCATTTTTAAGTCCAAAGGGCATTACCTTATAGCAGTAAGTCCCCCTGTCTGTTATGAACGATGTTTTTTCCTGATCGTCGGGGTGCATTAGAATCTGGTTGTATCCGGAGAAGGCGTCCATGAAACTGAGCAGCTCATGTCCCGACGTAGTCCACTAAGGTGTCAATATGAGGCAGGGGGAATGAATCCTTTGGGCAAGCTTTGTTCAGGTCGGTGAAGTCTATGCAAACCCTATGCTTCCCGTTCTTTTTTGGTACCACGACAACGTTGGCCAGCCAGTCGGGGTACTGCACCTCTCTGACGGATCCGATGTCCAGCAGCTTTTGGACCTCGTCATTGATGATTTTGTTGCGCTCGGGGGCAAATTTTCGCCTCTTTTGTCTAACCGGCTTGTACAATGGGTCCACGTTGAGCTTATGCATTATGATTTCAGGGCTGATCCCTGTCATATCTGCATGGGACCAAGCAAAACAATCTAAATTGTTAGATAAAAAGGAAATCAGTCTTTCTCTGACCTAGCAGTCCAGGTCCGCTCCTATGGATATCGTCCGATCCGGTTTGTCGAGGTCCAAGGCAACTTTGTCTAGATCGCTTTCCCCTTGCTCTCCCTTATCCATAGGAGACGGCACCTGTAATTGCTATGCTGTTGCATGAGGCTTGTCCTGGCCTTTCATCGTGGCCTGGTAACATTCGCGCGCCACTCGCTGCTCGCCTTTGATCTCTCTCACACCCCAGGGGGTTGAGAACTTGATAGTTTGATGCAACGTGGAGGGGACGCCTAGCATTTGGTGGATCCAGGGTCTGCCTAGGAGGGCGTTGAACACCGAAGGACAGTCCATCACCTGAAATTTGAACAATTGGTTAATTCCAATTGCATATGTTAATAGAGAAATTTCACCGACGGTCCTGTCTGGCGCTCCATTGCCGAATACCAGGACTGTCGGGGCTTTCACTATCTGAGACTCTAGTCCCATTTCTTTAATTGTCTGCATGTAGACAATGTTCACCGAGCTACCTGCATCCACTAACACACTCTTGATGTTAAAGTTACCAAGGTGGAGCGATATTACCAGGGCGTCATCGTGTGGACAGGACGTCCGTTTGATCTCGGTGTCGTCGAAGGTGATTGGTCCTTCAACTTGCTGGGTTACCTCTATCGGCGACCTGGCTGCCGGGTCATCCTTTGGGATCGATCTCGTGTGCCTCTTCGCTGCAGAATAGGTAGATCCACTTATCTCGGACCCACCTGTGATGCTGTTGATGGTTCTGGCATTTTGAGGGGGCTGGGCTGGCGCAGCTTGTCGCTGTTCACCACCTGCATTCTGGTTATTTTTACCTTTGAGGAGAGACTTCAGGTGCCCCTGCTTTAACAGATCTGCTACCTCTTTCCTCAGGGAAATGCATTCAGATGTGAAATGTCCGTGATCGCCATGGAAATCGCACCATTTGTCGGGGTCACGCTTGTCTGCGGGCTTCTTTATCTTGGCTGGCCACTTGACGGTGTCGCCCATCCGGTGCAGAGCGTTAACAAGTTCGATCGGGGTGACCGAAAAGTTGTGCTCCTCCAACTTTGGGGGGCGGCGGTCGCTTGGTGGTGTCTTCCTGGGAGTTCTGGCCTTTGGACCTGTTTTGGTTATTTTGGTTACTTGTAGGATATGGCTCAGCTCGCCAATTCTTTCTCTTTGGTCTATGACTGCGCCTGTCAGTAGAGTTGTTGTCAGCCTTTTGTTGCTGTTGCTTAGTAAGGAATTGTCGCCGATAGTTGCCGTCGTCTTCTTCCCAACGGATCTGGGCCCAGCCTCTTGACTGAACTTCGGACCACGTCGACACCTGGTGCTTCGCCAATTCTTTCCCTTTGGTCTATGACTGTGCCTGTCAGTAGAGTTGTTGTCAGCCTTTTGTTGCTGTTGCTTAGTAAGGAATTGTCGCCGATAGTTGCCGTCATCTTCTTCCCAACGGATCTGGGCCCAGCCTCTTGACTGAACTTCGGACCACGTCAACACCTGGTGCTTCGTCAGTTCCTTATATAGATCTGAATCTGGTAACAGGCACCTCCTGAACGCTTGGACGGCGACGGTCGGGTCACATTCTGGGATGCTTACCATCTCCTTGGTGAATCTGGTCATGATCTGCCGAGTGCTTTCGTCAGGCCGTTGCAGGATTCTGTAAAGGTCGTCTGACGTCTTACGCAGGTTCCTGCTACTGGCAAATTGCTGCACGAATAACTCTGTCAGATGAAAAAATGAATTGATACTACTTGGGGTTATGTTGGTCCACCAGGTCAGGGCTGGCCCGACCAGGCTGATCCCAAAACCGCGACACATGCATGCTTCCCTTTTGTCCGAAGGGACGACTGCGGCCATCATGATCTGTCGGTATTGTACCATATGTTCATCAGGATCGGTGGTCCCATCATACTTGGGCAACGTCGGGTAAGTGAACCGTTCTGGCATGTTGACTTCAGCGATCGACATGATAAACGGGGAATCAGAGAAGCTGCTAAGGCGGGTAGGGACAATAGGCTGGGCGATCCCGGGGACCTGGAGCATGGCCTTTTGGAGTTCCTTATCAGAGAGATGATCTCCGTTCTGCGATGGCATCGGCCCAAAAGGCCATGCTCCAGGTCCCTGGGATCGCTTACCTGCGTTCCTAGTAGGAACCGAACTGTTAGGGTCGTCAAAAGAGGGCATGGTTGGGATGCCCGATGTCTCGAATGATTGTGACTGGTTCGGGCGATTGACCGAAAATTCAGTAAGCTGGGATTGGAGCCCTTGGTTCTCCAGTTCCAGCCGCTTCAACGTTGTGGCCTGGGTCTTGACGACCTCTTCCTGGCTTTTCAGCAGCTGGGATTGTTCTTCCGCAAGCTTCTCCTGACGTGACATCCTTTCTGATTGTTCGGTCAGGACTTCCAGGATCCAGGCAAATTGCTCAGCGGGATTTGGGAGATCGGAGGGGGATGACATGACTGCCAGGAATAGTGAACTTGGTGGCTTTCAAAAGGTTGTTGCCGGAGTCCCCACGGACGGCGCCAAAATGTTGATGCTAAAATTTGGAATAAAATATTCAGGAGCAAAGTAGAGAATTTTATTGATAATCTGGGTCACCGGCAACGGTGGATACAAATGTCTTTAGGATAAATTGAGTACAATAAACTGAAGTTAGCAATGAGGTGAGCCAAGAGAGTGTTCTGAGTGATCAGTGTGCATTCCCTGAGTTCGTGTCTGTCTCTGATGCTATTCCAGCTTGTTATATGCACTTCAGGAGACTTGGTCGCCCCCGAAAATGTCGGCGACTATTGTGGGATTGTGAGCGTTGAGGGCGACTATCCTGGTCAGTTGGCAACTGCCTCCGCGTCGTCCGGGTTGTGGCGTCGTGTTGCGTCAACCAGTTTGAATTTGAATCCTGGCGGATATTCATGGACTCTGATATGGTGTGCCACTGGGCTTGCCATCCTTTGGGCTGGCCCAAGGAGCAAAATGGGGTCCAACATAACTATATGCTGTTAATTATAGGAATAGGCTGCTCGTCATGCATTACAAATTAGACAATAATAATTTTCATTGCAAAAATATTAATTTATTTTGTCTAACCTTTACGATTTCGATCGACATATATTGAACCAAATATTATTTGGGTGTGTATTTACATGCTTAGAATTAAACATAATAATCGCCGAAGACAATATTGTCGTATTATTGTGACAATCTAAGTTATGATTGGTGATTAGCGTGGCACACAATAAATTAAGATATCATTTGCTCTCTTAGCTGATGAATTATATATTGTGTCGGCTGTTTGTCTTGCACCTCAAAAAATATAATTAAGCACGACTTTATAATTAATCGTATAAACCATAATCTCATGATAGGCTTCTCAACATACAAATACGTGCGAGCACGTTGGCTTGGCTCTAAAGTCTCTTCGTGTCATAAGTTGGTTAAGCATCACACAATTACTAAATACCTATTATCATTATTTTTTAAAATAGATATAATTTATTAATCAGGCGGACAGAGTGAGAGCCGAATCAGCCAGGGTCATTTTAGTGTGGACAAAATAAAACCATCTTTGAGCGACAATATAATCTGTCTATAAACATGATTTTTCTTTATTCAAAATTTATACTCCCTTAGCAACAAAGTCTGACACAATTGATAGATAGATTGGCTCCTTAAACATAGGATCATACGATTGAACCAAACAGTTTGTTTGGAAAAAATTTTCGGTTAGAAGAGGCATAACTCACTTCAATGGTTTATGGCATGGGAAGATTGATATCTACCTATCGGTTGAACTAGTTTACAGGTATTTTTTTAAATAGTTAAATTAGATTGTAATTATAAAAAAGTATATTAGTTTTTTATCTAAAATACTCCAATAATTTGTATTGGAAATATCTTTTGATAAAAAATTATATTTATATATGTAAAGTTAATTGAGATAATTTATTTGGAGAAAGAGAAATCTGTTTGGCTCGTAAAATGTGTTGAACCAGATCTTACATTTATAATCAAGAAAGACTACTTATTCCTTAACCATCTCATTGGAAGAATTATATGAGAATACACAGATGAAAATGAAAGAAAAAAATTGAATACAAATATATAAAAGTGAGACAGTATTGTATTCTGTGCAGAAAGATAAGTGACATGATGTGTGAAAGAAAACAAAAGTAGGAATGGGTATATAGGATAAATGAGATGTGGGATGAATACAAGGAATAGAGCATATAATTCAAGACAAGGCAGGGCAAATTTTTAAAAAACCTTAAAACTGATTGATTGTTGGATTAATGATGGACGCAGGTGAATGAATAGGATCATTGTTGGATTAAGACCCCTTATTCTTCTTCCCATGTGCTTCATCATCTGTCGGCTATACCCTGTACACATCCATCCATCTCTCTTTGGATTCCTTGTTTACGTACCTACATGGCACTATGGCAGATTGTCTTATATACGACTGTGGGCTATCATATTCTTGTTTACCTTAATCCATTTTTTGGTGCCTTATTAGTTCATTCTTTATACTATGTAGGAAACAAGCTTTTGTAACACTCATCGTACGTACACAAATGTTATGGATGGCTAAGGATATTTAGACTTATATCTTTCTTTTATTTAATGATGATTGATGTGTTTTCCTTTATAAAAAAGACGTTGAGATGTTATATATGTAAAATATGGGATGGCGTTGATAATTTTGCCCAAAATGTTGAGGGTATTAAATAAAAATAGTTGGACGACAGGGAAAGGATCTACTTGGGAGATATGGTAAGGGTGTGAGGGGAAGATGTCACGTGTTGGTCACATGGCCTTGCCCCCGTCATGACGCGTGTGTCTCTCATTTCTCTCCTCATTCAAACTCTCATATCCAAACCCAAAAATATTTATCTGATTTTTTTATTAAGGACAAATTTTATTAAAATATAAAACGGGTTATAGAGTAATAAGTAGCTAAATAAAAGATGAACATTGAGAAAATACTGGAAAATAAAAATTCACAAAAACAGAAAGATCTCGACATTACATGAATAAGATTGTGAAGCTAAAGAAAGACTGAATCAGTTTTTAATGTCAACACCCACAACATCTTTATCTGATAAAGGATGATTGATGAAAAGCATATATTGAAATCGAAGAAATGAGAGCAATTAACTTTTGTGGGATAATTAGATAACTTGAAATGATCCATTGAAGAGCAACCCGAAAACATCTCATAAGAAAAGAGGAGGCATGATACTTAAGATTCTTCTATTGAAAAGATTGTATCTGCACTTTATCAAAGAAAATCTGCATATTGTATATTAATCATGAACTGGTCCTAGATCTAAGTGCAAGAACACACCAAGTATTCGTGCTTCAAGGCTGAGGGATCTAAAGGAGGATCTAGTTCCATGTGATTATTTGAATTTCATTCAAATATTGTTGAGTTTAAATGGAGATAGAGTTTTCAAACATATGTTCTATATTTATATCAACTCAAACTTAAAATCGCATAAGCAACTAAAGCTCCTCTTATTAAGACCAACGCTCGGATTGCTAATACTATATATTGTAATGCATTTGTATTTTGTTTCTCCAAGAAGTTGGACTTTTCTAAATTTTAAAAAATGAAGCTGAGTAGGAATGAGATAACGCAAAGGGGGTTTGTGAATTACTGCCGCACATGGTCGTCGCTTTCAGTGACCTATCACAAATTCTAAAGCAACACTACCAACACTATACTTGATAACAACCCCTGTTCCATTTACATTTAATAAGAATTGAGTTGAATTCTATAACATTATTTTGAGTTATTATTAGTCAAATATTAAAGAAACTTCAACTTTTTAAAAAACGAATTATACTAATTTTGGTGTCGTGTTTTAATATACAAATGCATGATTAATAATGTTAAAAAGGAATGGAAGACATAAAAAATGAGAAGAAGATAGCCTAAATTAGCGGAAGATCACGTTAGAGGTGTTCTTATGGACAAGGACACTACTACTTTGTAGTTGGGAGGTCAGGTCTCAGCATGTCCCATTCATATTTGCCCACTACACAAATTCAAACCTCTTCCTACGATTCAATACATCTTTTTAATTTAAGCACACGAGATCACTGCTCTTTTACTCATTTTGTCTTTATTTAACCATCACATTCATTGTATCCTATTCTAACTTACACTACTTATAATTCTTTATTCCTAGCAGTCTAATAAAATAACTACTAGCTCAACAGAATTGCACTTCATCAATATAATAATATAACTACTTATACTCCTTTTTTCTTAATCAAATTACTGTCGTTTCAACTTCACTAATCAAACAAACATTAAAATACGGCATTATATTTCAATATGTGAGTGTTTATGTATATATAACATCTCTTGAAGATTTACAATTGTGTTGGAACTAAATTAAAGGACTAAAAGTTGTCATCTTTAGTAATTTGATAGAAGATTTGTGTCTCATCAACTGTAAAGCATTTTGCCAACCCCAATATCATTATTTAGGATTTGTTTGGAATGACGATTTGAACATTGACAACCAGTTTTAATTTCAATCATAATTTATGGTGTGTTAAGATATAAGTATGTGAGAAAATTCTGTCTTAATCTCTTACATGAATTCATTTATGAATCATAATTTCAAACAAGCATTTAAAAGTTGGATTGACAAAATTGGTTTACTTTCAATGCAAGTTTGAATTGTCACTTTAGAAAATTTACAGAGAGACAAGTCAAATAATTATATATAGTGATTCGCTCGTTGCAAGCCTGTTTGGATTAGCTTTTGAAGAATAACTTCTGAGAAAAAATCTGAAAAAATGCTTTTAGAGAATAGATTCTGGAAAATAACTTCTGAAATTATAGAAAAAAATAGCTTCTGACAAAACCTAGGTTTTCTGCCCCAAATTTAGGTTTTCAGGCAAAAAAGCTATTCTAAAAAAGCTGTGAGTATTTGTCTAATTTAACTGAAACATAGGTTTTGACAGTTAAAAGCTATTCTAGAAAAGTTGAGAGTGTTTGTCTATATAGATTTTGAAATATAGATTTGGACCAAAAAAACACTTTTTTAAAGTTTGCCGCACTTAATGTCAAGGATTTTCATTTGGATGAATCTGTATGAAGTATTTGTAGATACTCTCTTTAATTTTGTGCTATAATTAGTTATTAGAGTCTTCAACACTTTGGTGGCCTTGGTATTCCGAAATGATATATGTATATGTGAGAGGAATATGAATGGTGTTGAGTAGCTTGAGGTTGGATTTAGTGAAAGATATGTAAATGTGGGGGATATGTGAAGGATGAGAGGTAGTGATCATGATTGGATTTTGGTTAAGATTTTGATGCTTTTTATAGATTTTGCGTTTGAAGGGTGCACGTGTGTGGGGCTTTCTAAAGTTACAAAAGCAGTGTTCATGAATGGGCAGATGGCCTTCCTATTGTCACCAAACACAACACCTTCGACGATTTGTTCTTTGACGTTGTCATTCCCCATTTTACTCATCTTAATCGATCCCTCCTTATAGTCTTCCCTTTTTTTTCTTTTTTATGCCAAGTCCCATCATCCTCTTCTTTACTGATAATTAATTTAGACCCTCATTCAAAGAGTTGCAAGTATTCATCATGATTAACACATAATTTATCCAAACTCTCACTGATGTCCGCCTTTCCTCACAACTCCTTAAGAAAAAACTACCACACATCACTTATTCCTGTTATACGAAATATATAGAAGATGTTTCTAATTTTTTTGTTAATAATTCATCATTTTCTCATCTTATAATTACTCATATAAATGTTACTACATTTTTTACTAAGATAAAATGTCACTCACACTTTCTTTCCTCATTAATATTTTTCTCATTTTCTCTTTTGTACAATCCTCTTTATTATAATAATTTCCTTATTCACTCTCTTATTCCCTATTTCACCATAATAAATGTAGTTTTGACAACAATGTTATTAATTATGACATCTTTATTTTTTTACCCACTTTTTCATCTTCCAGTTTAAAATTTCTTATGAACAGAAACTGAAGGAGTACTTTGTACCTATGTTACTCTCAGCTCATTTATCTAATCTCAATAACTATATAACCGCAGGCTGCATCTAGCTTCTTCAACTCTCCCAATTCGAGTTCTCGATCATAAAAATCCCTCTTGAAAAACTAATCAATTTATTTCCCCACTCCTTTTTTTCTCTCTTTTTAAGCACATACATGATACATATATGACTAAAAACGATTTTTCAAAGCACAATCAGACACTAAAATATCAAACATCCCTTTTAACAAAGTTCTGAATATTAATTTGCCATATTCTGATGGATGAGTCCTTATTGCTAAACTCAACATTTAAGCATACCCCTACCTCATCTACTACAGCAAGTTTTGGATCTTTTTTTTTTTTTTGTCATACAAAATTATACGTCAACTTAGTCATGATTAATTATGCCCCTTTCACTTGAAGGAGTCATAGAAAGAATAATACCTCGCATACTTCTTAATGTACGTTTGTATAGTATATTACATAATATAAAAGCATACTAAAAATACAGAACAAGTGGAAAAAATAATTATTAAACATATTTGATCTCTGTACAACTTAATTAACTTTTTAAAACATTTTTCAATGTATCCCCTTTTCTAAACCTAGTTATGCCGTCTCTATCTATTTAATCATGTTCATTTTATATATAAAAAAAAAATTAACTCTTTGAAACATTATTTTTATGCAGAGAGACATGGTCTCTCTTTGTTTCTTGTTCAAATTTTAATATCAGCTTGACGAGGAATATCAAGCAGACCAGGCAGTTCCCATTTGACAATTCTACTTGTGGTTGACAATCATATTTCCAATTCCATGAATGGACCATATGTATGATTGGAGAAGCATTTAACTTAGATATTCGAAGAGTGATAAATTGTGATTTTTTTATAATTTACTTACTTTTATATATTTCATTTCATTTCTAATTATTTCTACACACTTCATCATCTTACAATTTTTAAAACATTTTTGCTTTTGGTTCCATTGCATATTTGCTTTTGGCTCATATCCTGAACTTGATTTGACCATTTTACCCCTAACTCTCAGCTATAAATTCGAACCTTCCTTCGCCTTTCTCACTCCCCCATCTCTCTCTCTCTCATTTCTTCTTCGTTGCTCTGCTTCTTCAAGCTCTTACCAGCAACCCCTCTCTCTCTCTCTCTCTCTCTCTCTGAGAGCTCAAATGGCAAAGGGCGGGAAGCTAACGAAGCTGAAATCGGTTCTCAAGAAATGGAACTCATTCAGCAACAACAAAGCCAGCCGTTCCAGCAGCATCAACGCCGTCGCCGCCGCAGACGACGAATCCTCCTCCTCCTCCGACCACCACCACCACCACCACCCCGTCTACGTCGGAAAGTCCCGGAGACGATACCTCGTAAGCTCCGACGTGGTGGACCACCCTCTCTTCCGAGAACTCGTCGAGAGATCCCGCGACTCCGATGACAACGACGACGACACCATTAATGTCTCTTGCGAGGTTGTCCTCTTCGAACACTTGCTCTGGATGCTCCAAAATGCCGACCCACAACCCGAATCTCTCGATGACCTCGTCGATTTCTACGATTGCTAGCTCACTACATTCAATGCTACACACACACACACACACTCATTCTGTAATCGATTAGTAATCATCAAACTCATGTTTCATTTCAATGCGCGCTGCACACTTTTTTTCAAAGAGATTGTCCATACTTTTGTTACTTTTCTTAGAAATAACATCGTTGGTTTAGGACGTTGAGCATTTGAATGAATTTGAAGGAGGAGGAGAAGCAGAGGAATGAAGAATCTGTAGTGGATTGTTTCAATTTAAAATGGGTAGCGATATTGTAAAGTGATTGATTGATTGTTCTTGTTCATCCGCATTTCTTTTTTACAAGGCTTAATATGATACTGTTCACCCCCATATACTTATCAGATCAATGTAAACATGGTATTTCTATGACGACAAGCCCTAAATGACATAAACATGTCTCAGAATCTAACTGTTCGGGTTCGAGAATTTAAGGTAGTCAGTGGCACTTGTAACAGTATGCCTTAAAGTTGAAGTTTCAATTTTTTTCCCTGTGGCATTGTTTGTCAGATTCTAAATGTGGGATTTTTTGCACATTACAAAAAGGTATTATAAGAATTACCCCCAACTTTTTTTCGGAAGTGTGACATTATTGTAGTTCACAGTATTAAATGAAAGGTGACCCTTGAGGGGGCTGTGTCAAATGACACAACACATTGCCTCAGCTTATGGACTTCTCTTAGTAACATCACCTACAGCAGTTATTGGCCATAAAACAAGTAACATGGGCCAACAAGTTGTAGTAAATAATGGAGTTTGCTGCTGGTAATAATGGCATCTCCCTTGTATTACTGTCTCAACTAGTTCAGTTAAATAATGGGATATTTAATGACAAACTCTATACATAGGAAAATATAGTGAAAGACAAAAGCAAATCAAACATCTCAAGCTTTTGTGTTTTGGTAGAGAGGCAGCATTTACTACTAATAAACCAGAAACTTGAGAGGTTGGTGTATATTCAAGTAAATAAATTAACTTTGGTTGTTGTTGGCCCGCCTGAATTTGCTACATTGTTTTTGAGCCACACATGGTACCGAAATAAAACCTTAGCATGATAAATAGATCACTTCTATATCAGTAAATAAGTAATGTCTGAGAAACCCCAACCATAATTTAAGGGGGGACCCAGAAAAAAGAAGAAGAAAGAAGAGATTGATGTGAGAAAACAACCATCTGGTAGGTAGATACAAAAAAAGTCCACAATGGGAGACAGCAGTGGAGTCAACAGCTTTTAAGGGGGGAGAGGCACCAGAAAGCAAAGCTTATAGCTTCCGAATAATATTAATAAACCAGATTAGATTATTATCATAAAAAAAAGCTGTGTGCCTATAATATATGTTACTGAAAACGCTCCTCTCTAAAGGCAAAAAGAAATGTGTAGTTTATGATACTATTGATGAGGTAGTTAAGAGATTCTCTGGGCCAAACATATATCCCACGCTCTCTGTATATGAAAAGAAAATTGAATAAACAAAAAGACAAGAGAGCTTCTGGTAAAGCTTAATATTTGAAGATAGCCTAAATAAAATAACCTTAAAGTGGGTGACACGAAAAGTTGTTCAGTACACGCATGGGTATCTCTCGTGCTGTATTTATGGATTCTGCTACGCGTTGCCAAGCTAGCTTCCATTGCCAACCTTATGAAGAAGGTGATTGCTTACTTCCACACAACGTCAATGGCGGCTTCCTCTCTCTCTCTCTCTCTCTCTCTCTCTCTCTCTCTCTCTCTCTCTCTCTTAGTTAGTTAGGTTGGGAATTTTGACAAGGGGGTTCGCAAATGATTGAAGAAACCATAATTTTCATGTTTGTGTCTGATCTTTTGTCGTTTCCTTTGGTTTCTTACGATGTCACTTTTTTTTTTTCTGATGATGAGGTGCATATTTTAAAATGTGGTTTGTTTGGTGATTTTTCTACTCAAATGAATGAATGGTTTGGGTTTGAACTTACAAAAAGGATATATGGTACAATTGCCAGCTATGGTTTTATCTTTTGTATCTTGGAATTTTCAGGAGTAACCACCCTCCACCAGACACACTCTTGGACGACTTGCACAGAAGGAAAGAAAAAGGAATGAAGGATTTTAAAATAAAAAACAAAGAAGGAAGATTGTATGAATTATAAAATAATAATGAGAAAGCAAAATTTTTTTATTTGAACTGGGGGAAGGAAATTATTTAATAAAATGATGATATGTGTCCTAGAGTAGGGTCAAGTTTAAACGAATAATTTAGATTATATGTTCACTTTTTCTTTCTCTTATTTTATTATGTTTGAGAAACAGAACTTTTTTTAATGAGGATGTAGCTTTCCCCCGTCTAATGGTTTAAGACTCTGTGTTTGAAAAAGAAACAGGTTATACACACACATACTCCTCTGATCCTATTTATAAGGCACTTCTAGCATATTTTACAGACTAAGGAAAGCCTTTAAATTCATTAACTTTCCACTAAAATCTAACAAATTTACAACTTTACCCATATTTAATATTCACTATACCACATTAAAATAAAGTCAACACATAATAAATGAAGGGTAAACTTGTACATGCACATTAAATATTTAATGAGGTGACATATATAGGACCAAATAAAACCTTCTCTCTCTGCCCTATAAATAGGACCAAATGAGTATATATATTAACTGGTAATTAATATCTAATGTGGATGTTATTACAAGGTATATGAGCAACTAATTATTCTTGTATCAAGTTTCTCGAGACCCAAAAGAAGATCTAATGGAGTCTTACACTATTAGACCAACTATGTGTTGATTAAAAAAATAGGCTTTAATCATTTAGAATTTACTTGAAAAGTACATAGAGTTATGTCCTCCTCTCCTAATTACTTAGACAAGGCAGTTCAATATATGGCATCAAACTTAAGGAAAGATTCATTAACTTGATTTTTTTTTTGTGATTGAATTTTAGGAAAGGGGTTTAGCTCACCCACTATCCAAAAGAATGGCTCCTAACTCATGACTCACTGGGCTCTATCCCTGTGGGTTCTGGATATTAATTTAAAAATTAACTTGATTTGAAAATGAAATAAAGTTTTAAATTTATGCAAATTTACTAATTAATATTATGAATTGCATCCAAAAAGCTTATAGGTTGAAATTAATGAAATTTTAAATACACTTAATTTCCTTTTATTTTTGGGTCATAACTCAGGCATTCATTATGTTTTTATGTTTATATAGGGTGTTTTGCGGTTAAAAAAGTCTTAAAAAAGACATTATGGACGCTAAGGGCTACTTGTATCAGTTTTTTTTTATCAATCAATTGATTTCTTTTCTTTGCATGTAACTTGACGTCAATGCAGCAATTGGTTTTTCTTGTCTTCCTGATTTATGTGCATCTTCTTTCTCCTTTTATCAATAACTTTCAAATGACTTTTAGCATGCGAGGCAATACACACACGTATATATCAATCAACGCCAAATTGATGGTAAAAACATTTGGACTATTTCCGTTCCAAATTCCACAGGAAAAACATAATCAATTTTGTAACATATATTAAGAAAGAGATCAAGATTGCAGTAAATGGAAGAAGGGCTCACCAGCTCAGCATAAATAAAACAAGTACAACAACATGAACTATGAAGAGCGCAAGAGGGTAGTTATGTCTTTTCATAAGCAACGGTTCAAACATCAAGTGGGCACGGAATGGGTCTTCGAACCGGCCTGGATATGAATCGAGGGGCCTGCCTGCCAGCCCACGTTTCGTTGGTACTTGGTGGGTTTATCTTTTGTATTTCCAAAGTTTTTACTATAAATTTATTTTCACACTTTCATAATTCCTATGGAATGAAATTAAAGTAGAAAGATAGTGACGGTCAAAACAGGATCTTTTTTATAGTTAGGTTGATGCTTTCCAACCTCAACTATGTCTTTTCATAAGCAACGGTTCAAACATCAAGTGGGCACGGAATGGGTCTTCGAACCGGCCTGGATATGAATCGAGGGGCCTGCCTGCCAGCCCACGTTTCGTTGGTACTTGGTGGGTTTATCTTTTGTATTTCCAAAGTTTTTACTATAAATTTATTTTCACACTTTCATAATTCCTATGGAATGAAATTAAAGTAGAAAGATAGTGATGGTCAAAACAGGATCTTTTTTATAGTTAGGTTGATGCTTTCCAACCTCAACTATGTCTTCAAGGACCCAGGAAAGAAAAAAGAGAAAAAAAGCGTTCACTTTAAGTGCATTATGTTTGACCTTAACTAATATTCCTTTTGACTTGGATTTTTCCAATTTGAATGTGTGGTGGAAATGCGTTGTGTATGATATTTGCTTGGGTGCAAGAATTAATCAGCGTTATAATTGTTGGATAGCCCCACAATAAATACATATTATTATCAACATATATGTTAGAGATATCTGACAATTTGTTTGAATACATAAAATGGATTAAATGATTTTGACAAGAGGCTTGAAAAACAGTGGAAATATGAAACATTGTGAAAGGAGTGAGAATGAATTGAATGGAAATTTTATAGGGAGACGAGTCAGAAAGCAAAAATAGATTGGGAGGAAGGGACAGAGCAAAAGGAGAGCAGATATGAGAGTGCTGCGTTATCATGGGCCTTTATGTAATCCTCGCTGTCTCCGAATACTCTCGTGCTCATCCTTTGTAAATAATGGACATAATTTTATCGTAGATTATAAATGTATGGTTTTTTTTTTTTTTTATCTTTTGTATTTATTGTTTTTCAGACTGATTTATCTAATATTACACAAAAATATTTCAAGAAGACTACAACGTTATGTGATTTATTTGGCTGTCTTAATTTCTATAAAGTAAATAAATAAATCTTACATTGACAACTATAGAAGTAGAATTTAATCAGCCAGTCTGTCATGATTTGATTATAATCCTAATCCGACGTCATATTTTGTGTCCGTGGTTGGCTACTTGGCTTCTGACTTCTGAGAATGAGATTCAGCCTAATCCTATGCAAGAAGACGAGAAGAGCAAGAGAAATTTGAGAAGAAACAAACCGGAATACATAAATATTTTTCTGTTTTGACAGATATCGCCATTCCTACCAGTTTCATAGATTTATGGATAAAATTTAACTTAATGTTTTTTTTTGTTGAAAAAATATATAACATTGATGCAAGCTCTTAACATGTAAAATTGTATTTGACTTTGGATTCTATTTAATATCATTGAAACAAAACTCTTCATTATAGAAAGAATAAAAAAAATGAGATGTTTTTGCATTCATCGCATAAATTAAACCGGAACTATATTTTTCACCAGAAACCTGCACTATTTTCAAAATTAACATTTTCTTAATAAAAATGCAGGCTGAATTCACTCATTGTAGTCTATGTGAATGCGAAAAATGCGTTTGAAGAGCTACTTTCAGTTAAACTTGATAATACTTGAATTTAATGCCGTCATATAGTCCTATTACTCATTCCAAAAAAAAAATATAGCCAAAAAAATATTGCAAGTGATTTAAATAATTACTTGGTTGACCGAATAGGTAGTTATTGGATAAAATCATAAAAGAGCGACTAAACTTTTAGTCTAAAGTGGGCCTAAGACCAACAGGTAAATGTCCATAAAACAGCATTTGAAGGCTTGTTAAACTCCAAATTCTTCTGCAGCTTTCACCAGAGACCCCAATGGCTAGACGTTGGGCTCAACATTTGTTTGAGTGTACTCCTTTCTTCCTTTGACATGCCCATGTCTTCTTTTTTTTTTTTTCCCCAACGACATGCCCATGTCTTTTATTATATGATCAATACAATTTTTTGTTCTTCAAATTTGTCACAACTTTAGTTCTAGTTTCTCATGTTTTAAACTATACCTTTTGCTCGTTCAAATTTTAAAATTAAAGTTTTGATCCATTAAATTTCATTTAGCTTAAAATATTGGTCCATATAAGTTAATAAAAACCTGGACTAGTTTACACATAGAAGAACCAAAACCTCCTTTTAATTAAAAACTTAAAGGATCAAAATCAAAACAAGGGTAAGCTTAATGGACTGCAAAATATATTAACTTTTTATTGTAAATATAATAGCTTTTACCGTGAGATTTTTTTTTTTTTTGTTAAAATCTTGACGGTATTCTCCATCCAATAGTTAAAAGACTAATCTTTTCGGGAATAAGGATCATCCGATTAAGTTCTATATCTCCCAACAAATCCTTTTTGCATGGGAATTTGAACTTGTCCTCTTATATGTATTGTGAGTG
Organism: Mimosa bimucronata; assembly: GCA_037074515.1. Classification (NCBI taxonomy): domain Eukaryota; kingdom Viridiplantae; phylum Streptophyta; class Magnoliopsida; order Fabales; family Fabaceae; genus Mimosa; species Mimosa bimucronata. Next base: position 36,846,857 of record CM073444.1, read on the forward strand.
ATTATCCACTTTTTAACTTAAAACTTTAATTATACTAATTAAAAATAGAGAAAAATGCAGCCTGATATAAAATTATATATATATATAATATGTTATTATTGAGCTAGCACATATTTTTAAAATATGTCATATAAATTATACGATAAGATTGTACCATATTCATAAATTGTACCACCTACATGGTAAATTGCAATTTATAATCATGAACAAACATCACCGTCATTTTAAGTTATGAATGATTCAGTTTTCTGTAACCATCGTAAATCTTGTACATTGCGTAAAATTTGAACAACAAGTCACACTTTTAATAATTGATAAATCATGCAACTTCTCAGAGATTTTATATATGATACGAATATTCAGATATGTTAGGCATTGGGAGGTTATATTCGGCATGAGAACAAATAATGTAGCGAGAAAGCATAATCTTCGTTTAAAGCATTAAACTCTCAGGATTGTATGGTCTTTGTAGCCGTTCTACAATTTTAGAACCTGTGTCGTGTGCTATTGTTTTTATTTTTTGGGAAAAAGACAAATAAATACCCTCCAATTTGTAAAATCTCATTAACAACTTCATGATAGGTATTAACAACACAACAACCTATCATGAAGTTGTTAATACCTATCATGAAGTTGTTAATGGGATTTTGTAAATTGGAGGGTATTTATTTGTCTTTTTTCCTTATTTTTTTAAAAAATAAATTTGAATAACTATTTCGTGCAATAGGCTTTTACCCATGACATTTACTTTACCACAAACCAACCTCCAAGTGATTTGTGATCCTCACGCAATTGCAGAAATTATACTTAGACAAGACGCAAGAAATTCTTGTTAAGAGGCACAAAGTGGTCTAGACTCTTACAGAGATTAAGGCGAACTTATAGTAATAAGTGTAATGATTAGTTTGTTAATGATTTATCCTATAATTACTTGGGCAGTGGAGGACGCAAACACTACAACCGTAATACATATTATATATAGATATTTCTTTCAACCAACAATCTTTTATGTAATTAGGAGTAAGTCAATAAATTTTTCTGTTATCAATATATGAGACTTCAATAGAATTTTTTTTTTTTCTAATTTATAAATTTTGTCTCGAACTATCCATGTTGATAAAATATTTCCATCAAGGAGCGAGAGCAAGAATTAAATTGAATGAAGTGTTTCACTTCTAACTTAAGTTGGCGTAAATATAAAAGTTATGTGTGTGTATGTACGTGTAGACAATCATACGATTGTGTCATTTTCTCAAAACTAACATAGTCAATTTCTTCAAGAAATATGATGAATCTAAATTTATTATATGCTTGTTCGAATTGCATAAGTAGGTGATGACTAATCCATTTGTATATATCTAATGGATAAAGAAATTAACATCCCATCATTTATTTTTAATGAAAACTTATAGATGCACGTAAACATGGATAATAAATTAACAGGCATACCCGAAATAGACCTAGAGGTGTAGATTTTCCTCGACGAATAAAGCAATTGTGTTGGTCAATAAAAGGAAATAATATCGATCCGCTGGTAAAAATCTAATAAACGTGTTCTTTAATTCAATTAGGTGTTTCTAATTCTTTCTTTTTCGTGCATATTCTTTTTCAGATCATATAGAACTGACAGATATATTTCAGTTTGTTGAAAACGAAATATTTGCCTGTTGGAAGCTATACATGCTTGAGCGTGACTAAATAAAATTAAATCAGTTGATTAAAAAAGGACAGTATAGTGATACACGTATAAGTTGTTATCTTTACTGTTGTTGGCAAAGAATAATTTTTTTTCTTCCTGACAATATGAAATAGATACAACCCTTTTTCAATCTAATCTTTGCATTTTTATCTCAACTGTCAGAGTGGTAAGTAACATTATTTCCATATAACAAGCTATGCAACAAAATTTAAGATTGTTCCTCAATACTTATAATAATTGGACACTAAATTGAAAAATGTGAATAAATTATTCTGAAAATAACAACGACAACATAAGTTGTTTGTGGATATTAATCAACACATAATTAGTGTAGCGGTGTAACGTCTCGCTAAATTTTTTGAGGTCTCAAATTCGAGTATTAGATGAGACACTTGTGTTAAGAGGGGAAGTTGAACTCCAAAATTTAAGTAGTCAGTTACTCAGATACCTGGTAATAGGATAAAAAAAACACTGATTGCCAGGTGATATATAAAAAAGAAAATTATATATGTATAATAAATATGTGTAAACTTATTGAGGCCTACTAATGTAAATATAATAAATGTCACAAAATAAAGATACCACTTTGTTCCTATTTATAAGCCCATTTTGTGAAAAAAAACTCGTTCATTATTACTCTTTTTGGTCGTCCTTATTACAAGGCACCAACTAACAAATTTTTTTGGTTTTTTTTATGAGGCACATAATAGTTTTCAAGGTGCATTAATTATTTTTTTTGCCATGTATACCCATATTTAATAGGAGTAGTGAGAGAGAGAGAGAGTAATAATTAATACTCCTCTGGTCCTATTTATAAAGCACTTTCAATACATTTCACATAGAATAAGGAAAAACTTAAAACCTCATTATATTAATAATGTCTTGAAATTTGACAACTTTCTAACTTTACCCATATTTAATACTACCTCCGGTTCTAATTATAAGAGTCAGTTGACTTTTTTTAGGGAGATTAATGAAGCAAATTAGACCCCTAAATGTAATTAGATTATATGATAGTTTATTAGTAAAATAACTTAGTTTTGAGGAAAAAAGACAAATATAAACAATTCATAGTGGTGTATTTTGCATCCTTAATTTTTTCAAAAAAGTCAGCTGGCTCTTATAATTAGGACCAGATGGAGTTTTTACTATAATACTCCCTCCGGTCCTAATTATAAGACTACTTTGACATTTTTGACTTTTTCTTTCAGTCCAAAAAAAAAGTAGTTTCAGTCTAAAAAAAATTTTTTTTTCCTCAAAACTGATTTATTCTACTTATAAACTAACCTATAATCTAATTTCATGTGACATATGTTATAATTTAGTGGTCCAATTTGCTTCCTTAACTTCCACAAAAAAAAGTCAAAGTGATCTTATATTTAGGACCGGAGGGAGTACATGAAACTGAAGTCAACACATAATCAATGAAAATAAAATTGTACATTAACATAGAAAATTTAATGAGATGCCTAATAAATAGGACCAAATAAAACATTTTTTCTCTGCTCTATAAATAGGACCAGAGGAGTATAGTAGTAAATTTTAGTATAATCAGTTGGGATAATATTGGAAATTACTTGAATTTTAGGACAAATTTTATACTTTTAACTAATTTTATTTGGTATTTAAGAATTGTTAGCTGGTTCTTTATACTAAGGATCGGAGGGAGTATAAGTTCACTTTGGCAGCAATTATGTGGTTGTGAGTAATTTTATCCCTATTAAATGTATTGGAAACAAAGAATATGAGAGAGAATGTTGACCAATGTAGTAAGAGAGTGTATAAATTACTAATTTAATATTCACTTTTACATACTATAAAATTGGAAATATTGATCACATTTGTACATATTTAATGGCATAACTATCACCTTTTTGTATGCAAAAATTAGTTAAAATAGACTTGTGGTATATAGTAAAAGGAAAAAGTTTACAAACAAATACGCACACATAGATGATGAGGAGGGTAAGGCTATTTAATGACGATTCATTTGCAATGCTTTAGCTAATTTACTAAACATTGACTTAATTTCTGTTTCATATATACTCTATATGGGTTGTTTCTTTTTGTTGAACTTTCTTTCCTAACTTCACTGATCTGGGCTGGCGGCTATCTGGACTTTCTATTAACCCTCATTGTTTGAGTTTCCTTTTTCATTCATATTTTTTTACAAAGTTTTGGTGCCTCTATCGCATTCAATCAAAAAATTATGCTTATACTGCATTCAATCAAAAAAGTATCTTTATAATAACGTCATTATATCACTGTACGTGTCAGCATATTGATTGGAAGAGGTAAACAAAGGCCTATATATGTACAACATCAACAAGTACCACTTGGCTACTCATAATTAAAACGATAATGATTAATTGTTGAATATTTATGGTTTATGGAATTAATGACTGAGTTTATATATATAAATATATATTAAACGTTCATTATAAGATCATAGCACCATCAGAAATTGAAGGCATGCATGTAAAACTGTCTATGCTCATAAATAATCTTTTGATTAAAAAATTCGGAAACAAAAAAGGTGGTGCAGCTAACTCCTCCTAATTTTTGCTTTTAACAGTCAATTTATATATGTCTTATACACCTAACGTTATGCTTAGCTTGGACCTGTTCTACGTCAATATACAAAAATTAAAGATTCATCGTCCATATATACATTCATGAATCTCCATTATATGAATTAAAAATTAAACTATTCCCATGTCTTGTTGCATATTTTATAACTGCTCTTTTGATTTCCTTATTCAATTTTGTAATCATAATTAGACAAATAATTAAATGGCACGTACACTTGAATGTGCTTGAAGACAAGATTGAAAATTCAACACTGATCAATCTGATTTCGGTGGATTAAGAGAATATTTTGAAGTCAATCTCTATATATGGAAGGTGTTTGGGTATACTAATAAATAACTCTGTTGCTAATACTGACAAAGTGACAATTGAATTAAATCAAAAAATTTGATGTTTTTGAAGTACTAATGCCCTCCTAAGATATGTTTTATCTTCTATATTAACCCATAATAATCGATATTGAAAACGGCATCGTTTCAACATGAGAAAAACAAACACACACGCACGTATTATTAGAATGTGGAGACATATAACCTACTTGATGCTAAGATTGCGTGAAATAAATGTACGAAAATAAATTTAAAAAAAAAAAATCAAAGGGGTTGGTTCGACAATGAGAAAGGTGTGCTCCTTCCATTCACTGTTCGAATTTTAACCCTAACAGACGCAAACGCAGCTAATATTTTTCCCTCTCCCAAATAATGAATGAATACCGCTGAACTAATTAAGGGCCAACCAATGCAACCATAAAATGGCCAATAATCTTTAGGTTCCACAAAAGCTTTAATATATGTTTGAACTCATGCACACTCTTGTGAGATACATCATGCTCCTATTAATTTGTGTCCGCTTATTCTAATTCTACCATAGCAAATCGGTTCCTATTTATATAAATATTGATAAGAATGATTAAAAAGATAACTTATCATAATAGTAAAATAATTAAAAATATTGTCCAATTATATAATGATATAATAATAGAGGTGGATGGGTATGAAATACTTGGGAGGATACATGGGGAGAGTTTCAAGTTAATAACATAACACGTACACTTTATTTTGGCAATGAAGTGAGTGGTAATGAAATTCCACACCTAGCTAGCTACTTAACTTAAAGTTACATTCAAGGAAATTATCGAAGAATATTTAGTGAGAAATGGGAGATTCAGTCTAGCTATTCCCACCTAACTGAAGTGGCGAAATATGGAAGAGAGAGGCAAATTGGAGTGGGGGTTAAAAGAAATTGGTTAGGAGACGTTCCTCTTATTTTCTTCCACTTTTATATATGCTTCTCTTTATATTTCACAAGTCATCACATACAACCACCTTCCTTTTTCCCAAAACACATTATTATCATTATTCGATCTATCTCTGCCTCTCTTTTTCATCCAAATCCACAGAATTGAAAGACAAAAACCGTACCACATTATATTGCTACTATATTTCCATGAGAACGTCGTCGTTTGGAAGCAGCAGCTCCATCAAAGAATCACCACCACCACCATATCAATCATCCGTGGAAGAAGTTGCATTAGACCTCTCCAATAATGTGGGGCCCACTATATCGGCCCGGGCCACCAGCGAGCCTCCGGGCCGGATTCTCTCGGCGGCGTCGAGTTTCAGGAGGATGTTATCGTGGTCCAGGTCGTCTTCTTCAATTTCAGTGGTGGAAGATCCGGCCATAACAGCCCGGAATGCCCGGCGGATGAAGGCGCAACTCGAACGGTCGAGATCGACCGCCCGAACCGCCCTCGAAGGGCTCAGATTTATCGGCGAGACGGCCGGAGCCGGCGCTGGCAACAATGATGAGTTGTGGAGAAAAGTAGAGGGAAGGTTTGAGTTGCTTGCAGAGAACGGCATGCTAGCCAGAGAGGACTTTGGCGAATGCATAGGTATGTAATGTAATGTAATCTCTCATAAACTAAATATAAGATCAAGTTGACTTGTTTCATGTAGTTAAATAGATAGTTTAGTTTTAAAATATGTTCATGTAATTAGATTATACCTTAGTTTAGTTTATAACTAAGGTAACATAATTTTTTAAAAAAATGATACATATAAATTACTTAAGCATGATTTATTTTGTATTATTAATTTCTCCGAAAAAATCAACTGATATTATATTTGATATTATATTTAGGATTGGGTAAAGTATGTCATTTAACTTGTTGATAAATTAGATGGAATATGAATAATTTTGTTTGGAAACTAGCGGAGGAATAAGTTAAGTTAATTGAGGATTAATGGATGATTTGGTTTTGGGGGAATAATGGGAAAAAGGGATGCAGGAAACGAAGGAATTTGCGGTGGGGATATTTGATGCATTGGCCAGAAGTAGGAAGAAGCAGAAAGTCACCAAAATAAGCAAACAAGAGCTCTACGATTTCTGGTTGCAGATCACAGACCATAGCTTTGACGCTCGTCTTCAGATTTTCTTCAACATGTATGTATCTTTCCTTCCTTCATGCCTTTCTCATGCTAACTCCTTCCAAAATATGTATCGCTTCTTGTGTAATTAGTTAGCACATGCATAGTGAGTTTTACGATCTTTGTAAAGTGCATATATATATATATATATCTGATTTCTTTCTTCATCAATTATGCTCTTTTATTTTCAGATTTATACACAGCAATATATTCTTTGCATGAGATATTTTGAATATTTCTTAAGAGATTTTGTTATATTTAAAATGTTTCAACTCTATTGAAATATGAGGATAAAGACCGGACAAATAAAATATGGTTGCATGAGAAGGTTTGTAATTAAGTACTGTTTAGTACTTTAGTGTTTTATGAATAGTGGGGTTTCTTCCTAGATTTTATATTTTATATTGGTTGGTATTAATTACTTTAGAATAAAAAAGTTTCAACCATAAAAGATTCAGACAGCCCCGTTCCATACGCAGATTATTATTATTGTTAAATCCTCTCTGCTGCTAGCTGTGATTGAGTTGATCTCAGTCAACAAAGAGGAGGGTAATAATTATTTTATATTTGGTTTTTACGTAATTAACTTTATTAATTTGTTTACTTCAGGGCGGACAGCAATGGAGATGGAAAGATTACTAGAGAGGAGGTGCAAGAGGTAAGATTTGAAGCTAGAATTATATGAAACGGGATAATTTTTCAACCGATGAAAAAATAAAACATTTGTGATGCATGTATATTGTAAAAAAAAAAAAAACATTGAAACAGTAGATACACATTCATTTCTCAAATCATCAATTGAAAATGTTAATCCGTCAATGCTGAAGTTTTAAATAAAAAATAATCAAATAACCTTTTCATAATACTTAATACAACTTTCAGTTCTTCTTTTTTTTTTTTTAATACTTCAACTTTCACTTCTTAATATATCATCTAGTCTGTAATTTATGATGGATAATATATTTCTTCAGAATTTTCCTTTTACATTGAGATCGGCACATCGCACCAATTAATTCTACACTGGTTAGGAATTTTAAAAAATAGGAATCTATTTTAAGTTTCAATACAATATCCTATTAATTTGTCCATTGTTGATAGATTGTGTGCTTAAAAATTAGACAGACTGGAAGTCAATCTGCTAAACTCGGTTAAATTAATAATTAATCAAACTCTAGTGGGTGAAACATATAGTTAATATTTTAGTGTATAGAAGAAATGCCGTCGACAAATAATTTAGATACGACGAAAATAGTAATGGTCTGGCATAGCTAGATCCAAGGTTTGGGAAACCATACTTTTCTATCTTTTAAAATATTATTATATAATATATTATATACATAAGTCAAATGTTTTATGTAAAAAAAGATTTTATTTAAAAAGTTCTACTACCTTACCCTTAATATAAAGTATCGTTTGTGTACGAGGTATATTACATTCATCATATAAAACGTTGTACTACCATTAAAGATACAATGAATTACTAACAATTAACTTGTTAGAGAAAAATCCTAGTCAACTTAGGAAACTGGTGCAAAGATATATACTCCATTGAGCCTGCATTTATGAGTAAGAATGTTACATTAATTGACAAGGGGATGGAAATTGAGGAGCAAAATGTCAATACTAAAAGGTTAATACATATATCATGGCAAGTTTTGACTCAGACACTGCATTCTCAACTTTTATTGGCAGCTCATAATGCTCAGTGCTTCAGCAAACAAACTATCTAAACTAAAAGAACAAGCCGAAGGATACGCAGCTTTGATCATGGAAGAGCTAGACCCAGAAAACCTGGGTTACATCGAGGTAAAAAGACATGGAAAAAAATTGATAACAACCAGAGAGATCTTTTAGGATCCGATTATGAATTTTTGTCTTTGTTGCTCAGCTATGGCAGTTAGAAATGTTGCTTCTACAAAAAGATAACTACATGAAAAGTTGTAGCAAACAACTTAGCAATCCAAGTACAAGGTGGAGCCAGAATCTGAGTGGTTTGAGGCACAAGAATGTGATTCAAAGGATATGCAGAACAATGGTGTGTTTGGTAACAGAGCATTGGCAAAGGGGTTGGATCTTGTTGCTGTGGTTAGCTTCCATTGCTTTTCTTTTTACATGGAAATTCTATCAGTATAGAAAAAGAGCAGCTTTTCAGGTCACTGGTTACTGCTTACCCATTGCCAAAGGTGCTGCTGAAACCCTTAAGCTCAATATGGCTCTCATCCTCTTACCAGTTTGTCGCAACACTTTGACCTGGCTTCGTTCCACAAAAGCCAGGTCTTTTGTTCCCTTCGACGACAACATTAACTTCCACAAGGTATGCCTGTAACATCCTGAATTTTAAATACATGTTCAATATGTTAAGTGGTTCTTAGTAGACTAAACAACTCTAATAAATAAACTCCTGTTACATAAATTATAACATACTGAACTTTGAGTACCAGGTTAAATATGTTAAGTGGTTCTTAATTAAATGACTAAACAATTCTAATAAGTGGTCCGAGAGTGTTACAACAAGACTATGGTTCACATCAGAGCAGCTTTTCTTCAAGTTTGGTCTTGACATGTATTCATCTTCTTGCTTTGCAGATGATTGCGTGTGCCATAGCTATTGGAGTTGTCGTTCATGCAGGAAACCATTTGGCCTGCGATTTTCCCTTCCTCATAAACTCACCCCCAGAAAAATTTGCTCTGATATCTTCAGATTTTGATAACAAAAGGCCTACTTATAAAACACTCCTGACTGGTGTCGAGGGCATCACAGGAATTTCAATGACTGTTTTGATGATAATCTCTTTTACATTAGCAACCCATTATTTCAGAAGAAATGTGGTTCGGTTATCTCCACCATTCAACAAATTGACAGGCTTTAATGCATTCTGGTATTCTCACCACCTTCTCTGTCTCGTCTATGTGTTGCTCTTCATCCATGGAAGTTGCCTGTACCTAACCCACAAGTGGCATCAGAAATCGGTAAGAACTGACTTCTTGTGATCTGCATGAACCTGGAAAGTACATATTACCAGTTAATAGTGGCTTAGATAGAACTGAGAACACTTCAGTTGCTTTCAGACTTGGATGTACATCTCTGTTCCCATGTTGCTGTACACAGCCGAGAGGACTCTGCGAATTTGTAGATCAAAACATTATTCCGTTAAAACACTGAAGGTAATGCACTCAATTTCATTCTATTGACTTGTTGTCTGCTTTGGGCTGCTGGCTAATCCATCGGCTAAACTTAGTAGTTAACTAGAAGTATAATGTTGAGGGTTGTGATTATAATTGGATCCTCTTAAACTGAGATTATTAGCAAATTTGGGTTGATAAAACTTTTGCAGGTTTCGATGCTACCAGGAAACGTCTTCAGTTTAATCATGTCTAAGCCAAATGGATTTACGTACAAAAGTGGACAGTACCTATTTCTGAAGTGTCCAAAAATCTCTCCGTTTGAGTGGTGAGTCAGATTCTGCCATTCTGGTTCGTAGGTCTATTACTCGATTGTCATCAATATTATTGAACATCTAGACGTCTAAACAACCATAACTCTTCCTTTTGTAGGCACCCATTCTCAATCACTTCAGCACCGGGAGATGATTATCTTAGTGTTCACATTCGTACAGTAGGAGACTGGACGCAAGAATTGAAGCTATTGCATACTGACGATGATACATTACCAACATCTAATAGACAAGCCAAATTTGGTCATCTAACTCCGATGGATCAGAGAAGGTAATTATTGATTTTATTATTAATTAGTGTATGCCTGAAAAATTATGGATTATTGAAAAAATATTTTTGAAATTTAAAACCCAGACAGCCGAGGCTGCTTGTTGATGGTCCATATGGAGCTCCTGCACAAGATTACCAGAATTATGATGTCCTGCTTCTCATAGGATTGGGAATCGGAGCAACCCCTTTCATTAGTATTCTCAAGGACCTTCTTAATGACACAAGAACTATTGAAGAACAAATGGTACTATTATTAACCGAAATGACTTCTTATAAAGTTGGTAGATTCTTGTATTCGTGATCCTTTTCAGAAATTGATGTTGATAAGCTGAACGTAGGAGTCAAACACAGAAACTACCACATCAGATGAGAGCTACAACAGCTTTACATCTTCAAATTTAATGTCAGGTGGAAATAAGAGAGCACACAAGACTAAACATGCTTATTTCTACTGGGTTACCAGAGAAGCTGGATCTTTTGAATGGTTTAAAGGAGTGATGAATGAAGTTGCAGAATTGGATCTGAAAGTAATAAATCTCATTTCTTGATGTTTCTCCACCTCAAATATAACTGTCATTCAACCATCACCGTTACTGAAAAACAGAAATAAGTTTACTATCACAAAGCAGATTATATAATCCTTGTCTTTAATTCAGGACCAAATTGAGCTGCACAACTATCTCACGAGTGTCTATGAAGAAGGGGATGCAAGGTCAACCTTAATCACAATGGTCCAAGCTCTCAATCATGCCAAACATGGTGTCGACATCCTTTCAGGCACTCGAGTAAGATTCCCTGTAGTCAAAACTTCTGGTTTAGGAAATCTTAAAACTATCACATGAGTAAACCATATTTTCTCTTGCAGGTAAGGACCCACTTTGCGAGGCCAAATTGGAAAGATGTTTTCACCAGGATAGCCTCTAGACATCCACACTCTACAGTAGGTAAATTTTTTGCCACCAAATGGAGCACCATTTATCTTAATGGAGATTCAAATTCTCCTTTTTTTTTTTTTTCCTTCAGTGATATGTAAGCCATAAGGGCCATATGAACCTAGGCTTTGCCACAAGGGGATTGGATCATGACTCTTATGGCTCAAGCTAAACACAATGGAAGTTTGTCTTGGGGGCCATGGGAGATAATCTGTTAATCTAACAACGAAAGTTTGACAAGAAAATGGTGCAAAATATTTGCAGGGGTATTCTACTGCGGGATGCCATTGTTGGCAAAGGAACTAAAAAAGCTGTCACAAGATCTGAGCCACAAGACAACTACACGCTTTGATTTCCACAAGGAGTACTTCTGACTTAACAAATTGATATTCAAATTCCAGCCTCTGCAATTATTTATTCTTCCGGAGACACCAATTTTATAGTTCCATTAATAAACATTTAGTTATTAATAGGACAGGAAGCTGTAATTATTATAGTATTTGCTATCCAAATTCTGCAAAATTCAAAATCTAATGAACAGGAAGATATGTACATATTTCAATACAATGAAAAATACCAATCTAACATGTTTTACACAGCGCAAAATCTCATTTAATGAGTAGACATACAATGTGCACACACAATTCTGACTTGGAAAAAAAATCTGCTTCAATAAAAAAGACTATCCAGTATACCCAGTAAAAGGCCTTTATGGGAATACGAAGCAGTTAAAACCTAATTACCAAGGCTAATGAACTGATTTCCTATAATTCTTGGACAACCCCCGAGACTTAAAAGCAAGATATCATACCCCCAACACAGTAACCACCATCTCTTCTATTTTGTCAAATCTGCATTGAATGGATATAAAATGAGGTTACGAAAAATTAAACTTTAGAAGAGTTATGGAAAATAGTGTCTAAATTTGGGAATCAAGACTCAATTTCTTTGGATAACGTTTTCCATCCCATTATACTGCTCAAAGAGAACCTTTTTACAAATTATAATTGAAGGTTCATTATAAAGGATCTTGGGCAGTGGTAGAAAAAGCACAATATATAGATCATTATTGATCTGATGTCATGTCTCACATCCAATAGAAAAATGAAAATATTCTGGCCCATTACAAGTAAAGGTATAAGCTGTAACAAAACAACTTCCCCAATTTTAGCAAGTGGTTATAGTAAACGCCAATGCTGTACTCATCACAAAATCCACAAAATGTCATCAGGAAGTACAAGTAATGCCACCCAATGATGAGGTGAAAGTAATAGTTTTACAGCTAAATCGAAAATGAAATTGAGGTCTTACCATATTAGAACAGTAATGATGCAAGGCTATTCTTTCAGGTACTTGAGAATTTTGGAAGCCCAACGCCTTACACGTTTCTTTAGTGTGTAACCAAAAACCACTCCAGCAACAAAGCAAATTGCACAAAGTTTTGAGCATGTCAACCAAGACACCATTTGTCTGCCAAATAATATAAAACAATATCAAACTAGAAGCCAAACACTGACCTAAATCCATCAATGCATGTAGAACCTATATTTTAGGGTTTTCCTTACATCTTTAACAACTTAAAAAGAAAATTGAAGCTAATCAACAGCATATAACACAGAAGCTCCCAATATAACTGAAAAAGCATCAATTCAGAATTCAAAGGAACATCTTCAAGATTATTGTGCACAGCTAAAAGGCTCTTTTATGCCTTGACAAAGATGCGAAACTAGACAAGCCAGAATATCCACTATAGTTGCCACAAGATACTTCAGAATAATAGTATGCATAATCGCACAGAATAAAACATATAAAATGATACTATATCTTATCATCGATAACCATGAGGGTACAAATCCAAATTCCTTACAATGGAGAACAAGTAAACACAAGTTATATTTTTTAAGGTAATGTACTACCCAGACTTTCAAGTTTAATTGTCACTGAAATCATTAAATGAGATAAAAAATTTCATTGGACTCAATCACTAATCTATTACTTTCCAAAAACTTGACCCACTGCTCCTTCCCGACATCTGAAAAACTATCAGTTAATTCTCACCTCTTCCGTGCGTTGGCTGACTACCTTGAGAAATATAGTATCAATATAATGTCAATATCAGAATGAAGATGACAGATTTTCCCAATGTTCAGCTATAACCCATATCATCCTTAAACAGCAGAAGTTCATACTTAATGGGAAACAGAAAAATACAACTCTCGAAATTGCTACCATTTAAAAGGGTAGAAAGAAATGGTAGGGCAAACCTGGGAGGTCTAGTGGCAAGAACAAGGGAAGAAGAAGGAACAGCAACACTGTCTGCTGCTCCTCCGCCGCCATTCGCATTTAAAGTTTCCACAGGGGAAAGCACTGAAGAAGATCTCTCGCCGGGACTTCTACGGACAACATTCCGTAAACCTTCCATGCGTCCAATTCGATTTTTGTGCCCTCGTCAAATCCAGGACCAAGAACATAACTTGTAAGATATTACTCCCTCCTCCGCTCCTAAATATAAATATATAAGATTATTTTAACTTTTTTTTAAAAAATTAAGAAAATAAATTAGACCACTAAATTATAATATATGTCATATAAAATTATATTATATGTTAGTTTATAAGTAGAATAAATTAATTTTGAGGAAAAAAATATTTTTTTGGACTGAAACTATTTTTTTTTTTACTGAAAAATAAGCCAAAAAAGTTAAAGTGATCTTATAATTAGGACAGGAGAAGGGAGTAGAATGTAAAGAGTCAATTTTTATGTCAATTATATATAACTCATTTTATTCTTTTCTTCCCTCTTTTGACTCAAAACCTGATTTCATTTTTTTTTATATCGGCTACCTGATTGATTTCATTATAATTAGACCAAATATTAAGTCCATTTATACTCTCAAATCTTAAATTAATTTTTCTCAACTTTTCTCCAAATTTTTTCATTTGACTCAATTATAAACATGCAAAGGAAGGAGTGTGTGAATAAAGATAAATGATTGTGTGGTAATTTCATATGATTTTAACTAATCTAATCAAATTAGGTAATTAGATCTTCTATTTAGAAACAGAGGGAGTACATAATATGATTAGCCACTGCTACTAATAATCGAATAATAATCATTAAAATATTAAGTAATTATGTTTTTTTTAATCGAATTCTTTCTTTTTTTCTAATCAAGAATAAAAACAAATTAAGTCTAAATCTCATTCAACTAGAACTCTCTTGTACAAAAGTGCTAAGGATGATGATACTACTATACGAGTAATTCATTTCTCGTTCACTCTCTTTCTTGATTCGATAGTGATGATTTGTTGAAAATTTAATTTTAAATATATTTACAAATTTTCTTATAGTGGAAAATATAAAGTAAAAAGGGTAAATCAAATCCAAAATATTATGGCAAAAAAAAGTTCAATCCAGTGTATCTACAGTTTAAAGAATGTCACTTGAGGCAACCCTACACTAAGAGTTTCACACATGAAGTATGGTTTATAAATTTTTAAACTTCCCTTTTTTTGGATTAGACTCTCCTTTATATTTATACTCATAATAAAGGATATTAAGTCTGATGGGCTCTTTTGGGTATATGATCTTAAACAGTAATTGCCTTCATGGAATCTTCGACACTGGGCTGAGTTTTGAAGTGTCTAGGGGGTTGATAATGAGGAAGCATAGGTAGATGCAGAATGAGAATTAGATGCTGGGGCCAGCAATCGTCCACGCCATAAAGGCAAAGCCAATCTCATTATCACATCCTTCTCCATTCTCCCACCCCAATAAGCTGTGACCCTTTCTTATCTCTCTATTTTCTACCATTCTCAAAGCCGAAAACCTCCTTCAGAGAGATCTCACCATCTCTCACACACACACATATGGCTTCCCTCTCTGTTTCCAATCACTCTCTTCCCACCTTGCTCCACACTCAAATTCCCACCCACTCTTCTTCTTCTTCTTCTCAATCCCTCCCTTGCCTCCCCAGATCCTCTGATTCTCAGTTTTGTGGCCTCCAATTATCTCATTCCTCATTTCTCTCACTCCCTCCTCCTCTTACTTATTCATCCAGGACATGTTCCATTTCTGCCAAGGTGCTACATTCTTTCATAAACAAGTTCCTGCCTTCCTCTTTCAATGTTCTGTTTCTTCTATTTGATTAGAACCCACAAAGCCCATTTTGGTTGTTTTGTTTGAACTTGTTGACAGGTGAGTAAAGGTTCTAAGCCACCTCTGTTCACTCTGAAGGATCAGGATGGGAAACCTGTCAGCCTCAACAAATTCAAAGGAAAGCCTGTAGTTGTCTATTTCTACCCTGCTGATGAGACCCCTGGCTGTACTAAACAGGTAAATGTCCAACCTTTTTTATGTTCTTTATTCCTTCATCCAATGTAGCTTGTCTTCGGTCTTGTCCTTGCGCTGAATATGCCAATTTAGAGGACAGGCTACAAATGTATGCTTTCCCGTTTTCTTCTGAACATTACATGTGATGACCCTGCAGAAATCAAAGTTGTTCCAGAAAACAGATAATTCATTTGAATTAGTAGTTTGACATACTCTATAAGCTTAAGTTCAATGCTTGTGTACGTTTCCAGAATGTGTGGGATAATTCATGAATCCAGTTTTAAATAGTGGCTGTCGGAATCAGATTTAAAAAGCAGCCCTGTGGCAAATTGCCTTATAGTAGTGGTATGAAAGCCCTTCCATAAGTGGAATGTCACGGATTTACCTAACCCTCTTATTCGAAAAAGAGTACCCTTGTGTGTGTGCTTGGCAAATGAAAATAAGTCAGTCAAGACCACAAGAAAAGGGTAGAAAATGGCGAATTACAAACTTTTCATATGGAAAAATCCTTCTTCCTCCTTTCCACAAAATTAGTATGCAATTATCACAAAACAGCGGTGTAATGCTGTCAACTTACACTATTTATCCATGTTGTACATAAACTAAAAGCAATGCAGAAATAAGAAACTGCCGGCTAATGTAGTTTAGCACTCAAGATCTATCATATCAATTAGAGCTGTTCCCAAAACGTACTTGTTCATGCTTTAATAAAATAAAGGGACAAGCTCCTTGTGGCTGGGAAATGAAGAACTATGACATGATTATCAACCGCTAATAGTGAAATTTAGATTCATATTATACACTTATGGTGCTTCACAATGTTTTCTGCTAATTCAGTTTAGCTGCTGCTGGATTTCCTTTGATTGCAGGCTTGTGCTTTCAGGGATTCTTATGAGAAATTTAAAAAAGCAGGAGCTGAGGTTATCGGGATTAGTGGTGATGATTCTTCCTCTCACAAGGTAAAGTTCAAAAAAAGAAAATTCATTACATTTAGTTAGCATCCAATCCAATTTATTTTTATGCCGATGAACTTGTCGTGTGGAACTACCAGGCTTTTGCTAAGAAGTACAGACTTCCATTTACTTTACTAAGTGATGAGGGAAACAAGGTGAGGAAAGAGTGGGGAGTGAAGGGTGATTTCTTTGGAGCATTGCCTGGAAGAGAAACCTACGTCCTTGACAAAAATGGGGTTGTTCAGCTCATCTACAACAATCAGTTCCAACCAGAAAAGCATATTGATGAGACTTTGAAACTACTTCAGAGCCTTTGAAACTTAAAACAGTTTTATTGTTCTTTTCTTTTAACCATGTATGTAACTACAAACTGTAATGTAATTGCCATGTAACTGTGAATCTATGATAGCTGTAGCTGATATTCTGAACTGCTTGTTCATAAAGAGATGAAAAGATACTTCTTGTACTATCATATTTTCTTCTTGAGATGAGAAATAAGTCCACTTACAGTGTATTCTTTGGTAAATTTTGATACTTGAAATTGAAAGGCTCATCGTACAGTGATATTTAAGTTTAATATAACCACACATAACACATTATTTATCTTATCATCCTACTACTGTTAACCCATACCCCAAATATATAATTTATTCTGTCAATCCTCCTTCTTGTAGTCTGCACTAGCATAAGGGCTGAGTGCTTCTGATATCCAGCTCTTCTTCCTCCATGCACTCCACCCCATGTCTTCGCATAATTCATCGCTGTGCATGATGCTATAAGTTGAAATACAGTGCCTTTTGTAGAATCTGGTAGACCTCTTCATCACCTCAATCTCCTGAAGTGTGTGTGAAAGCATCTTTTCAATACTTGGCAGCTTGAACTTGTCATCTACCAGTTGAGACAGCCACATGGAACGTAGCTCAGATGAGTGAAGGTTTGAAACACTTTCAACATAACCTACAAATGCCATGTTTGGAATCAATGGATGAATGGTTCCCCTGCCATGAAAGAGATTGATTCAAACATTAGTTCTCAGTTCTTTTTCTTTAAATTCTAAAGCTTGTTTTGAAGTGTTTGGCTTAAGAGAGGCTATATATATATATATAAAAACCATCCTTCTTACCTGTATAATGGCATAATTCCAGAAGGGTACTCCAAGAGGCTGCGAAAGGGCTCAGGTAAAATGGTCTTAATCTTCTTCTTCCCATCAAATCCAGTAGCAAGAATCACCACATCAGCCTCTAACTTGGTGTTGTCTTCAAACTCAATTCCTCCATTCCAGAACCACCATTTGCTGTGTGATTTTTTAAACACAATCTTACCCTTGTCTGCTTCAGAGAAGAATTTCTCTGGCATTATAGCCATCTGACATGATGCATAGTCCTCCTCAAATGAGTGTTCTGGTTTAAGTCCATATTTCTCCAGTGGAAGCTTCCATAGTACGTAGGATTCAATAAATTTCGAAATCCCATGCCTCTGTTCAAGTTAATTAAGTAACATTGAATCATCAGCTTCAACATCTATTTAGAACTGTACTAGGAAATTCCATAGAGAGCATAAATTCTAGTTTTTTTTTTCGAACTATTGGAATCATGGTGAGAAAGAATCTCAGAATTCTTCTTAGTGATGAAAAATACACATTGACAGATAAACAGAATCATCCTTGTGTTACTATGAAACTGGATATATGTATATATATATATATATATAATATGTTAAATTTACCATGGGAGATAAGAGGAGACAGAGAAGGGTTTTGAGGAAGCCTTGGTTAGGTCTTTCATGGAGGAACTGAGAAGCTCTTGTAGAATAGAACAAGAAAAATGGCAATCCCCAAATCCAGTAATGAGGAACTGTCCAATGCAGAGTCCTTACCACCATTGTGCATGGTTGCCCTTCAGGTCCTAATTCAGAACAGGTCAGCAGAATTTTTTTTTTTTTTTAATGTTGAAACTTTATATATAGAAAGAACATGATGAACAGCAAAATAATGATATAGCAATTGTTCAGATGTAGTGACAATCTTCTGATGCCTTTTATTAGTATATTTTTATTAATCTCTGTTTAGGATGTTTGACCCAAAAAAAAAAAAATCGGTTCTTTTAATAGAGGCAATATATGTTAAATCAGTGATGCGACTTAAAGTTGATGCTAGAGATTAGTGCTAGTATTTAAATATGACTTGAATCACTTAATAAAATTCTATAGTCACGTCAGAAATTGATATACAGGCGATTATCTAATTAGTGAAGGTTGTAAAGTAACTAATGAAGCTACCACATAGACAAATATAAAAACATTGGAAAATTCAAATACAACCTTAATAAAAGCCATATTATGCTTTGACATGCATATTTGGCTGGCATAAGATTATACTCCTCTGGTTCTATTAATAAGTACTTCCAGCATGTTTCACACAGATCAAGGAAAACCTTAAATATCATTAACTTTCCATTAAAATCCAACAAATTTCCAACTTTACCCATATACCACATGAAAATAAAGTCAACACATAATAAATGATGAGTAAACTCATACATTCACATGAAATATTTAATTCGATGACTTGTATATAGGACCAAATAAAACATTATCTCTCTCTACTCTATAAATAAGACCAGAATAGTATTAATAAGTTATACTTGTATCCTTGAAAACACAAATTCCGAAAACAACGTGTGTTAATTAAATAATATCTCTGATAAAAAAATTAAATAATATCTCACCACAGTTAATTCAACATGAATGACTTATATGGTGTTGACAATGCTAACATTTTTCTTTCGAATACAATGGTTTTAGTTGGAAAGTGAGGTTGAATTTTTTGAAAGCATCAAGCAAAAGTGAAGTCATTAGCTTGGATATTTTATAACATGCTTTTATTTCCTTTTATTAGAAGAAAATATATCGATATGCTAGATTATAAATTGAGCTAAGTTGATTAGTCAAAGCCATAGTTCTTGAAATTCCAGTGAAACTTCTTGACATTAATTGATAAATTATAAGTTTGTGTGTGTTTGTGTTGGTGTCTTTTTTTTTAGGGGGATTGCCACGGATTTAGGTGATTTACTCATTCCTACAAATTTAGATAAAAAAAACTCACCCCTAAAAATTTGACCATCTATTTTGATTGGCAAATTAAAAGTCAATAATAAAATAGGAATCATAATGAAAATAAATTTTTAATTATAAACTAAAAATAATAATCAAGACTTAATTTGTTCAAGTAATCATGTTTTCCCTCTGTATCATTTATGTAGTTGGTGTTGAAAATTGGAATCTCCCATTCAAACCCTTTTTCATTTTTAATTTATATGTGGCCTATATAATTGTATAAGTCAAATATTCATTTTTGGAATTATGAATCATGTGAAGGAGACGCCTCCAATATGATACCAAATAAATGCAAAAAAGCAAGTTTTTGGAGTCAACAAGTCAACGCATCTTCTATATGCACTCCGACGTAACAATGCCAATTATGACTTGGAAAATAGAAAAGTACATATATCCCCGTCGCTAATACTGACAGCCAAAAGTCATAATTAAAGAAATTAATTAATTTAAATAGACAATTGAACTGATAATGAGTAACAAATAATCATGTGTATATGTCACCACAATAATCTATTTAAATTTTCTCTTTGATATCTAATATGCTTATTCAACTGTTTGCTTCTTTTTTATTGTATCTGTTTAATTAAGCAGACTGCAGACACTGATTTATCTAAAAGCTAAATTATTAAAAATTATATGCATAAGCGGGAACTAAACCGTGTAAAACCAATTTATTTATAAAAAAAAACGAAAACGACTAGAACATTAATTTGGGTGTGCCATGCCATGCAACTTGAAACATGTTGGTTGTGGAAGCAATTTATGTCTCAAGCCGCAATAGGAAAAAAAAAGTTAGAAAAGAGGATGCAAAAAAGGAATAAAGTTCGTGAAACAGAAGCACAACACAACAGAATTGTTTTGACATTAGTCAAACGAATTATGTGCCTTTGAACATAGAATATGTGAACATTATGACTGTAAAGTAGCCATAGGAAGAATTAAAATTTCATCACGAGTTTTGTGTGTGATCGAGCATCGATAATATATCATGTGTTTGAAATCGGAAAACTTACTGTATGAATGTCATTAAAGTTAAAAAAGGACAATAAAATTATATTAATATTACCTTCAATTCTTAATATAAGGAGAAATTCTTGTGTTGAACTCAGTCTACCACCTCACTTGTGATATGACTAATCAAAATTACAAGTAAACATCTTAGATAAATTTTAATTTGATATGGAGAATTTTAATATGATATGACTCTTATGTGAGGAAAAAATCAATGCCCCTTTCTACTTTTTCTCCATGTATGAGAAAAAAATCATGATTCACACAAGTGTCATATCAAATAAAATTCTACGTAACAAATTAATAATATTTCTGAGGTTGTACTTGCAATTGGTTAGATCACTGTTAATTTCGTAGATCGAGTTCATGTATAAGAATTTCTTTAATATATAATCTAGTTTTTAATGCAAATTATATTATAAATTAGATTTTATATTAAAAAGGAAGATAGTTAATTACCTTGGTTAGCTTCTGCACATTCGAGGGCTAAATCGATGGCGGACTTTTTGAATCCAACGACAACAACTTTCTTTCCCTTGAGAAGTTGAGTAGCAGCTTCGTGGTCAAGTTTACAGTAATCAAGTGTGTGAAGAAGCTTTCCTTCAAACACCTCAGCTCCGTTGTTTCTCGGAAAACCTGGCATATTTGCTATGTCTCCATACTTTCCGTTGCACAACACAATAAACTCGAACCCATACCACTGCAAGAAAGAAAGAAAAACATACAAGAACCCTAACCAAGATTAATCTTATTGTACCATAAATTCGGTGTTTTGATTGAATCGATAATATAAGAGATGATATCAATTAAAGTAGTATAGCATGCATCTCAGTCCTGGAAACCCTAGATCAAGGTAACAAGAGAGGTGACCTGGCCTATAGAGAAAGTTGTGTTAAATGAAAGATCTAATTTAATTTGTAGTAACATTAAATTGGTCCATATATATATCAAAATATCTCATATTTGAGACATCCATTAAGCTAATTAATTATGATGCCAAAGAAAAAAGAAGGAAAGTGGAAGTGGTGAAGAATCTATAAGAAGCACCTGAATGGTGTCAGATTCCTTAGTTTGAACAGCTACTTCCCAAACAGGCCAACCGGGAAGCAGGCTTCCATAGTCACCACCACCGATCACGCTGGCGATAACCGAGTTATCCCGGTCGCCGGAGCCGCCAACAAACCGGATTTCCACCACCCTAGAGTTGAACCTTATGTTCTTGAGCACATCAAAGTGCTCAGCATAAGATTTGAGATAATCAAGAATTTCCAAATGGGTGGGGAATTCTGAGGAGTCCCTATTAGGCCATGGGAAATCAGAGAACTCATAGTTTTGTCGGTGAGATTGAAGCCTGGTGGAGTTATAGGAACAGTGCTTCCAAACTCCTCCAATGGAGTCTGAAGCTTCAAATACAATAGGGTTATGACGGGAAAGCTGTTTTGCTGAAGCAATGCCGCTAACTCCAGCTCCTATTATGCCTATTTTTGAAACCAGCAAAGGCAGGTTTTGATTGTGGGATTCCATGTATAGTTTTGAACAAAGCAAAGAAGAAGGGCTTAATTATTAAGTGAGAGGTTATCGATCGATGTGAATAATAATGAGAATGTGTAATGATGTGAAATATGTGAGGGCTTGAGGGGGTTTATATAGGAATTAGATTGCATGATGAATGATGAATTCCTCACGCTGAGGGCACGTGATTTTGACTTTTGGTTAATGTGAAGGACATATCATCATTTTTCCAACACCTTTACATGTAATATCCATCACCATTTTTCTCCACCAGATGACTAATTTCAAAAAAAAAAAATTATGAAAACTAAATCAACTATATAATTATAGCATATGTGATATGATAGTTTGAAATTTATTAAATTTATATATCAGTTTATAAGTCATAAAAATTAGTTTAAAAAAATGATAAATATAAGAATTAAAATGAAAAGAAAAAAGCCTTGCATTTATTACTAAAAGTGAACTTCAATTAGCTCTTATATTTATGATCGGAAATAATATTATTATGTCCACCTTGATCCCCTCAAACTTTTCAAAACGAAATTTATTTCTCATGTTGAAGAACTTTCTTGTCAATTTTATGAATAAGCCTACATCGTGTCATGGCAGTAGTTGAAATCCTCCACACATAATAGTATATTTTCCTTCTTTTGCAGCATTAATGTACACCTAATTAACGCAAACATGTGTCCAAATATATTAGGGAAAATCACATTGAGGTCTCACATAAGGCATTTAATCACAACAAGGTCACAAACAATCATCAAATTACATTAAAATCCCAAGGGACCTGGGTGTAATAAAATAGCTTGTCATTGTAAGTTGTCAATACCAGCTCATTGAGTTGTCACTGCACATAAATAAGCTGGTATTGACAACTCAATGGGTTGTCAATAAAAGAGGTGCATTGACAACTCAATGGGCTGGTATTAACAACTATTTTGTATGCAGTGACAACTCAATGAGCTGGTATTGACAACTCTTGAATTGACAACACATTGAGTTGTCAATACCAGCTCATTTGTGTGCAGTGACAAGTCAATGAGCTGGTATTGACAACTCAATTTACTTACACCCAGGTCCCTTGGGACTTCAATATAATTTGATGATTGTTTGGGACTTTGTTATGATTAAATGCCTTATGTGGGACCTCAATGTGATTTTCCCAATATATTATATATTAGTTTGCTGTTTGCAAAATAATTTATTATATGGCTTAATTTCATCGTCAGCTCCACTGAAAATGAACGGAAAAAAGAAGAATAATAAATTATTTTAAATTGTTAGAAAATATATCAATTAAAGATGCGAATCAATGCAAAACTGTAGGAGGTTTAATATTAAAAGATTGAATATAGTCTGAACAAAGAGACTAGACCAAGCATTGAATTGCTGAATATGTTAGAAAACGCTTACTACGACTCATATGAATGTATTAGTTTTCCTCTCTTCAAGTTCAAACATGCATGATGAAGCTGACATACTATAGCTAGGTCAGAGATACCTTCCTTTTCTTCCCAAAAAAAGAAAAAGAAAAAGAAAAAACAATATGTACATATACACACAAATTTCTTCTTATTTTCTTCGATTTCCCATCTCTTTGTGACTACTGAATCTTTATTCAAGGTGAAATTGTCTTAAGTTGCAAGCTAGGAACGATTTTAACGAACTTGTTAATTATTTAAAATTTAGACTCCAAATGATTGTTTGACAAATAGCAGGTGGGCATGTATGATCCTTCAAACAAGTATAATACTTATTTGTCAAAATATATATAAATTAAGAATTAAAAACAATGGGTTTGAAGAGAAGCGGTTTTCTTTTGTATTGACCCATGCAACACACTTCCATCAGCTTAATTATGAGTTATATATCATGTTTTTATAATTTAACAGCTACCAAACAATTCAATATTCTCACATAAAGTCGGCTTAAATTTACGAGTACGTGCACGCTATGATCAACGGTTAACGAAAAGGTTTTGAACAAATTAAGCATGCAAAGTATCGATCAATAAATTAACTTTATAAAATTGATCGGCTAATAATTCCATCCAAAAAATTATTTTAAAAAAATAAGAATTAGTTCATATAAATTGAAATGGGATATACTCCCTCCGTCCCATAATATAAGTTTCAATTTTTTAAATGATCATATCCCAAAATATAAAGTCCTATTTGACTTTGTTTGAGTAATAAATACTTTTTTCCCCCATTTTACCCATACATTAATTTTCCCACACATTCTCTTTCATCTTTTTTTCATAATTACCCTCTCTCTTGCTCATTCATAAATAAGAACTAAGGGCACTTTTGAAAAAAATGTTATATTTCCTACACATTTATTGTTTTTAACTAACTCTAACTAATTTTTTAGGAACTCACAATTCAGTTAAAAAGACCTTATATATTGAGACAAAGGGAGTATAGATATGTGGAAATTTTGAATTGACTAATAAGATATATCGCTCTTCAATTGCAAAATAAAGTCATCATAACACACACAATTGAAGATCTGATTAATTAGACTCGGATCACATCTAGATTTTGTTTACAGAAAGAGATATATCCAAGAAGATCATGCATGCATCTCTCGTAATCAAGAATGTCAAGGCTTGATTTGGCCTTATTGCTTTTAGAAAAAGAAAACTTCGGAGCGAAACTCCCACGAATTTAACAAGGAAGTTTGCTCGAAGTGAGCCATCTGGAAAACTCGTCAATCTTAATTACATATTTCTCAACATGTTCTTAAAAGTATTAACACAATAAAATAAAATAATATAATACAACATGGCGGCTCTGGTAACTTATGTTGATTTAATTTTATACATTTCAATAATGATATATAATATATACGTATGTCACGTACTCTCAGTTTTTACATGTACAATCGATTAAAATGTCCAGTAGTTTTCTTGTGCCTTGCGTGATATTATATATGCACGTGTCTTTTTAGGGCTTATTTGTACGAGGTGATTTGGAGGGGATGGAAAAATTTCATAGGTTGGATTTAAGACATTTAGAGAAGTGGGATAATAATATTTTTATTAATTTTTATTACTATTTTGTTTTATATCTTCTCTTTATTACAATTTTATAACCACACTTCTCATATTTTTTTAAGATTCAATTCATAAAAGTTTTCCCTCTCCTCCTGTCCTCAGCTCTGATCTCCTCCAAATCTCTCATGCCAAACAGCCCCTTGATAAATTAGAGTTACATACATAAAAAGTAATGTTAATTGGCATGTTAGTGCCTCATAAATATATTACCTCTAATAAAAAGATACAAGTGTCTACCAAGTTATATGGTCCCTGCACACATAAATGGATTTCATAAAATTAATTGGACGGTTAACAATTTGGAACAAAAACAAGACATAAATATGGATTGCATTCATGAATCGATATTAAAAATGCATGAATTAAAAATATATAATAAGGTTTAAAATTGACTGATATAAGAAACTAGCAAGCTACTAGAAGATCAAAATTTAAATGTATATATTAAGTTGACAAGTTTATAATTCAAACTTTTGACCAAGAAACAAATATAATTAGCAAATTCAAAGCCTCGGAGACTCATAATAATTAGGAAAAATAAGAGAGATCATATGAAACATGGACAGAGTTCGCATATTTTTTTGTCTGAACATAAGAAGAAAACAATTTAGCAGTAAGTAAATCTTCATCAACGCGTTAATGGTGATTTGTAATTAGAAGTGGCTATTATTATAATATAATATATGATGTGTTACGTTGTGCTGTCTGCTTCTAAGGTTAATTATAGTTACACTGCTTTGGAATTCCAATCTCATTTCAAGTGGCAGCTAAGCATTTGCTATTGTGTCATTTTCATTGTCTGCTCTGATTAATTTTCTATTACTATTTTCTAATCAACTCAGTATTCTTTTTAAAAAAAAATGAAAAGAGATATAGGTTTTGAACAGGTCATAAATTGTCGCCCTTGACTTGAACTTAATTATGAGAAATTTTCCCACTGAAATTTAATCGTAAGGGTTATGGCCTCGTTATTAGCTAACAATTAAACGGCAGTGCTCGGTCTTAATTTCCTGTACAATTTTAGAGCGCATATTGAGAAATTTTTTTTTTTTTTTTGTAAATTTGTTTAGCATCTGTATAGACACGGTGCGTTTTCACCCAAATCAGAAAATAATAATTTATAAAGCGTACCAAAGTATCACACACCTCTTATGAGATGTATAGTCGAATTAAAATTCTTTCAAGTTACAATTAGTTTGTAGATTATGTTACGTGTCCATGATTCTATCAAGAAAGCTATAACTTTCACATTTTTTTGGCGCTTAAGCTAATTTAAATTGGCTACACTGTGATATGTTTTAAATAAAAAGAGATAAGTGAAAAAAAGGTAATCGAGAATAAAAAAATTGACACACAAACGCACTCATGATATCAATTTCTCTCTACTTTTTTCTCTCTAGCTCTTAAGATAAAAAGTAAAAACTATGAAATAGACACAAACATGTAGTTTGTAGGAATTTATTAATATATGTTACTACTTAGTAATGATGAAGCAGTAGTTTAGTAGAATATATAAGAAATTACTCAATATAGAAAAACATAATTAATGTGAATGAGAGAAGGTAATTGAACTCATTATACAACTTAATTAATCTTCGCGTGCGCGCGTGAGGGGGAAGGAGTTAAATAAAGAGTTCTTAAAAAATAAAAAGATAATCACTTATGACCAAATTTAATTTAGTTACGAAGGATCTGCATGGATCCTAAGAAATCAATATTTCCTATTGATATTGCTGAAGAATACTTATATAGTCCCCCGGAATAAAATAAAAGTGAAATTTTCATGCATCTCAAAAATAAGTATAAGTTTTATTTTTTAATTTACAAGTATAAGTTTCATTTAGTATAAATAACTACTCCCTCTGGTCCTAAATATAAGACCTATTTGGGGAACTGATCTTGGTCCTAAATATAGAACTTAATTCTAATTTTTTGTCAATTTCTTCACAAATTATCTCTATTAGTGCTCCTCAAACAATAATCAAGAAAGAAATTGGGGGAATGAATAAAGGAAGATAATTGAGGTTTTTAAGGAAAACACATCATACTAACTAACATCCTTGATTTAATCAAATTAGTTAAATAAGTCTTATATTTATGATTAGATGGAGTATTATTCAATATCAACTAATTTAGATTTAATATAATTTGGGCTGATTATATGTGCACTTGCAAACCTATTAGGCTTGGTCAAAATGTTCTGATCAAAGTAATATGACTAATATTGTTTCGAAAGTTATAAAAGTTCGTCTTTAACATATTTCTAAACATTACCTAGAAATTAAAAAGATTGATCACTTGTAAAACTAATGCAAAAGAGGCGAGGTTAGTAGGTTACCCAACAAAAAACTAAGGGAAAAAGAAAGGGTAGTGCAATTTTGCCAATGACATTTATCGTGATGAGCGTCTGACACAAATAATTATTGGATGGTGATTAAATACTAAACATGTTTTAAAAAAAGCACGAATTTAACACCACTGTTATCTATAAACAAACTTTCGTTACTTTTTTCCCATGAATCCACTTGATTCCTTCCTCAAAAAGTAACGAAAGTTTGTTTATAGATAACGGTTTTATTAAATTCGTTCTGTTTTTAAAATATGTTTGGTATTTAAGCACTATCCAATATTTTTTTTTGTCAGATGCTCATCACGATAAATGTCATTGGCAAAATTACACCATTGCCCAAAAAGAAAAGTACAAAGTTTGAAAAGCAGTGGAGGCAGCTGGAGGAAAATGTGTTATCCCTTCATCTCCCTAGCTATTATGTCATGTAATTGTTATAAGGCGACTCCTGAAAAATATTTTTAGTCACTTGGAGAATTATTAGTACTCATTTAATTTATCAATTTTGTCATTGTATTTAATAATTAAATGTGACTATTCGTATTTTTATCTCTTAACGAAACTTCATTAATAAAAATAAAAACATCTATTTTTATCAATTTAATTAATGCAAAATTAAGTTAACTGCGATTCCTTAATTATTTAATGTGAACTATCTTAAAATGCCTTAAGAGATAGGAGGAGGTGTTGAATTATGAATTAATTGTGTATGTGTATATAAAAGGTTTGCCTTTCTAGTTTCTATTACAATAGTTTAAACCAATTTGATAGTAGTCCCCTTAATACAATATCCCCTTAATTCAGGTTTCAATCATGGGAAATTATGGTTATCCTAAGCGAAGGAAGTAATCAATGATGGGAGAGTGTACTCGCTCTGTCACTTATTATAAGAGTCAAAGAGGTTAAATCACACATATTAAAGAAATGGTTGTGAGAGATAAATGTGTCTGAAATAATTTTGTTTTCTCAAGTTTGTCATTATTTATGATTGAGTATATAAGAGAGAGAAATGTGATAATAGTGTTATAAATGAGTATAAAAAAGAATGTAAATAGAGAGAATAATGATAGATAATATGGGAAAAAACGCATTAAATACTTTTAACAAATTTAGCCAGGCTCTAAAAGAATAAAACCATTCAAATTTTTTTGTCGTACAAGGATGGAGTAATATATGAAACGGTTAGATGGCTTCCACACCTGACCACGACACTGTTGAGGAATTTGGAATGGTGAGACAGAGACTTCCAGATAATGCCCAGTTGTCCCTCTCCTCTTCAATTTCCCTCTTCCCATCATTTTCAAGATTATATTCCCACGGATGAAGCGCCATATATGCTTCCACAGTTCCACATACATTCAAAAAAAAATAATTCTACTACATAATTTAATGAATGAGAAATTAAATACGAAATATATATATATACCCATCTGATCCTATTTATAAGTCACTTCCAGCATATTTCACACAGACAAAGGAAAGCCTTAAAAGTTAAAACTCATTAACTTTCCACTAAAATCCAACAAATTTACAACTTTACCCATATTAAATATCCACTATACCACATGAAAATAAAGTCAACACATAATAAATTAAGGGTAAACTTGTACATTCATACTCAATATTTAATTAGGTGACTTATATATATGACCAAATAAAACATTCTCTCTCTACCTATAAATAAGACCGGAAGAGTATATATATAATTGTTTTCTTCGTATCTACACTCTACTTTCTGCTCTGTATCTTAGTCTTTCTTTACACATTAATCACTGATCTCTCCATCTTCATTTCCTGGGAGCTTCCTTTCTATTATCAAACATTATAATCGTGTTCGTGTGAACCCTATGAAATGCACTAAAGCGCTCGCGAGCGCGCGGGCACACGTTTGTTTTGGCCCAAAACAAAAGAAGAAACTATCCCAGCCACCACGCGCCATACGTACATGCCATTTATGAATGAGAGCCCATCACTGTGGAATACGTACCACACCCCAAGTGTATAATAAGAAGCTACCATACGGCTGTTCATACCAGCACATACATATAAATGCAAATTAAGTTATAATGAGAGGACATGAATTTGGAAAAACATGCTCCTTCTGCTGGCAGCATTTGCCACCCGGAGGTGACCAAAATGACTACCTTTTCATAATGTATCTGTTGGCTGTCTTTTTGTATGTTATTCTGACTTGTCTATCTATAACCAATTACTTTTGGTTTTCTAATTTCCCGGAAGTTCATATCCTGCAGCCAAAGGGGACCAGTGTGTGTGTGTGTTGTTTTGGGGGGGGGGGGGGGGGGTGTTAAGTCAGCAAGGTAACGTTGTACACAAAAGTTATGTGACATTTTACTGATGAGTGAAGAAGATCGATTAGCTATGTGCGCAGTTGAAATATTGCACCCTACTTTAACTTTTCTCCAAAAAATTTTTTTGACCCGGGTCATATATGACTCACTTACTTTTTGAAAAAGAATGACCACACTTACCCCATTAATGCGAAGAGTCGCGGCAAATTAATCAGAAAACGATGTGTGTCATTAATTAGAGATAGATTACCCTTTTTTTGTCATTCAGGGGTG
Organism: Mimosa bimucronata; assembly: GCA_037074515.1. Lineage (NCBI taxonomy): Eukaryota > Viridiplantae > Streptophyta > Magnoliopsida > Fabales > Fabaceae > Mimosa > Mimosa bimucronata. The sequence continues at coordinate 36,877,144 of CM073444.1, forward strand.
CAAGAGATAATTCAACGTTTCCGCATATACTGTTCACTTTGGAGTGGTAATTTTATTATAATATACTCACATTTCAAGTTTCAACTACCGTGGGATTGCATTCACATATGTCCAAAGCATTTCAAAAATTCACCAATTCCAAATTCTTCTTGTAAACTGCATGGAAGCAACTTCTAGCTCTCTTGTTGTTATCAATACCACCATATATCATAGTGACCTGATGCCCTATTAGACTAATTTATTAGGAAGCTCAAATTATTTCATACATCATCATCATCGTCACCTCCAAATCCATAGAGAATTTCCGCCACCATACATGGATAAAAAAGTGTATCCTATTCTTTGAGGGAACGCAACTTCTTCTGTCCTGTCCTTGTCTTGCACTTCTTATTACGATTCTCACGTAGCCTCCATCTAAGCACACTCTTCATGCACTATTGTATATCTTCTTCTCCTTCTAAGGTTCCACGCTATTATGGACAAAAATTACAATTATACGGTCCCTTGTATAATAGTTGAGGGTTGAATTTTGTTATAGTATAAAATTTCAATCAATTCTTTTAGAGTAAAATGCGCTGAACTCCCTTTTGTTTTATCTTAATTACACAGACCTTTCTTCTACTTTAAAAACATACAATATAGTCCAATAACTAACACCTCCTAAAAAGATTCTACAAAATATTTATTTAATTCAAAATTATATTTGTATAAATTTTATTTACTAATTTACCCTTATAGCAATAAATCTCTTGTTTATCTTTGGATAATTTATTTAATAATTATTAATAATCTATTTAATATTTTTTATTTAATTTACACATAATCTCAATATACATCAAGATAAAACTATTAACAAATTGATCAAAACAATATTTTTTTATGAGCACTGGTTTAATAAAATTTACTTAACATTTATGAATTATAAAACTTACATTTTAATATAATATTAAGAAAATAATTTTAAAATTTAATTATTTAAATTAATACATATATAATTTCAAAACACTTCCAAACAATATATCTATTTAAAAAGTTACAAATTATAATAAAAATAAAAATAAAAATTAAGTCATAAATAAGTATTAAAAATAAATGATTTTAAACATTTAAAATTATTGAAAAATATATAATTATAAAATTAATATATTCATTATGATCATGATTAATAAATTTAATAATATTAAAATATGAAATTATAAATTAAAGTTAATTTTAAATATTGGTAAGCATGTGCCTAAATGATAATTAAGTATAATTTATGTTAATTAAAGGTATTTTGGTCAAAACAATGGGTCAATACTGTGATTTAACGGTCAACTAACGGTTGGATATATGGAAGTTGAATTTTAAAATTAGAAGGGAGGTTTATATAAATATAACATACATTTTAATTTTCAGGGAGGTTCATATAAATATAACATACATTTTAATTTTCAGGGAGGTTCATATAGGTTTTCAAATTAAAATGGAGGGAAAGTTTCTATAATTTTGACTAAATAGAGGGGTGATCAATATATTTTACTTATTTTTTCCTCTTATATTGATATTCTTCTTTTTAATTGTCCCTGTTAACTTAACTGTATATGTTAATTAAAAGGGTTTGCATTGAGGAGTAGTTTTTTGCAAATTACTTAAGATTGTGCTTTAGAGAAGATATGACACATTTTTTTATAAATGATGAATTTAACAAATATTTTTAATATACTCCAATTTTTATAACAGGTTTTTTATTTATATATAGAGAAGACCGGAGGAAGTAGGTATTTCAATTTGTCTATTAAAATGACCATAAAAGTGTGGATTAAAGAGGAGATTAAAACCACGCATTACGTCAATATAATGTAGCGGTACGGTCATTACGAGTTATCCAACCACTTTATCAAAATAAATAAGAGGTGACTAAATCATTGAATTTGTTTAAGCAATTAAATCAGTCTAAATGTACACTTGTTTAAAACCATGAATTACGTCTTTGAGAAGTGAAAAAAGAAAATTGCATCAAAATTAAAAAAAAATCCTTAAAAAATTTAATTATACTCCATCTAATATCTAATAATTTATAATAAGGATCACACTTCACACATTTCAGTAAAAAGGTAACTTATAAGGACCATAATGGTATTATCTGAACCAGTAGACAAGGGGTATGAAACTGCTAAACACTCCTACTTTTAATATGCCTTAATCTTTTCACAAGGGTACAATGGTAAGGGGGAGTTCGGTTTCATTTATTTGAAGTAATTTTATGTTGATTACCATGAGGTTCATCTTCCCATCCTCTTCCATGCTCTCAAGTGCTTGATGGTCCAATAAAAATATTTTGGTCATACCTACTTTAGTGTTTATTATAACCTTCGACTTTACTGTTTTATTTGATTGATATGTATGACGGGGTAAATTTTAGAAAAATGGTCGGGAAAGAAAAAGGAGAATGGAATGGAACTTTCATGAAAGGGTTTGGTATGTATGTATGTATGTATGTAAAAATATGTATGAAATTATCGAAAAAATTTTGTGCTGGAAAATTAGCATATGACAAGAATATAATACCCCTTACTCAGATATCAAGATTTCTAATTCTTGTCAACTTTTTTGAATTATTCTTTATATACTCTCTTAACAATAAACAACTTAATTAAAAAGGGAGAATGGGGGATTAAGGAAGATTATTAGAATATTTTAAAAAAAATACCATGAGGCATGTTTGGTTGGGCTTAAGGAAAATAAGGATTTGTGAAAAAAAAAGTTCAAATAAATATAAATCATTTTTTTCAACTTATGACTTATAAGTCACTTATAGAGTTGGACCCCACAATTCTGACTTATTTTACACATCCAATCACAACTAACCCAAACATACACAATCTAACTTATGGAAAATAAGTCACTTATAAGTCATTTTTTTCACAGCTGATCCAAATATAAATCTCATTACACAATCTGACTTATATATAAGTCATTTTTCCAGAAGTCCATTCAAACACACCCCATATTATCTGGCTTTTTTTTAGCAAATTTATATTAGTTATATTAACTAATATAAGACACCAATGAATACTTTTTTTGACTTTATGGTTATAAAAACGTTTTGTAAATAGTTATCCGGTTATCCCAGCACTGACCCGTCATGATAGAATCAATGTGAAAAGTGCAAATCTAAAAGGAAAGATCATTCTAAATTCTAAAAACTGACCAGGTGAATGGGAGAGCCCATCAAACTTATAAATGCTAATTTTGATTAAGGCTCTTTAGGCTTTCACCTAATTATAGATACAAGACAGCATTTTCGGTTTTACATCCTTGGATCATGCCTATTTTTCGTGGATTGTTATTACATTAAAACAAGAGGGGCCGACTCCACTGACCTGGGCATACTTTCTTCTCAATAGGCCCAGAAAATAATTGAGCCGAGCCCAACAAAGTTTAAAAAAAAAAAATAGATACAAAGTGGGATGCTTTTTTTCCTTTACTTAACACAAACTTTGCTCCCTCAAGTTTACTTTTATTTTAGTTTTTATCCCTTAAATTTTAAATAAGAGGTTTTGCTTTCTCAATTGTTTTTGTTAAAATATTAGTCTCCATGTGTTAATAAAAATCTGGATCATTTTGACCCTAGAAGAATAACTACAACCTCTTATTCAAAATGTGAAGAACCAAAATCAAAATTGAGGCAAACTCAAGGGATCAAAAATAATATTAACTATTTTTTATTTTAGCAAAAGACATGAAGTGATGTGCTAACAAGTATATGTCAATCAATAAGTTTTTGATTGAGACAGTAAATAACTTAATCCCGTAAAGAGAAGAATATGAGTTCAAATATAGTAAGGCACATTTGATAGAAGAAACAAAAGTCTTTTGGGCTTCAAATGTAAAAAAATTTAGCCTCAAGTCCAAACTCCAAAAGGACTTCACACACTCCAATTCTAACCATAGTTAGGGTCCATTTGGTATAACTTATAAAACTATGATTTGAAGTTGGGCTATTCATATTTCAAATGAGTATAATTTAATAAGTTGTATCAAACAGGCACTTAGAACGTATGTGGTAGCTTCTGTAAAGAAGTTTTGGAGGTGACTAGAATAGCATGGCAATAGAAGAGGAAGGTCAACTGTAAATAATGTGAAAACGAGTGTGGAATTCATAGTCCACATCAACATATGTTTATACGCCGCTTTTATTCAGAAGCCATGCGTTCAATGCAAATATTACGCCCATTCATTGTAACAAAAACAAAAATATTATGCCCATTCATATATACTCCTCTGTTCCTTATTAGCAGGCACCAACTAACAAGTTTTTTTAGTCTTCTTTATAAAACACTTGTTAGTTTTTAAGGTGCATTAATCATTTTTTTCTATGTATGTCCATATTTAATAAGGGTAGTGAGAGAGAGCAATAATTAAATATTAATGGAGTTTAGTGTAATTAGTGGGATAATATTGTAAATCACTTGAATTTTAAGATATATTTAAAGCTTTTAACCAATTTTATTGGTATGTAAGATTTGTTAGCTGATACTACCTTATAAAAATAAGCAAAGGAGTAGATCCTATCTCTCTTTTCATTTGGGTTGTTTGAAATGTAAGAAGCTGGTTTATTTCATCTTCACTCTTTATTTTATATATATCTTTTAACACTTTCGCAGATTGTATCTATCCGTTTAATATTCTTTTTCTTTTTTGGCTTAATTTATCCTTTTAATATTCAAATCCGATAAAATGTGCAGAAAATTATTAAAATATACTCCTCCGGTCCTATTTATAGGGCAGAGAGAGAAGATTTTATTTAGTCCTATATATAAGTCACCTAATTAAATATTGTGTATGAATGTACAAGTTTAACCTTAATTTATTATGTGTTGACTTTATTTTTATGTGGTATAGTGGATATTTAATATGGGTAAAGTTGTAAATTTGTTGGATTTTAGTGGAAAGTTAATGAGTTTTAAGGCTTTCCTTGGTCTGTGTGAAATATGCTGGAAGTGACTTATAAATAGGACCAGATGAGTAAAACACAATGCTCCACGTGAAATTCATATTTTATACTCCTCTGGTCCTATTTATAGGGCAGAGAGAGAAGGTTTTATTTGGTCCTATATATAAGTCACCCCATTAAATATTTAGTGTGAATGTACAAGTTTACCCTTAATTTATTATGTGTTGACTTTATTTTTATGTGGTATGGTGGATATTTAATATGGGTAAAGTTGTAAATTTGTTGGATTTTAGTGGAAAGTTAATGAGTTTTAATGATTTTCTTAGTCTGTGTGAAATATACTGGAAGTGACTTATAAATAGGACCAGATGATTATATTGATTTTCAAAATCATTTATTATGAGTATATGAAAACACAAGTGTGAAAGTGAAAGTCAGAAGAGAAGAAGTTGCTTGGGGTTTGAAATCGGATGGGCTGTGAAACACGTGGGACTGTGGGATGTTGGACTTCACTTTTGCCCATTTATGATCCTTGACCCTTGACTCGCCGAATCAATTTGTTCCTGAACCCCTTATTAATTATAAGTTGGAAAATTATATTTTTTTTTGTCAGACGGAAAATTATTGATTAAATAAGAATAAGGGAAAATTTCATTTTACCCCCATAATAAGGAATTAATCTCAGATTCCCCCCAAAACATTCTGAAATTTCACTGCACCCACAGGGACTAAAGTGAAATTAAATGTTCCAGCTAAAAGACCAAAATGTCCTTATTGAAAGAAGTACAAACGTTTTGGAAATTTCTCATATGTGTCTTGGAAATTCTCCATATGTGTCTTGGAAATTTTTCATATGTGTCTTGGAAATATAGTTGTGAAATTTTGGACGTTTTAGTTTTGGATTCCATGATTTTTTAGACTTAAAAATACTCACATTGATGTTGAAAATAAGCACAAATGTTTTGAAAAGTTCCCTCATATGCGTCTTGGAAATTTCCCATAAATGTCTTGGAAATTCTTCATATGTGTCTTGGAAATTCTTCATATGTGTCTTGGAAATCAGTACAAAATTCAATAAGGACATTTTGGTCTTTTAGCTGAAACATTTAATTTCACTTTAGTCCCTTGGGGGTGCAGTGAAATTTCAGAATGTTTAGGGGGGAATCTGAGATTAATTTTTTATTAGAGGGGTAAACTGAAATTTTCCCTAAGAATAAACACTAATTCAAATACTTCTTCATTTCTTAAATATAAGATATATTAATCTAATCTGATTAGATTAAGAATGTTGGTTAAGTTATTTAAAATCATGTGATATTACAAAAATACCTTAATTAAAATAACGTGATATCACAAAAACACTCTAATCATGAATAGAGATAGTTTAGGAAAAAATTGAGAAAAAATATAAGGAAGTCTTATATTTAGAAACAAACTTACATCTTTAAATATGTCATATATTTAGGAACGGAGGAAATATTAATTATAATAAAGGTACTCACTTTAATTATAATTAATATAATTAAAGTGAATATTAATTATAATATAAATGATTTATAAATACCTATGAACTCATCAGTGGACAATTGGACATAAAAATAGAGTGCTAACCTATACTCGCCTAACAACAACCATCAACTTTTGGCCAAAAAAAAAACCCCATCAACTTTATAATACTCCATCCGGTTCTATTTATAAGAGCACAAAATTTGAATTGTTTTGATCTAAAATATAAAAGTTCATCTTGGAATCTGTCATTATTTAATGCCATTTTTCCTATTTTACCCCTACTTATTAACACTCTCTTTCATAACATTCATTAATACTCCTACTTACATTTCTCTCTAGTCTCATCATAAATAAAAGTAATATTGAAAAAACAGTTATTTTTCAGATATATTTATAACTCCCAACTAACTGTTACTTGTTTTCTTAAGAAGCGTTATTTGGCGGCTGAACTCTTATACTCAAGGTTGTCAAACTCATGAGTTTAAATAAACTCATGAGAAGAATGTAAAATCGGATCGTAAACTCGAATCGTAAACACGTCAGAGTTTACCTTTATTAATAAATACATATTTCCAGTATATAATCAAATAAGAAATATAAAAAATAATAATAATTTGACTTGAATATATTTTAAATATAAATAGTTGGTATTAAATATATCAACATTTATACTTTATCTAACTCAATAAAAAAATTTCTATGAAATTTATATATAATTTCATTGAATAAAGTCAAATAAAAATAAATAACATAAAATTTGTAGCAAGTTAACACAATTTTCTATAAGGTAAAAATGTAAAAACGGTAAATTTGGTATGTAAACTCGTGAGTTTTTACCGAGTTTACAGCCGGTACGAATTTAAGTGACTCATAACACGTTTTGGTTAGGTGGAGTCGTAAAAACGGTAAAATCGGAGAGTCAACTCGCGAGTTTGACAACAATGCTTATACTCATCTGGTGACTGGTCCTATTTATAAGTCACTTTTAGCATATTTCACACAAACCAAGGAAAACCTTAAAACTCACTAACTTTCCATTAAAATCCAACAAATTTACAACTTTACCCATATTAAATATCCACTATACCACATGAAAATAAAGTCAACACATAATAAATAAAGGGTAAACTTGTACATTCAAACTAAATATTTAATTAGGTGACTTATATATAGGACCAAATAAAACCTTCTCTCTCTACCCTATATATAGGACCAGAGCAGTAAATAGGACAGGAGGGAGTACTTCTTTTGGTCCTTATTAAAAAAGGTAGTCAACATTTTTACATGTATCAATACAACATGTTGGGATCACATGTTGGAATCATTTATTATTGATGGATTTAATAGAGTTTTCCATTTTTACCCTTACCCATTTATTATACACAGTTACTCTCCCTCCTTGCATTTATTAATGTATAAGGGTAAAAATAATGCAAAACATGCATTTATTACTTTGACTTTTGCATGTTAGTTCTTATATTTTGGACCAAAAATTTGTTCATATTACTCCTTATAATAAGGAGCAGAGGGAGTAATAATGATATCCCATCCGTCCCATATTATAAGGTCCTTTTAACCGAATTACGGGTTCCCAAAAAACTGTTAAAGTTAGTTAAAAAGCAATAAATATATAGGAGACACAATTTTGTTTCTAGAAATGCCCTTATTTTTGGAAGAATAAGAAAGAGGATAATAATAAAAATAAGGAAAGAGAATATATGAGGGATTAATGATGTGAGAGAAAAGGTTATGAGAGAGAATATATGAGGGATTAATGATGTGAGAGAAAAATGTTATGAGAGAGAATAAAATATAAATGGGGGAGATAAAAATCTACAAATTTTCATGTAAAAAATGACGGGCTAAAGTCATATTTGGTGTGAAGAAAAAGGTCGGACAAATTTGGGATTAATGGAGAGAGAAAAAGGTCCGATCCCTTTTAAATGCAAAAATCATATTTGGTGTGAAGAAGATGAAGCACCATCGTGATGTGTAGAGGAAGAAGAAGGATCAAGGTGTGAACAAGAAGAAGCTACACGTGGTGTGAAGAAGAAAAGGCAGTACATTTATTTCTTTTTTTTTTTTATAAGAGTGCAATCTCTCTCTTCTCTTATAACAATAAAACTGACTCAATTTTTTATATAATACATTTAAAAGGGTAGTACTGAAAAAAAATGTATTTATTATCCACATTAACTTAAATAGGACCTTATATTATGGGACAATATCATTCAAAAAATTGGACCTTATAATGTGGGACTGAGGGAGTATTATCTAATTACAATATTACATCATGCTTTAAAATGAGTTTGATGTGATTTTGCAAGTGTGTGTGTGTGTGTGTATATATATATATATATGCGCGCGCGCGTCTAATTAAAATGATGGATATAGGGGCATATAGCTATGAGAAGATGATGAACGAATAGTACAAATTAGATCATTTCAATTCTAATCATAAATTGAAGAATGGTTTAAGTGAGTGGATACCGATATTGAAAAATGTTAAAATGAAAAACTAAACAAGCCAGGGTAAGCCTCTTGATGAGCTTAGCTTAAGTGGTAAATGCGTGGTTCAAATTCTCGCGATGTATTCAAAATGAAGACAAATATATATAATGTCTCCAATCGATGAGAGTGTCAAGGATTATATTTTACTTAGTATGATCGATGAGAGTGAGACTTGACAGATTTTAATCCCTAGCTAACTACTCAACAATTGCTTTTTAAGGTCGGTTCTCAGGATTTTTTTTTTTTTTTTAAAAAAAAAAACGACACATTGAAACACCAATCAAAAGCCATCGATCGTTATTTCTTCTGTTAACAACTAGTATTTATATCTGGGTGAATTTTCTAACCATTATCGTCAAGTTATATTGCCAGAAAATAGCAAGAGCTATTCAATTATTAATTGATGTATTGGCCATACAGTGATAAAATATCAACCAACTAAAAGTATAGAAAGCGCAGGGAGCTGAATAATTTCCCATTTAAAAAAAAGATAAATGTTCAAATTTATCAATGGATAATTACCGAAAAAATGTCTCGCACAAAAAAGTGTTGTGTCGTATGTAGATACCAAAAAAGTTTTAAAAATTGTGCGAATTTAACAATACAGTTATCTATCACCAAATTTCTGTTTCTTTTTTCCCGTAGGTCCCACCTGATTTGTTCCTCAAGAAGTAACAACCGTTTTTTTATATATAACGGTTTTGTTAAATTCACACAATTTTAAAACTTTTTTGGTATTTAAACACCACAAAAAACTTTTTTATGCCATATGCTCGTCGTGATAAGTGTCATTGGTAAATTTACATATTTGCCCTTTAAAAAATACTCCCTCCGTCCCACTACATAAGATCTTTTTAACCGAATTGCGGGTTCCTAAAAAACTAGTTAAAAACAATAAATGTGTAGAAAATTTACCATTTTTTTCAAATGTGCCCTTATTTATGAATGAGTAAGAGAGAGGGTAATTATGAAAAGAAAATGAAAGAGAATGTGTGGGAAAATTAATGCATGGGTAAAATGAAAAAAAAAACGCATTTATTACTCAAACAAAGTCAAATAAGACCTTATATTGTGAGATAAGGTCATTAAAAAAATGAACCTTATATTATGGGACGGAGGGAGTAATATTTTGAAAGCTAAGTGTCAGAACATTTAATGGGGCTTCTTTGTGTGTGTGTGTGTGTGTGTATTAAGATATCTAATTTAAAGTGTAAGAAATGTACAATATACTCGTAATTGATAGATCACACCATTAATGATAAAAATAATAATCTATCAAGTTAAAGTGTAATTTTCTGGTAAAAAATAAAGCGTTATTCAAAAAGTACAAACTACGCCCTGTTTATGTTGTTAGAAAACGTAAAATATATTTTTTAATTTTAATTTCTATTATTATTTTAAAAAATGATAAAAATCAAAATAGGGGGGTTTAAGGCAAATGAAAGGAGGACAAAAAAGTATTTGAGTGATCGAGTCCTTATCCTGATGAGATGGGAAGCATGAACTGGCCTATGAAACATATCCATGAAGTTGCACCAACCAATCCCTCCACCTAACCTTTCCCTACACAATCAATCACCTTCAGTCACTTATAAGCCCCACGTTAAGCTTCCATACACGCACCCACACCCCTACATTTTCCCGATGCTACTCCTAAGTCCTAAGTTCCTTATTGCTACAAGTGAACATTTAACCGTATTATTAATTAAGGGAAAATTTCAGTTTACCCCCATAATAAGGAATTAATCTCAGATTCCCCCATAACATTCTGAAATTTCACTGCATCACCAAGGGACTAAAGTGAAATTAAATGTTTCAGCTAAAAGACTAAAATATCCTTATTGAATTTTGTACTGGATTTCTAAGACACATATGAAGAATTTCCAAGACACTTATGGGAAATTTCCAATACACATATGAGGGAACTTTTCAAAACATTTGTGCTTATTTTCAACATTAATGTGAGTATTTTCAAGTATCAAAAATCATGGAATCCAACACTAAAACATCTAAAATTTCACAACTATATTTCCAAGACATATATGAAAAATTTCCAAAACACATATGGAGAATTTCCAAGACACATATGAGAAATTTCCAAAACGTTTGTACTTTTTTCAATAAGGACATTTTGGTCTTTTAGTTGAAACATTTAATTTCACTTTAGTCCCTTGGGGGTGCTGTGAAATTTCAGAATGTTTTGGGGGGAATATGAGATTAATTCATTATTATGGGCGTAAAATGAAATTTTCCCATTAATTATTAAAGGCAATAAATATATAAAAAATGTCATATTTTCACTAAAAATACCATTATTATTTACAAAGGGAGAGAGACTAAGAAAAGTGGAAAAAGATATATATGGAAGGGGGAGAATATAAGGTGGGGAGAGAGTGTGAGGAAATGCAATGGAACTAATACGTATAATTAAATGAGAACAAAATGAAAACTCCGCAAAGAAAATAAGAGAGATGTTTCTCTAAATGTTTCTTATAAACATAAGAGAATAGTTGTTTCTAGTAATAAGTAATTGAAAGAGTATTACTCCCTTCGGTCTATAATTTAAGAGGTCACATCTAAAAGTTAAAGTAATAAATGTATATTTTAAATTTATAACTTTGTATATTAAATATAAAGATAAGAGAGAAAATGTGTATAATAAATTATATAATAGTTATAAATAAAAAACTTTATTAAATCTAACCATGATGAACGATTATAACATGTTTTGTTGGTATGTATATAAAGGTTGATTACCTCTTATACTATGGACCGTATGAAGTACTCCCTATGGTCTTAAATATAAGAGGTAACATTGAAAAAAAATTTTGTCCAAAATATAAAAGGTAATAGCAAAAGTCAAAGTAATAAATGCATGTTTTCCATTTCTGCCCTTGTATATTAATAAATGTAATGGGGGGAGAGAAATTGTGTATAATAAATGAGTATCGGTAAAAATGTAAAACTTTATTAAATCTATCCATAATAAATAATTCTAACATATTTTTATTAGTATGTGTAAAATGGTTGATAATAGAAACTAGAGGGAGTATTTGTTAACCATAGATTCAATAAGTCATGTATATATAGAATGCACATTAATTAATTGGAGCAAGCTAAACGTGATGCCTTGACCTTATATCAACCTTGCATTTACTATTTTCTATTCACCATCTGCCCACAGTCATACATAACTGCTTAATTAATCCTAATCTAAATTCATATGTGAATGAATTAATAATCAAAAGGACGATTGAGAACCTAGCTAACACGTGGAAAAAGGGAGACCGGGTATAAAAAAAGGGATGTACCATTGCCATATACTCATCTGATCCTATTTATAAGGCACTTCCAGCACATTTCACACAGACCAAGGAAAGCCTTAAAACTCATTAACTTTCCACTAAAATCTAATAAATTTACAACTTTACCCATATTTAATATCTACTATACCACATTAAAATAAAGTCAACATATAATAAATGAAGGGTAAACTTGTACATGCACACTAAATATTTAATGAGGTGACTTATATATAGGACCAAATAAAACCTTCTCTCTCTGCCCTATAAATAGGATCGGATGAGTATATATATATATCATTAATGATACTAGTACCAAATAAGCAAATGGGAAATTAGCATCTTGGGACTCGATTCTCGGCATCTTCCTTCAGATACCTTAGCTTCCTCTGCCCCATAAATAATCTTCACTCTCTCTCTCTCTCCCACACATGTTCACCGCATCACCATTATTCACCATGAATGCCCTCCATTCTCCCCTGGAAGCTCTAACCTTTAACTACGCCACCTTCGGCTTCTTCACCGTCGTCGTCAACAACCTCTGGACTTGGCTCGCCCTCCTCACCGCCGCCCTCAGCCTCTGGAAGATCCGCCCCAGACCCCACTTGCCTCCTCCGCCGCCGACGGTGGTTGTGCATGAAGAAGAAGAAGAACTCGCCGCAGCCGGGACGAGCTCGCCGGAGGCCGGTGTTTTTTCTGCCGGCGACGGCGAGGTTGACGGCGTTATGAAGGGGAGGAAGTTTACTGTGTACTACCAGGAGGAGGGTGAATGTGAGTCGGATGAGGAGTTGACGGTGACGGAGGTGGGCTTTGACGGCGGTTTTGGTTGCGGATCGGAGTGGTGGGAGAAATGGGATGACATGTTGAGGATGAGGATGGGAGTGAAGGGGTGGTACATGTGTCAGGATTTAACGGATCTTAACGGTAACGTGGTTAGATTATGGGATTCAGGGATTAATTGTGATATGAGATTTGCAAAACAAGCTAGTCTAGCTGTATTGTCTGGTAGATTATTCAGAGATGTCATCAGTCATTAAGATTTAGAATATGTATATATGATTTGGGTTATTTAGTATTAGTTTGGATGACGAAACAATAATCCCATCATCCATTTATATGGAACCTCAATTTGCAAATGCAAATGTAAGTTTTGAGCTTTGTTGCTCGAGTAATTTCTGATATTCTCCTTCTCTTTAATTTCCCCTGTACCATATGATTAATTAATCCACTCTATTAATTTTCTTAATCATACGCTTTACTTATTGCAAAAGAATTCCACCTTGTGAAAATATTGCATAATAAACAACAAAACACTGAAAAGACATGAGATCGATGAAACATACAAACAATCTTGTATACAAGATATTAATCTAGGGGTGGAATTAATCGTCTGACTAATATGGTGGGTGATGAGGACAGGAGGAAATGAATATAATTGGGGAGATACATGTAGATGCAGAAAACAAAGAAGTGGATGATTAAAAGAGTGGGTGAATGCCAGAAGGGAAAAGCCATTCGACCCCACTTTGAGCTGGGGAATGCCATAGCCATAAGTATAGGTCACTATCGAGTGGCCATATGTGTTGAAATTGTACTGAAAAAGTGGGCGCTGTTTTTTTTCTTTAGTTGTTACTACTTTCTAAGATTATGAGTTTGTTAAAGGTTTCAGTAATGGGGGCTTTACTGTAGTGTCTAAATATTCTGGATATGAGTATGGAATATGCCAACAACTCCATAATTGCTCTTCCCATAATTATTTTTTAAACTTTTTTAATCGAGGGACATAGCAATATCGGAGCCTTAAGTGATGAACGAAATTTTTTCCCCTCTTGCCAATAAGTTAAGATATTTTTTTTATACCAAAAAGTTTACATGAACTGGGTTAAAGGGTTCACCGGAATCATGACAAACCTTTGGACAAACCAATAAGGTCCTAACGTAAATGACATTTAAATTCACAATTTTATGGTTATAAACCTATTCCTTTACTGACTTGTCTTTGTAGCTAACAAGTGAACACTGGGGATTTGGCATGTTGATATTATAGCTATTTTGTTATACCATGGATTTGTTGATTGATCGATCAGCTATTGGAACCTGTCCACTCATATATTTGATGCATGTGCCCTCTGAAAGCAACACATACATTCGGCTGCCCCCTTTTTTCTTTTATACTAAAAATTGATATTCTGTTTTTATATAAAACATTAGTAATTTCTAACCACTAATTATGAATAATATGAGATGATGAGATCATTCACATATATAGCTTAGTTCGTATTAAAACACAAATAGTATCGTCATTTATTTCATAGTAGCAAAATAAATTTAGATATTCCGAAGCCTTAGGGTATTATTAGGGGAGTAAATAAAATAAATTGATGAGAGAGAGAGAGAGAGAGAGAGAGAGAGAGAGAGAGAGAGAGAGAGAGAGATTACTGCAAGTTGCAACTGTTGTAGGTATATTACTCTCACAGTTGTTAGAGTCCATGTCCAACTTGGTATCTTAGCAAGTGGAATCTCGAAGCTGTATGCCTGTATATCATCTTTCGAGGCTGCAGTGTCTATGTAAGCCAAGAAATGATGATCAGAGTGGTCAGATATTTTGAGATCATAAAACCATTAAAGTATATAAGTTCGGAACAGCCAATGAGAATCCATATTAATATTTTATGGGATAAACTATGTATATATACATGGTCCCAACATAATATTAAGATATGGCCATGTATCTCGTTCTTGTTCATTATAAACCCACTGGTAGCTTTCTGATGCATACATATATGTATAGTGATGGATATATAAGCCGTGAAGAAGAGGGAGAGGGAGCTCATCAACCAATCACGTGCCTCCACCTGTATATAGGTGTATATATATACTTGTCTTTCTATGGTTGTGGGTGGCGCCGTTCAAATACAAAACATCTGATTTTATTTGTTGGTAGCTATTATTATATTTTGGAAGTTACTGGGGGCACGGGCTGGTGATGCATGTAACCGCCACTTTCTTTGTGTGTCACATATATTCAACTTCTTTAATCAATCAACTCCTACCTTGGTATTATGGAATATTCCTGGTTTAATTCGTCAATCATTGATCAGGGCTGCTCTACTCCACACCAACTTGGAGGTGGGAGTTTTTTCAGCCCAAATTTAATAGTTAATTTGAAAAAAGGTAACACGTCTATTATTCTTACTTTTTTCATCAGAGCATTTTAATGTATAAATTTCTTCTAAAGGTGTGCGCTAATTAATTAAGATATGTATGTATATTGAACTCTGGCTACTCAATCCAAAAAAAAAAAAAAAAAAACTCTGGCTACGTACTTAAATCCCTTCTTATTAATGTATTTGAATTAGTTAATTAAAATCTATTGAGAATGGGGGTTTTCTATTCACGGTAAGAGTGGGTAGTAGCATTAGGAAAATGGGCTTGCACGAGCAGGTTTACTCATTTGCCAGAAAGAGAGGAAAGAAGACATTAGACAATTAAACGAAGTAATTAATGAGTGTCATGTGTGATCGAGTAATTAAATAAATCACATCTGATGCACAAGAGTTTTAATATTTTATTGCCAACTAGATTTACATAAGTATGTTGACTATAGATAATTAATTGGGAAACTTCATTCTTCAAGAGAGGGAATTTTAAAGCTTTGATAACTTTATTGGTGTTTGCGATCGAAAGACAATTATTTACAAAGCTGCAGTGCATGTATTGTTGGAAATATTGAATGAGTGTATCATAAGGAACAAGTCTCACAATAATTGAGATTGTGAATGACCAAATTATAAGTGAACTTGGATTCTTAAATAAACCAAGAAGAGAAGTAAACTCGTAAAACAATGGGCCACTATAGATGAAATCCGGCGATTTCTTCCCATCCGGACTTTTACGCGAGTTTAATGTGGACTGAGCACCTTATACTAGTCTTATTTGAAAAATAAAATATTATTTTGAGACAAAAGAAATCATCATTAAAAATCATTATTGCTGCCTACACTACTACAAAACAGGGTTTTTACGTCACAAATTTTGGGCTTTTCACGTCACTTTTTAAGGGGACATAAATTCAAGTGACGTGAAAAACTGGACTTTTAACGTCACACCAAAAAGTGACGTGGAAAGTCAGATTTTTCACGTCACAAATTACAAAAATTACGACGTTGTTTCTAAAAAATTAGATGTTTATGATGTGGCATACGAGGGAGAAACTATGTCACAAATTGGTTATGTGTGACATGGTTTCTCAGGAAACCACGTCACAATTTTCTAATTTGTGACGTTGTTTCCTGAGAAACCACGTTACAAATTGCAATTTGTGACCTTGTTTCTAGAAACCACGTCACAAATTTAGACAATGAATTTAACCATTCAAACAATAATATATGGCTTAATACTTGAGCATTCCTAAACTTACTTTATGACAACTGAAATTGATCCTTGAGCATTCCTAAACTTACTTTATGACAACTGAAAATTTAACCATTCAAACAATAATATCAAGAATCCAGCCTTAATACTAATAAAGTTATCAACGATAATATATGGCTTCACACAACCTTAACCCCATACATTTTAAACCATAACTCATTGATATTTTAAAATTATTTAAGTCAATCATTCAGACTTCCAATGCTTAACACCATAATACGGGTTAGAAATTCCCATGTAAATCAGAAATTCAAGCATAGACATCTCAGGAATCAAGCCTCAAATACATAAACAAGACATCACAGAAACAGGGCCTAATAATGGATACAATTTGAATCAGAAATCCATCATGCAATGAAAGTTAATAACTCTAATTTATTCCTCATCATCACTGAAGCGTCGAACCAAACAGAGCAAGAAAATAAAAATCACACTTCACATGCAACGCATAAATTGAGCATACAAAATCACATATTAGCTTAATCTCATTCCTAATTAATTTTTAACAAGCTTTTAAGTGGTTGAAGACTAAAATTCCATTTTCCCTTCTCGGATGAATAGTAACTCGAGCTCAAATTGGAAGAGATTCGACCAAACACTACTCTCTTCCTCAAATTCTTTTACAAAGCTTCTAAACTGACACCTAATCTTACTTTCAACTGGTTTAGAAATTTCAAAACTTCTCAAGACCCCAATCGATTCTTCTGCAAATCCTCAAATCGGTCAGAAATGGAGAGAGGAGATTACCTGAGCTTAAATCTACTCTTGCATGTGTCGTCGGAGCCTTCGATCGCCGGGAACCTGTCGTCGAGTACGCCAGAGTCGCTGCACCCGAGAAAGAGCACAAAAAGAGAGTGGATTTAGATTTTCATCGATGGAGAGGAAGGGAGGTTAGGGTTTCGATCGAGTGAGAAGGAATGGGAATGAGTAAGGGAGCCCGATCTGAAAAAAAAGACGGTGGCAATTTTGTAATTAAATGGTAAGGTAGGAAGAAACCACGTCACACATTGTAAAGGTGTGACATGGTTTCTAAGATTTCACGTCACACATTCTAAATGTGTGACGTGGTTTCAGAAACCACGTCACACATTTAGAATGTGTGACGTGGTTTCTTCCTCCCTTACCAGTTAATTACAAAATTGCCACCGCCTCTTAGAAATCATGTCACACCTTTTAAATGGGTGACACTACTACAAAACAGGGTTTTCACGTCACAAATTTCGGACTTTTCACGTCACTTTTCAAGGGGACATAAATTCAAGTGACGTGAAAAACTGAACTTTTAACGTCACACCAAAAAGTGACGTAGAAAGTCAGATTTTTCACGTCACAAATTACAAAATTGTGACGTTGTTTCTCCAAAATTAGATGTTAATGATGTGCATATGAGGGAGAAACCACGTCACATATTACATACTATGTGACGTGAAAAGTTCCGCCTGGACTTTCCATGTCACAAATTGGTAAATTTGTGACATGGAAAGTCAGAAACCACGTCACAAATTGGTAAAATTGTGACATGAAAAGTCTAGGCAGAACTTTTCACGTCACATATCACAAATTGGTAAATTTGTGACATGGAAAGTCAGAAACCACGTCACAAATTGGTAAATTTGTGACATGGAAAGTCTAGGCGGAACTTTTCACGTCACATATTATGTAATATGTGACGTGAAAAGTCCGATTTTTTTTTTTAAAAAAATAGGGGCATTTTTTGCATTGGAATCACTCACAATCCAAAAAATGCCCCTTACATTAACATTTGAATTATAAAATAGGGCAATTTTTTGGATTGGAATCACCCACAATCCAAAAAAAAAAGCCCCTACGCATGCAACATCTCATACAATTCTAAAAGTGCAAGAACAATATTCATATGCAAAAATTAACAAGAAAACATGTCCTACCAACCACGGATTAACATATCCAAAGGCATCATATGAACACAACACTGAAATGAGACTAAAAGAATATATACAGTAATCCCATAACAAAAGTTATGAAATGGCGGGCTTCTTAGTTGCAATTGTTACAACAACAAAAAAATGATGCTTCCAATAGATATGAGAGTTACTGAATCAAAGGTTCAAGCATCCAATTGTGTCTGCATGACTTCGTGATATTATTTTCAGATCTGCAGAATGAATTGAAATCCTTTAACAATGATTATAGTTACCAAACCCCAAGTACTCATACGATTTCAACAATATACCATTAATCATTTTCAGCTCTACTTGACTTGCTAGCAATCCAACCACTAGGAGACAAAGTCCACTACATCATCTTCCATTCCTTTAAAAACAAAACCAGACACCCACCAATACAAAAATTTTAGACCTTAATACATCTCTGTATATCTATGTCCTACTAATATTATATATTGATCAATAAACTCTTACTAATATGCCATCATTAGATCCTTCACTTCCTCCATGCATATGATAAATCCCATATATCTCCACTCTTTCTATTTTCAGCAACATGCAAAGTTTTCATTTTAAATGTTAAGTACCTCTAATCTATCTAATAAGAGAAGAATAAGCTTGAAGGGTCAAAATGCTCATCTCATAAATTTCAAACTGAATCATGTTTATTGTCTATGCTTTTCAAGAGTCCTTGTATACTTTAAAATGGTTATAAAAATCTCATTAAAATCCATACACCTTAGTACTCTTCCTCTTGCTTTCTTACTTTGCTCCTCTCGACCTTTCACCTCCTAAAGGTCATTCAAGCTCATTTAAGATGCCTAAAACATCAACTTAGGCCAAATATAGAAATAGATAGTAAGGAAGTTTAATCTCTCTCTACGTATTTTTAACATCATTTACAAATACATAATTGGTTTCAAACTTTCAAAATTCATAACTTGAGTGACGAGTCTCCAAATGAAGAAAATTCAAACTTTCTAAAGAGATACACTTATGCACTATCTACTGTCAAAATTTCAAAGTCACTGGAGTTCAATGCTTAGAAAACTCCAATGCTTAGACTTGCATGCTTTTTAAAGATTTTTACAAACATGTTTCTAATTTAGCAATTAATGGACCCATTTCAGTCATCATTACAAACCAAGAGTCTAAATTCCTTAAGAACCTTATCAGCATTTATCAGAAATCATATAGAAATTCTCTGCTTTCTACCAATAATATAAAAGATTTATAAAATTGGTCCACCAACAACATTCTGCTAGTAGAACAAGCTATCATTGAAGAATTTCCTGAGATTACTTTGATCTAATTCAATTGATTGAGAACACTCTAACATGCAATTGTTACTATTTTCATAATTCAAGGTTTTTGTCAAGACTAACCTTGGCAACATGAAGTTTGACCATGATTTCAAAATTTACTTTTCTAAGCTACCATATTTAATGTGTAGATTGCACACACCAACAGAACTGGTAATGGCATAGAATAAAATAGAAGCCAAATCAACCTATATGTAAAACTACTTGATTTAACAAACACGGTTTATCATTTTTTTCCCATACAGATTACATGCACCAGCATTCTTACAGAATTTCACTAATTTTGATATATGCACAACAATAAGTCTTGACTATCAGGTGTACTAAATGGACTAGGGTTGGTAATGCCCCTAAACAAACTCCTACGCACAAACATTTTTTTCCCAACCTTGCAATAACCTATATGAAGGAGGAAGAGGCCTCTTTCTGTTCTTTAATTATCAACTCCTAAAACACAAAGTTCCAACAAGCAAACATAGACCTATGTGTCCTACTGCTGAAGCTTTTGTAGCTTATGATCAGAGCACCTTCCTACAACTTCTACAGATTTATTATTGATTATTGATTTTGATCATTGAGAAATGAATTGTTGATTATGGATTCTTGATAACTAATAACTGTACAATCAGATAAAAAAAGAAAAAAAAATGGAAGCCTGACTGGGAACTTCCTACATTTTCATTTTCAGTTTAGCATCAAAACAGCAACATAACAAACTAGAAAAATATAGAGCAATGAGACATGATGAACCAGAAATAAACCAGAAAATATTAGAAATAAACCAGAACCATCAGCAATAAACCAGAAGCAAAAAAAAAAAAGAACCATCAGCAATAAACCAGAACCATCAAGAATAAACTAGAACAAAAAATCGTGTTAAACCATCAGCAATGAACCAAACATAAAGGCAAAAATCAAGAAGAAAAAGAGCATACCGAAGGAGAAAATGCAAGGACGATTGGAGAGAGGCAAACACAGAGAGATGACAACGTCTTGAAGGAGCCAAATGCCGAGAGATGTGAACTGGGCTCTGTTCAAGTGAATGGCGAAGACTAGTCCAAATCAAACTAGGGTTGGAAATAAGAAGCAAACAAATCAAGTTGCAGAACTATTTTTATAAATAAGTATTCAAATACCTCATGTACCTAATATAAACAGTCTTACATCTTTATGCCACCCATGTCTCCTCCTTTGATCTCCTTCTATGCACTTAGATCACAGAAGCATCTTTACATTAATTGAAAAAACTTTCGTACATCACATACAGACAAATATAACTCCTCTATCAATCGATTAGCCTTGTTAACATATATACTATTGGGCAACAATCAAAATAATTTTTTTCCTTTGAAGCAGGGTGCATGCTGTGAAACAAATATTATGCCGCTACAGAACAAAGTTCAGCCCCTGAGCTAATTATTGTGTTCTTTTTGACATGGACAAATTACAACAATGAACAAATACTTTAATATGAGTTAGAAGCTCAAAACAAATAAAACATTATTCAAGACCCAATCTAGTACTGCCGCTAAAAGGTTTCACCGTTCACTCATTTTCAACGCAGACATCGCCGAGGAATCAGGCAACATTCAAGTGCAACTAAACCCTTACCCATGAACAAGAATTAGTGCAAAGGGCTTCCAAATTGAATCTATTGAAGACAAGGAAGACTTAAAAATAGAGAAAATTGGGTATCGTCACCTGAGCTTGCATAAGAGAGGCCATGGCTTAAGGGTTGAGAGAAGCCTCAGGCGGTGCAAGCAAGAAGAAGAGGAGTCGACTGTGATGAATAAGCAGAGGGTGGAGGCCACGGGAAATAAAGAAGGGCTAGGGAAAAATGAAGAAGGGAGAATATTAGGGTTTTTTTAAGCGTAGTGGAAGAAGAATATGGAAATGGCGAAGCTTCTCTGCCCCCCCTCTCTCGCGTGCTGGCCTCGTTGATCGGCGTCGAAGTGGAAGGGGAAGAAGAAGAGGCCGAGATATATGTAACCGGAGGAAGAAGGAGAAAGGGTGTCGGGGAGAGAGAAAGGTTGAGGGGAAGAGATATGTGAGGTTTCAAGCTGCAGATCTGAGTCCCCATGGTACTTCCCCATTGGATCTATTCCATGTTCAGGGCAGCTAAGGGCGGGGGAGGGAGTGAGGGAGCTTAGGGCGGGGGAGGGAGGCAACTGAGGGCGAACAGATCGAGGGAGAGAGTTGAGGGCGGGGACTGAATTTTTTTTTATATTTCCTAGAGTTTCAACGTCACACATTTTTTAATGTGTGACGTTGAAACTAAAATCCACGTCACACAAAAACTATGTGTGACGTGGTTTTGAGTTTTAACGTCACACATTTTTTAATGTGTGACGTTGAAACTAACCACGTCACATATATGGATATATGTGACGTGGTTTCTCCCTCTAGTCTGATTTAATTACGAAAATGCCACCTTCTTTTTTTTAACGTCAGCTTTTTAATTATTAGACGTAGATTGGTGACGTGAAAGGGGTTTTGTGTAGTAGTGTGACGTGGTTTCTTCCTCCCTTACCAATTAATTACAAAATTGCCACCGCCTGTTAGAAACAATGTCACACCTTTTAAATGTGTGACGTGGTTTCTTCCTCCCTTACCAGTTAATTACAAAATTGCCACCGCCTCTTAGAAACCACGTCACACCTTTTAAATGTGTGACGTGGTTTCTTCCTCCCTTACCATTTAATTACAAAATTGCCACCGCCTTTTTTTTCAATGTCACTTTTATAATTAACAGACATTAAAAGGTGACGTTAAAATGGTTTTTTGTAGTAGTGCTATTTATTGTGGAATGTGGGCGTTGGTTTTTCATGAAATGAAAAGCACATTTCCTGGATTCATTTACATGACTAACAGGCACAAATTTATGGTCTTAAATGGGTTCTATACCCAACGTTTAGAACCTGATTTTTATTAGTTAATTAATGTTTTTAATAATGCATTCATTTCATAAATGCCTGACTCAAATTGTGCTAATGTCCAGAAACGGTTATTTGATGGGTCATTAAACGATTTTGGGTTTTTATGTTTCACGACCCTGACCATACATGGTGATTAACCGGTTGCCAATGTTGAGTTTGGTGATGCCTATATAAGGTGCATGAGTCGAGGGTTCAGTGAGAGATACTGAGAGCCTCTTTTTTTCTCTTCTTGTATATTATTATGCCTTACTAAATAAATTATCTTCCGTAGTTCTATTCCCTGTATTTTCAGGAAGAGTTTGTTCAGGTTGATAATTTATTTTCAGTGAGAGATACTGAGAGCCTCTTTTTTTCTCTTCTTGTATATTATTATGCCTTACTAAATAAATTATCTTTCGTAGTTTTGCTTCCTGTATTTTCAGGAAGAGTTGTTTAATCCTGGGGAGTGCCGCAACTTCTTTTGCCGGTAGTTGCGGAATAGCTCTAAAGGACAGTAACCCTGAAGGCGCGACTCGAGCTATATATATAATTGGAATATTTGCAGGTGTTGCTGTTAACCAGATTTATATAGCAATGGAGGGAAGCCGAACGATAACTGGATTACAACAATTTAGGTGGTGACGCTAACATATATTGCATAAGTCAAAATCCAATAAACTTTGTGAGTGGAATTAAAGCTACCTAAACGGCTAAGAAGTTAAATCCACATGCACTAATTAACTTATAAAAGTTCATTGTTATAGTTGATCGGATAATTGGTGAAATTAAATTAAACCAGATATCCGAGGAGAAGACTCCAACTTTTGCTTGCGGGCCATGATTAATCATGAGGTTTCTTGCACATTATCGTAACAACACAAAGGTCTTCTCATGCTGACGCATCATTGTTTAATTCGTCTCTTGCCTTCACTTTCATCTTCTAATTGATTTTGTTGATTAAACTACAAGGATATTTGTGGTGTACACTTGTACTAAAAATAAATGCATTACTTGAGCTTGCACATTTAAATTGATTTAATATACTTATTACTGGTCCCTCACTTATTCCATAAACTAATTAACCATACTTTTATTATAAGAACTTGGCTTTTAGCTTATTTTTCAATTTAAAATTTACTTATCCTTATTTAATTCATAAATGCTTAAGTACCTAATTAAATTTTCTCCTACATATAACCCCATACACCCTGTTCATCAATCATGCCATATATGGTGAGCGTGTTCTTTGTCTTGTCAGTTTATTAAGCCTTCCCTTTACTTTATAAACCCACAGAGGATGTAACAACCCCGAACTAAATGCTTCGATCGAGCTCAACGGGGACATTTTTCCGATCAAAGTACTGACGAATAATTATAATGAATGAATGAAGAGCCATGACCATGATATTGTGGGAATCTCAATCATGATATAGTAATCACTAAAATATCAAGTAAATTAAACAATATTATGTCTACTGTCTTGTAAAATAGATCATGTAGATATGATTTGCTGGATGCGCATGAGGGGAAGTACGGACCTGGGTGTCATTATATTGATGCAGCTTCCCGGGATTGCAGGATTAAGTGCATCCAAAATCGTGTTGGTCTATGTATCTTCCAGTGCTATAGCATGCATAACAATATATATATATATATATATATATTTTTTTTTTTTTTGACCTTGATGCATAACAATATTTTAAGCAATATGAATTACACTTTGATTCAATAATTATATTATAATAGTGTACTTCAATTCTATGAAACTTAAATGATTCAAGAACCAAGTAATTACAACTTGCCCGTGGAAGATTAATAAGTCAGAAGGTCATGGTTGTGACATATTCTGTTAAAAATATTTTCTTCAGTTTCTAAATAGAAAAGTTAGTAAATTAATGATTGATTTTACTTTTAAGCTTAAAGATTTTAAAACTTAAATGTTATGCTTCAACCCACTTTATTATTTAAAAATATTTTTTTTCGAAGGTTAAGAAACATTTAACAGTTTGAAATATTGTCAGAGAAGCATCCAACTTCTTGAAATATTTTGGAGTGCAGATTTGGTCATAACATATTAAAAATGCATGTCTTACCCTTTTAACTCCCTATTGCATGTCCATGTATTTCTTCTTCTTATTATTGTCCTAAATATAAGATCACTTTGACTTTTTTTTGTGGAAGTTAAGGAAGCAAATTAGACCATTAAATTATAACATATGTCATATGAAATTAGATTATAGGTTAGTTTATAAGTAGAATAAATTAGTTTTGAGGAAAAAAAGATTTTTTTTGGGACGGAAACTACTTTTTTTCGGACTGAAAAAAAAAGTTAAAAAAGTCAAAATGATCTTATAATTAGGACCGGAGGAGGAAGTATTAGAATAGGTTGTCAATTTGGCATGTGACTCCACAGGCCGCAACTGTGTACATATGGTTGTTTTTTGTCATCGTCTTTTTATGTACTATTTACCGATCTCGAGGCTGTGTTTTCAGTTTATGGTTCACAATGGTTTTCTGACAAGCAGGAATGAGACAAACAATGCTAAAGTTTATATTTATCTGAGAGTATTTTTTTGGTATAATTTTGTTTAAAAGTGTGTAAAATGTATCATATTCACCCTTTACAGTTAAAAAAATGTGTGTTGACTGTTAAATATTTGATGTTGATGTTAATATTTTAACATTATTAAAGGGTAAATATGATACATTTTACACACTTTTGAGACAAAATTAGACTAAAAAATACTTTCAGGGTAGATGTGATCCACCGTACACATTTCTAGAACAAATATATGACATTTAACCCGAAACAAATATGAAGTCCCAGCATCATCTCAACCACTCATAAATAATTTATGTATATTATTCTTAAAACATTAATTTAATTTAATGGGTCCGTTTGTGTTTCAATTGTCTGCCTCGGCTATAAAAACAAAGTTTATTTTATTACATACATTTGATACTTTATAAAAAGTTTTATTCTGTTCACCAAACTTTAAAAACAAGTTTTCAATTTTCTTATCCTAATATTGTTGGTGTCAAATTATGTGACAACCACTTTTATTTTAAAAATTCAACTTAATTTATTAACAATTTAAAAAAATTATATTTGAAACATAAAAATCAGCTCTTTTTATAACGGTAATAGAATGAAACGACTAAAATGACTTCTAAATTTAAGAACTAAAGAAAATATTATGTGGAGCTAAAGAACAAAAGCCCATACATTATACTCCATTTGTAACTAAATGTAAAATCTAATTAACTTTTTTAGAATACTAAGAAAGTTAAATAAGCTATTTATAAACTGTTTATGTGAATTTTTCTTTTATCTAAACTAGTTTCTTTAACTTAATTATAATCTAGTAATACACGAAATATGTTATGCCTCATTTAGTTTCTTTAATTTCTCTAAAAAAATTACATAAATCTTATATTTAGACACTGAGAAAGGACAAGATTTATTTTGCAAGTTAAGGCACCGACGTGCTGCACTATTTTAAGATCATGAGATGTATAAGTATTGTGTTTGTGTGTGTGAGAGAGATATATTTTAGAAAATTAGGTTTTATAGATTATTTAATAATAGTTAGGCCTCAAAAATAATTTGTTACATTTAATACTTTATTTTTCAAAATTTTATAACTAACAATAATTTTAAAACCCAGTAAAAATTAAACTTATGTTTAAGACCCAACGGTCATCCTACCAATATTTTACTGACCATGTGCAGTAAAATATTTTAGTGATGGATATGGTTATGGCCCAATACAGCTGACTTGGACTTAGCACTGGTTAAAGACTTAAAGGAGCCAATGTGGAGTCGTTTAAAGTTTAAACATTTTGGTTTGGGTTCGTACTTGATACAATGAAGGTAATGAGGGGCCATTTGAATATGAGGCTCGTGTATGTTGATTATTACTCGTAGTTCTATCAACATATAATAATTAATTACTCCTCTGGTCCTTTATTAATGCACATATATATACGTGATTACGTGGAACCTAAATTCCTGCACTTGGACTGTTTATTTCGCCATCACAGATTGAGATCACATGTATATGGCCACATATCTGTATTATATCTCCTTTGTTTTTCTTTTGAAGAGTACGTTGCCGCCACAATTTTTGAACAGTCTTCCTACTGAAAGGGAAACACGCAAAAATGACATGAAATTATGCGAAAAGATGAAAGCCTCCATCAAAATTTCAATTTCAAGAAATATATATTGAACTCTAGTTAATTTTTGAAGCCTACAAAATAATTGATAAGTATAGATTTCGCCTCTATGTATAACACTGGATTGCAAGTGATAACGCAGTCTGCCACCTACCGATTGCAACTGCAAGTGACAATATATTTACTTAGTTAAGGTAAATCATTATGTTATATGCAAGTTGAATACAACACTTAATTAGTTGTTTATTGAGGTAAATAATTAGTAGGAATAGAAAAATGAATTGATATTAGCATAGGTTTTTTTTTTTGGCCAACAATATTAGCATATGTTGGTCTAATTTGTAAGGACATGACTCATGAAGGTTATGAGCTCAAATCTGTCTAACAGTATGAGGACAAAGTTGATGTATAATGTGTAAATTGTAAGACCCAAAATCTGAGTTGTGAACCACGTTTAGGTTAAGCCAAATAATTCCACTCAGCCTGGTAAGCCTTAATAAAACAATGCAGCAAAGATTTCCAACTACAAATATCTGACACTACTATAGTAGTTGTGACGTCACGTAATCTTCAAGACACTAACCAATCACCTAAAAAAATGTAAGGAGTGGGGTGAGTTTACCACTGA
The DNA here is from genome assembly GCA_037074515.1 of Mimosa bimucronata. Classification (NCBI taxonomy): domain Eukaryota; kingdom Viridiplantae; phylum Streptophyta; class Magnoliopsida; order Fabales; family Fabaceae; genus Mimosa; species Mimosa bimucronata. The sequence goes on from CM073444.1 coordinate 36,904,808, forward strand.
CTCAGTGAAAGTACAAACAACAAAGTGCGCGAAAGGAAGGAAATGCTCACGGAGCCTTTCAAAATTATAATCTTTAGGAGGGAGAAAACTTTTAATTAGGAAAACAACGAAAATGATTTAAACCACCATATCGTCAAAGAAATCACCATTCACATCAAATCAACTTTGTATCTCCATAGAACCACTTATATGCTTAACATGAGAAATAACAAACACTATAATATAATCTATATATACATATACCTCATATGTGAGAAATAATCGTCCCATCGTAATATACTCATACATGGGAAATAACCGTCCCATCATAATATTCTCCTACTTGGAAATTGTTAACAATTTTGAGTGGGTGTGTCATAAGGAACATGTCCCACGTTATTTGGGATTGTGGGAAGTCCAAATAATAAGTGATATTAGACTGATAAATGGGTTAAAATGAGGAATGAACTTGCATAACAATTGGTTATTAGAGGTGAAATCTGGCGATTTATCCCATCCATTGTGCTTGAGTTAAATATAAAATGGGTATCTATTATCACAAATATTTTGCAGAAATAAAGAACTAATTTTTTGAAATTAAAGAGTGTAGCTTTTATTGTGAAAAGCTGACATTGGAATTTACCTGGACATTTTCTTACTTTTAATACTCCCTCAATCCTAATATATAATGTCTTTTTAACCGAATTGGGTGTTTCTAAAAAATTAGTTAAAGTTAGTTAAAAACAATAAATGCGTAGGAAATATACCATTTTTTTCCAAATGTGCCTTTATTTATGAATGAGTATTATGAAATAAAAAATGATAGAGAATGTGTGGAAAAATTAATGCATGGGTAAAATGGGGGTAAACGCATTTATTACTCAAACATAAAGTCAAAATAGGACCTTATATTTTGGGACAAAGTCATTAAAAAAAAATAGACCTTGTATTATGGGATGGAAGGAGTATATGGCATAATGAGTTTTTAAATGCTTTGATAAGATTTAAACGTATATATTTAACATTTCTTAATTGGTTTCAATGTAATTACTTTATTTACATAAATACCATAAATAGATTGTCACTCAATGTCCATGAAAGTGTTCCAGTAAATATCCATCTCCTCATTTACCAAAAAAATAAAAATATATCCATCTCCTCTTCCTCTTGAATATTTTTGTATTGTTGAGTTTACCATCTTCGTAGTTCTGCTCCCTATATTTTATAGGAAGAGTTTGTTTAATTTTGGAGAGTGACACAACTTCTCTAGTTGTGGACTAGTTCTTAAGGATAGTACCCCCTAAGAGCGCAATTTGAACTATAATTTTGTTATTTGAAAATGCTATAGCTAACCGGATTTGCATAGTTATAGAAAGAAGCTGGAAGATGAACTAATTACAATAATTTGGGTGGTGACGTCAACAGGAATAACTGTTGCATCGTAATATTCTCATATGTGGGAATAACCGTCCCATCCTAAAATATTCTCATATGTAGGAATAACAGTCCCATCGTAATATACTATAATATATCTTTTGTTCCTTATACACACACATTAAGATTCAACAAAGTATAAACGAGTTTCTCAAAGAAATAAAATACACCTTCCTCCAAAAATAACTCAATTAATCACTCAAAACTTTGAGTTGAATTTTTAAAAAAAGAATTTAAAACTCACGGTAAAAGGAAACGCACCATTTGAAATAAGAAAACAATGAGTGAAAAAGAAAAAAAAAATAGAATCACACCCAATTCACAAAGGAAAACATCAATTAAGAAATCACAAAATGATTAAAATAATTGAACAAAAAGAATTTAACATGATGACATCCATTTGTTCTAGTGAAATAAAGAAGAGGTAAAACAGTTCAGAAATTTGCTTCCAAATAAAATAGTAAGGCTAAAAAAACAACAAACGTGGAAAAAGAAAGGTGCCCATTTACTATCTAATACCCTCATTTGATGGGGATCAATCGTAGAGATCCCTTTTATTGAGTGCTCCCTTTTTCTGAGTGCTCTAAGATTTGAGATAAGTTGATTCACTGTCCAAAAAATCCCTTATTTGAACATATACATGAGTGATGAAAAGTTTTCACGCGATCGGGAAGAAATTTCAGAAATTTAGGGAGAGTAAAAGACGTTATCACTATGTGGAGGAAAAAGAATTGTTATTTAACGTGAAAACTAAGATGGGACGTGGAAATAAATAAGTATAGGAAGTTAGAGTTTTAGGGAGATTTAAAAAAAAAATATATATATATATATATATATGTTAATTATATTCTAATATATAATGATTAGGCTTCTTTTAAATGAATATATATGTATTAGAACTTTCAGATTTTAATGTTACAATAACGTTTTATTGTTACCCTATGTCTATGTGCGTGTAGTTTATACCTATTCATTTAAGTTTTAATTTATATATATACACACACAGCGATTCATTTACGGATATATGTCTACATAAATGATTGTATCTTCTAGAGTTAATGATTACCTATTTATACACACACACACATATATGACTATTCTTATTATTGTTAATTAATTAATTAATTTTTTATTATCTTTGTTTAGAAAAATTTTAAGGGTTTTGTTGGGATACTAATAAAATCCTATATATCAGCTATAAATTAAATAAATATCTTCATGATTTTTTTTGCCTCCCAAAAGAACTCTCCCCCTTTTTTTGCAATTTAAATTCACTTTTAATTTCCTTTTTGTTTTGGTTATGACATAAATACCTTTGTAAGCACTCTCACAAGGGTTAGGACAAACCTCTGAACTCTAAGAACTCTTATAAAATACTTTGAAACTATTCACCAACAAAATCTTTACATCGGCAGGATTTGAACTCGCTAACCTCTTTAATTACCAATCTTTGTTGATCAAGTATTGTCTGTGACATTTGCTTATCACTATATGGGTAAATAAGTTTGAACCATCTTTGGGGCAAAAGAGGACTTTGGGTGGGATATTGAAGGTTTCATGTTGGTTGTGTAATTGAAGTTTATTTAATTGGATGGACCAAGAATAAGAGGAGAATATGTTTGGGTTGAGAAGCATGAGTGAAAAGAGCCCAATTGGGTATATGGGCTGACCCAGAGAAGGCCCAAATAAAAGGATATAGCCAGTGGGTCCCACTTTTTTTTTTTTTTGGGGGGGGGGGGGGTGGAGCTAGCAATAGAAGTCAATGGGAGTGGGGTTGAGGAATTTTAATTGATAAGATATGAGTAATGAGTTCCGGATATAATATAAGCATCATAAATAGCCTTATATTGTGTTGTGTGGCTCTCCAAGGCTAAGGCATGAAGCCTTCTCTGCGTCACATGCCATCTATCACATTGTGAATTGTCGCAACAAAGCCATCCAATTGGGATCCTGTCACCTTGGCCTATTATTCACTGACCCCACCCCCATTTCTGTTCATTTTCACTCTTATTACCAATGAATCACGGTGGAAATGTGACCATTAACATTTTTTTAATTAGCAAGTTATTTAGACTTCAATACTAGTGAAAAGAACAATTACGTACGGCTATTTTCGTAGTAATTTTAGAACCGTTATAAACTTACGAAAATGTTGTCAAATTGTTGTAAACAGAGTTTTTCTTGTGGTGGATAGTGAAGAATGATGATGGTGAATAATTACTGATATTTTTTATTGGCAAGGTAATTGTGGGGGGCATCCGCCAGGTATAGGGCCAGGGAGTCCAAAATGCGTGTCCTGTGGGAATTCATGTGGCCTCTGGCCCCATCCTCCCCTAACTTATTCACACAAAAATTATTTTTTATTTAAAAATTATTAGTTGAAAAAATCAAATATATATCAACTGTTAAAAATTAAAAGTCTATCTGAATGTGAAGATTTAAGTGCAACCATAAACTCTTGGTACTCATTAGTCATTACCAAAACAAAGACTGAAACTAGCCCGTAGCCCCGCTTCTCACTGATGGCGTGGCCTTCTCTTCCATTACGGACCACTCCCTCTAGTCATTGGTCCTTATCACATGGCACATTTTAGAACTTTTTCTTAATCCTTTTTATAGCATACTCACTTATTAACATGGCGTTTACAATTAGTATACCTCATAAAAAAAAACATTAAAAATCACTTAAATATTGCAGCAACATAGTCACGTGTCCTTACATGCCCATCAGTATCATCCACTAAATTGTCACCATGCCTTTGCCTTCTAACTAAACCCCCCCCCCCCCCCCAAAAAGAAAAAAACCAAATTTTTTACATTTCATAATAACATGAAGGGTTTTTTTTTTTGCCAAAAAAAAAAATATGAAGGGTCTACAACGCCAACTTTTGCATGCGATCAATAACACATACTCCACCTGCTTCTACGCATGTAACAATATTTTTTCTTCATTTTTTGCCATGATGTAACAAAATTTACTCGGAATCACATGTTCATATTTATGAAAAACACTAACAACCCGTTTTAAACTTTTAGTGCCATTTGACACAACCCAACTAAATATGGGTCTGCTGTCTATTGTATTAACATATCTATCTGCCCCATCTCTTACCATCGATAGATATATTATGAAAGAATAATTTATATTTTTACACACACGCACATGTAGTGGTCATTAATTTGGAGTAATTTTTGTATGGGCGTAAATGTGTAAAAATAATGAGAGAGGGAGACGTACAATGATATATATGGATGATAGAGTGGTGAGCATCAGAATCACATGCCATGTCCCTCCCACAGTACCTCCAATAAAAATTCAGAAATATGCCCATGATATTGTATCTATCTCTAAATTACTCCTCAATTCAATTCAATTCAATTCAATTCCACCCCTCCACCCTCCAATAACTCATGAACCAATTTCCTATACTCATAAAAAAAAAAAACATTTAAATAGTAAGAGCTAAACACATCTACATTGTCTATACTTAACTTTCCCTCCTCCATGAATATTACCAAACTCTTCCATTAAACCAATTCCCCTTCAACCCTCCACACTCCTCACACTCTCACACTTCTCACCACTTTCACTCACTATGCCTCTCCCTCTCCTCATCCTCATCCTCCTCTCCTCCGTCACGGCGGCTCCTCCACCATCTCCGCCGCCATCCTCGGACCTCCTCCGGTCATCATGCATCCATGCAAGGTACCCACATCTATGCCTAAGAACCCTATCATCCTACTCCACCCCCTCCCTCACCCCTAATGAGCTTGCTCAAGCTGCCCTCTCCGTCAGCCTCCACCATGCCCACCACATCTCCAAGTTCCTCCACCGCCACCTCCGCCCCAACCCCATCCCCTCCCCCCTCCACGACTGCGCCGAGCAGCTCTCCGACTCCGTCGACAACCTCCGCCGCAGCCTCCGCGAGCTCAGGCACCTCCGGAAGTCAACGTTTCAGCTTCAGATGAGTAACGCCTTGACTTGGGTCAGCGCCGCCATGACCGACGCCGACACCTGCCTTGACGGCCTGGGCCCCACCCACGGCCCCCCCGTCGCCAACCTCAAGCGTAAGATCAATCGTGTGGCCAGGATTACTAGTAACGCCCTCTACATGATCAACCGCCTCTGTCATACCCAATCCTCCCTTCATTAGCTACTCCCATCGCCCTACCTACCACTTCATCATGCCTTTTTTCGTCTACTTGCTACTATTGCTACTAGTCATAACATGGAAATGTTATACTATATGCAAACTTTCATTATTATATTATATATATCATACTCTTTAATATAACACATACTTCTATTAATATCTCCCCTTATTAAATATAAGATCTCATTAATCTTTTTTTTTCTGAGAAGTTAAGGAAGTTAAATGAGCCACTCAATCATAACGTATTTTGTGTAATATTATTAGATTATATGTTAACTTATAAGTCATAAAAACTAATTTAAATAAAAAAAATTAGGAAAATCAATTTAAAAGCAACTAATTTAGCTTTCTAAGGTTTTTTTTAAGTAAGTCAACTAAATCTTATATTTAAAAACGGATAGAGTAGTACTATTTTATTGTATATATTATGAGTATCAAACGTAGCTACGTACATATACTCTCTATATAAATGCGTGGGTTATCATCTGGATCTTCCAACATACGTTAAATTATTGTCATGGGAGAGATATGCATATCAATTCCGCAATTGCAATAATAATTAAGTTATATTATGCTTATATCTCAAATTTGGATGGACTACAACTAGACCACAAACAGAGAAATGAATTTATATATTGATAGCTCCCTTTAACCACGTTGTAGTTTGTACAGAACCCTGGAAAAAGGCACATCCATGGAGATTGGAATGGTACAGGAGTTGTATTTATTGCATGTGACCCATGGAAGAGGATTAGAGACTTCGTTCTCATAAAGCTCCGTCTCTTTCCTTTTAACTCAATACATCAATCATTGTTCGCTTCATCTCACTTATAAAATACTTCTTCCGATCCTAATTGTAAGATCACTTTGACTTTTTTTTGTGGAAGTTAAGAAAACAAATTAAACCACTAAATTATAACATATGTCACATGAAATTAAAATATAAGTTAGTTTATAAGTAGAATAAATTAGTTTTGAGGAAAAATAAATTCTTTTGGATTGGAACTACTTTTTTTGGACTAAAAAAAAAGTAAAAAAGTTAAGGTAGTCTTATAATTAGGACCGGAGGGAGTAAGTGACTATAATTACAAAGAGTTTGCCTAACATTAATTACTTGCATTATTTTCATATATGACCTTATTCTCATTTTTCCAACAGGAGGGGGGGTTATATTTTTCCCAGTCCATGGTATTAAATCTATGAGGGGTAAAGATAAAAATCGGAACAATTTTTTAAACAACTTTAATAATGCAACTAACTTTGTCACGGTCCAATGAATTTGTTGAATTGGCTTGTATTCTCACGCCAATAGGAAGAAGTATATGAATACAACAGAACTCACCACCAACGTTATTTTGAATATATCTATATATATGTGCATATTTATATGTTAATAGTATTTCACTTTGCCAGTGTTCATATTGTTGTCTGTGGATTTGACTTTCGCTTTCATTTTTTTCTCTTATTTCATATTTCAATTATATGTTTCTTTTGCAACAAAAAAGTATTGTATAACCATCGTTTGGGAGTAGTACTATTATACTATATTTGAATGATGTATGTAAGATTGTCAAACTCGTGAGAATGATATAAAATCGGATCGTAAACTCGTAAGAGTTTATTTTTATTAATAAATACATGTTTAAGGTATATAATTAAACAAGAAATACAAAAAAAAACTAACAATAATTTGACTTTAATATATTTTAAATTTGAATATTTATATTAAATATATCAACATTCATACTTTATCAAGCTCCATAAGGAAATTTCTATAAAAATTACTTATAAACTTATTGAATATGGTCAAATAAAAATAATCAACATGAGATTTAGAGCAAATTAATACAATTATTTTGTGAGGTAGAAACGTGAAAACGGTAAACTCGATATGCAAACTCATGAGTTTAACCGAGTTTACACTTAATAAAAATTTAAGTTACTCATGACACGTTTTAGTTAGGTAGAGCTGTAAAAACTGTAAAATCGGAGAGTCAACTTGTGAGTTTGATAATACACTACTACAAAAAGTATTTTTAACGTCACAAATTTTGGGGGTTTCCACGTCACTTTTTCAGGGGACATTGAAACAAGTGACATGGAAAATGGACTTTTAACGTCACATAAATAAGTGACGTAGAAAGTCAGAGAAACCACGTCACACATAATATTAGGTGTGATGTTGTAAGTTTCTCAGAGGAAACCACGTCACACAGAATATTTGTGTGACGTGGTTTCCAGGAAACCACGTCACACAAATATTCTGTGACGTTGTTTCTTTTTTTTTAAAAAAAAAGCATTTTTAATTTTTCTATTCCCCGTTGATATACATTGCAAATGTCTAAATGCAGGTCAGATAATACATACACAAAATTCAAGTTCCAAGCAATGTACAGAGCATAACAATAAAATGCTATCACTACTATACAATCACCAACATAGGCCAGACCAAAGAAAATAAGTCGAATCGAATGAAAGGAAAGATCACCAGCAAATAATTTTGATTCAGATTGTTACATAATCAAAAAGAAAAGGAAAAATTGAGCAATACGTTCACGAATCGCATCGATGTCTTCGACTGTAAATTCATCGATTCGGTCATAAAACTGCAACAATAATGGATACTATGATCAATACAAAGTTAGATAAAATTGTATGAATCATATAATAAGCTATAGATAAGAATTTATACCTGTGGGAAGGATCCGCTACGGTCACTCTCAATAATGTCACACATATACTTCATGACATAATACCCACACTCCTTATAACGGAGATTAATCCCATCACAAAGAAGGTGATCCCTTATATCATCAATGCTCTTACGATAAGCATTTGCACACTTCACACAAGGGCAAAGATACATGCCATTATTCCTGGACACGTTTTTTTTGGCAAATTCAATAAATTCTTCCACACCCATATGATACTTTTTAGTGGTTCTCAATGCATGCATCCAACTACGATCCATTCTGTTAAACCTATACCGTCTCCAACAAACTAGTCAAGTTTATCTCACTACATTATTAGGAAGAAATGGGCATGCTATGCATATCTTCACTTCATGCAAATTTTTTAAAAAATTTGGCAAAGCCTCCTCTTGTAAATGTGACATCCAAAAATTACATTTACAATCCAATTTCACTCCAATTATTTGAAGTGATTTATAGAAGCAAAACCAGCATGTAAAATGCAACAAAGGAACAAGCAACAATGCAACGAAATTCACGACGATTTTAGTAGCAACAAGATCAATTAGACAAAATAAATCTTCAGCAATTTGAGAACAAAAACCAATAGCAAACCAATTTACAAGACTTATAAAACATTTTGGCAAGTATGCAATATTTGCAGTGACTACAACGTAACAGCATTTGCAAACCAATTTACAATTGAACATTAAACATTCTATGGGAGACCAATTTATAAGACTTACAAAACCATTAAATATGCTATGGCATTTTTTGCAATTTACAATTGAGAAAAAAAAGGCAGCAGATTTAATTATCAGGAAAAAATAAGGAAAAGAAGGAACCTTGATGAAGTGAAGCTGTGAACGGAGGCGCAGTTGAAATTGCTGAACCCGATAGGAGGAAATCAGAGCTGAAAAAAACTTTGAACAAGTAAAAAAAAAAAAAAGAACCAGATAGATAGAATTGCATATTTAATTACCAACCAGCGAAGTTTTCAACAGATATATTGATGAAAACAGCAGCTATTCCAGTACCTGTTAAAATTTGATGAAATACACATAATCAACAATAATTTAACATATATGAGAAAGCTAAGGATATATAAGGTGCATGCATGAAAGGCATAACGTCACTAAGCTTTATGCCTATGTCTCATTTTTTTTTCCTCCTCCAAAAAACGATTTTTTAGAATTAAAAAAATACCATCAAATCTGCATTAGAATAATAATAATTTATAAAAATAGAACTAATGAAAAATAATCACAGCAGACGCAAGATAATCAAATTAAAAAAAGAAAAGGATTTTTCTAACCACATACCAAATGAACCATTAATAGTTCAACCATGGCAATTCAGAACTAGAGCTTATAAAATTGAAACTACCAGAATATATATACACTTCAAGGTTAAGATAAGAAACTCAAGGCAGAAAGAAGAAGAACGTACCAATTCCTATGAGCAAAGCAAAGAACCATTTCACTACCAACAAATAGCCCACATTACAGCTTCCCTCTAAGCTCCTATCAATATCAAATTACAGAAAAAATAAAGATTTGATTCTAAACTATAACAGAAACCGAAATAGCAATAGCAAGAAGAACGTACCTATTTTCAATGACTTCATAGTGTGGGGGGTTGTGTGGCCGTGGGTGGGTGGGTGGGTGTGTGGGGGGGGTGTGGCCGTGGATTTGGGGGGGGTTTTGGCCGTGTGGGGGTGGGGGTGGGGTCCCCGTGTGTGTGGGTGTGTGTGGGGGGGTGGGTGGGGCCGTGTGGGGTGGGGGGTGTGGCCGTGGGTTTTTTGGGGGGGGGTTTGGCCGTGTGTGTGTGGGGGGGTGGGGGTGGTGAGCTTGTTGGGGGGGTTTGGCCGTGCGTGTGTGTGTGTGGGGGGGGTTTGGCCGTGTGTGTGTGTGGGGGGGGTGGGGGTGGGGGCCATGGGGGTGGTGGGGGTGTGTGTTTGTGTGTGGGGGGGGGTGGGGTTTGGGGGTGGGGTCTCGGGGTGGTGAGCTTGTTGGGGGGGGTTGAGAGCTGAGGGTTTTTTTTTTGGGTGAGGAGCTTTTTTTTTTTTTTTTGTGGGGGGGGCGGGAAGGGGAAAATTGGGGGGCGAGAAATGAGTTTTCCACGTCACACCACATTGTGGTGTGACGTTGAAACAATGTGGTGTGACGTTGAAACTGGGTTTCCACGTCACACCACTTAGTGGTGTGACGTGGAAAACCCCCCCTTCTTCTTTTTTTTTTTTCATTTTCCCTCCAACCATTTTTTCATTTTTTTCATTTTCTGAAAAACACTTTTAACGTCACACTAAAATTTTAGTGTGACGTGGAAAAGTTTCAACATCACACTTAATTTTAAGTGTGATGTTGTTTAATTTTTGTTGATTTTCAATGTCACATTTTTAAATAAGTGACGTTAATTGGTGACATAAAATGGGATTTTTGTAGTAGTGATAATAATGTATGAGACAATTAACAAGAAAAGAATGTGGTCCTCTTAGACTGATGAGGAGGATGTAATTCTCAAAAAGGAATTCATAGCTCGCATAGTTATCACATTTTGTTTTCTTATAATAAGTCTATATTAATTATTTTCATGTCGACCATGACATATTTATTATAACACTAATTATACCCAACCAACAAAACCCAGAAATCGCAGCACGATACCCTACAAGTAGAAATGAAAATGGAAATCACAACAAAATTTATTAATGACAACAAGAAAAAAACACCTACATAATAATGGAATACGACAGAAATGAATAAATGACAACATTTAGTATTTACAGCACAAGTTTGGTTGAAATGCTTTCATCATTGCATAGTATTCTTTGTTCATGACTGCATATTGTAGAATCCTAAGTCATTCTTAAGATATAACCAAGAAAGATTTTAAATCTCATTCACTATGTTTAAATTTTAATAACTTTATAATTTTACTCCTATGTAATACAAAGAGATTAGTGACAATTGAAAAATTTGTGAACAATAAACTAAAAACAGAATTATACGTTCAGATAATAGATTTAATTTATATATATATAAGTATCTTTATATAACACGTTTTTTAGAAAATGATTTAAACTTAATAACTTATTATTGGACTTAAATGACATCTGTATTTCTTATTTAGCCCAACAAATATGGGTCATATGTGGTTGTCAAATTCAGTTATAAGGTGCCGGTCTTCTTCATGTAACCCTAAAATTCATGGTACCCAAGAATCCTAAGGATGAGGAAAAGCCCTCAAGGCCAAACAAAGGAAAAGCCCAGCTATAGTCATATCCACTCTCAGTTGGGCTGGGCTTAAGGTCAATAAATTAACCAGTTAGATGTAAAGTGAACAAATGTTCTATAGATTATGGATGTGTTTGGATTGACTTCTGGAAAAGTGACTTATATATAAATCAGATTGTGTAATGAGATTTATGTTTGGATTAGTTGTGAAAAAAATGACTTATTTTTCATAAGTCAAATTGTGTGTGTTTGGATTAGTTGTGATTAGATGTGAAAAATACTTCCTCCGTCCCACTATAAAAGGTCTTTTTAATCGAATTGCTGGTTTCTAAAAAATTAGTTAAAGTTAGTTAAAAAAACAATAAATGTGTAGGAAATATACCATTTTTTTTCCAAATGTGCCCTTATTTATGAATGAGTAAGAGAAAGGGTAATTATGAAAAGAAGATGAAAGAGAATATGTGGGGAAAATTAATGCATGGGTAAAATGGGAAAAAACACATTTATTACTAAAAAAAATCAAATAAGACCTTATATTTTGGGACAAGGTCATTCAAAATAATGAACCTTATATTATGGGATAGAGGGAGTAAGTCAGAATTTGTGGACCTCACTTATAAGTAATTTATAAGTCAGAAATAAGTTGTTTTAAATAGCTTATAGGTTATTTTGACTTATAAGCCATAAGTTACTACTTATAAGTTAAACCAAACAAGCAAAATTTCCTACCCACAATTTTAAGTTCTTTTGCTCCAAAATAAGGACTTATTCCTTGGATATAAGTCTAACCAAACACACACTACAAAGGATGAAATTGAGACTATAATTATATGAGAAGTCCAATGGGGGAAGGGGTAGTCATATTTATACGAGGATAGAATACGGTTTTTAGCCCAGTACTATGTTTTAAGAATTAAATGTTACTCCTGTTATTTACATTTGCATTAACCATTGATATTTTACGATGTCATTGGAGTTTTGGATGATTATAAGAACTTATTGATTGTTGTATTTTACACTGAATTTAGGTAAAAATTGTAGAAGTGCGATCCACTCATCCACCGGGGTTAATAACTTGTTAGGGAAGGTTGGTGTAGTTGATTGCACCTAACTTAACCTAATGACGGGGGATTATAGCTCTCAAAGGTGCTTCTAATATGGGATTAGGTAGCAGGGCAGGCTATTATGGTGGACCGAACCTATCCTAACGATCACATTTGAAACCTCACAAACTCAATAGTCAATATACACATGATATGAAACTTAATTATCCCGCACACCCACAAACATATTTAACGATTCAATTTCAAACTAATCCCGTTTTATTTCAAGATCCAAATTTAAATTTCCCAACGTGGAGTGCGAATTTTAATGATATCGATCTACGGTTTACTCTCATAACAATTGGACCAGGACGTTGGCGTGTGTCACCCATATTCTTCTCACCTTAAAAACGTCTTCAGAGGAATCAAAATGCAAAATATCCCTCAAACAATTAACACAAATTTTCACTGCTTCCCAAACTTTCACCATCCATCCGAACATGCATTTGGCGGACCAAAGTGATCCCTAACCAGCTTTCAGCTTTAAAGCATTCATGAGTCAAACAAGAGAATAGAAATTCTATGGCACCCACTACGAAAATACAAGGGATTTTTTCCCACCTTTTTAAAATAGATTTGTTTCTTCTTTATGGCTAAAAAGTAATATCCTCATAAGATTGAAGTCACCTTAGTGAAATTTGTATATTAATTGAGGAGACAGATCAAAAAATACTACAAGTTGTCTGTGTTCATGTCTAGTTGTACAAGGTGAATAAACCAAAAGTTCGTTTCCCCATCAAAGAGGTTGTTCGAGGAGCTACATCAAAGTGGGTCATCTACACTAACCATTCATGGTGAATAGAATTTACTCCATCTCACCCAACAAATCTTTAGACGTTCTTATTCTACTACCTCAGCATCGTCCCATCAAGTAAATGCAATCCACACAAAACATACATTATCACCTGAGCAAGGAGCAGACTAGTAACGTCCGGCTACTCAACATCTGCAACTCAAAAGCATTTTTTTAGGTCTTAAAATAATTTTGGGTTGTAGATAAGGAAAAAGTAAGAAGATCCAAAGGTTAATAAATTCTTCCAACAATGGCAGAAGCCACATCACTCGGATTACTTGAGAATTCACCCAACTACTCCCTTTGTTCCTTATTATAAGGCCCAAACCAACAAGTTTTCTTGATACTCTTTATAAGACATTTGTTCATTTCCAGGGTGCATAGTATATTTTTTTATATCTATGCCCATATTTAATAAGGATAGTGGAAGAGAGCAATACTTAACATGGTATTAGAGTTTATTGCAGTTAACAATGGTCGTATTGGCAATCACTTAAGTTTTAGAACAAATTTAATGCTTTTAACCATTTTTATTTGTATGTAAAATTCGTTAGTTGGTGGTGCCCTTTAAAAGAGACTAGAGGGAGTATTCTATTAGTGCCCCTCAGTGTGGACAAAATTTTTATTAGAGAGAATGATACATTGTCATACCTTTTTCCTAATTACAGGAAGGGAAGTCATGAAAAGTGTGTTCACTTGTACGGGGCAAATATGATTGAAGAGTTGTGTCCGCCAAAACCAAATGAATTGGACAAGGCTGCCTTGACATCCAGCCTCTCTTTCTTAGGGCCCACAAGAACTCTCGGGTCCTAAATTATTTCCAGTTAATCAAGTTAGATAATTTCGTCTCCCATAAGTGGTAACTGGACATATACTCTCAGACAAAATACGAGAAAGAAGCAGCAAGCAACATACCACTCCTTCATCTGGGTTGTCGAGGTTAATATTGGGATGAACCCACCCAGTTCGTATGGCCTACAGAAGAAATTAAACCAAAGCTCTAAACTTTTATGATGTAAAAAATATTTACTACAAATTTAATTAAGATGGTTTCACTAGGAACCTGTACTGTTGCCACAGCTTCCACACCTCCAGCTGCCCCTAGTAGGTGACCAATCATAGATTTTGTAGAATTCACTTTGAGCTGAACAAAGGATCTTGGTTAGTATGTATAAAACATAGTAAGTGGGAGCATAAGTTAAAACAACCGAAAAAGAAAGAGAGAAATAAAATTAACTTGAATTTAGTAAGCAAGAGAACAAGAGTTATAGTAACATCTGAAATAAAACACACCTCAGGATTTTGGCCAAAACAATGAAGAAGAGCCTGGTACTCCTTAAGATCTCCAGCTGGTGTGGATGTCGCATGTGCATTTATGTAGTTCACATCCTCCTTAGATACTCCAGACTGAACCAATGCCTTTTCAATGCAGAGTATAACACCAACTCCTGTTGAGACAGAAAATTAGGACATCCAAGCTTAGGCCACAATCATCAGTAGGCATCGATAGTTACAGCACAGTCATAAACAAAATCAATAATCAAAGGCTATTGCAACATGATGAATCCTTTTCATTAATAGCAGAGGCGCCAGATTATAGAAGATTAATTCTACTTTTCTGCAATTGTTACAGTGGTACGGAATCATTGACTATTTATGCCATTAGATGATGAGATGCCAAGGATTATGCAAGCTATTCACGCACATCTGTCTCAACGTGTGTCAGTCCAATTTAATGCATGATAGTCAATGCATAAAGAGAATATATGAATAGACAAAGTAACAGTAGAGCAAAATAAACAAACAATCATGATGCAACAGTGAAAACTGTAATTTATATGCTATCTGAAACTTTAGATTCTCTGCAGTGGTGCTGTGATGCAGTAAGAGGAGTAATACCAAGAAATAGGAATGTAAGAGACTCCTTGTATATTTACACACATTCAAAGTTTTTGCTTGTTATCTTTTTCACAAAACTACGAGCAGTAAATTATTCAGTGCAGAGGATTCAAGCTCTTGAAACTTAAATTGTTAGATCCAAAAATTTATGGGGAAAAAAGGTGATGGTGCCGGTGACTTTTCTTACAATAAATCAAGGTCCACCAGAGTGGGGATTAACCAAATTGTTGAATAAAGATCCATCATTGAAAGTTATCGTGTTCATTTCCACTAGAAGAATAGTAGGCAATTCAAGACAAAAAAATATGCCAGAATCAACAATAATGAAAAATATATGAACAATCATGAGCTTTGTCTGACATCAAATCAAAATAGATACGTCACTAATCCAGATCCTTTGGAAAAACTTTAAGAAATTTAAAGGCAGCAACTACTAAAGTTCTCTTCAGACTAGCGATAGGGGAGAGTGATTTTTTACCTTTTCTAAATTAAGATTAAATCAAACAAGAAACTACATTTTGAGTGTTCTAATTTGAGTGTATGTGGTTCCTTAACACTAAGCTGGAGACAACTTTCCATATAACAAAATTCCTCAAGTACCATTTTCAATTAGCCATCTTATTGACTTCAATCATAAGAAAAACCACATCCATGCGGAGCCAATTATATGATCAAGCATCGGAAAGCCTCCCAAACTTTGATAGGATGGGTCAAGAAAAACAGATAGAAGCCCAGATAAAAAAAGCCCAAAAATATGAGCTCATTAAAAGACTCGGCTTGTGCCATTGTAAGTTATTACACAAAGGGTGCCCTGCAGGTCTAGAATTTTTGACAATACCCTTTTCTCAGGTTACTGAGAGAACCTCTTAGGCCCTAGCGATAGGAATAAAGATAATCTCATAAAGCAGTACTAGAAATATTTACCATCAGGACGAGGCTCAGTCACGTGATAAGCATCACATGAGAAGCTTCCACCAAGAAACTCTGCATATATGTTTGCACCTCTTTTCTGCAATATAAAAAGTTAGATCGCAGCATACAATTGATTGATTCATTTTACAAAAAATTATCTCAAAGATAATCTCATATTGCGATGTTGTAAATTTGAAAATAAAAGACAGATATAATATAAACAACAGGCATAAGCAATGGCAATGAGAAATAACACAATACTGGGAAAAAAATGAGAAATGACACGAAATTTAGGTTCTATAATGTCTTTTGGTACTCCTATAACAGACTAATGAGAGAAAGCCAATAGATGCTTGTGTGTGTGTATTGCAGTAGGATACTACATTATGACGTATCACTATTTAAGGTGAATTGAATCCCCAATTACAGTCAATTTAAAAGTACCTTAGCATGCTCTAGCTCTTCTAGAAGCAAAACACCAGCACCTTCTCCCATCACAAATCCATCACGATTCTGAAATGACAAAGGCATTCAGGTGGTTAGTAAAAAGACAAGTGCTGGACAAGGTAAAGACATTAAAGAAAGGAAGAGAATGATATGGAAACTGAAATTTCTATATCAATTTTCAATAGAAACACATGCATAAGTTTATTCATGAGGAGTATTGATACTGGTACTGCAAACTCAGCTCATTTTTTACAATAGACCAAAATTTCTCATCATTATTGTTCTATTAAATTCTTTTACAGTTTCTTTCTTACACTTTTTCCCTCCTAATGGATGGTTTTCTGAATTTGAGATGCCAGTATCTCAGACTGAGTCGGATTCTTGAGATCTTCATGGTTTCTATGGTATCCTAAATGACAACTTTTGGTATTTTCTGACATTAATATTTTTTTTGGGGGGGGGGGGGAGGAAATTTCAAGCGCTCAATATTAAGTTGTGAGCCTTCCAACCAATAGAAAGACTTGTCAAAGTAAGATCCATTAATTATTACAGAATATTAGATAAAGATATAACTGAGTCAATAGGAGATTATATCATAGTTCTTTGTGATTTAAAGAAAGCTCAGGAATAAAAATGGAGAAAGTCAACAAGAAATCAATAGATCGGGGATTTCTTTGTATTACAGAATCCCAAGGCCGTGAAGCTTTGGTAGGATCACCATTCCTCTGTGAAAGCGCTCTGCATGCCACAAAACCTCCCAGACCTGAAACAACCCATTATTGGATAATTATCAGCATTATGCTAATATAAATTGTTACAAGCAAAAGGAATGAGCCACAAGAAAGAAACTTGAATACCAATAGGTATAATAGCAGCATCAGAGCCACCACAAAGCATCACATCCTGCAGATAAATTACATAATTAAGCATATTTTTTAATGAAATATAATCCCTTTCACTGAGATGACCATATCGTTAGAGTATTAAATACTCTTTATATCAGAGAGACAAAAGCTTGCGAAAAAATCAGAAATGGCAAAAACCAATGAACAAGCAAAAGACTCACAGCTTCTCCTCGAATAATATGGTTTGCCGCATTCAATATGCAAAAATTGCTTGTGGCACAGGCTGTGGAGATTGAATAATTGGGGCCCATCCATCCCTGAAATCATAAAATGAGTCAGTTGACAACCGCTTGACAAGGACCAAGACACCCCATTTATGGTGTCCAGATAACGCGCACCAAATTTAATTTAACCAGACCAGATCCATTGCAAGCATGGCAGAACCCATGTTTGTAGTGGCAAAAGGTACACAGAAAGGATTCATCTTCTTATACGAGATTCGTAATGCTTCAATTGCATCATTAAATACCTGTTCCAAAAAAAAAATCAATTCAAAGAATAGCACAGTACATATGGCTCCATCTTGGATTGTATTTAACAATAATATCAGAAGATATTACATCTTCCTTCAAATGATATGACATATCTAAGCAGAAAATCAAAAGCTCAACAGGACAACACTCCTTAATCTTTTTCCAATGTACAATTTCAACTTGAATCAAATTGAAGTTTACCTTCATGCCACCCATAGCTGAGCCAATCAAAACTCCACATTTTTCTTTATCTAACTCATCCATTACATCATCAGTAATTCCACCATCAACCAGAGCCTTTTTTCCAGCTGTTAGTAAATAAAGCATGAATTTGTCCATCCTCTTTGAAAGTTTAGGTGCAACCCAGCCATCACTTGAGAAAGATTTTATCTCACCAGCAATCCTCTGAAGGCACTAAGCAATGAGAACAAAAACAACCACAGGAAACAACTGAGAATAAAATTAAACGAAATATAACATACCGTTGGATATTCAGCACAGTCAAAAGTCTCAATCTCACTTATGCCACTAACACCATCAAGTAAATTATTATAGAAGGTGTCAGGATCATGACCAAGCGGTGTGACCACACCCATTCCAGTCACAACTACTCGTCTTTGCTTTATAGAAGGCTTTTTCATTGTTGTTATCTCTTGAGCAGGTTGCACCGCTACAGCCATTGCTTTTCCTACAAATTTGAATTCCATTACATGTGATAGAAAATATAAGATGAAATATAAATCATTAGCTATCAGACCAAGTTAAAAGATTAACCTCCTTCTGCACTGCACAACTTTGCATGTCAAAGTTGTGTTTGGATGGCTAACACCCAAGAAAGTAAAGGCCTATCACTAGCACATAGAAAAAGTAACTGACAAGTATTCTTTTCTACAGGTAGGAAATTCAAATAGTGAAGGTGTAAATAAATGTTGAGCAGAGTTTTTAACCTTCCAAGTAAAGATAACCTTACTTTTAAGTAAAGAATTTCCACCCATTGATTTTTGTTAGGATCCAATTCATGATCAGTATCTTTTCAATTTTGAATGATGATAACAAGATCGCCAGCCAAAGCCGAGCAAGACAATACAATAGAAATATCAACACAAGTGCAAGAGGAATAGGCACAGTTATATAAGAAAAATTAATAATATTGAAGAACTATCAACTAAGAGCTTGCAGGTTTGGAACTCCGGGTAAAAAATTATGTCATGCATCCTCAATATGCAATAATTATCCTCCCTACATGAGTGTATTAACATACAGCCCGAATGGCAGACGCATACATTTTACTTTTAATGAGATGAAAAAATAGAGATGGAAAACTAGGTGGAGTAACGTTCCAACTCCAGAACAATACAAGTGAAAATATTATTTCCAAGAAAAATTTACAGAAAACTCTTTTTTCTCAGGCAACGTAACTCGCTCTAAAATGGCGAACAGCCTCCATGATACCGCAAGGCAGGTACAAATTTTTATTTCTCTATACCATGGATTTGATGACTAACTGTAACACTACATGATACACCGCCGTGAAGTCTATATCGTTTTAGTACGCTCAGTAAAGCGAGCCTGTGGCCCCTATGAACAATACAGATTCACCTGAAATGCATCTACAACAAACGAGAAGGAGATGCAAACTTAAAAAACAGCCCAAGGCGATGCATCATAATATCATATACAGAGGCGTGTCCATATTCCATGGCCACAAAAGGGAGAAGGAAAAAGAATCTATGAAGGATACAGAGTACAATATGAATAATCACCAGCACGAGCGTAGGATTTAGTTTTGTTAATAATTGGCCTCAATGTCTGAATAAACTATAAAACTATAAAATAAAGCAAATTACCGGATTGGACCGCACGATTGGGACGCCTCTGCCTGCGATTGAAATAACGAGTATTCGATTTGAAGAGAGAGGAGAAGCCATTATCACCAAAGAAGGCCAAAGAAGAAAGAGTGATAGAGCTACTGTACTCATCGCAGGGCTCAAAGGCAAGACAAGAGCTCATTAGACCTTGAATGCTGGATCCACAAAACGACGAAATCGCACCTCTGTTGTTGAATTCAGAACTTCCATTAACACATTTAGATAAGACCTTCCTCCGACGAGAGCACCTGGTCATTTTCCTGGAACACTGGAGAGAGTAGGGGCTCCTGGAACGGTCAGTATCGCAGTCGAGTGACATGCAAGCAGCGACGAGCCAAGTGCAAAGAGGAGAAGCCATAGAAGACGAAGCCATGGAAGAGGAAGAAGCAAAAATCGAAAGCCCCAAGGGACGAAGGAAAGCAAGGGAAGCTAATCTAAGAAGAGAAAGATAGGAAGAAAACAAGGAAGAGAGAGTAAGGGAAATGTGAAATGGACATAGGGAAGGAAGAAAGTGAGATGCAGAAATGAAGGAGATGAGAGAAATGGAATCGGAGGACGCATTCGATGAATGTTTATATATAGTGAAGGCGTTTCAGATGCAGGTTTTGTGCAATCTGAGTTTTGAGTTCGCCCCCGAGGAGAGAGACTCTCTCTCTCTCTCTCTCCCTCTCTCTGTGGAGTTCAGACGAGAAGACAGGAGAATAAAATAAAAAAAGGTGTCCATAAGAAAATTAAGAAAATTGATAACCAGAATAAACAAAAATATGGAAATAAATTATCAATGTAAGCCAGTGAATTCTGCAGTGCTGCCTAGCATTTATTTATAAATTTATAACCAGTTACTGGTCAGTGCAGAGTATCAGCGTACTCGTATATCCTTGGCTGAATAAGTTAATGTCAATAAATATTAAATGGGTGAGGATTCTCTACTCTATCTTTATCACTCTTTTTTTCTTTTTTTACTTTAAAATTTTATAGTTTTTGGGTCAAATTTTTTTTATTTTATTATTAGATTCTACATAAAATTAGTGACATTTTGATATCTTATGGACAAAAAATGGTTCAGTTTTCAATTTTATAAGCTGGTAAAAAAAAAAGTTTTCAATTTTATATGATTTTTTTAAGATTCAATGCTTTAACTCAAAAAAAAAAACATAATTTTAACCATTAAATCTTTGAAAAATCATATAAAATTGAAAACTGAACTACTTTTCGTTCATAAAATATCAAAATGTCACTAATTTTATATAGAATCTAATGATAAAATCAAATACAAAAAATTTGACCCCAAAATTATGTAATTTCAGGGTAGAGGATGGGAAGTGAACCGGAATGGCAAAAGAGAGAAGCCAAATCCAATATAAATCCGAACTAAAACTAATTTATTTAGGGACGGAAAGGTGAGATGCATAGACATCTAACATTATTTATAAATAGTAAATAACTTATTTTTTTTAATTTTAAAATATTTTACCTAACATATTGTCCGACAGAGATTTTTTTATAAAAAAATTTCAGAAATTGGGTAAGGCTAATCCATGATCCAAGTGCATGGAAATTAACTCTTTATTCATTGAGGCATGTCTCTCCGCAGCATCTTCCAATAGAGATGTTTTTTTTTTAATGATACTTGATATAAACCCAGTAATAAAAGAAACTACTGTAGACCTAGTCCTTCATCATTCTCTACCTCTTGACTAAGAATAGGGGCGAGCAATGGGTGAGTTAGGTAACCCGAACCCTTACCCATAACCCACCCATTTAACATTAGACGGGTATGAGCTAACTCATACACGATCGTCAACCCATTTAAGCTCCGGGTTTAAATGGGTCATAGGGAAACCCATTAAACCCTTGGCATGTTTTTTTATTGTTATAAATTTTCAAATGTCGGATCAAAATGCAAAATACTAGCATTACATTCATGTATTAAAAGTGACAGCCTCATGATCCACGATTCCACATCTATATTTACATCATAGTTTGCACAAAAGAACTTAAATTTAGACAACTACCATAATAACATCGACTAGAGTTTGAAAATGAAAGGAAGGTCAAAGAAGAGGGAGCTCAACTACTCGAGTACGTGTCACCATTGATGATCAAAGAAGATAGGCTAGGGTTCGTGTTCTGTAAACTGAGAGTCTGAGAGAAAAGAGGGTTTTTACTTTTTGTTTTTTAAAGTTCACTCATTACTTGTTAGAGAGAAATTTACAGATGGCGATTGGAGATTGGAGGAGACTAAAATAAATTGAAAAAAAATAAATGGGCTGGTGTGGCCAACTCAAAGGTGTGCCTATAGTCCACCCATTTAATTCTTAAATGGGTTGGGTTTGAACCTGCCCATTACGAGTCTTAAATGGGTAAAAATTGCAAGTAGCAAGCGGGTCTAGCGGGTTTCAGGTATTTTGCACAGCCCTAACTAAGAGGTGGGGAGTGCTCAAGGATGCAAAAGTTTTCTATCATACTATGAGAAGACTTAGCGAGGAGGTCCGCAAGTTTAAGATCCTCCATCTCCATGTATCTTATAATAACTCTCCAATCTTTGTGTAAAAACCTCCTGACCTTCTTAATGATGTCCTTGAAGGGGTGTTGCTCATTGCTCCCCCTTTGCAACAAGTTTATCGCTTATATACAATCAAATGAAATGATAACTTCCCTTTATCCTCTGTTGAAACATAGGTAGGCCATTCAACACCCCCCATCACTTCTAAAATGATAGGGGGACTCAGATAAGTTTACACATGAATCCACCTATCCATCTGCTCTCGCCATCCTTAATCACACCTCCACACCCTCTAGCTCCATTAGCCCGAACTAACTAGTTCGTCTCAAGATATATTGCATTTTGGAGACCAATTATAGCAGTTGTGTTGGTGTTGCCCATACCGTAGATCAGTAATCTAAGAGGTAACATAAGAATTTTTTTGTCTGCTTTTTAAGAGGTAACATGTAAAAGTTAAGATAATAAATATTTAATTTCCATTTTCATCCTTGCATATTAAATGTAAGAAGAGGGGGAGAGTGTATGCATAATAAATGATATATGGTAAAACTGAAAAAACATATTAATTTTACCCATAATAAATGACTCAACTATGTATTATTGGTTTGTGTAAATGGTTGACTACCTCTTGTAATGTGGGCCGGAGGGCCTATATAGGCTAAATTCTACAAAACCCCCTTAATTTTGGTGCAGTTGCATATAATCCATTGAGATTTCAAAGTTTGATTTCAACCCCTGAACTTTTATTTTTTTTCACTACGGACCCCCTATTGTTAACTACCGTCATTTTTTGACGGAAATTGCCATGTCAGACTAATATAAGACACCTCAAATCCTACTTGACATTATACGCGACATCCCTAAATAGATTGATAATTTTTAGTAATTATAATTTTCATATAAGGTTTAAACTATGATTTTATCATTAAAAGACCATAAACCCCATTGCTTCTGTCTCTTTACAACATAAACATCTTTCAATTCTCAAAATAAACTTAATAGGATGTCACATTGGAAATGATGAGGTGTCTTGTATTAATGTGACATGACAATTTTCATCAAAAGATAATGGTAAGTTTAAGGCAGTGGTTCATAATAGAAAAAATAAAAGTTTAGGGGGGTTAAAATTTAAACTTTAAAACATTGAGGGGTTATATGCAACTGCTCCAAAGTTCAGGGGTTTTGTAGAATTTGGCTTTATATTTGTATAGTAAAGAATAAATACAGTTTTTTTTTAAAAAAAATAATTATTATTTAGTTCTTTTTTTGGCTAACTATATTATTTGTTTCAATTATCACTGTGAAAGAGAATTATAATTGTAACCTCCAAGGCTTTTGTGCTTTAACGGAACGCAGGCCATGAAGAATGGTAAGAATGTGGACGGTGGAGCGTTTGGTCTTTATTGGATTTACATGTTTGCCCTTTTCTGGGGCAGTTGGTTCTTCTGATATCATTATCTTAGGCTCCAAGGGGGGTTTATCCCCAATTTTTTCTTTTTTTATTTGAATTTTTAATTGTTTTATTTTGTTTAAATAACATTATATTTTCCTCATACGTTTTTAGTAAGAGCTACATAACATTTTATTTGGAAAAAAATTAAAATCAAAATAAAATTAAAAGGAAGGTTGTATGTATGCAAATGATTGTTAAGGCACACAAAAATTAATAAAAGTAACATGTTTGAAATGAAATAATTGCGGTACAAGGTTGCGCTTTAAATATTATATATATACACACACATATTAATTTGTGTTTTTTCAACTACTTAAAAAAAACCTCGAGAAAGAAAAAAGAACAAGTACGAATGATGGTATTTTATTTAGGGGTAATTAATTACAGGTCCCGTGTAAGGGACTTAATTAAGATGAGGTCCCACGAAATCACCTAATTAATTTGAGGTCCCTACCAGAAAGTTGTTATTGCAGCCGAAAAGTTGTTATTGCAAGCCAAAAAGTTGTTAGTAACTAAGCCTTCACTAACAACTTTTTGGCCTGAAATAACAATTTTTCGGTCTACAATAACAACTTTTTGGCCTGCCATAACAACTTGTGGCCTGAAAATCACTCTTGGTTTGTAACAACTTGTGACCTTGCGATAACAACTTTTTGACCTGCAATAACAACTTCATGGGACCTCATATTAATTAGGTGATTTCATGGGACCTCGTCTTAATTAAGTCGCTTACATGGGACCTGTAATTAATTACCCATTTATTTATTTATTCTTCTGCGTCATTTGGCCATTGAATTGTCAACAAAAGACAGATGGCTTGATGTAGATAGTTAAAATAATTAATCTAGTGATATATGTAGGACTTATTCAGTTATTTGTTTTCCTCTTGACAAACAAAACAAAAATTTAATACTACAAAATAAAAAATGTTTTGCCTGTTAAAGAAAAGCAAAACACAAAATTATATCAACCTATTGGTATTGGATATAAAATCACTTAACAGTTAACACACACACACAAAAATGATAAGGACAAGTATATGCAAAGTTCACATCTTACTTTGCATCAAAAATAAAATAAAAAATTCACATCTTACTGCCATATTAAAAAAGTTGACATCTTATTTTTTATACATGCGTTATTTTCTTTGAAAAATTAGGAATAAATCCCCATTCAATAAATTAATCGGGAAGGAACTTAACATCCATACATACATTCATATTTAACACATATCTTGTACCAATTCCCAATTAATATGTTAAATATAGATATATTCCCAAATTTTATAATAAAAATCTGGAATTAATATCTAAACACTCCATAAAATAAATATTTTTCTCATTTAATATATTTTTTCGTGTCCTAAATATAAGAATTGGTTAAAATGTTGGTTTTAGTCGTGATTATAAGACCTCTATGCATTTTTGTTTTCTAAATTTATAATTATTTTTAAGAATATCTTAATTTTTTTGACAAATAAAGTATCCTAATTCACTACATATATAAAAGAATTTTATCAAGAATAATTTCAAATACTAATAATTAAATGAGTGCTTTGTGGAAATCATTATATATTTTTTGATAAATTAACTAATTTTCTTAATTTTTCAAATTATTTAATTAATTGGGCATAATATATAAACGTTATGTTGCCAATCCCTTTTTTATATATCAACTAGTAATCAGCGCCTTTTCTGGATCCTATTATTAGATATCCGAACAACTGACTACTCAAGTTTCGGGGTTTGTGGCTTCCTCTCCCAACACATGTGTCTCATCTAGGACTCAAATTAGAGGTTTCAAGGGATCTAACGTGGTCTTACACCGTTAGATCAATTATGTGTTGGTTGCCCATCCCTTTTGCTTATATGTTAATTACTCTTGCATAGCAATAGCCTAGCCTTGATATATTTCCTTATTTAATATTAATATTTTTGGTGACAAAGATTGATTTAACTGATAAAGAGTTGATTAATAAATTGTAAGTTCAAATCTAGTTGTTTATGTAAAGACTTTGTTGATGATTAGTCCTACACATGTATTCACCTCTCAGCTTTTTTTGGTATAACAAATAATTAATTACTTCGTGGTAAGCAAGTGTTGCGTAAGGATCTTGGGTGTGTTTGGATTACCGTTGGAGAAGTGGCTTTTTTTAGAATGACTTTTTTTAGAAGTGACTTTTGGATAAAAGTCATTTGTGTGAAGTGATTTATGTTTGGATTTGTGATGATAGAAGTGACTTTTTTTCAATCTGACTTTTAGAAACATGTTTGGATGATTATATTGAAAAGCACGTTTAGATGAAAAATTACTAAAAAGGGCATTATTTTCATTAAATAATACATATATAATATGCATATATTCTTATTAAAGGCTTAGTTTTTCCCTTATTTTCAGGAAAATAATTTTAAAAAATAATATTTTTTGCTCAAAGGAGTATATTGTGGGAGAAAGTAGTTAAAAATTGTTGTGGTAAATTTTTGGAGATAAAAAGAAAATTTTAGATTAAAAGAAATTATCTTATTTGAGAATTTTAGAGGTCTAACAGTCTAATTTTCCTACTCACTTTATTAAATAATACATAACAAAAGGCGTGGGACCCACCAGAAGTCAGAAGTCAGAAGCTAAAAGTAACTTTTTTTTGCTTCTGACTTTTGCCGTTACAGAAGTCATTTTGGACCAAAAGTCATTCAAGAAATAAGTGCAACCAAACATATTTTTTTTTTCAAAATGACTTTTGCCTTTTAGGATGTGCTTCTAGGATCCAAAAGTAGGATCCAAACACACCCCTTGATGCTTTCATTGTCCACGTGTACCTCATATCTAGGAAAATTACCATTGATGTAAAAAAAACAGTATTATACGATATACCTACTAGCTGTTTATACTCATTTGCTCTGATATAAGAGTGAGACGCTTTTTAGAGAGTAAAGGAAATAAGTAAGTTATTTAATCAAAACATATGTCATGTACTATTAGATTTATGTTAGCTTATAAATCAAATAAATTAGTTTGAAGAAATATTAAAGTAAATCAATCTATAAGTAGTTTATTTAAAAAATAAAGAGAGTAATATATATTTTAAATTTTGCATATATAAATACAGAGACGATGGATCGGAGAAAATGTCTGATTTAACAAAATGTATAATATATGTCCACCTTAAACTCTAAAAATGGCTGGAATATAATGAATCTATAGGCACCTATTCAGATTAGTGTTAACACAAGTTCAAAGGCAACATTCATGATAAGCAACTTCTTTGTTACACTTATCAACATGGATTAAGTTTACTGGAAGGGATTAATCCACCATAAAGTAATAAAGTAATGAATTAGTGTTTGAATCTTTTTTTTACTAATTGATATTGATTCCATATGGAGAATATCTATGTTAGGGGTGGGGGGGAACATCTTTGTTGCACTAATATATAGTTAGACTGTTAGAGGTTAACCATGCAAACTGGTAAATACAAGCGTATCCTAATTTATAGTTTCAATCAACAGCGTCTAATTTGTAGTGTACAAAAGATCAGATAAATGCAATAATTAAAGTGAAAATGTGACGGATCATCCTACATAAAGGCAAATTTTGGGTACAAATTAAAAATCAAAACCTTACGACAAGAAACGAATATAAAAGAAGCAGTTCACTGATAAATTGCATGCGCAGTTTTTGAGAAGTTTGCACGCAATATCATTTAATTTAAACTGCATTACCGAATAAATTAACGCTATAATTGGTTGTTTATATTGCTGATATTGTGTTGAATAAAAGAGAGAAGGCAAGAAGATGGAGAGGAAGAGTAGAGGAAATGAGTAGGGAAGTGTGAAGAGAAAGGAATGGACTTGGTTGAGGGACCAGCAACATCACGTGAGTCCAAGAAAAGGGGAACAAGAAACTGCTACGAAAACAAACTGTAACAACCGCATGAATTTCCCTATTCTCTCACTTTTCAACACAAAGTTGTTACACCGTGCAACCATCCCCAAGCCATATGAACCATCTCTCACGCTTCTTGACTAATTAATTACCAAACCACTTTAGTATTAAAATCATACTTATGTCTACTTTTTTCTTTAAGTATATATCATGCATGCATACAAGTATGTTTTTCGTAACATAAGAATATCACTACTACAAAATATACATTTCACATCCCCAAACAACGTCTGTTATATAGAAAATTGACATTAAAAAAAACGCGGTGGCAACATTGTAAATAAACTCAAAACAGAAAAGAAACAACGTCACATGTTTCAAACATGTGACGTTGTTTCTTTCTCAAAAAAACAACGTCACATATTTCATACATGTGACGTTGTTTCTCAGAGAAACAACGTCACATGTATGAAATATGTGACGTTGTTTTTTTGAGAAAGAAACAACGTCACATGTTTGAAACATGTGACGTTGTTGTTGTTTCTCAGAGAAACATTTTTTCTTAAATTTTTTTTTTAAAAAAAAGGCGTCTTTTTTCCCTCTCTTAGCTAAGAAACAATGTCACAGGTTTTTGATATGTGACATGGAATGAAGAAACAATGTCACATGTTTTTTTGATATGTGACATGGTTTCTTTCCATGTCACATATTAAGCATACAAGTGACATTGTTTCTTAATTTTTTTTTAAAAAAAGGCGCCTTTTTCCCTCTCTTAGCTAAGAAACAATGTCACAAGTTTTTGATATATGACATGGAATGAAGAAACAATGTCACATGTTTTTTGATATGTGACATGGTTTCTTTCTATGTCACATATTAAGCATACAAGTGACATTGTTTCTTAAATTTTTTTTAAAAAAAGGCGCCTTTTTTCCCTCAACTCCACATTTCCCTCTCTTAGCTAATAACTCATTTGACCTGATCAAAATATCAGCTCCCTCACATCCTCTTCTTCCTCCCAAACCCTCAGCTCCCTCACTTCGTCTTCTTCCTCCCAAACCCCCAGCTCTCGAAACCTCTGCCTCTCTTCCTCTTCTTTCATTCTGTTACTTCTTCAGGTTTAGCTCCCATATCTCTCCTTTTGTGTTTTTGCTTTCTATGTATTGCATTTTTGTATCTTTGCATTTTTCTCTATCTTCTTATTTTGGAGTTCTAAGCTCTTTTGTCGAGCATTCTTAGTTATTGAAATGTGTGCACCTTTAATTAGCTACCCCGTTCCTACTAATTTCTTACTTCTTGCTTTGTTTTTTTTCCTTGCTCTGTTTCTTCAATGTCATTTTCCTGAACCTATTTCATGGAAATTATCATGCAAAATCCGCTTCTAAATATTCCAGGATGAGAAGTGTTGTGTTACATTTGTTACATTAAGTGGATTTACTTTTTCAATTAGAAGAACATGATTTCCAGGTTGTTCTTGAAATTGTTCTTGCTTGTTTCCCAATTTGATTCTTGATTTCTCTGCATTCCCAAGTTAATTTTTCTTTTAGATTTGGTTAGTAGAAATCAGTGAGCATTGTACAAAATACTAAGTTGTGTAAAAATGGAATTTTTTGTTTGTGTAGTAGTAGCAAAAGTCACATGTATATATATTTAATTAGTTTGATTAAATTAATTATATCTCTGGTTGATGGTTTACATCTGTTAAATAATAATCTGTTTCCATCAGCAATGCAATGCATGAAAGTATGAGAAAAAAATAAAAAAGAAACTAATTTTTTTTAAAAAAAAATGGAATTCATGTCACATACTAGAGTAATGAGTGACATGGTTTCTCCTGGCAAGAGAAACCACGTCACATATTTGGGCTAATATGTGACATGGTTTTTGAGAAACCATGTCACATGTTATAAAACATGTGACGTGGTTTCTTCAGCCAAGAGAAACCACGTCACTTGTTTAAAACATGTGACATTAATTCTTTTTTAAAAAAAAACAAAAAATAATCAAACCAGGGACTTTTCACGTCACATTTTCAATAAATTGTGACGTGAAAAATATGACTTTCCACGTCTGTTGCTTTTAGTGACGTTAAAATGTCATATTTTTTAAGTCACTAGTTTTAATGTCACATGAAAAACTGATGTGAAAACCCCCAAATAACAGACATTGAAAGTCCTTTCTGCAGTAGTGTATAAGATTAAGTTGACTTTTTTGTATATATTAAATGAGTTGAATGGACCACTTAATGTCAACATTTTACATGTAATTAGATTAGACGCTAATTTAGAAGTAAGGTAATTTAGCTTTGAAAAAAAAAATATAAATAATTTAAAGTGGTATATTTTGCTTCTTTATTTTTTAAAAAAAATCAACTCGGTATTACATTTAAAACTAGAAGAACTAAGATACAAAGTAATCTTTTTCAGTGTTGATTAACCACGCATGAGTGTGTTTGGCATCACGTTTGGGCCCCAAACGTGCAACCTAACTACATAAGCATTTTTTTTTACTATTTTGATGATGTTTGAATATAATTAGCTTCCTCACAATCTAGCTTATTGGATTTACCATGCGATTGGAGTGAAGTCATATTTTCTTGCTTTTGCTATGTCTAAGCACGGTGCAATTGAAAAATTTCTACCTACATGTCCTTTGCCCCTCTCCTCCTCACACGTATATCTTATCTTCGGCAAAAAAAAACAGAGAGAGAGAATGGCTGAAATGAGAGGAGAGGAGAGGAGAACGGCGGCTGTGGATGAATGATTGTGGATTTGGGGGTTATTAAACATTTAGATAAAAATTTTAAAAAATACCATCAGTTTTCCTTTCATTTTTTAACTAAATTCATGATTTTTTGACCTAAATTTATTTATTATATGGAATATTTGATTTCAATTAGTTTGATTAGGTCTCTCTACTATTTAGGGATTGTTATATTTTATTGCATTTATTTGATATAGATGATCCTAGATTTTTTTATCCTTTTAATTAAAAAATTGTACGAGACATGTGGCCCAACTAGCTGTGTAATTTAGTTAAGAAAATTTTAATTTATATAGATTCTAATTTATACGCATTTTTATCCATTAAATTTTTTGCATTTTCAATTTTTTATAATTTTAATTTCACTTTTTCTTTCTATACTATAAAAATATATGCATATTATTTATGTGTATTACTTAATAAATATCATGTCATTTTTAGTAATTTTCCATCTAAACTTGATTTTCAAAATAATCATCTAAACATGTTTCTAAAAGTTACATTGAAAAAAAATCACTTCCACCACTGCAAATTCAAATATAAATTATATTACACTATCTGACTTTTACCTGAAGCTTAAGTTTGCAAAAGTCAAATTGAAAAAATTCACTTTTACACCGCTAATTTAAATGCACTCATATCAACTAGAAATGAATAGTGTTTTTGTTTTGTTGAATTATCAAGGGTGAATGCTGATTCGCGAATGTGAAATGTGTGTACTTTGGACTCGCCTCTGGCTAAATGGAGTTCGCAAGGGTGCAATTGTGATGAAGAAATGAGAGAAAAATGGAGAAAGGGCGTGTTATACATTTTCAAGAAAATGGGAGTGTATTATTGGAGAAATGACATTTTCTGAAGAAAAACGGTGTCTATCATTAGTGTCGAGTGAAGTTATATATGTCGCGCCCCTGATACCGCATCTCTCATAAGTGACCAGAAACGTTATTTCCCTCCTCTGCTTGCCACTTATTTACAAAAATGCCACCACATTTTTTCCAACGTCAGATTTGTAATTAACGGACGTTAATTGGCAATGTTAAAAGAGTTTTTTTTGTAGTAGTAAATGTGAGTATTGACATTTTAATGTGCATTCTATTTCTCACTTCGATATTATATACCCTTATTACCATATTGAAATAATTAATTTAATTGCATGTATATGTTAGGTCTGTCTTTCTATCTCATAAAGTTAAACCAATGGGATAAGAATCACCTCAACATTATATACTCTATATTCATCTTTCAAATTTTCAACGTAGGACTTACCACGGCTCAATCCATATCTTTTCCATGAGATCAGCCATATTTTGATTACATAAAGAGACCGAGACATATATTAGATATATATCTTTTTTTTAACAACAGGAAAGTGGGGCCTTTGACCCCCAAACCCGGGTTCCCCCAGGTATCCGTCGTCTTTTTTTGTGTCCCTGACCTTCTTAACTGGGCCAGGTAACCCGGGACAACCGACTAATCCGGAGCGGAGTTATATGGTAGGCATGCCCCTGTAAGATGCTTTGCATCAAAGGCGGGTAATCCCTACCAACAAGCATGTCTCCAAGGTTCGAATTCGCTTCGCTTGGGGGTTTATCCATTGCCTTACCACTGCACCCAATGCTTGTTGGTTATTAGATAGATATCTTGCATAATCTATGCTTCACATGAAGCAAATTATATTGTTGACGATTTATAAGTATTGCAAGGCGTTCACGGTCGAGGACAGATTAAGTCAGGCCGAGTTTCATTTTTTCACATGCAAAAAAGTCCTTAATAATAAATATCCCAATGTGACCCGATATGCTATAAGAAGGAATTGAAAAATATAGTAATCATCTTATACTAAAATTAAGTTCTAAAGGAGAATTTATTGTCTAGAGGTACTCCTATGTAAATCATTGAGTAGGCGCAACTTAAATTTTTTTTTTGGGATGTAGACATTATATATATATCTTTCTTGGTGGGTAGATTTCATCCATTTTTACGCAATTAAAAATAGACTGCACCTGGCTAGGAGTTGCTCATGTTATAAAGATAGATTGTACTTGATTTCTTAAATTTTAGGTACATTTATGAAAAAATTTGCAATTAGAGGTTTTTTAGTAATATGTTCTCAAATTCTAAAGTTACAAATAAATATATAAAATTAAAAAAAAAACACTTAGGTACTAGGAAGTGTTTTGACGTAGTTGAATGGTGAATCGGTGAGGCAAAAGGACAAAAACCATGCCGAACTTAAATTAAATCCCAGATAGATAACCTTACGAAGCCTTGGTTATAAACGACGTTTATTTTAAGTACACAAAGGCATTAAATTGAATTCTACCAACGCTTATAAACTGACATGAGACTAGGAAAAAAATCGACACGAGACTCAAAATCAACTTTGCCAAACACACATGTCTAGATGCTCTTTTTTTCTGGGTCACCCTTCTTCAATGCTCACTTCCCTCCCTCAACTTTCTTTCCCTTCTTCTTCCAAAAGAAAACAAATAAAAACAATAGTATGTTAGATACGAGTATTATATTGTGGTCCGAAATCTCAAAATATAAATGTCCCCGGTCACACCCATGTAGTCATGTTATTTTTGGAAAATACCCCATGTGTCGTGTCAACATTTATTCATAGGAGAATTCACATCGTTACTTAATTGGTCCATGTATGGTTGTACCCATATTTAATTTGTTCGTCGTCCATTTATTTCGGATGTAATTACTCAACTATATGTCTATATTCATATGTGCGTGCGTTCGATTTAGGTACCCATTACACATGTATTTATAACAATTTTTTTGAGCTATTAGTGTGATATTGCAAACTGATCCTTTGATTTCAGCAGTAGCATGGGTATATTATAAAAATGAGCATTGACTTCCCGTGCATTGTGCAGACCAAATGGTATATGCCAATTAACTAAACCAAAAATAGATGTCTGATACAATTATAGATCAACAAAATACTATGAAATAGTCTTAACCATTGTTGTCCATACTTCATACATAATAAAAAAATACAAACCAATGATGGGAGTTCGACACAATTTAGATAATTATGCATGTGTTCAAACAAAAGAACATCTGATAAACGCCATTGTACACCATAATACAACCATGTAGAACCACACTGAAGCTTCAACATAATTAGTAGAAATACAGGACCAATGACTTATACGAACTCCAGAAAAGTCACCTATTCACCCATGTGCCATGTGGCAGAAAACATAAACAAAAGAAAAAATAAGCAAATTATCATAGACATTTATCAAAGATCAAGTACACAGATAGCTCTCTGACTTGAACAGTTATGTGCCTTGCGACTTATATATAAAAGGGTAGCACTTCATAAAGGGAACAAGATGTGGTTCACTAAAGTGACAAAACATCTGCACATATAAACATACACTTCCATCTACATCTTGGCACCACACAACCGTACTGTAAAAAGCTAATAAAACAATTCCATATGCTTGTAACTAAAAAAAAAGCATATAGCGAATGAAGATAGAAATTAGAAACTTACATTTTATGGAGATAACGATAAGACCATCAATTAAAAGAGCCATTGAGTTTATGAAAAACTTCCCTAAAAACAACATTTGTTGTTCTTCCGTTCTGATTTTGATTTTCATCACCTATAACAATTTCAAGGCCTATGAAAGAACTGAACCTTCTACGAATAACAGTACCTATGAAAGAACTATTGTGTTTTAATAATATATTGTCCCATTTTTCACTGAAAAGCTGCACAATTAAGTAAGGCAAGATATCGAAGGAAAAGATATATAACAAAACTGAAGAACTTGCTTATCCAAAACTACCCATCACTTTGAAGTTTGTTTCCTACTCCAACACTCACCAATAGAAATCATAATCAAAAGTGAAGAAATTGCTTACCCTAAACTACACTGGCAACAACAAAGAAAGAAAACCCATTACAGCACACACAAACTCAATGAACAAAAGAACAGAGACCCAATCGAAGATATAAGTCCAAGGAAATAAGCTTACAACCACCACAATAGGATGCCAAACAACAACAAAAAACCAGAATAACATCCCAGAAATCGCCTGAATCGAACAAAATCATGGATAGGAGAGGATGGGGAGACATACCCGAGACTGAACCTAGTCCTGCGTGTAAATTACCCCTTCACCAATGACGGCGTTGCGGCACCAACTATGAAAATCCCTTCCTCTCTCTACCCGAACCAACGGAGGAAGAGGAGAATGTCTAAAAGCTCCTCCACCCTTTGACTCGTCCTCTATCTCCTCCCCTTTCTGCGGCCTCCTAGATCAGAGTTGAAGAAGAAGAAGAAGAATAAGAATAAGACAGCGGGTCTGGGTTTTGGGAGGGAGAGAGCGATAGTGATGACTATGAAAAATGTTGAAGGTAAGGAAGTAGAAAGGGGACACGATGGGTTGAGGGGGAAAGATTAAAGGAATTGGATCCTGAAAATAGAAAGAAAAAAAATTAAAGGAATTTGTTTCATTGCAGCCCAAGCAACATACCTTTTGCACAGAGCCCAACAAATGAGCTATTACTGTTCATCGGCTCTATGAACAGTAAAAAACATAGAGGAGCTGGTGGCGGCTTGGCTCTATGAATAGTAGCATGCAAAACTTTTATAAGATAGATAGATAGATTTTAAGTGTGTGTGTGGCTATGTGCAGGACGTACATTTTTAAGAGATGAGAATTTAATTGTTTTAAGGCGGGCCAAATATATGATATAGAGGTAAAATATCATTTAAGAATTGAGCCTAACCATTCACCTAATTTTTAGATTTTTGGTGTATTGAAGAAGTCCACCTGCCTTACCTAAGGACTGCTAACACTGACTAACGTTATTTTATTAGAGGAAAAAATCATTGAACAGTTAATAGCATTTTTATTTAGCGACTTTTGAGAAATTACTATTGTTCTTCGTTTGTGATTTTAATGTATCTTTAATTCTTTATTGTTTAGACTAAACCAGAGTTTTACGAATGGAGTGACGCTGTGGCATAATTTTATTAACAGAAAAAGACTGAACAAGACAATGTTGGGAGAGCTAATCCTGGGTGGATAATTCTTAAAAAAAAAAAAATATTAATTTATATTAAGCAGACACATTGAAATCATCCAACAATTAACAAAAGTGTTGTGGTGGCTTATGACTTATAAGAGGGTGGATATTTTTTTTATTATATGATTGTAAAGTTGGGAGAGCTAATTTATATTAATTAATATTCAGGGACTTATGAGTATCTTAAGACTAAACCAAAAATTAGGGAATTCCAAATGGAGTGAGGCTGTTGAATAACTTTCCTAACAGAAAGAGACTGAACGAGACCAAGTGGGGAGCTAGTGGGGTGGAGTGGTGGACTACTCTCACAAGTAAAAAAATTAAACATTAGGTGTCCTAAAAAGTTTTTTTTTTTTTTTTTGAAGTTTTATTTGCAAGTGATGACCTGTGAATATGAAAATGTGATTTATAAAAACTTGCAGGTGACATAACTGGACTGATAAATTTTTATAAAGTTAACTCGTAAATATGACATTTTAAAACGTATATATATATATATATTTATTTTTCTTACTTGTATGAATAATTATATTCTTATTTAGAAGATGCATTATTCGGAGGTCGACAAATTAATTTTAAAAGATTATCCATTTTCTGACCAAATGAAAATATCTTTTCAGCTAGCAAAATATAAACAACAATTAACCTTCAGTAAAAATATGATGACCATTAAGATATTTCGCATTTTGCAAATAGGTGGAGATGTGGAGATCCAAAGTTTTGTATTGTGATTAAAAAAATTTACTGAAATATATGCGTGGATGAGGCTCAACAAAATATGTTGGTGATATACAACTTTTTCAATAGCATGTATAAAATAGCCAGGCCTTAAGTGAGCTGAGTTCAAAGATGAAGATGATGGATGCCGGTTCAAAAATGTCTTGCTAGTAATAATGGCAAGATGGACCATAGTTCTCACTCTAGCCGACCACCTGATTAATCTTAAGTCTTAACTATATCAAAATTTTTATAAATATTTTCATTCAATTAATTAAAACATTTAAAACTGTTAGAACTTGGAAACGCATAATTTATTGTATGTCATGATCGCATAGCCAAACTATCAAATGATATTTATGGCGATAACAACCATTTCAAGTCAAACCCTCTCATCCCTTTACGCATCTCAAATTGCCACCTTGATTTAATGGCCGGGCGGAAAAGGGAAAATTTGATGAAAACACCTTATTATTAAAATTTATTGTAAAAATGTATATAAAATCTGTTTAAAGATCTATGTGAAGTTCAACTTCATCAAACTTTAGTATGTCAAAACTATTTGACTAAAAAAAAGTATGTCAAACACTAATGAATATATACAACCCAAAATATGCTATACACAATTAAAAAAGAGTTACATCTGTGTTAAAGTTGAGTTGCACCTGCTACTTGGTATATATGGTACTCCCTTCGTCGCATAATATAAGATCATTTTAACTGAATTATGGTTTCCTAAAAAAACAGTTAAAGTTGGTTAAAAAGCAATAAATAGGTAAGAAATATTTTGTTTCCGAAAATTCCCTTATTTATGAAAGAATAAGAAAGAGAGTAATAATAAAAAAGAGGAAAAAGATTGTATGGGGATAAATGATGTGAAAGGAAAAAGTAATGATAGATAATATGATACAAATACATTGATTAAGGGCAATATTAAAAAAAAAACACATTTATTATGCAGAACAACTCAAAGATGATCTTATATTATGGGACAAGATGATTCCAAAAAAAAAAAGAGCTTATATTATGGGAGGGAGGGAGTATTGTACTATTGTTTACAACTCATAAGATGCTTTTTGAATAAAAAAAAAATCATGAGCTTTTTTTTTAGCAATTTTCCTTATAAAACTGTTATTTTGATTTTCTTTTGCCCCAAATTCAGTTTTATGCTTTACTTTATCATTTCTTATGTTTATTTCATTTTTTTTTTGGAAAGATATTTAAATGAATATAAATTATATCAGCTCAGTTGATTGATTTTTGGTACCGAAAAAATTACAATCTCAGAGTAACACCTTCATGTATTCTATTCTTCAAGTTAGTTATAATTAACTTAAAAATTTCATGCACTTTTTATTTTTTTTAAAAAGTATACCCCACTGAATTAAATTGAAGGCCATGTTTTCTGAACCAGATGATATGAAAAAAATATATATACATAAATCTTCTACAGCATCTTTCAGAATTAAAACATTGATTCTCATCTGAGGGCTGGAAATTGAACCTCGGTAATCCGGTCGTTTATAATCATAGGACTCCACGATATGATCAATTCTTTTTTTTTTTTTTTTTTATACAAGGGAATGGGAAATACAACCAGGGGAGGGGTGACTAAAAACCAAACCGAACTGAATGCATTTCGTTTTTCGGTTTTTGGTTTTGGTTTTTTTTTTCTATTTTCGGTTTTCGGTTTTTTTCAGTTTTGGTTTGAAACCGAAAAAAAAATAATTCTATTTAAAAAAGTCTATAATTTTTATTTAAAAATAGGATAACAAGTAAGTCTAAACAAATATCTCAAAATTCAAATAAATAAAATATGCTTTCTTAGAAAAATAAACACTTTTTAAACATGTGAAATTAGGGGAAAAAAGCACAGAATGTTTATTAATTACAGAATGTGCTTTGAAAGTTAAAGAACCAATTCAACATTGTTATGTTTTAAGCATAATTTTTTTTTGTTTTGGACATACTGAATTAATAGTTTAGTTGATTTAGACAAGATATTGAATTTGTATTACTATTCATATATATTAAATCAATTATGGGCTTTAATTGCTTTCAACTAAATATGGCTTTTGTCGCTATAATTTCTTAGTAATTTAGGAATTTATCAAAATTTTATTTGTTAATCGACTTTAGAATCGTTTGTCCTCTACAGTTTCCTTTTTCTGTTCTGTTTTGTTGACTTTTATTCTGCAAGGAATGTTGAATCGGTGTTTAAATTACAGGAAAAGAATGAGAATGTTTTAAGCTTTTATTTATTTTGGATATGTTGAATTAATAGTTTAGTTACTTTGGACAAGATGTATAATTTGTATAATTTTAAGCATTTCTTTGTTTTTGGACATGTTCAATTAATAGTTTAGTTGTTTGGGCAATATGTAGAATTTGTATAACCATTTAGATAAATTAAATCTGTTTTTTTTTTTCATTTTTTGTTGAATTTTCGTGTGGGCCAAATTTGCAACAAAAAAATCCAAAAAAAACCCAAAAACCGAACAAAAAACAATTCGGTTTTTCGGTTTCGTTTTTTTTTTAATTTTCGGTTTTTGGTTCCAAAACCGAACCGAAAAACCGATACTCACCCCTAGAGAGGATCGAACCCCCCACTAGTGTAACATCCTAAAAATTAATTGAGGATTTAGTGGGGGTAAATAGGAATTGATTAATGATAAATAATGGATTATGAGAATATTTGAAGGATTTTGATGTATCTTTGAGGATTTTAAAGGCCTAGTTTTTCCCTTATTTGGACAATAATAATTTTGGGAGAGATTATTTTTAGACTCAAAAGAGGATATTATAGGAGGAAATAAATAAAGAATACTATGGGAAAATTTTGAGAGTGAAAAGAAAATTTTTTGTTCAAAAGAAATATCTTATTTGAGAATTTTAAGGCCTAGTAGTATATTTTCACTCTTCCTACTCACAAAATATTTCCTGCCGACAGTCTCTTTTCTTCCTGTGCACTTTTACTATTTCAATTATTAATTCTTCAACCAATCACACTCAACTACTATTTATATATTATATTATATTAATATTATATTATTTAAATATTATATTATTATAATATTATATTATTATTATTAATTATATATATACACTCACCCTCCGTCCCTCACCCTCACTTTCATTTTCTCTCTCTCTCCCACTTTCACGTCTCTCTCTTGCTCTCTCTCTCTCTCCACCATATATTTATTCCTATCACTGGACTTATCAGAGTCCGTCGGCATAGGAATAGTAAGTTTTTCGGCCAAATAAGCACGTTTTCGGAACCCTGTAAGTCTCCTCTACATTTCTATATCATTAGTTTTTCGATTTATTACATTTGAAAAATTAGACCTTGTCTAAGTTGATAATTTTTGGGAGTCCTAAAATTAATAAATTAAAGCTTAGGCCTCGATTTTATGTTTCTCTAAGTAGATTTTTCATTGTGGGAGGTTTTTCTTAATTATTGAAATTTCTGGATTTTTAGATATATTGAAAATTAGGACTTTTGATGATCTGCGATGGTAATAATTTAATTAATAATTTTTAAATATTTATTAAGGTCATATGAGGAGATTTAATTGAATGATTTGACTAGAATTTGGACCCAAGGAAATATTGGCGGATTAAAAGTGGGATATTGTGTAGGTAATTATGTAATTATGAATTATTGGGGATTTTAGGATATCTAAGTTTATTATATTAAAGTCTAATATTTGAGGTATAATTTTCTTTAGGAATTTCGGAGTGACTTTGTGTGATTACCTGTGAAGCTAAGGAGTAATAGGTAACTCTGGAAATTTCTTTCATATGCTTGTGAATTATGTGTAGTTTTATTTTAATTAATTATCACACAATAATAAGTTTGTCATTTTTCAAGCATGCTTGCTTATTGCCTATCTGCTATGGAAAATAAATTACGCTTGTTTTATTTTAAGCATGCTTGAGTATATTGAGTATATCTGAGCTGATAATTATTTATGAATTATTTATGGTGTAATGATAATCGCATTTGCATCCATGAGGGGTTAAGATTTGAAGAGGAGTTATATGATATCCGTACTACCACGTGGTAAGCCATCACTCGGTGCACAGTGGATGGCACTTGTCAGGGCCCCTCCTTCCATGTTTTCCTTTGGCCGGGATTGCATTGGAGTTGTGGGACATGTGACACCTCCTTAGTATGATTCTTTAAGGAGGGGAGCCATAGTCCATACTTGAGCTCTGTATCTTTGGCCGGATACATCTTAGGTACTGGTGAGCTTGAGATAATTCAGTTGTATGAATTAGTTCTCTATCGGACAATATGTGTTAGCCTATGGCTCCAGTCAGCGGAATAAGGATGGACGGTGAAATAAGGAGTTGCATATTGCACATATAAATATTTATTTATGAGTACAATTCATTGAGAATTTAAATGAAAGTTTTCCTTATGTTGGGTATATATATTTGAAAGCCATAAGTTATATGAAGAACTACATGTGTATAATTGGTTAAATTAGAATTATACGTGATTTGCTTGTGTATGTTAGGATTTTTCGGTAGTTACTGAGATGTCGATCTCATCCTATTATTAACATTTTCCAGGTGAATGACCTAATAGGAAGCAAGGGAAGACACTTGAGAAGTGAGCTTTGAAGGCTCTTTGTACTACTTAAGTTTATGTTATGTTGTATTTATTTTGCCATGGACTTAAGACTTTATGTTTTATTATGTTGTATAAATTATCGTGAAGTTTTAAGATTTTCACTATGACATGGGACGTATTTGAACTAAATAATTATCTATGCTGGATATTGGATAATTTTAATGCTATAATAGCATTTTGGTTAAGTGCTTGAACATGAATTTTGGGGGGTGTTACAATTTTGGTATCAGAGCTACAACGTTTCTTGGCTATTTGTTTGGCTGTTTTGTTGAAAAGTTTTTTTTAAAAAAAAAAAAAAAATTTTGATCATATTAAAGGTCATGGCAAAGTAAATACCATAGCATGTGTCTTCCCTTTATTTTAGATATAGAATTTGTTTTGGTTATGTTGTTTAGCTTACCTAGACTCCTCTTGGTATTATCTATAGGAGGGAAGAATGGTAAACACTCGTAGGACTAAGTCAGCCCCAGTTATGCGTCCTCCCCAAAATAATGATGAAATCTTACGGGATTTACGTGATTTGGTCCTAAGTATTGACCAAAGGGTAAAGAGGCATGACGATATTTTGGCTGCAAAGAAAGGTCAAGATGAGCATGTGGTAGTGGAGGATGGACCTGTTAATGAAAAAGAACCTAGTGATCAACAATCTGAAGGTGATCACTATAGAGGTTTTGAGTCAAGAGGCAGCAGTGGCTCACAATCTCAACGCTCCTCCGTATCCATTACCCAAGTTTGGGTTAATTTTAGGAAGTTTAATCCTCCTAAATTTGAAGGAAAGCCCGATCCAGTTGAAGCAGTGGAATGGTTGAAGCAACTAGAAAAGATCTTCAAGATCGTGGTATGCACCTCTCAACAAAAGGTGCTAATTGCGGAGCAGCTGATGCAGAAGGCAGCCCAGGAATGGTGGGACAGCACCAAACTTGATGATGTGTACTGTGATTGGGAAGAGTTTAAAGAAAAGTTCTTGCAATATTACTTTCCTGTTTCTCTTAGAGTTGAGAAGGAAACAGAGTTTCTTACTTTCCAACAAGGGAATCTGCATGAAGATGAATTGATTGCTCGTTTCAGAGAATTGTCAAAATACTGCTCGTACACTCAGAAATATAAAGACCCTAAATGGATGTGTGACCGCCTGGTGGAAAAAGCTAAGCCTGAATTAAAGACAGCTTTAGCGCCATTTCTGGACGAAATAACAAGTTTTGACAGGATGTGTAACAAGCTGCGTACCACAGCTAGAAGGATGAGGGAGGAAGAAGTTGAGAAGAGGAAGGAATTCCAGGCTCGATCTGCATCTTTCATGAGACCAGTAGGAGGGATAAGTAAGACTAACAGCCATAGCTTTAGTGGTGTGAAGAAGCGGTTTAACCAGCCTTTAAGGAATCATTCTGGTGGGCCTTCCAGGAGTCATTTCAGTGGACCACCAAGGAGTCAGTTTAGTAGAGGACAAAACTCTTTCAAGAGCTCTACAGCACCTACCATAAGTACTGCTAACAGCCAGAAGTGTGACAAATGTGGGAGGGTACACCAAGGGAACTGTCTGATCTGTTTCAAGTGTGGAAAGCCGGGCCACATCTCCAGGTACTGTGAGGATGGCTCTCGAGGAGCCAGTGATGCTAGAACTGCAATTCCAGGCAGAGTGTTTGCATTATCACAACAGGAGGCTAGTGCTGCGCCAAATTTAATTAAAGGTATTCTCAAACTCCAAGGCTTTGAAATTGAAGCTTTATTTGATTCTGGTGCAACGCACTCGTTTATATCTGTTGCTTCTGTACCCCGTTTGAAATTGTGTGCATATGAGTTGCCTTTTGATATGATTATTTCCACACCGGCTGGAGACTCGGTGAAAACTTCTAAAGCTTGTTTGAATTGTTTAATTGAGTTTGATGGTAGGACCTCCACAATAGATCTTGTATGTATACCCATGAAGGGTATTGATGTGATAGTAGGGATGGATTGGTTGTCAGCAAATGGCGCCATCCTTGATTGTAAAAAGAAGACCGTAGCTCTAGCGGTCTCTTTTATGCGTACAAATAGGCCACAACTAATGTCATCAGTACGTGCTGAGAAGAATATTCGTAAAGGTTGTCACGCTTACATAGTATTCTTCTCTATTCAGGCAGAAGTAGAGGAAGGGGTGGATGAGATCACGGTGGTGAATGAATTTCCCGAGGTATTCCCGAAGGAAATGATTGGTTTGCCTCCAAAAAGAGAAGTGGAGTTTTCTATTGACCTTGCATCCGGGACAGAGCCTATATCTAAAGCCCCTTACCGGATGTCCCCATCAGAATTAGCAGAATTAAAGAAGCAGATTGAGGATTTAATGGAACAA
Organism: Mimosa bimucronata; assembly: GCA_037074515.1. Classification (NCBI taxonomy): domain Eukaryota; kingdom Viridiplantae; phylum Streptophyta; class Magnoliopsida; order Fabales; family Fabaceae; genus Mimosa; species Mimosa bimucronata. The sequence goes on from CM073444.1 coordinate 36,948,052, forward strand.
GGTTTCATTAGACCTAGTGTGTCTCCTTGGGGTTCGCCCGTACTTTTTGTAAAGAAGAAGGACGGGAGTTTAAGGTTATGCATTGACTATCGTCAATTGAATAAAGCAACGATAAAGAACAAATACCCTTTGCCTAGAATCGATGACCTTCTAGACCAGTTGACCGGAGCATCCATATTCTCCAAGATTGACTTAAGATCCGGCTACCACCAATTGAGGGTCAAAGCTGAAGACATCCCAAAAACTGCCTTTAGAACTAGATATGGCCACTATGAATTTCTGGTTATGCCCTTTGGGCTAACTAATGCCCCAGCTGTTTTTATGGACTACATGAACCGAATCTTTAGGCCTTACTTGGATAAATTCGTAGTTGTCTTTATCGATGATATCCTTATCTACTCTAAGGATGAGGAAGAGCATAAGGAGCATCTTCGAATTATTCTGCAAGTGCTGAAAGAACATAAGCTTTATGCCAAATTGTCTAAATGTGAGTTTTGGCTCAAAGAAGTAAAATTCTTGGGCCATGTTGTATCAGCTGAAGGAGTGGCAGTGGACCCTAGTAAGATTGATGCAGTGTTGAAATGGGAGAGGCCACAAAGTGTCACAGAAATTAGAAGTTTTCTGGGATTGGCAGGCTACTACAGGAGGTTTATTAAAGGGTTTTCACAGATAGCCATACCTTTAACCAAATTGACTAAAAAGAACCAACCGTATGTTTGGGACGATAAATGTGAAGCAGCCTTTCAAGATTTGAAGACTAAGTTGACTACTGCACCGGTTCTCGTGATTCCAGATCCTACTCAGACTTTTACCCTTTACACAGATGCTTCCAAGAAAGGTCTTGGTTGTGTGTTGATGCAAAATGGTAAGGTTGTCGCTTATGCTTCACGGCAGTTGAAGCCACATGAAGAAAATTACCCCACCCATGACCTAGAGTTAGCAGCCGTAGTGTTTGCATTGAAGATTTGGAGACACCATCTTTATGGTTCGCAATTCGAGGTCTTTAGTGATCATAAAAGTTTGAAGTATTTGTTTGACCAAAAGGAGCTTAACATGCGGCAACGAAGATGGATGGAGTTTTTGAAAGATTATGATTATGAGTTAAAGTATCATCCAGGGAAGGCAAACGTTGTAGCAGATGCCTTGAGTAGAAAGTCGATCCACGCAGCCCAGTTGATGGTCAAAGAACATAAACTGTTAGAGGATATGCAGAATATGCCTATGGATGTAATGACAGGTTTGATCGCTACTATACTAACCATTGAAAGTACGACTTGGAAGGAAATTAAATTTGCTCAATTTGAAGATGAGTATCTATTGAGCATTAGAGAGGAGGTTGAAGAAGGAAGGGAGTCAAAATTTGAAATTGGTGAAGATGGAATACTAAGGTATAAAGGAAGAGTTTGTCTCCCTAATGATGGAGAATTAAGGAAGCTCATACTTGATGAAGCTCATAGGAGCAAATATACTATTCACCCTGGAGCAACCAAGATGTATCATGATCTAAAACGGAATTGGTGGTGGCAAGGTATGAAGAAAGATGTGACAGAATTTGTTACTCGTTGTTTGACTTGTCAGAAAGTCAAAATTGAGCACCAGAAACCCTCAGGGTTAATGCAAAACTTACAGATTCCAGAATGGAAATGGGATAGCATCTCAATGGATTTCATCATGGGTCTACCTACAACTGCATCTGGAAACAATGCCATTTGGGTAATTGTCGATAGATTGACCAAGTCAGCACACTTCCTAGCTATCAGGGCAGATTACTCTCTTGAGAAGCTAGCGCGTATCTATTTGAAAGAGATCATAAGATTGCATGGGGTTCCAGCGAGTATTATATCAGATCGAGATCCACGTTTCACTTCAAGGTTTTGGAGATCATTGCAGGATGCCATGGGTACTCGGTTAAAATTCAGTACTGCCTATCATCCCCAGACAGATGGACAAACAGAGCGGACTATTCAGACTCTAGAAGACATGTTGAGAGCCTGTGCAATTGAATTGAAGGGAAGTTGGGATAGTCACCTTCCTCTAGCAGAGTTTGCCTACAACAACAGTTATCACTCAAGTATTGAGATGGCTCCTTATGAGGCATTGTACGGAAGGAAGTGCAGATCTCCTCTTTGTTGGACAGAATTGAGTGAGAGAAGTTTGTTAGGTCCGGATTTAGTGGATCAGACTACTCAAAAGATTAAGATGATACAACAGAAATTGCTTACCGCCCAAAGCAGACAGAAAAGTTATGCTGATAGGAGAAGGCGACCATTGGAATTCATGGTAGGAGAGCATGTGTTCCTGAGAGTCACCCCGATGACTGGAATTGGAAGATCGATTCAAGCAAAGAAGCTCACCCCTCGTTTCATGGGTCCTTATGAAATTTTAGAGAGAGTAGGACCAGTGGCTTATCGAATTGCATTGCCTCCGCAGTTATCGAATCTCCATGATGTTTTCCATGTTTCTCAGTTGAAGAAATATCATGCAGACCCTTCTCATGTGATTGAGCCTGAGGAGGTTGAGTTGAGAGAAAACTTGACGTATAAAGCTGAGCCGGAGAAGATTTTAGACGTTAAGGATAAGCAATTGAGGAACAAGACGATTAGACTAGTTAAGGTATTTTGGAGAGGTATGACTCCAGGGGATGCGACTTGGGAAACTGAAGAGCGCATGCGACGAGAGTACCCTTACTTATTCCCTGGGTAAGCTCGGTTTATTGAGTGATTTTAAACGTTGTATGTGTTGTGTGTGCTTGTTTTAGGGTTTTGTTAGCAGAATTTTGGGGACAAAATTCTTAAAAAGGTGGGGAGATTTGTAACATCCTAAAAATTAATTGAGGATTTAGTGGGGGTAAATAGGAATTGATTAATGATAAATAATGGATTATGAGAATATTTGAAGGATTTTGATGTATCTTTGAGGATTTTAAAGGCCTAGTTTTTCCCTTATTTGGACAATAATAATTTTGGGAGAGATTATTTTTAGACTCAAAAGAGGATATTATAGGAGGAAATAAATAAAGAATACTATGGGAAAATTTTGAGAGTGAAAAGAAAATTTTTTGTTCAAAAGAAATATCTTATTTGAGAATTTTAAGGCCTAGTAGTATATTTTCTCTCTTCCTACTCACAAAATATTTCCTGCCGACAGTCTCTTTTCTTCCTGTGCACTTTTACTATTTCAATTATTAATTCTTCAACCAATCACACTCAACTACTATTTATATATTATATTATATTAATATTATATTATTTAAATATTATATTATTATAATATTATATTATTATTATTATTAATTATATATATACACTCACCCTCCGTCCCTCACCCTCACTTTCATTTTCTCTCTCTCTCCCACTTTCACGTCTCTCTCTTGCTCTCTCTCTCTCTCCACCATATATTTATTCCTATCACTGGACTTATCAGAGTCCGTCGGCATAGGAATAGTAAGTTTTTCGGCCAAATAAGCACGTTTTCGGAACCCTGTAAGTCTCCTCTACATTTCTATATCATTAGTTTTTCGATTTATTACATTTGAAAAATTAGACCTTGTCTAAGTTGATAATTTTTGGGAGTCCTAAAATTAATAAATTAAAGCTTAGGCCTCGATTTTATGTTTCTCTAAGTAGATTTTTCATTGTGGGAGGTTTTTCTTAATTATTGAAATTTCTGGATTTTTAGATATATTGAAAATTAGGACTTTTGATGATCTGCGATGGTAATAATTTAATTAATAATTTTTAAATATTTATTAAGGTCATATGAGGAGATTTAATTGAATGATTTGACTAGAATTTGGACCCAAGGAAATATTGGCGGATTAAAAGTGGGATATTGTGTAGGTAATTATGTAATTATGAATTATTGGGGATTTTAGGATATCTAAGTTTATTATATTAAAGTCTAATATTTGAGGTATAATTTTCTTTAGGAATTTCGGAGTGACTTTGTGTGATTACCTGTGAAGCTAAGGAGTAATAGGTAACTCTGGAAATTTCTTTCATATGCTTGTGAATTATGTGTAGTTTTATTTTAATTAATTATCACACAATAATAAGTTTGTCATTTTTCAAGCATGCTTGCTTATTGCCTATCTGCTATGGAAAATAAATTACGCTTGTTTTATTTTAAGCATGCTTGAGTATATTGAGTATATCTGAGCTGATAATTATTTATGAATTATTTATGGTGTAATGATAATCGCATTTGCATCCATGAGGGGTTAAGATTTGAAGAGGAGTTATATGATATCCGTACTACCACGTGGTAAGCCATCACTCGGTGCACAGTGGATGGCACTTGTCAGGGCCCCTCCTTCCATGTTTTCCTTTGGCCGGGATTGCATTGGAGTTGTGGGACATGTGACACCTCCTTAGTATGATTCTTTAAGGAGGGGAGCCATAGTCCATACTTGAGCTCTGTATCTTTGGCCGGATACATCTTAGGTACTGGTGAGCTTGAGATAATTCAGTTGTATGAATTAGTTCTCTATCGGACAATATGTGTTAGCCTATGGCTCCAGTCAGCGGAATAAGGATGGACGGTGAAATAAGGAGTTGCATATTGCACATATAAATATTTATTTATGAGTACAATTCATTGAGAATTTAAATGAAAGTTTTCCTTATGTTGGGTATATATATTTGAAAGCCATAAGTTATATGAAGAACTACATGTGTATAATTGGTTAAATTAGAATTATACGTGATTTGCTTGTGTATGTTAGGATTTTTCGGTAGTTACTGAGATGTCGATCTCATCCTATTATTAACATTTTCCAGGTGAATGACCTAATAGGAAGCAAGGGAAGACACTTGAGAAGTGAGCTTTGAAGGCTCTTTGTACTACTTAAGTTTATGTTATGTTGTATTTATTTTGCCATGGACTTAAGACTTTATGTTTTATTATGTTGTATAAATTATCGTGAAGTTTTAAGATTTTCACTATGACATGGGACGTATTTGAACTAAATAATTATCTATGCTGGATATTGGATAATTTTAATGCTATAATAGCATTTTGGTTAAGTGCTTGAACATGAATTTTGGGGGGTGTTACAACTAGCCTCACCGAGGAGGCCTGATACCAAACTGATCTAATGATGGCTGACTTAATTCTTATCCTATGCCTAGTTGATGGAAAATAATAAAACGTGAAGTTCGTGTCAATTCAAATTCAAAGACATACACCAGAAAAAGGACCATCGCTCTTTAATGGAAATTGAAACTTTCTAACTTTTTTATTTGGGAAACTTTGACAGATGTGATTCAAAATATTAAATATACTTAACTAATTTGACCATATTATAAAACTAATTAGTGAAGAAAACGTGTTTTGGCCTTTTCAAGTAACTCATCAAATTTTTTGTATTGAAATCGTTTATTGATACAAACTCATGCGATAGGGATACTTTTTCAAAAATCATAATAAATATTAGGGCAGATTGAATCAAAATTATATATATAAGAATTGATAGAGTCCCAACCAATTCTTACAACAAGGACTAGAAGGCATTTCAATATTAACACTATGCTTGGATGAGAGGAAAAGTTGGAAGGAAAAAAATTGGGGGGAGAAAAGTGAGGAGAAAATGTTATCACTCACCTTGCTTTGATGGGTTAGAGAAAACTGGGAGGAAAGAAAATGAGTAGATATTTGATGACTAAAATACTCTTACTTCTATATTTAAAAAATTATTTTAAATTAGATGTTTCACTCACAAAAATTTTATTTTAAAAGATAAAAAGTAATTTAAACTTACATTAGATACTAATCGTTACTTTTTAAATATATAAAATAGAAAGTGATTTTGTTTAAAAAATTAAATATATTATAAATAAATTATAATTATCCAATATTATTACCAATTAATAAAAATGGAGGTTTAAAGTATTATAACAAAATAATGAAACAACCCTTTTAAATATTAGTTATTTGTTTGTTTTAAAATAAACATAATATGTATGCAACTGTGTCTGCAGTCCAAAAAATCATGTGTTGGAAAAAAATCATGCAACTGTGCAAAATAAAACAATTGAAGGATTTTGGTAAAAAAAACGATTGAAGAATTTTATCGGAAAAAAAGAAAAAAGAAAACAGGTGCTGAAAAATAAAAGAATAGAAGGCAGTAACGCAAAAGGAGTGGGCGATTGAACAAAATAAAAAGGACTAGGAGAGGGGCAAGTGTGGTAATGTGTTTTCTTCTCCAAAATCTCTCCACTTGTGGAGAGAAAATTTGGGAGGAAAATGGGGTGTGGGGCCTACCTCATTTTCCTTCCCATTTTTCCTCCCTTCCCCATTTTCTTCTCTATCCAAGTAGGGGAAAATGTTTTTCCTCCCCCATTTTCCTCCCCACTTTTCTTCCCCTCCCTAATTTTCCCTTCATCCAAGCAGACTCTAAATCACATGACTTTAGACTAACTCATCTTCGTTCATCGGTTGCGTAACTGTCATTTTTTACAATAACCACTAGGGCAAAATTTATCAGGAAACAAATAAAAGCTCATTTCACATAAAATCATCGTTTCCCTCTTGTTACAGAGTTTTTTAAACAATGTTGCATTCAGCTCAATTCGTCTGGTTTATAGACAACCTCTTTTTTTTTTGGTCAAATGGTTTATAGACAACCTCTAGAGCAAGTAACCTAGTACCATACTACACTTCAACCCTTTTTTTTTTGTTTTTAAAATAAGTCATATCAATCTTATATTAAGAGTGCAAAATAATTCTTCATCATTTTCTAAATATATGATTTAGTTGATTTTTTTGGAGAGACGAAGGAAACTAAATAAGCTACTTAATCATAACCTATTTTATGTATTATTAGATTATTTGTTAGTCTATAATTAAGTCAGGTAAACTAATTTAGAAAAAACAATTCAGGCAAATCAATTTATAAGTGATTTATTTAACTTCTTTAGTATTTTAAAAAAAAAACCAATTAGATCTTATATTTAGGAATAGAGTAAGTATATTCCTTTGGCTCTATATATAGGGTAGATATATGATGTTTTATTTGATCCTATTTATAAAGTTTGTCATTGAATTATTCACGTGAATATACTCTCTCAGGTCCATAGTATAAGATGTAACATAATAATTTTTTTGGTCCATATTATTAGAGGTACCTCCTCCGATCCTATTTAGATACATTGAATTTAAGTGGTATATCTAACTTCCTTAACCATACCAAAAAAAGTCAACTTGATTTTATATTAATTACTGGAGGGAATAACATGTAAAAGTCATTATAATAAATGTTTGGCTTCTATTTTTGCCCTTATATATTAGATCTAAAGAGACAAAGAAAATGGAAAGCATTTGAAGACAATTAAATGTAAAGAGAGGGGTGATAGTCTATGTATAATAAATGATATATTGGTAAAATTGAAAAATCACATTAATTTTACTCATAATAAATTATTTCACTATGTTTCCTTGGTTTATATAAAATAGTTGACTACCTCTTATAATGTGGATCGACTGGTGCACTATTTCACCATTTATTTATTATGTATTGACTTTACTCTCACGTGGTGTAGTTGATAAGTATTAAATATGAGTAAAATTGGAAAGTTATCAAATTTTAAGGTATAATTGATCAGATTTAAAGTTATTCTTGATTTGTGTTAAAGATGTTGGAAGTATCTTATCAATAGGCATAGCAAAATTTATTACCTAAATTACTTGAAATTTATTTGAAAATGGGTGCAAATTACGTATGACAAATGCAATTATGTTTCAAGCATGTGAAGTCATTCGTTAGTTGTGTGCACAATATCTTCAATCATATAAGGAAAATGGAAAGCATTTGAAGACAATTAAATATAAAAAAGGGGTGAGAGTCTCCAATTATATATGGGTAAAATTAGAAAATCACATTAATTTTACCTATAATAAATGACTTCACTTTTTGTTCTTGATTTATATAAAATAATTGATTGCCTCTTATAATGTGGACCGGAGGGTGTACTATTTCACCATTTATTTATTATGTGTTGACCTTACTCTCACGTGGTGTAGTTGATACATTGTTAAATATGAGTAAAATTAAAAAGTTGTCAAATTTTAAGGCATAATTAATTAGATTTAAAGTTTTTCTTGATTTTTGTTAAAGATGTTGGAAGTACCTTATCAATAGGCATAGCAAAATTTATTGGGAAAGGAACCCCTCCTTTTCCCTTATATCATTTTCCTTCATTTTCTTTCTTAATAACCACTAGATATCCTTTCAATGGTTCAGATTTAGTGTTTATAATATAATTATTGAAAATCAATTAAAATATATTTTGTATAGATCCAAATCCGAACCATTGAAAAGAGATCTAGTGATTATTAAGAAATAAAATGAGAGAAAAGGATATAAAAGAAAAAGAAGCGTTCCTCTCCCAAATTTATTGCCTAAATTACTTGAAATTTGTTTAAAAATGGGTGCAAATTACGTATGACATGCAATTATATTTCAAGCATGTGAAGTCATTCGTTAGTTGTGTGCACAATATGTTCAATCATATAAGGAAAATGGAAAGCATTTGAAGACAATTAAACGTAAAGAGAGGGGCGATAGTCTGTGTATAATAAATGATATATAGGTAAAATTAGAAAATCACATTAATTTTACCCATAATAAATGACCTCACTATGTTTCCTTGATTTATATAAAATAGTTGATTACCTCTTATAATGTGGACGATTTAAAGTTTTTATTGATTTGTGTTAAAGATGTTGGAAGTACCTTATCAATAGGTATAGCAAAATTTATTGCCTAAATTACTTGAAATTTGTTTGAAAATGGGTGCAAATTACATATGACAAATGCAATTATGTTTCAAGAACGTGAGGTCATTCCTTAGTTGTGTGCACAATATCTTCAATCATATAAGGAAAATGGAAAGCATTTGAAGACAATTAAATGTAAAGAGAGCGGCGAGGGTCTATGTATAATAAATGATATTGCAAAATCACATTAATTTTACCTATAATAAATGACCCCACTATATATTCTTGATTTATATAAAATGGTTGACTACCTCTTATAATATGGACCAGAGGGTGTACTATTTCAACATTTATTTATTATGTGTTGACTTTACTTTCACATGGTGTAGTTGATACAGTATTAAATATGAGTAAAATTGAAAAGTTGTCAAATTTTAAGGCAAAATTAATCAGATTTAAAGTTTTTTTTTTTTATTTGTGCTAAAGATGTTAGAAGTAACTTAATAATAGGCATTATTGCCTAAATTACTTGAAATTTGTTTAAAAATGGGTGCAAATTACGTATGACAAATGCAATTATGTTTCAAGCATGTGAAGTCATTAATTAGTTGTGTGCACAATATTTTCAATCATATAAGGAAAATGGAAAGCATTTGAAGACAATTAAACATATTATGTTGCACACAGCCAATGATAAGTTGCATCTTATCCATAACCGCATCCTTAATTATCTTAAGACATTAAATTTTGGGAGGAGAGATTTTTCAGCCATGTTTCCTATGAAATGTATGATATTAGATATTGAAAAACTGTAGTTAGAGTTAGAAATAAAGTAGGCAAAGTGAGGATGGGGTGAAAATATAAAAAGCCTTATCTGAAAATGGGTGGCCCCATTACACGAGCGGCTATGTGCAGACGAGGAAGGTGATTGCATAATTTGATGGTGTTGATAATGAGTGGTATGAGAATAGAGAGAGAAGATAGCAGCTCAAGTCCTTGACACTGGTCCCTCTGTGTGTCACATATATGTTGTTGGTAACTGGTAAGGATGCTTCTGGTTACTTCTGTGGAGATGGTTCCTGTTCGGATTTTCATATGAATATGATCACTTGCATGACCTAATTGCCAGATGCCTATGTTGATCATGAATACACAAAATTCTTGTAATTTCAATTACATATACTTTTCTTTATTTTTTTTATATATTAACTGGCAATCAGCGCCTAATCTAAATCATATCATTAGGTATCCGAACAACTGATTACTCTAGTTTCCGGGTTCGTAACTTCCCCTCCTGATACAAGTATCTCCTCTAGGACTCGAACTTGAGACTTTAAAGGATCTAATGGGGCCTTACACCTCTAGACCAACTATATGTTGGTATATATGCTTTTCTTTATCCTCCTATGTAAAATGAATCTGTTTTACTGCCTAAAAAACAAAAAACACCAGAACAACTTATCTGGTTTCAGACAAGAAAGCACATCTTAGTTTTTATTAAGCACTGCGTGATACTTCATCTGGTCCTTAATACCCCCTCCTTTTCTAAATATAGGACTTAGTTGACTTTTTTTTTTTGAAAAATTCTAATAAAGCTAAATAAGTTACTCCCTTCGTCCCTCATTATAAGAGCCAAAGAGGTAAAATCACACAGATTAAGGAAGTAGTTGAGAGAAATAAATATATCTGAAATAATTTTATTTTCTCAAATTTGCCCTTATTTATGTAAGAGAGAGAAATGTGCTAATAGTGTTATAAATGAGTATGAAAGAGAATGTGAATAGAGAGAATAATGATGGGTAAAATGGGAAAAAGACTTATTAAATGCTTTGACAAATTGTGCCAGGCTCTTATAAAAATGGACAAAACCATTCAAATTTTTTGCTCTTATATATAGGGATGGAGTGAGTACTTATAAATTTATTTTCCTACAATTTTTCTCTAAAGTATTTTATTTGATTTGTAAGCTAACATATAATCTAATAATATACAAATTACATTATGATTAAATGGCTCATTTAGCCTCCTTAATATCTCAAAGAAAAGTCAAATTGGTCTTATATATAGGAACGGAGAAAGTATAAAATTAAGTTGATTTTTTTTAAGAGAGATTAAGGATGTAAAATAAAAATTTCTTTAAAGTATTGATACTTTAATTTTTTCTCAAAACTAATTTACCTTACTTATAAACTAACATATAATCTAATTACATATAATATATCTTAAAATTAAGTGGTTTCGTTAATCTCTGTGTAAATTTGGGTATTCCTCCCAATGAGAATTTCAAATATTAGCTGGTCATGAGCCTTAGATCCAACTCCTATTCCTGCAGCACATCTTGCCATCTTGGTGCTTACCAAGATTTTGTTTCGTGCCATGTCTTTGCCATCTGGACGTCGATGAAGGATTTACCGGGCCAAAAATTGGGCCTCCAATACAGCCTATCTCCTGATTATTGGGCTGATCCTGCTGGATTCAGCCCACATAGTTCATCAAGCTGACTGATCTTCCATCTTAATTGCTCCACCTACCCACCCCTCAAATTTCTTTATGGAAAAGAAGAAAAGGCAAAGAGGAAGAAGAAGAAAACGAGTGAAGAATTCAGACTTCAGAGAGAATATACTTGTGCTCCTTCATTCTTTCCCAGACTACTCCCTTCTGATTTTACGAGCTATTTGTTTTCAGCTGAAGCCGCACATGTTTTTCAATACTGCCGCTTCCAATTCTTCTTCTGATTTCCCCTTTCTTGTGGTTGCTGATTGCAAGGGTCCTGATCCTTCTCAACATGGGACGGTTCTTTTTGTTAATTAGAATCTGAATTTTCCCATTTCGGGGCTGTTCATATAGTGGGATGATGAAGCTCAAGCTCATAGATTTGCATTTTTTTCTACTTTTGGTGGGTCTTCTTGGTTTCAATGCACAGGCCTCCAATGTGGTAAGAAAATAAAGTTATGTTATTTTGACTTTAAAGTTTAGAAATTTAGGTGGGATACATTGTGAGCCCCTGTATTGAAGCTGCTTTTTGTTTGTAGACAGTGAATGAGACGACTTGTGGTTCCTTAGACGGTCCTCAGAATAGAGAAAATGGAGGTTCGCTTTCTACTTCCTTTCAACTTTTTCCCATGTCCTTCTAATAGAATAGTCTCCCATAATTAAATTTGTTCTGCATTTAGTCCGACACCAATGAAAGTTAACTGGCTTGGGATATCAACGTACGGTACTAACACACGCACCTAGTTTTATTCACTGATCCTCCATCAGGATGTAACTAGTGGGTTGATTTGAATAAACTAGTTCCTATCTTCTTTACTCGAATGGGTTTTCATAGTCTTCTCATTCAGGGGGAAAATGTAAAAAGAGGGAGATGGACACATTATCCTAATGCCTACCTCGTTCTACTCAACATAGTTTCTATGTGAATTATATTGGAGCTTGATTGCAGGCATAACATCTAAGCTACCAAATATTGGTTAAGAAATTTATAGAATGGTGCTTTAGATCATACCGTAGGGTACCTTTAACTTTATAATGACCTATTAGTTTCATAACATGTAATTTTTTAGTATGCGTTTCACATTTTGATAACTCTGTTTTCAATATGTTGAAATTGATTCTGTACACAACATGATGTCATCATGGTTTCTGATTACTCGTGCTTCGGTATTTAAATGCCTTTTCTTTTTCCCACCCTTGCACAGATCCTTGCCCCAGTGGTTGGGTTGTTGGCCCGAATAAAGCCAGGTGCTTTTACCATGTTGGAAAGCGCCAATCTTGGAATGACTCTGAGACCCACTGTAATAAATGTGGCGGACATTTAGCTTCTTTGTTATCTCTTCCAGAATTACACTTTGCTCAGAGTCTATGTGGTGATAGCTGCTGGGTTGGGGGAAGAAGAATTAACTCTACGGCTGGTTATGAGTGGGGATGGTCTGACAAATCTATATGGAATGAGTCCATGTTTTCTTCGTCGCTTGATCCAACTAATTGTACTGGATTAATCTGCAACACAAAAGGTGCAGTTGATAAATGTACAATAATGACTAATCATTCAGATTCTCTTATGAGTGATTCATGCGACAAACTGAATGCTTCAGTGTGTGTACTTGATATAGGTATGTCATCACTGTGTAAATAACTCCCAGATCCTCTTTTTTCTTTTAAAATCCATTTTCTATGTTATGATTCTCCAACAATTTCATTTACTCCCAAAAAATTGATTTTCCTCTTTATCTAGAAATATATTGTTTGTACTACTTTTATTATTCTTCTATATTGCGTGAATTTGTTCTATTTTTTATCAATCTTATTGATTATTGACTATATTTTTACTTTTAATTGGTATCAGATAAAAAATGTTCCCACATGCGCTGCCACAGGGAATATCTTATCATCCTTGCAGGGGTCAGTGCATTGATCCTCTGCACAATGTCAGCTGTTGTGGTATGGCTTCTTGCACATAAACGGAGCAAGAAGAGTAAAAGATCTAGAAAAGTTTCGAATCCAGCTGCTTCTCAGTTAGTTCCCCCCTCTTGGAAAGTTTTTACCAAAGAGGAATTAAGGTCGATAACAAAGAACTTTAGTGAAGGCAATCGCCTTGTTGGGGATGCCAAGACTGGCGGTACATATAGTGCAGTCCTGCCTGATGGATCAAAGGTTGCAGTCAAGAGATTGAAGAAGTCAACTTTTCAGAGGAAAAAGGAGTTCTATTCTGAAATTGGTAGGGTTGCAAGACTTCGTCATCCTAATTTAGTGGCTGTGAAGGGATGCTGCTATGATCATGGTGACCGCTACATTGTTTATGAGTTTGTAGTTAATGGCCCCTTAGACAAATGGCTACATCATATACCAAGGGGAGGTCGCAGCTTAGATTGGACTATGAGAATGAAAATCGCCACAACTCTTGCCCAAGGAATTGCGTATGTTCCTAAAATTTTTATTCTTGGCCTAATCTTATCATTCATCTGGTCTGTTCAGAATGTATTTTATCATTTCTAAGATAAATATCATTTCTTTTGCCAATGACACACATTCTATGGAAGAAAATAGGAGAGAAAATAATTTTTACCTTGTTTGGATAGGGAGATAGAATTAGAGGGAGAGAAAAATGAGAGTGCAAAACATGTGTGACCCGCTAATTTTCTCCCCAAAATTTCTGTCGAAGAGAGATTTTGGAGAGGAGATCTTTGCTCCAAAGTTACCCTCCCTATCGCTTCCTGTAAGCATGAAAACCTTTCTGCTGAATTTCTTTTTTTTTTTTAGTCAGTGTCGAGTTCGTCGTCTTCCTTCTTTCTCCGCCACAGTTCTGCATGCTCGTCGCCATTGGGACCTTTCCTCTTTGTCAAGCATCATTGTTCAGACCCAAATTTTGAACATTTCATGTAATGGAGTTCAAACTGTTGGTGTAATAGTAGGTTTAATTCTGTCCATGAAATTTGCTGCTGACAGTTGAGCACAAAATTTCATGTCAGAATTTTAGGGTAGTTGCACAGAAAAGTCCATTTGTTGAAGGGACGTTGTTGAGTGCTTGTGAATACTGAGTACCAGTATTTTCATAGAGATAATAAGGAATTTCTTCTGGAAGGTTAGATAAATTCACAACATACTTTGTCCCAGTTCAATTATCCTGGGTAATCAGTAGCATCAGCTGGTTTATGAATCATGATTGTATATTAGGACTTTTCTTTTTTTCTTTCAGTGTATGATGTTAACTTAGTTATATTATTTCTGACATGGTCTGGTGTGCTTGAAAATTGATTGAATAGCCATTCAGTTTTGTTAATGGTGGTTTTTTTTGTTTTCATTCATTTTAACTGCCAAGATCTTTCCTCTTATGATACTTGTTTTCCTGTTTGTTTCAACAGTTTTCTGCATGACAAGGTAAAGCCATATGTAGTTCATCGGGATATACGGGCCAGTAATGTGCTGCTGGATGAGGAGTTTGGAGCTCACCTTATGGGAGTTGGTCTATCCAAGTTCGTGCCATACGAAGCGATGCATGAGAGGACTGTGATGGCAGGTGGAACTTACGGGTATCTTGCTCCAGAGTATGTGTATAGAAATGAGCTCACAACAAAGAGTGATGTTTACAGCTTTGGTGTGCTATTACTTGAGATAGTGAGTGGACGTAGACCTGCACAGGCAGTAGATTCAGTGGGTTGGCAGAGCATTTTCGAATGGGCGACGCCACTGGTGCAAGCACATCGCTATCCAGAACTCTTGGATCCTCATATATCTTCGTCGTCGTCATCGTCTACAACCCCCGAGGCCAGTACGATCCAGAAGGTGGTTGACCTTGTCTATTCATGTACTCAGCATGTCCCATCTATGCGTCCTAGAATGTCTCACGTTGTCCATCAGCTCCAACAATTGGCTAACCCACCGACCAAGTGAAGCTAAGATGCTAATGCAGGCTTGAGCTCGAGTTATACTATGTATCATATGCTTGGTCAATTTAGGGGCCCGGGTTGTTGGCTTTTGTGAAATGATAAAACATGAGCTATTGTTCAAGTAGTTAGTTAGGCTCTCCAGGTCCGACTGCCTCTCAATCACGCGACGCAATGTGATTAAGAAATGCTCTCTAGATGTGGTTATAGCACTATTATTTACATCTTTAAATGAAGGCAATACTAACGAGGAAGATTGGTTAGGATATGTATCGCTGTCTCTGCCTTCCCTATTGTTGTGTTATAAGGTATTTTCTTTTGGGCCATAAAAGGTGTTTTAAGTTATTTCAAGGGAAGAAGAAAGGCAACTGTTAATTCTTGGAGAATTCATGCTCATAAGATTTTGCTCAGCCATGAATGCTGTGGCTGGTATCTGGAAGAACGTTTTCCATTTTTCCACGGAGGAGTACGCGCAGCCTGGGGGTTATTACAGGTTATAAGATAAATTGAAAAACTATGGCAGGATATGTGCATTCAATTAAGTCAACACAAAACTTCAGTTTTCCTTTTCCTCTGTCTTTTTTGGGGGGGGGGGGGGGTGTTTGGGAATCAAGATATACATTTTTTCCGTGGGGGAGTAAAAAATTCAGGTCAGAGCTTAAAAGCTAAACCAAATAATAGCTATCTTCGCATAGGGCGCAAAGTCGCAGGGGGAAATATCACTGATTTGACGATGGTCCTGAACAGTTCTGAAACAGGTCATGAAAAGCGAATGATCTCAGTTCCTGCACCAAAACAAGAAACAAAAATTAAAAAAAAAAAATCCTGTCTTGCTTTAGTTTTTTTTTAATAAATATGCGGATAACATTACTTCAAAGAGATAACATATAAGGGTTACACCCTGATTTGAAACTCCCTCACCAAATCCTGAGGGAGAGTCAACAAAGCAACAAAAATTATCAACTAAGCTATGGGATAGTTTTGCTAAATGATCAGCAAGAGGAATATCTTCCCTTCGCCAAAATCTAACTACAACTTGCCACTCCATGTTGTTAAGATACCTGGCATCTTGCTTTAAATTTCAAAATCGAGTTTCCCTACCTTAGATGTGCATATTTGGTTTATCTTTTTTGGGCCCAGAAGTCCTTCTGAACCGGAGAAGCTAACTGAAAAGAAAAAATCATGTTTGGTTCATAAGCAGATGAAAAGATCTTTTCCTCCGGAAATCCGGTGGGGAAGCAAAAAGCCAGAAGTTAAAAATTTTGTGCATGTTTGGTTTGTCTTTTTTGGACCCAGAAGTCCTTCTGAACCGGAGAAGCTAACTGAAAAGAAAAAATCATGTTTGGTTCATAAGCAGATGAAAAGATCTTTTCCTTCAGAAGTCCGGTGGAGAAGCAAAAAGCCAGAAGTTAAAAATTTTGACTTCTGGCTTCTGGCTTTTGTCTTCTAATGGGCCCCACACCTTTTATTATTTGTTATTTAATAAAGTGGGTAGGAAAATTAGACTATTAGACCCCTAAAATTTTTAAATAAGATATTTTCTTGTAATATAAAATTTTCTTTTTATCTCCAAAAATTTACCATAATAATCTCTAATTATTTTCTCCCACAATATCCTCCTTTGAGTTAAAAATATAATTTTTTTAAAATTATTTTCCTTAAAATAAGGGAGAAACTAAGCCTTTAAAATCCTTCAAAAACCCAAATTTCACTTTTTCTTTCTAAACTATAAGAATATATGCATATTATATATGTATTATTTAATAACAATAATGCCCTTTTTAGTAATTTTTCATCTAAACTTACTTTTCAAAATAATCATCCAAACATATTCTAAAAGTCAGATTGAAAAAAAGTCACTTCTAACATTACTAATCCAAACATAAATAACTTCTACAATCTAACTTTTTTCCAAAAGACCTTCTGAAAAAGACCTTCTAAAAAAGTTCTTCTGAAAAAAAGCCAATCCAAACACACCCTTTGACTTCTGGCTTCTGGCTTTTGTCTTCTGATGGGCCCCACACATTTTATTGTTTGTTATTTAATTAATAAAGTGGGTAGGAAAATTAGACTATTAGACCCCTAAAATTTTTAAATAAGATATTTTCTTATAATATAAAATTTTCTTTTTATCTCCAAAAATTTACCATAATAATCTCTAATTATTTTCTCCCACAATATCCTCCTTTGAGCTAAAAATATAATTTTTTAAAAATTATTTTCCTTAAAATAAGGGAGAAACTAAGCCTTTAAAATCCTTCAAAAACCCAAATTTCACTTTTTATTTCTAAACTATAAGAATATATGCATATTATATATGTATTATTTAATAACAATAATGTCCTTTTTAGTAATTTTTTTATCTAAACTTACTTTTCAAAATAATCATCCAAACATGTTCTAAAAGTCAGATTGAAAAAAAGTCACTTTTAACATTACTAATCCAAACATAAATCACTTCTACAATCTAACTTTTTTTTAAAAGACCTTCTGAAAAAGACCTTCTGAAAAAGTTCTTCTGAAAAAAAGCAAATCCAAACACACCCGATATCTTTACGATCGCCATGCATATGATGCAAGTGAGGGTTAATGAAAACAAAACCAAATACTCAGTATTATTTAGGAAATAGTTAGATTTAAAATATGCAGCTCCCACATTATCTGACAATAAGATTCATGTACTAGATCAATTCTATCAAAATTTTTATAAGGTAAAAATAAGTCAAAACTATATATACATAGCCCATCAAAGGATTGGAGAAAATGATAAAAATACTTTTCAAGGAAAACCAGTGTTTTCCAGCTTATCAAAAAATGGCCATAAATGAAACTGAAGACAAATCCATGCAGAGCAGGAGCATGATGCAGGCTTAGTTACAACTAGTCAACTTACCTCAATCAATGGATTCTGTTGTTTGTGATTGTTGCTCCTCGACTAATGTCTGTATTCTCTGCAGTAAACATCAAAACATAGTGCTTAGGCAAAGAACTAAGTTGACACTGGAAATGTACAAATAGCTAAATCTTCTTGCTTTCCTCCACACAAAAAAAGATCTCTCACAGGGTAGTTAACCCAGATTTCTGTAATCCAATCGCAGCCATGATATTGTTGTTAACCCAGATTTCTTTAATCCAAATGCAAGCATGATATTGTTAATCTTCGGCAAAATAAAAACTACCTTGACAGAGCTTCCAACTTCTTCTAGTTTTTGCAATAATAGTAGATCCCCTGAAGGGGCGAAATCATGTCCAAGTGACTTTGACGGAGACGTCTACAAGGACAAAGGAAACACCAAGTTACCAACAGGATCACACTGTTTTAATCTACCCTGAGTTTTGCTTATTTCATGGCCACCACTATTATTGGTCATTCAGAATCCAAAAAATACAAAAATTAAGTATCCCCTCAACATGGGGTTATAGTAATGCCATAAATCCAGTGCATGACCTACCATCAGATGTGGAACATCTTCTATTGTAGAAACCTGTCTCGAGGCAATTTCATTTCTCATACTTTTTACACGCATTATAACAGCCTGAAAAGTATGGAAGGGTGCAAAAAAAAATCCCATTCAAATAATCCATCTCAACATCTTAAAATGGCAGCAAAAATAAGGAAAACATTTTACTAGGGTACGTCACTCATTACAGAATACCTTCCTGAAAGCATTTGGATTTGCAATACCATGAATTTTAACATCATCCCTGGGTGGTCTTCTTACGCCAACGTTTTCGATTCTAAGAGAATAGACCCCAAAAAGGGATTGCAGATATCCTAAAGGTAAATATAATCATCTCTCATAGTTTAGAACCATGTGAATATATGAAAAAGTAATTCAGGACTAGAAGCCACGAAAGGAAGAAATCGATCCTGCCAAAAAGGCAGTAGGAAACAGAAAGAGAATGACCCAAATTTAGGATAATATATAACAAAATGGCACCTTGTTCAACCACAACATCTGCCACAGAACGCAAGAGAACATACTTCTCCTTCTTTAGTTCCCCAAAACATGGAAATGGCACTGGCCTGGTGACCTGAAGCAAATACAAACATAACAATTATTGGCATCCATGCATGCATTCTTATGTAGTAACGCGTGATCAAAAGAGCTTACACCCAAAATATAACACATATTCCCGCCACCTATTTTGATGGGATAATCATATCATATGGCAAACTTATTCATATATAATCTATACAAATAATACAATTGAGGAAAGATTGTTGCTTTACCTTGTACACAATAGCATTTGGAGTGAGAAAGAGCTTTCTGGAGCGAATATCCTTCCTAAGTATATACCTCCGGACTGGTAGATACAGCAGCATGAGGAGGCCAAAGCCCCATGCTAAGATCAACAACAGTGAATAAAGAACCCATTGTGTTGTTTGATGCTTCACGAAGTTCTCTTCCATCTCTTCAAAAGATGCAGTATACAAAACTGGATCATCATCTTTAACTTCACCCCCTTCTTGGGATTCAGTCTCCAATAGACCTTTCTCCAACTGACCTACATCCACAACCTCCTCTCTTGTTCTCATATTGGGTGCCTCAGTTATCCACGGATGGCTTCATCGCAGGAAAGTAACCCAAATTACTCAAAATCAAAAAGTTAGTCACTTCGCAAAACCCTAGGCCAGAAATATTGCACAATTCTTTCTTTTCCTGAATGTATCAATATTATGCACGCTTTATTTAATTGCAAAAACCTAAACAAAAGGAATTCATTTCTGTTGAGCTTACAGGGTTTGAAGCTTTCGTCTTCTTCGTGAGCCAAGATTTCAAAGTTCCGTCTTTCAGAGATCTATCTGCAATGCAACTGGTTCTGGAAGGTGGAAGCAACCAAGGAATTTTTAATTTCAAATTAGCAATGAAGTGGTAATACTAATTGGCAATCGTTAATACTAATTCATGGCAAAGAAAAAAAAAAAAAACAAAACCATTAATACTACTAACGAGCCCCAGTCCGAGTTCTTTACTAAAGACGAGCTGATAATTTGTGAGATCTAATACCCAAAAGAAGAAAATTACTACACTACAAAACAAGCATTGACTGGGCGATGCCCGCTCGATAGCCCACCTAAACATTTAAACCTCCCAAGCCACGCCGTTTATTTCAGGCCACGTAAAGCTTGGACTTGGTTCTTAGACATAATCACACTAAGGTAGTGGACCTTTAAGTATCAAACCGCCTACTCCGAGCAGGAAGAGAATAAAAAATTAAAAAATAATTTCTACTTTAAATATATTAATTTAATAATTTGAATCATTAATAAAATAATACTCCCTCCGGTCCTAATTATAAGATCACTTTAACATTTTTGACTTTTTTTCCAGTCTAAAAAAAGTAGTTTCAGTCCCAAAAATTTTTTTTTCTCCTCAATACTAATTTATTCTACTTATAAACTAACCTATAATCTAATCTCATGTGACATATGTTATAATTTATTGGTCTAATTTGTTTCCTTAATTTCTACAAAAAGAGTCAAAGTGGTCTTATATTTAGGACTGGGGGAGTAGTATATTTATTCAAAATTCTTAACAATATTTTGGACATGTCGACATTACACCCGATCAACCATCTAGTGACACCATAATAAGTAATCATAAAATATTCTTCATAAGAAAATATAAAAATAAATAAATGATGAGAAAATATTCATGTTTATCGTCATTTAGTCACTAAACTAGTAGTTATTAACACCAAAATCATCATTAACCTTGACTAATATTGTTTTCTGTAATTCATATCCATAAAATCAAATTGAAAATGGATTTTAAAAAACAAACCGGGTCAACCCTAGCAACCTGTAGGGTTGCACCGAGTTACCATGGGTCGTCCCGGGTTGCTATATTCTCGGGTTAGTGCCCTACTCGGACCGGTGCTGTGGCCGTGTTGGCGGGTTCCAGGCTAACTCGGTAGGATCGGTCCGGGTTTGATAACTACACCTTTAACAGGTAAATATGGTTCAACGTAGATTTAATAAAATTTTCCATTTTTATTCTTATATATCATTTATTATATATATTTTCTCTCCCTTCCTTGCATTCAATATACAAGGACAGGTTGGTAAAAAAAATATACAACGACAGAAACGGAAAACATGTATTTATTACACTGACTTTCAGATGTGTATCTCTTATATTGTGGACAAAAAAATTTGCCATGTTACTTCTTATATTTTGTATAGGAGGGAGTATTAAGAGTGTACTTGGGAGAGCTTATTTTATGTGCTTCTACGTTTTACCTGATAAAATTATCCTTACATATTATCTTTCACATGATAAAATTATCTAAAATAAAATAAACAGAAAATCATGCATCCTTTCTTCTCATGAATTCAAATAGCTTTACGTGTGAATACTTGTATAAGTATTAACAAAACTTAGTTTTGTTGAAAAATCATCTTCAGAAACATAGGATATACTGTTATTTTAGAACAATGAGGTTAGCTTATTATCACTCACAATATAAGGATTTAAGTGCTTGCTAGCCAAAAAAACATGTAACATAACTCTGGCTAAATTGTACTATTGATTGTTTATATTTATATTGAATTTTATTTTATTCCTTTAAATTTGAAAAATACACTTTTTTGTCCTTCTTGACCAACGCTCTTAGTTTCATTTAACGGAAAATTGTAACTCAGAAAACATAAGACATAATTTATAATTAAATGAAAATAAAAATGTCTAAGTTTTCAAATATAAAAATGATTATATTGAAAAAAATCAAAATTCAAACATATTCTATCAACATTTAATTATACGATTATCATTTAAATATGTTGAATTAGTAATTTTTGTTAAGTGAAACTAACAATATTAAAAAAATGACTAAAAGTATACTATTCAAATTTAAGAGACCAAACTTAAATGACAAAAAATACACTTTAGCCTATAATTTTAGTTTTTCTTTCACATATAAGTTGGGCCGGAAACTAACACAAGTGTTTATACCAACGGGTATGGTAGGCCAGTGCGAAGTGGCCTATTAGGTCTTTCATTGGGCTTTCAATGAATATTGATCCAACCCAATAAGAAGCTCTCTCGCAATAAACGAGAAAGTTGGCGCCGCGCAGAAAGAAGAATGAGGTCGAGGAGGAAGAGGATGTTTTGTTCAATTGAATTCGTTAGACCATAAAAATTGAAGGAAGAGAGAAAGATGGGGGCGAAAAGAGGAGCGAATTCAAGTGAAGCAGTATTAGAAAAGAAGAGTAAGATTAAGGATACTGCGAACGATGATAAAAAAGACAGCACTATTTTTGCCTCTTGCTCTTTCTCAAGCCTCGGACTCCATCCTACCTTATGCGACGAGCTCCGCGGTATTTCTCTTTCTCTCTCACGTTCTTTCTGAATTTTACTGCCACTGCCCCAGGACAATTTTGGATGGAAAAATTCAAACTTTCATGTAAATGAACCAAAAAGTTGGTTTTGGAAGCGGTCATGCTTTACAGTTTACATATTTTCTTTGATATATTGGAGTTGTTTTGATTGCTTCTTAATACTTGGATTGGCTTTGAGAGTGGAAACCTTGCTTGAATTTTGTTTGCAGGAAGAATGGGTTTCGAAGCTCCAACCTCTGTACAAGCCCAAGCAATTCCTGTTATTCTCTTAGGGCGTCATGTGTATCCTTCCCATTGATTTTTTTTTCTTTCTTTCTCCTTTTTAAATGGTTGTTCAGACGTGTTCTCCCCCTCATTTTATTAGTGTGAATTTGTTTTCTTTAATAAGAATCCAGACTTGTTAATGCTTCCACGGGCACTGGGAAGACTGTTGCATACTTGGCTCCAATTATTCACCATTTGCAGAACTTTGATGCCAGAATCCAACGGTCCGATGGAACATATGGTGAGAATATAATGGTGGCTTTGTCACTCAATCTTTGGCTTATTACTGATCTCGTTAAGTATTCGTTATCAAGGCCATTTGTTGGTTTTTTTAAGAGAAAAAAGATGTTAGATTTTTCAATAGCTTGTCATAAGGAAAAAAAAGTTTTGAACTTTGATTTGTATCATACACACTTTTGTCACTGAAATTGACTCTTTACTGACCTGCATGTTTCCCCACAGTGAAAGTGAAGCCTACTATGAACTTTACATTTTTGTGGTGCTAAGAAGCATGATATGTCGTTGTAGTTATCAAATGTTGAGATCATATGAACTACACTAAAGAGTTAATTGATTTATTGGCAACAGCGTTGGTTCTTGTGCCAACGCGGGAGCTATGTTTGCAGGTTTATGAAATTCTTCAAAAGTTATTGCATCGATTTCACTGGATTGTTCCTGGATATGTAATGGGTGGTGAAAGTAGGTCAAAAGAAAAGGCCAGGTTGCGCAAAGGTAAAAATCATGTGCATTCATTGCCAATTCCTTGTTGAATTTCACTTATAAATTCTTTTGTTTTAGCTCATCATATTTTTATGGTTAACATGTTCATGTCGTGCTGCATTACCAAACTAGTCTGAGTAGGTAATTAAGTATGGAAACAATAATCAAATGCTCAAATTTATCATTTAATTATATACAGCTAGACATATTTTCGTATATATTGCGCAAAGCTTGATGCAGGAGTCACATTTTTTATGACAAATAGTGCAATTTGCTATGAATTTTATCTTATATGGTATCATAACCCCCCCCCCCCAAATCACACACACACACACAAAAATAAATAAATAAAAGGCAGGCGGGGGGGGGGGGGGGGGGGTTCATACTTTTGTGTGTGTGTGTGTAAATTGACCAACTGAACCAAGCAAAAAGGTTGAATGTCAAGATAAATTTGTGGGATAAAATTTTGAAACCATGTAGATTGTTGGAAAAAGCCACATCGAGTATCCTAATTAAGTGTATTTAGAACCTTTGTAGTTAACAATTTATCCAGATATTTAATTCTTGATCAAATTCAATAGCATCATGTGATGTATATGACCAACTTCATGTAGTGGGTGGGATAAGGCTTGTTGTAGTAGTTGTATAACCTTTGTTCCTATTTTAGGCATATCAATTCTGGTAGCAACTCCTGGGCGCCTTTTAGATCACTTGAAGAATACATCATCATTTTTGTACACCAATTTGCGTTGGATAATCTTTGATGAAGCTGATAGGTATGGTTTTCAATCTATAACTCCAATCATCGATGCCATATGTTATTAGAAATCTGGCACTGTTTGTAGAACCTATTCTATGTTTGTCATACTTTAGTTAGCTTAATGCGTCCCTTTTGACAGGATTTTGGAATTAGGATTCGGAAAAGAAATAAAGGAAATACTAGATCATTTAGATACGAAAACGGGTTGTGCTATCCAAGAGAACTCAGTTTCAAGACACTCTGGAGTTCTGAGACAGAATTTGCTCTTATCCGCTACTCTAAATGAAAAAGTGAATCACCTTGCTAAAATTAGTCTAGAAAATCCTGTGATGATTGGTCTTGACGGCAAAGGGACTGAACCAATTTCAACGAATGAGAGCCTTGGTTCTTTAGAATCTGATGAGGAGAGTGAAGACAATGAAGAGAAGTATCCCAGCAGCATGCTGCACCCACCTGCTGGAGATTATAAAGTTCCCACACAATTGATTCAGAGATTTGTTAAAGGTATGTTTTAATTAGAGGTTTGTGACAATGAATTTCCTCAAGTTATGGTAGTTTGTTAAGGTCCTTATTGAATTATTTTACAGTACCTTGTGGCGCACGTCTTGCAGTTCTTCTTTCAATTTTGAAGTATCTTTCTGAAAGGGAAGCTTCACAAAAGGTTCGTCTTGATCTCCAGCCCTCTTCTTATGCCTTACTTCCTCTATACCATTTCTACTGGTCTTCACATCCTTGATTTGGAATTTTGATCTCTAAAACTCACACTAATGCCCGGAGTTGGCAACAACTATACATTAAGATGAGTTAAACATGAATTAAACCTGCATTAATATTGTCAAGGTAAAGACAGAAACTCTTTTGGAGTTGGCATTTCAATTTTGTTTTGTAAACAGAATATATATTATATTGGTTATTTGAAGTGACATTCAGCTTTATGAATTGTAGATTTTCACTTTCGTATATTTTATTGTAGCGTTGGCTTTTACTGCTCTAGCCACATCATTAACTTACTTATTTCACAGATTGTGGTATTCTTTTCAACATGCGATGCAGTAGACTTTCACTTTTCACTGTTAAGTGAATTCCTATTTTCTTATCCACAATCAGAAGCTGATTCTAGGCAGATGTTTCTGGGGAGCAAAGTGTTTCGTTTGCATGGGAACATGGATCAGGAGGACAGGAGGAAAACTTTTCAGATGTTCAAAACTGAGAAATCCGCTCTGCTGTTTTCCACTGATATAGCTGCTAGAGGACTGGATTTTCCTAAAGTTAGATGCATTATACAGTATGATTCTCCAGGGGAAGCCACTGAATATGTGCACAGGTATCTAGTTATCACTCCATTTCAGCTTCTTTTTATGTTATCCCCCCTCTCCTTAAGATTTTTTTTTTTTTTGGGGGAAGGGGGGGGGGGTGTTGCCAATGTTCTTTTCACTAGTTGTGCAATCTTAGTTATGCGCGCTTGCACCACATCTATCTTATTGTTTTCCTTCATCAAAACTTTATATGACAAAACAAATATCCATTTTAGGTTTGTTGGTTGTAAATATGGGGTTTGAGTTCGACGAAAATATCTTATCTAATTGATTAGGAACCTGCTTCTTCTTAAATGTTCATGGCTGGTTAATTATACTGTTCCAAGAGAATGACAAGAGAACTCTGACCGATAAAGCCAATGGAGTGTCAGAATGTACTTTAAGTGGCTTAACATCCTCTAATGTTTTATATTTCATGATGCAGAGTTGGGAGAACTGCTCGGCTGGGTGAAAGAGGAGAGTCATTGTTATTTCTGCAGCCAGTTGAAATAGATTATTTACAGGTCTTGGAAAAACATGGTGCATCACTAACAGAGTATCCTCTCCTCAAAGTGTTGGATAGTTTCCCACTATATGGTCAAAAGAAGCACACCAAGAATTTTGTTGCCATAGAGTCACATCCCTGGGTCCTTTGTCTCCAGAAGGCACTTGAATCCTTCATTACGTCTAAGGTGATATCAATTTTCTTATATGATTTTATTTCCTTGCAGTTTTTCCAGATTGAATAATCCCTTGAAAATTGAGTTTTAATTTGTATCTTATTTTGACTGTGAAACATCTAAGTTTGTACTCCAGAATCATTGTCGCTGGATTTGGTTTTCATTTATGAATATAGCAGCTTTTGTGCATGTACATAATTACATAAGGATTTATAGTTTGCTCATAATTGAATGAAAATATCGATTATATTTACTCTAGGAGAACTGATTTTTGCCTAGAAGAATGTATGGGACTTGGAGTTTTTTCAATATGTTTTCTGGCACAGATTACTATTATGGAGTATTACTCTTAACGGGTATAATTAGAGGGAAATTTTAATAAGGAAGCTTATTTTAAATTGGCAGTCTTGTTCAGTGACATACTACATGTGATGGTCATCATAATTGTTCTGTATTCCTGCCAATTGATCATTCATTTTTTGTAAAAAGCCAATATTACGCTTCATGAGTTTCTTTGTCCTGGAACTTCAAGCGTGACGTGGTTGAAATTTGCTAATGTTGAATGGTGTTGGTATTTATTGGCCATTGATTTTCTTTTGAGGCAGGTGTGACAATTGTGGTTGATTGATAAATCTTGCGTCTTTTTGAGTATCTAATGAAGTGAATGAATGACCATTGGGGATCTTTACATTCGATTCCTTTTACCTCTAAATGATCAAATTTGATTTCCTTTTTTTT
The DNA here is from genome assembly GCA_037074515.1 of Mimosa bimucronata. Lineage (NCBI taxonomy): Eukaryota > Viridiplantae > Streptophyta > Magnoliopsida > Fabales > Fabaceae > Mimosa > Mimosa bimucronata. The sequence goes on from CM073444.1 coordinate 36,974,952, forward strand.
TGGTTTATTTGTATTGTAAAATATTCCTGTGGTTCAAATTTACATTTGTACCTTAAATAATAACTGTCTTGTTATTCTCAGCCCAAAATTGATAAACTTGCCAAGAGGGGATTTTGCTCTTGGGTCCGCGCCTACACAACTCATCGTGGTGAGTTGAAAAAGATATTTATGATCAAGAAACTCCACTTGGGGCATGTAGCGAAAAGCTTTGCACTTAAACAACAACCTTCCTTAGTTGCAAAGTCATACCAGAAGCAAAGCAAGAGGAAGAGATTTCAGAAGCAAAGCGGTCTGGCTAAAAAGAGAAAGATCACCGGGGTGACATAAGACAGACATTGGAAGTGGTAAATTATAGAAGCTGCGATAACAGCATCTGAATTTTGTTCATTCGAGTTAGTGACTAATGATGATGGCAAAATGACGATTTCGGGTGTATCTGTGAGGCCAGAATTTTGACCCGATTTGATTGGAGCTGGCTTTATGAAGTCTTAGAGAAATTTACACTGTCAGATTTGGAGAAAGATATTAATTATAGGGTGCATCATCGATGGATCTCACTTGGTTTATTGAAGGTTCTGATTCATCATCTTTTGTCCCTCACCCCAAGCCCCAACTTATCACGAATGCATAGCGATGAGGCCTTCATGATGTTTCATTAAAAATGCTGTGGGGGAGATTCTTGTATTTATACTTTTGTGCTGGATGATTGCTCTTTAGCTGATATGCATGTTTTAAGTTCAAATCCTGCCTATCAATGTAAAAGTAAAGCCCAGGTCCATTTTACTTTACTGTGTACATTGGTTTTTGTGCCTTCTATCTTGTTTATTTTTTATGTTATTAAAAAAAGGGTTAATATAACTTTTGGTCCATAAACTTTCACTCAATTTTAGTTTTGATCCCCGAACTTTGAAAATTTTGGTTTTGGTCCCTAAACTTTCGGTCAATTTTGGTTTTAGTCCCTGAACTTTAAAATAGATAGTTTTGATTATGAACTTCAGTCAATTTTGGTCCCTCAAGCTTAGGGACCAAAACCATCAATTGTAAAGTTCAGGGACTAAAACCAAAATTGACCGAAAGTTCAGGGACCAAACCAAAACTTTCAAAGTTGAATGACCAAAACCAAAACTGAGTGAAAGTTCAGGGACCAAAAGTTATATTAACCCTTAAAAAAAATCAACTTCAATTGCAGGGTGAGGAGGGTTATTCTAGTTTAATAAATGACATGTTGGCTGGCTTTGTGGAAATTCTGATGGCGTTGTCATTCTTTTCTTTTGGGGACAATGAGTGAATGAGAGCTAAACTATGAATGGAGTTTCTAATGTTTTTGGTTATGTTTAGGATTTAATCACAGGCCAAGTGGTGACCTTGTCCGTTGAGCCATAACCTATAGTTTCACTTGATTCTTAAAATTAAAGTAATAACACAAGGTAATTGGTAGTTTTATTCTTGGGAAAATTAATTTTAGACTCTCATAGAAGACACATAATTAAGGAGAGGTCCCACAAAATGGTCAAGTTAAAGTTAGGTCCCTATGGACTTGGTTTGTATTAAGTTCCAAACCTAATTTACCTTTTTGCCCCTTTTGACTCTTTTAAATTATATTGTTCATATAACAACTTTTGGCTGTCTGTAACAATATTTTGGTTATGCGTAACAACTTTTGAGTTTCACTGATAAGGTGTAAAAATTCTGGGTGGAACAATGTTTGGCCTGATTGTAACAAGGTTCTGACCGTGTAATAAGTTAATGAGCACCACTCAAAATTGTTGTAGATTGTAAATATGTGGTCATTTGGTAAAGGTACATGAAAATACTACTGTTGATATAACAATTTTTAGCATGTCCGTAACAACTTTTTGGCTGTGTAACAACTTTTGAGCCTCAGTGACAATATGTAAAAATTTTGGGTAGTAATAACTTTTGGCTTGATTGTAACAAGATTTTGGCCGTGTGTAACAAATTAATGAACACCACTCACAAGTGTTGTAAATTGTAAATATGTGGTAAATGTAAAAGGGGCAAAATGGTAAATTGGATTTGGAACCTAATACAACTCAGGTTTCTAGAGACCTAACTTTAATTCGGCCATTTTGTGGGACATCTCTTTAATTATGTCTTTTATAGGACTCCAAATTAATTTTCCCCAAGTTCTTGTTCTTATGCTTTGTGCCTCCAAATTCATTACCAGTGTCAGTCCCGGGTTATTATCCTTCAGCATGGGGTCTTCTTTTAGCCCACAAAACTATGCTTGAAATAGGTGACTTGCTCTTGAACCTTAACTTTATTGTCAATTGTCAATTCAAAAGGCAATGGATTTGCAACTTAATATTTTTATCCATCTAGATTTCTTATTTTCTGGAAGCATTAATATCTTACACACGTTCAATAATGTCCTTATTATAGTCTAGTAGTGTAAAAGATTCCTTACAAGTGAAATGTCGTGATTTTATTCTACCTGTTATCTCATATTTTTAGTGTTTGCTCATCTAAATCAAAAAAGTCTTGCAAGCATAATGGATGAGAATTTACATGTTGAAATCATCAGCAAAAATCAGTTTCCTACAATGTCAACAGCAACACCCATTTTTTTTTTTTGGAGGAAGAGGAATAAATATGGGAGAATTTCAATATAGGATCCTGTAGCCAATTAATTTAAAAGTAAGACCAAAAGATTTTGAAATATCATAGCAGGTTCAGGGTCTTAAGTGAAATTAAATTGATGTGGAAAAAGACGAAAAAGGCCCCACCCCCACATGGCATCTCTGACACACTCTCTCTCAACTTTCTCTCTCTCACACACGTTCCATTTCACTTGTTCAAATAAGTTTTTTCTTTGTTCATATGAGCTTTTCTCTTGTTTAAATTATCATTTCCCTTGTTCAAATGACCATGAGTGGGGGGGGGTGTGTGTGTGTGTGTGTGAGAGAGAGAGAGAGAGAGAAATATGCGTGTCAGAGAAAAAAATAGTGTCAGAGGAGAGAGAGGGTCGGAGGAGTATTTTGTTTTTTATTGAGCCTTGTTTAAATGAGCTTTTTCCTTGTTCAAATAATTGTTTTCTTATTCAAATGACCATGAGTAATGTGTATAAGAGAGAGAGAGAGAGATAGTGTCAGAGGAGAGAAAGTGTCAAAGGAGAGAGAGGGTGAGAGGGGTATTTTTTTGTTTTTTATTGAACCTTGTTCAAATGAGCTTTTGCCTTATTCATATGAGTTTATCCCTTATTCAAATAATTGTTTTCCCTGTTCAAATGACCATGTGTGATGTGTGTGTGTGTGTGTGAGAGAGAGAGAGAGTGTATAAAGGCATGTGAAGGAGAGAGGTGTCAGTCATGTGGGGTCAATGTTGTCTTTTCTCCTCCTAATTTAATTTCAGTCTGCTTCTACAAAACTTAAGTTATATTTCAGAATCTTTTGGTTCTATTTTAAAATTAATTGACTACAGAGGTACTATATTGAAATTCTCGCAATAAATATTGTGATTGTATAGCCCTTGACTTCTGATAAGTAACAATTTCCTACATATCTATTGCCCTTTCTTTCTGAGTTGACAATTCTCATTTTCAAGAAATTCATTTTAAGTATAATAATACTAAATCCATTTTAAGACTTGAAGTACATTATGACTTGTTGGAATCATCAGAAAAATAAGTTTCCTACCAATGACAACAATACCAATTTTTTTCTGAAAGGAAGAGTAACAAATATTGTGATCGTATATCACCACGCTTTGTGATTAAGTTGACTTCTAGTCAGTAACAATTTTCAACCTATTTATTGGCCCTCCTGAGCTGACAGTCTGACTTTTAAAACTTAATTTTAAGTACAATAATACCAAATCCAGTTGAAGACTAGAAGTGCATCATGACATTGGGTGAAACAAAACTGAGTGTGTGCATGAAGATTTCTCTTGTGTGTTACGAAAGAGGGGGGAAGTGGGAAGAACCTAAACCACCACATTATTGAAAGCTAAATCAATTTGAATTCCATCAGCTACGAATCGCAGGCATTATATTACTCTCTTTTAGATCCACCTAATTCACTGTCCCCCTCTTGCACATGCCTTCCCTCTCCGCTTCTGTTGGCCATTATTGAACATGTTCCTTCACCTCCCCATTTATTTTTAATTATTCATCAACCTTCCATATTCCTTTCCCCTTTTCTCTCTCAAAAAACAAATGTTGCTTTGATTCAATTTTCATCTCCATATTCTATAATTCACTTTATCATCAAATATGACCCACGCATTAGGCATTGCCCAAGAGTAGTGTTTCTCTTTCCCTTTGATCCTGTCTATTCCATGCTAATCCTTTTCTTCCCTTATTCAAACATTGGAAGGCATATTGTTGTGTGTCCATTTACTACTTGAATTAGCTTATTTTTTGTGATTTTTTACGTTAAAATAAAGTAACTATATAATAAGAGTTTTGTTTCTTAAACGTAAAAATGATTATTTGTTGAGTAAGGGGAAAATTAAAGACTAAAGAGAAGCGTAAGGATGGTCAAATCAGAAGGAAGATTGGGGTCATAGTCGTAGCGCGTTGACAAAGGAATGGCCATAAGCAGTAGTTCCACGTCATCTGAAATTAGCATCTCACGGTTGGGTTGTCAGATGGGCCCACTCTAATGGACCGAATCTTAGGCCCATGAGGCCCACTCCACGTCCTACTTGTCGGACATCTCATCTTCTTTCTTTTCCATTCATGTCCCACTTATCCTTCATGATGCTGACTTTGCCTTCTCATATCTCATTCTCTCTCTTATTTAGTTATTTTCCTTCCCACTTGGGACGCCCCCTAAAGTAGCAAAACCTATACTATTTTCTCGACTTTTATATTCCCTAAATATATATATAAATATATATATTTACGAGTTTTAATAAACTTGAAGAAGCTATAAATGGAACCCAGAGGGTAACAGAAAAAGAGACACAGTTCTTTGATGATTACTACTTTGGCATGCACCTGTAATCATTGATTATCCCCTTTCTCTTAAAATAAATAATCAATTAGAAATATAATATTAGTGATTTATACATAGTACTTTTTTTTGTAATCATTCTTAAACGGACATATTTTACTTAATTTTCCTTTTAGGTACTTCGTGATTTTTTTTAAGGTACTCCCTCCGGTCCTATTTATAAGAGCTTGAAATTTGAATTGTTTTGATCCAAAATATAAGAGCTCGTCTTGGAATCTGTCATCATTTAATACCATTTTTCCTATTTTACCCCTATTTATTAATACTCTCTTTCATAGTATCCATTAATACTTCTACTTACATTTCTCTCTCTAGTCTCATCATAAATAAGGGTAATATTGGAAAAAACAGTTATTTTTCAGACATATTTATAGCTCCCAACTAACTTTTATATGTTTTCTTAAGAAGCGTTATTTGGTGACTGAACTTTTATAAATAGGACCGGAGGGAGTAATTGGTAATGGCAGTAGGTGAGGTTCTTTCATAAAAAATTAATACATATGAAGTTTTCTCATCATCCAGTATATAAATATGGGGAACCATTTCTTTATTCTCTTTCAAACAAAATAAAAAAGCACTTTCATGTTATGATTTATTTTATTTTATTTTTTTGGCCAAAATGATTAATTTTATTGAGAACCGAAAGAAAGCGTACATATACCTCTGGCTACGTTTTTAATGGATTGCTCTAAATATAAAGTCAATATGACTAACGGTTTATAATGATGTTCCTCATAATTGGTCATTATTTAGGGCTAATTAATTCATTGGGAAAAACGTACAAGGTTTTGAGTAAACATCATTAACAAACCAAACATAAATGCTATACTCCTAATACTCCATGTATCCATTATTATAAGAGTTAAAGATGTAAAATCACATAGATTAAAGAAGTGGTTGAGAGAAATAATATGTCTAAAATAATTTTGTTTTCTTAAGTTTGCCCTTATTTATAATTGAGTATATAAGAGGGAGAAATGTGATAATATTGTTATAAATGAGTATGAAAGAGAATGTGAATAGAGAGAATAATAATGAGTAAAATGGTAAAAAGGTCATTAAATGCTTTAACAAACTTAACAAGGCATTTATAAAAATGGACAAAACTGTTCAAATTTTGTTCGGAGAGAGTATTTAACTGCAACTTTGATTAATTTTATAATGACGGGAAATTATTACTAATATCTCATACAGACATACACACATCGTTAGATAAATTAAAATAATCATAAATGTAGAAAACCTGATATCTCCTAATTATCTTTCATTAATTTAAATGACACATGCTTCTTCACGTGTGCTTCAAAGGAGTCAAATTTACTTCACTTTTATAGGCCGAACAATGACATATATATTTGTTTGAAATGAATGTCGACAAAAACAAGAATGCCACTGTTTTTAATAAATATAATTAGGTCCAAGTTCGTTTCTTCCTATGCACAGTGCTTGAAGTAGTATGAGAATGAAAGTATAAATAGGGTGGTCCAATAATGTGAATGTGAAAGGTAGTGAGGGAGAATTGAAGCACAAATGTAGAAGGAGCTTTCATTATCAAAGGGTTTGGCCTCTCATTTTCTCATAATTAATACTATATATGCCTTTGTCACACACACACACACACGCTCACAAACACACATATATATCTGAAAGTTGAAAATATATAATGAATCTAAGAAATGTGGCCAAGTACACTTGATCCCGATGGAATTATTAAATTGTTATCTTTTTAGTTTGATGCCACAGTCTACCTATATATCTAACCCCACATTTTTCGTCTTTCATAGTCATAGACTCAAAGACCCCCAAATAATATATTGTCACCCTCCTGATGGATACTAAACAATGATCTTAGAATCATCTAGCCATAACCAAAATTTGATCATCTTTGTGCCAGGGGAGAAAGAAGTAAAACCCACTCATCGTTATATTTTCCTTAAGTGATTTTCCAGTTAAAATCTTATCATTTCCCTTCTGGAAACTTGATGCACTTTTATAACTATTAAACAAAACTATGAAGCCACTGACCCTTTTATTTATTTATTTTTGGCAATTGAGACATTAAAAATTGTGAATTTAAATGAATATTTAGCCAGGGTCGGCATATGTTTTACATATAAATAAACTTCACTATGTGAAAAAAAACAAGGAAAAATCATTTGTGAGTATTTATTGTTGGTGGTTGAGAACAGAAGGCAGGCAAGAGATTTATAAGGAACATGTAAGGATATTGGAAACTTAGATAACAGAAAACCAAATTGGAACTGCCCCAGCTGGTGTATTTGAGCTCATCTCGAGGGAATTGAAAGGCAATCCATATGTAGTAGAATTCATTAAAGCCATAGTTTCTACGGATGTACTCACCCCAAAATCCATGCCTTTAATTTATAAGATATTTTAAATCATTTTACACATTCCAACATAACAAGATGGTCATTCAAACAGTAAGGTAGTACACAAATAAGCCAATTTTCCATTTCTACCCTTAGAAAGATCCATTATTAAAGAAATGGTTTCTAAAGAGTAATTAGTGTTTTATACAACGGGTTAGAGATAAAATCTTTTGACTCCAAAAAAAAAAATATACAACCTTTTACTTAGAACATAAAAAAATGGAACCGGTTTCGATACTCGTTAGAAAGATATAAAAAGATTGGATCTGAATGATTTAGAGTGGAAGAGCGTCCCTACTCATCTTTCTTATGAGAACCAAAACTAAATCCTAAAAGGAGATTATAGAAAACAAATTAGAGGAGGGAGTAGTTCATTAGCTAATTAGAGTAAGTAACAACGGCATCTAATAGAAGCAAATAAAAGTTAGTTACTCATAAAATTGTTAAATCACAAAGAATGTAAACACTGCTGATGGATGATTTATGAGTACATGTATAGATATTGTTCTTTGATTTCGGAGGCATACCTTGACCTATCTATAGCTCTGAAACTCAATTCGTATAAACTTTTGGTGTATATAAAATAAAGACATATGACCAATTCAAACTAGTGTAAATGGTGGGAGCTTTCGTGTTTTATCTCTAAACCTAATTGAAAAGATTTTACCGTTCATCCACACTGTTTAATGTAAGTATGTGAAATAAATTATATGTCTCAACATACATAAATTTAACCACCTCTAAACAAGAGTTAAGAAATAGTTCATCCGTTCCTAGATATAAGGTCTAGTTGACTTTTTTTAGAAAGATTAAGGAAGAAAAATAAGCTACTTAATCACAACATATTTTGTGTATGATTAGATTGTATGTTAACTTATAAGTCAAATAAACTAGTTTAGAGAAAAAAATTTGGCCAATCAATGTATAAGTAATATATTTAGTTTTCTGAAAATTCTCTAAATAAGTTAATTAGGTCTTATATTTAGGAAATGAGGAAGTATAGGTTTTTTTTTTTCTCTTCAAAAATGGGGGAGAGGAATTAAAAAAAAAAAAAAAAGGGAATGGTGGGGAGAAAGAGGTGAGGGAAAGGGCGTGCAATAATTGAAGGGGGAGGGCATTAAAAACGGAGCAATAATTACGAAAAAAAGCATATAATGAAGTGAATCTCAATAATAGCAAGCCATATTAAATACTTTATTGTCCATATAGAGGCTTAAGGAATTAATTGAAACCCCAATAAGAACCTCTGTTGCTTCTAGCAGCTATTACTGCATTATTCAATGTCCTTGTTGTTTTAGCTTCCCACCCTACACAGTCATTGTCGGTGTTACAATTATCAATTATAATTCCAACCTTTTTCTTTTGCGTCTTTGCTTCTTCTTCTTCTTCTCTCTTGTTTTTCTATTTCTATGTGTGGCTCTTGACAATTTCAAGCCACCCTAACGTGGGCCTGTGTCAGATTCACCAGACACTGCTAGAGGACGTGTTCCGTCCTTCTATGGCCACAATTTTTGTTTATTCACTCCATAAATTATTACTTCCATCATTTTTTATGGTAAGTTTTTGTGTTTTTTAAGATGGAATCTAGCTATTTTTTTATTAGAGCTGTCTTTTTTTTTTCACATTTGATTATTGGACAGAACACAGTGTAGGGTGATAGGGCGGAAACAGTTATATTTGCCGTGAATCTTGGTTTTTGCTTGCTTATGAGGGCTCCATTGGTTCATTTGTACTCAAGTTCACTGAACACTCTTTGGAATTTCCACATGTCTCTGCACATTACCATTTAATATAAATTTGTGTGTCAACGTTTTTATAATCCATAAATCTTGTTCTTACAGCAGTCAAGAAATTGAATATACATAACATAGAGCAATAGGTATTATGGACCTGACTTAAATTGGCATGATTCGGTGACATTCTGTATGGCAAAACTGGAAATCTGGAATTATCTCTCCTTTCTATTATTTTGTGCCATTTTTTTTTTCTTTTTTATATGTATGCTGCATGATTTAGAATATATTGTCAATCTACAATACCTTATACTATAATGTAATCGGACAGAGAGGAAAAAAGAAAGCTTTAATTGTAGACAAGCTCCCTTGGGCATGTTCTGTTTGGTGGAGTATATTATGGTAATTTCACTATTGAATGGTTCATATATCATAGATGGATGTGTATATGACTCCGACTATTACAATAAATTTTGAACAGCTCATATATCAGAAAATAGTTAAACAATCTTAATTACAACCATTGAAATTGAAAATATTTTAAAAAGAAAAAAAATCCCAGAAAGCAAATTTTTCTCCATCTAGTCCCTTTCATGGTCACAGGTAGAGGACTACACAGACGAGGTGTTACCGAAAATTAATCCAAAAACAAAAAAGGCAACTAAGACGTTCATACATGCATGTGGATGAAGGCTAATCCCACATTCACTTCAAGGCCCAGGTCTGTATCACCCTTATTGAAATAAAGTAAACCAAACACGTATAGAAGATTAACCCATTTTACTTTTGAGAAAAGGGGGAAGAAGGTGGTATATAATTAATTAAAGGGAATGGGGTGGTCAATTTGGTGAATAATGAAGGACAGGTAATGTGTCACATTGGAACAAATTAAGAGAGAGATGAGAATGAATGAAAAGAAATGAAGAAGATGAATAAGAAGGATGTTAATTAATAACGTCAAAATCGAAGAGTCATTGTCTTCAAGTTGGGATTGATGGATTGAACCCCACCTTATTAATGGTGCCAATGTGGCATTAAAGTGCCTCTATTGATTTATGACCCCACTTTTGTTTTGTGTGTGTTTGTGAGTCCTATCAGTGTTGTGTGTTTATGTGTGAGTGTCTATTTTAATTTCCTAAGTGGATAATAGCAATGCAACTTCATAATCTGAATCCCTATTCAAGATATGGCTGAATTTGAATCGCCTGGATATGCTGACCTTTGTGGCTCCTTGTGAATATGTCTTTTTCGTCTCCCTCATCTCTATATCACATGTCTTGTTTTTCTGCCTAATCTCTAATAGTAATCAATATTTTCAGATTTTTTTTTTCATGTAAGTGTCTGGTATCCTATATTATCGCCCTTATGTTAAACTCAATGTAACCAAACTAATCGATATTCGGAAATTGTCCAGGCTTATATGTAGGGAGCGTCTGAACTAACAGCTCCATATATACACAGCTCAAAATTTCAAGCCTGATGTTGGTTAAACAACCTAACACCTCATCCCTTTAGAAGAACAAGACATTGGTTATTTTGTTATAATAATTAATTATTCTTCAACCTAATAATCAAGTGTGCGTTGATCTTGTCTAATTCCACTTAGTTCAAAATTGTGCTGTGGGCATACATGCTTTAATTTCCTTATTGATATTAGCGTGTGTGTGCCCTGAAAGATATGGATTGTTTCATTATTAAATCATGAAAAGTTTCCTGTTTGATAGGCATTTATCAGTTTATATGTATGAGATGAACTCTCCGATCTTAAATAATGTCTAAGTACCATAATAATTAATAAATCAATATGTATGAAAATAAACTTAATCGCAAATCAAGACAATACGGTGTTAGTTTTCATTTTTAGAATAATTCTCCATCGTGGGATCATGATATGTGATGTAGAAGTATAAATAAATAATCTTTATCTTTATTTATATATATATTTGACATGATAGTGGAAAGTTGTAGGATTAATTTTTTTAAATACTAAAAAAATTTTCAGGTATTTAGGAAATTTTTGTAGTAGCCACAAATCTCACATATATGATAGTGACTTACAAGTTATAACGTACGTAACATCAACTATTTTGTATATGTTTTAGTCAATCTATTAAAGATAAACAGTTCAGATACTTGTTAATATTTAAGATATTAAGATGAAAATCATACTCACGTACGAATTGAACTTAATCACCTGGATGTCAACCTATTAATTTAAACGTTATTAATGTATAATTTTGGAATTTAATTTGATTTGACTCAAGATAGATGCTGATCGCCACTAAATAATTGAACATATCATACAGCACAATATATAAAGTAAATGAATCTCATATATATCTTCATTAGACTTTTATACAAAAAAAATATTTAAAACTTTTCTTGTCATATCGATCAATTTTCGTAGTTTGAAGCAACACTAATTAACAAGCTAGCTACATATTACCCGGAGACTTGTATTACAGGCTGGTTTAGGAATTAGGACAACCCAACAAGCATCACTATGTATTGTCACCCCCTAATCATTTAAGAAACAATACAAAAACCATAAATACTCCAAACCCCACCGTACCACACACACACACAATGTCATATATAATAATATTACGTACCCTTCTCTCTCTCTCGCTCTCTCTCTCTCTCTCTCTCTATATATATATATATGATTCTCTTTCCTCCTGTTTGATGCATGCTAAAACCAGCAGGGTAGGGACAATAAAAGATGAAAGTCTCGTTCGTGCTTAACGGAGGGGTTATAGGGGATCCATCGCATAGATATTCGTGTCTCGTCATTGTCTATAGCAGTACTAATTAACATCGTTGCACGCATTTAAAAAAAAAAAACTTGTATCGCGTCAGTGAAAAAACTATTGATGAGGATGATTAAACTTTGGTTTAGTGGAGAATCATCCCATGATTAGCTTAATCAAAGACATTCCCCTTCTCAAAACAAAAGTTTATATATAAAGAAAGACAACACACACCTAATAATGTTTTATCATCAGAAAAAGCAATTATGATTAAGTATCCATGATCACCAGCTAGCTTAATCTCACTTTTATTAATTCACTTTCTTGACATTTTGATGACCTCTCGTGGGGCATTAAGGGCACACACCCATTTGCATATGTGCCTATCTAACATGCATCGATCATGATATATTCCCTTCGTGTGCCCAATGCCAAAGGCAACGGAATTTTACAGAGATCTATTATTCTTTTTAATTGCATCTCAAAATCAAAGCTTAATTCATTTCACTATATTTAACGAATTTTGACATCATAGAGAACTCTTGTTGACGAAAACTACAAAAATCTAGAACAAATCCGGTTCTCTGAGTCGTATTTGAGGACGCTGTCCTTAACAGTTATATATTTTGTAACTCCTTTGGTTAAATAGGATGTGACACTACCTAAAATTAAACAAACCTATCATGTAAGGATCCTACGGAACTCGCGGAAGATGAAAGTAATTCAGCAAGAGACAACCAATTATTCTAATTTTTTCTTATCTATTCACTTTTCTTATATTATATTTAAAAGTGTTATGATGAGTTATATTTACATATCATAAAGAGATGTTTTGAAGTAATTCCTTTGATTTTGAACCATTACATTTTCAAATGAAGAGTTATAACCACATGTTAGATTCATGAACCTCACACATTAATTCATGAACCGATATAAATTCCTTAATTTATAAGGACATGACTTATCGTATGTATCTTTCCATTTAAAGACATTTCAATAATGTTGGAAAGACTCTTTCTTTGGTATACCCACACACAATATTTCCGACTGGTCCATCGATTCTAAGTGCTCCTTAATACTCCCTCATATCCATATGCTCTATTTGTTCCTAAATATATAACTTAGTTGATTCTTTTTGAAAATCCTAAGAGAATTATATAAGTTAGTTATAAATTGATTTTTCTAAATGTTTTCTCTAAAATAGTTTATTTGACTTATAAGTTAACATATAATCTAATAATATATAAAATATATTATGATTAAGTAGCAAATTTAACTTCCTTAATTTTTCAAAAAAAAAAAGTCATATTTTGGAATGGAAGAAGTATAACATGATAAGTTTTCTAGAAAGAAATTTTGATATAAAATATAAGAGGTTGACATACAAGTAATTAATGATTATTTTTCGATTTTACCCATTTTAGGAAAAAGATTAAGAATGTTTATCTGAAAATAACATTGTAGCAAGGGTAAAATAGCCAAATAGGTAAATTTTATCAATTAAAGACACAATAAATGACTTATGTAACATTCCTCGATTCGGATAAATTAGTCGTGAGCGTCTTATGTTATGGACTAGAGGGATCATTAATTCACTTCTCATCCTATTCAGTTAAAAAAAAACATCGTTTACGTCAGATTCTATTAGCGTTTGTAAAAAGGGGTCTCTACTCTCTTCACACCATAATTATCCTTTAGAAAAAAAGGGGATTGATGTATCAGAGAGCCGTATAGGTGGGATAAAGATTGAAAGGTTGTAACTTTGTTGGGAAGATACGAAGCTAGGGTGAGCACTAACTTAGTAGGGGGGGGGGGTGAAATCGAATATATATACAAGTGACAATGAGGAAGAGGATCTTGTTCTTTGTCAGGATTCAACAAAGGATGGTGGCATGTGGGGTTGATTTTAGTAATGGCGGACAAAAATGATTTCTGAATCGGATTGTAAATGTTTGGGTGTCTGTGGCTGTAACATAAAGTGGTTCGTCCCAAATGGTAAAATAGCCATATACTATTATACCTAGCTACCTTGTAACCTTGGCTTGTTTCAGTTCAGACGCAAGATACATCATATTCTTTTGGCCACCCATTATTTTCTGTGTCTCGTAATGTTTCTTTTTTTACTTTGTTTTCTTTCACGTCATCTCTTTTATTATTCCTTCCTTTCATTATGATTCCATATATATTTCTGTCATTTGTGATTTACGTCAGATCCCAAATAATTATATGCCATATTACATGAATTATATTCATTCTCAATTTTATACTTCTTACTCATTGTCATTGTTGCTAATGTTATCTGTCATCTTCTTCATTAATTAGTTTAAGCCCTCATGTGTATACGAGTATTTTGTTTATATGATTATAAGATTGGGTCATATTTAGGTAATTATTGAGCTTTCCTTGATCAATTCTTCAAATTAAAGAAGAATCTAAGACGTCATAGTTAAGTATAGCTAGGGGCCTCTCCACTCATAATATCTTTATCATTGAATTTACTTTTAATGGCCGAGATCTATTATAATGTTAAAATATTATTATATATTTATTATTAATTGTAAATTATTTTTATAATTGCCGGTCTCATGTATATAATTTTAAATACATTTTGTAAATATCAATTGATTGATTTGATTAGCATAATCTCTAAACTAATGTTTTTAGTCTATATGCATGTTTCTAGCAAAAGACAAGGTAGTTATATTGTATTATATGCATATTTCATTGTATGACGCTGTACTGTTTTCAATTAAGATTACTTATTAATGTTCTTATATATATATATATATATAATATTTACAAATCTGAGGGTGGTAGATATTGAATTAAAGACGTGAACTTTTGAATAAAGCGAAAGATAAGGTGCGAATTATAGGATATGATGATGCATATTCCTTATTTAATTTTAGTTAATTAAATAAGATGGAACTTAAGTATATATGATGAATATAGAAAAGTGGCCGCTGAATGATAATTAAGATAACCAGAGTAGGATTGCACTCTTTTCTTTCTGCTTTATCTCTATCTCTCTAGATCTCCCCCTTTATTTCTTTTAATTAATACCTTTTCCCTTATTTTTTAGGATATTCTTTTGATGGATTACCATGACTTTTATATAATACACATTTCTGCCAGTCATAGCCGAATTCAACTATATACATTGGAAATGGAATCTGATTCTTACCTATCCAATATAATTATATAGAGATAAATAGATAATTGCATTTGAATAGAGAGTTATTCTGAGTTTGTCAGTATTCAAATTTGATGATAGCGGTAATTATTCTAATAAATTCGTATGTGATTTTAATTAGTACCTAAAACACGATTAAATCTGAGTACAGAATGGATTCAGTGAACAGATATAGTGACCCGATTCAAACTTATAACAGAAAAGAAGATGTAGCATATAAAATTACACACCAACACTACGTAATTATGTACTCAACAAATTAAAGTTCATGATGCACCTTATGATTTTAAGATCGATTTTTATTATCAAACATTTTTGTCCGGCGAATATATTTATTATTTTATAAACGCAAAAGTAAAGGGTGAAAGTGGACCCATAAGGCCATAACAATACATCGTCATGATGCCAACTTGCATTCGCATGTGGTAGGAAATGAAGTTTTTATTTTAGTTAAAG
Organism: Mimosa bimucronata; assembly: GCA_037074515.1. Taxonomy (NCBI): domain Eukaryota; kingdom Viridiplantae; phylum Streptophyta; class Magnoliopsida; order Fabales; family Fabaceae; genus Mimosa; species Mimosa bimucronata. The sequence continues at coordinate 36,990,450 of CM073444.1, forward strand.
AAAAAAAAAATATTTACACACTTTTCTTTTCGTTGGTGACGAAATTTGCTCAGTTAGAATTAGAGTCATGATCATGGAAGGAGATGTATTAGGAAAGGAGCGTCGTACGTAATTGACTCATTTCAAAGTCCCCTTACAGAATTCCAGACGTGCAAAACAGAGATTAAGAGAAGCATGTGGGTTCCATTTATATATGAGACCCACCCTTTTCTATATTTTATTTTATATATGAACTTTTATAATTTACAAAAAAATCATGTTATATTAACTTAAAACTCATGTTCATACAAATTCACATGATCATAGGGAAATTTCGACCAAATGATATATACAATCAATGTTCATTATTATTCTTAGCTCTCAAGTGTCTTCCCATTCTATTGGTTTTGTATGCATAGAGACTTAGTTTAGGGAAGGGGTAAAACTTGGAAAAATTACCATGAATTCATAATTAAGGAGTAGAATCGTCAAAAAGTCAAATAACAAGTATCATACAATGACAAGTTCTAGTAGCCAGAAGAATTATGATAATAGATCCCTTGTGGTAAGAATTTTTAGTCATTATATTTGTTTCTTGATATCTTATAATTATTTTCTTAAAAAATAATTGTAAAAACCATTTTGATTTAAAAATTGTTGATAAACTAAATTCAAAGAGTATATTTTTGAATGAATGAAATAAATTCGAAAAAATGGGGTTTAAGAGTTAAATTAAAAATCTTAATCTGGGAATTGAATACCAACCTTAAACAATCAAAGTTAAAGACTGAATAGTGAAGTTACTACTTATCATTAATCGTAAACATGGATCTTGAGATGTTCTAATATCACATATAATCGAACTTTTCAGAAAGAGGTTCTTTTTTTTTTTTTTATCTGATAGAAAGAGGTTCTTCGCAATAATGAAATTCAGTGTGCTCAAAAATGCGTTATATGTGTTATTTATTTTGTTATGCAAATGATAAATGTTTTATTTTATGATGAATAATGTTTCTACTTTTCTTTAGGCCCGACCTATAAACTAGCACTTTGTTATGCAAAGGATGAATGTTTTATTTTATGATGAATATTGTTTCTATTTTTCTTTAGGCCCGACCTATAAACAAATTGTAGCACATACCGTGTTTATAAAAAGAAGACAGGCACTATGCATTGGCCTTGTTTGAACGGTTCAAATATAATCTAGACAGTACAAATTTAACATTTTATTATCTGTTCAATTTTTAATAGAAAACATTTTTTAAAATATGATGGTTAGAAGATTATTGTTATTTCAGATTATTATTAATTGAAATGCACTTTTTAAAAAAAAAATATAAATGAAAGGTAAAGGTCCAATTTCATCCCGGAAGTAACCTAATAAGAGCATTCAATGTCTGGAAGTAATAAATGGAACATATTTACCCCGGAAATAGTAAAAACGGCACTTTTTGACCTACAGCAGACATACTTTAGGGGTAAATACGCTCCTTTTGTGGGCCAAAACGTGCCGCTTTTGCTACTTCCGGAGTAAATATGCTCAATTTGTTACTTCCAAACACTGAATAATACTCCTATAGGGTTACTTTCGGGGCCCTAAATGAAAAAATCTGAACGGTCCAAATCATATTAATTGTTTATATTGGACAAGTGCATGGTGCCTAATTGCCTATCCTTTTTATAGGCACCGTAAATGGTTTCGCACATATAGTATAAAAATATCATAAAAAATATCTCTATCTAAGCTTAACATTAATGCCCAAATCTAAAACTATTGAAGATACTGAAATTAAATCTGGCTCAGCTGACATAATTTAGTTTTTATGTTTTGCTTGAGCACAAGGTTGCACATTCTATCTTTTATGGGTATGATGTTTGACAGTGTGACTTGCTTCTCTCTGTTAAAGAATGGGGGAAAACAAGATATTAGGTGGGAAAAAATGAAAATACCAAATACTCCTTCCAGACCTTAATATAAGAGGTGACATAGGATTTTCTCTCTCTTTATATTGTAATAAATAATATATGAAACTCAAGATAATAAATATTTGATTTCGACTTTTGTCACAACCCAAAATGTATATATTATAATAAGACTGTTATTCCCCACATTAAGTATATAAGTGGTTCTATGGAGACACATTTTTTTTAATTGTTTTGACGTGAGTGGTGATTTCTTCGATGATACGTTGGTTTAAATCAATTTCGTTGCTTTCATAATTAAAGTTTCCTCCCTCCTAAAGAATATAATTATGAAAACTCCAGGTGCATTTGTTTCATTCCGCGCACATTGCTATATGTACTTTTACTGAGTCAATGTTAGACTCACACCTTTTTGTACATTTTTTTTAAGATAATTGTGCGTCAGAATGGAATAGCTGTAGCAAGCTCTGAAATCACTTATTGGGTAGGATAAGTTAGAGTGAAGGCGACATTATCCCATGGAGTTGTTACTTGTGATCGTTATGAAAGGGCTAGAGTCGTGCCTTTTTAATATGAACTATTTTAATCTTTGATTTTATTTGTGTTATGATCACATTGTTGATTATCTTGTTTTGTTGTTTGAGACTTGGCATTTATGCAATTTATTATCATTTCATTACAATAAAATGTTGGATTTGTTTATTGGTTGTGATTTTCAGTCAGGCTAGCAAGATTAAGCATAAGGAGTTGCCTTATCCTATGTGCTGGTCAAGACTCTCGGATTTTGGATCGTGATTAATTTTCACCTTTACATATTAAATGTGAAGAGGGGGAGAGAGTTGAAATGTAATACTCCTCTTGTTCTGTTTATAGGGCAGAGAGAAGATTTTATTTAGTCATATTTTTAAGGCATGTCATTAAGTTTTTCATGTGACTATACTATTTCATCATTCATTTAGTATGTGTTGACTTTACTCTCATGTGATGTAATGGATATGAAGTATGGTTAAAATTGGAAAATTGTTAAATTTTAAGGCAGAATTAATGAAGTTTAAGGATTTCTTTGGTTCACATGAAACATATTAGAAGTACTTTATAAATATGATCAGAGGAATAAATGATATTAATTTTACCCATATTAAATAACACCACTATTTTCATTGGTTTGTAAAAATTGTTGATTTTCTCTTATAATAATAATACCAACAAAAGGAGTAACAATGGAGAGTCACTCTATAATTTTTATACCCTTTGACAAGGGGATGGATGAACGATGAAATATGGGGAATGTGACGTGAAAATTTTGTTTTGATAAATTTAATGCGTCAATTTATTTGCACAATTTTAGAAAGTTAAGATACCATTGCGCTAGTAGTTGAATCAATAAATTAACTTCTCCAGTTCAAAAAAAAAAAAATTAATTTCAAAGAAAAAAAACAAATAAATACCCTCCAATTTGTAAAATCCCATTAACAACTTCATGATAGGTATTAACAACTTCATGATAGGTTGTTGTGTTGTTAATACCTATCATGAAGTTGTTAATGAGATTTTACAAATTGGAGGGTATTTATTTGTCTTTTTCTCTAACTTCAATCAATGCATATTTGACACATATTTATGTTTGATAAATTTAAAAAAACATTGTTCCTCAATAATTTCAGCCTGAGTTATAGAACCTACCTCGAATCCTCGACGGTTCCATACGGCAACTCGCGAAAAACTTATCAGCATCAATACGATCAATTTTGTGACACAATTATTTGTGTTGGGCATCGTAAATTAAAACCGTAACTGACATAATTCATATGCCTATATGCATCCTAAACGAGTTGTCTCGATTAATTTCTTTTGAATTTCTTTTTTAAAAATGAAAAGTTCAATATTGGATGGAAAATATCAGGTGTTTTCCTCAATAAACATATTTTAGTTGAACCAAACACAAAAATCCCAAGAATCCAAAGGATTTGATGTCTTTAGACTTTGAGTTTGATTTTTTTTAATTAACGTTGTTCTTTATTGACTTCAATTTTTGAAAGTCCTGGATCTCTTACGTGGAAATTATATAATCATATATATATAATATAACAATAACTCGTAATTTTTGCTGTGAGTATGTATGTACTCTACATACAAGCTTTTATTGCCAAAAATGCGTGTATATAAATCAAACTGACAAAAAAATTATACTTTTCATGTGCGAATGAATGAGTCCAGATTCTTTAGAATTTCTTATTCATAAAGTTTGGGAAGGAAATATAAAATAAAATGTTTAATTACGCAAGCTTAATAAAATTAGAAATAATAATTAAATGAGGGTATTTAATAAAACAATGGCATAGCGGGAAGGTGGTGAAAGCAAACCTGTGACATGTGAAGATTTCCTGCTTTTGCGGCTAGTGGCCGTCCTAGCGTGTATATAAAAATTCTACTTTCCTTTTCTTTTCTTTTATTTTTTCGGAACACTTTTTTACGGGTCAAGAATCAAATACTACCACTTTACATAATACGATATCAACGGAGTTTCAACTTTATTTGGTGCGGATTAAGCACAGTATATTAATACAGGTTCTCTTAAATCATGGAAGACATAAAATAAATGGCATTAATTAATAATTATAGTAGCGATTGTGGGTATTATCATCTAAATTATCCCCTTAACCTAATCCAACTTTTGGAAATGTTTGGGCTTAGAGAATCATTAAAATCATGTTCACATCTTGCTTTTTCTTTCTTGTGGGTCCAAACATCCAAGAGGAATCCCCACAAACAAAGGCTAAATAAAGTATTAATTTTTCTTTTAAAAGATTATTAATATTAATAAAATTATCCCCACATCCAAGAACATCACAAGGGTGACAAAAAAAATTAAAATATCATTAAACTTATACTAATCCCAAGTTCATGAACCAGATCTCCAAAAAACCTTGTTACCATAAAGGGTAAATTCGATCATCGAACGGCCTCTTGTCAATATGACCCCCAAACCCAAATAGCTTACCCCTTCTCTTGTTGACTCAAAGTCACCAACTTTTATTTCATATCTCACAACTCACAATTTCACTCACCCCACCATAAAAAAGCAGCACCAAATGCGAATTTCAGTGGAATCTGAGGTGAATTTGGGGCCCAGGCTTGTAACCACGGGGAATTTCATCTAATAAATGACTATGATGTCTTATAATTGTTTAAAGAACGTTAATTTAAAGAAAAAGTTTTAATTTTTTTGACTACCCTACTTTTTTAATGAGTTCTTTTAACCATGCCTGTCTGATTGATTGCTTCGGGTCTATATTTGATGTCGGCGTGTTCACATAAAGCAAAAAGCTGTCTTGCTTTTGTTCAGCCTCTGGTTTCCCGGCGACAAGTCAGTTTTCTCACAACTTTGATCTCGGCGACAATTTTCTGCTACCTTGGTCCTCCGAATCACAACTCACTACCCATTCCCTCTTTCTTGATATGGTGGCCGGAGGCTGATTCTACAAATCATATTTTCATCTGCGTGCCAAATATTGACGTGGGTTTCTTTTTACTTTGTCAGTTGGGAATAACTATCAAAGTGGTTCTGTGGTATTTTGGCTTTTTGGGCACCAACACCAGTTTTTTACTTGCCTTTACATGCTTTGTTGATTGTTGATGCCGATGTTTCAGCTGCAAAGTTCTTGTTTTGGCGTTTTCATTCTATCAGAAGAAGTCCATTCCTTTGGAATTTACTCCTGATCAAGATCGCTCCTACTGAAAAGGGGGGGTTCGTTTTGCGTTTCTCATCCACCTCTTTATGAACATTTCTGGGAAAAGGCTCAGCTTTTTGTTGATTTCACCCGATGTTATTGGACAGCTCTGTAGCTGAGAGTAAAGGAGATTCCTCTTCATCTTGGTGGTCGTTTTTAGAGAATTTTCTATCTGTGAAGAGTTTGGTGAGCTAAGGCTAAATCTTGGTAGAGAACGCCAAGTGTTGATTTTGCTTGGGGTTATCATATTTATAGTTCGTCATGAAGGCTTTACCCAATGGCTACTTGCCTAATTCTGGCGAAGGTGTGTTTTCTGATGACTCATTGTCTTAGCCTTCCACTTCTTCTTCTTCTCTCTCTCTCTCTCTCTCTCTCTCTCTGTGATCATGTTGTTATGATTTTTGGTGCACAGACCCACCTCAGTGACTTATTGGATTATTGCGTTCAAGGAAAAAAGCTTTCTAATTTTTCTGGATTAGTTTTATTGCATCTTAGGTCCAGTAATTATCACAAGTTCCTGATAGTTAATGTTCAAGAAATAGGTAGCTGTTTCTACATGCAATAATTGGGAATTTTATCTTCGGATAAGTGCTAACAGGGTCAGAAGAGACTGGAATGGGAGCTGATGATTCATTTTTTCTTTATTCAGCGGAGACTATTTTTTCGTTGATGTTTTCGCTTAACTAAATTAATATGTTAGAGTGGCTTATTATCTTCTCTTCAATATGTGGGATCTGTCTACTTTTCAATCTTTTCCCCTTCTACTAAGTTTTAGACTTTTTAAATTAGTCCTCGACTCTTTAGTCCGAATGTCTCTTTGAGATATTTTGTTCGTGAATGGTTTACAAACTTCCGGAAATCTGCTTTTTTTTTTTTTTTTTTTGTTCAACCGTTACCTTTGGAAGTCCGTTTTGATATTAAGATGAGGAAGGCTGGTTTTAGTTTAGCTGGAAAAATTAGGTTGGTGAATCATCCATTTTTTTTTTCTTTACTTGATGGTATCAGTAGTCCTATGGCTTCTCTGTTCTTCAACAAAATCAAATGCGATGATATTCTGACCTTTGTAACTGAGGCGTTAATTAATGGTTACCTCATGATTAACTGCAGTTTTCCATGTACAATCAGTTTGAATAAATATATTAGTGGTAGTGAATCCAATCTACATGAAAATGTCGTGGCACCCTGAGTATGTTTTAAATATGCCCAGAGCTCTGCACTCTGAGCCTGCTGTTTACGCCAGTGAGAAATATAGTACGCCTGTTAAGTCAACTTTATATCTCTGTTAAGTCAACTTTATATCTCTACTGTTGTGATCATATGATAAAGCATTCTGAGAAAAGTTGAATATAAGTTGACTTCTATCAACTTATTTATTTCTCTTTTTGTATTGAGTGGAGTAACAGCATGTCTGTTTTGGTTGGTAACAGGAGAAAGAAAAACAATCAACTCAGAGTTATGGCATGCATGTGCTGGACCCCTGGTTTCTTTACCTCCTGTTGGGAGTCTTGTCGTTTATTTCCCTCAAGGACACAGTGAGCAAGTATGGTGCTTATGCCATGATTTTAGAGCATGATTATTTTTTATTTTGGTGTCCAACTCTGATGGAGTTTATTTTGCTCACTATGACTTTCATAGGTTGCAGCATCCATGCAAAAGGAGGCTGATTTCATACCCAGTTACCCTAACCTTCCGTCCAAGTTAATTTGCATGCTTCACAACGTTGCACTACATGTATGTGGACTGGTCTTTCACTATAATGCAACAATAAAACCTTGTTGAGAATAAAATTATGATTTTGTAGAAAGAGATTATATATATACTTTTATTTGTGATGAGATGTATTTTCCTCAAGTATAAAGCTAATTCGTGAAGTTCTCCCTGAAATTTTTGGATCATCCATAGTTATCTGGATAAACCAGTCTACTAGGACAGTTCTTTTGAGTTTTTTTTTTTTTAAATGAACATTTTAGATGAACATATATCTGCAAATTATTATATTTTTTATCAGTTGCCACGTCATGGATTGACAGTATCCTTAATCCCTAATCTTATTGATGGAAATTATTTCTTAGCTGAGTGTGTGCTCCTTTGTTTTTCTTGATGTATAAAGATGCCTGACCAAGAGAGTCAGTTTATGCTTCCCTAGTGTAAAGTTGGGAGCTAGTGATGCGACATTAGTTTCTGAAGCATTTGATATATGTCCTGTGTAATTTTCTTGGATGGAAAATATATTGATGTTCTTTCATATTTTGGATCAGGCTGATCCAGAAACTGATGAGGTCTATGCACAGATGACCCTTCAACCTGTAAACAAAGTAGGTCAGCTGTTCAATCTGATTATCTGATAACTTATAAATTTGTAGCCGTATTCTTTGCCCCATCTTTTTTTATCCTAACATGTGCTTGTTCTTCAGTATGACAAAGAAGCAATACTGGCATCAGACATGGGTCTGAAGCAAAGCCGACAGCCTGCTGAATTCTTCTGCAAAACTCTTACAGCTAGTGACACAAGCACTCATGGGGGATTTTCCGTACCTCGTAGAGCAGCAGAGAAAATATTTCCACCTCTGGTGTGTACAACTTTCTGATTTATTTTGGCAAGATCTGGAAGAGTTTATGTGTACAACTTTCTGATTTATTTTGGCAAGATCTGGAAGAGTTTATGTAGTCCCCATTGGAGTATTCCCTTTCTATATTAATAAAAATATTTTTCATAGGATTTTTCAATGCAACCTCCTGCTCAGGAGATTGTTGCCAAGGATTTGCACGACAGTACGTGGACATTCAGACATATTTATCGCGGTACTTCAATTCCACATTTTACAAATGCCATCTTCCTTTAATGAATTGTTTGTGGAAATTCTCTAGCAATGTATAATCAGAATCTTTAATTTTTATTGAAGACAAAGGCATCAATTATGTTGTCAGTCGTGCAACCATATTCTGGTTATGATAAAACATGTCAAAAACTAAAATTCTGAAGACCAATACTCTTTCTAATATTTCTGAACCTTGGAATCACACCAGAAATGCCACAACCAAATTAGATATGTGGATGATCTGTTACTGATATGTTGAGCGCTTCAATGCTAAATTTGTTTACACGTAAACTGCAGGACAACCAAAGAGACACCTGCTGACTACTGGTTGGAGCGTCTTTGTCAGCACAAAAAGATTATTTGCTGGAGATTCTGTTCTTTTTATCAGGTAAGAAATATATTTGTTTTGTGTTTATCAAATATGTATATTTTTGTGGAATTTTAGAAATATGTTGCTCCTCTCTTGCTGATCATTTTTTGTTGTAGAGATGGAAAACAGCAGCTTCTTGTGGGTACGAGGCGTGCTAATAGGCAGCAGCCTGCTCTCTCTTCATCAGTCATATCCAGTGACAGCATGCATATAGGCATTCTTGCTGCTGCAGCCCATGCTGCTGCAAATAATAGCCCATTTAGCATATTTTACAATCCGAGGTACCACATCAGCACAGTCGATTATAACATGAAAATAACATCATATGAATATCTGTAACAACCTCTTATAGTCTTGGTTAATTCAACAGAGCTAGCCCTGCTGAATTTGTAATTCCGTTGGCCAAGTATAATAAAGCCATGTACACCCAAGTTTCCCTTGGAATGAGGTTTAGAATGATGTTTGAGACTGAGGAGTCAGGAGTTCGTCGATACATGGGTACAATCACAGGGATCAGTGACTTGGATCCAGTGAGGTGGAAAAATTCACAGTGGCGCAATCTTCAGGTTTTATTACAATATCTATGTTTCTGGGGTGAAATATCTTATATATTACTTTAACAAATAACATGGACAATAGAAAAATTATTATTCTGCTTGATTTTCTATTCTGCAGAATTGATGACTCGGATACTTCTCTGCTACTTATAGTTTTTAGAATGCCTAATAACTTATACAAACGTTCTTCATTTCCCTAGTTGAGTGTATCTTATAAAAGACATTATTGCGGAATGTCCTATAATCTAAATGTCCTCTTTGTCTCTTGTATATTTTGCTTTGCTGAATAACATATTAAACCTCTGTATTAGCAATTTAGCTTATAGAAGCAGTCAAATTGTTAACTTTTGATAGGTTGGATGGGATGAATCAACAGCTGGCGAGCGCCCAAGCAGAGTATCAATCTGGGATATTGAACCAGTAGTTACTCCTTTCTACATCTGCCCACCTCCTTTCTTCCGGCCCAGGTTCTCCAAGCAACCAGGAATGCCAGGTAGAAACCTCCCTGGAATCCTTGTAAATGTGGAACAACTTCTAATAAATTTTTTTTTACATTGCACTCTGCAGTAAATTTATGATTTATTGCCTAGGTCACTGATGAACTACATGAATTAAGTTCAAGTCCATGGGATGTGTGGTTAGCGGCAATAAAATGCATGATATAGAAGTTAAGTTGTGGATCAAATAATTCGTTATCAGTATTAAAGCTGAGCCTTTAAGAAATGAGAAAATTGGTGCAATCATCTGAACTTGCTTGCACGTCCTTTTACTACTATTTTGCAAATAAAATATTAGTAGTTTTTATTTCTTGCTTCATAAGTAGTTGCCTTGTTGGAAAAATGAAAATGATGTAGTAACTCTAATTATATTCTTAGGTCTTGTTGCTTTTCCGGTGTGTTAGGATCCCACGTGTTGGTGACAGTTTGGGAATAGGATTAGGAGTTGGTTGTTTTATCTTATCTTTTAATTAGCAGTTATTTGTGTCAGTTACTTTCAGTTATACGTTTACAAACTATATAACTATGTGTTGTATGTTGTCTTTGTTATGATATGATGAATGAAATTATGATGTAGCAAATTGTTTCTCTCTTCCCTAGAACTAGATTCTGGTTCTAGTCTCCTTCCCTCCTCTTCCCTCTAGGATTTTCAGATTCTGGAATCTAGAGTCTATCTCTCCTTTCTTCTCCCTTTCCCTCTTCTTCTCTTCTCGCTTCTTTCCCCTACTTCTGTTTCTGTTTTTCAGGTTCTATCACGGTGCCAAAAATTAGCACTCAAAATGCCTTTATGACATTCCTGTCCTTTTTTTTTTTTTTGGAGTCCATCACTTTGGATGTTGTTTTGGATGAATAATAAGTGCAGTCTCCTCTAAGAAAACACAACTTATAATATACAGAACTGGTGTTGATCATCCCTTTGATTTCTTTTGCAGATGATGAGTTTGACATGGAAAATGCATTCAAGAGAGCTATGCCCTGGCTTGGAGACGAATTTGGCATGAAAGATGCCTCAAGTTCAATGTTTCCTGGTTTGAGTTTAGTCCAGTGGATGAGCATGCAGCAGAATAACCAGTTATCTGCTGCACAATCAGGAATGTTCCCATCTGTGCTTTCATCCAATTCCCTTCATAATAACCTCAGCACTGATGATCCATCCAAATTATTGAGTTTTCAGAACCCTGTCCTCTCTGCATCAAATCTTCAATTTAACAGGCCAAATTTACCGAACCAAGTCAATCAATTGCAACAAGCCCCAACATCATGGCCTCAGCAGCAGCAGCAGCAGCAGCAGCAGATGCAATCCTTGTTGCAAGCGCCTGTAAACCAGCTCCAGCAGCAGAGGCAGCAGCCGCAGCCGCATCAGCAGCAGCTTCCTGAGCCACAGAATCTGACACAACAGCAGCAGCCACCGCCTCAGTTGCAGCAACAGCGAGTACAACAACCACAACAGCAGCAGCCACCGCAGCAGCAGCAGTCATGCCAACAGGCGATTTTAAACAATGGGGTGATTGGGTCTAGCCAGATTCCAAATCAGAGTGTGCAACAATCAATAGCCTACTCTCAGCTTCAGCAGCAGCAGCAGTTACTCTCGGCCAGCATGCCACTTCAGCAAAGTATTCAATCAGCCAACAAGAATACATTCCCTCTCACAAACTTACCACAAGATACACAGTTTCAGTCACAGATAGACCAGCAAGCCACTCTCTTGCAGAGGCAGCAGCAGCAGCAATCCCAATTGCAGATGTTGCAACAAAGCTTGTCACAGAGGGCCCCTCAACAACCCCAAGTGGCTCAATTGCCACAACAAAACCTGTCTGATCAACAGTTGCAGTTGCAGTTGTTGCAAAAATTGCAGCAACAGCAGCAGCAGCAACAATTTCTTTCTCCTGCTAGCTCACTTTTGCAGCCTCAGCTGCTACAGCAACAGCAAGCACAACTACAAAACCAACTAGCACAACCTCCTTTATCTCAGCAGCAGCCTCAGCAGCAGCTCAGTAACAATGCATTACCTGCAGAGAAGCTTTTGGCAAGCAACAGCTTTTCTTCTCCACCTCTGATACAACCGCAACAGCTTCCCTTGAACCAAGCCCAGAATACATCAAAACCACTTACAACTATTAGAGCTCATTCGAATCTTACAGACGGAGATGCCCCATCATGTTCGACCTCACCATCAACAAATAATTGCCAGGCATCTCCACCAAACCTCCTGAAGAGAAATCAACAAGTGCCAGCAACAATAGGGGGGAGCTTGGTAGTTGAGCCCACTAATAATCTTGTACATGAGATACAGGGCAAGTCTGACATCCAGATCAAACATGAGTTGTCAGGTGTAAAAGGGCCTGACCAGCTAAAGTATAAAGGGACAATAACTGATCAATTGGAAGCCTCTTCTTCTGGAACCTCTTACTGCCTTGATCCTTGCAGTGTGCAGCCGAACTTTCCCCTTCCTAATTTCTGCATGGATGGAGATGTCCAATCGCATCCTAGGAACAGCCTTCCATTTGCCTCTAATCTTGATGGGTTAGCACCTGATACTTTGCTCTCAAGAGGGTATGACTCACAAAAAGATCTTCAAAATCTGCTCTCTAACTATGGTGGCGCTCCAAGAGACATAGAAACTGAGCTGTCAACTGCTGCTATCAGCTCACAGTCATTTGGTGTGCCAACCATGCCCTTTAAGCCTGGATGCTCAAGTGATGTTGCCATCAATGACACTGGGGTTTTGAATAATAGCTTGTGGGCTAACCAGACTCAACGAATGCGAACATATACTAAGGTTTGTCGATTTTTACAAGTGCATATAAGTTCTTGATTTAGCAGATCTGCTGAATTCACGACTCAATTTTCATTGCAATTCATAAGTAGTACTGTCTAGCAATGCAAAGAAGGCGCAAATTGAGCGGAGTAGAGATCTTTGTTCTTTTGATTTTAATAGGCCATTTGTTTAAGGCACACCATCAAATATAATTCACATATTCATTCACTTAAGGTTTGACGACTAACTGATCTTGTTTCTTCTCTTCATTTGCTTTCTTTCCTGTACTTCTCACTCAATGTTTATCATGATTTTTTTCATCACCAAATTCAAGTCTATGAGGATTAATTTTAACTTCAGTTGGCACCTTTTCCTTTATGACTTAAAAGTATACAATAGTCAGCCCTGTGTTGGCCTTCATTCTTGTGATACCTAGATGCAGTGCCCCCTTGAAATCACTCTCTGCATTTTGCATTTTGTGATTTATACTTTTGGTGGTAGGTTCAAAAGCCTAATGCTGCTTTGAAGTGCAGGTTCAAAAACGTGGCTCTGTTGGAAGGTGCATTGATGTCACTCGTTACAAGGGCTATGATGAACTCAGACATGACTTGGCTCGTATGTTTGGGATTGAGGGGCAACTGGAAGATCCTCAGAGGACTGACTGGAAACTAGTATATGTAGATAATGAAAATGACATTCTTCTTGTTGGGGACGACCCTTGGGAGTAAGTAGTTAATACCTCCTAGTTTATTCTATTGTTCTTTTTCGGCCCTCCTGGTTTGTTTTCTCAACTGTTCAACTTATAATTTTTTGCAGAGAATTTGTAAGCTGTGTTCAGAGCATCAAGATACTGTCTTCTGCTGAAGTACAGCAAATGAGCTTAGAGGGGGATTTGGGCAATGTTCCTATATCCAACCAAGCCTGTAGTGGGACAGATAGTGGTAATGCATGGAGGGGACAATACGACGATAATTCGGCAGCCTCATTTAATCGATAAGGATGTTAGAGCAGTCTATTTGTATATTTTCAAAGCCTGAGGACCGACTTTGTCCTTGACAGTTCTGCTCATTGTCTTACCTCTTTATGACAGAAGAAAGGAGCCATAATCATATTTCAAGTGATGCAGCTGATTAGGTGTTGTAGAAGATTGTTGCCCAAATGGATTCTAATGGGGAGGAAGTTTAGGATCTTAGATGTAGAAGTAGCAGATTCAGTTATTGTTTTAATGTTGTTACAGACCTTACCTTGAATCTGCTTTTCTCGTGGCTGCTGTTTTAGGAAATTTTTTCCCCTTTTTGGCTTAATGCAGCAGTATAGGCCAAGTAGTGTATAATAGTTGGTTCTGATATGAAATTATTTTTTTGTTTACACTTCACATCTCTGTAAATCATGTGGTAAAGGTTTAAAGTGAAAAGTTGTTGTAACCATAGTGATGACTCGAACTGTTGACATTGGTTGATAATTCTAACTTTTTAGCACAGACCAGAATGTTTTCTTGGCCCCAATATTGGGTAAGGGCTTTGTGGATGAGGAAAAGCTGGCCGTTTCTTTTGGGTGTTTTGTGCCTTATCATGCAGTTGACTTCATTTATGTGTAGAAGATATATCTCAGACGAAGTGCTTAATAACTGTGCCCCAAGACTCTAGTATAATTTTTGTCACAATAGTTTTGTCTATTAGAAATGGCTTTTTGAGTGTGATAACTTCATGTTGCACGAAGAGATTGGCTGATAATGTTTCTATAGGACCAGGATAATTGTTTATTCTCGAATCTGGGAATCATCAAAAGGAATTATGCCAATGTCAATGACATTGGTTCACCGCAGATTTTAGAACATGGTCAATGAGGCGAGAGTTGTGGTTTGAGACCATTGCGGTATCAATTCCAGATGTACAGCTATTAATCTCCACAGGTTTTTATACTTTATCTCGATTTTAAATTAGTTTCTTGTATTTTAGTTTTATTTAAATCAGGCCGTTATAATTTCATCAAATTAGGAACTTATCCTGGAGTGATAAATATCATTTTTTTTTTGGACTGAAAGTGATAAATATCATTTAATCATCGTTAATTTTAATTTTTAAAATTTCATGGATTTTATGAAATCCCCTCAATTGTTTAACACAACTTTAATGTGTGCATTTTTGTAAATGATATTACATTCTATGAAGCTTGTTAAAATTTACGGATCAAACAATAAAAGTTAAGTTCAAACAAAAATACACCCTCGCTTCTTAATACAAAACCTGATTGATTTTCTTAGAAAATCCTAAAAAAACTAAATAAGTCATTTATAAATTGTTTTGTTTGTATTTTCTCTCCAAACTAGTTTATTTTAATTATAACCTAATATATAATCTAATAATATACCATATATGAATAACTTATTTAATCCCCGAAAAAGTCTAATGAACCTTATATTTAGAACATGAGGAAGTACTATATGAACTTGTTTTGTTTGTATTTTCTCTCCAAACTAGTTTATTTTAATTATAACCTAATATATAATCTAATAATATACCATATATGAATAACTTATTTAATCCCCGAAAAAGTCAAATGAACCTTATATTTAGAACATGAGGAAGTACTATATGAACTTGATTCAAACTTCGGTAAAAAAAATTGATCCAAAATTAAGGTAAATTATAAAAAATTGCTGATTAATTTTTCCTTTTTCAAATGAAGACAATATTTTTTTATCCAAATATCAACATTATGCACCAATTCAGCAAAATGTATAATATTATACACACGTATAAACATAATTCCACTTAACTTTTTTAACTAAATGGAAAATATATCTATTATTCCCTTTTAATCAAATTAAAACTTCGTGGTACATGTGTTGAGTTGGATAATAGATTGTTATAAGTAGCATCTCATTAGAACTAACGGAGCTTCGATTCTCTTGCATTCTACTCCCTCTTGTTCTAAATATAAGACCATTTTAACTTTTTTAAAAAAAATTTAGGATACAAAATTAACCACTTTAAATTGTCTATAGTTATCTTTTTTCCCTCAAAATTACTTTATTTTACTTATAAACTAACATATAATCTAATTATATATAACATATGTTATAAATTAGTGGTCTAATTTGTTTCCTTAACTTCCACAAAAAAAGTCAAAGTGGTCTTATATTTAAGATCGGAAGGAGTAATATTTAAACATCATGCGATGTGATTGTAAAGTAAATAAACCAGTTTAACGCTTCAATAGAGAAAAACCGGGTACAGAACCTCTCCACTTAATTGCCCCTCCACTTACCTCCATTTAGTTAAAACTACGTCGTTTTACCTTTAAAACAGAAAGCACAATTTTCAAAAAATTGTTGGATCATATTTTTTAAAAATAAAACATAGTTTTAACTAAATTGAGGTAAGTGGAGGGAAAATTAAGTGGAGAGGCTCCGGATCTAGAAAAACGACATTCAATACTGTAAAAAATTAAAAATGCAAATTGCACAATTTCCAAGTTCCCAACAAGAGCTTGATATGAACTAATTTTCTAAAATAAAAGCCAGTTAATCTCGCTCCAACTATAACGACGAAGAATTTACAATTAACAATCTTCTACTCCAATTCTTGACTGGATTTTGAGCCTTGAAAACACATAGAATAACTATTATAGGTTTTCCCTAGCCTTTAGAACACAAATATGTTAAATAAAAACTGCAACAAACAAATTCACAAGTCATAACAACAAACAGTTTCCAAAATTAAGCCGCAGAATTGCAATCAACTATATTTCGAATTCATTACAAACAAAATTCCATCTTCCTCGAGACAAATACAAAACATGAAAAAGATTAAGTTATCAAGCACGGAAAGGAAAGACTAATTAATGATAGCAATCACATCTGAGACCTTTATGGTAATGTAGTCAGATCCATCCTTGCCCTTGAAGTCATTCCCCGCATACTTGGAATACAAAACAGTGTTTCCAGGACTAACGGACAACGGTTTTCTGTTGCCTTCCTCATCAAGAGGCCCTGGTCCAACGGCTACCACCTGAAACATCCAAAGCAGAACAAATTATGAACACCCACTAGAAACTGATGCAGCAAGATTACATTGGAACTATTACATTGAACAACACGAAAACATTCGTGTCTAAATTTTACCAAAGCATGTCTACTCAAGAAAATTTCATGTAATAACTATCAGGCGAGGAAGCATACCGTTCCAGAAGATGGTTTCTCCTTCTTTGCTGCCTCTGTCAGTATCAAACCCCCTGAAGTCGTTTCCTCAACCTCCGAAAGCTGTGTCAATATTTAGTCAATTGATACACACCATTGTCATTATCCCAGAAATCCTAAATATGCCAGAAATGAGTATTTTAAAAAGGAAACACCCCCATGAAAGATGGAAACTTCAGGTTAACAAAACCTAAGGAAAGGTTCACAATCTATGCATGCCTAGAGAATAAGAACATTTTCTGATAGATTAATAGATGATTCGTTGTCATGCAACAATTCTCATGACATGACAAATATGAGATGCACGAAATAGAGTATACCTTGATCAGCACTCTATCATTCAAAGGTTTAAGATCCTTGATATCATCTGTTTCCAGGATACCGACAATGTCATCATCCTTTAATATAAGATGCTTTGAACCATTAAACTCCACCTCAGTCCCAGCATACTTTGAATACACAACTTGTGCCCCAGGCTGTAAAATATGTATACATGACATCGATTAGAGTCATAGAAAACGCCCTCAATACCACAAGGAAAACTCAATGTGAACAGACAGTACAAGAGGGTTTAAGAACCTTGTTAAAGGGGCAATACCTTCACAGAAATGTCAACTTTGCTCTTCCCAATTGTCTTTCCCTCTCCAATAGCAACCACTTCACCACCTTGAGGCTTTGATTGAGCAGATGTGGGAAGTAAAATCCCACCATCAGTCATCTCTTGAGTATCCTTAATTTTTATCAGCACTCTATCACCCAAAGGCTTAATCGAGGTATACTGCATAAAATAGTTGCCAATCAGCCTTGCGTAGCATAGATTAGGGAGAAACAAACAGTGAAAATAATGCAGATGAAAAAAAAAAAAGAGAGATCATGTATTCTTAAAGAGTTAGGTTCAATTATAAAGGCAAACTGATTTCCTACAACATTGATTTATAGAATATATACACGGTAAAGATTCATTCAAATGATATTTTTGACCACGCTTAATGCTCACCCACAATTAGGTGCAGAGTTATCCCCATCTAATTTATTCACTAGGGGAAAATCCAAGATAAAAGAAGACAGAAAAATAAAAAGAAACTAGTCTAGTAGAAAGTGATTACGTTCTTAAATGCAAGAAACGTGTGTTTATCTGAAAATTGAATCAAACATGCAACCACACATGCATCTCCATGCCTCCATCAGTAATTAGCATGCTGGATCCCACCAGACTCTTCCAACAAAAGATATTAACAAGGACAGAAACTCATAGTTAAGGTTTAACCATCGCAAAGCACAAGTGCAATATTCTAATATGATTCTTCCAGAACTATGCTGAGCGTCAGCATTAGACTAGCTGGAATTAATAAATAACAAGTTGCCAGCTATAGGGGGGAAATACATACATATATACAAGTTTATGCAGGAGTATTATTTGTGAAGAACAAAATTGAACCACAGAAAACATCTATCTCTAAAAAGCCAAATATTCTAATTTGAGCTGCCTCGCTCTGTATGAATGAGCCAATGTCGTAACTAGGATAAACTACATAGGGTCAATGCATCAAGCAAGTAAGGGTATTAACACTTGCAAACAGAAAACTGCAAATGTGGCCATAATTGTCCAATCAATATTTGCTTTTCTTTTCTTATTCATTAAAGCTCTTCAAGATGAACAAACCTTGGGGGCAACAACAGCTGTGGCTTTAACAACCAAACCCCGGAACGACCTTTGAGTAAGGCCACCTATTCTTACGTGTCGGACAGCAGAACACTGAACCATCGAAGGTCGGAGACCTTCAAACGAGGGCAAAATCTTAGCAGAAAATGATGATGCTGTGAGCTGAGCGGTTGCCATTGGGACCTAATACAGCCTAACTGCCAACAAAATCAGTAGAAGAAAACATGTTATCTAACATACCCGACTTAATGGCAAAAGAAAACCCGCAACATAATTAATCAGACAGAAAGTCAAAGTACGTAAAAGAGCTAATTTTCCAGGAAGCAAGCGCGTGAAAAAGAAAAAAGCATGAAGCTTTAGCACAGATGAGAATGGAGGAAAATGATATACCTAAATCGGAAGTGAAGTAACTAAGTATGGATTGAAATTTAGCGAGCGAGCTTTTGGAAATGGAGGAAGGGAAGCGAAGAAGAAATGAAGATAAAACCCTATACAGTGGATTGGTGGGTTTTATCTGATAGACCCTTCTAGAATTCTCAGGAGGCGAGCCTCACACTGTCACCGAGTAGGTCTTCAGTCACTCGGGCTTTCGGGCAGGCGGGTCGACCCGTTCATTTAGGTCAACCATTTTTCCTTTTTTAAGGTAAAGCCTTTCAATTTTAATTTTCAAATTAAATTTGTTTTTAACGGTAGAACTTTTTTTATACATAAGGACTACATAACACCACACTGATTACCTGGCTCATACGTAGTGTCAATTTAACTTGATCCTCCAGAAGAAACTGGATTATCGGGACGATTGCAGCGCCACTGATTCTGCCAATAAAGAACAGGCTTCTACTACAATAGCATCCGCAACTAAATTTGATCCACAATTATATAACACAATCTCGACTCTCCAACTCCTATCCACTTTAGTGAGTATTATACTTTTGTTAGAATAATATAGTCAACGGAGAGTGGGTGTCTCAGTATATCAACTCGCAACCGTCAACAGTTAATTGCACTTGATTATTACACATTTTTATCTACTAATTATAGGAAATTAGCATTTATTCTAGGCTATTAAATGGAGATTTAGGTACTTTTATACTTAGGGCCCAAGATTAGAGAGTTAATTACATTTTCATTATAATTTGAGCATATTAAGCAGTTAATTTATGCATTTATTGTTTTTGGACTTCAAATACTTCATATTTGCTTAAAATTTCCATTGTAGGTGCAAAGAATAAAGGTCAAAGCAAGGACAAAACAAAATAGAAAACTTCTGCAAAAAAGGAAACTTTTGCAAAATAGAAAATTTCCTATTGGATTGGTTGATTGGGTTTGCTAAAATATTTCCTTTTTTTGTTATTTCTACAAGAATAAGCAATCCTAGGCTTGATTGAGGTTAAGAAGTTTCCTAATTGATTATTCTAATCACAACTTTCTATTTTGGCTATATTTCTTGAGAGAAAGTGCTTGGGTCTTCCCCAAATCTTTCCTATATGTTATGGGAGGCCAAATTAGGCAACCGAAGGCCATTTTGGATAGTTTTTGAGTGGTTTCTTGTACCATAGAGAAAGGAATATGAATTTCCATATTTATTCACCAATTCCCTCTTTCATCCCATAATTCTTTCTCCAAACCTTTCCTATTTGTTAATCATAGTAAGAATAGGACACCATAGGGCAATTTGGAAGGTTTTGGGTTGCTTCTTGTGTTATAAATGAGGGACCAACGAATATTCACCCATCATCTCTCAAATTTTCGTCCTCCTCTCCTTTTCTCTCTTCCTTACACGAAATTCATCGATTCCACTACACTCTCATGGCTTTCAACTCTAAAATCCAATCCATATTGATCGAGAGCATGAGTGGCTAGACACTTTTGTGGGGATCTTGATGGAGGAAGGCAACCGGAGTTTCGTCGTCATAATTGGGGAGTTATTAGTTTCTTTTCTTATCCAATTTCATCTATGTATTTCAATTCCTTGTGTTTTGGTATATGTATATGCTTTTGGAACAAGTTGTCTTTGAATCTCTATTGGTTATGCATGTAATCAAGCGATGTTATTTTATGTGTATGAACCTAGTGTTGTTTTCATGATATTATGTTAAAGATATGCTTCATTTATATCTCCTTTGGATTTCTAGAATATGTTGAATGCATGTGCGATTGTATGTGTGTTTAGACACTAGATCCAACGTTAGATAGTTTGATTTACTTATAACGAGAGTCTCTTTACATGTTTACCATGATTCTTCACTACCGGGTTGGGAATTAATGGTTGTTTGATTAATTAATTGAATGAGCGATGCGCCACGGTAATTAGTTAATTAGGTAACTGGACTAAGAGCGATTACCTTAGGTTTTATCATTAAAACTTGTATTAGAACTACTACATTCTTTTAGAAGCTAGGAAGGTTGTCCAATTCATCAAGAGACCTATGTCCATCTCATAAGTTTCACAACATCATTTTATTTTTCTTTCTCATAAATAAAAAATCCCAAAAATATTTAGTTTAGTTTTCCAAATCAAAATCACAAAAACTCTGAATTTTTATAGTTTTTCATGCATTTAGTTTTCCTAGGTTGGTTCATTAGGCTCCTTGAGAGACGATCTGTAACACCCCAAATTTTAGAAAATAAGAAATAAGGAATTATTTAAGGTTTTGGAATATTACTAAAATATTAAAAAGCATTGAAAAATAAATTATGACATTAGGCATTTTTAATAATTTTAGAGCTGATTTTCTTGAAGAAACCAAGAAGAATTAATTAGAAGACAACATTTAATTTGGAGAAAAGAGATAATAAGGATTTATTTAAGATCTTGGAATAGCATTTAAAAATTAAAAAGCCTTATAAATAAATTTATGAGGCCAGATGTATTTTTAATAATTTTTAAAAATTATTCAATTTATTAATTGAGGAAAAATAGTTTGAAGATGGATTTAAATAAGAGTATATTTAGAACCTTGAGGTATTGTTTAGTATTTAAAAAGTCTTATAAATAAATTTAGAAATTAAAGTATATCTAGAGAAATTATTTTGGGGACAGATTTAGGTATATTTCTAAATGATAATGGTAAATAAAATTATGATTTGAGAGAGAAATAGAAAATAGTAAATGAAAAAGACAATATTTGCCCTAGCTAAAAATATCTTAAGTTATAAAAAGAAAGACAAGATAGTAAAATACTTAATAAAAATATCACACTCCTCTTTTAATATACGTATACGTATGCCACATATTCTTCTCAAATGTACCACTTCTCTTCTTATTCCTCTCTGTCTCCCCGACACACACACACACACACCACACACTTCCTCATTCTCTCATTTTTCCCTCTCTGCTCCTCTGTTTCCCTCCAGCTTCAACAGCGACGGCGATGACGATCGGCGGCGAGAATGGCGACGGGGAAGCAGCGGAGACGCGTAAGGAGTTTGGGTAACCTATGGTAAGTTCATTCCTTCCGTTTTCTTTTCTTCTCGTCCGATTTCAGCGAGGTTAGGGAGGGTA
The DNA here is from genome assembly GCA_037074515.1 of Mimosa bimucronata. Taxonomy (NCBI): domain Eukaryota; kingdom Viridiplantae; phylum Streptophyta; class Magnoliopsida; order Fabales; family Fabaceae; genus Mimosa; species Mimosa bimucronata. The sequence continues at coordinate 37,012,453 of CM073444.1, forward strand.
AACTGATTCGAAATTAGGGGTTTTTGAAGCTTTTGAATTCATAGAAATGAAGTTCAAGATGCGATTAAAGGTATTCTTGAAGTGATTTTGCGATTGAATGGTGTTTTGGGTCCGATTTCTTCTCTTTTAGGCCGCGGGTACTGTTCATCGCCGTTGATTTGGGCGAGATTTCGATTGAAAACTGGACTGAACCTTTAATTAAATGGGATTAGGAGTTAGTTTAAGCTCAAAGAGGGTCATGTATGCTGAGATTTTTGAGGTTGGGTGAATTTTGTATTCTTGTTCTTATTTCTCTGCTCTATTCCGTCGGGTTCTTGTTCTTTCTTTCTGATTATTCGAATTTTGTTCCTCTTTAGGCTACTGATTCCTGGAACAAGATTATGAGGTTGATTTTGAATGGTTAAGTATTAATTGATCATTTCTTTCTCTTCTCTTGTTGCCCTGCCGTCCGGGTTTAATGACAAGAAATTAAAAGGGGGTGTATTATGTTTTTGTCTTGTTTGTTCAGTTGGTGATTGTCGTTCCTGAACCTGAATTAGGAAGAATTAAATTGTTGTTGATGGTGCAAGATTGATGTTTAATTGAATGTGAAATTGCTTTAGTTTCTTCTCTTGTTCATGTCTGCTCTGTTTGGTAGGATTACACTGAAATTGGGGATGTTTTATTGATATTAGGATTTGGCTCGGGTTTCAGTATGTGCAATTGAAGTTCTGTGATGATGATTGAAAATTCTAATTTCATATGTATTTGGTAAGGAAGAGAGGAGGAAGAATTGATGGTATACCAATTTTAATTTATGAATCAAAGCTGCAAAATGCTGAAGAGGGGTCTGAGTTAAGTGAAGTGGAAAGTAGGATAGTGAAGTTTAGGAAGGTAATTGTATTTTAGTTGCATTTGGAGACTTTAAATATTCTAGGTTAGTGTGTAAGTAATTTCAATTTATACTTGAAGTTATGAATTGTGAAGTGAGGGGTTTTATTTGGTATTGGAAATTGGGACTTTGCAGATTCGGTAAAGGTGAATTTTTAGCAAATCCAGTATACATTTTGAAGGTTTAATAGGGATTGGAATATGTTTGATCGCATATACTAAATTGGAAGTTTCTGTTTTATAACAAGTGTTTAAAAGAGTTAGCAAGCGTTGAGGTTTGTTCGGGTTAGGAAAATTTGGAATTTTATTATGTTTGGCTAATTAAAAGATTAAGAATATGGGATGGGAAATTTGGTATATATAAGTGGTTATCCAAATTTCCCAAGGTTATGAAGATATTTCTTGACTTTTGAATTGGAAAGCTGATTCTAATTTCTATTTGAATATTCAAAACAAATTTTGGAAATTTATTAGAGTTGTTGAAAATATGTTTAAAGAAAGGGTGAGCAGTTGTGTTAAGCTTTAGTTGACTAATAGGAAGTATTAAAGAATTAAAGAAATTATTGTTGTCCTTAGAGGATGTAAGGTCAGATTTTGGAAGCTAAAGTTGAATCTAGTTAAGATTGATATTCTTGGTGATTAGACTATTCAACTTTAGGTTTAGATAAAATGGTACAATGGTTTAACTAGATGTTAGATCTTGTGTTGATTATTTAAGTGTAGATAGTTGCCTAAAATGATGAGTTTAGGCTAGAGGTGTTTAAAGAGGGTAAGTTCTGGTATAAAGAATAAGGTTTATTTAGTAAAATGTGTATTTTAATGAAGTAATAAATCTTGAGAACAAGGTTGGATTTTCTAAGCTACAGAAAAATAAAAGAGAAGACATTATCTAAATGTAGAAGAATGAAAAGTAGTGCCTACATATTGTTATTGTTAATAGTCTTGGGATTATGAAAGGTGAAGTTATGAAATCTGAGGAGTTAATATACAAGGAACTGTGATGATAGGGAATAAAGATTTGATGAATTGAGGTTGATTAAAGATGACTTTATGATCTTTAAGGTTTGAGGTAGTGATGACAGATTACAATTTTCTTAGGTACAAAGAATAGGGGATTATTTATGATGAAAGAATGTCTGATGATAATTTAGGTTAATGAATTGGGGGAGTTGTTTTAAAGTTCATAAATGGTATGACTTATGAGAGTGATTCAAGTGCTAGAGTACAGTTTCATATGTTTTAAATGTGTTTAGGGTAATTATTGGAAGCATTAAGGTAAGTAAGGATTTAGAAGATAAAGAAATATGATTTGGATATAATTGTGATTGATGATTTGATTTGTAAAATTCTTTAATAAATTGAATTCATTGGACTTGATTTACACTATTGATAGATTTATTATTATTGAAATTTTGTAATGAATATGAAGTATATATATATATAGGTATGTGCTTGTGTGTGTGAAAGATTATGGTCTTTAAAGAAAGGTTTTATAAAAACTATTAGTCAAACATTAAGAATAAGAAATATTAATTGTAATAGATTATTTATAAGTGCCTTCTTAATTTAAGAAAGATTAATAGGAATAAATTATTTATAATTAACCTTTCAATTTTAAGGAGGTTAAGATAATTATGGTAAATTGTAATCTTTCACTAATACTAAGAATGGGGTAGTATTAATTACATTAGGATTCGTGAGAGACGCCAGATAATTATCTAAGAATATAGATATTAAATTATTATTTGTATATTACATATAAATAGGTATTGATAGTGACACAAGAGGGGAGATCAGTAGAAAGAAAAGGGAGAAAGCTTAGGACTAAGTTTTGTTATCCAGGTAGCAGTTTATTTCAATAACAATTAAATTGCATGTATTATTTTGTAATAACTGTTGCATTTAGTTGGTAAGTTGTTATTCCTCAGTTGGAGTACTCCAGGCTTAGGTGGTTCACTACCCCTTTGCCAAACCAGTTTAGTTATAACGGGATTGTTATAACGAGAAGTCCTGCAGGTAGAGCTTCTACTACTTAACGAAAGTATCGTTATTAGTGGTTGGTAGGTGCGAATCGCACACAGATTAATAGGAGTAAGACTATTATCATTTGGGTAGTTTTATGAAATATATACATGTCAATGCTAGAATGATCATATATGTTAATGAAAGAAACTGCTATTGGGATTTCCAATCTCACCCCCTTCCCCAAACATTTTTCAGTTTAGCAGGTTGAAAGAAGCTAGCTATGGAAGAAGAGTAGACGAAGAAATTAGGATTATAATTTGAAAAGCAAGAGGTAGTAAATATTTTAATAAGGTTATTTGTATATGTTGTAAAAGTAAATTATTAAATTAATAATAGAGAGCACAGGAAATAGAACTACATAAATTTATTAAGGGAATTAAATTTCCTAAGTATTATGAATTACGAGTAGACACTCTAGCAAGGTGGTGTATGAATAAGTAAGAATGCTTGCTAAGCTATGTACCATCATAGTTAGTTAATTTAGAATTTAATTACCTGTGAAAATGAATATAAAGAATTAATACTTAACCGTATGTAAGTGTATGTATTACCCTAATGACACTGTGCATTCTGGTAGAAGGGTTATCAACTGAGGCAACCCCAGCGTTTTAATATTGGGAAGGCAGAAACCCATAAGTAGATATAGAGAACCCATGAATGGGTTTTCGCTCCCCACACACTATCATCAAGGGGAAGAAATTATAAGGGAACTTAAGTAGTTTAATTGTGTTATGTACCACTTTGATTTATAAAAAGATTTAAATTCTATGTCGTACGAAAAGCCCATTCCAACTTACCGTAGGTTGGTTTAATGTTTTTAAGAAAAAGTTTTAAATTTTATCGTATTTTTGAGCTTCTAATTAGGGGTGTTCATTTCGTCCCGTTCCGACCGTACCGTTCCGATCCCGATCATTTTGGGTCGGGATTTTCCCGTACCGAAAATATATGGGACAGGACAAAATTATTAACGGGACGGGACACGGGACGAGCACTATTCCGTACCGTCTTTTTGTCTTGTCCCGAATGTTTATTTTTTAAAGACATAATTATTATTATTTTTTGTATAGATTCCTCCCACCTACCGATAAAAATTATTAATTATTTTCTAATTAGAATTTATTTAATAAATTCACACTCATATGTAATTTAATATTTAACCAATAAAGTAGGTCAAATAGTTGAGATGCATAAAATTTATAATACATTTAAAAAATAATAATTATTCAATGTTCTTATTTGAAATATAATCTTATTTAAATCCATATTTGAACTATTATGTTTTCTCATCTTATTTTAGTGTAATTTTTTATTATGAGATATTATTAGTTTGAGTATTAATAGGTGAACAGACAATATTTCAAATTTTCAAAATACAATTAATCATTATAAACTGTTATTAATTAGAATATTAATATATTTCTTATGCATCAATGCATTGCACATGGGGAGAAAATTAGTTATTTGTATAATAAAATATTCCCATATTAAATATAGTTTTATGTTTAATAAAAAATAATAGAAATATTTAAGACCCTAGAATATCTCATATATCTTAACAAAATTTTATCAAAATATCTAACTTTTTTTATTAAAGATACAGCTAATGTATTTTAATATAGATATAATTTATATGAAGAGATATTATATCTTAAATACAAAATAAATATCTAAATAACCAATTAAAAAAGTTAATTTTTTTTAAAATAAGCGGGACGTCCCGTTTCCGTCCCGATCCCGTTCCGATCCCGATGGGACGGGACAAAACTGGTAATGGGACGGGACATTGGACAACTTTGCTGTTCTGAGGCCTTTTACGGGACGGGACACGGAACAAGCCCGTCCCGTCCCGTACCGACCCATGAACACTCCTACTTCTAATTTTCATAAAAGTACTAATAATTCAATTAAAAGGCTATAATGTAATAATAAAAGTCCAGGTGTTACACGATCCGGGAGAGCACCAATAGTGCAATCCTTGGTTAGATTTAATTTTGCATTTGCACCCCAAGGCGTTTAGGAAGGTGACAAATCAACTGTCATTATAAACAAGACGGAACTTTAAAAGTGATTGTTCTAGGGTTATCTTATTTAGGCTCTGCCTCTAATTTTATGTAATGTTCTTCATTTCCCAAAAATTTATGTGATGTTCTTAATTCTTACTATTTTCTTACTAAAATATGAAAATTTTACACTTTATTATTTAAACTACTCATTGGCATCTTAATGTTTAATATATTTTTTCATTACACCTTCAATAAACATATTTAATAATACGGTGATTAACAGAATTACATGTATGAGGTGATATTAAGTAAATGGTTAATATTAGTGCTATCCAAAACCAGTCATATTGTCGGCCGCCCACCATCACAGTCATTAGAACCTCATACCAACTGTAAAATTAAAAAAATAAGAAAGATCAATCGTGGAGCAACTGTATGACATGGAGATTGAGGGGATGCCGAGATCTATAAGTGTCGTCACTATTATGATTTTGCATCCAGACCACCATTTTCACTAAAATGATGCGGAGCTTTGTTGCCATTGAAGAAGATTAAAGGGGGAGGAGTGTTGAAGGTTGAAGAAAATCACATTCTCAAGATCGATTTGGTGGGGGTTAAAAATAAAAAAAATAGATTTAGAATGGAGAATTGCTATGTGCCATCATCCTCCCCGTTCACTGTTCTCTGTCGTCCTCGTCGTCCGCCTTCCGCCTCCGTCCTTGTCATCTGTCGTCATCACTTGGATACTAGAAAATTATTGATTTAAACAACCAAAGGAAAGAATGAAAATAGAGGAGTTACATATCAAAGCTGTCGTCAACCACGACATATACAAACATCCGCCTGCTATCCGCCATCCTCATTGTCTGCCGTAATCCACCTTTTGTTATCGTGGATGATGGAGATGGGGCCAAAGGGTTGACGAAGAGAAAGAAAGTGGTGTCAGCTAGATGAAAGATGAGGGTTGCGATTGAAAAGTGAAAAGGTAGAGTTGTTAATTAATAAAACCTTTGAGGGTATGTTTGTCAAAAAAATGAGTTCCATGGAAGTGGTCTAGTTCCATAAGGGGTGGGTTGAAACCCAGTTCCATCAATTTTAATAGAAGTGGGTTCCATGAGGAATTGGATTCATGTACACCAACCATTCAAAAAGCCCAATTCCACTTCCACTTCTACCCCCTTTTCCCATTTCCATCCAACCAAATGTAGCATTATAGAATATAGGTATAGACTTAAGCCTATTAAAAAGCTTATTTTATTAAATAAGTCAGGCTCAGGCCTACTAGATAGCTTATTTGTCCTAACAAGATGGTATATGTATTATTATTTTTTAAATTTATAATTTTTGGTTACATATGTGTCCTCATGTCAAGATATATTTTGATTAGCAATGTGTCCTCATGTCAAGATATATTCTGATTAGAAAGAAAAAGATATTTTTGGATTGTAGTTGAGGTCTAAACTTGTTTACGGCCTATTTATATCTCAACCTTCTTTAGCGCGTTTAGCGGCCTTGGCTTGCTTGGTTGACCTGATGATGGCCTATTTTGATAAATCAGGCTTCATGTTAGAGTCATGCCTAAAAAAACAATTATAGGCTACAGGTTAGGTTCAAGTCAATCCGTCATAAAATAGGTCAGGCCTGTTAAGGGCGATATATGGCTTGATCTGGCTTGTTTCCACCCCCTATTTGTGATAAATAAAATAACAACTAAATCCAAAACAAATCCAAATTAAACAAAAATGAAAGGTATATACAAAATAAACAGAAATGAAGAACCAAGCCAAATAAGCAAACAAACAAGATACCAATCATCTAACGCATGTATGACAGAAACATCATCATCAACATTAAACTTTATAGCTCCTTAAAGTTGATAATGCTTTACAATATTCCATGTAGCAAGGATACTCTCAACAATAACATTAATATCATCCCTCAAACCCCAGATCATATATACTCTTTGCGGTTTGCATATGTGGGCAATGATTCTTGGTCATAGATATAAAATAGAGTAAAATACTTTGACCCCCCTTCTGTTTTGTTTTAATTACACAAACCTCCAATCTATTTTTAAAACATACAATCTAGTCCAAAATTTAACACCGTTAAAAAATATTCTAAAAAGTTTCTATAAATATATTTCTTTAATTCAAAATTATATTTGAATAAATCTTCTTTACTAATTCACCCTTATAGTACAAAATATCTCACTCATCTTTTGATTATTTACTTAATAATCAACAATGATTCATTTAATATCTGCTACTCAATTTGAAACGAAATTCAATATATGTTACGTAAAAAAATATCAACAAATCAATAAAAAATAATAATTTTTTATGAACTTTTATTTATCAAAATTTACCTAAGATGTATAAATTGTAAAACATGCATTCATATATATAAATTAATATTATTTTAAAATTTAATAATTTAAATTAAAATATTATAAGTTCAAAACATTTCCAACCAATATATGTATTTAAAAAATCCTTTTTAAAAATAAACTATTTTAAACATATAAATTTATTAAAAATAAAATTTATAATTATAAAATTAATTAACATTGTCATATGATCAAAATTAATAAATTTAATTATATAAAATATGAAAGTATAAATTGAAATAAATTTTAAATTTTGGTACAAATGTGCTTAATATCAAGGGTATTTTGGTCAAAACGATGGGTCAACATTGTGATTTAACGGTCAACTAATGGTTGGGTGGATAGAAGTTGAATTTTAAAACTAGAAGGGAAGTTTATGTCACATATATTTTAATTTAAAAGGAGGTTCATATAGATATTTTAAAATAGAGAGGAGTATCTGTAATTTTGATTAAATAGAGGGGGTCAATGTATCTTACTCTATAAAATATATTTTTATAGTGTTTTAGAAAGAACATGACTTGTCAACTAATTTAAATAACATTTTAATCTAATCAAATTAAAAAAATCAATCATATATTTAGAACTGAAGGGAGTATATAGCTACCATGAATGCTGATTATGGGTGTCTAAATTAGTACTCCCTCCAGTTCTAAATATATTTGGGGAGTTGATATTAGTTCTAAATACATGGCATACTTCTAATTTGTGTCAATTTTTTTCCCAAATTATCCTATTAATGCTCATCCGACAATAATTAAGTGAGACATGTGGAAGGGTATAAGGGGAGATGATTTGCGTGTTTTCAGAAAAATACATTATAATAATTAACATAACTTACATCATTAATTTAGTTAAAGTAGTTAAATATGTAATATATTTAGGAGCCGATGGAGTACTAAGCAATCTGATTCCAACACACACATATAACATTCGAGCTGACATGTTGATTGAACTTTATTGGTAAATCAGGATTCAGTTGTTTTCTTTTTTTTCTTTTCTTTTTGTTGACAAAGCATTAATTTTTTGTTTAATTTTTGTGTAAGAAAAATAAAAACTATTGTTTATTGTTAATACAAATGACCAGCTCAATCGTAATAAGAGACTAATCATTGAACCAATACTAGTATATAATTTTATACATGTTTTAAATATAACGTTTGTAGCTTAGAAAATCCAGTAAGCTGATAAATATAAGAGAGCTCTAAGCAAAGACCCCCGATAATCTAAAGTTTGACCCGCCAATGGTTGCAAGCTAATTGCAATGATTTTTTTATACATAAATTTTAGAAAAGTGGTTGGGCTTACCCACGATGCAAAGATAAGAATTCTAACTTATGATCCACTGGAGCTGTACCTGTAGGTTCTGAAGCATGACAAGCAAACCATTTTTTCTATCCATATAGCTAGCTGTAATGATCAAATACTGAATATATCCATCTTCTGATTACATCTGGTATGTCGCTTTTGAGTTTTGACAAATGTAGAGACAAATAGAAAACATTATCTGATGTAGATAGAATGTAACTATATCCTTACCTAGTGCTATTTATAAGTTGGGAACAATAATTTTTTTATCCTATATATAAGTCACATCATTCAATTTTTCATATGAATATCCAAATTTATCCTTCAATTATTATTCTATTGATTTTGCTTTAAACATACACTCTTCTAGGCCTTTTCTTCATACAGGAATGGAGGGAAAGCCCCTCATCTTCACTACCTAGTATTGCTGGGCAACATTGTTCTTGTATCCACATAGCCCAGCGATACTAGGTAGTGACTGACGAGTGTGCAGCCTTGGCATCATTGCCAATTCCTTCTTCATAATGTACTCTGCAACTTCATTCATGTTGCGAGGAATGTTCATCAGTTCTACATTCCAATTCCTGTTCAGTAAAGCCCAAATTTCGGCTATAATTCCTTCATTATGGCGGGTCTTTACGTTCACGTCTTTTAGAAGAACAAGAACTGCAGCTGCATCAGTTTCTGCCTTCAACTTGCGAGCCCCATAATCCCAACTTATTTTCAGACCACTTAGTAATCCCCATAACTGGGATGTCAAACTATCGCCTCCCATGATATGTTGCATGTATCTGATGATAAATCCCCCTTTGTCATTCCTCAAAATCACCCTACAACCACCTCCACCAACATTTGAAATCGCATCTACGTTTAATTTCATCCATCTTGGAGAGGTGTGGCCCAACACTCACTCTTTTCTTGTATGGCAACACAATTTAGATTAATTCCCTTTAGATATTTCCTGGCTTGGCTCATACTTGTGATCATGGCTCGAGCATTCATAATCAAGCCGCCATTCATCACATTTTTATTCTTGCGCACTCTTACATTCCTTATTCTCATAGAAGGCAGCAAATCATTGAAAATAATTCACTCCACCCCTAATTCCTCTATGACCCAATATTTTTCATATCAGTTCTCAGCCATTGGGCAGAAATCATGCTAAAAATTGTTGCTGCATGGGTTCAGAGATCACATATTCCCAAATCTTCTTTGTTTCAAGACAGTATATGCTCCAAGGCACTCTTACACCAAGCGCATACAGACTTGTATGTTCTACATTAGTCAGTAGTTTATCTTGAAACACTAACCACATAAATGTCCAACATTTGTGCATAACATGCAACTTCAAAATTCTCTGCCAAATTTTATCCTTCTCCTTCTGTTCATTTGTCAAAACTTCATATGCTAATTTCACTGAGAATATTCTGTTTCTATCATGACGTCACTGGACAGAATGATTTAAGTGATTCACAATATTTCCTTCCTTCACTTTCTTCCATGCATTCCTGATACTAAGATAAGTATTCGAGCCCGATCTTTCCTAGTCAATAGTAGGTATTAAATCATCTCCACATTTGTATTTCGATCTAAAGACTTTAACCCAAAGATCCTCCTGACAATTCATGAATTTCCATCCAAGCTTCGTCATATAAAAGCTTGATTTTGCCCCCTCATTTTCCGTATCCCCATGAGGAAACTTCTATTACTTCTTTAAAGTTTGTCACATGTATCAATGGGAATAGATGTTGTCTACATTGTGTGCCCAGGATAGCTGGCGTCGCAATTGAAATAAGAGATGCTTTTCCAGTTAATGATAATGAGTGCATCTTCCAACCTATTAGCCACGTGCGCACCTTATTAGTTACATTTTGGAAGCTCATTTTTGTGATCCGGTTATGGTGGAGGGAAACCCCTAGGTACATGCCCAAATCTGCATCCATCTAGAACCCAAGAGTCGAGCTTAACTCTCGACGTCTATTATGGTTCACACTCTTCGAGAAAAAGACTCACATTTTTTCCTCTCTTACTTTTAATCCCGAGCTCACACATAAATCATGAAGACAATTCTTCACTTCTTCTGCTTGAGATAAAGAAGCCTCTGCAAAGAGAACTATATCATAAAAAAATGAGTGAGAAAGAGGTGGGCCATTCTTACATAATTTAATTGGCATCCAAGCTTGAGCTTCAACCCTCTCCTGAATTAAATGAGCCAATTTCTCCATACATATGATGAATAAATATGGTGATAAGAGGACTCCTTGTCTAACTCCTCTACAAGTTGAAAAGGTCTTTGTTATCTCTCCATTCAATAAGATCTGCTTGGTCGGAGTAAAAACACACTGATACACAATCTCCACCAAAAGCTTTGGTAATCTAAGCTCGTCAAGGCATTTCCTTAAAAATTGCCAATTCAGTTTGTCATAGGTATTCTCAAGGTCAATTTTAATTGCCATGTACTGTTTTTTTCCTATCATTGATCTCATAGATTTTATAAATTCACATATTGAAGCGTTGGATTAGTATGTGAATTTATAAAAACATTAAATCTCAATAGTTTTGCTTTAAAATTTAGCAAGTTTCTAACTTTACTCTTACTTAATATCCAATATAGCACACGAAAATAAAATCAACACATAGTAAATTTAGGACAAAATTGTACATTCACATGAAAAAAATTAATGAAATGACTTATAATGTTTTTCTATAGTTATTTGACCTGTTACTTCCTTGTATTGCTGTATCACTAGTGTTTTGTTCTAATTTTAAAAATTTAATTCCTTCTGATTTTTGTGAGAAATACTATGGATATATTTATATACCGGTCCCAAGTCCAAATAAAGGAAAAGGGTTGTGTTAGGACCTAGCAGCCAACGTAGAACCAGGTCAAATCTCGTGAACATGGATCAACGAGGCGATAGTTCTAAATGATGTCGTTGCCTAGTAGCAACGTGTTGTATGGCTAAGTATAGTTAGAAGTATGGAGGGCCGCTATATTGTCGCCCGGGTGTAGTATTAAATGAGTAAGGGCTACTGCTCTCTTTTGAATAGAGAGGATTAAAGAAGCTAGTTCAAAAAAGTAAGATTAGATTTGGTACTTGAAATATTGGAACATTGACAAACAAATATTGGGAGGTGGTGGGAGTGATGAGAAATAAAAGGATAAACATCTTATGTTTACAGGAAACTAAATGCGTTGGAGTAAAGGTTAAGGACATTAATAAATATAGGCTTTGGTATACAGGAAAAGTGGGTTCAAGGAATAGTATTGGTATAATTGTGGACGAAGAATGTTGTTGAAATTAATAGGATTGGAGATAGAATCATATCCCTGAGAATGACAGTTGGTGAGGATATAATCAATATTATTAGCGCTTATGCTCTTCAAGTTGGGGTAGAAAATCATATAAAGGAGAAGTTTTGGGAGGACAGGGGTTGATTAAAAGTATATTCCTTCTTGAAAAGGTATTTACTAGTGGTGATCTTAATGGACATGTTGGTAAAGATGTAGGACAATATGCATAGGCCTATGGTGGTTTTGGTTTTGGTGAGCTTAACAACAAAGGATAATCTATTGTTGACTTCAATATGGCCTATGACCTCAAAATTGTCAACGCTTGTTTTAAGAAACTAGAGGAGCATCTAATTACATATAAGAGTGGAATAAATAGATCACAGATTGACTTCTTCTTGGTAAGGAATTCAGACAAAAGGATATGTACAAACTGTAAAGTGATCCCAGGAGATGGTGTGACAATCCATTATAGGACACTAATTCTAGATGTATGTATAAAGTTTGCGAAACGGAAGCATAGAGAAATATTAAAGACACGAGTTAGTGGTGGTAGTTAAAAGGAAAAAAATGGAGATATTCAAGAATAGGCTTATACAGGAAACAATCTGGGATGTACAATGGAGTGTTAATATCATGTGAAAAAAAGTGGCTATGACGGTTCAAACGGTTGCTAGAGAAATTTTGGGTGAATCAAAGGGTGCTATCAGGAGAGATAAGGAGACTTAGTGGTGGAATGAGAATGTTCAAGAGAAAATCAAACTCAAGAGACAGTGTTTCAAGGTTGTACACTTGTGTGACAATGCTAAAAATTGGGAGAAGTATCGCTTAGCCAAAAAAGATGTGAAAAAAGCAGTGAGTTAAGCTCGTTCTAAAGAATTTGAGAAGTTTTATAAGGAATAAGGGACAAAGTCTGGGGGAAAAAATATTTCGGATTGTAGAGAATAAGGAGAGAAAATTGAGGGATTTAGATCAAGTGAGGTGCGTAAGGGATGAAGAAGGTAAAGTCTTGATAATTGATGATGATATTAAGGATAGATGGAAGACATGCTATTATATGTTGTTTAATGAGAGAGATGGAACTTTGAATGATGAGTTAGACGAGCTGGAAGTTAGTGACAGGGAACTCAATTTTACATTCTATTGTTGGATTAGAGTTAGAGAGGTTAAAAAAGCTCTTATGAAAATGGCAAATGGTAAGGTTGTTGGACCTGATGACATCCCTATTGAAGTCTGAAAATGCTTGGGTGAAGGTGTATTGTGGCTTACTAAGCTATTTAATGAGATTCTACGGTCTAAGAAAATGCCTGATGATTGGAGGAAAAGTATTTTAATACCTATTTATAAGAATAAGGGAGACATTCAAAATTGCGTAAATTACAGAGGAATTAAGCTTATGATCCATACAATAAAATTGTGGGAAAAAATGATGGAACACAGTTTAAGATGTGAGACTTGTATCTCTAAGAATCAATTTGGTTTCATGCCAGGTAGGTCAGCTACAGAAGCAATTTACATATTAAGGGGTTTAATGGAAAGGTATCGAAGCAAAGGAAATTATCTACATATGGTCTTTATTGATCTGGAAAAGGCATATGACTGTATGCCAAGAGAAATACTATGGAAAGCTTTAGAAAAGAAAGGGGTGCTTGTTGGGTATATCAAAGTCATTCAAGATATGTATGAGAAGGTAATGACTAGCGCTAGAACACCTAGCGGAGAAACAGATGTCTTCTCCATAAAAATTGGATTGCACCAAGGTTCGACTTTGAGCCCATATTTGTTTAATCTAGTTTTGGACGTCCTAACTGGACATATCCAAAAAGAAATTCCTAAGTGCATGCTTTTTACGAATGATATAGTCCTTTTAGGTAAACCAGGAGAAGAAATTAACTGGAAATTAGAGTTATAGAGAAGGACCTTAGAATTACAAGGTTTTCGATTGAGCAAGGGCAAGACAAAATATATGCACTGTAGTTTTGATAAGAGACAAACAAGTAGGGATATAAAAGTTAAATTGGGAGACCAGGCTATCCCACAGTAGACAAGTTTAAATATTTAGGATCGATTATACAAAAGGATTATGAAATTGATAGTAACATTAATAATCGAATTCAATTCGTGTGATTTAAATGAAGAAAGCTACTGGGATTTTATGTGATCATAAAGTACAACTTAAGGTAAAATGAAAGTTTTATCAGATAGACATTAGACCGGGAATGTTATATAGTAGTGAATGTTGAGTTTTAAAGTGACAACACGAATATAAGATGAGGATAGAAGAGATAAGAATGTTGAAATGGATGTGTGGTTATACATTAAAAGATAGGATCCGTAATGATCATATTCGAGTAAGAGTTGGGGTAGCATCAATTATAGAGCAAATGGTAGAAAATCGCTTGAGGTGGTTTAGACATGTTCAAATAGGACTATTAAATGCGCCGGCAAAGAGAGCTGATCAAATAGTATGGAGTCCTTTCAAAAGAGGGAGAGTAAGACTGAAGAGAACTCTTAACGAAGTTGTCCACGAGATTTTTTGAGCAATAATTTATCACGAAATATGGTTTTTAACGGAGCATAATGACATCGTATGATCCATATAGTCGACTCTACGTAGGGGATAAGGCTTTATTATTATTGTATTTATATAAGTATACTATTGTAATTGACTTATCAATAGAAACATGAAACCATATATAGCTGGTTTAAGATGTTATAATTATATATATATATATTATGGCCTATACAAAGAAAAAAATTTTTGACAACCAGTTTGATTGGCTTATGATCGTTAACAAATGATCATGTTTGATAATACTCTCATTAGTCCTAATTATAAGATCAAGTTGACTTTTTTGGAGTAATTAAAGAAGCAAAATTAATCACTTTAAATTATGTATATTTATCATTTTTCCTCAAAACTTATTTACTTTACTTGTAAACTAACCTATAATCAAATTACATGTAATATATGTTCTAATTTAGTGGTCTAATTTATTTCTTTAATCTCCAGAAAAAAAATCAACTTAATTTTATAATTAAGACCGGATGAAGTAATTTAAAATATGTTTTGAATGTTGCGGCCCTAAGAGTCATAAAGTATTTTGAATTTGATGTTAGAGAAGATGCGTGGAAAGGTGGGGGTCCAGCTAGGATGGTCTCTGCTGACTGTAGTTGGGACACGTACGTAAGACTGTGTTGAGAGTTGAGACTTGAGACGTCAGAGCGAGAACTTTCTGATGACAGTCAGCCAAAATCAAAGCTTATCTTTGAGTTTGACCCTTCCAGTCCCAGATCTTTCATTCTCCCACCTCATACATGACGTGCGGCCTCCCACGTCACTCTCACCTTACACACTTATCAACAATTTAATTAATTACCCCAAACCTCGGAACATATATAGACTCCTTTTCCTTATTGTTATTCCTCAAGTTCCATTCATAAAATTTGCCTAAAGTTCAAAACAATGAAATAGTATGTAAGGGTTAACTAATAAGAGGTAATTAAACAATTTCAATATGATTTGATACTTCTCAAACAATGTCAGAACTCAGAAGTTCAAGTTTTACAGGCATCGGAAAAAAATTTCATACAAGAGCGAAAGTTAATTCCTCAATCCTTAATTTACAGCTTTCCTTAAGCTTTTAATCATCACTCTCTAGGTTATTTTTAATCAAGTCATTTAAGTCTTAATCATTGGATCCGTTGGCTGTGTTAAGAAATATGCTTAGTCAGTGATGGACGTGGTAGAATAAAGCTAGGCATGCAGGCAGATTATTTATCACCATCGAGCGAGAGTTTAGTCGAGATATAGTTACATCCTTTTTTTTAAAAAAAACATTGGCTCCCCGTATATATTTTGTTTGTATCCATCTCTCTGTGTGTGTGTCCTCTAATTGGTGTTATATGGAGTATTATGTTGTTGGACTGGACATGGTTCTTAAAAGAACTAGGTAACCTGTTCCATAATCTTTCCACTACTTAACTGATGACTATGTGTTTGATTGCCAATGCAAAAGGAAAAAAAAAAAGAAGAAGAAGAGTAAATTAACGACATATTTCCATCGCTGAATGTAGCAATAGAATTCTGTTGTTAATTATTTGATTGATATGTGTTATTAATCCGCAAGGTCAATCTTTAGAAGTTTAACAAAGTGATTTAAATCAAGTGAACTGAATATAAATGATACTCATTGAATTTGTAATTATAAGAACATTTTTTTTAATTAAAGAATCCAAATAGTCTGCTTAATTTTAACATATGTTACATATAATTGAATTATAAAATAGTTTTTAAGTAAGGTAAATTAGTTTTAAGGAAAAAGGTAAATATAGATATTTTAAAATGATTTATTTTGTATCCTTAATTTGTAAAAAAATTAATTTGATCTTATAATTATGATGGAAAGGAATACTCATGGTAATTATATCCTTCGTCCGTTCCTAAATATAAGACTTAATTGGCTTTTTTATAAGAGATTAAGGAAGCTAAATGAACCACTTAATCATAAAATATTTTATATATTATTAGGTTATATGTTAGCTCATAAGTTAAATAAAGTAGTTTAGAGAAAAAAATTGAGGCAAATCAATCTATAAGTAACTTATTTCAACTTTAATATGATTTTCTTAAAGAGTTAACTAGATCTTATAATCCAAAACAGAGGAAGTAATAAATACCCCGTACATTCCTAAAGATATGAACTATTTGGGGATATGAGCTTGTTTGCAAGTATAACACCTCATTCTACTTTTCTACACATTTTCCCTAAATTACCCCTATCAATGCATCTCAATAATAAAAAAAAGTTGGAGGGAAGGAATAGGACCCGGTTTCGATGCTCATCGTAAAGATGCATAGAGGGCGTTTATCCACTCTGGACTATCCAATTTTAATATTTTTAAGTGTGATATTTTTAAATGAATAATATGTTTTTTGATAAAATGATAAGAAAGACATCATCTTCATTTTAGATTTTGTAACCATAAAAATATTTTTTTAAAAAATCACAATTTTAAAAATATTAAATATGGACAGTTCAAATTCTTATATTTAATTAAAAAATAAGTCTTATATTTAATTGTGAGTACAAGGGACTGAGGGAGCAATGGGTAAAATTTTCGGGGTAAATTTGACCCTTATCCCCTTAAAATATGTTCAGTTTTGCGACACTGAGAGTCATAAAGAATTTTGAATTTGATATTGGAGAAGATGCGAAGAAAGGAGGGGATCCAGGCATCCAGCTAGGATGGTCTCTGCTGACTGTAGCTGGGACACGTGCATATGACAGTGTTGAGACTTGAGACGTCAGAGTGAGAACTTTTTGATCAGAGTCAGCCAAAATCAAAGCAATATATGTTCCTCTTTGAGTTTGACCCTTCCAGATCTCTCATGCTCCCACCTCATCCATGACGTGCCACCTCCCCCGTCACGTACTTTCACCTCACTCACACGCGTAACAACAATTTAATTAATTACCCCAAACCTCTGAACATGTATAGACTCGTCTTCTTTATGCCCCGTTTGGTTTAATGGAAGAGGTTTTTACGGAAGTAAAAGTGGAAGTGAAATTAGAAGTGGAAGTTGGAGAGGAAGTGCATTTTATAAATTCTGTTTGGTTTGCCCATGGAAATGTCATATCATTTTTAATTTATATATAGAGTTAAAGGTCATATTTGCCCCTGAAGTATGCACGATGTATCATATCTGCCCCTAAAGTATTTTTGGGCCCAAATGTGCCATCGAAGTATGAAAATGGATCATATTCGCCATTCAGCCGTTAAAAAGCTCACGTTGACCGTTAAACAGTGGACGTTGACCGTTAATATTTTAACGGCTGAAGGACGAATATGATCCATTTTCATACTTCGATGGCACATTTGGGCCCAAAAATATTTCAGGGGCCGATATGATACATCGTGCATACTTCAGGGGCAAATATGACATTTAACTCTTATATATATATTTATTATGTAGAAAGACCAAAATAGCCCCAATTAAAAAAAAACCCCTCCCATTCTCAATTCTTCGTCTTCTCCCTTGCTCCCAAAATTTCCATGGATTCATCTCAAAATTCAACCACAAGGAGAGACCACATTACACATCATAGCTCATCGTCACAGATCAAAGATGGAGAAGGAGGAGAAGTCTCAGTTGGAGATCGAAGAAGGAAAAGAAGGAGAGGCCATGCAGATCAAGAAGGGAGATGAAGAAGGAGACACGACTTTTGCAAGTTGAAGATGGAGAGGTCGTCGTCGTCAAAGATCGAAGAGGAAGAAGGTGGAGAGGTCGCTATTGGAAGGAGGAGCTGCGCCGTGTAGATCGAAGAGGGAGATGGGGAAGGAGAGGCCGCATACGGTTCGAAGAGGGAGATGGAGAAAAGGACTGTGACCACCGTCTGACAACCATCGTACGCAGTAATGACGGCCGTCGACCACTGTCTGCCATCCACCATCGTCCTCATCACTGCTTCATGGTTGCTTTGAGAAGAAATGGGAAGGGGCAAAATAGTCAGAAACCCACTTCCTTAGGAAGTGGAAGTCACTTCTCATGGGGGGCCATTGAACTCACTTCCATCATTTTTTATGGAAGTGGGTTCCAACCCACCAAACATACATAAGTGTTGGTTTCACTTCCACTTCTCTGACTTCAATTCCACCGAACCAAACGGGGCATTATTGTTATTCCTCAAGTTTCATTCATTAAATTTGCCAAAAGTTCAAAACAATGAAATAATATGTAAGGGTTGACTAATAAGAGGTAATTAAACAATTTCAATATGATTTGATACTTCTCAAACAATGTCAGAAGTTCAAGTTTTACTGGCATTGGAAAAAAATTGCATACAAGAGAGAAAGGTAATTCCTCAATCCTTAATGTACAGCTTCCTGAAGCTTTTAATCATCACCCTAGGTTATTTTTTAATCAAGTCATTTAAGTATTAATCATTGAATCCGTTGGCCCCTAATGTTTAAAACCTTTTGATAAATGCTAACAGTGTTAAGAAATATGTTAGCCAGTGATGAGGTGGTAGAAAGCTAGGCATGCAGGCAGATTTATCACCATCGAGCGAGAGGTTAGTCGAGATATAGTCACATCCTTTTGTTTTTTTTTTTATTTAACATTGGCTCCCCCCAATATTGTGTGTTGTATATATTTTGTTTGTTTCCATCTGTGTGTGTGTGAGAGTCCTCTAATCGGTGTTATACGGAGTATTATGTTGTTGGACAAGGTTCTTAAAAGAATTACGTAACCCGTTTTACAATTGCCAATGCAAAAGAAAGAAAAGACAGTAAATTAACGGCAAAATTTCATCGCTCAATGTAGTAATAGAATTCTGTTGTTAATTATTTGATATGTGTTTTTAATCCGCAAGGTCAACCTTTAGATATTTAAAACATATCATAAATGAGCTACTTAATCATAGTATATCTTATGTATTATCAGGTCATATGTTAACTCATAAGTTAAATAAAGTAATTAAGAGAGAAAAATGAGGCAAATCAATCTATAAATAACATATTTAAGCTTTAATATGATTTTCTAAAAGAGTTAATTAGATCTTATATTTTGAAATGAAAGAAATAATAAATACCTCATTCCTTCCTAAATATATAAATTATTTGAGGATGTGATTTTGTTCATAAATATAACACAATTTCTATTTTTTCTCACATTTTCTTTAAATTATCTTTGTTAATAATACGTTTCAATAATAATAATAATAATAATTAAAAAAAGAGAGTAAGAGTTGGAGTGAAGGAACAACGGTAAATTCCAAATCAAATTAGAATAGAAAAATAAGTCATATGTATATTTAATTATGAGTATGAGGGAGTAGATGGTAAGTATAGAAAAAGGGCAGCGATGAGTGAGTAAGCACATGTGGATTAAAAGACAAACGTGGTCCAAGAATGTCATTCTTGTACGCGGAACTACACATCACTGCTATCATCATCTTCCCCATGCCACAGGTACCTTCAACGCGCCTCCACTGACCACTCACAGGTAGTCAAACCCTTTCACTCGCTTCCTCCCAAACACGCTCTCTCCCTCACACACACACACACATATATATAACCAGCCGCAAACTCCATCTCTCACTCAATACATCCCACAACAAACACATCACTCAATTCACAGGCTTTTTAAAAAAAAAAAAAAAAAACAGGACAAATTCAATTTACATTTGTTCTCACTTGTGGAGGGAAAAAAAGAAAAAAGAAAAAAGGGGAATATGGTGAAGCAGATCTTGGATAATAAGCCATCGGAACAAAGCGATTCTAAGTTCAGAGGTGTTCGAAAGAGAAAGTGGGGCAAGTTTGTTTCCGAAATTAGACTTCCCAACAGCAGGGAGAGAATCTGGTTGGGATCCTATGATTCCGCCGAGAAGGCGGCGCGTGCTTTTGACGCCGCCATGTTCTGCCTACGTGGCCGCTCCGGCAACTTTAACTTCCCCGACAACCCCCCCGACATCGCCGGCGGCAGCTCCATGTCACCCGCTCAGATCCAAGCCGCCGCCGCCCGGTTCGCCAACTCGGATCTCGGGTCGGGTCAGCAGGGCAGACCACTAACCCGGGATTCGGCCGCGGAGTCCCCGTCGCCGTCGATTTCTGAGGTGACGGTGCAAACGGACGGTGAGATGACACAAAATGAATCGGTTCCGGATCTTTTTAAGACGGTCGGGTCGGGTCATTATGAGAATGAATATGGGATATTTGCGGGGTTTGATGATCTAACAAGTGGATTCTACATACCGGAAATACCGAGTGTGAATTACGAGGAAGAGAATTTGGATGGGCTGATAATTGACGACTCATTCCTGTGGAATTTTTAAGCAGGTAATGAGTTCGTATAAAAAAGTATACAATTGTTATATGATGATGATGATGAGTTTCGGATAGTTTTATGATTTCCGGAGCATTCACAAGAGGCCCTGGAGATTTAACTGGAGCTAGTGGGATTGGTCAAATTTTTGGAGGACCAACCCCTGCGAATGTTTGGGAAGTTAACAATTATTTCTGCCCATTAGTTCATTCATTTAATTCAGCTGTGTATTCATGATCGAGGCTGTAAAGTGGTTTAGTGATGAGATATTGTATTTTTTAATTTTTTAAAGTCTGTAGCCAGGATGAATTCATATCAATGAAATACAGTTATATACATACATGAATCATGAATGTGTTTCTTGAAGAAAGTGGAAACGTGGAGAGTAATGGGTCTGGCTTGTAATAAAGTGAAGAGATGATAAAACGAGCTAACCAAGAGATGTGGATAAGATCGGAGATATGAACCACTTAAAGACAAGATTTATTAAATGAGATGGCCCCTTAAGCTGGTTTAATGTCAACTTTAAAGAAGCAATGGCACGATCAGTCGTCATGGACTCATGGTGCCTCAGGCGCGGGCGATGGAGACGTGTGTAATAGCAGCAAAATAAATGTGTGTAAAAACTTAAAAAGGCTTTATTTCATACTCCGTGGGGTCTCTGTTATAATAGGTAGTCAACCTTTTTACACATACCAATAAAAATACGTTAAAATCATTTATTATGAATATGATTTAATAAGGTTTCACTACTACAAAAAGGCCATTTCTTATCCCTAATTCACGTTACTTAATTATAAAACGGACATTGAAAAAAGCTTGGTGGCATTTTTGTAATTAAATATCATGCTGAAGAAGAAACCACGTCACAATAATGGCAAAATTGTGACGTGGATTATGGGTGTGATTAACCACGTCACATATTATAATTGCGTGACGTGGTTTTCCCCAAGTTTTAAATTTTTTCAATAATAAACCACGTCACATATAGAAAATATGTGACGTGGTTTGTAGTAAATAATCAGTTTTCGAATTTTTTTTTTAATTTTTAAGAAACCACGTCACATATATAAAATATGGGACGTGGTTTCATAGATAATCAGGGAATTTATTTTTAATTTTTAAGAAACCACGTCACATATATAAAATATGTGACGTGGTTTGTGGATTTTTTTTTTTTTTTTTTTAGAAACCACGTCACATATAGGAAATATATGACGTGGTTTCATAGATAATCAGGGATTTTTTTTTTAATTTTTAATGAAACCACGTCACATATAGGAAATATGTGACGTGGTTTCTCTTAAACAACGTCACATATATCTAATATGTGACATTGTTTTGATAAACCACGTCACATATTTCCTATATGTGACGTGGTTTCATTAAAATTAAAAAAAAAATACAAAACCTGATTATAATTTCAGCTCCATATCTCCCTCACCCAAAGCTCAAAACCCGCGCCAGAATTTCAGCCCCCTCCCTCCAAAGCTCAAATCCCTCAGCTCTCTCCTCTCTCCCTCACCCCTTACCCCTCAGCTCTCTCCCAAAACGCAAATAGGTTGAAGAAGAAGAAGCTCTCAGCTCTCTGCTCTCTGCTCTCTCCCAAAACGCAATCAGGTGCAAAATGTCTCCCTCAGCTCTTAGCTCTCCGTGTTCTTGGTTTCTTTTCCCTTGCATTTTCGTTTGTGTTTTTGGTTTTTTTCCCCTTGCATTTTCGTTTTCTGGGTTCTGGTTGGTGTTGGTTTCCTTGCATTATGTTGAAATTTCTGTGAACTCATTTTCCCCTGCATTTTCGTTTTCATTTTTTTGTGTTTATTTCTAGGTTTGATTGTTCTGTTTTGATTAATTTGTTTAGTTGATTAGTGCCCAGTTGTCTCTGATTTCTTGTTGATTTTGGAATACTGCCCAGTTCGTCTAATTAATTTGTTGTTAATTTGTTTAATTTGTTTTCATTAGTGCCCAGTTCTTCTCTAATTTGTTTAGTTTTCATTTCTTGTTGATTTTCGTGCAATTCTTTGAATTGCTAGTTGTGATTTTCTGGGTTTAATCTAACAAAGGGGAAAACAAATAGTACAAGTGTATAATGGTGTTTAGAAATGCTTTTTGATTGATATGTTTCTATATACATTATTTGGGTGATTATGCTGCAATATATTGATAAGAGGTGATGATGTTTAAATGTTAATTATTGAAGTGTAAATCATTGATTAAATAATTAAGGACTAGTAAGAGAATGGTATGGCTTATGTTCTTAATTAGGCTGAAAAGGGAATTAAAAGAATGGCTAATTTGATTTTGTCTAGAACTTTGGGTGATCAAGGTTTTATTGAGCTAAAACAAATATGGAGGTTAATGTGCTAAGAGATTAATTCAAAAGACATTGTTATTGGTAACTAAAATTGGATTAAAAAGTAATAGGCTTAAGTTTGAGAAATGATGTACATTTTAATTATTGGAAATTTAGTGTTTGATTTGTGTTTTGTGAATTATACTTGGAAATTTAGTCTTGATCAATGGTTTTGTAAAGAAAGGAGGTTGTGTTTCTAACTATTAATTAGTTGTCTGAAATATGGAAGTAATTGATTTAATATTTCTAAGTGTTCACTACCTTATTCTTCTTAAACATTGATTCCGTGGTTTTGCATGTATGGTTTTAAATGTATTATTTTGAAGTCTAATTCTTTGGTTTGTTGATTATTGGTTGTGTCAAGTGAAGTGTATGTAGAGAGGAGTATCAAAACCATTTAGCTCTTCTGTTGAATCTTGTTGGAGATTTTATTTTTAACCTTTTCCAATATATACAGGTAACTGGTCCAAATCAGAAATCGATTCTTCTAACCCATATCACCATAAGGGTAATCTTTGTCTTGCTAAGCCACCTAGAGGTATGTTATTGATTTTATCTCCTCCATTGAACAATAAGGAATATGACTATGCTCTTATATTCTTGTGACTACTATGATAATTTCCGTTGACAACTTGTGTTTCTCTAATTTTACTTGGCTTGTTTGTGCTTTGTGTAAGTCATTGATCTGATTGTTGGTTTGCTCTATTCCCCTGAATTAATATGTGATTTCATTGGGATTTCTAGTTTCATTTTGGATTATCTTAGATTGTAAATGTAATTTTTGGATATCACACTTACAAGGGAAAACTCTGCGAAATTTTTTAAAAAATTTGCATGAAGTTAAGTTAAGTGTATGGCATGCCCATTTCTTCACAAGGTAGTGAGCTAAAATTGACTAATTTGTTGGACATATGGCATAGGTTTGATAGAATGGATCGTAGTTGGATGCATGTATTGAGAACCACTAAAGAGTATCAAATGGGGGTGGAAGAATTTATTAAATTTGCCAAAAGAAACGTGGCTAGTAAGAATGGCATGTATCGTTGCCCTTGTGTGAAGTGTGCAAATGCTTATTGTAAGAGCGTTGATGATATAAGGGATCACCTTCTTTGTGATGGGATCAATCTCCGTTATAAGAAGTGGTTTTGGCATGGGGAATTGGGAAGTACCGTAGATAAGTGCACGTCACAAAATGTAGAAGCAGTGATGGATGATGTTTGTGATGATGGAATGGACGAGATGATCAATGACATTAGGGCTGAGTCATTTTCTGTGGTAGATGAGTTTGAGAAATTGCGGAGTGATGAAGAGACACCGTTGTTCCCGGGGTGTACTAAGTATACTCGGTTGACCGGCGTCCTGAAATTGTTGAAAATAAAGACAGAAAATGGGTGGGCGGACACGGGTTTCTCGCAGTTGCTTGAAGCTTTGAGTGATATGTTCCCTGCCGACAATGTGCTTCCGAAGCGTATGTATGAGGCTAAAAAAGTTTTAAGCAAGATGGCGGTGGAGTATAAGAAGATACACGCTTGTCCTAATGATTGCGTGTTGTACAGGAATGAGTATGCCGGCCTGAAAGAGTGTCCTAAATGTGATACTCCGAGGTACAAGCCGAGAAAGGATGCCGTTGGTGATGATGATGTATCAAAGAAAGGGGTACCTTTGAAGGTAATGTGGTACCTTCCAATTGTACCACGGTTTAAACGCTTGTTTGCAAATGAGGCAGAAGCAAAGAAACTGAGATGGCATTGTGATGAGAGAATCTCTGATGGAAGATATCTCCGGCACCCTGTTGACTCTCCTCAATGGAAGAAAATTGATTCAATGTTTCCTGAATTTGGTGGTGAGCCGAGGAATCTTCGTCTTGGACTGTGTACAGATGGATTCAATCCTTTCGGGAGTCTCAGTAGCACACATAGTGCTTGGCCAGTTTTGCTGGTCATTTACAACCTGCCTCCTTGGTTGTGCACGAAACGCAAATATGTGATGATGTCTATGATGATTTCTGGGCCGAAACAGCCTGGGAACGATATCGATGTCTATCTTGCACCTTTGATTGAGGACTTGAAGATGTTGTGGGAGGAAGGCGTCGATGTGTTTGATGCGTACAGGCAGGAGACATTCAAGTTGCGAGCTATGCTGTTTACCACAATAAATGACTTCCCTGCATATGGCAATCTTTCTGGTTACAGTGTGAAGGGTTATATGGCATGTCCTATATGTGAGTTGGACACAAACTGCCACCAGCTTAAACATGGAAGAAAGACCGTTTACCTCGGTCACAGGAGGTTTCTTGATCGGTTTCATCCTTATCGTAGACTAAAGAAGTGTTTTAATGGCTCATCTGAATATAGATTTGCTCCGACCCCCTTAACCGGGGAGGAAGTTTTCAGCCGTGTTAAGAATGTTAATGTGGTATTCGGTAAGAAACAGAAGAAGAAGAAGACCAGTTCTGAGAAGATCATTTGGAAGAAGAGGTCAATCTTCTTTGATCTACCTTATTGGCAATTTCTGGATGTGAGGCACAGTATAGACGTGATGCATGTGGAGAAAAACGTCGGTGATAGTCTTGTTGGAACGTTGTTGCATATACAAGGGAAGACTAAGGACGGACTCAATGCACGGTTAGACTTGGTTGAAATGGGTATAAGACAACGGTTGCATCCTATAGTCAGTGAAAATGGAAAGAGGGCTTATATGGAACCTGCTGCTCATACACTCTCTAAACAGGAGAAAAAAAGTCTTTGTGAGTGTTTAAGTGGGATCAAGGTGCCGCAGGGTTATTCTTCTAATGTTAGTAGACTTGTGTCTATGAACGAGTTGAAGTTGGTTGGAATGAAGTCGCATGATTACCATGTATTGATGCAACAATTCTTACCAATTGCTATAAGAGGCATTATGCAAGATGATGTGAGGATGACTATAACAAGACTGTGTATGTTTTTCAATGCGATATGCAGCAAAGTCATCGACACTGAAAAGCTCGACGAGTTGGAAAATGAGGGTTACATTATATTGTGCCAATTAGAGATGTACTTTGCTCCAGCCTTTTTCGATATTATGGTGCACTTGATTGTTCATTTGGTAAGGGAGATAAGGCTATGTGGCCCTGTTTATCTGAGGTGGATGTACCCTTTCGAGCAATTCATGAAAGTTTTGAAAGGGTATTCCAAGAACCCACATCGACCTGAGGCATCAATTGTTGAAAGATACTTAGTTGAGGAGGCAATGGATTTTTGCAAATCGTATCTAAAAGGGGTTGAGGAAATCCCCCGACATGAAGATGGGATTGGTAAGGGGGTACGAGGCGTTAAAGTGAAGACTATGTGCCGTGAAGAGGTGTTACAAGCACACCTGTACATATTAAATATTATGGAAGAAGTGCAGCCTTATTTGGACGAGCATAAGAGGATCCTGAAAGAAAAGAATCCGAAAAAGAGTGACATGCAGATTTCTAACGAGCATAATAGGACATTTATTGGGTGGTTCAAGGAGTATGTAGAAAAGGAGACTGGTGCGCCGGATACAATAAGATGGTTAGCCGGAGGGCCTCATTTTGAGGTTGTCACTTGGTCCTCTTTTGACATAAATGGTTATTCCTTCTACACTAAGGCCCAGGACAATAATAGCACCATGCAAAACAGTGGCGTGATGGTGGTAGCCGAAGCGATGCACTTCTCCAGTTCGAAAGATAAAAACCCAAGATTGGCTTCCATGGCATATTATGGCGTAATTGAAGAAATTTGGGAAGTTAGTTACACAAAGTTCAAAATTCCAATCTTCAAATGCAAGTGGGTTAACAATAGCGCAGTTGTGATTGATCCCCATACTGGTATGATCTCAATTGATCTTCAGAAGGCTGGGTACAGAGATGAGCCTTTTATTTTAGCAAGTCACGCAAAACAGGTGTTCTATGTAACAGATCCCGCAAATAAGCAATTGTCCATAGTCTTGCAAGGTAAAAAGCAAAAGGACCGTGCTCCCAATTTAGATCTAGATGAGATACAACCTTTAGGCGCAGGACCACCTGAACCAAGTGAATTTGAATTGGTAGATGATGATGACCAATTTGCCTCTAGAAATGATCATTGTGAGGGGATATGGGATAACATATAAAGTGAGAACCTTTTTGAATTATCATGTATTAATTCTTGTTAATGTTTTTGTTTTGGTTTTGTGAAGGTTGTGGAATTGTGACTCATCACATCTTTGATATGTTAACAGGTACATGGCGGACGGTGATAACAATCAGCAACGGAACGATCCCCCTCGGAGAAAGGGAAGAGGTCCGACGAAGCTCAATGAAGTTGTTGTCCGTCAGGGGACAAATGTGCAGCCTATCCGTGTGGATTTTGACGATGACATGAATCCTATCGGGGAAGTTGGTGCGAATTTCATCAGCTACATAGGTTTTGTGGTGAGGAACCGGATAAGCATCTTGGTTAACGATTGGCAGAGAGTCAACAAAGACGTTAAGGATCAATGTTGGTCAGATATTTTGGTATGTTTTATCATTATACTTCTGTTTGTTCCTAATATGTATGTATTCTTATTTCCACTTAATTCAACTAATGTGTTCGTCGTTATTTTCAGCAAAATTTTGATGTCCCAAACACACAATTTTTCAAGGATTTTTGGTTGGGAGAAGGGCGCAAGATGTGGAAGAATTTCAAGAATCTCCTAACCAGAGAATACGTCTTTGGAGACAAGCAGGGTCAAGATCCGGGTCAGAGCTATCCCAATATTGACCCAGACACTTGGAAGCAGTTTGTTGCATCACGGCTAGACGAAAAGTTCAAGGTCTGTATATTTCATAAATAGCTTTTTAACTTTGGTTAAAAATTGTACTGTTAACACATTATATTAGTTAACTAACTTAGTCTTAGTTTCACAGGAGGAGAGCGAAAAACAAAAGAATCGACAAGCGAAGAATATCTATAAGCACACGATGTCTCGGGGTGGTTACAAGTGGCTAGAGAAAAAGTTGACTCAGAAACAAATTGCAGAAATGGAGGAAGCTGCACGGTCCGATCCTACCTTTGTTGTAGAGCCTCTGCCGCCCTTCCCACGTCATACGAAATGGGCTGAGGGAAGGAAGAATAAAGAAGGAAAATTTGTGACTCCGGAGGTTGAGAAAGTTGCACAGAGGATTGTAAGTATTTTATTTGGTGTTTATGCATTTAACTTGTGGTTTTGTAGCACATTGCAAATTATGATTTTGTTGGGTCATTACAGGAAGAACTTGAGGAGCAAGCCACCCAAGGGTCCTTCACACCTTCTGGGAGGATGGACATCCTTGCCACGGCAATTGGGAAGCTCGACCACCACGGTCGAGTTATCGGGGAGCCGAGGAATGTCGGGCTGACCAAGTATTTCGGTCGCAAACCCAGATCTCACGCCCGTAGAGAATCCACTGAGGAGATTATGGCCAGGGCTCGGGCGGAGATGAAGGCCGAGTTCCAGGAACAGTTGGATGCACATATCCAGCAGCTTAATGAGCAGATCCGGATACAGGTTGAGGCACAAGTCCGAGCATCTACCGTACAGCTCGGACTCACGACGAATTCTTCTGGACAAAATAATCAGGTTTGATCATCTACTAAATATGTTGATTTCCATATTCCGGGTTCATCAATTATAGCGTTACTCTGTATATTTTCATCCCTTGCAGGAGTCTCTCGGTACCGCCGGTCCAAGGGGCAAAGACAGCTGCAATTAGCCTGGACAGTTAGGATCAATTCATGAGGACGACTCAGATCCCACACCAGAAAACAACCCTGACTATGGAGAGGAGTGTTATCTCCATCTTGATTTCCCTCGCCTGCGCGCGGTAGCCAAAGCTCTCCAGTTCCCGAACGCCTCCCTCATACATAATTTTCCTATTGATGAGGACCAAGTGAAGGTGTCCGTTAGAGCTGTCCTGAGCAATGAGGCGGGGGTAGATGTACCCTTTCCCGATCATGAAGTCACCAAATTAGGCGAGGCGGTCGGGGCATTCATCTTGTGGCCTAGATATCTTGTACACAAGAGCCCACAAAAGGGGCCAGACCCGCCGGTTGATGTGGTATGTACACTTAAGTCTTGAGACTGCTTGTTTGATATTTTTCTGGTTTAGGCATAACATAACAATGATTTTTTCCATCTCCCTGCAGACCTTTTCAGACGAATATCCTTCTCTCCAGCTCCTACGGGAGATGCAGCCAAATTTGGAGTCTGTGCCCTTTACGATGCCTCCAGGAGTAGTCAGTCCTGACCGTACATACCAATTTTTGCTTCAAGGTTCCCAAGATATCAGGGAGTTTTTGCTGCTGCAGGAAATTGACCTTGGATGGCTTGAGTTAGCGACTATGTAATAAATGACCGTTACTTTTTATGTCTCAGTTGTATTTCTTATTAAATCCCTTTTTGATTTCAACTTGTCTATGATATATAGGTACTTCCACAGCTTGTGTAACAGATTAGGCAGGGGACAATACAGATTCTTCAGTCCAATGGCATTGGTGATGAGGGATAATTTCAATACCCCGGCGGAGCAGAGGAATTATGATGACAACATGCAGGCATACGTCAACCATCAAATGTCAGTGAACCGGGGAACTATCTATTTTGCACCTATTCTTGAAGAGTAAGTTTGATTGTTTCCTTTTGCCAACTTTTCATCATTATACACATTTGTAAATGTTATGATTATTTTTAATGTCTTTCAGTAAGCACTGGGCACTAGCTGTCGTTTGCCCTAGGGATCATTGTCTGGTTTGGTTTGACTCGTTGAGGCGCAATATAACCCCCTATCATAGAACTCTCCTATCGATGTGAGTAGTGTTAATATCTTTATTATATACTAGTGTCCCAAATAAATTAGTCACATATATATATGTACTCATTTTGGTTCCATTTTAGGGGTATATCTCAGTGGCATTCAATGGAAAAAACTGGTCAAGAACATCAAGATGTCGTGCTACAAAGACCTAGAGTAAGTACTTTTGATTTAAATTCTTTCAATGTTAGTCAATTGAGATTTATTAAATTGATTGCTATTAATTTATACCGTTTCTTGTGATTGAAGTGCCCTAGGCAACCGACTAATAAGGAGTGCGGATATTACGTCATGAAATATATTTTTGACATTATTATTAGTGAACGAACCGGATCATTCTCACAGGTACAAGTTAAATTCTTGTATGATTGATACAGTTAATACATAAATATATAATGTTTTATATAATTTCTTTGCATTGATAATCACATCTTTATTGTTGCAGTTTTATGATATCAACGCATTTACAGATGAAGATCTTGATTCAATTCGTGAGAATGTTGCTGAATTTTTGCTTTCGGAATTGGTTAGTCTTGGTTAGTAGAGATGATTGATCATTGTATAAAATACTAAATTGTGTAACACTAATGGTTAATTTGTGAAGTAGTAGTAAACACAAGTTATATATGGTTAGTATGATTGATTACTTATGTTAGCTTGGTTGATTGCTATTGTGGTGAATCTGTTTTCTGAGACAGCAAAAACAAGAAAAAGAAAATGGGATCACATGAAAATATTAAAATTTAATTTAAAAAAAATAATAATCCACGTCACATGTTTATAAACATGTGACATGAAATGTTCTGCCAAGAAACCACGTCACTTATTAGCCAAATAAGTGACGTGGTTTCTCCAAAACCACGTCACATATAACTTAAAATGTGACGTGGTTTATGAGAAACCACGTCACTTATTTGGCTAATAAGTGACGTGGTTTCTCCACGCCACATTCCACGTCACATGTTTTCTGAACATGTGACGTGAAATCTTAGCCATTTAATAAAAAAAAAATTATTCAGGGACTTATCTACGTCGCTTATTTCATAAGTTGTGACGTGGAAAATATGACTTTCCACGTCCCCAATTTTAAGTGACGTAAAATCTCCATATTTTCTAAGTCACTACTTTTTATGTCACATAAAAAAGTGACATGAAAACCCCTAAATAACAGACATGGAAACTCCTTTCTGTAGTAGTGTTTTTCATTTTTATCCCTACTCATCTATTATACACATTTTCATTATTAAATGAAAAATAAGCATTTATTACTATTATTACATATTATATTTTGGACAAAAAAATATGTCATGTTATATTTTAGACCGGAGGGAGTAGTATTTTTTGTAAACGGATTTCGAACATCTTCTTAGGGATGAAAATGGTACATTTAATGACACATAAACTTGAGGGTCCCCCTTAGACCAAGGAAGGCACCCACTTATGAGCATTATCAATTGTTTCGCTTGTCAACTCTCAATTTCTCATCCCTTTTGTAGCCCATATTTGCCTTCTCTTTGATAATTAGCGTCAAAGAAAACAACATGTATATATGTATGCATGCTTGTAAGAGAGGCCTGGATTATTTCTATAATACCCTGAACGTGTAGCTCAACATTATTATGCAGAGCAGTGGCAGGCCTAAGTGCCTTCTCTCATATATGTAGAAAAGGAGACATGCAATGTATCATCATGACCCACCCGATCATGGGATTCATTTCATATATTTTTAATGTATACATAGTGCATTCAGGTTGACCAAAAAAAAAAAAAGTATACATAGTGTATTCATACATACATACATACATATATATATATATATTCGCCCATTGGCCTTCCAATCATGGTCCGGCCACTCATCAATATGTTTCCACCATATCAAAAGCAAACATCCAACAAAAATTGGTCAAATTGAGAACTGTTCGGATTCATAAAGTTGTGACGTTCGAATTTTATCTATGTGAGAGTATCTTGTTTGTAAATGATGTGTAAATACCCCTACAAATATTCTTGGAGTTCGGAGATATGTCCCAAATATGATAAAGCACTTAAACCCAAGTGACCTAAACTTAAAATATTTTTATATATATATATATTCACACACTGTCATTGACATATTTAGTGCATTCACCGCAATATAGTGCAAATATATTACATAGGATATTCCATTGGATTCGCCCTTTCAAGCATTAACCATTATGATCCACTCATGAAAGTAGTTCAAGTTAAGTGTGTATATCCATCATTGGAAGTTTCGTCATCGGGATATTTGCTTTATATATATCCCTGTAATCCATAAGAAATTAAGAATCCTGCTGATGCCCAAGCACACCGTATAATTAACCCTTACTTAGACTAACCATGATTTTGTTGATGTTCCCATTAGTATGTTGGAAATATTGAATGCGTGTGTCATAACTCATAAGGAACAAGTCCAACATTGTTGAAAATTGTGAGGATTCAAGTTATAAATGAATTTAGATTAATAAATGGGTCTAGAGGAGGAATGAACTCGCACAATATAATAATAAGCCACCAGAGTTGAAATCCGGCAATTACTCCTAACCCCTTGTGATCGAGCTAAATGTGGGTTGAGCACTTTATACTGGTATTATTTGAAAAAATCAAATATAATTTTGAGGCAAAAGATATCACCATATAATCATTATTGCCTGCCTTAAATAATGGAGTGTGGACGTTGAGGTTTTGAGAATATCAAAAGCAGATTTCTATGTATAACATCCATATGTTTATGGTCATAAATGGGGTTTTATACCCACCTCGTTTCAAACCATTTATTTGAACATTTTTATAGCATTTAATATTCATAAATGGAGAGAAGATGGAAGATTTGCTGAATTTCATCTCGATTTTGATGGTGACGCCAACATTGTATAAGGCAACTCATTCATGTTAACACACTTGAGAATTGAGATCGATCACGTGCTTTCTTACTTCAATTTTGAGGTGTTCTCACCCTCTCTTCTATTTCTTTTAAAAAAATCATCATGTGGTGTAAAAAGCTTGAATTCCTTTTGGCTAAAAAAGAACACGAAAATTGCAAAATCTCAAATTAAGTTTATCATATCTACAACGGATATGGAATTGGTTACACTTGAGAAACAATTCATAAATCATTTTATAGGTAATACATTAAATGAAATTTTTTGATTTGGGGATTTTTTTTCTATCACGCTTCCTGTGGTAAAAAAAAAAAAAAAAAAGAAAAAACTTCCTATCACATGCTCAAATTTTAGTCCCTTACAGTGGGCAGTGTCTATTGTTGTGTGCGACAACCAGACATAGGTAGCTTGTCTTCCGGATGTAAAGCTAGTGGTGGCCGGCACTCTAAACTGAAGGCTGCACATCACTTGTTCTCTGTTCCTTGCTTAGTCTCTTCTCCCTGCATGGAGTTTCATTTTCATTTCATAAAATTCTCAATTTGATATTTTAGCAGTACCTTTCCCACTTCATCAATGAATCCAAACTCATATCATCTACGTCACACAACACTTATTCACCAATGTACCCCCAATTTTACTCCTATCATTTCATGTTTATTTATTTCTCCTCCTTTCTGTTGATGGTGCTACCCAGACCTTTTGAAACGGAGCAATCAACCAATAAGTGTTGATTTTTAGGTTAATATTATTGCTTATAAATGCTTATAAGTTGATCTAATTTTGGTTTTAATTCATACAATTTCACATGGTGGTTTTTGGTCACTATAATTTCATAAAAACTTTTTTTGAGTTCCACGGACCGGGCATCAACTTTTAGTTAATGTACATAAGCTTAGGGAGAAAAAAAAAAAAAGCAAAATTTGTGTAAAGCATGTGGACCAAAATCAAAACTTATTAAAAGTGTATGTGAGCTAAACGAGTTTTGGTTTTGACTCATCTACTTAACCACGTTAACTATGACCAAGTAATTGTAAAACTACAACTACAAAAAACCACGGTTTTAATTTTATGAATTAAAACCAAAATTTTTCCATGATGTATAGGATGATGTGCAGATCTGATCATTAATGTTTTGGGCCTAAGGAAATTTGTGAGTTATTGGGCCTCTGCTTCCAACATCCAGAGCTAGAATGATTGGAGGGAAATGGTCCCTACAAGAGGAGAACAGAAGAGAAATACTAGAAAATTTAAACATAATAAAAGAGTAAAAGACTCACTCTGGCGGTCTCAATCTATAAGATTACTCTTGAAGGCTGAAGTAACACGTTCTGGAGCTGAAAAATGTTGAGGTTTGTCGTTCTTATGGCTGTGGCCTGAAAACCAAAGAAGGCACTAACAAAAGTTTCACTACAACACTTGTAAAGTCAACAAACAAAATCAACAATTCTTATTTGTTTTTAGTAATTTGCCCCAGAAAAAGCAATGGGTGTGTTTGGATTACCGTTGGAGAAGTGACTTTTTTTAGAATGACTTTTTTTAGAAGTGACTTTTGGATAAAAGTCATTTGTGTGAAGTGATTTATGTTTGGATTTGTGATGATAGAAGTGACTTTTTTTCAATATGACTTTTAGAAACATGTTTGGATGATAATATTGAAAAGCACGTTTAGATGAAAAATTACTAAAAAGGGCATTATTTTCATTAAATACATATATAATATGCATATATTCTTATTAAAGGCTTAGTTTCTCCCTTATCTTCAGGAAAATAATTTTAAAAAATAATATTTTTCGCTCAATGGAGTATATTGTGGGAGAAAGTAGTTAGAAATTGTTATGGTAAATTTTTGGAGATAAAAAGAAAATTTTATATTAAAAGAAATTATCTTATTTGAGAATTTTAGGGGTCTAACAGTCTAATTTTCCTACCCACTTTATTAAATAATACATAACAAAAGGTGTGGGACCCACCAGAAGTCAGAAGTCAGAAGCCAGAAGTAACCTTTTTTTACTTCTGACTTTTCACGTTGCAGAAGTCATTTTGGACCAAAAGTCATTCTGAAAATAAGGCAAACCAAACATGTTTAATTCTTGAAATTTTGCTTTTACTTCTAGGATCCACTTCTGGGTCCCAGAAGTGGCATCCAAACATGCCCAATGTTGTTCTGTGGACTGTGGTTTACTGTTTGAGCATCGATCAATACAAAATCATGATATTTTCAAGCAACGGAATGAGGAATACCTTTGACGGAGGAAGGGGGACAAAATGGGCCATGCATGGAGATATATCGGATTATCTTGCATCTGTGTTTATTTTTTTGTGGGAGTATAGCTGTTCACAAATCTTCACCATAAAATAATAATAATAATACTGTTGATGCCATCGATTTTAGGTGAGACTAAGGTTTATAATTTTGTCGCATGGTTTCATTTGAAGGCCCATCAATCAGATCAGAATTAGCTTCCCTGGCTCCCAGATTTATTCGCCTCCTATTTTTTTACACTCAACTTCTTGGGGGAAAAATTGGCTAAGAAATACTTGTTTGGGAGAAAATGAAACACGTAACCTTCTTTTCGAATAAATTATTTTAATTATGTTATATTTTTGTTTCTGAAATCAATACATATATGTTAATTTTTTTATTGAAATATATTTTAATCTTTCAATAAACAATTAAACATACTACTTCATTCATTCTTAAATTTATGAACTAGTTGGCTTTTTAAAAATTTGTAAGAAAATTAAATAAGATACTTATAAATTAATTTGTCTGAATTATATTTTTTCTTTAAATTGGTTTATTCAACTTATTAGCTACTATATAATCTAATAATGCACAAAATATGTTATAATTAAGTAACTTATTTAACTTCCTTAATCTATCAAAATAAAGTAAACTTGGTATTATATTAAGTATTATTTATCTACTCAATGGAGTTTAAAATAGGCACTGCGTTTGACCAAAAAAAAAAAAAACGGCACTGCGTTACATAGTCCCACAATACAGGTTTGAGGGAATTTTATATAAATATGCCACTTACTCTCTTTACTCAACTAATCAATAGAATTAAACTTTGACTTGGTCCGGTGTTGAGTATTTGGGTAATGCTAATAGTTCCTAATATAAAAAGGAAATTAAGATGAAGACATAATGTCATTCCAATGCGAATTAGTCAAAGAAATCATGAAAAATTATATTGATAAGAGGATTGTCAGTCTATTCATGATTTTTTTCTCATGATTTGAGTTTTTTAAGAAAATTAATTACCCCTTATTTCAATTGGTATTAAAAATCATTTCTATTAATTACACACATTTGGTCTAATTTAAGAAATAGCAATAAACATAAACAATTTAGATATATACAAAACTAAATTTTAGTCACTAACTCCAATGAATAAAGTGTATATAATTTCCAACATAATCATACTCTGAAAGAAAGAAAAATGCGATACAAAGTCGGTGCCGTTTAATGGGTGTTTTTTTAGCGCGATGAATGAAAGATTTGAAAAAAATTAATGATTCAATCAATAAATAGCAAATGGTGCATTGTTGAAGCTGATGAATATAAATATAAATAATGGAATGAGAACAAAACTCAACTACGACCACGCTTTTCTCAAGAACCTATAATAATTTGTCGCTTTATTATATTCGCAAGTATAATAAGAAAGATAGTTGGCAAAAAAAAGTATAATAATAAAGCTAATCCCAAATGAAGAAAAATTATTGATGTCGCTTTGGCTTTGGATCTCGAGAGATTTGTTTTGCTTTATATAATACTCCCCCACTTTTGAGTTTGTATTTTTAAATCCTTAAAATATAAAAGAAAATTAGAGTGGATGATATCAGGGCACTGAGTGAAAGCAACACTAGGCATCACCATATCACTTGAACTGAGAGAGATTGTATCTAACCCACAAAACAATCTTCCCATTTGAATGTATATACACACACACACATATGCAATTGGTGGACAAATATAAATTCACACACTCACTGGACTTTCTAATTTTTTTCTTTTTCATTTGTGGATGTTGGATGATCATGTGAAGCAGTTAGAACACATAATTTATGTGAAAAAAATTGGTTAGTGAAGATAACAAACAGTTTATTTTGAGCTTTGTCACAGGTGATACCCAGCTGACCTAGGTAAACTTTAGCATCAATTATTTTTAATTTTTGTAGTGTTTATGGGGGAAAAATGTTTTTTAGTTTCGTTCGAAGACTGTCGGTATAATTTAGTTTATTTTTCATTTGAAATGTGACAAGATTAAACGGCCATTTTGAACACTGTATATTAACAGGGTAACACTTGTCAAAACATTGTTTGATAAAAATGTAATTTAAGATTTCCTTTTCTTCATAAATTTACTACTCCCACCCATTCTAAATATAAGGTTTATTCTAGGAGATGATTTTGGTACTAAATATAAAACATCTTTCTAATTATTACAAGCTTTCCTCCAAAATATCCTTATTAATGTTCTTCAATAATAAATAAACAAGAGAGGGAGGGTAGGGAACTAGCGATAGATGTAGATTGTTAGGGTGCAATGATAATATCATGTAATTATAACTAACCTAATTAACATCTTTAATTTAATCAAATTATGTATATATGTCTTATATATTTAGGAACAGAGCTAGTATTCATTTTTTTCTTCCTCATCAACTACAACAATTCACATTTTACATGGCTAATATATATTTTTTAGAGAAATAGAATTTCATCCAATACCAATTACCTGCAGGATAGTTAATTTATAAATACTATTATATATAATTATTAACTTGTATTAATGGCCACTGATCCTCAACAAGTTTATCTATCATGGGTGGGTAGATCACTCCAAAACACTTTTTCTAAATCCAAGAAAGTTTGTGCTTTATAATTCAAATCAATATATCCATATGATGTATTTAAAAAAAAAAAAAAAGGAGATGGTGCAATGTTCAGCTCTAGTTCAATAATTTTTTTCTAAAAAAAAAAAAACATTTGAATGAAAGCTACAATAATAGAAATCAACGAATATCACAATGTCATTTCTACATTAAACATGTTAGTTTGCGTAGTTCAGGTCTCCTGAATCTATTTTTTTGGGTTAACCAACAAAAAAGTTGGCAGCAGAGCCTGATATGGCTATAGATTTGTATACAAGAACTTGATTCCACTCAGGCTTTGTAATACTCCCTCCGGTCCTAATTATAAGAGCCAGTTGACTTTTTTGAAAAATTTAAGAATGCAAAATACATCACTATGAATTGTTTATATTTATCTTTTTTTCCTTAAAACTAAGTTATTTTACTTATAAACTATCATGTAATCTAATTATATTTCGCATATATTAAGATTTAGGAGTCTAATTTGTTTCCTTAATCTCTCCAAAAAAAATCAACTGACTCTTATAATTAGGACCGGAGGTAGTAATTCACAATGTCATCTTTCGGAGATGCTAGCATTCTTTATAGCACTTTGCATAAAATGTTAAATCAGAAAAAATGATACACTTTTTTTTAAAAAAAATATACAGTCAAATCGTGGGAGAGGAATGCCTCCTTTTCCCTTATATCATTTTCCCTCATTTTCTTTCTTAATAACCATTAGATCTTCTTTCAATGGTTCAGATTTGGTATTTATAATATCATTATTGAAAATCAATTAAAATATATTTTGTATGAATCCAAATCTGAACCATTGAAAGAAGATCTAATGGTTATTAAGAAAAAAAATGAGGGAAAATGATACAAGAAAAAAGGAGACGTTCCTCTCCGGTCAAATGGTATACACTTTTTCTTATTGCTTTCTTCCAACATTAAAATCTAATAACTGTGGTTGGTGCAGCATCACCATCACATTGTCTAAGGTGAGACCGGTGGTGTGGTTTGTGGCTTTGTTATAAGAGGATAAGAGTGTAAAGTGTCTGCGCTGCACAATTATTTGAGAAGGGCTCTTTTCTTTCACCAACGGAACAAAGTCTTAATTATAGGATTATTAGACAAAGTTATCAAATAGGTATGTTCATTAAAATATAATTAGGCTATATCATATTAGTTTCAGTGTAATATAATTAGATTAAAGTATGTTGAACTACAAGATACTCCCACCGAATCCGGTCTTTAATATTAGTTACTCCAACTAATTTGTTAAAAGTTTAGAGATAAGATTTTACAGTCAACTCATTAAATATGTCTTAAATTAGTTTTTTTTCCCCACAACTTTGCCCATATTAAATGATGTTTTGAAACAGAGAAGATAAAAAGAGACGTATTAAGCATTAATTACATGAGAAATGACAAAAGATTATTAGTTTTAGGGCTGTTCAAAAAGTTTCTATCTCGAACCTGTTGGGACCGATATTTCCCAAGACCAGTAGGATCTGAAACTGGGATCACGGTACCGAGACCAAATTGAAACCGGGACGATAACGAGATATGGTCCTCTCTCCGAGGCTTCCAGTCCCCAGTACCATAAGTATAATTACTTATTAAATTTCTTCCCCTAATCCAACTATGTATTTCTTCCTTTATTTTTTCTATCAATCTATCCCTCCCCAAATATTATTTTTTCTCTCTTTCTTCACAGAATCATTTAATTGATTGATTGATTCAATCATTTAAGATTTACGGTTTAACCATTTAAGAGGTGCACCCCTTCTCTCTCTTTTCCTAACCTCATAACAGAAATCAAAAGGTTCTACAATGTTGACATTTTGGCAATATTGGAGACCCATGCATCTGGAGATCGAGCGGTTCGGATAGCGAAGAGTCTTGGTTTTAATAAAGTTGAAATTAAGGATGCAGAAGGATATAGTGGAGGCATATGGATATTGTGGGATCAAGAGAAGGTCCAGGTTTCAATTGTTGAAGTGAACCAATAGTTTTTCCACCTACAATTGGAAACATGCAATCATAGAAGGTGGAATATGAAGATTGTTTATGCAAGTCCTAATGGTAGTCGCCGTCGTGAGTTATTGCAGGAGTTAAGAAGGTTTGGAGATCAAATGCAGGAACCATGGTGCATAGCTGGTGATTTCAATGTGACTTTGTTTCATGCTGATAGGAAGTCACTGTCGATGTACCAAACCCAAGGAGATCATGATTTTTGTGCATGGTTTGAAGATACAGGGATCAAGGATCTAGGCTACAATGTACCTACGTTTACATGGAGATGTTCGGGTTCCGAAAGTAGGATTGATCTAGCTTTGGGGAATAAGGAGTGGCTTGATTATTTCCCAGCATAGCAAATAGTTCATCTCCCATGGTATAAGTCAGACCATAGACCTCTTCTTCTTAGGCCCATCCTAGGGGTTGGAGGAGAGAGAAGTAATCGGTCGTTTCGGTTCTTAGCCCCTTGGGTTCTACACGAGAAGTTTGGTGATTTTGTGGAGGCAAATTGGAAACAAGATGAATAATGGAACTATAACATTATAGGTTTCACTGAAGCTTGTAAAAAATGGAATAAAGAGGTTTTTGGCCACATGGAACGAAGGAAAATAATTTTGATGCGCAAGAATGATGGTGTATCACATGCAATGAGTCGTGGCGTGGGCATGCATCACCTTGAAACACTGTACCAGGATTTGTGGAGAGAATTGGAACAAGTGTTGGTTCAAGAAAATTTAGCTTGGGCTTGAAAGGCGTGACAAAATTGGACTACAAATGGAGATAAAAATTCTAGATTTTTCCATGCTTTTGCAAATGGAAAAAAACGGGTGAATAAGATCGGGGCAATTAAAGCTGATGATGATGAATGGGTATATGATACCGAACAGATAAAAAGCATGGCAAACACATATTTTGCTAACCTCCTTTCTGAAGACCAGGGAGTTCGTAACGACTTAGTGGGGGAGATCTCATATCCGAGAGTAGATAAGGACATGCTGCGGAGTATGGATGAGATACTCACAGAGGAAGAAGTAAAAAAGGCATTGTGGTGTATGGAGGCTTTAAAAGCCCCAGGAACAGATGGATTTAATGCTTTGTTTTATCAAAGTAAATGGAAAAGAATTCGTGTTTCGATGGTCAATTTTCTTCTTTTTTGTGGCGGCATCTAAATGAGATTAGAAGGGTGAATGGTACACTTGTGGTTCTGATTCCTAAAAAGGATCCTCCAGAAACTATTCATGACCTTCGACCTATTAGCTTATGCAATGTAATTTTTAAAATTCTTACTAAGGTCATTGCTAATAGAGTTAAGAGGATTCTTCCGACAGTGATCTCTCCTAACCAATGTAGCTTTGTCCCAAGGCAGCTTCTGATAATATTATTGTAGCCAGTATTTTAAGAGCCGACCCAAATATCCCTCTGGCCTGGTTCAGACCACAAACTTATTTTCCAGGTTAGACTGTGTTGGCCCGTCGTTTAGTCGCATTTGAGCCGCACCCACTTTAAATCTGGAAGCCGGAGCGGGTAAGTGAAAGCCGTCCGGTCAAACTTAGAACAACCTTTCACCACCAGCATATTACGTCAGAGAGAACATAGCTGGTGAATAATGAGGGAAGAAGAAGCCTATCGATAATGGGGTGAACATACTTACACTAGTAATCATTCTGCATTTGCTTCTTTTGTTCTGCCGTTGATCATATATGAATCCTTAGCTCCATAGAATTGGGGAGAAGAAGCCAATGAATAATGGATGCAAACAAAGAAAGAGAGACAGTAGAGGAATGTACAAGTTGGTGAGAGAAACAATGACAACTAAGAAGGACTTGACTGTTGAGCGTTAAAAGGAGAAAGGGATAGCGTGCAGGAAGAAATTTTTTTCTTGGGATGTGTAAAATCTTGATCACACGATGATGGTGAGGAGAGAGAGGGAGTAAAAAGACACATGATAAAATGCCTCTCTATTGAAGTTGAAACTCAACCAGTGGTAATTATGTATGCATTGACATTATCTTTAATATTTTTAATTTATAATTTTTTGTTTTTATATTATTTTTAATTTACCATATGTATGTAATTGATTTGGCATTTACAGCTCGATTTCTTTTTTTTTTACATTTTCATGTTTTGCTTTTATATAAATTATAACAATAATTCTAAGAATAAATAGTATATTTAATTGACATGTAATTGTTTAATATTATTTTAAATTTAATTATTACATCACTGGCCTGACCGAATGATCCAACCCTACCGATCGTTTGAACCATGACCCGTTGACTTTTCCGGCTTGATATCTGGTCCGGGTTTTAAAACTTTGATTGTAGCACAGGAGGTGGTTCACTCTATGAGAAATATGACTGGGAAAAAAGGTTTTATGGCCTTGAAGATTGACTTGGAGAAAGCATATGACCGACTAAACTGGAATTTTCTTAATAATTATCTCCTTGAGTTGCAGCTCCCTCAACATTTGGTGGAGATAATTAATCAATCGGTTTCGACAGCATCTTTTCAATTGTTATGGAATGGATGTAGAGCTGAAAATTTTTCGACCACTAGAGGAATAAGACAAGAGGACCCTCTTTCCCCTTATTTGTTTGTGATCTGCATGGAGAAATTAGCTTATCTCATTCAAGCTAAGATTGTTGATGCATGGAGAAATTAGCTCATCTCATTTAAGCTAAGATTGCTGATGGTGGACGAAATCCGATTAAATTGAGTAAGACTGGCCCCCTTATATCTCATTTATTTTTTGCTGGCGATGTTATTATTTTTTCTGAAGAATCAAAGTTTCAGGCAGAGGCTATAAAAGAGTGTCTTACATTGTTTTGTGAGAGTTTGGGACTGAAGATTAATAATCAAAAGTCAAGGATTTTCTTCTCAAAGAATATTAATCATAGTCGCCGGATCAAGCTTAGTGATTTTCTGAATTTCATCCCAACGGCGGACATGGGTAAATACCTAGGAGTTCCTTTGCACCATAAGAAAGTCACTAAGGAGACTTATCAAGGTGTGGTTGATAAAGTAAGGAAACGACTGTCATCATGGAAGATTAATTCCCTGTCAATGGCAGGTCAGGTTACTCTTGTATCAGCAATGACATCTTTCATTCCCTCGTATACTATGCAGACGGCGTCCCTGCCCCAAGTACGGTTGAAGCATTGGACAGATGTAACCAGAATTTTATATGGGGGTCAAGTGAGGAGCATCAAAGGACTCATTTAGTTTCTTGGAGAGACGTCTGTTAGCCTAAGAAACTAGGGGGTCTTAAGATAAGATATGCAAAGAATCACAATCAAGCATTTCTTATGAAGGTAGGATGGAATTTGATTAAGAAAAAGGATGATCTTTGGGCAAGGGTTATCAGAGACAAATATAAGTGTGGTCAAGATATTATGCCTAGGGTTGATAAGGAAAGATCTGGTTTCAATCTGTAGTCAGGAATAAAGAAAGTTTGGGATAAGGTAGTTGCAGGATCTCAGTGGGAGGAGAGAACTCAGGCGTTCAGATGGCGATGGAATGCAAGTGGTGAGTTCTCCGTTAAGTTGGCATATGAAGTTTTGCAAGGGATTTAGTCAAGCCCAAAAACGGATTCCTTATGGAACAAAATATGGAAGCTTCATACTCCTCAAAGAGTAAATTATTTTATGTGACTTGTTAAAAAGATAGACTCCTTAATAATTCAGCTCGGCATAAATGGCATATGTGTGACAATGTGTACGTGATGCCAAGCTGAACCTGAAAGCATCATTCATGTTTTGAGAGATTGCCATATAACGGCCCAATTGTGGCTAAGTATTATTAATCCCCGGCATGTGCAGAGTTTCTTTTCGGATCTCTTGGAACTTTAAACATAGTGGGAGCCAAGGTTTTATAAGATTAGAAGGAGGTTTTCAGTATTATCTGTTGAAGCTTATGGAGACAACAGATGAAAGAATTTTTGAAGGAA
This sequence comes from Mimosa bimucronata, assembly GCA_037074515.1. Lineage (NCBI taxonomy): Eukaryota > Viridiplantae > Streptophyta > Magnoliopsida > Fabales > Fabaceae > Mimosa > Mimosa bimucronata. The sequence goes on from CM073444.1 coordinate 37,056,068, forward strand.
AGGAAACCTCTAATGTAAGTATTGTTGCTCGATGCCATGCAATGATGAAGAATATGCGACAAACAGTGAAAATGAGTAAGGGTATTAATTGGGATGGGAATATTGCAACTGATGTTTTTAGTAGGTGGCAACCACCTGAGGTGGGATGGTATAAAGTAAACGTGGATGGGGCTTATTCAAGCACGTGTAACAAAGTTGGGTGTGGAGGAACTGTAAGAGATTTTGAAGGCAAGCTTATTTATGGATTTATTCTTCAGACGGTGGAGGGGGATCATTTTGATGCTGAGTTATGGGCTTGTTTGTTAGGCCTGAAAGCAGCAAGAGGATAGGACTGGAGAGGACTTCTAGAGTCGGATTCTTCGGAGGTGGTGACTACTATCTCAGCAACTGATGTGAGACATCACGTCCACCGAGTAATTATTGAAAAGATTAAGTCTCTTTTAGAAGGTGTACGGAACGAGTCGATTAATTGCATCCTGAGACAGGCTAATGGTGCAGCGGATTTCCTAGCTAAGCAAGCTTTATCGGCTTCTCCAGGGTACTACACAGTCGGGCTTCCTTCGATGGATTTGTTGAGTATTTTGAAAAAGGATTATTGTAGGCCTTCTCAGCTGGGCATGGTTGTAAGCTGAGTTTTGTTTCTCGTCTTTGATATCAAAAATAAAAGAAGAAGAAGAGGAGGAAGAAGAAAGAAGAAATATAGGAACAAGAGATTGTATAGAGAACTCCTCAAAAATATGTTCTTCATCCCCTTCCATCTACTTCGGTTCAACTTACAACCCTTCTCTTCTCCCTACTCAAGTTCTCCAACCAAGCCACAAAGTGGCGGCAGCAACAGCGGTAGCTCAAGGCGGCGACGGCTTCCCTCTTTTAAATAATAGCTCCGACAACTCCGATGAAGGCTTCCCTTTTTCAAATAACATGTTATATTAATAAATATAACTTGCTTCTTAAATATATTTTGATATTTTATCCGCAAATAAAAAACTAAATGTAACCTTAATTTTTTTGGAACTGAATTAACCTTAATTTTCGTAATAGGGACTTTTCAGTGTAAGTCAAGACAACAACAACAACAACAAAGCCTTATCCCATTAAGTGGGGTCGGCTACATGGATCGCACAACGCCATTGTGCTCTATCGGTAACCAAATCTTTAGATATATTATTTATTAAAAGATCTCGCTCTACAACTTCATTGAGTGTAAGCCTCGGTCTCCCTCTTCCTCTCTTAATTGGACTCCAGACTGTTTGATCTACCCTCCTCACTGGCGCATCTAATGGCCTCCTTAGTACATGTCCAAACCACCTCAAACGATTTTCTACCATTTTCTCACTGATAGGTGCCACTCCAACTCATTTGCGTATATGATCATTCCGAATCTTATCATTTCTTTTGTGACCACACATCCATCTCAACATCCTCATTTCAGCTACCCCCATTTTATGTTCATGTTGACCCTTCAAAGCCCAACATTCACTACCATATAATACTGCTGGTCTTATAGCAGTGCGATAAAACTTCCCTTTTACCTTATGGGGTACTTTTCTATTGCAGAGAACTCCAGTAGCTTTCCTCCACTTACACCACCCAGCTTGAATTCTATGATTGACATCGTCATCAATCTCACCATCTTGTCTTATAATTGATCCCAAATACCTAAACTTCGTCACTTGAGGGATTGTTTGCTCTTCCAGTTTAACCTCCAAATCACCTCTAAGTTGTCTATTTGCAAAATTGCAATGCATATATTCTGTCTTACTCCTACTTAAACGGAAACCCTTCGACTCCAGCGTGTTTCTCCATATCTCTAATTTATCATTAATCTCCTCTCTTGATTTGGCCAGAAGGACTATATCATCAGCAAAAAGCATACACTTAGGGACCTCTTCTTCTATAGGCTCAGTTAGAGCATCTACTACTAAGTTAAACAAATATGGGCTCAAAGCTGATCCCTGATGTAGGCCAATTCTTATAGGGAAGTCTTTTGTCTCACCTCCCGGCGTTCTAACCTTAGTCAACACCCCATCATACATATCCTGTATAACTTTAATATAAGCAACACATACTCCTGTCTTTTACAAGGCTTTCCAAAGTAAATCTCTCGGCACGCGATCATACGCCTTAATAAAATATTTTTTCAAGAGTTTATTATAAAATCTACTTAATAAATTTATGCAAACTAAGAAAATTAGTTATTTAACATCATATGCATTTGAAATATATCTTGATGTTAACTCTCTTTACATATGTAATCGGTGAAAATAGTTTAAAAAATGAAAAAGATAGGGAACAAAGTGGGTTGATGTCATATATGTAGTATCAAATCAAATCCTCAACCAGTCTTATACTCATTTTGTCCCTCTATATATAAGAGACTAAAATTGTAATGTCTTTATCCTTTTTTATAAGAGTTTGCCTAGAGTTGTCAAGGTATTTAATGGGTTTTTTCTCACTTTACCTATCATTTTCTTTCTAATAACAATTTCTTTCATATTCATTTATATCATTATTATTATTTATCTTTATTACACTCATCATTATAAATAGGGAAAACTTGGAAAATAAAAATTATTTAGGAAATATTTATCATTTAGGACATATTTATCTTTATTACACTTCTCATCATATATGTGCGAAAATGTCTCTGGGTGTTTATATAATGGAAGAGAGGAAGCATTAAGAAATGGATTTTGTGATTGAAGTTATCTTCCTCTGCATAATTAAAAATATTCGGTTTATCATATAATAATATTGCGAAAGGTACTATTGTTTTCAAGCAAACAATATGAATGATATAATTCATCAAAAAAAAAAAGAATGATATAACTCATAATAATTGACACACACATAGAGATAATGCATGAACAGCTTATAGAAAATGACGGGAATGAATTATTAAAGTAGGATGAGAGTAGGTTTAGCATTAAATTGCCTGAGTTTTTGACGATAAAATAATAGTAATAACATTAATAATACGAAATTTAATTCAGTATTCACTATTCACTTATTCAGTCACAACAAGACCCGGTTCGAAAGAGAGACAAAAGCCACATCGTTTTCGTGCCACCTCAAATTTGCCGCTACTAATTAAAATAAAATAAATAGTAATAATAATAATTGAGTTCAGCGTCTACAGTGAGGGGTCGCATCAGGGCCATTGGTTGTCCATGATGTCCACTGAGATGTAGACACCTGTGAGAACCCACGCGGGCCCGGGCCCATATACCTCAAGCCCGGTTTTCAAACCATCTTTATTTTCTCACAAGGGGACCACCGTGTGGGTGTTGCTTTTAGGCATCCACCTCATAATTCATATTCCCTTCTATCCTAAATGTCATTTTTATCCCTACCCCCCTTTCTCAGTTATCACTTCTTTTATCATTTCTAGTATGCCACTTCATTTTCTTTATTCGCCCATCTCACATGTTTTGAGCAAATAGGATATCATGATATGTTGTTGTTACTCTCACGTGGGCTGGAAATGGTCAAGGCTTCGTGGAAAGTTAGAATATATAGTCTCATGTTTATGATCCATGTTAATAATTAATTGAATTAATTGGAAGAGCTGAACTGTTGCGGAAGATATTATACATTCAACTGAAAAAGGTCTTGTTATCCTTCCCTTTTGCTTAAATGTTGAAAATTAAGATGAGTTGGTTGATATTGAATTATCTAGTTCTAGTTTTGCAAATGCAATGTAAATGCATTAGGAGATTTTATGATGTCTAATTCCCTATTGGTTACTTGTGATAGACTTTTGTAATGAAGCTATTGACGTAAAGAAATTTAGTTAATGTTCGCCATGAAAACTTTGGGACACCAACATGGTAGATTTTTAAAAGAAAAGATGAGGAGCAAAATTGTATAAACTTAAGATTCTCAAATTGGTTCTCTAGGATGAATTAGAGTTTTGTTGGATATGGAGACCTTACCTTTATAACACCATGGTTTTAAATTGATTTTTTCCCTTTAATTCTATCACAACCCTTAGGTTCAATTATTTTGGTGGGCGTTACTAAATTTTTCCTCCAAAGGTAGCTCAACTGATATAGGACTACGTAACTCAATGAATGGTTAGTTATTTTGTTTGATAAAACTTAATATATTTTTGGATGAAAAGAATAATCATCTCAAAATCCGCTTTTTAAATAAAGAGTGATCAATACATCTCTATTAGGTTTGCTCAATACATGGAATTTGACAATCCAAAACCAGGAGCAAGATTCGTTACAATTAATTTATATATGATATTCTAAGTCGGTTCTCATCAAGTATTTAATACTTTCTCCACTATTTTTCAGACAATATATATTCTATAAGCTATGTTTCCAAATGGAAAATATCTTGTGAAAATTAATGAAGCTTGTATATCCTGAGTGTTTTAAAATAAAAACCTTCCTTCTATTGAGAAAAGCCCTTCAATGAGTGGTATCAACTGTAGATAGAACCAAATAAAGATAATTTTGAAATAACAAACTAAATTTTAACTAACCAAGCTTAGTAGCAACTAATCAACTATTTTTCTTATGGGTGTGGTCTATATGACTCGGTTAAACATTTATTATAAAAAGTGCCAAAGAAGTAACCATGAACTGATTAAAAGCACATTTTTCAGTAAAGGCAACTCGCAATTTCCAAATGAGAAGTGAAAAGGAAAAGAAAAGGAAAGAGATGTAAAACGGAGTAGTGCGTAATAATGAAAATATACTTTCTCTATTTCCAAATATATAGGAATATATGGATTTATTTTTAAATATAAGATTTTTTTTATTTTTTTATATTTTCTCTAAATTAATCTATTGATACCTATTAATAATAATAAGTTAGAGAAGGAAGATAGGAATAAAAGCATGTGATTATAATGTTTTGATAATATCATATTATAATTTAACTAATATTTTTAACCTAATCAAATTAAATAAATAAATTATTAAACACACAATGGAAGAGTATGATAATACAGAGGGGACAAAAGTAAAGGGCAAAGAAGTAAATTAGTTGAGAAAAGGACGTTGATAAAATAGAGAGGGAAAATGGGGCCCAAACAAGCGGTCGTACACGTCGCATTCGATGCCAAAACGCGGGCCTTCTCTCTCCTTACCATAATCATTGTCTCTCTCTCCATCCCCTAGACACGTGTTCCTCCATCCAACGGTCCTCCCCTCTCGGAATCTTTCTTCCTCCCTCCCACCAACGGCTCTGATCCCCTCACTCCGTCTCAATCATTGTTTATCCGTCTGGGCCCCACACATACTTAATCAATAATCACACTCCCTCTAATCTCACTTTAACCCCCAATTATAATAATTTAATAAATAAAGAGAAAATTCCACTCAAGTCCCAAGGAAGAGGAATTAATGCAATAAAATCCCTTAAAACTTTGAAATTATTAATAGATCCCAAGGGATTGAACGTAATATATTGCAATTGTGTCATTATCCTATTGCCTCTATTGATAGACAAAAAAAATATTAACAAATATAAATGCCTTAAATAATAAGTTAAAGTGCAGTAATTAATGACTGCATATAATTTTAACAAATAATATCAATATACTCAACACATTTATTATTAATAAGTAAACAAAATTATATGAACAACTGTTATAATTTACAACATGTATTAACAACTGACTAATGAGTGAGGGTAACTTGTTAATTTCACGAGTGCATCGTATCGACTTGATAGTAATTTTGTGGTTTTAAGGGTTTTAACAATATTAATTTGTGTTATTTGGATCTGAATGCAATTTTCACTCCAATAAACTAATCACACCATCGTTTAATTAGTCTGGGATTAAAAAATTAATTGCTGGCGGTTTCACTAGCAATCCTTCTACTTTATTCCCCCAGCATAATTCCAAACAAAAAACCAGGGGCTTACTCCACCCACTCCATCAATTTTCTATTAAACACCTCCCACCTCTTATAAAGACTCCCCCCAAAATCCCACCTTTCTTCATAATCTTAACTGATACTCACACCCCATCTACTTCTTCCTCCTCTTTCTCCTTCAAATTCCCACTATGATAAGTAACAGGCCTCGTCCGGTGATCGGAAAATTGTCCGAGCTGCTGATCTCCGGCGCACGCGCCGCCGCGCTCACGGACACCGCCGCCGGCAGCCCAAGAGGACCGTTGGACATGAGCCTGAAGATGCAGTCGCCAAGGGGGTTGAAAAGTTACGATCTTGGTGGTGTTGGTCTTGGGATTGTGGTGGCTCTCAACAAGTCAGGCGAAGTTGGGAGGGAAATTTTGCCCAAATCCGCCGTCTGTGGGCCCGGTTTGACCCGATCGGATCCAATCCCGGTTCGGTCTATGAAGAACCCAGATGGGTTTCAAGGGGCAGAGAATGAAGTTGAGTTGGGAAGCTTAGAGGATTATACCTATGTCACTTGTCATCTTCCTAACAAGACATTCACCAAGGTTTACTATGATGGTGGTGAAGCAGCAGGGAATTTGAGAATTGGATTTAATGAGGATATCAAACCCAACAACGTATGTAATACCAGAAGAACTTCTAACCCAGAAAGCTCATGTGAAACAGAACCGTCTTACTATCCCACCTCCGATTTCCTCAGTTCATGTCACCTGTGCAGGAAGAAACTCCATGGCAAGGACATCTACATGTACAGGTACTTATCTTCCAAAAAAGTAACCTTAAAAAAAAAAAGCATGTTTCATGTAACAATTAAGAATTCTTGATTAAGGTTGTGACTCTTGTGGGTATGTTTGTTTTACAGAGGAGAGAAGGCTTTTTGTAGCCCAGAGTGTCGTTCAAGACAGATAATGGTGGATGAGAGGAAAGAGCGGTGTAGGTCAGAAGCTTCAAGGTCCGTGGAAGTGTCAAGCTCACCATATGAGAGAGACCAAATCTTTTCAACTGGGATTCTAGCTCTTTGACGTTTGTCATATATATATATATATATATATATATAAAGATATAAGTGTCTGCCTCTGGTATTGGGAAGCCACGGAAGATAAACCAGAGATTGATGCTTGTTATGACCATCTAAGTACATAAAATACGACTATACTAGTAAATTATCATCATCCTGAGGAGAATTGAGACGGGTTGATGGTAACCCAAACGAATTTTTGAACGGAAGAAATAATAATATAGATTCTGATGTTTTGAGAATTATAATGAGAAATTTCCCCCGGTTTTGATATTGTCCAATTGCAGAAACTTGTGAACCATTGTTCTGAGTCTCACGGATCTTTGTGCTGTTCGTGTGTTTTCTTATACTCTGTCTTTTCTATCAAAGCTTAATAATCATCATTAATCATCGACAACTGTGGAATATAAAGATGACACAGTGAAAGAATTTTTGGAAGTGGAGGAGCCTATTTGCATGAATCCGGACGTGTTTCTGAACTCTTTAAGAGAACTAAAGATGGTTAGATTAATTCAGCTATAATAACGAGATATTTATTTATCATCAGTTACCTAGGTTTTGAAGAGACGCTTTTAAAATGGATTTTGTGTATATATGAAAAATTAAATCAAGTCGAGCAGAAGGGGAATGGAAATGATTGAATAGTTTAATTCATTTGTGTTCTTGGTACAAGTAGAAGTATCTTGTCTATGATGAAAAACCTCTACACTCTACAATAAAATCAATCAAGACTTGAATTCTTTAAAGTAATTTTAATGAACATGCGAGATTAAAGCTATACATATCTTTCAGAGAAGTCATTAAACATAATAAATGAGAGCATGTAAGATGGAGGACAGAAAGTTAAAGGAGGGTGGGATGAAAGACGTTGATGAAAAGGGGGAAGTGAGTGGGGATTGTGGGGTCCGATGGATGAAAGCAAGAAAGTGGAGTGAGACGGGGAATCCACTAGCAACTGATGAATACAAATTTGGAAGTACAGAAAAGATAGAATTAAATTGCAATGTGAGGCCTGGCACATATATACTCTTTTCTTTTCTTTTCTTTTTGGTTCTAATTATAATATCATTTTAATTTTTTTAAAGAAATTAAGAGTGTAAAATGAATCACTTTAAAATATTAATATTTATCTTTTTTCTCAAAACTAATTTACCTTACTTATAAACTATCGTATAATATAATTACATGTAAGATACATTAAAATTAAAGGGATAAGGGTCAATTTGACCCCGGAAGTTTTGCCCTAGGATCACTCTAAACCCGGAAGTTTTTTTTGGATCAATTTAACCCCGGAAGTATGAAAAACGTATCAATTTAGCTCCTGGGATACCATCAAGGGGGGCCACATTGATACGTTTTTCATACTTCTGGGGTTAAATTGATCCAAAAAAACTTCCGGGTCCAGAGTGATCCTAAGGCAAAACTTCCGGGGTCAAATTGACCCTTATCCCAAAATTAAATTGTCTATTTGGTTTCTTTAATTTCCATAAAAAAATCGAAGTGATCATATACTTTTTTTTTTTTTTTGCCTTGGGTATAATTTTCTTGGGGGCATCTACCCCATCTCCCACTTGCTCATCACATTTATTTCTACTTCCATCACTTTCATATAGGTCCCTCTTCCCTCACTAGTGGGCAATTTTAATTGACTCACTTGATCTAGACATGATGTTTTGATTTTCAGCATACCCATTATTAACAATGAATATCTTTTTTTTTTTTTGGCCAACTTTTTTTAACAATGAATATCACAACTTACTTTCTATATGTTTGGTTATTTATTGCTATATGTATGATAGATGTTCTGAAACTTCGTTCATCCAACTGATTTTACAAGTTTTTTCATTCAATTTTACTTTAAAAAAATGTTGGAAAATTCCCCATTACAAAATTCAGTGCCTAAAGGGACATGAAATTTGTTTAAAGATACAAGTGCACATATTTTCGGTAGGCATAACTTGTCTTCAATTGTGTGTGATATAATTTTAACAGTATGTAAAATAGAAGATATTTGCACATAGATAAAAATATGTTGTGGAGACTTATAGAACAATTATACTTGCTCAATAATCTGTATATTGAAACATATTTTGGAACGATCGACTTTTTAACAATTTTCCCTTCAAATTATTGACACACAGGATAAAATTGTAGCAGTAGTAATTACTTAGAGAAACAAATGACCCATCCTTATTCTTTATAATCCAGATCTCTCTCTTTTTTTTTTTTCTAGTTGGGTTATTGGAATGACCAACTCTATTTTTTACAAAATGTGTGTGTGTGTGTACACACAACTTCACCCACACACAATGAAATAAATCTCATTATTTTATAGAGTGAATTTTCCTCCTATGTTGATATAGCGATTTGAGTGCATTGGCTTGACAAAGTGGTGCAGTGGATTTGCAATTATAATACCATTTTATAAAATTTGGTGCTATACAGAGACATTAGGCTGTTTAAATTAAATAACTAAATGCCACTTTCTGTCTCTTGAGATCAAGTTTTATTCCCTCTAATAGTAAACGCAATCTTTTGGTAATGTAGAAAAGGAATAAAGTTGGATACTTTAAGTACAATTATAGTTCATTATGTTTCATGAGTGTTGATTTTTATTCGCTGCACGATTTTTAATACAGAATTAAGATTAACTTAAGAACTCAAGAAGCAGCTTAGTGCCTATTCAATTTATGAATAAAGTTGCTTTAAATTTGCTTTTCTACTTTATTGCTGCATATCAAATTTTGATCTCTAGCACAAACAACGAGTTTTCAAGTAACATAATATGAGCCAACTTTATTACTGATGAACTCCATTTCTTTCTTGTACAAGGTGAATTCCATCACCCGTGAATCAGGAATACATGAATCTATAAGTTGAAAATGCATTAAAAAACAATGTGCAAAGGGACAAATCACAAAAGTCCTTTTACCTCTCAACACATTTTAAAGCTTTTTTTTTGGGGGGGGGGGGGGAATAAAAATGCGGCTCTGAAACTCTTAAAATATGGAAGAATTCTATATACATCAATTGAGGGGCTCGTTCAAAATTTGTACATGGAACTTCTAATAAAAAAATAATAGTCACAAGTAATTCCCAGCCATAAATGCTAATGAGTATATTATTTTTATATAAAAAACCTTAATATGCTGTTGTAATTCCCAGCCATAAATACTAACGAGTCAAAATCAAGAGTGTAATGAAATCTCCTTGTGTGGTCCTCCACGGTTGTTTCTCCCCTGTCTTGTTGTGAGAAAGCATACTTCACAATGAAGGAGCAGGAAAAAAGGCACATGTCACTCCATTGTTTTTATAAAAATCATTATCATCTTTTTTTCAGGCCTACATTATTTCTTCGTAAAGTATGATATGCATTACATGAAATAAATGCATATGTCTTAAAAGATCAGAGCCACAAAACTTGGTTTCCAACCAAATGGGCAAGGGGGTGAGACGCATATTTTGGCATTAGTTAGGATACATAAAACGCAACATGTGTACAAACAAACAGATAAGGATATGTAAATCCATCTATTTTATCATTTTACCCAACAGGAGGATTTAAATGAATAAAGGGAGATAAATGCTGCTAACCATAAATGATACTCCTACATTAACAGGTTTGTGCAGCCATGCCAATACCAATGTAATGAACGTAAATTTTTGAAAGAATTATACCACAAAAACTAGTCATTAAACTTGAAGAAGAGTTGAAGCCTTTATTAGTCTCCCATTTCAATATAACCTTTCCCTGATATGGGGATTTATGACAGTTTGCAAAGCAAAATATCATGAATCCAAAACCTAATATGTCTCTTTGAACCCCAACATCTTCCATGGCTTCAGCAACAGAAGTAACGCAATTTTATTGTTAATCAGAAGTGTCAGATTGTAATTTCTAAGTTCATGCCAAAGGTAAGAAGAAAATTAGTATAAGCCAGCTTTAACATCACATTAACTCTAATGATATTTGGATAAAAGATAAAACTATAATGATAGAGATAACGCTTTTCCCCCTTTTTTTGGTGATTAACAGTACAAGACAAAGCGGCGCAACAAAAGTCCACACTAAAAGAGACCTGGCCAAGTAAGCAAGCTCAGTATCAGTATATGCTTACGATTATTGCACACATCAATTGAAACAAGTTAGGCAACACTGTCTAATCAAGCACTCATCTAACCTCATCAAGCTAAAAAAAGAAAACAACATCTAAGTAGATTTACATAAATGATTGAAGCAAAAAATATTATCAGAAATGATATTAGCCGATGAATCTAGAGCAATAGCAAAATATTTGTATATACTCTCTCTGGTTCTAAATAGTATGACATATTTGGGGAGTTGATCTTGATCCTAAATATAGGACCTGATTATAACTTTTGTCAACTTCTTACCAAATTATCTCCATTACTACTTCTCCAATAATAACTAAGAAATGGGGGAGGGAATAAGAGTAGATGATTGGGATCTTTTAGAAAAAACACGACATATTAACTAGCATAACTAACATCCTTAATTAATTTAATGAAATTAGTTAAATATGTCTTATATTTAGGACAGAAAGAAGTAGTAAATTGCATCGAAATTGTACTATGGCTCTGCAATGCCACTTTGAGGCAGTTTTTTTTTTAAATACAGCAGAGAAGCTGGGGCCATGTATGGCTCGCAAAAATAAAAATGTGGATAGAAACAGTATTTCCAAAAAGGAAAGGGAAAGTGGGAAAATGGCCTCACGGTGGCAACAAGGAAGTACTCAATTGAATAGAAATGCTGTGTGACCAAACAAATAGTTTTAACTTGGCGGCGTATGAATTCAGCTGGACAAATTACACAGCCAAACATAAAAATGTGTGGACAGAACCATTGCCTTGTTTAAAAAGAATACAAGTAGAAAGCGGAAAAGGAGTTGCCAAATTTGAACTTTTGAAAAATGAAAACAGAGTTTTGCTTTAAAAAAAATTAAACGGAAAACAGAGATTATGCACTTTGATTCAACTCCTATTGGTTGGAATGAGGTTGAATTGAATCTTAATTTATAGAAATATTTATATACTCTGGTTACCACATTTGAATTCTATCCAATTAAAACATAACAATACATATGATATTAATTCTATTTGGTTGTTGACTTATTTTAACCAATCTACAATTTTAAAATAAACTTCTTAATTTGAAAAATAAAAAAACTTGTATGCAATGAAAACAAAATAAATACTACTTTTTTTCATATTAGACAGAAGCTAAGTAGGATTAAATCAACTGATTAGTTGTATTTTAATTGGATAGAGTTTCTATGACGTTGTGCTGCTGGAGCAATTTCTCCTTATTGAGTGATGCTAATCCAAGAATCCGATGCTCTAAGGTCCGCAAGTTGATTTTTAACCCTCATACCTTTCTGATCATTTGCCCATATCGTTGCTAAAAACAACATAGTCCATCAATTCTTCGATCTCAAACCAAACGAGTTAGCCCGGCCCGATCAGCCCGTTACTTTTTTTTTTTATAATTTTTTTTGGGCTAGAGCTGTTCAGATGAATCAAACAATGGGTTAGTTGTTTTCTAAGGGCCTGTTTAGATTAGATGAGAGTGGTTTCTGAGAAAAAAAAAAAGCTGAAAATGTGCTTTTATAGAATAGATTCTGAAAAATAGCTTCTGATATTATAAAAAAAAAAATAACTTCTGACAAAACCTAAGTTTTCTGCCCTAAACCTAGGTTTGCAGATTAAAAAGTTATTTTAGAAAAGATGTGAGTATTTGTTTGACTTAATCAAAATCGAGGTTTTGATAGTTAAAAGATATTCTGAAAAAACTGAAAGCGTTTGTCTGTTCTGATTCTGAAATCTAGGTGCTATTCTAGAAAAACTTAGAGTGTTTGTCTATTCTGATTCTGAAATATAGGTTTTGCCCAAAGAGGCACTAACAATAGACCACCAAATGAGCAAATTCAACATCTTTTTTTTTATACATCTAGCAATGGGTGCCTTTTTTGGATCTTATTACTAGATATCCGAGCAACTAGGGATGTCCAAATCCGGGACTGGGATTGGGAATAGGCATTCCCGGTTCCCGTCCCGGATTGAGGCCGGGACTAATTTTCATTCCCGGTCCCGGGAATTCTCGGAAATTTTTGAAAGAGAGAGGGGGGGTAAATGATAAAAAAAGATTGGAACATAACTTTTGGAGAGATGAGGGAAGTAGGAGTTCATTTTGGCCATGGTACTAGGAAATGGAATACTATAATGGCACCTTATATATCTGCAAAGCGTAAGGGTATTCATATTGTTTTGGGACAAGATAGTCTCATCCTGAGAACTTTCGGGACGGGACAAACCGTAATGGGACAGAGTACATCGTCGGGACCGAACGGGACTCGGGACTGGATCGTTCTAATCCCGTCCCGTCCCCAATATATATGTGTGTGTCTATATATTTTTTCTCAAAATAATACATGTGTCATATGTCTCATGTGTAAGCATATATGGCATTATTTTTTTTAAGAAATACTACCCTAAGTTCCAAACATGCATTGATCTCAAATTTCCTGTCCATTGCCACCATGCTCTACGTGTAGCACCTCACATTTGAAGACATGTTATTAATTTAAAGTTTATGTATTAATATAAAAGTTTCTTTTAAACCCAATTTAGATGTGTTATCGTTATTTTTGGGCATATTATGTTCATAAGATAGATTTTTGCAAGTAATTGAGCTCATTTCTTCGTTTATTTTAAGCTCAAGAGGCCATTTTTTTTACCAACACCTATTTTTAATAAAAAATACTTTCAGAATTTTCCAGTCCCGTCCCAGTCCCGATCGGGACTGGGACAAGTTCGGGATTGGACGGGGTTCCCATCCCGAACACCTTTCTCTGGGAAGGGACAGGACGGGGCCAAAACACCCCTACTATTTTCTTTGGACTAAAATATATTGGCAGGATTATTACAAAGAAAAAGAAAAGGCATTGAAAAAGAAGGGAGACTGGTTTAGCTGGACAGCTAATTAAATTAACTAATCATTTCTTAAACTCCCCCTCTAGCTATTACTCTCTTCAGTACATATTATAAGAGGTACTCAGCTTTTTTACATATATCGATAAAAACATGTGGAATCATTTACTATGGGTAGGTTTAATAAGGTTTTCCATCTTTATGCTCACTCATTTATTATACACACTTTCTCTCCCTTCCTTGTATTTACTAATGTACAAAAGTAAAAATGGAAAACATGCATTTATTACTTTTTGCACGTCACCTTTTATATTTTGGACCAAAAAATTTACCATGTTACCTCTTATATTTTGGGATTAAAAAATAACCCAACGATAAAACAATCTTTCGAGCTACAAATTAAATTCGCTCTTAATTAGGACGGCCACCATCTTTGTTTTGAATGCAATTTATACTCCCTTTCATCTTCTATATATGATCTATTTAACTAATTTGATTAAATTAAGGATGTTATATATGTTAGTTAGTATGGTGTATTTTTTTTTAAAACACCCCAATTATCTTCCCTTATTCCCTCTTCATCTCTTACTTGATTATTGTTGGAGGAGCATCTATAGAGATAATTTGGGAAAAAGTAGACAAAAATTATAATTAGGTTTTATATTTAGAATCAATACCAACTCCCTATGTAGATTTTATATTTAGGACCAGATGGAGTTTTTTTTTTTTTTTTTTTTAATGAGCCAGGCAAATTAACACTTGGAAATACGCACACTAGGATCGGCTCCTAACAGAACGCAACAACGTTTAACAGACGCCCAACTCAATTTTCAAAAACAAGTCTAACCATTCATTTGAGATACCGGTACTATTGCTGAAGAACCATAGTGACCACCACGAAGGGAGAGAAAAAAAAAGAAACAGCGCATCTAACATTGTTCTTGTATATGTGGTGTAAGTGGTTGTTGGAAGTATTGTGTGTGATTGTGTTAAACAAAGAGTATCTTTAATTTGATATTATTGGTACTGGCCAAAAAAAAAAATTGATATTATTGGAACATTTTACAATAAGAGGTGTGATTTGAGAAATCCTAACCTTAAAGAATTTATGCCAATGCATGAATTTACATGACATTCATAAAGTTGATACATGGTTATAATTTTTTATTAAAGAGTTATAGTAATTCAATATCACTTCAAGGAATGAATTTTTTGAGGACTAGTAACTCCGCTTTAAGAATATGACACTCTCTCCAACATCCGTATGGAAGCCCATAATGGCATATAATCCACTTGCCTTGTCGGCTCTAATTACCACCCTACATGTCGTCTCGTGATGTTGCCAAACAAATCCAATCGCCGTTCCTCATTCCTACCCATCTCGGCTTCTAGCTTTTCTTTTACCTGCTATTATTTTGTCCTGGATCACTCATGTTTAACATTTGATTTGATAAGATTTAGACTATATTCGATCATCTGGACAGTGAAGTTAATAAAGCAATGCTTGCAATTTTGAGTTTGGGGGTACCTCAAAAGAAAGGAAAAGCCATTATAAATTTAGCATTTGAGCATTTAAAACAAGTAACTCCTCAATCAAAGGGATGCTACAATAGACCCCATTGATAATAATATAATACTCCATTTGGTCCTAAATATAGGAATTATTTGCGGAGTTGATATTGGTTCTAAATATAGGATCTAATTATAATTTTTGCCAATTTCTTCCCAAATTATCATTTTTTTTTTTGATACATTCCAAATTATCATTATTAATGCTCTTCCAACAATAATAAAGTAAGAGATGGTGAGGGAATGGGGGAAGATGATTGTGGTGTTTTAGAAAAAAAAAATATAACTTATTAATTACTATAACTAACATCATTAATTTAATCAAATTAGTTAAATATATCCTATACTTATAACGAGAGGGAGTAGAAATTTTTTCACCAAATTATGTATTAGTTTAAAGCCTACAATATTGTTTTAGTCCTTTATGTTTACACTAAATTTCATTTTAGTCCTTTATATTTGAAAAGTACACTTTTAGTCCTTTATGTTTACACTAAGTTTTATTTTAGTCCTTTATGTTTGAAAAGTACACTTTACTCCTTTTTTACGAACACCGTTAGTTCCATTTAACGGAAAATGCTGAGTTATCAAATCTAAAAGGTGATTCTATAATTAAATGTAGATAAAAATGGCTAATTTTTAAAATATAAGAATGATTATACTAAAAAAATTTAAATTTAAGCATTTTTTTCCACAATTAATTATAAAATTACCTTATAGATTTGATGAGTTAGCATTCTCCGTTAAATAAAACTAACAGTGTTAGACAAAAAGGACTAAAAATGTACTTTTCAAACATAAAAGACTAAAATGAAACTTGATGCAAACATAAAGGATCAAAATATACTTTTCAAACATAAAAGAGTAAATTGAAACTTGACACAAATATGAATGACCAAAAATATACTTTAGCCTAGTTTAAATGATATTTGATGTGAAAGAAGGTTTACAATTCAAACTACAATAAGAAAAAGTGGGTGATGAGATAAGATAGTGATTAAAAATTAGGTGCACAGAACTCAATCTAAATCCCATACGTCTTGCAAATACTGAATATTATGTGTGTGTGTTTTTGTAATTTTATGTATGTACTGTTTTTTTTTTTTGGGGCTGAGAATAAATATACCCCGTCCTTAAATTCAAGACTTATTTACTTAACTTGATTAGATTGAATATATTATTTAATTTAGTTAAAATCATATATCATCAAAACATCCTTATCATACTTTTATTTATACCATCTCTCTTAATTGTTTATTGAGGAGCATTAATATGGTTAATTTAAGGAAAGTTGAGAAAAAAAATAGAAATATCTATTATGTTTAGAAACAAACTCTACTCCACAAAATGGTTATATATTTGTGCAAAATCTATTTGCGTTTTTATAAATTTATTAGATATATATAGATTTTCTTTAAGGTCTTTCATTAAATATAATAACTTAAAAAGAAAAAAAAAACTTGTCACGAATTATTGAAAGAAATGAATGAATGATAATTGCAGAATAAAAATGAAACGATAACAATGGAATATAATTTTACAACCCAAGTATTTCAGTTCAAGTTACAAGGAAATCTCTAATAACAAAAATAAGAAACAGGAAACTAATACAATCCAATAGTCAGATCTATAAAAGGGCCCAGATGAGCCCAAGTCAGTGGTATAGCAAACAGAGCGGGTTTGCACAAAAGCCCATCAAAGATATTCTAGAGTATACTTCCAAAATAGTCAAAATTATGAATCCCATTTGCTCAGTTCTGTGGTGATTTAGCTGCCATGCCCAGCCATGGCATTGACTCTACCGGCTTGCTTGGACCCTCCGTGGGTTTGCTTGCTTGATATGGAGCTTTTGCAGCAATTCTGTACAACACAACATTTAAAAAAAAAAAAAAAACCCATCAAACATTTGACCCAGAACATCGTCATCAATCTGCAACAAATAACTCTTTAAAGCCATTAAAGTTATGTTATTTATTAATGATTAGCATGGATCTACCATGTTGCTTTGTCTTAGATTGCTTACCTATCCTTTCTCTTCTCCAAGAACCGGTGAAGTGATGCGTTACGCATAATGGGTAGATCTGAAAAGAGAGGAAAGTGATGATCAGAAACGCGTCATCCATGAAACATGAATATTTTTCAAGGCATAAACAGAATATTGTTCAAAAGATTATACCACAAGTAACAGGTCTGGATGGTGGTTGAGGACGAGGGGTGATTGAAGCGCTTGGATCAGCAGAGGATCTGACCAAATTAGCAGGAAACGAAGGTGCTCTCTGAGCAAAAGTGTAAACAGAAGGGTTCTGGATTTGGGAGTTGTTTCCTTTGCTAGCAAAAGACATGATTTCTTTGGCTTTGTCGGCCGGGAAATCGTCGAAAACAATGACTTGTCCGCCATAAAAGATTGTCAATTGTGGGGCTTTAGTATCCTTAGGAACACTGCAGATCATGGGAGAGATAGTCAATTAAGAGTACTGATGGCAATTTTTCCGTACAGTATTCATAAGGAAGAACATGGGTGGGAAATTTTGAAGATACCTGGGGTTAGAGAGTAAATCGTGTGTTGTGACAGTGCTTTCCTTGGTTGGGAATAAGTCCATGGTGGTCGCAGTCTGACCAGATGCTTCAGTTGACCCTGTGAAATTTTTAGATAAGAAAACATTTATGAGGAACCAACCATTGATGATGTAGTACCACTGTACAAAGCATCTTTTTGACCAATATGCATCAAGCTTCTTAAACCAAAGAATAAAAATCCTAAACATTTGTGCCAAAACAACCCCCCCCAACAAAAATTGAAGGGCAATTTACGCATAGTAATTTCGACATGTGATTATTTTTTTTCATTCATGAGTATGCAGAAACACAATAATCAGCGAATAATAACTAGATCTCCCTCCAATATAATTAACAAAATAGGAAGGTTGTAGAGTGTGACTAAGATTAAAAATGAAAACAATCCGTAGGAATTGATTTTGCGAGGAAGGGAATGAAATATGGTTACCGATAGGGTCGGAGGGACGCTTGATGCCGAGGGAGAGATCTCCAAAGCTGCCCTTTTCCTTCAGGTACTGACTGAGGAGACTGCAAGTGTGGGAGAAAGAGGTCTTCTCCGCCTTCTGGCCGGCAAATTCAGACATTTTTAGGCGCCAAAATTAACACACGAAAGAGGCGATTACAGCAAAAATTAGGGTCGTTGCAGAGAGAATCGAAGGAAACAAAGGTGGAAGAGAGAGAGAGCGTTTGAAATTTTGAAGTTGAAAAACACAAAGAGAAAGAGAAATGAACAAGTGTGTGTTTGGGTTTGCAAGGTAAGGAAGGGAATCTGGAAATATAAAAGGGCAGGCCAGCGTGTGTGAGTGAGAGGCGAATTATTTTTTTTTTTTAAATGAGGAAATTAGGGAGGGTTCGTTTATTTATTTATTTATTCATTCAATAAAAATGGCGCGGGGCAATTGTAGCACGAGGAAGACGTGGGGGGTCGCCTCCTACTCTTGTATATTGCACATTTGCACTTGTCCAACTCCACCCTCTAACCTCTTTCTCTCTCTCTTTTTTTTAAGAAATTAATTAAAAAATTGTGGTTGGTTAGTTGGGCCAACAGGTCCACTTTGGAGGAGGGTTACTTAATTGAATCACGCCTCTCTCGTTTTCTTTTCACCTTTTCCACCACGTGTTCTTCCCTTCCTAGCGTGTCTATTAAGACTTAAAGAGTTAACACCCCTCTTTGTTCCTTATCTTCATTTCTACTGGTTCACACCCTCAAATATGTAACCACTAACCATGCTATTTATTTATTTAATTTGATTAGATTAAGAATACAGATTAACTTAGTTAAAATTACATTATACTACCGGCCAAAACATCCTAACATATACCTTTATTACCTCCCTCCATCTCTTATTATTTGTTTATTATTGAGGAGTAACAATGGGAATAATTTAGGGAAATGTTGAGAAAAATTAGAAATATATATTATATTTAAGAACAAATTCACATCCACACATATGTCACATATCTACAATAGAAAGAAATAGTATTTTATATAATATGTTTAAATGTTATGTATGAGCAATATTCTCTCACATATAAGATCGGTTCTATATACAAGTAACTAGTGGTGTTTGTCTAGTACTTTAATGTGTATTTTTCATTTTACCCCTAATCAATCATATATATCTCATATACCCTTTTTATTTGCTCTCCTTCAATCATCCCCTCTTTATAAAATAGGAGTATATAAGTTAAAAAAAATCCATTTTCACGGTATTTATTGTTTTTAATTGTTGCTTTGTTTTGAGTTATTTGAATTGTTGTTGCTAATTCAAAAAAGACAGAAAGGTGTGTAAAATAAGGTTATTAATAATAAGTGAGCTGGGGAGTCTAGCCAAGTATAAAAAACAAGAAGTAAAACGGTGGTCAGTGTTTTGAGGAAGACACGAGGAAACTTCGTGGCTTTAACAAGCGACCCAACAATTCAACGGAGTTTAATTAAATGTCTGGGACGACCCGAAAACTTGGTTATAAGATAATACCATAAATAAACTCTGTAGTCATCTACTAAACTTGAGAGCTATGTCATCAAATCATTTTTTGAAAAATAAAACAAGCATCGAGATGTTTTGACTCGTTCAATTATTATAATTTCATGTTCAAAGAAAACCTAGTGAAAGCCATCGCATTTGATGCCGGAAATTTCACAACACGGAAACGCATGTTTATTAGAAAAATTGTATTTTATTCTCATTGCATCCAGATTGACTTTCATTATGGGGCTATATTAATATTAAGTTGTACGCCATGCATGTTATTGTTATATATATATATATATATATGTATATTAATTTTTCATAAATATGCATAACTATATTAGAGAAGCATACCAACGGTAAGGCTTACATGTTATCCCCATGGTGCTTAATTGTAGATGATATTCTTTCTGTTATTTGATTTTTCATCCTATCCTAAATATAGAACCTATTTAGGGAGACGAGTTTGGTTCTAAATATAAGATCTTTTTCTAATTTTTCTCAACATTTCCCCAAATTATCCCTATTGATATTCCTTAAAAATAAATAAGCAAGAGGAGCAATGTGAGAGTAAAGTTAGATGGTTATGACTTATTGGTAATATCATGTGATTTTAATCAACTTAATTAACATCCTTAATATAATCAAATTGGATTAATAGTTCTTATATTTAGGACTGGAGTGAGTATAAGACCAAGTTGATTTTATTATAATATGTGATTCATATTCTTAACTTATAAATTCAAGTAAATTAGTTTAGAAAATAAATTATAAATATAAATATTTTAAAGTAATATACCATATTTATTTAATCTTCCCAGATAAGTTAAATTGATCAATTATTAAACATATGATAGATTGAGTGTTGATTTGGGGTCTAATAATACATTCAAATGTATTACAGTACTCTGTGTGCTATGCGCCAGAGGTGTACATGTTGGGTCCGTACCTGGTTTTCAGGTTTGAAAACTAAAAAGAGGAAGATAATTGCAATGAAAGTGACGTTAGGTTTATAATAATTCTAATGTAAGAACCAATCGGGAAGGTTAATAAGGTTATTTATACTTACATATTATATATCTCAATAATATTGTGGATGTTAATCTGATACTTAGTTAGTCATACTACAAATAATCTCCAATCTTTTCAGCTAGTATATCTGTACGTGTTATATACACACATGGATATACATACATATAATGAAATCACAGAGATATTTTTGAAAATGGTGAGTACTAAACACGGCTCACACATTGTACAGGGTCACAAATAATATGCGTGTAAGTCAAGAGCAAACAAACAAAATTAAATAATAGTAAATAACCTTTATCATCATCACAGTGTTTCGAGTTTTGACTATTTTGTTTCTTGCAGGAATAGGGTGTACAAATTAAATCAATGAACAACAGTATAGCTAGGGATCTACTTTCCCTACCTCCTATAAAATAAAAATCTCGGGGGCAGTTTTTCTTCTTCAAGCCGATTATTTGTATGTATGCGTACGTAGCTCAAAAATACATTATTTAAATTAATTTTGAACAGCAGATAAAACATAAGCAATAGAGCATTTGAATTAATTGAATCTTGGATAATGATCAGTCAGTTCACTATGAAGTGTGGGGTTCACCTTATAACCAACGGAAAAGCAGAGGTTAAAGCCTAATCTATACTAAAATGTGAAAGCCTTGCACTATACTGGTCGACTTCATTTTATTTTTTAAAGAACAGGTATCTACAATTAACCTTTCCCCGATCTTCAGATTTAAAGGAGCATCGATATTAGTTTGAAGCTGTTAATTAACATGCGTTTGTTAATTACATTTGTTGTTAATTCATAGAAACAGTGACAGATGGTAAAGATCAAGATGCTGCCCCTGTAACTGATGAGGGATTGAATATATATATATATATACACACATATTTATGTATAGACTTTAGTATTGGTTTTTAAAAAGGCACGTGGTGGGAAAAGAGAAGTGAGGGTGAAGGAGGGAGATGAAAAAGGAAGATCGAGGAAGCAAACGCTAGAAAACAAGATCTGTGTCGGGGCAAAAGCATATGGACGTGTTTTCTAGGCGGGACCTAATTAATCGTACACATGTATCCATTGTGATTTCTGATTATGATTTAGCTGTTATTTCGGATGTTCCATATTTCTCCTCATCATATCCATTTGCTGTTTCACGCGGCTTCACGTAATGGCGTTTTCTTTTTTTGGGCCCAACCACTGAGAGCTACGTTGATACCCTTGCACGAAAGGACCGACTACCAACATAATTTTATTCAATTATGATTTGAAATTTATTATTTATTATCTGTTATTTTAGAAGTCTTTTTAATATAATAATGATATTTTACCATTATTTTCTGTGTGAAAGCTTTTGAATAATAAAACGTGATTGATTTTTGAAGCTTATTTATTCTTAAAACCAAAGGAAGGAACTTTTGAGGGGGGGGAAAGGGACACACACGACACAACACGCGAAGAAGGCTGGCAAAAATAAATAAATAAATAAATAAATAAAGCTGGGAAGAATAGCGCGTGGGTGGGATGAGTGATAATGCGACACGTGGCAGAAGACGGTCGATGGCGTATCCGCGTGGTGGGCACAGTAAAGTTATGATATTTTCCTAATCCTCGTCCAATCCGAGTCTCGCGTTTTCATTATTTATTTATAAAAAGGCTTAAATACCTCATTCCTTGCCAAAAATATAAGACTTAATTTACTTTTTATTTGATAAATTAAAAATTTAAATGAACTATTTAATCATAACTTATCTTTTGTATAAGATAGTTTATAAATCTAATAAACTAGTTTATATAAAAAAAATTTAGATAAATCAATTTACAAATAATTTACTTAACTTTTTTATAATTCTTCAAAAAAAGTCAAATGTTTCATATACCAACGGAGGGAGTAATAAAAATGTAGATAATACGTTAGAAAAAATGTCAGAAAAATGCCTTCCGAACTTTCAAAATTTTAGATAGGAGATTTTAATTAGAGTAACTGTATTCACTGGTTCACTAACGATATTAATCACTGTTCACTACAAATCACTTGTCTAAAATTATAAAATTCAAAAGGCAATTTTGCATCATTCCCACGAGATTAAATAGTAGGGATGTGCATATGATATTATTAGAGAGGAAAAATTCTTTGTAAACCCACATTATTTGTTGTCTGCCCAGTCATATTCATATATAGATATCTCAAATTGACTTTTTATATCACATAGGGAAAAAAGATAAAGTAAATGGAGTTTTGATTTCTCTTCTCTCACATTGTAACACATCATATAAAATTCTCCAAATCAATTAAAATATATGTGGTCATATATTTGCTTATGATTACTGATAAAAAAATGAAACGGAAAGAGTAAACACGTTATAAAAAAGCGGGGATTAAGGGGATAATATTAGTAGAGAACGTGTGGATAACGCGGGATCAATTCAAAGGTATCGGTAGTTGGTATAAGAGTGTTTGTGTTTGGGAGATTGACCAAGACGTACTCCTTCTTTTTGATAATACTCGCTCATGTCCTTGTTACAAGGGTGGAGGCCAAATTGTGTTTCTTTACAAAACAGTTAAAAAGTTACTTGAAAATTATTAATATGTTTAAAATATAAATTGTGTTGAGAAATACAAGTAGGAATATTAATGATAAATTAGTTGAAAACTATTAATATGTTTGAAATATAAAATGTTTTTTAATATTAACTTTATTTATGATGAGACTATTAAAGAGAGAAATATAAATAGGAATATTAATGAATACTATGAAAGACAATGTTAATAAGTAGGGGTAAAATACGAAAAAATGCATTAAATGATGACAGAATTTCAGATGGGTTCTTATATTTTGGATCTAAATAATTCAAAATTTGAGCTCTTATAACAGGGGTATCTAAATATAACATATATTTATCTAATTTGATTTGATTAAAGATATTAATTATGTTAGTTAAAATTAGATAATATAACTAATACAACCTAATTATTCACTTTTCTTTTCATCATTAACTCCCCAAATAGGTATTATACTAAATAATGGAATGGAGGGAGTAATAATAATGATGAAGAGGATGAAAGTGAGGAAGTAAAGGAAGGGTGACAAAATAACGTGGGAGGTGGGTATATATAAATTATAAAATTACAAAGGGCATAAAAATTAAAATATAGGGGGAGCAAAATAAAGGAATTCACGGGTTACATGACCCAGTCATAGCCTTCCATATGATTTGATGTGATTTGATTTGGTTGTTTTATACCATTTGATTCACGTGATCTTCCTTTCCTCTCAATCCTTACAACCAAACCAGTCCCACCTTCTTTTCCTCTTCTCACCCCCTCACCTCATTCCCCTTACTAGTTACTCCTACACATACATTCAATTTACAAATATGCCCCTTTGAATTCTTTTAGAGCGGTCCGAAAGTGGTCGAAGAATATGTTTTGAATGAAATTTGGAAGAAAAAAAAAAACCCTTAACGTTGTTTTCCCCTGTATCAGAATCATTTTCTACCATCTGATCAAAATTAGATGGCTTAGATGCAACAATTGATAAAGTATTAGGATAATATTACTATAGTCAGGTTAATATTGTTGAGAATCAGACTAGTTATTCAACTATGCCATAATCACGATTTATACATATCCCTCCACGTGTTCAACATTCCAACACAAAACAAAGAGTGCCAGATATAATTCTTGTTACGAGTATTAAAATTAGTCAGGGCATCTAAATGATCAAATAATCGCCACTCCTGTTTTGACTGCTAACATCTCTATTCGGTCATAATTATAAGATCAAGTCGATTTTTTTAAAGAAATTAAGGATACAAAATAAACCGCTCTAAATTATTCATGTTTATCTGTTTTCCTCAAAACTGATTTATTTTACTTATAAACTAACTTATAATCTAATCATCTATACCATATATTACAATTTAGTTATCTAATTTACCTCCTTAACTTTCACAAAAAAAAGTCAACTTAATTTATAATTAGGAATATCATTTGGGTGTAAACTCAGAGTGATGCACCATGTCACTTTGGACGTATTAATCTCCCAAGAGTGCCCCAAGCATGTTCTCTTCCTTCTATAGGTGAGATTGTTTATCATCTCAACTAACAATTTGTTGGTTGCACTTATATAATCTATTTATGTTACTAGTATTATGTATAGTATGCTTCATGAGGTGTTAATCCCATACAGGAGCGCCCCAAGCGTGGTTCATGAAGTTCATTGCAAAAATTACAAATCAAGCTACGCACTTCAAAGAATAAAATCGCCCAGCTTATACATATAAAGAAATAGGACTGACCATTGAATGGTTATTATAGTTAATTACTTTTTTCTCATTTTCAAGAATTCGATCAAAGCATCCCAAAAGAACTATTATTGTAATACTACATCCGGTCCTAATTATAAGAGTCAGTTGACTTTTTTTTGGGAGATTAAGGAAGCAATTTAGACCCCTAAATATTAATATATGTGAAATGTAATTAGATTATATAATAGTTTATAAGTAAAATAAATTAGTTTTAAGAAAAAAAGATAAATATAAATAATTCATAGTAGTATATTTTAAATCCTTAATTTTTTTAAAAATATCAACCGACTTTTATAATTAAAACTTGAGGAGAGAGTATTAGCTAGCAAGAGGGTTTAACCAGTTCTAGACTTCTAGGCATATTTGGCTAGAGGATAGTCGGAGGAAAGTTTGTCGGCTCGTATAATTTGAGATCTTTTTCTTTTTTGCCAAATATGATATATAATTTCATTATATAAATCAAAATTGATTACTTATATATTACAAAAAAATGTAAATGTATGCAAAAATTGACTTATGCCAGAATTAGGCGTAGACATTACAGTATGAATCACGAGTTTTTATAGCTCAAACACAAGGATTACCACGTCGTTTGGCCAACCCCATTTATCCATTGGAGATGACATTCAGATATCGTACGATTGATTCCTGGAATTTTGCATTGACTTTTCCTTGGACTCGTCATTGTTGCGTTTTTTTAATCCTTTTTCAATATATGTATACACAAGATCTTCTAGGGCCCAAGAATTTCAAAATGTAATATCATTAAAGTATTATGGTGTTACATTTTCAACGAGACAAATTACCACATAATTTCCCAGAAAAGCCTCGTGTTTTACTCATCCTAGCATGTTCACCGCTTTTGTCGGCCAGTTTAATTTTCTTACTTGGTAGGATTAACATTTTGACAAAGTCCTACCACGTATACGCATATATTGTTTCATGTGCTGTTTTTCCCCTAAGAAGTGTCTTTGTGCTTCATCTGAACTGGATATGTATATATATATTGACGTTTATGAGATTTTACATTTAAAATACACTCCGAAACGTAAATTAATGTATAAACAATCCTTATTCATGTGGTCCTCTAGATTTGAAGTTTAAACGATGACAAATAATGAGACGCGGAGTACAAATTTATTAAATTAATGTATAAATTTATTAGCACTTTTTAATTCTAAAAAGTATAATAAAGCTGTCTCCCATATATAGATGTATGAGCATTAATTTTTTTTTTGATAAATATGACTTTGTATGCAATATGTACTCTTTAAAATAATTCATTCATTTATCCTCACAATTAGGCTAGTTTCTTATTTAAAACCAAATAATGTCACTCAAATTAATTTTAATAGGAGTAGTAATTATAGTCTGATGACTCTACATGCGTTGAGTTTTTTTCATAATCATTTTTATTCATTATCTTCTCATAATCTTATATCTATCATTGATAAAAAAAAATATTAATGGTTAATATGTATTACTTTATTAAACTATTGTTAGAATCTTTCATACATAAATTTTTTTTATAATACAAGTATACATAATCCATATCAGAATTTAATTAAGAAGTTGAAATTATTTATTTATACGTTAAAACATTAATAACAATATTTAATAAGATATTACATTTGGGCCATTCATTTTTAAATCTAAAAGTTATGGGAGGAAAATGATAAAGACAATTATGAGAGGATTCTCTCCCACATGGATCATAAATGCTTTTGGACAAAAATATTTTTCAGGTAAATTTCAAATACTATGAAAGACTTGATCAACACAGTCTAGTAGTCATAAATTCACTAAACAAGGGGCCTTGGGTTTAAAAAAATTAGAATAGAAAATTAACAGCTTTGATTTATCTTTTTGCACATGTATCTGTTCATTACTGTGCTCACATTTTACCTCCTTTTATTTAGGCTTTAAATTCCTGCCCTCATTTTAATATTATAATGTAAGATTCCTAAGCTTTTAATATATCATTTTGACTAATTTTTTTTTAAAAAAATAGAAAATTATCAGAATATAGAAAAATGAAAATACATTAATAGACTAATAATAGCGTTGTATTTTGAAAAAAGTGAAAATAAGTAGTAATTGAACTTAAAAAACAATAACACACAACCAAAATATAATTGGTATAGAGGTGTAAGGTCCCATTAGGTCCCTTTAGGGTCTCAAGTTTGAGCCTATAAGAGATATGTTTGTGTTTGGAATGGAAGCCACGAATTTCGAAACGTGAATATGTCAATTACTCGAATAGCTGTATAAATAGTGCTAATTGCCGGTTGATATATAAAAGAAAGAAAAAAAAACAATAACACACAAGGTGTAATACAGTAATACACACACAGAATCGTGTGAGATTTATCATCAATTTTGAAAAGATATGAAAACGTGCCCAGACGCTCTTGTTGACTCAGGATCATGTAAACAAATCAAGTTTCTATCTTCTTTAATAAGCGACCCAACCTTTGGACGTTTTTTGTTTCAGGACCTTCCAACTGTTAAAGATGATTAAAGGTCAAAAAAAAAAAAAACTCTTAAAGATGATTTGGTTGACTAGAAAAGAATTTTAGATGAACGATCCAAGCTCAGGACAATGGCCACATTTTTAAATGGACTAAGGGCAAAAAATATATATGTGATTTTATAAAAAATGCATCTAAAAACTCTTTTTTGACTAAAAGTTAACTCTAAACTTCTAAATTATGATAAAAATCATAATTACCATTAAACTAAGATAACATATATCGGTTAGTTTAGCTGCAATAACGCCACATATACTCCATTTGTCATTTAATTCAAGGTTGACTGGTGTAGATGTGGCGGGTGAGGTTTGAAAAAATGCAATAATTATGGACACCCACCATTATTAATTTCAAGTTGCAGAACGAATGTTGCATAACAAGAAAATTCGAAGAGGACAGGGAGGAGTTGCGGAATAGAGGTTGAAGGAGAAGAGAGCTCTAGGGAAGTTGCAGTTCTTGACAACAAATAGTAGCTCTCTTCTCCTTCAACCTTTGTTGTGCAACCACAACCGTCCCAAGAGATCTCTTCTGCTTCAACCTTTGTTCTGCAACTCGTCTCCCTCTACTTCAATTTGCTTCTTGTTCTGCAGTTAGACATTATTAATATAATGGTGAGTGTCAATTATTATTGCATTTTTTCAAACCTCACCTGTCACATCCACATTAATCCACCTTGAATTAAATAACAAATGGAGTCCGTGTGGCTTTATTGTAGCTAAACTAAAGGCCGATATTTTAATTCAATGGAAACTGTGATTTTTTATATCAATTTGAAAGTTCAAAGTTATTTTTAATAAAAAAAAAAGTATTTGATGTTGAATGTAATATTAATAAAATCACATGTGTATTTTTACTCTTAACCCTTTCTAAAATTACTAGAGCTAGTTACTCAGGCTCAGTCATTTTTGCCACTAAAAGGTAATTGAAGTGCAATGAGAAAATACAAACAAGGGCAAATTTATAAATTATAAGTGATAAAACTCTTCCTCAAAAAAAAAAAAATGTTAAAACTCAACCCTGTGCTGTAGCATATTCTTTTTCGTCTTTTGAGAAAATAATTTTACAAGTATCGATATATTCTTTGGATTTTCAATTCATTACATGTATCAGCGTGTTTTGCTCTCTTAATTAAATCTTTAAACCTCACTTTGCTAGAATTGTTAAGATTATAAGTGATAGATACTGGCAGAATAAAAGTCATATGAGCTATAAATACAAGCAGAATAAAAGTTCAAAAAATCAATTAAGAGAGGAAACATATACTCCCTCCGGTCATAAATATGAGATATATTTACCTAATTTAATTGAATTAAAAATGTTAGTTAAGTTGGTTAGAATCATATTATAATACTAAACCACCCTAGCCAATCTACCTTTATCTTCATCCTCTCTCTTGCTTTTTTTTATTAAGAAACGTCAATAAGGATAATTTGTAAAAAATTTAGAAAGAAATCTTATATCCAGAAGTGGAGGGAGTAAATCTTTTTATATGATTATGTCAATACTAAGAAGGTTAGACCTAAAAATTTATACCCCCTCCGGTTTTAAATATAAAAATTTATTTAATTAATTTGGTTAAATTAAAAATGTTAGTTGGTGCCCAATCATCTTTCTCTTATTCCCTTCTTTATTTTTTATTTGATTATTGTTAGAAGAGTATCAGTAAAGATAATTTAAGAATAAATTAATAAAAATTAGAATTAAATCCTTTATAAAGGACAAATACCAACCCAACATGGGGGGCGGGGTGTGGGAGTAAATATTTGAAGGAGATGTAAAGAACTAAAGATACAAGTAGATGATGCCGTGATGAGAAAGGCTGGTACAGTAAAAGCCTAATAGCAATTCAATCACATGCTAATTTATTAGTTGTGGTTAGGTTTGGTCTACTTTTGACTTTTCAAACATCAATCACAGATAAAAAGATCATGGGCTTGTTTGGCTGGACTTATTCCAGTCAAATGAGTCCTTATTTTTATAAATAAGGGCTTATTTTTAGAAAATTTGTTTTGAGTATGTTTGTTTGGACTTATAAAAATAAGTAACTTATAACTTATAAGTCAAAATAAGTATAAGTTCTTTTTTTCAACTTATGACTTATGACTTATAAGTCACTTACGGAGGTGGACCCCACAATTATGACTTATTTTACACATCCAATCATAACTAACCCAAACATAAATCACTTTTCCAAAAGTCCATCCAAACATACATCTCATTACACAATATGACTTATGACTTATAAGTCACTTATAAGTCATATTTTTAACAGTCCATCCAAACATAAATCTCATTACACCATCTGACTTATTTTCAGTTTGACTTATATATAAGTCATTTTTCCAGAAGTCCATCCAAACACACCCCATGTCAAACAGTCCAACTACTTACATCTAGTGGCTTAATTTATAACAAAATAGCCTCTTTAATACATGACTAAAAGTGTAACTCATAAATTCAGCATTGGAGAGTGTATGCTATTATAAAATAACTTCATATAAATTTTATTGTGTTATAAAAATAAAGAAAAGAAGAAAGATGGAGAGAGGAAGATAAAATAGTAAGACAAGTAATTGGAGAGGGAGTAAGGGAGTATTCTCATTCACTTATAATTTTTAGTACAAATACCTTATACCTGGACTCTATTTATAAGCCTCCACACATTAAAATCTATAGCTATGATTCTAAATGAGTAAATATGGGTAAAATGACAATAATCATAAGAAACTCCCACAAGTCATTCATTGAGAGGTTATAGGAAAAAAAATCCTAACAATATATATAACACTTCCCATTAGATATCTATAAACAAATATTGTGCACTAAAACCTTACTAGGAAAAACCCAATGAGATAAAAGCCAGTGAAGGAAAAAAAGTACATAATACTTATCAAAGCTGCCTGGTTAAAAACCTTACCAGGAAAATCTAGTGGGACAAAACCTTATTTAAGGGAAAAAGAGTACAACATGATATTATCTTCTCCTGAAGATAAGATCACTTTTACTTTTCCACATAACGACAACGTCACATTTACTCCCCCAGGTGACAACATTAGTTTTGTCTCGATTGAATATACTAATTTTTCAAGCATAATCATTCCAATGCAATTTAAGCGAATATTCATTTTGGCCGAATTGCTTTATTATCGAATATTCTTCTAAAATATATTCCTCTAGCATACATCCATGATATATCTCGCATCCACATAATCACTCAAATTCATTATTCGTTTGTGTACATGCAAAAGCATAATTCTTCCACAAAATTGTGACATGTGATACCAATAAAATTAGCAAATATTTATATGGGAGACCTTTATTCATGATTTTGAAAATCATTGTGGAATTTAATAACTTGATCTACTAGTCAAGAAAACACAAATTTGTATATTTTCCAATAGATATTATATGTTGAATGATTTTCTTATATATGCTTCTGACATCTAAGATCCTTCAAGGATTTTTATTTAAATATCACAATATTTAATATTGATGTAGACTTTCTTTTCATATACTGTCAAACTTATAATTGTATCCATCATAAAATAATATGGTTTATCACAATCCTCATTAACTTTGTGAAAATATATATTTCACATAAATATTTAATCCCATAATAACTTAATATTTCAGTTGTTGGACTGCAGGTCCATAATTTTCACATATTGAAAAACATAATCATATTTTCATTTTGTCTTCTCCTTTTGTTTTCCTTTTTGGTCAATCATCTTTTTTGCAACTTCTAATGACATATTTTTGAATAAGATCCTCATTTGATCACGTGATATTATTTTCAAAATTGTTGTCGACTACTTTATTCTTTTCGTTCCTATTTTTCTTTTTCTGACATAATATAGAGATCTTTATTTTTTTTGAAGTACCTGAACCTCATTTGAAGTTTTTCAATTAGTTATGTCTTTGTACTCTTTTAGAGTACCTGCCTCCTCAATATGATTATCATAATTATAAGCTCCTATTTATCCGAAGTATTTACATTTGGAACTGCTTGATTTCTCATGCTTCAAGCATGTCACATTTATTGGAGCATTTTCAACTAGAATATGAGATTTGATAATTCTCATTAGGTTAAAGATTATATATGGCAAATATTTTGTACATGAATGCAAAATATGATGAACTTTTGGTTCATACTATATTTCAGGATCTACATTTGATAATTATAGTGCATTCAATGTGTTTTCTTTTCCAGTTACCCAATTTCTCCCCCTCATGTTTGGATAACTTTATTGAATAACAATCAAATAATCATACAATATTAGTCTCCTAAATCCATTTCTGAAACATCATTTTGTTTCATTTAGAAATTAGAAGAAGTTCCTTACCCAACATTTATCTCAACTTTGTATAAATATCTATCTATACACGTTGTGGTGTATTAATAGGCATATACATTGCACATTAAAAAAAAATTTAAATGAAAATTATCTGGTTCTTGACCAAAAGCTAATTTTACTGAGAAAATCTTATTGGTTTGATGTCAATAAATGCTGCAACATGTCAACAATGAAATATAAAATTTTATTCTCATAAGTATTGATCTAGCTATTCATAGGAGGCTTTAATGAATGATTTCTGAATCATATAATCTGGAAATTGTGCACTCAACATACTTTATTCAAACAATCTTAAAAACTTCAGGTTGCAAACTAATAATGATACATGTAACTATCGTATAGATGCATCTATCAAATTTGTTGAATACTTGTATGGTTTACATTGAATTTGAGTGGGCTCATGAGTTTGATATACTTCCAAAAATATAAATCCATTCCAAATAACAATTAGTGATCTTTTCATCATAAATTTTCTTTGAGAACAAGCAACATATCATAATTCTTAAATTATGTTAACTATTCAGGAAGAATGTTCTGGTTCTTCAATGGATGTCAATAAATTATTTGATGTTTCATATATATGACTTGGATTATCAAAAAAATCATGCCAACAATAAATTTATTTGGATAGTAAACTTCTTGTTTACTATATTGTATTTCTTAACCAATATTAAACTTTTCAATTTCAATATAAAATCATCACTTGACATCCAACTTTGATAGATCAATTTGGCTTTGTAAGGAAAAATATGATTACAACTTCATCAACATCCAACATTAACTCACACTTAGATTCTAACAATCTTCCCCTCAAGTGTGAGTCATACTAATAAGTTTTCCCTATTCATGTATTTCAAAGACAGTTATAGTGGGCTAATATCCTACATTTCATTTGGAAGCTCAAATACTTTCTTATATTCAAATAGGGATTTCAATCCAATTAGGTTATCTTTTTCATACCCTTTAATGAACCGAAATTCTTTTCCTTTTTTATGCATATGAACTGAAGTTCTAACATCAATCTATGGGGCCATAATATTCATGATCAATTTACTTTCGCCCATAGAATAAAAAATATATTTATTAGCTCTTCAGGAACTACATTAATTTTGTTGCATATAAGTTCTCCAAGAACTAACATATAATATGTATTTCTATATAATTTCACTATTCATTTATCATAATTTTTTTCTTTTTAAGCATATTCAAAGTATAAACTACTTGGAGTTTTCAATGACATATAGAACTATAAAGAGATCTATGATCAATATTCTCAAAAAATAGCATTGCAATGATTTGTAACGTTTAATGGAAAAAATGAAATGATGAATATGTACCATATCATCCATAAATTAGACTTGCTATATATGTACAATTAAACATAGAGATAAGGGTCTAAAATGCCCTGGAAGTTTTCACATTGGAGCACTTAGTGTCTGAAAGTTGTTGAAGGGACAAAAATGCCCAGGAATGGGGTAAAAATGGAGCGTTTTTGCCCTACCGTCAAATATCTAGGGTCAAACCTTATTTGACCAAACTAGTGTTTATGTGGCAGATATTATGCCCCCTATTATTCAACATATTTAAAAAGAAAGATAAATCACCCCTAGAAAAATGCCTCCCACTAGACCCCATCCACCATTGATGATCCAATAGCCAAAAAGAAGCGTAAACCCATTCACCGTTCACAAAAATCCATTGGCAGAAAGCTTCTCCCACGCAAACTCATATACCGTTGGCAATGAAAATTTATCCACACAACCCCATCAGATTGGAAGCCTTGTGGGGACTCGAGTAGGAGCAATACAATCTGATATAGGAATTTCATCGGAGAGTCGACGACGACGGTGTGGAGGTCCCAGGTGACAAATATCCTATGTAAGGTAAGTAAATCGAACAGTGTGGGTGGCCTTTCGCCACCTGTGAGTCCTTGTAGATCGCCAATATTGGGCAAAATTAGGGCAGATCTATCAGTTGCATGTCAAGTATTCGCAACAGAGGTTGTTCTGATGATGGAGGCACAGGCGGAGCCGCCGTCGCCACCAATTCTCATCTATTTCATTGATTTTATCGATCTTGCTCTCTTTAGTTTTAGATCAATTGTTCTTGAAAGATGGAGAATCTCATGCTATACGGATGGGTAGCTGTATTTACTTGCTCATTATTTTTACTACTACTCATGAAGGTTACCCCAACATTCCCTCAGCCTCAAAGCTACCATGATTTTGCTCACAAATGCAATATCTTCGGTTAGCTTTTTTCTCTCATTGACCCAAATTTTCAAGTTTTCCTCATTCTCATTTGGGGCAATAATTGTTTGTTGGACTCAATTACTACCATATGTTACTCACCCTTTATGTATGTTGAATCGAATGATTCAAATATGTGAAGTTGTATTTACACTACCGGAAATTTTCATTGAGCACAGTCATTTAACAGTTGCAAAGTCATCACCCGTGGTGAGGGTGGAGGGGATGGTGTTATAGCAGTAGGGGGTTGGATGCTTTCACCAGAGATGAAGAGCATAATTGGTATTTCCTTTTTTTTTATTTTATTTTTTGTGATGTCGTATAATATGTGGAATAATAGGTGGTATAATATTGCCAACAAATAACGTTTGATCGTTAGGATATTTGACAGTAGAGCAAAAACACTTCGTTTTTACGACCTTCCAGGGCATTTTTGCCCCTTTAAAAATTTCTAGATACCCAGTGCCCCTACTTGAAAACTTTTGGGGCATTTTAGACCCTTATCCCTTAAACATATTATGAAAGTGATTTTTTCTAACAAATCAAAATCAATATCAACCATTTATACTAAATTTTTTTCCATAAAATCAAATAAATTATCATTTTCTCAATCCAAATTAGATAACTATGACCTTTTCCCTACAAATGTCACATAGAATTAATTTAATTCAACTATATATAATATCATATCTTGATTCATGTATGAAATTTACTTAGACTCACAACCATATATATAATTAAATTTGTGAATAAAATGGTACAAGACTTTGCTTTGGTAGAAGACACTATTAATACTGTTTACTTTTACTACTCAAAATTTAAATGTTGGAGGCTAACTTATTATCTACCTTTTCAAAAGGAAATTATTTCTCTACAATGACTTCTTTCTCCGTAAAAAAAAATAGAAGCCGCCACATGTTTCTAGATACTGAATTTGAACAAGCATTTAATCATAGTTTGTATATACAACTATAAGAAAAGAAAATTTAAAACCCTATAGCTAAGTGTAGTCTAAAAAAATATACCCCAGATTTTAGTCAATAACTTCATAAATGATATTAATATTATTTTATTTCAAAGAGAAGCAAATAGTAGCAAAAACAATAAGCCATATTGATCATTCACTTTTCCTAAAACAATTTTCACACTCCTAAATAATAAACTAGAAAGAAATTTTAGGAACTCGATGCAATAAATATTAATAAGAAACAAAATAAACATGAATTTAGGAAAATACAATAAAAAAAAGAACATACCAATCATGAACCAATTGAGAAATAATAAATCTATTTAATTGAAAAAAACCTCTAAACCTGCTCAGTAAACCTTAGTGGAAGGGCTCCAACAGTAATTCTTAGCTCCAATGCATAACCAATAATTACCTTTTGTATTTGATTTCATATATCCCTTTCTAACACTTATATGAAAATATCAAATAATACTTATAATAATTTCATGGCTTATTATTATTTCGTTTGCATTACAATATAGGGTTAAATACCAAATCTACCCAGGAAGTATACCTTAGTCTCAATTTCGCCCCGAAATTTTTTTGGTTCAAAATTGCCACGGAAGTTCCAAAACGTAGCAATTTTGCCATTTTTCATCAAAAAATTAACAGTCAACATTAAAAATTTAACGGAAAAGGGCAAAATTGCTACATTTTGAAACTTCTGGGGTAATTTTGAACCCAAAAAAACTTCTGGGGAGAAATTGAGACTCGGGCTATACTTCCAGGACGGATTTGGTATTTAACCCTACAATATATCTTGATATCTTTTCTCACAATTCATTGCCTCATCTCATTTTTTTCTAAGATCATAATTGTAACATCCCAAGTATTTTACTAAGGATTAATGACAATTTAAGAGTTAATTTTGGGATTAAATTAGGAGTTAGAAAGTCTTGTTAATAAATTTATGGAAAATGGAAGTATTTTGGAGATTTTTAATGATCTAGTTTTCCCCTTAATTTGGGAAAATTAGAGTTATAGGAATTATTTTTGTATCCAAAAGGGATTATAATGGGAGGAAATTTTTAGTTTGTTATGAAGAAAATTTTTAGGAGTTAAAATGATAACCTTTGGCCTGAAGAAAATATCTTATTTTGATGATTGAAGGACCTAGTAGTAATTTTCTACCTTAATCATTCATTCCTTTTATTTTATTTTTCTATTCCTCATATCTTCTAATTCCCTTCCCTTCTCGTGTCTCCCTCACCCACAGCGCATCACCATCACACCATCACCTTCCCTTTTTCCACTTCTGCGATCTGCGTTGAGGGAGGCGGCGCCGATTAGCGGCGGTGGATGGCCCTCCATCCTCTACCCCCAGCTTCCTCCCTTCCTCTTCCTTCCCTATTCCTACCGTGTGTGTGTATGCGGGGTGATGGAGAAGACAGCGACAAATCCGCCGCCGCTGTTGCCAATCGCCGGCGATTATAGCCTCCTCCACCTTCTCTCCTTCATTCTCTTCCTATTTCCTCTTCCCTCTTTCCCCAAATTTGTGTGTGGCGTGAGAAGGAAATAGAGAGAGGGGAGTATGTTTTTTTCCGGCGGTTAAGGGCGGAGATTCGGCTGATTTATGGCTAGTTGGAGGTGAATGAAGCTTCTTGGATTTTGATACCAATGGATCGAGTTGAGCTCGAGGACTCTGCATTCCTGGTATTTCCTTTTATTTTTTGGCAAGTTAAGGTAACCACTCTTACCCTACTACCTAGTTGTGTGGGATGTTAGTTGGGGAATTTCCAAATCCCTTCTATATATTTATATATATGCTTATCATGAGAAATATGTTTCAAATGTTATTTTGTATTAAAATAGTCTATTGGGTACTTTGATATCACAGATATTTTAATATAGTAATATCAAAGTGATTTGTATAGTGTATGTATTATCCTGGTTTCCTATGCTGGTGAAATTGATATTATTGTGGTACTGGGTATAGGTAACCCCCATCGAGTACTGCCTTTTGGTGTGTTGGGTATGGGTAGCCCCCATCGAGCATTACCTCCATTGTGGTGTTAGGTATGGGTAGCCCCCATAGAGTATTACCTTTCGGTGTACTGGATTTGGGTAGGGGTGAGCAAAAACCGAATCGAATGCATTTCGGTTTTTCGGTTTCCGGTTTCGGTTTCGTTTTTTTTTTCCATTTTCGGTTTGAAACCGAAAAACCGAAAAAAAATAATTTTATTTAAAAAAGTCTAGAATTTTTATTTAAAAATAGGATAACAAGTAATTCTAAACAAATATCTCAAAATCCAAACAAATAAAATATGATTTTTAAGAAAAATAAACATTTTTTAAACATGTGAAATTAGGGGAAAAAGCACAGAATGTTTATTAATTACAGAATGTGCTTTGAAAGTTAAAGAACCAATTCAATATTGTTATGTTTTAAGCATGTTTTAAGCATAATTTGTTTTGTTTTGGACATACTGAATTAATAGTTTAGTTGATTTAGACAAGATATTGAATTTGTATAACTATTCATATATATTGAATCAATTAAGGGCTTTAATTCCTTTCAACTAAATATGGCTTTTGTCGCTATAATTTCTTAGTAATTTGGGAATTTATCAAAATTTTATTTGTTGATGGACTTTAGAATCGTTTATCCTCTATAATTTCCTTTTTATGTTCCATTTTGTTGACTTTTATTATATGTTCTACAATGAATGTTGAATCGGTGTTTAAATTACATGAAATGAATGAGAATATTTTAAGCTTTTCTTTATTTTGGACATGTTAAATTAATAGTTTAGTTGCTTTGGACAATATGTATAATTTGTATAATTTTAAGCATTTCTTTGTTTTTGGACATGTTGAATTAATAGTTTAGTTGTTTGGGCAAGATGTAAAATTTATATAACTATTTAGATACATTAAATCTGCTTTTTTTTTTTCATTTTTTTGTTGAATTTTCGTATGGGCCAAATCTGCAAAACAAAATCCAAAACAAGCCTAAAAAACCGAAAAAACGAACCGAAAACAATTCGTTTTTTCGGTTTTGGTTTTTTCCCCATTTTCGGTTTTCATTTTTTTTTGTTCCAAAATTGAACCGAAAAACCGATACTCACCCCTAGGTATGGGTAACCCTCATCGAGCATTACCTCTGTTATGGTACTTGGTATGTGTAGCCCCTATCGAGTACTACCTTTCAGTACGCTGGGTATGGGTAGCCCCCATCGAACATTACCTCTGTTATGATACTAGGTATGGGTAGCCCCCATCGAGTACTACCTTTCGGTACGCTGGGTATGGGTAGCCCCCATCGAGTACTACCTTTCGGTACGCTGGGTATGGGTAGCCCCCATCGAGCATTACCTTTATTATGATACTGGGTATGGGTAACCCCCATCGAGTACTACTTTTCGATGTGCTGGGTATGGGTAGTCCCTATTGAGCATTACGCTCGTGGTGCTGGAAAAGGGTTAACATTCTCATCGAGTTCCACTTCTCTATGGTTCTGGGTACGGGTTGAGTTTGACTCTAGTCCACCTAGTGGTAGGGGACAACCTAACGATTCATAAGGCGAACGTTAGTGATATTGTGAAGAATATGTTTTTGAACTTTCTAATAAAAATTGTGATACATGAAATGTTTAACTAATTTTCTTGGTACCCTTTTAGACACTTTGCTAACTCACTTTCACTCTTGTATTGAGTTTAGTTATGGCTACTGAGATACGTTTGTCTCACCCTGTGGTTATTTATGTTTTTGCAGGTGATCGTGCATAGACGATGAGCAAGGGAATGTGACCGCCGAATTGTACTGATTGTGTAAGTTGGCGGCGGTACTTTTATATTGGAATTTGTATATTGCCAAATTAATTAGGCTTGCATTCGCTTCCGCATCATTAAATGTTTAACTTTGTATGATTGGACCGTATGAGAATATACACAAGCTACTTGGTCATTGGTTAAGTAATACTTAGTGAATGATATGAATGGTATGAATATTTCATGAGATGAGCTATGTATGACAAATCAGAGGGTTTAGACCTGATGCCCAATGTATGTATGTATATTTGGATATGGGCAGATTTTGTTTAAATAACCATGTTAGATCATGGTTATATTAAATGCTTGTTTGTTGAAATGGGGTTATCGTAGGTTATTTCATTTAACCATGTTAGGGAGTCTTTTATCTAACAAGGTTAATTAAGTTGTTCATCAGGTTATTTTTTATTTACCATGTTAGGTAATGCTTTTCTAACATGGTTAGATACTTTATTATCCATGATAGAGATTATATTAGATTATATTGAGATAAGGATTTCGCTTTCCTATCATGGATAATTTGTTGATTCTTAGAAGATTTTATTTCTAACCATGATAGGTTGTACGACAATATCTTTTTCCTTATCATAGTTAGTGTAATTATATTTGATGGTGATTAGTTATTACGGGTTAATTAGTAGGCAGGATTTTACAATAATCATAATCTTTTGGCTTTTATTTTCAACAAATTGATACATATTTATATATGGCTTCCGGCCATATTATAACAATTGTCTACGATTATATATCCAAACATGATTCTCATTGAATAGTCACAAATCATTTTGATTGTCAATTTTTTTTTTCTATGTGATTAATGTTATTATCACTTTCCTCACTTTCACCAGCACAAAACCAAAAATTCTATAGATCAATCTTTAGCACTATGACCATTTTAACATTCATTTTCAATACAAATTTATTTATGGCTTCTGGCCATATCATTATAATATTGGCTCATAATTTGTCATTATTTTAATATCACCAAATATTATTGCCTTCATGTATCAATTTAGTTATTGATCATGTGTGACCATAGCAAAATATGTTAATTAGTTGCAGGATTCTCAATTTTGAGTGGCATAATTCTCTTAATAAGTTATTAGTCTTCAGGACAATATTTAGTGAGAATTTTCCCCCCCAAAGCTACAGAAGCCTCTTGCATACTTTGATATTTGAACCATAAGCCTTCAGGGCTCTGACATTTTGTAACAATCTAATCGTCAAAGTTTCACAGTTTTTTTTTTAGTTGTGCCACTCAGTGTAACTCACAATGTTCTTTTACATAAGAATTATTATAAATGTAATATGACTTCTGGTTATTCAATCACCATTACAAAATATATATTATCAAAAGTGATATGATTTCTGGTCATTTAATCACAAAATCATGAGTATTATAGCTACGGGGCAATTTATTAAAATTAAAAGAATACTGTAAAATAAATTAAGCAAGATAAAATTTTAAATTAAATATAAACAATATATAAACTCATAACTAATCTATGGTTAATACTATATAATCATATATACTATATACACACACCACACGCACCCATAATATACTATATACACACCATACGCGCACACGCACACAATATTATATGTATGTGTGTGTGTAGAAAAGAGAAACTTAATATAGTGACGAAAATTATTAGTACAAGTAACAAAATTAAAATGCCTTGAGATTCTGACAACGATTAGTCGAACCTAGAAATCTCATATCACCAGGAAAATTGAGAAAAATGACCTAATCAGAAAATTAATTGGGAAATGGACTGAGTAGCAGGATAAGGAGGAAAAAGTACAGATAAATTGCAAATTCCAGATCAGGTTATATTCCCCCATTTAATCTGCTTGTTAGATCATTTTCCACACTTCCCCTATATTATAGTATAGACTATAGAATATGAAATTTGATTTATGAATAATAGTATTTGTTATTATATGCTCCCGCTAATCCTAATTAATATTATACATCACTTTG
Source organism: Mimosa bimucronata (assembly GCA_037074515.1). NCBI lineage: Eukaryota > Viridiplantae > Streptophyta > Magnoliopsida > Fabales > Fabaceae > Mimosa > Mimosa bimucronata. The sequence goes on from CM073444.1 coordinate 37,097,253, forward strand.
ACTCTCTTTTTTTGAAAAAATTGATATAAAATTAATCACTTTAATTGTCTATAGTTATCTTTTCTCCTCAAAACCAATTTATTCTACTTATAAACTAACTTATAATCTAATTACATGTGACATATGTTATAATTTAGTGGTCTAATTTGCTTCTTTAAATTAATCACTTTAAATTGTCTATAATTATCTTTTTTCCTCAAAATTAATTTATTATACTTATAAACTAACTTATAATCTAATTACATGTGACATATGTTATAATTTAGTCGTCTAATTTACTTCTTTAACTTCCACAAAAAAAGTCAAAATGATCTTATATTTAAGACCGGATGGACTAATATTTGCATCGTATATTACTCGTGCAGAAGAGCAAGAACTGTAACGTCAATACAATGGGAGTATTAACTCATGCCCTGAAAACTTATTTTTTGCGCAAAAAAAGAAACAATATCAAATAAACAACATCAAGAAACGTTATCAACTCTTGGAATCGACGTCTATGCATATCTTATCTCGTAAATGTTCATATAAGCAGAAGAAAATTTTCCTTATATACATCTCCATCACATTAAAAAGCATCTCTAAAATGGAGCAAGAAAATGAAAGTGCAAAGCGGAAGAGACGACTTAAACTGCTCCAATTCCCAGAAAAATGGTAACATACATTGAAGCCTCATTGTAGGAAACAGAATGCGAGAATCTGTGAACCAGACTTTACCTCAGATATCGTAGTCTATATCTGTTACATTCTGGGAGGCAGAACGTTTTACCAACTCTCCTTGCTCATTGTAACGGTCAAGATTCTCACAGGGAGCAGGAAATATGGCTCCTATTACACGACCATGAACAAAAGCACACTGGAAGATGCGCTTCTTTTTGTATGTTGTCCCAACGGAAAAATCCTGAAACGTTACATTCCTTATCGGTATTTCTTCGCTGCCATGAATCCGAACTGGCACACGAACCCCCTGGCCATGGACAGTGGTGAAGCTTATGTCTTTTAGCACTGGAAGTGCCTGTGGGTCATATCCTGCGTCTGGGTGTTCATTGTAGTCTGTCTTGATAACAATGCCCACACGGACATTGTCAAATGTTAGATTCCTATAGGTTATTTCGCGAACATAACCACCTCTTCCTGGGGCTGTCTTAATCCTCACGGCACGTCTGGATTGCCACACAAGAACGTTCTCCACCGTCACATTGGATACACCTCCAGACATCTCACTGCCTATTGAGATTCCAGCACTGTTGCATTTCATTCAAGGTAAATCTCAATTACTCATCATTTCATTCATGCATCGTTTCATTAAGATATGGAAGCATCCCTGCACACTGGTGGATTCATTTAGAAGGGGAGATAACCCTCCTAACTACAGTATCCTATAGTCACGTCTCAAACAGGTACATGTTATGTTTGTGTATTCTTGAAAAATTAGAGAAGCAGGATAGATTTTGTCCATGTACAAGAAGAGATGGCAAACCTAATTTTCTGAGATTTCTAACAATTTATATTAAGGCCACAAGTAAATAATTTACAAACATCCCAATTTTCCTTTCCCAAACAAAAACAGAGAAATTGAACTGAACAAAGCTGGGAGCAGGCATGATGAGAGGCACTTGAGAATATTAATGCATCTTGTTTGGTAGAGTAGCTCACTTTATTTACACTTAGATTTATAGATGTGGGGGGTCTTATCCTTGGAACAATAAAGTAAGATAATAGAAAGCAAGCATAAATTACACGCGAGTTGAGTTATGGTTTACCTGACCATAGAGCGAACAACAAGGTTACGGATAATTATATTGGTGGAAGGTCTTCCATAGGAAATTCCATACTGATCCCAGCCACTTTTTATAGCTATTGCATCATCTCCGACACTGATATAACAGTCCTCTATCAGCATATCCTCACAAGAATCTGTTTGTGTCATGGAAAGTGGGACTTATTAAATTCTTCATGTAAAGATCTACCACCAATGAACACAACAACAAGAACAACAACAAAGCTTTATCCCACTAGGTAGGGTCGGCTACATGGATCTAACACCAATGAATATTTCAGTAAAAGCAAACTAATATACCATTTCTCAGATTGCATCCAGGTCACCCGTATCATGTAATGATAATTAAAAAATAAGCTAACTAAGAATTAACAGGAATCACATGTCAGAGTATCATTGCAAGTCTGTCTTGTTGTATCACAACCAGAAAACCTCATTTACCAGTTCACACAGATTATCAATGCCGACTTGAAACTAAAATCAGACAATCAAAATTAATCAATCTCAATCAAGACACAATTTCTATATACCTGACTCCTTGTGCATGCTGACAGATACAGAACACTTAATCTCATTCTGCCTTATTGAAGGTAATACCACAAAAAACTCAGCTGAGATTTGTAAATCCATCAAGAAAACTAGTCTACTTGGTTCAAAAAATTAAACTGTGCAGATGAGGTTCCCAAACACATAATCTACCAGATGCCACAGTTTTCTGGCTTTCTTTTCATGGAGCATCCTTAAGTTTGTTTATTAGGCAACCATTAAGATGAAGCTACCCTCCCTGACCATTTAAACTAATAACTTGAAGTCAGGGATACACTAGTCAACAAATCATGCATAAAAATATAAGAAATTACGTTTGGGCCCAGTGAAAGATACTTACCAGGATCTATGCCGTCAGTATTTGGAGCTTCAAATACAGGAGCCAAAATTGTAACATTCTTTATCGTCACATTCTTGCAGTCATATGGATGAAGGGTCCAAAAAGGAGAATCACGCAAAGTTATATTAGTTATTACTATGTCACTTGACCACATGATCTGAACAAGTGGCCCTCTTGTGTGGTTGAGAAGCTTCTGGCGATATTTTTTCCACCATGTTTGGCCCTGTCCATTTATTGTACCATTATGCCCTGTCCGTCATTCATAAGCCATAGCATAAATTTAGAGAGACTTGTAAGCTAAATATTAGCATAAAGAAATGATAAAAAGGGATAAAATTTCCTTTCAGTCTGCTAGCCAACCTACTATTAGTGCACTGTACAATCTCACGCGGTTGTGTATACTGAAAAATAAGTTGATACTATCCAAATTTTTTTTTCTTTTACTGATAGACACATCTGACGCCACTGAAAAATAGCCATGTTCTGCGTGATATTATTCCAATAACCAATTTGAGAAGCATGGTTGATGTGAATGTACAGTCTTGGGCTATCATAGGCCTTCCTTACTTTTTGAATTGTCAAGAGTGGCTTGTGAGGCAAGGTGACTGAATTAAATAAAGCTTTGTAGTGATAAAGTAAATACCGGAGCAACTGAATTCTCAATTAACGTTGAAGCACACTTGGTTCATAAAAAAACTAAGTGCTGACTACGATCGCTCAATGATTTAACATGCAAAGACATAATAGAGAAGGCGGACCCCCCACCCCCTCAGGAGCTACATGGTCACACAGATGAACTACACAAGAGATCTCAAAAACATGAAGGAAAATTTTTGAGATTCATAAAATTAAATACCATTGGTCTCCTTTAACTTGAAGCCTTCCAAACCAATGGTGTTGCAAAATATGACATTAAGATTTAGTCACCGCCAGTAGATACAAACTTTAATGGGCTTATAGTGATTAGATACCAAAGTAAATACCTTTGCCATGAAGAGAAGGTAATGATTTTGTTAATGGAAGAAAAAATAGCCTCACCTGTTATCACGACATCTTTAAGATTTTGGCCATGAATCAAACTGCCATATCTAGGTCCAGGATGCTCCCTCCCATACCCATATGAAGGCAGTGGAGGCATCAGCGGCCATTGCTTTTCATCCTATCAGTCATCACACAAGAAAATAATTCTAATTTAAATGATAGCTTCATTTATGAGGGAACAAAGACAGATTGGTGATAACAATTATAAGAGGTAGATATATCTAAGAGAAGATTGAAACAGAAACATTAGCCTTAGAATTAAATAGATAGATGATAAAACTTGATATGAAATATGATATGACTTAATCAAGTCATAGAAAAGACCTCAAGCCAATTTCTCACTAATTTCTAGCATCTTGTTTGATATGGAACTCATGTTGCCGTATAGCCTTGCATAGTTGCCTTGCTTAGAAATGAAATTTTTTTATATTTGTTAATGCCACAAAATTGATCATCCCTCTGTTATTAGGTTAAAATTTATTCCCAACAGAATTTTTTTCAAACCAAATCCATCAATATTGAGGTCATGATAGAAGATTGTACCAAACAACTGCAGTCAAGACAGCCAGATTGATTTCAGCAGCCTATACTACAAGTCAAACTTTTTTGTAGTGATGCTTGCATTTCTAATTTCGTTCTTGTTTTTCACCATATTTTTCCTTTTCCTACTTGAAATAATGTAGTGAATTGGATCTTAAACTCTAAACATGATATATTAAAGGGTAAAGGTGCATATTTAGTAACAAACTATTGCGCAAAGTGCACGAAACATAATAATCTTTTGCAAGGTGCAAATACGGTAATAATGAAATAAAAATATAATAAGTCCATTAACTTGCCCTAACGTCTGTCAAATTTTTACAAAGTGGGGCCCATAAATAAGTTAGAGGGACATTTGGGAAAATTAACGGACTTACAATAATTGCAACTTTTTTTATGTCATTGTTACCTTATTTGCATTTCGCAAAAGATTATCATGTTTCGTACACCATGCACAATAGTTTGTTCCTAAATTTGACCTTTACCCTATATTAGATTAAGTAAGATTTACATAGTCAATATGAAACAATTTATCTAAATATACTCCAAATCAATTATGTGACACCATCCTTAAACAATCTAATAGAATCAATTAAGATCAATTAAGACATTTCAATGGATTTTACTGTGAGAAAGCCCTGTCTCCATCTCATACATTAGCCAAAGCCAAGTTACTTTGATTTGCAGTCAAGATCAACAACCCCCAAAGGCGATCAACAAAGATTTCACTGTGAAATTTCCTTCCCCAAACAAGCAAATACAAGAAAGTTATGGAAAACACAAGATTTGAATGGAATGCTTCATCAGTGGGTGTGTGTGTCAAGCAGGACAGTGTATTAGTACAGAATTGTACTTTTATACCATGAATCAAATATCAAAACAATTTCAAGCTTATATCACTCGTAAATCCTAATCAATAATCACCATGAGCATTAAATCTTGTATCATTTTCCAATGCATCATGAATAAGCTTTACCACAGTTCGATATATACATATTAGGAGGAATTTTACCTTGTATGATTAAAGGAAAAAAAGATCTAACTTCCTAGTTGCAAATATAATAAAACACAGATATAATACGAATATATGAAAAATGGGGCTCCCAATTTCCAATTACAAAAGATCATAGCAAACAAAACGACTAAAAGTATTATCTAAATCATGAAAATATATAGTTTCCCCAGCAACCAGTTCTTGAACCATAAGTTTAAAAAGGAAAACAGGGAGACAGACTTGGTATTTCTATCACATTTTCCCCTCAGTTATAAACGTAATCTTGATCGTTGACTTACCAGAAAATGATCGTTATAGTTGCGTGATTACCAAATTTTAAAACTTGACGATTCAAACGAAATGCAGAACATCAATTAGCAGCAAAGAATGTTATAAAAAACAATAATACTGCAGATTATTAACACACCTGAATACCAAGTATGACAGCATCTTCAGCCAGGAATAGAGTCATATGACTGGTAAGATTGAAGGGTGCCGTAAGCCAACGACCTGGCGGCACATTTAACTGCGCACCCCCTTTCTTCCCAAACTTAGAGACAGCAGAAACAGCTCTCTCGAAAGCTTCAGTATTTACAGTAACCCCATCACCCACCGCTCCAAAATCTGTCAAATTGAAGGCTATGGGTCGAAGCTTAGGCATTGGCCTAACCGAGACCCGACCAAATATGAAGAAACCATCGACTATGTTCCTCTGCCACAGAAAAACAGAAGCAAATGCAACGATCCAAAGACAAGTGAAAAGGGTCTTGTGCGATGTCAAAAATGCCGGGATCCAACGCTTAAAATCGAGCCTTTGATGCTGGAACCGCCCCAGCGATAAGGTCTCCACCATCATTCAAGTACAAAAAAGGGGGTCGTTATCAACTTGGGTTTAGCAGCTAACGATGTAGGTATTCGAAAAAAGCCTTTGCCTACTGTGAGTAAGCATCGATTTCTTTCTTGGGTCTTGCCAATTTGACAAAAATGGCGAGAAATAGTGATAAAGGTGGAAAATTTCGGGAGTGGTACAAAGGGTGGTGTTAGTAGTGAGCAGTTTTAACGGTGGGAGAGATCCGTTTTGAGAAAATGGGATGGAGATGGAGTGAATTGAAAGGTAAGCTGTGTGTTACGATATGAGGTTGCTGAAGATGGGGACTTAGTTTAAGATGCAGGGACTGAATTTGGTTCTGGGGGAAAATGATGGAGTAACAGGGGGGCTCCGATTGCAAAATCATGGATCTCGAACTTGAAAGAGGCTTTGGGAAATTTATAAATAAATCTGACGGGCAACGGACTCATATGCCCATCCGGAGAACCATAATGTTATGATATTTTCCTATGGTGTCGATTGCTTTTGTTTTCTTTTGACCTCGAAGATGTTTTGGTCTTTTGGTGTCGATATTAAAATTAGAAGAAATAATGTCACGAATAAAAACTAGTATATGATATTAATAGTAATGTAAAAGGTAAAATTCATAACGAGGTATCTTATTTACAAGTTAGGCATTGTGTCTAAAAAAAAAAAATTTATGTGGTTGAATTGTACAACAAAAAGTATGTTTTTTTTTTTTTTTAAAAAATGTGGTTCCTAGTTACAACTATAGAATGATAAGCGACTTCTTACTTCTAATTAACTCCCCTTTTGTGCTACCGTGAAGGCAAAAAACAAGTATCAAATTTTAGGACTCGTTTACATCAGTATTAAAAACCTAACCTGCTTTACCTAGCCATTTTATTTGTTAAAGATAGAATATTACAAATGACCACCTGCATCAAGCTGTTCAGTTGGTTATGGTTTAGTAGGCATACAAATAAAAACCTACATGCATAAAAAGCATGAACTGCCTGAGCAGGGTTTTCTTTTGGTGAATTCCCAAATTGTCTTGTGTTATTTGTTGCTCGCTTAAGTATACACACAAGATGTCAAAGTTACATCAGTGATCGGTATAATATATATACAAAAATTCAACCCCCGCAAAATAAATAAATAAAAATAAAATCAAAATGAGTTTCCTATAGCTGTTGGTGAACACGTTTGGCTAGACTTTGATTAAGCTGCTAGTGGTCACGTAAATGAAATATTCTGAGTGTAGACCCAGGAGCCATTTCCATAAATTGATGCAAGAGTACATTACTATAAGCTGATACATGCATCGATTCTTTTATGCACGCCATCCCTCTTTATTAAAATTAATGTGTTTACATCATTAGTCTTAATGATGTAAACATTGAGTCCATGTTTTATCGAAAAAATTAAAGTTTCTGATTGATTGGGAAGTCTCTATGAATGGCTTTAGTATTTCACTCACATGTATGCTTTCAAAAATATTCTTATTTCTTAGAAGAATCCTTCAAGTTCAAGTTGTCCTCTACTTCCTCTACTTTAAAATTTTCAATTACTATTATTAAGACCTGTTCTGTTAACAACTATTCATTATCTCTCTCTTTTTTCTTCACCAAAACTACTAGTCAATGGATGAACTAATGAAGCCTGATTTGTTTGCTAACTCCTCCTGTCTTCCTTCGGAATTCAACACCCACTATTTTATTGAGCAAGTCGATTGAAGGTCAAAGTTAAGCAACCCTCTTCACTATAATATTGTCCTGTTCTTAACACGTTGACGCTGACAGAATTAACGCCACATCAATCAACGTTCAGAACAGTAATATTACAAAACAAGTTTAATATATTCGTGGGATTTATTAAAGTATAGCTGAAAAGGTCATGTGTATTGCGACAATATGAAGCAATATATAATGGAGTGGGTGAGACGGTGGCGAGTTCTTATCACAATAAAAACAGACTTAAACTCAATCCCTCTCAAAACTCAAATGTTAACATACTCACCTACCGTCTTAATAATCATCTTATTCTCCAAATCTTTCTTAAACATTATATATGTCTACCATCAACCAACAGAACATCAAATTAAAATATCATCACCATATTAATAATCTTCCTGACCAAGAAAGCCTTCCTCTATTCAGCCATAAAATTATTCGTTTGGTTCATCTAAAACATCCTGACCTAATTTAATAATGATCCTTATCAAATATTACATCTTCTCCTTAGTACATTCCTTCCATCCTTATTATAAGGCACAAACCAACAATTCTCACATACCAATAAAAATAGTTAAAAGCCCTAAATTTATCACCAAATTCAAGTGATCTCCAGACTCCAATATTGCCATAATTAACTACATTAAGCTCAAATACCATATTAATCAGTACTCTCTCTCTCTCTCTCTCTCTCTCTCTCTACCCTTATTAAATATAGGCATGGACGGAAAAAATATTTAATACTTTTTAAAAAATAACAAGTGCCTTATAAAAAGACCAAGAAAATTTGTTAATTGGTACCTTATAATAATAAGACATGGAGAGTAGGAGCTAGATAGCTTATATTAAGGAAATCAGTTAAATTAATTATTTGTAACAAATATGCTTTGATTTTATTAAAATACCTTATTTAATTATGTGACATGTGCATTGTGACTGCCGATAGAACCCCTTACGATGTGCAATTAATAGTGAGTACTTTAGAGAAAATATTAATATAAATTTAAAGGATAAAGTAGATTGAGATTTTATATATGTCAACGAAACATATTCCTTATCTACCTCCTAAACCTGAGCCAAAAAAAAAAAAAATCTACCTCCTAAACTGAGCAGTACCATATGATTAATCTTCTGTTGGGCAGAGCAGCCAGGGGTAATCAATTTGATATTGGGCCTTTTCTTTTGAAATAAGTGAAGTAACTATATTTGGGCATACAATAAGATCGAGGAAAAGCAAAGCTGTTTCTCTTTGGGCTTCATCCGGGTCAAGATAAAAAGTCCCACACATACTCACATATCCTAAGTACGTGCCGATTCCCCATCCCATTGGCTGTAGCTAGCTCCCTTTTGTTCCAAGAAATATCCATCATCCAGTTAGCAGATAAAACTGTCGCCAAACTGAAAAGTAGACCCCTTATTCTTCTACAGATTTCAGCTTCATCATCCATGGCTTTAGCCATATCCTCCACCGCACTCTCGACTTTTCCCAACAGGTCTCTATTCAATCCTTTTAATCTTGATGGACCTACCATTATTAAACTATATTCTGCTCTCTCATTCTGCTGTAGTGTTATCTTGTTTTTGGGAACAGAGAAATACACCACCAGAAGATTTTCCTCGGAAGAAAAGCAACAAACTTTCCCACAAAACTCCTCACCAATGCCACGAAAGGAGGAGTATCAACCGTTTGTGAGCCACTTCCTCCTGACAGGCCATTATGGTTCCCCGGTAGTTCACCTCCCGAGTGGCTCGATGGCAGGTAATTAAATCAATCAACTTTGTTCATCACTTATCATCACGTTACTGGTTTCACAGTTTAATATCAAAGTTCCTTAATTTCATTCCAATCACAGTCTTCCTGGGGATTTTGGCTTCGACCCTCTTGGATTAGGTATGTGTTTCAATAATTCTGAATGGGGTGAGAGAGATTTATGGCCATGGAGATTATTCATAATTTCCACCTTTAATGAGCTTAAAATATGTTAGGTTCGGATCCGGAATTACTGAAATGGTTTGCTCAGGCGGAATTAATGCATGCCCGATGGGCAATGTTGGGGGTATCAGGAATTCTGATCCCAGAGGTACTAGAAAAGATGGGTTACATTCAGAATTTCTCCTGGTTTGATGCTGGTTCTCGTGAATATTTTGCTGATCCTACTACGTTGTTGGTCGTGCAATTGGGCTTGATGGGCTGGGTGGAGGGTAGGAGATGGGCCGATATGCTTAACCCAGGGAGTGTAGACATCGAGCCCAAGATGCCTCACAAGACGAACCCAAAAATGGACGTGGGTTACCCGGGCGGGTTATGGTTCGACCCGATGATGTGGGGACGGGGCTCGCCGGAGCCGGTGATGGTGCTAAGGACGAAGGAGATAAAGAATGGGAGACTGGCCATGTTGGCATTTGTTGGGTTCTTGTTCCAAGCTATTTATACAGGGGAAGGCCCTATTGAAAACTTGATGGCACATATTGCTGACCCCGGTCACGCCAATATTTTCTCGGTATTTGCTGTTTTCACATCTACTTTTATTCAATTTTATAACTGTATTAACTATAATCCTAATGGTTAAGATTATAATAGTTTGGGATAAAAATAGCACTATGAAATAAATGAGCATAAATAGGGCTGAGCTTTATGATCTTGGTGAGCTCATTATTCATAAAGTCTGAAAAGAGAGTTTTATCATTTACAAATGATAGCACAACAAATTAATTGGTGTGATTGTTATTGTAATATAATATAATATAATTAAATGACTTTATAATTGAAATTTGTTTGAATCTTGATTGTTTCATTAAATAATGAAAAGAATAGAGGATATGGTGAGAAACGCTATACAAGTGTTTGGTTAAAGATGGTTTAATATTTTTAAATTTGTATATTGTATATTGATAGTTTTATGGCTGTAAATGATTTCAGTTTTGGACACACTTCCCCAAATGAACATCATCTTCACAAGTTAATTGACTCTAACTTTCACATGCAGGCTTTCACATCACATTAGTGATAAGAGGATGAAAGAGGCATTCTGTTATGTTGGTGATCGTCACGCACAATGCTACTACACTGTACTCTGTCCTCTAATCAGAGCTCTGTTTTTGCAACGAAATGTTTTGAGCATTTGACAAGTGGAATCCAATGGTTATATATTCCTTTTCCCTTTACATTTCGGTAATCAACAGAGTTTCATGCCCGATTCATAATAGTATCACGAGGAAAAATGAATTAAATTAAAAATATATAAGTAAATAAAAAAAAAAAAAACACGAAATAGGCGGCTGACCTGAAACGAAGGAGGACAACAAAAATTTACGCAGGTCCAGCAATGTCGGATTCAGGGGATGGATGACCTTGGAGATGTATAGGCGTACAGTCTATTGTTAGAAGATGATGCAAAATTCAATGTGGTGTCCATAGCCACGCACAGCACACCAAAAAAATGACGTATGATTATACCAAGTTGCCAACAAAACAAACAACATCAACAAATCCCTCACACTCTCAAACCTCAATCTCCCCGAGCAGCGGCACATTTCAACATCAACAACCTACGAAATGGCCGCTGTTCGATCCCTCCCCCTCTTCTTCTTCCTCACCATCCTCACTCTTCCTTCTCTCTCTTCTTCTTCCGATGCCGATGCCGATGCCCTCCTCAAGCTCAAACAATCATTCACCAATTCCTCTTCCCTCTCTTCATGGAAGCCCGATTCCCCACCATGCCGATGGGCCGGAGTCATGTGTGACAACAAAACCATCATCGGCCTTCACCTCGCCGACATGGGTCTCTCCGGAAAAATCGACATTGACGCCATGCTACAGATCAAAGGCCTCCGTACCATTAGCTTAGTCAACAATTCCTTCTCAGGTCCCATCCCTGAGTTCAACAAGCTCGGTGCTCTCAAGGCTTTATACCTCTCAAGCAACCAATTTTCTGGCCAGATTCCCTCCGATTTCTTCTCCTATTTAAACTCTTTAAAAAAAATCTGGCTTTCTTACAACAGATTCTCCGGCCCAATCCCAGATTCCATATCCGACATTGACTTGCTCATAGAGATTCACCTCGAGAACAATGAATTCTCAGGCCAAATCCCACAGCTCACACAGGGCGTAAAGTCCCTTGACGTGTCAAACAACAAGCTTGAAGGTCCAATCCCATATAACTTAGCGAGATTTGGGGCTAATTCCTTCAAGGGGAATGATGGGTTATGTGGGAAACCTCTAGAGAAAGCGTGTGATGACCAAAAGGGTGGGAGTAAAAAATCCTCCCACGTCTTGTTGGTCATCTTCATCATCCTCTGCTTGGTCATCGGAGTCATACTGTTCATAACGGTCAGATCAAAACGACGTCGTTTGGACGGCGACTTCAGCGTGTTGCACAGAGACATGATGGATGAGACGTTACAAGTGCACGTGCCGAGCTCGCCGGAAAGCAGAGACTCAGAATCGAGCAGGAGAGGGATGGGATCGAGGAGGGTTCCGGGGAAGAATGGGAATTCAGAACTGGTGATGGTGAATAAAGAGAAGGGAGAGTTTGGTATGCAGGATTTGATGAGGGCGAATGCGGAGATGCTTGGAAATGGATTATTGGGATCCACTTTTAAGGCAATTACCGAAAATGGGTTGAGCGTGGCGGTGAAGAAGACTAGGGTCATTAATCAGATAGGCAGAGATGTTTTTGATGCAGAGATGAGAGACTGGGGGAGATTCAGACATGCCAACATCTTGCCCATCTTGGCTTACAATTTTCAGAAGGATTCCAAGCTCATTGTCACAGAGCTCATGCCCAAAGGCAGCTTGTTCTATGTTTTACATGGTACACTGCATACATACCAACTCAAGTCAAAACGCTTGCATAAAACAAATTATACTCCGCCCGTCGCCGTCAAGAAGTGATTAAGAAGTGATTATAAGATCAAGTTGATTATTGATTTTTTTTTTTTAGAAATTAAGAACGTAAAATTAATCACTTTAAAATATTTATATATAAATATATATATATCTTTTTAACTTAAAACTAATTTATCTTAATTATAAACTATCATATAATCCAATTGTATGTATCATATGTTAAAGTTAAGTGTTCTCTTTGGCTTTCTTAGTCTAAAAAAAAAGTCAACTTGATCTTATAATTAGGAGATGAGGGAGTATATGAGAGGACTCCAATTCAATGTTTGATTTGATCTGATTAATTTTGTTTTCAGGGGATACGGGGAGATCTCATGCTGATCTGACATGGCGTGTGCGTTTGAAGATCATCAAAGGGATTGCGCAGGGCCTCCGCTTCCTTCATTCTCACTTCTCTTCCATTGAACTCCCTCATGGGAACTTGAAATCCAGCAATGTCCTCCTGACACAAGACTACGAGCCACTCCTATCTGATTATGCCTTACATCAGCTCATCAACCCCAGTCATTTTCACGCTTTGTTCGCATACCAAACCCCGGACTTCGTGCAATACCAACTGATTTCCCAAAAGGTCGATGTGTATTGCCTCGGAATCATCATCCTCGAGATAATCACCGGGAGAGTGCCAACTCAATATCAGATCAACGTCAATGGCAGCATTGATGTTGTGGATTGGGTCCTCCATGCAATTTCTGAGAGAAGAGAAGTGGAAGTGATTGATCACGAAATAGTAGACACCCCTAACTCTCTAAATCATATGATGAAGATTCTCCAAATCGGAGCCGCTTGCACCGAAAATAACCCTGAAAAACGAATTAACATGAGTGAAGCCATTAGGAGGATAGAGGATGTACGAGCCTGAAAGTCTCTAATGCCGATAGCTTAATTAGTTCTTCAAGGTTGTATATAGGATCAGTGGTTCAGTCATTCATGATTGGTTTTTTGAGGGCATAGGCACTAATTTAACAAATACACACACAAAAAGATAGAGAACAACACAAAAAGGGAGAGGGAAGGTGGTAGGGACTATGGAGGGAGAAGGATGGAATATGGCTTAGCAGAGAGGAATATCATTCTCGGCTATTCTTGAAAGTGTACTCCATTTGATACATCAGAATTCATGAAAAAGAGGATGTTTTGAAGAGAGGCAACGTGTGGTAGCTATGGGGGGCTTGTGAATTGTGATGAAAGCAAAATTAAATTTGTAATAGACAAGTGGGGAAAACATTTTTCTTGTATTGGCAATTTAGTTTCTTCAAAATTACCATCTTTAATCCTCTCTAATCTCTCCCTCTGTTTTAAGGATTTATCAGTTTTACTGCATCAAATCCCTGGGCTGCATCTGTTCGCCACCCTTTCTGTAACACTTATTTTCTTGTGTTAGGTCACTCAGTCATTCATTCAATCAATTTGTTCTTATTAAATATACTTATTCTACTCTCGAAAATTTCTGATACATATAAGTTATTAAATTTAGATGAATAAAAACAGCAAAAGTGAATCAAAACTAAATATCTTCTTATAATTCATAATTATTAAGAATTGAAGATTATCATCTTTTACTTCCAGTATAATGGAAGCCATGGAAGATCTTAACCATTTAATGAATTGTCCCCCCTCCCCCTTCATTTCTCGACGCAAGAAGACTACTAATTGATACTTGTTCTAATAATAAATATAAGACTTCTTTATCTAATTTGATTATATTAAAATGTTAATTAAAATCAAATGATATACAAAAAACACCTCAGCCATCTACTTTTATTCTTAAATTCTCTTTTTTGTTTGTTTATTATTGAGGAGCATCCTTAAAGATAATTTGAGAAAATGTTTGAGAAACATTAAAAAAAAGTCTTATATTTAAGCAAGTTCACCTACCCAAATATGTCATACCACTCTGTTCTTTATTATACATCCGCCATGGCTACTTCTCACACACCAAGGAGTGGAAGTTATAGCATTAAATATGCCTTATTTTAAAATTATTTCCCACGTTACCCTTATTTAAGAATAAGTGTTAAAATACTATTTTATGCAATACAAACCTTCTTTCTCATCTTCCATATTTCTAATATAGGGGTAAAATAGTCACAATTGCATTAATTGATCCTAAACTGGACTTATATTTATGAACAAAAAATTTATGATAGTTAAATTTATAATAAGAAACAGAATGATATATTTAGGTGAGGGGCTTTGTTTGTATTGGCCAATCACCAACTAAGTTTGAATTCTGCGTCAATTCTTAGCTTGGTTTCTTTATAATTATACAATGTTTTCGTCCAACTATTATTAAAGTTAATAACATTTATAACCAGCATCAAAGGTGAATTATATTCTAGCTTATCTCATAAAAATGGGTCAAAATTGAATAATGAAAAAACAAACAATTGTAGTATGGACGGGTCGAGATACTCTCAGCGGCTTTTCTCTCCACATCCCTCAGCGCCCAAATAATATCCGTGTGATTCATCCAATGGCTCGGGAAAAGACACATCACTCAGCTTCGAAAAAATCCCTCATCCCTAGCAAATCCTTTGCGACATCGTCTCTCAACTTTGCTGTCTCAGGGGTAAAAAAAAGGAAAAAAAAAAAAACTTGCTGCCTCCGCTGTTTGAATTCTGCCTCTCAATCATTTGGATCTTGATTTTTTCCCTCTTCTCTTCTCATCTTCCCCTGTGTTGGTTGCTTCTCAACCATAGTTCTTTCTCTTCTCTCCATAGTGTTATTTTTCTCATCCTCCTCACTATATGGCTCACTCCCCATGGAAGGCGAGCGTTGCCACCTCTATTTCTCTCCCAAATTTCAGTTAATACAACTTTAACTCTTGTTCAACATCTTGCTCTGCTTGCTCTTGGTTTCAAATATATGAGGAGAAATGTTGCTTTGATCCATCTTCTCTCATATGTTCAAAGTCATTATACCGCAATTATATGAAGAATGAATAGAGGAGAGAATTAGTTCCAGATTATCAATATGATCCTACATATGAAGAATGATTGTCATATAGAATACATTTTTAACCAGACATGGATTGTTACCAAGTGGATATCTCTCGCAAGTTTTAATTTCTGTTGAGAAAAAATTTGTTAAGTGAAGCAACAATAAACTATGCAACACACATAGAGCACTTTAAGGCCAACAAATCAGAACATTCAATTTGTTTATAAGAAAGCTAATGAGGTTGTCTCTCACAAACACTTAGCCAACGTCAAAGCTAAGGAGATCCGATAAACTAAGTCGAGAATAGAACATCGGTGGAGAGATGGGGCCGAACTGAGAGAACGTCGACGCTGCCATGTAACGCCAGCGTGACGAGAAGTAGGAGATAAAGAACCCATGAGGTCCGAGAGAGCTGCGAAGAACGGCGGAGGCAATAAGTACGAGAGATAAAGGATTTTTTAGAGGTAAGTGACATGTCTTGTCCTGAGCCATTGGATGAATCAGACGGACAATATTTGGGACGCTGAGGGATGTGGAGAGAAAAGCCGTTGAGAGTATCCGGACCCAGTATGGACACTAAAGCATTAACCCATTATTTATCTCCACATTACACTTCGAAAAATTATGATAGTCCTGACTGGTTGGAATGTGTGTCTCGCCCAACATAAACAATCAGCAGTCTCGCAAATTTCTTTTTTTGGGATCTTAGCACGCCAAAGAAGAAAACCTAAGCGGGTCGAGCGGTCGGACCGGCCGAACCGTGAACTGCACTTAAACCCGATCCGGGTGAGGTATTAGTCCAGAGGTGCAATTGAACCGGTGGAGGATCGGTTCAATTCGCCATAAACCGGGAGGTTGAATTGGATCCCTCTCTTTCTTTTCTTTTTTTTTTAAATATGATTTTTTATTTTGTTATAATTCACCTAATTACCAACTTTCACTTCACATAATTTTATAAATCAGGAAACTATAATATTTTAAATTTAAATGCTATTATACTTGCATATGTTTAATATTTAATTGTTATTGCTCTTAGTATTTGTATTTATTTGTGGATTTAGAATAATATTTACTTTCACGTGTAATCAACTAATATTTTATATTTTTTCCTCTATATAAAAACATTAAAATATTCATGTTTGATAAATTATGCATACTTATCTACATTTATATTTTGATATTAGTAATTATTAATGTTAATATCAATAAAATTTTATTATTTTAATATTACTGGTTCGACCTCGGTCCGACCCTGATCCAACCATTAACCTTTAAACCAGTGCCTCGTCTGGTTCAATGTCCGGTCCGGTTTTTTGAACCTTAGTAGCAAGGTAATCAAACCCGGACCGGTTATTGACTCCGTCGAGGTAGTGGGTCAAGGGTTAGTGGGTTAGCCCCATAGTTGACTCGGAGGGCCAGCCGATAATAAATAAAAAATAAAAAATATTGAAAATCCCATCATGCATTCCAAAATTCTAAATAATAAATTTCATTTTATCACCTTGAATCACTAAAAAAATATTATAGTATCCTACAATCTTTACAATTGGTTTGACAAATTGACATTATACTATATTGACATTAAATAATTTCTACCTTAAATATTAATTCAATACCTTAAATCACTAACAAAATAATCATATATTTATTCAAAATTCTTTACAATTTCTTTGACATATTGACATTACAGTAACAATCAACCATCCAATGACACCATAAAAAGTAATCATTGAATATTCTTTTTAGTAAAATATCAAAATAGATAGATGATAACAAAATATTTATGTTTATAGTCATTAATTTAGTCATTAAACTAATAGTTATTAACACCAAAATAATAATTAACTTTGACCAATATTAATTCCAACAATTCATATTCATAAAAAATTTTAATCTAAAAAAAAGGAAACCGGATTAACCCAACAACCCTCTAGTTACCTGGGTCACTCTGGGTTGCTAGACACCCAGGTTAGTAATCAACTCAGACCGATCTTATGGTCGGGTCGGCGGGTTCTGGACTAACCCGACCGGGTCGGATTAGATAACTATACTTAGCAGTCTCGAATTCTACATGACGTGCTAATTACTTGGAGTTAGCATTGTCCTTTAGGGCCCGTTTGGTTCACAGAAAATATTCTGACGGAATGGAATGGAATGGAAAATGATGGAATAAAAAGGAATGGAAAGAAAGGTTGACACGTTTGGTAAGCAAAGGAATGGAAATGAATGTAATGAAAAATTTTATGTTTGGTTGGTTGAAAATGGTGGTATGGAAAGTAAGAAATATGTGCAAATGACTATATTGCCCTTAATGAGTATTTATTAATAAAATTCACATTTAAATTCAAAAATTCAATAATTGATACAATATAATAATTTAAAAATATAATATATATATATAAATATGTAACACAAATTAAAATTTTAAAAAAATATAATATAAATATTTAATTTTAATAAAAAATTTATAATTTAAATAAATAAAAATATTGTTGTTAAATATAAAAATCAAATAGATTTTAATTTTAATATATATTTTTTAATATATATTTATATAATATATTTAAAATATTTTAAAATTATATTACCATAAAAATAAGTGAATAAATTATTTTTACTAATTATAATTTCAATAAATATTAAATTTTGGTAAATACAAGAATCACTTAGATTTTAATTTAAAAAAATATTGATATCATATGATTAAACAATAACTACATTATATTTAAAAATACCACCAAAATAACTCTAGTTTAGATATACAAGATACCTACCACTATATCTAACAAATTAATTAATAATTAAATGAATCTAATAATAAATTAAGCAGTAAAAAAAGCCTAAAATATAATGAGATGGTGACTTTATTTTTAAACAAAGCATGTTAAGAATTCATCAATAAATTTCGTAGCTATCAAAATCGACTTTAACCCTCACATTCGATTTTAACCCCTCATTTTCGATTGTAACCCCTCACTTTCGATTTTAAATCCTTACTTTCGATTGTAACACCTCACTTTCAATTTTAACCCCTCACATTTGATTGTAGCAAATTGGAAAGTACATTTTCATTGAATGAGAAAGAACAGAAAAAACAATCACAGAGTAACAAACTGGTTGACTGTGTCGAAATTTTTGAGAAATCCCAATAAAAATCCATACCCAGATATTTTAAACACAAGTGTCACAATCAACAAAAACAAAAATTACCAAAATTATATACCCAGATTATTTTAATTAACAATATGTATTATGACATAACAAATTCATCCACCAATTTGGAAACTAGCGACGCACATAGGTAAAAAAAACACACACAGGCACGCAGGGAGAAAGGGAAAGAAAGAATGTGTTTTTAGCAGTACGCAGGGCATAGTCTTTTCATTTTTATCAGCACCTTCAAAAATAGGAAAGGAAAAAGGCAAAAAAAAAAAAAACAAAAAAAAAACCTAGCCACTGTTCATCTTCTTCAACCTTGTAGAGGCAAATTTTTTTTTTGTCTTCGATCTGTCTTCTTAGCAGCATCTTTCACACATGCTAGAAAAGAGTGTTGAGTGAGCAGAGATAACGAAGATGTGGTTGAAGAAGGAGAAGATGAGGTAAGGGCAATAATATACATCTCCTCCTTCACCATCTTTCATGAGACGCAGGAAAATGGGTTCCCACCATTTTTTGTGGGAACCTATTTTCCATTGTTTGAAGGAAAATGGGTGAGCCAGGAAAATGAAATTTTGTAGATTCAGTGAACCAAACTGCACTTATGCACTTATATGATGGAATCAGCCCATTTTCCATTTCCCTCACCCAAAATCTGTGAAGTAAAAGGGCCCTTTTTCTTTCTTTCTTTTTCTTTTGTTGCATTGTTACTAACTGTGTCCATTTTTTTTTTTGGCCAGAGCTAAGCGTGTCAGATAGCAGTGGATTAATGAAAATTTAAGAAGAAAAATCAACCTTAGGCCCCGTTTGGTTCACAGAAAATTTTCGGACGGAATGGAATGGAAAGGAAAGGAAAGGAATGGAATGGAATGGAAAGGAAGTCGATTTGTTTGGTACGCACAGGAAAGGAATGGAATGGAATGGAAAATTTTATGTTTGGTTGGTTGAAAATAGTGGTAAGGAAACACAGAAATAGATACAAATGACCATATTACCCTTAATGAGTATTTCTTAATTAAACTCACTAATATAAAATTTTAAAATATTTTAAAATTAAATAATCATAAAACTAAATGAATAAATTATTTCTAATAATTATAATTTCAATAAATCTTTAATTTTAATAAAAAAGTTTATAATTTACATAAATAAATAAATAAAAACATTTCTGTTAAATAAATCACATGATTTTAATTTTAACATACATATATTTATATAATATGATTAAAAAATAACTACATAATTACTTGAAGAGAATTTTGTGTCTTTAATAACTTCTCTTGGAGCTCCAACTATCTTTGTTTATCCAATAAAAATATATCTCTCACATTTTCTTCCTTAAACTCTTGTTAAAATTTTTAAACTCACTTCTTAAGTTTAAACTCTCAGTTACTTCTCCTATCAGGTAAATAATTACAATAAAAAAATATAAATATAAAATAAAATTTCAAAAAAAATTCATATTTACACTAAATTAGTCTGCCAAATTAGTTGGATTCGAGTTTGACCTCATTTTCACACTAAATTAGTCTACCAAATTCGAGTTTGACCTCATTTTCACACTAAACTAGTCTACCAAATTCGAGTTTGACCTCATTTTCACACTAAATAGGTGTGTCAAATTCGAATTTGATTACGCCAAAAACTTCCGAAAAATCCCAATCAGAATCCATCACCCAGATTTCAAACACAGATTCATAATCCAAATTTTGTGCAGCAACGCAGATGAAAGGAAGAAAGAAAAAAGAAAGTTCCAGATCTAGATTTTTCAGATCTAGAATTTCTTCAGTTGCTTCTTCTTCAAACACGCACAGTTGCAGGTGCAGAAAATTTTCTCCTTCTTCCTCTTCTTCAACACGCAGAGAGAGAGAGAGAGAGATGAAGATGAAGATGCAGACTTGCGATAAGAGAGTGAAGGAGAGGGATGCAGACGCTGCACGAGGATGAAGGGCATAGCTGAGGGTAGTAGTGTCATTCTTCTTTTCCATTGTAGGCCGGAAAATGGGTTCTCACCATTTTTGGTGGGAACCAATTTTCCTGTCTTTAAAGGAAAATCAGTGGCCGACGGAAATGGAAAATCGGTGGATCTGTAAACCAAACGGCGGAGGATGAGGGAGAATCTGTATTTTCCGCTTCCGTTGAAGCAGTTTCAGCGAACCAAACGGTGCCTTAGACTACAAAAAGCCAGTAAGCCACTGTGACACCAACCCCAACCTAAGGAATTAAAAAAATACAACGTTAAAAACACACATTGAAATATTGTTTTGACCGGCACCGTTATTCACGATTCACGAACACTGATCCTGATTTGATTTCTGAGCTCTTGGGAGGGACAACAATGGAGTCTGCACCCTTATCGGCATCAGAGATCGCAGCTAAATTGAATCTGCAGCCTCACCCTGAAGGTGGGTTTTTCGCCGAGACCTTCCGTGATGCTTCCGTTCAACTCCTCAAGTCTCATCTCCCACCTCAATGTACCTTCCTCAATCCATCTCACTCTTTCTCTATATAATATAATCATACCAATCTTTCTCTCTTTTTTCTTCTCCATTTCACTTCCTTCATTTAATTCTGTCTATTCCCTTTAGATAAAGTTGATCGCCCTGTCTCTACCTGTATTTACTTTCTGCTTCCGTCCGGGAGTGTATCTCGCCTGCATCGTATACCATGTGCTGAGACATGGCATCATTACATAGGAGAACCCCTTACGGTAATTTCCACTATACTTCTTAATTTCTCTTTTCAGGAAATTATTTATTCCCCTTTTAGGTTTTTTTTACACTGAACATGTTATGTTGTCCATAAATATTTGGTGGCAAAAGCACTTCCCTTAATTTTCCTTCACTTGTTATGTCCCACTCAAGATATGTAATTGACAGATTCAACTTGGAGTGGTATTTTTCTTTGAACTGATCTTTGTGCCCTGCTTTTTCTTCTTCTTCTTCTTCTTGTGAAACCTGTTCCTAGTTTCTGTTTCATGAACTTCTCTGTGCTTTATTTGTTTTCTCAAGCGTTTCTCTACTCCATTCCTTAGCTTTGAGTACTTTTCCAGTTGTCCTCTTGCAAAAGATGGTGCTATTTCGTATAGATTTGCACAGGAATTGAACACATCGATTCTACTTCAAAAACCACTCACACTTAAATCACCACTTGAGCTATCATCAAGTGGCTCATTCATTTTATTTGTCACTGTCTAGTTCCCACCTTATTGATAATCAAGTTGGTGAACCTCATATGTAAGTACTGTGTAGCTTTGTAATTATCAAGTCTCTTTCTTTGCTTAAAAGCACTAATTCAAAAATCTAGCTTTTTAACTTGTTGGAAGATTATGTAGTATGTAGCCTTTGACTCTCATCGATGGGCTATGTATGATTCGGAAAATTAAACACATTCTTCTGAAGACATCTTTCTATTTAAAGACACCCTGATTAGCTGCTAGACTTCTGAAAGAAACAAAACATATTTAAAACTTCTTACCTCCCAAATTTAATTTGATTCTTCATGTTCCTCTTCTCTTCACAACTTTTGGCATTCTTTCTCCACAGGTGGTGGAAATAAATGATAAAGATGGAAGTGTCAAGTTCACCTGCCTGGGATCTAATCTGGCTGATAATCAGAAACCACAGTACACAGTGCCTCCCAACGTGTGGTTTGGTTCATTCCCAACAAAGGATTTCGATACATCGCCAGATGGGTCTGTGCAAAGAACTCCTACCAGAGATAGTGAGAGCCATTACTCTCTAGTAGGTTGCACATGTGCTCCTGCATTTCAGTTCCAAGATTTTGAGCTGGGAAAACGTTCTGATCTCATTTCTCAGTTTCCCCACTTGGAGTCTCTCGTCAATGCTCTCACATATCCTGATTCCTGAGCTGAGTCACTGTGTTTAAGAATGTACTGTCATTTGGGAAAACTCTTTAAGCTTGTGATATTGGTTGCCACATATCAAACCTCTTTGTTACCGTCGGTTCCCTTCTATTCAGGTGTGGATTACTGATGTTCTGTATTTTGTAAAATATGAATAATTCGACCCTCACGAGAATCATATAATGGTTTTGCATACACTTGTTTCGATATCAGTTAGTGTGATAAAGGTCTTGTAGACTGGAAATAAATCATATGTTGAAGTGCTATGGAAGATTTCGTTGCTTTCTTTGCCTCTATTTGTAGTAATATCCGACTCGAGGACCTCGATTTAGTTATCATCAGCAAGATTTTGTGGATCTTCCAGTTCTTTTGATGATTTTTAGACAGTCTTGTTCATTTGAGTAATGCACACTTTTTTCCCGTAAATATATAGTAAGATTTAATTCTCAATGTCTAGCTATATAACTGATTAAATGATAATTTGGATTAAATGCATTATTGATAGCACGCACAGCTCAAGTGAACCTAATCCAGCAACAATAAAATTCTACATTTATTTCCAGCGACAGGTATTCTCGTTAAAGCCGGTTGGCTTAATTAACATTCAAAGGTAAACAAGAGGATCATTCAGTAGTTCAGTTGAACAAAATAGACGGTATAAGATCTGCTCAGTGTTAGCGTTTCTTATTTTGAATTATTTTTTTAAATTGCTCTTCAAAACATAGGTCACACGCATCTAATCCGAAAAGACACCCTATGCATGCCAGGCTTTTTTAAATATTATGCAATGCTTCCTTCAAAGCCTGGATTTTTGTGTTGTATTTTTTTTTTTCTCCTTTTGGTTTTGGTGAAGATCCCTCAAAGCCTGAATAATCCTTCCAAAAAGCCTGTTATGAACTTATTAGTAAAATACCACTTAATTAGGGCTAAAATCTTCTGCAAGAAATTGCAACACGCTTTCTAGCATGCTTGATCAGTAAAGGCTCTTTATTTTCCCAGTTTCACCCTCCAATTTGTCACAGTTCCTTGGCATTCACACAAACGCTGGAAATTACTGGTACAGTTCAACTTTCATCCTACTTGAGTCATCACTTTAATAAACACAGTTATGCGGAATCAGAATACGAGAAGAAGCCATTTATATCTCAAGAACAATATCTGCAATCAGAAAATAGACACATACACTCAGTTACTGTCAAAAAAATACAAAGTATATAGATATTTGTGTTCAAACACCTTAAATACTCAAATCTGCATGAACAACTAAATAAAATCATGATTATACATGAATATAAACAATTAATAACTTACATTCAGAATCTGTCTTGACCCATTTATTTCCACCATCTGCTGCAGTATTGAATTCGTCTTCATCATTGTCAGGTTCGGCCATTTGTTTGTCCTTCAGGTACTTATTTATAGCCATTATGGAGCTTGAACCTTGGGGGTATATCTTCTTATTCAGAATTGCCCTCAAAATCTGATGTCCAAAACCAGACGAAAGTAAAAGTAAGATAATCAATCTGTCATATGTATATATATATATAGATAGATAGATATAGATATATTTGGAAATATAAGTTAAGGGCTAAGAAGAGAAGAACACTGGATTCACCTTCTCCATTCTGCTCTCTGTAGAGAGTGGATCTTTGAAACTGGGAGTAGGTTGAAATCCACTTCTACAAACAAATATCTTCTTGAAAAGAAAAGTAAGAGATTTGTTGCCAATTGCACTCTTATGATTATTTTTATCCGAGCAAAGATTTTTTCCCCTGCAGGGAATCATACTGGTGTTTGGGAATAATGTGTCTTTGTTTCCACACTTTGAACAATTATTGGCGTGATCAGCAGATGATTCTTCCCCTAAACACATGTTCAATTCATTCTGGAAATCGCATTCTTCTTCTTGTTCGTCAGGTGCAAGCTCTTGGACACAATCTTGAGAACAAGAATAGGAAGAATCCTCTGCAACAGTTCTTTCAGAATGGTCCTTCAAATTTTTGTTTCCAAAGGTCCCAATAGCAAGGAATGCACGTGGCCAATCACTGAACTCATCTTTCCTAGGTTCATCCGCTACAAAACCCACGCCGAAAATGAATAATCAAAACCTTAACTTGAGACAGATGCAAATTACATATGATAGAAAAGAGTGGAGAATGGTGCTTACGGGAAGAAGAAGTGGAGTTTGGTTTGTTCTTGGCCTTACTGCCATTTAGCTTGTTGTGCATCCAACTAAAGAGCTGCAAGTAAAAGAGGAAACGATCAAGAATACAATGAAGACATATATAGGAATGGGAAGGAAGAGAAGATCAAAAAGCTGGGTTACCTTCATATTGAAAGGAAGAAGATGAGAAAGGGAAAGAAGAAGAGAAGGCAGATCCCATGAGATGAGAGAGTTAAAGAGGAAGGAAGGTGTGGAAGAGTATAAATAGGAAGGAGAAGTGTGGTGTGAATGATAGATAGAGGCAATGGTTCAAGTTCCCAAATCCAGCTCTTTGCCGCCACTTCTCTCTCGTCTTTTTCTTCCTTTTGTGATCACATATTCTATAGCGTTGTGAGATGTGCGACACTATATCCTGATTTTTGGATCAAAGCCACAAGGTCACTGAGCCCTTTAACCCTTTCAACAGAGGAAGTTAAAACAAGCTTGGCAAGATAGACAAAGGTTATGGGTAACAAAGGTTTGGCTTGTTTGGATTTGCTTATGATAAGCATATTTACGTAAGTAGGGACAAAGCTAATCTCGAGTGGTTATTTCATAAACTCTAAAATCACAATTGAAAAGTTAGATCGGTGCTTAAAAGGCCAATTCAAACTAGCACTTAATGTATGTATGTTGTCATGTGTGAGTTGTAGTCATTTCTATGTAGTATTCCTTTGGATCACGCGCGGGCACACACACAGCACTTCTCGCCCATCACAGGGTTACGTTAGAAAAAAAAAAAATGAAAACACAGCTTGATCCATATGCATTGAGTTAAGTATGTTTCGACTAATTAAGAAGTTTAAGCATTAAGTTAGCTTAACAATAAAATTATTAGGCCAATAAGAGTGAGTTTATAAACAGAGAAACAAGACTCTCGCAAAATTACTGGTTGATAAGTTGTGAGAGCAGAGTTCAAGGGGGGTTGTCCCTTACTAACCCAACCCCTTCCTTCCTGCTGTGTCACATCACCACCTCCATTCCATTTACCCATCCCAGAAAATCCCCTTATTCATAACTAGTGTATAATTATATGGGATTAAATATATTTTATTCAGTCCTCTCTGTATAAATATTATAAAGCATTCTAAATTCAAAATTCCATGCATGCATGCATGGAATACAATTCTATATTAGCTAAATGATTCATAGTACATACGAGATTATATTTACGTATAATTGTAATAATTTGATGGGGTAAAATATAGTGAATGACGAGTAGTTTGTGAGCGAGAGAATGGAGCCAATGAAATAGAAAGTAGAGAAGTGAAGTAAAAGTGAAACTGATATATCTCGTACTTTGAGGGAAGCCAAATGCAGAAACCGAAACCAAATTGAGGTGTCGCCGAGTGAATCTTTAGTTCCTCTTCTTCGATGTCAATTGATGATTAGTGACTGAGAAAATCGAAAATCCTAAGGTTTGAGAAATCAAAGAGTAAAGTACAAAAATGGGATTGAAGTGGTTGAAACACAGAACACAAAGAAAGGTGTGATAGAGGGGGCACGTGAAGATGTTGGTGGGAAGAGCAACGAAAATCGAAGCCATGTGGGAGGTGGAGGGGGAGCCACGTGTCAAAGAACAGGAGGGGGAGATTAAAACACGGGGACCAACACGTGGCCCGAAGGTGAAGGTGGGCTGAGATGTTTGTCGTGGAGAGAAGTGAACATGATCATGTAAAATAGAGGAGCATGCACCAGATCCTGGCCCCACTCGGTGCTCAGACTTTGATTGCTGCTCAAGGTACGCCCAAGGGTTGGTGTCCAATAGAACAGTACCTTTTCACTACCTATCATCACTCATTTCTGCCTTTCATTTTCTTATTTGCATTGTAACCAATCTTACTAATTATTTCAGCCATTCATAGCCTCATCAAGCTATTAGTTTTGTCTGAATCGTTTTCACTCTGCATTGCAATGATGAGCACCGAGAGCTAATCATTATTGGAGACTACTCGGATAGAACATGATTAGAGTGTCTTAAAAAACATATCACGTTAATTAATTTAACTAATATCATTTAATTAATGAAGTTTGCTCAATATGCCATATATTGTCACATATGATTATATATCAAACTAAAAACCATTATGTACAGTAAAGTAGATCAATCTTTGGGCTAGTTTCGGATAATGAGATGAATCCCTTAGTATGGCTCGTTTACACTGGCACCCAACATATCGCTATGCATGTGTGATATGCTTGGACTTTTGGTCACGATCTTGCCTTCTTCATCTTCGTCCATGATTTTAGTTTCAGTTTAAACTTTCAAGAATGGCCTTCGGTTTGATTTGGTTTTGTACTGGACCAGTAGATATCATATTCCCATCTCTTTCTGTGATCTGCCTTTTTTCATGAATATTCTAGATCTGGATCTTTTTAATTTTGAATCTTCGATTGGGTTGTTAAAAACCACAAGTTTGCAACAAAAGATTTAAAGATCTGGATTCCAAGATGGCCTCAATTTTCTAGATGTTAATTTTTTTTTTTTTTCAGTTAAACCACCCAATGTCATTTTCATTCTGT
Organism: Mimosa bimucronata; assembly: GCA_037074515.1. Taxonomy (NCBI): domain Eukaryota; kingdom Viridiplantae; phylum Streptophyta; class Magnoliopsida; order Fabales; family Fabaceae; genus Mimosa; species Mimosa bimucronata. The sequence continues at coordinate 37,124,652 of CM073444.1, forward strand.
TTTTTATGGTTTGGGATTCAGGGCTTAGATTTCCCTTACACGGTCTGTAGCTCATTGGCAACTATTTAATGAAAGGGTCTTCCTAAAAACCCTCCATTTTTCTTAATTAAGATGCAAGATAGATTTTTTTTTTTTAAAAAAAAGCTAAGTGAACACAGTTGAGATCAGCAAACAAAATACATTTGATATTTGACCCTTTTTTATAATGCCCTCAATCGTTGTTAGACGGTCTTACTTAGTACTATTTATGCCTTTCAGAAAATGAAAGGGGAAATGGTTAATTATTCCTTATATTTAATTTAGTTCCCCGGAAAAAACTCTTATCTACTCTCAAAATCACCTCAATTAATGCTCCTCAACAATTTATCAAATAAGACAGGGAGAAGAGAATTAAGAAAGATGAATAGACATGCAAAATTAATTAACTTAACTAGAATTGGAGTTATTTTCCGTTGTATAAAAAAACTAGCATCGGGGTATTTTTTTACGATAGGCATTGAAGGAAAAAATGCTAGAATAAAACCAGTTATCAACCTTGAAAATAAAATTTTGCTTCCCCCTTGTTCAAATATGTATGTATGTATGTATGTATGTATGTATATAGTCCAATTACAAACGAACAAATTAAGCACGAAAACGAAGTACTACCTTGATTTAGTTGAGGTTTTAGGAAATTCTAAAAATATTAAATAAATCTTATAAATTGATTTATTTAATTTTTTTCTCTAAACTTGTTTGTTTTAATTATAATCTATAGTACAATCTAATGATGTACTATATATAATATATTATTTAATACCTTATTTAGTTTCTTTAATCTTAAAAAAATTCAACCATGTCTTGTTTTTTGAATGAGCTTATCCCTTTTTATCAGGTGTTCTTTGAAATTGTTAAGGTAATACCCATTTTACCGATTCATCAATTTCTTTCCTATATTATTGTGGGCCCCCAAAATTTCATTTCTGATTCCAAGAGTTGCGCCATTCCACTTAGGCTGAAGAGGTAAGCCCATGAAGAGCTAACCCATGAAGCGAAGCAACATGTCCACCTTGGGCCTAATTACAAGGTTTCCATCCTGGATCAAACGACACCCCACAACAAGAGGCCTGTTCTGCTGACGGGTGTACTTAACAGCATTGTTAGAGAAAGAAGGACACATGGCTGCAAGCAGAAAGAGTCATATCGAGATCCCGTTTGTGGAGCAAGAATTTCAGAGGACCTGTTACCACCTTGTAACGGGAGGAAACTGCCAGATTGTGGAGGAAGAATTGGAACCACCCTCCCACGATTCCAGGAGCGGAATTTCGAATCAGGAGGAAAATAAAAGAAGCAAGACCTAATAACGGAGGGAGACATCTGAACTAGGGTTGTTCAAAAAGTTCCTGTTCCGGTTGTCCCGGTCCTGTCCCAAACCAGTTGAGATCAGAATTTCCCGGGACCAACGGGATTCGGTATCGGGATCAACGGTACTAGGACCAAATTGAAATCGGGGACGGTACTGGGATATGGTCACATCTTTGGGATTCCCGGTCCCGTCCCGGTACCATAAGTATAGTTACTTATTTAATTTTTTTTTCCTGATTCAATTATGCATTTATTCCTTTATTTTTCTTTTCAATTAATTAATCAGTCCTCTACCCAAATATTATTTTTCTCTCTTTCTTCACAAAATCTTTAATTATATTGATGATTATTAATTGATTCAATCATTTAAGGTTTAGGGTTTAACCTTTTAAGAGGCACACCTCTTTTTTCTCTTCCACCATTCCACAATCCTTAACGAAGATGAAGGATTGAAGAAGTAGGGAATGACTGAATTGTTGGCTATTGCTTTGAATTTCTTTTTTCTTCCGAACAATGATGTTGCTTTGAATTTGAATGTTTAAATTTTTATTATAGACTTATGGTTGTTGTCTTGTTTCGTTATAATATTTTGGAGCCTTTATAAGTAATTAAAAAGAATTTGTTGGACTGAATGGTTGTTGAATGATTAATATTTTTTTACACATAAGTATATATGTGATATTAAAGAATTAATTATATTATTAGTAACTAAAGTATAAACATACATAGGTGCTTTGTTTTTTTTCTTAATAAGGCATATTGTGTTAAAAAGGATTGGGATGTCTCGGGCTTGGTCCATATCCTGGCCTTGTCCCGATGGGTCCACGACCCCTTCAGTATTGGTACCAAGACTGAGTCACAAATGGCGTCCCGGCCTTCTTCTGGTACCAGGACTCGGACAAGGGGTGTCCCGGTTTCGTCACGGTATTTGAACAGCCCTAATCTGAACATTCTGAAGCAAACTCTCACTACCGAAAGCATAACTGCGACAGTGTTTACTGAATTCCTTGTTATTTTCATTGATTATTGTCATATTCAATTTCATTGCACTCATCTTGTTATATTTCTTCTCTGTAAACCATTGTACCGTCTCAACACTCGTTATCTGATTATTGGTGACCAGTTTTACTTCTTATTCTGTAATCACCCTAAAAAATCATATAAAAATATTATTAATTTCACATTTACCATTTTTTGACCACCACAATTATCTTTTACCATTTTTTTTATTATTACTCTCTCTTACTCATTCATTAATAAAGATACTTTTAAAAAAGAGGATACATTTTTTTTTTATTTGAAAAAGAAGGATAAATTTATAACATTTATTAAGTTTAACTAATTTTAACTACTCTCTCCATTCCTAATTATAAAATCACTTTGACTTTTTTGGAGAAATTAAGGATACAAAATTAATCACTTTAAATGTTTATAGTTATCTTTTTTTTCTTCTTCAAAACTAATTTACTTTACTTATAAAGTGTAACACCCCCCAAAATTCTAGTTCAAGCACTTGACCAAAATGCTATTATAGCATTAAAATTATCCAATATCCAGCATAGATAATTATTTAGTTCAAATACGTCCCATGTCATAGTGAAAATCTTAAAACTTCACGATAATTTATACAACATAATAAAACATAAAGTCTTAAGTCCATGGCAAAATAAATACAACATAACATAAACTTAAGTAGTACAAAGAGCCTTCAAAGCTCACTTCTCAAGTGTCTTCCTTTGCTTCCTATTAGGTCATTCACCTGGAAAATGTTAATAATAGGATGAGATCGACATCTCAGTAACTACCGAAAAATCCTAACATACACAAGCAAATCACGTATAATTCTAATTTAACCAATTATACACATGTAGTTCTTCATATAACTTATGGCTTTCAAATATATATACCCAACATAAGGAAAACTTTCATTTAAATTCTCAATGAATTGTACTCATAAATAAATATTTATATGTGCAATATGCAACTCCTTATTTCACCGTCCATCCTTATTCCGCTGACTGGAGCCATAGGCTAACACATATTGTCCGATAGAGAACTAATTCATACAACTGAATTATCTCAAGCTCACCAGTACCTAAGATGTATCCGGCCAAAGATACAGAGCTCAAGTATGGACTATGGCTCCCCTCCTTAAAGAATCATACTAAGGAGGTGTCACATGTCCCACAACTCCAATGCAATCCCGGCCAAAGGAAAACATGGAAGGAGGGGCCCTGACAAGTGCCATCCACTGTGCACCGAGTGATGGCTTACCACGTGGTAGTACGGATATCATATAACTCCTCTTCAAATCTTAACCCCTCATGGATGCAAATGCGATTATCATTACACCATAAATAATTCATAAATAATTATCAGCTCAGATATACTCAATATACTCAAGCATGCTTAAAATAAAACAAGCGTAATTTATTTTCCATAGCAAATAGGCAATAAGCAAGCATGCTTGAAAAGTGACAAACTTATTATTGTGTGATAATTAATTAAAATAAAACTACACATAATTCACAAGCATACGAAAGAAATTTCCAGAGTTACCTATTACTCCTTAGCTTCACAGGTAATCACACAAAGTCACTCCGAAATTCCTAAAGAAAATTATACCTCAAATATTAGACTTTAATATAATAAACTTAGATATCCTAAAATCCCCAATAATTCATAATTACATAATTACCTACACAATATCCCACTTTTAATCCGCCAATATTTCCTTGGGTCCAAATTCTAGTCAAATCATTCAATTAAATCTCCTCATATGACCTTAATAAATATTTAAAAATTATTAATTAAATTATTAGCACCGCAGATCATCAAAAGTCCTAATTTTCAATATATCTAAAAATCCAGAAATTTCAATAATTAAGAAAAACCTCCCACAATGAAAAATCTACTTAGAGAAACATAAAATCGAGGCCTAAGCTTTAATTTATTAATTTTAGGACTCCCAAAAATTATCAACTTAGACAAGGTCTAATTTTTCAAATATAATAAATCGAAAAACTAATGATATAGAAATGTAGAGGAGACTTACAGGGTTCCAAAAACGTGCTTATTTGGCTGAAAAACTTACTATTCCTATGCCGACGGACTCTGATAAGTCCAGTGATAGGAATAAATATATGGTGGAGAGAGAGAGAGAGCAAGAGAGAGACGTGAGAGTGGGAGAGAGAGAGAGAGAAAATGAAAGTGAGGGTGAGGGACGGAGGGTGAGTGTATATATATAATTAATAATAATAATATAATATTATAATAATATAATATTTAAATAATATAATATTAATATAATATAATATATAAATAGTAGTTGAGTGTGATTGGTTGAAGAATTAATAATTGAAATAGTAAAAGTGCACAGGAAGAAAAGAAACTGTCGGCAGGAAATATTTTGTGAGTAGGAAGAGAGAAAATATACTACTAGGCCTTAAAATTCTCAAATAAGATATTTCTTTTGAACAAAAAATTTTCTTTTCACTCTCAAAATTTTCCCATAGTATTCTTTATTTATTTCCTCCTATAATATCCTCTTTTGAGTCTAAAAATAATCTCTCCCAAAATTATTATTGTTCAAATAAGGGAAAAACTAGGCCTTTAAAATCCTCAAAGATACCTCAAAATCCTTCAAATATTCTCATAATCCATTATTTATCATTAATCAATTTCTATTTACCCCCACTAAATCCTCAATTAATTTTTAGGATGTTACATAAAGTATCGTATAATATAATTAAATGTAATATATGTTACAAGTAAGTGGTCTATTTGGCTTCTTTAACTTCCATAATAAAGTTAAAGTGTTTTATATTTAGGAGGGGAGGGATTTTTTTTTTTAATCAAAACTGTAATTCGAGGATTAAGCAAGTAGTAACCACTAACAAGATCCGCCACACGTGTCATTTTGAGGATTGAAAAGCAGGGAATGTGCATACGTGTCAACCCATAAGGGCAGGTCCCAAAGATCCCCTTTCGCTTTCCATTTTCATAGTTATCAATCATCATCATTCTCATCCTCATCCTCCTGGATTTAAAGCTTAGAAAACTTTGGCCCCACTGATTTCCTTTCTCCAACGTTTTCTTCATATCATATTCATAGGTCTGTTCTGTTATTATCTTTCTTTCTTGCTCCCCGGGGTTCCTTTTCTTCTTGTCATTCTCTTCATGTTTGAAGAACGATGAGTGTGTTTGGAACACTAATTAATAATTCAGTTTATGTGAATTCCTAATTTTTCAATTTGACGTGATTTTTTCGAATGTTGTTGATTCTTCAATTCGATTTCCCCCCCTTAATGTGAATCTCTTTGTGCTTTTCAAGCCCCACGAAAACTTATAGGAATGGGATTTCACGTCGTCAACAATATATTTGATGACAGAATAATTCATTATATATCATGTTATTATAAGGTGTTGTTGCATAATTGATAATATAATAGAATTCTATCGTTTTAAAATTTGTATTCCATATAGAAAAGTTAACTCAATAAAAGAATTCAGTTGAACTGATTACTAACGTTTTCGATTGAATTCTTCATGTCTTGCTTTTGTTTCCAAACGCATCCTATGATTATGTAAATCAAGAAAGCAAGGTTCCCAATTTTATTTCCTTGTTCTTTTATTTTTGGTCCAAAGTTCCGTTGTTCAAGTATGACTCTCTCCGCCGTGAAGAGAGCAATGGGTAGACTATTGCTTTCAGTTACCTTTTCTCTCACCTTTTTCCCTTTTGAATATATTATTATCATATTCCCTTTTTGAAAGATTTGTCTTCTTGGAAAAAGATTGATTGTGTCTGTTCAAAGGTATGTGAGCTGTTGTATGATCTAATTAAGATGTGTAAGGTAGATATAGTTAGAACTTCCTTGCTAAATCAATGTTTCGAGAGTTCCTGCTAAATAACAAGCATAAGAAACTTTTTAAGGTAACAGAAAGCTGTATCCACTAGTCTTTATCACTTTTTATTGCTTCAGGCAAGCCAGTTAAATTTGAGATAAAGGCAACAAATATTGCTATCGATGTTGCTACATCATGAGCCCCTGATTATGATGTTAGGCGTCAGCATTGCAAATCCTTGTAGTTTCCTTTGAAGAATAGATTCCAAGTCAACAGGAAAAAAACACGTTCTCCGGCCAAGAGAGCAGGAAGAAAATGTATGAAGCATTAGCTTCATTTACATTACTGTTGAATTTCCCTTAGCAGTTTATTTTTCATTTCATCACATATATGCTAACCAAGGTTCATTGTCACCTTACTACATACATAAGTTCTCATAGGTAATGGATAACTGCTGCAAATAATCTACATAACCTGCAAAAGAGTATCTATATAATGAAATTAAACTCCTCCTTGGTCGTATATAATTATTTCTAATGAAACATGAATTATAGAGCTGCTGGTATACGAGAAGTCCAGACAAGTAGTAGGTCAATGGCTGATAATAAGTTGTCCTCCTATACCAAAGCTATATCTCCTTTACACTCAACCCACACAAAATAGAGAAGAAAATGAAGAATATGACGCTGTTTATTTTACTTAAAATTTAGGTGGACATGTTTACTGCCAGATGGGCTTCTAAATTCCTGCAGATCTACATGGTGCTTCACAACCGGCTAAACTGTCATAAATGTCAAAATTTTTCCAAATCTTCATTAGTTCTGAAGTTCTAGAAGTCCAGCATGCTGGAGCAATGGCACCTAATTTTTTTATCAAGCATAGAAGGAATGTATGAAAAATTTCACCAACCGGCAGTAATCATTGCGGGATGCTTTGTGGCTATAGCTTTAACTCTCTCCCTTTTTCTCGTTCTGCAACATCTCAGGTCATATACCAACCCTGCGGTGAGTTATTTTCCTCATTGTAATCTAAAAAAGTCAAGTACATTTTTTAAGTTCTTATTTTTCAATTTGTTCACCTCTGACATGCTATGAGCCATTTGTAAGTTTTATGATTCTTGAGGTTATCTTCAATAATACCCATGTTTAGAAACAGTATTTACATACAGTTACGACTTTTCCAAGATCATAATAGTCAGTCTTTTGATTGTCACATATTTCTTGCTACATTGCATCTTGAGTAGCATCTTTCGGCGTTTTGGAGAAACTCTTAACTGCGAATATAGCACCAATTCTGATTTAGTTCACCGGATATTTAATTGTCTAAAGTCTGAAGCAGAGGTCTAATAAGTAATTGAATGATTGAATTGAGCATATTATTCTTTAATTTGGGAAGTTTTAATGGTTTTTACATTTGCTAGAGTTTTTATGTACTCGAAGATCACATGTCATAATTGGCAAGGCATTTACAATTAACTTGTCATCATGTGAATGAAGTCTTAAATGAAATCAGAGTTGAGACATTTTATCCTCTATGCATGGTTACACAATCCAAAATAATGTTCTTCATTGTATATGTAATCTTTTAATCCATAATTAACTTGTATTCAGGAACAGAAGTGGCTTGTTGCTGTCGTTTTTATGGTTCCAGTCTATGCTACAGAGTCCGTAAGTTTCTGACTCTAGTAATTGTATTCTTGATTCAATGTGGGCATTGTGGACCGGTGACTGGAAGAAATAACTACATGAAGATTTGAAGTTTTAAGGTTGTATCAAGATGCATGTATTTGTTTATTGATTTATATGTGAGCTGTTCCCAATCATTTGTTCGACGAAATATGAACATCATAGATTGGTTAATTTCTCTTGTACAATCCCCTACATGTGTTGGTAGGTTCATCACTAAATCTGGGATTTGAAGTCACATTAGAAAGGATGAGTTGAATCACACCCCTTATTTTATATTGTTTGATTGAAGTTGTGACGTAGTTGAAGAGTATACTTTGAAGTTTGAGTGCAGTTCTTTTTTCTGAATGAGTAAATCCAACCATCCGAGTGCAACCTGAGGTTATGCCTTTATAAACAATTTTCACTTGTTAGAAGGACGTGAGGGGGTTAACAATGGACGACCATTATGTTGCAGCACTTAGACTCATGTTTGACTCCAACAATTGTTTATTAATAAAATAAAATATTAAATTTACGTGTGCATTTTCTTTTCAACTTCGTCTAATTCATAAGTTATTTCTCCTTTATGAAAATTAAGGGAAATGGGGGGAAAGGTTAGTCATCTGATGTCTTTAATAAATCTGTACATTGAATTGATGTCAATAATAATACAAAGCTTCACTCTTCTGTCTCTTGTCCTTCCAGATTATATCTCTGTGGAATGCAAGATTTTCACTTGCATGTGACATTCTGAGAAGCTGCTATGAAGCATTCGCCCTGTACTCTTTTGGAAGATATCTTATTTCTTGTCTCGGTAAGTTACTGTTAAAGTCTTGAGAACGTTGCTATGTATTCTGATGTCTTGCAAATCTGTTTCTTCCTCAGTTGAAATTAGCACGGCATGATTCTGTAATGTTTCAGTGGATTCAGGCAATGTAGAATAATTCGACTGGATCTGGAATTCATGAAATAAAATTGAATAATGTTTAAGTTCCTCCCTTGTGTAATCTGTTCCAAGTGTCTGAAAAGAAAGAAAGGATGTGTATATATATGGGTTTCTTTGATAGAAAGAGTATACTATTTGGGCTTCTCAAATCAAAGCTAAAATTGGTCATGTAGGTCATGGATGATTGAAAACATTTCTGCTTTGCAAGTGGCGCATTTTACTTATAAATCCTTACTTCAATGCTACCCTCCTCTTTTATTATTAGCAAGCATATCAGATAGTTTGGCATGACTTGGTGATCACATGCTTTGGATCATTATGCTTATTTGAATAAAGTTTGGAAAATATAGAAATTGTTAGCTCAAATTTTCTCACCACTATTTTTTCGTCCTAGAATTTTGTTTAGAAGAGACAACATATGTTGAGTTTAAATGTCATTCTATCCTCTAAAACAAAAATTTTGTTAGGGGGTGAAAGAAGTGTGGTTGAACTACTTGAAAATGAATCGGAAAAAGACCTCAGAAAATCATTGTTGGAAGAAGCGGATGAAAACTCCAATGAACGACAAAGATCATTCTTCAACTTTTTTTGGCATCCTTCTGCCATTGGGAAAGATCTTCTCTCAATAGAAAAATTTGGTCTTGTCCAATATGTAAGTAACTGAAGTTTCTTTCTATGGGCGGGGCACAGTAAATTTGTTATCCAAAGGGCACACTGATATTGCCTGGTAATAGTGCAGATGATCCTGAAGACTGTTTGTGCATTCTTAGCATTTTTGTTGGAACTCTTTGGTGTTTATGGTGATGGAGAGTTCAAATGGCACTATGGGTATGTTTCTCGTACAAGTGAGAATTCAAGAAGTGTCTTGCTGCTTTACTGTATCACATAATTATTTGTTATATCTTCCATATATTTCAAATAAGTAATTTTCTTGTCCGTTATTTATACATATTGATAAATTTCAGCCAATACATCCTTTACAGGTACCCATATATGGCAGTTGTATTGAACTTCAGCCAGATGTGGGCACTATATTGCCTTGTGCAGTTCTATAATGTTACCCACGAACAGCTTGAACCAATAAAGCCACTTTCAAAATTCATTAGCTTTAAGGCTATTGTGTTTGCTACTTGGTGGCAAGGTGTAGGCATTGCGCTTTTGTGTGAATTTGGAGTACTCCCGAAGGAGGAGAAAGGACGAAATGGACTGCAGGATTTCTTAATTTGTATAGAGGTTGGTTCCCTAGCCAAGACATGGTTTAGGCTACGGATTTTTCTTTTGTTATCTACATTGATTCTCCAAAATAAATATAAAAATATCAACATGTAAGCTTCATTAGGTATTTGTGTAAAGTTCCCTTGGAGAAAAGAGAGTTTAAATGCTTCTGGGAGAGATTAAAAAAGACTAAAGGCTGCAGGCTGTAGCTTACTAGTTCAAGCTCACCCATGATTAATTTCCTGTGAGAAGTACTTATAAAGGATTACTCAATTCCGTGACAGACAAGCTACCAACCAGCTGATTGAGAATAGAGAAAAGATAATATTAATTATTTGTAAATTCTGGATTGTGAATACCAGTTGAAAGATAAATACTCATCTTTGCATACCAGCAGCCTTTTTATTGTCCTACTTTTTTTCGAAAAAAATTATGTGTGCTTTTTATAGATGTATAGGTTTATACCTTTTGATCTATGTTCCATATTGGTGCAGATGGCCATTGCGGCTATTGCCCATACGTTTGTATTTTCGGCAAAACCATATCAATTTCTCCCTGCTTCTCCTAATGTGAGTGTCACCCAAGAAACAATAGAAGGATCCTTGAAGTTAAATGAAGATGAGGGAAAACCAGCTGAGCTTGAAGAGACAGTAGCTCAAATTGAGGCTCCAGGAACAAGCATCAAAGAAAGCGTCCAAGATATTGTTGTTGAAGGTGGTCAGCGGGTAAATTCTTTGCATAATAATGAGCACCGAAATATGTTTGTGTAATGGTATTAATTTGCCATTTATTGTCCTATGGCGGAGATATTTAATAGATTTTTTTTTTTTTCAAATAAAAAGGTTGTCAAGGATGTGGTGTTGACAATTAGTCAAACCATAGGACCTATGGAACAAGGGGTTATGAGAATTCAGCAAACATTCCAACGCAAATCAGATGCTTCAGAGGAAGCAGAATCGGTTGTAGAAGTTGGGACAGAGGTCACAGGAAATCTTGCGGGCCATGAGAATAAAATTGATGTTGACCTACAAGAAAAATGAGGATGAAATTTAGCCTTATTATTGCTCCAAAATGTGATTGTAACCTAATAAATTCGACCTGATTATGATGTAGTTTTCTTTCTGCTCCTAGTCTTCTATATTACTCCATCTGGTTAAGTTCTATAAACTACTTTACATAAATTTATGTAAAGAGAATTAGTTATTTCTCATAAAGTTGGTTGAAATTAGTCTTCATAAAGCTTTAAAATTTTCCTCGATAAAAAATACGTAAAATTGGGATACTTTTCCTTTAAAAAATTTATTGGTGAATGAAATCAGAGTATCAATATTTTATGTGTATAATTTTTTTTCTTCAGATTATGGTATTATTAGTCATTTATTTATTAGTGGACTTTTAATCTCATTGGGTTAATATAACTTTTATTCCCTGAACTTTCACTCAATTTTGGTTTTGGTCCTTGAACTTTGTGTCAATTTTGGTTTTGGTCCCTCAACTTTAATTTCTTTTTTTTAAGTTTTTTTTTTAAACTGAGGGACCAAAACCAAAATTATTGAAAGTTCAGGGATCAAGACCAAAATTAACCCAAAGTTAAGGGACCAAAACCAAAATTGACCGAAAGTTCAAGGACCAAAACCAAAAATTTTGAAGTTCATGAACCAAAACCAAAATTGAGTGAAAGTTTAGGGACCAAAAGTTATATTAACCCAATCTCATTTCTCTTTTTCTCTCTATAATTTCTTGTCATTCATTTATTTAACCATTAAACAGCTCCTCAGTTTATATGATTTAGTTGAATTTAGAAAATAATTCATTCATAAATTAAAAGTTCATGCATCAAAATGAATTTCATTACAACGAACAGTTTCTATCAGACAAGGAAAGACAAGGAAAAACATAGCTTTTGATCTTAGCTAGTTCTTGTAGCCAATCAATGAATAATTTAGTCACAATCAATTTTAGGCAATTCTCGTAATTATGATAGTACTTTAGTCGAAGACTTTGAAAGTGACGCTAATTTAGCGATGGAGTTACTAATACTCCTAAAAAAATTGTGACATCATGCACTTTGATCAAAGTTTATGACAAGTATATGGGCAAAAAACTACATATTTTATCTCAAGAAATACATAATTTAACGCAATAAAAAATATTACAATAAAATTACCCCTACACGAAAAAGTATTACTTTATTTTACAAGTAGTCGAAAACTCCTGCAGTATATGCCATGTTGTTCAAATTTCGCTGTAGCATTGCATCACTTCGGATGCACATAGTATTTGGTAGTGGCTGGCTGTGGCTTGTAATGTATATTGCCCCCGATCACACCATAATGACCCAAAATACAGCACACCTAAAGTGACAAAAACGAATCCTCTCTATACTACAGAAAAGAATATACTTTTTTCCCTGTTCTTAAATGTTCAAACAAATGAGTCAAAGCATATAATTCGAGCAAAAACCAGTGCCCAAAAACAGAACCCTTTTTTGGGCAATCCAGGAAGATAACCTTTTTTAACAAACATATGCACATATACGTATATATCCTTTTTCTTCCCCCTCCTTTTTCTGTACGAAAGGTGTAGTAGAGAGTGCAATATACAGCGATCATATACAACTATGATTACCCGAAATTTCAGCCTTCAATCGTTGCCATGACAGCATAATTCTGAACAACAGCTGAAGCATCCCAAGCATCCCAAGCCAATGCAAAGCTGAGTCAATGCAGTTACACATTGGTTGTTCAGCCGAGTACAGAGGGTGATACAGCATGCACAACAGCATTGATCACACAAACTGCTGCAACAATATTGGGCAGCCTTCACCAACTGTTCAGCCGCTTCCGGCAACTTTGCCTCTTCAGCTCCCGGACGGATATTTTCAACTGTTGCACTCAGGTTGCCGAAGCCTACGCTAATCTTCGGGAGTTTGATTGTTCTCTGCCCTTGCACGTCAGTTACTTTTGGAGGGCGGCCTTTTTTAGAAACCTATTTTGCACAAAGACAAATAACCAATGCATCTTATAATCAATTTCTTGCGCTATTACATCACCGAACAAATGAATGCAAAAATAGTTATATACTTAAACTAGACCGGATGTGTTAAAAAATGAAAGAGATTTTTTTTTTTTTTTTGAAAAAAATGAAAGAGATAAATATAATTATTTTGCATACCCGAATGTTGACTTTACTTTGAAAAAGAGCTTGTAAGATTTTAACAAAATACCTCTTTGGCTCCACCTGATTGATTCACTTTCTTAAGCAACTCATCATTCTCAAGTAGTACCATACGAGTATACTCGGACACAAAGCCAGTCTCCAGGCTTAGTTTTGCAACCTGCCAATTAAATTGATGGACAAAAGAAAATTGTTTTTAAGGATCACAATTGGCTGATGGGTTCCCTAGGCGTCTGTGCTGAAGTAAGTAGAAAGTACCAAACCTTTTCTTCTATCTGTTTGTTTTGTGAAACCCACGCTTGAGCAGTAAGATACTCAATTTGTCGCTTAGCAAAAACCTAGTATTTCAGAAAGGAAATGCAGCATAATGAGAATTTATAGAAAATGCAATATCAAAATTGCATAAACACATGTATAAGAGCAGCTTATAAACTGTTACTCCCTCCGGTCTTAATTATAAGAGCCAATTGACTTTTTTGAAAAAATTAAGGATGCAAAATACACCACTATAAATTGTTTATATTTGTCTTTTTTCCTCAAAAATATGTTATTTTACTTATAAACTATCATATAATCTAATTACATTTCGCATATATTAAGATTTAAGGGTCTAATTTGCTTCCTTAATCTCCCCAAAAAAAGTCAACTGGCTCTTATAATTAGGACCGGAGGTAGTATTAAATTATAACAAACAACGTTAGAATAAATTCATCACAAGCTCAATTATATGGTTCAATAGTTTAGAAATCGGGTGTTAGTTACTGATGCACCTTAACCTTGTGCTTCTAATGAATTGTCTGTTGATATGAATATAATCGTAGTATATTCTTATGTTATTTTTTTATCTACTTATAAATATCTATTTGCAAACATAAATGAATACACGTTATATTAAAATATTAATTTGGATAAATGAATATAATAAGTAAAAGAAAATGAGATAGGGGGTTAATACAAAACAAAAATAAAGAATGGCAAGTAACTGATGCAGAATCTTACCTTCTGTATAGGAATATCCTTTGCATTTTGTACCTCCAAATTCATTGTAAAATTACTGAAATCAGCCAAGACACCTTTAACTGTCAATTTTTCAGGAAACGTCCCCTTATATCTGCCAGAAAGCATCAATGGACCCTCTGATGAAAGATCGGGAATTTGGAATGGGTACACCTATCATATAATATTAGACGGGGGCAAAAAAAAATGTCATCAGGTAGAACCACAATGTCAAGTTAAAAGTTGGATATAGAAGTCATATATCATAACAACTATGCAACAAAAACAGAATACCGGATATAGTTAACAAGACATGCGGGTTCAATTATTGCATCATAAAAGAGTCTTGCTTACAACAATACACAAAATAGAAAACAGCACGAAACAAAAAGTGGAGACACAACAATAAATTAGCACATCATAATAGGGGTCATAGCAGCATATTTAACACCGTCAGAATCATAACATCAAGATTGTCAATGAAAATGGTTAAAATTTCTTACCTCAACTTCATCAAGATCATTAAGCATGTCGATGGAGATATTTGCCAGAAAGAGAGATGAAGTTTTATCAAATAATTTAAGCATTCGAGGTATGACCAAATCTGTTAATTTCAAAAAGAAGATTTATCAGTCGGGTTGTTGTACTCAAAACTCAAAAGTAAAAACAGGCATTAACATAAGCAATCCCCACACAGGGCATGCCATTGAAGAAAACTTGGCTTATACTGCAAATAATTGTGCATCAAACTGTATCCGGGCTAAGCACCAACATTCCAACAAGGTGCCTTTATTTGTTAGGCTTTTTTAATGTAACTAATCTTGGCCAAGACTGTTTTGTGAACAATCGCATAAATCATGCATATTTACACATATATTTGGAATGAACCTCTGCCATTTGTCTTCTAAAAGAAAGATTTAATAACAGGAAAACTATGAATAGGTCTCAAATAACAAGTTTAACCACAAGTTCGCTCTAAGTTTGCTAAAACGCTGGAAGTTATATGGGACTTGAGCTTCCTTTAACCAAAATTTGACCAACCCCTTTGTTTGGTCAGTGCTGGCCACTGCTACCAGTGACCAGTCGGCTGCAGGACTGCTGTCAGCCAGTTGCCAAACCACCACTGATGGTGGTGACCCTACCTCTGATAAGCCATTAAAATAATAATTCTTAATTTAATAATATTTTGTTAAAATATAAATGTTTTAATATTTAATAATTCGACCTACTATTCACACCTCAATCTCTTTGACCTACGAGTGATTTGTATAACCGTTTACATTGCTTATTCAAATTCCATAAATTGATTTGCATGTCAACCTCTTGAATTTGCAAGTTATCCTTTAAAAATTATAAGCCAAACTTCAAAATTTACAACTAAACAAGGGTGAAGAAGATTTCAAGTCCACCTGTTTGACTTGTAAATATGAGAGGTATTTGAAATATTAATATTTCAATAAAAACAATTAAAACAAAAAAGTTTCTAGACCAGCGTTAATAAATGGCCAACCAGTTTCAAATTTGCAAAACTAACTTATAAATACGCTTCTTAAATAGGACGTATGCACCCCAACTTAAATGGTCCACTGTTTGCAAACATATTTTAATCATAAGATCTGGGTCTTTGTAAACCTTGTTCCCAATGACTAAGGTATTTATCTTATGAAGTTAAGGAAAACAAATCACTCACCCACATCTAATACAGCATCATAGTGGCCCCTACCAATTGTAGCTAGCATGCTCAAGAAATAATGATTGCAGAACGAACCTGGGACATTGGAAGAATGTTAAACTCTTACACATGAAACACAGATCAACAAAATATAAAGAATTTAATGTAAAAATTTACTGAAGGCTTCTCAAACATAACACACAGAACGGATAGTCTTAAGAGCATGGAACATTGGAAACCGCACCTATACCAAAAGTGTAAATCCGGGGGCATATTGACTCTTTATTGATCATATGCTTTTTCATAATATCACAAATATGTCTCTCATCCTCAACAGATCCATCAGTAACCAGGAAAATAATTGGAATTGAACCTTGAACACCTGATAGCATATCCATTGCCTGAATAGAAAAAAGGAAACGAAATATAATACTCCAGCCAAAGATCATGAGCATCAATAACATCAAAGCTAGCCCAGGAATAAATAAAGAGGCAATGAGTTGATCATATTTTGGTATTTTCTTTATCAGTGCTATGTCCTTTGGCACTAAAAGTAAGAATAACTAATAATAAATTCATTCAAAGATGGTATTAAATGTAGGTTGCAATAATTCTAGGACATAAAAACAGCCCTTGCTCTTGTGTAAACGACACATAGCTTTAAGTGAAGATTTCAGAGAAACTGAAAAATTATTAAAATATACCTTCTTTAAAGGATGCAAAATATTTGTGGCACCCTCTGCAACAAAGTTCACTTTAATCCATTCAATGGCCCTTTCAACTGTATCCTTGGAAGCCAATTCCATCGATGTTGAAAATAGATAACTCTCTCCATTAAAAGCTATAATGCTAAATGAATCATCAGGATCAAGCTTAGACAGGGCAGCTGATAATGCAGTCTTTATGTCATCCATTAGCTTTCCTTGCATACTTCCACTAATATCAACAACAAATACTATATCTTTTTTGAAAACCTGGAAATTCGGCAGGACTAGCAATGAGAACGCCAGGGGAAAACAAGAACCGTACAACATGTAGCATATGAAGTAAAGAATTTATACCAACCTCGCAGCTCTGAAGATTTCCAGGATAAAGGTACATGTAGAACATGTCACTTTGGTTAAAATCATGCAGAGATGCAGGTTCCAAAAGAACACCGCCATTGATATGACTTGAAGAAACCTAAATGAAATGTAACATGCTGAGTTAGCACTCAATAAAAGCTATGTCATAGAATAGACACGGTAATGAAAAGGAACACGAGACTTACAGCATAAGAAAAATGAAAATCAATGCTTGACCAATCAAGAACTTCAGAATCATACAAGAGACCGATACTCCCAGCAGAGCGCCTTACTTCCTGGACAGTCAGAGCAAAAAACCATTTACAACCGCCACATGTAAAACAATAAAGGAGTCGCCACAAAACTTAAACAAAAAGTAACCTTCAAGTGATGGCTGATTGTCTTGCACACCAGCTCACTCCCAACACCAGCATTCACATTTATTTGTATCTTTTCTCTTTTGGGAATTCTCTTCCCAGCAGGTTTCACAAAAGCAGGAAAGGTAAATGGTACATTCAAGGAGAACTGATCATTGCTGTATAAAAGTTTCTGGGACCAGCTAATTTTAATTGATAAATTGGAACCGCCGTCAATCTGTTACAAGCACATTCTAAGAAGACATTGTCAGAATGAACAGACGTGGATAAGGAATTAACAACGACTTATAATGTTTAAACACGGTTATGCACCTACCTCTGGTATATTTAAGGTAAATATATTGGGTTTGATGAAGCCCGCTTGTTTAGGTCCAATGGCATTTTCCTTTTCGTTGTTCTCTGACATGAGCAGTTGAGTACGATACGATTTCCTAGGAACACTGACCTCGACACCTAGAATTGAACCCTGTTAGCCAAATTATATCAGAACACAAAATCTGCAACATATTTGTCATTAGGAGTTTGAGATAGTAAGAATCATGTCTGACAAAGCAGAAAGCCTAGACGACTTTTTTGGCACAGAAGAAACCAGAAATAATTAGAAAATACTGATCCTCCTCAAGGGAGAGCTTTTCAAAGAGTAACGAAACAACAAACTGAGAAATAATCAAAGGATGCACAAAACTTTTATTAATTTCCCACAGTTCCAATTTGTCCAACGCAAATGAACTTTAATCCGTTGATGAACAAAAACTGAAAAAAAAAAAAAACAGATACATTCACTGCCATGTAGAGAAAAGAGAGTGTAAATCAGAGTATCATCAAAGAAAACAAAAATTAGCAAACCAAGCCTCAATCACTCCAAGAAAATCATTTCCAACCCTAAATTAGCCTCTTGAGTCCCCCCCCCCCCCCCCCCCAAAAAAAAAAAAAAAAAAAAACAATTTGATTCCACATCACCAAAGAAAACAATCCCATCCCAACTTTCTTAAATGTATTTATCAAAGTCATATTCAGAAAGCAGGAACGAATTCCCAATTTCCAATCATAATCACAATAAGGAAAATTCCACAACACACAACAAAACGAGAGGTTAGAACAGTAAAATCACCTGCTCGCCCATAGGAATAGCGATGCGACAATCACAACTCCGGCTACCTTTAACACAGTGAACCCTCCAAACACCAATAACCGTAATAAAAGCCGTATCCAAAAAACAATCGGCGTGGAGCTCAACCTCATTCATCTGAAGCGGAATGAGCGCCGGCGGTTCGCACCTGCCGTGCACGTGGGGCTGATAGCTAGGCATATCAGGGTTATCGACGATTGCGGGATCGTAGATAACGGCGTAAACCATGGGAGAGGAGGGAAGAAAAGCTTGGAAGGATTTGTCCATGGAGGTAGGGGGCTTGGGCGGCGCAACCGCCCTGTCCTTGCCGAAGTATACACGCCGAGCGAGCTTTAGGCCGTCTTCAACGGCCGTCGCGAAATCCTCCGCCATCGGAGAAAATGGAAACAAAAAGCGAAGAAGAGAAAGATGATGATGATGATGATGATGAATAGGAACCGTTGGGGAGGAATCGAAAGAAGGAGAAAGAATATAAATGCTTTTCTTCTCTGTATGGATGAGAGAGAGAGAGAGAGAGAGAGAGAAGTTGAATGTGGGAAATGTTTCTTTCCCGTTAAGATCTGGACAGGTTGAAGGGGGATCTCCTCCAATGAGGGTGGGTGGGGCCCACTGGGATTGGATCCCCCGGCAATTTACCGTTGGGCCCTCTTGCTTTCCGTTAATTATTATTATTAATACTATAAAATCATTATTTTCGGGATAACTGCAACAGGGTACCAACCATATCACATAATTAATCACAATAAAGTCATTTGGAATTGAAACCATCTAACTATATTAAATTCCGTATAGATTTGTGCGAGATTCAAACGGTTATATTGAGGTTCTTAGTAAGAGAATTAATATCTGACAAGTATTAAAATGAGTTGTAAATGCCAATTTTGACAAGTGAAAATATCATTGTTAACCAGTGAAATCAATAAAACATACATTTTACACATACCAATAAAACATGTTACTTCCTTTGGTCTTTATTATAAGGCACCAACTAACAAGTTTTCTTGACCATTTTTATAAGGCATTGGCAGTTTTCAATGAGTATTAATTATATTTTTCCATCTATACCCTTATTTAATAAGGGTAAAGGGAGAGTTAATAATAAATATGGTGTTGTAATTTATTATAATTGATTAAGGTAATATAGTAAATCACTTGGATTTTAGAAAATATTCAATGCTTTTAACTAACTTTATTGCTTTGTGAGAATTTATAATTGGTGTCTTATAATAAAGACCAGAGGGAGTATAATAATTTATTTTAATAAAGTTTTACCTGTCTCTTGGATAGCTATGTGGCACGTTCTGTATGAACCTACCATAAGGAGCACAATTCAAGACTTGGTAATGAAATTTACTCGCATCAAAATAAAGTTTTCATTTTTATTCTTACTTATTGATTATATACATTATCTCTCTCTCCTTTTTTCATTATTTAATATATAAGGGCAGAAATAAGAAATATGCATTTATTATTATGATTTTTACATGTTAATTTTTATATTTTAGACCAAAAAATGTGCCATATTACCTCTTAAATTTTTTTTTTTTGGGCCAACTATTACCTCTTAAATTTACTATTTAGACCAGAGGAGTAATTTGATTTAGTCCCACGTAGGCTTCTAGGGACTGATTGTGTCTAATTCTCTTCTATGGCACCTTGGTGTACTTTTTCCAATTTTTATTGAAGTTTTTTAACAGCTGCGTACAGCTCCTGCTATTCCCCGAGTGGAACCCGCGTATTGTGACACGTCGCATGCCATGTCGGCAATTGGAGGGGGGAGGTGGTGGGCCACATAGAAATCCTCAATGCTGATTCTGCTTTTTATCAAGATGAACATCATTAACGCATGATATGATTTGAGACCCACTTATAGTGGTTATTTTATATGCATGGTTTAGAGCAACCGGCAAAATGAACTATTTCTATTTTCTAGTTTTAAAGTGACTTTATGCTGTTCTTAAGCGATGCAGTTCCCACTTTTTATTGTTTGTTTAAAGTTCACAAAGCAAGAAAGAGAAAGAAATTATTCAACTTGTACATGTTGCTACCAACTAGGATGATTTATTCAGTAGTAACAGAAGGAGGTAACGGACTAACGGTACGCAAGGAATCGATTACTTTATATCATTCACATGCAGCAGCGATTTTTTTTTAATCAATCATTTTGTTAATCTGCATTAACTTAACGTCTAATGATATCTTTTAAAAAGGTTATTCATTATTTGAATAAACCAAACCGGGTCAACGGACTGTGTCTTTAGGATTGTCTCAAAAAGAAAGTTTGAATCAAAATTAGTTGAAACATATCCTTATAACAGCTGAAAAAAAGTCAACTCATTCATGAAATCATTTAGGGTAAAATACTTTTTTTTTGGCATCTATATATTGGGTAAGATGCTAAATGTTTGTTTCGATAAAAAACACCAAATCCATGAAGAATATCTTTTTCAATGTAACTGTCAAGGACTCTATCCCATATCAAGCATTCTGAAAAGAATTGTATTCCAATCTTTTTTTGAGAGATGAATTCAATCTAGAAGGTGTCCTGATTGACTGTGGTAAAAGATTGATGGAGAGGAGCCCAAAATTCTTTGGGCAAAAGGTGAGGTTTTAAAATGGTGGCTGAAGAGCCTGTATCTACTAGGGTTGTAGTTTTGAAATGATTGTCATATTTAGAAAGAAGGACCTTAACTTGTACAATGGGTCTAGGAGTAGTGTCGATTTGGGTCATTCCTTTGAATTGGATAAGACATTTAGATCAGTGGTTCCAAGGTATCCAATGTGTCTGTGAGAAATATCCTCAGATGAATCTAAGTCTGAATCTAGATCAGAAAGAGGAAGAACATATTGAGTATCTGAGTCTTTTTCATATTGTTCTTCAAGAATGCTTTCAATATCATCATCTTCTGAAACAATGTGATTGAAAGATTGGAGCATCTTGATTCCTCTTTGGTTTTCCTGTTAGGACATGATTACATGATTTTGCAAAATGGCCTTGTTTTCAACAATAAACATTTTCCAGATTTAGAAGAGTCCTTTCGACGCTTCTTGAAATACCGATATTGAGTGTTCTTTTTTCTTCTAGGGAAACCGGAAGACTCTTGTGTTTCTGGAAATGAGGTTTCTTCTTTGTGGTACAAGTACATGGCTCTGTGTCTTTGTACTTGATTTTTAGATATGACTTGTTGCATGCTAGTTTGAAATTTGAGAATCAAATCTATGATTATGCATGATTTGTGAATAATGTGATATAGAGCGCAAAGGAAGCAAGGATTTCACCAGTCAACCAAACAATTTAGGACTTTATTATTACTCATTCCGTTCTTAAATATAGGACATATTTAGATAAATGAACTTGTTTTTAAATATAAGGTCTCTTTAAATTTTTTTAAATTTTTCCTAAATTATCCCTATTTATAATCTTCAATAATAAATAAGCGATGCAAGAGAGGGAGGGGGTAGGAATAAAGGTAACTGGTTAGGGTGTTTGGTAACATCATGTAATTCAAACTAACTTAACCAGCAACTTGATCGAATGAGATAAATATACCTTATATTTAAGAACGGAGAAAGTAATATGTATTAGAAACCAAGATTTAACAATTCAATCAGACGTATAAACCTTGTATTTACTTTTTTATTAAAAACTCAAATAACAGAAATCGAATCAATCAATAAGAACATACGAGTAACTAATTAACACAAAGCATATCAGGAGTGCTTCACCTTTCAAATCAATAAAACTAGTTTAAGTTTCAATCCAAAATCTTAAAGATAGAATAATACATCTGTCTTGTAAATTTTGCATTTAAAAGACGCCGATAACGATGTTTAGCAGTAAAAAAGTTGTGTAAAAACAATATGCATGAACACGCGTCTCTTTGTTTTGTTTGCATTTATTGTAGCACGAAATCACCAAATAAATCAAAATAACGGTCAGGTTCATCTGACTTCATCGGTGGTTTATTGTAGTATATAAGCTGACGTTGATTTTGAAACTCCACGTGTCTTCTAGTTTCGGCGCGGCGTGACATTTAAGGAGGCAGACCATTTGATAATGTTGAAGGTTTGAATAATGAACAATCCCTTGGACGGTTGGACCTAGCTCATCATTTTAGTTTAATAATGAAATTTTTTTTTAATGGTGAATAATTTTATAACGAAGCTGCATGTGAAGAATCCAGTGAAGATTCCGCAACAAAATATGATGAGCATGTTTGCCGGATAATTACAAGAAACAAATGTTTATATTTGGTTAGATGATAATACTCATCATTTCACTCCCAAATGGCCATACTCTTTTAAGGGTAAATGTTCAATTTCACCCTGGAAGTAATCCAATAGAAGCACTCAGTGTCCGGAAGTAACAAAGGGAGTGTATTTGCCGCAGAAGTAGCAAAAGCGGCACATTTTGGCCCACAGCAGACGGAGTTATAACGTTGACCGTTAAAATGGCACGCTGACAGTGATGTTCTAATGGTGGCATGAAACGTGGCAGTGAGTTTGAATTATGGCATGAAATGTGGCAGTGAGGTGGCATGAAACGTGGATTTCCCTTTTTTTTTGTTCTGTGATTTAAATTGATGTTAGAAGAAATGAAGGCAAAATGGACAAAGGGCAAACAAAGGAATTTTTGAGAAAGCAAAGAGGAAAGGCGATGGAGCTCTGAGAGAAGACAAGAAGCTAGGGCAAAATCGAAGGGCTGCATGTGGATTCTAACTCTTGTAGATCTGCGATAAACTAGAGATTCGTCCTCGAAGTGCAGGTATGGAATCTCTCCAATGATTTAATTTCTTTATTTCAACAGTGATTTCTCATATTCGCCCTTGTCCTTTTGTGATTTCTCCAATTTGAATTTTTGCGCTTTTTGGCTAGGGTTATTTAGGAAATAGGAAGTAAGGGTGATGGTAGTGGTCCTAAGTGTGGTCAGAAAGGTGGTCCAATTGGTGGGCCCGTCGGTGGTGTAGACAAAGTGTTGGACATCGAAAAAGAAGTTAATAGGAGAAGCGATAGTGATAGGTGTGATAGTGAGGATATGGATGCCCGAGTGGCTTATTTACAGATTGTTATCAACGAGATTGCTGAAATGAGGAAGAGGTTGCGTGAAGAGCGTGCTCAACATTTAGAGGAAGAGGTTCTGCCTGGAGTCGGACATGACAATGGAGAGAATAATCGAGTTATGCTCAATGAAGATGAGGTTGATAGTGATGGTAGTGATGATGATAGCGATGAAGAGTTGGAAGTAGATGATGGTGATGGAGGCAATGACACAGAAGAGGAGGAAGATGTGAATAAATCGGGCCATGATAAAGGTGTTGGGCCTGTTAACCTTTAGAAATTTCACACATTTTTTGTAACATCCTAGAAATTTAATTGAGGATTAATGGGCTAATTAGGAATTGACTTAGGAGATATTATGGAATTATGAGAATATTGAGGAATTTTTGAGGTATTTTGAGGATTTTTAAAAGTTTAGTTTCTCCCTTATTTTAAGGACGATAAATTTGAGAAAATGATTTGTAGGTTCAAAAGAGGTTATTATGGAAGAAAATAATTAAGTGGTTTGGTAGGTAAATTTTTGGAAATAAAAGGGATTTTGTAGCTCAAAATAAATATCTTATTTAAAAATTTAGGGCCTTATAGTGCAATTTTTCCCCTTCTCCTTTTATTTCCTTTTCCCTTCCATTTAATTACTCCCTCCTTCCTTCCGTGTACGCACAGCAACCCCCCGGTGTTCCATTCTCTGCTCTCTCTCTCGTCTCCTTCATGCTCTCCCTCTCGTCATAGCCTTTCGCCGCTCGTTGTCGTGGAGCGGCGCCGCCCCCTCCTTTCCCATCTCCTCTCTTCCCTTCCTTCCTCCCCTCACAGCTCGCCGTCTTCCCTTCCTCCTTCCTCGCACGACGCAGCCGAACTCAAGAAGAGAGGGCGAGTTTTTCGGCGAAACTCGCCGAAAAACCACCACCCATCACCTCCATTACTCCTCTCTCACCTCCTAGAACCTTCCCCTCCCATTTTCTGGTCTGATCCGTGGCCGTACGAAGCAATTCAAAAATCCTTTGGCCGGACTTATCGGAGCTCGCCAGAGCCAGAATAATGACTTTTCCGGCCAACTAAGTACATTTTTGGAACCCCGTAAGTCTCCTCTACATCCCTATGTCTTTAGTTTTTCGATTGGTTACATTTAAAAAATTAGACCTTGTCTAAGTTGGTATTTCTGGGAGTTCTAAGCTTAATAAACTGAAGCTTGGACCATGAATTTGAGATCCTCTGAATAAATTATTAATTATTGAAAGTTTTCCTAATTTTTGGATATTTAGAGATGTTGGAAATTGGGGCTTTTGATGATCTGCAGTGTTTATGGTTAAATTGATGATTCCTAGATGTTTATTAAGGTCATATGAGGAGATTTAATTGAATGGTTTGACTGGAATTTGGACCCAAGAAAATATTGGTGAATTAAAGTTTGGGATAAGTGGGATATTGTGTAGGTAATTGTGTAATTATGGATGCTGGATGTTGAATTATGAATTTAAGGAGTTAGTTTATGCCCAACAAAAATAGTAATAAGGTGAATTAGGTTAGATTTGGTGTAGGCTTTGATTTGGGAAGGGGGATATTTTTAGGTTTGAATTTGAATTTATTGAGCTAGTAAAGTTTGGAAAATAAATTGTTGATTGATGTTTGGAAAATTTTGTTCAGGCTTGAATTTTATAAATTGACATTATTGATGAATTATAGGGGATTATTCAATATTAAAGTTTAAGATGAATGGTTATTGGAGAAATTAATACCTAGGCTTGAATTGGTTAATTGGGATTAGTAATAATTTAAGGAGGACTGTGTTAAGGTTTTAAAGGAATGGTTATTGTAAGAATGGATATGTAGGCTTGAAATTGTATAAGTTGGATTAAAGATGAATTTTGGATATAAGGAGAAAGAAAGGTTAATATTAGAATTTGAATTTAGAAAGAGAAAGAGAAGGGTAGTTAGTAATTTAATTTTCTATGTGCGAATTGTGTGATAGTTGGTTAATTATAATTTTGTAGGTTTCGATGTAGTGTTAAATTGTCTGGAATCAGCACGGGAGAGCTGTACTAATGTGAGATTGGTGCCAGCTATCAGGTAGCCGCTTCTACTTGTTCTATGTGTGTGTGCTTTGTTGGTAAGAGATTTCAAATTCTCTTTCAACTATGGAATTCTGGATTGTTGTGGTATATTTATTGTATTATTTCAATTAGTTATTTTGATATCAAATGTCATGTGGGATTCGTATGGTGAAACTGCCATAATTATCTGTGTATTGCATCACAAATTTGAAAATGGTATATATGTGATTTTGAAAATCTTATTGCATGAATTTTTGGGAAAATTGGAAAGGCCATGTGCCTGATTTTGATGAAATTGATATTGTTGCTTGTGATGCATATATATGTGATTGTGCTGTGGCATCGATGCATTGGTTATTGCTACCATCACGTGATGAGGTACCCTGTTGGCCCACAGGGACTAATATTATTGGTGTACTGGGTATGGGTAGCCCCCATCAAGTACTACATATGGGTGTGCTGGGTATGGGTAACGCCCATCGAGCATTACCTGTAACAATTACTTCCTAAATACACTTTTTAAATACACATCACCACTTAAGTCATATTACACACGCTAACTATGTTAGGAAAACGAATTGGCTTAATAAAAGTAACTAACATAGTTAGAAAAGATTTTTCCATAATATTTATATATATTGCAAATTTAACAGCCTAACCATGATAGGGAAAAAGGCTTCAACTCAAATAAAATCTATCATGGTTAGAAAAAGAAGTTGACTTAACCAAAGAATATCCATGTTAGAAAAGAAATTTTTAAAATCATGGCTAACATGGATATTTAAAATGATGAAGTTAAACCCACTTATCCATGTTAGATAAAACCCACCTAACATGGATATTGAAATACACCTAAACATATCATAAGTAAAATCCTTTAAAAATCTGTTCGTAGTATACCATGATAGATAAGAAATACCCTATCATGGTAATTAAAATATCCATCATCAAGTTTACAAACATCCACTTTCTAACACGTAACCAAAACATCAATCTTTCTTTATCCTCGTAATGTCATTCTTAAATCTCATCACATCAAAGTATAACTGAAATCATAATGGTTGCAACAGTAATCCGAATAAAATAATTTGCAGAAAATGGACTGATTCAACCAGATTGACCACCACTAGAATAGTTCAAATAAAATATGATAACAAATTACATTTCAAATCCAAAACAAATAATAAAACTAAACCAATTCATGCGGAAGCAGTAAGAGATGCATGAGCCCTAAGTGGCAATACCATTCCGTCTTGATGACCCAGAATTACTCACTGTATCAGTGAGAAGTTCCCAGATCCTTCCCTTAACCGTCTATTCCGCTCCTATGACCTGCAAAAAGTAAGATAAACGGGGGGTGGCCCCAAAACGTAACCACTAACCACTTGTCTACGTGCGGTGTGTGCTAGCAAGGTGTCTATGTGGGAAACTAAATAATATATAATCAGTTTGAAATATGAGCACATACCAGATAGTCATGTAATCATCAATACTCAAAAACATTTTCACAATATGTTTATCGTCATTTATAAAAAAATGGTTTCCAAATACATTTTTCACAATCATCCATAACGTTCATCCTGCGAAACGTTAGGTTGTCCCCTACAATTAGGTGGACCAGAGTGGAACTCGACGGGGATCTCAACCCGTACCCAGAACCACGAAGAAGTGGAACTCGATGGGGGCTACCCATACCCAGCACCACAACGGGGGTAATGCTCGATGGGGGCTACCCATACCCAGCACACTGAAAGGTAGTACTCGATGGGGGCTACCCATACCCAGTACACCAATAATATAATTAGTCCCTGTGGGCCAACAGGGTACCTCATCACGTGATGGCAAGAGTGTCCAGTGCATCGATGCTAACTACTACAACATATGCATCACAACCATAAATGAAATTTAACTAAAGCTAGGCACTTGGCCTTTTCCAATATTTCAAAAACCATATAATGCAACAGTTCCAAATCAATATATATTGTTTTAAGAAATGATCATCACAACACATGCCACTTTTCAAAGTACGAATCCCACATGACATTTTTATATAAAAATAACCAATGAAAATCATATCATACATATACCATCATAATCCAGGGTTGAAAGGGAGTTTGAAATCCCTTATCAACAACGCACACACACATAGAACAAGTATAAGCGGTTACCTGATAGCTGGCACCAATCCCACAATAGTGCAGCTCCCCCGTGCTGACTCCAGACAATTTAACACTACATCGAAACCTACAAAATTATAATTAACCAACTATCACACAATTCGCACACAGAAAATTAAATCACTAACTACCATTCCCTTTCTCTTTCTAAATTCCAATTTTAATATTAGCCTTTCTTTCTCCTCCTTATATCCATCTTTATCTTTAATCCAACTTATACAATTTCAAGCCTACATATCCATTCTTACAATAACCATTCCTTTAAAACCTTAACACAGTCCTCCTTAAATTATTACCAATCCCAATTAACCAATTCAAGCCTAGGTAATAGTCTCTCCAATAACCATTCATCTTAAACTTTAACATTCTATAATCCCCCATAATTCATCACAAATGTCATTTTATAAAATCCAGGCCTAAACAAAATTTTCCAAACATCCTCTAATTATTTTTCAACCTCAAAAAAAAATCCCTTCATTAATCCACCATTTATCTCTAAACATTGATAGCTCAGTAAATTCAAGTTCAAGCCTAAAATATCCACTTTCTCAAATCAAGGCCTACACCAAATCTAACATAATTAACCTCATTAATATTTTTGTTGGGCATACACTAACTCCTTAAATTCATAATTCAACATCCAACATCTATAATCACAAAATTATCTACACAATATCCCACTTATCCCAAACTTTAACTCCCAATAATTTTTTTTACGTGCAACTTCCAATCAAACCAATTAATTAAATATCCTCATATGACCTTATTAAACATCTAAAAATCATCAATTTATCCATAAGCACATCAAATCATCAAAAGCCCCAATTTTATTAAAATCTCCAAAATCCAAAAATTCCCAATAATTAGAAAAACTTCCAACAATTAGCAATCTATTCAGAGGAACCCAATTTCATGGTCCAAGCTTCAGTTTATTAAGCTTAGGACTCCCAGAAATACCAACTTAGACAATGCCTAATTTTTCAAATATAGCCAAACGAGAAACTAAAGATATAAGGATGTAGAGGAGACTTACGGGGTTCCAAAAATGTACATAGTTGGCCGGAAAAGTCATTATTCCGGCGCCGGCGAGCTCTGATAAGTCCGGCCAAAGGATTTTTGAATCGCTTCAAACGGCCACGGATCGGACCGGAAAATAGTAAGGAAAGGTTCTAGGAGGTGAGAGAGGAGTAATGGAGGTGATGGGTGGTGGTTTTCCAGCGAGTTTGGCCGGAAAACTTGCCCTCTCTTCTTGAGTTCGGCGGCGTCGTGCGAGGAAGGAGGAAGGAAAGACGGCAGGCTGTGAGGGGAGGAAGGAAGGGAAGAGAGGAGATGGGAAACGAGGGGCGGCGCCGCTCCACGACAACGAGCGGCGGACGGCGGTGACGAGAAGGAGAGAACGAGGGAGACGAGAGAGAGAAAGCAGAGAATCGAACACCGGGGGGGGTATGCGTACAGGGAATGAGGGAGTAATTAAATGGCAGGAAATAAATAAATAAATAAAATGAGAAGGGGAAAAATTGCACTATAAGGCCCTAAATTCTAAATAAGATATTTATTTTGAGCTACAAAATCCCTTTTATTTCCAAAACTTTACCTACCAAACCACTTAATTATTTTCTTCCTTAATAACCTCTTTTGAACCTACAAATCATTTTCTCAAATTTCTCGTCCTTAAAATAAGGGAGAAACTAAACCTTTAAAAATCCTCAAAATACCTCAAAAATTCCTCAATATTCTCATAATTCCATAATATCTCATAAGTCAATTCCTAAATTAACCCTCTAATCCTCAATTAAATTTCTAGGATGTTACATTACCCCCTAATTGTGGTATTGGGTATGGGTAGCCCCCATCGAGTGCTACATGTTTAGTGTGCTGGGTATGGGTAGCCCCCATCGAGCATTACCCCCGTTGTGGTTTTTGGTATGTGTTGAAATCCCCATCGAGTTCCACTTCTTCGTGGTTCTGGGTATGGGTTGAGATCCCCGTCGAGTTCCACTCTGGTCGACTTAGTGGTAGGGGACAACCTAACATTTCGCAGGGCGAACGTTATAGATGATTGTGAAAAATGTATTTGGAAACCATTTTTATAAATGAAGATAAACATGTTGTGAAAATGTTTTTGAGTATTGATGATTACATGACTACCTGGTATGTGCTTATATTTCAAACTGAATATATATTATTTATTTTCCCACATTGACACCTTGCTAGCACACACCGCACGTAGGGAATTAGTTAGTGGTTACGTTTTGGGGCTACCCCCGTTTATCTCACTTTTTGCAGGTCATAGGAGTGGAATAGACGGTTAAGGGAAGGATCTGAGAACTCCTCACTGATATAGTGAGTAATTATGGGTCATCAGGACAGAATGATATTGCCACTTAGGGCTCATGCAGCTCTTACTGCTTCCGCATGATTTGGTTTAGTTTTATTGTTTGTTTTGGATTTGAAATGTAATTTGTTATCATATTTGTTTGAAATATTCTAGTGGTTGTCAATCTGGTTGGATCAGTCCATTTCTGGCAAATTATTCTATTCGGATTACTATTGCAACCATTATGATTTCAGTTATACTTTGATGTGATGAGATTTAGAAATGACTTTACGAGGATCAAGAAAGATTGATGTTTTGTTTACGTGTTAGAAAGTGGATGTTTGTAAACCTGATGAGGGATATTTTAATTACCATGATAGGGTATTTCTTATCTATCATAGTATACTACGAACAGATTTTTAAAGGATTTTACTTATAATATGTTTAGGTGTATTTTAATATCTATGTTAGGTGGGTTTTATCTACCATGGATAAGTGGGTTTAACTTCGTCACTTTAAATATCCATGTTAGCTATGATTTTAGAAATTTCTTTTCTAACATGTATATTCTTTGGATTAAGTTAACTTCTTTTTCTAACTATGATAGATTTTATTTGTAAGTTGAAGCCTTTTTCCTATCATGGTTAGGCTGTTAAATTTGTAATATATATAAATATTATGGAAAAATCTTTTCTAACTATGTTAGTTACTTTTATTAAGCCAATTCATTTTCCTAACATAGTTAGCGTGTGTAATATGATTTAAGTGGTGATGTGTATTTAAAAAGTATATTTAGGAAGTAATCGTTACATTTTTCACATGTTTTAAGCTCATATATGCTTGCTAATATGCTTGTAAGGAAGAACATCATATGAAAATGTGTGAACTCCTATCACCTTAAAATTGTAAAGAATTGATGATTTTCCTCTCTACTTTGTAGGAAAAAGAAGAAATTAAGAGTGAAGAAAAAGGGATGCAAGGATAACAAAGCAAAGTTAAGGGAGGCATGACTGAGCTTCTGGCTGCAGCGAGAACCTTTGCTAGCTGCAGCGAACCATAGGGAAATTCGGGGCCTCCTCTCTGCCTGACTGGCTGCAGCTAGAACATCTTCTAGCTGCAGTGAAAAGTCCCTTCCAGCAAGCCCTTCTCTCAGTCTGCCTGGCTGCAGTGAGAACACTTTCTGGCTACAGCGAAAACGAGTCAGTTCTGCTGCGTGTTTTGGGTCTGAAACACAAAAAAAGAATGAGATAAAAGCTAGGGTTGGCCGATTTTCAAAGAGAACACATCTTGGGACGAGTTTGGAGGTTGGAAAACATTGCAAGAGAGCAAGAGAGAGCTTGGAGAAGGATTCGGGAGCTTTGGAGAAGTAGAATTTTTGAGCTTGAAGAAGGAATTTCTTGTGGTTGCTTCTCTTCTCCTCTCTTCTCTTCTTCCTTTCTCTTGTTTATTTCTGAACTTTGTGATGTATTTGAAGATGCTTGTTGAGTTTTATTTCTTCATGTGTAGCTAAACTTCCAATTCTAGGTTTATTTAGAAGCTTTGTATGGATTGATACTTGAACCCTTTTTCTCTTTTGATGATTAATGAGTATGATGTTGTGAATTTAATTTGTGCTTCATTTTCTTCCTAAGTGATGGCCAACACTTAGCTTGTTAGCATAATTAGTGGCTTGAGAGAGCATTAATTAAGCATAGAACTTGGTTGAATTCAAACTTGTCTTGAAATTCCAAGTTAGGATTAAGAGTTTGTTAATGAGATAGAGATATTCATTAACCAAGTTTTGTAAAATTGAAGTGGAATGTTTAGGAAGACTAATCAACATAATGTGTAGTAAGAAATTATGCATATTAGTGTTAATTAAGGTTTGGGTAAGCTTGAGAGAGTTATTCAAATGCATAAGACTTCAAACATCAACTTAATGTTCATTAATTATCATTAGAGGAGGGTTATTCAAGTATTATGAAGTACAAAGTGGATAAATAAACCTAGGTTTCTCCATTGTGTTAATTTGAATTAAAAAACCATCTTTTGTTAATTTAGTTGCAATTTGTGTTAACAAAGTTTGAACCAATCACTTGCCTATTGCCCATTGCTAATTTTGATTATAATGAATTTAATGAACTTGCTTTTAATGCGGTCTTAGTGGAACGACAACCTTTTCTTAACCTATTCTACTAAACTTGACCCGTGCACTTGCGATAGCATTTATGGCGAACAGGGCCTATACAAGAGGTGAGGGTCCAACAATTGCCTAATGGATCAGAAGGTAATGAATTTTTCCAAGTGGGCAAGACATATGCAACAAAGAAGGAGTTGGTGGATGACATAAATACCTATGCAATAACTGTTGGAGTGAATGTGAAGCTCACTAAAAGCGAGCCTTGGAGAGTTAAGGCAAAATGTGAGTTGGCCTGCCCATTTGTAATATATGCATCCAAAGATGGTGACAACCTGAGACTGGTGGTGAAGACTCTACACTTAGAGCACAGATGTGGTAGGATCTTTAAGAACCCCAGGGCATCAGTGAAGTGGCTGGCTGGCACTTCAAGAGAAAGGTTCAAGAAAGGCTGAAGTATAAAGTGGCAGATATGAAGAAGGATGTTGAAGCTGAGTTGAAGTTAAATGTGAGCGAGTACAAGTGCAAAAAAGCTAAGAGGTTGATTGTGCAAGAGATGGAGGGGAGTTATTAGGATGAATTCAACAATCTTGTGGCATACTGTAATGAGCTTAGGAGATCGAATCCTGGCTCAGATGTGTGTGTTCAGCTTAGCGAAGAGGCGTTAGAAAGTGGCAAAAAAGTGTTTAGTCGTATGTACCTATGCTTCAATACTGCCAAGGTAACAAGTTTTCTTCTATTTCTTGTTTTAAGTTATATATGTTGTGTTAGAGCTGCTAATGGTATATATGTTTGAGCTATATATGTTACATGTTGATGTTCAAAGTTATGTTACTTTAGATTTGTTGTTTATATAGAGTCATAAATCTGAATTATTTTAATGTATTGCATTTTTGCATAGACTAGATGGAAAGCAGGTTATTGGTGTAAAATCCTCCCAATTATTTAATGCCTGTTTGGATTAGCGATGGAGAATCGTAATTTTAACTAATCGCTATTTGCATAAATGATATTAGATAGAAGTGATATAAGACAATCGTGATTTCTGTTTAGATATTTTTTTTCCATAAGTGATATTAAAAGTTTTGATTATGTTTGGATTTCATTTATTAAAAGTACTTATGGATATATAATTATAAAAAATGGTATGAATTTAATAAAGTTTTTTAATAGTTTCGTAATTTAATTATTAATAATACTATGGAGTTTCAAATTTTAAGAAATAACATTAAAATTGGGTTGTTAAAATTGCTCAATTTAACCAGTCAGCTACACCCTACTTTTTTGTTCCAAAATAAAAAGTTAATTTAATAAATATACACATTACTTTTGTAGAATTCTATAGAGTAATTACTTTTTTTTTTCTAAAAAGAATTATTAATTTATGTAGACATTCTCTATATTTAGGTAGATATTCATTATTTATTATTCTATCTTTTAAGTGTACTTTCCTATAAATATTGATACACCTTATTTATCATAAATATATTATGTTTTTTAAAAAAAATCAACTATTTTAATATCTATCTATATATTTATATATGACTAAAAAATAAGATAGTTAAACCAAAAATAATTTTGTTGAGAAATAAAAAAGAAATCAGATAAATTGCTTCATGAGAGATTTTAGGCAGAAAGCAAAAGTAATTAGGACTTTTTATTATTTTTAAATTCAATCGTGATTTTCTCCAATCGCAAAACCAACCCTCCCGTCACTTCTGATAAAAGCACTTAAAAAATCCAAATCACGATAGAACGTGCGCTATCGTGATTTCAAAATGAGTACCAAAACATATCAATTAAATAAATTAAGTACTTTTTTTGGCTTCAATCGGGCTTATTTCACTCTCAATCGCAAAACCAACCCTCCCGTCACTTCTGATAAAAGCACTTAAAAAATCCAAATCACGATAGAACGTGCGCTATCGTGATTTCAAAATGAGTACCAAAACTATATCAATTAAATAAATTAAGTACTTTTTTTGGCTTCAATCGGGCTTATTTCACTCTCAATCGCTAAACCAAACAGGCACTTAATTTACAACCATCATTTGCATCCAGATAACACTCACACTATGGGGATACCGACTACCATAGAAAAGAGAATTGTGAAAACCGAAAGGTCTATCGTAGTTAGAAAAGAATTTTCGTTAACTTAAAAACCATAACTATGATAGAAAAGAGACTATCATAGTTATTAAAAGCTTGGCGGTATTAATAGGGGTTAACTATGATAGAAAAAGAAGAATGTCAAATATAAAAGCTTATCGTAGTTAAACAAAAGAGTTTAATCATTTATAAAGCCTAACTATGATAGAAAAGTATCTATCATAGTTAAAAGGAATAAACTGGCAATTGACTGTGAGTTTTACCCATGATAAAATGGAAACGAGATGCCAAATTAAAATAAAGACTATCAGCAAAATAACACAAACATAAAGCCTCTGGCCACAGATGGCGAAAAGGAACAGGTTTCAAAAAATTAGTAAAAGATACAGTAATCGAGACTAATAACTAAAATGCAGAAACTACATGCATACATGCCTAGTCTATAACGGCAACAACCTCAAGTCAACGAGGATGGGTCGGCTCCTTTCCTTCCCGTTTGCCCTCCAAGTTAGGACCTGAAATTGAAGAGTAATTAAATGAGATAAAGCCCCAGTAACACTTATTCTTCCTATATTGTTTACATTCATGAGTGTGTGTTAATACTATTAAGTAGAGCAATTAATAGCAATTTCTTATGACAAATACAAAAGAAGTGGAACATCCAACAATAAACTTTTATTACATGTGCAATCACTTTCCTCAATTCTCAATGAATGAAACCATATATAAACATTGATACAACCACAATTTGCACGCATCACCAAATCTTTACAAGTTATACAAATAATCCTTTAAAGAGGGTAACACACACTTTGTACCCGATGGAAGCCACCGAAACCAGACTTCACCGTCGTCACAACATATAATGGAACCAAACTCCTCTAACTGTGAGCCACCCAAACCAGACTCCATGGCTCGATAGAAGCCAATGAAGCCAAACTTCACTGTTGATAAGTCCCGATGGGATGTAAACCTAAAAGGTAACTGATGGCCTTCAACCACCTCATCACGTGAAGGGGGTGAAACCAAACCATACAAGGCGCCAATACCAACCAACAACAATATACATGTTACCAAAAATAGACAGATCATGCCTTTACAGGTTTGGTTATTAAATACAAGAGTCCTCTACCACACTTAACCATACATACTCAAGTGCAACCACACCTACATATAGCAATAATATTCATCAACATATAACTTCCACATCAAACAAGATCCAATTCATGCTATTTCCACATAACAGAATGATGAAATAAACGTTCATCGTTATCTATTTAGTATGACATGCTTGTCCAAGCTCTGCAACCAACCAGAAGTGGAGTTTACCGACTCATCATAAAACAATTGGAGACAAGGAAGTGGTTACTTTATGGAGCAGTTAAGTGTTACCAAAAAAGCTAATCCGGTGCTCTACGAACCCCAATTACAATTTACAACCAATCATGCAACTGAACTGAGTTAATCACTCGATAATACAAAGCGACGCTATTTAAAATAGCCCCAGCTCAGGACTCACATCCTAAGTTACTTGAGACCCAATTACTAATCTTAAGGGCCACTACCATACTTGACCCAAATATGCCATTTTCACACTTATACTCCAATTGATTCATTTAGTCTCAAATCAATATCAATAATATCCATAACACCCAATTAAATTCTCAATGGCCATCAAACCTTCTTATTTAATCCTCAAATACTTACTTTAACCAGTATTCCCCTCTAGGCCAATTGTATCATCCTACCACAACTCAAGATATCATAACCCAATCAACTAAATGTTATCCACTATCACAATTCAACTTACTACAACTAATAAAATTATAGTTTAAAGCCTCTCTTATTATGAGGTCAAATTTTCAAAACTTTGTAAGACCAAAATTTGAATTTAATTGTCACCCAAGAATTTAAAACATCATAAACATTTATCCAACATCAATAAACTCTTTTAAGTAAACAAAACCATTTAACAATACATATCTTCAAAATACACTCAAAATTCTCATGATTTTTGAAACTTTGACAAGCCCAAAATTAATTTAACCAAGACCCAAAAGATTTCATGGTTTAGATATCATTATTCATTACTAATAAGCTTATTAAAAATATAAAACTCCCATTACAAACTTGGCTTTTCGAAATCAAGGCCAAACCCTAAATTTTTCCAAACTTTGAAATATGAAATCTTTGTTCCAAGCCGAAATTTAAAGACCCATGCTATTAGAAATCATAACAAGGTAGGAATAAGTTTAATAAAACAATTAAACCCCCAATTTATCTCAAAATTTCGGACTCCCACATAAAATCCTCAAGAACACATATTTTGGATCACCCAAATCATGAACAAATCTTTTTCCAACAAGGCAAACCATAATAGAACCTAAGAAGGGTTTAAGATCAAGTTAGGAAGCAAGAAAAACCACCCCATCAAATCACATTTTTGAAATATACAAGAAGCCCAAAAATCTGCCATGAAACTTTAAACAAGGACAAGAGCATCTTGAAGGAAATGAAGGTAAAGGAAGGAGAGGGAGATAAGACAATTACCTAGATGATTTGAACTTTCAAAGTGCTCTCAAACCACCCTAAACTAAAACCCTAGCACACCCCTTCCTCCCCTCTCTTTTGTCGCGGCCGAATTGATATCATGAGGGGGTAGGGGACACTAATTTATAATCAATTGGGGGATACTCCCCAAATTGATTTAAGCATACCCACACCCATTCGGCCACCCATTAATTGAATGGGTAATTATATATATTTATATATATATATATAAAATTATATTTTAATATGAACTTATATTCGCCCGCAAGAGTACGGATCGTAACGTAGTAATAAATTATCGTCCCACAGAGATTTGTTTTAAAACCCCAATCAAACAACAGGCTAATGTACTCAATTAAGTTGAACAAATCAAATTCTTTTAGAAATTGGTTTTGAAAACTAATTTTAAAATAAAAATAACGAAACAAACAAGAAAAATTTACTTTATCAATGAATTAAGCCTAGGATTAATTCTCACCATTGTATTTCATGAACCCTAATTAATCTCCCTTCCTTTAGTCTTTAAATGACAATCTATGTTTGCCTAAGGTTCTAAATTACTTGAAACGCTCTCTCGAGTCAAAATCAATTCTATACTTCTCATTAACCTTGCTCAATCTCTTGTTACAAATTAATGAAAGTATGCATTAATATCCAACCTTAAACTGACAAAACTAGGTCGATAGATATATCTCTATTCTACCGACAAACTCTCCGTTAGTTGATTTAAACTTCAAGTCTAGTCTGATTTATCCTAGTTCTACACCTAAACTATCTCTCTCGAGTATAATTTAAATGAACAAATCGCTCTAAAGGGTGATCAGTCAATTAGAGGCATTAAGAACAAGATAAATCAACATAAATAATCATTAAATTCTAAAAGAAAAGGAAACAATTAGGTTTCAATCCATACAAGGTTTGAATCAATCCTAGAACAAAAGATTTAGCTACTCATGAATGGATTAAACCAGAAAATACAACGAAATCCCATGTTTAATTCACCAAAGTAACAAAGAATTGAAGAAAACAAGAAGAATCTATCACCTAGGGCAAGAAACTCCTCCAATTTTGCTTCTCAACCTCCAATTTTGCAAACCCTAGCTCCAAAGTTGTGTGTATCAATGAGTCTAATGGTTCCTATGGGTTCTAGGGTTCAAAGGGGGCTGATTCTCTCTAATTTTCGTGCCCTAGATGGTTTAAAAGGATAAAAAACGAATCTGTGCGAAGTCAGAATTTTTAGGGATTTTCGCGCCGTGCCATGGCACTCAGGTGCAGTGCCATGGCACCAGAGGCAATTTCCAGCAATTTTCAGCAATTAAACTCCAGCTTTCTCCAATCTTTTCCTTTGCTTTTCTTCTCCTTCCTAGCTTATAATATCCATTTGTACCTATCAAAATCATGCATAAATGTGAGGGAATCATGCCAATCAATTTTTCTAATAAATTGTCATATTTATTTCAAAAATAATTAAATTAAGCTTATATGACAAATTTGTATAATTTTATCTAAAAAGCTCTCAAAATTCCTTTAATTAGCATTTATGACTCCCCAAATATCTTCTAAATAAGCCCTAAATCAATGTTAAATGGGGAGTCATCAACTTATAATCCTCCTAATATTTAAATAATTAGCTAAGTTTTGAGCCATATCCAAATATTTTTATTTTGCGATATTCAAATATTTAAAAATTCCTAAATTCTAGGAATCTCAAGTTTTAAAATTAAATCTCATATTCTTTCTCTAGTGGTTAATTATTCATATTCTTTCTCTTGCAATTAATTAATCCCTTAAAAATCACCTTAAATCTTCAAAAATCCATTTAAAATCACAATTAATAATTATCTAAAAATTTGGAATGTTACAGTAGGCCTCTAATTGGTTTGGATGGTACAATGCTAACAGCAACTGGGATTGATGTTAACGACTCTCTGTATCCAATAGCTATTGTTGTTACGCAGAAAGAGAACACTTTCAACTGGAGGTGGTATTTAGATTGGTTTAAGACATCTTTAGATTTAGGTGATGAAGCTCGAATCACAATAATGTCCAACGTGCAAAAGGTTTATTTTGAAAATTAATTATTTGGTTTGATTGTTTGAAGATATGTGACATAAGGAAATCTCATACTTCTTGTTCTCTTATTACATAGGGCTTGACTGCAGCAGTAACAGAGTTGCTTCCTGAGGCAGAACACAGATGGTGTGCTAGGCATATATATGCAAACTGGAGCAAGAAATAGAGAGGTGGAGTTTTAAAGAGCAAGTTCTAGGCTTGCTCATGGAGTACATTCGAAGAGTAGTTCAACGACAGGCTTAAATCATTAGGAAATACCAGCTAGGAAGCGGCATAAATAGTGCTTACATATCCTCCAAAGTGTTCGGTAAGAGCATACTTTAGCAGTAGGTGTTCATCATGGATGGTTGACAACAATCTTAGTGAATAATTTAATTCTTGTATTGATGAATATAGGTATTTCCCTATAATTAGAATGCTAGATGGTATAAGACTGAAATTAATGCAAAAGTGGGCACAGAGTGAAAAAAATGTTAGCAAGTGGAAGGGTAATTTCAATCCAAAGTGTCTAGCAATGTTTGAGGACAATAGACTCTTGTCTATGGATTGTCAGGTAGAATTCAATGGTGACGATGGTTACGAAGTGACTGAGGGTAATGATAGGCATATGGTATACACAACTAGGAAAAATTGCACTTGTAGGATTTGGGACTTGATCGGTATTCCTTGTCAGCATGGAATTTGCGCATTGTATATTGCCAAAATAGATCCTCTCACTCAAATATCCAGGTACTTTCACAAGGATGCATATATCTCTAGTTATAGAACTAAGTTTGAACCTGTAAGAGGTAAGAGTTTTTGGGGTATTGCAGATTACATGCCAATGGAACCACCACCTATATCTAAAATGCCTGGAAGACCCAATAAAAAGAGGGACAGGTCAGATTACATGGAGAGGTATAGGAAGGCTAGACAGGGTATTCAACAGACCAGTGGTGCACCATCATCAGATTTACCTGCAGACCCACCTGAAAAAGTCTCCAAAAAACAAGCTACTTTAAAGTGCTCAATCTGTCGTCAAGAGGGTCACAACATGTCTAGATACAAAAAGGTGACTTTTCTATTTAATACCACTGTTCAAAAAAAGGGGACTGGACCAGCCGGTGCCACTTGCCCAGTCCAGAATACCTTAGAAACCGGTGGAAAGTCGAATCAGAATGGCCTGAATTAGACCAGCCAGAACCACAAAAAACTCGGTGAATCACGGTTGGGACGGTTCAAATGTCAGAAAATCTCTAGACAAAAAATGAATTAGAATATGAATGCAAGCGAAAGGAGAAGAGGTAGAAGTTGATAGAAAAAGAAAATTGATAGATGGAGATTGAGATAAGGTTGGTTGGAACTGGAAGGTGAATGAATAAAAGTTACCAGATTTAAAAAAGCCAGCAAAGATGGCGTCGACTCTGAGCAAGAAGAGAAAAATAATTGTTGCTCTATGAAGAAGATGATGACTTTGAAGTTGTGCGGCTGAGTTGGAAAGGCAATATGATGTAAGGGGAGGGCTAGGGTTTTGGATGGTATAGCCTCATCATGGGCTTAGGCCTTTATTATTTTAGAAAAACATAATATTAAAATCACCCCTCAATTTCCTCTAATTCCTGCTGACATAATTTATAAAGACTAAGTAAAACAAAATTAATTCCTTTTACATCAAATTGTTTTTATTCATTAACATATTAAACAAAAGCTTTAATTATAATTATACAAGATTAAACCTAACAATTTTCATGAAATATAATATAGTATGGCTACTAAAATATAATATAAACTAATAAATTCCAACATTTTAAACATGTCCAGTTTGACTGCGATTTGACCCCCGGTCTAACCACTGACCCTTGAACTAGTATCATGACCGGTTCAATATAAGGTTTTTTGAACCTTGTTTAATATCATATTTCCATTATACTGTAATCATATTTTGTCAATTAACTTATTTTTAATGTCAATGCAGGCCGCACAAACAAGCACCCTAAGTAGAAGTCAGATCGCTACAAATGATTTATCATCATCTCAAGTCAGTACCCAACAATATTAAGTCCCTACAAGACCTCATGGTGGAAAAGCATCTATAGAAGCAGGGTAATAAGTGGAATGGGAATTCAGGTTGACAAACAATCAGTAAGGACGGTTTATAATGTAATTAACTTGTCTTTCTTTAATCATTTCAAAAATAGCACTTGCATCAACAAGTTATTAATGTTACAATTCTTTGTTTATAGCCTAGAATGAAATCACAAGTTGTCCTGTATAAGGGAACTACTAAAAAGTACTTGCATCAACATGCAGATGTAGAGACAAGATTCGCTATCCCCAATGAGATGCAAATTAGGACAAGGAGCATGTCTGGTAGTTATAGCTCCCTTGGCTTTCGAATAATTCAATATAAAGGTGCTGGAGAAAGTGCTTCTGAACCTACAGATCTCCTATTCAAACCTCCAGGCCTCACGTGGAGAGGTTCACCTGCAGTGACTAGATCATGCCTTGAAGCATATAAACATGCCTTGATTCATGGAACAACCAGTGGTGGGAGAGGCACAGGAAGGGCAAATGGAACTGGAAGGGGAAGAGGGAAGGGGAACTGGTTAGCTCATACCATGGAGACTATTTATTTTGGTTTTGAACCAGCTGAACTTAGGATCTGATTTTTGGATTATGTCTCATGGAGACTATTTATTTTGGTTCAGACTTGTATTTTAAAGGGCTTATGGTTCTTGTCTATGTATTTTAAAGGGGCTATGGTTCACACTTGTATTTTGAACAACATATGCTTCAAACTTGTTAAGTTATGGTTAATTTATGTTTAAGTTATGCTTCACACTTGTTTTGTCTTGTTAATTTATATTAAGTTATGCTTCAGCCTTATTTTGTCCAAATTTTACTCATGTGCTTTTGTCCAAATTAAGTTATCAAGATTCCCATCTGATTTAACAACCACACCATTCCAAAATGTTGGCTATATATGATTATTTTAAACATCCAGCTCTTCCAAAACAGGCATACTTGTAAGCTCCCATCTGATTATTTGTTGCAGAAGATAAAAGCAGGCATACTTATAGGCTAAAAGTAAATGCGGAATACATCTACTAATTCAATCTAAAAGCAAACACATTTAATCTTCCCCATATTACTGATTACACCCACGACTTCAAACTATAAAGCAAGTACATTTAATCTTCCCCATGTTCAATCCTCAGCTATTCTACCATACAAAAAGAACACTTTAAAAGTTGCCAACACATTGTCTTCCCCCTCCATTCCCACAATATATATCCTACCACTAAAATCCAAATTACAACCACAAAAAAAAACCCAAGTCAACAACAAAGCACTAAATGCAATCCTCATTTTGCCTTGGGTCTTCTTAATTTCAACATATAACTTGGCAATCTCTGATTCAACATCACCGGTTTCCTTTTTCCTATCTCCTTTTCTTTGTCTCATATTGTCCTCATCTAATCTTTCCACATGACCAAGAAGCTCGTTGATCACCTCTATCTCCCTCAAACCCATTTCATTATCATATCATTTGAAATAGCCACAGCTGCGCCCCTGAAAAGTTTCCCAAACCATAAACATAAGCTTCTACCAAGTACAAAGACGAGACAGAAATTTCGTGCTATTGGTTTGCCACAAAGTTCATCCAAATTTCAGCATACTAGTCGATAATTTCGGCACCCAAAGAATCTTCAACCAGGGTTTGCTTCCCGTCCAAGAAGTGCACAAAGGAGTAACTTAGCCATAGCGGCATCTTTTGGCTGGGCCATCGTATTTGACCTCTCCATCTCTCTGCCTAAATAGAGCAACCATCCTTTTATTGCTTGTCATTGAAGATGCCGTTGAGTCCCCCATCCTCTCTTCTTTTCACAAAGCTCCTTTCTTCCTCTTTGACAAATGCAACACACAGAGAGAAAGGTTAGGTTCGAGGAGACAGAGAAGGGAAAAGAATAAATGTCAAACCCTAATGTCTTAATGCCTCTGAAATCTGAACTCAAAACACAGGTAATATTTATTCATAACCAAATCTAATGTGGACAAAGACTTGGCCTTCACTCACACGTGGAAGACGCCCGTTTGGGACTCCGTCTGTTGTGGGCCAAAACACGCCGCTATTGCTAATTCTAGGGTAAATACACTCCCTTTGTTACTTCCGGACACTGAGTACTCCTATTATATTATTTCCATGGCGAAATTGGACATTTGCCCCGCTTTTAATAATAATTGATAGAAGGGGAGGAAGTTGAGGAAGACAATTGAAATATTTTAGAAAAATGTCATATTAACTAATTTAACTAATACATTTAATATGATGAAATTAAGTAAATGAGTTATACA
Source organism: Mimosa bimucronata (assembly GCA_037074515.1). Lineage (NCBI taxonomy): Eukaryota > Viridiplantae > Streptophyta > Magnoliopsida > Fabales > Fabaceae > Mimosa > Mimosa bimucronata. The sequence continues at coordinate 37,167,867 of CM073444.1, forward strand.
TTTGGGAGGGTGTACAAGTCTTACCATGCATAGTGTATCCTTTATTGATATACTCCCAAAGTTCCGACTACCTTCATCAATTTTAGATCCAAACAACTTATATAAAGTTAGTTTTTTCCATTACTATTCCTTTTACTTCAATTATTTTTTTTTCAAAAAAAGAAAACTCATGCTTTTCAATTTTCATGGCTCAGTTCAAAAAAAAATTTCATGGCACGGCAAGAATAGATAGTACCTAAACCAAAAAAAGAAAAAGAAAGTTGAAAAAGAAAATATGGAATTGAAAAATCCCACGAGATTCCCCAGATGAACATTACTGAATTCAAATAACTAGTTTAAAACTTCATTCACATTGTACAACCAATAAAATAAAATAAAAAATGTGAATAAGATATTTCAGGAAGTTAGCCCAAAATTCCTGATCTCGCCTCCAACAAAGAAGTGGGGTGCCACTAGAGAAGGATTTAGATTGAGTAAATAACAAATTCAGTGATAAGCAGTAAAAGTCCATATGTTTAATCTATAAAATTATGTGATCATCAATTTTTATTTAATAATCTCAAAATGTATTTAAAACTCAAAATACAGACTTTTACTGCCTTTCACTTAATAACCACTGTCTCGCTGAATCCAAATCCGAATTCACGGTGACCATCTCCAGTAGCTTCTTTTCCTACATATCGTGCAAAGGGGTAGTATAAACCGTGTTATATTATCAACCAAGACTATAATATCACCAGAGAGCTCCCCGGCAGTATAAACAACTTCGAATCTCTCACCAGATCAGCTCAAAAGTTCATCTTTCATCTTCATCCCATGACCTCCTCAAAGCCAAGGAATGGCCATATAACTGACCCTTTCAAGATCAACGAGATATACTTCATCTCGCATCATCTATAATCTATAACTATATTTGTGCAAAGAGTATTTCATTCCATGTATCAGGAACACCAGGCAAGCACCAATGTAGGCAATCCTGCACGCCGGGCTTGGCAGTGATGCTGAATCGAGAGATATGACCCTCATCCCTGAGCTGAGAAACTGCTGTTATGTCCAAGAGTTTGACACCTGTCCCCTTCACGGCATGAGCTGCATTTTGATCTGTAGACTCCTCGCCTAATATTTCCTTTCCGATCGACATTGGGGTGGTGTTGTTGCAACTGCCTCCAGTATTCCATTCCCCACCAACAAAATGCCGAGGGGAGATGGTCCGAAAGAATACCTTCAAGCCGGGATACTTTGGAAGTTGTGAATTCACCCAACTAACAACACTGTGAATTGTCAGATTCTTGGCACCCCAAATCACTGCTATTTTCTTATCTTTATTTGGCACACCACCAACATGCATAACCCATCTATTACCTTTGAGCTTTCCTCGATTCCAGTGGTGGCCCGTGTTGAGAACCAAGACATCAAACTTGTGAATAAAATCGCGTAAGAATGCTGGAGGCCGATCGAGGTGCATTGCATAATCAGTATTAGGGTTGTTCACATCAATAGGTTCGATGTCACAAAGAGTTGCCGACCAGTAGTACAGGATGGTAGTATTGGTTCTTGGGAAACGGTAAGCCCATCCATTAGGACGAGCAGCGCCCTCATTTAAAACCAACCCATACTCATTCCCCACATCTTTTACAGCTGTCTCCTTGCCACCAGTGATCATGCACATTAGAGACTGAAACTGCTGGCGGCCCAATGAATCTCCAACAAAAGCTAAAGTTTTGTTTTGCATCCTAGATACAACGAGAATATCATTTTAATTGACCAGACAAATATAAGTTATATTTTCAAAAGAATCCAAAAATTTAAGCCAATTTAACATGAGTGAAGATCAAATCTGTTGTGAAAAAAATTCAGCACAGCTTCTACTCAGAAGTCAGAATCATAGGTCCCTCAACTATGATTGGAAAAATGAAATACCTCCTAAAGAACTTAGATCCTTCAAATTCCTCCATTTGACAATCTTTCGGCTGCCATCGAAGGTTTTCGTAAGCAAAATCTGAACGTTGTGTCAACCGGCAAGCCCACATTGATGACAACCACTGCTTGCATTCAGACCCTGAATATAGAGGCCGTTTGTTGTCCGGAACCCATTTTCCTTTTGCATAGTTACAGGCTGGAGAAAGTGCCAACAGGAGAACAATAATTACTTTAGGAGTTCTAACTAATAGAAAGTTCAGAAGTCCAACAATTATGCACAAAATTACCACCACAGTTGCCCGTTCACTGGCAGGTGGCACCACTGAGCAGAAGTTACATGTGCAGTATCAATTTTATCATCCATCCCAATACAAGACCATGGATAATTGGATATATATAAAGTTTCCTATATTCTAAACCCACTCATAATAGTGATTGAGCACTACTAAGCATGCCACTCCTAACAAACGGAAGGAACAAGCAAAATGGTAACTTTTGTCAAACCAGGATAATGACATCTGAAGGTTTTCAACCTGGTCTATAAATAGCAAAAGTTTACTTTCTCAAAAGTGATTAGAGATACTCTCCAAAGTGAAACTCGTTATTGAAAGGCCATTGCAAGAATATGAATTAATTTTAGTTCAAGGAACATACATTTATACAGAGATATTTGAATTAGTCTAAACATGTTAAAAACTTGATAGATAATGCAATTGTTGGATATGTTATGTAAACATCCTTTACCTTTATGTTCCGTAACATTATCCCAATTGTCCTTCTCTTTTCTATCAACTGAATAGCTTCTTTGTGGAGACTGATTCAAAACTTCAAGATCTGTTCTAGCATCTGCTTCTTTTGACGCTACCTTCCCCTCTTCTTGATGCATTTTTTCATTAATGTTTTCTGTAATGGAAAGTGTTTGTGCATTGAGATTTTCCCCAGCTTCCAGGACTTCTTTTGGTTCAACATTTTCATTCAATACCTTTGAGTGAGTTTCTACATTGTCATAATGAAAGAGAAAGTTCAAGATTTAGTATAGCATTGAGTTGATATACACTCAAAGGAATACGAGAGGGAACTAGAGGATTATATGTTAACCCCTAAAGATTGTACATCTAAAGTGATGTTGAAGACTAGACTTTAATTTATATCGATATTAGCATGTAAAGGATTTTGGAAGAACATATCTGCGTCACATCATTCGTTACATTTAACCTACCAGTAGAGGATTATGTCATAATGAAAGAGAAAGTTCAAGATTTAGTATAGCATTGAATTGATATACACTCAAAGGACCCCTAAAGATTGTACATCTAAAGTGATGTTGAAGACTGGACTTTAATTTATATCGATATTAGCATGTAAAGGATTTTGGAAGAACATATCTGCGTCACATCATTCGTTACATTTAACCTACCAGTAGGGTTACCACAAAAATAGGAATTACAGCTTGACTACAATAGGAAATATCAAATTAAGCATAAGACATCTCCATATAGCGGTCAACAAACAGTCATTGATAAAGAAGCTGCCGCCCAAAAGGGGCATAGTAGCATGATCATTAACCCTTTATTGCCATTGAGGAAAACGGAAAGCAGTATCTTACGATCTGTAAGTGTGGTAGTTAGTGTATGGCTTTCATCAATGCTTCTAAAAGAGCTTTCTGCAGAAGCTGTCTGATTCACTCCATTTAATTGCAGTTCTTCTTGCTTATTGGCGGACTCCGTTATTGCCGATGCAGATCCATCTCCACCTACATCTGCAGCAAATTATGCAGAAACAAGAATAAATAAAAAGCATGGGGATAAATATGAGCTTACTAACTAGCATGAACTATCCAAGCTTAGAGAACAGACTACTATTTAGTATGAAGACACTAAAGATTTTAAGGAGACAAATATATAACTCTATAACACTGCCAGAAAAATTCCATGGAAGAATAAAAAGATACATGCATCTACCTTCATTTAAAAGAAAAAAGAAAAAAAAAAAGACTAATATTGCGACGTTGACAGAATATCAAAACAAGAATTACGTGATGAGAACCTGAAGATAGTTGCAGTTGTGTTGTTTGAGCAGGGAGGAAGGCTGTTAGACCTGGAGTTTTCTCCCAGGTCCATATAAGAATTGTTAAGGACATGAGAACAATCGAAATTAGCGAGATTTCTTTACCCTTCAACCCATTGAAGCCTCCCTTCATCCTGCATAAAGGCAAAATGTCCTGACCTTAGGTCCAATAAACTAAAAATCTATGAAACTGATGATAAAAATGTATTGTTATTAGATTGGTGGGGAAAAGAGCAGTTCAACTAAATCAGGACATATTCATTATCTTTGAGCTTCACTTGCCCCCGACATTTCCACAAAGAGGCGAAATAACAAGAGCATTTTCACATCACAAAGAAAACACAAATCACAAACTGTCTACAAAGATCAAAAACACTAAAGCAGAAACACAAACAGAAATTAAATTGACAATTCCTTTTTTAAAACCAGTGTCAGCTAAAGTGAAAGAAACATAGAACAAAAATAACAAGATATGACAACCCTAATAAATTTGATGTCAATTTAAAGAAGATCAAAAATATATCGTGCATCTTAGTACATTGGCGAACTAAATATCAGAAACAGACAATCCAACCACTACGCTTCCCTTTTGAAAAAAAAAAATGGATCTGGCCCTTTAGGAGAATCACCCCACCTTAATTAGCAGCCAAACAAAAGGTGAATTTACCTGATTCAGAAACAAAACAGCAACTTGCTGAATCCACGAGAAACTAGCAACCCCAGATGAGAAAATATATGGGTGGATCAAGAATAATAACGTTCGAGTGAAGAGTTACCCCGAGGAGAATAATTTCCTGCAATGAATTGAAGATTATTAAGAAGGGAGGCAAAAATATAGAAAAATAATAAATTTGAATAAATTAAAGGGAAAGTATGGAAGAATTTTTCAGAAAACCGAAATCTGAAAGAGAGACCGTATCAGGTGAGGGGAATGGCGGAGATCGCGGAGGACCGGAAATAAACAATGGCGGGCACCACCGACGCTTGAACCTCAGTGGGAAAAAAATACCTTCGCTTCTTCAAACGCAAATACCAGTTCTCTTTTGATGAAGAAGAAGAAGAAGGTGGTGGGGCGAAATTTTATTATCATAAAATTTAAAAATTAATGTGGGTTGGAGGAGTAAGTTCTTAAATAGGATTATTTATTAAAGCTTTTATGTATTACATACAGTGATACAGATACTATATGTATATCATTAAATCTTTGAAAATAAATAAGATTTCAAATCTAGGTCGGTTTTTTAACTAAATATAAACTTCTATAATTATAATCATAATAAATCGAGGTTGATCCTTTCCTTGTAAGGTGGAACCATCGTTTTCCGATTAAATTAATTAATTTTTTAAGTTTTTTTTTTTTTTCCCGTTTGTGTCTTGGTCGATCCCTGACGAGGAAGTAGGAAGTACATAAGCAATTAAAAAAAATTAAATTTTTAACGGTTAAAATTTTCAATCTTCCTAAGTTATTATGTATCTTGGTTCTTTTTAGAAAAAAGTACATAGCGTGTGCGTATAATGTACTCTCTCGAGAAACCTACAAATTATTAGTTCATAATTCTATTTGAAATTCTGTTGAAGGATGTAATAGTTAGACATAGTCATAGGAAAAATATTGCTGCAGCTTATCATTTAGCTAAACTATCCCATAGTTTGATTGATAATTTTAGTTGGTTTGATGCCCTTCCTACAGATTTTATTGAGGGAGGCACGAACGAGTATGTACCAACCATGTAATTTGTTTTTCGTTTTAGAATAATGTTATCCAATTTCTATTCAAAAAATCCTGTTGATGGTGAATATATCTGAGAAGAACGACTTTACCTTTTTCCCGGAACGATTTTACAGTTTATGCCACGGTTTAACGAAATCTATTGTTTTTGTTGCTAAAAAAAATAAAAGATATTGTTTTTATCTTATCGGAAAAAAAATAAAGTTTTTGTTAAAACAATGATATGACAATATTAATGAAACTTTTTTTATATAAATATTAATGAAACTTATAATAGGAGATAAACCATGATTTATAATAGTTTTAATAAAACTTGTTTCTATTTATCATTTATATAAAATATGATGCATTAAAGCATGCTTGATGAATATAAATTTATCATTCATAAGGTTAAGAAATAAGCTTTTTAACATTGATAAATATATATATATATATATATAAATATATATAATATCACCGCTTCAATATATTTTTTCGTGTATCTTTATTTTGAAAAATAATTAGATATATTGATGAGTATAAAATGGTATTTGTTTTATTTTTAAGCTATTACTTGTCATTATGATAATCTAATGAACGATACGAAACTTTTTTACTTTATTCAAATATTTTCATTATTGCATTTTTAAATGTATAAGATAATTTTGAAATTCGAAATAATAAGTAGATGAATTAAATTATAGAATTCATCAAATGTCGCCGTAATGAAATGTTTTTGGTGTGAATTGTGATGCCAAGCGTCTACGTATCAGTCACATTCGTTTACGAAGTCACAATGTCCAGTGACCCTCACGAGATCCAATGATCCATGATCACATCATCAATCTCTCTAGAGTCTATACCTTTCTTTTACATTCAATATTTGATAGATAAATAAACATAATATAATTTGGAACAGAATATGTAGGGATTCAGGGAACATACCCGGTTGTAGAACACTGATCTTTATGCCTTTCCGGAGTCAGAGTCACAATCTAGACATTGACCTTTGTATATTGCAGAAGCACTTAAGAGAGAAGAGAAGAGGGAGTTTTTGTATTTCACGGTGGTTCTTTTCTGTCAAGTTCCTGTATTTATAAAACACAGAACTAACAGACACAACTCTTCACATTTAAATTTAAATTTAAATAAATTTAAACTTAATGGGAATATTACATATAATATCCCAATATTTCTGAATAATTCTATTCAGACCCCAAAACACTTATTTGGGCCAAATTCACCAAGGGTAGACTGGGCCTAGGCTAAGCCCATTTTCCTACATCTCCCACTCACACTTGGTGGATTTAACTTCTCACCGACCTCTCTCTCTTATTTCTCTTTCTTTGATCATACTAAGTACTCTGCAGTAACCGCATAGGCATGACGTCTCATTGGTGTCTGTACTAGTAACCCCTTTTAGAGGATCAGCATAAGACTACGATTCTTGTGTAGCTTGAATTATATTGTTGCCTTAGACATCCTAGATTTACCAATATATTTATACACTTCACATGGCAAAATCTAATCCCTCTCAAGTCATAGTAAAAACTCATATTGCCTTTCTCATATGCATAGTATCCACACTTTTGAAATCACAAATAATATCATAAGGGACATGTCTCAGATACTAGCATAAGTGTGTACATTCCAGGTAATCTTCCTTTCGCCCATATATCATCTCCATGTACATCAATCGCTTTCCTAACACAATACCTTAGATCGCATAAGTCATTACCGTAGGACATGCATTAAGGTAGCTGTCATTGTCATTGAAGTATATTTCCATGATAATGTCAAAGTCTAACGATATCTTAGAAGTATAGAAACTTCTTAGGACTCACACAGCAATGAAGCAGTGATCCATTCATTTGCTTCCTGTTTGCGGTTCTCTAGCACATGTGGTATGAATCACATGCTACAGTGTTACTCTTATATCATAAGAGCATATGTCGTTTTGAGTTCTTATCAATAACACTGTACAGACTTAAGTTCAGATACCCCTAGTATCTAAACCCAAACTCTTCATTCTTTACTCATCTCATGATGTCAAAGTTAAAGATTTTGTTGTCTGGCAACAGGCATCATGGAAGTGGGTATCCATGATACGATTTATATTTTGTAATTTATTTTTATAGATCTCATCTCGACACGCTACACTTTTGTCGAGGTGACATGATTTTGTGTTACTTCTCTACCATATTAGCATTCCTGCTACTTTACTGGTGAACACAAATGTCTCATCTTTGCACACTCCTCCTGAGTGTCAAAGGCGGTTTGCTCATGTGAGAGAGCCAACCTCGCTTGCCTGTACGACATACTAGACATTGTATACTATCATATACACATGTAAAGCCTTAATGAAGTATCCATTACTTCATATCATATGCTTGCCAAAGGATTTATCATGTCTCTCATATATATTCTTGGCCACAGGCTCAATTAGGGGACTTTGTATAGGAACTTGTTGTTTAGCAACAACCTTATGTGCTACAACATATCTCATATTTATCTTTGTATTTTACTCATGCTATGATACTTAGGGTCTTTTATTTAGGCAACGATCGTGGTGTTTCCTTAATGCATTAACACTGGGTTTGAATTCTAATTTCAAATCCAATATGTTCTTCTAGACACCCTCGACCATATGGCCATATGTACCACCACTGTAAGTACTTTTAAATGCGCATAATCATCATGCCCTTCAAGTATCTTTCAGCATTTTTATGGAGCCACTGAGTGTCTCTCACAATGGTTGGACTAGTACGGACTTACAAATCCTACCACTAAAATGAATATATGATATTTTATACACCACTGTATACATTAAACTACCAACAACGTTTACATGGAAACCCTTTTCCATTTTACTCTTAAGTTAATTCAGTTTAGGGATGTCTATAATCAAGACTCAAACTCACTCTTGAAGTCACTAAGGTATTTATGGGATCACAATCGTTGACCTTGGACTACTCAAGAATTTCCATAATATAACTCTGTTGTGATAGAGAATGGAGTCTGCTTGAGCTATATCTTTGGATCTCAACTCCAAAAAATATACAACGATTTACCCATATTCTTAGTACCTTTCCTTAATAGGCACTATCAAAATCAAACTATTTTGGTCAATAGTATATCATTCTCTTAAAGGATAATATCACAAACTGTTTAGTTATGGCTTCTTCAACCATAAAAAAATGTATTAGGTTACCACACATATGGAACCTTAAATACCATTGTTTGGATGATTGCTTCAGTCCATGAATTGAGTTATGCAAAAATATGTAATACGAGGTCATCACTTTGTAAACCTCAAACATTAATTATAGTGAAATCTAATAGTCAAAGTATATAGATTTCTTCATCCAAATCACTACTCAACATACAAGTTTCACATCTACTTGATGGAAACCTAAAACCAAACAGTCAACTATTTCCAAAATGAGTATGATTTTAAGCACATAATATATGAGAAGATATTCTCACAATGTATGCCTATGTATACCCTTCTGTAACCGAAAGAGTCTTGTGTTGTTAATTGATCTAACCAAATTGTTCTTAATCTTGAGAATTCATTTGTTTACAAATGATCTCTCGTCCTTGTGGTTGATCAACTAACTCTCAGACTTGATTCTTTCTCAAAGAATCTACGTCCATTAATATTACTTTCTTCCATTCCTTCTATAAAACAGTTAAGGCCTCTTATACAGAACACTTTTAGATTTCTTTAATGACCTTTTACAAGCTCTCACTTACATGGGCAATTGAGGACTTTAGAACTTATTCCATATTGCCTTGTCACTGCGTCTCATAAAGAGATACAGAGAAATACTATATGACGAGCTTCACCATTGTTTGAAAAACTCATCAATAATAAATATGGTTCCTTTCAATTCTTATCAAACACAAACCCATCTACATTTTCACATATGAAAATGTGACCATAATAAGCTCCCACTTACAACGATTATGAGATAGAGTAATTAACCTTCTATGGCCTATGGGAACTCAAAAAACTTGATTTGCTCTTTGACCATAATCCATGTGGTTTGAAAAAAGATCACTTAGGAGGGCACATGGTTAATTATAAAGTTTGTATCTCCCTTAAAGGGAAAAACCATACTTGATCAATCAAATATGTGTACTAATCCACCAAAGGTGGACTTGGTAACACTCTCCCACTCACTTTTGGTGGGTTAGCTTCAACTATTATATACATAACCATATTTAGTAGTATTGCATTATGCCTCTTAACAACTTCATCTAATGACAGAGTGTAAGGGATCATTTAAGTAAATAAACATCCCTTTCTCTTCACGGAGCTCACTGAAATTGGTCAGAAACAACCTCTATTAGTATGTAGAATTCTTAAATTCTTTATGCTCTTTATTTTCAACTTTATTCACTTGTCGTCTAAAATGCTTGAGCTTCAAACTTGTGTGAAATAAAGTAATGATAATTACGTGAGTAATCATCAGCAAAGTGAATCTAAGCTTCGTGTCATGCCCTCACATTCATTGAACCATATATAGTCGGATGGAAGAATTTCAATATTTTCTCTATCTCAGTTCCCTTACTGAAAAACTTTTCTTATTGCTTTACCGATCAGACACTTCCCTATTGGGTGATGAACATAGCATTCTTGAAAATGCCAATTCAAATTATGTGTCATAGTCCACCATGACATGTATTCAAGTCAACACTTAAATAGGGTGGTAAAGCAGTCACACACACAAAAGATTATCAACAATGTTGGAAAAACAAAGAAATGTCAAGGAAGACTGTATCACAAACAGCTAATTTTTTCATGAAAGTCAAGATAGTTCATTTAGAACCCATGAGCCTAGTCCATGAAACAATGAACTTATAGGCTCTAATGCCTTTCACCTCAATTCTCGCGTCATTACCAATTTAAAGCCTTGTGCTTGAATTTGATAATCGACGATATTTAACAAAGGATCTTTGATCCTTACTCTTTTAGTCTATGGAGCTCGAGTCTTTTCCTGCTCATTGTTGACAGAAAAAAAAAATCCATCTCAAATTGGTTTGTTCTTTAGTAGGAAAAAGAATTTAACCTTACTTAGGTCATTTATCTCCTTAAGGAGTTTGTTACTCCTGTGATGTCAGGGTAGTCATCACATTCCCTTTTGTAAAACCTCTTACCCTTGTCTCATTTGGGTTTAGGGTGTAGAGAACGTGCTACCTCAACGGTATGCTAGCCCATAGGGTTTGCAAAAAAAAACTTCCTCACATCCATGTTCAAGCTCCAAGTACTTTAATACATCATTGAAAAAATAACAAAGTTTTCACTTTGATTTAACATGACTTTCATGTGCCCCTAACAGGAAAGGAGCGCCCTTATGAACAACTTGCACTCATTGTTGATTCGAAAATATACAATCAACTTCCTTTAATTTCATTATCTTGTTGGTTATCTACTGTATATGTTGTCTCATAAAAGGCGTTAAGCCTTAAGTTATATGTATCAAACTTAATTGACAACCTTTTTCATCTTGTATAATGGAAATTTTGCCTAAATTTTCCTTTTACACAATTTACATGGCTCTTTGTTGTTGGATTTCAATCATATTGACACTCTATAGGGTAGTTTATGCTACATTGTTTCCCTTTTCGAGCCATGCTGGTCTTATATCCTCTCAAAAGCTTAGTCGAGATGACTTCTCAACTTTAACTTCATCATGACTCTTGGTCAATGACATGACAACATCTTCTATTTAATCGTATAAGACATTTCAATATCAGATTCACAGTTGTCCCCCATTAAGTTTATAGTTGTGTTGTTGTTCTTGGCAGCCTTTCTTGTCTTAATTACTTCAAATCATCCCACTTACTTGACTATTTACTATCTGATTTGATCCAAGAACTTATTTGCAGCACATTGACGTATACAATGTCATGCACTTGTATTATTCTTGACTAGAAAAATAATAACACTATTGGGTCTATGATCAGGAAAATACGTTTAAACCTCCCATCACACAGATTCCAGTAATAATATTATCATCTATCAAGAATTTTATACAAGTACTTCATAGAATATGCTCAATTGTGTCTCTCAGAAAACTTAGTTTCTGAAAGCTCCCACTTAGATAAAGCAATGTCATTAGCTCCCACTCAGATAGAGTATTTGACATTGGCTCGCACTTAGATAAGGCATATGAAACTCTAAGAAGACTTATTTTCTAAGAGCTCCCACTTAGATAGAGCATATAACACTTAGAATACACATTTTCCAAGAGCTCCCACTCAGACGGAGCATTTGACATTTTTGCTCCCACTCACAAAGTGTATTTGACATTTACTTCTTCATGTCTCTCTTTACATTATTTTCATAATGTCTTATTAACTTCTTAGTTGAGTGACTTAAGAGTTTTCTATATTTCCACTATGTTCTTATGATTTTGTGAAGTTAATTTTCAGCCGAATATAGCATCAAAAATGAAAAGGTGAAGTCTCCTTACTTCCCAAAACCAAATTTGATAGATTTTCAAAAAACGTCATTCAACAAGGCTTTAGGAATCTCCTATTCTTAAGTGACATGATAGAAGTTGTGCCATGTTGTTTTAATAATTTCTAAGAGGTTCTCTATTTTCTCAAAGAGATATTCCAAATGTCTTATGCAATTTATATATGTTTCTTTACAGAAACATTTAGTCTTCGCTCTTAAGTCTTTTATTAGTTCAATCTTTGGTGGACTGACTGGTTTTAGGATACTCTTTTCTCCTAAGTTGGGTTTTCATATCATACTTGGGGTGTATTTTATTCCTGAATCTCACCATGATCCTGAGTTAAGATATGGAAATCTCTCCATTTGAAATTTCCTCTTGCATTGATCTGATATTATTTCTTTAATATCTGATCGTCATTTTAACCTCCTGAGGTTTATCCAAATCCCAATCCTAAACTTTAGAATTTTGGTTATTCAGGTTCCTCCTCTAGTGCATCATCAAAAAAAAATTTCATGTTACACCTCTTGTTTCATTTCAAGTTCAAATGAACCTTACTTTGAATTATCTCTCTCTTGATCCTCTTAAGGATCTTTTTCTTTGAGGTTTTATTTTAGAGTCTCATACTCTAATACAAAAATCCCTACTTCATACATCACTTAGAGGCTCACATTTCTCCAAGTAATTTAGGTTTGGATCAACATTTAGAGGCAATAACCAATAACTTATTCCTTTTCTGATTTACCACTATGTAAATCATACTTAGGATTAAGTTTCTCTTCTTAAGTGTCATCCAAAAGAGTGAAATTCTTTTGGTTTGGTGCTCTTAGAACTCTCTAAGTTCATATTCGACTCAAATAAAATTTTTATGAATTATTATAAATATTTTAGGATTTTTAAACTCATAAAAATCACAAAAATGGCACAAAAAACCTCTATACGGATCCAAAAATTGCCTCAAAAATAGACAAACAATATGTCTAAATGTAGCTCTTGAATTTAGGGATTTTTAGAAATAAACCGCGCCTCAATTGGAGCTAAAATGCCCCTTCAGACAACCCTAGAAGGAGAAAAAATATCCTTTTTTTTAAACTTTGGGCCCAAAAAGAATGGCCCACAAAAACTGTTTTTTTGCGTATTGGGCTCATCCAAATGAGCCCATTTCGTTTTTCTAAATTTTTTTTAGTTGGGTTGGCTGTTGGGCCGAACTGGATTTGGCCCAACAGTGCTTTCCCTTCTTTCTTTTTTTTTTATATACGTTGGGCCAGCCACACGCGGCCCAGCAGTTGATTAAATTTTTTTTAAATGATGAAATAACGTCATCATGACATCACTTCGTCTTCTTCCTCCAGCCAGGTCAACCCAGACCCGGCTGGGCGGACTGGTCGGGTCTGACGGACCCGATTTTTTTCAACCCCATAACTTTACAGTCCGGTGTCCGTTTTTCGCGTTTTAGTAGTCGATTTTCATCGTTTTTTCGTGCTCTACGTAATGGGATAATTTTCATGGACTAAATCTTTCTATTTTCACTGACCCAATCCCGTTTTCAAAACTGTTCGTTTTCGGTAATGATGTATGGTGTTTTGTTCAAGGTTTTCTACATCTATCTTTCATGTCTTTAATACATATATATTATATAGATGTAGGCACAAGACAGAATTCAAAAAACATGCACCTTGAATAACTGAAACTGAAAAAAAATATACACAATAACCAATATACATATATATATGCACAGTCGCACACCACACGCACAGTAGAAACAATAAAAACGCACTTTCGGCCCACACACATTCATTCTGAATTTATATATGTCCACACATATGCAGAAGCAAATCGCAGATTCAATGAAAAATGCACTTTCGCCCAGATTTTTTATTTAATCATACGATTTGATCATATACAAAAAAAAACAAAACTAATAATCAAGATTTGCTGAATTGATAAAGCAAATCATCAAACAGATTTCATATCAATCCTAAATCTAAAATTGCAGCGGAAACAAATAGGCATATATATATATATATATTTTACGTACTGTAAACAAAATTTATTCACAGAACAAATAACACAGCCATAGAATCATACTGCTCTAATGCCAATGTAGGGATTCAGGGAACATACCCGGTTGTAGAACACTGATCTTTATGCCTTTTCGGAGTCAGAGTCACAATCTGGACCTTGACCTTTGTATACTGCAGAAGCACTTAAGAGAGAAGAGAAGAGGGAGTTTTTGTATTTCACGGTGGTTCTTTTCTGTCAAGTTCCTGTATTTATAAAACACAGAACTAACAGACACAACTCTTCACATTTAAATTTAAATTTAAATAAATTTAAACTTAATGGGAATATTACATATAATATCCCAATATTTCTGAATAATTCTATTCAGACCCCAAAACACTTATTTGGGCCAAATTCACCAAGGGTGGACTGGGCCTGGGCTAAGCCCATTTTCTGAATAATATCCCAATATTTCTGAATAATTCTATTCAGACCCCAAAACACTTATTTGGGCCAAATTCACCAAGGGTGGACTGGGCCTGGGCTAAGCCCATTTTCCTACAGAATACATACCACAATTGTATTGATTAGCTAAACTTGGTTTGTAGGAGGTAATGGTAATTTAGCGATAAAGTTAGAATTGAGCTCTGCCAGATAAAGATGGTCCTCAAATTCCAAAGCTGGAGTTACTAAACTCATGATCTTACCTTCATCATCATCCAATATTTGAATTATGTTAGCCTTGCTTCCCACTTTTGCCACCCTTGCCTTCTTATTATTACCATTACCGCTCACCACACTTGTTAGCTTTGGAAATGAAGCCATCAAGTGTTTTAATAACTTGGACAAGTGCCCCAATCCCTCTTCTCCAAATTTGGCACCTGTATGTTTGTAAGTGACATCACATCACTTTTGAAGCAAATAATCATCTCAAGTTCAATACCACTTTGAATTATTTAGAGAGAATTACTATACAATCTCACACATGCAATCTATTCATTAGAAAGTCTCATGACAAGTTTTGCAGCATATAATGATAAGATTCGATACAATAAATGACAGCTGATCATGACATATTAACAACTCAATCAATTTTTTAATGATTAATTTGTTTATGTGGGATTATACACTAATTCTCCCAAAGTTTTATATTACCTGAACCAAAGCCAGCCAAAAAGACCCATCAGGAGCAAGACGAATGTTATCAGGTCCTCCAGGAAGACTCTCAATGAATGTTTCTGTCTGGCCTTTCTTGTCTCCTTTAAGCCAATGCCTTAGACAACTATATGTGATTTTGTTGGGAATGAACAATTAGGAGCTTAAGAATTATGGGGAGAGAAAGAGAGTGTGTAATGTGGTGGTGAAAATGGCCTTACTTCCAAGTTTCACAGGTCACAAGATAATCTTGATCCTTGGAGAGAGCAACGCCATTCGCAAAATAGAGATTGTGGAGAAGAAAGTAAGTTTCATTTAGGATTGGATTGTACTTGAGGACCAGGCCTTGTGGTCTTGCCTCTAGCAAATCTAGATACCAATTGTCCACATCATACTTGCTGCTTGAAACGCTGAAATATAAGCCTCCGTCTGAAGCTTCCACCACTTCATTAACAAACCTGCACATAGTTCATCCATTTGAAATCATCACTATATTAGGTACAAAGTCACTGATCATTATTTACTCATTATCTACTGATTATTATCAATGTGATATTCAAAGTAAAATCAGACATCTATCAGTATCAATAGAAATTATAATCCATAAATAAATAGTTAACACCCTTCACAATATAAATTACAGACTTATGTAGTTAACACTCTTCCGACCACTTTTTGTAGCATTTCCTCTGTTTTCATGTATCTCTACTTCTCCCCTGCTCTTCCCTTCTTGGCCCAAAGTGGCAGGCTAATCCAGGAACCAGTTTTAGTGCTCGTCAGAAAGATGAGTAGGGGGCGCTCTTCCACTATGAGTCATCAAGATCTAATATCGATGGTTCAGATTTAATATTTTAAAATTTATGATTTTTAAATAAAAACTATATTTTTTTTTTGACAAATGACGATTAAAAGGTTATATTTATTTTAGATTTTCTACCTAATAAAATAATTATCATTTAAAAATAATAAACTTTAAAATACTATATCTAGATAATCTAAATTAGATCTGGACGGTTGAGAGTGAAGGAGCACCCTCTACCCATCTTTCCGATGAGAACCAAAGATAATTCCGACTAATCTGTGCTCTCTTCATAGTTCAAAACCTATTATTGCTAAGTTTTAGGTACCATTAGTTTTAATCTAATTATTGATTGGTAGTTGTGATTTCTTCTCTTTAATTGCTACTTAATTGTGGAGTACTATGTTTATGTTCTTAGCTGTGTTAGTGTTGCATCTCTTATAACTGACCAACTAGTTATTGATGACCATGATGTTTGTATTAGACTCTGCAAGCTGAAGTGTTTCTTTAAGAATACAAATACTATAATCATGGATAAAACCAATTGACACTAAAGCCTAAGTGGGATTGTGAACCTCACTGTTGATTGGATCCAGGGGAGAAAGGCATAATCTCTATTTCTTACTCCAATTATTCGTACTAGATTCGGGAACAAACCAATTTTGAAATATAACAATGCTTGCAGTACGGTTTGATAATTACATGACACGGTTCTAAGTTCTTACCTTAATTTAGAACCGTAACACCTATCATCAGTGACCTTAAGCAATCCCTGCACACCAAATTATACCTCATAAAAAGAATCCCAGTAAGCTTTGAGAATTAATCTCATCAAATCAGAGGTCTAGACAGTAGAAATTAATTAAAATGGTATGAATATGTTGAAGGCCTTGTCGGAATCACAAACAATGACATCACCCTGTGTTGTGACAGTAATTCCTAGTATCGTATGACTGTGAAGGTTCTTCCAGTGCTCCCAGGTTCCATCTGGATGTAATCGCAGGATCCAACCATCTCTGCTTGCGGTATAAAGAGTACCATCATGTTTGTCCACACAGACATCTTACATCTTCAGGATGTTTCACAATTCCTTCTTCAAGCTTCACGACATTCTGCAAATGCTTGATAATGGCGAAAGCAGAAGCTGATGATAATAATGGAGGCCTTTCAATTATGATAAGGTCAATGGGAGAGAAATACAGAACTTGAAGTGTAAGAGCAAGCAAAGTAACCAGAACCAGGCTTGAAGAAGTTGCCAACCACCACGCCATTGTTAGTCTTGATAGGTGGATATATATATATATATATATATAAAGCTTGACTAATGTTTGAGGCGTTACCTTGTTTCTTGAATGGCACAACATTTAAGATAGCGAAAGCCATTGATTTTCTTAATTTATTACCTTTGCTTTGCATGTTATACATGTGTTCAATGAATGTGTGGAAGCCATTGAGTATAATGAGTTATGCAACATTTAGGTATGATTTTTGAATGGGTTGGAGATTAGAATTAAGTTTAATCAGGTCAAAATAAGATAAAAATTAGTACAACTTTTTTGACAGTCAGATATAACTTGCATGAAGGAATAGAGTAAGCTTGTCTTTGTTCCTTCCAACAAAGCTTTTATCAATGTGCATAGTTTGGTACAACTTAGGGATTAAATTTAAACCATCATTGATAAACTTTGATGTACTTTTTTCTTTTGCTTTTTTATCGGCCTTTTTTTTCCTTTTGTTACAACTTACAACTATGATATGCTTTGTTGGCTAATATTCTTACATTTATTTAATCGAGGATTTGTGCTTTGCAATGCATCTTATTTACATCCATCATTCAAAAATTAATTACCTATTTAAAATTCTTTTTTTATCAATATTAATATTTTATATTTTTAGTATTCACTCTTCACTCAACCATTAATAGTCAATTATTTACTCATTAATAATTTTTATTTATGAATTAATGATTATAATATTAATATTATGTTCATGTCATTTTTTAAATAAAAATAATAGAATTACATTTTTCAGATTTATATTCTACATAACGTATGAAATTCTGCGCTATGTTGATGAGTTATGATATTAATTTGAATTTTTATATTGCAATACTTAAATAGGGTGTTTCTCTGTCAGCTTAACAAAAAAAAAAAAAAAAACACACACACACACACACAGAGCTAAACCAGATCATTCGTATTCATGAAATAAGAAAATATGCACTGAATGAATTTGAGAGAGTACAGAATACATAACCATGACTTGATATGAAAGCTAAACTTGCAATGATCGATAAGTAGCTAAAACTGAGTTTAGGATTCACTGTGCAATGGTAATTTTCCAATGAAATTGGAATTGAGACTTCCCACATAAAGATGGCCCTCAAATTCCAAAGCAGAGGTCACAAAATTCATCACCTTCCCTTCGCTATCATCAAACATTCTGATTATCTTACCATCGCTTCCTACATTGGCCACCATTGCCTTCTTGTACATACCACCCACTATTCTTCTCAGTCTTGGAATTGAGGCCACCAACCTCTTCAATACCTTTGAAGAGTGCACAAACTCCATTTTTTCATTAGTAACCTGTAGATACACATGTGCAAAAACATTATCAATAATTTCAGTATGTAACCTCAAGGTTTCACCCATAATTAATATTTACCTGAAGCATAGCAACCCAGAAAGATCCGTCAGGTGCAAGATGGATGTTATCAGGTCCACCAGGAAGATTCTCAATGAAAGTCTCTGTCTTGCCTTCCTTCTCTCCTTTGAGCCAATGCCTAAGACAACTATATCTGTTTTACATCAATTAAGCTATTAGCATTGTACTCCCTATTGTGTTTGGTAATTAATGTAAGATATATTTGGGGAGTTAATCTTGATCATAACGTAGAATTTATTATTAATTTTGTTAATTTTTAAAAAATTATCCCTATCGATACCCCTCAACAGATAGATGGAGGGAGATAATTAATAAATATGATTAGGATGTTTTAGAAAAAAATATGTCATATTAATTATCTTATCTAATATAATTAGTTTAATCAAATGAGGCAAGTAGATACTCCCTCCAGTCTTTCTTATAAAAGCCTGAAATTTGACTTGTTTTAGTCCAAAATATAGGAGCACATTGGATTCTGTCATCATTTAATGTATTTATTCATATTTTGTCCCTACTTATTAACACTTTATTGCATAGTTCTCATTAATACTCCTACTTATATTTCTCTCTCTAATCTCATCATAAGCAAGGGTAATACTGAAAAACAAGTTATATTTCAAACATATATGTAGCTTTTAACTAAATTTTAATTGTTTTCTTAAAAAGTGTAATTTGGCTATCGGGCTCTTATAGGAGCACTTTTATGACTGGGGTGAGTATAATATTAGTACTCCATCCTGCATCCTATCCTTATCATAAGTCATACCTATATTTCAGAGCATTAAAAACAATTTCTTTGAGAAGGCGTCCTATATTTTAGGAGCAGAGGAAATAGGAAAGAAGCAAGTGTATGTGTTGGGTAAGAGGTAGAAGATAGACTTACTTCCAAGTTTCACAGACCAAGAGATAGTCTTCATCTTTGGAGAGAGCAACGCCATTGGCAAATCCCAGGTTATCTAAGAAAACAGAAGTCTCATTTAAGAAAGGATTGTGCTTGAGCAATTGACCATGAGGTCTTGCCTCTAGCACATCTAGATACCAATTATGTAAATCATATTTGGTGCTGGCTACGCTGAAATATAGGCTTCCATCTGAAGCCTCTACCACTTCATCTGCAAACCTATATCCTCAAACAGAGTTTCAATCAATCCTGTTAAAATCACATAAGACTCTAACACACCAGATTTGGGACAACTCCAATATTGATAATTAAACGACACAGTTGTTACCTTAATTTAGAACCGTTCATATGAGAAACAAGAACAGTGACTTCATCTTCTGTGACTTTAAGCAACCCCTGCACATCAAATCAAACTCTTTAATCTCAGAAACCCGGAATTGATGCTTGATTATTCATGTTAATTACCTTGTCAGAGTCACAAACAATGACATCACCCTGTGATGTGACAGTAATTCCAAGCATCGAACCACTGTGAATGTTCTTCCAGTGCTTCCAGGTTCCATTTCGATGTAACCGTGAGATCCAACCATCTCTGCTTGCCGTATAAAGAGTGCCATGTTTGTCCACACAAACATCTTCTGGATCCTTCAGAATTCCATCTCCAAGCTTGATGACGCTCTGTAAATGATTGTTGGGGGCGAAAGGAGAAGAGATTATTGGAGGCAATTCAAGTATGATTATGGGGTCAATGGGAGAGAAGTACAGAAGTTGAACTGCGAGAGCAAGTAGTCCCACCAGAACCAGGCTTGCGTAAGTTGCCAACCGCGCCATTGTTACTCCTCTTGGAATTATGCAATGATGCTATATATAGATAAGAATGATCCTAGTTAAGGGTTGAGATTTAGAGAAATAACTGCTCAATTAAGATATTTCATTGCCTATTTCTTTTCCTTATCTGTCCATAGCCTCGCCAATAAGGTTGTCAAAAGAAGGACAAACTGTTGTTGTGAATCCGAATGTCACGAATTTAACAACAGAGTTAGCATGATTTTATAACGTGAAATCGTAGAAATGGTAGATTTGGTGGGTAAACTTGTGAATCTAATCAAATTTATAACTAACATAATTTTAAGAACGAGGTGATTAGATTATGCAAGCTAAAAATGAAAAATGATAAATTTGGAGAAACAACTCATGAATTTGTTAACAATGCTAGCCAATATGCTTGCTCAGTTGCTCTTACAAATATAGAATTTAATTTGTTGTATGTATATCATAAATATTGTAAATGAAAAATAAAGAGATTCTATATTTATGAATATGTTCTTTGAATCAGTGTAAGAATTACCAGTTTGCAATAAAATTGAAATTAATTTATTTTGATATTTTGAGATTACGCAATCCATTGAATTTAATAATTTATGATTTTTGCTTTTATTACACATAGGAGAATTTGCTGAATAACATATCAAAGCATTTCTCAATACATCCCTTAAATTGGGTTATGAGACCACCTTCACAAGAAATACCCTAATTTTTTTCCACCGACTATCACAGATTTGGTGTTTAACAGATTATTTAGTTAAAAGTTAAAATGAATCAGATGCTATATATAAGATAAGAGTGGAGATGAAAACACGATATATAAGTCACGGGTGAAACCATTTTCTCTACTAAAGTTTTGTGTTTAGTAGGGAAAGCTATTCATATTTAGACTTCTAGGTCTGATTTGTATGGTTTAAATTTGATTTTTTTTTAAAGTTTATATTTTTTAAAACAATTATCTTAATGGGTATAAAATAAAGATAATTTCTTAATTATTATTTTTTCGAAAACTAATCTTTTACTCAAAAAGATATCTTTTTAAGAATAATTAAATCTAGACCATCCAAATTATATTTGAAAGATCCATATATGTAGTCAGTCAGTCTTCCTTTTGTATTTAGGATTTTTTTATAAGTTTATTCAATATATATTAAATCAGTTGTCCCAGTCCCAGCTAAATATTTGTAGTTAATAGGAAAATGGTTCCCTCACTAGTCCAGCATTTTTAAGTATTGGTTTCTTTTTATGTGCCATCAATAGTACATTTCCCCAATTTATTCAGTGCAATATTTTAGGGCTTGTTTATATTAACTTTTAATCTGTAAACTACAATTATTTTAACTAAATTTTGCCCATTGAAGTTAAGATAAAAGTCAATTAGTGAAATGTAATTTGCATTTATATAATTTTTTTTTTATAAAAAAGTGCGTGTTATATAAAATTTTTTAGACTATATATTCTGAAAGGTTGGTTTTAATTAGAAGATTTAAATACGAAAAAAAAAATCCCAAAGTCAAGACAGATATTTCAACCTTAAAATATCTTTTGAACAAAAAGTTAAGTGTCCCTACAATTATACTCCCTCTTACCCTAATTATAAGATTGCTTTCACTTTTTTTGAAAAAATTAAGGATGCAAAGTTAATCACTTTAAATTGTCTATAATTATCTTTTTTTTCTCAAAACTAATTTACCCTACATATAAACTAACATATAATCTAATTACATGTCACATTTTATATAATTTAGTGGTCTAATTTGTTTCCTTAACTTCCACAAAAAAGTCAAAGTGATCTTATATTTAGGACTGGAGGGGAGTATCAAACATCATCTAAAATACAAATTTAGACACAGCATCCGTTGCCAAATACTGGGCCGGGCCCTACGACAAAAAATAGCCTTTTTGTGAAGACCGGCCCTTGAGGTGGCGGGCCTTACTTTTCTAAATTCTTTTTCCCCATTTTTAAGCCTTTATTTCTAACTTAAACGGTGGACCTATGATTAAAAAAATATAAATATGATCCAAATCATGTTTAAATACCAAGCATTATCAACTCAACAATTCAATATGTAACACACATACAATTATATAAAGACAAGTAGACAAAAACCAACTGACCAAGTCATAAATAGTTACTCCTTCTGGTCTTAATTATAAGATCAAGTTGACTTTTTGGTGTATATTAAGAAAACAAAAGTGACCACTAAATTTTAATATATGCAATAGGTAATTAGATTATATGTTAATTTATTAGAAAAATAAATTTGTTTTGAGAAAAAAATAAATATAACCAATTTAAATTGATTTATTTTGTATCCTAAATTTTTCCAAAAAAAAAGTCAACTTGATCTTATGATTAGGACCGGAGGGAGAAAATACTAAGTCTAGTAGTACATTGTTTACACACCACAATCAAATAAACTATTCCATAAGGTCTATACATCACAATTAAATAAACTGTTTCATAAGGTTCATATACCACAATTAAATAAACAACTACATAAAGTCATAAATAAGAAACGTGAAAGCCACACACAACACTAAACATTAAGAATCAACATGAATGTCATTTTTTTCCATAATCAATATCAATATCATCAACAACATTTTATTGTCATTTTTCTATTTTTTGTTTTACTTTTAGTAATTATTAAGTAAATAAATAAAAAGCAAAGAAATGGGAGAAAAAAAAAAGGAAGACACGGCCCGCGGGCTGGCCTGTCTAAGACCGGGGCCCGACGGGTTAGCCCGTTTTAACCCGACTCCTTGTGAGAGTTCTAAAATCAAAACTCAACCCTTTACTTTAATGGGCTCGTGGCTCCAACCAAACACACCTATAATTGGGAAACCCCGTATAAAAATCCACATTTAGCAAATGCTCGTAGCCCTTCGCGTACTGATATGGGAACTATGCATGAAAGCTAAACATATGTTTTGGTTAATGGGACTATATATTTTTTAAACTGTTAATTAAATAAAACATACTTATCATTGTTGATGATTAAGAATATGTGATGGTGAAGATGCCGTGGGGCTGTATGTGGTCCAAATTGAATGGCTAGCTAGACAGCCTTTGGAGCAGATTAAGGTGTAAAGGACGTAGCTATCAGTTTGGCAATTACTTCTTCGCTCTTACACAGCATGACATAGAATTGACAATACAGAATACACAACCACCTAACTTGAAATCAAATCTCAACTTGCATTTGATAAGTAACTAGCTAGCTAGTTCCTTTTTCACTGCGTAGTGGTAATTTTCCTATGAAATTTGAAGTGAGACTTCCCAGGTAAAGATGGTCCTCAAACTCCAATGCTGAAGTCACAAAATTTATCACCTTCCCCTCGCTATCATCAAATACTCTGATTATCTTACCATCGCTTCCCACATTCGCCACCGTTGCCTTCTTATGTGCACCCCTTACCACATCTACTAGTTTTGGAAATGAAGCCACCAAGTGCTTCAATACCTTTGAAGAGTGCACAAACTCCATTTCTTCAGAAGTAGCCTGTGTGTGTATTGTGACATGACATCATCAGTTTTGAGGAAAATCATCAATTCAGTAAGCAAGAGTTTTGGCTACTAATTCAGTATTTTTTTGTTACCTGAACCAAAGCTACCCAGAAAGACCCATCAGGAGCAAGATGGATGTTATCAGGTCCACCAGGAAGATTCTCAATGAAAGTCTCTATCTTGCCTTCCTTCTCTCCTTTTAGCCAGTGCCTCAGACAACTATGCCTGATTCAAATGATTAAACAAGATGTTAACATACTTTTGTGATCTTACTTATAAGCCATATTTACAGTGCATTCCACCAATACCAACAGAAAAAAAACTCGACTTTAAATGCAACTACTTTCTAATTTTATTTCTGTGTAGTATATATTATACCATATGAGAACAAGATCAACACAATATCAAGTGAAGAACAAAATTGTACATTCACACGAAAAATTTAATGACACGATTTACAAATAGGATCGAATAAGTGTATGTGTGTAATAAAAGTATATAATAGAAAAGAAGAAAAGGGCATGCATGTTAGTTAGGAGAGATTGCCTTACTTCCAAGTTTCACAGACCAAGAGATAGTCTTCGTCCTTGGAGAGAGCAACACCATTGGCAAAGGTAAGATTATCTAAGAAAACATAAGTCTCATTTAAGGATGGATTGTACTTGAGCAATCGGCCATTAGGTCTTGCTTCCAGCAGATCTAGAAACCAGTTGTGCAGATCATATTTGCTGCTAGCGTCGCTGAAATATAAGCTCCCATCTGAAGCTTCCACCACTTCATCTACCAACCTATATACTTCAACCCAAATTGTCAAATTGGGCCTTATACCAAGGATTAGAGGTAGTATGTGACAAAGATGTTACCTTAATTTAGAACCGTTCACCTCAGAAACAAGAACTGTGACGCCATCATCTGTGACTTTAAGCAACCCCTGCACATCTCAGAAAGCTGTGAATCTCATGAAATTAGACGCATAAACAATATGGAAAATGGTCTCTATCCCTTTAGATGGGAAGAAAATTAATCGGCAGAAAGAAAAGATGGGAAGAAAATTAGGAGGGGACACTCCCAAAATTTTGCTATTTTTGAAAGTTTTCTTCTTAGTATCCCCTTATTTTCCTCTCATTTCCTCTCCATCCAAACGTAGTTTATGCGTCTTATTAAACAAAGTTTACAAATTATGAAAGAGGAGATATGTGGATGACCTTATCAGCATCACAAACAATGACATCACCCTGTGCTGTGACAGTAATTCCAAGCAAAGCATGACTATGAAGGTTCTTCCAATGCTCCCATGAACCATTTGGGTGTAAACGCAGGATCCAACCATCTCTGCTGGCCGTATAAAGAGTACCATGTTTGTCCACACAGATATCTTCTGGACCTTTCAGAATTCCTTCTCCAATTTTGATGACATTCTGTAAATGGTTGTTGAAGGGGAAAAGAGAAGCTAAGAGAGGCCTTTGAACTATGATGGGATCAATGGGAGAGAAGTAAAACACTTGAACTGCAAGAGCAAGTAGCCCCACTAGAACCAGGCTTGAGGAAGTTGCCAACCACGTCATTGTTACTCCTATGGGAAATTATGCTATCTGCTACATATGATGATAAGAATGATCCGTGTTGAGAATTGAGATTTATAACCGCTCAATTAAGATATTTCAATGCCTATTTCTTTTCTTATTTGTCCTTAGCCTTGCCAAGTCTAGCGCGCATACAAATCTAGAGTTTTGTACTTTTGTTGTGTGTGTATCAAGAATATTCTAAATAAAAAATAAAGAGATTATGTATTTATGACTAAATACAGTGGAACAGTATAGCAATTACGATGTGTGATACTTCCTCCCTCCTTAAATACAAGCTTCAAGTATCTACTTTATTTTATTCGAAAAAACTACTTAAAGTTAGTTAAAAACAATAATTATATGAGAAATCTAATTTATTTTCTAACTTTGCCCTTATTATTAAAGATAAAATAGAATGACAAATAAGAGATAATAAAGAAGAAAGAGAGTGTATGGGAAATAAATAAACAATAGTTAAAATTAGAAAAAATGCATAAATACTTAGACAACCCTAAAATGAAGCTTATATATTAGGACAAACTCATTCACAAATATAAAGATTATAATTAGGAGCCGAGGGAGGGAGTAAATTCGAAATCCATTTATTTTGATTGTTCTGATTATGAAATCCATAGATTTTAATAATTTATGATTGTTGCTCCATTGCACCTAGGTGAATTCGCTGCATAACATATTACTTAATTAACTGAGTTGCTAAAGCTTTTCTCCCTTAAATTGGGTGATGAGATCAACTTCTCCAATCTCCGCTACAAGAGTTGTTACATATGGACAGAGCAGCGGGTGTTTTTCTCTTGTTTTTGTGATTGTTGGACTGCACTTAAACTGATTTTTGAACATATACTACCGTTTGGGGAAAAAATTTAACAAAAAGAATCTGTGAAGTAAAAATTCCCGATTTAAATTTTATACTTCACAAGAAATACCCCCATTCTTTTTTTTTTTTTTTGCTGTCACTGATTTTCACAGATTTGGTGAACAGATTATTTGGAGGGAGGGAGTAAATTTGAAATCCATTTATTTTGATTGTTCTGATTATGAAACCCATAGATTTTAATATTTATGATTGTTGCTTCATTGCACCTAGGTGAATTCTCGGCTTTTTTTACCTGTGTACCATAAATAATAAAAGAATTTACCAAAATACTATACACAAAAAATATTTTCCCATATGCTACACCTGAAGTCGTTCTTCAATTGAACAATTTCAGAATTACAAAGAAGTCGTTCACGCGAAGAACGACTAGATTTTTTTTAATATTTTTGTAAAATTTATCTTCTTTATTCTTCTTCCAGTATAATTCTTCTACAATATTCTCCTCCTTCTCAATGTTCAATATTTTCCTCCTTCCACAAACTTTGGCTTCTAGACAATAAATTATGTATTTTGCTTGTAAAATATTATTATTTATGAAAATAAAATTATATGCTTTTTTATAAACTTGGTTATTAGCTTTTATTTTTATGTTATTTTAAATTTAAATTAATATGCACTTTATTTAACTTATGTGTCATTATTTGTGTTTTATGTAACTATTACTCCCTTGTCCTTAAAACAAGACTTTTTAAGAAAGTTAATCTTGGTCTTAAAATTGTATGACGTTAATTTTTTTAATGTTTACCCAAGTTGCTTCCATTATACTCCCTTAACAATAATCAAATAACAAAAATGGAGGAAATTAAGGAGGATGATACGGGTAGTTAAAAAGAAGTTCTCCCTTATAGCAAGTAATTTATCTTCTTAACTTAATTAAATTACTTGTAGTAGAAAATGTTATATTTTTTGGAGGAAATTCATTCGGCGTTCAGTTAGGAGAAAATAAGTGCACGACAACCAAGAAATGAAAGTCATTCACGCGAAGAATGACTTCTAACGATTATTGTTAAGGGAGTATAATGGAAGCAACTTGGGTAAACATTAAAAAAAATTAATGCCATACAATTTTAAAACCAATATTAACTTTCTTAAAAAGTCTTGTTTTAAGGATAAGGGAATAATAGTTACATAAAACACAAATAATGACACATAAGTTAAATAAAGTGCATATTAATTTAAATTTAAAATAACATATAAATAAAAGCTACTAACGAAGTTTATAAAAAAAAAGTATATAATTTTATTTTCATGAACAGTAATATTTTACAAGCAAAATACATTATTTATTGTCTAGAAACCAAAGTTTGTGGAATGAGGAGAATATTGAACATAGAAAAGGAGGAGAATATTGTAGAAGAATCGTAGAGGAGGAAAAATAAAAGAAGACAGATTTTACAAAAATATTAAAAAAATGTCAAATCAATGGAAGTCGTTCACGCGAAGTCGTTCTTCGCGTGAACGACTTCTTCATTATTTAGAAATTCTTCACATGAAGAACGACTTCAAGTGTAGTATATGGAGAAATTTCTTTTTTGTTTGTAGTATTTTGGTAAATTCTTTTACTGTTTATAGTACACAGGTAAAAAAGCCTGAATTCGCTGCATAACATAATACTCCCTCTGGTCCTATTTATAAGAGCTCAGCCGTCAAATAACACTTCTTAAGAAAACATGTAAAAGTTAGTTAGGAGCTATAAATATGCTTGAAGAATAACTGTTTGTCCAATATTACCCTTATTTATGATAAGACTAGAGAGAGAAATGTAAGTAGGAGTATTAATTAATACTATGAAAGAGAGTGTTAATAAGTAGGGGCAAAATAGGAAAAATGACATTAAATGATGACAGATTCTAAAACAAACTCTTATATTTTTTATCAAAACAATTTAAATATCAGGTTCTTATAACTAGGACCGGAGGGAGTAGTTAATTGACTGAGTTGCTAAAGCTTTTCTCCCTTAAATTGGGTGATGGGACCAACTTCTCCAATCTCCTCTACAAGAGTTGTTACATATGGACGGAGCAGCGGGTGTTTTTCTCTTGTTTTTGTGATTGTTGGACACTTGGACTGCACTTAAACTGATTTTTTAACATATAGAGTCCTATCGTTTGGGAAAAAAATTTAACAAAAATATCTGTGAAGTAAAAATTCCCTATTTAAATTTTATACTTCACAAGAAATACCCCCATTCTTTTTTTTTTTTTTTTTTTTTTTTTGCTGTCACTGATTTTCACAGATTTGGTGAACAGATTATTTGGTTAACGTTAAATGAATCAAATGGTTACATTGAAAATTTAAAATGGAAGAAAAAGTGAACATATATAGGGATGTCACAAAAGATCTGCTATATAAAACAAATACTAACAGCGAGTTAATGTGTTTCCTTTGATGGATCATCAATTCATCATAGTTGGGTCAAAAGCGTGTGTAAAGACCTGATAAAAGAATGTGAAAGGTCATTAATTATTATTCATTAGGCAAATTTACCAGCCCATGTCAACCATTTTCCAGGCTGTCATATTCATCTTTTCACTATGTAACATGTGTGAACCCCGAAAGCAACCCCACAACGCTTTCATTAATCCCCTTCATCAACTCTATTCCGGCGACAAAAAAATGAAAAGTCAGAATTTCCAAATTCTTAAGCATCAGTTTATCATTAATTATTAGCACATGACACCCTGTGAAACCCACCCCAAAAAAAAAAAAAAAAAAAACACAGAACAACCTCAGAGCTCATGCCCATATATATACAGAGGGAACAGTCAGAATCCAAAGACAAAGTGTTAGAACGAAACGACCAAAAAATGGAGGTGGAAAGTGTGAAATGTGACTCATGTGGATTCTCCGAGGATTGTACTCCTGCTTACATCTCTCGTGTTCGTCAGAGATTTCAAGGTCGGTGGTTATGTGGGTTGTGTGTGGAGGCTGTGAAGGACGAGGTTTTAAGATCAGAGCACCTTATAACTCTCGAAGAAGCTCTTAACCGCCATACCAGTTTCTGCTCCAAGTTCCGATCTTTTTCCTGCGAAGGTGAAACAGAACACCCAATATTCGCCATGGGAAGGGTTCTTCGCCGGAGCTTGGATTCCCCGAGACATGTACGGTCAAACTCTTCAAGCTTCTCTTTGCCGGTGGCTCATCATCATCATCAACCTCGTACTTCACCTCTGGTTCGGTCGGAAAGTTGTTTCTCTTCCATCTCCGGTTGAGGTACAACGTGAAACAGAGGAGATACATTCAAAAAGATTGACCTCTGGATTTGGGTTTGTTCAAGATGATCATAGCTTCATAGGTTAGAAATCTAGTATATTAATGACTTGACTTTAGTACTATTTCTTTCATTTCCCTTACTACTCCGTATCCTCTGTAAATAGCATATTCTGAAGTCTGAACAAATTCTTAGTTTCGTTCCTATACATTTTTTCTGTTCAGTGTAGTATGACAGAGACATGTTAGTCTAATCTCTGAGCTTGCAAGAATTGCATATTCATGAAGCTTCAGAATAATAATCTAGCGCATTATTCTCTATCTTGTGATGGTCATAGTAAGATTTCTGTGTTTCTTTATTTGTCTTTAGCGAGTCATTTGATACTTGATAGATAGACGTGAGCAGGGGGGCCAACTGTAAAAAAGAAAAGGAGAAACGGTTGTGTGTGAAGCTTCTAGGGGCTGTATAAAGACCACGAAAATTCGGACAAAACAAAAGGGGAGGCATATCATTAGGCGAATTGAGATTTTCTTCTCTTTATTGTTGTTTTTAATATTCCAACGCTGTTGTTAAGTTCATGACCTCTACGGTACGACTCTTCAGACCAAGCCCCTGAGCAAAAATAACTTCGTAGGTGGGGTCTTAGAACGGGGAAAAAGAACTTGGAACTAGGTGCATCATGCATGACAGAAATGGTAGGGACAACGGTGTGATACCATTTTTTTTATTTATCGTACCGTGTGCTATTAACAACTGATTTATTCAATTGGTATGAATGTAGGCTCATAAGTAATTATTGCGGCCACATATTGAGGATTCAAACTCGATACCACTAATTAAGTTAGAATAACTTACAGCCAGTTGATTTAAATAATTGGTGGTTAATACCATATTTTTAATCATGTTCATGTAATTTTTATCTTTGAATTAAATTATTATAGTTTTTTAAATTGTTGGCATTAATATCTATACTC
Organism: Mimosa bimucronata; assembly: GCA_037074515.1. Classification (NCBI taxonomy): domain Eukaryota; kingdom Viridiplantae; phylum Streptophyta; class Magnoliopsida; order Fabales; family Fabaceae; genus Mimosa; species Mimosa bimucronata. Next base: position 37,198,536 of record CM073444.1, read on the forward strand.
ATATAATGCTAATTAGGGGTAGAGGTTTGCTAAGCTATATATCAAATAAAAGAAATGTTGGGATGTAATTTTTTATTTTAAACATAAAATTTTAAAAATTGCCAAAGAATAAGTAAAATGATTATACTTAAATGTCATAGCTGTATCATTGCATCCATTATATAATATGTACTCTAAGTTGATTTTGGCTCTATTTAACTTTGTGTGACCAAATTAATCTAGGTGTACTACTTCATCACCTACTAACATTATTTTTCTTATAAAACAACAAAATATGCGTATAAATATATATAGACTATGTATTTTTACTTAAATCTTGAAGAACCAAGAGAAGGAGGGAAATCTTGTAGAACCAAGAGGAGGGGGAAACTAATAATCCCTCTCATACTAATTGTAATATCACTTTGACTTTTTTGAAAAAAAAATTAAGGATGCAAAATTAATCACTTTAAATTGTCTATAGTTATCTTTTTTCCTCAAAATTAATTTATTCTACTTATAAACTAACCTATAATCTAATTACATGTGACATATATTATGATTTAGTGGTCTAATTTGCTTCCTTAACTTCCACAAAAAAAATCAAAATGATCCTATATTTAGGACCGGAGGGAGTATAAAAGAAAGGTAGAATCATAGCTACTTACATACTCCCTCCAATATCAATATAAAATTTATTTGAAAATTTGATCATTGTTCCACATTTAGAACATATTTCTAATTTTTATCAATTATATTGTTTTCTACATTATCTCATTAACAATAATCGAGTAAGAAATAGATAATGAATATTAAGAAAGATGATTATGGTGTTTTAGAAAAATATGTTACATTAACTAATTTAACTAATATCCTTAATCCAATTAAATAAAATACATTAATATTATATTTATGGCCAGAAGGGAGTATTAATTTTTCATGGTTTATGTCTTAGTTGAGTTTTTGATTGATTCTCCGACTTAAATTCTTTGACAGTTATGTAAGTAATGTATAAGCACGGCGAAGGGTTGACACTTGACCAACAAACATGGTATGTTTCTTAATCCATTGTAGAAGCAATGAAACAATGATAAAATATAGTACTCCACATTGAAGAGCAAGAAGATTGAGAGAATGGATGCTTTCACAAGAAACGATGATATATTTATTAATTAAACACTAATTCAGGCGGTGATGATGGACTAAAACCGAAATACAAACAATGAATTTAGGTAACTGGTCAACATGGAGTTATCTCGATTATATGAATAATCTGGTCAAACCCCAACCATTTCGGCCAGATTAAAATAATAAGGAAAAAGTATCACTCAAAAGCTTTTACTTCAAGATAATACCCAATTGCTTTCACAATCCCACTTCATGAAGCTTTACGGTCGAGAAATATTTGAGAGTTTCCTTATAACAAGAAAAAAATTAAGGCTCAAAGAGAACTCAATGATTAGATGAACTGGTTGTGACTGTTATAACTTAACTACAGATTTTGAGTTCGAGACGTGTGAATGCAGCATTTTAGAGGGTCAAAGACACAAACTTTAATGGTTTCTGTCATGCCTTAGACATGTGAATGCAGCATCTTAGAGCAATTAAATTTTCTGTGATATAGGGACTGACTTGAGAAACCAATTGCATATAAAAGAAAAAAAAAAAAAAGAAAAGAAAACAAGCCATTGATAGCAAATGTTATCCAGCTCGCACAAGTTCAATATAGACAAAAATAGATGACGTGGAACCATTTGTTTGTTCCACTTTTCTGCGTATGATTTCTTTTCCATTTATATGGCTTTAGATAATCAAGCGTTCAAGAAACTAAGATATTTTTTTGGGTCACCAAAATGGTAGAAATATTGGCTGGTCAGGTTGATGTCAACAATTAAAGTTACACTAAATATCTTTCCCCTGTCTGGTTAGCCCTTTGCCAAAAAAAAAAAAACTCACTCTTTCCCTGTGGTGTATAGATGCTTGTAGATGCAAGAGTTAATTAAATTTACATGTACTCCCTCCTATTTTTATTATTTGTCATTTTTTATATAGGAAGACACCAAATGATGAATTAATTGCATTTTAAAATATGATATGTTAAATAATATATCTAGCTTACATTAACATTTTCAACTTAGAAAATATATTTTATATTAAAAACCAAAGCATTAAAAATTCCCTAGAATATAATTTAATCACTTACAATTTTGATAACAACAAAGAAATATGCAACGAAACTCTACAGTGTAGGAAAAAAGACAGTAGATTTGTACTGTGAATTTGTCATTAAAATATTTTTAGTAATGAAATATCATATTTAGCACCAATGTAATAATTCTCTCTATCATCTTTCAAAAGGACTGAAACAAGCTTAGGGAAGGATAATCATTATGCCGGGTCAAGTCTCTTAGCGTTTTACGTGATTTGCAGGAGCCCACAATGATAATAACAGTCCTAACGTGCGACAAAATCAGAGTCATTATCAAGAAATACACGTGTTTCGTCTTTGCTCATCGTGATCTAGCCCCTTTTATATGGTCTTATATATGAATCCAAAGCATGTGACTTGTTTGCAGTACAATCTCTTTCCCCACCAAGTCCCAATGGCCATTATTTAAGCCATAAATATTTAAGGACATGCTATTCTAGTACAGTGGTGCCAATATTCCATAAAATACTTATTCATTATTTTCTTGGGGAAGTTAAAATGAGCAATCGTACGATTGTAATGTAATGAATTTTATAAAGCATGAGAAATGACTTGAAAATATTAGTAATAATTTGGGAAAAACATCTTGAGGTCCTATATAAGGCATTAAATCACAACCAAGTCCCAAACAATTATCAAATTATATTTAAGTTCTAAGGGACCTAGATGTAATTAAATTGAGTTGTCAATACCAGCTCATTGAGTTGTCACTGCACACAAAATAGTTGCCAATTCAATAGTTGTCAATACCAACTGTTTAAATTGTCAATGCACACAAAATAGTCGTTAATCGTAGCTCCTTGAGTTGTCAATACACCTCATTCATTAACAACGAATTAACAACTATTTTGTGTACAGTGACAACTCAAACATATTGACAACTCATTGACAAAAACCATTTAATTACACCCAGGTCTCTTGGGATTTCAATGTAATTTGATAATTGTTTGAGATTTAGGTGTGATTAAATGCCTTATGTGGGACCTCAATGTGATTTTCCCTAATAATTTTGATTTTTAACCCAAAAAGTCCAATACACTTGTCTCATTCAAGTACTAAGATAAAAAATTCACTAGAGGCTAGAACCAACACTTCATTTAGTGCTGTATTTTCTTGGCAATATTAGTGCCAGAGTAACCCGTGACGGTGACATGGCATGTTTTTATAAATTAAGTGCATGTTTTTATAAATTGATATATTCAAAGGAGTTAGTCTTGCAAAAGAATACGTACGATTTCTTGGCACTATCTTATCAAAATATGACTCCCCAAAACAATGTAACCATAAACTCATTCTCAACATCTAATCTTACTCATTATAACAGTGTTTTTTAGATTGAATTCATTCCTTAGAACTAAGATAGCGTTTTTATTGAAAACTAATTTTTACGGCGATGATTAAGCTAAATTTTGAAATCAACACGACATACTAAGAACTTAGAACCACGTCACAAAACATAAATTTGGAAACTTCTCTTCGGACAAGAAGGATCACATCTGACCGACTTATTGGTATCTGCTACATGTCTCCTTAACATCATCAAAACTGCGATAATACAACATATTTAGCTAGCGCAACCGCCAAATATCACCCTCCTACAGATCATCTACTCGCCAGGCCGGAAATCGCATTTCAGCCAAAGTTGATTCCCTGAGCCAATGGTAGTTCACTCCCATAGTTGATGGTACTGTCAAAAGCAGAAATTATCAATGTCATTACATGACTTCTTTTTCGGCCAAACGTGTCATCACAGGACATGGAGAAAGATTAAAAAGCAAAGCTTATAATTTGAGGGCTGATATTTACCAAGTTGAACGACGCATGTATTGCTTCCAAGAGTCACTTCCAGCTTCACGACCACCACCAGTCGCCTTCTCTCCTCCAAAAGCACCGCCAATTTCAGCTCCGTTTGTTGGAATGTTTACATTCACTATACCGCAATCACTGCCCAGTGGCCTGCATAGTATATTCATGGGCATGAAAAATTTATTTACGCAACTATCAATCACAGAATCGCCTGCCACATCTGGGCATTTCAGTAAATATTTGGGTGCCTAAGCCTGATTATTCTACAGTCATACGTAATAAGTAATCACAAGATAAACAGACAAAAGAATCTATAAGCACTCACCCAATCCATCTGAATATAGCTTCAGGACTTCTAGTAAAGATTGAACTACTCAATCCTTGAGGTACAGAATTGTTCAAGGCAAATGCTTCCTCTATAGTCTGAAATTTCATCACGTATAGAACTGGACCAAACAACTCTTCCTTAACTACAGGAGCATCTGAAGATATCTCAACAATTGTTGGTTCTACATAATTTCCTTCGGACTCTAAAACAGATCCCCCTGTCAGGATCTTTCCTCCCTGATAATCAGAAAATCAAGTAAAACATCTCCAAAAAGAATATAATCCATCTTAAACAGAAGTTTGGAAATAAAAAAAGAATGGTTCTCTAACCATGATGTTGTAATATTGTACTGAAACAATACTAAAACAAAAGTGTTATAACACAACATGCATACCTGCGATTTTATGGTTGACATGCCCTTCTTGAAGTTTTCTACTGAAGCACGGGTATGTACTGGCCCAACAAGTGTCCCTTTCTCCAGGGGATCCCCAATTTTGACTTGTTTATACAGTCCAACTAGTTGATCTAGCACATTTTGATAAACACTCTCATGAAGAAACTGCAACGCGAGAAGGAAAAAACAAAAAACCTTCATTAGCTTCAGCATTTTTTCACCTACAATTGCATCAACATGTCAAATTTAGGTTTAATGGTTTTATTACCAGTCTACGACAGGTTGTGCAACGCTGACCAGCTGTACCTACAGCTGCAAACAAAATAGAGCGCACAGCTAGTTTGATGTCCGCATCATCCATGACTATAATTGCATTGTTACCACTTAACTCCAGCAAGCATTTGCCAAATCTTGCATTAACTGTTTGCTGAACCATTAAGCCCACCTGTAATATGGAATTCATCACATTCAGCTCAGCAGCATATTAAACTAACATTTTATACAATGTCGACTCTACATAATCTTGTATTCTGTTTCTCATATTTTCTTAGTGAAGGTGGAATATGAAAGCAGCCCGTATAACCTTAGAATGCACATTACACAAGCATACTCTCACTGGAAAATACAATGTTTAAATGATCTCGGGGTCATTTCATGGAATCACTAGGAATAAAATATCGCAGATGAACTTTCCTTTTATGAACTCTATAGGCAACTAAAGTAAGCAGTATCCAGGGGATAAAAGTTTTTTCCATAGAGTAAGAAACTGTAACATGATTAAATAGCCTGATTATATAACCTGGAGAGAGAGAGAGAGAGAGAGAGAGAAAATTATGACCAAGGACCATATAATAGAAATACCTTTGTACTACCAGTAAATGAAACCAGGGGAATGCGCGTGTCTTTTGCTATTGCTTGACCAATGTCAGCACCTCCGCAGAAAGAAGTGAATATCGCACCAGGTAATTTGTTCCTCTCAAGAACATCAGCTATCAGCTTTGTCACAGCAATAGTTATTAATGGAGTTGTTGGAGCGCCCTTCCTTCAATGAATTGAAAATTCAAAAGAGACATTATACATTAGAGATGAAAAGTTGAGAAAATAGGAAAAAATGATAAGCCATTAAAAAAGACAGATAGTGACATGATCTGACATAGCATAATCAGAGGATAATGCTCATAGAATCTTCAGAGTAGGATTAGTTGACTTACCACACAACACAGTTTCCACAAACTAATGCAATGCAGGCATTCCACCCTAAAGCAAAATAAAATAAAAAAACTTCCTTAGTAATGCATCTGAAAATTTTCCAGCATAGAGTTCACCATACGATGTCTCAAACCACAAGCAATAGATGAAAAACTTCCAAGATTATTATGTGCACAATATGCCAGAATGCGTAAATTGTATACCAAGTTCACATTAAAACAGCAGCAGTAACGTATGTTCAATCAAATATCAAATTTGCAATTTCTGATCAATATCAATATTGTATTAATGAAGATCAGTTGTCATTTGAAAACAAATTAACACAATCAGCTGTGTAACTAGACTGGAAGGAGGGGGCCTGTATCACAGAGTGCGTAAGTTCTGTTATGAGGAAGACATACAATGACTGAAAGAGGAAGAGCAGGCAGTGCTGGCAGTGCTAAGTGGCTTTGGCGATTTCTAGCCTTATTTTATTAATTAAACTTGTTTTATATTCTGAGTTTCTGCGTAAAAGCAATGTTGCCTCTGTTTTTGCTATTTAATTCCATCAATGAATATTTATGAAAAGCGTTGAAGTAGACATAATATGATGAAGTGAGATAACTGAGCAAATGAATAAGCTAATACATATAAGTTTACAAAATTCAGGCACATTTACTTCATCAGAAAGAAAATTGGCTATCAAGTTCCATGTCTCTTCACATTCCCAAACTACTGATATCCCTAGGAAACTGTTAGTGTTGTAATTTACATATGTTCAAAGTCTAAGAAAGCATACCTAAAACAGCACAAGGAAAGTTGAAAGCAGTGATAACACCAACAATGCCAAGAGGATTCCACACCTATAGCATCAAATTTTATGCACTGCAATGAGTAATTATCTCCTATAATATAATGGAACAGACATGAGCATCTAATAATAATGTCAATTCTGCACCTCAAGCATCATATGATCTGGCCCTGTAAGAAAATTGGAGGAAAGTTTAGAGTTAATACTCAAACAAGAGCATCTTGAAAAGAATCAGCTTCAAAACAAGAGTTAAGATCTAACTACAGCATTTTTTATTTTTTGTGGTTTGGGGGGGGGGGGGGGGGGGGAATCAAACAATGCAGTTGTAATATGGATCTCTTACGTTCTGATGGTATAATTGATCCACTCAATTGTCGGCTGAGCCCAACAGCATAATCACACATATCAATAATTTCCTGAAATTGATGGATTAAAAAGTTTTAAATTCTAAAAAATGAGTTAACATTTTAAACTATATATGCAGATGTTATCTCTCTCTCACTAAGAGGTCTTTTTTTGGAGAGACTCAGTACATGATTGCTTTCAGAGTGCACTTAATCAATGCATGAGCCAACCCTATTTTGAACGACCCCAACAAAGAGCATACAGCAACTTTGAAACTTTGTCAATCCTCCAAGAAGCACGTGTTTTGGAATTTGAATATAAAAAAACTAAATTCTGGGTTCGTTTTAACCCCCAAAGCTGAAACTATCAAGTTGCAGGATAAAGAAATTTTACACATCAAAGTTAATAAACTAATTCTCATACCTGAACCTCCCCTATTCCTTCTGCAAGTATTTTTCCCATCTCAAGGGACACAAGCCTGCCCAGAGGATCCAACTTGGCCCTTAGCGCATCTCCAATTTGTCTCACAATCTCACCTCTCTTTGGCGCAGGTATCTGAAGGAAACTTTTGGTTTCAAAAACAGGTAAATGAAGAACTTCAACTGAATTGAGTTGGCAAAACAAATTATGAAAGTAATGCTACTTAAAAACTTACAGTCATCAATAGCTTAGCTGCTTCACTACAAGCACGCAATCCTTCCTCATAATCTTGCACAGTTGCTTCCGTCACTTTAGCGATGGCCTAATGTCAATTGACAATAAATAGTGAAACTAAGGTAGAAATCATGAGAAAAGTCTTGTGAGGATTATGCTGTGATCATGGAATAAAGCTCATATTCGTTTTACTTTTGTTTCATAGCTCAAGTAAAAACTAGAATCTCCTGTCCCACCCCACATCAGAATAAAGCACAGCAGAATTTGTAAGCATTGACAAGAATCCCTGAACTCGACACATCAAAACCCAATTCTACATCCCAAATAAAATAAAGAGAATCTTGCCAGCTTAAAAACGAACACATACATCTAAATGACAGAGAAAACTATCACTCAAAAAAAAAATTAAGGAAAACCCAGCATGAAACAGTAAAAGGACCCCAAATTCTTTCAAAGATCTTTGACTACGATTAAACAAGAAAAAAATTAGTCACAATCGCTATTGTTGTCGTGAAGAGGAGCACCTTATTGTTCGAAGGATTCACAGAAGTGACAGATGAACCGCTAGCTTTCCATTTTCCGTCAACAAAACCGCCAATATTGGTGGAATCGAGACCGATCTCCTTCAAAAAACCGTAATCATTCTTATCGGAACCCATTTTCCTGCGAGAATACTTGTACACCCAGGTCAGGGAACAAAAATCGATTGAGAAATCATATGAAACCGAAAAGCTAAGTATGATAAAAATGAAATCTTGAGGAAAGGGTTAGTACTTAGTAGTATTTAGTTACTGGCACTAGATCAACAGAATCGGAAAGTCAGGAAACGTGAAGATGAGGGATTATTGTGAAATGGTTCCTTGAGGGAGTGATAAACTGAAATAGTGATATAGATATAGGTGCATAGATAGATAAAGACGACAGTGTGTCATGGGCATTCCAACCCGTAATTGCCAATAATACGTATCTCACGTGTCAATGACGAAGATTGTCGTGGCCTTATCATTGTTGAAGTTGTTTTCCCTTTTATTTATTTTGTGTTTTCACTTTTCCCCCAACTTTAAAAATCTCATTTTGGGATGTGGTTACTTTTCTGTCAGTTATAAATTTCACTGCACATCTCTATAATTTTACCATTCTCAGGTTCTTTATCTGGGATGTTTTAATACTCCATAATTATAACATTAATTATTCTATAGGGTTAATACAATTTTTCATTCTTAAACTCCCATTTTAGGGTTAAAACAATTTTTCAATTCTCTCAAGCTTTATTTTCCTTGAAACATTGGTCCTTATGTGTTGAATAAAAATCTGGACCATTTTACCCTTAAAATGACCAAAACCTTAAATGAAGACAAATTTTATTGACAAAAAAATTATATTATCCCTATCTTCTTAAAACATAAGTCTTTGGCTTTAAAACACACACACACACATATATATAGTAGTACACTAATAGTTGTTTGTTTTTGGACCAATGTGATTCATACAGTGGCCCTATTTTTATTGGTTTAAATTTTAAGTGATCTGAAATTGGAGAAATAAATTGCAATTTTAAGTCAGAATCTCTTTGTAAAAAAAATTAAAAAGATCTTTGAGAGGAGGGGTTTATAGTCTCGGCCTCTCGGGCCGCAGCTGGATTTTTTTTGTTTTTAGTACAAGGAGTCTCTTTTTTGTGTACGATTAGGTACCCTCCATGTTTTGCCTGCTATGGCTTTATTCTTTCTTTTGTTTTTGTTCTCTTTGGGCTTTTGAGCCCACACATCGGTACCAAAAACAAAAAGCTGAAAAGATATTTGGTTGTGATTTTGTGGGTCATGTGTTTGATGTGAAATATGCAGTATGCAGACATGCACATGCACAGAAAAAAGGCAAGTGTAGCAAGCTGTCAAGTTATAGGGTGTGTTTGGATGGACTTCTGAAAAAGTGACTTATAGATAAGTCAAATTGAAAATAAGTCAAACTGAAAATAAGTCAGATTGTGTAATGAGATTTATGTTTGGATGAGCTGTTAAAAAAAGTGACTTATAAGTCATAAGTCATATTGTGTAATGAGATGTATGTTTGGATGGACTTTTGAAAAAGTGATTTATGTTTGGGTTAGTTGTGATTTGATGCATAAAATAAGTTAGAATTGTGGGGTCCACCAAAAAAGTGACTTATAAGTCATAAGTTGAAAAAAAGAACTTATACTTATTTTGACTTATAAGTTATAAGTTACTTATTTTTATAAGTCGAGACAAACATACTCAAAACAACTTTTTTAAAAATAAGTACGTATCCTTTAAAATAAGGACTTATTTGGCTGGAATAAGTCCAGCCCAACAAGCCCATATACCATACAATTTCAATTCAATTCCTTTTTTTTACCATCATTCAATTTCAGTTCAGAGCAATTCCTTTTTTTTACCATCATTCAATTTCAGTTCAGAGGGGATGATTTGCATCTTTGAAATATCGAAATATATGAATTTGAAGTATTAAGTGAAGTTAATTTTTCTGTTATTAATTTGTTTTTGTTATCCTTTCACAAGTATTGTATACTCTTTCCAGCTTCTAAGTAAACCATCTAATATCCCAAACCACTCTCAACTTTGATTAGCGTGGCATTATTAGTTGATTTAGTTCTGTTAAACAAAAGGTAGAACTACTAAATCACGCAAGCAAGCGTGGTTTAATAGTTCCTCACATAGATCTTTAACCAAGTAGTGGGAGTTCGAATCATACTTTTAGACCAATTTTGATCAGAAAGTTTACAAAACGTAGTAATATAGACCAATTTTATAATATAGAGAGGCGTCAAAAAGTCTATATTGCTACCTTTTATAAACTTTCGGGTCAAAATTGGTCCAAAAAAAACTTCCTTACCAAAATTACTCCAAAACTAAAACTTCCGGGCCAAAAATGACATTTTTCCCTTTTCAATATTTCATTAATACCCCATTTCACTGAAACCCCTTTTCCTCTCCCTTCGATCAGTTTTGCCACTCTTTCAGCTTCATCTCTGCTTTACACCTCCTCTTCCAGTAGCCGCAGTGCCATTACTCCTCCTCGTCATCCTGGTCGATTGTTACTGTACAATGATATAACGATGAAGATGACACCATTTTGATTTTTATTTCTTTTTGATAGGGTACGGTTCTGAAAAAATTGTTGTAGTTTGTTCTCATCTTCCTTGTCGTCCTCTCTTTTCCATGTGTATCTCTGTTTTTCTTCGTGGTTCTGCAATCTTAAATAAATAATCCTCCTGGTTTTCTTAATGGATTTTGTGCATGACTTTTGATTTGGTGGGGCGGCGTTGGCTATATCTGTGTGTTTGTGTAAAGGCCTGTTTGTGTGTTTGTGTAAAGGCATGTTTGGATGAGCTCATGGAGAATAGTTTCTGAGAAAAAAAGCTGAAAAAGTACTTTTAGATAATAAATTCTGGGGAATAGCTTCTGAGATTATAGAAAAAAATAGCTTCTGACAAAACCTAGGTTTTCTGCCCCAAACCTAGGTTTTCAGGCAAAAAAGATATTCTGAAAAAGCTGTGAGTGTTTGTCTGACTTAACTGAAACCTATGTTTTGACAATTAAAAGCTGTTCTGAAAAAGTTGAGGGTGTTTGTCTACCCTGATTTTGAAACCTAGGTTTAGCCCAAAAAAATGCTTTTTTGGGCTAACCAAACAGGCACTAAGTGTATATCACGGCTTTTGTTGCTATTTGAATAACAAATTTGTCTTCTTTGTTCAACCAGCTAGCAGCAAAAACAAAAATTGAGCACCAATTGGATATTCATTTCAGTGCGGAAATTTCTGTTCTTTCTCGTATATGTATATAAAATATAACTTACAACAACGTTGATGTCAAGATTTTGTTCTAATGAAATATCAAGTTTTTGGAATTAAAAAAATTTAGGAAATACTCCAAAAGTTTATAGAATATTTTGATAAAAGTATTATAAAATAAAAATATATAAATAAAGATATAAGTGTATATTTATCAACCTATATTTAACTCCCATACCCTCCCTCCCTCCCTCCCTAGACCAAACAAAAAATCAAGTCTCACCTCCCCTCCCATCCAACCAATAACCTCTCCTACTCTACCTTCATTTTCCTTTAATGAACCTCCCCCATCCTATCCCACCCTATCCTACCCTCAGTTAAACTAAACACAGTCTTAAGTGTAGAACCCACGGCGAAGGGATTAATCACTATTATCGGCAGCAGCAAATACCCTAAATTTAATTAAAAAAAAGTGGAATTAGTAACAAGTAAATGAATTTTGAAACAGAGTGTTTTAATTATGTAAATGATGTTATATTACATATGCTGGAAAGTAATTATGTATTGATTCAAAATATAAAAAAAAAATTATATTAAATAAAAACAAGTTAAAACGTAAATGGATTAGTAACTTTGGATTGATATTTAATACGTGACGTTGAATAATTAAGAACAATAAGACTTCCGCCAATTGTATTTATCGTGAAGAGAAGGATAACAATATCTTATAACTAGGTTTAATTGTTGAGATACTCTTCCCTTTACACATTCCACACATATGTCGGTGTTCTTATTAAATCTAAAATTTTTTTAGTGATCGTTGAACCACCAAAACATTTTATTAGAATAGCAAAACACATTTATCTCGTTCTTAGTTTGCTGTGTAAATTATATTAAAAATTACATCGTATATTTAGTATCGAATGTAATAAAATAAAATAAAAAGTACTAAAATAAAAGGGGGTGTTTAGAAAATTTACTACATATGAAGCAATAGTTGCCATTTTTAGATTTGTGATTTACAACACTCTTTTTAACGCAACTCACATTTAAAAAACAGATAAAAATGGATGTTTCAAGGAATTTAGCACACTTGATGCAATTTTTTACCAACATTGAAGCCAGATTCACCGTTTCATTTTAGCAATGTAGATTTTTTTTTTTTTACAAATTCTAAAAAAAAAAAAAAACAAAGTGAAAGCGGATGTTTAAGGGAAATTACTACAGCGGATGCAAAATTTATTATGCTTAAAGCAGGTCATCATTACATATTAGCGATTTTCACTCCTTTTGTGGTTCCACACTCAGAATTTATTATATCTCGAGTGAGTCACCATTTTAATTCGCGATTTATATAATATAACACTTTTTTTAAGATCTCCGCAATTAGAAAAATTAAAATAAATGTTACCCGGAGTTCACCACGTCAGATGGGTAATTTACTACACTTAAAGTTGGTGGTTGGTACCATCATATTAACAAGGGCGTAATACAGAAATAACCGTATCATTTGGTGTAAGGTGCTCTCAACCACGATTTCTTTCTTTCTTTCTTTTTTTTTTTTTTTTGAGAATTGCAAATAGGTCCCAAACAAGAGAATTAATTTTCGAGACAACTCCTTCATTTGTTAACAAAGGCTATTGCAGTTGTTAATAGTTGTTATTAACAACTCCTTGAGACCTCTTTGAAATTAATTCTCTTTCTTGGGACCTATGTGTAATTGTCCCTTTTTTTTCCACCAAAAATGGGTTAAAAGTGCCTATGTCATTAATATATGCTAACGACGTTGAGTTTTTTAACGTTAGGGAAAATAAAAAGTGCACAAATATTCATATAATTTGGTCCAAAATGCACCCAACACTTGAATATTTTTAGGCTCAAAATTGCCTACGTAGTTACCAAAATGGTTCCATCAATGCATATTCCGTTATTTTACACATGTTAGGCTGGGGAAACACACAAGAAGGGGTGAATTTGGTATTTCAATAAAATATTTTTCAAAACTTTAAGTTCAAAAGCAATTTTCAAAAGTAGATAGGAAAAAAACCAAGTATTGAAATCTTAAGTAAATGCTTGCAGGCCAAATAGAGTATATGATAAACACTTAAGCCCATATAAAGTTTGAGAAACAGATTGTGAAGATTCGAAGTCTTAGGTAAATGCTTTCAGCTCTAATTTTTCTCTGTAATTTCATGCTTCAATCTTCCTTCATCAATGGATATATATATAGGGTTTTGAGAATACAAACGTATGTTGTGAAAAATTTGAGTTGCAAGCATTTGCCTAATATTTCAATATCATATTTAATTTCTTTCCCATCTGTTTTTTAAAATTGCTTTTGAATTTATTGTTTTGAAAAAATAGTTTATTGAAATATCGAATTCACCCCTTCTTATGTGTTTCTTCTGCCTAACATGTGTAATGTAACTGCACATGCACTGAGGAAACCATTTTGGTAACTACGTGAACATTTTTTGGCCAAAAAATGTTTGCAATGTTGGGTGCACTTTAGACCAAACTATGTGAGTATTTTTGCACCTCTTATTTTCCCTAAAGTTAAAAAAACTCAATGTCATTAGCATATATTGACGACATGGACACTTTTAACCAATTTTGAAAACTACATGGGCACAATTGGACCAAACAAACCTTTGCGGTTTTACCTTATTAACAATTCACAACGCTAGAAACTTGTATGGCTGTTGGGGGTTTTCAGGTGGGGCTAAATTTGTAAAAAGCACTAACATATCTGAACTCCTTTTGATTTTAGGATGATGCGTCAATTTGGAGTTTGGTAAACTATTTTCATTTAGTGCGTGTTTGTTGTAAGAGGAGGGTGAAATTTTAAATTTTTAATACAGTCAATTCAAAAAATTGGAGATGTGGGCTCTTTATTTAACTATATTTTTATTTTACATATTCCTTTTATTAAAATTTCACAACTTTGTACTTCTTTTAAATTAAACTCAAAAAAATTCTCCACTCACCTCTTCTACATTACTCTCGAGCTAAATACTCCCTCCGGTCTTAATTATAAGATTATTTTGACTTTTTTGACCTTTTTTTTCAGTAAAAAAAAGTAGTTTCAGTAAAAAAAAATCATTTTTCCTCAAAACTAATTTATTCTACTTATAAACTAACCTATAATCTAATTTCATGTGACATATGTTATAATTTAGTGATTTAATTTACTTCCTTAACTTTCACAAAAAAAAGTCAAAGTAACCTTATATTTAGAACCGAAAGGAGTAGATGGTTTGGATGTTTTTAATGGAATTTCCTCGAGTAATAATGTCAAAAATGATTACACGAGCTGAGTAATAATTCATCAGAATCATCATATACATAACAACTGATCCAACCATAATAATGCACATTTGACATTTCAATTACAGCCCTTATTTATTAGTATTCTCCTCTTTCTTGATATGCTTGCATTGTAAATAATAAAATCAAGGAAGCTAGATTGATTACCTGCGTGGGTATGAAGACATGCCATCAAGACACTCCGATTTTTCCGTTTTTACACTTCTATCTAACTAAAACGTATTACAGGTCACTTAAAATTCATATTAATTGTAAACTAGGTTAGACTCATGAGTTTACGAACCGAATTTAATTTTTCCAAGTTTCTACCTCATGATTTGATCTTGTCAATTTACTCTAAATCTCATGTTAATTATTTTTATTTGACTATATTCAATTAATCTATATATAAATCTTATAAAAATTTCTTTATTGGGTTTGATAAAATATAGATGTTGATATATTTAATATCAACTATTCATATTTAAAGTATAATAAAGTTAAATTATTGTTATTTTTTATATTTTCTTATTTAATTATGTTCTTTAGATACATATTTATTATTAAAAGTAAACTCTTACCAATTTACGATTCGAGATCATGATCTGATTTTACATTCTTATGAGGAGTTTACTTATACTCACGATTTTGAACCTTGCATGAGGTATTGCGTCGTTCTATTTTTTCAATTTTAGTCTTTTATTGTTTTGTATTTAATTAAAGAATCCAGGAGGTTCAGAAATAAGCTAAACCCGTGGATAATGAAAAGCATAAAAAAATGTAAAGATGAAGAAGCTGAAATACAGGAGAACCGAAATGATACAATCTTTCTATTTATATTAAACCTAAACGGTGGAAGAGATTCGAAATGTGGAATGAACAGTTATCACAAGACGGATGAATTAAAGAGAAGAGATAAAACCAAACGCAAGCAGATTAATCATCAAACGTATGGATATAGGATAAACACAAGGTAGGTTAATTAATGAATTGGAAGCCACGCATGATTAACTAGTTGTCGTTATGTACAAGGCAATTCCCTATATCTAGACTTATAATTAATAGTTCAGGGTCATCGTCTTCCTCTAAAACTCTTAATCATATCTAGCAATGCTTGTTATATTAAGTTAAATCCTCTTCCTCTTCGGAGAAAACACTTAACCACTTTCTGGGGTACTTCCAAGCCTATCCTTTTTAAATATAAACATGTACACATAAATGATGGTTAATATTATTTTCAGCAGTAGGTGGATTCGCCATAAATGTAATCCAGAACAGCGATGACTCCAAAAACAAAAGCCTGATCAATCCCAGGTTTCACCATCACATTGTAAAGATCCTTGCTTCCCACCATCATATCCTCCAATTCCTTCTTCACCCCTACCTGCTCAAACAAAATCGGGGATTATTAAGCATGGAAATTAATATTACTTAAGATTATAGAGTCATATAGGCTACATTAATTATTAATTATATATGTTACCTGGGCAATAACGTTGCCTTTGGAATCAACAATGCTACAAATCTTGTCGGGGAAATAACCTCTGACCTCGAAGTCCCAGGCTTTGGTTGGCGAAGTGGAGATTCTAATGAGATTATTCCTCACCAAACACGAATTATTGGGTTCTTTTAAGCTGAAAACCAACTTTTGATGCGATCCTTCGTAGTCTAAACTATACCCTTTCCACTTCCTATAGATGCTCAGTGCCTCCACCATCCCTCCCTGTATTTTCCCGCACAATAATATAATGTCACACAACTTTTGTAATTGTAAAATATAAACAGCATACTATTACTATTACTAATTACCGAATAGTCAGTACAATGTCAGAAAAACAGTTGTAATATTATTCATACCCATGCTTGTATAGCAGAGATTAATTCAATTAACTCCACTCCTAAATATAAGAAATTATCATAAATATAAAATTTCAATCACTTTTATTTCCAAAATTTATAATTTTTTTTGTATATTCATGTTGATTACACATGTTAGCCTGATAAAGATGTTTCCATTAAGGGCTTTTTATAATGTACATGAATAAAGAGATCAAAGTACTTTAAAGAAACCGATGTATAGTTATTATAAATAACTAACTTATTACAACCTCAAATCCTTAATGAGATCATTTACCGATTTGATCATGGTTTTAAATGTAGAATTTATTTATAATTTTTGGTAATTTTTTTCCCAAGTGATGCTAGATAGAGGGTAGAATAAACCAGGAGTGACCAATTTCCTAAGAAGAGAAGGTGGTGGTAATAGTAATTAAGAATGTAAACCAAGAGAACAGACAGAAACGTTCGTACCTTTCGACGCATGAGAAGCAAAGCATCGCCATCTCCATCTCTGAGAATCAACTCATCCTTAGCACCGAGGATTCCACAGCCATCAACCTTAAACACAATCTTCTGGGAAGGACAATCTGTGACCACAAAACCTCCTCCATTCACAACATGTGGCCTTCTTCTCACAACAAACACCTTAGGAGAAGCCGAACAATACAATTTACTTACTATAGGCGCCGTCATCATCGTGCTCGTCTTCCCAGCCATACAAACAAACAAACTAATCAATCACTTTACAACTTCTTCAATGATCTCCTCCAAACCCAACAATTATGTGCTTTTATACACAAAGTATTATTGGGGCCTACCTATTGAAAGAGAAAAATCAATTATTAAAAAAGAGATCCTTTGTAACTGCTCTCTAGGTTGAAGGGTGTTCGGCAATGTTTGCCGTAGGTGAAGCGAGAATATTAAGTTATACTAAAACAAACAGGCATGCATAGATATATGCGGTTGCTTGTAAGAGACAAAAAGTATTGGTAGGTTTTTATATACATATATAGCTTCATGCGCTTCAAATTGGCCAAAATTAATTTTCTTAGTGTATGCGTGTGGGAGAGGATATATGTAATTGGTTGTGAGTTTGGCCAGTAAGATATTATTAGTGCCTATGATTGAAAGGAAGGGCGGGCAAAGCCAAGATAAAGATGCTTTTTTAAAGGATGCTGTTGAATCAGCAAAATTTGAGCCTAAAAATAATAGAAAACTAACAAGTTAGCTAATGGTTTTTCAATAAAGAGATTCGGGAGCTTTTGAATTTCGTTAATGTTAAATCAAAAGTTGCCTCCTTTGGGGAATCTTTGAATTAGTCTTGGGCGCTTTTTGACACATGACTGTTGAACCAACTCCTTTATATTTCTTGTTTCTTTCTTCTTTCTTTCTGGAAGAAGATGAGATTACACTCCACCACTTTTTTTGGGTATTAAGGGTTTGACACTTTAATTTGAGTTTTGCTTGAAAAATATATGTCTTTAAAACGGGACTATTTTCAATATTATAAGTGAAATATTTAAATAATGCAATCTTGTTCCTTAATATAAGTCTACTTAAAAGTTATTAATTATTGTTTTCCAACTTTAGCTTTATTTAATTCTTATTAGGAAGAGAGAAAGAGATGTGGGAATGATTTATAAATGTAGAAAAATTTATCAATATAAGACATATTTAATAATCTATTGGTATGTGAGAACCAGTTAAAGTGGTCTTATAGAAAGGAAAAAAGTGATACCATTTAACTCTTCA
Organism: Mimosa bimucronata; assembly: GCA_037074515.1. Classification (NCBI taxonomy): domain Eukaryota; kingdom Viridiplantae; phylum Streptophyta; class Magnoliopsida; order Fabales; family Fabaceae; genus Mimosa; species Mimosa bimucronata. Next base: position 37,216,913 of record CM073444.1, read on the forward strand.
TTTATTATATATTAACTTTTTTTAATATGGTGTAATGCATATTAAATAAAGGTAAAGTTGGAAATTTATCAAATTTTAAGATAGAATTAATGAGATTTAAGGTTTTCCTTTATCTGTATGAAATATATTGGAATGAACTACCTTAAACAGGAGTTTAAAAAGATATTCTTATTTTTTTGAATGAGAAAAAGATATTCTTATTGAATAACTGTATGACTATATAAAACTTTCACATTATACAGTGTGACCCAATTCTTATTTGAAGTTTCCAAATAACGGCCAAAGTCGGGAGTTTTTGTTTTTTAAGAAACGTGTTTATAGTCATTTTAAGTTTATCTGATCACATCCACGACACGTGGCGTGCACATGACAGGTGGAATAACATGGGCGATGGTAACTTGATTTTTAGGTGGATGCAATAATATTACAAAACATTTGGTCCGCCTAATGGCATGAGTAATGTTAATGTAAATTCGTTTCTTAATTATATAAAATATTTTTTTTATTTCCCCCGTACAAAATATCTTTTCAACTCTTTGGTTCTAACATCATTCATATGAAATAATAACTTTTGTATATCAATCATTGTTGTTTTTAAAGATTGAAGTTACGTTAATATATCAATATTTAAAAAAATATTTTATAAACATTTAAAATTCCAATGTCTATTAATAACGTTAGGATTCAATTACTGAAAAAATATTTTATGAAATCAAGATATCAAAATAAATCATCGTATAAAATAAAAAAAAAATAAATGTATACTTGTACCTAGTATATTGCGTTATTTGTCTTCACTTGATTGGACAAGATGATTCCTTAAATGGAAAAGGTTGGTTTGATGTGGTTACTAATATTAACCACTTTTGGGCTAGTTTTTATAAGATAGGATCGAAAAATGTTGAGTGCCTGCCTCTCCTTGATGGCTATAGAACTTCCCAACTAAATTCAAACACGTTGTAACTAACTGATTAATATGCCAAACTATTCATGATTTATGTCATCAAATCAACTCACAGTTTATCTGAAACTAGCTATTAGATTTATATTTTTTAATGTTACTTAAGAACTTAAGATTTTTTTGGTGATTAATCTTCATCAGTTAAGATCTTTTGTCAGATAATTTGGGAAATGACGACCTCTCCTTTTAGAAAAATTGTTCCAATTATAGATGGTCGGATTCAATTTAGTAATTCAGATTTATTAATATTTCAAGATACAATTCATTGTCCTACTAAAATCTAACCTAACAATGCAACCAACGAGCAATTGGTCGAACTGTTGAGTGAGCTCAAGGATGAGAACACGTGTTCGAATCTCGGGAAGCACTCTTGTTAGGAGATAGACAACCCTACCTGTATGGACAATACTCCTATCCCATTAATACGGATTAATCAGTTGTCAATAGGCGGTGTTTAAAAAAAAACTGATCTAACTTGCTGTAAAATACAAAAACACACAATAGCAAGAAACTCATAAGAGAGAGAATTCATCAAATTCATTAATAATTTGACTCTTAATTTCTTTAGTGTTTATCAAAATATATTTTCTAATAATATTTATTGAAAATAAATTACCATCAACCCTCTACAAAAAATAAGTCCGAGATCCAAAATCCTTGACTTAATTAATGTACATGCCACATTTAAATATTTTCTAGCAATAAAGATGTTAGACTGACGTCTTACCTTTTACTTTATCATGTAAGAGATATAGGCTCGTCATAATTACTTTTGTGTGTGTAAATAATTGACATATAGAGTTGTTATATCTTTTAAAAAGTATATATAAAAAGATATATTATTTTAGTTGTTAAATTTAATTTTACACAAGTCTCAACTCTCCGCCATACGTGAAAGAATTGGGGGAAATATACCGTGTCAATAGATATTAAAATAATACCGTGTCAATAAATATGAAAATAATAATGCTACTATCTATTTTAGTTCTATGGAGCTATCGTTTCAAAAAAGAGACAGCATTGTTGTAGGTTGGTGATACGTCCGTATACGCAAACCACAACATTTTTGCTGAGCAGGTTGTACATAATAAATGGCATTGAAATGTCCAGTGTTGGTTAAAGCCCACCACCAGTAGGGAAAAAAATAGATGCGATGACTCCAAGGAATACAGACAGAAATTGGATTGTTGAAGCTGATGAGTTAAATCCATCACATATTTCAAAACCCTATTCAAAGATGAGTGACCAGAGGTTTGAGGATAATTTCATTAATATGCCTGGGTAGTGAGCTGTCAAGATTGATTAATCGGTTTTTGCTTTTATGGCTAGATGCTCAGAACTATGTACTCACAAATATTTCAATGTCATACTCAAACACATAATCTCATCCTAGTGAGTGAGGCACATAGTGCTTTCACTGGGACAACTTATCTTTGGAAACATAGATTATGTATGTAATTATTTGTGAGATATGTCACACAAACATAAGAGCAATATCATACATATATATACACACTACGTCAAACATTAAATTTAACAACACTAGTATGGAAATGGTTAAGTGGCGTAATATCACATCAGATTTTTTAGATTATAAGTTTGGGTGCTAGGAGGCATTTGTACTATGAGGGCATCCACGAATCCTAAACTGAATTAATCATTTATATATCTAATTAAGTAATGGTGGTATCGAAAAAAATCTAACACCTTTATACGCCCTGCTGTAAATATAGGTTCTACAGCACCGAAGGCCATAATGTCAAGCTTCCACACATGACATAACAGGTGCTAGAAAGTCAACTGTAGGTCAGTTTGCCCATGAATCGGCGAATAGTCACACAAGTGCTGCAATGGCCAGCAAAGGTTAGAATACCACAACACATGATATTATAATAATGATGTGTCATGTTATATATGATACGTCACATTCATAGGTTTTCTTATCTGAACTAGGCTCATCCTATGTGTGTATGTTTTTTTACCATCTATATATGTGTATAGATGCGCTGAAATATAGAATCTAATTGATTTTTTAAAAAAATCTTAAGAAAATCAAATAAATTACTTATAAATTGATTTGATTGAATTTTTTTTAAACTGATTTATTTGACTTATAAACTAACATATACTCTGTCAATGCTTAAAGTACATTATGATTAAATGGAATCACTCAAAAAAAAAATCTACCAGATCTTATATTTAGGTACGAAGAAAGTATAATATTATTCGGAATATTTATACACGGAAAATTCTTAGAACTGACTAAAAACACACACGAGACTTCTCCAGATCAATTCGTAGAATAATTAATTTTGACCCTTCTGAATCAAAAACACCTATGAATATGGTCAGCCATGGAAGCTGAAACTTGATATTGGAATATGCATGAGAACAAGTGTATATACATTATGAGTGGCGAGTGGCCTTTGAAGTGACGCTTTTTTTTTTTTTTTTTGCCAACAAGGTGACGTGTTTCATTAATTCTTGAAATGTGCCATTGTGAAAATATAGATATGGCCACGTATATCCCTCCTTACTTAGGTTGCCCAATGTTAGAGTTTAGCTTTATCTCAGGTTCAATTACATTGAAGCATTTTAGGCCAACAATTCGTTTCTTTTACTTATGAAAAAGTGCAATATTTTGGTCCATCAAATCTAAAGAAACTGTTTGTTGCACTTGACACTCCATGTCATGTCACACTCCTCAGTCCTCACATATCACATTATGTACAAATGCATAGTCCAACAGGAGAATTTTGACTTTCCATGTTTTTAAGTTGATTCTTTAGAACAATTTTTAGGTACGATGAATGGTTAAATCATGTATAAAGTAAACAATTGAGATTCAATTTGAACATTGAAAAATTTCCAGAAGCATCATTTTAATTTACAATGATTTTTATTATCAAGATACATGTGACTAGGGAAAAAAGATATGGGCTCTCTTCCTCACGTGAAGTTGAAATAGGTAATGCTACTTAGAAGTATAAATGGTGAAGGGTCTATTTTGTTCTAGAAATTTTTATTTATGAACTATTTTATCCTGAAAGTTTTGTAGGGTTCAAAGTTGTCTGGAAGTAATATCGTCCTAATCCGTTAGAAATTTATGTTGACTGCTAAAAAATTGACATTTAGTGTAAATATTAAACAATAAAGAGCAAAATTGAACAAAAAAATACTTTCGGGGAAAAATTGCACCTGAACTAAAACTTTCATGACAAAATTGACCCTTAACCCAAGTATAAATAAAACTCATTATAGTATCTAATATAAGAGTTAGACAAGGGATTTACTTTGTTTTTTAAGTAAAATATCTTACCAACGAGCATTTGGTGCAATGAAAAGGCAATTGACATGCATTGGGCGAATGTAAGTTCAAACCTTGGAGACATGCTTGTTGGGAGGGGTTATCAACCTTTGGTACAAAGCGCCTTACATGGGTGTGCCAACCCTATAATCCTGCTCTAGATTAGTCGATTGCCCTAGGTTACCTGACCCAGTTGAGAAAGTTAGGAACTCAGGAAAAGGTGTCGGATACCGGAAGAAATCCGGTTTGGGGGCCTTTCTATTGTTACATGCAAAAAAAATACCTTAATTCATTTTGTCTCCAAAAATTATAGTTTGTTTTTTAAAGGTGTCCATTTTAACTACACATATTGAGTGAATATTTATCTCCATGTAGTTTCAATAAACATGATTGAAAAAATATTTTTTAACCCAATGGTACTTGATAAAGTGGTAGACCAACTAAAACACAAGATTTGAGAACTAAAATCGAATATCATCTTGTTAAAAAAATGCCTATAGTGGGATATATCTTGGCCACAAAATCTTGCCCTATATTAGTCAATTATTTAGATATCCGACGATATAATTTAGATAATATGTCGGATACCAAATAACTTAAAAAGTTTATAAAAAAGTTATTTTAGTCACACTCATATAAGTTGATTGATTTCTTTAATATCTATAAGTTAAGTTATTTAGTTGTTATATTTAATGGATATTGTGTTTGATAGACACACACACACACATATATATATATATATGCAATTGGTTGCTTTCCCTCCATGCAAAAAAAGGATGGACAAATTGAAACGGTGTTTGGACTTAGAACAGAGAGTGGGTGGCACAATCAGGACCATTAAATGGAACAAACGGGCGGCCAGAGTTATTAGTTTTCAAGTCTTGGCCCCAATAGTAAAGGCTCCACAGTTAAGTGCAGTGAAGAAGCAGTTATTTATTACCCAGTTGGTTTTTAAAAAAAAAATTAAAGAAATTAAATGAACCACTTGATTATAATAACTTTTGTGTATTATTATATTATATATTAGTAATTTTTAAGTTAAATAAACTAGTTTAGAGAAAAAATTTAAGTAAATCAATTTATAACTAATTTATTTAGCTTTTTTAAGATTTACTAAAAAAGTTTAATATGTTCTATATTTAGAAACGGAAGGAGTATATTCTATTTGGTTTCAAATATAAGATTAAATTGACTTTTTTAAACGATTACGTTAAATGAATTACTTTAAAGTATTTTAAGTTATTATTTATTCTAAAAACTAATTAATCTAACTTATAAAACACTATAATATAATTACACTTAAGTATGTAACATTGGATAAGGGTTTAAAATGCCCCGGAAGTATCCACCAGAGGGCACCTGGTGTCTGGAATTCTTTTAGGGGTAAATATACCCTTCCAGGGTATATTTTTAGAGTAATTGCCCTCTTTTGTTGACTTTCAAGGTATAGTTACCCCTAAAAAAATTTCAGACACTAGGTGCCCCTGGTGGATACTTTCGGGGCATTTAAACCCTTATCCCATGTAACATACATGTTATAATCAATGTGAGACCCCTTCTATTTTTTATGGTCATGTTTTCCTGTTTTCCCAAATCTTACTCATTCATTAAATCTGAATGCTGAAAAAAATATAAAATATGTGAATACAAATCTCTCTCACTAATACATATTTTTATTACAAATTTTTAGGAAAGGGATTAGCTCACCCACAACTCAAGGACAATGCTCTTAACTCATGATCCATTGGGCTTGTCTCTGTGAGTTCTAAAGTATGACAAGCAGGCCCTTTATTCTGTCCACACAGGTAGATTTTGCCCCAACTTCACTTAGCTATAGAGATGCCTCCAATAGCGTCGCGACTGGAACCGCAACTAAATGGTACTCCCAAAGAATTGAGCACTAGCCAATATGATCGAATGTTTAACCCTTTCACCAACAATGGACGAATGTATCTCTCACTGATACTAAAATGTCATACATTTATGATTTATCACTATGTTCGTTCCTTTTTTTTTTTGGGTTATCAATTTGATAGATGGTTAGAATTAGAAAAACGAAGTGGGTTCTGCTCCAACGCTAAATTAAGTGGTTTCTCTCTACTTTTTTAATCTAAAAATAAATTCAACTTCATCTTGTGTTCACTGGAGGGTGTGCGTGTATAATTATATGTATTGAAAGAGGATGGATGATGGGGACAGCATCGTGAAACAAAAATGGTATGCAGAAAAATGAGGAAGAAGTTCACAATGTTTTCCTCAAAATCAGGGCTCAACTGATATGGCTCCCAAAAACACAAAATCACACTCTCTCTTTCCTCAGAAGCCGTCACGTGCGGTCTCAGACTCTGCGTCCTCTCCATTCTCCTTTTTCTTTCTTTTGCTCCCTTCCTCTATTTCTCACTACACAGTAGGACACATCACTCCCTCTCAGACGCTCCCTTCCCTCCTTCATTCATTCATTTCAATAATGCTTGCATTCACCAGGCTTTTTTCTCAGCCGTCTTTACCATTTCTAATTTAATACCATTATTGCCATATGCATTACTCTCTCTGTCACTCTCACTCCAATAATAACTTCCCCTTCCTCCTCTATTTACACCCTTTTCACCTTCCTTTCCTTCCTCCCATTACTTGTTTTTCCTTCTTCTGCTTCCTCATTATTGTCTCCCTTCTCCTCTTTTCATACGCCTATACTTCACCTAACTTCATTTTTACCCCTTCTTCTCCTCTTCCTGCATCACCAGCCACCTTTTCCTTTTCCCCATTAATTACTACTCCACTCTTCTTTCATCATCTTCTCACAGTAATTAATGGCTACTTCAGTTGCCCAATCTTCATTGGGTCCGTCACTTCCGCCGCCGTCCCCCAAGTCGCCCCCCAAATATCCTGATTTGCACGGCAAGCGCCGTGAAATCGCCAGGGTTCACATGCTTGAGAAGGAGATCAGTGTTCTTCAGGTGACTCTCAGCTCTAAACTTCTACACTTACCTTGTATCTCGTGAAAATGACTAGCTTTATGAATAATTTCAAATGTCAATGCCTAGTGTTATGTTCAGAATGTTTAGCATACTTAACAAAATGGGAAGCTCTAGGCTCGTGATATATTTAGATGTACATACACGTAGCCTTATTGTTGATCTCACTGTCCTGTTTTTAGGGCAGGGGAGGCTTTAAGCTTCTGATTGCTAAGTTTGTTGGATGTTTTACCAACTAAGGGGTTTGTTTTGTGTGTTAAACTTTTCCTTCATTAACTGATAGGGAGAGTCAATTTAGTCGTAGGAACTCTATTTCTTGTCTTCCTTTAGCTCAAACCAAATTCATTTCAATCTTTTGGTGTAGCAGGACGAATTAAAATTTACTGAAGGCCTTCAACCTGCTTCAACGTGCTGCAAAGAGTATGTTTACTTTTGGAGTTACACTTGTATGCATTTTAGAGGAATGAAACTATGAAGCTAGAAAAATTGCTCAAATGTTTCAGCTGAGAAATTTTACATTTTTCAAGTAGCCTAAACTAGACATTATGAACTGCCACAATTATGGTTAACATATATCCCCTTAATGAATGTATGTGACCAACATTACAGGCTAATTGACTTTGTGGTAGCAAACGCAGATCCTCTGTTACCTACGTAAGACATGCTCCTTATTTCTCTCTTGCAGTTCAAAAGTGATCACAATTCTCACCCCCTTCCTTATTAACGCAGAAACAAGAAGAAACGTCGGTTATATCGCCGATTCTGGAAGTGGTTCTGGTATCATTTCCTTGCCCTGTTACTATATATCTTGATGCATAATGTTTATCTGCGTGTTGTGATTTTTAACCCCAAGGCAAATACATTTGGTAGACTGATATGCCCCAAAAAGAAAATCTGATGCAAAATTTTACTTGAACTTGTTCGTTGAGATGATGTAGAACATGTCATCAGAACAGAGTGATTCGTTTTTTACTTTTGAGTGACAAATTTGTTAAATGGCTCAACAATTTCTAATATAACCTTTTTTTTGGTTTGTTGCAGCCGAATGCCTAATTTGAAGCTGCATTGGATCTGCTGTTACTGCTGTGAAGGGTGCAACATTCATCTAAAATTACCGCAAGGGTGCTGTAAAAGCTGCAAATTATGCAACTGCACATGTCTACCATCATCATGTTGTGGTAACATTTGTGTATTACCAAAGTGGCGATGCTGCTCTTGTCCCAAATCAAAGTGCTGTAAAAACAGACGTTGTTGTCGCTGCCAAAATTGTTGTATCATCCCACGTTGCTGCAAATTTGACTGTCCTTCAAGTCCCTCTTGCTGCACTTGCAAATGTTCCTGCTCTTGCTCTTGCCCTAGCTGTCCTGTGGTAAGCCCATGTTGTTGCTTCGTGTCAAGATCCTGTTGGAAGAATTGTTACTGCACATGCACGTGCCCAAAAATGACAGTGTGTTGACTGTTGAGCATTGACACATCAAAGACAAGGGGAAAAAAGGAAATCAAGATATTAAGTGAATGGTTTGAATTTTTTTTTTTAATTTTAATAATAATAATAATAGTCATAATTTTGCAGTGTTTAATATTATTTGATGTGAGTTTGTACTTAGAAATGATATGTTAGGCATGCTTATGTATAAAACTACATCATCTTGTACATGTTCAAGCCCTCTTTGTATATTTTTCTGGAAATTTTCTATATGAGAAAAGGTAAATGCTTCTGTATTCAAAACTAGATTAAAATAAATGTTGGAAATATGTGGATTTATTTAATACTTCCTTGCTCCGAGTTAGATTTGGGACAAATTTAAATTACTTAAGCAAATTTAATTGCTCAATTTAGACCATTTGTTCTTCGTCATCTCGAGTTTCGACCATTTCAATTTACGAGTCAATCAAGAGATTGCAACGGTAGAAAGAAGAGAGGCTATTTTGATTTTTGTATACAGATCCACCCATGCTAAATTCTGTCCGCCCCACTAAGGACAAAGCGAAAGTTAAAGAGTGTTTCCTTTTCCTTTCAACATTTATTTTTCTTTTGAAAGTTGTACGCAAGGTGGGGGTCTGCAGAAAATTCAGAGATTCGTAATGATCAAATGGCAACAAAATGAGTGACCACCTCCACCACCAACGACTACTTTTTTCCCCTGCAAAATACAGAGCACGGCACGCAGGACTAGTCTTTTCACTTGTTGCATGGAGTACAAGCATCCACAATCAATAATCAATTTGTACACTTGTATCTGTTAAGTTCCATGTCAATCATAAAATGTTTATTCCCAACTAAAGTGATTTATAGACTAGAACTTCTTTTCACTTGTTGCATGGAGTACAAGCATCCCCAATCAATAATCAATTTGTACACTTGTATCTGTTAAGTTCCATGTTAATCATAAAATGTTTATTCCCAACTAAAGTGATTTATAGACTTGAATTTCTTTTGACTCAAGAAAATAAAACCCAACAAAAGGTGCAAAATGGGCTAAACTTAATGGAATGTGAAACCGGGAGAGATTTGATAGAAATCGTTGAGAAGGATGATGATAAGTTACAAGGCATCAAAGCTATATTTTGCCAAGTTATATATTGTAAAAAGTCGCCTCTATTTGTTACACTCGTTTTAACTCAGTCAGACACACCACACAGAAAAAGCAGCCTCTCCTTCTGTTTCATTCTTTTCCAAACCAACCCCTTTCTTCATAATCTCAAATCCACACCACTCCCACTTGTGGAAGCTCTTTTTCTTTCTTTTCTTAAGAGCAACCTTTGTTAGGCTCGAAATAGTGGCAACCTAAGATCCACAAACACAAACCTCAGGAATCTAACTCAGTCCAAGCAAAAGCAACAGGGCTGGCAACTCGGTGCTTCTCATTGCTCCACACTATACTTCCAAATTCAGACCTAATTGAACTATCAGAACCCTTCTTTGACACAAAAGTCACCGTGTACCTCTGCCTATCCCCAACATTCTTAAACACCAGCTTGGTAGGCTTCACAGTTATTCCGACCAGGGACTCCGGTCCGGTAGCAACCACATCATATACAGAATCAGCCTCCCCAACATTAGTCAGAGTACGGGTGTAACGAACCACCCTCTTGCCCCCAAAGACAACAGAGAAAGAAGGGTAATTGAGCTGACCAGGTTCATGAAATTTGCGAGAGCAAGTAACATTGGGGTGTTTGGCAATGAGTTGGATTTGTTGGGGGGTGTAACGGAGGGAACACAAGAAGGCAATGTAGTCGGAGGTGGAGGCGTCGTAGACGAGTCCAGGAGAGAGGGCTTTCTGAGGGTCAACATGGCCGGCACCATGAGCCATTGGGGAGGAGAAGGATCCACTGGCGGCGTCTCTGAGAGGTGAATTTGTGTTGTCATGTGTGTAGGCAGTGGTCATTAGTGCAGATTTGATTGCGCTTGGGCTCCAATCTGGGTGAGCTGCTTTCAGTAATCCTGCCAACCCGCTTATGTGTGGGCAAGACATGGATGTTCCTGTCATACACAATAACCCAAGATTCATAATCCTAAACAGAACCAGATAATGGTTCAATCAAAAAATCAATAAAACCGTCTCCTTCCCCGAATTCCTCAACCAGAAATAACCACTAATCTGCCCTGCTTTTTTTTTTTTTTGGTCATACATGGAAATTGGAGAGAAAGTTTGGAGATTCGTGATATGTGATTGACATAAATAAAAATAAAAATTATAATATAATAATGACTACTCCCTCCCTTCCGATTCCACAAAAAGCAATTCTTTACCGAATTCGATTAGATTAATATGCTAATATGGATAAATTTATTTTACAATGTCCTGATCATTTTCCTTAATTCTTACTCATTATTTTACTCCATTATTGATTAAATGTAAACAGCGCTAGTTTAAGAAAACAATGACAAAAATTATAATTGCTTCCTATACTCTTTTTTGTTCTGAGATTGCGTCCTATACTTAAAAAAGAACAAAAGTGACCCTTCAAATAAGTCTAATATTGTTGTTGAAAATGGTCATGATTTGTCCATATTAATTGAGCTGTTGACAAAGAGAACAACAAAATTCAACATCTCCTCAGGAAGCAAAAACAAAAATGATTTGTTTAGACTTTAGAGAAAGAATCTATTATGATATGCTAACTTTGACAAGGAATGAGGCAATGATCCGTTATTTATTGGATAAACTAGTATTTATCCTGACCTGACGTAGAACTATAACTAGGATATGTGATATGTGTGTTCCAAAATGTCATACCTGACATGATGTTGAACTGGGTCTTACGAGTGTCCTGAGACATACCAGAGGGCCCAATAGCCTCAGACCAACCCGCCAATATATTAACACCAGGCCCAATCACATCAGGCTTCAATATCTGAGGAGTCACCAAATTAGGCCCACGAGAGCTAAAAGCAGCCACCACAGGCGAAGGCGTCACATTCAACACAGTGCCACCAAAACTCAACAAAGCCGTTGGATTGGGATCCGTCCGTACATACTCCCTTATCACATCCCCCACCTTCTTCCCCACCTCCAACGCCGGCAACAGATGACTATCCGCCACCAATTCCTCGCCGCTGGCCGCCGTGTTCGCCAGAATCATCCCCACCCCTCCAGCCTCTCGCACCACCATCCCCTTCTCAACCCTCGCATTAATCCCCCTATCACAAACCACCACCTTCCCCCTAACCATATCAGGATCAAGCGAACCAGGCATGCACATGCTGGTTGAACTATTCGAACCTTTATCATAAACCAAGCTAACCAACCGGTCACCCATACCCTTCCCGCTGTACAGTGAAACCCCGTTGAACTTTTTGTTGTTACCTATTAAAAAACAATTCCGAGATGTGAAACTAGGTACAATATAATGTATACAAAGTTTGGTTGAGTCTCATCATTATATTGGCTATATTGGGTTGTAGAAATACAAACATAACTTGTATACTCCATCATGTCCTAAATATAAGAGATAACATGACAAATCACGTCCGGAGGTAACATGACAAATCACGTCCTAAATACAAGAAATAAGAAGTAACGTGACAATTTTGTCCACGTAACATATAAAAGTCAGAGTAATAATTACATATTTTATCCGTCCTTATATATTACGATCCTAAATATAAGACCATTTTGACCTTTTTTTTATGAAAATAAAGGAAACAAATTAGACCACTAAATTATAACATATGTCATATATAATTAGATTATATGTTTAGTTTATAAGTTGAGGAAAAAATATAACTTTTTTCAAAAAAATCAAAGTGATCTTATAATTAAGATAAGAGGGAATAGTAAATAGTAAATGCAAAGAGAGGAGAGAAAGTGTTCATAGAAAAAATGAAAATCCCTTATTTTATTAGCATATGTCAAAAAAGTTGACTATTAAACCAAGCTAGTATTATAAATGGTTCAAACAATATGTAATGTTTTATTGGTATGTGTAAAAAAGTTGACTACCTCTCATAATGAATGAGAGTAAGTGAAGTATATACTTCCTGTTTCTAAGTATAAGATTCAGTTAATTTTTTTTTAAGAAATTGAGGAATCTATCTTAATCATAGGATATTTATTTTTGTAGTTGGTTAAATAAATTAATTTAATGAAAAAATTCGTAAAAATTAATACGAAGTACTTAGAATTACTAGAATTCTGAAAAACGATCAGAAAGAGCATACAATTGATTCATATTTCAAACATTACCTAGAGAAACGTAAGCCGGGAAATCCCGATCGAGGGTTCCAGCACCAACGGTCATGATCCACGGGGCGACATTGGCCACGGAGGCCTTCCCGGGACCGCTGTTCCCGGCCGAGCACGATACGAAGATGCCACGCTCCATGGCGGCGAAGGCGCCGATGGCGATGGTGTCGCGGTAGTACGGGGAGGAGCCGCCGCCGAGGGAGAGCGACAGGACATCGACGCCGTCCTGGATGGCGGCGTCCATGGCGGCGAGTATGTCGGAGGCGAAGCAGCCGGTGGACCAGCAGACCTTATACGCGGCCACACGCGCCTGCGGTGCCATCCCACGCGCTGTGCCACGCGCGTAGCCGAAGAGGCTAGCATTACCCACGGGGGACCCAACGGCCGTACTAGCGGTGTGAGTTCCATGTCCGTCTCTGTCACGAGGGGAAACAACTTCCTCTTTCTCTCTCCTCATGTAACCGCCTCCCGAGGCCATGTGGAAGCCACGTGAGAAGCTGCGAGCGCCGATTAGTTTCTTGTTACAGGAAGATTTGTTGAAATCTTGACCAGATTCACACTCCCCTCGCCACCGTGTTGGGATCTCCGGCATTCCGGCGTCGTCGAAGCTCTTTGATTCCGGCCACACTCCGGTGTCGAGAACTCCGATGATGACGTCATGAGAAGCCTGTTCAAGTTCGAGTGTGTAATGTCCCTGCCATGAACCAGATTCGGTTTCCAGGCCTAAAAACTCAGGCGTGCGAGTTGTGTGAAGAGTGTAAACGGTGTCTTCGTAAACACCGAGTACGGAATCGGATCTACGGAGAGCGTCGGCGTCGGTTGGATCGAGGGAAGCGGCGAAGCCATTGTAGGCAGAAGTGTAAGAGTAAAGGAGAGAATCGGAAACAGAAGAAGATGAAAGAGACTGGAGATTTGCAGAGTACCAATCATGGGCGGTGGGATAAAGAGAAGGTTTGTTGTGGTGTTTCATGTGAACAATGTAGGTCTTCTTGGCGATTACAGAGGAGAGACCAAGGAAGAGGAGGAGGATGAGGGAGGAAGAAGGAGCCATGGAAGCCATGGCTTTGGGGAAGAGAATAGGGGGAGGGAGTTGGAGAGTGGAGCAAAGAGTGGGTTGTAACGAAATGGTTTAAATAATGAAGGAAAAGGAAGGATGGGAGATATTATTGTTGTCGTGTTTTAAAATAACAAATAATTATTAAATGGGGCCTTTGTGTCTTTTTAATTACACAAATGCCATCACATTTTTTTGTTGTCTTCGTCGGTGCCGTTACTCGTGCCTATAATTTGTCTTTGTCCCTCACTAATCATCTAATCAATTTGGGGTTTCTTTTCATTTCCCGGCTTTTTTTAAAATTATTATTTTAATTTTAATTGGGCCATCGTGTAAATGGCTTTTTTAAGTTGGACTTGGGTCCAATTCATCTTTTCATGATCGCTTTAAATTATTTGGGATCCTGTAACTGTAATGTATTAGTGTGGCACCTTTGTCTTCTTGAATGTTGAACACGCATTCCGAAATGAACACATCAAGAGTATGATGTGCCATCATTCTATGATAACAACATAAATCAAAGCATTTATTTAGAAGGAAAGAAGGAGGAGGATAGAATTGGTATGGGCAAGTTTGTCAAACTAGTGAGTTTAAGTAAACTCGTGCAAAAAATGTAAAATAGGATCGTAAACTCATAAGAGTTTACCTTTATTAATAAATACGTGTTTCCAGTATATAATTAGATAAGAAATACCAAAAATAACAATAATTTTACTTAAATATATTTTAAAAATAAATAATTGATATTAAATATGTCAACATTCATAATTTATCTAACTCAAGAAAAAAATTTCTATGAAATTTATATATAATTCATTGAAAACGGTCAAATGAAAATAATTAACATGAGATTTATAGCAAGTTAATATGATTTTTCATAAGATAGAAACGTAAAACGGTAAATTCGGCATGTAAACTCGTGAGTTTTATCGAGTTTACAGCCAGTATGAATTTAAGTGACTCGTAACACGTTTTTGTTAGATAGAACCGTAAAAACGGTAAAATCGGAGAGTCAACTCAAGAGTTTGACAATAATGAGTGATTGATTTAGTTGACAAAGAATGCAGAGATTATGTGGATTACATATGATGAGAGGGAATAGAATCTAACAATCAGCACTCACATGAGTATAGGAAGGGTTATTAATTAAGTTTAATTTTGGAAGCTAGAAATAGTATAGGAAGGGAGGTGATTGAGGAAGAGGTGCATGTGAAGAGAGAGAGAGAGATAGAGAGTAGAGGGGCAACAGCTGGAAACGCGTAGGGGGAATTGGGGCCCTCGTCATCTTTTGGATATGGAATCTCAATTTGTATTTCATATATATATTTATATATATATAAATATATATATAATTGGTAATTGGTAATCTTGTGATGTTGTGTGTAGCTGCGTGCGTGTACTTGCCTGTTCTGGCTCACTGCCTCACTGTGGTGTTAGGCTATGGTGACATAACCTTCCCTGTATGGGCATATTACCCTTGGTTTTAGCGCTCTTCCCTCTCCCTCTTTTTGTTTTTACGTTCTTTCTTCACCTTCTTCATGTACCTTCTTCTTCTTCCTACTTCTGATTCAAACTCCTTTGACTTGTTCACCAAAATATCTACAACATAATTAGGCAAGCAAGTAGCAACCACCCACATTCCTGTTTGAATCCTTGTTTCTATGTATTTGAAATTAATACGTTCTGATGATTCCATATCCGTTACTGCTTTTTCACTCACTGCCCCAGATCATGCCCATCATCTACGGCTCTACGCCTTCTCCTCTTTCCTCCCATAATTTGAATTACCCCCAACATTGTTATGTTTCAGAACAATGATTTCCTGAACTAAAGATTTAATCTTTATTCTAAGTATCAACTGGAAATGTGGAAGAAACCATTTTTTGGTCTGGGTGATTTATTGCAAATAATAATGATTAACAATAATTTCTTTTTTTTAAAAAAAAAAGAGTATATGTGTTTCTCCTGTCATCCAAAATTGTTCCTTCCCGTCCTTTACTTTGTGCGTCATCGCCTTGATAAGTAGAGAGGGGTTAGTGGGATAATTGCTAGGCGTTGGGATATGCAACGTATACATGGCAAAAGGGGAAAGCTATGGTGTTAGTGGGATTGGCCGATAGCCGCCATGCATATTGAAATGATTCGACATTGATGCTGGTAAGTAAGCAAGTGCTTAGGCTATACAAATGCATGAATGAAAATAGTGGTCCAAAAATGTGTAGTAAAGTGAAAGAGGTTTAATCTGTTTGTCAATTATGCATAAAAGAGGGAATAGGTGGTCCCCGAGCCCCGCAAATTAGGGGCGGCAAGATAATGGCGATATATAAATTTGTATATATATACATATATATATATATATCCCATCCATTCTGTCCTAAGTATAAGGTCGAATTAATACTAATTAATTTTGCCTCAGAAGTATTTGTTGGGTAACGATATTGTTCTGAAAGTTTTTATAAGACCAGCTTCAGCTACAGAAGTATGAAAAATGTAGCAATGTCGCCCTGAATTAACGGAGCCGTTAATAGACGCCACGTCATAATAGTCTGCGTCCGGATGAAGATAAATCATTTTTGCGCTGGAAGTTTTCCTCGATATACGATTTTGCCCCTAAAGTTTTTTAAACTTCCAAGACGACATTGCACCCCAAAAAATTTATGGGGCTAAATCGCTCATCGAGTAAAACTTCCGGGCCATGTTTGGTATGGAGTAATGGATTTTAAGGGATTGGGATTGGAATTGGGATTGGGAGTGGGAAAGAGGGTTTGAAATCACGTTTGGTACATGACAATATTAGAAGGGAATGGATGCATTAATTTTATTTTAAAACCTTATACAAATCATAAAATACTATAATACCCCTCTTAAAAAAAACCCAAAAATGCAGTTTATATATAAAAATATTCTTTTGCTGCAAAATAATTTTTCTAGACAAACTAATATATTATTTTGATGCAATCTACGAATGACAACAAATTGAAAAACAATTTATTTATATAAATATACATAAAGAATAACACATATAGGTGGTGAAGAATAACAATTGAAGTTGGTATTTTATTTTTTTATTTTTCAAAAAATAGTGGGTCTACTGGAGAAGAAATCAGACATGCGTGGTGAAGAAAGAACATAGGTGGCGAAGAAAGGAAAATAAGGAAATCACACACACATACATCAATTAAAAATTGATCAATTGAGGAAAGGCAAAATAGCATAAGAAAAAACAAAAAGAAGCGAGGCAATGGAGATACAGAGAGGAATTTACCAGTTGTGTGTGGAGAGAACAATGACGGTATGCGGCAGCCTTGAGGAAGGTGAACAAAAGTGTGATAAGAAGATATTATCCTAACCTAATTAGGACAAAATTAAAAGGGGGTAACATGGTCTGAAAATTATTATAACCAATGATACTTTTGTCCACAAAAATTTCAATCCCAGTATTAAAAAACATTACCAGGGGGCGAGGTGGGTTTGTCCAATCCCACATTTGTGGTAATGTTCAATCCTAGGGTTTCATTATTATCGTGTACCAAACACCATAAATGGCTCATTCCTTATCCCATTCACATTCCCACCCTTTCATTACTTCGTACCAAACATAGCCCCAGTGTAAAAATGGTTCCTCTTCATCCTATTGTGGACTATGACATGACATCTATTAACAACTCCATTAATTCAGGGTAATATTGCTACAATTTTCATACTTGGTGACATTGATCCAAAAAAAATTCCGGGGTAAAATTGGAATCTCGGCGAGGATACAGATATAATGGAGCTGAATGAAGAAACATTTGTCTTCACTTGTAAGAAGAAGAAGGATAAGGATCGGTTGCTACGAGGTAGGCCGTGGATAATACAAGGGTCTCTAATGTGCATAAAGGAATAGTCGGAATACATGGTGGCTCGATGAGGTAAGGTTTGACAAGACTCTGATGTAGGTGCAGTTTCACAATATGCTGCTAGGATTGCTGGAGGAAGAGGAAAACATTCAGAATATGGGGGACTTGGTAGGCGAGCTGGTGTGGTACGAAAAGCCGAAAATAAATGGGAAAATTAGAAGAAGTTTTGGAAGAGCTAGAGTTCTTATTGATGTCAAAAAACATTAGTAGCAAGCTTCTGGATAGATAGGCCTGACAAATCAGAAGTATGGATCTAGTCAAATATGAAAGGCTCCAATCTTTCTGCTATAAGTATGGTGTCATAGATCATGATTTTCGTGGATGCAACAAAGAAATTGTAGTGGATGAGGAGGGCAACATATTGTATGGTCAATGGATGTTAACAAGTGCTGAAAGGGATAATGAGGGGGCTATGGTAAAATTCTCGCCGTCTTAGAACGAAGAAGACTGTAGGAAAGAGGCACCGGAGCGTGAAGAAGAATCCCTAATGGCGCGTGTAGGTTAGAAGGAAACAATTAGGTACAAAAGTTCTCCAAAGGATGTGACACCTCCCCCTGCATTGGGTATGGGAGATGATGATTTGAGATGGGCGCTGTAGGCGGCGGTATGGCCTATGAAGTGTGAAAAGCCAGGAGAGCAAGTGGAAGTAATGAAAATCCAGAAGGGAAAGGAAGAAAATGGACCGGGTAATAGAGTAGAGGCCCAAGAGAATAAGTCCAGAGTGAACCCAACTATTAAGGGCCTTAAAATTTTAGAGGAGCTGGGCCATAAACCCATTGGGGAAGAGGAAACTGATAAAAAGTAAGATGATAAAGAGCCCAAAAAGATAGACCGGGTGTAGAAAAGAATAAGGTCATCATTCCTATGACTCAGCTCTCCCCTATTTCTGAAGTGGCAAGTCGAATTGGGGGTATGACAATAAAAAGAAATGCAGATGATCCTGAATCTCCAGGACCAAGAAAGAAACGACGCTTATTCAGTGAAAATGAAGCTGCCCAGAATCAAGAAAGAGTATGTAGAGGTGTGATCAGGAAGAAAAGTGTTAGAAAGGTGAAGAAAGAGATTAGGAGAGTATCAGGGAGGTTGGTAAGGCTCACAGAAACTCCGTTAACTGCAGAAATCGATTTCTTGAAGAATGGCATACTAACAAAAATGGCCAGAATTTGGAAAGCGAGGGGGCTAAAGAAGTGAAGGGTTCGGGTGGCTGTCCTTCAACAGCCACCAAGGAGCGATGAGTATTATCTCTTGGAACTGCCAGGGGTTGGGGGTGACCCTGGCAGTTCGAAACCTCAAAGAAGAGGTAAGGAAGTAAAAGCCCCAGATCGTCTTCATCATGGAGACCAAACAGCAGGAGAATTTTTTGGAGCGCAAGAGGAGAATCATGGGGCTTTGATGAGGCATGGTATGTACCTCCTAGAGTGAAAGCTGGAGGCCTAACGCTATAGTGGAAGGAGGAGATCACAGTCAACATCATCAGTAGCTCGAAGAATGTCATTCATTCAGGAATTTAATCCAGAGGTATAGATTTCCCAAAGTATATTTCTTTCATCTACGGGCCGCCTGTGGAAGGATAAAGAATGGTTGTATGGAATCAAATTAGAGAAATAGTAAGATCTATGGACGGAGCGTGGTTATGTGTGAGGGACTTCAACGATTTGATGTCACAGAATGAAAAGATGGGAGGAAATCCACATGTACTAAGGAGAGTCCTAAACTTTCATCTTTTCATGTCTGATTGCGAGCTCCTAGAGGTGGAAGCTAAGGGATCAAGATTTACTTAGTGCAACCAAAGGCTTGGGAAAGATCATGTGAAGGAAAGACTAGATAGAGCAATGGGTAACTTGATGTTCAAAGAACTGTTCCCCGAAGGCCCTTGTAATCCACATCGACCCAGTGGCATCGGATCATCATATATTGCTTGTGAAACTATGTTACTCTGGGACGAAATCCCCTCGTCCTTTCCAGTTTGAGGCTATATGGGTTGCGCACCCAGAATTCAAGGCGTTGATACATGATTGCTGGGGGGAAGGGAATGAAAGTTTGGATCAGGGCATTGCAAAGTTTGTAAAACTAATTGATAAATGTAGAAGGATGCTTATAAAGTGGAGCAAAAAAGCTTTCCCAAACAATAAATGTGTAATTGCTGATCTGAAAAAGAAGATTCAAGTCTTAAAAGAGGAAATCTATACAACGACTTCAAAGCAGCAGATGGATGTGTTAAAGCAAGAACTGGAGGTTGTATGGCAGAATGAGGAAGTATATTGGTGGCAAATATCAAGAAATAATTAGCTAAAGGCGGGTGATCTCAATATAAAATTTTTCCACAGGAAAGCCATCATGAGACGTCAGCAAAATTTGGTGGTGAAACTCAGAAACTAGTAAGGAGTGTGGGTGGATAGTGAAGAAGGTGTGGCCAATTTAATATCTGATTTCTATCAATCACTGTTCAGGAGTAATGGAAACGGATCTGAGGAAGCCCTTACCTACGTGAAGCTAAAGATTTCTGAACAACAAAATGTGTGGTCAACCATGCCTGTTACAGAGACTGAGATTCGTGAGGCAACCTATCAACCGGGGGCTTTCAAAATACCAGGCCCCGATGGCTTTAACGGGCATTTCTACCAAAGCTCATGGGATGAGGTACGTGTCTCAGTTACTGATATGGTTAGGGGGTTTTTTGAATTTGATGAGAACATTGAAATGATAAATGAAAATCATTTGATCCTAATCCCTAAGATAGACCATCCTGAATCTGTAAGCCACTACAGGTCCATTAGTCTATGTAATTTTGCCTACAAAATCATTTCAAATATCTTAGCTAACAGGTTAAGGTAGGTTTTAGATTCTTGCATTTCTAAACAGCAAAAAGCCTTCATCCCCAATCGACTTATTCAGGATAATAGCATAATAGTACATGAAGCATTTCATTACCTGAAGAATAAGTAAGGAAACAAGTATGAGTTGGCACTGAAGATGGATATGAACAAAGCATATGACAGATTAGAACGGAATTTTATTGAAGAAGTGATGTTGAAAATGAATTTTGGAGCTAAATGGGTGAGTTGGATTATGAGATGCGTCAGAAGTATCTCTTTCAAGATTTATCTTTCGGGGAGAATAATTGCAAGTTTCAAGCCACATAGGGGATTGCGTCAGGGAGATCCCCTATCTCTGTATCTTTTCATAATAGCATCAGAAGTTCTCTCAACGATGATTTTAGCACACGAGGAGAAGGGATGTCTGAAAGGAATTCAAGTAGCAAGAGGGAGTCCTATGCTATCACACTGTATGTTTGCAGATGATACAATCGTGTTCTTGAATGCCAATATAATGAACTATACGATTTTTGTAAAGGTTATGCAAGTGTACTGCAAAGCTTCAGGGCAATCAATAAATTTTGAAAAATCAAACCTATTCTTCTCAAGGAACACACCAGAGCCCAACCGGAAGAAGGTGGAAACATGTTTGGGGGTAGAAGAAGTAGATGATCCAGGGAAATATCTCGGACTACCAGTCCTCTGGGGATAATCTAAACAGAGAGCTTTGGCTTTCATCAGGGACAAGATGGGAAGAAAGGTAATGGGGTGGCAAAAGAAGTGCTTATCATTTGCTGGGAGGGAAACAATGATAAAGGCAGTGATCAATGATATTCCTACATACTCAATGTCTTGCTTTAAATTCCCAAAAAGTACTTGTAAGGAACTAGATAGCATGGTTTTTAATTTTTTTTGGGGGAACTCGCCAAGCTCGTCGAACATTCACTGGAGGGCATGGACATATATGATAAAAGCAAAGAAGGAAGGTGGAATGGGTTTTAAAGACTTTATAGGCTTCAATGATGCGCTTCTTGCAAAGACGGCTTGGATGATTTTGCAAAATCCAGACGCAATGTGGGTACGAATTCTGAAAAGTCTCTATTTCCCAACAAAATCTTTCGTGAAAGCAGTGAAGGGTCATAGGGCTTCTTGGGGATGGGACATCATTCTACATGGAAGGGAATTCCTAAAAGAAAATCTGAGATGGCAGGTGGGCTCAGGGCATTATATAGAGGTTTGGTAGGACCCATGGATTATGGATAATCACAAGGGTATGTTGAGGAAACTGGATTATGCTCAGGTGAATAGGAATATGCTGGTGGCTGAACTGATAGAGGGACGAAGGTGGAATTTGGAGTCGATTGCACACGCAATTACGCAGGGGGAGGCCCAAGCTATTTTAAATATTCCCCTCTCAAACACACAGAGAGTAGACAAAATGGTGTGGTGCGGAAACAAGAATGGAGAGTACAATGTGAAAAAAGCCTACAGACTATTGGGAAGCAACAAAGGCCGGCAAAACTTGAATCAACCTTCCACTTCCCAGAAGCTTGATGAGAGGATATGGGACAAGATTTGGAAGATCAAAGCCATCCCAAGAGTGAGAAACTTCATATGGCGAATTATGAATAAGGCAGTAGCATCAAGGGAAGCTTTGTTCAAAAGAAAATGCTCCCCTAATCCCTTTTGCCTGATCTGTGAAAAGGAGGTGGAAACTTTAGAGCATATGTTGATGCTATGCAAATGGGCAAGGAAAGCATGGTTAGGTTGTCCACTTACTATCCTGGTGGATGAATACAAGGTACAGAATATAGAGATGTGGGTGGAGAAATTTCTATTGTTGCAGTCAAGCGAAGAGGAACATGAAATAGCTTATGTTGCAAACCACCTATGGACTATCTGGAAATGTAGGAATAAATGGGTGTTTGAAAGAGAACAACCATCTCCAATGAAGGCTGTAGAAATCACTAACAGATTAGTGAATGAATACAAGGGTGGCCAAGCAATCTCTGTGTCGGGACCATGTGAGCCAATGGTCAAGCAGCTTGCCAGATGGAAGAAACCCCAAGCCAACACTGTAAAAATAAACTGTGATGGAGCGTACTGTGAAGCATGAAAGAGAGGAGGGCTGGGAGTTGTATGCAGAGATAGTGATGGTAATTTTATTCGTGGTTGGGCAAGTGGCACACATGCAGATTCGGCTTTCCACGTTGAATTAATGGCACTAGAAAAAGCTATCCATTTGGCTAAATTTTGGCAAGAAATACCAATTGTCATAGAAATGGATTGTAAGGAGATTTTTGATGTAGTGTCATCTAGGAAAACAGACAGGTGTTAGTGGAAATACTAAGGCCTGCTGACAGATATTTTTCATCTTGTGCAAAATCGAAGACTGATTACTTTCTCTTTTACTCCTCGCGAGGGTAACCGTGCTGCCGACTATTTGGCTGCCATGGCTTCAAGGGAGTTGGGACCTAACGGTTTGATTTTAGAATCACCAATTTCTCTAGCATCCATCATTCTTCGAGAAGCGCGAGAAGAGAATCAAGTCCAGGACCATCTTGTTCTAGATGAAAATAGAGAAGGAATTGGCTAACTAGTCATCGGGATCTTTGATTAATTTTTTGGAGCTGAAAAGCTTATGTTGTTTTGGTATCTGTAACATTCTGGATGGACAGATGTATGGGATTCAATCCCTTCTCTATGAAATAGATATATTTACGTTGGCCAAAAAAAAAATCCCTTCTCATTCTCTCTGTATTTCTCAGTTTTACATTTTTCTCTATATATCCTCTGATTTCCTTGTATTTCCACTTATTTCACTGTAATTTTCACCATCTCAGGACTGTCTCTTAGTCATTTTATTTAATTATGGTTGCTGGTGACCCCACGTTTAACTCTTGTAAGGTCAAATAATCAAAATTATATAAAAATATCTTAAATTCATTTTTACCATATTTTGACCACCACAATTAGTAAGATGAATTAATAAAAGATGTTAAACATAAATATTTTGATGTGATTTATTTAACATCTTTAATCTTTTATTTTTTAAAAAAAAAAAGATAAGTCGATCAAATACTCGTATTTTTTTTTTATTTTAATAAAAACTGGATAACATAAGCTCATATGAGCAATTACATCAAAGAGTAAACTATTTATCTACTAATATCCCCCACCCTCCTTGGTAGGAAGGATCAAATACTCGTATTTAGGATATACAAATGGAATTGGACAGGGAGGCGGATGATCGTGCATGCCACATGTTCATATAAAGGAGGTTCCACCGGTCATCGCAGGGGTCAAAGTTGGTCACCCACCATCTCTCAAGTTTGAATTTTACGCTCTCATACCCATCAAGTCATAAATATTACTCCTCCGGTCTTAATTATAAGATCACTTTAACTTTTTTTTTAATCCAAAAATAAAGTAGTTTCAGTCCCAAAAATAATCTTTTTTCATCAAAACTAATTTATTCTACTTATAAAATAACCTATAATCTAATTTCATATGACATATGATATAAATTAATGGTCTAATTTACTTCTTTAACTTTTTTAAAAAAAAAAGTTGCTTCAAGAACACTATCCTCCATACGTTTGCTTTATCCCATTCCATTTTTCATGATCAGCTTTTGGGCGAAAATAATTCTACAGTCTCGTGTAAACAATTTAATCAATAAAAATTCTCTACAATTTTTAATGATGTTCATTTGTTATTAAACTTTTTAACGACAAAATTGTCTGTTCAATTCTACAATAATTTTTCCTTTTTCCCTGATTCAAAAATTTGTCGAGTCTTACGAATATATCTAGCTCAACTCATAAGATATCTAACTCAACTCATTAGTAGCACTCACCATGTACTCTCAACATTTTGAAAGGATTAAAATTCGCGTGTGCAGATCATGCAATTAGAACATGGATTATTGAATGAAATAATCAAACAAAGCATTTGGATAGAGTTTACTCCCTCCGATCTTAAATATAATATCACTTTAACTTTTATTTGTAGAAATTAAGGAAGCAAATTAGACCACTAAATTATAACATATGTCACATATAATTAGATTATAGGTTAGTTTATAAGTAAAATAAATTAGTTTTGAGGAAAAAAGATAACTATAAACAATTTAAAGTGATTAATTTTGCATCCTTAAATTCTCCAAAAAAAAGTCAACGTGATCTTATAATTAGGACCGGATGGAGTAACTTATTCAATACTCTTTGTTGTGAGAAGCACCAAAATAATGGTCATCCCAAGTTCCAATTAGCCATTAGGTGTTTTCCCTGATTCATTGAACCCACCACTTACTTTGCAACATTAATGATATACTGATTGAGCCACCTCCCAGCATGATCAAACTTATAGGAGCTACTTCTCTTGATAGTGTGGGTTTCCGTGATTCATCATGTAACTATAGAAATTTAAAAAAAAAAAACAAATCGCTTCAACTCACAATTTTGTTTGCATTTTTAACCCTAAATTAATTAGGATTAACTATACAAATTGCTTCGACACGAAGTCAAGAAAATATATTTTGTTGAATTTCACATATTTGAAAAAGTTTTGGCTACAAGAGGGATAGATCTGAAATTTTGAAAAAGTTCATAATTGAAAACTTTAATTAAAGCCCGGCTAATTTAGTGATAAATTATAAAAAAAAAAAAAACAAAGGCAGATAACGGAGAAAAAAAGAAGAGAAAAGAGAACAAGAAGAAAAAGATTTGTGTTGTTTAGGGGTGTAAAAAGTGAAAAGTGAAAGTGGACAAAATGATAACCACCAACAAGGTAACATGATTAAAGTACAAGTTACTGCTCAACATGTTGAAAAAATTGCAGCCACCCTTACGAAGTTCTATATACACAGCCTCAAATATTAATCAAAAGATGCTACAAATAAAGAGAGTTCTTCAAGTCAAAAAAAGGAAATTAAAGTTCTTCGTGGCTTTTGTTTTTAATTCAAATGTTAAGGATCATTACCAATGGGACCTTATCATTCTCTCTCCCGAATTTGCTCTCAGATCATCGTCAGTACAGACATGCTTGAGCGAGATATATATTGTTCCAAAATGTTCTCAATACTTATGTATCGCATTATTCCCTCTCCTTCTGTTTCATACATTTGTTAGTTTCAGTTGTGTTTCCTATTATTTCTTTTCTTTTCTTCTTTTCTTTTATTTTCTTTTTCCTTTTCAGAACATGACTTGCTCGCGCCTCAGAAAAATACATATCCCCGTCTTTGTGTTGCTTTAATAGTTTCGCCAGGCTGACATAGATAATTTTTTTTTTTGGACTAAAGACACTGCATTCTATTAATAACTCAATTCAGAGTACATAATGACAAGACAAGAAAATAAAACACAAACAACATCCAAACAGATCTAACCACCTTCATCAGAACCCTGCCCCACAAAAAGGGAGGTGGCTGATCAAGGATACAAAAGTTCCCTAACATATCATGTGAGTTCCTAGCTAAGCAATCAGCCAGGTTGTTTGCCTCCCTATACGTGTAGTTAAAAACAACTTGCCAATCCCTATGTAACATCAATCTAGCATCCTCTATAACATCTCTGTAAGGATGCTGCGGTTCACAGCCCCACATAATGAGGTTGATCGCCTCAACACTATCAGTAAAAAGAGAGATCTTTCGATATCCCCTATGCCAGCAAATGTTTAGGCCATTAATGATGCCCATCAATTCAGCAATAGTCGGAGGCACCAGAATCAATTTTCCCATAAAACCGCATATCCAGTTTCCATCTTCATCTTTGATAAGTCCTCCACAACCACTGCTCCCAGATTCAAGCACTGAGGCATCTGTTTCGACTCTTATAAATCCTTGGTTGTTGACTGCTTCCGCCTGTTGTCCTTTCTGGTCAAGCCTGAAGAGAGTTTTGTTGGTCCTTAAATCATAGTCAACGCATGCTCTGAAGAAAGTGGATTGTGGGTTATGGGCGTCCTCACTATCCACTTCTCCAAAGAGTGTTTGCAACGAGCTGTCCAAATGTCCTAACACGTGTATGCAAATAAGACATGCCAAGGGATTTTTTTGGTAAATTCCTTGCCTATCTCATTTTTCATGTTCCATCTGATCCAGTCTCCTCCTGTAAGAGACGAGAACATTGTCCATTTGGATGGATGAACAATGTCCCGCCATCTTTGTCTGATTCTGGGGCAATCTCTGAGCATGTGTAGTTGATCTTCTACTTGCGCACATCCCAGTGGACAGTCCACCTCTTCTGCTATCCCAATGTGAGCTCTAAGTTGTGCTGTGTGGATCCTCCCGTGAACGAACAGCCACATGAAGGTCTTGATCTTCACTGGAATTTGGCATTTCCACATTACTCTCCCTATGTTTTGCTCCTGTTGATGCATTCCTGCAAAAAGAAAACGATAGGCAAAACTAACTGTAAAACACCCATCAGTAGATGGCCTCCAAGTAACCTTATCCTCTCCTCTCTCCTCAAGGGGTGGGTGAGCACTCATAATGCAATCAATCACTTGGGTTGGGAACCATAGGCCAAGTCTCTGCCTATCCCATTCACCATAAGGGGTAACATAGTCACTGACTCTCTCCTTTCTGTCTACCCATTCCTCATAGCCCGAACAAAGATCAATTAAAGGAAGGTTCAGTTTAGACCAATTATCATGCCAGAAATCAGTTTTTCCCCATTCCCAATCTTTACGCCTACACCTCTCCTAAATTTGGGCCATAAGTCGCAAATGCTTCTCCAAGTAAGGGAGGAATATTTCTGCTTGCTGACTTTTGGGAAGAGGTTGTTGCCACATTTGTACTTTGCTTTAAGTACCTTCACCCACAAAGCCTCCTTGTTTGTCAAAAGGTTCCAACAAAGCTTCATGATGAAAGCTTCATTGTGTGCTCTATTCTTTTTTTTTTTTAAAAAAAAATAACATGTCTTGGAGTGTGAGTGTGAGTGTATATTACTGTAGCTACTGTCCAAGTTACAAAAGAGAAGAACTAACATGAAAAGAGAGGCTAGCTAGCTAATTAAATTAAACATGATTTACGGGTAATATATGACAATTTTTCTGTTCTTAAATATAAGATCTGATTGACTTTTTTAGAAATCTTAAGAAAGACCAATAAATTAATTATAAATGATTTGCCTTAATTTTTTTCAATAAACTAGTTTATTTGACTTACTCATCTGACCATATTTAAATAGTAGGGAGAGAATGTTTAATTTAATTATATGTATAGGGCACATCATTAAACTTTTCGAATGAATATACTGTTTTACACTTCATTTATTGTATGTTAATTTTGTTTTCATGTGATATAGTGTAAATTAAATAGGGATAAAATTAAAATGTTGTCAGATTTTATTGCAAAGTTAATGATATTTAAAGTTTTTTACGGTCTATGTAAAACATGTTAGAAGTGCTTATAAATAAGATTAAATGAGTATAAGCTAACATATAATTTAATAATATACAAAATATATTATTAAGTACGTAGCTTAATTAGCTTCTTTAATCTTTTTAAAAAATATCAACTAGATCTTATATTAGGAACGGAATGTGGAGGAAATATAATGCATCTTAATCAACACGAAAAAGGGATGGTGAGGATGAGAAAGTTGCCAACTTTTGAGGGCAGTCGGGCCATAATGACATTTTGGTATATTTTCCCACTTCCTCATGCGTTTTGGCGAGCGATCGACTCTCCCCACTAAACCAGACAGTACACGGTCCTAAGTGTTGAAAATACATAACTTAATACATTACAAAGTTAAAGATAACATAATCAGGTTGATTAAAGGCCCTCCCGATCCAACTTTAGGGCAGAGAGTGGCCACATTGATTAAAGAATTTATCATAATGAGATGTACAATGAAGAGACCGAAAAGCTCGTTCCTTAGGGATAAAGAATATTAAGTGGAGGAGAATTATAGAAGCTAGGTGTCAAATAATTAATTTGAGTAATCAATTATAGATCTCATACTTAGTTTAGAGTATTATAAAACTCAATTAAGAAATATATAAAGAAAGAAGTTGATGATGGAGGAATTCGAAGGCGTGGGAAAAGAATGGAAGGTTTATGGGTGTGAATGAGTGTGACTCCTCAAAGAGTGGGAATAATGAAAAATCAGAGTGACTTTAAGACTTTAATAACAAGAAAGAGAGATTTTTTCAGGGGAAGAGTCAGAGATAGATGAGAAAGAAGAATGGGCGAGAGAGAGCATATGGAGATGCTGTGTAATGTGCCAACAATGGCATTGGAAAATGGAGAGAATAGAGGAGCCACATATTATTTGTTTAATGTGCTCTTTTGCTTAAGCGTGCAATTGCTTGGACTTTTCACAAATCACAACCCTACACCTGTTATTTACTCTGTTATTTCTGCCATATTATTCTCATTGTGATTTGCTTCCTTCGAACACTTCCTTTCCGCTTTCACGGACTCGTCTGCCATAGAATTATTGTATGAATACACAGCAGCACCACGAGGACCGATTCAAAATGTGTTTGTGTGTGCATATAACTAATAGATGAGATTAGTGACTATTTATATGATTGGTCTCTGAACAACAAATCTTATGATGATATGGATACATGGTTATAATAATATAGGGTATTCTGTGAGCATGGGTAGATCCGAGCATAAACAACTAATAGACCTTGCTTGCTTTCGAAGTTGTAAACTTTTCAATAAAGATTCATAAAAGGTCTTAGTCAACAGGGGAAGTTCAAATAATTAAAATTCTTGTGTTAAAATTCATCAGGGATCAACGATGATCATGCAGTATGATGGAAGCACACTCTGGTGGTGTTGGCATCGATTATTTTTATTTGGATGTGTGTAATTATAATTAATAGCTATATAGAAGCGAGCGACGAACTGATGGGAGATTTGTGTGTGTGTGTGTGTGTGTTGCGGTATTGCCAACTGGGAGATTTGTATATCAAAGTATGGGAATAGGGGAATGAGGACATCAGGTAAAGCATGAGTGAGTTATTGTTGGGAATATAAATGGAGAAGTGGAGGCGTAGTGGGGGGATATACAAATCCATTTAATTTGGTCTAAATCCATACACATGAAACAATATTAATTTGGCCAAAAAACAATACTGTATTAATTAAACATTATTTATATATTATACAGCTCTGAAGCCCTTAAAAGTTAAAAAAAAAGGACAAATTTAGGGCAACCATCTAAATACAAGCACTCCACTCACACACCCACCAACACATACATCGCATTTTGCACTTACCAGTGCCCCTCCCAATACCCTCTTCTTTTATGTGCCTGTGCTCCAAAAGGGCCCGCCCCCACCTCAACCTTCTCATTCCATAGGCTTTTAACATTTCACTGGCCCTTGTTTTACTTATTATTATTAATATTATTAATTAAGTACCCCCATATGTAGTTGCCTGAGGAGAATACTATTATTCAAGAAATGGGCTCTGAAGTTTGCCTCATTTCAGTATTGGAGCCCACTCTTCATGTGGTTCTTCGCCTATCTTTCAGCCGAATATATTCCACCATGTTTAGCGCCATCTCAAGATTAAAAGCATAATTAAATAATCAAACCTTGCGTTAATTTAACTAATTGTTTTCATTCTAATTTGATGGTTTCCAATTATACTATTTTAAGCCAGAAGAATTATATATATATATGTGTGTGTAATTTGGTCAAATTTTAAAACTATTATTTTATGAGTTCCACATTAAAAAATTTCACAAGTGTAAAGGCGTGTTTATGAGTTGAAGAGGTTCTCATTCCTAATAAGCTAGTCTTATGGGATTATGTTCTCTCTTTAAACTTATGATCATCACAATGTTATAATTCCCATATTAGGAAATCTTACAAATTGAGTGTGGTTTATAAGTTCAAAGGGCTCCCACTCTCCCTTTGGACTTGTGATCAACACAATGTTATCCATCCCACGTTAGGAAATCTCATTAGTATAGTGGGGTTTATAAGTTTAAGAGGCTCTCTTTATTTATAGGTTGGTCTTTTGGATTGGAATCTCCCTTTGGACAAATGATTATAGCATTATTATAAGTACCACATTGGACAATCTCACAAGTTGAGTGAGTTTTATAAGTTCAAAGGACTCTCTTTCCTAATAGATTAGTCTTTTTGGATTCAGCTCTAATTTTATATTCATGACCTTGACATTGGTGCTTTTATTGGAAATCCAGTGTTCATAAAAAGGGCTACCTATTGAGGGTTCTCTAACTTCTAAATAGGAAAAAGATTATGGAAATATCCCATCATCTTCCACTCAAAACTTGAGCACAGCTTCCATATTCATCAATTAATATAATTAAGAAAATATAAAATCTATAGCAAATCATAGCATTCAAACTCTATTATAATGTATCAAAAACTCACATGAGCTTGATAAAAGAAAAAAGAAAAAAGAAAAACTCGTGAGTGGGAGTGAAAGAAAAGAGGAGGCCATATGTCACCAAAACAAAGTACAGGTTGGAGGCCTGACCTCTGTGTTGAAACGGAGAGCAGAGACATACTTATTGAATAAGGAGGCCCGACGACTTGTGAGGCTTGGACCATTCATACCGTTTACGTTTCCCATTCAGGCCCCCTTCGGACTTCGTAAAGAGATCAAAATCATCAGATGCTCTAGCAAAACAACCTTTTCCAAAAATCTTCTTTATTGGACTCCTTCCCAGAATAAATAATTTGACAATATTTAATGTAATGGCAAGAATAAATATTATCATTTTTAACCAAATGCACTAAAATAAACCAATAATGTTTAAATACTATGATATGATAGTATTTAATATCAAATAATTAAATACAAATTGCTAGAAAAGCTTTTTCAAATAGCAAGACCGAAATTGAATATAAATTAATCAAATTTCACACTTATAAGGGAAATTTATTCTAAACGGGGTAAAGTACTTATTTTTGTCAGAGACCAAATATGGCACATAATAACAAAAACAAAAAAAATGTCAACTTACAAAATAAATTAGGGAAAATTAATTAGAGGTCATAAGGAAAACAAACATAATTAAGATGAGATCCCATGGAGTTGTAATCACTTGGTCACAAGTTATTATCGTCAGGCCAAAATTTGTTATTTACAACTCCGTGGGACCTCATCTTAATTATATTTCTTTTCTCGCACCTCTAATTAATTTTCCATATAGATTATAATCATCACGTCAATAAAACTCAAGCAGTAAAACTTCATTCTTAAACTGTGTGCCATATTAGGACAAATTGTATTTGTAGTAGTTTTTCTATGGTTCAAAAACCCGGCTCGGCCTAACCGATTGAACCAGAAAACCAGCCACTCGAGGAAGAGAATGGGCCGAATCAGGCTTCACCACCTGAAAGAATCAACCCAGGAATATCCGGGGTTGATTCAGTCGGTTTGATGTGACCCAGCGGGAGGATAGGCTCGGTCGGTTTTTTAAAAAAGGCCTTCCTTTCATTAAAACGGCACCGTTTGGGATATGAAAAAAAAACTCCACCTGATTGAAGTGCAGGATATCGGGTAAACCTCCCTCTCTTTCTTGGCCAGCTTTCATGCCTCCTCACTGCTCTCTCATGTGTTGCAGGCGAAGAAGGAGAACGGAGCAGATGGGGGAAGCCGAGGGTGCATTGGGTTCGAAGGGAGAGTAGGATGGTGATGACTATAGAAATCAACAAGATTATGAGATTATGATGAGGGTGAGATGATGATGAAAATGGTGATGGTGCAAAATGGGGGGCAGCCATGCGATTTGGAGGGGGAAGAGGAACAAGAAAATTAGGTTAAAATGAGTAAATTACACATTTGTCCCCTTCTCTTGATAACTAACAATTTTTATCATTAAGGGCAAAACGATCATTTCATTTTTCTAAAACGAATCTTTATATCAATTATAGATTTTCTTCCATAAAAAATTTCTTTAAGCTTCCAAAATAATTTCTCTAACTCTAATTTTCTTAATGTTGATGTATTGTGTTTTTAAAACAGTTAGACTTTTATTGGATTTCCTTATATTTTGACATTAATATTGGTTTGTTTTGTTATTAATTATTAAATTATATTATTTTAATGTGGCCGGGTTCGACCCCGAGTCGACCATCGGTTAAACCCCTGACCCTAAATCTAGTGTCTCGGCCCCATCGATCAATGGTCCAGGTTTGTGAACCATAAGTTTTACCTAATATTCAAATATTTCTAGTTCGCTAGAGCTGATCGTTCGGCACATTACCAAAAACATGAGAACCCAATAGTTTTAGAAAAATAGGCCCAATGCAAGATCCAACAAATGCACAATGACCGGTCCAAATCATCATTCATCATTCATTTCTCTAAAATTTGATCCAAGTTCCGCAATAGAATTGAACAAATTGGATGAATTTTTTAAAATATCTAACTCAAACCTTTTTACTAAAGTCAATGCATCTAAATAAGCACACATCGTATGTTATCATTAGCTATAATATGTAGTTTCACATGGTACTCCCTCGTCTCTATATATAAGTTCAAAAAAATTTGAATGGTTTTGTCCCTTTTTATAAGAGACTAATTAAATTTGATAAAGTATTTAATAAGTTTTTCCTCACTTTATCTATCATTATTCTCTCTATTCACATTCTCTTTCATATTCATTTATAACACTATTATCACATTTCTTTCACTTATATATTCAATTATAAACAAGGGTAAACTTGAGAAAACAAAATTATTTCAGACATATTTATCTCTCTTAACTACTTCTTTAATCTATATGATTTTACCTCTTTGACTCTTATAATAAGGGAGGGAAGGAGTATTTTGAATTTTTTTTTTTTTTTTTGGTATAGAGGTTTGCGACCTTTGACTGCTGCCTGTACCTTATGACCTTATCACACTTTTAAATCTCAACAGCTGAATATGGCCAGAAACCTTGTGCTAAATCACTGTCTTTTTTAGCAAGTCACTGTCTTTTTTGATCTTGTTATCAAAAAATCTCTTAATAATTTTTTATGAAAAGTAACAGCGAAAGGCTTGGGAGAATCAGAATAAGAAAACTCGTAAAGAAACGTCAACTTGTGGAAGGAGGGAGGACTGAGAGGTGTACTGTCTCATTGTAAATAAATATTCGAGACTGTTTGACAAAATAAAAAAAAAGTGTTTTTTAAGGTCAAATTTAGGTTTTAAAATCTTGATAGATAAACACTCTCAGCTTTTTTAAAATAACTTTTAACTGTTAAAACCTAAGTTTTAATTAAACCAGACAAACACTTACAGCTTTTTCAGAATAACTTTTTTTGCCTGAAAACCTAGGTTTGGGGCAGAAAACTTAGATTTTGTCAGAAGCTATTTTTTTCTATAATCTCAGAAACTATTTTCTAAAATCTATTTTTTTTTTTTTGTTCAACCTAAAATCTATTCTCTAAAAGCATTTTTTAAGCTTTTTTCTTAGAAACTATTCTCCAAAAATTAATCCAAACATATCTAAAGTTTTGAGTATTCGATGGCTTTTTGGTTTTTGTCGGCAGCTTAAACGTGTATTAGAGAGTCCAACTTACGAGTACTTTATTATGTTTTGTTTTGGTAATTAAAATTTCTAAATTTCATGGCCTCCTGACCAATAGGGTAACTTACCATGCAGCTTAGACTCTCTCTGCCAATGTTCAGTTTTTGTTTGACATTAGAGCATTATTGAAAATCTGACACATGCACTACTACAAAAAGAGTTATTTAAACCACCTCATTAAGACCACACATACAAGATATGGTTTAAAAAATAAGATCGATGGCATGTTTGTAAATATATGAACTTGTTTAAACCGCTTTTTTGATATATGTGATTTAAAAAATATGTCCAGTGCCAGTTTTGTAAATATTATAAATTTGTTTACACCACTTTTTCATAAATGTGATTTAAAAAATATGTTCGGTGCCAGTTTTGTAAATATTGTGAACTTTTCTATAATTCATTTTTCTTCTCCTTGCCTTAACCGTCTCCTCTTCACCCTAACCTTGAGATCTCAAAGCTTTCTTCTTCGAATCCTCTCTACTTGGAGATTCCCATAACCCCATATATTTCCTGTGCCCTAATCGCCCATTCTTTTTCTTCTTCTTCTTCTTCTTCGTTCGCAAAACACCATTCTTTTCCTTCTTCTTTGTTTCCAAAATGAATTATTGCAACTTGAACAAAGAATTCTTCGGAAATTCCACACCTGTGCCCAAATCGTGGTCATCGAAGTTTTGGCCACCGCTCTGCCGTCCAACGAGGAATTCTCCAATAGCAAGAGACCCGCTGCGATTTTGTGATCCTCTGCCGGTATCATCAGTTCCTTCTCCTCTTCACAATTGCACGACACTTGCAACTTGCAGGTATGTATTATATGTATTTATGAACTTCTCTTCATCTTATTCATACTCTAGTTTGTTTTGGCCTTCTCCCGATCTCATCCTCCTTTTATATGCTATATTTGATTCTAAATCCATGAGGTTACAATTATTCATTGAATTATTGCTAGGAAACTCATACTCGAGAACCGTGGTCAAACTCCCTTATGCGAGGTTGGCCATGGCCATATGCATTTTATTCATACTCTTAAAGGCATGTTGACGTTTTAGGTTTATCACTGTCTACCTTAAGAAAAAGTGAAGAATCACATTTTAGTTCTTAGGAGTTAGGACTCAAAATCAGTTGAAGATATATCCTTCTGTGGCCAAGGAAAATTTTTCATAATAATGCCTACATCTTGTAGGCTCTTGTCAAAGCAATTTTGCTGTTTTGTAACATATGGAAGGATATGTTATGGGAGGCGCTGCAAGCTGTTGAAGTAGTCACCTTTGATTATCCTTGTGAGTATTTTGGAACTAAATTTCTTGTCTTTCATTACTGTGGCATTGATTGTTGTCTGTCTCTTTCAATTATCAAGGTTGGATATGTCTGCCATTAGATCTTTATGTGCTAATGAAACTAACAAATCTGTGCGTTATGTGAATAAATGGTTTTGTTGGACTTTTTTTTGGGGGGGAGGAGGTCTGCTCCAAAGGCAGAAAAGCTGGGCTGGGTGAATTTCACTTTGGAATTGTAATGGAAACTACTGCTAAGTTCCCTAGTTATCCCCTGATTTTGGCAGGAAAATCAATGGGTTCTGGGTATTTTTGTATTTTGCTCATTGGACTTATGCTAGCAAGATAAAATATATTTCCTGGAGGTTTCTCATGTCTGTGCTGTTTTCTTGTAGAGTTAGTTGCATGGTCGCTGGCATGAAAGAAGTTTATGTCTCTGCTGTTGTTTCCTTGGGCTACTCACTGAAGGTTTGATGTTCTTTTTCACTAACTTCTTATAATTGAACTCATTGTTTTGTAACTGATTTTGCTAGAGGTGTGGATATCTAAGGCTTCTAACTTGTATTTATTGGCCTTTCTAATATACGCTGTCTAAATCATAATGCCATGATACTTGAGGCTGCTGCTATTTGATGTATGCATCTGTTGCTGTGTATGATAAGGTAGACTGCTAAAAAGTTACCATTTCTTTGAAACGACAAATTATAAAGTTTCCATACCAGAGGTTTTCTATTAACAACTTGGTAGAATGAAGGTTTTACTATATCACAGAGTCTATTGTTTTTATTTTAGCTAGTAATCATTCTACTCTGTCAATTTGATCTTAGGTTGGTTATCCAACTTTGGCCGTATAATTTCTGAAGTTTGCCTTGTGGAGATCTAAAACTCATGATTTTTTCTTCCTTTCTCTTTATCGTGGTGTTTGTCACACCTTCAGTCTTCTGTTCCAGCAAGCATAGGCGTGCATTGTGCTGCTTTATTTGAAGGACACGAACCATAAGTAAATTCAGAATCACATAATTTAGTTGCTCTTGTTTCAGGGCACCAGCGGAGGGATTAGAGATGAAATGCTTTGAGTTGACAGCAGTGTTTGTACAGGTAGTCCTTACGCCTATGGTCATGATTCTTCAGTTTGATAGTGTTGAAAAATAGGTGGATCTTTAAGTAGTTAGTATTGGTAGATATGTGTTATTTTTCATTTTGGTAAAATTATTGGGTGAATGGTTACCTTATTAGTTCTTATTTATTATTTTTATAGGGTAGGAGGAAGCAGAGGATGCACACCCATATATGATCTATCCTTCCTTTTAACTCTCCAAAGCCACAACTGAGTTTACTCAAGATAGGTGATGTAAATTTCATAAAATTTTATTCAATATTTGTTATTTTGGATTTTGATATTTGCTTATTTTTGTTCTTTAACAATTCAGATGTTTGAACCAGTTTATCCCTTTGCTGAAGAAGATGTTGGCTACATTTGCGAGTGTTGGAGTGCATTTTTTTATTGACCTTCTAAAACATTCTCAATAGTGAGATTACATTGATGGACTCACATATGTCTGAGTTCACCTTATTGTTGGAATTATCTAGGCTTCTGAATTCACATAGTTGGAAGCATAGTTTTCTAATTGTAACTAGAAAGATTGAAATTTAAGAATGTGTTATATTTTTATGGTTCGTTAAATTTCTTTTCAACGTGTAAAATGTGAAGGGATGGATGAATTGATATGTATATATACATTTAAAAATTTATTAAAAAATAACATGTTTTTAGACCGCATAAGTGAAATTGTGGTCTAAAAAAGTACATGTATTTAGAACGCATAAGTGGTTATGCGGTTTAAAAAGTGTATGTATTAGGTCTAAAATTTCATTTATTTAGACCACATAAGTGATTATGTGATCTAAAAAGTATATATTTTTAGACCGTATTTTTAAAAAAGCGGTGTAAAATTATTCTTTTAGACCGCTTTTTTATGCGGTTTAAAAGATTCATACTTTCTAAACCACCTTTATCTCAACCGTTCATATATGCGGTTTAAAAAGCCTTTTTTATGCGGTTTAAATTTACTTTTTTGTACTAGTGATGTACGAGCATCTGCCCTGTGTTTTCATCATCGTGAGGTCTTTTTTTAAAATTAAATTAAATTTTATACAGAAAGTGAGAACGAAGACGCTGGAAGTGAGAATAGACGGGAGATTCCACCTCCAATAGCGCAGTATTGGATAAGAAAGAAACTAATTGCATAAAAAGGGGCATCAATCGAGAGTCTTCTGCCCTGTGAGGGGCATTAATCGATCGAGAGTCTTCTGCACTGTGTGACTCTGTGAGAGTTAATAATATGATTTTATTGTTTTTACAATTCTATATATAATTTAAATTCATACTAATTATAAATCTGATTAAATTCATAAGTTTACATATTGATTTTACTGTTTTTATATTTCTACTTAACAAAATAATAGTATTAACTTGTTCTAAATATTATGTTAATCATTTTTATTTAACATATTCAATGAATTTATGTATGAATTTTATAGAATTTTCTTTATTAAATTTGATAAAATATAAATGCTGTTATATTTAATATCTTCATATTTAATATATATTTAAGTCAAATTATTATTTTTTTTATTTTTTTTAATTATATACTTTAAAGTTTAAACATGTATTTATTACTCCCTCCGTCCCTAAATATAAGCTTCAAATAACCACTATATTTTATTCGAAAAAACTACTTAACTTAGTTAAAAGCATTAATTATGTGAGGAATCTAATTTATTTTTCAACTTTACCCTTATTATTAAAGATGAAAGAGAATGACAAATAAGAGATAATAAAGATGAAAGAGAGTGTATGGAGAAAAGATAAACAATAGGTAAAATTGGAAAAAATGCTATAAATGCTTGGACAACCATAAAATGAAACTTATATTTTAAGACAAACCCATTCACAAATATGAAATTTATAATTAGGGACGGAAGGAGTAATAAAAATAAACTATTATTATTTTACGGTTTGAGTTAAGATCCGATTTTATATTCTTATTACGAGTTTATTTAAACCCGTGGGTTTAACTATCTTGGTATTATGAGTAACGAGCTGAACTTCCCGTGCGTTGCACGGAGAGCTGATCCTAATGAAAATTTTATTTAATTGAGCTGATCAATCAACATACTTAAGAATTAAAAATGTGCATATAGTTAATGATCAAATAGGAAAAAAATCATAGTTGGTCAAACATTAAAAGTTACACTATTAATGCAATTTAGTAAGATTGGTAAACATAAAAAAAATTCCATACTACATTTTATAATATGGACAAAACAATATACACATAAACATCATTACATACAAACATGGTCAAGAAGGCATGAAATGAGAACTGGTAATCCATTATAGTAAGAACAATAGTAATGATCTCCAATCTAAAAGAAAACAAAAAAATAATCAATGGAGCAAAATGTATTGCAGCAACAAATCCCCAATTGGCAACAGTGCCCCCCCAAAAAATGAGTTGTCTTTGGACAAACTGGACTGTTCAAGAATGCTTGGAAAGAGGAGGCCATGCTACTACTGATGCTCAAGCAGCACTAACTGTCAAGAAAATATAAGTTAAATAGTTGACATTATAGCAATATGATATCACATATTCAGCCATTGAATGGAATGACTTAATTATTTGTTTCAGAAGATCAATTATATATAAAAAAGCTAGAAAGCAGGGTGATAGTTGGGATGAAGCTTTTACTCTTACTTTTAAGTACTTTCAAGTTTTAACCTCACCCAAAAACAAAATAATGGGAAAGCAATGAAGTGAAGAATATAATGAATATATGCCATTATGTAAGTACCTCAGTCCTTTTTGCTACTTAACGAACAAATAAGCACAATCATATATTAACTGTCTAGCTCCCATTAATTGCCTAACCCCTAATGAGGAACTTATTCTTTAAACTTGCTGATCATATATTTTTATAATTCACCATTATGACAATCTAAACCCAAAATCATGTCAATTCAACGTTATGAGGTCTAACAAAATCAAATAACAAAGCTTGATAATCATTGAAAAGAGGACCATAGTGACATGACAAGAAAATGTCAGTTCAAAAGTTCTCAAAGTGAGTTAGTGTAGAAGAGAAATCCTAAAAACAGTTACTAAAGCTTCTCGATTTCAAATAAAATATTGAATCTTTATGTTTTTTCTATTGTTCAAGAAGACTTGAGCAACACCACCACAATACACAGTTGAAAATGCTACCTTTTATTTTCTTCTCTGTGTCTCTACCCACACGTATAGAGCAACCACGGTTAGCCACTCCCTGCAAATTTTATTTTATGAGAATATTTCAGAAAAGGTTGGATTGTTGCTTCTTTAAACTTTAGTCTTTGCACAAGTAAAAGTATTGCTAGTGTCAAGCGTACCCAAGAAAATGTGTCAATGCTGGCTGTCTTGTGCTTCCCCGTTAACCTTCTCCCATTCCCTTCTCCATATGCAATTTTGTGTTCCCCGTGGCGAAGTGAGAGGTTTAAATTTGCTTTCTTTATTACCTTAAAGCCCCCATCTTCCCTCATGCTCTTGGTACTCCAAAGTCAATGAACAGTTTAACACCTCAATGATTTATGAAGTCACTAAGACGTGATATTTTTTGTGATTAATGGCAAAAGTCCACAAACCTGAAATTAGTGTGGCATCCAGCACCATTCCAGTCACCCTATAACCAAAAATAAAACGGAAAAAGAAAATCACTTTAAGATAACTATCAATGAAGGGCACTAACTTTTATTTTTGTATTACAGCCTCAATTGGTTTTGGATCAAGTGAGAGAACAACACCAGGTTTTTTAGTAACTCTCTGTCAGAAAAGGAAAAAAATCCAACATACTTAATAGAAATAAACAAAAAGTGGAGGAGTGACAATAAAAAAAAACACAATATCTTGTGCTATCATAGTGGATGATAAGTAAGACTTAACCACCAATAAAAATAACCCCTTTATTGCTTTTTTAAAGCTACTAAACCAAAAAGGGAAAGTGCCAGCAAAAAGACACAGATAATAGAACCTCATAAGGGACTATTATGCAATGGAAATTTTTGGAGGACAAGCCAGAAGCAGGAATTGGTGAAGGAATGACGAAGAAGACAGCAAAAAAGGGGAGAAATCAACTGACCGTGTTCTGAGCAGAGTAGAGGTCATCGAGGCTGGTTGAGAAGGAAGAAAGCTTGTCTTGAAACAGAGAAGAGGGATTCAAGCTTGTGTCTTGCAATCAATCAAACCACACTACCACACCAGACTGAAAGTAGAGAAAATAGATTGGATTCAAATTTAACCAAGCAGATATGAAGGGTTCTTGAAAACAGGGGAATAAATGATAAACTGTAGAAGTAACAAACTTGTGGAAA
The DNA here is from genome assembly GCA_037074515.1 of Mimosa bimucronata. Lineage (NCBI taxonomy): Eukaryota > Viridiplantae > Streptophyta > Magnoliopsida > Fabales > Fabaceae > Mimosa > Mimosa bimucronata. The sequence continues at coordinate 37,257,816 of CM073444.1, forward strand.
CTTTGCAATGCTTTCCGAAATTCCTCAAAAAAGAATCTAGTTTGTTTTATGAACAATTTGTTTTACTATCACGTTTTTACAGAGCCTAAAGAGAGTTATACGGAACTGGAGGAAAAAACGACAGTGGAGGAAAAGCTTACACCCCCTTCCATAAGTTTGTTCAGCTGGTTCCTCTTCTCTGGTAACTTCATTTTCTCTCTCTCCTTTTTCTTCTCTCTCTTCCACAGAAGATTCTAACACTGAAGCTGTTGAAGAAGCATCTAAATCACAAGTGATGTCTTCATGCTTCGGCTTTAATGGTGTCTGCTGGAGGAACAATGGGTTGTTTACAACATTTTCTATTTTCGAAAGTGCAGGGCAAGAGTGTACAGAGAAGAAAAATACTTACATTGCGCCTCAGCAAGAGCGTAACATCTCTCCACTGCAATCTTTAGCTGGCTTTTTGTTCCTTTACAGTTAGTTCTTCTTCGTCTAGAGCATGTTCAGTGAATAAGAGATTATGGTGAAACTTAACACGATATTTAATGAAGAAATGAAATGAGGAATGCAATCACATACGACCATTCATCGCACAGAACGAACTCGAAAGACAGAAGAAGAAGAAGGCTTGCGTGGAGAAAATTTGAAGCTGAGAAGGTTCGTTGTGCGTGACAGGGAGGAAATTTTCTCACTGGGGAACATTTAATTAAGAAAAAACAACAATAGCTACTTTACCTATGAAAAGATCTGAATTTGAAAAGGTGCTTCGGAGGGAAAATTTGGTTCAAAATTTGAAATGGTGTAATTGGGCGGGGTTCCGATCTCCACGTGGATGTGCGCGGCTACGGCTTGCATGGAGCCCAATGTAAATGCAACCGGCTTGTGAACAGTGAATTGAGTGTGAAGCCGTCCATGTGCATCGGCTTGAGAGTGTATTGTGAAGCAAACTGTCATTTTCAGAGAGAAATGGCGGGAAGGTTTAGATTTTAATGTATAAGTATAATAATAATAATAATAATAGAAGATAGATAATAGATAGATAGATGTGAATACATTTTATTTTTTAAAAAATAGTTTATAAAAAGGGGGACACTAGCTGGATTTTTGGGATTTCTGTCTTCACCCTTATTATATTAAAGTCATTATTAATTCATCTTTATGTGCAGATGACTTAAAAGTAAAACATACTTCTTTATATTCACGATTTCCTTCAAAATTACCCTTTTGTCCAGCCCTTTTCGTGCGTTATTCCTCTCCTTCGTTTTCACATGTGACTCTTCTTCTTTTTTGAATAAAAGGGTATATTAATATAATCTGAAATTTACATCATAAGTATCAACGACGAGAGCTCAAAAGATGGTGCTCTCTACGTAAATACTTGTAAGACATTTCTAGCTCTAAAAGTATGTTCAGCAATAACATTTACATTCTGAGTTATGGCTACTAGCGTTAGTGATTGGCCTTGGAATATTTCGATTGTCCCACAATTTCCAACAAAGTAAGCCAAACTTGATTCTCCAGACTTCTTCCTTGTTCACTGGATTTAGATTTCCAAATATCCAATCAACAAAGGAGGTCTGAGGATTTGTACAGCTTGTTCCTTCAGGTTCCAAAAGACGCCAACATTCCACCGCAATTGGGCACCCCCGCAGAACATGGTCTATGGTTTCTATGGGCTCTGTACATTGCGTACAAGAGCTATCAGTAGTCCCTCTCTGCTTTTGTAAGAAGTCTCCCTTTTACCGCAAGCCAAAGAAAGGTACGAACTCGCTGCGCTCCAGGCCACATGTGACTCTTCTTTAAAAGCATATGGTGGAACTTTGTTTAAAAAAAAAAAAAAAGAAGGCAATCGGTGGAACATTTAATTAATCATTTGACCCAAAAAACACATGGTTTGGTAGTTGGATAATTTCTTAAATGATTTTGTCAGAAACAAACTATTAAGATTGTGTTTGCACTTGATTGCTAAAAATTCCTTTTCAAACTGCATAATGATAGGATTATATCTAATGTTATGCTACAACTTGATGAGTTGATTTCGATTCTCTTGAAAGCAAAAACATAACCCCATAAAATATGTAATTATTTTATACTTAGAAATTATTAAGCAACTAGTAATCGATTCAATAATAAAATTAGTAATAAATAACAAAGGATTAGAGATTGCATTTCCAATTTTTAAATAGTAATCGAAATGCTATTTCAAGCTGAAAGATTCTTAATATTTATATACAAAAAGTGAACTACATTGGTCAATATATGTAGTAGCTTTCATTATACTTTCATTATACGTGTCTCCTTAAATAGATATTGTATGCCCCTAAAAATTTCATTCTGCTCCCAAGAGCATAGACGCAGCTCTTAGGCTTGAGAAATGAGTCCCCAAGAGCAAGCCTTGTGGTGAGGCAACGTGTCCAATGTAAGATTAACTGTCCAGCAACCAACTTGGGCCAAACCACGTCATACAACAAGAAACCCACTCGGTCAATGGATTCATCAGACACCCATCAACGAACTCATTTTTTGAGATAAGGGATATGCAACCCCAAGGAAGAGGAGTAAGGAACGGAAGGAAGAGGATCCCGCAAATGAGCAAGATTTTCGGAGACCCAGTCCCAAGAAGCCGGTAATGGGAAGATAACTGCCAGGTCGTGCAGTGAAAGTCGGAACCACCTTCCCAGGTTTGGAACAACTGATTTTCAAACGGGCAAAGAGATAAAAAAGGCAAGATCCAATGAAGAAGGACACCTGAACTCTCTTGAAGAAAACAGTGATTCTCAAGAGCTCAGAAGCGATCTCGTTCACAAAAGTTCTTGCTATTGTTATTCTCGTTTTTAATCTCGTTTTAGTCAATATTTCCCTATATTCTTCTTGTAAATTTCCATTATTGTCAGTCATTGTACCGTTCCAACTACAGATGAGTAAAATCAAACCGAAACCAGACTGAATTAAGTTCGGTTTTTTTGGTTTTCAGTGTGTGTTTGGTTTTATAAATTCGGCTTTTTAGTTTTCGGTTTGGTGCCTTAAAAAATAATTCGGTTAAAACTGAAAAACCGAAATATTAAAAAATATTTTCCCCATATTTTTCTTTTTATAAGGTTAAATTTTAAAATTCAAAACTTAAAAATGTATTTTTGTTTTTCTTATTTTAATTTAAAAAATGATATGTCATATATCATTCATCAATATTTAGTCTTTAAAATTTTTATTATACTTTTTTTTTATGAAGTAATGTTGAATGCATTTATTTTCTTTGTATTTTGCATTTTTCCTATAAATCTTATATTATGTTTCTAGTTTATATATTGTGTTATATTATTTGTGATCTTATTAAGGTTGTTAGGTTTAAAATTTTATTGAGTTTTACTTATTGAAAATTCAAAAAGTTTAATTTAATTAAAAAGGAAAAAAATTTCAGTTTTTTGGATAAAAACTGAAACCGAACCGAATTATTTCGGTTAATTCAGTTCGGTTAGATATTTGGTTTTGGTTCGGTTATAAAAAATTTAGCAGTTTGCTTTTCGGTTATTTCGGTATTTACCGAATAAACGAACCGAAAAGCTGAATGCTCACCCCTAATCTCAGTATTCGTTATCAGATTATTGGTGACCCATTGTATTTCAATTTCTGTGATCCATTAAAGAAAAATAAAAACCATATAAAATATGTTTAATTTCATTGTTGTCCATTTTTTGACCATAACATATATATATATATATATTACCAATAAGGCTTTCCAGGTAAAAAGCTTGTGTCGTGAGTCACGTTGGGATCCAAACGTGTAGAAAATGTTCATACTTCTTCACTTTTTAGAAGTAAATTATAAGGGGACAACAATTGTGACATTGGATTGCAATATTAAAAATTTTGTCTCCGTGCCAATTAGTGAATTAAAGTGATCATGCTGTATCCGCGAATTATATATTTATATCCATTATTTATTTCCCTTCTGAATCTCGAAAAAATCCCATGAAGACATTAATGTTGATGATGGCCTTGTAGTTGGATGGATTTTTAGTTACCAACAAATGGTCGTGATTCAAACGATTCTTATAGTATTATTAAGGTTAAAGTATACTTTTAGTCATTTATATTTACACTAAATTTCATTTCAATCCTTTATGTTTGAAAAGTACGCTTTTAATCATTTATATTTATACTAAGTTTCATTTTAGTCATTTATGTTTGAAAAGTATATTTTTAGTCATTTTTTGCTAATATCGTTAGTTCCATTTAACAGAAAATGTTGACTTATCAAATATAAAAGGTGATTCTATAACTAAATATAAATAAAAATGGCTAATTTTTAAAATATTAGAATGATTATACTAAAAAAATTAAAATTTAAGCATTTTTTGTCCACAATTAATTATAAAATTACCTTTTAGATTTGGTGAGTCATCATTTTTCGTTAAATAAAACTAATGGTGTCAGATAAAAAGGATTAAAAGTGTACTTTTCAAACATAAAGGATTAAAATGAAATTTGATGCAATTATAAAGGATCAAAAGTATATTTTTCAAATATAAAAGATTAAAATAAAACTTAACACAAATATACAGATATATAAAATCAAAAGTATACTTTAACCTATCATTAATGCTCAAATGGTGAAACGTCATCGCAAGCTAGTATAAATTTTTTGGGATTGTTAAAAAACAGTAAAAGGTTCGGATGAAAGGCTAATACCGTATTTCGAAGACTATATATATATATATATCCTTTCTTTTTTCATATATTAACTAATAATCATTGTCTAATCTAAATCCTATTACCTGATATTCAAACAACTGATTATCTTAATTTTGGGGTTCGTGACTTTTTTTCCAAACATAAAAGTCTCTTTTAGAACTCAAACTCAAGACCTACAAAAGATCCAACGGGTTGTTACGCCTCCACTGGGTAAGCTAGTTCGTAGTCATTAATAACATTACATATACTGATAAACATGGGTGGCATATCAGACTCTCACCCGTATGAATTATTATCTCTTGCATAGTTTGTTGGCTAATGAAATTGATATGACTCGTCTCGATCAGGGTACCTCTCCATTTGTACTCTCTCCGGTCTTAATTATAAGATTCAGTTGATTTTTTTGGAAAAATTAAGGATGCAAAATGCATCACAATGAATTGTTTATATTTATCTTTTTTCCTCAAAACTAAGTTATTTTACTTATAAACTATCATATAATCTAATTACATTTCGTATATATTAAGATTTAAGGATCTAATTTGTTTCCTTAATCTCCCAAAAAAAAATCAACTGACTGTTATAACTTATAATTAGAATCGGATGTATGTAGTAACTATTTATGACCGTACAAAGGCATCAAACAACTCCACATGGATGAGAGAATGAGAGTCGTTGAGAACTGAGATATTAAAAATTAATAATTTAGCTGTATATCTTTCAGACTTTGGATCCCGCCACATTTATTAAATATACAGTCCTCTCAACAGAATACACTATAGTATATCACACAGTTCTTTATTATAAGTTTAACTATTACAAATTTTTTGTTCCAAAATATAAATTTATTTTGGGATCAATTAATGCTATTATGACTAATTTATCCCTGTGTTGAAAATAGGGAAGATGAGAGAGAAGGGTTATAATATATAAAATATTATTTTAACACATATTCTTAAATAAGGATAAAGTTAGAAAAATATGATATATTTAATGCTATAACTTCCACTCCTTGGTATGTGAGAAGTAGTTAGGGTGGACTTATAATAAAGAACGGAGTGATACTCTCTAACCAAAAAAAAAAGAAAGAAAATGGATATACTGTACTAGCCCTACATTTTAAAACGTGCATTTTCAATTTATTAAGTGCTCACTCTTATAATAGTGTGTTTGGTTGGTGGGGAGAGTGAGGAAATGTTTTAATAGGTTGGATTTTAAAAAAAATGAGGGTTGGATTGGGCAAATTATGAATTAAATTTAAACTAGAAATTCATGTGAACTGGATGCAGTACTTGAAATCCATAGATAATTCAGTAGAGCCAAATGCTCGTGGCAACTTTGGGAGCATCAGAATACAAACATCGGATTCCTGCTGGCTTTTTAAAACGGTTCTCTGAAGTAACTTTATCCTACGCTGAGAGTCATGCGCAAATAATCTTTGTGATGTTGAAAACATTGAGCCTGTTTGGCTGGGCTATTTTTGTAAAAAAAATGACTTATTTTTTGTCAAAAGAATTTATATGTAAAAAGGAAGTATAAATGGTATTTGGTTGGGTTACCAAAAATAAGAATTTATGGGCAAAAAAGGACTTATTTTTATAAGTTGATCAGATCAACTTATTTGGGTCTAAAAGAACTTATAGGTGGGACCCACAAAAAAAAAGAGGAACACACTTCACGGTCAGTCTTCGCATGAATTTTTTTTTTTAGGCCAGTTGTGCATGAAAATGAAAGCAATCTGAATTAATTTTTGTCATTGCTCATTTAAATTATCTTTTCATTTTTTTAACCTATTCATTTCATTTTTGTTTGCAAATAATTATATAATTAAATTTCCATTTTAATTTTTTCAGATAATTTTAATTTTTAAGGTAAAAAAAAGATAATTTTAATTTTTCACTCAAAATCATCATAACTCAAAAATTTAATGGATAATCTTAATTTAGTTCTATTATTCTGGTCATTTTTATCTTAACCTTACTTTTCAATAAGTCCATCCAAACATGTTTAAAAGTTCAACTGATTTATAAGTCATTTTTTTAACAGCCCATCCAAATATAAAAGTCACTTTCAGTTTGACTTATATATAAGTCACTTTTCCAGAAGTCGATCTAAACACACCCATTATAGAATTAATTTATAATAAAAAGAGTTTATTTAGACGAAATTTAAAGAGCATGTAATGAATAACATATTGTGCCCCATTAATAAAATAATAGAATGATTGATGATGGGGCCACGATCTCAAAAACAAGAACGACAAACTTGAAAGTTGAAAGTCTTTGCACACGCATGATAGAGTTATCTGATGACAAGGTGACAATTCCTCATTACATGTTGGAAAATGCTTTTATTTATTAGTTGAAATAATGCTCTTCCATATCAAATATAATTCATTTTCTCCCAACTTAATTTAATTAACCTGACTATAACACACACATGTAATATTAAAAAGTGTAGTTTGAACATTTATGATTAAAATTTACAAGTAATTAATCACTCATTAGTAATTTTCACTTGGGGAAGGTCAATTGTCCACTAGACAAAACAAGACCCATGCTCTTGAATTTGATTTTGACAAAAACTCCAGAAACCCACATAATATCAACATGGATCTCTAAGTTTATTAACAAACACCTAAAAATACATCTTACAATGCTACTACCTATTGATTTTTGTATATATGGTTCATTTCGTTTGTTATTTTGATATTGTCAGGGTCACATACTCATCTTTATCTCTTATAATGACATAACACCGAAAGAATTTTCACCATCTTCTTCTTAGACTCACTCAGTGGATATCAAAACCCTATGACAAAATTTATTGTGCCCATAATCTCCTTCAATATGGTAATTAAGCAAGTTTGGACATTGAACTTTGGCTGCATTGAGGACAAGTATCAAGTTCCAACTTCCAACTTCATATGGTTGCTGAGTAGTGTGAGGCTGAGGCGAACGAACTGTCATTAGGGGCGTTTTTGAGTTTTTGTTTAGTTTTCTTTCCAATATACAAAACCCAATTTAAATCCACCATAATTCCCAAATATAATCGGGCTTCATATGGTCTTTCCTTTTAGTGTATCTGCCTCTAATAATCCATGTTGACTGTTGAGTTAATGAGTTAGTTCACCAGCTCACATAAATTTTAATATATTGTCTCGTTTTATTTTATTAAAATTAACTTCTGGAAAAAAGAAGACATATACTGCATATTTTTCAGGAGGATAATCATATTATTACTGTTTACACGTAACAGCTCCAACCAAACAAATTGTTTTATTTTCTGACATTGCAAATTTGCAATTCAGGAATGTGTAATGGTGGGGCATATTGGAGTGGTTCGAGTTTATTGATAAGTGGGCTCCAAAATCTAATAAATAAGAAGCTTCAAACCAATGCATGAAAATATTAGTGGGATTCAGATGACATATAATTATAACGAGTCTCCAATATTTTCTTTTCTCAATTATTATTGCTCTTTTTTTGTGTGTATAAAAGATTAGGTTATTTGGATCTTATGGGTCTTAAAGGCTCACCAGAATAAAGACAAGCCTCTAAACTCAAAAAACGGTATTTACATATCACCCATCAATAAAGTTTTCATATCGGTAAGATTTAAACCCACAACCTTTTGGTTATGAACCCAACTCATTTATCACTGGCAAAAACTTTTGTTGGATTATATAGTATATGATTATTGCTCTCCTAGCCAATCAATATAATTTGGAGAGAGAAAAAAGATCACGTGACTGCCCAATGCCCTTAACTTTGACCCCAAGTTATAAATGATCATGTAATTAATTCCCAATCAACAATAATTAACAATAATGGTGGTTCTATACAGATTTACTTGATGGAAAAGGAGTATAAAAGTAGTGATTGTAATTAATAGATGAAATAATTAAGAGTTAATAAGAGGACAGTTTTGCAGAAAATATCGTCAATACATGTCTGTACTATCGTATCGATCTTCACTCTCCACCGTTCATCATGCTTTATCTCTTCCTAATCTCTATCTTCAATCTCTTATCTCATCCTTTATGTCCATTTTCTTCTGTCTTTACACACTTTACCTAATTTCTAGCCCCCACATCACACCACTACAGTCTACACTCCACGCCACCATCCTCCCTGTAAGGCCGTACTGCCCAAAGTAATGAATTATATTTTCCTTTTCCAATCATGTTATTTAAAGCGGACGTCTTCACAAATCACCCCATCAATTCACTAATTTACCCTATCCAAGTTTTTTAACATCTGAACATTGTTATCAAACTCGCGAGTTGACTCTCCGATTTTCCCGTTTTTACGGTTCTACCTAAATAAAACGTGTCACGAGTCACTTAAATTTGTATTAGTTGTAAACTCGGTAAAAACTCACGAGTTTACATGCCAAATTTACCGTTTTTACGTTTTTATCTTATAGAAAATCGTGTTAACTTGCTATAAATATCTTATTTATTATTTTTATTTGACCATATTCAATGAATTTATATATAAATTTCATAGAAATTTGTTTATTGAGTTAGATAAAGTATGAATGTTGATATATTTAATATCAACTATTTATATTTAAAATATATTCAAGTCAAATTATTATTAGTTTTTATATTTCTTATCTAATTATATATTGAAAACATGTATTTATTAATAAAGGTAAACTCTTATGAGTTTACGATTCGAGTTAACGATCCGATTTTACATTCTTTCAACGAGTTTACTTAAACTCACGAGTTTGACAACCTTGCATCTGAATTACAGTTGCTAGCAAAAAAAAAAAAAAAACATCTGAATTACAGTTTCTATTTATTTTTATCCAATATACTTCAAACACTTGTTTTAAAAGGCATGATAGAAGTGGAAGTGGCATTTGTCTTGATAAATTTAGCATCGATCAAAAGTAGAAAGACAGTTAATTGTTAAAATATTTAGTAGATAGAGTATTATTTTTCTCAATGAAACTATCTTTTTTAAATTTTCAATAAAACCCAATAATTGTATTGTTTATACTTATTATTTATTTCCAATATACTCATTCCTGTTTATTTATAAGTAACACTTACACATATATGATTAGCACCAACTACAAGTAATAAATTGTGTTTGCCGAAAAATTTAATGTATATTTTTTTTACTTTTATCCTAAGTAATTGTTTGTAACTCGTGTATTTTTTTTCCATTACTCATTCTCACTTGGCTCTTTTCCATCATTTTTATGAATAACCAGATAATTGGGGAAAAAAATACATTTGGTAGAATTTCACTCATTTATATTGGAAACCATGGGATAACCGTCCCATATAATTTCCCTTTGATCCACGTTATATGAGATAGTCAACTAAATTATACAAGTCAAAGAAGCATGGCTAAATCATTTATTATAGGGTTAATCTAATGTTTGGTATTCATAATTTACCTTAATTTTGGTTTTAGTCTTTATAATTTCGTATAGAAGGTTTTAGTCCATTAAGTTTCATTCCGTTAAAACATTTAGTCCTTGTTGTTTAATAAGGATTTGATAAGGTTAAATAAGGTGACATATCACTAACAATGTTAATTATGACGAGTGGCCTGATGACTAGAAGCTGGTGTAGCAAAATAAGTTTACAATTTTAAAACAGTTAAATAATATGAAAAAAAAAATCTTCCCTAGCTCCGATAGCTCGAACAGCGGTGTCGACTATGGCTCTTAGTCCTTCCCTCCCACCCAACTCTAAGCTCACATTCAATCTTCTTTCTTTTTAATTGCCACATCAACTTCTAGTCATATGCCCACCTCATCGTAATTAACATTGTTAGTTATACATCAGCTTATTTAATACTGTCAAATCCTTATTAAACTGCAGGGACTAACATTTTTTATGGAATGAAATTTGACGGACCAAGACCCCCTGTTTGAAACTATAGGGACTATATCCAAAATTGAGGTAAACTATAAGGACCAAACTTTATAATAACCCTTTATTTTAGATAAAATTGATGTGATTTTCTTATTTTACCTTTATATCATTAATTATATGCTCCTCTGTTCATATCTTTAGGACAGGGAGAATATTTTATTTTGGCCTTATTTACAAGTCATATTGTTAATTTTTGTTTGTGAATGTACAGTTTTATCATTCATTTATTATGTATTGACTTTGTTCTCATGTGGTATGGTACATATTAAATAGAGGTAAAATTGAAATTGTTGTAAAATTTTAATGTAGAATTAAAAAGATTGAAGGTTTATTCAATCTGTGTGAAATATAATAGAAGTGTCTTATAAATAGAATCAGAAAACCATACTCCATCTCCCTTTTTACATTTAAAACTCAACAAAAGTAACAGAAAATCAAACATTTATTATTTTGATTTTTTCATATTACCTCTTATAATGTAAACTAGAAAAATTTTCATATTACTTCTTCCGTTCTTAAGTGTAGGATCTATTTCGGGATGTGAGCTTGTTTATAGATATAAGATCTCTTTATAATTTTTCTCAATTTTTTGTCAAATTATCCTTATTGGTATTATTCAATAATAAACAAGTAAGAGATGAATGATAAGAATAAAGGTGGGTAGTTACTAGTTAGGGTGTTTTGATAATATTATGTGATTTTAACTAATTTTACTAGCATCCTTAATATAATTAAATTAGATAAATGTGATAACCCACACATTTTAAAAAAATAATAAAATAAGGGAAAATTCCAGAAAAAGACCCTCGAATTACCAAAAGGACACTTCAGTACAAATCCGTACAGCGACTGAATTGTCATTTAACAAATTTAAAGGAAAAGTCCAAAATGCCCCTGGTTCAATTATTTTCTTTTTTTAATAATTGCCCATAACCACCATCGGTGGTGGGCCTCCGATGGGTGGCGGCCCCCACCCCCTCCACGTGGCAGCCCCACACCAAGCCACGTGGCGCGTTGTGGGGCTGCCACGTGGCATGTGTCCCTTGTAAAAAAGGGACACAAAAATGTGAGGGGTGGGAATCGAACCCACCCCCTCCACTCCAGGCTACCAAGTCCTCTCATGATATATATTACAAAAGTAATATATATACTATTTTTCATTCTTTTTTAATATTTTCCCAGAAACGTTCAAGGGATTCCCAACTTCGCATAAGGGATTCCCAACTTCTGTCAAGGGATTCCCAACATATACATGACCATTTACCAACTTCCAAAATACTTCATCAAATCTTCTTACTTGTTACTAGAAACGTTCAAGGGATTCCTAACTTCTCATAAGAGGTTCCCAATTTCTCATAAGGGATTCTCAACTTTTGTGAAGGGTCTGTCAAGGGATTCCTAACTTCTGTTTAGGGATTCCCAACATGTACATTACCATTTACCAAGGAGGAAGAGTTGGTGAAGTATTTTGGTGAATTTTGGAAGTTGGTAAATGGTAATGTACATGTTGGGAATCCCTTGACAGAAGTTGGGAATCCCTTCACAAAAGTTGTGAATCCCTTATGAGAAGTTGGGAATCCCTTGAACGTATCTAGTAACAAGTAAGAAGATTTGGTGAAGTATTTTGGAAGTTGGTAAATGGTCATGTATATGTTGGGAATCCCTTGACAGAAGTTGGGAATCCCTTTGCTAAGTTGGGAATCCCTTGAATGTTTTTGGGAAAATATTAAAAAAGAATGAAATATAGTATATATATTAATTTTGTAATATATATCATGAGAGGATTTGGTGGCCTGGTGGTCTTAAGTGGAGGGGTTGGGTTCGATTCCCACCCCCCACATTTTTGTGTCCTTTTTTTACAAGGGACACATGCCACGTGGCAGCCCCACAGCGCGCCACGTGGCTTGGTGTGGGCTGCCACGTGGAAGGGGTGGGGCCCGCCGCCACGTGGCACGGGTCCACTACCCACCGGAGGCCCAAAGGTCGGCGGCGGTCGACGGTGGTAGGCCCCACCGCCGGTGGTGGCTGTGTGCAATTATAAAAAAAAAAAATTGAACCAGGGGTATTTTGGACTTTTCCTTTAAATTTGTTAAATGACAATTCAGTCACTGTACGAATTTGTACTGACTCGTCCTTTCCGAAATTCGTTGTACTGAAGTGTCCTTTTGGTAATTCGAGAGTCTTTTTCTGGAATTTTCCCATAAAAATAATGAGAAGATACTTTTTTTTTATATAGAATAGAAGATACTGATATGAGTGATGGTAGTAGGACGGAAAATAACGAGTTCTATAAATTGGGACATTTACTAAATGTTTTCCTTTCAAATCTAAACTAGATATCATGATATCCCTAACTATGGTGCAAGTTATCGGGAAGGATTATTTTAATTTTGATAAAAAATATTTAATAATAAGATTTGGTTTTGGGAAAATTAGGGAGAGGGATGTTATAAAGAAAGAAGAAGAAGAAGAAGAAAAGAAAATCAGGGAGAGGGACCAAAGGAAAAAAATTAATTACTCCGAATGACCTTTTAAAAAGTAATTATTTAGAATGACCAAAAAATAAAATAAATATATTCAATTACCAAATTAACCCTCCTATATTTTCTTTCCATATCTCAACTGTTTTTTCTTTTAAACAATCAAATGTCTCTTAATATTATTTTAATATTACTGGGATAGGACATGCATAAAATTAAAATTATTAAGAGATGGTTAAAATCTAAAAAAAAATATTGCCATGACAAATGGGAGCCATTTAGCATGGTTTAAAGTTTTGTACTAAGCATCCGTCCTCTGCTTATAAGTCCAGTCATATGACTGAACAAATATGAATACAACGATAAAAAAATTTCATTATATTATAAGCAAATATTTAAAAAGAAAAAATGTGCGCACACACACACATGGTTGTATAGCTATAAATGAATAATTTTAATCAGTTTTATAATTTTAATTAAAGATATTAATAATATTATTGTGATCCTCCTAATTGAGAGCGTTAAAATTTTTTGGTAAAATAAATAATTGCATTTTGATTTTGAATAGCTACAAAAGATATGATGAAATGAAAAATTTTCTAATTGATTAATAAAATTTCAGTTTGTAGAGGAATTGAGAGAAGGGGAGAGAGGAAAGTGGGAAGAGAGGGTCAATTACTTAGAAGAATAAATATTTGAGATATGGGGAGATATAGGGAGGGCTAATCTAGTAATTTAATATATTTATTTTATTTTTTACTCCTTCTAAACAATTAATTTTTATAAGGTCATTAGGAGTAATTAATTTTTTTCTTTAATCCCTCTCCCTAATTTTCCCTTTGGTTTATTTATCCTAGATTTTTCTATTTAAATTTAAATCTTAATTTTAAAAGGTCAATCACCCATAAAAAAGAAACCGATTCCATCGTTTACCAAGAGAACTTTCTCCTTAACGTCTCTATAGGCATTAGCAAGCGACTTTAAAAATTGGGAAAATTTTATTGTAGGACCACTGTAGCAATTTAATGTCAGATGAGGACAAAAAAAATCTGAAATTTCACTGCAGGACCAAGGTCCTTAAATGAAAAAAAATTGTTGTGTGAAAAGACCTAAAAGCCCTTGTGAATTAATTTCAGATAGGGACCTATACAAAAGTCTTCTGACGCTGACGCTGACACGCTGACACTGACACCGTACTTCCTCGTGCATATGGCGATTTCCTTATGCATATGGCGATTTCCTTGTGCATATGGTCATTTCCTTGTGCGTGGCCTGGACATAGCACATTATAAGGCCAATTAATTACTCCTTGTGCATATGGCCATTTCCTTGTGCATATGGTCATTTCCTTGTGCATGGCCTGGATATAGCACGTTATAAGGCCAATTAATTGCTCCTTGTGCATATGGCGATTTCCTTGTGCATATGGCCATTTCCTTGTGTTAGAATCTTAAGTTTTGATGAAGACTGACCCATAGAAAGCATAAGTGTAAATTACCTCTGAATTAAACAAGTAAAATCAGATTGGTAACAGATTTCTATCGATAGGGCTAAAAGACAATTACTACTGAAAAGTTCAAGTATAACATGATGCAATCTTAGCAGAACAATAAGAATGAATATCTCTATCGCTAAGTGTATCCCTACAGCTAGTAGTCAGAGCCATAGCAAGTGAAGACTTAGAAATAACAAAGTTAATATCTATCGCTAAGTCATTCACTATCGCTAAGAAATGTCCTATCGCTAGAAGTTCATTAAAGAACATAAGTAGATAACTAGCAGAAAAGTAAACTAAGTCTCTGATCAAAGGAAATCAGATAGCGATAACATGTTAAGCTATCGATAACTTAGATCATTCAGCACGCTAAGTATCCTCTAGCTGATGAACAAGCAGGTAACTAGCGATAATAAGATTAGCTATCGATAGAAGATTGTTTATAAAGATGACATAGCTAGTGAGCTGAACGTTGAACTAGAAGAATATGCTAGCGATAATGTTTATGTCTATCGATAGAGAATGCTTTATGAAAAACCTTAGCTGATATAAAATATTATCTATCACATTGAGCTAATGGACTATGTTTTAACATCTGCTGTGCTTTATATGTTTACTTGTTTAGATAACAGCTCAAGTGCAGAAATTATACTATGCAGTTAGCGATAACAAAGCATGCTAGCGCTACTGAAAAAGCTACTATGAAAGTATAGGTGTTCAGAACGCGCAGTATAGCCTACTCTACACATGAACAGTTAAAGCTAGATCAGAAGTTTGAATTAGCTGAAGAATAGTATCTATCTCCAACGGCTATGGACTTCCAACGACTATATTCTAACGGTCATATGAAGATAAATCAAGAGGCAATCTGTGAAGATATAAATAGAACAAGATTCACTTCTAAATCTGTGTGGATGATCAACGAACGAATATGACGAGCGATGAACAGAGCATTATACAGAATTGCAAATTACTCTGATTAAGAGTGTTAGAAAAGAAAAGCTAGAGCAATACTTTGTTCAGATTATTAAGCTCTAGTCGTATTTCTTCATTCATTACTCTGTACTTAAGTGTTTATCAAAATCAGTTCATTAAGTGAACGTATTCATTGAAATCCTCTACTGTTTGAGGTTGTTCTGAAAGCCTGGTGCTTTAGAACAGGGATATTACCTTACAGATAGTAAGGGGGAGTGTTTAGAGGATTCTAAAACTTTGTAAAGGTTGGCAGGTGAACCTGTGTTCGTAAAACCTGTGGTAGGCTTCTTTTGTGCCAGGATTAAACAAGAGGATAGTGGAAATCTCAGGTGGAGCCTGAGGACTGGATGTAGGTCTGGGTTGAGCAAACCAGGATAAATTCTGATTGTATTATCTCTTCCCTTTACTCTCTTAATTTCCAGCATATCCATCTTACTTACTCTTCAGTGTATTTCATGTTTTAAGATATTTTCAGTAATAAACTCAAAAGAATCTTAAAGATTGTCTTCACTGTGTTCTTAGGAAGAAAAGTCTCACTTTTTACACTATCACCCAATTCACCCCCTCTTGGGTGACAGTCAGTACTCACAATTGGTATCGGAGCAGGTCACTTGTTTAAAAGATCCAACGATCTCAAGTGAAAAGATCATGGCTGATTTTGGGTATAATGCATTTTCAGAAGGTTTTGATCATACCATTCCACTTCTACTTGAAAATATTGATTTTTCGTTTTGGAAAGCTAGGATGAAAAGTTTTATAAAATCATGTGATTATCATATGTGGAATGTTTTTATAAATGGTTTCGATCTCAAAACTAGAAGGGATTGGACTTAAATAGACAAGAAGATGTTTTCCTTAAACGTTAGAGCTATGCAAATTCTGCATAAAGGCTTAACTGAAAAAGATTTTCAGAAAATCAGATTTTGCTCTAATGCTAAAGATATCTGGGATACACTTGAATCTATGTATATCATTAATCATCTTATTGAAACTGAACGTGTTGACAGTTCATCTGAATTTCAAAGTTGCATATCTATGGATTATGAACAACTGGAAGCTGAAACTGAAGAAGGAGAAATCATAGAACTCTTCCAAGATTCAGTCAACATAGAAGAACAAGAGAAAGATGACTGCCAAGAGCTCTACCTGAACGAGTCTGATTAATTATTCTCTGGAGCTCAAAATGCAGATATAGTATACAGTTCCAATTCCTGTGTCCTTGAGAAAAACAATTTTGATTTACAAAAAGCCAATTTACTGCCTATCACTGATCATATTTCAAGGAGTAAAAACGTTTTAAAACATGTTGGAAAATGTTCTGGGAAGAAAGATCTTTTGAATGAAAACATCTAGAACCTAAATCATCACTATTGTGGCATAAAATCTCATATTGCACAACATTATATTATATGTCATTATTGTGGTAAATCTGGTCATATTTCTCACACATGTAATATTAGAAGAAACTCAAATGTGAGAAATAAATTTGTTTGGGTACCAAAAGAGCATGTAAAGTCCAAGGCTAACAATGAAGGACCCAAGTATAAATGGGTACCAAAATATCCATCCAGTAATTTATCTGTGCAGACTAGCCCTAAAAGAAATGGACATCATGGTACAAAGTCAACAAAGAAGAATTCAAGAGTTGCTCATGCTTCAGGAAAGAAATTCATAGAATTTAGAAGGAGAACTCAGGGAAAAGTCACTGCTACAACATCTGGTTTAAATCATGAAAGGCAGTGGACAGCAACAACAAGAGCAAGTTCTACCTCAAGGATAAGCTACCACAAAGTACCATTCAATTATCATGAGGAGAACAAGAGAAACAGAATTCCTCACACATCAAGAAGAAGATTCTTGAATTCTGTTTCACAAAGGAGAACTCTGCAACCCGAAGCTAAGTATATCAGAACAGTTTGGGTTAGCAGGAGCAACCTTTCAAGTACCTAAGGTAGAGGTATATCAAGGGTAAAATCTCCTACACATTTACCAGTAATATTTATTGAGATTTTACACTCTGAAACCTTAGGAATGAACATTGAATCATATATTGAAAGACAAATGCAAAATGCCTACAATGTTCATAAATTAACTCCTATACACATGCAATTTAAACTGAAAAAGAATATATTTGTATAAATCTTTGTGCATGTAGTTATGACTAACTCACTATGCTTAATTATCCTGAATCAATTACATTTCTTGAAGCATGTGAATTATATTGCTAATACCTACGAACTAACCATGAAAAGATCCATATGAATTTGGATACTGAAGAAAACAAAAGAATTATAGTTTTTGTAGGTTACAAGGACAGAAAGCTTCAAGACTATGATCTACATGGAGATTTACTCAAGTCTTGATCTCAGTGCTTGCAGAGATGAAACTGGCTACTCCAAGTATCCATTGAAGAAAAAGTCCTTTCAATGAGCAATTCTATCCCTAATCTTTATTATTAATTAACATTATTCTGGATAGATTCTCTGTCAATCTTGATTGGATTCAATAGCATAATATTTATATCAGTGACATCGCAAATATTGAAACTATCATTGATAATGAAAACTCATCGAATAATGCTTCATTAGAAGACACCTGAATCTGATGCTCACAAAAATCCTATTTTGACCATGAACAGTTCAAGTAATAACTTTGCTCTACAATTATACTGAACTGGTCTCATAAGGATCAAAATTCTTGATATTACATGTTGGTGTCTAAATATATTGTGGTCATCACCTTGAATGATTAAACACTTATTTTGCTCTATAAAATCTGTTTTGAATGTTAAATCTTAAGTTTTTGCAAAACTAACCTATCGATAGTGAGTTCCACTATCGCTAGTTGTATGCAGGACAAAGCTAAGTATCAAGCAATGATGGCCATCGCTAGCTAAAAGCATTATCGATAGCAAAGTCAGCTATCGATAGATAAAACTTGGAAGGAGTGAAGTGAAAAGCCCAAGTCATTTACTCAGCGTGGGGTCATGCCTGCTAGCGATAGCTGCTCTTACTAGCGATAGCAAGTCACTTAAAAAGCCCAGAATACGAAACGTCAAGCGAGTACTAATCATTAATGGTAATTTCTAAAACTTATAAAATTAGGTCATTCACATCTGCATTCATTCTCTTCTATCCCCAACACTCAGAGCATACTCTCTGCACTTTTTACTCACTAAAAACCCCAAAACCCTAAACCTAGAAATGGCCAGAACCAAAGTTCCAAGTGTGAGTGATGTTGAGGCCACCTCTAGCGCTAAACCCTCTTCTCAATCCGCTAGCAAGAGATCAAAAACCCAGAAAGGTGTGTCATTCTCCAAAGAAGTGGTTGATTCAGGTTCCAAGCGTCAAAAGCGAACTATCTCTGATTTACCCTACTCAGAAGAACCCCTTGAAGCTCCAAGCGCTGTCTTCGCAAAACGAAAAACCCTAGGTAGGACTGCTGTCTAGGTAGATTTGGAATATTTCAAGCAGAATGGTTTCGACTTGGATTCCTGGCTTCTTCCTTACAAAAATTGGCTCAGTATTCAAAATGTCTACAATGAGGAAGTGCTGAGGTCATTTTATTCGAGCATGATAGCCAAGCCAGAATATAAGAAAAAGAAGCTGGTCAATATTGTGTTTGAGGCGTCAGTAAGAGGAAGGGGGATCTCCTTTAACTGGTTAGCTATTAATAAAATTCTGGGGATATTTGAAGAGAGTATAACAAGTGGTACTCCCCTGAGCCCTACACCGAGGAAGATCTTGCAGAAATTTATGAAAACTCTTCCAATAAGCCAGCCAGCATGCCTGTGGTCAACAGAATACTGCACTATGTGTATACTAGATTAATGACTCACAAGGCAGGGAATTTCAGTAGCTTTCCCAAGATAGACAATCCTTGGTTGCCCAATCTGATTTCAAAAGTACCTTTAAATCCAGGGCAGTTGATATCAATGGAGCTTCACCAATTTTTATCTGACCAATCTGCCAAGACCCCTCTTCCATATCCTCAGCTCATGTCTTATCTCCTCGAGTTCTCAAAGATCAAATCTGTAGGGGAAAGAGACAACAAAAATTGCAGACAACTCACCATTTCTACATTGAGAAAAATGGGGATTCCTGTTAAATCAAGTGGTGCTGTCTCTGGTTCTGATGCCTCTCATGTTCCTGCCACATCAGCTCAGTCTCAGTCAATTGAGGAAGAGACTCAATCTCAAAGAATTCATTCTCCTCAGCAGCAGCATAATCTTGGACAAGAACCATCTCCTTCTGCTCCTGTTACATCAAAGTCAATTTTCTCCAAGACCGTAATAGAAGAAATTGTCTTCAGGGTCTCTGTCGAATTTAATCTGGCCTTTGAAGAGTAAAAAGCAGAGTTGATGAAGCCTATTTGAGAGCTACAGAATCAAGTGAAAATCTGGAAGAGAATCTATGCCTTGTCCCTGAGTATATCAAGCAAAGGGGAACAGCTCCTCCATCAGAAGGTACTTCATCTCATCATCATTCCCCTCTCCATTTCCACTCACCCTCTCATTCCTCTCAACAACAATCACCTTCTCTTCATCTCTCTTATTACCTCTCTCCCTCCACATTCAAACATCCCAGCTCTTCTCCTTATCACCATTCTCAAGCCCAAACTCCTACTCCTCCACCTTCACCTCAAACCAAAATCCCCATACTCCCAGAAATTCCTATCGCTAATCCTTCCCCTAGCGCTAGCCCACAAACACAAGCCTCACCCTCAACCGCCTCAGTCCCAACACCACAAATAACACCTATCGCTAGCACCATCCCTAGCGATAGCAATCCTACTTCATCACTAATTCAGCCAACCTCTATCGCTACCACTATCACAAACCCTCCTTCTCCTCCCATCTCTTCCCAACTTCCTGACCAACCCTCTTCACCTACCCCTGCCAATGATGATTAAGAAAAGGGGGAGAAACAAAGGGACAGAAATGTGGCAGAAGAAGGCTTAGTGGAGGATGCATCCGATAAGGAAGAATATACCACAGTCACTCCTCCTGATAAAAATAAAGAGCAAGAGGAAGATATGAGTATGGCAATGGTCCTATATGAGGAAGAATTTCAACCAGTTTCTGTAAATCTTCTTCCTCATTATTTTCAGCGAGCACAAGGCTGCATGAGGAAGTTGAAGAATTTTTAGAAATGTCTGCTCAATCTCTAAAGGAAAGAGAGGATAGAGATGCAGCAAGGGCAGAAGCTGAAAAAGAAAAAGATCCTATTCAAACCTTCTCTCAGAACCTGGAACTTAGTGAGAAAGAAAAAGCTTCAGAGGTCCAGTCTGCTCCCAAGAAGATAAGGATCAAGAAATCTGCTCCTAAACCTCCAGAAAAGAAATCCAGGGCATCTAAAGGAATTGTGATTAAAGAACCCAAGACAGCCCCCAAATCATCAAAGAGGAAAGCAGCATCAAAAGGGAAGGGAAAGTCAGCAAAGCCTCCTCAGAAGAAACAAAAACGACCATCCAAATTGGATGAGCTTCTGTCATTAGTGCCTCCCTCTCCTCCAAAGAAGAAGAAAGTTGCTACTAAGAAGAAGAAGAAGTCTAAGGTTGAGGTTGAGACTGATCCTGAATTGCTGGAAGATCCTTCAACTGATTCTGGGAGAATAAGCAGTGAGTCTGGAGATTATGAGTTAGACATCTCAAATTGGAAGGATGATTCTGATTCTGAATAAACCAAAAAGCCTGAATCATTCCCTAAAACCACTCTCATATGCATCCTACATAAACTAAATGATTGACAGTTTTATACTCTATGTGTAGTATCTCCTTTTGCAATACAAGATACAAATGTACATTTTTTTTATGATTGCTTTGAACATACTCTATTCATGCCTTATGCTTAATGCTGATATATGTTCTGAACGTGCTTTAATGTATAGCTTTAAACTTATGTTTTGTAATCATCAAAAAGGGGGAGACCTTGTGCATATGGCTAATTAATTACTCCTTGTGCATATGGCGATTTCCTTGTGCATATGGTCATTTCCTTGTGCGTGGCCTGAACATAGCATGTTATAAGGCCAATTAATTGCTCCTTGTGCATATGGCCATTTTCTTGTGCATATGGCCATTTTCTTGTGCATATGGCCAATTAATTACTCATTGTGCATATGATCATTTCCTTGTGCATATGGCCATTTCTAGAGCTGTGCATCAGGGCCGGCTCGGCCCTACAGGGCTGGCCCTTCAAGGGCCAGGGCCTTAAAAGGGTTAGTCCGAAAAGCCCGGGTAGTGTAAATACCCCTATTTTTCAAAGCCCGGCCCTCAAATGGCAGGGCTCAGGGCCGGCCTGGCCTAGCCCGATTAACGCTTATACACTATTTTTTAATCTTTTTCTATAGAAAAAATTAAAGAAAAAAAATCATTATCGTCAACATAAATATCAATTTTAATTTACAATACAAACACCAATAAGTAACAAACACTAAGAAATTATCAAGTAATGATAAATATTGTCCATATGTTTATATAAGTCACAAAATATATGTTTATTTTTAATTAATTATTTTAATAAATATTGTCCATATTTATAAATAAGTCGCTCACTAAGAAATTATCAAACAATGATAAATATTGGGAATTAGGTATTATGATTTTCTTACCTTTAATTAATTGTTTTATTTTGTAGTTGTTAATTTTTTTAATATATATATATGACAGGCTTAAAGGGCAGGCCCTTTGAAGTCAGCCCGTGAAGCCCGATTCCTTTTTGAAGCCTCCAAAATCAAAGCCCGGCCCTTGAAGGGCCAGGGCTTAAAAGGGCCGGCCAGATGGGTTTGGCCCGAATTACCAGCTCTAGCCATTTCCTTGTGCGTGGCCTTGAAATGACCATATGCACAAGGAAATGGCCATATGCACAAGGAGTAATTAATTGGCCTTATAACGTGCTATGTCCAGGCCACGCACAAGGAATTGGCCATATGCACAAGGAAATTGCCATATGCACAAGGAAATTGCCATATGCACAAGGAAGTACGTTGTCAGCCAAGGAAGTACGTTGGGTCAGTTGCGTCAGCGTGTTAGCACAGGTCCCTATTTGAAATTAATTCACAAGGGCTTTTAGGTCTTTTCACACAACAATTTTTTTCATTTAAGGACCTAGGTCCTGCAGTGAAATTTCAGATTTTTGTGGTCCTTCTTTTACATTAATTGTTTACAGTGGTCTTTAAATGAAATTTTCCCTTAAAAATTTCAATGCTGCTCTGGGCCTCTGGCGTGATTTTCTTCCATTCCTTTGCTTCCGATACCCACTTCAACTCAACGACTTTCTTCCCGTCTCTTGAATATGACACGCATATTAATGGCTCCCAATTCAGTTAGCACCCCTGCTCTTCTTCCCGTGTGTTACCTTGGTTGTCACATTGGGTCACTTATTTGTCTACATATACGAGTATAATACACCATGTAATATTGAGGAAAATACATCAAGTGGTCTCGTGTCTTAGGGTGGTTAAAAAAGGGAGATCTTTATATCGAATTGAGGGTATAGATAATAAGAAGACACTATTCGTTTATACTTTTTTAATGTTTTTAGTCCTAATGATTTTGTTGGGAAGCAAGTCAAATTGAAATTATTTTCTCTCTGATGATTTTTTCTATGATTTGGATTTGATTGTGTTAACAATATTATCTCGTTTTTTTTCAATTATTTTAATGAGTTTTAGATTCTTTTATATGAAATTTGCTCATGAACCTTATTATGGTGTAAGTTTTTATTGGATGTGATGCTTTGACATTTTTTTTGCTTCTATCCTTTCTTTTAATGATGTTTTGATTGCTCTTATAATTCCTTTTTCTGAAGGTGAATTTTACGTCAGTTTTCTATTTTGTTTGCTTTCCTTTATTCAAACCTTTTATTCAAACAAATGTGCAGTAAATACGAAAGAGTTATATGATATATGTAGTGAGATGGTTTTTCCTCACAGGAGTTATATTATAATGGGACGGTTATTTCCCATGGTTATACGTGTATGGATATGGTGTATATATATAGTTGGACGGTATGAATATGGTATATATAGTGGGATGGTTATTCCCCACAGGTTATATATATATGAATAAGGCTATAAGGTTGGATGGTTATTACTCAAGGGAGTTATATTCCGGTCATTCCCCATAGTCATATGTATATAAATATGGTATAGATATTGGGGTGATTATTTTTGCGGTTGGATACGAGTATTATATTGGAAATAAGTATATAGAGTAATTAAATATTTTGACTTTTGTGGTTAGCCACACAATCAAGGAAAAAAACCCGGACCGGACTGGCTGGTTCAATCGTGAACCGGCCAATGGTCCGGTTGAGCTGCAAAACCAGGAGTACAATTAGCCCGGTGAAGGACCAGGTCAACCAGGTCAAAACCGGCCAACCCAGTCAAACTCGGTGTAACATCCCGAAGGATTATGAATGATTTAAGAGTTGATTTTGAGATTAATTGAGGAGTCTGGGAGAGTTTTATAAATAAATTTAGGAAATTGTGGTATTTAAGGACATTTTTAAAGGCCTAGTTTCTCCCTTAAATGGGAAAAATTAGAGTTAGAGAAATTAATTGTAGACTTGGAAGGGATCATAATGGGAGAAAATATTAGTGGGAATTTGAAGAGAATCTTTAGAATGAAAGAGGAGGATTTTATCTTAAAGAAAAGTATCTTATGTTAATTATTGGAGGGTCTATTAGTAAATTTCTTCCCTCCCATTTAAATTATTTCCTTTCCATTTATTTACTTATTTATTTTATTTCCTTTCCTTCCTAATACACTCCATCTCTCCCGTATGCCCTTCCCATTTTCCTTCCTCTGCTTCTCGGTCCAGGTATGCGAGAAAGAGAGAAATGAGAGGGAGGGCGGCGATGGCCGCCGCTGCCACCAACCGAACCCCAGTCCTCCGTCCCCTTCTTAGCTCCTATTCCCTTCCCTTTTTCCTCTTACCGTCGCGAGAATGAGAGAGAGATTGAGTGAGTGTGGTGGTGCTTCTGGCCGGTGACTTCGACGGCAGTTCTGGGGCTTTCTCCGGTGAATCTCCGACGGGTTGAGGGATGAGAGGAAGCTTATGGATTATGGTAACCATTATCCTTCCATTTCCTCTCTTGTTCTTAAATTTTTCAAATAGAAATTTCTAGGGTTTTGATAATTCTTGAGATTTCTGGCTTGATTGGGGCGATTGCCTGGTTCTGCATGTTTATTTAGACTAATTGATTATTGTGATGTGGTTAATTTGGTTTAAGTTGGTCCTATGTGAGATTTTACTTGCTTAAAATTGAATTAAGCTAAGTTTACGACAAGAAATCCTTTGAATTTAGGCTTTTGAGCTTGATTTATGGATTCTAGAGGGTTATTGGAGTTCAACGATGATGTTGGTTGGGTTATTGAGTTTGATTTAGAATTTTGTTGAAAATTGGGAATTTTAGGTGTTTTAGGGAAGTAGAATATTGTAATTGATTTTTATTGAACTTGGAATGATAATTTAGGTGAGTTAAATGAGGATATTGGATTATGTTGAAGGTTGTTGAAGGGGGATTTTGATTTATAAGGATTATGGAAGAAATGGAGAAATTATAGGAAGTGTAAGGCAATAAAGAAAGGAAATTGTGCTTTTTAGGATCTATGTTGATTTTGGATGAATTGGAGATTCTAATATGTTTATTTTTGTTAGTAAAAGATTATAGATTGATGAAATTGGGGTAGATTTGAGTAGAGCTGAACCTTGGGGGTTTTAGGATGATATATAGTCTAATTATGATGAATCTTGGTGGTTTAATATCTTCCCTAAGTTAATTGATGTTTGATGATGTTTAATTATGATGTTGAACGATTATGTTTATAGAGCAAGGTATTAGATTGGAATGACATTGAGTTTTTGACGGTTTAGTTATTTTGAATTGTTCACTTGAGCTTATCTATTAGTTGTCATGGCTTGGTTTGACTTGAAAGGAAATTATAGGATTAGGGGTGATTAAAGTTAGTTTGGTCGGAGGTTTGTAAAAATTGATGTGAGTATGATTGTTTGAAATTAATTGGATATTTAAATAAAACTATCGAGGCTAAATGATAATGATTAAAGGTTTGGGTGAGTTAGATTTTTGACCTATACGAATAGTTGGATTATTAAAGTTGATTCCAGATTATTGTGGGCTTAATAAGGTTAATGATATTATATATATATCTATATGGCTTGATGGCATGGTGGTTTTCAAGGCCTTGGCCCTTTAAAATTGTTAAAAGTTGTATGTCTAAAGGGAAGTATGAATTATAGGAAGTAATCCTTGAAGAATGTGATGATTATATTAGGTAAATTGATGGCGGTGACTAATTATTACTGATTTAGATTGTTGGATTGGATAATGGTAACAAAACTTGCCGTCCTCGAAATTATGATTCCTACTTGTGTGCACATGCTGGAATGATTGGAACCATGAGGCTTTCACATTACCATGTTCTATTAGATGGGATTGGTTGCTCTGCTGATGAGCTTCAGGAATTGATATATTCTCTGTCATACGTGTATCAGCAGAGCACAACTGCCATATCAATAGGCGTCGGTTGGTTGAACTGAACTGGAGGACCGCATACTATGGTATATTTATTGTTTTTGGCCAGTTCAGGTAACCACTCTCACCTCACTATCTGGTTGTGTGTGATGTTAGTTGGGATTTTTCTTAAAAATCCCTTTATATATATATATGTATATACGTCTATTAGCATACTAGTTGGATTTCAAACGGTATGTTTATATAAAAGAGCCTATCGGGTACCTTTAAAATCCCACCTACTTTCATATGAAGATATACCGAGTTTTATTATAATAATTAGTAGCCTGACTGGTAGTATTGACGGATGACTGTTATCTAATGTGTTACATATTGAGATGGAGGTATCGAGAAATTTATTGGTTAATTGTTGCAACTGGCTGTATGTGATGACAGCAGTGGTGATTAATATATTTTATATTGAAGGGTGTATATATTATAGCATTTGAGAATGATTGATGTTGAGGTTGCTCTTATTGCATAACACTGCATTGTACCATCGCGCAATGTAACCCTCGGTAGGCCAACCGAGCGGTTATTTGTACTGGTCATTCTAATTATAGACAGAGACCGCCTCCTTGATTATAGACAAGGAGATCCCCATCCTGATTATAGACAGAGGGAGTCCCCATTCTGATTATAGACAGAGGGGAGGATGCCATCCTGATTATAGACAGGGGCATAATATCACATCATGTTTACTTTTGTCATATGTTCTTAAAAGCTGTTGCTACTGTGGTAGTATGGGTTATGGTGCATATTGACATTCTGGCGATGATATAGTTGTATATCCATAGATTACCTTATCGTGAATTAAATATTTTAAAAATGTGGTACCCCTTAGGCGCTCTGCTAACCCACTTATACTCTTATATTGAGTTGAGTTGTGGTTACTGAGACATATTTGTCTCATCCCGTGGTTATTTACATTTTTCTAGGTGATCATGTACAGACCAGGGCAAAGGAAGAGGGAATGGGGCCCACCGGTTCACCTGAAACCGGTGAGTTGGTCGGTAAAGTTATTTTGGAACTGTATATTGCCACATATAGCTTGCATTCGGTTCCGCATGTTTATGTATTGGTTTGATATTAAATTCTGGATAACTGTATTAATAACTGCTCGGATGCAATTTAGTGTACGGGTTTTGTTCAGTAACCATGTTAGAGGAATCTTTTCTAACATGGTTATGGTGAATGCATGATTGTTGTGAGGTTAATATTCTGAAAGAGGATTTTTTTTAACCATGTTAGGAGGCTCCTTATCTAACATGGTTGAATCAACTGGTATTTGTTAATTAGGTGAATTTTTACTAACTATGTTAGGGGAACCCTTTTTTAACATAGTTAGGGAAAAATATCCATGATAGTACGATTGTTGGAATATGTGTTCGCTTTTTCTACCATGGATAATCATTTGAACTCTTAGGTAAACTTTTTCTAACTATGATAGGGGTATTGTCGTAATCGTAAGAAAACCCTTTTTCCTATCATAGTTAGCAGTGTAGTATGAATAATTTTTAATTGTTGGTAGTTTACTTATAATTATAAGTAGGATTTTATATACAAATAACATTCTGAATGATTAGAACGATCTTTTCTAACTATGATAGGGTTGAATTGTATGAAAAATCTTTTCCTATCATAGTTAGTATTGTTAATTATGATTAAAAAAAATTGATTGTGATCGGTTATTAGAGATTAATTATGGATTTGAATGAAGGGTATTACACTCGGGGGTTGAACCGGGTTGGCCTTTTTTTTTAAAAAAAAAACTTTTTTATTTTATTATAAGTCACCTAATTACTAACTTTCACTTAACTCAATTTTAGAAATTAGGATACTATAATACTTTAAATGCTATTTTACTTGCATATACTTAATATTTAATTGTTGTTGCTCTTAATATTTGTATTTTAGTCTGTGGATTGTAGAATAATATTTATTTTCACGTGTAATCAACTAATATTTTCTCTTTTTTCCTCTATAGAAACATTAAAATATTCATATTTGATGAATCATGCATACCTATCTACATTTACATTTTGATACTAGTGATTATTAATGTTAATATCTGATAACCTCTCGAAATTCATGTAATGTTAGCACATTTTACTTGAGTTTTATTCAATTATGGATAAATTTTGGATACTCAAGATAGGAAATGTTCATTTGATTTTCGGTTGCACATCATTGTATATTTATGTAGATTTTGATTATTTTTGTAGTTAATTTCTTATGTTGTTTTATGTAATTTTTGTAGGAATAATTTGATGCAATAAGCAAGAGAGTTCAGCCCTTCACCAAGCTCCCAATTGAATAAAAATACGAAGAAGCCAAAGATCAGCCCAAGAAATAAAGAAAACAGAGCAAAGCACCAGAATAAAGGTGACTTCGCCGTGGCCTCGCCGCGGTGAAGTCACGGCGAACAGCATCAACCTCTGCACATTTTTTGGCCAGCTCGCCGTCAGCTCGTCGCTGCGAGCGACAATTGTTTCTGTCATTTTTTGGACTTCGCCGCGGGTTCGCCGCGGTGAAACCCACGGCGAACTTCGTGTCTGCTGCGTTTTGACAAGTTCAGACGCGTTTTGAAGGAAATAAAAGCTAGGGCTTCGAGCTTATTCGGCATTCTTCGACTTTTGGGCATTCTTGGGGTTGTTTTGCTCTGCTAGGGCTTGGAGTTTGGTGGGGATTTGGCTTGGGCTTGGAGCTTCGAAGAGATTTGGGCTTCCTCTCTTGGTTTATCTCTTCCTTCTTCATTCTCTTCTCTTGTTCTGTTTTTGTAATGTTGTATATATATCCTCCCTTGGAGTTGTAGAACATGAGTAGCTAAATACTTTGATTCTAGGACTATTTTGAACCCTTGTATGTATTGATTCTTGATTCCTCCTCTTAATTTGTGATTAATGATATCTATGTGCTTATTTTACTCCATTCTTAATGCTTCTAATTGCTTAATCACCATTTAGATGTTGGGTTCACTTGATTGATGCTTGAGAGGGCTAGGTTGAGTGTAGAACTTGGGTAAAGTAGTGCAAGAACCGGAAGTTTGCATGACGAACGGATGGTTTTGTTGGTAAGATAGAGATATACTTGCTAGCCTTACATAGTCACATTCAAGGTATTAAAAACGGGACCGGTGAGTGAACCGGCCAAGACAGTGGTTTAAGGGTCAGAGGGTCAAACCGTGGGTTAACTCGGTGTCAGACCGTAATGATTAAAATAATATAGTTTAATTAAAATGTATAAAAGTATTCATCTTTTAATTTTAAAAAATATTTAATAAAACTAATATTTACAAAGACATAATCTACATCAAATTTCTTATATTCAATATGTAAAGTTATCTAATTACATATTACTAGATGTCATATTTTTTATAAATTATAGTTAAATGATAATAATTTAAAGATAAGGCATAATTAGGTATGGTTGGAAAAATTTAACATAGTGTGTATAAGAATTTTTTTCTTATGTGAAAATATCATATTTAACAATAACAGTAATAGCATATAATAATATTATATATTATAATTATAATATAATAAGATAAAGTAACAAGTCACAAGCCAAAAAAATAAATTTTGTTATATAGGGTGAGGTCGTTTGGGACGAAATACAGGGGTGAGGATGTATTGATGTAGTGATGGACAAAGCATAGCATAGTAGCATGCGTACTACTATTATTTTTATAAATTTGTTACGCTAAACGAGACTGTGGCATCTGACTCTCTCAGACAAACTTTGAAAAAATAGACAAAGTATAGCCACATAAAACCAACGCACAACCCCACAGTCATATCACCATTTTCTTTTCTTCTCTCCCCTTCTCTGCTTATTGCTCGGAGCTTCTTCAGTTTCCGCCGGTGGTCTCTTGTTTCACACTACTCCTTCCAACCTCACACAACTACTGCTTCTTCCACACATTTTTTTGTCAAGTTGCCTCATACAGTCTCACCCAACACATTCTTCCTCTACTATTTTCTTTCTGTCATTTTTCCTTCTTTTTCCTGAAATCTTTTTTCTTTCTGCGAGCAAGTATCTGGCTCGTCTGACTCAGTTAGCAGGACGGTTTTCCCGGGTTGTTCCCGGGTTATGCCGGTTTGCACCGGGTTACCCGAGTCGCGGTTCTGTCCTAGTTTGGCCATCAACCGGACAGGACAAGTGCCCGGGTCGCCGGTTTCCGGCCTAACCCGGCCGGTCCGGTTCGGGTTTTAATACACTGGTCACATTAGGATTGGAGCTTAAAATTGGATTTTATTAAATTGTAGCAAGAGATTGTGCAATTAATAAGACTAAACACTTGTTCTTGACTTGAGAGAGCGTTTACAAGTACTCTATAAACCCTAGATTAGCACGTGGTTTCGTTGAGAGCTTCTTTGAGGGGAGGTTAATTGAGTTTTAAGAAGTACAAGGGGGATAGATAATCTTAGGACCCATTTTATCCCTGAAGTTGGAGAATCACTTGTTTATAGTTTTATTTTCATTTTATTTTCTTAGTTAATTTTCAATCTCAACATTTGTGTTACTCAAATTGGGCAAGAGTGTGACAATCATTGTTTGACCGGGTTTTGGACAAATCCTCGTGGGAACGATACTTTACTCACTACTTTATTACTTGGCGCGACCCGTGCACTTGCGGCGCAGGGCGAACAATATCAATAAAATTATATTAATTTAATATAATTGGTTTGACCCTGGTCCGACCCCGATTTGACCATTGACCATTGACCCTTGAACCAGTGCCTCACCCGATTTAATGCCCGATCCGGTTTTTTGAACATTGCACACAATAGCCGAGTCAAATATTTGTAATTGAAATCTTTGTTGCATTTTTTCTTAAGGTTTGTTACGTTAAGTGAAATTATTGGCTTAATCTTTGTCATAACTCAAATTTTAAGTTGTGACAATAAATATATATTATATTTAGAAGTAGAGGGTAACTCTTATAATGTTTTGCGTCTTCATAATGAAAACGATGTCTATACCACTCTGTTCCTTATTATAAGTCCACTCTAACTACTTCTCACATACCAAGGAGTGGAAGTTATAGCATTAAATATATCCTATTTTTTCAACTTTACCCTTATTTAAGAATAGGTGTTACAATAATATTTTATACATTATAACTCTTCTCTCTCATCTTTCCTATTTCCAACACATGGGTAAATTAGTCATAATAGCATTAATTGATCCCAAAGTGGACTTATATTTTGAAAAAAAAATTTGTGATAATTGAACTTATAATAAGGAACGGAGTGGTAAGTTGTAAGGAATTCAAATGTAAGGGAAATTGTTAGATTGTTCACTTTTGTGGTTGTTTTTTGCCATGGACTTTTGTCGTTAATCATTAGATGTGGTGGAAGGAAATTTAAAGTGGGTTTATCTCCACACAAAAGCAGGCCTCTGTGACTAGACACGTTAATCAATTTAAGTTCACTGTCGTTTAGCGATGGACTGCTTGTAAAACCTGGTGGTTTTCTTAATTACCTTTTTTATAATAAAAAGCAAAACAAAAGACAAAAAATTTAGGGTTAAGGGTCAAAAATATACATGTGATTTTGTCAAAAGTTCATCCAGCATCAAATGCTTTTTTTTGGACAAAAAATACACATGAACTTTCAAATTTGACCAAAAATACACATGTAATTTAAATTAGGGTAAAAAATACACATATGATTTTGTAAAAAGGTTCATCCAACACCAAGCGCTTTCTTTTGGAATATAACTATAAATGTGACTTTTGATCCAATTTGAAAGCTCATGTGTATTTTTGGTCCAAAAAAAAGCATTTAATGCTGGATGAACTTTTGACAAAACCACATGTATATTTTTGACCCTTAACCCAAAAATTTATAATCGAACTTTTGGCCTCTAGAAAAGGAAAATCGTATTCTTGTCACATAAATGCAGTGTATTAAAACCCGGACCGGACCGGCCGGGTTAGGCCGGAAACCGGCGACCCGGGCACTTGTCGGGTCCGGTTGATGGCCAAACTAGGACAGAACCGCGACTCGGGTAACCCGGTGCAGACCGGCATAACCCGGGAACAACCCGGGAAAACCGTCCTGCTAACCGAGTCAAACGAGCCAGATACTTGCTCGCAGAAAAAAAAAAGATTTCAAGAAAAAGAAGGAAAAATGACAGAAAGAAAATAGTAGAGGAAGAATGTGTTGGGTGAGACTGTATGAGGCAACTTGACAAAAAAATGTGTGGAAGAAGCAGTAGTTGTGTGAGGTTGGAAGGAGTAGTGTGAAACAAGAGACCACCGGCGGAAACTGAAGAAGCTCCGAGCAATAAACAGAGAAGGGGAGAGAAGAAAAGAAAATGGTGATATGACTGTGGGGTTGTGCGTTGGTTTTATGTGGCTATACTTTGTCTATTTTTTCAAAGTTTGTCTGAGAGAGTCAGATGCCACAGTCTCGTTTAGCGTAACAAATTTATAAAAATAATAGTAGTACGCATGCTACTATGCTATGCTTTGTCCATCACTACATCAATACATCCTCACCCATGTATTTCGTCCCAAACGACCTCACCCTATATAACAAAATTTATTTTTTTGGCTTGTGACTTGTTACTTTATCTTATTATATTATAATTATAATATATAATATTATTATATGCTATTACTGTTATTGTTAAATATGATATTTTCACATAAGAAAAAAGTTCTTATACACACTATGTTAAATTTTTCCAACCATACCTAATTATGCCTTATCTTTAAATTATTATCATTTAACTATAATTTATAAAAAATATGACATCTAGTAATATGTAATTAGATAACTTTACATATTGAATATGAGAAATTTGATGTAGATTATGTCTTTGTAAATATTAGTTTTATTAAATATTTTTTAAAATTAAAAGATGAATACTTTTATACATTTTAATTAAACTATATTATTTTAATCATTACGGTCTGACACCGAGTTAACCCACGGTTTGACCCTCTGACCCTTAAACCACTGTCTTGGCCGGTTCACTCACCGGTCCCGTTTTTAATACCTTGCATAAATGACAATTCAATACCGTGATCACCACCAATAATATAAAAATATCCAAAAATATGCGGCTTATTTCCATTCTCGTACCGTATAAATTATAAAACATGCTTTAATCTGTGAACTATTTTGAATTATATATGAGAGTCCAAAGATTTTTTTTTAAAGAAAAAATCCGTCTTAAGTCTTGACTCTTGAGCGTCTTCTCTTCCCAGTAAGTTGCACGTCAGAGGGAAAAATGGCATTTGGGGGTGCTGAAAGCCTCCCAAAACACACTCTAAATCAAGGTTTTAATCAAGATTTTTATTTATTTTGAGTGAGGGAGATATCTGCTGAATCTGATTATTGTATAAGATTTTTAAAATTATATTAAATTTGAAATATTACTGTAAAATTTAAGAATTCTCGTCAAATTGT
This sequence comes from Mimosa bimucronata, assembly GCA_037074515.1. Classification (NCBI taxonomy): domain Eukaryota; kingdom Viridiplantae; phylum Streptophyta; class Magnoliopsida; order Fabales; family Fabaceae; genus Mimosa; species Mimosa bimucronata. The sequence continues at coordinate 37,291,301 of CM073444.1, forward strand.
TTTTTTAACTATCATTGTATCCCTTGAAGAGAAATCGTCAAGCTAATTAGTTACTATCGTTTCCTATAAATTCATTTAATGCATATAATTTAATCAAAATAATGAAAAGATTAGAATTAAAAAAAGATTTTGTGACTTCAGTCCCAAAAAAAACAAAAAGATTTTGTGACAGAATCGTTTTTTTTTAGTGCCCCTGACCTTAAAAAAACTATAATAAAGTAGAAATGTCAATTTTTGAATAATAACAATGTGTTACTCCTAATTTTAGCATCATTTTTTCATTAAACATGGCCAACATAGGATAGAGGATGTTACATGTTAGTGTTCTTATTTGTCTGAAGAAAAATTTTAAAAAGAAATTTCTGCATACCAATTTTTTTTTCGTTTTTGCCAAAGATTGCATTTCATATAGGGAAAATTTCAGTTTACCCCTATAATAAGGAATTAATCTTAGATTCCTCTCAAAACATTCTGAAATTTCACTGCACCCCCAAGGGACTAAAGTAAAATTAAATGTTTCAGTTAAAAGACCAAAATGTCCTTATTGAATTTTGTACTGGATTTCCAAGACACATATGAAGAATTTCGAAGACATATATGAAGAATTTCCAAAACATTTATGCTAAATTTCTGAGAAGCATATGAGGGAACTTTTCAAAACATTTGTGATTATTTTCAACATCAATGTGAGTATTTTCAAGTCTCAAAAATCATAGAATCCAACACTAAAACATCCAAAATTTCATAACTATATTTCCAAGACACGTACGTATGAACAATTTTTAAGACACATATGGAGAATTTCCAAGACACATATGAGAAATTTCCAAAACATTTGTACTTCTTTCAATAAGGACATTTTGGTCTTTTAACTGAAACATTTAATTTCACTTTAGTCCCTTGGGGTGCAGTGAAATTTCAGAATGTTTTGGGGGGAATATGAGATTAATTCCTTATTATGGGGGTAAAATGAAATTTTCGCTGCCATATATTTACAGGTTATCTGTATTTCTGTACTCGCCATTACTCTCTCTTTCTCACTTATTTCAGGTTACTTTACAGTACATTACATTAAATTCATATTTATGAATTATGAATATAAAACTTTTTTAACAACAGGACGTTTTTATTGTTACATTAAAGTTTTACAGAAAATCTGGGGTAAACACGTTTTCAGAACTCTGTGAATCCGATTTACCAGGAGCATGAATTTATTGTGCGACGGAGTGACTTGAACAAGGGAACATTTGGGGACCCATATGGTAAATGCATAACAACACAAGCTTCTTATTTGTCAAATGCTTCGGAGTCACCACCTCAATTCGTCCTAAAACACTAAACTCGCTGCGTGTTTGCATTTGTTTGTTTTTCCATTCTCACCTTTTTCTTTGGTCTCCGTAAGTGAGCGTCTTCTCAGATTCATTTTTCTTAGAATTATATAGCCATAAAGTTGACCAAAAAAAAAAATTGTATCTCTAGTTAATGATGACACATATTGAATTGTTATTGTTAATAACAACTAAAGGTTGTAGATAACAGTTTAATGAGCGACATTAACAATTAATGATACAACTTAATTTAATATCACTAAGATATTTAAAGACTTTAATATTGGATAATGTTAAGGGATTTGATTGTTATATTTCTTTTACTGAACATATGACATTTCCACTCTCTGGCGCTCTTAAATTTTTCTAGTTCATTTTTTAGATGCATACAATGTCTTATTGGTGACCATATTGTTTGAGACATTTTTAGGCCATAAATAAATGTGAAAGACTCTCCAAACAAGAAATCAAACATTGATTGGCAACTTATCCCACTAAGCCCATAATGCGGTATGTTCAATTGTTTTTGGCAAATAAAACTCTTGGTGAGTTGATTTTAAGGGCTCATCAAGTACTCTTGCTAACTAGATCAAAACATTTTTTTCCCCTTGAATTTGTTTGTTGAGAAGGAAAACCGCACAAAGTTGTTGTTGAAAGAATCACGTGATCAAAATAGGTGGGTCACACATTCACACTTCGGTCATTTCAATCCACATGTCATGCTGTGCAAAGCAGAGAGGGAGAGGGATATTAATCATATTATTATCACGTTACCACGCATCTCATGCCCCAAACCAATACTATTATTTTTTTTATTGTTTATTTGACATTATTTTTTACATATTTTACTTTTATTATTAATCTCATTTAGTTTTTTCCAGAAAATAATAAAGTCCCATTACTATTAGGCCGCTGATCTGACTCATGATTTAGGGTCTGTTTGGATTAGTTTTTGGAGAATAGCTTCTGAAAAAAAAGTTGAAAAAGTGATTTTAGATAATAGATTCTGGAGAATAGCTCATGAGATTGTAGAAAAAAATAATTTTTGACAAAACCTAGGTTTTCTGCCCAAACCTAGGTTTTCAGGGAAAAAAACTATTCTGAAAATGCTGTAAGTGTTTGTCTAACTTAACTAAAACCTAGATTTTGACTGTTAAAAATTATTATAAAAAAGTTGAGAGTATTTGTCTGCCTGATTTTGAAACCTAAATTTAGGTGAAAAAAAAGCACTTTTTTTTAGTCACCAGACAGCACTTAATCATGAACCCAAATTTTAACCACTTACCAAAAAATTAATCTCAAGGACAGTAATGGAATTTAGCATACCCACCCGTCATTGTGTTTTATAAATAGGGTCACCAGTGTAGCTCAAATCACTCAACACTATCCACTGCTAGCCAGTAACTCTCCCAAACTCACTCCCTTTTGGCTCTTTGATTCTGCTATCAGAATGGCCTCACTCACTTCAAAGTTCTCACTGAAATCTCTGATTCCCGGCAGTGGTGGTGAGGGTGAGCACAACCCTCTCACCATGTCGGACGATCAGATCCTTGAACACATAATCTCAACCCATGTCCACTCTGACACTAAGTTTGATGTTGCCCCTCTTTTCTCCCTTGTTGATAACACCCTCACTCGCTCCACCCACATTGTTGACAGTGTCGTCCAGGTTCTTTTTCATCTTCTCTCTCTTTCACCTTTTTCTTCTTATTTAATTTACTGTCTGCTTCTTCTTCTTCTATGCTAAGTGTCAAGATGGACCTTTCTACAGGGCTCCCAAGTAAACTTGGAACACATTGATGACAAGAACACCCAAGCTAACTTCTCCTCTCCCCTCTGCACTCTCAGGCAAATTTCCTCCGAGGTCATACCCAATTCCTTCCCTTTCTCAAGTTTTGCATACAAAGATTATATCTTTGCTAGGAGATTAGGATTCTAGAAGAAACCCACAATTTTGGACTGCGTGGGAAAGAAATATAGAACTAATTTAAGAATGAACAGACAAAATCTAAAGGAAACCGTGACCTGAATGACTAAACTATGTTTTTCTATTATTTTTTTTATGGTAGATGCAATGCAAGCCTCCAGGTGAGCAAGTGGCTCACAAGACCGCCATGTCAATCTTGGGAAAGCTGTCACACTATGAGTGGGATGCAAAGGCAGTGCTTACTCTTGCTGCTTTTGCCATGGAGTATGGTGAGTTTTGGCTTCTTGCTCAGCTTCAGCCGAACGATTTGCTGGCAAAATCGGTGGCTTTGCTGAAACGAGTTCCAATTCTCACCAAGCCTGCCTCCATTCAGAAGCATCGTCAGGCAATAGTGGAGATCAACACACTGACCAAGTCTGTGTTGCAAGTCATTGAGCTCATCTTTGAGCTTGAGCAACTATCCTCGTATGACACAAAGGATGTTCCTGCTTTGATCACTGCCACCGAACAGATCCCACTTGATGTTTACTGGGCCATCATCACCATCACTGCCATCGTTACTCAGATCGATTGCCTCATCACTGAGTCGTATGTTTAATTAGTTGACTCCCTTGAAATTTCCCCTCTTCAATTTTTTGTAATAATATTAACTGTTGGTTGGAGGTGGTTTTGATGTTTGTTTGTTTGTTTGAATAAAGGGAGCACAAGCAAGAACTGTCCCACTATGGTCAGAAGATTAACATAATTCTCAGCAAGCTCAGGAAGCAGATCGCTGAATGCAGGCAACAGATAGGTTAGTATTCAATATTTCTGGTTGGAAATTTATTTTGCTACACAGATTTGTCACTTTTTAGAAGAATTGATATATATGTGTGTGTGTGTTGTGTTACAGAGGTGACGAAAATATACTACAAGATCAGGAGGACTATGCAAACCCCAACGGAGACTATGGAGGTGCTCAGGCTCCTCATTTTCTCATCCGATGTTCCAAAGCCAATCTACGATGGTGCCACCAAAACCACTGTAAGTGACCTTTCTCTTTCTACTCTCTCTCTTTGAGAAAAGTCGTGTGGAGGGAAAAAAAAGAAGGAAAGAAAGTTTTCAACTCTCTACTGGGTTTGAATAAAGGTGTGTTGTCGTTAATTAATTGTGCACTTCCCTTGTAATCAAGACTTCCATCTGTCCGTTCCCCAAAATTATTCGGAAGTTCTACTCTGTCAAAGTGGGCCTCAACTGATGAAAGATGATAATGACTTTCACCGGACTTATGATAAAATAAATATATCTTGAAGTTGCAATAATTGGAGCACAACAAAGTAAATCAATGTTATACAGTATACTAGATGATGGCAAAAAAAAAAAAGTTATATTTTTGGGTGGATCCCGAGATACCTACCTAGCGGTACGTGTCAAATGATCTATGAAACAGAAGAAAACGATAAAAGAAATAAAATAAACCTTCAAATTTAAGGCAGTCGAAATTAACGAAATAAGTCTAGCTCTGGTCAAATTTAAAATGATTTTTTGTGAAAGGTGAGCATTGATGTGCTGAGGAAGAAGAATGTATACTTGTTCGTATCCACACTGGACATTACAGACGAGGAACTATCCGTAGTGCTTAAAATCCACGAGGCCATTAAGACAAGGAACCAGACCGATCAATACAAGATCGTGTGGGTTCCGATCGTGGAGGAATGGACAGACCAGCTTCGCAAGAAGTTCGAGATCCTGAAAGCCAAGATGCCATTCTTTGTGGTGGAACACTTTGGAAGTGTGGCAGGATTCAAGTACATCAAGGAGGAATGGCAATTCAAGAAGAAGCCCATGGTAGTTACCATGAACCACCAAGGCAAGATCCTTCACCACAATGCCTTCCACTTGATCCAGGCCTGGGGAATCAAAGCCTTCCCTTTCACCAAAACTCAAGAAGAAGAAATCCACACCAGTCGCCAATGGGTCGCTCCCATTGTCTCCCAGATTCACCCAAACATCAACACATGGGTACGTATTTATATTTTTATTACAGAAAAACAGTGAATTAACGACGGAATTTAGTGACAGAATTCATTGGTATTGACAGGATTTAATGGTTAGTTTTATGTATAAGGTCTAGTTTGAAGCTGAAATTATATGTTCTGGTTTAGAGTCCTCAGTTTGTGTTCATTAATGTGACAGATCAAGGAGGAGAAGTACATCTTCTTCTATGGTGGACATGACAAGGAATGGGTACAACAGTTCACTAAGTATGCCACAGCTATGGTTAATGAGCTGAAGGAGAAGAAGATCTACATAGAGTTGTTCCACGTGGAGAAGGAGAACAAGAACATATTCAGCAGCTTCTGGAGTGGGATTGAGAGCTTGTTTGTGACAAAAGTGCACAAGACTGTGGACGATGATGTGACTAAGGAGGTGCAGAAGATGCTGTCTTACAAGAACGAGAGTGGTTGGGCATTGTTGAGCAAAGGTTCGGAGGTAATTCTGACTGGACATGGTACAACCATATTGAAGACAGTGGCTGAGTTTGAGAAATGGAAGGAGGTTATTGTGACCAAGGGATTTGAGTGGTCTTTTAAGGAGTACCATGACAGGGCAGCTAAAACACTCCATCGTTGTTCCCACGTTGAGGTTCCTAATGTCGCTGGGAAGCTGCCGGAGAGAATTAGGTGCCCAGAGTGTCCCAAGACCATGGACATTTACATCACATACAAGTGTTGTCACGAGGAGGTTACTCCCAACAATGCCGCTCGTTGAAATTTGATGCAAGCTTTGAGGGAATGAAGTGAAATGTTGTGGTGGAGAGTTTGAGTTTGTGTGAGGTGGTTGAGAGTTGAGCTAGCATGCTTTGTTTTTTTTTTCCGCGTAAATTATGGATAAATAATGTGATAAGAGAATGTATGTGTGTTTAGCTTGTGTCTTAGTGGCGTCGCCCAGTTTTCTGGCATCGCCGAGCTCGGACCTGTACCCTCTCCTTTGAACGATAACCTATGTATCTGTGCTTTTTCAAGTTCCAATAATATTATATATAGCTCGTATTGATGTGTAGTCTACATTTTCGGTCTTGGCTTGAAGGTTTTCTTTTAAATTGTGCACTTCATTTAGCTGACAAATTAGAATACATGAACAAATTAGTGAAAAGTGTGCTTATTTGAAAGGGATAGAAGAGGAACATGGTCGATTAGTCTTGACTGGCCTTTCTATCTGCGTGGGGCACGAATTTGCATGATTTTCAGAGCTTCTCCGACCTTAAATTTAGTCCATGTAATTTGAAGTTGTTGATTTTCATTTTATGAGAGTTCAAGTATACGAATTAAATCCTAAACTCATTCATTAAAAATATAGGACTAACTATTAAATTAGACTAACTCAAACTAAATTCTCGTGAAACAATAAACCATAAAACTAACAATTAAAAAATCAATAGACCGAAATCTAAATGTGTGTAATTTTCCTAACAGATTAGTGATATAGACTGGCAAGGAGCAGATAATTAACTGATATTTCCCCCTCTTATTAGCAGTGCTTTTGTGGAAATATGTGTTTGTTAAAGTGACATGTATACTATAGAAACATGAGGCTGAGAGTGAAGAAGGAAGGGACAAGGTTTTAGTTTCTTTGTTACCAGTTTCTTGTACGACGTCAGTATTTATTAAAAAAAAATAGTGACATCCAAACAAATAAAGACGTTGTCAAATTTGAGTTCACCCATTAGTGACTAGGACATATTTTGAGTTGAGACTTGAGATTCCCTTACCATTTAAAGCATACCTGTTGATTATTATGAATTTATTGATTGATTAAATAGAAGCAAACTTTAAGAACAAAAATCCAAATGACACTTTATTTATTGTAGCCTCCGAATTTTCTCTGAAGAAAGGTATTCTTATCATTATTTTTTTTTTGTTTTATTTTCATCACAACAATAGTATTTCAAATAGTCATGAGAAAAGAAGAAAAACACCAACCACTTTTGAAATAAAAAGCTTGAATTGAAGTCGCAAGTCCTTTTCGAATAGTTATGCTTTGTAATAAATAAGTCTCCAAGTTTTTTATGCTTACAGGCTCTCAGGAATTCTGAAACTACTTTTGAAGCTTGCATAAAGATGATCTAAATCTAATCTGAATGGTTTAGATTTAATATTTTTAAATTTATAATTTTTAAAAACAATTATTTTAATGGTACAAAATTTTAAAATAAAATTAATCTCTTAACTATAATTTTGTAAAAAAAATTATCTTTTATTTGAAAATTATGAATTTAAAATATTAAATATAGACCATCCATATTGGATATGAAGGACTCAGTTATTCCGAGATGGCTTGCATTTAATCAGGAATAATTGAAGTCGCAAGTCCTTTTCGAATAGTTATGCTTTGTAATAAATAAGTCTCCAAGTTTTTTATGCTTACAGGCTCAGGAATTCTGAAACTACTTTTGAAGCTTGCATAAAGATGATCTAAATCTAATCTGAATGGTTTAGATTTAATATTTTTAAATTTATAATTTTTAAAAACAATTATTTTAATGGTACAAAATTTTAAAATAAAATTAATCTCTTAACTATAATTTTGTAAAAAAAATTATCTTTTATTTGAAAATTATGAATTTAAAATATTAAATATAGACCATCCATATTAGATGTGAAGGACTCAGTTATTCCGAGATGGCTTGCATTTAATCAGGAATAAATTCGGTGCGATTAAGATTTGTTGGGTGGATCTTTTGAAAACATCATGTGCTTTTAATTTTTTTAATACAAATTTAATATCCACTCGAATGTAATAGGAGCACATTATAATAGGAGTATAATAACCACACCAAAACGTGGCAGCAGATTGTTGATTTTTGGATCATTACTACTTTTTTTTTTTTTGGACGTGGAACATTATTTCATTAGTCTTTAGAATTTTGACACTTGAAGGCCTGAAGGACGTCTGGCGTTATTGAAGTTGAGGTTAATTAAAAATAATATGGCGTTAGAATTAACAACCACCGGAAGATTATGGGTGTTTGGACAGTGATGACGATAAGAGGCTGGAAGCTTGTGAATGCCTGATTTGAAACTCCAGTTAATGTGGATCGGATGATAGGTTTGCAGCTTATTTGCCCTCCTAATTACACGACTTCAAATATGTCAGCATCGTGGTTTAAAGAAAATTATATCACTTAAGCCTACTCTTTATAAATATATCCAATTGATAGAGAAGGATAGAGATGTTTACCATCTCTTAAGGTTGGAGATAAATGAATTTAGGAATATGATTTAATTACAGAGAGGTGCTGAAAGAAAATATAATAATCCTTTTTTTCTTCTTATTTTGCAAGGAACGAAACTGTAATAGTGCTTAAATTATATGGGGAGTACCTCTTTCATAGATGTGGTTACATTCATTCCTAATCATCAAATGATTAATATTAGGGGTGTTTACAGGACGGGACGGGATCGGGACGACCCCGTCCCGTCCTGTCCCGAAGAAAAGTGTTCGGGATCGGGTTTCCGTCCCGTGTCCCGTCCCGTCCCGAACTTGTCCCGGTCTCGATCGGGACGGGACGGGACAGGCCTTGTCCCGAAACTTTTTCTCAATTAAAAAAATTGACCTAAAAATCTTTTTTTTGCAGAGTAACACACTTGGTGGGTGATTTTATAGCATAATTAAATCTCCTCCAGTGCCATGAGCACTCCATATTAATACATAATAAACCAAAAACATAATAATTAGAGCAAAAAAAAAAGTAGCAACAACTACACATTTAAATAGAGTTTAAAAAAAACTTCAAATGTGATGTGTTACACATAGAGCACAGTGGCAGCGGACAAGAAATTTGAGATCAATGAATGGTTGGAACTTAGTTTAGAAGTTAGAGTTATATATTTTTTTTAAAAAAATTCATATATACTCACATATGAGACAGATGACACATGTATTTTTTTTTTAAAATATGAACATATATATATATATTCGGGACGGGACGACCCCGTCCCGAGTCCCGTCCCGTCCCGTCCCGAAGCGGTACTCTGTCCCGTCCCGAAAATTCCCGTCCCGAAAATTTTCGGGACGGGACAGAGTTGAACAGCTCTAATTAATACTAATCAAAGATCAATTGGTCGAATGGGTATCAATAAGGATGATGTGTTCGAATCCTGGGAAGTTCTTTCAATGGGAGAGGGAACAATTTGCCTATATAGGCAGCATTTCTATCCCTCGAGTACTCTAGATTAGTCAGTTGTCATTAGATGTTGGATTACCTGGCGGTATTTAACAAAAAAAAATGACGAGTACTGTATATGAATTATTCTGCTCGAATAAGATTTTTTTTAAAAAAATATTTTGATAGGTAGAGAATATAAAATCAAAATAATATTTTAGTTGTTAAAATTGACTCTAAAGTCTAAACCGATAAAATTGCAGTGAAACAGTGTCATCTCATTGCACTAATAACCACTAATCAGTAATCAGCATGGGTCTCATCACCAGATGAGCACATGAGCCAGTTCCCTCTTTTACTGGCCCCTCTTGCTTTTGTTTCTAAATATGTTTAGTGTTGTAATCCACAAGTCTACTTGATTTTGTCACATATAAAGTTAAATAAAAATACCAACTTGCTTTTGTTAATAGCAGAAGCATGCTGGTATGGTATAGAAGTTAAAATGATGATTGTTGGGATAGCTTTTCCCTCCCCTCTAAATAGCGTGGAAGACTGTGTAAGAGTGACTTTTTGAAAAGGGTGGGGCATGAATTAAGAAAATACTGTAAAAACTAAAAAGCAATGGAGGGCAAATGAAAAAGTAAAACTTTAAGGAAGGCTAGGCGTACTACGTGTCTCCGCGTCTGAGGAGTGAGGGCCACATATTTCGCTCACTTTTCCTCTCTCTCTTATGGCCACTACTCACTTTTCCTCTGTCCTTTTCGGCCGCTAATCGTCCTCTCCCGGCTCTCTAGAGATTTCTATCATCTCATCATCGGATTCTTTTTTTTTTTTTTTTTTTTTTTAAATTTAAGCGAAGATTATTTTTTCAATAATACCTAAACATTGACATATAGGTTCATGAGTCCACTTTACTCAATATCTCCCTTATATGGCTACCACCAGTCAAGAAGAAAAGATATTGAAACATTGACATCCAATTGGCCCATACAAGCTTTTCATCGTATTGGTAGGAAAAAAGAAGTATAGGTAGGAAATGTTGAGAATTTGGACCGAAATTTATTTAAATTATGACTATAGAAATTTTTTTTTAGGAGCCAATATTATTACATGTATGGAGAAAAATGGAAGAAAGAGAATAGAGAGGAAAAGACAGAAAACAAAGGGGACAAGACAAACGTGGTTGTAAAGATATTTGAAACGGAGTCTCATCGCATCGCTATGACATGTGAGTGTGACGCAATTATCAACAAGAGAGCATTCACCCGTTATTATCTTTTTCAGCTGCCTCGCCTTCTCTTCTAACCTTTCATTTTCATCTTTATGTCCAGGTTCTCTCTGCGACTTTTTTAGGAGTGCCATTAATAATGGGAAAATGACATTAAGGAGCAAACAAGTTCTCATAACTTGATTTTTTTGGGCTAATTGCTACTAGAAAATACTTCAAAGTTCCTGATAAACTAAAATTTAATCAATTTGGGATATTCAATGCTACTTAAAAAATATTTTATGATATACACTAAAATTACTTTCAAATATTGGATGCTATTGAAAAAAAAAATTCATATTGCAGGATACTAAAAAGGAATAAAATTGGGACACTGAATACAACTTATAATATTATTTTACAGTGTTAATTCAGGTAAAATGAATGAATTTAGGATAATGGATGTTACTAAGAAAATGGCATAGGGTGCTAGAATATTTAGTATTGTTAAAAAAAACCTCATGTACTAAATACAGATTAACTCTAATAAGTAAATAAAATAAAAATAAAAATAAAAATAAAAAGATCGAATTATCGAAATGTTCCCCCGATCCCCATAACAATGTAGTTTAGGGAGACTAGTAGGTCCCGCAGATAGATGCGGAAGCTGTGATGTTAAGATAAGTCACCTTATCTGTCCTTAACTCCTTATTTCAAAAATTCGGGTTCCCATGGATAAAGTTGACACTTGAGACCGCAGATTATTCGCCCACGAGTATCACGTTGGCGATATTTATCCACATCTAGACATCTAACAGGCCCATCATTAATGTCAGGCCCAACCATGGCCTGAGGCTCAAATGTTCAATTATTACAAGGTTAAGGCTCATAAATACTCAAGAAGTTTACTCAATGAGCTGCTAGCATCAAGAATTTTTTTTAGATCTTTAATGCTTTGGAAGTATTATTTTCATAGCATTAATGCCCAAAGTTAACGGAGAGGAAAACGGACGTTTATCACGTCAAATTGAACGCCACGTCAGAGTCAACCCTTGTTGAATATATGATGACAGGTTTGGTTTAAAGTTCTTAAATGTCCCAGAAGTTTTCTTAAAGGAGTATATAGCATTCGAAAGTTTTGCTTTGGTTAAATGCCCTAGAAATTTTCTCAAAGATGCTTCTTAACACAAGCCATGTCATCACCCATTCAGTCTGACATGACGTTTAGTATGACGTAGTAAATGTCTGTTTTTTTCTCTATTCATTTTGGGCATTAGGACTACAAAAATAATACTTCTCAAACATCTAAGATTTGAAAAAAGAGCTTTCTGGTGCTGACAATTCCTTATGTATTTAAAAGCCTTAACCATTATTTTTCTACTACTCTACTACATTCCTGCCGAAGATAAGAGTATGTATAATTTCAATGCTTGACTGTGGCAAAAAAAAAAAAAAAATCTAATGCTTGACAGCTTTCATAAGAGTGTACACATGTGACATGACTTTAAAAAAAAATATAAATAGATAATTCATAAATAAATTATACAAGTATCTGGTCAAAATATATATATATATATATATACAAGTATACATCACAATATCACATTTTACATTACATTTGGGGTTAAAGGGCACTTTTAACCCGGAAGTTTTCTAGTAGGGGCATGGGGCACCAGGAAGTTTTTATGGGGGTAAAAGTAAACCGGAACTATGAAAAATAGTGAATTTCTCACCATCATTAACGGATCCCCAAATGGTTTGTGCCACATAGGATATTTCGTCATGTAAGCCTTCCACGCAGGACACATTCTTAGTGAAGTTAATTGACAGGATGGAGGCCAAAATCGAAGGAGGAAAGGAGAGGAATGTTAGGGTTTTAGATCGATAGGAACAAGGGAGGCCGAAATCGAAGGATTGAAAGAGACGGATTTCAAGGTTTGAGAAGAGCTTTTCTGAGAGTGAGATGGAGGACTCAGTGGCATCAAGTGCGAGTGGAGGTAGGCGAAGGCTGGCTTTTGTGAGAGGGCGAATTCGAGAGAGTGAGACTGGTGGCTCATCGAGGGTTTGCTCTTGTGGTGAAGTGGCTCCTCTTAGGACTTCTTGGACGGAGCTTAATCCCGGGAGAAGGTTCTACGGGTGTCGAAATTGGCAGGTATTATAACTGTTTTGGTTAAATAAGATATGGAATTATATAGGAGTTTTGATTTATTTAAGGTTTGTATTTACAGGGAGGGGGTTGTGGATACTTTCATTGGGTTGATGAAGAGATGGGAGATAGAGCGAGGGAAGTGATAAATGCGTTCCTTGTTGAGAATGAAAGGTTGTATGATGAGAATGCGAGACTGAGGGGGGGGGGCGATGATAATGTTGCAGAGCTTGAAAAAGAGGTTTCTAATATTGTTGCTCGTATGAAAAAGAATGAAAAGAGATTGAAGGTGTGCATGGTTGCATTAGTTGGAACATGGGTGTGCTTATTTGTCAAGTTGTTAATGAGCTAGATGAGTAAAATTTCAGATGTAATATTTTGTAGTAAAATGTAATGGCAATTGACTATGCTTGGAAGGATTAAAGACATTAAATTCAGTTTAATTTACTTATTTTATTCTACTTCTTTTCATTCTACTTCTGCAATGCATTGGATTAGAAGCCCTTGGTTTTGTCCGTCATCTGTTGTTTCAGGTGTGTCTTTCTAAATTGCTAATGTTAATTGATGATTCAGATGTTGCTATGGAGATTTGTTCTTTTTTTTCTCAGATTTTTCTTTAAATTACTGATTGGGTCTTGAGTTTTCATCTGTTAATGGTTTGAAGTTGGGGCAATCAAATTGGATTTATGCTATGGATTGTAATTTCACATTCAAGCTATCTGTGTAATGGGCAATGAAATTGGATTTGCCCGATGGATTGCAATTTCACATTTGAATTGTATGTGTGCTTATTTCTTATATGAGTTTTGATTTATGGAGCTTTCTTTAGTAGTGTTGTCAAGGTGACTTTCTAGGGACAATGTGTAGGCTGATAACCTGATGCAGATTCCAGACCATTCTGGTTTGTGGTATAAGTACCTTGAAATGAAGTGGATCAAAACTCATGCCTTTAGATCTTTATTTAAGGTAATGTTAAGGAGTTTGGTGAGGAATTAAATGGAATTACTGTAGATTAATTTTTCTGTAAGACAGCTAATTCTGGAAGCTAACACTTGCTCGTGTTATCCCACTGCAGCTAATTTCCCCCTTCCTTTTTATGCACTTTTTTGTTTTTGTTGTCTGAATATTATGACCTATTTTACTTTTAGATGATTTGTATATAATGATTTTCAATGTGTGGGCAGGATCCTGGTTGTTGAATTGAAGATGATCGGCTTGCTTAATTTTCTTTTGCTTTTAGGCTCTGGAGAATCAGAGCAAAAAGATGGTCAAATAAGATCTTTGATACAATGAGTAGAACTTACGTTTTGGATTGTTTGTTTGTGGCATGTTCTGTTGATGAGATGACATTATTTTGCACAAAGCTTGACTTCATGACTCTAATTAAAGATAAAGAGAATGACTCAATGGAGATGAAGGATGTAAGGCGAGCCAACTGTCAAGAATTGCTTCTTGACGTGTTGACATTATTCCATCATCAGAATGTTTCATGTTGTAGGTACCAGTTGATTGAAGACAAGCTGAAATTATGCAAATATTTATCTTGGACATTTTGTTCATGTACAATGGTATTTTGCATAGTCTGGAATTTGTTAGATATGGGAATCCTTTCATTACTAAGAGCTTTATCAGCTTGGTGTCTTCTATTACTATACTTTCTTCTTTGCCTACTTTTGATTAAGCCATATCTTTGATTGTTTGAAAATTTAAATTTTGATATGATCTTTTCTGTCCAATTGTAGAGAATAACATTCCCTTTTGAAAGTGAAGGGAATGCAAATAATGTACAAAGCTGCTACTTTGATGTACAGAGCTGCTACTTTGATTACATTGCTTCAGGCAGAGGAATGTTGTACAGCGCTGCTTTCAAGGGATGTACAGAACTGCTGTCTAGTGATGTACAGAGCTTTGAAGATGCTGATGACAGTGAAGATGATGTACAGCGCTGTTTCTTGTAATATGATGCATAAAAAAAATTGATGTACAGAGCTATTTCTTGTAATATCTCAGTGAAAATAAATCTATAATGTTTTTTTATGAGAAGATGCCGTCTCTTTTTATCTGTAACTTTTTTTCTGTTGGAAGAGGAGCTTAAATATGTAAACACAATGATGGAAGAATGAATAAGATATTATTTTGTTTTCCACTTGACATCTCAGAATTAACATATCAGAATGCTAGGTCCTGGAAGAAGAGTGAATAAGAGTCACTTGTAACATTTACTACCTAATTATACTTTTTAATACATTTCAAATTACCGTTTAACAATTACAAAATTATTTATTGACTAACTATGTTAGAAAAGAATTCAACTTAGTAAAACCACTAACATAGTTAGAAAATGATTTTTCATAATTTTAAATAAATTACAATTTATAGTCTAACCATGATAGAAAAGAATTTCACTACTAAAAAAATGTCTATCATGGTTAGAAAATATTTAATATACTTTAAGCAAATTATCCATGTTAGAAAAGAATTATTCTAAACAGGGAAAAAGGTTCACATGGATAATTAAATCTCAGCCCATCTAAACTAAAATCTTTAATTCAAAATAAACAACAAAACTTAAAAGCAAGCGGAAGCAAAGTCAAATGCAACATGTCCCTAAGTGTGGTAATAATCTCTGACCCACCAGTCTAGAGGCTCACAAGTTTAGTGAGGCATTTCCGGATCCTTCCCTTGGTTTCCCTTTATGTTGCTATGACCTGTAAAAATAGATAAAATGGGGGTAGACCCAGGTAACCACTAACTACTCGCCTACGTGCGGTGTGTGCTAGCAAGGTGTTTAGTGGAGCATTACTAAGTATACATATTTGATTAAAGCATGTGACAATTACCAATTAGATGCACCATATTATCATAAACAAGTCTGTCCACATAATACCATTGTCACACAACAGAATCCTCAGAAGTCATTCATGAATCACATGTCTCGAAAATCATACGTCACAATGCAATATACAGGCAGACAACACCAAACAATCATTAACACCGATTTCATACGGTCCAGTAGGGACTCACAACCCTCGCTTGAGACCGGGGGCGTTATCCCCAATTCTTCTTTCCGTTTTATATTAATTACTCCTTGTGGGCCAACAAGGAACCTCATCGCGCGATGGCATTTTAATTAGTCATTCGGTGTTCATATACAATCAAATACAGCAATCCATCCACCACAGTATGTAACACCAACAAAATACGAGGCACAAGGCCTTTCCAGAAATTCTTCAGAATTAGATCATATAATAATTTCTAAAACCTCATATAGTTTCCAAATCATGACAATACACATAATCATGCCAGTTCAAGATACATACTCCACCAAACAAATTATATTGAAAATAGTCTTTCTAAAATTTATATTCATCGAAAACCACAGTCAATCGCCCAAAATTAATCGTTTAAAATACTCACTAACTCACACACACATGCAAACGGGTAGAAGTAGTTACCTGCAGCTTGCACCTATTTCACAACAGCGCAGTTTCCCCCTCGTGCTATTTGACACGAATCAAACTCTACAAATCAATACACACAATTACTATCTACCAAACAGGAAGCACAAATTGCTACTTAACCCCTATCATCTATTTCTGATGCTTATCTACATCCCTCAACATCTACTCTATTAGATTCAAACCTATATGCTCATGGTACGACAAACAAACCACTATATTACTCTTAATTAATTACTCATTTACGTAAATCCAACTTAGATAATCCAAACGATACAATAAAATCACAATTTAATCCTCCAATTTCAGATTTCAAGCCTACACTCAAAAATTTCAAGCCTATCCTATGATTATTCAAACCCAAGCCCTTAATTCATGATCAATTAATTATGGGTATACTCTAATTCCATTAGAAACCATCTAACAATCATCTCCCACAAGATTAAATTCGAATTCCAAATCACCCCATGAAATTATAAGAAGGAACTAAGGAAAGATGGAAAAAGAATGGCTTAACAAGGATCTGTTACCAATAGGAAACGATTAGAAGCTCTTAAAACTTCCACAATCTCAAACCCTAGTCAAGGTCTCTCCCTATCTCTCTCTTTTTTCTCAATCACGTCGGAGACTATATAAAAGACGCCCCTATGGCGTGTTCTGTGCCGTCTACATATATATAATCACACACACACGCAAAAGGATTATATATAGATTTATAATATATATAATATATATATATAAAAGATGTGGGGGGGCTATCTTCATGCCTTCCCCCACTTTCGGATTCACCCATATACACACACAATAAGCATATATATATTGTATTATATATATTTTTATTAATTAATTATTTTTTTTAAAAAAAAGAAAAAGAATGCTGGCCGTATTGGTCCATATATATAGTTATTATATATATATATACACACAAACACATATATTTATTTAAAATATTAAATCACTTAGTTGCAATTAATTTAGTATCCCACCTAGTCCTACTATATATATTTAATATATATATGTAGATACACATATACACATATTTATTTAAGATACTAAAACACTCAATTATAATTAATTTAGTAACTCTCCTAAAATTTAAATAATTAGCTAAGCTTTGGACCTTATCTAAATATATGTATATATATATTATTTCATAAGGGTAAGGATGTCTTCTAGCTTATCCACTTTTATATTTTCATTTAAATTATTAACACAGGCTCCTAATTATCTCATCCTACTTATTCTATGAAATAAATCCTTCTTAATAAATCTTAATTCAAGTAGAAATTCTCCTTTCACTAAATCTCTCTAACTAACCTCCATAAAATGCTCAGATTCAAATCAAATCCTCAAATTCAAATTACATATTCCAATTAACTATTTCATTATTTTTCTTAAAATAAGGAATATACTAAGCCTAGAAATCCTCAATAAACTCAATTTCCATTAAGATAGCTATGATTTTCCAAACTCATTATTAAAATTCTAAATAAAAATCACTAAACCCTAAATTAATTTTTCAGGATGTTACATCACTAACATATATAAACATATATGTATATATATTACACTTTTGGCATAACATGGCATAAAGTTTGACCTAAATAGGGTTAACATGACACCAAATATCATGAAACCATTACAGATTAGCATCTTCCAAAAGCATCATACCAAAACATAAAACATATCAAAAAGTGCTAGGAACATCCTAAAAGCATCTAAGGAATAAGTTTTCCTCTCCCTGCTGTCCTCTTGAAGCGCCTAGTGGTAGCAGAAGCAACAAGGGATGATGATGTGATGGCTGCTTGTCCATTCCACATGAGACCAGGAGGATTAATGGCAGATCAGAAGGAGTTAATGTTGAAGATCCATCTCCTTTATATTTTATTGTTTGAGTCCCATCTGTTTTAGAGTTGTTTGAGTTGTTTGTCCTTCGCATTTCCCTTTCATTAGGAATGGGGAAACGAGTCTCAACATCAGCATGGTGTGCCATGTACTCCTCAGCTGTCCTCTCATCAAGTACCCTCTTAGATGGCATCCCAGGCTACAAAATAACAAGTTGAAATTGTAATATCACAGTGAGAAGAAATAGACAAACCAATTCAGACAGACAGTGAAAAGAAATTAAATACATACATTTAAAAATGTCTTCCTACTCTGTGGATCAATGACTACTCCAAAACCAAAATTAGTTCTTGCCTTATAGAAGGCTCTACCTCCCCGAGGTCTCTTACTACTCTGAGATTGTTGAGTTAATGGTTCGGTTTGACTCCCTCTTTTTCTCTTAGGCCTCGGACAGGTCGGAGTAGGTTTCTTCAAGTGATGACAAACATTGAATTAGTAGAATAAACAATTAAATCAAATACTGCATGTGTCCAAACAAGACAAGAAAATTGATTTAACATGTAATATGAAACTCATATCAGGACAAGTGGCTCTATTGTGTCCCTCTTTAGAGCAAATACTGCATTTTGAAGTAGACCCTCTCTTTGTCATTTTATCTGGCTTTGAAGTGTCTACCCTTGGTTCTTGAGTCACACTAGCATGTGAAGACTTTTGAGTTTCACCAAATTTCCTACTCCTTCGTCCACCTTTCTCGGTTTGCACCCGCTTTGTAGGTGGTCTTCCTGGCATGTTGCACATCGGAGGAGGCTCTAATGGCTTGAATTTGTGAATATTCCAGAATGCCTTTCCTCGGACTGGTAAAAACTTAGCTGCATAACTAGCCAGATATGTTTCCCTGTGGTAGAACCTTGATATAAAATTCACTGGATCCAGTTTGGCATGGTAAAGTGCACAAATGGCATACGAGCATAGGATACCAGTCAAGTCCCATGCCCTACAAGTGCATTGTTTCCTACCTATAAATACACTATGCCTATTGTCTTAGTTACTTCATAAGCGTCATCCCCATTAAAAGCTACATTGCATCCCATGGCCAGACTCCTATTGTAATCAAAATATTCCACACACTTAGGGCTAAACTCTCCCCGCCATCTACTTACGTTCCTTCCAGCTTCAGCCCACCTTGACATTAACTTCACCCGAATCCCATCTACCATTCTAATAATTGGGAGATATCTATATTCATTAATCCAAGCATTGAAGCACTCACTAATGTTGTTGTCAACAATCCTACACATGCTAGTGGTCCTAAAATATGCTCTTACCCATGTTTGAGGGGGATAACTTATAGCTGCCTCTGCTGCCTTTGGGTTGAGTTTTCCAAGCTCATTTAGGTTATAAATGAACTGCTCCTCAAAAGGGCTCTAAGCACATGCCCAGGATTTTTCCTTCATTTTCGCTCCTTTCCATGCCTTGCTCCAGTTGGCATATACATGCCGTGCACATAACCTTTGTTCTGCTTGAGGTAATACATGCCCGACAGCAGCAACTAATCCCTGTATAGAACATATACAATTATATCACATATAATGGCAGTGGCTACAAATAATCATTCAAAGTCAACAAATCAATTGCAACAGCTAATAAATTGTCTCCAAGTAATCCCTGTACCTTTTGCATATCCGACATTATCGATATACGCTCACCCTCTTCAAAGTCCGATGATTTTTGTAGCCACTGAAGGAACCATTTCCAATTCACTGTAGTTTCCTTTTGCGTAATCCCAAAGGCTATGGGGTACAATGAATCATCTGCGTCTATGCCGGTTGCTGTTAGCACAATTCCTTTTGCGTTCCCCTTGAGGAATGTACCATCAAGCCCTATTATGGGGCGACAACCTGCCTTCCACCCAGCCTGTGAAGAAAAACAAAGCATACAATATGTTAGCCACGCACAACAAAGCAAAGTAGTCAGCTCGTTATAAAACCACCAAGTATGTAACAAGAATGCTTACCTTTGTAGCATTAAAGCATATATAAAGCCTGCTGAAAACCTTTCTCCCATTTTCTAATGCATCCTTGCTCAACTCCAAAGAGACATCTGACCCAAGGTTAGATCTAGTTAGCTCGTTGCAATATGCTTCAAGGTTGTTGAACTCGTCTACATAGCTCCCCTCCATTCGCTTAATAATCATCTTCTTTGCTCTTTTGCACTTCCATATGCTTACATGAAGCTTCATCTCATCTTCCAAATCCTTCTTCATATCTTTAAGCTTGTATTGTGGCCTCTCTTGGACTTTCTTCCTGAAATATGCAGCAATCCACTTCACTGAAGCCCTAGGATTCTTGTACACCCTACTACATTTGTGTTCTAAATGCAGTGTCTTCATAACTAAACCAACATTTGTGCCTTCTTTGGAGGCATAAAACACAAAAGGGAACCATTCCTGACACTTTACCCTTACTCTCACCTTCTCACTTTTTACAAACCTTAACTTTACACCATTCTTAATTGCATAGTTATTAATTGCCTTTGTAACATACTAGAAATTTAATCGAGGATTAATGGGCTAATTAGGAATTGATTTATGAGAGATTAGGAATTATGAGAATAAATGGGGAATTCTGAGGTATTTTTGAGAATTTTAAAGGTCTAGTTTCTCCCTTATTTAAGGACAATAAATTTGGAGAAATTATTTTTAGATTCAAAAAAGGTTATTATGGGAGAAAATAATTAAGGGGTTAAGTAGGTAAATTTTTGGAAATGAAAGGAATTCTTGTAACTCAAAATAAATATCTTATTTGAAGAGTGTTAGGGTCTAGTAGACAAATCCTTATTTTATATTATTATTTTCCTCCCTTGTTCCTTTCAATTATATACTTCTTCCTCCGTCAGTTTCGCAGAAACCCCCCCCCCCAAATTATTCAAACTCTCATCTCTCTCTCGTCGCTCTCCCTCTCGTCCCGCCGCCGCTCGGCCGCCGTCACCACCGCTGGCCGGTGAGCCAGCTCGCCCTCTCGTCCCTCTCCTCTCTTCCCTCCTCCCTCGCGCATTTCCTCTCTCTTCTCCTTCCATGGCTGCCGTTTGGCCATTAAAAGGGGGCGGCAATTTCCGGCGAAAGCTCGCCGGAAATCACCTCCCACCACCTCCATTCACCTTCTATCACTTCCAACTTCCTTCCCCCACTTGTCTTTGCTTCGATCCGTGGCCGATTAGGGAGATTGAAAAAGTTTTTGGCCGGACATATCGGAGCTCGCCGGCGCCGAAATAGTGCTTTTTTCGGCCAACTAAGTACATTTTTGGAACCCCGTAAGTCTCCTCTACACCCTTATGTCTTTTGTTTTTCGTTTGGTTATATGTGAAAAATTAGACCTTGTTTAAGTTAGTATTTCTGGGAGTCCTAAGCTTAATAAATTGAAGCTTGGACCTTGATTATGAGTTCCTCTAAGTAGATTGTTCATTGTTGGAAGTTTTCCTAATTATTGGGAATTTTTGGATTTTCGAATATTTTGAAAATTTGGGTTTTTTTTGGTAATCTGAGGTGCTTATGGTTAAATTGATAATTTTTAGATGCTTATTAAGGTCATATAAGGAGATTTAATTGAATGGTTTGACTGGAATCTGGACCCAAGAAAATATTGAAAGATTAAAGTTTGGGATAAGTGGGATATTGTGTAGGTAATTGTGTAATTATGGATGTTGGATGTTGAATTATGAATTTAAGGAGTTAGTTTATGCCCAACAAAAGTATTAATGAGGTTAATTTGGTTATATTTGGTGTAGGCCTTGATTTGGGAAATGGGATATTCTAGGTTTCAACTTGAATTTATTGAACTATCAATGTTTGGAAATAAATTATGGATTAATGAATGGATTTTTGAGGTCAAGAAATGATTGGAGAGATTATCACCTAGGCTTGAATTGGTTAATTGGGATTAGTAATAATTTAGGGAGGACTGTGTTATGGTTTTAAAGGAAGTGTTATTGTAGGAATGTATATTTAGGCTTGAAATTGTATAAGTTGGATTAAAGATGAATTTTAGATACAAAGAAGAAGATTAAAGGGTAAGAGTATGATTTAAATTAAGTGAGGACAAGAAATTGGTAGCTAGCCGCTTAAATTCCAATGTGTGAACTTGTTTTAGTAGATGATTAATTATAATTTATGTATATTTTCCGTAGTGCTTGGATTGTCTTGAGTCAGTACGGGGGAGCTGCACTATTGTGAGATTGGTGCCAGCTATCAGGTAACCGCTTCTACTTGTTCTATGTGTGGGTGCGTTATTGGTGAGGGATTTCAAACTCCCTTTCAACCCTGGATTATGATGGTATATGTATGATATTATTTTCATTGGTTATTTTTATATAAAAATGTCATGTGGGATTCGTACTTCGAAAAGTGGCATGTATTGTGATGATCATTTTTGAAAAGGATATATATATATATATTGATTTGGAACTATTGCATTATATGGGTTTTGAAATATTGGAAAAGGCCATGTGCCTAGCTTTGGTTAAATTGCATTTCTGGTTGTGATGCATATGTTGTGGTAGTTAGCATCGATGCACTGGATATTTTTGCCATCACGTGATGAGGTACCCTGTTGGCCTACAGGGACTAATTATATTATTAGTGTACTGGGTATGGGTAGCCCCCATTGAGTACTACCTTTCGGTGTGCTGGGTATGGGTAGCCCCCATCGAGCATTACCCCCGTTGTGGTGCTGGGTATGGGTAGCCCCCATCGAGTTCCACTTCTCCGTGGTTCTGGGTACGGGTTGAGATCCCCGTCGAGTTCCACTATGGTCCACCTAATTGTAGGGGACAACCTAACGTTTCGCAGTGCGAACGTTATGGATGATTGCGTAAAATATATTTTAAACTGCTTTTGTAAAATGATATACCTTGAGTTTGAAAAAGATCTTTAGTTACGAATTTCTGCATGATTATCTGGATATGTGCTCATGTTTCAAATTGTTCAAATATATATATGTATAGCTTCCCACATCGACACCTTGCTAGCACACACCGCACGTAGACGAGTAGCTAGTGGTTGCGTTTGGGGCTACCCCAGTTTATCTAACTTTTTGCAGGTCTTAGGAGTGGAGTAGAAATTCAAGGGAAGGATCCGGAACTTCTCATTGAGTCAGTGAGTGATTCTGGACCAGCAGGACAGAATCGTATTGCCACTTAGGTTTCATGCATAATTTTACGCTTCCGCATGATTAAACTTATTTTGACTGTCATTTGAGTTCGAATTTAATTTGTTTATGATGTATTACTTTGGAATTATTTGGTTGTTGATTATTTCTTTTGGAACCGGTCAAATCCCTGCAACTCTCATTATTGACTTATTTTGGAATGTTATTTTATAAAGAATATGAATGATTTAGTGCCTTGGCGTGATGAAAGGGATTATATATTGGTAAATTGATGAGAATTTATAGTTGAGATATGATTCCATGAATACTGGTGGTTTTACGGGGAAGTTGAATATCTTGGGTATGATTTCTCTTAATTACCATGATATGGTGTTTCTTTTTCCTATCATGGTTAGTCTGTTGAATCTATAATATATATAAATATAATGGAAAACCCTTTTCTAACTATGTTGGTCATTTTTATATGTTATTTTCCTTTCCTAACATAGTTAGTATTCAACAAATGATTTGATTTGACTATGAAGGATTTTAAAAGGATATTTAGATAGTAAAAGTTATTGAAAGACGTTATTATCCATGTTAGGCTCTTGGTTTTACTGAAATTCTTTTTTAACATGGATTACATGTTTATAAGACCAAACTCTTTTCTAACTACGATATGTTTTATTATTATTATTTTGGAATATTCTTTTCTATCGTAGTTAGACCGTAGTAATTGTTTGTAAAGTTAACCATTATGGAAATTCTTTTTCTAACTATGTTAGCTATTTTACCAAGCAATTTTCTTTTCTAACATAGTTAGCATTTATATTATGAGATTAATTTGATTAAGTGTACTTAAAATGTGTATTTAGGAAGTAATTGTTACAGCCTTTGCCAACTCACTTTTGTCAGCAAATGTGTCACCTAACATGAAAAATGAACCATTTTCATGGGCTCTAACTTCTTCAACAGGCCCAATATCATCCCTTTGGCCTAAGTCATTCAAGAAATCTGCCTCCCCATCTTCACTATCATCCTCTCCCTCGTCCACTAACAATTCTTCACCTTCACTTTCATCCTCTCCCTCTGTCTCTATACAATCTTCATTTTCACTTTCGTCCTCTCCCTCCTTCACAACAAAATCTTCATCTTCACTGTCACCATCTCCCTCATCTGCTAAGACTACAATATCACTTCCCAAATCATCATTCTCTCTATTGTCATGCTCTAATTCCTTGTCATTCCCTAATTCAGTGGTACCACACCCTACCTTGCTAGTTGAGGCCTCTGCAGCACCCTTTGGTTTAATTAAACCACGAGCATCTTCATTTATTTCTTCTAATTCCTTCTTTCTTTCTACAAGCTCAGCTTTCAAATTCTCTAAGAAGCATACTTTATCATTCCATTCTAAATCATCGATCCCCTCTACATACTCACCTTTTACCTTACCTCCATCGTCGCCCTCTTTGCTCTTGGGTACATCAACTTCTGCTGCCTTTCTTGCATCTCCCTCACGAAGTTCTGTGAAGAGCTTCTCTTTCTCTTTCTTTCTATACCTAAGCTCACCGATCAGCCGCTCCAGCTTCAGCAAATATTGGCGACCATCACCATGATTATCATCGGGACCACCATGGGGACCACCACTTGCAATATCCGACTCCATATCAGCCTAATGCCTAAGTAATTAAACAAATCAAATAGAAGAATTACGACTACATTACACTATCATTAGCCTAATCCCAAGGGCTCAAAAGAAATTTCACAAAAAAGACACTCATACACCGACACTTTCTACTGTTACTCACATGCAATTTCTCTAAACAGATTAGATTCCTTACCTGACTTTAAAGGATGAATCTCTGCAATTTCGTCTTCTTCCCACGCGTGATCAGAGCTCACATGCACCCACTATCCTTGCCCTAAATCGCGGTTCCTCCTCATTCGTGGTTCCTCGTCATTTGCCTCTTGCTTTTTTCATTCACCTTTCTCAGCTCAGTATAATGGTTTCAGATCTTGGTTTAATCTTATTCGTGGTTTTTTTCTAGTTTTTTTCCATCATTTTTTAATAATACCTATTTTAATCTTATTTTTTCACTATATTTTTATTTCATATGGACACATTTTATTTACCTGTTTAGTCATCCTACATGTCATCCCAAAGGTCAATTTCCCATTAACAGCTTGTCACTTAACGTCCATCGTTTGGGGATTCGTTAATGATGGTGAGAAATTCACTATTTTTCATAGTTTCGGGTTACTTTTGCCCCCATAGAAACTTCCTGGTGCCCCATGCCCCTACTAGAAAACTTCCAGGTTAAAAGTGCCCTTTAACCCTTAAATTTGATGATATACATTTTTTCTACCCCTTTTCCTTTTCATCATCATTATATCAAAATTATAATGATGTAGACTTAATTTATTTTATATAATAAATACATAAACAAATGTAAACCATTAAATTCGATTTGAACATTTTATATTTACAGATTATCATTAAAATATACTCCCCCTTTCTAATATATAAGGTCTTTTAACCGAATTGCAGTTTTTTAAAAAATAAGTTAAAGTTAGTTTAAAACAATAAATGTGTAGGAAATAGACCAATTTTTTTTAAAACAATTGCCCTTATTTATGAATGAGTAAGAGATAGAGAGAGTAATTATGAAAAGGAAATGAAAGAGAATATGTGGAAGAAATTAAATGCATGGGTGAAATGAGGAAAAATACATTTATTACTCAAACAAAGTCAAATATGACCTTATATTTTGAGACAGAGTCATTAAAAAAAGGATTTTATACTATGGGATGAAAGGAGTAATGTTTTATAAACAATAATCTCTCTTACAGGAGAACAAGTTTATATACAGGCATACATACTTTATTTGATTATATTTATAAACAACATTCTCTCTCATAGGAATTTATCTTTTATAGCAAGAGTAATAATCTGAATTTGTCTAGAAATTTATTACATTTTTACAAAAAAAAAATTAATACTCCATCCATCCATTTTTAAATATAGGATCTAGTTGATTTTTTTTAGAAAATTCTAAGAAAACTAAATAATTTTTTATAAGTTGATTTATCTAAATTTTCTTTAAACTTGTTTATTTGACTCATAAATTAACATATAATTTAATAATACACAAAATGCGTTATGATTAAATATTTCATTTAGCTTTCTTAATCTCTAAGAAAAGTTAATCAAATATTATACTTAAAAACTGGATGAAATACATTTTTATACTTCCAATTATTAGATGTGCGCATTTATGTTCAAGGAATCGTTTGATTCGGTACTTGATTTACTAAAAGCCGCAACTCGAGACGGGGACTCGTCCATTCTTTTCTTGTTGTCACCCTGCCTCATGAATCATGATTGGGGACCATTCGAGCTTGCGGAGCGGTAATTTTAATTATTTAAATAGTATTATTTCTTAATAATCTTAATTACACGCACCCTTTTCCTAACTCCTAACTTGGAGCCCATTTCAATTTTATTTTCGTACACAAATAATCCATGAGGAATTGATGGGTTCATTCCTTTCCTGAACCGGACAAAAGAACTTTTTCATGGTCTAAAACACGTGATCAATTTGGATGGAAAAAATATCAGAAAAAAAAAAAAGAAGTAACCCATCCAATTCAATTATAAGGCATAACTGAATTATTTGAGAGAGATTAAAGAATATAAATAAGTTACTCAAAAAAAAAAATTCTGCATATCAATTTATAAGTAATTTATTTAAATTTTTTTATTATTTTTTTTAAAAATCAACTATATCTTATATTTAGTACTTGAAACATTGATAGTAATACTCCATTCTTTTTTAATTATAGGATCTATTTGTATAGGAGATCTTATTCCTAAATAAAATATCTCTTTCAAATTTTTCACAGCATTTTGCCAAATCATCTATATTTATACTCTTCAATAATAAATAACTAAGTCAAAAAAGGAGGGTGAGAATAAATATAGATGATTATGATGTTTTTGTAATATAATGTGATTTAAACAAATTTAATCAACATTCTTTAACGATGAAATTAGATAAATCAGCAATCAAATAATAAATAATAACAGTAATGGTTAAAACAAAAAAGAAAAGGCAAGTGATGGTAGCTATTCCCTTCACAGTTCCCCTCCATCACCATCGTTCCCCAGAACACTGAAGAGAACTCATGGCTCATTCAAGGCGTACGCTTGCATCTCTTCTCCAACAAAGGGAGGAAGAAGAAGAGATCCAGAACCCTTTAACCATGTCCGATCAAGACATCTTGGAGAGAATCTCCTCCACCCATCTCCCCAGCGACACCAACTTCGATTCCGACTCTCTTTTCTCCATTGTCCACATCATCCTCCGTGGCTCCACCCATATCGTCGACAATGTCTTGGACGGAACCCCCGAAACCCTTAATTATTCCCCTGAAAACCTCCCCCAGCCCACCTTCACTTCTCCATTGTGCACACTCAAGCAAATCTCTTCCCAGGTCCCTACTCCTCCTTTAATCTTTCTATTTTTCCTAACCCACCCATGCGCATTTTTCACTCTGTAATTATGGATTGTAATTTATGGGTATTTCGTTACTAGTTAGATTAGACGCTTCTGGATAGTTTAGTTTCTTCGCATACACGGATTAGTGAAAGGGTAGTGATGGTTTGATTTGTGGCAGATGTGCTGCAAGAATCCTGGTGATGAAGTTGCTCACAATACTACTATGACGATTCTGAATATGCTCTCTGGATATTCCTGGGAAGCTAAAGCTATTCTGACTCTTGCTGCTTTTGCTTTGGAGTATGGTGAGTTTTGGTGGCTTTCTCAGCTTCAGCCTAACGATGAATTGGCCAAATCTGTGGCCATACTGAAGGGAGTTCCTGCGCTGACAAGGCCTGCTGCTCTGCGAGATCATTTCCTGGAAATTTATGAGATTAATAATCTCATCAAAGCTTCTATGCAAGTGATTGAGGCTGTCTTTGAGCTTCAGAAGCTCACCTCTTATGATACAGTGGATGTGCCTTCTTTGGCACATGCAATGGACCTTATCCCTGTTGGTGTCTATTGGGCTATTATCACTATTGCAGCCTGTGTTACTCAGATTGATTGCATCACCAGTGATTCGTAAGTCTTGCTTAAGCTTATTTCTTCACTATGTTGCTAATGTGTGAAGTGACTATAATTGATGTGGTTCCAGGGAGCAAAGACAGGGATTGTCTTATTTTGGGCAAAAGACTAGAATTGTGCTGGCCAGGTTGAGGAAACTCATCTTGATCTGCAAGCAACAGATAGGTTGAGCTTAAAGAGCTACATGATCTTCTAATACATAACACTCTTTAGAAACTTTTTAAAGTAATTGTATTTTCCCTCCCTTGAAATGGAGCTTTGCAGGATGCTGATTAGATGGTTTCTCTGTAATTGCAGAGGAGCTGGAGTCCTATGGAAGGCTGTTGGAAATCTTGCGAACCCCATCTGAAATAGTTGAGCTGTTTAAGGTCCTGATTTTCGTGAAGGATGGACCTCAGGAGCTGTTTGATGGTGCTACCAAACAAATGGTTCGTTACTCCTATTACTGCTATTGGCTATTTGCTCGCTCTCTCTCTCTTTACAATGAGGCTTTGCTGATCCCTTTTCTTTTCTATAAAGTTTGCTGTCACTGATGACCATGGATTTTTCTTAGTTGTTCAATTTGACTATAAATACTTTGGCATAATGCACTGGTCCTACTGAAATGAAAAGCTTGTTGATGTTGGGTAGTTAGTAGTTACATTATTTTTATTAATCATACAGCCTAATTTTGAGTATTCTCCTATTGAGCATGTATTGTAATTTGCTTGTGGAAATACGCACACAATCTAGCCCTGTTTATCCTGTCTTCAATGGGTGGTTTGTATTTTTGTGATTTTGTTCAATTTGTTGCCTAAACAGGTTAACATTGATGTGCTGAGAATGAAGCATGTGTTCTTGTTCATTTCCACTCTAGACATCACGGAGCAAGAAATATCAATTCTCCTTCAACTCTATGAATTTATCAAGGGAAATAACCAATATAAGATTGTGTGGATTCCCATCGTAGAGGAGTGGGATGACCAGTTGCGCAAGAAATTTGAGATTCTGAAAACTAGGATGCCATGGTACATCGTGGAGCACTTTGGAAGTGTAGCAGGATACAAGTACATTAGGGAGGAATGGCATTTCAGGAAGAAGCCAATGCTTGTGGTGCTGAACCATCAAGGGAAGGTTCTTAACACCGAAGCATTCCACTTGATTCAGGTTCAGGGGATGAAGGCCTTTCCCTTTACCGCCACCGGTGGAGCCAAAACTGAAACCAAGGTGGAAAGTGGCACCAACTGGGTCGAAACAATTGTTGGCAATATTCACCATCCCTCCATTGACCTTTGGGTAAGCACTTTGGATCACACAATAGTCACCAAAGAAAAATGAAAATCTCTTTAGAATCTTTGCTCACAGCTCGCATTGACTATTCAATTTGTCACATCTCATTGAAACAGGTCAAGGAGAGGAAATACATATTTTTGTTTGGGGGCAGTGACTCAACATGGACTCGAAGTTTCACCAAGTATGCCACTGATCTTAAAGGTGAGCCAATCTTAAAGAAGGCCAAGATTTCAATAGAATTGTTCTTTGTGGACGAGGACAGGAGCCTGTTAGGCAGATTTTGGAGTGGCTTAGAGAGCTTATTTGTGCCACAGACTTATAAGACTGTTGAGACCGTGCCTGATGAAATTCAGAAGATGATTTCATACAAGAACGAAGGTGGATGGGTTCTGTTCATCAGAGGATCATCTCTGGTGCTGAGTGGTTACGGCCCCTCAATCTTGAAGACGGTGGCAGAATTTGAGAGATGGAAAGAGAGCATGTTGAAGAATGGTTTTGAGTTGGCGGTCAGAGAATATCACGAGAAGGTTAAAGCATATCATGAAATGGTAATGCGCAGCAGCAGCAGCAGCCGCCGCCGTTGAGGGAACTGCCGATTCTACGGTTAAATTTACAGCCTAAGCCTGGCTGGTTAAGTCTAATAAGGATGCCTATATATATGTGTGTGTTATATATCTGGTGTGCTGATGCACTTTTAGCTTAGTATGTATAAGTTGATTATCAATTTGTGTTTCTTGCTGTGCTAGGACTCCCTTTGTAATGTTATATCTGCGCGTTTTGATGTGTTAAGTTAAAACTTTTAATGCTTACGTATTATTGACTTCATGGCTATGCTCAATGAACTTATTATTACATATTTACTGCACTGCTATGAGGCGAAGGGCAAGAATTTTAGGATTTTTACTTTTGAAATATTGCATTTATAGTTTTTGTAACCTAAAAGCAAAATATAACAACTTATGAGCTTTTCCCTTTTCTTTTGCTTTTTAAATCATTTTTTTCCTGCTACGGAATTTAATTTAATCAAAATGAGTTTTGCAGAAAAGCAAAATACGTGAAGGTTAAGAATATATAAGATTAATTTTACTGTAGATATAAACATTGGGGAAAATATAAATTTGATGCTGGATGGGAAATAAATTTATATAGCATCTTCAAATTTTATAAATTTGACTATTTTAGAGACAGTGCATCAATTATAAATGGTAGGGGTGCGATTTTCTTAATTTTTTGTTCAATTTTAAATTACAAGAAAAAGTGAAATCGTTATAAAGTATCCCTTGTGTAATTATGTTTACCAGTTAATTTCTCTACTGATATTGTCTTCTTTGTTGGAGAGGACAAGATTAATAATCATCTACGGACATTGTCTTCTTCAATGAAGACCATAAAATCCACGACATGGTGTCAACATATCACTCTAAGGGGGCGAAAAGATCAAAGAAGGTGACGTCATGAAGGATTGTTGATCTTGCAATATTCACCATGCGGTTAATCTACACAACGGATGAAATGGTTAAGATCTAAGGAGAGAGAGAAGAGAGAAAGAGGTGTTTGATCTTTTGTCGTCATTCGTGGAGGATGATGCCACCACCGTCACTGGATCTGAAAAGAAGAGAGACTAAAAGGCCGATAAAAAATTCAATATTTCTAGTTCACTAGAGATCGTTTGGCACATTACCAAAAATATGAGAACCCAATAGTTTATAAAAATTAGCAGGGTTAAGGGTAAAAAATACACATGATTTTGTTAAAAGTTCATCCAACACCAAATATTTTTTTTTGGACCAAAAATACACATGAGTTTTCAAATTGGATAAAAAATTACAGTTACAGTTATATTCCGAAAAAAAAACGCTTGGTGCTGGATGAACCTTTTTACAAAATCACATGTGTATTTTTTACCCTAATTTAACTGTAGATGTGTATTTTTGATCCAATTTGAAATGTCATGTGTATTTTTTTGTCCAAAAAATAACATTTGGTGCTGGATGAACTTTTGACAAAAGCACATGTATATGTTTTACCTTAACCCAAAATAGCCGAATGCAAGATCCAGCATATGCACAATGATCAGTCCAAATCGTTCATTTCTCTAAAAATTTGGTCAAAGCTCCGCAATAGAAGAGAACAAATTGGATAAATTTTTTAAAATTTCTAACTCAGACCTTTTTAATAAAGTCTATGCATGTAAATAAGCACATATCATATGTTACCGTCCTCTCCCTTTGACGGGAAAAGAAACCCTCATTTTCCTATCCCTCCTCTTCTCTCCTATTTCCTCTTTACAATCATTACATCAACAATTAAATGGTCTAAACATTTTATAATTTGTGATCAAAATGCTAATTATAAAAAGAAAAATAATATATAGTATGTAAGTTAATGAATTTTGATATGAATAATTTATTACTATAATAAAGAACATACAATTAATTATTTTAATATAAATCTAAATTTAGATCATTTAATTATTGATCTAATAGGAGGGGTTCCTGTGTAAATCACTAAATCCCCCTCCCCCAATTAAAAAAAAAAAAAACTTTTTTGAGTATAGAAGGTTGCGACCTTTGAGTGCTGCTTGTACCTTATCACACTCTTTTGAGTCTTATCAGCTCAATATGGTCTGAAACTTTGAAGATGCTTTTTTAGCAAGTGACCCCATGCATGTTTTTTACTTTAACAAGTTTGATCTTGTTATCAGAAAAATCTTTTAAATAATTTTTTTATGAAAAGTAAGAGCGATAGGTTTGGGAGAATCAGAATAAGAAAACTCATAAAGAAACGTTAACTTGTGGAGGGAGGGAGAAGTGAGAAGTGTATTGCCTCATTGTAAATAAATATTCGTTTTGCGTATTCGATGGCCTGTTGGTTTTTGTCGGCAACTCAAAAATGCATAAACGTATATTAGAAAATCCAACTTAGGAGTATGTAATCATGGTTTTGTTTTGGTAATTAAAATTTGTAAATTTCACGGCCCTTCCTGACCAAAAGGTTAACTTACCATGTAATTTAGTAAGAAATTCTTATAGGTACTCTGAGAATACCACCTAATCTATCCTCTAACCAGTAAAATTGCACCAGCTCAGCTTAAAAAATATCCTATGTGTTATTATTATTGTTAAAAAATTGCAATAAATCTTTCTGAAAAATATATACTTTTTCCCCCAGATTGGGTGTTGCAACCCCTTTCTCCTTATGCAAAAATCCTAACAGATGAATCATGGAAGGCTAGGAGTAGATGAATCATGGAAGGCTATGAGTCCTTTGTTAATTTTTGGTCTTTTTGATGCTTTTATTTCTTTTGTAGTTACTGATTTCTGGTGTAGCTCCGAGACTTTACTGGTTTTTGTTGCTCCTAGGCGGAGCTTGGACCTGGCTTTTCTCCACTGCCAGGTCCATCCGCTGCCCAATCTGGACCATTGGATTTTGATCCAATGGTCCAGATTTAATATTTTATAAAAATAATATATTTATTAAAATAATTTTAAATCTCATAAATAAATTTAATCTGTCATTATTTGGTCTCAACAGTTCACAACTGTGATAAAAAATGAAAAATAAAAATATAAATTTATAATAATAGCCCATAGTTCTTTACTGTTCAGAACAAATTTTAATAGATTAAATTTGTTTTGTGATTTTAAATTATTTTTATAATTATATTATTTTTTATAAAATATTAAATCTCTTTTGATTGTACCAAAATCCAATGGTCCAGATTGGGCAGCGGACGGCAGCGGATGGAGCCAGGTCCGACGGAGCTTATGGTGTCTTGATAATGTTCTAATGTTTGATTTTAGAGTAATGAAATATGATGCAAAGTTTATGCCAAAAAAAAAAAAAAAGTTTGAACCCTAAAGTTTGTGTGTTTTGAGTTTTGGATTCACGTTTTGTTGACCAAGATTCTTTGGGGTGTCCTTCGGCAATGGGCCAATGGATTTGGAAAGCTTAAAGCTTTGGTTCTTTTAAGACGATTGGGGTCCTGTGGTCGCCCGGTGATGCTCTTTTGTTGTGTCCTAGCGGCGGAGATGTGAAAAAAATCGTGGCGATCGAGATCTACTATTCAGGGGCATCTATCGAGAGTCTTCTGAGCAATGTGAATACATTTTATTTTTTTAAAAAAAAAAATGGTTTATAAAAAGGGTATACAACAAGTGTTGCCTTCGTGCTGATTCCTGTCTTCACGCTCATTACATTAAAGTCATTATCAATTCATCTTTATTTGCATGTGACTTAAAACACAACTTTTTTATATTCATGATTTCGTTCAAAATTACCCTTTTGCCCGGCCCTGTTCGTGCGTTATTCCTCTTCTTCGTTTTCACATATCACTCTTCCTTAAAAGCACGTAGTGGAACATTTAATTAATCATTTGAAATCTCACCTTTTTACGATGGTTGGTGGTTGGATAATTTCTTAAATGATTTTGTCAGAAACAAACTATTAAGAATTGTAAGTGCGCTTGATTGCTAAAAATTCCTTTTCAAACTGCATAACGATAATGATAGGATTACGACTAATAATATTATGGCATGAGTCACATGTGATGGTTTGCATATTTTAGAAGGGTATTCGATTTTCTTAAAAAGTAAAAACATAACTCCATAAAATATGTAATTATTTTATACTTAAGAAATTATTAAGCAACTAGTAATTGATTCAATAATATAACTAGTACTCCCTCCGTCCCTATATATATGAGTAAAAAATTTGAATGGTTTTATCCCCCTTTTTATAAGAGTCTGGCCGAATTCGTCAAAACATTTAATGAGCTTATTCCCATTTTACCCATCATTATTCTCTCTATTTACATTCTCTTGCATACTCATTTATAACACTATTATCACATTTCTCTCTTTCTTATATATTCAATCATAAATAAAGGTAAATTTGAGAAAACAAAATTATTTCAGACATATTTATTTCTCTCAATCACTTCCTTAAAATGTGTGATTTTACCTCTTTGACTCTTATAATAAGGGACATAGGGAGTAATAAACAAGGATGAAAAACCCGGACCGGATCGGTCGGTTCAACCGTGAATCGGCCATTGGTCCGGTCTGGGCAAGGCGAAAAGCCGGGACGGAGGTTGACCCGGCGATCGAACCGTCCAAACCGGGGGGTTTAACCGTCAACCCGGTGGTTGAACCGGGTTGGCCCCTTTTTAAAAAAATATTTTATTATAATTCACCTAATTACTAGTTTTCACTTAACTCAATTTTAGAAATTAGGAAACTATAATACTTTAAATGCTATTTTACTTGCATATACTTAATATTTAATTATTGTTGCTCTTAAAATTTGTACTTACTCTGTGGATTGTAGAATAATATTTATTTTTACATGTAATCAACTAATATTTTCTCTTTTTCCCTCTATAGAAACATTAAAATATTCATATTTGATGAATCATGCATACCTATCTACATTTACATTTTGATATTATTGATTATTAATGTTAATATCAATAAAATTTTATTATTTTATTATAACTGGTTTGACCCGGTCCAACCCCGATCCGACCATTGACCCTTGAACCAGTGCCTCACCCAGTTTGATGCCCGCTCCGGTTTTTTGAACCTTAATAATAAATAACAAAGGATTAGACGTTAGATTTCCAATTTTTAAATACTGATCGAATTGCTATTTTGATCGAATTGCTATTTCAAGTTAAAAGATTCTAAATATTTATATACCAATAAATGTAGTACATCGGTGAGTATATAAAGTAGCTTTCGTTATAAGCGTCCCCTTAAATAAATATATATATATACACACACATATTTATAACAATAATGTTTTCCAGGTAAAAAGCTTGTGTCGTGAGTCACGTTGGGATCCAAATGTGTGGAAACTTCTGGGAAATATTCATACTTATTCGCTTTTTAGCGGTAAATTATAAGGGGACAACAATTTTGGCATTGGATTGCAATATTAAAAATTTTGTCTCAGTGCCAATTAGTGAATTAAAGTGACGATCATGATGTATCCGCGAATCATATATTTATATCCATTCTTTCTTTCTTTCTTTTTGTCTTTTGCCAACCACAAATTATCTTTAAGATTGTCACTTTTCACCCTTTTGGTATAAAACTCCTTTTCCCGTTTCCACGTGTAATCATGCGTGTTATCAGTTATCACGTTGTGTGACTTTGTGTCTATATCTATATATATATATATCCAGTGGGTAAGCTGGTTCATAGTCATTGATAACATTACATATAGTAGTAATAGTTATATTGGGTTGGGTTAAAGATTAAAAATACACATACGATTTTGTCAAAAATTTATCTAACACTAAATATATTTTTGATAAAAAATACACATAAACTTTCAAATTAGATCAAATGTTACGACCCATTATCCGAGCTAGGACCGGCGCATAGGCTAAGCCAAATAATCCCACTTATTTTAGCAAGCCTTAAATAAACAATGCAACAAAGATTTCAAACTACAAATATCTAACACTGCCATAGTAGTCGTGACGTCACATAATCTGTAAGGAGTGGGGTGAGTCTACCACTCAGTGAAGGCACAAATAACAAAGTGCGTTGAAGGAAGCAAATGCACAGAGCTTTTCAAAAACATATTTCTTTAAGAGGATAAAAGAATTTATTTAAATAAAACATGGGAAAGAAACTGTTTGGCTATCCACAAAAGATCAAAACATTCAATTTTCTACTTATTCCCAATATAACACTCATATTCAATGGTGGGGAATAACTGTACCACTATTTATACTATATTAATATATATATATAACCATTGGGAATAACCGTCCTACTATAATATAACTTCCGTGGGGAATAACCATCCCACTATATACCATATCCATATACATATAACCCGTGGGGAATAATTGTTCCACTATAATATAATTTCTGTGGGGAATAACCGTCCCACTATATATATCATAATCATATACATATAACCCGTGGGGAATAACCGTCCCACTATATATCCCTTTACTATATAATATATCTGTTGTACCATCCTGGTATATGCACACATAAATTCACACACACACACACACACAATATGTTAGGGTTCAATAAAGTATAAACAAACCTGTCAAAGAAATAAAATACATCTTCCTCCAAAATAAATAAATTAATCTTTTGAGTTGAAGTTTTAAAAGGAATTTAAAATTCAAGATAAAAGGAATCACCATTTGAAATAAGAAAGCAATGAATGAGCGAAAAAGAGAGGAAAATGAATCACATCGGATCTACAGGAAAAAAATATCAATTAAGAATTCACAGAATAATCAACATAATTGAAAAAAGAAAGAATTTGACATGATCACATCCATTCATTCTAATAATAGAATTAAGAAGAGATAAAACAGTTTGGAATTTGCTTCCCAATAAAATAATTGGGCTAAAAACATAGTAAAAATGAAAAATGAAAGATGCAACCTTACTATCTATACCCTCACCAGATGGGACTAGTAGTAGAGAGCCCTCTTAACCAGTTTAACAGCTTGACAACAACAAAATGAGTTTTCCTTTTTGCCGCTCACCATATTCATAAAGTGTTAAGAGCTATGTAATTATTCGGTGGAAAGATTGCAGAAGATGTGAAGAAACAAATTGTATATACATAGAATAGGGAATCAAGCGGTGTCACCATGGAGGGAAAGGAAGAAGACATGAATGAAGTTTAATAAAGGATCCCTCCAGGGATGAAGCACCTTATATGTATACATATATCTTTCGTTTAACTTTTTTTTTTAAGCAGGTTCAAAGTACTTAGAAAATCCCTCTAGATATAATATAGCATCCAAATGGCTCCATATAACAAACCTTAATGAATGTATATATATATATATATTTCAAACTTATTCATTTTAAGATTTTAACGTCAAAATTGCTGTTTACCCTCCTAAAGATATGCGAATGATTTATATATATATACACACACATATAAAATATACATGTCCATATATGCTTATGAATTTTATATCCTAAAATTAATTATTACCTATTTATATGACTATTCTTATTATTGAGAATTTTAAGGGTTTTGTTGGGATACTAATAAAATCCTATCTACTATGAACTAGATAGATATCTTAGTGATTTTGTTTTAAAAAAATTCTGTGAATTGAATTCTCACTTTGTTTTTTTTAATTAATTTACATTCAATAATAATTTTTTTTTGGGTCGTTACATCAAAAGTCACATTTGTAACACCTGGATTTTTACTGCTATACTATAACATTTTAATTGAATTATAACCACTTTTATGAATATTAGAAGCCCAAAAATATGAATAAATTTAAACATTTTCTTTTCAACAGTATTCTAACTTTATTTATGTTAGAATGGGCTTTTCGAACAACTTAAAATTTAAAACTTTTTATAAAACAAAGTGGTTCATAAAACAACTAAACTACTTAAGTTCCCTTAGGGTTCTGCCCCTTATCGATAGTGTGTGGGGACCGAAAACCCCTTCATGGGTTCATTATATCTACTTATGGGTTCTTACCCTTCTTATATTGAAAACGCTCGGGTTATCTCAGCTGATAACCCTTTTTACTTGAATACACAGCGTCATGAGGGTTATACATACATATACATACAATTATATATTAACCATTTATATTTACACTCATAGGTAATTAAGTTCTAGAATAATGAACTAAAGTAGTACACAGCTTAGCAGGTATTCCTACTTCTTCATACACTACCTTACTTCTTCCTCAGCTAACTTCTCCCATTCTGCGTACTAAAAAATGTTTGGGGAGGGGGGTGAGATTGGAAATCCCAATAGCAGTTTCTTTCATTAAAATATATTATCATGCTAGCATTGTCATGTATATATTTCATAAACCTGAACAAATATCAAAATTACACATACTTCCTGTGCTACATACTCGACTAGCCACTATTAACAATATGTTTGTTATTTAGTGGAGGTTCTATGTAACACCCCAAATTTTAGAAAATAGAAAATAAGGAATTATTTAAGGTAAAAAGCATTAAAAAATAAATTTATGATGTTTAGGCATTTTTAATATCTTTTGAGGTTTATTTTCCTTAAGAAACAAAGGGAAATAATTACAAAATAAAACTTATGTTGGAGAAAAGAGATAATAAGGATTTATTCGAAATCTTGAGGTGGCAATTAGAAATTAAAAAGCCATATAAATAAATTTATGAGGCCAGGTGTATTTTTAATAATTTTTAAAACTTATTTTATTTATTAATTGAGGAAAAATAGTTGGAAGATGAATTTAAATAAGGGGATATTGAGAACTTTGGGGTATTATTTGATATTTAAAAAGTCTTATAAATAAATTTGGAAATTAAAGTATATCTAGAAAATTATTTTTAGAATAGCTTCAGATTAATTTGTAAAGAAATGATAGTTAAAATTTTTAAAGAAGGACATAAAGGGAAAGAGGAAAAACAAAAGAAAAGGAAAATGACAATATCTGCCCCTAGTTGAAAATATTTTCAGTTAAAGTCAAAAGGGCAAAATGGTAAATCAACTTATTAAAATATCTTCTCTTTATATTAAGCTTCTCCCACACGTGTTCCTTATTCTTTCACTCTTCTCCCTCACCCGACACATACACACTCCCTCTGCTCTCTCTCGATTTCTCGGTTCTTCTCCCT
The DNA here is from genome assembly GCA_037074515.1 of Mimosa bimucronata. Lineage (NCBI taxonomy): Eukaryota > Viridiplantae > Streptophyta > Magnoliopsida > Fabales > Fabaceae > Mimosa > Mimosa bimucronata. Next base: position 37,330,522 of record CM073444.1, read on the forward strand.
CTCGTCTTCTGTTCTTCAATTTCAACGGTGACATCAGCCTCAGACGACGGCGACGAAGGATTATGGAACATGCGAGAAGCTTGGGTTGTCCTACAGTCGTGTGGTCATTGGACCCTAATGAAAGTTGTTTCATTTTCTTAATCTTCCCTGTCTTGTTTTGCTCTGTTTTTGGCCGAATTACTGTCCCTGCTCTGTGATTATGTTCTAATGTATGACGAAAGGGAAATGGAGTTGATGCCTAATGGTGTTTGATGGTGTAGGGTTGAGGTTTAATTGCGTATGTGTATGTGTGGTAATTTTCTTTGTTCTGTTTGTGTTGGCCGACAGGTTACAGTGGAGAACAGGAAGGAAATCAGTTGATATTGAGGTTTAATTGGGATTTTATTCTATGTGACGTGAGATTGAAGTGGAATAGTTAGGGGTGTATATATGTGACTCTGGCTGTAAAGGAATGTAAGGATAGTTATGATTCTAAGTGATGGGAGTTGGTTAATAATTTGAATATGTAGAGCATTAGCTTTAGGCTTAAAGAAAGGAAGTTGATTCTTAAGACTGGGATTAAATCTTTGGTGACTATTTTAAGGATTGATAAGAATGAGATAAGGTGAGTAGATGCTGTTTAATAGAATAATTGAAAGTCAGGACTTGATTTGAATGGAGTTGATGAAGATGGTATAAGGATTGTGAATATATATGGAGCATTGGAGCATAAGCCAAAGCTAATAGGAGTTGAGAACCACAGTAGGATTAAGTTTCAGATTTTCCTTGTTGTTGCTCCGTTTTTGGGAATTTAAGATGTTTATAGGGCAAAGAGAGCATGAATGATTTATAGTGAGTGGAATTTGAGTTAGTCTTGCTATGTTGGGGTTAAATCTGATTTGGTTTCCTATTTAAGGATCCCTAAAGGCTGAATCAATATTCTAAGGTGAATAGAGATTCTAAATGTTGGTTTAGGTATTAATGGTTGAAGTAATAGTATTAGTGATGTTTTGAACCTATTATAGAAATTTAGTTGTTAAATATATAATTTTAAGCACTGCACAGCTTTGGGATTTTTATACAATTAGTAGGTGTTCACAATTTTAAGAAAATAGGGGGAAATGTCATGATTAAAGTGTTAGGAATTGGTTAAGTGATATAAAAGCTGGAAGAGGGGATTGTGATTAAGGGTTTTTAAGAAGTTATTTATATATGATAGCTAGTTATGTTAAGGAGTTGAAATTATTTGAGGTTTAGTTAAAACTAAATTCAAATTAAGAATTTGGAATATGACTATTTCTAAGTTGGGGAAATTCTTGGTTCCTTGATGTTGAGGATTTAATTAATGTATTATTGAGGTCCAAAGATCCTTAGAATTATAGAGATGATGATTTAATTGTTGACATTTCCAAGGAAGTTGGAATATTTAAGAATGATGAAGGTATAAATTTGTGTACTAGAATTATGAATTTTGAGTTATAACTGTAGGGGAATGTTTCGAGGTTTCAGAGAATGATTTAAGATGGACAATTTGTGTAGAAGTAATTAAAGAGGTTTATATTTTAAAGGTTTTCAAGTTGAAACAAAGATGTAAACTTATAGATTTTAAGGAAAAGAGATTCTTTAGGGAATGCAAATGAACTTGAGATGTAATTAAAAACAGTTTAAATTTTAAGTTGAGTTTTGGGGTTATGTCCAATTTCTGCTATGAGAAGGAGTTTGTTTCAATTTCTTCCTTCTCCATTTCTATATATAGATTGTTCTGGTTTGGAGTTGTGATTTTCATGGATTTGAGCCTTGAATGTATTGAAAAGTTTAGTGGGGTTTCTTAGACTTAGAAAATATATTATGGTTAGGGATTTATGAATCTCAAAACTGACATTTACGGTCTCTGGGTCTCAAGTGACATATGTTATGAGATTTGGATTTGGGATTGTGAAGTTACTTAGTATATCTATATATATATAAGTGAGATTCGGTCTGTTGAAGCTAGAGCTGTCCGTATTGATGAGGAGATGCTATTCAAGTTAAATGTTGTTTCGAGCATTAGTGAAAATGTATTGAATGTTGATGTTTATTTTGTGATTAACACAAAGTCTAGAGATGTTGTTAGGTGAATGTGAATGAAGAGTAATCCTTTACATTAAGTTTGAAATGGAACAAATTCTGTAAATAAGAAATGTTTGGAAATTTAAAGAAATAATATAAGGCGGCAAGAGATAAGTAGAGATTCAAATATTACTCTAGGTAATTGTAATTTTTTGGTTTGAGGTTTCTAAATAGTAGTAAGTGTTCAAGATTTCTAAAGGATGATGGTTAGTATAGATTGAATGAGAATTATTGGAGTCTCTTATCTTGCTTTGCAATTTGATGAATATTAGAAGGATTAAATGGTTATTTTGATGTGTTCTTCAAGACCTAAGTCTTTGTAATTTCAAATTGATATTGATTATAATCAGGTTTGAATTTGAAAAGCCTCGCTCTGTGCCTGTTCTGAAAATTCATGAGGACTAAATCTAAGGAGCAAAATAAATAGGATTATTATAAGGTTGGTTTATAAATCTTGCAATAAAGAATTAAGTTTGAACTTGATATTGAATTTAAGTATTAAATAATAAATAGTTAAGGTCTTTAAATAATGGCTCTTATATAAACTATTGGTCAAACATTGAGAATAAGAAAATTTAATGTAAGTAAATTATTAAAGTAATTTTGGATGATCATAGTTCTAAATAAATATGGGTAAAACATAATTTACCTAGAAAATAAGCTTTGGGTAGTATTAATTAAATTAGGATTCATGAGAGACGCTGAATAATTATATAGAAATATAGATATTAATTTACTATTTATATATTATATGTCAATAGGTCTTGATAGTAACATAAATTGAGGAGGCCAGTGGAAAGGAAAGGAGCAGATAATGATTAAGTTTGAAGTTCAGGTAGCAGTTTATTTCATTATCATTAAAAAGAATTGCATATATAATTTTGTATATCTGTTGCATTTAAAATGGTATGTCATTTATTCCTCAGTTGGAGTACTGTAGGCTTAGGTGGTTCGCTACCCCTTTGCCAGTTTAGTTACATTATAATGGGATAGTTATAACGAGAAGTCCTACAAGTAGAACCTCCATTAGTTAACGGGATATCATTATCAGTGGTTGGTAGGTGCTTAAGTCACCCAGAATAATAGGATAAATACTATCATTAATTTGTAAAGGTTTATAAAATGTATACATTGCAATGCATGCATGAAATTTACAGTTAATGCCATAAACTGCGTCGAACTGCTGTTTTTCAGAGAAACTAGTAGATAGTAAAATGGGTGAGATAAGGCATGAGCGCTGGTAGAAGAATAGACAAAGAAAATAAGATTAAATTTTGGGAAGCAAGAATATCAGCAGAAGAGCTTTATTATGGTAGTTTAATATCTTAATAATGTTATTTGTATATGATACAAAATTAAATTATTAAAATAATAGAAGAAAGCTTAGAAAATATATTTGTATAAATTTATAAAGGAATTTTAAATTCCTAAGTGTTATGATTAGAAAATAAATACCTTAAGAGGATTAATGAATTTTTAATTGTTTTATGAACCACTCTGCTTTAATCAAAGATTTAAATTATTTAATTTGTCCGAAAAGCCCATTCCAACAAAAAGAAAATTAGTTTAATATTTGAAAAGAAAGGTTTTAAATTTTTACGTATTTTGGGCTTCTGACACTAAAGAGTGGTTGTAATTCGATTAAAAATGCTATATTATAGTAGAAAATTTTTAGGTGTTACATTCTACCTACAGGACTTCTCGTTATAACATTTAAAGCTATAACTAACTGGTTTGTCAAAGGGGTAGCGAACCACCTAAGTCTGGAGTACTCCATGAACTGGGAAGTAAACTTCTATGTAGGAATTAACAAGGTTTATCACCTTCATGCATAATGTAAACTTGCAGCAGATATTACAAAATTATACATGCAATTCTTTTAATGTAATGAAATAAACTACTACCTGGCTTAATCTTTACTCCTATACTGGCTTCTTTCCTTCTCTGTGTCTCAAGGATCCAGTCCTACTATTTCTTCTATAATTACATATAGATAATAAATTAATATATATACTAACTTATAATAATTCTGCGGCTTTCACGTTCCTATTGTACTACCTATAACTCTACCCTTCCCAAATCTAATTTATTTTTAAATTCTAGTGTCTAGCTTAATTGCTAATCACACCATCTTCAACAGAATTAACAGAAAATTCATTTCTTGAATAACATCACTACTTACCAATTCCATCAAGCTATTATAAATTTGCAACATAATAGAGCAAAGTAACACAACTTTAATTCAATTAAAACTAAAACTTCTAAGTTATACGAACTTACTTATTTAATACTTTATAATACAAGTTATTAATCTTTCCTCTCTTTTAGGATCCATTTATTACTAAACATAACTTACATAACTCAATTACCAAACAAATTCAAAGAACAATTATTCATTCACACCTCTCATCCAATTAAACTCCATTCTTACTAAACTAACGCCATTATTCATCAATGTTATAGCAAGAAATCAGAATGACATAGAAAACAATCAGAGAACCAAAATTAAATCACAAGTAATAACAAGGAACAAACATCACAAACTAAAGCTAATACTTTCTTGAGCTCAATACACAACCTTCTTTTCTTATTTAGGATCTAATTGTTAATAAAACAAAGCTTACATACTTTAGGAATCGATAAAAATACAAGAAAACAGTCATGAAAGACTAAACAAAGATAGTAGATATGAAACAAAATCACAACCACAACAAAACACCCAACCTTATAAAACATTGCAGATTTGAAGACTTAATTCAATAATTCTCCAATTAGGTTATTAACCACAATATCCTTACTCACATAATACTCTTACAAAGAAACTTCATTTTCAATTAATAACTACACTTCCCTTATTTCCAACAATACTAACTAATTCCTTCCTCCCTTCACCGGCACCCGCCTAGCAGAACAAGAAATCTAACGGCACAGAGCAGAAACAAGGAGGAAAAATAAATCACCACAATTACACCTTCAATTAGCATCAACCATAAATCATCAAGCATCATAAATCTTCCAAAAATCTTGCCCCTTGAACCTGCCGAATCCGAGTGAAACATGGGAGGAAGGAGAAATTTTCCAAAAATTCCCGAACTTCAATAATCAGCATACAAGCAATAAATATGTTTAAACTTACTCCTATTAATGCTTAATCAAACTTTAATTCAGTGAAACACCCAGAAATCCTCAAAATCCTATCGGGTGAATAGTAACCCGTAGAGAAAATTTTGTGGCAACTTGAATAATACCCCTTCATCACTCAAATTACAATCTGCCACTCACCTCTTTCCCATTTTACCCTTCCATTTAAAATTTAATTACGATTCCTAAAAATATCAGTCCAAATTTTGTCCATAAATAAATTATCCAGATACATTCTGTATCCAAATTTATTTATAAGACTTTTAAATAATAAAATAAAACCCCAAGATTCTAAATATTCCCTTATTAATTCTTTTTGAAAGTTAAATTTTATCTTCTAATTATTTCTCTTTATCTCCTAGAGAAAATAAGCCTTAAAATTTATTAAAAATGCTTAAAATATCATAAATTTATTTTTTTAATGATTTTTAATATTTTAATAATATTCCTAGAAACTTAAATAATTCCTTATATCTATTTTTAAATTTTGGGGTGTTACAACATTTACAATCTATCTATATCTATATCTATCTATATCTATATAACATAAATTACTCTTCCACCAAAACACTATTCATAAGGAATTAACGGCCCAGATGATTAGTTCTATTCAGATCAATGGGTCAAATTATCACTAATTATATAATCTACTAATTATATTTAATTGGTCAATCCCAATATATATATCACTAATTATATTTAAGAAAAATATAATCATTATTTTTGAATTATTATATTTAAGATAAGCCCTAAAATTGTATCTACTAATAATTATATTTAAATTTAAAGATTGATAATCACTAATTATATCTACTAATAAGTATATTTAAATTTAAAGAATGATTGGCCATAATTATTATATTTAAGATATCACTGATTATATTGGATTAGTTATAACCATTGTTTTTGAATAATTATATTTAAATTTAAAGACAGATAATCACTAGTTATATCTACTAATAATTATATTTAAATTTAAAGAATGATTGGCCATAATTATTATATTTAAGATAAGCACTAAAATTAGTTGCGTACATTATGTCTATGCTCTACTGAATGAATGAGTTTATAGCACATTCATATAAGCACATTCAATACCCTCTACGATAAGTAATTTGGCAGAAGGTATGATATTTCAAGAATTCATATGACCATAGGCCAAATTTTCTATTTTAGATTACTTTCAATTTTATGAGATAGTGTAGAACAATTTTGTTTCATATAAATATATATATATATATTTACATGCGAATTTTTGTATTGTACTAGAGTTTTTCTAATGTTCTATTTGTTTTTTTCCCTTGAAATTTTGGGTCTTCTGGTAACCGCAATTTACTTGGTAGAAGAGTATTCATTAAAAATTGAAAATAAAAATTAAATTTTACAAGACCTTGATATATTAATAGAAAATAAATTAATTTAATTGATATAATTAGTGATAGATTGACCAATCAGAAGCTGTGGACGTCTTATGAATAGTAACTTAGTATAAGAGTATTCATTAAAAATTGAAAATAATAAAAATTAAATTTTACAAGACCAAGATTAAATTCTACAAGAACTTGATATATTAAAATTTAATATGTATTTTCAAATTCCAAAATACATATTTACAACCAATAAATCAATTTTATACTTTCAGATTTTGATTTAATTAAAAAATTAATTAAAATTTGAAAATAAAAATTAAATTTGAGGATGAAAATATGTGATTTCCTCTTAAAGAAATCTTAATTTTTTTTATATAATTAGTAGATATAATTAGTGATATATATTTTGAGATTGACCAATCAGAAGCTTCTTTCGAATATATTTTTAGGATTTATCTTAAATATTAAATATAATGATTTAAAATATAGTTAGTGATATATATTTTGGGATTAACCAACCAGAAGCTTCTTATGAACATAATTAGGGGATATCAAACGCTTATTCTACATTTGTTTGTGAATATATCTTTTCAAATATATATATATATATACTATCAAACAACAATTAAGGGATTACCTTGAGATATAATTTGCTTGGTTTTTTATTCTCTAAAAATTTTTCACTTTAAATATTTAAAATTAAAACTTATATGTATATTTTTTAAATATATTTTTTCAAAAACATGATATCAAATTTTTTTAATCTTTATCCAAATCCAAATCCAAATCACGTGCTTGTCATAATCAGAAAATATATTATAATAAATAAATGTTGTGATTGGTTCATATCCAAATTTTGTTTTTATTTTTAAATTCCAAAATACATATTTACATCCAAAAACCAATTTTATAATTTCATATTGCGATTTAATATGCAATTTTGTGTGTTGGTTGTATTCAAGGCAATGTAAATTAGGTGTAAAACGTTGAAGCCAAAAAATCAATTGAATTGCCATAACAAAGTAATGATCAACATCCCATTTTGCAAGAGGGTGAGTGTATGATGGCGGAGACTTGAAAACTACCGCCAAGGAAAATAAGAAGACCAAGTAGAGAAGATTCACAAAAGGGATTCATGATGAATTACTCATAAAGCACTGCATCACAAGTTTCAAATCCAGGTATAATTAGTCCACAAACAATTCTCTGCAATTCCAGGTGTATCACCGTGCTCCTCTCTCTCTCTCTCTATTAAATCTTCCTCAACCAGTAAAATCTCTCTATTTACATCCCAATCCTATGATTTTTCTTCTCTCGCTCCCTCCTTCACAATGGCTGACAATTTGGATGACGGTGAGTTCTGGTTTCCTCCTAAGTACCTTGACGACGACGTTTTCCTCCACCTTGACACCACCAATACGTCTCCATATCATTTCCAATGGCCTTCTTCGTTTTGTTTCCCCCAAGATCTCTCCTTCCCTTCAGAGTTCCGAGTTTCGAGTTCCCTTGTGATTTCGAATCCTTTGCCATTTCCTTTGATCTTAGTTCTCACGTTAAGTCTGTCATTCGGTATGGTGAGGGAGAGTTCGATCAGCGTTGTTGCGGTTTATGTGGTTTGTGGTTGAGGAAATTAGGGCAACTTGTTTTTTTATTTTGGATATGAGAAATAAAAAATGGAGAAGGAGATGAAGGAGTAAACGACTTTTTTTATGATGTGGATAAAAATGACATGTGTTATTCTCCTATTGTAGAACTGGAAAACCAAGACCTAAGTAACTTGACGTAAGTTTTGTCCTAATTAATAATTTAGCTGCATATCTATTAGACTATGGATCCCGCCACATTTATTAAACATATAGTCCTCTCAACATAATATACTTTTTTTTGCCAACTCTCAACAGAATATACTATACTATACTCTCTACCCGAAAAAAAAAGAATATACCGTACTACTCCTATTTATGTTAGGGTTTTGTTATTTTTAGGATTCTATTCTATCTATTATTATTTGGGTTTTCTTTTGTAGACCTTTTATGTTTGTATCTTACTTTTCCTTATTATAATGAAATAATATATGTTATTTGGCCAAAAGAAAGTCACAAAAATATTACCATCCATTTGCCCTCCCGAGGAATTCTTATGTACACTGGGAGTACCAGCACATCTGAATACTGAGAAATAATATCAAGATATATGGAGTATTTTCATCCCACATGTCAGCTGACATGTCTCTCCCATTACATACTCTTAGAGTACCACATCAGTTATGCTCTAACCAGATAAAATGTAACACTTACTCTAATTTTAATAGTAAGTGTCATCCTTTATTTTTGGTTAAAAAAAGAAAAATAAATGCTGAAAAAAGGAAGACAGTTAGTATTAAAATTATATTCGTTGTTACATTTTTATTGGTTAAAGTACAAATGACATGATACTCTAAAAGTATATAAGTATTTCTCAGAAATCCCAACATTTTTAAAATTCTCATTCTCTCTCCACTGTAACTCCCCCTTCTTTTTCGTACTGCCTCCCCCTTACCCTAATCCTCTCTTCGGTACTCCCCTCTCTATCATGTTTTTCTCCCAAAAATATAAAGTTTTTAATTATATATGTATTTCATTAATAAAAACGTAAAAAACTGTAAGAAAAAGAGATAATTTTTTTAAAAAAATAAGGCTTACATGAAAATAAAAGGTAGGAAAATACCAAAATAAAACATGTTATAACAAATAGATAATGTTATTCAGCTATATAATTAACACACATCTCATTATAAAATAAAACATGATATTCCTAATTAGATTTCCATATAAATAACTAAGTTTCATATATAAAGATGTCTTCTTTCAACATTCATCTCAAACTAATTTCCTACGAAAAGTTTTAACTTTTCTTTTTTAAATACTCATATAAAATCAGTCTCCTATTATATATGAGAAACCAAAGACATAAATTTAGCTGGATTTTTCAGATGATTGATGGTAGAATTGACGCCAATAGCGATCCCCTCCATTCACGCCTCCGTACACTTTTTTTTTTGGATACATCCCCGTACACTTTTCTTCACTGTGAGAAGTGATCATTCACACCATAAAGCCTCCATTGTGTTGCTGATTTGCTTTTAATATGTTCAATAAAAGGGGACAAATGGTGTTTATGGTTTGAGAATTAGGGCATGTATGGATTAGCTTCTGGAAAATAGCTTCTGAAAAAAAAACTGAAAAAATGATTTTTTCAGCTTTTCTGAAAAAGCTGAAAAAATATCTTTTGATGAAATGAGAGTGTTTGGATGGTTGTTGTGAGAATAGCTTTTTCTATGTGTAAATTACTAAAAATGATATAAGTTTAATGTGTTAGGAAAGAGAGAGGATAAGGGCATTATGATATATTTCTACCTCGTAATTCGCAAAAAAGCTGAAAAAAGTAGCAGCCTGTTTGGATTAGCTTTTAGAGAATAGCTTCTGGGGAATAGCTTTTTTCAGCTTTTCTGAAAAAATGGCTTTTGATAAAATGAGAGTGTTTGGATAATTGTTTTGAGAATGACTTTTTCTGTGTAAATTACTAAAAAGGACATAAGTTTAATGTGTTGGGAAAGAGAGAGGATAAGGGTATTTTTGGTAGATCATTATGACATGTGTAATGATGGCATTTTTTTACATCGTATTTCGTGTAAAAGGGGAAAATTGTAGCTTATTCAAAACCTAGGTTTTGGTGGCCAAAACCTAGGTTTCCAATTCAAATGGGCTTTACACATTTTTTCAAGTGTTTGGCTTACCTTTTTTAAAACCTATGTTTTGAATCCAAACCTAAGTTTATCAGAAAAAAGTGTTTGGCTACCATTTTTTAAAACCTAGGTTTGGGTGAAAAAATTGCTTTTTTTGCCTCACCCAAACAGGCTTTTAATCTAATCAAAGTCTTAGGGACTTCAGTTTAACTTAGTGATTTATTGTTGTACTCCCACCGGTCCTAAATATAAGATCATTTTGACTTTTTTTGTGTGTGTGGAAGTTAAGGAAGCAAATTATACTATTAAATTATAACATATGTCACATGTAATTAGATTATAGGTTAGTTTATAAGTAGAATAAATTAGTTTTGAGGAAACAAGATAACTAAATAATTTAAAGTGATTAATTTTACATCCTTAATTTCTCAAAAAAAAAGTCAAATTGATCTTATAATTAGGACCGGAGGGAGTACTTACTATTTAAGATGGTTTGTTTTTTATTGTTAGTTTGTGATTTAACTAGACACCTCAGTTTGATTAGGGAATTTATGAGACTATACCTTAATTAAGTTCCATTAAGGGAAAATTCCAAAAAAGACCCTCAAAATAGTTAAATGACAGTTTGCTACACCGAAATATGAAAAGGACAATTCAGTATGAATGACTGAATTGTCCAACCCAAATTTAAGTAAAATATCCAAAATGCCCTTGCTACAACTAACTTAGGAATCCCTTAAGGGAAGTTGGAAATCCCATAATTGAACCAATGATATTTTAGACATTTCCTTTTAATTTGGGGTTGGACAATCCAGTCATTGTACTGAACTGTCCTTTCTGAAATTCTTTGTAGCAAAGTATCCTTTTGGTAAATTGAGAGTCTTTTTATTTGGAATTTTCCCTTCCATTAATGAGACTTGTAATTAAGTGTTGCCTTTGAGCTGCATTTTTTGGATTTCTGTCTTCACGCTTATTACATTAAAGTCATTGGGGGCGTTTGGCTGGGCTACCAATGGTAAAATAAGTCCTTATTTTTAGGAAAAAGGACTTATTTTGTGAAAAGTTAAATTATGTATGTTTGGATGGACTTTTGGGAAGGTGATTTATGTTTGGGTTAGTTGTGATTTGATGTGTAAAATAAGTCAGAATTGTGGAGTCCACCTCCGTAAGTGACTTATAAGTCATAAGTCATAAGTTGAAAAAAGAACTTATACTTATTTGACTTATAAGCTATAAGTTACTTATTTTTATAAGTCCAGCCAAACACCCAATATGACTTATGACTTATAAGTCATATTTTTAACAGCCCATCCAAACATAAATCTCATTACACAATCTGACTTATTTTCAGTTTGACTTATTTCCAGTTTGATTTATATATAAGTCACTTTTCCAGAAGTCCATCCAAACACACCCATTATCCATTCATCTTTATTTGCATGTGACTTTAAACACAACTTTTCTATATTCACGATTTCGTTCAAAACAAGACATAACTCCCCGTACGTTACACGGATTGTATTGTTTATTCTAGATTTTTCTATCTTATTTTTTTGTTTGGTGTGTTTTATGGTTTAAAGAAATTAATAATAACTTACTTTTGTTTAGTGAAGTTATTTGAATCATAGAGAATATTTGTTGAATTTAACAATATTTATTTTCAACCAAAAAGAATTTAGCTATAATTACATGTTATTTAATTGAATTTGAACTAAAAAATAATTAAATATCAGAGTTTTTTAAATCTTAAGATGAATATACATTGCACCACTTTAAAAATTTATATCATATCCAAAAGATAGGAAAAATTACCATAATTCATGAATATATGATATATAAATTTTTTGAAAGCTACTTTACTATATATGGGATTTTAGATGTTGATATAACTTTTCTTGTTTCAAGGCACCATACAACATCCTAACCCCTCATTCTCAGCAAGACCTTTAATAAAAAAGGGTCTTATACTAATTGTAGTACTAATCAATGGGATATCTTTTCATTTTTCTACATGATTCAGTGAATGATTCCACAACATGATTGATGATGGGGTCACATCAAAAGTCTTACAAATTAAAGTTCAACTCATTGGAACCTAAGATAAATGTTAAATAATTATGGGAAATAAAATTTGCTAGAGATAATTATTGTCCTTTGAATTGTTCCATTATATAATCCACGGCCTCTTCATTGTTCAAGATAAATTTTTATGAGCAATAATGACAACATAGTCATTATTGAGAAACCCAAAGATATCAACTTTACCATTTCACATTTCCTCCAATATGAAAGTTTCATCTTTAGAAAACCAATTTTATTCAACAATTTCGCCCTTGTTCCATTGAATAATTAATTGATAATTAAATGTATGAGAAGTCCAAAGGCCATTAACTACAATATTTCACATTCCTTTAAATAGGAGTGTATAAATTTAAAAAAAATTGAACCAAACCTATTTATACCATTTAAACCATATTTATTTATTTTTTATTTAACAACCCCTTACACATTTAAATAACAATCCATTATATTTCATAGAAAGTTCATATAGTCAATTTAACTCATTGAAATTTAACTAATTGGAGCTTATGTTAAATGTTAAACAATAAGAAACAAAATTTGCTAAAGATAATTATACAATCCTTTGAATTGTTCATGTGATTCATGGACTCTTCATTTTTTAAGATGAATTTATATAGACAATAATGATGATATAGTTAATATTGAGAAGTTCAAAGGTATTGAGTTGAACTTTCACATTCCCTTGAATAGCATAGTGTCATCTTTAGAAAACAGATTTTATTAAATAATTTCTTTTACATTATACATTGAATGATTAATTAATAACTAAATGTATGAGAAGCCAAAGGTATTAGTCACAACCTTTCATATTCATTTAAATAGGAGAGTGTCATCTTGAAAAATTCGAGCTAAAACTTTTCATATTTTATATAGTATTAAACCAAATTTATTTAACTTATTTAAACAAACCCTTACACATTCCAATAACAATCAATTTCATAAAAAGCTTATACAAAAATTATAAGTTCATTATTATTGATTTGAAAAAGACCAATATTTCTACCGAGTGTTTTTTATTCAACAATTCCTTTCACATCTCATTGAAGGATTAATTAATAACAAGATGTAAATCCCCGTGCTTTGCACGAGTCGTATTGATTATTATATATTTTTTATCTTGTTTTTCAATTGTTGTGTTTTTATGAAGATTCAATATTAACTTGAATTTGTATGAGTAAACATAATCAAATCATACAGAACATTTGCTAAATTTAACTATAGTTATGTTTGATGTTAAGTTGGCTGAGCTGAAAGCTAATAAAAGCTTTGAGTTTTTTAACCTCAATATAAAAAATACATGACAACAATTGTGTATTCTTCTTTTATATAACAAATAGAACTGTATTATGAACATGCATCATTTTCTTTATACACTTTACAAATTTATATCATATTTATAATATGGAGATAATTAACATTGCAGTTCGTTAATAGATAGTAAGTAAATCTTTTAAGAGTCGCTTTACTATAGATGAAAATTGACAACTGATACGACTTCTCTTATTTGAAGATATTGTACGACTCCCGTTACCTTATGAGGAAGACTTAAAATCAAACGAGTTTTATATAATTTGTAATTGATAGAGATATTTTAGGTTAAATATTTTTAATTCAATTTTTGTATATGAAATGTTTAAATATTCATGGGATAAGGTGCATTGTATATTTTAGATGCATTCAGTGCCCTAGAGTTAGTTGTGATGCAATTTCACCTCTAAAAGAATTTATTAAATAAATTCGGTTTTAATGTTAGTATGTGAAATGTGAAGGGATGGTTTTTTTTTTAAAAATAACACTCTCCTTTTCAAGTAATGTGAAAGGTTGTGACTAACTCGTTTGCTACTCAAACATTTAATTATTAATTAATTTTTTAATTTAATGTGTAATTAATTGTTAAATAAAGTTGCTTTTTTTTAGATGAAATCCCCTATTCAAGGAAATATGAAAGGGTATATGGCCCATACCTTTGGACTTTTCAATAATGATTGTTTTGTCATCATTGCCCATATTAATAAAAAACTTTTGTGAACTAATATACATAAAAATATAATAAAAATCTAAAAAGAACTAAATGATAATTATGTTTTTATTTTAAACTTATATTTGTGAAATTTGTTTTGAACAAAACGCTAAACATGAATATAGTTGTTTAATTCAATTCTAAATCACATTCATTATCTTATTTTCAAATAATTATTTCCAACAATATGCTATAGTAAAATTTGATTATGAACTTTTCTAACAATTTTGGGAAACTCTTAGAATCTCATTATAATGAGACCTTTTGAGCATCATTAAATAATTCAAGGATTATTAAAATTTTGAAATTTAAAGTTACCTTAAACCAATAAATACATTCATAATAGACAACACCTCCTAATCCTTATTAAAAAAAACTAAATATGAATTTCAGGGATCCATACACATACATGTACAAAGCATACTAAAACTGAAAAGAATACCATATTTAACTTTTCAATTGTAAGAAACCAAAATGTAATAATATATTCTTCAATGATTATTTTAAAGGAATAACACAACACCCTTAATATTTGTAAAACACAATGAATATATATGACCAAAAGATAATGTGCACATAATTCAAACCATCAGCAAAAAAAAAAGTAGAAGAACTATCAAACAAAACCACCAACACAAACAATACATTATTCCAAATTTCTTCCACTATATCTAGCATTAAAGCCCTTATGAGAAAGCTTCTCTTCATTCCAAAGAGCATCCAATGTGTGTATAAACATCATGAATAAACTCATGATTCTAAACACAAATGTATTGAGTGCTGACCACCTCAAAAGAAAATTTGTTGCAAATATCCTTACAATACACGAAAGAAATAAATAAATCATCAAATATGAATGAGTCAATAATGTCACTCATAGCATGATACAAATTCAATGTTAACAAACCACGCTTTTAAACACAAATAATTTTGATACACATATTCACTATTAAGATTGTAGAAGATGAAAGAATACACATATTCATCACTAAAACTCTTTCTAAGAACAACTGAATTGTTACACATTCATTGGTAAACCAAGCAGTGACAAGTATGAGAGAAAACTTGTTGCACCTATCCCTGCACAAAAAGGAAAAAAACATCAATCACAGGCACAGCCACTTTAATAAAATCATAATACAATGAACATAGAAGATAAAACAATATGGAACCATGAAGCATATCATGGGCAAGCAAAGCAATTAGGGAGGGTAAGGCAACATATATATGGACCACAGAAGATGAAAGGATACACACATTTATCATTAAGTTATCAAGGTATATAAACTGACAAGCATACGGTAAGTCACAATAAAAACTAAACCAGCACCTAGGACAAACTAAGAGTTTCAAAATAAATACAATGAACATAATATGAGAATAATCATAAAATAGTTTGATTACACATTATTACATGATATTTATGAGTAACCAACTTGTTAACGATGTTAACATAAGACGTATAGACTTAACAGATTTGTTAACGGTGTTAGTACAAGATTTAGAAATTATATTGATGATTAAAGATATGAGAAGCTCAAATGTACTAGTCACAGCCATTCACATTCATTTAAATAAGACGGTGTCATCTTCAAAAAAATCGAACTAGGCCTTTTCATATTATGTATGACATTTAAACCAAATTTGATTAATTTATTTAACAACCCTTTACACATTCCCATAACAATCAATTTCATGAAAAGTTTGTACAAAAATTAAAAGTTCATGATTATTGATTTGAAAATTAATAATATTTCTACCAAGTCACATTCCACATAAATGATTATTACCATGTTTTGTGTTCATAAAAATCATAAGTAAGCACTTAAAACTTTGGTAAGAGGATATTATATTTATCAAGGCATCCAAACCCATCATTGCTAAGTAGTGTTGTATACTAAACCTAGCTTTCAGGGGTTTTCCACAAAATATCTTCATCGAACTTCTTCATGACACATTCTAACTCTTGAATTTCAGAAATAAGTAGATAAACATTGGAGTAGATTTCTTTAAAAAAATTAGGATTTTTGAGATACAAGGGATTTATTCCAAAATTCTTAAGAAAAGATAACAATCATTCTAGATTGAATATCAATCAAAATATCTTGAAAAAGAAGAACACTTAAGATCAATTACATGAAGCAGGACCCAATTGAGAGTTCAAAGAGATTATGTGTATGTGTGTGTGAATGTAAATTAACACAATTGCTCAACTATATGTGACAAACGTGGAAGAGAAATACAAAAGTAAAAAGCTTCAATAAAAAAACGAAGAAAGAAAAGAGCAAAAGTTATACCTTTTGTGGGTATCAATCTTCTTATAAACCACAAAAAGGAAAGGGATTATGCTCATATATATTCATCTTTATTTCTGAAAAAGGGAAAGAAACCACAAAATCAATCAAGAAAATAGAAAAAGATTAATCAAAATAAAAATAAAGACAAAAACGACATATGTTCACATCAATTCTCCTAATTTAAAAAATAAAATGGGAAGAAAAACAGTGAAGTAATAATTCTAAAATAAAACCAGAGGAATAAAATATAACAAATTATATATGTTTTAAGGCACATCAATCTTTATGTAATCATGGCTACGAAAAACAGAAGGTAAATAGATACTAAGAAGTGAGAACTTGAAGACGGAAAAAGAGTTGACGTCAAGAAGAGAAATCATCTAATTGTGCAAGAAATAAGCCCACAACATAAGTTATATATAGAATAATCAATTGCTAGAATATGAAGGGTCATGATAAATGACACTCATAATCAAGAGTTAAGTACAACAAACATTGGAATGTGAATGACCATTTAACGGTTGATTAACGATGTTAGCTCCGGATTTAGATAATTGGAACAAAGTCAATGACTTATTATCGGTGTCACCACAGGATTTAGAGAATTATATTGACGTTGATTACCCTTTTGCCTGGCCCATTTCGTGCGTTAGTTCTCTTCTTCGTATTCACATAGCACTCTTCCTTAAAAGCACGTGGTGGAACATTTAATTAATCATTTGAAATCTCACCTTTTTACGATGGTTGGTGGTTGGATAATTTCTTAAATGATTTTGTCAGAAACAAAGTATTGTGTTTGCGCTTGATTGCTAAAAATTCCTTTTCAAACTGTATAATTAGGATCACAACTAATAATATTATCATATCATGTGATGAGATTATTGAGTCACATGTGATGGTTTGCATATTTTAAGAGAGTATTCGATTTTCTTAAAAATAAAACATAACTCCATAAAATATGTAATTATTTTATACTTAGAAATTATTTAGCAACTAGTAATCGATCAATATATCTTTGTAAATCTTGTGCTAACGGTGAATGGTGAACTGTTACCGTTAATATGGGAAATTTGACAGGGGAAATTTGTGTCTTCACTGTTAAGAGTTTTAAAAAAAAGGCTGATCAGTGGAATCAATGTTTACCGTTCCTTAAATTGATTTTTTGTCATTATGTGGAACCTGAACAGTTTTGGAAGATAAAAAATTAACTCTTTTAGAGGTCACAATTATGACATTAATATTCCTTTATGACACATATTTGAAATCGGTGTCACAATTATGACATTACTATTCCTTTATGACACATATTTGAAATCGGTTTCCAATAGTTTAATGACAATCATTAAAATCTTGGAGTATAGTATCTTAAAGAAGTCAATTTAATTGCCACCAATGGACTATTTAAGGTGAAATTTATCTAATATTGTTCACCTGTTTTTTTGCAAATTAAATATGGACTGGACACCTTTTATGAAGTGTGGTCAAATTCAAATATTACTAATACTAATAAAAATTACTACTCCCCCAGGTTTTAAATATAATATCACTTTGACTTTTTTAGAAGTTAAGGGAGCAAATTAGACCACTAAATTAAAACATATGTCATATATAATTAGATCATATGTTAGATTATAAGTAGAATAAATGAGTTTTGATGAAAAAAATAACTATAGACAATTTAAAGTGATTAATTTTGCATCCTTAATTTCTTCAAAAAAATGTCAAAGTGATTTTATAATTAGAACCGGAGGGAGTAATAAACAAATGATTTTTCCGGAATTTATGACTCAAACCAAAATCTTGGAGGATGATTTGTTAAATTGATTTATTGCATTATGTGAAATCTGAACAGTTTTGAAAGCTAAATAATTAGGTTTTTAAGGGGTCAAATTTATGACATTAATATGCTTTCATGACACATATTGGAAAACGATTTTCAATAGTTTAATGGCAAGCATTATTACCTAACGCATATAAAGCCAATCATTATTCATATGTGGTTTTAATGATGATGATGATGATGATGATGATAACTGATTCATTATTTCACATAGTTATATTATTAAAAGGCTTCTATATGATACACCTGCAAGATTAATTTATTCCCGTCAGAATCTGAAATGGGAAGAAAAAGGAACTCGGCTGGACATAGTATCTCACATCCTCAAAGAAACACAAATCAACATAAAGAAGATGTTGTCAGTCCTCAATCAGGTTTCCAAGATTGCCTTTTTATATTAGCAATGACAATATTTAAAATAGCAACGTAACTTAGGACTAACTTTTCATTTTGATGGTTTACAAATTGCTACACGTTATGAAGAGTACCACTAGACAGATATGGAGGTCAGTGATATCGGTGAAGACTTCATGATTAATGAACTCTATTGATGAAGGCGATCCAATTTATGAGTGTACTTACTGTGGGGCACTTATGTGGTACAATGGGATATCACTACTCTAAAGAAACTTGAAACGTCACAGACTCCACACTATGTTAGAATAAATGTTATTGAAGAAAAATAAGACTCAACAACCACATCCATCTTCCCTCCATCTTTTGATAAAAAAAAATCTGCGCACTTTTTATCTAGCACCTTATATATTCAATAAAATATTTTCTTTCGGTAGAGTTGTATATTCTGTCATCATATATTTATCATATGCAATGGTTATTATCTGTACTATTGTTTTGAGATATAAAAAAACATTTAATGAGCGTTCATTTCATATATAACTTCATAAAAAACATAATTACAATACATTTAAATTTAAATTTCTAAAATATTTTCTATGATATAATTATCTTCAGCAGTATACATACAAGTAATTGTTTTTTTTTACCAAGAGTACAAATAATTGTTAAATTCCTTAAATAGAAAACAATAAGTAAAATTTAGAAGGATTAACATGAGCTATGCGATGAGATAGAGTACATAGAATAAGTAATACAATCCGTGCAACGCACGGGAGTTGCGTCTTGTTCAATAATAAAACTAGTAATAAATAACAAAGGATTAGAGGTTGGCTTTCCGATTTTTAAATAGTGATCGTAATGCTATTTCAAGTTAAAAGATTCTTAATATTTATATACCAATAAATGTAGTACATTCACTACAAAAAAATGTTGATTTGTCACGGTTAAAACCGTGGATTTGTCACGGTTCTAAGAACCGTGACAAATCCTACCATGGCAAGCCGAGCTTGTCACGGTTTAAATCGTGATAAATTAAACTGTGGGTTTTTTTTTTCTAAATTAAATGATTAATATTTTTTCTAAAATAATATTTAGAATAAGATCGTATTTTTATTTAAAATTACATACACTATTAAACTATAAACTATCTGTCACAGATCGTATTTTTATTTAGAATAATATTTCTCATTGTTCTAAAATAGACACTTTGCAACAAAAATAAAAATAATTATAACCAAATAAATAAGATAACTGGTTTGAAATGAAATCGCCTAGAAAAAATGAATCAGACTTGTATAAGCCGGACGAGAGGAAAAAAGATAAGAGAATGGAGAGGAGAAGAGTATGTGAAATGTAAGGGGAATGGGGTTTATATAGGAAGTTTTATCAAGTATGACAAACTACTTTGTCACAGTTTAAACCGTGACAAAGTGGTTCGTTTTGTCACAGTTTAAACTGTGACAAAGAATGGTTTGTGGTTTGTCACGGTTAAAACCATGACAAACATTTGTCACGGTTAAAACCGTGACAACGTACAACTCACGGTTTAAACCGTGGCCCCTTAGTAACGGTTCAAACCGTTACAAAGGGGCTTGTAACGGTTAAAACCGTTACAGATTAGTAACGGTACTAACGGTTACTGGTTTGTAACAGTTTAAACCGTTACTAGTCTTTTTTTTAAAAAAAAAATTTTGTCACGGTTTTTTGATACAACCGTGACAAATTCTAAACATTTGTCACGGTTGTGCTAAACCGTGACAAAATAACCGTTAGTAATCATGTATTTTTTTGTAGTGATTGGTCAATATATAAAGTAGCTTTCATTATACGCGTCCCCTTATATATATATATATATTTATACCAATAATGCTTCCCAGGTAAAACGCTTGTGTCGTGAGTCACGTTGGGATCCAAATGTGTGGAAACTTCTGGGAAATGTTCATACTTCTTCACTTTTTAGCGGTAAATTATATAAGGGGACAACCATTGTGGCATTGGATTGCAATATTAAAATTTTTGTCTCCATGCCAATTAGTGAATTAAAGTGACGATCATGATGTATCCGCGAATTATATATTTATATCCATTCTTTCTTTCCTTCTTTTTCTCTTTTGCCAACCACTAATTATCTTTTAGATTGTCACTTTTCACCCTTTTGCTATAAAACTCCTTTTCCCGTTTCCACATGTAAGCATATAACTAATTTCTAAGAGCGTGGGGGACATTTAATTTAATTGATATCCCTTTTGTGAGGGTGCTGAAATTCATTTTTTTTTCCGAATCTCGAAAAATCCCATGAAAACATTAATGTTGATGATGACCTGGCCTTGGAGTCGGTTGGATTTTTTGTTACCAACAAATGGTCGTGATTCGAACGATTGTTATAGTATCATTATCATTAATATTTAAACGGTGAAACGTCATCGTGAGCTAGTATAATTTTTTTTGAGATTGTTAAAAAACAGTAAAAAGTTCGGATGAAAAGCTAATAATTTAAACTATATGATTAATAACAATGATTGAGGAGAAAGCTAATCATGCGTGTGTTATCACGTTGTGTGACTTTGTGTCTGTATATATATATATATCCAGTGGATAAGCTGGTTCATAGTTGATAACATTACATAGAGTAGTAATAGTTATATATGTGGCCAAATGAAATCGATATGACTCGATCGGAGTATCTCTCCATATGTATTTAATTATGACCGTACAAAGGCATCAAACAACTCCACATAAATGAGAGAATGAGAGTCGTTGAGAACTGAGATATTAAAATTAATAATTTAACTGCATATCTATCAGACTTTGGATCCCGCCACATTTATTAAATAGATAGTCCTCTCAACAGAGTATAATATACTATACGTACTCTCTACCCAAAAAAAGAGAAATAATATACTGTAATACTCCTACATTTTAAAACGTGCATTTTCAATTTATCAAGTGCTCACTCTTATAATACTGTGTTTGGTTGGTGTGGAGAGTGAGGAAATGTTTTAATAATTTGGATTTTAAAAAAATGAGGGTTGGATAGGGCAAACTTTGGATTAAAATTAAACTAGAGATTCATGTGAACTGAATGCAGTACTTGAAATTTATAGATACTAATTCAGTAGAGCCAAATGCTCGTGGCAACTTGGGAGCATCAAAATTCAAACATTGGAATGCCGCTGGCTTTTTAAAACGGTCCTCTGAAGTAACTTTATCCTACGCTTTAAAACAGCTTACTGAGTTATAAGCAAATAATCTTTTTGATGCTGAAAACATTATATTATTATTTTATAATAAAAAGAGTTTATTTAGATGAAATTAAAAGTGCATGTAATGAATAACATATTGTGTTACATTAATAAAATAATAGAACAATTGATGATGGGGCCACGATATCAAAAACAAGAACGACAAACTTGAAAGTTGAAAGTCTTTGCAAACGCACAAGAGTTATCTGATGACAAGCTAAGGTGAAAATTCCTTGTTGCATGTTGGAAAATGCTTTTATTTAGTTGAAATAATGCTCTTACATATCAAATATAATTCATTTTCTCCCAACTTAATTAAGCTGACTATAACACACACATGTAATATTAAAAAGTTTAGTTTGAACTTTACGATTAAACTTTACAAGTAATTAATCACTCATTAGTAAATTTCACTTGGGGAAGGTCAATTGTCCACTAGACAAGACCCATGCTCTTGAATTTGATTTTTACAAAAGCTCTAGAAACCCACATAGTATCATGGATCTCTAAGTTCATTAACAACCACTTAAAAATACATCTTATTACAATGATACTATGGATTGATTTTTGTATATGGTTACTTTCCTATGTTGTGTTGTTGTTGTCAGGGTGACACACTCATCTTTGTCTCTTATAATGACACAACACCCAGACAATTTTCACTATCTCCGTCTAAGAGGTTTGTTTGGTATGAGGGGAGGGGAGGAAATTTGTTTTTACTAGAATATAGAAAAATTAGAGAAGTGGGGTTAAAAGTTTTTTTATTTATATTTTTTAATCATCTATCTTACATCTTATATTTCTTAAAATATCAAACCCCATTTCTTTAATTTTTAATAATGCAACTCACAAAAAAATTTCTTCCCCTCCTCAAAAATTCTTCGTACCAAATAGACAGACTTAGTCAATGGATATCAAAACCTTATGACAAAATGTATTTTGCCCATAATTAATCTCCTTCCATATATATAGTAGTTAAGCAAGTTGGGACATTGAACTTTGGCTGCATTGAGGACAAGTATTCAACTTCATATGGTTGCAGAGTAGTGTGAGGCTGAGGCGAACTGTCATTAGGGGGGAGTTTTTGTTTAGTTTTCTTTCCAATATACAAAACCCAATTTAAATCCACCATAATTCCCAAATATAAACAGGCTTCATATTGTCTTTCTTTTTATATCCCCTACTTAATTTGTATATTTGAAGTGTATCTGCCTCTAATAATCCATGTCGAGTTAATGAGTTAGTTCACCAGCTCACATGAATTTCAATATGTTGTCTCGTTTTATTTTATTGAAATTAACTTCTGCAAAAAATAAGACATATACTGCATATTTTTCAGGAGGATAATCATATCGTTACTATTTACTCGTAACAGCTCCAACTAAACAAAGGGTTTTATATTCGGGAAAATTTCAGTAAAGGACCACTGTAGCGAATTAATTAAAAAGCAAGACCATAAGAATATGAAATTTCACTTAAGGATTGTGAGGGCAAAGTGACATTAATTTGGACGGCAAAAAGACCATATTACCCTGGCCAAATATTCTAAATCTCCCTGCCCTAAATGCATATCCTTCGACGAGAGAAAGGAAGGGAAAACGCGGAAAGAAATTTAAAATTCGAGATCGCTATTTTCTTCAAGCGAACGAGGGAAGCGAAGCACGAAATGGATCGCCTTCAACAAGAGCTAGCAAGGAAAAGAGGAAGGACGAATCGTGTAGTGTGATTGCTAGCGGAAAGAAATTTCAAATTTGAAAGCACCATTTTCTTCAAGCGAACGAGGGAAGTAGAGCACGAAATCGATCACCTTCAACAAGAGCAAGCAAGGACGAATTGTGTAGTGTGATTGCTTCATCCATTGGTGACTGGCGATTCTGAAGTTTTGGTCCAACAAGTCGAAGTTGGTAAGGCTGTCCGTTGTTTTTGACATGTTGTGTGGTAGATTGTGTGTTGGAAGAGCCAAAATTTTGAAACTTTGGGGCTGGAAAAAAAATTTATTGGCACAATCCCTTTGCTTATTACTATTGGTAATTACAATTGTTTGATTTGACCAGTATTAAAACATGTATCTGTTTTATATAGTCGTAGGCATGGGTGATAGGACTTGATTCTCACTCGGTGGAATTCTGAAATCTGTATATGCAATCTGGTGAATCATGCTTTTCTATCAAGTTATTGGTTGTAAAAAGATAATACGATGATTTTTCTTTTTGGATATAGGCTAAAGCTAGAGAGTAAGAAGTTCATGCAACAATGACTAGATCCATATCACTTAGGCAGCACATTTAACTATGCTCCTGTATTCATCTCCAATACTTTATCTTGAAATGACTGACTGGTCTTATAGAGGCCGTTGAAATCAGATTATGGGCTTGGAACACTGCAAAACCACTAGTAGAATGCCTATAATCTTTATCTGTTGACTAGTAAGCATCAACTTTTAAAATTCAAATCAGAACTCTTCTTTAATAACAGCCTATGTGTCTTAGACCCACTCAGATATCTTATAATCCTCTTCCCAACCAACCAATACTTTTGTTGATGTACATGCATGAATCGACAGATCTTGTTAACCAAATGGGCTAACATAAGCCTAGTGATGGTAATGTTCTGTAAGGTTTCTTCCGTAATTGAAGTATACAAGTTTTCATCTTTGACAAGATTGTCTCCACCTTTACAGAGTCTTAACAGTAGAGGACATTGGATTTTAGCTGAGTTGACATCTATCATATCAGCTTTAGCCAATAAGTTGTTGATGTACTATTTAGTTTGAGTTAGTAGAACACCTATTGTCTCTGCATGTTTAATCGGCCAATTTGATTATGTGCAATTTGAATATGGCCATGAATGTTGAAATTTAAATACATCATCATCGAATCGCATAGCTGTGATTATGCTGATTCCAAATACATTCTCGCTGCCTTATATTAGTGTAAAAGCTGTTTTAGTGCGACAAATTCAATTCTTGCTCTTCTGCATTTTTGTTTGTATAAAGAAAGAATTGGGTTTGCAATGAAACCATAATTTATGCTATGAAGTATTTGATGAATATAGACATAGAGGTGATGAGATTATGATGTACTTATTTGTTTGGTTTCAGGATAATATAAAGGACATATGGAGGAGAAGAAATATGTCCCACTGTTCTACACACAATGCTCACCACAAAGAATGAAGGAGTTGGGTGAGTTTATTAATGAGGATACAGACCTTAGAAGAAAGGTTGAAGAACTGGGGTTTGGGAAGTTGTTGAATGTAAGAGGAACCAAGATTCCAAAAGACCTCTGTGTAGAGGTGATTCGTTGATATGATGGCCCCTCAAAACAACTGGTCATGAGGGGAAAGAAAGTGAAAATAACCCCTTAACATGTTGAGACAATGATGGGTTTAAAAAGCAAATGATTGAAAGTTGAGGTAGAGGCAAGTAAAGAAGTGTTTGAAGATTTGAAGAAGAAGTATGGCTCACTGACGTATGTAGAAATATATGAAAGGATTAAGAACAAAGATGATGATTTCGATTTCTATTTTGTGTTGCACACGTTAGGCACATTTCTTTGCCCCACGGGAAGTTGGCGTGTGAGTGACAAATTGTTGAAGGTGATGGGGTGCACAGATAAAAAATGGGGGCAATATGATTGGGCAGGTTATATGTTTGAGGATGTGTTTTTGCAAGTAGAAAAATTTGTCAAGGAAGGAAAAAAAGCGGAAGGCATCAAAAAGTAAAACTCTAGGATGATGCATTTATTTCCTGATGGTAATTATGTTAATCCTGCATGATTTAATTATAGTAATAGTGATGATTGCATTTGTAACTATTGATTATTGACACACAATTTTGATTGCAGCTATTCTTTTTTGAACATTTTGGCCTAGAGGACGAGGTTCAAGATCCAAAAAATGCTCTTGAGCATTGGACAGACGACAAAATATTGAATAGGGTAGATCTTGAGAAGAGAAGTCGGTTTGGTGTTTTGTTGTCAGCCCCCAAGGATGCCGCAAAGCCTTAATATGAACTGCCGTTATTGTCTAATTTACATGACCCGGTGAGTAGTATAAATTAAGTGGGTCCTGATGGCATGATTAATATGTTCCTAACAGTTTGTAAATTGTTGCAGGATTTGAGAGATATACATATATATGAGGTTTGCTGGTGAGATAAAGGCTAAGATGGGTCAGCTGCAAGAGTTTGTTGCTAAAGAATTAATCCAGCTTCAAGAAAAAAGGGCAACCAAAGGAGGAGATGAAGAAAAGGCAGCTGAGAAGGTGGCAGACAATAAAAAGCACAAGAAAGATGATAGTGGAAAAGAGAAACAAGCTGATATTGAGAAGGAGCAGATTGATGCAGAGGGAGTTAAAGGTGTCACTCCAATACAAATGCCAAAGACCCAAAGATTCAAGAGGCGTGGGGTAGAAATGTCAGTGCTGGTGTTGAAGCAAGTGTGGAACACAATGGAAATGAGAAAGAAACAGTTGATGTGCAGCCATGAACAAACGAACCCGACACGTCTCTAACTAAGCCTCCAAGAGTTAAGATGATGGCACATAAAAATATGATGTAGGGAGTTAAGGGCAGAACAAAAATGGATGTGTAGGACAAGGGAAAACATATGGAAGAAGAGAAAAGAACCCTAAAAAGATCAATAAGCGAAGTTGACATGCCTGTAAGGAGGTCGAAGAGAGAAAAGATGCCTGCTGTTAGATCTCCGTATGTGACAACCTACATCAAAAAGGGGAAACTGAATAGCAAGCAACAAATGTATCTGTTGTTCACTCAGTGTTGTGCCAAAGAGGACGAAGAAAAGTAAGTAACTTGTTTTGCTATATGTTGCAAATATTGATTAATGATAGGATACCACACTGATACAATTGTTCTTGTAATTATTGCAGGACTGTGGTTGACATGTATGATTACTTTTTAACTCGAGCTAACCTCATCTCACTTGGACCCAGCAATTGGATTAGCACTGGTGTATGTGCACTTATCAATTAGTTGATGTAATGACATATATGTAGGAAATTATTAAACATGCTAAGTTTGTTAATGTTAATGTGTAGGTAATGGTTATGGTAGCTCGGACAATGAATGGGGACCAAAAGGAGGACCCCGAAGTAATCAAGAGGCACGTATTTGATGCTGATTTTGTGGTAAGATTGTGTTGAAACAACATTCATGTAAAAAAGGGAGAACTATTCACTTGTATGCAAACTAATTGTCTGTATTTGTTGGAATATTTCTTTTTGTAGGGGGCGATTGTAAAGGATGATAAATACTTGGAGAATGAGAAGAATTTGGTACATATAATGCCTGAGCACGTGGGGTATAAGTTGGGAAGCTGTGAGTATATATTTGGACTAGTTGTGGACGATGACCATTGGTATTGTGCAGCAATGGAACCAACAACGCTGAAATTTTATTGGTTCAATTCCTTAAGAAGTGGGAGAGAACCTCCTAGGCCAATTAAAAGTTTGGCCCAAAACATTGTAAGTGCAATTAACTTGTTATTTAATAGTGTGTTATGTTACATCCTACTATTTCAACATATTCATTTTCTTATTCTTTGTATATCTTTTTTATTGGTTAGAGGGATATGTTCATAGAAATCTTGAAGAAGATAGACTCGTGCGTTGCAATAATGGAAGATGAGGAGAGACAAAGAGCAATCTTGTACCCACTTGTGCCCATACAAGAGAACACATACTATTATAAAATTGCCCTGATTTATGACATATCATATGCATTATTGTAATAATATAAATATTTACTTTTTTTACATTTCAATTTTCGTAGGGATGATTGCGAGATACATGTCATCAATTATTTAAAGAAATGGCCATAGTTGGACTCCCTGGAAAACACAAATGTAAGTTTTCATTTATAAACTGGAAGATTGATTAGTTTGCTTGATATGATAATATGAGTTGTTATTGTGGTGTAGAAATCAATGATGGAGATGAGGCAGGATCTAGTGTGGTGGCTTGTCAACCATGAGAAGAATGCAACAAAGAAGGACATTTTACAAGAGTTGGAACGATTAAAGGGTGGCACAAAGACTTAGGGCAAATGTATTCAATAGATGTTTTCCTTTTAGGTTGGATCAGTGACATTATCGGTATTCTATTCAATTGACACTTATTGTAACATTTACATTGTAAAACCATTTTTATTAACCACAAAACCGAATTTAATACATTTTAATAGCGATAAAATCGAATGTAACAAGATTTTATCAATACTAACTATGTTAGGAAAAAGGATTTACCAAATAAAATACTAACATAGTTAGAAAAGAGTTCAAGGTAACAATTTCTTTAACATGAAGCTTGACCGTTTAACTATGATAGAAAAGAATATTACTAAAATACCAAGAAGGGCTATCATAGTTGGATAAAAATTTGCCTTATTTTATTACGAGGAAAATTCCATACAGAAAGAGGGTGGTAAACAATTTTACCAAAACACAACTACCATGGAATTTAGAAATTCAACTGTTCCATATACCAATCCATGTTAGAAAATGAACATTCCACCTTTTTAAATCAGTTTATCCAAAATGAACATTCCACCTTTTTAAACCAGTTTATCCATGTTAGAAAGAATTCACCTAACATGGATATAAAAATTAAATGAACCAATATCTAAATGCCTTTGTAAATCTTTCTTAAAAAAAAGTATAATTAACCACCCGATAAATCATTAAATAAAACATGAAACCTTTTGATCAATTACTTGATATACTCCTGCCATGTTCAAGTTTAATAAAATATCTGGTAAAATCCCAAACAACCATGGCAAGTAGAAAGAAGTTTCCGACTAAAGGTTCATAACCAACACACAGATAGAAAAACAATACTAGTAGGTCTTAGGCATACATGCCGGAATTGGATCGGTCCCAACAAAAATAATACAGTCATCCAAATATAAGAATATGGAAGCGAAATATGAAAGCCTAAAGAAGTATGGCAATATACAACACTTCTCGCATAAAACCCAAAATAAAAGCCCACTATGTTTCAGTGAGAAGATGAGGGATCCTTTCCCAGAGTACCCGTCTA
Organism: Mimosa bimucronata; assembly: GCA_037074515.1. Taxonomy (NCBI): domain Eukaryota; kingdom Viridiplantae; phylum Streptophyta; class Magnoliopsida; order Fabales; family Fabaceae; genus Mimosa; species Mimosa bimucronata. The sequence continues at coordinate 37,359,736 of CM073444.1, forward strand.
TTACGCTCCTAGACCTGCAAAAAGTGAGATAAACGGGGGTAGCCCCAAACGCAACCACTAGCTACTCATCTACGTGCAGTGTGTGCTAGCAAGGTGTCAATGTGGGAAACTATACTTATATATTTGAACAATTTGAAATATGAGCACATACCCACACAATCATGCAGAAATTCGTAACTAAAAATCTTTTACAAACTCAAGGTATATCATTTTATAAAAGCAGTTCAAAATATATTTTACACAATCATCCATAACGTTCATCCTGCGAAACGTTAGGTTGTTCCCTACAATTAGGTGGACCAGAGTGGAACTCGACGGGGATCTCAACCCGTACCCAGAACCACGGAGAAGTAGAATTCGATGGGGGCTACCCATACCCAGCACCACAACAGGGGTAATGCTCGATGGGGGCTACCCAAACCTAGCACACCGAAAGGTAGTACTCGATGGGGGCTACCCATACCCAGTACACCAATAATATAATTAGTCCCTGTGGGCCAACAGGGTACCTCATCACGTGATGGCAAGAGTGTCCAGTGCATCGATGCTAACTACCACAACATATGCATCACAACCATAAATGAAATTTAACCAAAGCTAGGCACTTGGCCTTTTCCAATATTTCAAAAACCATATAATGCAACAGTTCCAAATCAATATATATATATATCATTTTCAAAAATGATCATCACAACACATGCTACTTTTCAAAGTACGAATCCCACATGACATTTTTATATTAAAGTAACCAATGAAAATCATATCATACGTATACCATCATAATCCAGCGTTGAAAGGGAGTTTGAAATCCCTTACCAACAACGCACCCACACATAGAACAAGTAGAAGCGGTTACCTGATAGCTGGCACCAATCTCACAATAGTGCAGCTCCCCCGTACTGACTCCAGACAAGAAACCGTCTACATAACAGTCATATAAAAATTAACACTTAAATTAAGTGTTCAAATACAAAGTTAGGGAATTTAATTCCCTAACCAAAAGAAAACATTCATCCCCAAGAAATTTATTCCAACTCCCTCCTTAATTGTCTCTCAACTAAACCATTAAAAATCCTCCATCCATATCCATCCTAAGATCCCAAAATCCAATCCTCACATACCCAAGTAAATCTTTTCAACTCTCATAACCTCTCAATTTGATCATATTTATCCCAACAACAGCCTCAATTTAATATCTATAAATTTATAAAAATCACCCATTAACCTCAAATGTCCATATTTCAAAAATTCCTCCTTAATCATTAGTCCAATCCAGCCTTTACCAGTATAAAATTTCACCAATACATTCCACCATAATCAGTCAGATTAATATCATAATATAATCTTAAATAAACTCCCAAAAATCATCAATTTATCCTCAAATAAATCAAACCACAATATCTCAAAAATTTCCCTAATATTAGAAATTCCAAAAATTTCAAATAATTGGAAAAACCTCAAATAAATTATAAGCTCCTTAAGAAAAATCCTAACTCAAATATTAGACTTTAATATAATGGATTTAGATATCCTAAAAACCACAACTCAGATAAGGCCTATTTTTGAAATATGGCATATCAGAAAACTAATGACATTGGTGCGTAGAAGAGACTTACGGGATTCCGAAGATGTGCTTAGTTGGCCGGAAAAACCACTATTTCGGCGCCGGCGGGCTCCAAAAGATATGGTGACAAGCTTTTTTCATCTACTTCCACACGCCTGGATCGGACCAAAAACGGGTAGAGGAAGGAAGTAGGAGTTGAAAGAAGTTGGATGGTGGTACTAGATGGCGGTTTCCGGCGAGTTTTCGCCAGAAAAAGGCCCCCCTTAAGCTTGAAGATGGCGACGATAATGGGGGAAAGAGGGAGAGAAAAAGAAGGGAGAGGGAGCCGAGAGAGAAGAGGCAAGAGAAAGAGGAGGCGCTGCTCCAGCGGCGGTGTCGATGGTCGGCAACGATAATGCACGAGGGAGAGAAAGAGAATAAGAGGGAGGAGAGAAATGAGAATGTGACCGTGGGGGGGTTCTAGACATGAGAGGGAGTGAATTAATGAAGGAAGGGGTTGTGTGTGTGTGTGTGACGCGCAGGAAGAAGGAAAAAAAAGTGAATAAATAATAATAATAATAATAATAATAAAACAAATAATGATGTTTGAGTGTGATTGTAGAGAAAGAGATGGCGTGAGTGAGGGAGAAGATGACGTGAGGGAGTGGGGAAGTAGGTATGTGAATAGGAGAAAAATAGAAGAAAAAGAAAAATGGGTAGGAAGAATATACTACTAGGCCCTAAAATCCTCATATAAGATATTTCTTTTGAACCAAAAATTTTCTTTTCACTCTCAAAATTTTCCTATAATATCCTTTACTTATTTTCTTCCATTATAACCTCTTTTGAGCCTAAAAATAATTTTCCCAAAATTATTGTCCTTAATATAAGGGAAAAACTAGGCCTTTAAAATCCTCAAAATTCCCCAAATATTCTTATAATCCATCATTTCTCATTAATCAATTCGTAATTATTCCCTCTGATCCTTAATTAATTTCTAGGATGTTACACTTATGTGTTGATTGTGGTTATTATGTAAAGTGTAAATATAGCACCAATTAAATGGAATTTTTTTAAATGTTGTCTGTAATTCAATTGACACAAGGAATTATGCATATGCACAAGGAAATCTCGATATGCATAAGGAATTGTTAATATGAACAAGGAGTACTAAACTGACATTAACATGCTATGTCCAGGCCACGCACAAGGAATTATGCATACTCATAAGGAAATCTCAATATGCACAAGGAATTGTTAATATGAACAAGGATTACTCAACTGACCTTAACATGCTATATCCAGGCCACGTACAAGGAGTATGCATACGCACAAGGAAATCTCTATATGCACAAGGAATTGTTAATATGAACAAGCAGTACTAAATTAGCCTTATAACGTGATCTGCCCAGGCCACGCACAAGGAAATCTCAATATACACAAGGAAATCGTCATATGAACAAGCAGTACTAAATTGGCCTTATAATGTGATCTGCCCAGGCCACGCACAAGGAAATCTCGATATGCACAAGGAAATCGTCATATGAACAAGCAGTACTAAATTGGCCATACGCACAAGGAAATCTCGATATGCACAAGCAGCAATAAATTGAAGCTAACAAGGTCTGTCCTTGTTCATATGATGATTTCCTTGTGCACATCAAGATTTCCTTATGCATATGCATAATTCCTTGTGTGTGGCCTGGACAAACCATATGGTACAAAATATGCCTGCTCATATATATGCAAACAACATAAAGTGGTACCATTAACTTGTGTACCATTTCATCCATCATGAATTTCATCCTGGTATTTGACACATTTTGCCATCAAGTACCATCCTGAAATTGTTTATCTAGTGACAATTGCTTTACAAAAAGACAACTACTAGAGATGCAACCCATTCCAAAAAAACATAATGGGTGCAATATGTACATAATCACAGCTTCTTTCCCCACCAAATATACAAAATATATCAAGAAGCTTCTTTAACAACAAAAAACTAAGTGTATGCATGTCAACAAGGATTGGGGTTAGTGCAAGTCTTTACGGTATGACCGCCCTCATCACATCTTGATCAATGATAGACTTTTTTATCTTGAAATTGTGATTCTTTCCTCCGAACTCTAGGCCTTCCCGGACGACGACTTGTCTTTGGAGGCAACAACTTTTTGTACGAGGAATCAAGATATAGGAGTGTCTCAAGTGTTGGCATGTCATAAGTCTCAACTGGAATCATTGGTCTTGCATATATTTTTTCTTGTGCAGCCTTCAAGTAGCATTCCTCAACATACACATATAAATTTCCATGTATGCTCCTAATTGCAACACATGCGTGAAGACATGGCAAGCCAGACATTTGCTAGCCTTTGCATGTGCATTCACGTACGACCAAATTAACCCTCACATCACCTTTCTTTGTTATTACCCTAAAACCATTCATTCCATGATCTTTCACAGTCATTCTTGCAGATTTAGACACATTCTCCTGTAGTTTGGCCTCAATATTTGGCCCCACACCATTAACCTAATTCCTCAAAGCTAACTTGCTATTCAACATCTTTTGAGCTAATTTTTCCTTATGCTTATGTATCAAAACAACATTGTTATGCTTTCGCTCAGTCAAAATTCATGCATTGAATGACTCAACAAGGTTTGTTGTTATATTGTCCCACCTTCTATGCGAAAACTTGCTCCTTGCCCAATGCTTTATGTGTAACACCTAAAATTTCCTACTATAATATAGCACTTTTAATCGAATTACAACCACTCTTTAGTGTCAAAAGCCCAAAAATACGTAAAAATTTAAAACTTTTTCTTTAAAACATTTAACCAACTTTCTTTCAGTTGGAATGGGCTTTTCAGACAAATTGGAACAACTTAAAGCTCTTTATAAAATAAAGTGGTTAATAAAACAATTAAAAGTACTCTAACCCTCTTAGGGTATCTTTTCTTAATTTATAGTATTTAGGAAATTTAAATCCCTTTTCTAAACTTATACAATTCTATTTTCTATGCTTTCTACTATTAATTTAATAATTTAAAATTACATCATATACACGTAACCTTACTTTTCAATTATAATCTTAATTTCTTCATCTAATCTTCTTCCAGCACTCCTGCCTTATCTCAATCATCTTACTATCTTCCAGCTTCTTTGAAAACAGCAGTTCAACGCAGTTTATGTCATTAACTGTAAATTTTATGCATGCATTGCCATGTATACATTTTATAAACCTTTGCAAATAATACACTTATACATACTACCTGCGCTACATTTTCTACCAGCCACTGATAACAATATATTCATTAACTAGTGGATGTTCTACCTGCAGGACTTCTCGTTATAGCATTTAAAGCTATAACTAACTGGTTTGGAAAAGGGGTAGCGAACCACCTAAGCCTGGAGTACTCCATGAACTTCTATGCAGGAATTAACAAGGTTTACACCTTCATGCATAATGTAAACTTGCAACAGATATTACAAAATTATACATGCAATTTGAGTGTAATGAGATAAACTGCTACCTGAACTTCAAGCTTAGTCCTTATCTGCTTCTTTCCTTTCCACTGACCTTCTCAACTTATGTTACTATCAAGACCTATTGACATTTAATATAAACAGTAAATTAATACCTAAACTTCTATATAACTATTCAGCGTCTCTCTCGGGTCCTAATATACTTAATACTACCACATTCTTTATATCTCATATAAGTAGATTTTACTTTAAATATTTTGACCCTTTTTAAAATTAAAAGACCACTTAAGATAATTCATTTCAATTAATTATTTTAATTCTCATTATCATCTTTTCTGAAAGTTAATGTAAAAATCACAAGGACTTAACCATAATTGATCTATTAACCATTACCATCTTTTACCATATGTTAATCTTATCAAAATCATAGCTTACTATTGATTCACTGTTGTCACTGAAAATGTTGCTTTATTATCTAAATTCAATATGGAGAGTTACTCCTTTTAATTTTTAAACCAACCGTAACTCAACATTCTTTCTGATTTATCAACAACCTCAAGGTTGGAAGTCATTTATTTAAATTAAGCACACAAACAAATAATAATTCCAAATCTCTCAACATTCTAAGGTCTTCATATTACATCCTAATACTTTAAACATCTAATTAACATCTGTAAGTCCTTAAATTAGTAGTTAATGCCAGCTTTTTAGCCCCTGTCACTTCCTACTAATCTAAAACCCTTTCATAGAACTTAGGAACTTCAATACACTAAGCTTACCACTCATTTTAACATTTATATCACCATAAAGTTCAGCACCTATTTAGACATGCCTCTAATCCCCTTAATTATTCAAATGATATCTTTTACTATAACTTCAAGAATTCCAGCAATAATCATGTACTTCTTTAAGACCTTAAACAACTTATTTAGCACCTTAGAATACCAAAATAATAATTAACGCCAAATTAAAAATCTGAATAAATTTGAAATTATTCTAAATTATTCTTCATACTCCCTCATATGCTAAAGTAACATATTTCCTTTTCAACTGGCACTCATTAACAGAGAATCATTTATCTAATACATAACTAAACCAATAACTTTGTTAACACATTAACAACTCTAAAAAGATCACAAACAATTACTTCAAATCTTAAATTCCTCCAGTACTAAAATTGGAATTCCATTTCTTTTCTTTTTAGGTGTAAATCCTATAAGCATTCCAAACTCCTATAATTATTAATTAAACCAGACCAAGTAACAAACCCAATATATACAAATACAAAGAAAAACCCTTAATTTGGTCACCAATATTCAAGTGCACAACTACACATGTTATCATAATAATCAGGAGCTCCCTATATTCCTGTACACTTTAGACTTCTAATCTCTTTTGCTTAGCTTTAGAATCCAAAAGTCCTCCAATCACATCTTAACACTTACTTCAGTTAAGTTCTCATTACAACTTCAAATTCAAACCTTCTTAAGCATCAAACACAATAAAACTTCTCTTTACCTCTAAACCAAACTCCTTTTTCATAAACAACCTAAGTTTAGCTTTTACAAAAATCATCCATTGTAATCCTTGACCTTTATTCAAAATTTCTCAAACATATCTTCACCCATCATATAATATCGTTGAATATATCAAACCAACATTCTACACAAATCTTCAAATCCCAAATTTAATCACCATCAAAGTCACTTTGCTTGTTCAAATTAAATTCTGAATCAAAACCTCTAAAAAACAAGATTTCAGATCCAACAGTTCCATTTTAACCTTAATAACATTCGAAGTATCAAACTAAATAAATTCCTAAACTTACTCATGTACAACCATATTTCAAATATAGCAAGATCATTCCTTGAGCTTCTATTTCTTAAAATTTCATTACAATCAATCTATATTCCATAACAATGAACAACCCCTATTCTTTGTAACTAGGAAGATTGTGATCTATCACCACTTCCTCAAACCTTAGAGACCTTAGAGTCACCTTTAATCAAACCTCAACTTGCTTAGAAAATACAAATACTTAAATAATCAAAAGTTTCTTATCAATTTTATCCTTTAATTATAAGAATCCAATTTCTCTTAATTGAATCTTACATACACCTCTTAACAACATCTCACAGCAAGCCTTAGTACTTTTACATACTAGAACTACTTTCATGATAATATTAGCTATAGTTCCAATTAACACAAGGCTTAAATTATTTCTTTTAGAACTAATTGGACTGTAACAACATAACCTCTATGAAAATCGTCTCATCCCTATTAATTCATTATCACAATTTCTCTTTTCTTTGCCTGTAACCATCAGGAACAGGAAATTACTACCGTATCCACAATCCATATTAGCATCTAACAAAGGAGCTAGCACATCAACAAGAGCTAGAGCTTTCAATCAACCATGATATATAAGCACTTTGACTAAAATCCTAATCTCAAGCTTAATAACAATTAAACTTCATTCTTCCTCTATCACAATGCCCATAGCCAGGGCAACCAGGAGGACCCAAAATTAAGCTACTACAATTCACATCAGCCACATACATATAACAGAGAAAAATCAACAATTAAACATCACAAAACACTCCCCTTAATGAGCCAAAATCAACAATACAGAGGGGACACAATTTGAACCAGTAGGGGAAACAATAAATTTCTAATTTCACTCAACTAAAATTCCACAGAGATGCAACCTCCAGAGTTAAGGTTTTGAAAATGTCATCCTTCTTTTTTTTCTCCTTGCTCGGCCAGACAGAACAAGAACATGGGATAACAGCAAAATTCCAATTTTATTAACTACACATCCAAAACACTTATTATAGCTTCTAATTGGTAATTAACCCACTTCAGATAATCTTGTTTCCCTTGAACCTGCCGGCTTTGAATGAAAACAGGGGAAGAAGAAGAATTTTTCCAAAAATTCCTAAACTCCCAATATCCAACATTCTCGATGTCATATGTGCTTAAATTTACTCCTAAGGAAGACTAATTGAACATTCAAGCAAAGGATGCCCAGAAATCAAAAGAAATGGCGTCGGATGAACAGTAACACCAAGCAACCAAATTGGAAATCTGATTAACAACGTCCTATGAGCTCGAATTGCTTTAAGAAAACTCAAAATCTAACCATAAGCTTTGATTTTATCGGTTTAAAACTTCTAAAACCCTAATCCCAAAATCGAACCTTACTCTAAATCACTCAAATCGGAACGGAGAAGAGAAGAAAATAAAAAAAGAAGAAGGTTTACACATAGTTACCCTAAGCTTCCCATTCATTTCCACTGCTTCCGGCCACCAGTCGCTGCAGTCGCAAGCCACCGTAGAAGAGAGAAGACGGAGAGGAAGAGGAACAGAGGAAATATCAAGACAGAGGGAAAGAGGAGACGGGAATGAAGGAAAGGAAAAGGAACACGTGGAGTATAAATAATAAAAGGAGAGTGTGATATTTTTAACAGGTGTTTTACCATTTTGCCCCTTCTTTTCACTAAAGATATTTTCCAACTAGGGGTAGATATTGTCATTTTCATTTCGTCTTTTTCATTTTTCTCTTAAATGGTAATTTTATGTACCATTATCATTTACAAAATAGACCTGAATTTGCCCCAAAATAATTTCTCTAGATATGCTTAAATTTTCAAATTTATTTATAAGACTTTTTAATTACTAAACAATACCCCAATATTCTAAATATTCCCTTATTTAAATTTATCTCCTAACTATTTTTCCTTAACTAATAAAGGAAATAAACCTTAAAAATTATTAAAAATACACCTGGCCTCATAAATTTATTTATAAGGCTTTTTAATTTCTAAATGCCTTTCTAAGACCTCAACTAAATCCTTTATATCCCTTTTTTTCAAGTTAAGCTTTATCTTCTAATTACTTCTCTTTGTTTCTTAAAGAAAATAGGCCTTAAAATTATTAAAAATGCCTAAATTTCACAAATTTATTTTTCAATGCTTTTTAATGTTTTAGTAATATTCCAAAACTTTAAATAATTCCTTACTTTCTATTTTCTAAAATTTGGGGTGTTACACTAGTCACCATTTCTTTCAAGCCACTGTACTAATTCTGGATTGAATCTCATCATCTTTCCCATTGCATTGTTGAACTCGTTGTCCAGTCTTGCATATGCGATAGCATCAAGATATTTCAATGCAGCTTCCTTTGTTTGCCCACTGGTCTTTCTTTTTCCTCTTGTGATTATCAAGAACTTAGAGCTAAAGTTCACCTTCAAGTGACGATAACAATATGCATGTCTCACAGACCCAAAAATGGCTTGAACAACACCAATTATTGCATGATGTATGTCTGAAACAATTGTTAATTCCAGTGAACCTACGATCTCCTTTATGTTTTGCAAGAATCATGACCATTCATCAAGAGTCTCTCCCCACACAATGGCATATGTAAGAGGAAATAACTCATTGTCTGCATCATATGCTTGTGCCCCCAATAATGTCCCTTGGTATGGCCCGCTCAGATGGCATCCATCCACATATATTATGGGTCTTGCACCTTCCAAAAAACCTTTAATGCAGCATCCATAAGCAATAAACTGTGCTTGAAACCTTTCATCTGTTGATCCCACCCATTTTGCCATAGTGTCGTTGTCACTTTCTTTTAATCTCTCACATACCCACGGGATTAACGTGTAACATTACCTCCAAATTCCACTTTTAACTACTAACAACAATATATTAAAACGTTTATAGTACTAACTATGTTAGGAAAAAGAATTAAATTACCAAAAATACGCTAACATAGTTAGAAAAAGATCTTTCCATAATATTTATATATATTTCAACCTCAACTCCAATCTCTGTCATCACAATATAACTTCCTTCCCAGTACAATAACAGAGAATTTCATTATGCATGATTAAATTCCACACATCATTCTTAAAATACCATACCATAATAGGTATTATACAATAATTTTTCCCCAGAGTAGGAACAAAGTTCAGCGGAAGCATCATACAAAATACGATCCTAAATGTGGCAATACCTCATGTCCTTCTGGTCCAGAGTATCTCACGATATCAGTGAGAAGTTCCCGGATCCTTCCCTTGACCTCCTACTTCACTCCTAGGACCTGCAAAAGTGAGATCAACGGGGGTAGCCCCAAAACGCAACCACTGACTACTCATCTACGTGTGGTGTGTGCTAGCAAGGTGTCCAGTGGAATACATATATGTATATATATTAGTTTAACCAGCATGCTCAGGTATTCACATATAATGCATATCTTGGTCCCAAATATCTTTTCTCATCGTTTATAATTATAAAATAATCCATCACAATTCATCCTCAATAATAGTATATATATCATTGATAATTACAGACAACCCAAACAAATCTTACTAGAAATGTTGGGAAAACATGTGGGACCAGTCGGGACCTTCCACCCACCCCTGATCACCACGGTACAGTTCACGAGGGACTCTCTACCCTCCCTGAATAGTACCACAGATTAGAAGGATCTCTGTCCTTTCTGAATCCGTAAGGGGCGATATCCCCTCTTTCGTCTTTCTCTCCTTTATTTCTCATAATATATCAATTAGTCCCTGTGGCGCAACAGGGTACCTCATCACGTGATGGCACAATTTCCAATTCACCGGTGTCACATACCCAAATAATTTCTCACATACAACACATAGATATGCAACACCACAATCAGGCACCAGGCCTTCCAGTATTTCCATAATATACATATATTAAATAATTTCCAAAACCACATATATTTCCGTTTCAAATATTTCACATCACAAATTTATGCCATTTCAAAATAATACTCCACAGGACATTTATTATAAAAATATTAATATTCCAAGATCTCATCAATCATCAATTGATAATCAAATCTCAATTTGTGATTCAAAATCTCATCTCCATATAACATCATAATTTTCAAATAATAATATTTCAAATTTCTTACTAACACTACACACACACATAAACAAGCAGAAAGCGGTTACCTGATAGCTGGCACCAATCTCACAATAGTGCAGCTCCCCCGTGCTAACTTAGTGCAATTGAAGCACTACACAACCATACATACAACCAAAATTAATTATTTATCCAACAATTTCACATGTTGGAAAATAAATTACTTACTACCCTTTCTTTGCCCTTACTTATTTTAAATTTCTATTTAACATTTATTCTCCCTTTCTATCTCTAAAATTTATCTCTACTCCATTTATACATATATCCAAAATTATTAATCTTTCCAATAACTATTTAACAAATTCCTTAATATCCCATAATCCCTTAATAATTCTTTAGGTGCAAACCCCAATCAAATCAATTAATTAAATCCCCTCATATAACCTTAATAAACATCTAAAAATCATCAATTTACCCATAAGCACCTCGAATAATTTAAAAGTCTCAATTTCTAAAACTTCCATAAATCCAAAAATTCCTAATAATTAGGAAAACTTCCAACAATGAAAAATCTACTCAGAAAAACTCATAATCGAGGCCTAAGCTTCAATTTATTAATTTTAAGACTCCCAAAAATACCAACTTAGACAAGGTCTAATTTTTCAAGTATAACAAATCGAAAAACTAATGACATAGAAATGTAGAGGAGACTTACGGGAATCCAAAAATGTGCTTAGTTGGCCAAAAAGCTTACTATTCCTATATCAACGAGCTCTGATAAGTCTAATAATAGGAATATTGGTGGTAGAAAGAGAGCAAAAGAGAGAGAAAGAGAGACGAGAGAAAAGAGAGAGAGAGAGTGTGTGTGAGAGTGAGAGAGTGAGGCAGGGAGTGGGAGTGAGACGGAGAGGGAGTATATATATATATTTGATAATAATATAATATAATAATAATATAATAATATATTATATTAATAATATAATATAATATATATAAATAGTAGTTGAATGTGATTGGTTGAAGAATAATAATTGATGCACAGTGACAAGTTATTGACGAGGAACTGAGTGTCGGCAGAGTGGAAAGAGAAAACTACACTACTAGACCCTAAAATTCTCAAATAAGATATTTCTTTTGAACAAAAAATTTTCTTTTCACTCTCAAAATTTTCCAATAATATTCTTTATTTATTTCCTCCTATATTAACCTCTTTTGAGCCTAAAAATAATCTCTCCCAAAATTATTATTGTCCAAATAAGGGAGAAACTAGGCCTTTAAAATCCTCAAAAATACCTCAAAAATCCTTCAAATATTCTCATAATCCATCATTTCTCATTAATCAATTCCTATTTACCCCCACAAATCCTCAATTAATTTTTAGGATGTTACAACTCTCCCCACCTTTTTAAGAATTTTGTCCCCAAAATTCTGCTAACATGACCCCAAAACAAACACAACACATACAACGTATAAAATCACTCAATAAACGGAACTTACCCAAGGAATAGATAAGGGTACTCTCGTCGCATGCGCTCCTCGGTCTCCCAAGTAGCATCCCCTGGGGTCATACCTCTCCAAAACACCTTAACTAGTCTAATCGTTTTATTCCTCAATTGCTTATCCTTAACGTCTAAAATCTTTTCCGGCTCAGCTTTATATGTCAAGTTTTCTCTCAACTCGACCTCCTCAGGCTCAATCACATGCGAAGGGTCTGGATGATATTTCTTCAACTGAGAAACATGAAAAACATTATGAAGATTCGATAACTGTAGAGGCAATGCCACCCTATATGCCACTGATCCGACCCGTTCAATGATATCGAACGGACCCATAAACCGGGGAGTAAGCTTCTTAGCTCTAATGGACCTCCCAATACCCGTAGTCGGAGATACCCGAAGAAAAACATGATCCCCAACACTGAACTCTAACGATCTACGTCGTTTATCTGCATAGCTCTTCTGCCGACTATGGGCAGTCAATAGCCGCTGGCGAATCAACTTAATCTTCTCTGTCGTCTGATCTACAATATCTGGGCCAATAATAGCCCTCTCGCTAAGCTCCGTCCAACAAATTGGCGACCGGCACTTCCGACCATATAAAGCCTCATAAGGCGCCATCTGAATACTCGAATGATAACTGTTGTTATAGGCAAATTCCGCCAATGGAAGATGTCTATCCCAACTACCCGGTAGCTCCAAAGCACACGCCCTGAGCATATCCTCCAAAGTCTGAATCGTCCTCTCGGTTTGACCATCGGTCTGAGGATGATACGCAGTACTGAACTTAAGCTTCGTTCCCAGAGCCGTCTGTAAAGACCTCCAAAACTCAGAGGTGAACCGCGGGTCTCGATCTGAAATAATACTCTCGGGAATCCCATGAAGCCTGACGATCTCGTCCACATACATCTGAGCTAATCTAGTCAAAGGATAATTAATCCTGATCGGAAGAAAATGAGCGGACTTAGTCAAACGGTCCACGATAACCCAAATCGAATCGTGACCAGACTGAGTCAAAGGCAAGCCAACCACAAAATCCATCGAAATACTGTCCCACTTCCACTGAGGAACCTCAATACTCTGCAATAGGCCACCTGGCCGCTGATGTTCGATTTTCACCTTCTGACAAGTCAGACACTTTAAGACAAATTGAGTCACGTCGGACTTCATCTTAGGCCACCAATAAACTCTTTTTAAATCATTATACATCTTAGAAACGCCAGGATGCATCACATAACTACTCCTATGAGCCTCCTCAAGAATAGCCTTCTTGATATCTTCATTATGCGGAACACATACTCTTTTCCTAAATCTCAAAATACTTGAATCACCCAGATCATAATCTGGATAGACACCACTATCAAGCTTTTCCCGGATCTCCTTCAGATGACTATCCCGATCCTGAGCCACTCTTAAATCCTCGAAGAACCCAAACTGGCCAACAATTGCTCCCAAAAACGCCACTAACTTCTCTGTCCTAACATGAATAACACGACAATCTCTGAAAGAAGACTGCTCCTCCATACTTAAAGCAGATACATGCACTGATTTCCGGCTAAGGGCATCAGCAACCACATTTGCCTTTCCTGGATGATACTTAATTTCAAACTTATAATCCTTAATCAGTTCCATCCAACGACGTTGCCTATTATTCAATTCCTTTTGATCCATAAGATATTTCAGACTCTTATGATCACTGAACACCTCAAACTGTGCCCCCATCAAATAATGTCGCCAAATCTTCAAAGCAAAAACAACTGCTCCCAGCTCCAGGTCATGAGTCGGGTAATTTTCCTCATGCGGTCTCAATTGCCTAGATGCATACGCAATAACCTTACCATTCTGCATCAAGACACAGCCCAAACCCATGAAGGATGCATCTGTATATAACTCATATGGCTGACTTGGATCCGGCAATGTCAACACAGGTGCAGTTGTCAACCGGGTCTTAAGCTCCTTAAATGCCGACTCGCACCGATCAGTCCAGATGAAAGGCCTATCCTTCTTGGTCAAATTAGTCAAAGGTCTCGCAATCTGCGAAAATCCTTGAATAAATCGACGATAGTACCCGGCTAGTCCAACAAAACTCCTAACCTCTGTCACTGACTTAGGAGACTCCCACCGCAAAACCGCCTCAACTTTACTTGGATCAACCGCAACTCCCTCAGCAGATACTACATGCCCTAGAAACTTTACCTCCTTGAGCCAAAACTCACATTTAGAAAGTTTGGCATAAAGCTTATGATCTCTCAGAACTCGTAAGATGGAATACAAATGCTCCCGATGCTCTTCTTCACTCTTGGAATAGATTAAAATGTCATCAATAAACACCACCACAAACTTATCCAAATATGGCCGAAAAATTCTATTCATATAATCCATAAACACGGCAGGGGCATTGGTGAGCCCAAATGGCATCACCAGAAACTCATAATGGCCATATCTCGTCCTGAATGCAGTCTTAGGGACATCCTCCGCTCTAACTCTCAACTGATGATACCCAGACCTAAGATCAATCTTGGAGAAAACCGAAGCTCCTGCCAATTGATCCAACAAATCATCTATCCTAGGCAACGGATATTTATTCTTGATGGTCACTTTATTCAATTGCCGATAATCGATACAGAGCCGCATGCTACCATCTTTCTTCTTTACGAACAAGACTGGGGAACCCCAAGGTGATCCGCTAGGCCTGATAAAACCTTTATCCAGAAGTTCTTCAAGCTGCTTCTTAAGCTCTACCAATTCCGACGGAGCCATCCGATATGGAGCCTTAGAGATTGGACCCGTGCCCGGCTCTAACTCGATGGTAAACTCTACCTCTCTTTCGGGAGGGAGTCCACGCATATCATCGGAAAATACCTCTGGGAAATCTCTAACTACATCCACCTGATCGATAGAGATCTCACCCTCCTCCTTAATGGAGAAGAAAACCATAAAGGCCTCACAGCCTTTTCTCACACACCTTTCTACACGTGTCGCAGATAGTAACATCGGCGCACTAGATAACTCAGCATAAGACACAATCTTATCTTTACAATGCAAGACTACATTATTTTCCTCTAACCAATCCATACCAATAATCACATCAATTCCCCTCAAGGGCAAACAAACTAGATCAATTTTTGATTTACGGCCTTCAAACCATAAATCCAGATTTTTGCATGCTAAAGCAGTCTCAAATTTAGCACCCGCAGGCGTAGACACACGCATATTATATGGCATAACAGATAACTCAAAATTAAGCCTCCGAGTACAATCGAAAGAAATAAAAGAATGCGACGCACCAGAATCAAACATCACATCAATATCATGGCCATGAATAGAGACCGTACCTCGAATCATATTAGGAGACATCCCTGCTTCCTCGGCTGATGTAGCATAAACTCTACCCTGAACTAGAGGGCGACTAGGCTGAGCCACTGGCTGCTGCATACTCTGGCCCCCATCTGGGCAGTACCTAATCGTATGCCCAATACGGCCGCATCCAAAACATCTAAAACAGGGTCCCTGGTGGTACCTACCACACTTGCTACAAGGGCCAGCTACACTAGGAGTTGACTGAACTGACTCTCCATAAGTCACCTGGCTGCCTCCTCTCAACTGACCTTCTGAACCAAATCTCCACGGGGCTGAATCCTGACGACCCCTACCTGACTGGCCACGTCCAAAACCACCAGACTGTCCTCTGCTGTGGCTACCATACTGACCACGACCATAGCTACCTGACTGACCACGGCCATGGCTCCCAGAGTGACTCTTCCTTCCAGAGCCACTAGAACTGCTACTACCACTTGTTCCAAATTTCTTGCTAATACCTCCCGTCGGCCCAAAGGAATGAGAAGGCCTACTCAGGAAGGGCTGAAAAGGTCTACCATAACTCTGATGGCCGAGACCTGGACCTCCAGTATACTTAGCTGTCACTGCAGCTGCCTCCCTCATCATGCGATCTGCAATCCTCAGCTTCTCACATGCTTCTTCAACATTATTACATTTCTTATCATGCACTTGCAATCTCAAATCAGGTCTGGCCTTTTCAAATAACTGATCTATACGCCACTGAGGGTCGTCCTGACGCTGCAGGAACGAAATATAGCGAGATAACTCTAAAAAAGTAGCAATATACTGATCCACTGACATCCCACCTTGCTTGAAATAATAAAAAGCATTCTCCTTCTCCTTCCTAAGAGAAGGAGGGAAATGATATCCCAAGAACTTGTTCTTAAACTTATCCCAGGTCATCAAGGAATCATCTCCACATACACTCTGCCACCAAATCAAAGCTTTTCCTTCCAAGAGGAGAATAGCAACCCTCGCTTTCTGATAAGGGTTACAGACCACAGCTGCAAATATGGCCTCCAATCTTTTAATCCAAGCCTCTGCCTCGAAAGGATCCTGACTTTCACTAAAATGCTTGGGATGATGACGATCAATTTTCTTCCATACCTTTTCAGTACTCAAGTCCTCCGGGCGAGGATAAACTAATTCCTCTTTATCATTAACTTTAGAGAACTCCCCCTGCCTTTCTGATTCATCACCTTTATTAGTCTGAGCCTGAAAATCTGCTTTCAATTTTGCTAACTTTTCCTCATTTTCTTTATTTATTGCTGCGACCTTTTGTTTCATCTCCGCTTCAAATTCTTTTCTTATTTTGGCTATTAGCTCGTCATGCTCTTGGTTTGCAGGCTGCTCATTTCCTGTACCATTTCCTGCACCTGATCCCCTAGTACGAACCACACTTTCATTCCCTGTACTATTTCCTGCACCTGATCTCCTAGTACGAGCCATACTTTCCACCCACCTACGGATGGAAGTTACACCTATTAAAAACAATCATATAATAGGAAACATAAAAAGGGAAAGGATCGGAAAAGTATTGCCACAATATCACTAATGCAAGTGTAACGCATGACTGACACAACAAGAAACATGCAAAACACCTTTCCAGGTCTTATACCATGAAACTGATACCAACTGTAACATTACCTCCAAATTCCACTTTTAACTACTAACAACAATATATTAAAACGTTTATAGTACTAACTATGTTAGGAAAAAGAATTAAATTACCAAAAATACGCTAACATAGTTAGAAAAAGATCTTTCCATAATATTTATATATATTTCAACCTCAACTCCAATCTCTGTCATCACAATATAACTTCCTTCCCAGTACAATAACAGAGAATTTCATTATGCATGATTAAATTCCACACATCATTCTTAAAATACCATACCATAATAGGTATTATACAATAATTTTTCCCCAGAGTAGGAACAAAGTTCAGCGGAAGCATCATACAAAATACGATCCTAAATGTGGCAATACCTCATGTCCTTCTGGTCCAGAGTATCTCACGATATCAGTGAGAAGTTCCCGGATCCTTCCCTTGACCTCCTACTTCACTCCTAGGACCTGCAAAAGTGAGATCAACGGGGGTAGCCCAAAACGCAACCACTGACTACTCATCTACGTGTGGTGTGTGCTAGCAAGGTGTCCAGTGGAATACATATATGTATATATATTAGTTTAACCAGCATGCTCAGGTATTCACATATAATGCATATCTTGGTCCCAAATATCTTTTCTCATCGTTTATAATTATAAAATAATCCATCACAATTCATCCTCAATAATAGTATATATATCATTGATAATTACAGACAACCCAAACAAATCTTACTAGAAATGTTGGGAAAACATGTGGGACCAGTCGGGACCTTCCACCCACCCCTGATCACCACGGTACAGTTCACGAGGGACTCTCTACCCTCCCTGAATAGTACCACAGATTAGAAGGATCTCTGTCCTTTCTGAATCCGTAAGGGGCGATATCCCCTCTTTCGTCTTTCTCTCCTTTATTTCTCATAATATATCAATTAGTCCCTGTGGCGCAACAGGGTACCTCATCACGTGATGGCACAATTTCCAATTCACCGGTGTCACATACCCAAATAATTTCTCACATACAACACATAGATATGCAACACCACAATCAGGCACCAGGCCTTCCAGTATTTCCATAATATACATATATTAAATAATTTCCAAAACCACATATATTTCCGTTTCAAATATTTCACATCACAAATTTATGCCATTTCAAAATAATACTCCACAGGACATTTATTATAAAAATATTAATATTCCAAGATCTCATCAATCATCAATTGATAATCAAATCTCAATTTGTGATTCAAAATCTCATCTCCATATAACATCATAATTTTCAAATAATAATATTTCAAATTTCTTACTAACACTACACACACACATAAACAAGCAGAAAGCGGTTACCTGATAGCTGGCACCAATCTCACAATAGTGCAGCTCCCCCGTGCTAACTTAGTGCAATTGAAGCACTACACAACCATACATACAACCAAAATTAATTATTTATCCAACAATTTCACATGTTGGAAAATAAATTACTTACTACCCTTTCTTTGCCCTTACTTATTTTAAATTTCTATTTAACATTTATTCTCCCTTTCTATCTCTAAAATTTATCTCTACTCCATTTATACATATATCCAAAATTATTAATCTTTCCAATAACTATTTAACAAATTCCTTAATATCCCATAATCCCTTAATAATTCTTTAGGTGCAAACCCCAATCAAATCAATTAATTAAATCCCCTCATATAACCTTAATAAACATCTAAAAATCATCAATTTACCCATAAGCACCTCGAATAATTTAAAAGTCTCAATTTCTAAAACTTCCATAAATCCAAAAATTCCTAATAATTAGGAAAACTTCCAACAATGAAAAATCTACTCAGAAAAACTCATAATCGAGGCCTAAGCTTCAATTTATTAATTTTAAGACTCCCAAAAATACCAACTTAGACAAGGTCTAATTTTTCAAGTATAACAAATCGAAAAACTAATGACATAGAAATGTAGAGGAGACTTACGGGAATCCAAAAATGTGCTTAGTTGGCCAAAAAGCTTACTATTCCTATATCAACGAGCTCTGATAAGTCTAATAATAGGAATATTGGTGGTGGAAAGAGAGCAAAAGAGAGAGAAAGAGAGACGAGAGAAAAGAGAGAGAGAGAGTGTGTGTGAGAGTGAGAGAGTGAGGCAGGGAGTGGGAGTGAGACGGAGAGGGAGTATATATATATATATTTGATAATAATATAATATAATAATAATATAATAATAATATATTATATTAATAATATAATATAATATATATAAATAGTAGTTGAATGTGATTGGTTGAAGAATAATAATTGATGCACAGTGACAAGTTATTGACGAGGAACTGAGTGTCGGCAGAGTGGAAAGAGAAAACTACACTACTAGACCCTAAAATTCTCAAATAAGATATTTCTTTTGAACAAAAAATTTTCTTTTCACTCTCAAAATTTTCCAATAATATTCTTTATTTATTTCCTCCTATATTAACCTCTTTTGAGCCTAAAAATAATCTCTCCCAAAATTATTATTGTCCAAATAAGGGAGAAACTAGGCCTTTAAAATCCTCAAAAATACCTCAAAAATCCTTCAAATATTCTCATAATCCATCATTTCTCATTAATCAATTCCTATTTACCCCCACAAATCCTCAATTAATTTTTAGGATGTTACATAACGCATAACTATCCTTAGGAAGCCCATGCATCTGTTCCAATGCTTTCCCTTCGCCCTGTAGGCTTATTGGTAGTCTAGGGTCAAACCATATTCTCTTTGCAAGTCCTTTCTAATTTTATTTGCCGATTTATCTACGCTACACCTCAGCTCATCCATGATAACTGCTAAAGTGAGAGTGCACCTCTTCTTGTGGGGGATGACTAGGTTGTCTTGTGCATATTGCATGTGTTCACTCAAAAATCTTCTAATAACTAGGAATGAATTATTCTTATTGACACTATAGCTGATATTTTCTAAGGACAGCCATCAACTTTGCATTCCACAATCATCTTATGCTTATGATTCTTCTTATAGTTATAAGGAAAGTTGTGTGCAAGGCTGTATTTGTACAATGCATGTCTAAACTCATCAACATCAGTAAATGTTTGACCCACACCCATGAATATGTCCTTCCACTTTGAGGCATTCATCACCGGCACTGGTGTTGGCAAACTTTCCACAGTTAAACTTCCTAAATTAGTCGCTCTGTGGCCACTATGACCCATATTCGATGCTGGCACACTTTGTATGGGAGAAGGTATATTCAAGAATTCAGTGTCCAAGTCCCATATTGGAGGAGATATGGACCTTCCATTGCAACGTGCTCCCAAATGATCTATCCTGCATTGATATTATTCATTAACATCCACCACAACTCATTAATCTACATTTGCAGTTAAGGTCAATAACAAAATTCACAACTTACTCTTGTGGACTGCACTGTTACGCTACTTCATTTACCTCTTTTTCAATCTTACAAATGTACACATGACCATTAGTGTCGTTGTAGTCAATTAGTTGTGTAACTCCTACGTCGTCAACAAGATCTAGCAATATGTCCTCTGCATAACTGACCTTGAACTTCATTTTAAATCCTTCATCTTCATGCCACAGCTCTTCTGCTACTAATCTTCGTAGATCTTCATATGTCATCCCTTTTGCAATTAATCTTTCACTTATAATTCCACCCTCATACATCGTTTTGCCCTCTGAATTATTCACGCATTCACCTCCAACATGGAATATACAAAATAATTTCTTCATCGAACTGCTGGCCATTTCTCAGATGCTCCTGCAAATAGTCATGTTTCAGTTAGAAAACTATAGCAACCCACGAACAAGGAAAAATGTCATATGAACAAGGAAAACCCCATATGAACAAGGAAATCTCAATATGAACAAGCAGTACTAAATTCATCTTATAACATGCTATGTCCAGACCACGCACAAGGAAATGGCCATACGCACAAGGAAATGTCAATATGCACAAGGAAATCATCATATGAACAAGCAGTAATAAATTGGCCTTATAACGTCCTCTGTCCAGGCAGCACACAAGGAAATGTCAATATGCACAAGGAAATCGTCATATGAACAAGCAGTAATAAATTGGCCTTATAACGTGCTCTGTCCAGGCCACACACAAGGAAATGGCCATACGCACAAGGAAATGTCAATATGCACAAGGAAATCGTCATGTGAACAAGCAGTAATAAATTGACCTTACAACATGCTATATCCAGGCCAGCACAAGGAAATATCCGTATGAAAAAGGACATCTCAATATGAACAAGGAAATCGTCATATGAACAAGCAGTAATAAATTGACCTTACAACATGTTATGTCCAGGCCACGCACAAGGAAATCTCAATATGAACAAGGAAATCGTCATATGAACAAGCAGTAATAAATAGACCTTACAACATGCTATGTCCAGGCCACGCACAAGGAAATAGTCATATGAACAAGTAGTAATAAATTGCCCTTATTACATGCCATGTCCAGGCCACACACAAGAAAATAGTCATATGAACAAAGAAAACCCCATATGAACAAAGAAAAATCTAATTTCAACAACACTCAATGATCGGTCCTAAAAACCACATCCACATCAGCACCACTTTGGCGGGCACTACAAACACCTTCACTTCAGTAATATGAACCATGAAATAAATGAGAGGTGTAAATGAGATACGAGAGAGAGACAATGAGTGGGTCCCTTAATGCTTCAGTAGTTATTTCGTTGTGCATTATGAAACATACAATGAGAGAGAGGGGGAAGGAGAGAAGAAGAGAGAGATACCCAAAACATACGTCACCTATCTGAAATTAATGCTTGTGCGTGGGATTAACAGACGATAGGTTTGAAGCTCCATTGATCTTCGGCTTCATCTTCTTCAAATCCGGTCTTCTTCTTCCTTGCCATAAGTTTCAATTTTCCTTCATGTGTTGTGGGTCTGTCAAATGTTTCTCTTTCTCTTTTTCCTTCATAAGTACGTCGTGTCAGCTCAAGTAAGTCTTTTCCACAGTGGGTGCTATATGAAATTAATTCCTCTTTCCCTTCATCTCTTTTACTTCACAAGGGCTTTTAGGTATTTTTACAAAGCTATTTAATTTCATTTAAAGACCCAAGGCCTGCAATGAAATTTCATAATTTTTTGGTCCCTATCTGAAATTAAATCGCTACAGTGGTCCTACAGTGAAATTCTCCCTTTATATTCTGAAATTGCAATTCAGGATTGTCTAATGGTGGGGCATGTTGAAGTGGTGCGAGTTTATTGATAAGTGGGCTCCAAAATCTAATAAATGAGAAGCTTCAAACCAATGCATGAAAATATTAGTGGCCTTCAAATGACATATAACGAGTCTCCAATATTTTTTTTCCTCAATGATGATTGCTCTTCTTCTTCTTCTTTTATGTATAAAACTTTAGGTTATTTGGATTCTGTAGGTTTGGGGGCTCAGTAAAATTAAGACAGGCTTTTGAACTTAAAGAGCGGTACTTACAGATCACCTATCAACAAATCAACAAAGTTCTCACATTGCTAGGATTTGAACTGACAACCTTATGATTATAAGCAGACTCATTTATACCAACTGGACAAACTTTTGTTTGATATATATTTATATGATTATTGCTCTTCTAGCCAATCAATATAATTTGAAAAAGAAGATCGTTTGACTGCCCAATGCCCTTTACTTTGACCCAAAGTTATAAATGATCATGTAATTAATTCCCAATCAACAATAATTAACAATAATGGTGATTCTATACAGATTTACATGATGGAAAAGGAGTACTTTCTCTGGTCCTTATTATAAAGTACCAACTAACAAGTATCTTTAGTCCTTTTAATAACGCACTTATTAGTTTTTAAGGTGCATTAATTATTTGTTCCAAGTATACTCATATTTAATAGAGATAGTGGAAGAGAGCAATAAAATAATTAAATAGTAGTGGAATTTAGTGTAATTAGTGGGGGGCAATATTGTAAATCACTTGAATTTTAAGATAAATTTAATGCTTTTAACCAATTTTATTTGTATGTGAAATTTGTTAGTTGATGCCTTATAATAAAGAGAGATGTAATACAAAAGTAGTGAATGTAATTAAGAGATGAAACAATTAAGAGTTAATAAGAGGACAGTATTGCAGAAAATATCGTCAATACATGTGTATACTATCATATCGATCTTCACTCTCCACCGTTCATCATGCTGTATCTCTTCCTAATCTCTACATTGAATCTCTTATCCCATCCTTTACGTCCATTTTCTTCTGTCTTTACACGCTTTACCTAATTTCTAGCCCCCACACATCACACCACTCCAGTGTACACTCTACAGTCTACACCACCATCCTCCCTGTACTGCCCGAAGTAATGGATTATATTTTCCTTTTCCAATCATGTTATTAAAGCGTACGTCTTCACAAATCACCCCATCAATTCAATAATTGACCCTATCCAAGAATTTAACATCTGAATTACAGTTTCTATTTATTTTTATGCAATTTACATCAAACAATTGTTTTAAAAGGCATGTTAGAAGTGGCAATCGCATTTGTCTTGATAAATTTAGCCATCAGAAAATTAAAAGTAGACAGACAGTTAATTGTTAAATATTTATTAGATAAAGTATTATTATTTTTCTCAATGAAACTATCTTTTTTAAATTTTCAATAAAAACCAAAATAATTGTTTATAATCATTATTTAATTTCAATATAATCATTCCTGTTTTATTTATAAGTAAAACTTACACATATATGATTAGCACTAACTACAAGTAATAAATTGTGTTTGTCGAAAAATTGAATGTATATTTTTTTACTTTTATCCTAATTACTAATTGTTTGTAACTCGTGTATTTTTTCCATTCATTCTCACCCAGCTCTTTTTCCATCATTTTTATGAATAACAAGATAATTGGGAAAAAATATATTGGGGTAATTAATTACAGGTCCCATGTAAGAGACTTAATTAAGATAAGGTCCCACGAAATTACCTAATTAATATGACGTCCCACGAAGTTGTTATTGCAGGTCAAAAAGTTGTTACAGACTAAAAGTGATTTTCAAGCAACAAGTTGTTATGGCAAGCCAAAAAGTTGTTATTGCAGGTCGAAAAGTTGTTATTGTAGGCCAAAAAGTTGTTAGCGAAGGATTAGTCACTAACAACTTTTCGGCCTGCAATAACAACTTTTTGGCCTGCCATAACAACTTTCAGATAGGGACCTCAAATTAATTAGGTGATTTCATGGGACCTTATCTTAATTAAGTCCCTTACACGGGACTTGTAATTAATTACCCCAAATACATTTGTTGGAATTTGACTCATTTATATTGGAAACTGTGATATAACTGTCCCATATAAACTCCTTCTGATCAGCATTATAGATAGTCAACTACAAACCAAGGAAGTATGGCTAAATCATTTATTATAGGATTAATATAATGTTTGGTCCTTATAATTTGCTTCAATTTTAGTTTTAGTTCCTATGAATTCAAATAGAAGGTTTTTTTCGATGAAAAAAAAATAGAAGGTTTTGGTCCTTCAAGTTTTATTCTGTCAAAACTATTAGTCTTTGCAGTTTAATAAAGACTTGAAGGTGTTAAATAAGTTGACTTGTCATTAACGACGTTAATTATGTTGAGGTAGCCTAATGACTAGAAGTTGATGTGGCAAAATAAATTTACAATTTTAAAACAGTTAAATAATATATAAAAAAAACACTCTTTCTCCCCCAACTACAACGGCTCGAACAACGGCGTCGACGGTGGCTCTAGTAGTCCTTCCCTCCCTCCTGACTCTAAGCTCACACTCCATCTTCTTTCTTCTTAATTTGCCACATGAGCTTCTAGTCATCAGGCCACCTCATCATAATTAAAGTTGTTAGTGACAAGCCGGTTTATTTAATACCGTCAAGTCCTCATTAAAGTGTAGGGATTAACAGTTTTGACGGAATGAAATTTAAGAGACCAAAACTCCCTGTTTTAAACTATAGGGACTAAAACCAAAATTGTGGCAAACGATAAAGACCAAAGTTTTAATTAATCTTTTATTATAGGTAATATTGATGGGATTTTCCTATTTTACTTTCATATCATTTATTATATACTCCTCTATTCATATTTTTAGGATATACAGAGAATGTTTTATTTAGCGTTATTTACAAGTCATGTCGTTAATTTTTTGTGTGTGTTGACTTTATTTTCATGTGGTGAAGTAGATATTAAATGGAGGTAAAATTGAAAATATTGTCAAATTTTAATGTAGAACTAACAAGATTGAAGGTTTTCTTTGATCTGCATGCGATACGTTAGAAGTGACTTATAAATAAAATTAGAAGACTGTACTTCCTCCCCCTCTTTACATTTAAAACTCAACAAAAGTAAAAATAAAAATTAAATATTTATTATCTTGATTTTTTTCATATTACCTCTTATAGTATAGATTAGAAAAATTGTGAATATACAGTTTAACATTCATTTATTATGTATTGACTTTGTTCTCATGTGGTGTGATAGATATTAAATAGGGGTAACATTAAAAATGTTGTCAAATTTTAATATAGAATTAACAAGATTAAAGGTTTTCTTTGATTTATGTGAAATATGCTAGAAGTACCTTATAAATAAATTTAGAAGACTGTACTCCCTCCCCCTCTTTACATTTAAAACTCAACAAAAGTAAAAAACGAAAATTAAACATTTATTATCTTGACTTTTTCATATTAACTCTTATAATGTAGACTAGAAAAAATTTCATATTACTTCTTCCGTTTCTAAATGTAGGATCTATTTAGAAATGTAAGCTTGTTCCTAGATATAACTAGGGGTGAGCAATTGGTGGGTGGGGTGACCTGAACCCTAACCTATAGCTTGCCGTTTTAACATTAGATGGGTATGGGCTAGCCTCAACCCATTTAAGCCCGGAGTAAATGGGCAGGTTAAATAGGTCACGAGGAAACCCATTAAATCACTGACCTGTTTTCTCTATTATTACAAATTTTCAACTTTCTGATGAAAGTTCTAAATATAAGTATCACATTCACATATAAAAGGTAACAGCCACATATCCACAATTCCACGTCCATGTTTACATCATGTTTGCACAAAAAAACTTAAATTAGACAAATACCATAATAACATCTTTTTAATGTTCAAACTTTAAAAGGATTAATGTCATGCTTCCATTGAAATTTACAATTTTACTTATTACTTTTTAGAGAGAAATTTACATATGGAGATTAAAGATTGGAGACAGGAGGAAACTAAAACAAAGATTAAAAAAAATATAAATGGGCGGGTATGAGCAGCCAGAGGTGTGCCAGTAGCCCACCCATTTAAATTTTAGATGGGGTGGGTTTGAACCTGCCCATTATGGGCCTTAATTGAGTGGCCTTAAATGAGTAAAAATTGCGGGTAGATGGCTGTCCCAGTGAGTTTCAGGTATTTTACTTAACTAGATATAACATCTCTTTATAATTTTTCTCAACTTTATCCCAAATTACCCCTATTGATAATCTTCAATAATAAACAAGTAAGATTGGAATGATAAGAATAAAGGTGGTTTGATTAGGATGTTTTAATAATATTATGTGATTTCAACTAACTTAACTAACATCTTTAATCTAATTAAATTAGATAAATATATCTTATATTTAGAAATAGAAGAGGTACATAATGTTTAATGTTTTTCGTCTTCATAATGAAAACCTAATCTATAAGTCGTAATAAATGCAAAAGTAAGGGAAATTGGAAGATTTTCCACTTTTGTGGTTAATCATTAGATGTGGTTAAAATTAAAGAGGGTTTATCTCCACGCAAAAGCAGGGCTCTGTGATTAAACACGTTAATCATCTTAAGGTCATTCTCGTTTAGCGATATACTGGTTGTAAAAACTGGTGGTTTTCTTAATCACGTTTTTTTTATAAAAATAAAAAAAGAAAGAAACAAAAGACAAAATATTATAATCGAACTTTTGGCCTTAGAAAAGGAAAATCGTATTCATGTCACATAAATGATAACAAGACGCAAATCTCCGTGCGTTGCATGAGTCATATTTTTTATTCTATATTTTTTTTATCTTTTTTTACATTTTTTGTGTTTATATGAAGAATTCAAAGATAGCTTCTTTTTTTTTTGCATAATACTGTAATACAATGGGAGAAACAACCTATATCAGTCTTCCATTCACCTCTAGCCCTTCGAGAAAGGGTGGAGGTTGGTGGAACATACAAAACAAACCTTCTAACCTATGTGAGTGTTTCGCTAAAATGTCTGCTATGATAATGGTTTCCCTTGGAACATGGTGCATCTGAACTATCCAAACCTTATTATAGATGAGCCGGACCTCATCAATTATATCCTTGAAATGGTGGTTATCATCACAACCTCTAAGAATATAATTGATGGCTTCAACACAATCTGAGTATAATATAAGTTTCCTGTATCCTCTGCTCCAACACCAATTAAAAGCATGGATGACACCTAGGATTTCTGCAAGAACTGGGGGGACATTAGTTAGTTTACAGCTGAAACCCCCTAACCATCGTCCCTCCTTATCCTGGATAAAGCCTCCACATCCACTACGGCCATCTTCAAGGACTGAGCCATCCACCATTATCCTAACAGCATCCTTCTCAATCTCTGTACTGTCACCATTGCTTTGCTCCTTACTTCGGCCATTATCCTAACAGATATGTCACTTCTAGATAGCTTTAGTTTGTGCAAGTGAAAAATAATGAAATCATATAGAATTTTTGAATTTAACACTAGTTATTTTTGATATTATCTTGGGATAGTTGAAAACTAATAAAATTTCTGATATTTTTCTTTCAAGATAAAAGTATACATGACAACAATTGCATATTCTAAACATATATGTAAATCCTTTGAGAGATACTTTATTATAGATTGTACTTGACGGTTGATACTGTTTCTTTTATTTCAAGACACTATACACCTCTCATTACAATGTGCGCTATATTTTTTTTAGGTGCATTCAATACCCTAGAGTTATTTGTGATAAAATTTCATTCCAAAAGAGATTTGTAAGTAAATTTGGATTAAATGTTAGTATATGGAATGTGAAGGGGTTGTTTTTTTTTTAAGATAGCAATAATTATCAAGGAATGTGAAAAATTGTGACTAACTCCTATGTTATTCAGACATTTAGTTATTAATTAATTTTTCAATTAAATGTAAAATTGATTGTTAACTAAAATTTGTTTTTTTTAGATGTCACTCCCCTATTCAAAGAATATGAAAAGGTGTTGCTCAATCCTTTAGACTTCTAAGTAATGATTGTTTTGTCACTATTGTTCATATTAATAATAAATAACTTCTATGAACTTTTTATATCAACAATAATTTTTATGAAATGATATACAAAAAAAAAATCATGAAGACATTGATATTAATAATCTATTTAATAATTCAATTCAATAAAAAGATTCAATAATTCATTAAATATGTTACTATTAGGTGATTTTTGGAGTTTCAGAAATTAATTTAATAATTAATTCAATTCATGTTTATGAAATCCCCCCATCTCCTAAGTTAATATTGTGTGAATTAAGGATGGTTATTAAAATCCCATCTATGTATTGACATAATGTAATTTAGCTTATACAAAGCTTTGATATCAATAGAAATTACTCTAGTAAACCCCTACCTTCTTTGGAACAAAAAGAAAAAAAAAAGAAAAGAAATCCCTACCACCTTCTTTTGAAAATCAATCTTCTCTGAAGATTGCTGATTATGCATGAATATATATGTAAATAAAAAGTATATTATGAAATTATTACTCTTATTTTGTCTATTTAAAAATAAGATAATAACACATATGTGCATTCAGATAAATGTTTGGAAAAGGTGGTGTGTGCCTTAAGCCAATATCTAGAAGTGACATATCTGTTGTTGATGTCGCACAAATCTCTCCACTTTTGTCAAAATTTCTCATGTGGTGGCATCAGCAATTTGGTCCATATGTCCATTTTGGGACTGATAATATGAATATGTGAGAGAAGTAAACACCTTAACTTTTTAAAATTTGTTGTCTACATTCTTCCCTGGAGACTTTAGTACACACAATATCACCTGGATCCTTCACTATATATACAAAATGAAAGAACTGAATAAAAATGTAAATATTCATGTACCCTTCTTTGGTTTGTAGAGCTGGAAAAAAAATGCAGAAAATGAAGCCAATAATTGAAAATACCTCGGTAAAGTAGTGAAGAAGTTAAAATATATACCTATGTAAAACAGTCAAGGCGGAAATATAAAGGAAGAAAAAATAACCATAAATCATTGCTTGTAGTGATCTTCACCCAACTGTGAATAACGAATATGAGAGAATTTAGGGGACCAAAAAATGAAATCAAACCTAAAAAGAATACGTATTATAAATTATAAACTATACTTGTAGCCCTAAAGCCATCAATAATCTCTTGCTCTCAATCCACAAGAAGACACTAAAAAAACTAAATAGAGAGAATAAACCATTAAAAGCAAGTCAAGCAACAATATGCCAACACCATATAAGTATGAATCTAACAATTGGTAAGATATATCCAATCAGTAAATCTGTGAACATACCATTGGCAAATGCATCCACCCCTTGGCTAAAATAACATAAAACAACAGGCAAGGGCAACATATATATGGAAGAATATGAGAATGAGAAGAGATATATAGCCTACTGAGAACACATAGCACATAGATGATAAATAATTGATGGAATATTAATGACGTATCGGTTGAAGAATCTGTAATCAATGTACATAGAAACCAAACGGTGAGAGTGAAAGGTAACGGCTGAGCGTGGTAGATGTAGATATGGGGTAAGTGGGAGTAAATGAATGATTATTTGACGGGAGATTACGGCATTATTATAGTAGATAATAGGTTGCTGCAGAATTAATGGGTTGATGACGGCATGAATACAAGATTTACAGGGATATATTGATACCATCATCACCACCAATAATTGAAAAAAAAAATCCAAAAGTATGCGGCTTATTTCCATTCTCGTAAAGTATAAAACATGCTTTAATTTGTGAACTATTTTGAATTATATATGAGAGTCCAAAGATTTTTTTAAAAGAAAAAATCGGTCTTAACTCTTAACTCTTGGGTCTGTTTGGTACGTGGGATTTGGAGGGGGGAAATTTTTATAACTTGATGTTTTAAAAATTAAAGAAGTAGGGTTATGATATTTTAAAAAATATATTACTTTAGAAATTTTGATCCTACTTCTCAAATTTTTGTAAGTTCAAGTCATAAAAATATTGCTAGCTCTCTTCTCTCTCCCTTTTCTCTAATTTTGGGTGAAGGGAGCTCTTCTCTCGTCATTGGGCAAGCTTTTTTCACAGCGTCTGTCCTTATTTTGTATCGGTCTGCTTTTATTTTCATGTCTCTCTACAGAAATAAATTGGCTTTGGATTCATACGACAACAAACTTCATCCAGTAGTTTTGATTCATGATTGTAGGAGGCAGAATTTGATAACTACTGTCTTACATATTGTTAACTCTATCTTCCGTAAGACTATTGCGGATTGTTGGCAATGGTGAATTCGAAACGCATTTTGGGATCAAGACTGTGTTGTTTGTTGTGCAACAGAAAATGAAAATTTCTTCTGCCTAATCTTCATATTTCGTTGTGGGTTCTCTTGTTTCCATGAGATCTATTCATTGAGATTTTCAAAAAGCAATTTGGTTGGTTTATTGCCTATAAGAGGTGTAGATCCTTCGGGATGGTTCTTCAAATAACCACTACCTACAATGGTTTTGTTGTTAGTGACGACTCTTTTCTACTCATAAATTTTGATAAAGGAATGACGAAGACGGTAGGGTTCTTGGCAGCGACGGCTCCCTCCTACCGATGTTAAGGTTTTGTAATTTTTAGGGTTTTTATCTATTATTATTTAGGCTTTCTTTTGCGAACATTTTATTTTATACTTTGTATCTTACTTTTCCTTATTATAATGAAATAATATATATTATTAGGCCAAAAAAAAAGTCACAAAAATATTCCCGTCCATCTGCCCTCCCCTCACCTCATACCAATCACCCTTGAGTGTCTTGTCTTCCTAGTGAGTTGCACGCCTGAGGGAAAAAAAAGGAATAGGATCCTCTCCTCTTCCTCTTCTACCCCAAATTGTTTATTTTTGGGGTCAATTTTTTTGTTTGTTTTCATCATTAGATTCTACATAAAATTAGTGACATTTTGATATCTTATGGACAAAAAATGGTTCAGTTTTCAATTTTATATGATTTTTCAAAGATTTAATACTTTAACTTAAAAAAAATGCAGATTTTTAAGTATTAAATATTTAAAAAAACCATATAAAATTGAAAATTGAACCATTTTTTGTCCATAAGATATCAAAATGTCACTAATTTTATATAAAATCTAATGATGAAAACAAACAAAAAAAATTGACCCCAAGAATAAAAGAAAATTGGGATAGAAGAGGGAAGAGGAGAGGATCCTCTCCCAAAAAAAAAAAAAGTGGCATTTGGAGGTGCTGAACGCCTCCCAAAACACATTTTAAATCAAGGTCCTAATCAAGATTTTTATTTATTTAGAGTGAGGGAGATATCTGCTCAATCTGATTATTGTATAAGATTTTTAAAATTACATTAAATTTGAAATATTACTGTGAAATTTAAGAATTCTCGTCAAATTGTTTTTTTAACTATCATTATATCCCTTGAAGAGAAATCGTCAAGCTAATTAGTTACTATTGTTTCCTACAAATTCATTTAATGCATATAATTTAATCAAAATAATGAAAAGAATAGAATTAAAAAAAGATTTTGTGACTTCAGTAAAAAAAAAAAAAGATTTTGTGACAGAATCGTTTTTTTAGTTCCCCTCACCTTAAAACAACTATAATAAAGTAGAAATGTCAATTTTTGAATAATAGCAATGTATTACTCCTAGTTTTATCATCATTTTTTCATGAAACATGGCAAACATAGGATAAAGGATGTTACATGTTAGTGTTCTTATTTGTCTGAAGAAGAATTTTAAAAAAAAAATTCTGCATACCATTTTTTTTTTTCGTTTTTGCCAAAGAGTGCATTCCATATTTACAGGTTATATGTAATTCTGTACTCGCCGTTACTCTCTCTTTCCCACTTATTTCAGGGTACTTTACAGCAAAGTTGTCAAACTCGTGAGTTTAAGTAAACTCGTGAGAAGAATGTAAAATCGGATCGTAAACTCGTAAGAGTTTACCTTTATTAATAAATATGTGTTTCCAATATATAATTAAATAAGAAATACAAAAAATAATAATAATTTGACTTGAATATGTTATAAATATAAATAGTTGATATTAAATATATCAACATTCATACTTTATCTAACTCAATTAACAAATTTCTATGAAATTTATATATAAATTCATTGAATATAGTCAAATAAAAATAATAAACACGATATTTATAGCAAGTTAACATGATTTTCTGTAAGGTAAAAACGTAAAAACGGTAAATTAGATAGGTAAACTCGTGAGTTTTTACCGAGTTTATAGCCAGTACAAATTTAAGTGACTCGTAACACGTTTTGGTTAGGTAGAGCCGTAAAAATGGTAAAATCGGAGAGTCAACTCGCGAGTTTGACAACAATGCTTTACAGTACATTACATTAAATTCATATTTATGAATTATGAATATAAAACTTTTTTTCAACCAAAGGACGTTTTTATTGTTACATTAAAGTTTTACAGAAAATCTGGGGTAAACAGGTTTTCAGAATTCTGTGAATCCGAATTACCAGGAGCATGAATTTATTGTGCGATGGAGTGACTTGAACAAGGGAACATTTGGGGACCCATATGGTAAATGCATAACAACACAAGCTTCTTATTTGTCAAATGCTTCAGAGGCCATTTAATGGTCACCGCCTCAATTCGTCCTAAAACACTAAACTCGCTGCGTGTTTGCATTTGTTTGTTTTTCCATTCTCACCTTTTTCGTTGGTCTCCGTAAGCGAGTGTCTTCTCAGATTCATTTTTCTTAGAATTATATAGCCATAAAATTGACAAATAAAAATATTGTATCTATAGTTAATGATGACACATATTGAATTGTTATTGTTATTGTTAATAACAACTAAAAGTTGTAGATAACAGTTCAATGAGCTACATTAACAATTAATGATACAACTTAATTTAATATCACTAACAAATTTAAAGACTTTAATATTGGATAATTTTAAGGGATTTAATTGTTATATTTTTTTTTTTACTGAACATGTGCCATTTCCACTCTCTGGCGCTCTTATTTTTTTCAAGTCCATTTTTTAGATGCATGCACTGTCTTATTGGTGACAATATTGTTTGAGACATTTTAGGCCATAAATAAATGTAAAAAACTCTCCAAACAACAAATCAAACATTGATTGGCAACTTATCCCACTAAGCCCATAATGTGGTATGCTCAACTGTTTTTGGCAAATAAAACTCTTGGTGAGTTGATTTTAAGGGCCCATCAAGTACCCTTACTAACTAGATCAAAACTTCTTTTTTTTTTCTTTCTCGGATTTCTTTGTTGAGAAGGAAAACCGCACAAAATTGATGTTGAAAGAATCACGTGATCAAAATAGGTGGGTCACACTTCGGTCATTTCAATCCACATGTCATGCTGTGCCAAAGCAGAGAGAGGGAGAGGGATATTAATCATATTATTATGATATTATTATCTCGTTACCACGCACCACGTGCCCCAAACCAATACTATTATTTTTTTTATTGTTTATTTGACATTATTTTTGATTTATTTTACTTTTATTATTAATCTCATTTAGTTTTTTAGAAAAAATAATAAAGTCCCATTACTATTAGGCCGCTGATCTGACTCAGGACTCAATCATGAACCCAAATTTTAACCACTCACCAAATAAATAATCTCAAGGACAGTAATGGAATTTAGCATACCCAAACCCACCCGTCATTGTGTCCTATAAATAGGGTCACCAGTGTGGCTCAAAGCACTCAACACTATCCACTATCCACTATCCACTAGTAGCCACTAAATCTCCCAAACTCACTCCCTTTTGGCTCTTTGATTCTGCTATCAGAATGGCCTCACTCACTTCAAAGTTCTCACTGAAATCTCTGATTCCCGGCAGTGGTGGTGAGGGTGAGCACAACCCTCTCACCATGTCGGACGATCAGATCCTTGAACACATAATCTCAACCCATGTCCACTCTGACACTAAGTTTGATGTTGCCCCTCTTTTCTCCCTTGTTGATAACACCCTCACTCGCTCCACCCACATTGTTGACAGTGTCGTCCAGGTTCTTTTTCATCTTCTCTCTCTTTCACCTTTTTCTTCTTATTTAATTTACTGTCTGCTTCTTCTTCTTCTATGCTAAGTGTCAAGATGGACCTTTCTACAGGGCTCCCAAGTAAACTTGGAACACATTGATGACAAGAACACCCAAGCTAACTTCTCCTCTCCCCTCTGCACTCTCAGGCAAATTTCCTCCGAGGTCATACCCAATTCCTTCCCTTTCTCAAGTTTTGCATACAAAGATTATATCTTTGCTAGGAGATTAGGATTCTAGAAGAAACCCACAATTTTGGACTGCGTGGGAAAGAAATATAACTCTAATTTAAGAATGAACAGAAAAAAATTAAAAAAGGAACCATGCGACCTTAATTACTGAACTATGTTTTTTTGTTTTGTTCTTGTTTTGGGATGGTAGATGCAATGCAAGCCTCCAGGTGAGCAAGTGGCTCACAAGACAGCCATGTCAATCTTGGGAAAGCTGTCACACTATGAGTGGGATGCAAAGGCTGTGCTTGCTCTTGCTGCTTTTGCCATGGAGTATGGTGAGTTTTGGCTTCTTGCTCAGCTTCAGCCCAACGACTTGCTGGCAAAATCTGTGGCTTTGCTGAAGCGAGTTCCAATTCTCACCAAGCCTGCCTCCATTCAGAAGCATCGTCAGGCAATAGTGGAGATCAACACACTGACCAAGTCTGTGTTGCAAGTCATTGAGCTCATCTTTGAGCTTGAGCAACTATCCTCGTATGACACAAAGGATGTTCCTGCTTTGATCACTGCCACCGAACAGATCCCACTTGATGTTTACTGGGCCATCATCACCATCACTGCCATCGTTACTCGGATCGATTGCCTCATCACTGAGTCGTATGTTTAATTAGTTGACTCCCTTGAATTAATTAAAATATTAACTGTTGGTTGGAGGTGGTTTTGATGTTTGTTTGTTTGTTTGAATAAAGGGAGCACAAGCAAGAACTGTCTCACTATGGTCAGAAGATTAACATAATTCTCAGCAAGCTCAGGAAGCAGATCGCTGAATGCAGGCAACAGATAGGTCAGTATTCAATATTTCTGGTTGGAAATTTATTTTGCTGCACAGATTTGTCACTTTTTAGAAAAATTGATATATATATATATATATATATATGTTGTGTTACAGAGGTGACGAAAATATACTACAAGATCAGGAAGACTATGCAAACCCCAACGGAGACTATGGAGGTGCTCAGGCTCCTCATTTTCTCATCCGATGTTCCAAAGCCAATCTACGATGGTGCCACCAAAACCACTGTAAGTGACCTTTCTCTTTCTACTCTCTCTCTTTGAAAAAGGTCGTGTGGAGGAAAAAAAAGAGTTTTCAACTTTCTACTGTGTTTGAATAAAGGTGTGTTGTCGTTAATTAATTGTGCAATTCCCTTCTAATCAAGCCTTCCATCTGTCCACTCCCAAAATTATTCGGAAGTTCAGACTCTGGGAAGGTGGGCCTCCCTGACGAAAGATGATAATGACTTTCCCTGGACTGTGGTAATGTAAATTAGCTTGAAGGTGCAATAATTGAGGCACAACAAAGTAAATCAATGTTATAAATATTTTGGGTGGATCCCGAGATACCAACTAGCGATACGTGTCAATAGTCCATGAAACAGAAGGGTGAAAAAATCAAACCTCTTAATTAGTCTAACTTTGGTCAAAATTAACAAAATTAGTCTAACTTTGGTCAAAATTAAAATGTTTTTTGTTACAGGTGACCATCGATGTGCTGAGGAAGAAGAATGTATACTTGTTCGTATCCACACTGGACATTACAGACGAAGAACTATCCGTAGTGCTTAAAATCCACGAGGCCATTAAGACAAAGAACCAGACCGATCAGTACAAGATAGTGTGGGTTCCAATCGTGGAGGAATGGACAGACCAGCTTCGCAGGAAGTTCGAGATCCTGAAAGCCAAGATGCCATTCTTTGTAGTGGAACACTTTGGAAGTGTGGCAGGACTCAAGTACATCAAGGAGGAATGGCAATTCAAGAAGAAGCCCATGGTAGTTACCATGAACCACCAAGGCAAGATCCTTCACCACAATGCCTTCCACTTGATCCAGGTCTGGGGAATCAAAGCATTCCCATTCACCAAAACTCAAGAAGAAGAAATCCACACCAGTCGCCAATGGGTCGCTCCCATTGTCTCCCAGATTCACCCCAACATCAACACCTGGGTACGTATTTATATTTTTACTACAGAAAAACAGTGAATTAACGACGGAATTTAGTGACAGAATTTAGTGACGTATTTATATTTTTAATGGTTAATTTTATGTATAAGGTCTAGTTTGAAGCTGAAATTATATGTTCTGGTTTAGAGTCCTCAGTTTGTGTTCATTAATGTGACAGATCAAGGAGGAGAAGTACATCTTCTTCTATGGTGGACATGACAAGGAATGGGTACAACAGTTCACTAAGTATGCCACAGCTATGGTTAATGAGCTGAAGGAGAAGAAGATCTACATAGAGTTGTTCCACGTGGAGAAGGAGAACAAGAACATCTTCAGCAGCTTCTGGAGTGGGATTGAGAGCTTGTTTGTGACAAAAGTGCACAAGACTGTGGACGATGATGTGACTAAGGAGGTGCAGAAGATGCTGTCTTACAAGAACGAGAGTGGTTGGGCATTACTAAGCAAAGGGTCGGAGGTGATTCTGACAGGACATGGTACAACCATATTGAAGACAGTGGCTGAGTTTGAGAAATGGAAGGAGGTTATTGTGACCAAGGGATTTGAGTGGTCTTTTAAGGAGTACCATGACAGGGCAGCTAAAACACTCCATCGTTGTTCCCACGTTGAGGTTCCTAATGTCGCTGGGAAGCTGCCGGAGAGAATTAGGTGCCCGGAGTGTCCCAAGACCATGGAAGTTTACATCACATACAAGTGTTGTCACGAGGAGGTTACTCCCAACAATGCTGCTCGTTGAAGTTTGATCCAAGCTTTGAGGGAATAGAGTGAAATGTTATGGTGGAGGGTTTGAGTTTGTGTGGGGTGTTTGAGAGAGTTGAGCTAGCATGCTTTTTTTCTTTTCGAGTAAATTATCGATAAATAATGTGATAAAAAAATGTGTCTCTTTAGTTTGTCTTAGTGGCGTTATCTAGTTTTCTGGCATCGCCAAGCTTTGGACCTGTACCCTCTCTTTGAGCTATAACCTATGTATCGTTGCTTTCACGTTCCAATAATAATATATATAGCGTGTAGCAATGTGTAGTCTACATTTTCGGTCTCGGCTTGAAGTTTTTCTTTCAAATTGTGCACTTCAGTTAGCTGAAAAAT
This sequence comes from Mimosa bimucronata, assembly GCA_037074515.1. Taxonomy (NCBI): domain Eukaryota; kingdom Viridiplantae; phylum Streptophyta; class Magnoliopsida; order Fabales; family Fabaceae; genus Mimosa; species Mimosa bimucronata. The sequence continues at coordinate 37,397,706 of CM073444.1, forward strand.
TAGAATACTTGGAGGAATTAGTTAAAAGTGCTTGTTTAGAAGGGATAGAAGAGGAATATAGTCTATTAGTCTTGACTGGCCTGTCTAGCTGAGTGAAGCTTGAATTTGCATATTTTTTATAGTTTTTTAAAATTATAATTGTGGTCCATGTTATTTCAAATTTTTTATTTTCATCTTTTCCTATGAGTTCAAGTATACGAATTAAAACTTAAATTCATTATAAATATAGGACTAACTATTAAAAACCCAATAGACCAAAATCAAAATTTAATGAAATATGTAAATGTGTGCAATTTCCCTAAAAGGTTAGCAGTAATCTGACAAGGAGCAGATAATTAACTGATATTTTTTCCCTCTTAGCGTCAGTGCTTTTGTGACAATACGTGTTTGTTAAAGTAACACATATATTTAGCCCAAAAAAAAAAAGCAACATATATATATAGATAGATACTACGTGAGGCTGAGAGTGAAGAAGGTATAGAGCCGGGAAAATGGGTTCAACCCACCAACCCGCAGGTTAAAGCAGGTTAGGGTTGGGAAAATCCCAACCCATTTAATCGCGGGCTGCACAAGCCCAACCTATGCAGCCCACGGGTTGAGGAGGGCTGGCCCACCATATATATAATTTTTTTAAAAAAAAAGAAAAATTTCATTTTAATTCATTATATTATTTTTTAGACACTTCATATATATAAATTGTGGTGTTTGTATGATAGAATCTAAACTTTGTTAATAATATTGTTGGTAAAATAAAAGTAGTAAGATGTCAATACAAAAAATATGTAATTTTGGAATTAATACTTTTACTGTATTTGGGCTATTCTACTTTAGTTGATGCAATGTTGATTTTTTTTTTTTTGTTGATTAAGAACTTTATTTAGTCTCTTTTGATATTTTTAAACAAAAAAATTTTAAAAAATAATAAAAATAAAAAAGGTGGCTGATTGGCGGGCCAACCCGCCACCCAGCTGGGTTGGGTTAGGGTTGGGGGTTTTTGCAACCCATTAAGGTTGGGGTCGCACAGCCCCGAACCATGTAACCCGCAACCCGCGGGCTGGCCCGTTTTCCCAGCTCTAAGCAGGTATATGGTTTTAGTTGTTCTTTGTAACTAGTTTCTTATACGACTTAGTATTTATTAAAAAATTTGTGACTTCCATACAAGTAAAGACGTTGTCAGATTTGACTTCACCCACTAGTGGGAGAGATTCTTAGGTGTACTGGGAGCACTATGTCACTTGAACACTTACCACTGAATTTTTAACAAATCAATGGGTGTCAGTCTACATGTTAGCTTATCCCTTTTCACCTCACTCTTCTCCTCCCTCCTCCGTCTTGCTCTCCCCATGATCGGCCAGTTTCACGCTCCCCATTCTTGCCCCGCCATTTATATTTAGTTAGCACAAACATACCATAAGAGCTGCTAGGTGGTGGGTTAATGAGATAAAGGTGAGGGGAATAAAATTCCAGATTGACCGGTAGATGTAGAGAGGGGAAGCGAGGAAGAAGCTGAGATATAGTGTAGAAACCCCAAGGAAAAAAGCTACATCATACACAACTTCCTCACAACTTCCTTCATTTTCTTTGACTAGTTGATCTGCTTCTGTTTCAAAGAAAACCACAATAGCTCACATGTTTCTCACGATGGTTTCCTTCGTCCATGGCTACGGCGTAGGGTGGACCGACACCCACCCCACCTTCTACAGAGGAAGTGACACATCAGGAACAATGGGTAAATACCACAAAAAAATAAGAAGCAAAAGCTATATCATTCATAAAAAAAACATCTACATCAAGATATGGTTCTAAATTTAGCACTTCAGCCCCATATGAATAAGCATTTTGATCTGTTACAATTTTGGCAATGTTTCGTCTCTAAAAAATTGTGAAAGTAAGGATAGATGATGGGAGAGAAACAAGCTAGTTGATGGGTAATGAAAAAGCATAGGTAAAATAAAGGAGGAAGGAGAGTGAGGTGAAACAATGGGGAAGTTGTGTAAGAGCTGAGAAGAGAGAGAAATCGTGACCGATGTTAATGGGAAAAATGAGAGAGAAAACAGGGGAGTGTCAGAGAACAAATTATTTTAAGTTTCAAAAATCCACATAAGCTGACATGTAGGCCGACACCCATTGATTTGTTACAATTTCAGTGGTCATTGTTCAAGTGATGTGGTGCTCCCAGTGCACCCAAGAATCTCTCCCCACCACTAATGACTAGTGACCGGAACATAGTTTGAGTTGCAACTTGAGATGCCCTTATCACTTAAAGCATCTATTTTATTATTACTTACTTTCATATTGATGTACATCATCAGAATTTACACGCAACTCTTTCTAATTAAGCAAACAATGATCCTTTCAAAATGTCACAATGCATAAGATTTTTGCACAAATAAACACTACAAAAAAAGGGGACTTTTAGTGATGACTTTTGACGGCGACAAAAAATATTGTATCTGAAAGTGATAGTTTCAGCTCGGCAACATGTTGAGTCGCCGCTAAAGAGTCGTTGCCGCTGAATGTGTATGTATTAGTGGGGACTTTTCCCATCTTTTTTAGTATCCTTTATTCTGGTCATCCATCTTGATATTCATGTTGATCCTTATTTTTAATATTACATATAAGATTGTTTTTGGGACTACAACATAATTGATTTTATTAGTATAATGTATTGTTGTTGCCCATCTTTATTTTTTAAGTGGTTTATTTATTTGTTTATAGGATATACATTTAATGAGAAACGAATATTAATTAATTTTAAGTTTTTTTAAAATATAAGGGTTTCAGCAGTGACACAAGTTGCCGCGAATTCCTCAGCTTTAGCGACGACAACAATTTGTCGTTGGTGAAGGCAGTTGCCGGTAAAGGTGATAGCTTTAGCAGCAACATTGTGTTGACGTTGAAGCTATGACCTTCAACAGCGACTATTTTCTGCTGTGACTTTTTTTTGGACACTTTGGCGATAACTTTTAGTGGTGAGCCGGTGATAAATTGTAGCCACTGAAGCTATACTTTCTGTAACATCCTGAAAATTTAATTAAGGACTAGTGGGGGTAAACAGGAATTCATTAATGAAAAATGATGGATTATGAGAATATTTGAAGGATTTTGAGGTGTTTAAAGGACTAGTTTTTTTCTTATTTGGAGGATAATAATTTTGAAGAAAATTATTTTTAGGCTCAAAAGAGGTTATTGTGGGAGTAAATAAATAAAAGATATTATAGGGAAAATTTTGAGAGTAAAAAGAAAATTTTTGGTTCAAAAGAAATATCTTATTTGAGAATTTTATGACCGAGTAGTGCATTATTCCTAGTCTTTTTACTATTCTCCCCGTGACTCTGCCCGTGATTTCAAACATTTCACTGTGCATCAATTATTATTTCCACAACCAATCACATTCAACTACTATTTATATATATTATATTATATTATTATATTATTATCATTACTATTGAGTTACTGTGCATCAATTATATATAAACTCACCGTCTCCCCCTCGTCCCTCACGTCTCTCTCTCTCTCTCTTACTCTCTCTTTCCACTACAAATATTCCTATCACTAGACTTATTAGAGTCTGTTAGTATAGGAATAGTAAGTTTTTCGGCCAACTAAACACATTTTTTGAATCCCGTAAGTCTCCTCTACCTTTCTATGTCATTAGTTTTTCGTTTTGCTATACTTGAAAAATTAGACTTTGTTTAAATTGGTATTTCTGGGAGTCCTAAAATTAATAAATTGAAGCTTAAGCCTCGATTATGAGTTTCTCTAAGTAGATTTTTCATTGAGGGAGGTTTTTCTTAATTATTGGGAATTTTTGGATTTGTAGATATTTTAGAAATTGGAGCTTTTGATGATCTGAGGTGCTAATAATTAAATTGATTATTTTTATATGTTTATTAATGTCATATGAGGGGATTTAATTGATTGGTTTGACTAAAATTTGGATCTAAGAAAATATTGGTGGATTAAAGTTTTGGATAAGTGGGATATTGTGTAGGTAATTGTGTAATTATGAATTTAAGGGGATAGTTTATGCCCAACAAAAATATTAATGAGGTTAATTAAATTAGATTTGGTGTAGGCCTTGATTTGGAAAAGGGAATATTTTTAGGCTTGAATTTGACTTTGTTGAGCTATTAAGGTTTTGAAAATAAATTATGGATTAAGGAATGAATTTTTGAGGTTAAGAAATAATTGGAGGATGTTTAAAAAATTTCGTTTAGGCTTGAATTTTATAAATTGGTATTGGTGATGAATTATGGGGATTATTGGATGTTAAAGTTTAAAATAAGTGGGTATTGGAAAGATTAATATTTAGGCTGGGATATATGTACAAGTGGATTAGCGATGAATTTTGGGGATAAGGAGGGAGAATAAATGTTGAGTAGAAATTAAATTAAGTGAGGGCATGGAAAGGGTAATTAGTAATTTAATTCCTATGTATGAATTTGTTTTGGTAGGCGATTAATTATAATATTCTATGTAGTGTTTGAGCTATCTTGAGTCTGTACGAGGGAGCAGCACTATTGTGAAATTGGTGTCAGCTATCAGGTAACCGCTTTCTGCTTGTTTATGTGTGTGTAGTGTTAGTAAGTAATTTGAAATATTATTATTTGACAATTATGATGTTATATGGAGATGAGATTTTGAATCACAGTTGAGATATGATTATCAATTGATGATTGATGAGATATGGAAATGAGATCTTGAAATATTAATATTTTTCATAATATAATGTTCTATGGAATATTATTTTGAAATGGCATAAATTTATGATTTGAAATATTTGGAACTGAAATATATATGATTTTGGAAACTATTTCATATATATGTATATTCTGAAAATACTGGAAGGCCTGGTACCTGATTGTGGTGTTGCATATCTATGTGTTGTTTGTGAGAAATTATTTGGGTATGTGACACCGGTGAATTGAAAATTGTGCCATCACGTGATGAGGTGCCCTGTTGCGCCACAGGGACTAATTGATATATTATGGGAAATAAAGGAGAGAAAGACGAAAGAGGGGATATCGCCCCTCACGGATTCAGAAAGGATTGGGATCCTTCTAATCTGTAGTACTATTCAGGGAGGGTAGAAAGTCCCTCGTGAATTGTACCGTGGTGATCAGGGGCGGATGGAAGGTCCCGACTGGTCCCACATGTTTTCCCAACATTTCTAGTAAGATTTGTTTGGGTTATCTGTAATTATCAATGATATATATACTATTCTTGAGGATGAATTGTGATGGGTTATTCCACAATTATAAACGATGAAAAGAGATTTTGGGAATAAGACGTGCATTATATGTGAATACCTGAGCATGCTTCTGAATTGATATATATGTATGTATTCAACTGGACACCTTGCTAGCACACACCACACGTAGATGAGTAGTCAGTGGTTGCGTTTTGGGGCTACCCCCCGTTGATCTCACTTTTGCAGGTCCTAGAAGTGAAGTAGGAGGTCAAGGGAAGGATCCGGGAACTTCTCACTGATATCGTGAGATATTCTGGACCAGAAGGACAGGAGGTATTGCTACATTTAGGATCATATTTTGTATGATGCTTCCGCTGAACCTTGTTATTATTCTGGGGGAAAATTATTGAATAATACCTATTATGGTATGGTATTTTGAGAATGATGTGTGGAGTTTAATCATGCATAATGAAATTCTCTGTTATTGTATTGGGAATGAAGTTATATTGTGATGACAGAGATTGGAATTGAGGTTTGAAATACATATATAAATATTATGAAAAGATATTTTTCTAACTATGTTAGCTGTTTTACTCAGCAAGTTCCTTTTCCAACATAGTGAGTGTTTATATTATGAGTTATAAATAGGATTGGAGGTGAATGTTACACTTTCAGCGGTGACTTTTTTTAGTTGCTGCAAATACCTTTGGTGACAGTCACATAAGCAGAGAGTAGAGAGTCACCGTGAAAAGCCTTTTGCTACCATTTTTAGACTATCTCCACCAAAAGTTGATTTTTTATAGTGAACACCGTGATCGATGGCAATCTCTTATTAGTTGTGATAAAGTTACAGTTGCAAACTAAAATGTCATTTCTGAAAATGTTTAAAAGTGGTCCCAAAATAAAAAAGACTTTTGAGGGACGATGGCAACTAAGCTAGTAAGCAATAAGTCTTTGTTGGTTAATATGGACTTCTTGATTGATTAAATGGAAGCAAACTTTATGAACAAAAATCCGAACGACACTTTATTTATTGCAGCTACCGAGTTTTATTTGAAGAAAGTTATTCTTATCATTGTTTTTTTTGTTTTATTTTCATCACAACAATAGTATTTCAAAAAGTCATGAGAAAAGAAGAAAACACCAACCACTTTAGAAGTAAAAAACTTGGGGTGGTTAGAGCATGAATTGAGGAGCAGGTCCTTTTCGAATATTTATGCTTTTTAATAATAAGGCTCCAAGTTTTCTATGCTGACAGGCTCTTAGGGACCGCGGAACCACTTTTGGATATCATCAGAAACGTTCCTTAATTTTAGACCGTTCAGATATAATTTAAATGATTTAGATTTAATATTTTTAAATTTATAATTTTTTGGGTAGAAAATTTAAAATAAAGGAATTAACATCTTAACTATCATTTTGTAAAAAACATATTTTTTATTTAAAAATCATAAATTTAAAATATTAAATTTGAAACGTTTAGATTGAGTCTGAACATTCCAAGGTGAAGGAGGACTCCAAACTCATCTTTTTGATGAAATCCGTAAGTGATTTGGGGGACCGCTTGCATTTAATCAAGAATGGCGATTAAGATTTGTTGGGTGAATCTTTTAAAAACATCATGTATTTTCAATTTTTTTAATACAAATTTAATATTCACTCGAATATAATAAAAGCATATTATAATAGGAGCGTGACAACCACATCAAAACGTGGCAGCAGATTGTTGATTTTTGGAACATTAGTCTTTGGTGTTTTGACACTTGAAGGCCTGAAGGACGTCTGGCGTTATTGAAGTTGAGGTTAATTTAAAATAATATGGCGTTAGAATTAACAACCACCGGAAGATTATGGGTGTTTGGACAGTGATGACGATAAGAGGCTGGAAGCGTGTGAATGCCTGATTTGAAACTCCAGTTAATGGGGATTGGATGATAGGTTTGCAGTTTATTTGCCCTCCTAATCACACGACTTCAAATATGTCAGCATCGTGGTTTAAAGAAAATTATTACTTAAGCCTACTCTTTAAAAATATTTCCAATCGATAGAGAAGGATAGAGATGTTTACCATCTGTTAAGGTTGGAGATAAATAAAGTTAGGAACATGTTTAATGAGACAGAGATACTGAAAGAAACTATAATAATTCTTAAATTATACGGGAAGGACCTCTTAGATGTGGTTACATTCATTTCTCATCACCAAATGATAAGTACTAATGGACGAGAAATTGGTCGGGTTGGTAAGTGAGTTCATCCCTATAAGGATGAGAATGTGTATTCGAATCCTGAGAAACCCTCTCGTTGGGAGAGGAGACAACCTTTCTTATATGGACAACACTCATACTCCTCGATTCTGAATTAGTCAGCTGCCATTAGGTGTCGGATTACCCGGTGGTATTTAACAAAAATGAATAGTACTATATATGAATTGTCTTGATCGAATAACTTTTTTTTAAAAAAACATATTATGATAGGTAGAGAATATAAAATCAGAATAATATTTTAGATGTTAATTATAAAAAATAATTATTCAAAAACATCAGCTAAAATTTGACTCTAAAGTCTAAACCGATAAAATTGTAGTGAAATAGTATAGATCTCGTTGCAGTAATAATCACTAACCAGCATGAGACTCATCACCAGATGAGCACAGCACATGAGCCGATTGCCTCTTTTACCGGGTCCTTTTGCTTTTGCTTCTAAATTTGTTTAGTGTTGTAATCCTCAAGTTCTACTTGATTTTGTCACATATAAAGTTTAAAAAAAAAAATACCAACTTGCTTTTATTCGTAGCACAAGCATGCTGGTGTGGTATAGAAGTTATAGATGGTTGGTAAAGTGGGTAATTGGGGTCGGCACGACTTTTAAGCCTTAGTTTTTGGAGGGTCTGATTTTGATTTTGGAGGTTTCAGAAGGAAATTGTGCTTAAAGGGACTGCCTTTTAAGCCAGGCATATATATATTTTTTTAAAAAAATAACAACTCTAAAATAAAACAATTAATTAAAGGTAAAAAAATCATAATACTTAATTCTCAATATTTAATGGCTTGATAATTTCTTAATGAGTTACTTATTTAAAAATATTGACAATATTTATTAAAACAATTAATTAATTGTGTGGCTTATTTAAAAATATGGACAATATTTATCATTACTTGATAATATTTTGTTGTATGTTACTGTTTGTATTATAACATAAAATTGATATTTATACTGATAATAAGGATTTTATTGTCTTAAAAAAAATTAAAAAAAAGATTAAAAAATAGTATATAAATATTAACAGGGCTGGATAGGGCTGGACAGAGAGCCTAACTTTAAAAACATGATTATTTACATTATACAGAATTTGGATGCGGGCCCTTTTAAGACTCTCACTCTTGAGGGCCTGCCTACTCTAAATTGTTGGGTAGCTTTTCCCGCCCTTTTAAATAGTGTGACATACTGTGTAAGTGTGACTTTTGGAACGGGTAGGGCATGAATTAAAAAGATAAAAAGAAATAGAGGGTAAATGAAAAAGTAGCACGTGAAGTAAGGTCTAGGCGTAATACTTTTCTCCGAGTTTGAGGGGGTGAGGACCACTTGTTTCACTCAATTGTCCTCTTTCTTTTTCGGCCACCACTCACTTTTCCTCTCTCGGCTCTCTAGAGATTTCTATTTTTTTGAGGAGCCAATATTATTACATGTGTGGAGAAAAATGGAAGAAAGAGAATAGAGAGGAAAAGACAGAAAACAAATTAAAGGGGACAAATTTGGTTATTAAGATTTGAAACGGAGTCTCATCTCATCGCTATGACATGTGAGTGTGACGCAATTGGCAGCAAGAGAGCATTCACCCGTTATTATCTTTTTCAGCTGCCTCGCCTTCTTTTCTAACCTTTCATTTTCGTCTTTATGTCCAGGTTCTCTGCGACTTTTTTAGGAGTGCCATTAATGATGGGAAAATGATATTATGGAACAAACAAGTTCTCATGACTTGTTTTTATTTTGGTAATTTTTTATTCTTTTTATTTCAATTAAGCTGGATTTAACACTATACTCAATTTTTTTAGTATCATATAGTATCATTTATAAATTAAATTTTACTGCATCTAACGTTATAAAGTATCTTTTAATGAGTGCTACTAAAAAATACTTTAGAATTTTAGATAAACTATAATTTAATCAATTTGGGATATTTGATGCTACTTGAAAAATATTTCACTATGTTAGTTATACTAATTTTTTTTTTTTTGAATATTGGATGATACTGAAAAAAATATTCATATTGTAGGACACTAAAAAGTAATACAATTGGGGCACGATACAATTTATAAAGTTCTTTACGGTGTTGAAATGCAGACAATATGAATGAATTTAGAATAATGAATATTACTAAAAAAAAATAGCTTTTAGCGTGCTAGGATAATTAGTATGGTTAAAAAATACCTCATGTACTGAATACAGATTAACTCTAGTAAGTAAATAAAATAAAAATCAAAAAATTGAAATGTTCCCCTAATCCCCATATTAATGAACTTTAGGGAGACTAGTGGGTCCCGCACATAGATTCGATGGGCAGAGGCGCAGAGTATGACATGTGATATTCACCTTATCTGTCCTTCCTTATCTCAAAATCCGGGTTCCCATGGATAAAGTTGACACTTGAGACTTGAGACCACAAATTATTCCCACACGAGTATCACGTTGGTGATATTTATCCACATCTAGACATCTAACAGGCCCATCATTAGTATCAGGCCCAATCATGCCCTGCATTGGGGCTCGAATGTTCAATCATTATACTAGTACTCTACTACATTCCTACCGTATGTAAGAGACACGTATGTTTAATTTTAATGCCTCACTCTGGCAAAACAACAACAACAACAACAACAATTTTAATGCTTGACAGCTTCTCATAAGAGTATACACATGTGACATGACTCACAAAAAGAATATAAATAGATAGTTCATAAATAAATTATACAAGTATACATCACAATTTTACATTAAATTTGATGATATACATCCCACCCCCAATCATCATTATATCAAAACTACAATGGATTAGACCAATATTTTATCTTATATAACAAATGTATAAACAAATTTATACCATTAAATTCGATTTGAACATTTTATAACTATAGATTATAATTAAAATATAATATTTTATAAAGTGAATTTTCTATTATTTTACCATATGACTTCAACGTGCGTACAACTAAAGGCATATACGCTTCCTTTGATTATATTTATAACCAACATTCTCTTTCATAGAAATGATCTTTTATAATAAAAGTAATAATCTGAATTTGTCTTGAAACTTAATACTCATTCCGTGCTAAATATATAAACTATTTACCTAATTTGATTAAGTTACTTAAGTTAGTTAATATCACATGATATTACTAAAATACCCCAACCACCCACATTTTTTTCCCACTCTAACTCTCTTGTTTATTTATTATTGAAAAGTATTAATAGGGATAGTTTAGAGAAAACTTGAGAATAAATGGGAAAGTGTCTTATTTTTAGGAGTAAACTTCTCTCATAAATAAGTCTTATATTTAGAAATAGAGGGATTACATTTTTATATTTCCAATTATTAGGTGTTTGCATTTATGTTCAAGAAAAGCTATCTCAGTCTTAGTGCATGTTTGTCAAACTTAAAAAAAGTGTTTTTTTGGGTTAAACCTAGGTTTCAAAATTATAGTAGACAACACTCTCAACTTTTTCAGAATAACTTTTAACTGTCAAAACCTAGGTTTCAGTTAAATCAGACAAAAACTCACAACTTTTCCAGAATAATTTTTTTGTCTGAAAACCTAGGTTTGGAGCAGAAAACCTAGGTTTTGCGAAAAGCTATTTTTTTCTATAATATCAGAAGCTATTTTCCAGAATCTATTTTCTAAAATCACATTTTCAGCTTTTTTCTCAGAAGCTATTCTCCAAAAGTTAATCCAAACAGGCATTTAGTTTGTATTCGTTTGAGTCGGTGCTTGATTTAGGGCCTGTTTGAATTAGCTTTTGGAGAATAGCTTCTGAGAAAAAAACTGAAAAGGTGATTTTAGAGAATAGATTCTGGGAAATAGCTTTTGAGATTATAGAAAAAAATAGCTTCTGGCAAAACCTAGGTTTTCTGCCCCAAACCTAGGTTTCAAGGAAAAAAACTATTCTGAAAAAGTTGTGAGTGTTTGTCTGACTTAACTGAAACCTAGGTTTTGACAGTTAAAAACTATTCTAAAAAAGTTGAGGGTGTTTGTCTACCCTAATTTTAAAACTTATGTTTAACCCAAAAAAACACTTTTTGTTTTTTAAGTTTACCAAACAAACAGGCATTTACTAAAAGCAGCAACTCGAGATTGGGACGACTCCTTTCTTTTCTTGTTGTCACCCTCATGAATGGGGACCATGACCATCCGAGCTTGTGGAGCCGTAATTTTAATTATTTAAATATTACTCTTATTTTAGTAGTGTTTCTTAATAATCTTAATTACATGCACCCTTTTCCTAACTCCTAACTTGGTGCCAGTTTCAATTTTATTTTCATACACAAATATTCTATGAGGAATTGGGAGTGTCCAGTTTTTTCCTGAACTGGACAAAAGAACTTTTTCATGGAATTATGGTCTAAAAACACGTGACCAATTTGGATGGGAAAAAAATATCCAGCTAAAAAGCAATCCGTCTAATCTAAAATATAAAACATAATTGGTTGTTTTTTTAGAGATGAAAGAAGGTAAATAAGTTATTTAAACATAGCATATATCTTATCATTAGATTATATTTAGCTAACAAGTCAAATAAACTTGAAGCAGAAATAATAATGCTCTATTCGTTTTTAAATATAGGATTTATTTGAAAAGATGACCTTATTCCTAAATAAAATATATCTTTCTAATTTTTCTCAGTATTTCCCCAAACCATCCTTATGTATACTCTTAAATAATAATCAAGTAAGAAAGGGAGGGTAAGAATAAATGTAGGTAACTAGGTTATTTTGGTAATACCACGTGATTTTAATTAATTAATTTAATTAACATGTTAAATCTAATGAAATTAGGAGAATGAGTATTTAAAAAATAGTAAATAAATAATAACAGTAATAATTAAAACAAATGAAAAGGCAAGTAATGGTAGCTATTCGCCTATTCCCTTCACAGTTCCCCTTCATCACCATCGTTCACCAGTAAAGAGTTTTCATCATCCGAGCTTCACCCACGAACTCTGGAATTCAACTCATGGCTCATTCAAGGCTCCAACAAAGGGAGGAAGAAGAAGAAATCGAGAACCCTTTAACCATGTCCGATCAAGACATCTTGGAGAGAATCTCCTCCACCCATCTCCCCGGCGACACCAACTTCGATTCCGACTCTCTTTTCTCCATTGTCCACATCATCCTCCGTGGCTCCACCCATATCGTCGACAATGTCTTGGACGGAACCCCCGAAACCCTTAATTATTCCCATGAAAACCTCCCCCAGCCCACCTTCACTTCTCCATTGTGCACACTCAAGCAAATCTCTTCCCAGGTCCCTACTCCTCCTTTAATCTTTCTATTTTTCCTAACCCACCCATGCGCATTTTTCACTCTGTAATTATGGATTGTAATTTATGGGTATTTCGTTACTAGTTAGATTAGACGCTTCTGGATAGTTTAGTTTCTTCGCATACACGGATTAGTGAAAGGGTAGTGATGGTTTGATTTGTGGCAGATGTGCTGCAAGAATCCTGGTGATGAAGTTGCTCACAATACTACTATGACGATTCTGAATATGCTCTCTGGATATTCCTGGGAAGCTAAAGCTATTCTGACTCTTGCTGCTTTTGCTCTGGAGTATGGTGAGTTTTGGTGGCTTTCTCAGCTTCAGCCTAACGATGAATTGGCCAAATCTGTGGCCATACTGAAGGGAGTTCCTGCGCTGACAAGGCCTGCTGCTCTGCGAGATCATTTCCTGGAAATTTATGAGATTAATAATCTCATCAAAGCTTCTATGCAAGTGATTGAGGCTGTCTTTGAGCTTCAGAAGCTCACCTCTTATGATACAGTGGATGTGCCTTCTTTGGCACATGCAATGGACCTTATCCCTGTTGGTGTCTATTGGGCTATTATCACTATTGCAGCCTGTGTCACTCAGATTGATTGCATCACCAGTGATTCGTAAGTCTTGCTTAAGCTTATTTCTTCACTTTGTCGCTAATGTGTGAAGTGACTATAATTGATGTGGTTCCAGGGGGCAAAGACAGGGATTGTCTTATTTTGGGCAAAAGACTAGAATAGTGCTCGCCAGGTTGAGGAAGCTCATCTTGATCTGCAAGCAACAGATAGGTTGAGCATAAAGAGCTACATGATCTTCTAATATATAACACTCTTTAGAAACTTTTTAAAGTAATTGTATTTTCCCTCCCTTGAAATGGAGCTTTGCAGGATGCTGATTACATGATTTCTCTGTAATTGCAGAGGAGCTGGAGTCCTATGGAAGGCTGTTGGAAATCTTGCGAACCCCATCTGAAATAGTTGAGCTGTTTAAGGTCCTGATTTTCGTGAAGGATGGACCTCAGGAGCTGTTTGATGGTGCTACCAAACAAATGGTTCGTTACTCCTATTACTGCTATTGGCTATTTGCTCGCTCTGTCTTTACAATGAGGCTTTGCTGATCCCTTTTCTTTTCTATAAAGTTTGCTGTCACTGATGACCATGGATTTTTCTTAGTTGTTCAATTTGACTATAAATACTTTGGCATAATGCACTGGTCCTACTGAAATGAAAAGCTTGTTGATGTTGGGTAGTTAGTAGTTACATTATTTTTATTAATCATACAGCCTAATTTTGAGTATTCTCCTATCGAGCATGTATTGTAATTTGCTTGTGAAAATACGCACACAATCTAGCCCTGTTTATCCTGTCTTCAATGGGTGGTTTGCATTTTTGTGATTTTGTTCAATTTGTTGCCTAAACAGGTTAACATTGATGTGCTGAGAATGAAGCATGTGTTCTTGTTCATTTCCACTCTAGACATCACGGAGCAAGAAATATCAATTCTCCTTCAACTCTATGAATTTATCAAGGGAAATAACCAATATAAGATTGTGTGGATTCCCATCGTAGAGGAGTGGGATGACCAGTTGCGCAAGAAATTTGAGATTCTGAAAACTAGGATGCCATGGTACATCGTGGAGCACTTTGGAAGTGTAGCAGGATACAAGTACGTTAGGGAGGAATGGCATTTCAGGAAGAAGCCAATGCTTGTGGTGCTGAACCATCAAGGGAAGGTTCTTAACACCGAAGCATTCCAATTGGTTCAGGTTCAGGGGATGAAGGCCTTTCCCTTTACCGCCACCGGTGGAGCCAAAACTGAAACCAAGGTGGAACGTGGCACCAACTGGGTCGAAACAATTGTTGGCAATATTCACCATCCCTCCATTGACCTTTGGGTAAGCACTTTGGATCACACAATAGTCACCAAAGGAAAATGAAAATCTCTTTAGAATCTTTGCTCACAGCTCGCATTGACTATTCAATTTGTAACATCTCATTGAAACAGGTCAAGGAGAGGAAATACATATTTTTGTTTGGGGGCAGTGACTCAACATGGACTCGAAGTTTCACCAAGTATGCCACTGATCTTAAAGGTGAGCCAATCTTAAAGAAGGCCAAGATTTCAATAGAATTGTTCTATGTGGACGAGGACAGGAGCCTGTTAGGCAGATTTTGGAGTGGCATAGAGAGCTTATTTGTGCCACAGACTTATAAGACTGTTGAGAGCGTGCCTGATGAAATACAGAAGATGATTTCATACAAGAACGAAGGTGGATGGGTTCTGTTCATCAGAGGATCATCTCTGGTGCTGAGTGGTTACGGCCCCTCAATCTTGAAGACGGTGGCAGAATTTGAGAGATGGAAAGAGAGCATGTTGAAGAATGGTTTTGAGTTGGCCGTCAGAGAATATCACGAGAAGGTTAAAGCATATCATGAAATGGTAATGCGCAGCAGCAGCAGCCGCCGCCGTTGAGGGAACTGCCGATTCTCCTGTTAAAATTAAAGCCTAAGCCTTGCTGGTTAAATCTAATGAGAGAAGGCGTAAGCTAGAACGAAGGGAGATCGGATTATGCTTCCTCTAGTCTAATAAGGATGCTTATATATGCGTGTGTTATCTATCTGGTGTGCTGATGCACTATTAGCTTAGTATGTGTAAGTTGATTATCCGTTTGTGTTTCTTGCTGGGCTAGGACTCCCTTTGTCATGTTATATCTGCGCGTTTAAATGTGTTAAGTTAAAAGTTTTAATCCTAGCGTATTAGTCGAGCTCAAAGCGGGCACATTAAAATAATATAATTTAATAATCCAATTTCAGATGAGCTTTCAAGGAAAAATAAAGTCAATAGAACAACAAATTTTCAAATCACTATCCAAACCACTTCAAAAGACTAAAAAAGTATCAATTTCACTAATCAAATGAAAACCGCTAATTTGTTAAAATAATTCAGCTATGCATGTGTGTCAACTGTCATTTGAAAAGCATTTTAACTGTATAAAATTCTAAAGAAAGATTTAACAAATATATATCTTGATTGTTTCAGATGGATTTGCTCTTGAAACTGATAGATAAGGAGAAATAAGAGAAGGTGACGTGGCATTGCAGTGGATGAGTGCGATTTGGATCAGAAGCTTCTGGACCGAACTAATTCTAATTGAAGAATATTTTTTTTTTTGAAAATTTTTAAACCAGCTAACCTGGTCCAACCGCTGGGTTTCTGAGGGTCAAACCGGAATATTCTCTGGTTGATTCCTCCCCGGTGGTGCACAAATGACCCTATGAAGAAAGTGATGTCATGTCCATCTTACAATATTCACCACACAATCAATCCGCAAATCGGATGAAATGGTCAAGATCTAAGGAAAGAGAGAGAAGAGAGAAAGAGGTGTTTGAACATTTGTTGTCATTGGTGGAGGATGATACCACCACCGTCACTGGATCTGAAAAGAAGGGAGACTAAAAGGTACAGATGAAATTGTTAGGATTTGAGACTAGAGATAGAGTATCAAGGATAAGTAAAATGTATTAAAGAAAATAAAAAGGTTATAGTGTTCCAGTCACTTTGCTATAATTTGGTAGATATTTTCTTTTGCACGTTTTTTAAACTTTATAGTTGTTTTTACCCTCTTTTTAAAGTTTATAATTACTTTTTCACTTAAAAAGAATTTACAATATTTGGTACACTTTTGGTTTAATTTGGTGGATATTTTTGCACTTTGACCCTAATTACATATTTATATATAGACATATATAGCATATGGAAAGGATGATGAGTAGTACTCCTACACATTTTTTTTTGGCCGAAGATGAATAGTATATAGGTTAATTATTTTTTTGCCAACAAGTATATAGGTTAATTATAAAAAATAGTACTCCTGTACTATACTATAAGTCTATAACTGTCATGTACCAGAAAAATAAAGATCTTGGTAGCTTTGTTTTCGAAAGCAAATCCTCCAGGAATAGTTTTCTCTTCTTTTATTAAACCATTATTATAGTATTTAATAAATTTAAAAATTTTAATTCTTATACACTAAAGTTGTGAATTGTCCTGATCAACATTGACAGTTTAAATTTATTCTTCTGCAGTATTATAGTAACATGTTATAAACCCTCCCTTTTCTTAAAAAAAAAAAAAGGACGATAAAAGTAGCCAAGTGCACATGCGAAATGGTTGACAACATGAATGTATACTATTATGGTTAACAACAGCAGAAGAGTGCAAATGGAAACGTGATTAGCGATTGAAGGATGCTCGGTTTCATGCCTATTAACATTGTTAATTGAGGAGGCATTATTTGAGGACAAATTAGTCAAAGTAGTGTATTTCCCCTGAGCATTGGGGTACATGGTCGTATGGAAGTATGCATGTGGGAGTAAAAAATTGATTAAACGAAGGTTAACGAGTTTGAAGTTGCAATCACTTAGGATGCCAATTTCAAACAAATAAGCTTATTTTAAGCATTTTTATATTTTATGAGATAAAATTATTTTCATATACAATATTTTGGGAAAATTTCAAATAAATACCCTTCGAATATCAAAAGGACAAAAGGTACCTCCAATATACAAAAGGACATAAAAGGGATCGTTCCCAATTTGGGATAAACAATTTTAACGCAAAAAGACTAAAATACCCCTGTCTCCATTAACCACTCGGGTATGGCCATTAACCACTCCCGTATAGCGATTAACCACTCTAGTATAGTCATTAACCACTTCGCTGATTCATTAGTTAGGCATGTTTTTGTGAAAGTTGTTAACTACTCTAGTATAGCAATTAACCACTTCAATATAGCGATTAACTACTTCACTAATTCATTAGTTGGGCTCAAATACTCTTATTTGTGAAAATCGTTAACCACTCTAGTATAACAATTAACCACTTCAGTATAGCGATTAACCACTCTAGTATAACAATTAACCACTTCAGTATAGCGATTAACCACTCTAGTATAGCCATTAACCACTTCATTTTGAAAGTGAATGGAGACAGGGCATTTTGGTCTTTTTGCCTTAAAATTGTTTATCCCAAATTGGGAACGATCCCTTTTATGTCCTTTTGTATATTGGAGGTACATTTTTGTCCTTTTGATATTCAAGGGGTATTTATTTAGAATTTTCCCCAATATTTATGTCATGCCATGCAAAATCATTTCAAACCAGGTATGAACAAGAGAATAGGGATAAGCCGTGTAGGCAATAATGGGAGAGGAAAAGCGTGTGAAGGAGAAGACAATATTTTATGGATCACGTGACTTCTGTTTTTATCCAATCCGCTGAGACCTCAGGAATAAAGTTTTTAATTCCTTTTTGAAAAATGGTAAGAATAATACTAACCGGTAAGGAATATGTTATCCCCTCTAAACTCTAAGGAAATCAATTGAGGCGTCAATGCATCTAACTGGTAAGTTTGACTGCTTTTCAAAAGCTGCCATCAAATATCGTCTTTCATTGAAAAGTTTGATATCAACAAAGAAGCAGTGAAGGCCGTCTCCGGTTGCTTGGTGGAGAATAGCAGCGGCAACGGTAGAATTCACACCGTCGTATATATTATGCATAAACAATGTGTTCTACAGGCCCCGCCATATGTTTGATGATGTTAATTTGATCCTCCAGCACATTTTGAATCTTTAAGGGGTTTGAGTATATTTAGGAGAAATGAAGCTACCTATAGTTATGGCTATAATGGTAGTCAATGCATTATTTTGCATCACAACGCAATTGAATTGATTTGTGTTTGGGGTTTGGAGGCCTTAGCCTACACCCACCGGTAATAGTAAGGACATTTATTTATTTACATATTCATAGTTTTCTTTGAACTAATACATATTCATAGTTTCACACATTACGTTTTATATAGAATGTTAACAATATTTTACACGGAATGGCTTATGGAAGATAAATATATCTTTTTTTAGGAAATGGATTCTATCATTTTCCTTCCCTCTCCTTTTCCCTTTGACACCATTGGATCTTTGATCCAATAAAGATCCAATGATCCAGATTTAATGTTTTTATAAAAATGAATATAATTATAATAATACTTAAAAATTTCATAAATAAATTTGATCTGTCAAAATTTGCTGTAAAAGATTTAAATTCACACTCATCTCATCATCTCCTCTCTCTCTTCAATCGTTGCTTGCTGTAACTAATATAAGATAAGTTAGTAATTTACTCCCTCCGTTTTCTTAACATAGGCCTAGTTGACTTTTCATTTTTTATAATGATTAGGGAAGCTAAATAAGATATTTATTCATATAATATTATATATACTATCATATTATATGTTAGCGTATAAGTCAAATAAACAAGTTTAGACAAAAATCTAGACAAATCAATTTATAAGTAACTTCTTTAATTTTTTTAATATTTTTCAGAAAGGTCAATTAGATTTCATATTAAAGAACATAGGAGTATATCAAATGTGATCTAACCTCCTTAAACTATCCAAATATACATTAGATAATGTATTAATTTCTTAGTTTGCAAGAAAAATAATATGTGTGTGAGAGAGACAAAGTGAAGTTAATTTTTTTTTTTTGAGTGAAGTGAAGTTAAATTTTATATGTAGAAGTTTAAATCAAATTCAAACACCAACTAATTCCTATATAAAAGGCTGAAACAAGTACAATCCTAATTAACGTGCCTTCAATAAACTGAAATCTGATTATTATTTGTCCCGGCAAAAATGGAGTAATATAAGGTGAAAAGGTAAACACTAGCTCGTTCTACTTTCATATCTCCAATGATATTTTAAAGGGATAAAGGCAAAAAATGCTTCGGAAGTATCCATCAGGGGCACCTAGTGTCTGAAAAGTTTTTTTAAGTACAAATATGCCCTGGAAGTTAAAAAAAGAGGGTAAATATGCCTTGGAAGTAAAAGAAATAGGGCAAATATGCCTTGGAAGTAAAAAAAATAGGGCAATTACATAACTTTCAGGGTATATTTGTCCTTAAAAAAACTTTCAGGGTATATGAATTTTTGTCTGGGTTGGGCAGAATTGCCCTGTTTTGTTGACTTCCATGGCATATTTGCCCATAAAAAAACTTTTAGACACTAGGTAAATACTTCCGGAACTTTTTTGGCCTTTATCCCTATTTTAAAAAGACATTTCTCCAATTAAAAATATAAGCGGAAATCCTATAGCACATAAATTTGTATCTGTCCATGAAGGAAAAGGAGTTTTTGAAATAATAGGTTAAATAATAATAATAATTCTAAAAATGGACAGAAACAAGAAAGAGCACGTTAGGATTAGGGCAAGGGATGCATCACGGGCAGGATGTTTATGAGGTGGACGTCGTCTGGCTGCTTACTCCAGCATCCGACACCTCCACATGTTTCATGTCCCCCATTTACCTCATTTTTTTTCCCTCTTAAGAATTAAGTTTCAAAATTTGTATCTTTCCAAATTCAGAGAATAATAAATGGCTTTTACCTTTCATAACAACTGCGCTTACTTGTGTCATCCATATATAGACATAGTCATTTACCACTTCATCTTCTAATAGCTTATTGATTTCTATGTGACTTTTTATATGACCATTTAACAAACTTAGATTTAACTATTGTTGGACTAAATTAAAAGTGACTAACACAAAGATGTTTTGATAAACCAAAATCCTTTAGGGTCTGTTTGGTATGAGAGATTTGGAGGGAAGGTGAGGGAAAGGAAAATTTTTGTAAGTTCAATTTTTAAAAATTGAAGAAGTGCGGTTATACTATTTTAAGAAATATAAGATATAAAATAAAAAAGTAATAACTATTAATTTAAAACTTTTAACCCCACTACTCAAATTTTTCTAAATTCAAGTTACAAAAATTTTCCCTCTACCCATTTCCCCCCTCCCTTTGTACCAAACAGGCCCTTATAGTCTGATTGGTTGTCCTCCGACTTCGGATTTCCTTCAACAAACCAAAAACAACGAAACGTTTTTGAGAAACTTGCAGCCGGGTACAATAAAGTTCTAAAAAAGGTTTTAAATTTGATATACCTGCGTCAATCCAATAAGTGGCACAGTCATCATGCTCATACATACTCACTCTGTCCCTTGTTATAAAAGTCAAAAAAGTAAAATCACATATATTAAGGAAGTGGTTGAGAGAGATAAATATGTCTGAAATAATTTTGTTTTATCAAGTTTGCCTTTATTTATGATTGAGTATATAAGAGAGAGAAATGTGATAATAGTATTATAAATGAGTATGAAAGAGAATGTGAATAGAGAGAATAATGATGGGTAAAGTGAGAAAAAACTTATTAAATACTTTGACAAATTTGGCCAGACTTGTATAAAAATTAAAAAGGGACAAATTTATTTAAATTTTTTACTCTTATATATAGGCACGGAGGGGAGGATGAGTTATGACAACTCAGTCTATGAATTCCGAAGTTTATCTTAATGATTGAGGTTTTGTTATTGCTGTGGTAATGGTAAGTATTAGTACCATTGTTCAAAGACCCGGACCAGATCGGGCGGTCGGACCGGTTCAACCGTGAACGGACACAAGCCCGGTCCAGGTGACCCTTTAGCCCGGGAAGGAAGGTGAACCGGTTCGACCCGCCCAAAGTCGGGCAGAACTGGGGGTTGAACCGGTTCTCTCATTTGTTTTTTTTTTTCAAAATTTGATTTTTTTATTTTGTTATAATTCACCTACTTATCAACTTTCACTTCACTTAATTTTAGAAACAAGGAAATTATAATATTTTAAATGCTATTATACTTGCATATGTTTAGTATTTAATTGTTATTGCTCTTAGTATTTGTATTTTAGTCTGTGGATCGTAGAATAATATTTATTTTTACATGTACTCAACTAATATTTTATATTTTTCCCTCTATAGAAACATCAAAATATTCATTTTTGATGAATCATGCATACTTATCTATGTTTACATTTTGATATTAATGATTATTAATATCAATATCAATAAAATTTTATTATTTTAATATAAACGGTCCGACCCGGTCCGACCCCGATCCGATCATTAACCCTTAAACCAGTGCTTCATCCGGTTCGATGTCCGGTCTGATTTGTTTGAACCTTGATTAGTACTAGTAACATGTTATATTGGAAGGGTGTGAGGGCGAGAATCACGAGGCGAAGGCATTTTGTGGAATATCTCCATCATTATCCCGTGTTGTTGTCTGTACTGCTATTGGCCCCCCACAATTCGGATGATTTTATCCACACATTGTTCATAAAACGTTTCATACTATATATAAAGATACTGTATGTATATATATAGATATAGATTCACACATTTGTTTTTTTTTGGTCTGAAATTCACACGTATTCACTTGTGGGGCATTTCATTATCAATATGCCATTGTCAATTTTATGCTCCCATATTAGGTATTTATGTGGTACTTTTTGTTTTAACCTCGTTGATCCTTCCATATAGTCAATGGACTAGTGTACAGGTAAAAAAAAAAATGGCCTCGTGTGAAAATATGAAGCCTGTGATAAAATAAATAGAAAGTAGAAATATGGAGAGAAAGAAGAGAGAACAACAAGATGAGAGAATATGAGAAGAAGATGGAGAGAAAGAATATATCAATTTCACTTATGATTCAATGGTACAAATGCCTTGTACATGATCTCTATTTATAGAGAGGTTACAAAGTGAATGACATTATTAGAGAAAAGAATCCTAAGAGGGATCCTAAGAGGAATAGGTTATGAAGATAAGATAAGGATAATTAGAGAGAAAAGAATCCTAAGAGGGATCCTAAGAGGAATAGGTTATGGAGATGAGATAAGGATAATTAGAGAGAAAAGAATCCTAAGAGATAATAATATGGACATCCACTAACTATAAATATTTTACAACACTCCCCCTTGGATGTCCATAAACAAATATTATTGTACCTCATTAAGGAAAAGATTACACAATACTATCAAAGCTGCCTCATTAAAAACCTTACCAGGAAAACCCAGTGGGATAAAACCTTGGTTAAGGGAAAAAGAGTACAGCATGACATTTTCTCCCCCTGATGATAGCATCACTTTGAGTGTAACATTACAATATCTCCCCCTGATGATAGCATCACTTTGAGTGTAGCATTACAATATCTCTTCCTGATGATAGCATCATTTTAACTCTTTGAATCTGCGCATTCCAATACTATATACTAGTTTTTCAAATGTTCTTGTTGGAAGTGTCTTGGTAAACATATCTGCAAGATTGTCACATGAGCGAATTTGTTGAACATCTATATCACCGCTCTTTATAAGATCATGAGTGAAAAAGAATTTTGGAGAAATATGTTTTGTTCTGTCTCCTTTAATATATCCTCCTTTCAGTTGAGCTATGCATGCTGTGTTATCTTCATATAATAATGTCGGAACCTTTTGTTCAACATCCATACCACACACTGATTCAATATGTTGAGTCATTGACCTTAACCACACACACTCTCGACTTGCCTCGTGAGCTGCAATTATTTCTGCATGATTTGATGATGTAGCTGACAAAGTTTGTTTCGTTGAACGCCATGAAATAGCTGTACCTCCATAAGTAAACAAATATCCTGTTTGTGATCTACCATTGTGTGGATCTGATAAAAATCCTGCATCTGCATAACCAACCAATTGTGATCCAGATTCATAAAATAATCCCATATCACCTGTCCCTTGAAGATATCGAAATATATGTTTGATTCCATTCCAATGCCTTCTTGTTGGACAAGAACTAAATCTTGCCAATAAATTTACAGCAAATGCTATATCGGGACGTGTTGAATTAGCAAGATACATTAGTGCACCTATAGCACTAAGATATGGTACTTCTGGACCAAGAAGATTTTCCTTTTCCCCTTGAGGACGAAAAGGATCTTTTTCCTTATCAAGTGATCTTATGACCATTGGAGTAGTCAATGGATGAGCTTTATTCATATAAAATCGCTTTAATATTTTCTCAATATAAGTTGATTGATGAAGAAAGATTCCATTTGTGAGATGCTCAATTTGTAATCCAAGACAAAACTTTGTTCTTCCAAGATCCTTCATTTCAAATTCTCTTTTTAAACAATCAACTGCTTTTAGAAGCTCTTCAGGAGTTCCAATTATATTTAAATCATCAACATATACAGCAATTATGACAAACTCTGATCCATTCCTTTTTATAAAAACACATGGGGAAATTGGATCATTTTTATAACCTTCTTTTAACAAATATTCGCTAAGACGGTTATACCACATTCTTCCAGATTGTTTCAATCCATATAAGGATTTATGCAAGCGAATCGCATAATTTTCTCGAGAATTTTTATATGCTTCTGGCAACTTGAATCCTTCAGGGATTTTCATGTAAATTTCAGTGTCTAAAGAGCCATATAAATAGGCTGTGACAACATCCATTAGACGCATGTCAAGTTTATTTCTTACTGCCAGACTAATTAAATATCTTAAAGTGATTGCATCCATCACAGGAGAATATGTCTCTTCATAATCAATGCCAGGCTTTTGTGAAAATCCTTGTGCTACAAGTCGTGCCTTGTATCTAACAATTTCATTTTTCTCATTTCGTTTTCGCACAAAAACCCATCTATATCCAACTGGTTGTACACCATTTGGTATTTGGACGACAGGTCCAAAAACCTCTCGTTTTGAGAGTGAATTTAACTCTACTTGAATTGCGTCTTTCCACTTTGACCAATCACTTCTATGTCTACATTCTTCAACAGATCTAGGTTCAAGATCCTCACTTTGATTAATTATCTCAAGAGCAACATTATATGAAAAAGCGTTGTCGACAACTATATTTTCTCGGTTCCATCTTTTTCCCGTTGTGACATAATTTATCGAGATCTCTTCATAATTTTCAGGTACCTGAACCTCTTCTGGGGTCTTTTGATTAATTATGTCTTGGGTTTCATCTATAAGACCAACCTCTTCAAATTGACCATCTTGATTGTTTGCTCCCTTTTTCTTTCTAGGATTCTTATCTTTGGAACCGATTGGTCTACCACGCTTCAGGCGAGGCTTAGTTTCATTTGCAACTTTTGGTTGTCCTTCAGGGACATCAATTCTAATTGGAGCATTTTCAGCTGGAATGTGAGATTTAGTAATTCTCTTGAGGTCAGTAAATGCATCTGGCAATTGATTAGCAATATTTTGCAAATGAATTATTTTCTGAACTTCATGTTCACATTGCTGTGTACGAGGATCTAGATGAGATAGAGATAACGTTTTCCATGTGATCTCTTTTTCCAGCTGTTTATCATCTCCCCCTAATGTTGGAAAAATTGATTCATCAAAATGGCAATCATCAAAACGTGCTGTGAACAAATCTCCAGTTAATGGTTCTAAATACTTTATTATAGAAGGAGATTCATAACCAACATATATTCCCAACCTTCTTTGAGGTCCCATCTTTGTTCGTTGTGGTGGAGCAATAGGCACAAATACGGCACATCCAAAAGTTCTAAGATGGGAAATATTTGGCTCTTGACCAAAAGCCAATTGTAGTGGGGAGAATTTATGATAACTTGTTGGCCTGATGCGTATAATAGCTGCTGCATGTAATATTGCATGTCCCCAAGCTGAGATGGGAAGTCTTGTTCTTAAAAGCATTGGTCTAGCTATCAGTTGGAGGCATTTAATAAATGATTCTGCCAGACCATTTTGAGTGTGGACATGAGCAACAGATTTTTCTATAGTTATTCCAGTTGCCATGCAATAATCATTAAACTTTTGAGATGAAAATTCACTAGCATTATCAAGACGAATTGTCTTAATTGCATGATCTGGAAATTGTGCTCTTAACTTAATTATTTGAGCAAGTAATCTAGCAAATGCTAAATTACGTGTTGATAACAAACACACATGTGACCATCTTGTAGATGCATCTACTAAAACCATAAAATATCTGAATGGTCCACATGGTGGATGAATAGGTCCACATATGTCCCCTTGAATTCGTTCTAGAAATGTAGGGGATTCAACTCCAACTTTTGTCAAAGAAGGTTTTGTTATTAATTTACCTTGTGAGCAAGCAGCACAAGAAAAGTCTTTAAATTGAAGAATCTTCTGGTTCTTCAATGGATGTCCACGTGAATTTTCAATAATTCTTCGCATCATAGTTGATCCGGGATGGCCTAACCGGTCATGCCAAACAATAAATGTATTTTTATCAGCAAGCTTCTGGCTTACTATGACATTTGTCTCAATTGTTTTAATACTTGTATAGTACAAACCAGAAGACAATGTAGGTAATTTTTCTAGGACACATTTTCCCCCGTATCTAATATTTGTAATATGTAGATATTCAATATTTTTCTCACTGATAGTCTCAATGTGATATCCATTTTGACGGATATCTTTAAAACTTAATAAATTTCTTTGAGACTTGGGGGAATATAGAGCATCATTGATGACAAATTTTGTTCCTCTTGGTAATATTATAATTGCTCTTCCGGAGCCTTCAATTATTCTTGTATTACCCGCTATAGTACTGATGCTTGCCTTTCCTTTACTTATACAAGAAAAATATTTTCTATCCTTAAGTATGGTGTGTGTTGTAGCACTATCTATGAGACATATATCTTCATCCTTGTGTCCAATGAAATCATGGGGAACATCCATATTCTTCATGAAAGGAAAGAGAAGAGGAAAAAAAATTCATTAAAGCAAATTCGATACATAATAAGCATAGCAAGCAATAATGCTCTTATTACATGATGAAAATGAGGAAGTAAAAAGAGAAAATTAAAGTAAAACGTAACTGAATTAGGAAAACATAACTAAAGTAGTCTTATTATTTTTCCAATAAGGCTTGTCTAATCATGATTATCAAAGAAGTCAGCCACCTCCAAATGTGTCATTGCATCAAGGCCATTAATATCATCTATCTCATTGGCATGGTCATTTTTGTGTGCCTCAACATCATCATCATCGAAAATCATATTTGCTTCCACATTATTCGCATTCCTTTTCATGGAGGCTTGATAAAGTTTTGCTAGATGTTCAGGTGTACGACAAGTACGTGACCAATGCCCCTTCATGCCACATCGAAAACATTTATTTTCAACAACTTTTGAAGGACCACTCTTGTCCTTTTTCTGCCATTCATTGTGTTTCTTTTTCTGATGGGCATTAGGATTAAAATTGTAAATTCCACCACCATGGTTATGATAATATCCGCGTCCCCTGCCACGACCACGGCCACGGCCACGTCCGCGACCGCGGCCGCGGCCTCGACCATTATCATGGTAATTACTACGCACATTCACATTCACTTCAGGGAATGGGGCAGACCCAGTGGGACGAATCTCATGATTTTTCATCAACAGCTCATTATTTTGTTCGGCTACCAGAAGACATGAGATTAATTCTGAATATCTTTTAAAACCTCTCTCACGATATTGCTGCTGCAGGAGCACATTTGAAGCATGAAAAGTGGAGAAGGTTTTCTCTAATAAGTCCTCATCAGTTATTTTTTCACCACATAACTTCAACTGAGAACTTATCTTAAAAACTGCTGAATTATATTCACTTACAGTTTTAAAATCTTGTAGCCTTAGGTGGATCCAATCATAACGGGCTTTTGGTAAAATCACCGTTTTTTGATGATCATATCTTTCTTTCAAATTAGTCCATAATTCTAACGGATCTTTTACCGTTAGGTACTCATTTTTCAGCCCTTCATGGATATGGTGGCGAAGGAAAATCATAGCCTTGGCCTTATCTTGGCCACTCACTTCTTTGCCAGTCAAAATGGTATTTCCTAGACCATTAGCATTCAGGTGGATTTCAGCATCTAACACCCAAGACAGATAATTGTTTCCAGAAATGTCAAGAGCAGTAAACTCGAGTTTGGTAAGATTTGCCATGATACGAACTTAATATTTCAGAGCGAACTCGTGCTGATAACGTGTGATAAAATAAATAGAAAGTAGAAATATGGAGAGAAAGAAGAGAGAACAACAAGATGAGAGAATATGAGAAGAAGATGGAGAGAAAGAATATATCAATTTCACTTATGATTCAATGGTACAAATGCCTTGTACATGATCTCTATTTATAGAGAGGTTACAAAGTGAATGACATTATTAGAGAAAAGAATCCTAAGAGGGATCCTAAGAGGAATAGGTTATGAAGATAAGATAAGGATAATTAGAGAGAAAAGAATCCTAAGAGGGATCCTAAGAGGAATAGGTTATGGAGATGAGATAAGGATAATTAGAGAGAAAAGAATCCTAAGAGATAATAATATGGACATCCACTAACTATAAATATTTTACAACAAAGCCCATAATTTAATTATTTGGGGGTTGCATAATAAATGACAGTAAAACTGGAATTCACTTCCCTTTATTCATGTTCACGTCGTAGTGTGCTGTTGTGTTGTCCATTATTTGGGTTTTACCGAGAAAAATCAATGCCCCTTTATTTAGTATCAGTGGTCCATCTTTGTTCTCTTTTCTCTTCGGAATTCGCATCACTTTCGTCGAATAATGCTGTGGATTTTTTTTTTTTTTTGGGACAAAATGCTGTGGATTTGATCATTTGGAATCGAACACGCCTACAGCGTGGTCCTAAGTAAGAGAATTAATTTTAAACAGGTCCATTAACAACTTCTTCACTTGTTAACCAAGTCTATTACAGTTGTTAATAGTTGTTATTAACAACTCCTTAAGACCTCTTTGAAATTAATTCTCTTACTTGAAACCTATGTGCAATTGTCCCAATCATAATTGCATTCAAAGTTATGCCTTAATCCCTCAAAGGTCCGTTCAAAGCACTGTATAATGGATTGGATTAGATGTTGATTGATCATTAGCGAAACAGAATGGAATGTGAAGGCATAGATTCATGGTATAATTTATTGAGATATCCCAGCTCCCCAGTTACTGTTGTTGGATTTATTTATGGAAAAAAGTTTGAAATTTCCTTGAGCTCAAGAATGTAAAAAAATAAAATAAAATAAAATAAAAATGTTTATTTTTTAAAATCACATTCTCAAAATCCAAGGTACAAGTTGCGGGAGGGAAGATGATTTTCTCCTCTACCCCTTCTCCACCTTAAAATTACATAATTTTGGGGTCTGTTTGATTTTATCATTAGATTTTATAAAAAATTAATGACATTTTGATATCTTATGGACTAAAAATTTTTCATTTTTTAATTTTATATGATTTTTAATGATTCAATGCTTTAACTTTAAAAAAAAATACAGAATTTGAAGCCTTTTTTTTAGTTAAATTTTAAAAAATCAAAGAAATGTGGTATTAAATTTTAATGAAGAAAAGATGTAAAATGAAGGAGTATAAAAAATAATTAATAATGTTTAACCCACATTTTTCTAATTTTTAAAACTCAACTGATAAAATTTTTTCATACCTCCAACTCTCTCTTGTTAAACAGCTTTAAGTCCTAATTCAATAAGAAATTGCAAGTTCGCCCTATGTGAGACCACCAACACATCACTTGTTCATTGTGACTGTAGTGGTCAAAAAATGGGAAGCTAAGAATTGCGTATATTTTCACTACGAATTTAAAAGGTTTACAGAAACAGTAAAGAAAAGGTCACCAGCAAACAAATAAAGATTTTATGACAGAACAATGACTCACGAGAATTGAAAATTACAAGAATAATGTAAAGAAATTAACTACAAATCAAGACAAATAATCAGAATTCGAAGAACAAAAGATTTCGTGAGAAAATCAGTCTCTCAGTTCTCTTGGTCACACAATGATTTCCGTAGAGATGATTAGATGATCCCCCTCCATCCGCTTTCTCCTCCTTTATTAACACTTGCTTCAGGTTGTCGTTGCTGAGAAAATGGTAACTATCCCGGGACTTCCTCTGTCCGTTTCGTTCTTGTCCCTTGATTGACTTTAATGGCTAATTATTTGTCAAAATTTAAGGTTAAATGCTTTAGGAGTTACTTCTTCTTTTTAGCTGCCACGTAATTCCATGTTCAAATTATTTCCGTTGAATCTATTGCTTCCCTCTTGTATGTATTCGTTGACCCTACAGGTCTTCTCGTAGCATCGCATCTTGTTCTTCTGGATGGCACCTTCTTGGTTGTGCCGGGGATATATTTCTTCTGCTTCATGGATTGACTCATGTGGACTTACCTCTTCGGCCCAGAGGAACCAGCGTCTCTCTTGGAAGTATGAGGAGGATTTTGGGGCTCACGGTGACAAAAGATATTAAGATGATCTATTATCATGTGCACCCACGGCAAGATTTACTAGTAATAATGTTCTAGAGAAGTTCACGTTATATGCCTAATTGATTAATACCATAGTACAAAAAATGGACCGGACCGGGTGGTCCAACCGTGAACCGCCCATCAATCGGGTCCGGTTGTCTTTTTAAACCGGGGGTAGGTTGACCCAGTGGAGGGACTGGTCAACCCGCTCCAAACCAGCCAACCCGGTAAAAAACTGGGTGGTCGAGCCGGTTTGCTTTTTTTAAAAAAAATATATATATATTTTTTATAATTCACCTAATTACCATATTTCACTTCACTCAATTTTAGAAACCAGGAAACTATAATATTTTAAATGTTATTTTACTTGTATATGTTTAATATTTAATTGTTGTTACTTTTAGTATTTGTATTTTAGTCTGTGGATTGTAGAATAATATTTATTTTCACACGTAATCAACTAATATTTTCTATTTTTTCCTCTATAAAAACATTAAAAATATTCATTCATATTTGATAACTCATTTATGCTTATCTACATTTATATTTTGATATTAGTAATTATGAATATTAATATTAATAAAATTTTATTATTTTAATATAACCGGTCCGACCATTGACCCTTAAACTAGTGCCTCGTCCGGTTCGATGTTCGGTTCGGTTTTTTGAACATTGATTAATACAAAATTCTCATAAGTTAAGCATAGAGCTTCTGTGATCATGTTTTAGTAAACTCGCCACCCCTTGATTATATTTTATTTTTTAAAATCTGGCTGATACAATTTTAAATTTTGCATGCTTCATCATCAATAGATAATTTTTCACCTGACAGTAATCTCCTAAATTAGTCATATTCAAATGAAAACAGAGAAATATCGTACTATTTTTTACTTGCAGAGCACTGCTTCGCAATCAATTTTAAATTAATTGGCACTCGAGTATATATGAAGTATATATCCAAGCTTCCTTCTTGTTATAACGAAACACCTTGACGTAAATGGCCAAAAAAAATTATTAGTACAGTCCAAATAAAATATCATACTACCGTCCAAATAAAATAAAAAATAAAATAAAATATCATACAGAGCATTTAATTTCAGCATTTACATGGGTTTATCTGTCAGAACAATCCAGACGAAAATACCCCTATACCGAAATGCATCCAGTATCCAGGGACCAGTGCCAGTGAAAATGTGAACAGGCGCACAAAAAGTTGAAGGAAAGGATATGTGATTATTCAAATATTTAAGCACGTGAATAAAATTGATGGTTTTGGCGTCATACGTATGACATACTCGTATCTCTCAGGCAAATAGCCCAATACACACGCACAGCCACTCTAATAAGTAATAAGTAATAACACACCAATTTTAGAAATATTTTTTTTTTTACAAAATTAAAAACCCAATATTTAACGCCTATAAATAAAGCTCTATAGTGTCACTCTTACGCACCACAAGCTTTCTGCTTCTCTCTGATACATATATTTCCTGCAACCAAGCCACTCATTCACCAGTTTTCTAAGAAAATCATCCATGGCCGGCATCATCAAGGCAATTCTGAACCATGGTGAGCATGAGCATAACCCTTTGACCCTCTCCGATGACCAAATCCTGGACCAAATATACACCACCCATGTCCATTCTGATGCCAAGTTTGATGTTGCCCCTCTTTTCAATCTTGTCGAGAACATCCTTAACCGTTCCACCCACATTGTTGACAATGTCGTTCAGGTATGTTATTCTGCTCTTTTGTTTTGGGTTTTTGCCTTGTTTTTGTCTTCTTGGTCCATATTTGTTTGTTTAAGTAGCTAATGGAGCTGCTTTTGGAAATTACAGGGACACAGTGGAAGCCCAGAGCACATTGAAGACAAGATTCCCCCAGCCAGCTTCTTCTCACCTTTGTGTACTCTCAAGCACATTTCATTTGAGGTTGTTTAGTTTCTTGCTCCCACTTTGCAACTTCTTAAATTGTGAAGCTTAATAGAAGGAATTTCTTAATGTCTGCTATCTTGCTACTTTTTTTGTAAAGAGGCAAATGCCATCAGGCCTTTGGCAAGCACAACCACTGAGTACTTGTTCAAGAAGTTTTCCTTGACTATATTTTTAAACAACATTTATCTCCATTTTTTAAACCTTTTTCTCAAAAGAGAAATCTATTGCCACATATCAAATAACTAAGTTTACGAGTTATGATGTGATGCTTTAAGACCGGAAATTGACCAATTTGAAATGGTGTGGTTGTCCAGATGTCATGTAAGCCTCCAGGCGAGGACGTAGCTCACAAAACGACACTCTCCATCTTGAACAAGCTTTCAGGCTACAATTGGGATGCGAAAGCAGTGCTTACTCTTGCTGCTTTTGCTATAGAATATGGTGAGTTTTGGCTTCTTGCTCAGCTTCAAAACCAGCCCCTAGAGCCAATTGCCAAGTCAGTGGCCATATTGAAGCGAGTTCCTGCGCTCACTAAGCCACAAGCCATTAGAAAGCACCGCCAAGCCATTGTGGAGATCAACAACCTCATTAAGGCCACTTTGCAAGTCATTGAGGTCATCTTTGAGCTGGAAGGCCTCTCCTCCTACGACACAAAGGATGTTCCTGCATTGGGACCTGCCTTAGAGCAAATCCCAGTTGATGTCTATTGGTCTATTATTACCATTGTGGCTATTGTTACTCAGATTGATTGTATTACCACTGATTCGTGAGTAAATCTTTATGAGATCCATATGTTCCATTTTTTTTTTATACTTGTAACACTTCGGTTTGATCAAGTTTGGCATGGCTTCTTTAGGGAGCACAAGCAGGAGCTGTCACATTTCGGTCAAAAGATCAACATAATACTTAGCAAATTGAGGAAGCAAGTTTCACTATGCCGCCAACAAAAAGGTAATTATGTTTATTTAATTGATTTACTTTATGGTAAGCTCCCCTTTCCATAATGTTAATTAGAAAATCTTGTTGATGTTTTTTCAGATGAGGCAAACTATATCAAGATTGTGAGGAAAATGGTCCAAACCCCAACTGAAATCATGGAAGTGTTTAAGGTGCTGATTTTCTGGAAGGATGTTCCTCAGACTCCCATCTATGACGGTGCTGCTAAAACACTGGTTTGTCCCTTGTTTCTTATAATTTTAATTATATGTCTATTCCATATCCAAGAAAACCAACAAGACTTGTCAACCTAGAACCGCTGGCTGGGCCATGATGCTTTTAAACGTAATCTTGTCATGCCAACTAATAAGCTATATATATATATATATAGCACAATTGCAAAAGTGAGAGGCTTCATAAGTTTTAATTAATTGCATATATTACTGAAATACATTAACGAGACTTATGTAGTGGGCTAGCATAACAAGAACAAGAATTGATTGTGGGTGTAAAAGCTAGTTTTTCCCTAACTAGTGAGTTTGACTAGCCTTAATTTTGGGCTCATATGTTGATTGAACAGGTTAGTTTTGAAGTGTTGAGAAAGAGGAACTTATTCTTATTTATATCAACATTGGACATCACGGAGGAAGATATTTCGACTCTAAGGCAAGTTTATGAAAAAATAAAGACAAACGACCAGTACAAAATTGTTTGGGTTCCCATTGTGGAAGAATGGAACGATCAGTTGAGGAAGAAGTTCGAGTTTCTCAAGACTAGGATGCCTTGGTTTGTGCTCCACCACTTTGGATCCATTAAGGGGTTCAAGTTCATTAGGGAGGAATGGCATTTCAAGAAGCAGCCTATGGTTGTTGCAATGAGCCCTCAAGGCAAGATTCTGCATCACAATGCATTCCACTTGATTCAGGTTTGGGGGTTGGAAGCCTTCCCCTTCACCACCAAAGAAGAAGAAAGGCTCACCCATGAAGCAAGTTGGGTTACCTCCCTCTTCCCCGGCCATCCAAAGGCACCTGCATTGGTAAACAAAATTTCATTTCTATATTAAGATAATCATCAATCCCATGTTGAAAGATTGAAAATATGAATTGAAGGTTTATAGTGTTGATGCAGGTCTTATGAAATTGGTTTAAGTCATTTTGATAAAAAGACAAAACTAACACTCACATATATATATACACATGCAATTAGTTCATGCTTGAACATTCTACATGTTTACAAGCTTCATTGTATACATAATGTTGATCGCATTTTAAATTGTGCAGCTGCAACAGGATAAGTATATCTTTTTCTATGGAGGCAAGGATAAGGAGTGGATCCAACAATTCACTAAGCATGCAAGTGCCCTTGCAAATGATGCAACCATTAAGGAAACAAGGATCACAATTGAGTTATTTTGTGTGGAGAACGAGCATCAGAGCGTCATAAGCAAATTCTGGAGTGGGATAGAGAGCTTGTTTGTAACCAAAATGCACAAGACTACCAGCGCAGTGACACAAGAGGTTCAGAAGATGTTGTCCTACAAGAACGAGACCGGTTGGGCTCTTTTGAGCAAAGGGTCAACGGTTGTGGTCGCTGGTCACGGTAGCACCATTCTCAAGACTGTTGCTGAGTTTGACAAATGGAAGGAGATAATAGTGAAGAAGGGCTTTGAGGTAGGATTTAAGGAGTACCACCAGAAGGTGGTTAAGACCATTCATAGGTGCACCTCCCTTGAGATTCCTAATGTAGCTGGGAAGATACCTGAGGTTATCAAGTGTCCTGAATGTGATCGCACTATGAATGTGTTCATCAGCTACAAGTGTTGCCACAACGAGGGGTCTGTTGAACCAGAATCAAAGTGAATGACTCGATGGAGATGAAGGATGTGAAGATATTCATTTATCAAGAGTCACATCGTTGATGTTACATATGTTAGTTCTCTATAATATAATGTCCACCTTTTGTTTGCAACTGCCTAGATTTAGGCATGTTCGATTTAGGCAGTGTTGTTGTGAGCAAAATGTTTCTAGTTTCTTCAAATGTTTTAGTATGCTTCGTCAGAGTCATGAACCCATCTAGTCGTAAGCGAGTCTATTAATAAATATTCATGATATGTTGATCATTGCTCGTATTATCATATTTTAAGTTTGTTATGTGCCTCTGGTGTAAGTTTTGTGCTCAATTGCAGTATGTTGGGTTTGGCTATGTTCTACAGTTTAGTTCAGATCACTAACTACCTTGGGTTGCGTATAACCAATAAAACATTTAAGAACAAAAGCAAGAAAATTTTTTTAGGTGTGTTTAGATTGAAAGTTAATTCTGTAGGCCAAAAATTTTTCCCTAAATTTTTGTCCAAACATCTGTAATTGGATTGAATCAATTATGAGATCATCGACCAACGTATAGTTTGATTAAAATTAATTATGAGACCCTTAACCAAACACACATAGAGAAAAGAGGCCAACACAGGGGATAGACAGTATGGTTTGGAAGAACCCACGTCTTTGTGGGTTGGCAAAACCCAAGTCCCCCATGTGCTGGTTGATGATCCAACCCACCTATTTTTTCTAAAAAAAACCTATTTTTAATAGAAAATCTAAAAATATTAGGTGATATGGTGCATCCCATTATCATTTCCATTTATTTTAAATTAGAATTAGAACATATTTTATAAACCATGGATTTTGATCCTTCAAAGGTAAAATAGTCCGAGTCTTGAGTGAACAAAAGCTATAGTTTGAAATTATAGAAACCAAATTTAAAATGAAAGTAATATATAAGAACCAAATACTACATTATTAACCTGTAAATAATTACGTAACAATTGTTAATGAATAGTACTATAACTTCAATTAGAAGGGGGTGTTAACACCTAGTCTTCCGAGCATTTCTCTCCCAGAGCTTTAGATACACACTAATCTACAGTTAAAACCAAAGTTCTTATAATCCACTCAAACTCGTTAGAGACAAGAGCTTTGCAAGGAGTATATGGATCCTTCAACATATTTAAATAACCCATCCCAGAAAATTTAATAAAGAATTAGTGGTAATTTAAGAAGTGACTTTGGGATTAATTAAGGAGTTTGGAGAGTTATATAAATACATTCAAAAAAATAAAAATATTTTGGGGATTTTTAAAGATTTAGTTTCTCCCTTAATTTTAGGAAGTTAGAATCAAAGAAATTATTTTCAAACTTAAAAGAGATCATAGAGGAGGCAAAATCTTCGGGGATATTCAAAATAAATTTTGGAAGTGAAAGGGGAATTATATCTTACAAGAAAATATCTTATTTTAAGAATGTGAGTGCCTGCCTATTAGTAATATTCTTATCTTATTCATTTTAAAAAAATTTCTATTCTATTTATTTTCCTTTCTTATTTCTCTTCCCATTCCTTCCTCTCTTCCCCGAGCCCGGATCCCCTTCCCATCGCATTCTTCTTCCTTGGCTTCAGCGGCGACGGCGCAAGAGGGAGAGAGAAGCGGCGGTTAGTCGCTGCTGCCATTGCCGGCGTCGCCTCCATCTTCTCCTTCCGTTTTCCTCTTCCGGCTCCCCTATTCATGTGTGCATGCGAGAGAGAGCTTGAGAGGGTGGCGGCGGCGAATTTTGAATGGTGATTTGGGGGTTATTCTAGCAAGTAGTCGGTGGTCCTGAAGGCAAGGAAGGAGTGCTTGAATTTGAATTTGGGTAATCCTGTTTTCTCTGTTTCCCTCTTTGTTCTTGAATTTCTAGGTGAAATTCGTTAAGGTTTGATTAATTTATGAGATTATGAGTTCTTTGATAGTTTTGGGTATTCTATTTGAATCTTCTAAGCCTTTATGACTGTGGAACCAATGATTTGTGAGAATATTGATTTTATTGAAGTTTTGGTTGTTTAAAGAGACAAAAATTACATGTTAGGTTTAGGGCCTGCTTGGATGAAAGAAAAAGTTTGGAGAAAAGAAAATGAGGGGAAAGAAAACAGGGAGGAGAGAAAAGTAGGAAGAAAATATTATCCTTCTTCTTGCTTGGATGAGCGAGGGAAGAGTGAGAGGAAAGAAAATGAGCAAATACTTGAGGACTAAAATGCCCTTATTTCTATGCTAAAATAATTAGATTTAAAATTAAATTAAATGTTAGTGAAAGATATTATTTTTAAGAAAAAATAATTTAAAATTAAATTACCATATATTAACATTAATGCAACAAAATGTTTTATTATTAATATATAAAATAAAAAGTGAATAAATTTTTAAAACTGGATTTATTAAATAGATAAATAAGTTATTACTATGCAACAAAATTAATGAAAGCTAAAGAATTAAATTCCTATAACAAAATTAATTAAGTAACACAGGTAGTAAACTGACGTAAATCTGTATAAAAAAAAAGTAAACTAACGCAAACACAAGGTTGGAAAAAAAACTGCGTTGGCAAAAAAACAATAAATGTGTTCTAATTCTATAAAAAAAAAGTGACCCAGGCGGTGGAAAAAAATTGAGGTTTGGGTGGGGCTAAAGGTAGATATGGACATCAAGTTTTCTCCCCCAAATCTCTCCACTTGTGGAAGGAAAACTTGGGAGGAAAATGGGCTGTGGGACCCACCCTATTTTCCTTCCCACTTTTCCTTCCTCCCCTATTTTCTCTTCATCCAAGCAGGGGAAAATGTTCTCCCTCTCCCATTTTCCTCCATACTTTTCTTTCCTCTCCCATTTTCCCTCCATCCAAGCAGACCCTTAGGAAATTGACTTGGGGGTTGTTTTGGTAGTGAATATGATAATTGATTATTGATTATTGTACATGGATATGTGATGATTGGGTGTTAAATCATTGGAATTGAATGGCGGTGGTTCTATGCTCCTTAGCCTAGGCTTGAAATGGTAAGTTTGGGTTAGATGATTATTTGGGAAGATAATGTGATTAATGTATGATATTGAGAATTGATGAATGGAGGATAAAGGTTTGAATGTGCAAGATTTGATGAATTCTGGTGATATACCCTCTTGACTTAGGCTTGGAATTGTAGGGTTATGACAGATGGAGGAGTGGGATATTGAATTGTGATTGTGAACTCTATAGTGTTGTACGAGTTTAATGGTTGGTGATTGATGGTTGGGAATATTAATTTGATGATTGGATGGTACAATTAAATTGTGGAAGGTGTATAGTTAGTAATTGAGATTTGTTTCTCTAGGCTTGATCTGTGAAGTTATTAGTTATAATGGGAAAGAAAATGTGGATATCATAGTGTAATGGTATAATAGTGTAATAAAGGATTATGATTTCAATGAAGGGTGTCTCCTTTAGGCTTGAATTGGTACTTTATGGTGAATTGTGGAATTAAGCCAATTAAGCCTAAATCCTTGAAAAGAGCTATGGGATTTGGATTTGTTAATAATTAGTGGTTGTTGTAATGTTGGAGTTCGTTTGTTGTTGTTGTTAGTTGATTATTGATGGCTTAAACTGTTGATGTTGGGTGATAGCACTAATAGCTCATGATTGGTCTATGGATGACTTCGTTCAGAATAAAAATGAGGTAAAGAATAGGTGATGGTTTAAGAACTTGAATATGACCTTATGGATTTAATAGCCATAATGAATTGGTTGAGAGAATCCTTTTAGGTTCGGTTTGTGAAGTGAGACAAATTGAATAGAAGTAGCTATATTAGCATAAATTGGGAATTTTGGTTCAGTAAAGATAAATAAGGATAGACAGTTGTTTTAGGTTTAATAGGGTTTTAATTCAACTTAATCAAGTCAAATAGACGTAAATTGTTTATTGACTTTGTGTTATTGTATTCTCTAGTGATTATAGACACCGTTGGTTCGAGCTGAGTTTGGGGACGACATTGATCTAGTATTTTTATTATTTTGGCAAGCTCAGATAACTATTCTCACCTCACTACCTGGTTGTGTGTGATGTTAGTTGGGTTTTTCTCAAAATCCCTTTTTATTTATGTATATGACCACTAGTACACAAGTTGAAATTCAAACGTTATGTTTATATTAAAAAGCTTATTGGGTACCTTTGAAATTCCTTCTACTTTCATATGAAATATCAAGAGTTTTCTTATATTATACGAAGTATCTTGGCTGGCTGTGTTGTGGCAATGATTA
This sequence comes from Mimosa bimucronata, assembly GCA_037074515.1. NCBI lineage: Eukaryota > Viridiplantae > Streptophyta > Magnoliopsida > Fabales > Fabaceae > Mimosa > Mimosa bimucronata. Next base: position 37,436,556 of record CM073444.1, read on the forward strand.
TATTGATTTATTGATAGTGTATTGGAATTTAGCATATATTGATTTTGTAACCATTTCATAAGTATTTTCTGATAATATTGCATAGGCCAAGAGCCTGATAGTTGTGGTGTTGTATACCTATTTTATTGTGTGGGTTTGTGTGTGCGTTGACACCGGTGAATCTGAATATTACCATCACGTGATGAGATACCCGGTTGGCCCACAGGGATTAATTGATTATGAAAGGAGAGAAAGCCCCTCACGGTTTCAGGAAGGGTAAAAAGTCTCTTGTGATTTGTACTACGGCTACCCTCCTGATCCGTACTGTGATTCCGAGGGCAGGTAGAGAGTCCCGACGAGTTCCACCGTGGTCCCAGGACGGGTAGAGAGTCCTGTTTGGTTCCACTTGTTTTCGGCGACTCAAACAACGATAGTTAGGATGCTTGTGAATATTTTTGAATATGATTTTGGAATTCATCATACTGAATTTCAAACAATCTTGAAAAGGAATTTAAAACTTGATATGTGCATTTACTTGATTACCTGTCAATGGTTTAAATATATATATGTATTCGATGATATATGAATGTTTATAAAATGTGGTACCCCTTTAGGCGCTCTGCTAACCCACTCACACTCTTGTATTGAGTTGAGTTGTGGTTACTGAGACAAATTTGTCTCACCCTATCGTTGTTTATATTTTACAGGTGATCATGCATTACAGAGGGAGTAAGGGAAGGTGGCCGTCGTACTGTTCTGACTGTGTAAGTCGGTGGCGATACTTTATATTGGAATTTGTATATTACCAAATTAATTAGGCTTGCATTCGCTTTCGCATCATTAAATGTTTAACTTGGTATGATTGGATGACTGTATGAGAATATATAAGCTACGTGGTCATTGGTTGTGTAATACTGGTGAATGATGTGAATTGTATAATTAGTTCTCGAGATGAGCTATGTATGACATATCTGAGGGTCTAAGACCCGATACCCAATGTATGTATGTATGTATATTTTGATATGGGCAAGTGTTGTTTAAATAACCATGTTAGATTAGTTTTTATCTAATATGGTTATATTGAATGCTTGCTTGTTGAAATGTAGTTATCACAGGTTTTTTTATTTAACCATGGTAGGTGGTCTCCTATTTAACATGGCTAATTAAATTGTTAATCAGGTAAATTTTTATTAACCATCTTAGGTGATGCTTTTCTTATATGGTTAGATATTTTATTATTCATTATAGAGATTATATTGTGATAAGGGTTTCACTTTCCTATCATGGATAACTTGTTGACTCTTAGAAGTTTCTTTTCTTAACTATGATAGGGTTGTTTGAATTGTATGAAAAACCTTTTTTCTTATCATAGTTAGTGTGATTATGTTTGATGGTGATTGGTTATTAGGGTTTAATTATCGATTAGTAGGCAGGATTTTACACATACAGGGCAAGAAAATCCAAGTATAACCAACTGAATTGATGGAAACATATATAGATATTAAAATAAACATCAAGCGGACATTATTCATAAACTATATTTCTTGAAATTATATAGAAAGATTAAAGTTAAAAAAAAGGAGGAAGAAGCAAATGCATGAATAATTATCTTACATAGTTCACATATCCTAGTTCTGAATTTTAAAAGTTTAGTAGTTAAAAATAACAAAAATAAAGCTACCTAACTTGCCACGTACAACTCATGCGTTCAACCCGTATTATCATTTATAAATTTTAAACACATTTTATTATGGAATAAACATGAGATTTTCTTACCGTGCATGGAGTAAGAACCTGTTAAAGTAAAAACCTATTAATGCTTTTGGAGAATAGTTTCTGAGAAGAAAGCTTAAAAAGTACTTTTAGAGAATATATTTTGAGTAGAATAGCTTTTTTGAAAAAATGTTTTTTAATAAAATGAGGGTATTTGGATAGTTGTTAACAGAATCACTTTTTTGTGTGTAAATTACCAAAATGGACATTAGTTAATATGATATTTATATATAAAGGGTAAAATTCTATCTTAGTTAGTTTCTCAAAGGTGTTAAACATCAAATTTCTTAATTAATAACAAAAATTAATTAAACTTATCTGAAAAATTAAAATGATAACATAATTCAATTTTATAATATAATCAGATAGCTAAAAAAATTTATGTATTGGTAAATAGTAGGGACCCAAACCACTTTTAAATAGAGATTATGTTTAAAAGGATATTTTTGATTAAAAATATGTGACTTAACTAATAATTATATATTTGATTGGTAAAAAGCGGGACTAAAAAAAAATAAAAGTGGTGTTTTCTTTAAATTGAACTTATACTGTTTCAAGTAAGGTCTTTATAGGCATATTAAAAAAAATTAGATTTATATATTGGCTCATTTGAAGGAAGGAGAAGAGTTAACAAAATAAAAAGGGTAATATGGGTAGCATTTATGAGGGTAATATAGTAGCCCCCATCAACACAAGAAAACACAATGTGGAAGGAGGAAAAAGTAGCTTTTTTGAAATCTAGATTTCGAACTCCAAAACTATGGTTTCAAATAAAAAGGTGTTTTCCCAAGATTTTGACCTATTTAACTAATTTTTGTTGAAACCTTGGTTTGGGTACCCAAAAGTTTTTTTTTTTAACCCAAACAGGCACTAAATCAAAGAAAATGGTATTATATTGGGGTAAACCCTTAAGTGGAACATGGTTGAGGCATGTTGAAAGGAGATATGAAAATGCTTGTAACCTTTATAGGCTTGTGATTGGTGCGCAGGTAAAATTTTTTCAGCAGGCATAATAGAATGGGTTCCCATTCAGTGTTTGCCACGGTGATGAGAAGTGATTTCTCATCGCTAAAATGAAATCTGAACCATCCAAAATTTAATACAAATGGTCCAGATTTAAAATTTTTAAATGACTATTTTTTTAAAGATAAATTTAATTTTGGGAAAATCACAATAAGGCCCTTATAAGGGACTTAATCACAACTAGGTCCCAAACAATCATTAAATTAAATTGAGGTCCCAAGGGACTTGGGTGATATTAAATGGCTTATCATTAAATTGTCAATACCAGCTCCTTGAGTTGTCAATACACAATTTAATAGTTGTCGATACCAGCTCTGTGAGTTGTCAATGTATAACTCAATAGTTGTCAATAAGAGCTCCTTAAGTTGTCAATGCATCTCTTTCATTGACAACTATTGAGTTGTGTATTGATAACTCAAAGAGCTGGTACTGACAACTCCAATGACAAGTTATCTAATATCACCCAGGTCCATTGGGACTTTAATATAATTTGATGATTGTGTAGGATCTAGTTATGATTAAATCCTTTATGAGGGACCTGATTGTAATTTTCCCTTTTTTAAACAAATAGCAGTTATAAGATTAACTTTCTCTTTTGGTTTTGTATCCATCAAAATAAAAATTTGTTTAAAATATTCAAATAAATCTAAACGGTATAGATTAAGATGAGAAACACATTGATAATTTTTATGATGAGTATGGAATGTGATCCCAATAGAATATAAAACATATAATATAATAACATAACCACACATCATGTGGCAAGTGCTGGTATAATATAATTTAATTATAATAAGGAATATAATATAATAATACATTGGACAAAATGAAAAGATTCTGGCATGGGTGTTTCAGTGTTAAACCGGGGTGATAAAAGCTTGCCACGTGCAGGGGTTCAAGGATTTACAAGTGGAATTCCCATCTTTTGTGTGTGGCCACAACCCCGGAAAAGTGAAAATGGAAACGTATGCGTAATTAAGGAGTGACATCATTCATAAAGCACAGACACTAGTAAGTAGACATTAGTTGCATGCCATGCCAGCTCAGGCAAATTAGTCGAAGCTGGTTCTTTAACGTTAGTTAGTTAAAGTGTTGGGGCTGGAATCATGTGGAAGCAAAAACTTGATTAAAGAAAGGTTAAAATATTTGGCACCGGAAAGAGTGTGTGTGAAGCCAAGACGTGAAAGAGAGAAGAGAGAAGCTGTGAAGCCAAGACCACTGTTATCTTAATTTTTTAAACTTGAATGTGAATATCTGGGTCTCAACAAAAATGGAATATACCACTAGGGAACCTTAAGTTTGCTTATTAAATTTCACGATTCCGTTCAAAAATATTTGATCATCTTAGATATGTACTACCTACCAAGGCCATAATAAGCATAATAAGAGGTTGTTCTATCCAATGATATTTTAAAAATTAATACTCCATCATTTCCTAAATATAAGATCTAGTTGGCTTTTTTGGAAAGTACTAAGAAAGTTAAATACGTTACTTATAAATTGATTCATTTAAATTTTTTTCTAAACTAGTTTATTTGACTTATAAGCTAACATATAATCTAACTATGTAAAATATATTATGATTAAATGGCTCGTATAGCTTCCTTAATTTCTCCTTTAAAAAAAGTCAACTGGATCTTAAATTTAGGAATGATGAATTATAAATATTATAAGGTCACTTCGATTAAAAAAGGGTCAACACACCAACTGACATGTGCCACACCACGTCAATACAAAAGAGGCCGTTAAGTGTTTCCTTATCACCGTTGGCCAAAAAGCTCCATTTAAAAGTTTATTAATATATAAGAACCCCTTTAAACTTTTTTGTACTAGACGCTCTTTTGTAACCACTTTATTGGTCAAGATACACCTTAATCCTTATTTATATGAGAAGTATGAGAGATATAATTGTGAAGAAAGGAGTAAAATATAATTAATGTTCTAACATTACCAAACTAAGTCTTATAAAAGAATCAAATCAATTTTAAAATTGCAATATTCTGAATAGGAAGTGAGGAATATATTTTTTACACTACTTCAACAACAATTAAAAAGTTAATTACGCTAGCTACTTGTTGTAAATAGAAGTTAATTCTTCAAAAATATAATCTTAAGTGCATTGCAATTACTCTTAATGACCTTTTCTATTTTTTTACTAAAAATAAATGAATTTGTCTCTTTTTATAAGAGTGTATTTAGAGTTGTTAGAATATTTAATGAGTTTTTTTGCCATTTTATCTATCATTATTCTCTCTCCTGACATTATTTTTCATACTCATTTGTATAATTATTATCCTACCTCTTTCTCTTATTTGTCTCATTATAAACAAGGGCAAATTTGTGAAATTTTTTTTTATAGACATATGTACCATTTTCAAATATTTTTGAGAATATTAATTAGTTGTAATCACCTGATCACAAGTTATTATGATCAGGTTAAGTTGTTATTTACAACTCTATTGGACTTCATCTTGATTATGTTTCTTTCATGGGACCTCTAATTAATTTTCCCATTATTTTTCAATCCATGTGAATTTGTGATTAAGGTCATACTCCTTCCGGTCCTTATTATAAGGTATCCTCTCTGTCCCTTATTATAAGATCTAAGAAGGTAAAATCACACACACACACACACACACATTTTTATATATATATATATATATATCAATAAAGTAGTTAAAAGAGATAATATGTCTGGAATAATTTTCCCCCCTTAATTTTCCCTTATTTATGAGGTGTACAAGAGAGAGAAATATAAAGCAATTATAATAGGAATTAACATGAAATATTCAGAAATAATGAGGGAAAATGGGGAAAGGTCATTAAATATTCCGACAACCCTATGCGGGCTCTTATAATAAGGGACAAAATTATTCAAATTTTAGGCTCTTATAATAAGGGATATAGAGAGTACCAACTAATAGGTTTATTTAGTCCATTTTATAAGGCACTTATTAGTTTCCAAGAAGCATTAAATAAGTTTTTACATCCATGCCCATATTTAATAAGGGTAGTGGGAGAGAGTATTAATTAAAATGATATATGAGTTTATAATAGTTAGTATGGACAATATTTAAAATACCACTATGTTCCTTATTATAAGTCTATCATAACTACTTCTTACATGCCAAGGAGTGGGAATTATAGCATTAAATATAACATATTTTCAAAAAAATTTCCAACTATACCCTTATTGGTTAGGTATTAAAATAATACTCCCTCCGTCCCTATATATAAGAGCCAAAAATTTGAATGTTTTTGTCCCTTTTTATAAGAGCCTAACACAATTTGTCAAAGCATTTAATGAGTTTTTTCCCATTTTACTCATCATTATTCTCTCTATTCACATTCTCTTTTATACTCATTTATAACACTATTATCACATTTTTCTCTCTTACATAAATAAGGGCAAACTTGAGAAAACAAAAATATTTCATACGTATTTATTTCTCTCTACCACTTCCTTAATCTGTGTGATTTTACCTCTTTGGCTCTTATAATAAGGGACGGAGGGAGTATTTTATATATTATAAGCCTTCTTTCTCAACTTTCCTATTTCCAACATAGGGGTAAAATAGTCATAGTAGCATTCATTGATTCTAAAGTGGACTTATATTTTGGAACAAAAAATTTGAGGTAGTTAGACTTATAATAAAGAACAGAGTGGTAACCTAATTTTAAGACAAATGAAATGCTTTTAACCAATTTCATTGGTATGTTAGATTAAATTTTGGTTGGTGCCTTATTAGGGCTGCACAAAAATCAGGCATGATCGGGTTAGGTATATGCCCTAAGTCATGTCTTAAAAGTCTTCGGGCTGGCTTTTTTGACCCGATGTTCGGCCTGGTCTTGTTTGGTCTGGAACTAAGATTGGGTAGGACATGTCCTTTGGGCCATAAGACATGTCTTGTTGGTCCTTAAACCTTTTGATCCTGTGAAAAAGAGAAAGAGAAAGGAAAAATGAAATTATATAGTGTAGTAAATATTAACTAATGAACAGATTTTTTTTTGAAATAACGGATTAGGAAAAAAATAATAAAATAATGAAATTATATGGTATGGTAAATATTAACTAATTAAAAGATATTATTTTTCTATAAAAAAAGAATAATATTTCTGAGCAGGGTCGGGTCACTGGTCTTAAAGCCTATGCCCTTGTCCTTTTCTGTATGGTGGTTAATCCTTATTGTTATGGTTTCGGGCCAATTTATTCCAGGACTGTGTTGGCTTCGGGTCAAGCAAGGTCCAGGTAGACCATCAAACTATCAAGTTTCTTATGTAGGCCTATGTCTTATAATAAGGATTAGGGGGAATATATACACACTGTATATAAGGAGAGAGGGAGTAATATAATCCACCGACACGTGTGAATATTTGAAACGCATAATTTTACTGTAATTCTTTGGGCGTCGTATACCCGTAGAAACTGGAATTCACATTGAAGTTCTAATGTCACGACTCACAATACGGCAATAAGGGATCGTCTCGTGGTGTGGTCCATTGTTGTCGTAAATAAATAAAGAAATGTCCTCTTTTGTCTCTTTTCTCTTCACGGTTCACACTTCACACCAACTTCCCTCAATTAATGCATTGAAATTTCTTATTTGGGCCAACAAGAATTGGAATTAAAGCCTGCCTACCCCTCTTTACCACATGTCCAATGTTACTAAGTTATGCATCGCTTTATATTTTCAAGTTAAGCATATGGAAAGGATATCCATCTCTAGAGTAAAAAATTTGAATGATTTTATCCATTTTTTATAAGAATTTGGTTAAATTTTTTAAAGTATTTAATGAGTTTTTTTCATTTTACTCATCATTTTTTTCTCAATTCACATTCTCTTTCATACTCATTTATAATACTATTATCACATTTCTCTATCTTATATACTAAATCATAAATAAGGACAAACTTGAGAAAACAAGATTATTTCAGATATATTTATCTTTCTCAATCACTTCCTTAATCTGTTTTATTTTACCTCTTTGACTCTTATAATAAGGGACGGTGGGAGTACTAATTTTTTTTGGCAAAAAATGCATGGCACTCCTTCTGGTCTTAAATATATTAATTAAGTTAGTTGAAATCATATGATATTACGGATGTGCTCTAGCCATCTACCATTATCATCACCCTCCCTCCCTTGCTTATTAGTTATTGAGGAGGTTTAGTAGGGATAATTTAAGAAAAAGTTGTAAATAATTATAAATAGGTTTCATATTTAGAACAAAACTTACCTCCTTAGATAAGTTTCATATTAAGGACTGGATGAAATATATATATATATATATAGTTTCATTATAAAAAATATTACTCCTTTACAGTTTACATCTACTATAAATGTCATCGACAAAGAGGAAAAAAAAGAAGAAGAAGAAGATCTTGGCAGCTTTAATTTGTTTTCCAAAAGCAAATCTCCAAGAATATAGTTTAATTTTCTATTCTTTTAATAAAATAATTATTATAATATTTAATAAATTTAAAAATTTTAGTTCTTATATACTGAATTTGTGAATTGTCTCGATAAAATATTAACAGTTTAAATTTATTTTTGTGTAGTATTATAGTGATATGTCATAAAATATTAAATTTAAACCCTCCATTTTCTTATAAAAAGGATGATAAAAGTAGCCAGGTGCACAAGTGGAAGGGTTGACAACATGAATATAATGTGTACTATTATGGCTAACAGCAGCAGAAAAGTGAAAATGGAAATGGAGAATTGCACATAGGTTCCAAGTAAGAGAATTAATTTTAGACAAATTCATTGACAATTTATTCATTTGTTAACCAATACTATTGCAGTTGTTAATAGTTATCATTAACAACTCCTTGGGACCTCTTTAAAATTAATTCTCTTACTTGGGACCTATATACAATTGTCCCAAATGAAAACGAAACTCACGGTTTCATGCCTATCAACATTATTAACTGAGGAGGCATTATCTGGGGACAAATCAGTCAAAGTAGTGTACTTTTTTTCCCCTTGAGCATTAGGGTATATGGTCGTATGGAAGGATGCATGTGGGAGTAAAAAAATTAATTAAACAAAGGTTAACGAGTTTGAAGTTGCAGTCACTTAGGATGTCAATTTCAAACAAATACGTCTTGATTTAAATAAGCTAATTATAAGTATTTTTATATTTCACGATATAAAATTATTTTCATACACAATATTTATCTCATGCCATGCAAAATCATTTCAAACCAGGTATGAACAAGAGAATACGGATAAGCTGTGTAGGCAATGGGAGAGGAAAAGCGTGTAAACTGTGAAGGAGAAGACACAGAATATTTACGGATCACGTGACTTTTATTTAATCCAATATTCCAATTCCAATCAACTGGGACCCCTACCGAATAAAGTTTTTAATCTTCCTTTTCTGAAAAATGGTAAGAATAGTATGATTCATCAACGTAACTTGGGAAGAATAGGGATTGGAAATACAGAAGCATGACAAATAGATGGAAGGAGTTGTTTCCACTAGGGCTGCATAGAGATCGGGGGGACCGGGCCAAGTATATGCCCTATATCCTATTCTAAGTATTTTCAGGCTCGCTTTTTTGGCTCGATATCTAACCCGATTCTATGTGACTCAGTACCAATATCAGGTGGGACATGTTTCTCGGGCCACAGGATATGTCTTGTTGGTCATTTGCCCTTTAAAAAATAATAAAATAAATTAGAAAATAGAATTAATTAAATATTTTTATTTGGTGTATTAAGTATTAATTATTATATGATGTATTTTAAATTAGGAAAATAAATTATTTTTTATAAAAAATAATAATATTTCTAGGACAGGACGGGCTGGGCCATTGGTCTTAGAGCCTATGTCCTTGTTTTGTCCTACCCAGTGGTCCGGTTTAATTCTGTCCTAATTGTTATGGTTCCGGGTCAATTTGTTCCAACTCTTAAAGACCAAATTGGCTTTGAGCAAGGCCTGATTTGGGCGGGCCGCCGGGTTTTTGTGTAGTCCTAATTCCGACATTCCCATCAAAAGATCTCATTCACACTCATCTCATCATCTTATCTCCTCAACAGTTGCTCCCTCTCTTTCTTTTTTTAATAGCATATCAAGTAGTTAATATATGAGTTAAAGTACTTAATTAACTTTAGTATATTAAGAAAATGAGATATATAACAGATGTGACACTCAACCCCTTCAATTATCTAAGTATAATGTTGGATTATATATTAATTTTTTAGTTTGCAAGAAAAAATAATAAATATTAGAGACAAAATGAAGTAAAATTTAATATTTAGAAGTTTGGATCAAATTCAAAGACCAACTAAAGACTGAAATAAGTACAATATAAATCAAGGTGGCTTCAATAAACTGAAATATGATTATCTTTTGTCCGGGTAAAAATGGAGTAGTCCGAAACGGAAAACGCTAGCCTCTTTTACTTTTATATCTCCAATGATATTTTTTAAAAGTTTTAAAATATAAGCAGAAAATACCTACACATAGTTAATCTAATGGTGTAATATATCTTTTTGAGTATTGGGTTCAACCCTAGATGAGACATTTAAGAGGAAGTTACGAAACCCGAAAGTTGAGCAGTTGATTGTTCGGATATCTGATTATATAATCACAAAAGACCGTTGATTAACCGATGATATATATAAAAAAATATAAGCAGAAATCACATATCACCATAAATTTTGTATCTGTCCATCCATTAAAAAGAAGGAAGAGGAGTTTTTGAAATGATAGGTCAAATAATAATTAAAAAAATGGACAAAAACAAAAAAGAGTACGTTAGGATGAGAGCAAGGGATGACATCAAAGGCGAGACGCTTGTAAGGTGAAAGTCGTCTAGTTCCTTACTTCAGCATCGGACACATCCATGCCCACATGTTTCACGTCCTCTATTTAACATTTTTTTTTTGGGAGAATCAAGGTTATTACCAATTCCCCGTACATTTTAACCTTTAAAAACAATCTCTTTTCAAATCCAGAGTACAAATAGTTTTTAGGGTTAATACAACATTTTATCCTTGAACTTTCAATCAATTTTGGTTTTAGTTCATAAACTTTAAAATTGGTGGTTTTGACCCTCAAACTTTCAGTCAATTCTGGTCTTGATCCTTGAATTTTGAAATTGATAATTTTTGTCCTTGAACTTTCAGTCAATTTCGGTATTAATCTCGGAACTTTCAGTCAAATTTGGTCTTGATCTCTAAGTTTTTTTTTTAAGTTTTTTCATTAAACTCAGGGACCAAGACCAAAATTAATTGAAAGTTCATGAACAAAACCATTGATTACAAAGTTCAGGGATTAAAACCAAAATTGACCCAAAGTTAGAGAACCAAAACCACTGATTTTAAAGTTTAGGGACCAAAACCAAAATCAACTGAAAGTTCAATGACTAAAAGTTATATTAACCCTAGTTTTTATCTCTTTCAACAATTGCATTTTCTATATTCAAATTTGCATTTTTTTTTCCCTTACGGAGGTGAGACCTCAACCAACAACTTTATTAATTTCTCTGTGACTTATTTATATGCCCATTTGACAAATTTAAATTCAACTATTTTTGACCCAATTGAAAGTGATTATTACATAGATGTTTTAGTGTGTGTTTGGTATGGCTTTTGGGCCACCAATAAGCAGCCCGTAGAAGCAAAAATGTGCTTTTGATTTATGTTTGGGTGGGTCTGATGTTTAAAGTGTTTATGGCTTAAATGGACTTATAGTGGAAAAGCAAGAATTATGAGCTTCTGGCTTATAGTTTCTAACTTTTGTGATGGGGCTGGAATGGAATTAAGGGAAGAAAAGAAAAAGAAAGGGGAGGAAAAAAGAAAAAGAAAAGAAATAAAGTGGGTATGAAAATTAGACTATTCAACCCCTAAAATTCTCAAATAAGATGTTTTCTTTTAATCTAAAATTTTCTTTTTATCTCCAAAAATTTACTATAATAATCTCTAACTTTTTTCTTCCGCAATATCCTCCTTTGAACTAAAAATATAATTTTTTTAAAATTATTTTCCTTAAAAAAAAGTAACTTCTATTGTCATAAATCCAAACATAAATCACATTACACAATCTGACTTTTATCCGATCTTACTTCTAAAAAAGTCAGATTAAAAAAAACTCACTTTTCCACCGTCAATCAAACACACTCTTAATAAGCCAAGATCCTTTTTGGTCTGATTGGTTGTCCTCCGATTTTTTTTTTTTTTATTTAAAAAAGAACAACACAACGTCTTTGAGAAACTAGTGGGTACAATAAATTAAGAAAAAGGTTTTAATGTTGAAACTTGATATACCCGCGTCACTCTAATAAGTGGCACAGTCATCAGACTCATGCATATGAGTTATGACGACTCACTCTATGAATTGCGAAGTTTATTTTAATATAATAGCGTTTTTGCTATTTTTGTGGTAATGGAAAGAATTAGACTATGGGGAGTAACTTGTGTTATTGGAAGGGTGTGGTGGCGAGAGTCACGTGGCGAAGGCATTTTGTGGAATATCTCCATCATTATCCTCTGCGTTTTAACAATTTTTACGACTCATCCATTATTCGTTCCCTTGTTATTGTCCGTACTGCTCTTTGGTCCCCCACCAATTGGATCCTTTTATTCATATATCGTTCATAAATAAAACTCATTCATATTATATATATATATATATATTCACACATTCACTTCCGGGATCTCCCAATGCCAAATTTGTCTCCACAATTGACTGGTTCTGGAATTTGCTTGATTATAAATTAGCCAGTACGCCGAGCTAACATTAAAGTTACCATCAGATGAGGCTCGCCATAAGTGTCTATCAGCCTCCAAGGTGTTTGGGGGAGTAACACCCTTAATTCTTTCCATCACCCAAGCAGGTGAAAAATTTCCCCATTTTGGCCAGTCCCAGTTACCACTCAGAGTAACAAAGCTATTCACTGTGTCCTCCGAGTTGATTTGCTCAATATTTCTTTCCACATACTGAATCAAGGGTAATTCTAGAGGTGTCCATAGCTCTGTCCACACTTTAGTGGTGCTTCCATTTCCAATTTTCCTTCCCACATTCTGAAAGAACCTCTCCCATACTGTAGTGATGCCTTGCCAGACTGCCGATTGGTTTCTTTTCCTCTCTACATTTGGGTATTTGCCACCACCACATTCGTATTTGTTTACAAGGCATTGGACCCAAAGTGCATTTGGTTTATTAAGCATACCCCAGCACAACTTCATAAGAAAGGCTTCATTTTGCGCTCTAAGGTCTCTTATTCCTAATCCCCCATGATCCTTGTCAGCTTTTAAGGTTTCCCATCCAATAAGATGTAGCTTTTTCGTTCCTGGATTCTGGTTCCAAAAGAAATCTCTGCTTAACTTTTCTATCTCCTTTAACACTCCTTTTGGCATTAGAAGGGTTTGCATTTGATAGTACGGGAGCGAAGATACCACCGATTTGATGAGGACAGTCTTCCCTGCCGTGCTAAGGAATTTCCCTTTCCAGCTAGCCAGCCTACTCCGAGTTTTTTGGACAAGAGGAGCAAACATTCTCTTCACTACCTTTTCATGAAGCAAAGGCACACCCAAATATTTTCCTAGATCTGCAGTTAGAGTTATCCCCAATGCTTGGCTGTAATAAGCTGCTCTGCTTGCATGCACATTTCTAGACACAAACATTCTTGACTTTTGGAGACTTACTCTATGCCCGGAAACGCCACAGAAGAATCGCATCACCTCCCTCATCTCTTCCATTTGATCAATTGATGCTTCACTGAATAGAACTAAATCATCCGCAAAGAACAAATGGGATATCATAGGCCCTCTTGAGCTGAGAGGCATTGGCTTCCAACTCCCTTCATCAACTTCATAATTGATGATTTGCCCTAGTCTTTCCATGCACAACACAAAAAGATAGGGGCTAATAGGGTCGCCTTGTCTTACCCCTCTCGAAGGGTAGAATCTTTCAGTTACCTGTCCATTCCACAAAACCCGCATCGAGGCTGTGGTTACACAGCTCATGATAAGATTGACCAGGTGGTCGTTCAAATCCAAACTTTGCAATGTATACCTGAGGAAGCCCCAATCCAGTCTGTCATAAGCTTTTTCCATATCCACCTTAACAGCCACAAAGCCATCTCCTTTTCCTCTCTGTCTCATGGAGTGAATTGCTTCCTGGGCTATGATGATGTTATCACAACTCTGTCTACCACTGATGAAGCTACATTGGTTCGGCATGATTAAATGGTTCATTACCCCCTTAAGTCTGGTAGCCAAAACCTTGCTCAAAATCTTGTAGCTTACATTGCATAGCGAGATGGGTCTAAATTCAGACAACTTTGTTGGTTTATCTACCTTTGGGATCAAAGTAATGGTGGTCTGGTTTATTTTCCCCAACTCTGACGGGTCCCTCCATATCTCATGGAGTAAGTCACATACAGCCTTTCCCACAATGCCCCAATGGGATTGTATAAAGTGGGCTGGTATACCATCTGGTCCTGGTGCTTTGAAAGCACCCATATTAAAAACTGCTTCTTTTATTTCACCATATGAAAGATCCCTCTGTAATAATCTCTTTTGCGTCTCATTTAGCAGAGGGAATTCGACTGGCCAATTTGACGCTGGGAGAATATTCATATCTTTAGTGTAGAGATCCCAGAAGAAATCCTTCGCCATCCCCATCATCTCATCATGATCCGTAACCCAAGTCCCTTCTTCATTTTGTATCGCTTCTACTCTATTCTTCTTCCTCCGAATTTTAGTAGACATATGGAAGAAACTTGAATTTTTCTCACCAAATTGCAACCTTTGACATCTAGATCTTTGGTACCATATCATCTCCTCCTGGCTATTTAGCTTGTAGAATTCTTTCCATAGAGTTTTTTCCAGTCGAAACAATCCATTTGATTCATTTCTCATTCTCGCTTTATCTATCCCTTCTATTCTCTTGATTAGCCTCTTCTTTTTTCGGGGGATGTTACCAACGGCGTTTAAATTCCAATTTATAGCCCTCTCTTCAAATAGAGCTTTGCCATTCAACCAATTTTTTCCATCCCAGGATCCTTTCACCAAATCTTTGAAGTCTGGTTCCAAGCACCGTGCCGCCTGGTATTTGAATGATGTTGGAGTCCTGCTATTCCCTCTATATTGATTCCCCGCAACTACAATAACTCGGTGATCCGAATTAAACCTTAGGTGGTGATAAAGTTTAGTAATCTTATATTTTTTACAAAATAAAAAATTCAATATTTAACGCCTATAAATAAAGCTCTGTAGTGACACTCCCATGCACCACAAGCTTTCTTCTTCTCTCTGACACATTTCCTGCAACCAAGCCAGTTTATGGAATACGCATGGGATTTTTTTACCGTGCATGGAGTAAATAAGTGAAAATGGGATTATATTGGGGTAAACCCTTAAAGGAAGATAGTTGAGGCATGAGGAAAGCTGGAAAGGAGATATAAAAAAAACTTGTATCCTTTATGGGCTTGTGATTCGTGGGTAAGTAAAAAATTTTCAGTAGACACAGTACAATATTAGTTTTTTAACTGACATAATATTATTTGTTTCTTATTATGAATCTAATTATAAAAAAGATTTTGTTCTTAAATACAGGTCCAGTCAGAGGTTATTAATTGTTGTTTTTCAATTTTACCCTTATTTAATTCTTGTTGGGAAGAGAGAAAGAGGAAAGATATGATATATAAATGCTGAGAAAGAGAAATTTTGAATAAGAGTAGTCTTAAAAATTTTATCAATTTAAAACATATTTAATGATCTAACTAACAATTTTTTGTATGTAATAATTAGTTAAAACAGACTTTTAATAAGGAAAAAATGGTATAATAATAATTTTTTTATAAAACATATAATATAATATAACAATATAACTACACAGCATGTGGGAAGTAGAATATAATTTACTTATAATAAAGAATATGACATGGAACCCATGGTCTATAGGTTTAACTAGAGAAAGGGTTAGACATTCAACCATCTTGGCCAGTGTTTGAATCCTGGGAAGTACTACTTAGTTATGGTTTCAGTTATAGCGCTTGGAGAGACATCTCCATAACTAAGTATAGTTGGAATAAATCTACGTGTGGATAAAAAAATGGATTGTTTGACATGCTCAGAATCCATAGAGACAAGCCCCACTTGATCATGAACTAAAAGCTCTGCTTTTAGATTATGGGTGAGCCCAACCCATTTCCTAAAATTTTGCTTAAAAAAAAAAAAGTATGACATGGGTGTTTTAGTTTTAAACCGGGGTGATAAAAGCTTGACACGTGCAGCAGGGGTTGAAAGATTTACGAGCGGGATTCCCATCTTATGTGGCCAACAACCCCATTAAAAAAGAGAATGGAAACGTGCGTAATTAAGGAGTAACGTCATTAATTAAGTACGGACATTAGTAATTAAGTATACATTAATTGCTTGCCCTGCCAGCTCAGGCAAATTAGTCAAAGCTGTTTCTTTTAACAAAATCACTCTAGTGCTTATTATATAAGTCAATTTTAATTAATTTTCATATAACAAGAATTGTTTGTTAGACCCTTAAATATGTCTTAGATGGATAAATTTTTTCAAGACCACCCTTATTCAAAACTTCACTTTCTACATTTATAAATTATTCTTATATCTCTTTAATCTTTTTCTCATCCCAACAAGAATTAAATACGATTAAAGTTAGAAAACAATCATTAATAATCTTTAATTAGATTTATATTTAGGAATAAAATCTTTTTATGGGTAGACTTATGATAAGAAATAAAAATAAATTAATACTTAAT
Organism: Mimosa bimucronata; assembly: GCA_037074515.1. NCBI lineage: Eukaryota > Viridiplantae > Streptophyta > Magnoliopsida > Fabales > Fabaceae > Mimosa > Mimosa bimucronata. The sequence goes on from CM073444.1 coordinate 37,453,081, forward strand.
TAAAGTGTTGGGGGTGGAATAGAGCAAAAACTTGATTAAAAGAAGAAGGTTAGAATGTTTGGCATTGAAGTCACCTCTGATAGAAATTTTAATTTTGGCACAAATACGTGAACGAGAGAAGAAGATGATACCGAGGCACGTGGAGGGGGGAGATAGTGTGAAGCCAAGACCAACAGTTATCTTATCCAAATTACATGGATAGAGTTGGAACCACTTTCCACATGCACAAATTTTTTTAGGGAGTTTAAAAGCTAAACTAGATTTGAATAGAGCATCTAACCATGTGACAAAATTTTTTGTTTAAAAAAAATATTTTTCCACCAAACCATGGTTTTAAATTTAAAACTAATTTTGAGGAAAAGCTACTTCTTATCCTTTTTTTTAGCTTTATTTGTAGGAATTAAACCATCATAATGAGTCATGACTCTAATAAATTACCAACCTAAAACTCATTAACTATAAACTTTTAAATAAAAAATTATTTTTATAATTGTCAAAATATTTTTAAAAGAAATAATGATAACAAATGTTAAATCTAGAATGTGAATATTTGGGTCTCAACAAAAATGGAGCATATACCACTTGGGAACGGTCAGTTTGCTTGTTAAATTTCACGATTCCGTTCAAAATATTTGATCACATCTTAAATACTATGCACTAGCCTACCAAGGCCATAAATAAGCATAATAAGTGGTTGTTATATCAAATGATATTTAAAAAATTAACATAAATATTATAAGGTCGCTTCGTTTTTTTTTTTAAATGCAGTTTCAAATTTTTAAATAGGTGTCAATTATTGCTGGGATAATGATAAAAAATATCTTCTAAATTTTTAAAATCCTAATAATTATTTCAGTATAGATATTAATAAATTCAGTATTGATATTAACAACTGTATATCATCTATTTGAGATTTTAAAATTTAGAAAGTATCTTTTTATCTTTTTTTTATCACTATTGTTTTAGAATTTTACAAAGAGAAAACAGTTACCCCCCACTTGGTTAGTTGGTTACATATTTTTTCTTAATTTTGAGAAAACACATTTTTTAAATAAGAGCGAAGTGTACGGATTTATGGAAATGGGCAACAGAATCCTGACACCTCCACATGTTTCACGTTCTCCGTTTTTCTCTTACACAAAAAAATAAAGTTTTATCTTTTGTACCAAGGATTAAAACAAAAAAAAAGGGAAAATTCTAAATAAATACCAATTGAATATTAAAAAGACACAAAGGGGCCTCCAATTTTCAAAATGACACAATGGGTATTGTTCCCTATTTGGGATAACCAAGTTTGGGGTAAAAAGACTACAAAGCCCCTTACTTTCATCTTTCTCATCTAATCCCTATCAGAAACTAAAGAAACAAACCACCTCTTCTCCATTGAAATCGCGATCCCCCTGAGCTTTCTCCTTCATCTCGTTCATCGGAAGTAGGCGGCATATGCAGTGGTTGTTGAAGTTTGGCGTCTCGATCGTGTTTGAAGTCACCACATCTCCAATCGAGGTCGAAATCGGTGAGGTATTGCTCCTCAAAATAATTAGGGCTTATCGACCAAAAGGTGGCTTGAAATCAGTGGTGTTAGCCTGAAAGTTGGTAGAAATCAGCAGTGGTTCTCTTGTAAGTCCTTTTTGGTTCTTTCATTTTCTGTCTCTCCCCTGAACAACTCCAGCAAGTGTTGCTATTTTGATAGTGCAAAATTACATCTGAAAAATTTAACTTCAGGAACAATGTTGGTGCTGTAAGATTTTGTAAGGGTCTAAACTCTAATAATCTAATTGCTCAATATATACAAGCTTCAAGAATTTACTTGCAATTGGCAGCATGCTTGCAATATTTCCCTGATGTTTCTCTTTTAAATTAGTATTTTTGTTCTAAATTGAAAGACTTGTTGCTTTTTAAGGAAGGCTTTTTTTAATTGTGTCAACTAATTAATATATTTAATTTACGATTTGGAATCTTTCCTTGACGATGAAATCAACCTTTGGTGAGTTCCCACTACCTTTTCTTCATCTTTCATTCATTTTGTTTTAGTTTCCATCATTTTCCCCCGACATTTTTTTCTTTTTGTTGTTTTTCTTACCATGCCCAACATTTCTCTCCTTTGATACTTGATAGCTAGAGAACTGTGGAGAATAAAAAATCAGATATTTTGTTTGAGTTTCTGTCCATTATTTGACTGGTTTGCTATCCTAAGTTGGTGCTGTTTGATGTCTTAGTATAATTGCACTGATTCATTTTGTTAAATTCTCAAATGTTAAAATCTAGTCTGATCTTGTTTGGTTATTAGTTGTGCTGATTGTTTTTTTAAATCATATTTGTGTTGATTGTGGTTCAATACCAGAGTTTCTTTGCTTGTGGTTCAATTTGCGTTTCTGATTTTGGCTACTCTATGATTTTTGGACTTGGTTTGGCTGTTATTACTTGCTGTGATATTGCTTGGTAATGAGCTAATAAATCCTATTGATTGGACTAATTGTTGGTATTTCTTTACACTTGTTGGCTGCACAAAAACTTTACACTTGTTGGCTGCACAAAAACAACTTCAATTTTTTGTGCAATTGGCTTCTACTTTACTGGGTGTTTCAATGTTTGATGGGATTTGAAATTGAAATGGAAAGTAATGAAGCTTTAAGAGTTTATTTCATTGTTTCATGGGATATGAGAAAGATATAGTTCATTTTGCTACTGTCAATTGGTTATTCACTTTGAAACTGAAATTTTGTGGGTTTTAAACTATATTTGTATTAAGTTTAGGTATCTTTTGCTTATGAATTTTAGCTTTCAAGAAATCTGAAATATGCTTTGTTTTAACTATTGAATGACTTAATTTAACCCTGTTGGAGTAGTAGGAACATGTTTTGTAGGTGGATGTAATTATGTATTATATTTTGAAGAAATGTACTATAAAGGAACACTAAAATGGTGGATGTAATTATCTGTTTTGTTTATGTTAGACACTTGGAAATGATTTTGGGAATTTGCTTGGGTGTGAAATGTTAAGACAATTTGCTTGATGAGAATGGTTATATTTGCTATAATATTTGTGAAAATGGTTTGAGTAACTGAATGGAAGAAATTGTTTTGTAGGTCTGAAAAATGGAGTTACAAGCAGGAAGTACAAAAGAGGTGCAAAATGAAGACGTCCAAAATGGCTTAAAACACAAAGAAATATAAGAGGCAAAGAACAACAAAACGATTAAATATGTGACAAGATTTTTGTTGTTTCACTTTTGTAGTTAACTCTTTTAAATTGTAGTACTTATGTAAATTTTTGTTGGCAAAATATTATGGAATGTGCCATTACTATTCAATTGTCTAAAGTAATATGGCCACTTTTACTTTATATGTGGCTGAACTTCGCACAGACATGTTAACATGTTAATAGGTCGAGTATGGGCATTAACCACTCGTGTATAGGCATTAACTACCACAGATTTCTTACTTAAGCTTAAAACGCAGGTTCTTGTGAAAGTGGTTAACTAGTCGAGTATGGCGATTGACCAGTCTAGTATGGAATTAACCATTCGAGTATGGGAATTAACCACCATGGATTTGTTACTTAGGCTTAAAACACAGGTTCTTGTGAAAGTGGTTAACTAGTCAAGTATGGCCATTAACCAGTCTAGTATGGAAATTAACCACTCGAGTATGGGAATTAACCACCATGGATTTGTTACTTAGGCTTAAAATGCAGATTCTTGTGAAAGTGGTTAACTAGTCGAGTATGGCCATTAACCAGTCTAGTATGGAAATTAACCACTCGAGTATGGGAATTAACCACAACGGATTTGTTACTTAGGCATAAAACACAAGTTCATGTGAAAGTAGTTAACCAGTCGAGTATGGGCATTAACCACCACAGATTGCTTACATGACTTTAAAATGCTTGTTATGGAGAAAGTAGTTAACCAGTCGAGTATGGGCATTAACCAGTTGAATATGAAGATTAACCAGTCGAGTATTTGCATTAACCACCACAGATTGCTTATGTGACTTTAAAATGCTTGTTGTTGAGAAAGTGGTTAACCACTTGTGTATGTGGATTAACCAGTCGAGTATGGGCATTAACCAGTCGAGTATGGTGGTTAACCACTTTCTCAACAAGCATTTTAAAGTCACGTAAGAAATTTGTGGTGGTTAATGCCCATACTCGACTGGTTAATCCCCATACCCGACTGGTTAACCACTTTTACAAGAACCTGTGTTTTAAGCCTAAGTAATAAATCTGTGGTGATTAATGTCCATACTTGACTAGTTAATCCTCATACTCAACTAGTTAATGCCCATACTTGACTGGTTAATGCCTATACTTGACTAGTTAATCTCCATACTCGACTAGTTAATGCCTATACTTGACTAGTTAATCTCCATACTCGACTAGTTAATGCCCATACAACGACCATACTTGACTAGTTAATCCCCATACTCGACTAGTTAATCCCCATACTCAACTAGTTAATGCCTATACTTGACTAGTTGATCCCCATACTCTAGTGGTTAATGCACATACGCGATTGGTTAAGCACTTTCACAACAACCTGCGTTTTAAACCCAAGTAAGAAATCCGTGTTGGTTAATGCCCATACTGGACTAGTTAATGCCCATACTTGACTAGTTAATGCCCATACTTGATTGGTTAATCCTCATACTTGACTGGTTAATGCCCATACTGGACTGGTTAATGCCCATACCGGACTAGTTAATGCTCATACTCGACTAGTTAATCCCCATACTCTACTAGTTAATGCCCATATTTGACTCGTTAATCACCATACTCGAGTGGTTAATGCACATACTCGAGTGGTTAAATCCCCATACTAAAGTGGTTAACTACTTCCCTGATTCATTGGGCTAAAAAATGCTTCTTCTCCTAAAAAAATCCTTAACCACGCCACTGGCTGGGGGAATTAATAACTCCAGTATGACAATTAACTACTTTAGTATGGTGATTAACTACTTCAGTATGGCCATTAACCACTTCGTTGCTTTATTAATCAGACCTTACCAACAATTTTTGCACCAGTTCCCGTCGAGATTTGCTCGTAAAATTAAACACAAAGAGTTCTATATGCAAAACAATCTAAACAACAAACACACATTAAATAGTACTTATCTTCATTAACTATTTTAGTAATGATATTCACCATTTCAGTCTAATGGTTAACATAAAATCTGAATCCCATATGACAACAGCATAATTACATATTAATATGACAAGTGAACATTAGGCTTCTTCAACCACCTAATGTTTTCTTGTCATCACTATTAGAAAACATAATCCTTTCACTTTACATTACTCTAAAAAAAGATAAGAACTATAAATACTACATCCCTTGTCCCAAAAAACATATAGGGGTGAGTTGTTATCCAATATCTACAAAATAGTGCCCTGCAAAAAGTATCCACTTAGGTCATCACGCCCAGCTTCACCTTGGGTTTGGATTTTTGCATGTCCTCCTAGTGTGTCCAGCTGCATGGCAAAAGCTATAGTTATAGACCTTCTTGTTCTGGAACTGCGACTCAATCCTTTTGACTCTTGGCCTTCCAGATGGTCAACTAGTCTTAGGTGGTGCCAACAAAGGTAGACTTAGTATGTTTTGAAGCCAATAGTCATTAGGATTTGGCATGTCAATTGTCACAACTGGAATAAGGCCTGTTCAAGGAACCCGGATACCCGGTTAACCCGACCCGGTCCGGTCCTACCCGGTCCATCCAGAAAAGAGAAAAAAAACCCGGTCACTTTTTGGACTGGACCGGGTCTGGCCCGAAGTACGGGTAAGACCAGGCTTCGGGCTAGCATATTAGACTAGTGACCCCGGTCCTTGTAACACCCCGAAATTTTAAATAAGGATTAGTGATAATTTAGGAACTAATTTGGGATGCATTAAGGAATTTGGAGAGCTTTATAAATAAATTTATGAAAATATAAGTATTTTGGGAATTTTTTTAAAGGCCTGATTTCTCCCTTAAATTAATAGAGTTAGAATTGGAAGAATTATTTTTGGACCCAAAAGAGATCTCAGTAGGAGAAAATATTAGTGGGTATTTAAGATAAATTGTTAGAATGAAAATGAGGGATTTTATTCTAAGGAAAGATATCTTATTTTGAGAAATTAATGGGTCTATAAGCAAATTACTTATCCAATTTGTTTTAATTATTTTATATTTTCTTTTCTTTACTTCTTTTACCTTTCTAATCAGCAAAAAAAAGAAAAAAAAAGAAAAAAAACAAACGACACACTCACACACACATATACTCCTTCCTCCTTCCCGTGAACCAAACCCTCCCCCTGCTCTCCATCGCTCTCTCACTCTCACTCTCCCTCTGCGTCGACCAGCGACGGTGACGGCGGCCGCCGTTGCCGTCGTCCAAACCCCCGAGTTCCCTTCTCCCTTCCAGTTCCTATTCCCTTCTCTTTTCCCTTCCTTTTTTTTCCTCTTGTCCGTAGCGCGCGAGAGAGAGATTGGGGGTGAGTTTTGGCCGGTCTTTTGGGAGGCGGACTGGGCATTTCTGGCGAGATTCCGGTGGCCCTGGGAAGCTTGATGACATTGGGTAATTTCCCTTTGATTCCTTCCTCTTTTGTTCTTAATTTTTCAAATAGAAATTTCTAAGGTTTGTTGATTTTCGAATTTCTGACTTCATTGTAGCAATTGCCTAGTTCTACATGTTTATTTAGACTACTTGATGATAGTAATGTGTTTAATTTGGTTTAATTTGACCCTATGTGAGATTTTGCTTGCTTAAAGTTGAATTAAGCCAAGTTTACGACAAGAAATCCTTTGAATTTGGGCTTTTGAACTCGATTTATGATGTCTAGAGGGTTGTTAGAGCTCAACGATAATGTTGGTTGGATTTATTTGGTTAGATTTAATGTTGGATGAAATTGGGAATTTTGGTTGCTTAGGGAAGAATTAGATTGCTGAGTACAATTGTTTGAAATTAATTGGATGTTTAGATAAACCCATTGAGGCTAAATAATGATGATTAAAAGCTTGGGTTTATGCATAGTGATGACTTTTGGCCTAGGATGGAAATTGGAGATTAAAGAGGAGAATGATAGAATGATTTGTGGTTTAATGGTTGCATTAGGCATATTGACGTTTGATAATTATTTCAAATTATTGGGATTACAGAGAAATATGTTGGATGGTACTTTGGGTGTTTGAATGAGGAATTTGATGTGATATTGAGAGTTAATATTTGATTATGATTTCGGTCGAGGTAATGATTGTATTACTTGATTGTTATTAATTGATTGTTAACGGTTTAGATTGTTAAGGTTGTATGAGGGTATTAATTAGTTGGGTTTAATTGGGGGATTGTGTTTAAAGGAATTTTGAATGATTGAAGGGTTGAATGAGAAAAGACATTGGATGAGTTTAGGTGAATATAGTGGGTTGAGAATAAATGATGGTTTTGATTGGTTTAGTTTGATTGTATTGGGAATTGGTTATAATTTGGAAGTTGTAAGTGAATTATGTGATAATAGGGAATATTAAAATTTAGTATGATGGTGTGATGTAAAGAAATGTGGAATTGAGGCTACAATGGTGTACTCTGGTCGTGGTTAATTATTTGAGGTGCTTCTAGGCATGGTTGTAGGTTGAGGTTCAATTGAGCAGCATTAGTAATGTAAACATTGATGGGGAAAGTTGGTTCAATGAAAGTAATTGAGAGTATATAGTGTCCTAGGCTTGATAGGAGTTTAATTTAACTTAATCAAATCAAATAGACTTAAATTATGTATTTACTTTGTGTATTGTGTTCTCTAGTGATTGTAGACATTGCTGGATCGAGCTGAGCTCGAAGACTCTGCGTTCTGGTATTTTGTTTTTGTTTTGGGCTATTCCAGGTAACCACTCTCATCTCACTACCTGATTGTGTGTGATGTTAGTTGAGATTTTCTCAAAAATCCCTTTTTACGTATGTTTATGACCACTAGTACACAAGTTGAAATTTTAAATGCTATGTTTATATTAAAAAGCCTATTAGGTACCTTTGAAATCCCTTTTACTTTCATATGAAAAAAAAATTGTCTTGTGGAATATTACTAGTAAACTGGCAAATTTGTGATTGGACATAATTGAAACTGGAATATTTGTATACATTGGATTTGAAACTGTAACATGATGCATATTGGTGAAAATACTGGATAGGCCAAGTGCCTGATTGTTAGTATTGCATACATGTGTATTGTTGTGGTAGTTTAGCATCGATGCACTGGATACTATTGTCATCACGTGATGAGGTACCCTGTTGGCCTACAGGGACTAATTATATTATTGTTGTACTGGGTATGGGTAGCCCCCATCGAGTACTACCTTTCGGTGTGCTGGGTATGGGTAGCCCCCATCGAGCATTACCCCCGTTGTGGTGCTGGGTATGGGTAGCTCCCATCGAGTTCCACTTCCCGTGGTTCTGGGTACGGGTTGAGATCCCCGTCGAGTTCCACTTTGGTCCACCTAATTGTAGGGGACAACCTAACGATTCGCAGGGCGAACGTTATGGATGATTGTGTAAAATATATTTTTAACTGCTTTTATAAAATGATATCCCTTGAGTTTGTAAAAGATTTTAGTTACGAAGTTTTGCATGATTGTCTGGATATACTTTTGATGATATGGTGGTATATATATATTACTTGTGGTTTAAATATTTTTATGTGGTACTCTTTAGGCGCTCTGCTAACCCACTCACACTCTTGTATTGAGTTGAGTTGTAGTTACTGAGACATGTTTGTCTCACCTCGTGGTTATTTACATTTTTGCAGGTGATTATGTACAGACCAGGGGGAAGAAAAAGGGAATGGGGCCCACCGGTTCACTTGGAACCGGTGAGTTGGCCGGTAAAGTTATTTTGGAACTGTATATTGCCACATATAGGCTTGCATTCGCTTCATGTTTATGTAGTCGATTGATATTAAACTCTGGATGACTGTATTAATATTTGCTTGAATTCAATTTAGTGTACGGGTTTTGCTCAATAACCATGTTAGGGGAATCTTTTCTAACATGGTTATGGTGAATGTTTGATGCTGTGAGGTTAGCGTTTCTAAATGTGGATTTTTTATAACCATGTTAGGAGGCTCCTTATCTAACATGGTTAAATCAATTGGTATTTGTTAATTAGGTGAATTTTTACTAACTATGTTAGGGGAATCCTTTTCTAACATAGTTAGGGTGAATTATCCATAATAGTATGATTGTTGGGATACGTGTTCGCTTTTTCTATCATGGATAATCAATTGAAGTTTTAGATACACCTTTTTTCAACTATGATAGGGGTATTGTGTAATTGTATGAAAACCCTTTTCCTATCATAGTTAGCAGTGTGAAATAATTAAATTTAATGGTTGGGGTTTAATTATAATTAGTATGATCTTTTCCTATCATAATTAAATTTAGTATTGTTAATTGTGATTACGATTGATAATGATTGTTTATTAGAGGTTAATTATCGATTAGTAGGAAGGATTTTACAGTCCTACCCAGCTAAAAAAAGCATATATCTATATATATTTTTATTAAATATGTGATAATATAATAAATATATAAAATAAAGAAGTGCACCCACGTGGCTTCATAACAACCATAAACACCAAAGATATTTTCCCATCTCACATCACCACACACGTGATCTCTGCACAGTTGCGTACATCCTACAATCTTCTCCTTCATTCATGCTCATTCGACATTGGTGTTTAGAGGGTAGAGGCTTTGGAGCTCACACAAAAAATGCTTGAATTTTTGGTCGGACCTCCAGGCTCCGAATCTCCATTGATCTCTTCCTCAAGATGCCGTGTTGTTCGTGGGTCCTCCATCCCCACTTTCATCGCGAAGGTAAGACATGCTTAGCCGTTGAATATCCCCTGTTCGATTTGTGGTAACTCTGAATTGAATAAGAGGGCTTGAGGATTGGCTTCCTTTTATGCTTGAAGGCTACATTTGGTTTGATAATAAGAGGGCTCATGATTTTCCACTTTTTTCAGACTTTCATCAGAGGCAGTTTGGTATGAAAAACTATTTTTCCAGCTCTTAGTTGTCATCTTTGTGGCTGTTGTAATGATTTTTGAAAAAATGTGAAATCAATCAGCTCCACTATCTTCATTTTGTATTTATTTTCAGGTTATAAGAAATGAGAGGAGAGTGGATTAGATTAGCTGGACCATAAACCTGGTCCAGTCCAGTCTGGTCTGTCCAACCCGGTGGTCACCGGGTATTCCACCGAGCAAGACCGGGCTTCGGGCTAGGATGACCAGCCCGAAGACCATACCAGACCAGACCGGGGGTTAGTGTCCTGCCCGACCCGGTCTGGTCCATGTACAGCCCTGACTGGAATCATGTATCTTCTATATATTTTTTCTTGGAATGTAATCTCAAAGCATTCATCCACATAACCTTACACGTTGAGATGACAAGCCTTGATGGCTGCACAAGCGTGTGGACATGGAATGCCTGACTTTTGCCTTGCTTCACAGATGCATTCACGTCCGCCGACATCAACCATTAGGCTTCCATCCTTTGTATGGCAAGCCACTATACCCCCTCCATAAGGTTCAGCCTTACATTCTCCGCTTCTACCAACATTTTCCATGACATCAACCATTTAGCTTCCATCTTTTGTATGCACAGCTCTCATTATACTGAAACAGATTATCCACTTCATCATCATCGATCAGATCTACTAATACTGTTTGATCAAACTTCACCATATATTTCATCTCACATCTCATACCATCTATACCGAACCATTGTCCTACTAAAGCCCTCAATTCTTCAATTGTCATCCCTTCCTGTAATGTTTTCAGCCTAGTATTCCCACCATAATATTTCTCTTTACCTTCAACATCCTTTCCAAAGTTCCCCCCACATGAAAATAACACATAAGTGATTACGTTGACCGCATATTTGATGTCATCCTGCATGCTAACCTGCACCAAATCAATCAAAATTTAATTAAAACTATAGTTGCTAAACAATGATTTTTATTTTTTTCATCACTTTACAACATGCCCCTATCAAACACACATGTCCAGTTAACCACTTAAGTATAGACGTTAACTATTTCAATATAGCCGTTAACCATTTTAGTATAGCATGTTGCATTAACTACTCAAGTATAGCCGCTTTCAGTATAGCATACTCGGTTAACTATTCAAGTATAGTTGTTAACCGTTTCAGTATAACATGTCTCGTTAACTACTCAAGTATAGCTGTTAACTACTTCAGCATATGTATTAACTACTCAAGTATAGTTGTTAACCGTTTCAGTATAACATGTCTTGTTGACTACTCAAGTATAGCCCTGTTAACTACTCAAGTATAGCTGTTAACTACTTCAGTATAAGTATTAACTACATATTTCACCCTGACCTACATGAACACTTTTTCAACTTAAACTACACTCATTAACTAACGCAGAGCAACCTCATTCTTCATCATTCCCATATATATTCACCCAGTATCATTCTTCATCTAATACACACAGCAACCTCATATATATACATCATTATTTTACACTTCTCACAACCCAAACTTAAACTCCTACAACATCTAAGCTTTTTCTTCTCTATCGTTAAACTAAATCAACTACCCAACTTAGGTGATCATTAATCTTTAAACCCATTTACTCAGTTTGAATACCCAGCAAAATAATAAACCACAATATCATCTTTTACCTCATACTAGAAGGAAAACACTATTTTCATCCAAATATTACTCAAAGTTCCTACCTTTTCCTCCTTTTCAAGCTTTCACCTTGGCTCTAATGGCTTCGTCTCTGTCTTCACGTCCAGCACTCTGTTTCTGCGTTTTTCTTTTTGTTTCAAAAGGTATTTAATGTAAGGAGAAGAGTGAGGGGCTTTGTAGTCTTTTTACCCCAAATTTGGTTATCCCAAATTGGGAACAATACCCATCTTGTCCTTTTGAGAATTGGAGGCCCCTTTATGTCCTTTTGATATTGGAGGGGTATTTATTTGGAATTTTTCCAAAGAAAAGTTTCAATTTCATCATGTTGTCCTTGCCTAGTTCTTCGTTCTTGTCGGGTCATTTTTTTTATAGCTGCTTCCTTCTGAATATAAAATATTTGTTTACGACCCAAACATTTCCAATACTTATTTAGTATTCCCTCCAATTCAATATATAATGTTCTTTTAAACCGAATTGTGGGTTTCTAAAAAATAAGTTGAAAACAATAATTGTGCAGAAAATATATATTTTTCTTCTAAAAGTCCCTTATTTATGAATGAGTAAGAGATGCGGTAATTATGAAAAGAAAATGAAAGAGAATGTGCGGGAAAATTAATGCATGGATAAAATGGAGAAAAACACATTTCTTACTCAAATAAAGCCAAATAGAACATTATATTTTGAGACAAGGTCATTCAAAAAAATGGACTTTATATTATAGAACAGGCAAAGTATTTTTTTTATAATATATATTTGATTCAATTATACTCCCTTCGGTCCTATTTATAAGAGCCCAGCCATCAAAACACACTTCTTAAGAAAACATGTGAAAGTAATTAAATGTGTTTGTGTCTGGAATATACATATTTATCCAATTTTACCCTTATTTATGATGAGTCTATCAAGAGAGAGAAATATATGAGCATTACTAAATATGAAAGAGAATGAGGGGTAAAATAGGAAAAAATGTATTAAATGATGAGAGAATACAGAATGAGCTCTTATATTTTAGACCAAATCAATTCAAATTTCATGCTCTTATAATATGGGCTGAAAGGGGTACTATTTAAGAAATTCGCTTAAATTAGTTAAAAACAATTATTAATTATGTCCTATGAGTGGTACTAGAGATATAATTGTGAAAAAAGGAGTAAAATATATTTAATGTTCCAAATTCTCATGAAATAGAATCAAATCAATTTTAAAATTGTAATTTTACAAATAGGATTAGAGGAATATTTATTTTTTACACTACAACTACAATTCAAAAGTTACATAAGCTAGTTACTTGTAGTACATATAAGTTAATTTTTTAAAAACACAATCTTAAGTGCATTGCAACTATTCTTAATGAATTTTTCTAATTTTTATTCTCAACAAAGGTACTTTTAAGTAAGGGTGAAGATGCAAAAATAGCAATGATAATATGTAAAAGGGGCACCTGTCAACATACTAAATCGAAGGGTGCAAAATTAGATATATTAACTTTTTTTGGTGCAAATTTGTCCCTCCCCGTTGGGAAGACTTAACATCCGTTAAATGTGGATGTGGGCCCGAGGCCATGTGGTTCAAATTGATGATGTGCAGATGGGCAGATGTCGATGTGGCAGAGATAGGTTTAAAGGGGATTAAAAATAGCACACCTACCCTTTGCATCTGGCATAAAAACATTCAAAAAAAGAAAAAAAATGAAAGACCACGAAGCAGAAGTGAGAAGGAGAGGGTGCAGATCGAAGAACATGAAGAACACGAAGCATAAACAATTGGAATCTCATTCTTAATGGGTTTCCAGAAACCAGTGCCATCAGCGATCACGACTATGCCATCATAGTAAAGATCCTTCTTTTCGGTGAAAAAAATACCCCTTTCCCATGGTATCAGCTTCACCCACACCTAACAGTCCAAACAAAAAAAACACAAATCCAACATCATTACATCGTTCTCACATGATTTATTCAACACCCCATGATCGAAAAACATGAACTTGTTCCATCAGGCAAGGAAATTTTGAATCTTTCATATGAACTTGTTTCTCAGAGGTGAATGGGGCAGGATACGGTGGTGTAATAATGCAGGATGCGGTGGTGTAATAAGGGATGCGAATGTCATTTTCTTGGAAGGGTTCATGTTCAAACCCCTTGAAGGAAACTGTTTTTCTGCGGAGATATGGTCACTTCTTCTAGGTTTCAGGCTAGCTTGGGATAAGGGGGAGCGAAGGGTAATAGTTGAATATGATGCGATGGGTGTGCTGAAACTTTTAGAGCAAGAAAAGGTCAGTCAACATGCATGTTCAAGTCTAATAATTGAGGCAAGGTCATGGTTGTCCAGAGCATGGGAGGTGAAGCTGTTGCATGTGCCGAGAAATGCAAACGCGGTAGCTGATCATTTGGCTAAGCAAGCAATTGGAGAGATGCCGGGATATCACTTTATTTCATCCCCTCAGGAAATTTAATTGTTTTTCTGCATAATGACTGTAACCACCAGGTGGTTGACGCTGGCCAATTAGTTAGTTAGTTTTTCTCTTCATGTTTTTATCAAAAAAGAAAACAGAGTATGTAAAATTTCATGAACCTGGAAGGTTCCATGGATCGGTTTGGAACACATCGACAACAGGAATCACGGAAGCAGGTAATGGCACACCAAGGACCATCTTATTCTAGAGTCATCACGTGTTGGACAGAGATCATTATTCATTTCCTACATCACTCAAATCCACATGTATTTATCATTCACCAACTCATTCTCGCAGCCTTAGCCACGTCAGATTTGTTAGTCAACATAAACATACAAACGGTCAAATTCAAACGCCATAGAACAGAGGGATAAATTTGCACCAAAAAACTTTAATATATCTAATTTTGCACCCTTAGATTTAGTATGCTGTCAGGTGCCCCTTTTACATATGGGTTAAAGGGCATTTTTACCCCTGCAGTTTTCTTAAAGGAGCTACGAGCGTCTGAAAGTTCTTGAGGGGACAATGTTGCCCCGGAAGTGAAAAAAAGAGGGCAATGTCCCCCTAAATCTAACAGATCCAAACGGTCAACTAACGGTTGACTAATTTTGCCTAGCTGTCACAACCATATAGAGGATTATATGCCACGTCATACACCACATAATTATCATCATCCTCATCCTCACTGGGAAAATAATAAAATACTCTCCCCCTTCTTCATCACCATTCACCAATCCCTATGAAAAGTATGAACACTGAACTAATCTAGAGGAAAATATAGATCAATAAGAGAAAAACAAACCCCTTTCTTATTGGGGAACCATCAACTAAACAGGCACCAAAGCCACATAAACAATTAAACCATCTGCAAAACATTTCCCCTTTTAATCAAGTAAAATAATTCTAGAATAAAGATTAAAAATGACATAGTAGGCAGGAAAAAATTTAAAACAGATAAAGTTATCGAATCAGGCTGAATTTTGTTCTTCTTCTTTTGATTATTGCTGCACAGAAGAAGCTGGGAGTGTATGATTCGACTGCATTTCAGAATGACGTCGATCCTGATGAAGTTCGGGATAATCTTCTCTGCTCTTTTTCTCTTGTTTTCTCCGTCGCAATCTGCAGTTTTTACCATAGATCTAGGGTCTACGTGGGTCAAAATAGCCGTCGTAAACCTGAAACCTGGGCAGAGTCCAATTTCGGTAGCCATCAGTGAGATGTCGAAGAGGAAATCTCCAGCCTTGGTGGCGTTTAATTCCGGTGATCGGCTACTAGATGAAGCAGCAGCCGGTTTGGTTGCTCGTTATCCTAAAAATGTTTATTCCCAAATCAGGGATTTGATTGGCAAACCGTTTAATTTCTCTAAGAAGTTCTTGGATTCAATGTGCTTGCCATTTGAAATTAAGGAAGATTCACGGGGTAATGCGAGTATCATAGTTGATGCTGGAGATGGATAAGCAAAAACTTCACAGATCAAAGAAGATGAATAAGTTGTGAACCTGGAGATCTGGAGGTCATCAAAACTCTCAAACCCTAACACATCAAAATCTATGTCGCAAACCCGGAAACCCACGAAATTTTTAACACAAAACTCAAGTAGTGTGATGGAGACGCAATGGATATCATCTATGGCAGCGAGGTTGGTGCGAGTGACCGCCGCCACAACAAGCATGTTGAAGCTTCCATATTTTGCGGCACGGGCGACGAGGGTG
The DNA here is from genome assembly GCA_037074515.1 of Mimosa bimucronata. Taxonomy (NCBI): domain Eukaryota; kingdom Viridiplantae; phylum Streptophyta; class Magnoliopsida; order Fabales; family Fabaceae; genus Mimosa; species Mimosa bimucronata. The sequence goes on from CM073444.1 coordinate 37,468,936, forward strand.
CGCTTAAAGGCGCTGCCGTTGATTGCAAAATCACCGTCGAGAGAGCAGTGATTTGAAGCAAAGACAAAAGCGAAGGCGTGAACTATGCGTCCTTGATTTATAGGAGAAATAGACGAAGGGAAAAGAGGTGCAGGAAATTAAACAAGTACGAGGCAATTTTCTCAGTATCTGGGTATGATGGATGAATCTGATGGGGGTGAGTAGGGGGATTAGAAGAGTGGAGACCCAATGCTATGCGAGTTTTTTTTTCAAAAAAAATATTTTTTTCTAAAGAAATGACGTGGAATAAAAGAAGTGAGGTGGATGCTACATGGACATGCCACATATGCATAACTTGGTCAACAAAACTTTGACTGTTAGTTGTGTTAATGGAGGGGCGACATTGCCCTCTTTTTTTTACTTCCGGGGCAATATTGCCCCTTCAAGAACTTCCAGACACCCATAGCTCATTTGAGAAAACTTCCAGGGCAAAACTGCCCTTTAACCCTTTACATATTACTATTGCTATATTTACACATTCACCCTTTTAAGTATGAAACAAAAGATTATTAAACCACTCATTTGTTTGTTTTGTTACATATAATTGTTAACTACTATTATTATATGATTGTTTTTAGAATCAAAAGTAGGGAACCACTTTAGTGCTGCCGGTATGGTAGTTAATTAGGGTTACTCCTCCACTTTAAACCGTCCAAATATAATTTCAACAGTTTATATTTAATATTTTTCAGTTTATGATTGTTAAAAAAACTATTTTTTTATAAAATCATAGTTAAGAGATGATCTTTATATTAGATTTTGTATCAATTAAAATCACTTTCATTTAAAAATGCTGAATTTTAAAATATTAAATATGAACCATTCAGATTATATCTAGACAATTTATAGTGTAAGAGATCGATCTCCTTCATTATCTTTCTGACGAGCACTGAAAGTGGTTTCTCCAAAGTAGTACTCCTTCCATCTCTATATATAAGAGTCTAAAATTTAAATTAATTTGTCTCTTTTTATAAGAGTGTATTTAGAGTTGTTAGAGCATTTTTTTTTCAATTTTATCCATCTTTATTCTTTATCTTGACATTATTATCCTTACTCATTTGTATAATTATTATCGCATTTCTTTCTTTTATTTGCCTCGTTATAAATAAGGCAAACTTAAGAAAAAAAATATTTTAAACATATGTATCATTTTCAACTATTTTTTTAATATGTGTAAATTTATCATTAAGGTCATATATGTCTATACTCACTCCGGTCATAAGTATATAAAAGGTAATATGACAAGTTTTTTGGTCCAAAATATTAGAAATAACATGTAAAAGTCAAAGTAATAAATGCACGTTTTCTATTTTTGCCCATGTATATTGGTAAATGCAAGAAGGGGAGAGAAAATGTGTATAATAAATGAGCGAGAGTTAAAATAGACAACCTTATTAAATTTACCCATAATAAATAATTCCAACATATTTTATTGGCACATGTTAAAAAGTTGATTACATCTTATAATAAGGGTGGAAGGGAATATATAACACTCTGTTCCTTATTATACGTCCACCCTAACTACTTCTCACATACCAAGGAGTGGAAGTTATAGCATTAAATATGCTTTAATTTTAAAAAATTTCCAACTTTGCCCTTATTTACGAATAGGAGTTAAAATAATATTTTATGCATTACAAACCTTCTCCCTCATCTTCCCCATTTCACAAACTGGACTTATATTTAGTTGCAAAAACTTTGTGGTAGTTGGATTTATATAATAAGGATCAAGTGATACTCTCTCCGGTCCTATTTATAAGAGCCCGGCAGCCAAAACATGTTTTTTAAAAAAACATGTGAAAGTAATTAAATATTTCTAGAATATACATCTTCTTCCAATATTATCCTTGTTTATGGTGAGTTTATCGAGAGAGAAATATATGAGCATTAATAAATATGAAAGAGAATTATGAGTAAAATAAAAAAAATACATTAAATAATAAAAAAATGCAAGATAAACTCTTACATTTCAAATTAAATCAATTCAAATTTCGTTATAATCCACCGAGACGTGTGAATATTTGAAACGTATAATTTACTGTAATTATTTGGGAGTCGTATAGCCATAAAAAATAGAATTCACATTGAAGTTTTAATGTCACAATACAGCAATAAGTGATCGTCTCGTGATGTGGTCAATTGTTGTCGTAAATAAATAAAGACATGGCCTCTTTTGTCTCTTTCTCTTCACAGTTCACACCAACTTCCCTCAATTAATGCATTGGAATCAAAACACTGCCTACACCTCTGAGGCTTTGACCACCTGTCCAATGTCACCAAAGCTCATCATCTTTTAAGTTATGCGTCGCTTTATGTTTTCGAATCTGTCTACTGGCCAAAAAAAAAGAATCTGTCTGAAGTACCATGCATCCAACGTTATTTACATGCCCAAATATTGAGATCTCCCATTATCTATCGTTGAAATTTTGCCATCTCAAGGATGTAGAAAAGTTTGTGTTTATTTATTTTAGCGTTATGGAAGTCTGAAACACGTTTTCAAACCTAAATATCCAAGATTCTCACAGAAGATATGACTGGATTTGTCATGTGCAAACGACAATTTACTTTTAATCATATTATTAGAGAAGCTAATTACACTTGTGCTAATTGATTAATGCACGTTACCATTGTGTTCCTTATTATAGGTCTACTCTAACCACTTCTCACATATCAAGGAGTGGAAATTATAGCATTAAATATGACATATTTTTCTAACTTTATCCTTATTTAAGAACATGTTTTAAAATAATACTCCTTCCGGTCCTATTTATAAGAGTTCAGTCCCCAAAACACGCTTCTTAAGAAAATATGTGAAAGTAATTAAATGTATTTGGAATATAAATCTTTTTCCAATATTACCCTTATTTATGATGAGTCTACTAAGAGAGAGAAATATATGAGCATTAATAAATATGAAAGAGAATTAGGGGTAAAATAGGAAAAAATTGCATTAAATGATGAGAGAATACAATGTGAGCTCTTATATTTTGGACAAAATCAATTCAAATTTTGAGCTCTTATAAATAGGATCGGAGGGAGTATTTATACATTATAAACCTTCTCTCTCATCTTCCCTATTTCCAATATAAGGGTAAAATATTCACTGTAACATTAATTGATACTAAACTGGACTTAAATTTATGAACAAAAAATTTGTAATAATTAAACTTATAATAAGGAACAGAATGATATATTCTCATAAGATAAGCCCAGAGCTTGTATTTGTATGAAAATCTCCTTCCAGTGTTATAAATCATAGAAATCATGACTTTTAAGTATGGTAAACTTGACACGCTCTCACCTCAACTCCGGGGTTTTTGTATTATTTGATTTGATTCTTTTTAAAAAACATATTTTTTTCTTTTAAAAAAAACAATAAAAATATTATTTCTCTCCCGCTTTCCCATTATTTTGTCTTGTACCGAACTGGGCCTTGATTTAAAAAATGTATCTTCTATCATTTTTTAAGTTATTATTCGTCTATCATTTGATTCATTGCTACAAGAAATATTTACTTGAATCACTCGATAGAAAGTTGGTCAACAAATGTTAGAGAAAACAGTAACTTTCATTTTTTCTCCTCAAAAATGCTTTTATCTAGGGGTTCATAAGGCGTGAATAAAATAAAGTAAAAAGAAGTTATGTGGAAGAGAGAGTGAATTTTCAGTAAAAAAAAAAAAAAAAAAGTGCAGTAAATACAAAAATTTTAATAAGTAATTAAATGGAGGTACAATAAGAACTTAACATTTAAAATCTTCTCTTATAATTATAAATTGGAAAAGTCATAATAATGAATGAAAATTAACAAACTGTATTTCCTCTTTCTATTTATAACCAATATTATGTCTTAAAAGGTTAGTACTATATATAAAAAATTTAAAGCACTTTCCATATTTTACTTTCAACTAATTACATGTTTCTCTCAAGGTAATCAAACCCACACAGAGGCCTAGACCGGTGGAGGTAGTGGGTCAAGGGTTAGTGGGTCAGTTCGGAGTCAACCCGTGGGCTAGACCGGTGGGGAATAAAAAATTAAAAAATAATTTAAACTCTCATTATTCCATTAAATACTAAATATTAATTCTTTTTTTTACAAACTAACTAATTATTAGTTCACTACCTTAAATCACTAACAAAATATCATATACTCATGCAACATTCCTTATGATTTATTTGACATATTGACATTATAGCATCAATCCACTATCAAATAACATCAAAATTAGTAATCACAAAATATTCTTCACATAATAATTATCAAAATAGATAAATGATTACAAAATATTCATACTCATAGTACTTTATCATTAAACTAATAGTTATTACCATTAAAATTGTCATTAATTTCAACAAATATTGCCTTCTACCATTCATGCAAAAAAAATATATATATTTTTTTAAAAAAGCTAACCCACTGACCCACCGGGTCGCACCCGGGTTATGCCGGGTTGCCCCGGGTTAGCCCCGGATTGATCCGGGTTAGTGGGGGTCCGGGTTAGCATCAAACCCGGCCCGGTTGGCGACTTCCGAGTCAACCCAGCCGGGTCGGGCCGGGTTTGATTACCATTTTCTCTTGCCCTTTTTACACAAATATTCTGTACTAATTTTCCCTACCTTTTCTCTCTCTCACTCATCATATTCTTAACTAAGTTTCACTTGATTTTGGGAATTATTGCTTATAAAAAAATATCAAATTGAAGAAAATGAAAGAGAAGAGGTAACTCCAAGCATCCTGATGATGGACACATGTCGTCTATTTGGAGTTCCTGAAATATTTGCCTCCATTGGACATAATAGACCTGCCGACACATCTTTTAAGTGTTGAGCCCAATAAGCCCATCACAATTTATTGATGGGAAAATCCCAAAAGAGTATCAACCGATGTTCAAAATCAGATTGAAGATTTTGACTGTTGAAGTAATGATTTTAATTAAATGAATATCATATTAACAGCTTTATATCACCAATTGGAAATTTTTAGAATTTAATTTTTTTTTTAAATTCCCTCTCTCTCTCTCTCTCTCTCTCTCTCTCTCTCTCTCTCTCTCTCTCTCTCTCTCTCTCTCTCTCTCTCTCTCTCTCTCTCTCTCTCTCTCTCTCTCTCTCTCTCTCTCTGTGATAAATTGATCTCTCTTTCACATGCACATAATTATATTATTTTATCATTGTCTAAATTTAATAAACTCTCTTTTGTTCATAATACAAGTCATTTCAATTCATTTATAATATTTAAAAAATGATAGTTAGCTCGTTAAATATGTTTTTAAATTAAGTTTTTAACTTTTCCCATATTATATTTTATTTTGAATGAGATAAAAATAGAAAAATTTACATTTAAACGTTAATTATAGAATAACCCAAACAAAAAATCTGAGAATACAAAACTATAAAAAGGTGCATATAATATTTATAAAGACAGATGAGGAACTGGGTTGCAAAAATAAATTTTGAAATTGTAGGAAAAATACAACATTAGAGGGACCTACTTGATTTTTCTTTTTTGTAGAGATTAAGAAAGCAATAAAGGCCATTTAATTATAACATATTTTGTGTATGAATAGATTATATGTCAAATAAACTAGTTTAGTTTAGAGAAAAAATTCAACCAAATCAATTTATAAGTAATTTATTTAACTTTCTTATGATTTTAAAAAAAGTCAATTAAATCATATATTTAGAAATGAATAGAGTATTAATTTTCATTTATCAAGAAACAATCATATCGCTAACGAATTTTGTTAAGATAATTTTCTTATCATTGGATATTACCAAAGATATAGTATTTCTTAAATTGCTTGCTTAGTCCTGCATAGCAAATTAGCAATTCACTGAATTGATTTGGCAGTCACATGGGAAGTATACGAGCTTCGTTATTCTGATAGTATCCTTCGCAGCGACTTTCCAAACAAAAACAGGACAACCAAGAATTGCACTGCGGCTGGTAAAAAAAAGAGTTATACACTGCAAGTATTTCGAACTTCATAAAATTAATGAATAATTTTATTTAGTATTTCAACATTAAAATCGGCACATACCTTTCAACACATTAATCCATTTGTCTATGGATCTCATGGTTTGATGGGTGGAAGTGTTTTCCTTTCCGCCTCTTGGACCATGAGTTCGATCAAGGCAATCACACCCACAACACACTAATCCTTTTGGCCGAAAAGAAAAAGAAACACTGTAATTCAGACAAAATAACTCTCTTGTGAAATGTCCAACACCCAAGGGACCATGGCCAGTGAAAATGTATGTGAACTGAACCTTACAGATGTGAAAAAAAAATGTGAAAAAAGATGGAGTATCTAATTAATAAAAAAATTTAAGCATGTGAATCAAATTGGTGGGTTTCGTGTCATGCATATAACTATCACACTATCTATCTCCTCGGTCAATTCACAGGCACTCTTAGGGCATGCTTGGGATAGTTTAGAATAGTTTCTGGAAAATAGTTTCTGAAAAAAAAGCTGATTTTGAAAAAGCTGAAAAAATAGCTTTTGATGAATGAGAGTGTTTGGATGGTTGTTGTGAGAATAACTTTTTTTTATGTGTAAATTACTAAAAAGGACATAAGTTTAATGTGTTGAGAAAGAGAGAGAATAAGTGCATTTTAGGTATTTCAATATGACATGTATAATGATGATATTTTCTGTTTCGTAATTCGCGTAAAAGCTAAAAAAAGTAGTTGTCTGTTTGGATTAACTTTTAGAGAATAGCTTCGGGGGAAAAAGTTGAAAAAAGCTGATGTTTAGAAAAAATAACTTTTGTAAAAATGAGAGTGTTTGGATGGTTGTTGTGAGAATAGCTTTTTCTGTGTAAATTACTAAAAATGACATAAATTTAATGTGTTGGGAAAGAGAGAGGATAAAGATATTTTTGGTAGATCATTATGACATGTGTAATGATGACTTTTTTTTTACCTCGTACTTTGTGCAAAAGGGGAAAATTGTAGCTTATTCAAAACCTAGGTTTTGGTAGCCAAAACCTAGGTTTCCAATCCAAAATAACTTTTCACATTTTTTTCAAGTGTTTGGCTTACCTTTTTTAAAACCTAGGTTTTGAGTCCAAACATAGGTTTATTAAAAAAAAGTGTTTGGCTACCATTTTTTAAAACCTAGGTTTGGGTGAAAAAATTGCTTTTTTCTTTCCACCCAGACACTTATTCACACATCGATTTTCGTAATTTTATTTATTTTCAAAAATAAAAAAAATCAATATTTAACGCCTTTAAATAGAGCGCCATAGTGTCACTCCCATGCACCACAAGCTTTCCTCTTCTCTTTGAAACATTACCAGCCAACCCACTCTCTTATCAGTTTTCTTTTGAGAAACTCGGCCATGGCAGGAATCATTCAGGTTATCCTGAACCAGGGTGAGAATGAGCACAACCCTTTGACCCTCTCCGATGACCAAATCCTAGACCAAATATACACCACCCATGTTCATTCTGATGCCAAGTTTGATGTTGCCCCTCTTTTCAATCTTGTTGAGAACATCCTTAACCGTTCCACCCACATTGTTGACAATGTCGTTCAGGTCTATTATTCTGCTCTTTCATTTTGGGGTCTTGTTCTTGTTCTTGTTCTCTATGGCTTCATTTTTTTTTTCCCTGTTTAAGCAAATGATGGAGCTGCTTTTGGTAATTACAGGGGCACAGTGGAAGCCCAGAGCATACTGATGACAAGATTCCCCCAGCTAGCTTCTTCTCACCTCTGTGTACCCTCAGGAAGATTTCATCTGAGGTGGTTTTTCTTTTTCTGACTTCCCGACAACTTTTTAGATTGTGAAGCATGATAAAAGCTAATTTGTATATATGGAAGGCACAATTAAGTTATATATTGTATAAGTATAAAAAAAAAAGTTATATATTGTATTATATATGATAATTTTTTGCAAAAAGGCACATGTCAACATGTGGAGCTATTTTCAGGTGAACCCGTCAGGCCATGTAGTTTCAAAAAAATTACTAGGGCCGAGCTTGAGTTTTTAGAAAAAAAAAAAAAAGTGGAAATGGGCTTAAAAAGGCTGGCCTAAGGGCTAAGGGTTGGCCCGTGTATGCCCTTTTATTATTTTTATTTTTTTAAAAATTATTCATATAATGTTAATATTATCGATTTATTTACATTAATGGTTAATAGTGTTGCAAATATTTAATTATTTTTATCTTTTATTTTAAAAAAACTCTATATCATAGAATGGTTTGATTTATTTGTTTTTAAATAATAATTTATTCATTTAAAATTTAGTTAATGATTTGATTATCTTAGATGTGTTAATATTTGTAAAATACATATATATATATTTGATATGATAATATTTTGATTATTATTTAATTTGGACTTAGTGCTTTATGTGATGTTTGTAAATTAATTTTGATAATATTTATTTCTTAAAGTAAAAATTTTTATTGTTTAATTTTATTTCTTTTTCTAAAAAGGAAAATAATTTATTATTAAATGGGTCTGGTTTGAGCTCGAAGAGTTAAGGACTGAACTTTGAAAAATGATCAATTTTTTGAACTCACAGTCGTTTTAAACTTAAGCTTGTGAAGGGTCAACCCTATAAGATTAGGCTAAGCACAGCAACACTGGGTGCTTGCTCAAAAAAGGTTTTTCTACCCATATTTCAAACAATATTTATCTTTGCTTTTTTAACCGTTTTGTGTTACGTCATATCCAACTAAACAGGAAAGAAAGGGGTGTGTGTAGAAGCCAAGAAAATGTGAAACATCTTTCTATGCTCACATGCTTTTGCGCATTGTGCATGTTTGACCACATCTTTCAATCCATAAAAAAAAAAAAAACGGAGTTACTCTCTTCTAATCGCGTTTATGTTTTTTTCCCATGTATGTGAAATCTGTTAACCATATAGTAATATATAAGTTTGGAAGTTATAGTGTGTGATGATCTAAGACTGGAAAGACCTTGAATGGTTATACAAGCAGATGTCATGCAAGCCTCCTGGTGAGGCCATAGCTCACAAAACCACACTCTCCATCTTGAACAAGCTCTCGAGCTATAATTGGGATGCGAAAGCAGTGCTTACATTGGCTGCTTTTGCTATGGAATTTGGTGAGTTTTGGCTTCTTGCCCAGCTTCAAAACCAGCCATTAGAGCCAATAGCTAAATCAGTGGCCATATTGAAGCGTGTCCCTATGCTCACTAAGCCACAAGCCATTCGAAAGCATCGCCACGCCATTGTGGAGATCAACAACCTAATCAAGGCCACTTTACAAGTCATCGAGGTCATCTTCGAGCTCGAAAGCCTCTCCTCCTATGATATTAAGGATGTTCCTGCATTGGTGCCTGCATTGGAGCAAATTCCTGTTGATGTATATTGGTCTATTGTCACCATTGTGGCTGTTGTTACTCAGATTGATTGTCTCACTACTGATTCGTAAGTACCATTCAGTTTGTAATTTTCAGGCTTTGAAAATGTCTTGCTAAGTAAGTTTCATTGCCATGTCTTCTTCTTCAGGGAGCACAAACAGGAGTTGTCGCATTTCGGTCAGAAGATCAACATCATTCTCAGCAAATTGAGGAAGCAAGTTTCACTATGCCGCCAACAAATAGGTAATTGTTTTGTTTTTTAATTGATTTACTTGACGGTGAGCTACCCTTTCTGTAATGTTGAGATTTTTTTTTTTTTTTTTTTTTTCAGATGAGGCGAACTATATCAAGGTTATGAGGAAATTGATCCAAACCCCGACTGAAATTATGGAAGTGCTTAAGGTGTTGATTTTCTGGAAGGATGTTCCTCCGACACCAATATATGATGGTGCTAGTAAAACACTGGTTTGTCACTTGTTTCTTCTCCTTTTAATATTATGTTTATTGCAAATCTATGTAACCCAACCAAACTTGTCATGGCTAATAAGACACCTTGGAGCTCTTATAATGTAACTTGACATCCCAACTAATAGGCTAGCTAGCACAATTTTTAAAGTTGGACGCTTTATAAATGTGAATTAATCCTTATATTTATTACATTAACAAGGCTATGGAGTGGGCTAACATAACATGAACGACATGAACATGGTTAAATTATGATTGTCAATGACTGTTCTTCACTAATTAGTTAGGAGGTTCTATGAGCTATTATTTATAACTGGTTTGTTGATTGAGCAGGTTAGTTTTGAAGTGTTGAGAAAGATGAAAGTGTTCTTGTTCATTTCAACCTTAGACATCACAGAGGAAGATATTTTGATTTTGAGGACAGTTTATGAAAGGACAAAGACAGAAGACCAATACAAAATTGTTTGGGTTCCCATTGTGGAAGAATGGAAAGATCAATTGAGGAAGAAATTTGAGATTCTCAAGGCCAAGATGCCTTGGTTTGTTTTGCATCACTTTGGATCCATCAAGGGGTTCAAGTTTATCAAGGAGGAATGGCATTTCAAGAAGCAACCTATGGTTGTGGTCATGAGCCCTCAGGGCAAGGTTCTGCATCACAATGCATTCCACTTGATTCAAGTTTGGGGCTTAGAGGCTTTCCCTTTCACCACCAAAGAAGAAGAAAGGCTCACCCATGAAGCAAGTTGGGTTAGTTCTCTCTTCCCCGGCCATCCAAAGGCACCTGCATTGGTAAGCTCATTTCCTGTTTTACATGTTCACATATAGTTCATTGCATACATAATATTATATCGATTATATTTTATATGGAACAGCTTAAAGAAGACAAGTACATCTTCTTCTATGGAGGCAAGGACAAGGAGTGGATCCAGCAGTTCACAAAGTATGCAAGCTCTCTTGCAAATGACTCAACCATTAAGGAGGCAAGGATTTCAATTGAACTGTTCTGTGTGGAGAATGAGAACCAAAGTGTGATAAGCAAATTTTGGAGTGGGATTGAGAGGTTGTTTGTGACCAAAATGCACAAGACTACCAACACAGTGACACAAGAGGTACAGAAGATGTTGTCCTACAAGAATGAGGGTGGATGGGCTCTACTTAGCAGAGGGTCAACGGTAGTGATCGCAGGCCATGGCAGCACCATTATCAAGACTGTGGCTGAATTTGACAAATGGAAGGAGATCATAGTGAAGAAGGGATTTGAGGTAGGATTCAAGGAGTACCACCAGAAGGTGGTTAAGACCATTCATAGGTGCACCTACCTTGAGATTCCTAACATTGCTGGAAAGATACCAGAGATCATCAAGTGTCCTGAATGTGATCGCACTATGAATGTCTTTATCAGCTACAAGTGTTGCCACAAAGAGGTCTCTGCTTAACCTGGACCCCTTGCACAAAACTTGACTTTATGACTCTAATTAAAGAGAATGACTCAATGGAGATGAAGGATGTGAGGAGAGTCAACTGTCAAGAGTTAACAATTGTTGTTACATTACTTCTCAATCATTTACATTCCCCTTCTGTTTACCACCGCTTAAGTATTGACAAGTTCAATTTAGGCAAGCAGTGAGCAATAGGTTTCTAGTTTCTCCTATAGTTTTAGTATCTTTTATTGTCAGAGTCATATGAACTCCGCTTGTTATGAGCGTGTCAGTTAATGAGTTTATGAATTTGGATAATTAGCATATTGTATTGGTGTTATATGATGTGCTTGTGGTGTTGGTTTTGTACTCAACTGATGCAATGTGACTAGTTTGGCTCGTTTAGGTTCTTCAGATTAATCAGTTCACATAAATCACATCACTAGCTTGGGCTTCGTAACCAATATACAGACAAAAAGTATGTAAGATTTACTTTCTTGCGTTTGATTTCAATACTATTTGAAACCATTGCAGCCAAACTTTTACGTCCAAGACTCTGCATTGAACTCGAACTTTACGAGGAGAAAGAAAATCCGTTTGAGTGTGATTAAGATACTTTTACTCTTTTTTGAGATATCTTCAATGTCTCCAACATGTTTTTGGAAATAACTATTTTTTATTTACAAAAACAAACTTCTTGACAAAATTATGAATGCCATTTTATAGGATTACGTGAAATCCATTGTTCAAATCATTTCACACATTAAGATTTATTATTCAATTGAGGAGATGGGAGAAGAGTACGCCTTTGGGGATTTGATGATTGAATAGCGGTGTGTTGAAGCGATGGATCGGATATTGTTTTTGCTGCTACTTTTACCTGACATACTTTTAACCGAAGAGAATATAATAGTCGGTGACATTTGATCCCTCCTATATCTATATGGGCTGTGTATGGCATGACTTATTTTGTGGAAATAAGATATGATCATATTTTGGCCTAAAGAGTTCAAAATGAGGAAAACAATTTTTTGACTTGTTTGGTTGAACTTGCAAAAATAAGAACTTATGGAAAAATAAATAGAAGTTGTTTAAAAGAGCTTAAGGAAAAAATAAGAACTTATGGAGGTGGAGTCTACAAATTCTGACTTATTTTTCACAGCCAATCACAACTAATCCAAATATACATCTCACTACACAATCTTACTTATGGAAAATAAATCACACTTTTAAGTCATTTTTTTCACAGTTAATCCAAACATAAATCTCATTATACAATTTGACTTATATATAAGTCACTTTTCCAAAAGTCAATCCAAACACACTCATCCTACATTAATAAAAAGTGAGACTAGGAGAAAACCCCAATTGAAAATTTCATTGTTTAAAATGATGAAATCAAAGAACTGGTACTTGTGTATAAACTATATAGGGTACTTATACCTTTTATACTTTTTGTCCATAAGAATTTACCAGGTTTTCTTATCACCAAAATTTCAATGCGCTATTTTCCCATAAAAAATTAAACAGCAAAAGTCATTTTCAATCACTTTTCCAAACCGGAGTTGGTTTTTTTTGTATTAGTTGATAGTTGATAGTTGATAGTTGATAGTTGATAGGTTTGCAAAACCACCTTGAAAACTCGCTTTTTGTCCTGCCCGGTCTAGGAAAAATGAGTGAGACAATTTTACACAACACCGGGTTCGATAAATACCCTTGTACACAATAATTTTTTGGGAAAATTTCAAATAAATACCTCTCGAATATCAAAAGGACAAAAAGATACCTCCAATTCTTAAAATGACACAATGGGTATTGTTCCCAATTTGGGATAACCAAGTTTAAAGAAAAAAGACTAAAAAACCCCTGACTCCATTGACTTTCAACAACACAAGAAAATAGCACAAAAGAGAAACTTCATCGCACAAGCAATCGAAAACCTACCCCTCATTCTCCTTCATCACGCAGCAACCTTCTTCTTCATCCAAAGTCGCCAGTGTCTCCTAGCAGAGCAGAAATTGTCGGCCTATTAAAACCGTCAGGTTCGTCCTCGATCGATTCGCTCAACTTGAAGAAGCCCTCCAAAACCTAACCCATTCGTCTCCTTCATCGCAAGTCACTGGAATCTACAATCAGATCGGAAAACATAGGCCATTGCTACTCGAAAATGACAGCTTGCTTCTTCACCTATTGAAATCATCAGGTTCCTCCTCAATTGAGTCGCTCAACTTGAAGCACACCAGGCTGCCGATTTCAACAGAGAAAGGTAAGTGTCCTTGTCTCTTTTGCTCTTTGATTTATCCATGGAAGTTTTGTGGCATTTATGTGTCATGTGCATGGCCTTTATTCAATTCGTCGCTGTACAATATTATGTGCAAGTTAAGTTGATAAATCAGTTTTATTTTAATATAATCATTACCTATATGTATAAACACATGTGACGGCAAAAGATGTTCCAAGCCATCATCCTTGTTGGGAAAAATTTCTCCCTTGAGTCAGCCCTTTGAGAAATTAATTAACCTTCCTCAGCTTGCCGAACATTTTCTGGCCCCCAAGCATATATATGCTTATATATATGTATGTATATGTATATTAGAGTACATAATACTCATGTGGAAACAGGCAACCAGTTTATTTACATTCCTTAATTTGTTGAAATAAATTCTAGTTGATGTTAAATTTAGGAGATGGAGAGTGTAATTATAATTACATAATATTCATATTCTGTCAAATTCATATCAGTTGTGAGGCGAATGAGATAGAATTTATGATCTATGGTCCACGGCAGCTTCGATTTCTTAGCAAGTGGACTTCAGAATGTATAGCAAATATTTAAACACCATTTTCAATTGCAATCAAAATGAAGAACCAGTCTTCTATGTATGTTGTATTAACTGTTAGTCTGGAACTTTGAAATTGAACTTGGACTGTATGGGTTTAGCTTTATTTTAGATAAAATTGCATCTTATTCAACATAAACTTCAGAATAAAAATAATGTTGCAATTCACATCATATAATATAATTTACATAATCATTCATTGAAGCTTTTCTTCAAGAGTTTGTTTCATTGTTTCATGGGAAATGAGAAAGATATAGTTCATTTTATTACTGAGATTAGGTAATTAACTGATTGTGGTTATTACTTCAGTGGGTTATTATTTTTGCTGATTGTTATTCAATGCCAGGGTACCTTTGCTGTGTTAACTGAGTAATCAAATGGCGTTTCTGAATTGTGCACTCTTTGATTCGTGGACTTGTTTTGGCTACTATTACTTGATGTAATGTTGCTTGGTAATGAGCTAAATTCTATTGACTGGACTGATTTGTGGTATTTTTTTACACTTGTTGGCTGCACAAAAAATCTCAGATTTTTTGTGCAATTGGCTTCTACTTTGTTGTCTCATTGAGTGATTTTGATGCTCATTTTCTTGCTAAGTGTTGCCAAATTTTGCAAGAAATATTGGCTATAATATTTTGTTGGTGTAGTTGGAATTTGTTTGTGTAGGTGGCTGTAATTATGTATATCACTTTGAAGAAATATTGGCTAGAATTGTTTTGTAGGGCTTACAAGCAGGAAGTAGTAAGCAAACAAAGGGAAAAGATGTTCTCATGGATGCAAAAGAGGTGGAAATGCAGAAGTCCGAAATGGCTACGTATTCTTTTGCAATGAATATACACAGAAAGCAAAGAAGGGAGGAAGGATTTTCAAAAGTATGGTTGACCACCATGAAGAGATACTCAATGTATGGAGGGAGTTGAGTGTTGAGGAGAGGAAGGCATATAGCAATAAGGTGAAGAAATCGAGGCCACCCAAGGAAAAACGGAGCAAGAAAGTTGTTTTACAAACCCATTGCTCAATAAGTCAGTTCATCGATTTGGTGTGTTATGTAAATAAGAATGAGAAATTGATTAAAGTTGTGACAAGATTTATGTCGTTTCACTTTTGTTGTTAAGCCTTTTAAATTGTATTACTTATGTAAATCATTGTTGGCAAAATATTGTGGAATTTGCTGTTACTATTCAATTGTCCAAAGTAATATGGTTACTTTTAGTTTATATGTGGCTGAACTTCGCACAGTATGGTATTAACAGCTTGAGTATGGCTATTAACCACTTGAGTATGGCGATTAACGACTCACTTCATGACTTACGCTCAATTTCACTTATATTTGTGAAAGTTGTTAACCACCCTTGTATAGCCGTTAACCACCGCATTATAGCCATTAACCACTCTACTATAGTCATTAACCACTTCACTGATTCATGACTTAGGCTCATTTTTGCTTATTTGTGAAAGTCGTTAACTACTCGAGAATAGCTGTTAACTACCTTAATATGGCCGTTAACTACTCTGGTATGGTCATTAACCACTTCACGGATTCATTACTTGGGCTCATATATGCTTATATTGTGAAAGTCATCAACCAATCGAGTAAAGTTGTTAACCACTCTAGTATGGCCTTAACCACTCGAGTATGGTAATTAATCACTAGGATCTGGGTATTAACCACTCGAGTATAGCCATTAACCACTTCTTTGATTCATTATTTGGGCTTAATTTCGCTTATGTTTATGAAAATCATTAACCACTCGAGTATGAGCATTAACCACTTGAGTATTACGATTAACTACTCGAGTATAGCCTTTAACTACTTCCTTGATTCATTACTTGGGTTTAATTTCACTTATGTTTGTGAAAGTCATTAACCACTCGAGTATGGGCATTAACCATTCGAGTATTGCGATTAACTACTCGAGTATAGCCTTTAACTACTTCCCTGATTCATTACTTGGGCTTAATTTCGCTTATATTTGTGAAAGTCGTTAACCACTTGAGTATGGGCATTAACCACTCGAGTAGTGCGATTAACTACTCGAGTATAGCCTTTAACTACTTCCTTGATTTATTACTTGGGCTTAATTTCGCTTATGTTTGTAAAAGTCGCTAACCACTTGAGTATGGGCATTAACCACTCGAGTAGTGTGATTAACTACTCGAGTATAGCCTTTAACTACTTCCTTGATTTATTACTTGGCTTTAATTTCGCTTATGTTTGTAAAAGCCGTTAACCACTCGAGTATGGACATTAACCACTCGAGTATAGCCTTTAACCACTTCATTGATTCATTATTTGGCTTAATTCGCATTTATGAAAATTGTTAGCCACTCGAGTATGGGCATTAACCAATCGAGTATAGACATTAACCACTCGTGTATAGGCATTAACCACTTACCTGATTTATTACTTGGGCTCAAAAACACTTGTTCTTATGAAAATCATTAACCACTTGAGTATGGACATTAACCACTGGAGTATAGACGTTAACCAAAATATAAAGCGCTTACCATAAGTAATACAATTTAAAGCACTTAACAGGGTCATTTTTTAGTCCATATATAGACTAAAAAATGACCCTGTTACTTTGGACAATGGAATAGCAATGGCACATTCCACAATGGACAACAATAATTTACATAAGTAATACAATTTAAAGCGCTTAACAACATAAGTGAAATAGAAAAAATCTTGTCACATCTTGTATCAATTTCTTGTTCTTTGCCTCTTATATAGAAGCCAAGAAAAAGTTCACAAAAATATAAATTTCCATTTAAAATTTCTAGAAGAAGCATAAGTAAAGAATCTTCAATCTTTACACATCATCCTACAACAGATATCTCTCACTCAAGTTTTTCCAGTTCCCCCATTCTCTCTATGATTGCCTACAAGCACAAATATAGGTGTAGTTTTTAATTGAGTAATTGCATCAACACTTGCAGGAAGAGCAGGCGCAGTTAAAGGTTTGAAATAATTTGATAGCTAATAGCTTAAAAACTAGGACTCTGCTGCAAAGAGGAAAAAGTACATAACAGAGAAAATAAAAAAGTGTATACAATCATATTTGAAGACGATAACACAAAAAGTAACTCCAGAAGAATGCATACCCTCTTGATTGTTTCTTGCAGTTCACCTGCTAGAATGAATTCATCAAGTATAAGATACACCTTCAAGATAGATAAGAAACTATGTGAGAACATAATAAAAATGATCTTGAGGATCCAATCAACACTGATTAGTAATAATAGTTCGACATTTCAACCTTGTAGCAAATCAAATAAATTGATCACACTTCCAAAAACGTAGACTGTCATTTGTTATATACAATGCATATGCAGAATCAAATACTATTATTGACCCCATAATAACACTTAAGTCTACATAGGCCTACATCAAGAGGTTCAAACATAAGCAGAAATGCAGAAATAAGCTACAAAATATGTAAGAAAATTTGCATATTTCTAGATTCATTTGAGACAGTAATGAGGGAAATGATCAGTACATCAACAAAGGAAATCATAAAAGTTATTTTATTGGCAATTATTTAAACAGCATGTCAGAGAGGACTGGGGGACAATACAAAAATGTTTCCACACAAGTTTGCGAGTCATATAAGCTAATAGTTCCTACACGTTTACCCTTTTCGCATTCTCAAATCAAGAGCAATCTTCATTATAAATGGGCCTTTTTCTAATCAAATGTTAAAACAAAATGACATAGGAGAATTTCAAGCTCTCTACCAATTTTTTTATGAGAAAGTAAACACTAGCTAATCAAACCATTTCTCATTGTATCAAAGAGCGTGACAGACCAAATGAATGAAATAAAATCTGTCAGCACAAGTATTGAACAATAATGGGACAATATCGGGAAAAAAATCAAGACATATTATAAGCAGAAAAGGCATGCATAATCAGCTGTTAATGAGATTATATTAATGCAAAGTAAAGCATAATTTACTAGGTATGACTCGCAAACTTTGAAGCGACGCCGCCAATCTCACGAAACTTTCAGGCCGCCGCCGATTTCAAGCCGCAACTCCCTTGTTTTGAATGAGCCCTAACGATTTTAAGGACTAATGTCCAACGATTTCGACTCCAATTGGAGATGCGGGTGATTTCAGCCACGATGAAGACGCCGAGCTTCAACCATTACGGAGACGCCGGATGCTTCAGATGAATGACATTAAGGAGGACAATCATTAGGTTCTGAGAGCACGGCTCTGTTTGTGTGAAGGAGGAGAACGAAGGGCTATTTGGTCTTTTTGCCCCAAAGTTGCTTATCCCAAATTGGGAACAATCCCTCTTATGTCCTTTTGTATATTAGAGGTATCATTTTGTCCTTTTGAAATTCAAAGGGTATTTATTTGTCTTTTCCCCTAATCTATTTCATAGTTACTATTTCCTGTAACTGTATTTTTTTAGCAAAATTCCTTTAACAGCTGTATTTATTAGAGGAAAATACTCACATCCTTTCTATTTTACCCTTAATTATATAAACCTCTTTTCTATTTTAAAAACATATATAAACCTCCTTTAAAACTAAAATATGTTATACAAACCCTCTAGTATATTTAAGATTTCATTTCTATCTACCCAAATGGTAGTTGATCGTTAAATTTAACTTTTAACCTTTGTTTAAACTAAGAAACCCATTTTTAACATAATCATTATTTAAACATTTATAATTGCCAAAAATATTTTTTGTAAAATAGAAAATAATTCTTTTTTTGCCAAAAATATTTTTTTGTACAATAGAAAATAATTCTCACAATAACATTTTTTAACGGCACAAAAATATTTTCAAACTTTCTCATATGTTTAATAATATTTTAATTTTTATTTAAATCATAATATTTTATAACTTTAATATATCAACACATTTAATAAAAATTATTTATTTTGATTTATTTTAAATTGCTAAAAAAATTTCAAATACGCTTTTTATTCATAATATAATTTTGGGATTTGTTAGGGTAAAATAGTAAATAATATATAAATTTTAGTTATAAATTATGTTTTCAGAATATTGCTAATAGTGTTAAATGATTGGACTAAAGAGTATATATTCACAATAGATTGGAGGTCTGTGTAATTAAGACAAAAAGAAGATGTATTAGATTATTTTACTCTAATAATTAAGACTATAACTTTAATATTTCAACACATTCAATAAAAATTATTCATTTTAATTTATTTTTAATTTACGCTTTTTATTGATAATATAATTTTTGGATTTATTAGGGTAAAATAGTAAATAAAATATAAATTTAAGTTATAAATTATGTTTTTAGAATATTCCTAATAGTTTTAAATGACTGGACTAAAGATATATATTCACAATAAATTGGAAGTCTGTGTAATTAAGACAAAAAAGAAGGTATGTCAAATTATTTTATTCTATTAATTAAGACTATGACTTTAATATTTCAACACATTCAATAAAAATTATTCATTTTAATTTATTTTAAATTGCTAAAAAGTTTCAAATAAGCTTTTTATTCATAATATAATTTTGGGATTTATTAGGGTAAAATAGTAAATAAGATATAAATTTAAGTTATAAATTGTGTTTTTAGAATATTTTTAGAATATTCCTAATAGTGTTAAATATTGGACTAAAGAATATATGTTCACAATAGATTAGAGGTCTATGTAATTAAGACAAAAAAGAAGGTGTGTCAGATTATTTTACTCTATTAATAGTGTTAAAATGATTGGACTAAAGAGTATATATTCACAATGGATTGAAGGTGTGTGTAATCAAGACAAAAAAGAAGGTGTGTCAGATTATTTTACTCTATTCATTATACTATTGAATTAATTTTAAAAACATACTAATTTTTTTATTTTAAAAAGGCATTTTGAATGTTTTGGTATCAAATTAAAGCCCGCACAAGTTCGAATCTCATCTTTTTTAAATAGTTTGAAGATGAACCTCCTTTAAAGGGAGGGAATGCTACATCCAGGGTCAACTATAGAGCTCACAAAATCGAAGGAGGCTAGGGTCTGATATGGGGTAATAGAATTAGGGGCACATCTGGTACCAACCTAAACCTTTAAGTTAACAAACCTCTAACCAAGACATAACTTGGTGTCGATCTTATATGATTGTTTGAGAGTGCAAAACGAGAACATTGAAATATTGTTTTATGTAGATGTCATGCAAGCCCCCTGACCAAAAGGCAACCACAGAACTATAATCTCCATTTTGAAGAGACTCCCAATATATAGTTGGGATGCAAAAGCATGCTTAGCTGCTTTTTCTTTGAAGTTTGGTGAATTTTGGATGTTAATCCAGCTCCAAAACCAGCATACTCAACCAATAGCAAAATCAATAGTCATAATGAAGCATATTCCTATCCTTGGTAGTCTCCAAGCCAACCAAAGGAATGGTAAAACAATTCTAGGGATCCACAATCTCATTATGGCCGGGTAACAGGTCATGAAGGTAATCACTAAGCTTGTAAGCCTAGCTTCCTTTGACACCAAACATGTTCCCGCATTGAAGCCTGCCTTGAAGCACATACATGTGAATGTATATTGGTTTATTTTCACTATTGCTGGTGTTGTAACTCATATTGATAGCATTACCTCTGATTCATAAGTATTTTTTTTTATTTTTGCTATTTATACAAGTCATTATTTTCATTATCAAAAAAGTATTTCTAATTTCATTTTATTGCTTGTTTTATAAGGGACACATGCAAGATCTATCACATTTAAGCGAAAAGATTAATTTCACACTCAGCCGATTGAGGGAAAGATTTTCAACTTATTGGCAACAAATAGGTAGTATTCTTAATTGATTGGCTTATTTGACTGTGATACTCACTTTTTGTAATGTTGAGAGATCTTCATTGATGATATTTATTTTAGATAAGGAGGTAAATCACATCAATTACGCTATGGAAATGCTCAAATTTCCAACTGAGATTATGGAGGTCATTCATTAGGGTATTGATGTTTTAGGGGGGGATATTCCAGAGTGCCCTATCTTTGATAGAGCTGCTTCAACAATGGTTTATCCCTTGTTTATTTTAGACTTGGTAGGTCTATAATGCTAATAAGACCTCGTGAACTAAGCTAGGGCTACTGCTACGATAGGACGTTTTTATTTTGAATTGACTGTAATAAAGTAGTAGATTGATAGGATTTAGATTATTCTGTTATAGTAACTCATCATTATTGATTCGATATGTTGGGAAAATCTAGGATTATAGGAACAATTGGTTTTCCTTGGTTGTTTGATGGATTCATAGCTGGAAAATCTAAGTTAAATTCAGTGTCGGTATCTGGGTCATTAGCTACACTAGAGTTACTAGAAAATGCGTCCCACACAATTACCTCGATAGTAGAAACAATGGCTCTATTGGCTCTCCTTAACTGGGTAAGGTGATGCTCAAACTCAGGGTTCTTAAGCAGTAAATCAGACTGACTAGTATTGGTTCTAATCATACACAAGGAACAAACAACAAGTGTAGCAAGAAACACAGTCAAATACCAGTAAGCAAGCACAATGCACAACACACTCAAACAAATGATATAGAGAAAAAAATGAGTGCAAACAGTCCAAGAAAATCACAATATATGTAAAATATGGATCTGAAAAGTATGGGATAGAATGGACTTAATATGTGAAAAAGTGTGTGCAAAACGCAAGAGATAAGAAAATTTCAGGAACAACCAGCACAGTTCCGGTATGCTCGCTGTGGAGGGGCTACGGTGAACACACCCATAAGGCAGAGAAATTACACTCAAAATGTAGCATTTGCCGTTTGACTCGCCTCAGCGAGGCTACGGCGAATGTCAGAAAATTCTGACAGTGCAGAATGTAGATGTGACAGTAAACGTGGGATTAAATGCAAAAATGGTTCTAAGAAAATTTAATCGTCCCCAATGATTTAAACAATTGAAATAGTGTAGGGGGACTTAGGAAAAATGCAAAACACTTATAAATTGCCTAGAATCAAATTTGACCACCTATGTTGCCAACTTGCAAGAGAATCCTTTTGAAAATGATCAAATACACTAAATGATCAAAATTAGTTTAGAAATTGTTGCAAATGGCCCCAACAAGTCCAAATAACATAAAGTGACTTAGTTGAGTGGTTTTGATTGAAAAATCGAGTGTAATGCCAAATATGAATATGTGAAGCACAAGTACAAAATCAATCAATCAAAGCAAATACCACACAACAGCAACTAGTCAATGAATTCTCACTTAAATGGTGTAAGACAAGTAGTAATACATCACAAGTACTGTAGCAAGTATCAAGCACAAGCTCAAGAACAATGATTTTCATTTGGCCAACGGTGCCATTGATTTGAGCCTTTCCTAATACGCTTTGGGGTTCAAATGCAAGTTTATTTATTTAATCAAGGATTGTACTAGTGGTGCTTTCCCGGCTCATCTCTCAAAGACTCTAATGAACTAACATAGGGAAACTAAATGTAATTAAATATATAAAACCAGGGGTTGATGGTACGTATTTTTGGCATTTTTCATAAAAGAAATGTAAAGACTTTTTTTTAGTATTTTTAGGATAAAAATGGATAGGTGATGGAATGCAAATGATTGAATGCTCTCTTGGTTAGGGATGACACGTAACAAACTATAGATTCACACATTTAGGGAATTAGTAAGCTAATTGAGCTAAGTTCACACAAATGGACACCATCAACCTTAATTGAAAAAATAGGTCAATTAAGACGCCACTCAACCTCAATAGAGCAATTATGTTAATTATAATTTAATATAAACTAGGAATTAGATCCAATAGATAGAATAACTTGGGTCCCGTCCAAATCACTCAATATCCTTCGGATCCAAAACTTTTTCACATTAGACTATAATTAAACCATCCAATTTATGAATCTTAACCTAATTAAACTCATGCACATAGAATAGATTAATGGTCTAGTTCCTTTAGGCAAGTTTGAATAATGGAATTAACTAGCGTTATGAAAACTCAACATCAACAAACTTAAACCCATAAATCAATCCCAAGGAACACAATTATATGAAGCACAATGGACTAAATTACCCAACAAACATGTTAGACAATAAAATCAACAAAAACTAACCATAACTTGATAATTTGGGAAAATAAATGGAACTAGAATAAAACCAACTCAATACATGCAAATAGAATTCAATAATTATATGGTCTATAATCTCAAAAACAAATGAAGTCTGAATATAAGAAGAACAAATATTAAAAGACACATGAAAATTCATGACTATAAAATTGGAACTAAGAGAAACTCTCTTAAAGTGGATTCAATGCTTGCTTCAAGTCATCCCATGATCCAAGAGAGTGTAAGGCCGATTTAGTTCATCAAAGAGAATGAGGAGTCGCCCAAGAGCATCTACAACTCGAGCTTCATGAAGAACTGATGAAGAATTGTGGAATGGAGTCATCCCACGGCCAATGTTGGCCAATTGACCTTTTCTGCAATTTTCTGAAATTCCGGGCTCTTTTATGTAATCTGCTCCAAACTTGACTGGTGCACCTTTTGGGCTTATTTTTTACATTTTCAACATCTTTCTTTAATTCTTCCAATTGACCGACAATGAAAATCAAGCACAAGTATAATATCCTAAGTTCACATTAAGAAATGCATGAGTTTATGCCCTAAAATGCTCAATTTAAAATCAAAATTCAATTAACTCAATGCCTTAGGACTCTAAGTACACAAGTACCTAATTCCTAATATATTTGCCTATAACAAATGTTAATTTCCAATTATTAGTGGATAAAATCATGTAATAATCATGTGCAATCAATCGATGAGAACGAAAGCTTAGACGATTTACTGAAATTGGAGAACTGAAATTCATGAACTGATCTGAATCGGTGAGATTGTTTTCTGATGAATCGATGATAATGGGTTTTCCTGAGAAAGAATAGAAACTAAAATCTTGACAATGATATGAGCCTTTTTTGCCCTATTTTACATAATCGACATCCAATAAGCATATCTACAGAAAGTGGGATTTTCAGAGGGGCCGAAAGTCGCGTTGAAAATCCTCTTATTTTGTAGTGTGTATATATGCTATAACTATCATGGACAAAAGAAAAGATCTTGGCAACTTTGTTTACCAAACAAATCCTCCAAGAATAGTTTTCTCCTCTTTTATAAAATCATTATTATAATATTTGATAAATTTAAAAATTTTAATTCTTATATATTGATGTTGTGAATTGTCCTGATCAAATATTAACAGTTTAAATATATTTTTCTGTAGTATTTTAACAATATTTGAGGACAAATTAGTTAAATTTGTGCATTTTTTCCCTTGAGCATTGGGGTATATGGTCGTATGGAAGTATGCACACTACTTGAGAAAGAGTCCAAGGAGGAGCGACATAGGCGACACTTATTTGTATAAGCATTGCTGCACCAAGATAGGTCTTTGTTTAGTTATTTTGTTAAAAAATTGGGTCCTATCCCAGCTAGGGGTGTTCACGGGACGAGACGGGACCGGGACGACCCCGTCCCGTCCCGTCCCGAAGAAAAGTGTTTGGGACGGGGTTCCCGTCCCGTGTCCCGTCCCGTCCCGAACTTGTCCTGGTCTCGATCGGGACGGGACGGGATAGGCCTTGTCCCGAAATTTTTTCTGAATTAAAAAAAATTGACCCAAAAATCTTTTTTTTGCAGAGCAAGACACTTGGTGCGTGATTTTGTAGCATAATTAAATCTCCTCTAGTCCCATGAGCACTCCATATTAATACATAATAAACCAAAAATATAATAATTAGAGCAAAAAAAAGTAGCAACAACTACATATTTAAATAGAGTTTGAAAAAAAACTTCAAATGTGATGTGTTACATATAGAGCATAGTGGCAGTGGACAAGAAATTTGATATCAATGAATGGTTGGAACTTAGTTTAGAAGTTAGAGTTATATATATATATATTTTTTAAAAAAAGTCATATATACTCACACATGAGATAGATGACATATGTATTTTTTTTAAAAAAAATATGAATATACATATATATATTCGGGACGGGACGGGACGGGATCGGGACGACCCCATCCCGAGTCCCGTCCCGTCCCAAAGCTGCACTCTGTCCCGTCCCGGTTTGTCCTGTCCCGAAAATTTTCGGGACTGGACTGTCCCGTACCGAAATGGCCGGGACGGGACGGGATAATATTGAACAGCCCTAATCCCAGCGCTTATTTTGTTAGGCATATGATCAGACCCAGCACTTATTTTAGACCTTAGTTTTTTTTCTTAATTTACAGGCCTAAACCGGCGCTTATTTAAACTGGTGTTTATTTTAATAAGTACCGGGTTAGACCTTCATTAGTTTTTTTTTTAAATTTAAAAAGGCCTAAGCCGAAGATTATTCTAATAAGCTCTGGCTTAGCCCTTCAAATTTTCAGAGCCATTTTCCCTCTCTGCTGTCTAATTTTTCTCCTTCCCCTCTCCTCCAAAACTCTAACTCCTGTAATGAATGAAGACCCTTGTTCACAACAAGAAGTAACCATCAGGGTTTTGGCCCCTTATGAAAATGGCAGGAAATACACAAGAGGGGGTGAATTGTGTATCTCAAAATTTTGAAAGAACTAAAAACAAACACAAGGAATTTATTCTGGTTCAGTCCTAACTCTGACCTACATCCAATTCTCTAACCTCAGTTGGGTTCCACTAGTGAATCAGGATTACAAACAGGTTCCTGAATACCTTTACACCACAGAGAATTTTCTCAGTAAGATCTCACTATCTCACCAAATTCTCTCCCCCTTATACCTTGTAAGATTACAACATTTTCCTCTAGGATCCCACTATCCCAAGGAAATCACACAATGAAAGAGTTACAGATTTACATGCTTGCTCACTCACTTAAGCTGATAGAAATTACAGTTTGAAGAATAGATGAGAGAACTCAGAAACTTGAATTGATTGTAGTAGGAATTTGTAGTTGGATAGCACTTAATTCTCTACCAACCAAGTTTGGCTTCAAATACTTTTATAGTCCCTTGAGAAATTTGCCCATTACTTAGTCTGAGCTTAAGTATCTCTGTTCTAGCCGTTGTGAGAGAGAGATGATAGACTGAAGAGTGTTGATGATGTTCCTCCAGATGCAATTAATGCTCCAGAGTAGTATTAGAGTATATTTAGTGCTGAGTTACTGCCTCTCTCTTGCCAGGTTAAGCTATCTCGTTCAGTGAAGTACAAACGGCTCTATATTTTTGTGTTGAGGTTGGTTTCTGTATCCAACATAAACTTCCTAAAATAGCACATGTAAACTCTTCCAAATATAAAGTTAGCCAGACATGAGAAGAGTAATATATTTTGAAATTTTGGCATGCCAATCGATGGCTTAGTGTGCCTATCGATTGATGGCTCTGCTTGTCAATCGATTGTCTTCAGATTGGTCCTGCAATCACTCGATGGAAATATTAGTTATCTAATAAATTCAGAGTATGTCAATTAATTGCTTACTTTCCCAATCGATTGCTGGCTTTTAATCGATTGAACATTAACCTATCGATGGCTTTCAGTTTATTTCAAACTGAAGTATCAATCGAAGGCTCATAGATTGTAGCTGCCAATCGATTGTCTGTCTTCCAATCGATTGCTCTGTTGTATGTTCACTTTGAAAAATTAAGACAGGCAATCGATGGATGCAGCAAGTAATAGATTGTGCCATTCATCAATCAATTGAGACGTGGCAATCGATATGCCATTGGTTACTAAGACAAAAATTCAATCGATTGGATGCTGAGGCTATCGATTGCTTCTTAACTTAGCTTTTAAGAACTTATTTCAAAATATTTTCTAAGTTAAGTTTTCCATAACTTATATAGCCTAAGTCATGTTTGGTTATCATCAAAATCTAAAGTTCAACACCTTGTTTGCTCGGCGTCTTTCCCTTCCTGTAGTGAGAGAGTGAGAGATCAGTGTCGACGCAGGGAGAGTGTTCTCCTCTGATTTGTCGAGAGCATTTTGGACTTCCCTGCATAGAGCCTAATACACCAATTCTGTCCAGAAGAAAGGGGCTCGGGACTGAGTTCCCATCCCGTGTCCCGAAAATCCTGGATAATTTTGTTTAGAAATAGCTGAAGTTAAAACAAAATATGGCCCTTTACTTGATGAATTTGTAAGAAAGAAGAAACAACCATAGCACGGTCAATGGGTGCCAAATCAGAAACAAGTTTCAGGCAAATTAAAAATGTTCCTCATAGCTTATGTTCACAATTAACCAGCCTTTTGAAATTGACATTTCAAAAGCTCAATGCTTTTTTTCAAGTGAATGGAGATATATATTAAACAAAAAAATTTACAATGGATACAAATCAACACCCACTACAGTTCTTCAATAGGGGTTCGAGACTACTTGTAGAAATAGTGTGTAAACAGAAAAATCTAGAATAATTACATTATCAGCAGATAAGGATTCATAAAGTTCAATGCTTTTTTTATATCAAATCAGTGACACTCAAACTATAGGGTTAAATCAAACAAATTTCAAAAACAAATATGCAAGCAGAAAAATCTAATACAAGTATATTACTCACATATTAGGAAGCTCAGAAAGAGGCGACGAAAATGGAAGAGTTTAGATTGACGACGACTGCAAATCGATAGTGGTGAAGAGAGAGATGAGGGAGAAGAGTGATCGGCGGTGGATGAAACATGAGAGATCAACGACAGCGAGTGAGAGAAATGAGAGAGACAGCGATGATGAGTGAGAGATAAGGGAGAAGAGAGATCGACGATAGTAGAGGCCAACGACGGTGGATGAGTCGTGAGAGATCGACGTCGGCGAGAGTTGAGACTGGCGAGTGAGAGAGATGAGGGAGACAACTATGACGAGTGAGAGATGAGGTAGAAGAGAGTTGAGACTGGCGAGTGAGAGAGATGAGGGAGACGGCAAGTGAGAGAGCCAGAGAGTTAAGTATAGTATAGAAGAGGATTTAGGGTTTAATTTTTTTTTTTAAAAAGGCACTTGACAAACTCCACATGGCCCACACACATAACACATGTTTTTTTTAAAAAAAACACCTATATTAGGGATGGGACAACCCCGTCCTGAGTCCCATCCCGTCACGAACATGAATTCTGTCCCGTCCCGAAATGCCCGGGACGGACCGGTACTGGACAATTGTGAACACCCCTACGAACGGCGGCTGGCGAGGATGAAACTATGATTTTCGGAGACGACGAGCTCTGGTCATCCGTGCAACGCTCGATTTCAACCCCGGTGAGCTTCCCCTTCTCATCTCTACTCTCCAAACTCTTCGATTTGTGCCATTTTTTACAGTGGTTCTATTTGAGTTAGAAGGATTTTGGGGTTTTGCTTTTGGTGGTATCTCCTTGAACCTCTCGGCACTGAGGATCTATGTGAAAATGGTAACGATTGTAGTCTCATTGATCTGTTAGCTACATGATTTTTGTAGTTTAATATGGCTTTTTGATTGTTTGAATAATAATGTAACACACCATATTCCACCAACAACGAATGAAACTAATGACTTATTTATGTTACACATTATACTCCATAGGCTCGATTTTTTGAAGTATGTTGTTTGATTTGATTCATGTGGTTCTTTTTTTATGGTTGTGTGTGGATTTAGTGGGTTATTGCTCGTATTATGGGAAGAAGATAGATTCAGAGCCAGGAAGGTGTAGGAGGACGGATTGGAAGAAGTGGAGATGCTCGAGGGATGCGCATCCTGACTCTAAGTACTGTGAGCGACACATGGAATCGCAACAACATCAACAACAAGCTTCTTCTCAGTCTTTGTCCAATTCGACATCATCGGACGTTGCTGTTGCTGCTAGGAGCAAGAGTGTTTCAACCTTGGAAATAACGTGTCACAGCTTCATATACAGTCTCTTCCCGCTGAGATTAGCAAGAAAGATTACAGGTATTTTCTACTTTTCTTTGTATCTTCTAATAGTTTTATTTTTTTTATGCGTGAAGTGACTTTGGATTGCGGTTAGTTTGTTTTGCATACAAAGCTACCTTCTTTGATATATGTGTTGTATGACCAATGGAATAGCTAAAATACTTAGTTACCTAAATCATTATGATGTTTGGGATGGAGAAATAGGGGAAAATACAGAACCTGGAGTTTTCAAGTTTTGAGTTGCATGTTTTACAGCTTGGTTTGTCTAGTTGATTAGATGCATTTGAATGGGCTAGGATCTTAACAATTTTAATCTGGCCCTTTGCCAGATTTTTTTGAACATTCGTTTCATCTTTGCCTTTTATCTAACTATTGTATTTGATGAAAGCTCACCATGTTTTGGGAATAGTGTGTATTATACTATCTGCCAACAACTGATTGTAGTTCACCTTATATAAATATGATACCTTGGCCTTCATTTTATCTTATACATATCACTGCTTCTGCCTACTATTGCTACATTCATTTACTTAAGGCTTTTATCTGGAGCATCCTTTTGCATTGAACTTTGTTAACAATTTGCATTGTATTTCCGCTCAGGCCTACATTGCAGAGAGTTCTAGGAAATGGCGAAGAAAGATACTCTGTAAGCATATTGTTCTAATTTCTAGTTGGCTTGGTTTTGCTAATCTGCAACAAGGGACCATACTGTTAGAATTTTTAGTGGCTTGGTTTTGCTTCTTTTTTATATGCTTTGTTACAGAAATATGTAAAGAAAAACATGTAACTTGCTCATCTCACTATTAGTTTTATCTTTAGCATACTTTTTGGAGCCTAGCCATGATTGTCTAGTAGAATGCTTACCAACTTGCAAATTAGAAAGTAATGATCTCCCAAGTAAGTTGGAATTTTTACCAAGTTTCCTAGCATATCGCATGCCAATAAGTTTATTATGACAGCCATATTCTAGATTTCACTGTGAAGAATGCGTTTTTAGACATGTAAATAACAAGTTAAACAATTTATATTATAAACAAGTTAAGCAATTTTTATCCGATGCTTTAATGTTGCATTGTAGTTGGACAAGATTTTGACCTTGACTTTTAAATTTGAGTTCGTGTTATCTATTTTATTTTCTTAAATAATTTATTATGATTGTTCGGGATGTTGCATGAATATCATATTGCCTCCCTGAATATGTTAATGACCTATGTAATTCAATAGTTAATACCATAAGATTGGATGGTCAAGATTGTTCTTGTTGCACCATGCATTATTACCTGAACTTCTTTATCTCCATTACTGAACATGTTGATACTTGAAATTTACTATTTTGAATGTTTTCTTACTATGAGATTCTAGGGACAGTATTTTTGTTTGTTGATACTTGAAATTTACTGTTTTGAATGTTTTCTTACTATGAGATCCTAGGGATAGTATTTTTGTTTCTTCTCTATAAATTTTCTTTCATGGTTTATGCTTTTCTCAGTTGCTTTATTATGGAAGAAATACGAGAACTAGCATTCTCTTACTTTTATGATATTTTTCATGGCACTAACCACATGAATATGGCAACCTTAAGACAGGAGATGGGAGAATTGTCTATTCCTGGTCTTGATTCTGAAGACATTTCTTTTCTTATGATCTTTCTTGCTCGTATGGAAGTTAAAGAAGCTGTTTTCAGTCTCCCGAAAAATGGTGCTCCGGGACCTGATGGCTATCATGCGGATTTTTATCAAAGAGACTGGGAGTTAGTGAAAGATGATGTGTTTAATATAGTTGAATCTTTTTGGACAACTGGATACTGCTTAAATCTCTGAATAAGACCAATATAGTTTTAATCCTAAAATCAAAGCATCAGCAAAGTTTCAAAGATTTTATATCGATCAGCTTTGAGCTATGTAACTTATAAAATCATCTAAAGTTTTATACAATTGATTGAAAGCCCCCTATTCAAATTGATTGCGTCCAATCAAAGTGCTTTCTTGAAAGGGAGGCTGATTTCAGATAATGTGATTCTTGCTGCTGATTTGATTAATCAAATTCATTCCTTAGGCAAAGGTGTAAGAAATTGGCTGCAATCAAATTGGACTTTTCCAAAGCATTTGACAGAATTTCATGCTCTTTCATTCTTGTCACTTTGGAAAAAATGAATTTTCCTCAAAAGTGGATTCAACTGATTAGACAATGCATCTTAACAGTCCAATATCATATTCAAATTAATGAACAAATAGCCTTGTCAATTGATCCTTCAAATGGAATATGACAAGGAGATCGACTTTCTCCTTATTTGTATATCATTGCTTCCAATGTTTTATCCAGCTTGATACACAAATCTAAACATGAGCGCTTATGGAAGGGTATCAAGATTTCTAATTGTGCCATGCCTATCTCTCATTTACTTTATGCTGATGATTCTCTTCTGTTCTTAGAAGGTAAGCAAAGAAGCTTTGATCAAGTCAATTAGGTAATGAATACTTTTTTGCAAATAATCGGGTCAAGAAATCAATAAATGAAAATCTACAATCATTTTTAGCCTGAATATCCCAATTCAAGAAAGGAATCAACTTGCAAGCATTGTTCAGATGGCTTATTCTAGGAAATTAGGAGAATGTTTGGGGTACTTGGATTGTTCCTGCAAGAAATAAGAGGCTAATATATTAGCAAGTAACCGAAGCAGTCAATCGTTGTATAGCAACTTGGAAATCAAAGCTATCATCTCAAGCATCACGATTGACTTTAAATAAATCTGTTTTGTCGACCTCAAATATATATATATATATTTTATCATGTGTCAGGCTTTCAGATTACATTTGCAACAAAATTGATGACAGATGTATTGATTTCTTCTGGGGGAAGAAGAGTCAGGTAAGAAATGGATACATCTCCTCAAAAAGGACAAGCTTTTTTTGCCTTTATCAAAAGCAGGTCTTGGCATCAGACCTACAGAACGAGTCAACAAATCTTTGTTGGCTCAACAGGTCTGGAGAATCATTTTAGCTCCTAGAAATTCATTGATTGGATCTACACTACAGGTTAAAAACATTGATACATCTTGTAAGGAGATTGTGATAGAACCATATAATTCATCATGGATATGGAAAGACTTGTTGAAAAGTACTAGTACAATCGTTAACAATCTAAAATAGAGAGTAGGCAATGGATCAAGTATTCCTCTCAACTACCCTCTGTGGTGGCCAATACAATCTGGATCACCAACTGTGTCAAATTCATTCATTGTTAAAGATATAATATGCATTCTAATCTTTCATGGAATCCCATTGCTGTCTCTTCCAATAACGGAAATTAAGCTCAATACGTTCTTACACAGTTCAAGCAAGTTACAGATTTCTGTCAAATTTACCTCAACGTTCCAGTTGGGATCTCTTCTGGAAATATCTTTGGTCTATTTCTTTGCTTGGAAAAAATTTGTTGTTCATATGGAAGATATTGTCCAATTGTATCCCTTCTGGTGATATCTTAAGGTATCATCACCTGCAGGTTTCTATTCTCTGTCCTCTTGAATGTCAATGTGAAGAAACAATGGAACATCTTTTTTTCCAATGCCCCTTTGCTTGGGCTATCTGGTTTGGTTCTTTGGGCGTAAGACCAGAATGGGAGGATTTCTACTCTTTTAAAAGATGGTTTCATTCCTTTCTGATCTCTTCGCATGCTAATAATTCAATTGACAGAGTAGAAAAATCTATCTTGCTGATTAATGCTATTTGGATGCTAAGAAAATAGATTATTCATGAAGGATACAAAGCATGCCCATACAGTTTGATCCAACAGATTCAACAATCTTTCTCTTTCAATTCTCTTGTTTCATATAAGCCTTTCGGATGCCAAATTAACCCTCCTTCAATGGTTTCATTAAC
Organism: Mimosa bimucronata; assembly: GCA_037074515.1. Lineage (NCBI taxonomy): Eukaryota > Viridiplantae > Streptophyta > Magnoliopsida > Fabales > Fabaceae > Mimosa > Mimosa bimucronata. Next base: position 37,501,775 of record CM073444.1, read on the forward strand.
AAGGTGCACTTCTCTCAATGGTTGGTTCATTTCTGCTGACAAGTTTAAGAAAGGAAGATCTGCTTACTGCTTCTCACAAATTTTCTTGAACAATTAGCTCATTCAATCGTTTCTATGGCAAAGGAACAATCACAATCATTCAATGTTCTTCCTTAGAGTTTTGAGAGCATTGTTGGCATGGATTCTATCAAACTCACTATTTATATGGCATGTTCCTCTCTCAGATTGCAATGGCGATATAATCTAAAAGAAGAGCCTTCGCATCTGTCGGCAGATATGGTGATTGAGAACGACATCAAATATATGTTGAAGGAATTTGCTCATGTTACTTTCTATCAAGATCATCCTAAAGAGAATATTATTGGCTTAGCTTTTTCTTTTCCTTCTTCGCATTTTAGTTTCTTATGAATTTAGTGATATGTGAACTTTTTACTTGATTAATGGTAATTTGCCTTTTATTAAAAAAAAAGTTGCTTTATTATTTTGGCTTAGCTTTTTTTTCCTTCTTCGCATTTTAGTTTCTTATGCATTTAATGATATGTGAACTTGGTTAATGATAATTTTCCTTTTATTAAAAAAAAAGTTGCTTTATTAAGGGTGAGGACAAGCTCCAACCATTCTTAGTCAGGAAAGAAAGAAAAAATAATTTGTCGGCTTTAGATTATCGTTTTTTTCCTTTTGTCGGCTTTAGTGTAATTTTCCCGAGTGCTTGTCTCTTACAATCATTGGAATAGTACATCCTATTCCTTCATGACATTTATTCGAATGGAAAGCTCCATCTTAGCACCTAAATGTTTGGTTGCTGTGAAATGAAATTGCCCCTTATTATTCTAACTTTTTCTTGAGGGGTAATTATAATGCAGGGGAAGCATTTTTCTCTGCTGCAAAATGAGACTGATTAACTACAGAGAATGATATAGAGAAGATGCGCAGTGAATTAATATTTGTTTGATCATTTATTAAGCCTTAGACATGGACCAACTATCTCTATGTATGGCACACCACCTTTATGATTCAATTTATGAGGTGTGATGCAGATATGAGATAGATAAGGTCACTTTAGGGCAGAGGTTGGAATTGAACCTTGAGATGGGGTGAGAACTGAGAATTGTGAAATAAAACATATAGATAGTCTTTAATGAAGCATTATAGAGTTTATGTTTAAAAACCAATCTTTGGACATGATTGTGTCAGATGTGTTCTTTCTTTGTAAATGCAGGAGGATTAGGGAGGAACTATCCCATTAGAGTGCAGAAACTTCGGACTCGACCAACAAACTTGATACAGTAAGAAAACAAGTGACTTTGAGAAATAAATTTCATTTTATGTTTCTTGAATGTAATAGTTTCAGGAGATTCATGCTTTAAGAGCACAGCTGCTGGAAGCGGCGAAATATGATATGAATAACTGCCTGGAATTTATTTGTTTTGTTTTTCCTAGGATCTTAATTATTGTCTACATTTTATAGCTTGCTAAGAAGCTTCATCCAGACACAAACAAAGATGATCCTGAGGCTGAAAAGAAGTTTCAATGGCATATGAGGTATTTATAGTTCTTGTCCTGAACTCTAGTAGCTTATATATAATCTATTACTTGTTTATTTGATTTTTTCTATTGAACATGAATCTGCAGGTTGGCATGTGACTTGTCCGAGGTTTGGCATATCCGTAAGCGCACGGGTTGTCAAAAATAGTATAGAAAAGGTTGTCGTTCCAACAGGGACTAAGGCAAAAGTGGATTAATTATCACAATCATATTATTAATTAGGTTGAGTGAGAATTTTTGTACTTTGAATTTAAAAAATACCTAAAATGAAAATAAATTGACAAATACTAAATTAAAACTTTAAATCAAAACAAAAGAGCTCTAGGATTATTTATCTACTTTATATTTTATGATGCTTGATTAACCCTCCTCTAATGACAATTAATGAATACTAAGTTGATGTTTGAAGTCATATCCATTTGAATAACTCTCTCAAGCTTACCCAAACCTTAATTAACTCTAATATGCATAATCTCTTACTACATATTATGTTAATTAGTCTCTATAAACATCCCACTTCAATTTTACAAAACTTGGTTAATGAATATCTCTATCTCATTAACAAACTCTCAATCCCAACTTGGAATTTTAAGACAAGTTGGAATTCAACCCAGTTCTATGCTTAATTAATGCTCTCTCAAGCCACTAATTAGGCTAACAAGCTAAATGTTGCCCACCACTTAGGATACATAAAGCACAAGTTAAATTCACAACCTAATAATCATTAATCATCAAGAGAGAAAGAGTTCTAATCATCAATCCATACAAAATTTCAAAATAAGCCTAGAGCAAATTAACTAGCTACTCATAATTAAAACCAAAATCACTAAAATCATCTCAGTAATAACAGTAAATTCAGAGCTCAGATCATATGGAAAGGAAGAACAAGCAAGGGAAGAGAACACTGATACAAATCATTTTCAAGATCTAATTTCTCCCTTGGAAGTTGAAATTGCCGAAGAACAAAGGAAAAATAACGCCCTAGAGTCCTCTGCTTAATCGTCTCCACGGTCCTCTTGTCCTCCCGTTGATACGATGAAGCAAGCACCAAGGCGCCTCTCTTTCTCCGCCTCTGGTTTTCTCTCTTGCTCTCCAAGAAGAAGGTGAGAGATGGTTTTGGGGATGACGGTGAATAGTGGAGTGAACTGCCGCCACTGACTTCTAATCCTGTGAACCCCTTTTGTGTGTGTTGGTTTTGGGTCTTGGCCCATTTTTTGTCTAATCCAAACTTTTGTCATTTTGTGCCTTTCATTCAGAATCTCAATTGAGCCCATAATTTATTTATTCTCTTACTTAATATCTAGGGAAAAAGACAGATAAATCCCCTCCAATATACTAAACGACACATCAGTCCCTGAAAATTTTCAAATTCCATGTCAGTCCCTAGGGAGCAAATTGGGATTTCAATATGTTTATGAAAGACAATACTGCCCCTCCCTCCTTGTGATTTGGATATGTCACTCACTCTCTCTCCCCGAGCTTCCTTGTTCCTCTTTCTCTGTCTCGTGCTCTTTGTTTCTTCGAGCTTGATAGCGGTAATCGACAGCGGAAGGCAACGCTTTCACGACGGCGAGCAGCTTAAGAACGTGGGTAACACCGAGTATGGCCTAAGTGAGCCTCTTTTCTTTCGTTTTCTTCCCTTTTTTGTCTGATTTGAACGAGTTTGGAGAGGAAATGGATTCGGGTCTTGGGGGTTAGGGTTTGTCAAATCAATGCAAATGAAGCTTATGCCTCGATTTATAGGTTTTGGGAAAGGATTTGAGTAGTATTTTGGTGTTTGGTTGGTTTCTTTCAAAAGCCCCAAAAATTATTCACTGTTCCGGCATGTTTTGAGGGGGGTTTTGGGTCGAAAATTTGATTAAACTTGATTAGAAGCAAAGTGGAGTTGATATTTATGATTCCCTTTTCTTGGATGTACTGCTACCTGATTGATTCTGGATCCCTGATGAACTTTGACAGATGACTATAAAATTTTGCTAATGATAATATGTATCTTAACCTTAAGTTGTGCTAACAGTTTGTATAATATTTGGTTATCCTTCTCATATTGTTTTGTATTCTATAAGTTGGTAGTTGTTCTGTTCATAATGTTTCTCCTTGGTAGTGCTTTTTATTCGGTCACACCTTTGTGATTTTATATTGTATTTGCAATATTGAGATGGAGGGCTTTAATTTGAACTTTTTTATTTATTTAGATAGGAAGAGCATCGCTTTTCGTTATTCTGGGTTCTTTTGGTCAGAAGAAGTCATTACATGCAGAAGTTTCATTCAATTCATTCGGTTGCTATTAGATTTTGGATATTCTTTCATTTGACTTTTTGCGCCGTGTTCAATTGGTGGCTTATTTTTTTGCAGCTAGCGTATATTGGGAATTTTTGACATTGGGGAAAAGAGCATGGCTCTTTGTTCCTTTTTTTCTCTTAGATCGAGTGCAAGTGGTTCATATTTAACTAAGAAGGCTAGTTCATTGCCTAACCACATGTTAAGTTGCAGAGTTTCACTAAAAATTTGGTTACATGATTATTTTTATGCCTTTCCTTCTATATATGTTTTAGAAATTCTGCTCTTCATAGTGTTTCATGCTGAATATGACCTTAAATGTTAGGTTTTTTGATTCAGGTAAAAGGGTGAGGTACTTCTTTCTCTGGGTTTGGTTGAAAGAAAGTAATTCCAACTAGTATAGTTATTATGAGATTAAACTTGATTCACTCCTAATTTCAACTTCAGTTTAATGGGTTTGGCTTTTGATATTTTGGTGTTTAACTGGAGGTTATTTTGTTTCAGCTAGCTTACCATGTGTGATGTTATGTTGTACAAGAGTTATAATGTATGGTTACTACAGTTTCCTCCTAATGCCTTTTCTTCTATTCACTCATGGAAGTGGTTCTGTGCTTCATGGTGTGTTCCCTTGGATGCATGGCCTTTTTCACGGGTTTTGCTCACTAGGTTTCAATTGTTTAAAATAAATCAATTTCTTATCCATTTCGTGGGTTTTTCTTTTGTTTTTTAGCCTGATTTTTATTGTTGTCTACTTTTTTATTTTGATACATAGGCATTTAAGTGGTTGCTTTTGATTTGTGTTCTTATAAGTTGCTCAATTCACAAGTTTGGGTACTTCTTCCTACCTATGCAATTTTAGTTTTTGTTTAACTTCTGATCTCTTCTTGTTCAGTTTGGAGACAGGTGGTGTGAAGTCCTTAATTGGATGCATACATGGCATCACAAACATGCACAAAATGAAGAAGAATGGCTGGTCTGTGGCAAAACTTGTTGAATTAGAAGGGGAGAGGCTGTGTCCTGTACCAGATGGGTTGGCAAAATCTAAGGAAGAGATGATGGAAGGTGAGGAAGGTAGAAGGCCTGATTCTCTATTCACAAGACTTTTCAGAAGCAAAGGCAGATTCCCTGCTTGGTATTCCCAAGTCCCAGATCACCTAACAGATTGGTCATTCACTCATTATTGTTATTTCCCCTGAAAGGAAAATGAGAGAGAGATTTGGTCTAAACGTGTGCTATAGAATTGTATATTGTATTTGTTATGCAAGAGTTTTGATTAGTTTAGTAATTGGGTACGGCATGTATAGTTAGTAAATTTCATTGGGTCATGTAAAATGGAAAAATTTATGGTCTGAATATGTACTGTAGAATGACAATTTGACAAGTTATAAGCGTTCCACTTTTGTTTAATAAGACAATTGTATGTTTCATGCAGTTCCCTTTTGGTATCTTGTACTTAACATTGAATATGTATATTTCATGTAGTATGGGACAAAGTTCCCTTCTCTCTATGTTTCTTGGTGGCATATTCACAGGTATATTTGCATATATTTATTACAAAACAAACGAATTTAACCATTTCTCTCATCAGCATTAACAACTCCATCGTAAGAATTAACAATGTCAGAATAGCGTTTAACAACTTAAACCTTGTATTGTGAACGAGATTTTTGCCCCAGCCGTTAACAACTTCATCTTCAGCATTAACAACTCCATCGTCGGAATTAACAACGTCAGAATAGCGTTTAACAACTTAAACCTTGCATTGTGAACGAGATTTTTGCCCCAGCCGTTAACAACTTCATCTTCAGCATTAACAACTCCATCGTCGGAATTAATAACGTCAGAATAGAGTTTAACAACTTAGACCTTGCATTGTGAACGAGATTTTTGCCCCACCCGTTATCAACTTCATCTTCAGTATTAATAACTTGATCGTAGGAATTAACAACTTATTCGTAGGCATTAACAACAGTATCATACATATTAACAACTTTCACAATGATGACAGCAACTGTCATGTTTGCAGTTGCCCATGTCCAACTAAAACTAAACTTCTTTGTTCATAACACAGTAAAGTAGCTACATAAAACCACATTCTTCATTGACATAGAGTTTTTTTACATATTCAGTGATAAGTTAACATTAAGATCAGCATGATGATCTTAATGTTCCCTTGTCACTAAACCAAAAAACATCATTTACATCATGACAGTTGCTGTCAGTATTAACAACTTGATCGTAGGAATTAACAACTTATTCGTAGGCATTAACAACAGTATCATACATATTAACAACTTCCGCAATGCTGACAGCAACTATCATGTTTGCAGTCTTGAAAGCATCTGCATGTGGAAACATCTGTGATGAACCTGAAAATAACTCCCTCCATTTCATTGAGTTCAGCTCTGGATTCGGTGTCGGTCAATGTCAACTCCACATATCAAGCTATTAAGGCTGCCACTAACTTCAAGTGCCATGCCTTCTCTAGCATCTTCAATTGACACATGTTGATAATCACTTTCCATAACCCTTGAAACCAAATTTTGTTCATTTTCACCTTCCATAACCCTTTGAACCAAATTTGACATTGGTTGTGAGAGTCCCAAACATCTGTCAACAATGCATTAACAACTTTAGTTACCACATTAACAACTTTAGTTATCAAATTAACAACAATAGTATTACATACAATCTTGCTTCCAACATGAAAATAACAACATAATACTTTTAGTTCTCTTGAGCCACCATCAAGTGCCATTTTTTCATTCCTCCTTGCAAAAAATGATTAATTTATCAATATATCACTTTCCATCCCATTTTTAATGTCATTACATAGTTTCTGAATAACAATAGCTGAACCATTCGATTAACAACTGCATATTTGGTTTTAACATTTATATCATAACGATTAACAACTCAGTGACTCTGTAATTACAGTTAAACCATATTTTTGCTGACAGAAGCAAGCATAACTCCATAAATATCCCAAAATCCATTACCTTCCTCTCTTTAGCTTTAAGATACAACCTTAATTCCATCTCAATCTAAAAACCACACACCCATTAAAAAAACCCATGAGAAGAAACACCTCTCAACTCATGAATCAAATTGAAAAAATGGAGATGAAGCTATTTATGTCTTGTAACAAAAAAAGAAACCATATATTTTAAAATGTATTTCTTACAATAAATTTATCACAGTTGTTATATAAGGATGAAGGTGCATGATGGGTCCATCACACAGCTATTTTATGGTCATTATCTTTTCATACTTCTAGCTCCTTTAAGCGATTTTTATATTTTCATCATAAATGCACAAAGTGATTTTTAGGTTTTTCAGCATAAATGCAGCTAGATGAGAGAATAAGAATAAGATTTGGAGTAAATAATGGATGAATACACAAGCCACCCTTACCCCCGTCAACTCCGTTTGCCGTCACCTCCGTTTGCCGTCAACGCCGTCTGCCGCCACCATTACCCAGCTGCGTTTCAGCTTCCTACAGAGTCTTCATTCTGCGCTTTGATCAAGGGAGGGGGCTGATTCATTTTCTCACAACATGCCTTTATTTGCTTTAATTTTAAGGGTCATTTGAGTCATTTTACCAACATTTGCAAATGCCAAATTGCTCCCTAGGACTGACATGGGATTTTCATTTCTTTAGGGACTGATTTGTCCTTTAGTATATTGGAGGGGATTTATTTGTCTTTTTCCCTAATATCTAACTAATTCTATTTAATTCAAAAATATTACTTTTACCTGAAATCCTTTAGATAATGCACCAATTTGATATCCTATCCAAATATTTGACAAACCCCTTTAATTTAACATCAATGACCCCCTAAATATACCCAAAATATATATAAATCTAATAAAAAATGAGGAATTATCATCATGATGCCTATGAATAAAAAAGGGGCGCGTTAGGAGGGCTTCACTCACCGATTTTGTTAAGTTCAAAATCATGTTGACAAAAATCAAGGTGAGATCTTGATAGTGTTACCGCATACCTGATTTTGAAAATGTTATCTTTGATTGGAGTGAATTTGGTTCCAAAAGAAATCTGAACTTTGGGAGGTTTCTGGGTTTTGGAATTCTTGGACCACAAAACCATTTTTGAGAAAAAGATTCTGTAGAAGCCAAAGCTAGTAGTGTAACTAATTTTTGGAAGCTTGTGGTTAGCCAAGTGTAAATGCTAGACAGATAATTTTTATTGTAAATGCTAGAGAAACATGCTTGTATGGATGTTGAACCCAATTCTAAGATACAACATATGTTAACTAAATTACAACTTGGTGCTTAACTAATCGAATATTTTGAACTTGCATATCTATTATGTATCTCTGTCCTACTTGACCTAACCTCTTATATCCATTCTTGGACTACATACAGATAGTGAAACCTGTAGTAGCTACTGAAGTTGACTAAAAATAATCAAAAGCAAAAAAGACTAAGTAACAAAGTTGAGGTAAGTTATAATTATTTTTTTTAATAATTAATGATTGAACTTATTTTATGTGACATCATATTATTTTTTAATTTATTTTCATTACTAGATAGCCTAGTTGAGGAGATATGACCGCATAAAGCTTTAATTATTATACGGTTTGTTACTAGATAGCCTAGTTGAGGAGAAATGTATGTAATTTTTAAACTGATGCAAACATAGGATAGTATCAATAATTAAAAATGTTTTTTTAAAAAAAAGCCTATCATGGCGTTTTTTTGAGAAAGCGTTGCAATAGGTAAATTTTTTTTCAAAGAAAACACCATATCACTGCACTTTTTTAAATAAGTGCCTCGTTTGGTAGGCCTAATACGGCTTTTTGTGTGGTAAGCGCCACGATTTTGCTTAAGACCTATTGCAGCGCCGTCATTTAGCCCAAATAAGTATCGCGATAGGCCTTTTGTGTAGTAGCGGTATGTGAGAATAAAAAATTAATAGATGTGGCAATTCAGATGAGATACAATGAAGATTCAACTTTCTATTCACTCGTGGGATCCGAGCGGTCCAGGGGGACCATTGCGGCTCCTCTCTTCTCGAGAATTCATACATTCCTTATCAGTATATGTACAGCTATCTCTCGAGCCCGACTGGTTCATTCATTTGTCCGTATACTAGAGCCACTTTTGATTTTACAATAATTTGTTCATTAATGACTCGTGATTCTTTCATTTCTATGTAAAGATAACTTCCCTTACAAGTACGTTCACCTACAAACAAAGGTTAACGAGTTTGAAGTTGCAGTCACTTACGAGGCCAATTTCAAACAAATACATCTTGATTTAAATCAACTTATTATAAGTAGTTTTATATTTTACGAGATACAATTATTTTCATATACAATATTTATCTCATGCCATGCAAAATCATTTCGAACCAGGTATGAACAATAGAATACGGATAAGCCGTGTGGGCAATCGGAGAGGAAAAGCGTGTGATGGAGAAGGCAAAGAATATTTACAGATCATGTGACTTTTATTTCATCCAATTCCAATCCAATGGGACCTACCGAATAAAGTTTTTAAATTATAAAAAAAAAGAATAAAGTTTTTAATTTTCCTTTTTCAAAAAATGGTAAGAATAGTAATATTCATCAATTCATCAATGTAGCTTCGGAAGAATAGGGATCGGAAATACAGAAGCATGACAGATAGAGGGAAGGAGGTGTTCCCACATTCCCATCAAAAGATCTCGTTCACACTCATCTCATCATCTTATCTCCTCAATAGTTGCTCCCTCTCTTTTTTTAATAGCATATCAAGTACTTAATATATGAGTTAAAGTACTTAATTAATTTTAGTATATCAAGAAAATGAGATATATAACAAACGTGACACTTAACCTCCTTTAAGTAGGGCTGTTCAACTCTGTCCCGTCCCGGTCCGTCCCGTCCCGTCCCGTCCCGGCAATTTCGGGACGGGATTGTCCCGTCCCGAAAATTTTCGGGACGGGACAAACCGGGACGGGATAGAGTACCGCTTCGGGACGGGACGGGATCGGGACGGGGCGTCCCGATCCCGTCCCGTCCCGAATATATATATATGTATGTTCATATTTTTTTTAAAAAAATACATATGTCATCTGTCTCATATGTGAGTATATATGAATATTTTTTAAAAAAATATATAACTCTAACTTCTAAACTAAGTTCCAACCATTCATTGATCTCAAAATTCTTGTCTGCTGCCACTGTGCTCTATGTATAACACATCACATTTGAAGTTTTTTTAAAACTCTATTTAAATGTGTAGTTGTTGCTACTTTTTTTGCTCTAATTATTATGTTTTTGGTTTATTATTTATGTATTAATATGGAGTACTCATGGCACTGGAGGAGATTTAATTATACTATAAAATCACCCACCAAGTGTGTTACTCTGCAAAAAAAAATATTTTTGGGTCAATTTTTTTAATTGGGAAAAAGTTTCGGGACAAGGCCTATCCCGTCCCGTCCCGATCGAGACCGGGACAAGTTCGGGACGGGACGGGACACGGGACGGAAACCCCGTCCCGAACACTTTTCTTCGGGACGGGACGGGACGGGGTCGTCCCGGTCCCGTCCCGTCCCGTGAACACCCCTACCTTTAAGTATAACGTTGGATTATATATTAAATTTTTAGTTTGCAAGAATAAATAATGAATATGAGAGACAAAGTGAAGTAAAATTTAATATTTATAGCTTGTTTGATACAACTTATAAAACCATAGTTTGAAATCCAAACCTATGTTTTGTTAGCAACGATTTGAAACTTATTAAGAATATGATGAGTAAAGTGGTATAAAAGTGGAGTTACATTTAGGAACAAAATTTTTTTATAATTGAACTTATAATAAAAAATAAAGTGGTATATAAGAGTCTAAAATTTGAATGAGTTTGTCTTTTTATAAGAATGTGTTTGAATTTATCAAAACATTTAATATGTTTTTCTGTTTTAATCATTATTATTCTCTCTTTTGACATTATTTTTCATACTTATTTGTATAATTATTGTAGTATTTATCTCTATTAGTTGCCCCTTTATAAATAAGAACAAACATAAAACAAAACAAAAAATACTTCGAGCATATTTATCATTTCAACTTTTCTATACACACACACACATTTGCGATTGAACTCTTATACACAAGGAGAGAGGGAGTAATGGAACCCACCGACACGTGTGAAACTGTGAATATTTGAAAGGCATCATTTAATGTCAAGTTTGAGCGGTGTATGGCCGTAAAAAATTGAATTCACATTGAAGTTCTAATGTATAGGGGAGCTATAGGGAGTGGCTTCTCTCCATTATTAGGTAATGCCATCCGCCGCTTCCCTTCTCCAATCTGAACGCGCCACATGGATTTGAAGAGAGAAGGACAAAACAAAAAGGTTGAAAAAGGCCCTGTTGACATACTTAATTTTAATGTTTTTTTAAAAAAATTACTCAATCCAATCTTAATTATTAGATCAAATTAACTTTTATACAGAGAAAAATGAAGAAAAATAAACCACTAAATTTTAACAAATATTACAGTAATAAGATTATACATCAGTTTATAAATAAAATGTATTAATTTTAAAAAAAAGATAAATATAAACAATTTAAAATAATTTATATTACATCCTTCATTTTTGTTAGAAGGCATCATTTAATGTGAATATTTGAAAGGCATCATTTAATGTCATTGTTTTTCAGCGTTGTATGGCCGTAAAAATTTGAATTCACATTGAAGTTCTAATGTATGAAAAATTGAATTCACGTTAAGTTATGATGTACCATTCTGTTCCTTATTATAAATTTAATTATCACCACTTTTTTGTTTATAAATATAAGTCTATTTTGGGATTAATTAATGCTACTGTGACTATTTTACCCCTATATTGAAAATAAGGAAGATGAGATAGAAGGTTTATAATGTATAAAATATTATTTTAATACATATTTTTAAATAAGGGAAAAGTTGAATTTTTTTTTAAAAAATAAGATATATTTAATGCTATAACTTCCACTCCTTGGTATGTGAGAAGTAGTTAGGGTGGAACCAACTTGGGTTGGTCGAGTGGTAAGCTCACTTGTCTGCTTAATCAAGTGTCGGGGGTTCGATTCTCTCCTTGTGTATGCAGCAACTTATTGGCCAGCGACAAACCCTTAAATGGAGCTCAGATCCGCGGCGGATTAGTCTTTAGCCTACCGGCCTGGGAGATACCATGAGCAATAAAAAAAACTAAAAAAAAGAAGAAGTAGTTGGGATATATTTATAATAAGGAATAGAGTGGTACTCCCTCCATCCCTATATATAAGAGCCAAAAATTTGAATGGTTTTGTCCCTTTTTAGAAGAGCCTAACGCAATTTGTCAAAGCATTCAATAAGCTTTTTCCTATTTTACCCATCATTATTCTCTTTATTCACATTGTTTTTCATACTCATTTATAACACTATTATCACATTTCTCTTTCTTACATGAATAAGGACAAACTTGAGAAAATAAAATTATTTCAGATATATTTATTTCTCTAAATTATTTTTTTAATCTATATGATTTTATCTCTTTAACTCTTATACGGAGTATATATTAATTTCACAATACAGCAACAAGTTATCGTCTCATAATGTGGCCTCTTTAGTCTTTGGTCTCTTTTATGGGTTAAAGGTCACCGTTGCCCCGGAAGTATGCAAGGTAGATCACATCTGCCCCGGAAGTTTTTTTGGGTCCAATTTTGCCCCGGAAGTGTGTAAAGTGGATCATATTCGCCCTTTACCTTTTTGTTTTGGTCCAGATTTACCCCTGAAAGTGTGTAAAGTGGATCATATTCGCCCTTTACCGGTAAAAAATTTTTAACGGTAAAGGGCGAATATGATCCACTTTACACACTTCCGGGGCAAAATTGGACCAAAAAAAACTTCCGGGACAGATGTGATCCATCGTGCATACTTCCGGGGCAACGGTGATCCTTAACCCCTCTTTTATCTTCAGACTCACAGTTAACACAAAGCTCCCTCAATTAATGCCTTGGAGTTAAAACCTGCTTACCCCTCTGACCACCTGTACGATGTCACTAAAGGTTTTATCTTTCAAAGTTTTTAGTCATGTATCGCTTTATGCGTTAAAATAAGTTTGAAGTAATTAAGTGTGGTTGGTTGAGTGATCAACACACTCGTTTGTTTAAACATGTATCGAGAGTTCAAATCCCGTCTTATGTATGTAGTAACCTATTGGCCAGTGACAGTCCCTTAAATGGAGCTCAAATCCGCATAGGATTAGTCATTCACTTGTCAGGCCGAGGGATACCTTAGGCAACAACAAAAAATCTGTCTAAAGTAGTACCATACTACCATGCATCCAACGATATTTATGCTCCCATCTATTGAGATCTCCCAATATCTATCGTTGAAATTTTGCTAATCCCAAGGATGTAGAAAAAGTTACCACTCTGTTCCTTATTACTTTCTCTAATCCTTATTATAAGAGTCTAACAACCAAATCGTGTTTCTTAAGAAAACATGTAAAAATTATTTAAAGATTATAAACATGTCTGGAATGAAATTTTATTTCAATATTATCCTTATTTATGATGAGACTATTAAAAGAGAAGGGAGATACCACTTTGTTCCTTATTATAAGTCTACCATAACTACTTCTCACATACCAAAGAGTGGAAGTTATAACATTAAATATGTCATTTTTTTTTTAAAAAAAATCAGCTTTGTCTTTATTTAAGAACAGGGATTAAAATAATATTTTATGTATTATAAACATTCTCTCTCATCCTCTGAATTTTCAACATATTAATAAAATAGTCATAGTAACATTAATTGATCAAAAACTGAACTTATATTTAGGAATAAAAAATTTGTGGTAGTTAGACTTATAATAAGGAACTGGATAAAATAAGAAAAAATGCATTAAATGATGGAACAACCCAAGGTGGGCTTTTATAGTTTGGACCAAAACAATTCAAAATTTGGGTTCTTATAATAAGGACCAGAGGGAGTATAAATCCACCTTAACTATTTCCCACATACCAATGAGTGGAAGTTATAATATATAATATGTCATATTTTTAAGAATTTTTCCAACTTTACCCTTATTTAAGAATAGGTGTTGAAACAATATTTAATGCGTTATAATTCTCTCTCATCTTCCCTATTTTCAACATAAGAGCAAAATAGTCATAGTAATATTAATTGACCCCAAATTGGACTTATATTTAAGATAAAAAAATTTGTGATAGTTTAACTTATAATAACGAACAGAGTGGTATTTTGTTTATTTATCCTTGAGTTATTGAAGTTCTTAAACACGGTTTCAAACTCCAACATCCAAGTCCTCACAGAAGATATGACCGGATTTGTTGTGTCCAAACGACAATTTACTTTTAATCATATTCTTAGAGAAGCTAATTACACTTATGCCAATCGATTAATGCAAATTATATTCTCATAAGATAAGCACAGAGCTTGTATTTGTATGAAAATCTCCTTCCAGTGGTATAAATCATATAAATTATTACTTTAAGTATGGTAAACTTGAGACCCTTTCACCTCAACTTTGGGTTTCTTGTATTATTTGATTCTTTGAAAAAACATATTATATCTTTTAAAAAATACAACAAAAATTTTATTTCTCTCCCACTTTCCCATTATTTTGTCTTGTACTCAACTGGGCTCAAAAAATGTACTCCCTCCGGTCTTAAATATACGACCACTTTGACTTTTTTTTTGTGAAAGTTAAGGAAGCAAATTAGACCACTAAATTATAACATATGTCACATGAAATTAGATTATAGGTTAGTTTATAAGTAGAATAAATTAGTTTTGAGAAAAAAATATTTTTTTGGGACTGAAACTACTATTTTTTTAGACTGAAAAAAAAAGTCAAAAAAGTTAAAGTGGTCTTATAATTAAAACCGGAGGGAGTATCTTCTATTGTTTTTTAAGTTATCATTCCTCTAAGTTATCTTTTGATTCATTGCTACAAGAAATATTTACTTGAATCAATCGATAAAAAGTTGGTTAACAAATGTTAGAGAAAACAGTAACTATTTTCCTCAAAAATACTCTTCTCTAGGAGTACACAAGGCGTGAATGAAATAAAGTAAGAAGAAGTTACGTGGAAGGGGGAGAATGTATTGTGGGCAGAGGTGCACTAAATACAATGATATTAATAAGCACTCCCTCCCTCCTCTCCTTATATGAGAGTAGGGCTGTTAAATTACGTTTCTCAATAAAATATATAAAAGTCAGATAAAAACTATAAATATGTTTGAAAAATAATTTTTTTAATACTACCCTTATTTATGATGAGATTAGAGAGAAATATAAATAAGAGTATTAATGAGTACTATGAGAGTACTATGAAAGAGAGTATTAATAAGTAGGGGTAAAATAGGAAAGATGACATTAAATGATGACAGAATCTAAAGAGAGCTCTTATATTTTGGATCAAAATAATTTAAATTTTGAACTCTTATAATAAGGACCGGAGAGGGAAATTAAAGGCAAAATAATAACTTAACATCATTTAAAATCTTCTCTTATGATTATGAATTGGAAAAAGTCACCACAATGAATGAAAATTAACAAAATTTATTTCCTCTTTCTGTTTATAAGCAATATTATGTCTTAAAAGGTTAGTCCTATGTATAAAAAATTTAGAGCACTTTCCATATTTTACTTTCAATTAATTACATGTTTCTCTTGCCCTTTTTTACACAAACATTCTGTACTATTTTTTCCCACTTATTCTCTCTCACACTCATCATATTCTTAACTAATAAGTCTCAAATGGTTGCTTATGAAAAAAAATATCAAATTGAAGAAAATGAAAAAGTATTGAGCCCAATAAGCCCATCACAGTTTATTGATGGGAAAATCCAAAAAAAAGTAGTACTTGAATTTCAAAATCGGATTGGCTATTCAAATAATGATATTGACTAAACCAATAATCATATTAACAACTTTACATCACTTATTTTAAATTTTTATAATTTAAGTGCTTTTTTTTTAATTTTCCCTTAATTGATCTCTCTTTCACATGCACATAAATTATATTATTTCATCCATGTCTAAATATAACAAACTCCCTTTTGCTCATAAGATAAGTCATTTTAATTCATTTATAATAATTGAAAAATTATAGTTAGCTTGTTAAACATGTTTTTAAATTAATTTTTTTAACTTTCTTCATATCTTAATATATTTTGAATGAGAGAGAAAAATACAAAAAGTTACATTTAAACGTTAATCATAGAATACCCCAAACAAAAAATCTGAAAATACAAAATTATAAAAAGGTGCATATAAAGTTAAAGGATATCTAATTAATTCAAATATTTAAGCACGTGAAAGAAATGGATGATTTTAGTGTCATATGTATGATATACTCGTATAAGTCGTACGTATCTCTCAGGAAAATAGCCCAATACACATAAACAGCCACCCTAATCACGCAACAATTTTAGTAATCTTATTTTTTTTACAAAATAAAAAGTTCAATATTTAACGCCTATAAATAAAGCTCCTTAGTGTCACTCCCATGCACCACAAGCTTTCTGCTTCTCTCTAATACATACCTGCAACCAAGCCACTCGTTCACCAGTTTTCTAAGAAAATCATCCATGGCCGGCATCACCAAGGCAATTATGAACCATGGTGAGCATGAGCATAACCCTTTGACCCTCTCCGATGACCAAATCCTCGACCAAATATACACCACCCATGTCCATTCTGATGCCAAGTTTGATGTTGCCCCTCTTTTCAATCTTGTTGAGAACATCCTTAACCGTTCCACACACATTGTTGACAATGTCGTTCAGGTATACAATTCTGCTCTTTTGTTTTGGGTTTTTGCCTTGTTTTTGTCTTCATGGTCCATATTTAATTTGTTTGTTTAAGTAACTAAGGGAGCTCCTCTAATTTTGGTACGTAATTAATTACAGGGACACAGTGGAAGCCCAGAGCACTTTGAAGACAAGATTCCCCCAGCCAGCTTCTTCTCACCTTTGTGTACTCTCAAGCACATTTCATTTGAGGTTGTTTAGTTTCTTGCTCCCACTTTGCAACTTCTTAAATTGTGAAGCTTAACCAAAGGAATTTCGTAATGTCTACTATTATGCTACTTTTTTTGTAAAGAGGCAAATGCATCAGGCCTTTGGCAAGCACAACCACTGAGTACTTGTTCAAGAAGTTTTCCTTCACGATATTTTTAAACAACTTTTATCTCCATTTTTTAAACCTTTTTCTCAAACGAGAAATCTGTTGCCACATATCAAATAACTAAGTTATGATAAGATGCTTTTAAGACTGGAAATTGAGCAATTTGAAATGGTGTGGTTGTCCAGATGTCATGCAAGCCTCCCGGCGAGGACATAGCTCACAAAACTACACTCTCCATCTTGAACAAGCTATCAAACTATAATTGGGATGCGAAAGCAGTGCTTACTCTTGCTGCTTTTGCTATAGAATATGGTGAGTTTTGGCTTCTTGCTCAGCTTCAAAACCAGCCCCTAGATCCAATTGCCAAGTCAGTGGCCATATTGAAGCGAGTTCCTGCTCTCACTAAGTCCCAAGCCATCCGAAAGCACCGCCAAGCCATTGTGGAGATCAACAACCTCATCAAGGCCACTTTGCAAGTCATTGAGGTCATCTTTGAGCTCGAAAGCCTCTCCTCCTACGACACAAAGGATGTTCCTGCATTGGGAACTGCCTTGGAGCAAATCCCAGTTGATGTCTACTGGTCTATTATTACCATTGTGGCTATTGTTACTCAGATTGATTGTATTACCACTGATTCGTGAGTAAATCTTTATGCCATCCTTATCTTTCATTTTTTTCATACGTCTACAACACTTTGTCCTAAAGTTTGGCATGGCTTCTTTAGTGAACACAAGCAGGAGCTGTCGCATTTCGGTCAAAAGATCAACATAATACTTAGCAAATTGAGGAAGCAAGTTTCACTATGCCGCCAACAAATAGGTGATTGTTTATTTAATTAATTAATTTATTTGATGGTAAGCCCCCCTTTCTGCAATGTTTAGAACATTTTGTTGGTTGTTTTTCAGATGAGGCAAACTATATCAAGATTGTGAGGAAAATGTTCCAAACCCCAACTGAAATCATGGAAGTGTTTAAGGTGCTGATGTTCTGGAAGGATGTTCCTCAGACTCCCATCTATGACGGTGCTACAAAAACATTGGTTTGTCACTTGTTTCTTTTAATTTTAATTATATGTTTATTCCATATCCAAGAAAACCAACAAGACTGGCTAGAACCGCCAATAGGGCCATGATGCTTCTTAAACTTTATCTTGTCATGCCAACTAGTAAGCTATAGCACAAACGCAAAAGTGAGAGGCTTCGTAAGTTTGACTTAATTGTATTATTGAGCTTATTATTGAGCTATATTAACAAGACAATTGTGTAGTGGGCTTTCATAACGTGAAAAAGATTTGATTGTAGGTATAAAAGCTAGTTTTTTCCTAACTAGTGAGTTTGGCTACCCTTGATTTTGGACTCATGGTGATTGAACAGGTTAGTTTTGAAGTATTGAGAAAGAGAAACTTATTCTTGTTTATATCAACATTGGACATCACAGAGGAGGATATTTTGAGTCTTAGACAAGTTTATGAAAAAATAAAGACAAATGACCGGTACAAGATTGTTTGGGTTCCCATTGTGGAAGAATGGAATGATCAGTTGAGGAAGAAGTTTGAGTTTCTCAAGACTAAGATGCATTGGTTCGTGCTGCACCACTTTGGATCCATTAAGGGGTTCAAGTTCATTGGGGAGGAATGGCATTTCAAGAAACAGCCCATGGTTGTTGCAATGAGCCCTCAAGGCAAGATTCTGCATCACAATGCTTTCCACTTGATTCAGGTTTGGGGGTTGGAAGCATTCCCTTTCACCACCAAAGAAGAAGAAAGGCTCACCCATGAATCAAGTTGGGTTACCTCCCTCTTCCCCGGCCATCCAAGGGCACCCGCATTGGTAAACAAATTTTCCCTTTCCATATTTAGATAATTATAAGAACCATATCGAAAGATTGAGAAACAAATTAAAAATTCATAATATTGAGGCAAGTCTTATCAAATTGGCTTAATTCATTTTAATAGAAAGATAAACCTAACATACACACACAACTTCAGTGTATACATAATATTGATCACTTTTTATATGGTGCAGCTTCAACAAGACAAGTATATCTTTTTCTATGGAGGCAAGGACAAGGAATGGATCCAACAGTTCACTAAGCATGCAAATGCCCTTGCAAATGATGCAACCATTAAGGAAACAAGGATCACAATTGAGTTGTTCTGTGTGGAGAACGAGCATCTAAGCGTGATAAGCAAATTCTGGAGTGGGATTGAGAGCTTGTTCGTGACCAAAATGAACAAGACTACTAGCGCAGTGACACAAGAGGTTCAAAAGATGTTGTCCTACAAGAACGAGACTGGTTGGGCTCTTTTGAGCAAAGGGTCAACGGTTGTGGTTGCCGGTCATGGGAGCACCATTCTCAAGACTGTTGCTGAGTTTGACAAATGGAAGGAGATCATAGTGAAGAAGGGATTTGAGGTAGGATTCAAGGAGTACCACCAGAAGGTGGTTAAGACCATTCATAGGTGCACCTACCTTGAGATTCCTAATGTTGCTGGAAAGATACCTGAGGTGATCAAGTGCCCTGAATGTGATCGCACTATGAATGTGTTCATCAGCTACAAGTGTTGCCACAACGAGGGGTCTGTTGAACCCGTGTCAAAGTGAATGACTCGATGGAGATGAAGGATGTGAAGAAATTCATTTATCAAGAGTCACATCGTTGATGCTACATATATGTTAGTTCTCTATCATATAATGTCCTCTTTTGTTTACAACTGCCTAGATTTAGGCATGTTCGATTTAGGCAGTGTTGCTTTGAGCAATATGTTTCTAGTTTCTCCCAATGTTTTAGTATGCTTCGTCAGAGTATGAACCCATCTAGCTAATCGTAAGTGAATCTACTAATAAATTTATGATATTTTGATCATTACTCGTATTATCATATTGTAAGTGTGTTGATGTGCTTCTGGAGTTGGTTTTGTACTCAATTGCGGTATGTTGGGATTGGCTATGTTCTACACTTTAGTTCAGATCACTGACTAACTTGGGTTGGCAGCCTAAGAGCAAAAGCACTTAAATTTTTTTTAGGTGTGTTTAGATTGAAAATTAATTCTAAAGGGCAAACTTTTTTTTCCTAAAACTTTGTCTAAATATCTATAATTGGATTAAATCAATTATGAGATCATCAACCAACCTATATTTTGATTAAAATTAATTATGACACCCTCATTTCCCTTAACCAAACACACATAGAGAAAAGAGGCCAACACAGGGGCTAGATTGTATGGGTTTGAAGAAAACACATCTTTTTGGGTTGGCAAAATATCAACCCAAGTCCACCATGTGTGGTTGATGATCCAACCCACCTATTTTTTTTTTTTTTTTTAACAAAAACCTATTTTTTTAATAGAAAATCTGAAAATATTAGGTGATAAGATGCATCCCATTATCATTTCCATTTATTTTAAATTAGTGTTAGAACATATCTTATTAACCATAGGTTTTGATGGTAAAATAGTTCAAGTCTTGAGTGACCAAAATCTGTAGTTTGAAATTATAGAAACCAAATTTAAAATGAAGGTAATATATGAGGACCAAATATTACATATCAACCTGTAAATAATTATGTAACAATTGTTAATGAATAGTACTATAACTTCAATCAGAATGCTTAAAATACAATAAACTGTAGTTTAAGTATTTTTTAATAGGACTTTTTATAGTTTTAGTACAATTATATATAGAGAAATGAGAATTATACTGGCACAACTTAGAGACTGAAGATGGATGTGAATTATCTTATTGCATAAAGTTTATAAGAGATGGAATTTTAAAAACTTGGGATATTCGCTACAAAAAAACACTGGATTACCGATAAAAATTCCGTCGCTAATTCAAATTTACCAACGGATTTTCGTCAGAAACAACTTTTTTGACGGAATTTCCGTTGGTAATTCTTCCGTTGATAATTAATACAATGAACTTGTTAGATACCCTAACGACTGCAGGCGCAGGAGCTCCCTTCTAGCTTGCCCATAGGAACTAGGAATAACTATTTTGACAGGTTTAATTAAAATATTATTCACATTTTACTAGCTATTACTTCCTCCGTTTCTAAATACAAAATTTAGTTGACTTTTTTGAAGAGGCTCAAGAAGCGAACAAGTGGCTTAATCATGACATATTTTATGTATAAATATATTATATGTTAACTTATATGTTAAATAAACAAGTTCAGAGAAAAAATTTAGCAAAATCAATTTACAAGTAATTTATTTAACTTTATTCATATTTTTCAAAAAAGTTAACTAAATCTTATGTTGAAGAACGGGTGGAGCATTAATTTTCATTTATCAAGTAACAATCATATCATTAACGAATTTTGTTAAGATAATTACCAAAGATATAGTATTTCTTAAATTGCTTAGTACTGCATAGCAAATTAGCAATTCCCTAATTTGGCATTCACTAGGGAAGATACGAGCTTCGTTATTCTGATAGCATCATTCGCAGCAACCTTCCAAACAAAAACAGGACAACCAAGAATTGCACTGTGGCTGGTAAAAAAAAAAAAAGGAGTTATACACTGCAAGTATTTCGAACTTCATAAAATTAATGAATAATTTTATTTAGTATGTCAACATTAAAATCGGTATACCTTCCAACACAATAATCCATTTTGTCTATGGATCTCAAGGTTTGACGGGTGGAAGTGTTTTCCTTTCCGCCTCTTGGACCATGAGTTCGATCAAGGCAATCACACCCACAACACAATAATCCATTTGGCCAAAAAGAAAAAGAAACACGATAATTCAGACAAAATATCTCTCTTATGAAATGTCTAGAGCCGGAAATTAGAGCCGGTTCGGCGTTACAGGATTGGCCCGAAAAGTCCAAGTAGTGCAAGTTGGGTTAGTTCTCTCTTCCCCGGCCAGATTCTGCATCACAATGCATTCCATTTGATTCAAGTTTGGGGCTTAGAAGCTTTCCCTTTCACCACCAAAGAAGAAGAAAGGCACACCCATGAAGTAAGTTGGGTTAGTTCTCTCTTCCCCGGCCATCCAAAGGCACCTGCATTGGTAAGCTCATTTCCTGTTTTACATGTTCACATATAGTTCATTGCATACATAATATTATATCGATTATATTTTATATGGAACAGCTTAAAGAAGACAAGTACATCTTCTTCTATGGAGGCAAGGACAAGGAGTGGATCCAGCAGTTCACAAAGTATGCAAGCTCTCTTGCAAATGACTCAACCATTAAGGAGGCAAGGATTTCAATTGAACTGTTCTGTGTGGAGAATGAGAACCAAAGTGTGATAAGCAAATTTAGGAGTGGGATTGAGAGGTTGTTTGTGACCAAAATGCACAAGACTACCAACACAGTGACACAAGAGGTACAGAAGATGTTGTCCTACAAGAATGAGGGTGGATGGGCTCTACTTAGCAGAGGGTCAACGGTAGTGATCGCAGGCCATGGCAGCACCATTATCAAGACTGTGGCTGAATTTGACAAATGGAAGGAGATCATAGTGAAGAAGGGATTTGAGGTAGGATTCAAGGAGTACCACCAGAAGGTGGTTAAGATCATTCATAGGTGCACCTACCTTGAGATTCCTAACATTGCTGGAAAGATACCAGAGATCATCAAGTGTCCTGAATGTGATCGCACTATGAATGTCTTTATCAGCTACAAGTGTTGCCACAAAGAGGTCTCTGCTTAACCTGGACCCCTGCACAAAGCTTGACTTTAGGACTCTTATTAAAGGGAATGACTCAATGGAGATGAAAGATGTGAGGAGAGTCAGCTGTCAAGAGTTCTCAATTGTTGTTACATTACTTCTCAATCATTTACTTTCCTCTTCTTGTGTACAACCGCTTAAGTATTGGCATGCTCAATTTAGGCAAGCAGTGAGCAATAGGTTTCTAGTTTCTCCAATAGTTTTAGTATGTTTTATTGTCAAGAGTCATATGAACTCTGCTTGTTATGAGCGTCTGCTAATAAATTTATGAATTTGGACAATTAGCATATCGCATTAGTATTATATGATGTGCTTGTTGGTTTTGCACTCAACTGATGCAATGTGACTAGTTTGGCTCGGTTAGGTTTTTCAGATTAATCAGTTCACATAGATCACATCACTAACTTGGGCTTCGTAACCAATATAAAGACAAAAAGTATGTAAGATTTACTTTCTTGCGTTTGATTTCAATATTATTTGAAACCATTGCAGCCAAACTTTTACTTCCATTGTTCCATTCCTCCGCATTGAACTCGAACTTTACGAGGAGAAGGAAAATCCGTTTGAGTGTGATTAAGATACCTTGATTTCTTTTTTGAAATATCTTCAATGTCTCCAACATAATTTTGGAAACTATTTTTTTTTTTTTTACAAAAGAAAACTTCTTGACAAAATTATGAATGCCATTTTATAGGATCACGTGAAATTCGTTACTCAAATTATTTCACAGATTAAGATTTATTTTTCAAGTGAGCAGTGGGAGAAGAGTACGCCTTTGGGAATTTGATAATTGAATAGCGGTGTGTTCAAGCAATGAATATTGTTTTTGTTCCTTATAAAAAAAATATTGTTTTTGTTACTTTTTTTTTAACCTGATATACTTTTTTTTTTATTAAAGGGGTAAATACTAATGGTTTGAAATTATAAGCGTAATTGAACTCATAACTTCCCACTTATTAGGGAGATGCCATATCACTAGGGTATAAAGCCTTTGGTGACCTAACATACTTTTAACAGAAGAGATTATAATAGTAGGTGACACTTGTTCCCTCCTATATCCTATATTAATAAAAAGTGAGACTAGGGGAAAACCCCAATTGAAAATTTCATTGTTTAAAATTATTAAATCAAAGAATTGGTACTTGTGTATAAAATTAATAGAGTAATTATACTTTTTATACATTTTGTGCATTAAGAATTTATTAGGTTTTCTTATCACCAAAATTTCAATGCCCATTTTCCCATAAAAAATTAAATAGCAAAAGTAATTTTCAATCACTTTTCTAAACAGGAGTTGGTTTTTGTTTATAGTTTATAGATTTGGACAATTCTAAACATCAGCAGGTCTACAAATTAGGGTACTCAGACCACTTGGTCTCGCTCGCCCAATAAAGATATATTTAATAACAACATCGAGTTTGATTAGGTACCCTTCTACACAATAATCTATTTCATAGTTCCTATTTCCTTAAATTGTAGTATTTTTTAACAAAATTCCTTTAAATGAATTAATTAACAGAAAATACACTCACATCCCTTCTATTTTACCATTAATTATAGAAACCTCATTTCTATTTTTAAAAATGTATATAAACCTCCTTCAAAATTAAAATATGTTATACAAACCCTCTACTATATTTGAGATTTTATTTCCATATACCAAAATCGTTAGTTGATAATTAAGTTTAATTTTTAACCTTAGTTTGAACTAAAACACCCATTTTCAACATAATCATCATTATTGAAACATTTATTATTGCCAAAAATGTGTTTTGTAAAATAGGAAATAATTCTCACAATAACATTTTTTTTTTAACGCGGCACAAACAAATTTTTAAACTTTCTAATATGTTTAATAAATTTTAATTTTTATTTAAATCATAAAATTTTCTAATTTTAATTTGTAAACACATTCAATAAAAAATATTTATTTTAATTTATTTTAAGTTGCTAAAAAAAATTCAAATACACTTTTTATTTATAGTGTGGCACAAAAGATATAATTTTTTTAGATTATTTAATTCATTTAAATTTATAATTCAATATTTTTAAACATATTTTGTCCGGATATAAAAAACAATTTTTGCTGCAAATGGTACATTATTTTAAAGAAAAAATTGAACTCATAATCGAGTTCTAATTACTTTATTTTATGCTACAAATATTGCGTAAATAACCACTAATAAAATAAAAATAAGAAAATAGTAAATAATATAATTTTTGGATTTATTTGGTTAAAATAGTAAATAAAATATAAATTTAAGATAAAAAAAGTTATGTTTTTTTGAATGTTTTAAGAATATTGCTAATAGTGTTAAATGATTGAACTAAACAGTGTATATTTACAATAGATAGATGGTCTATATAATTAAGACAAAAAAGAATGTATGTCAAATTATTTTACTCTATTAATTACACAAATGAATTAATTTTAAAAACATATTAAATTTTTTATTTTAAAAAGGTATTTTGAGAAGGTTTGGTATCAAAACCTACACAAGTTTAAATCTCACATTTGTCAAAATAGATTTGAAGATGAACCTCCTTAAAAAAGAGAGTGAATGATATGTCCAGGGTCAACTATAGAGCTCACAATATTGAAGGTGGCTAGGGTCTGATATGAGGTAATAGAATTAGGGGCACATCTGATACGCACCTAAACGTTCAACACGATAGCATCTAACAAAGACATAACTTGGTGTGGGTCTTATATTATGTGATTGTTTGAAAGTGCAAAACGAGAACATGTGGAATGTTGTTTTATGCAGATGTATGGAAGCCCCTGGCCAAGAGTCAACTCACAGAACTGTAATATTCATTTTGAAGAGATTCCCAACATATAATTGGGATGCAAAGTCAGCACTTTCCTTGGCTGCTTTTTCTTTGAAGTATGGTGACTTTTAGATGCTAGTCCAACTTTAAAACTAGCATACTCAACACATAGCAAAATCAATAGCCTTAATATTTGTAGGTATTTTTTTTATTTTTACTATTTATACAAGTCATTATTTTCATTATCTAAAAAGTATTTCTAATTTCATTTTATTGCTTGTTATTTATGGGGCACATGCAAGATCTATCACATTTAAGTGAAAAGATTAATTTCACACTCAGCTGATTGAGGGAAAGATTGTCAACTTGCCGGCAAAAAATAGGTAGTATTTATAATTGATTAGCTTATTTGACTGTAACATTCACTTTTTGTAATGTTGAGAGCTAAATCACATCAATTACGCTGAGGAAATGCTTAAATTTTCAGCTGAGATTATGGTGGTCATTACGGTGTTGATGTTTTGGGAGGATGTTCCAAAGAGCCCTATCGATGGAGCTACTTCAACAATGATTTGTCCCTTTTTTATTCTAGACTTATTAGGACTATAATACTAATAAGACCTCATAGGGCAACTGCTTTGATGGGACGTTTTTATTTTGAATTGACTGTGATAAAGTAGTAGAGGTAGACAGTCATTTGAATCAACCTTAACTAGATTTAGGGGATAGGCTAGCTTAAGATGAACGGGGTGGATTGGGGGAGTGAATGCTTTTTTCACTAGCTTTGCTTGATTAGGATTAACAAAGGATAAAGAGAATAGAAACTTGACTCTTGAGACATGTAACATTAAAATTATATATGTATATATATATATATTTTTATATAAATATATATAGGGTTGGAATAAAATTAGGATGGAATTTAAACAGGATTAAGTTTTTCTTGGGGAGCAAGGTAAATTAGGATTAGATAAGATTAAAAGATAAAAACGTAATAAATGAAGTAAGATTAGATTAGATAAGATTAAGAGATAAAAACTTAATAAATGAAATCAGATTAGATAAGATTAAATTAATTAAAAAGGTAAGAGCATATTAGAATTAGATAAGATTTTAAGAGGATAACAACTTAATAAATATACAGAGATAAGGCTGAATAAAAAGTTAAGAAGAAATTAATAACTTAATAAATATATAATCAAAACAAACCATCTATAAAAGGGAACAAATCAAACGTGTGTTTCCAAAAAAAGAAAAGAAACACATCTCACACTCAACGCAGAAAGAAAAAGGGATTCATCCAGAGAAAAGAAAAAAAAAACAACGTAAGATTTCTTATTGGGTGACAACTCATTTACCATATTTATTTATTTAAATCATTATTTTCTTTCTAACATATGTGTTATATGAGAAATGTAACATCCTAAAAATTAATTGAGGATTAATAAGTGTAATGATGAATTAATTAATGAGAAATGATGGATTATTGGGATATTTGAGGAATTTGGAGTGTTTTTGAGGATTTTAAAGGTTTAATTTCCCCTTATTTTAAGGATAATAATTTTGGAGGGAAGTTATTTTGGGTTTGGAGGGAGTTACCATGGGAGAAAATAATTAGAGGGTATTATAGGTAAATTTTTGAAAGTGAAAAGAAATTTATAACTCAAGAAAAATATCTTATTTGAAGATTTTAGGGTTTAGTAGTATATATTTCCCTACCAATTTATTTATTTATTCTTTTTTCCTTTTTTTCTTCTCTTCCCCTCACACGTACGAATACGTACGATCACTCCCTCTCGGCCTCTCCCTCTCCCTCTCTCTCATTCCTCTCTCTCTCTCGTTCTTCTCTCTCTCCCTTCTCTCTTGTCCCTCCAACACCGGCCAGGGAGCAGCGCCGGCAGAGTCGCCGCCATCCGCTCTCCCTCCTCCCTCTTCCTTTTCCTTCCTTCCTCACTTCTTGTTCTCTTCCCCTCCCTCTTGCAGCGCCGCCAACTGAAGTATGGGGGGAGTGTGTTTTCCGACGAACGTCGACGGGAAACGATGAGCCTTCGCCTTCCCCTACCTCGTGCAACCCTCTTCTCCTCATTTCTCCTCGGATTAGCTCGTGTAGGAGGAGATCGATAGGGGAGCTCGCCGGAACTTTAAGAGCTCGTCGGCGCCGGAAAACACCTTCAACCAACCAATTAAGCACATTTTCGGAACCCTATAAGTCTTCTCTACATCCCTATGTTATTAGTTTTTTGATTGGTTATGTTTGAAAAATTAGGTCTTGTATAAGTTAGGGTTTTTGGGAGTCTTAAACTTAATAAACTGAAGTTTGGACTTTGAATTTGAGTTCCTCTGAATATATTTTTAGTTGTTCGAAGTTTTCCTAATTATTGGAAATTTTTGGATTTCCAGATATTTTGGAAATTGGGGCTTTTGGTGATCTGAGGTGCTTAGGAATAAATTGGTGATTCTTAGATATTTGTTAAGATCATATGATGATAATTAATTGGTTGATTTTATTGGAATTGTATCTAGGAAAATTTTTTGTAGTTAAAGTTTCAATTAATCTAGTATTTAAGGAGAGATTAGTGGGTTCATATGAGTATTTGAAACCAAGTGGAAGCTTCTAAAAGTTTGTTATGGTTATATGAGGATATTAATTTGGTTGGGTTAGTTGAATTTTTTTCTGGAGGAATTTGTGAAGATTAAAGTTTAAAATAAGTTGAATTTAATCAAGTAATTCGTTGATTCTAAGTATTGGAGGTTAATTAATGGAATTGAGGGATTAGTTTATGCCAAATAAAAATGCAAATTGAATTGGTTTAGTTAGATTTAATGTTTGATATGAAGTGTGGATTTTAGAATGGCATATGAGTTTGATTTAATTTGGAGAATTCGTGCTTTTGGGTATTTGAGGTGGGATTATGAAACCTAAAGAATTATTTAGGTTCAACAATATTACCGATGAAGTTGATTTGATTAGGTTTAGTATAGGACTTGATATGGTGAGGTTGAGCTATCTTATAAGCTTGAAATTGGTTAAATTGATCTGTGAGAGCTTGATGTAAAAATTGTGGGTGATTACTTGATATTGAGATTTTGTGATGAATGGTCAATGTTTGGAATTAATGTCTAGGCTTGAATTGGGTAATGATAGTGGGTGGTAAGTTATCTATGTAGTCTGAATCAAGAAAATGTTGAGAGTAGTAATTAATTTAAATGGGAACAAGAAAATGGGTAGTCAAGGATTTAATTTCTAATTTGTGAATTTGCCCTTGATAGGTAGTAATTGTATTTGGATGTATGTTTGTGTAGAGTTTTAGTCGTGCTAAGTGAGGCACAGGGGGAAGCTGCGTTATTGTGAGATTGGTGCCAGCTACCAGGTAACCGCTTCTACTTGTTTTATGTGTGAGTGTTATTGGTAAGATATTTCAAACTCTCTTTCAACCCTTGGGTTATGTGAAATAACTATGGATATTGTGTTTTAAACTGACTATTTTTATTATATAAATGTCCTGTGAAATATTAGTTGTGAACTGGCATAAAATTGTGTTTGATCATATTTAGAACGGAATAGATATATATATATTAGATTTGAAACTATTGCATGATGCATATGCGGGAAATTGGGAAACGGCCAAGTGCCTTATTATTTTGATATGTTGCATTGCCTGTTGTTGTGCTGGTTGATTGTGTGTGACACCGGTGTTTTGAGATATATTACCATCACGCATGAGGTACCCTGTTGGCCCACATGGATTTATTTGATATAGAAGGGGAGAACGCCCCTCACGACTTCAGGAATGGTAGAAAGTCCCTTCTGATCCGTATCATGGTTTCATGGAGGGTAGAAAGTTCCTCATGATCCGTATCGTGGTTCCATGGGCGGGTAGAGAGTCCCGAATGGTTCCAATTGTTTTCTCAGCGACTCTTGCACGATCGCTTGGAGTGGTTGTGATGAAAAACATGGTTTTGGAAAATGATTTGAGAGATGTTACTTTGAAACTGTGATTACTATTATTAAAACATGAATTTGGAATTTATTTGGAATATATCTTGTACCTTGAAGAATTTTGACGACTATTTCTGGAATCTTGTTGTGCATTTATCTGATATCTGAACATATTTTAGAACCTTATATGTATGTATTATTCCACTAGACACATTGCTAGCACACGCTCACATGTAGGCAGATAGTTAAGTGGTTATAATGGGCTACTCCCTTTATCCCACTCTTGCAGGTTAGCGCAAGGAAATGATTCGGAGATTGCTCACTAGAATTAGTGAGTCTTCTTGGGCTACCGTCAGAGTAGTATATTGCCACACTTTATTTTCACTAGGTTCATGCATTTTGTTACGCTTATACTTGATCTAATTATTTATTTTGGATTATGATACTTTATTTTGAAATTGTCTGCTAGTGATTATTACTTTGGGATTTGTTCATTTATGACAAAGTGACGTATATTTATAATTCTGTGGGAATTTCTATGATTTCGTAATTACAGACGCTATAGTACCCTGTTGTTGGTTTTGTAGTTCGGGAGTGAGGATAAATTAAGTATTATGGATGGTATTAAATAATTGGTGGGTGATTTGTTTTGTTTTGAGGATTTGGGCAAGGTATTTTTATTACAAAGAAGATGTATGGTTTTATATGTCGATTTTTAATTACTATGATTGGGATATTTCTTTCTATCATGGTATACATCAATTTTATGATAAATGGTTTTATCATATTATATCCATGTGTATTTTTAATATCCATATTAGACTATTTAAATTACTTTACTCCTTTTTCTAACATGGATTACTTTTATATTATTAAACACTTTTCTAACTACTATAGGTTTTAGTATTATTTTGGAAGTTTCCCTTCTATCGTAGTTAAACTGTAATAATTGTTGTAACGGAAGTCTTTATGGAAATTTTTTTCTAACTTTTTTTTTTAGCAAAAGGACAACTTTCATTACCAATCAACTAAATTAGTACATGCACCAATCTAAACCAGCAAAATACACAAGAAATCAACAAGAAGAAACAATTAAAACAGATTAACAAGTAAACTAAAAAGTAACCCAGCACACAAATCAGCCAATTCCCACTCTATCGTCTCCTTCCAGTGACCTTATATCATCCTCCAAAATCGAATTCAGAGAGGGTGGTGGCTTGAAAAGCCATCCTTGCGGTACCAGTCCTCTCATTACCTCAGCTGCAATCCAATCTGCAGCTCTATTACCGACTCTTGCCACCAATGATGTCTCCCACCTACTACATTCCTCTCCCTTCAAAATCTGGTTGCACCTCAATATGATATCTACACAATCCCAATCACATTTCAATAAATCTGTACACTTCAATTTATTATATAACAGCAAACAATCAGTCTCCAAAATCACCTTATTCCCACCCCACAAACAATTATTCTCTACAGCTTCTAAACATGCCAAGCACTCTGCCTGAAAAGGGGAACTAGCCTCTATCACCTTCCCAATACCCCCCCATATACCTTCCTCCCCAATCTCTTTCCACAATCCCTATCGCTGCTCTACCAGACCTGGAACAAAATGCAGCATCAATATTGATTTTAATCTCCCCCCACCCTGGCTTTTCCCACCTCAATTTGCGCTCTAAAATAGGATCACTAACAGCCACCTTTTTCCTCCTATCTATAGCCCCCCAAAACTCCCTTATCAACCTCATAGCT
This sequence comes from Mimosa bimucronata, assembly GCA_037074515.1. NCBI lineage: Eukaryota > Viridiplantae > Streptophyta > Magnoliopsida > Fabales > Fabaceae > Mimosa > Mimosa bimucronata. The sequence continues at coordinate 37,532,886 of CM073444.1, forward strand.
CCACTTACACACCTGACAGCATCCACCTGTACATGATTAAACATGAAATCACACCTAGCCTTCCAAATCCCCCAGCAAATGCTTGCAAACACTGCAACCCCATACTCATCCGGCCCCTCCTCTATCCTTAACCATTCCTTCAACCATTTATCTACTCTACTCACCTTATATACATCAAATCTCAACGCCAAAGGTGATCCATACCAACACTGGGCTGCCCATGGACAAAAAAACAAAAGATGCTCTATATATTAAATTCTTTTCTGACTAAGTTAGCATTTTTTCTAAGTAAAATATTTTTTCCTAACATAGTTAGGTTGATGAGCTTGGTTATATATTAAATTCTTTTCTAACTATGACAGGTATATCTTTACTACTTTGAAAGTTTCTTTTCTATCATAGTTAACCGTATGAAAGATCTTAATAGGAAAACTTTACATAAATTCTTTTTTAACTGTGTTAGACATTCTCGCTAAGTTAAACTATTTTTCCTAACATAATTAGCATTTATCAAATGATTGATTCGATTATGAGAGATTTAAAGTGTATTTAGAAAGCTATTGTTACAAGAAAAGTTTGCCATATGATATTGCTTAGTGTAGATTGTTTGACGCCCAAGAAATTTGCTTTGAATTTCTAATTATTGTGGATCCACACTAGGGGACGCCCTAGTTTGTCTAAGTAACGTTGTCTTTGTGACGTGGGTGATTTGAAAATATATATATATATATATATATATCTGTGCAATTGTTTTTCCTTTTCTCATATGTTATTATGGTTTGATTTAAACAAATAAATATATTGTTTTTTGCTTAATTATAGCAGCTGGAATATTATTAGTATAATAAATATTTGTTGTCATTTACCTTTGTTTTCGTAATATTCCAAATGACCATCACCAAATTCACCATTGAATTTGAGATGGAACGTATAGGTGAAAGAATAGTTATAAAAAATATAGCACGGGATACTACTCCAGTTTTACCACCACTGCCACCAGTAACCAGTCCTATGCCTGAACCACCTCAATTCCAACCTTTTTATTTCTCTACTGATAATAATAATACTAATATAATAAATAAATAAATAAAAAGAAACAATAAGATAAAAATAGCATGAGAAAAAACGCATAAAACATAAGACCAGTCAGATATATATACATATGGCATTTTCATATTTAGTAACATTTTACCTAGTGTAAAAAAAAATAAAAAAATTAGAGTGTTATAAGACACACCAAATTTGTCCTGTTCCCCACCTCGTCAATTTCTAGGATTTAGATTATTCTGTTATAGTATTTCATTATTACTGTCAGTAATATTTTAATATTGATTATACAAAGATTTAGCTTGTATTTTTTATTTATTTCTTAATATCAATTGGTGGTTTGGTTAAATACAAGTCGGTTTTAAGTTCATTGCTTGACTGAATAGTCAGTATATTGGATTAAATATGTAATTTAAAGTGGAAGTGGAACTGCTGGAAAAAAATTGTTATTAAATGGAAAATTATTCTAATCATTACGCCTGCCAATAACATAAAATAAGAACACTATGGAATATTAGTTAACCTAATTTTTATTATTTTCATTTAAACTGTATTGCTGTGTTTGGTTGGAAAAAAAACTTGGGGAGGACAAAATGAAGGGAATAGAATAGGGAGGGGGAGATTCATTTTATCCCTTATTGATAAGAAAATGGACTCACATAATTTTTTACCCTCTCACTTTTCTCCTTCCCTATTTTCCCCCTATTCAAAAACAGATAATAATTCATTTCTTTCTTACATTTTTCCCTCCAACCAAACTCACCGTACAAGATTTTTTTTTTTTTTTTATCTTATCTTATGCTTGTTGGTAAATAATGAGGTCTAATTAAATAACAAGCAAACTCGTTTGTCAGTGTGACAAGTAAACCTGTTCTTGTTTATTTCGACTTTAATTTGGACTATATGAAGGAAGATCAGTCGATTCTGAAGCTAGTTTACGAAAGAGTAACGATAAGTGACGATTATAAGATTGTTTGGAATCCATTTGTTGAAGAATGAAATGTAGAACTGAAAGCAGATTTTGATTTGATCAAGGCCAAGATGTCTTGCTTGGTGCTAAAACACTCTAGTGGACCTACATCCATGAAAGGGATCCAATTTATTAAGGAAGAGTGATACGTTAATGACAATGAGGAGCCTATGCTAGTGGTGATGAGCTCTGAAGGTGAGATTCTGCATCCAAATGCATTCCACCTGATTAGATGCCTTCCCTTTCACCTTAAATGTTGAAAAAAGGCTCAATCCGCTCCCTCTTCCCCGGCCATTCAAAGGCACAAGAGTTGGTAAGCACATTTCCTACCTCCTAGTTTGCCTATTCACAGTCTTAAGCATGTTCATATTGCAAAGCTTATATATTTTTGTATAGTACAACTGAAGAAGGACAAGTATGTATTCTTCTACGGGGCCAAGGAGAAGGAGTGGAGGGAAAAGTTTGTGAAGTCGATTGAGCTGTTTAGTGCGGAGGAAGAGGAAAGGAGCATAAGATGCAGCCAAGGGTACATGGCCACAATGCTGCGGATCGTTGATGAATTCAGCAATTGGAAGGAATGGTTCTAGAAAACCAACTTCATTACAGCCTTTACGGCACACCACCAAAACAAAAGGTGGTTAAGACTAACCACACTTGCTACAGCCTCATGATTTCATCACAGCCCGGATTGTGACCGCATTGTGAAGGCGACCACTAGCTTTAATTTGGGTGCCAACAAGGCCTCTGCTGATGTCACCCTAAATTGGATGCTTTTTTATATTTTGTTTTGTACATGAACAAGGGTTTGGTAGTCAAAAGCTGAAATGATCTGAAACTTATTTATAAATTATTCTCTCTTGTTGGCTTTTCTGCCTTTATTCCTTTTCCCTTCTTCCCCATCACTACCTCGAATCTTGATAAAACTTAATATAGGGTCATGTTATACTTTGCTGACAACAATTCAGCGGGAAAAAATGTTTGAGATGATCGAAATCAACTTAGCAATACCCTGCTTCCCATTCTCAAAGCCATTGCCAAGATGGAGTGAGAGTGATGGGGATGGTCGCATGGATAAAATTACATTTTGATTATTGGGTTATAATTATTAATTTTTTTTTCTATCACATATTGAAAGTAACATCACCCACATTATTCTGATGTGGCGGAAAAATCAATAAGGTTAAAGAAGTCAATGTCACAGGAATTCTGTCTAATTAACCCAAAATTTGGGAGTGTTTTATAATTTCATTTAAATAACATTATGCTAAAAAAAAGGCAAACAAAGACTGTCCAAATGTAGATTAGACTACGTTTTAGAAAAAAAATTGTCGTGCATATATACACTTTAGATTAATTAATTTCTTAAATTGTAAAAAAGGAAGAGATCCAAATGCTTACTATAAATGTATTCTTTGAAAACATATATATTTGTCAATGTATTTTTCTCACCTTTTTTCTCATTCATCTGTGCGAATGATAATAATGCTTGAAAGCAAAAACCCAAGAGGCGAGAAGCAATACATTGAGGAGAGGGAAAATCATCAAAACCGAAGTTACCTTTAATGTTAACTTTTTTTTTTATTGCAAAAGGACATTTTAGTCTTTAACAACATTTAGATCCTTAATTAGTTCCTCACCCTTATTAAGAATCTATTTGAAGTGTAAAGCTAAATTTAAATTCTGTTATACCAATTGGATTTAATTGGGATTTTAGCTTTGCAAAAGGCAATGAAATGGTTATGCGTAGTGTACGCACTATTAAGATAGCTTGGAGCTTCTTGAGGATGCTTTGATAACGTATGTAGAAGCCAGGGGCCGGGGCCTTTTTTCTCCTGAAGAAGTTGGGCCGCCGTTTACTGTAGCTAAAATTTAAATCATTCCTTTAGGTTTTACCGTTTTAGCAATCAATTATTTCATCACATATAATACTTATTTATTTAATTTGATTAGATTAAAGATATTACGTTAAATAAAATTATATAATATTATCAAAACACCTTAACCATTTACCTTTATTCCCACCGCCATCCTATATTTATTATTGAGGAGTATCAATAAAAATAATTAAAAGAAAAATTATGAAACCTCCCCAAATATCTCTTATATTTTGAAAGGGCCAGCATTATGAATTTGTTTATGATGTTTCAAAATTCAATGGAGCATCCACTTTGGGCCCCTTTTTATGCGATAGAATTTTGGTAGCCACTGCCTGGTCACTGGTCAGCTTTTGGCCATCTGGACAGCAAACATATAACAAAGAGCAAGCTCTCGTTCTAGTCTTCAACAGTTTGCAGTCAATTTATAGACATAATAAGTGGGCTATTTTAAGGTTCAGCACCACATAATTAACTACATTAAAAAACCATGATATGCTTTGATCGGACAGCCTTAACAACTACCAACAAGAAACCTTTAATGTAGTCATGTCCACATAGCTAAATTTCAGGGGATGAAACGGGCCCTAGATAATCCCCTTCCAAACTTACCAACGCCTGGAATTCCCGGTCTGCCTCCAACCACTTTGTCCCAATAACAACACAGCGAACCACAACATCTTTCCCAATCTTCGACATTTTATTATCCAAGAAGTATGGGTTTTCGCCTGGCACATAGCGGTAATCCGGCATCTTCATATTCGAGAGATACAGACTCTCAACAGGCCCACATCGTAAGAAAATCCCATGCTTCAGAACCTTGTGGACTATGCCCTCCAAGATCTCTCCCTTGCAGATCTTGAAAGTAAGAGCACTGAAAACAACAGGAAATAGCACATCCCCAGTGTGCTGCCTCACTTTTCCTTCCCCTATCTTCTCCAATGTGGTCACAGCGAGATAGTACCCCAGATCTTTAGTTGCCTTTTTGACAGCAAAGTCATCCAGAAGGCGGATGATTATTGACCGTTGAAGCATTAGACCGCCTGCTTTTAGGCTTTCTGGGGAAAGTATGACATTCCAAGGCAGCTGCACTTTGAGATACATTGTTTTTCTTTGTTTCTTCTCACTTTCAATTCCTTCAATCATAGCATATAAATATATTCCAAAAGTCAGATTGCATACTTCTATTAGTTTCCAAATTCTAAGGTCCAAACATTCATCATAGTGAAAGTTGCAGTATCAATCAATCTGGAGAAATAAAAAAATTATACAGCTTGACTATAAGAGACTAGTAATATTAGATTTACTAGAGGATGCTGGAAAGAACCTACTTTACAAACTATTGAACTTTATTATACATTTTGACCTCCATAGTCTTTGACTTCCCAAATATAGCCTCATTATATATGACACGCTACTCACAGAAATAAGCATAACACATTAGGAAAACCACCCTTTGGTTGGGCCCACAAATATTTTAATTTGAATTAGTCAGTACTATCAGTTATAAAGGAGAAATCTAAAATTTAAGCTTCTATACTTAATACCTTTTCTCAAAGGTAATCAAACCAAGTGGATTTTAACTTCTAAATGAAGTAAAACAAATGTTAATAACAAGAGTTGGTTACAGGAAAATCAAGGATTTAAAAAAAAAATACAAGTTTCCCGATTTGATCAGAAAAAAGGCCTTTAACTGAATAGCCTTATGCACCTAAGATATATCCTTATACAAAAAGAAATAAGAAAACTTAAATTTATCGGCACCACCATGTTCAAACACCAATAATATAAACTGCAGCTGAAAACAGTGATATAGGCATTCCCTATAACTAGCAGTTACTTAAATTGCCTCATTCAATAACTCACACATATATCAAGATCATGTCCATTTTCCATATTTGATATTAAAATAAGGGACAATTGCAGTAAGATTCCAAGTAAGAGATTTAATATCAGACAGGTTCATTCACAACTTCTTCACTTAATAGTTGCCATTAACAACTCCTTGGGACCTCTTTGAAATTAAATCTGTTACTTGGGACCTTACTGCAATTGTCCTTTAAAATAATAACATACTCTCTCCCAACACAAAGATGCAGAAAATCTTAACTCAACATATCAGCAGTTGGCATCTCCATTTCTAAACAGTCAGCAGCTAGAAGATTAAGGAAGACCAAATAACAGCAATAACTCATCTAAGTGATACAGAAATAGAAAAGGTTTCTTCAGCAAGATTAGACATAATTCAAAGATGCAAGGGAAAAGGGGAAAAATTCCAAGAGAAGGAAGTTGCAAAGTTATAAACATAAGTCCCATTACACCAGTTCTTCTGCAATATTTTCTAATCACGCTTCCCTCCAAAGCTGAGGTGTCTGTGTACCCACAGTAATTATTTTTAAAGACAGACACGGTTGTTAAAATTGTAAAGAACAAAAGAACAGATATAGATTAACCCACCAGTTGATTTTGTAAATATGGGGTTACAACTTACAAGGCATATAGGACATCAAAAAAGTCATACATCATCAATTCTTACAAAGCCATTGCATTGCAGGATGATAAAGGTGGGTAGACAGGCAAAGGCATCAGGAGGGAAACTAGCTAACTTGGTAAAGGTAGGTTATAGTAAGCCGCCCAATTAAAGTATAAACTCAGTAAACAAACGTAATTTAGACCTTATGAACTATCTAACAAAGGGAGAGAACAATGCAGCACTTAAAATACATTGATTAAGAGAACTTAAATACAGTTCGCATTGAAGATTAGTATTTTGCAAAGAAGAAGCACAACAGATTTGCACAGCTGAACATGTCATCAGTAAGTAAATATTAACCCTCAAATGTATGTAGCAGACAAAGAGAGAAATTATAATAATCGCATATCATAGAAAGGTTGAATTGAATGAAAAGAGAAATTTAGGCGTATAACTCCGAAGCTACCTAATTCGACTCTAGCTAGCCCTCCTAGATAGTTGTCCGTCACCGCCGGTTTTCTCTCGCCACTGACACTGAGCCCGCGTTCGCTCTATGCATTGCAACCTAATTCATTCATCGGTAACATTAGAGAGAGATGATCGCGTCTTTTTTTTCTTTTTTTCTTTAAATAATAAATAAAGAGAGAGATGATCGCATTATTTATTTTTCCTAAAAAGGGGAACAACAAGGTGAATCAGTCCAGCAAAGTGAATCAGCGAACAATGAACCACAATGAACAATGAACAAGCACAAGCGAAGAATCCACAATGAACAAGCACTAGAAACAAGCACCGACACGAAAAAGCTTGATGATTGGCGAAATCAAACGCAAGAATGGGCGGATGAGCGGCGATACCTGACAGAGAAAGCTGAGGAAGAACGGCGGATGAGCGGCGGCGACGCGAAGCACCACCGTGAAAGCTTGATGATTGGCGAAGAAGAGGGGATGTGAGTATCTGCGGCTGATGACAGGGGATAGGGTTTTGAATGAAAAGGGTAGGTTTGGAATATTAGAAATATCACATGGGTAATTTGGTCAGAAAGCCCCTCCAAAAAAAACCCCAATTTTCGAGGTGAAGAGAAAGAGAGAGAGCAGAAGCCATAAAATTGACCCTCCCCTCCATTTTTTCAATCAAACAAAGTTTTCTATCATTTACACCTCCCCTTCCCGAATGTTCCCTCCAAAACCCCCCAACCAAACAGATCCTAAAACTCATTTTTCACTTTTGGGTTGTGTTTGTCTGGGCTTATTATTTTTTTTTTGATAAACTTTTTGGGCTTAATTTTAACTGTCCTTATCCTCTATAAGCTACTTATAAGTATAAATAAATAAAAAAAATTGCTTATCGTTCGTGGAAAGGGTTAATATTGACATATTAATTTTAACTGTCCTTATCCTCTATAAGCCACTTATAAGTATAAAACAAAAAAAAAAAAAAAAAGGCTTATCGTTCGTGGAAATTGATATGTTGATTGGATTGTTTTAATCACTCTGGACGGAAAACAAAGGGATCCAATGTCTCGTTGTATATGATGATTTAGTTCCCAATTTTTTTTTCAACAAAATTGAAAACACTATTCAATTTTAATTAGAATTGGTTCATACCCAACCTCTAGCAATTTTAATTATAAGCAAGTGTTCAGGTTTACTTTAGCAAAATTAATTTTATACTCCCTCCGGTCTTAAATATAAGACTTATTTTAGGAGAGGAGTTTTGTTCTAAATATAAAATCTCATTCCAATTTCTACGGACTTTTCTCCAAAGTATCCTATTGGTTCCCTTTAATAGCAAACAAGTAAAAGAGAGAGTGTGAGAATAAAGGTAAATGTTTAGAGTGCTTTGGTTATATCATGTGATTTTAACTAACTTAATTAACTTCTTTAATCTAATCAAATTATGTAATTAAGTCTTATATTTAGGGCCGGAGGGAGCATAATACTATTATTTAGTTCAAAAACTTTATATTTGTATGATTTCTAATTCATATGAATATTTATCCATTAAATATATTCATTTAAATTTAAATTTTCATTTTCATTTCTTTGCAAATAATTTTCATTTTTCACTCAAAATTATCACAATTCAGAGATTTAATTTTGTTCTATTATTTAATAAAAATCATGCCTTTTTTGGTTTTTTTTATTAACTTGCTTTTAAAGATAATAATCCAAACATTTTTAAAAAGTCAAACCGATCAAAAAGTATTTTTTGTCACCATTAATCCAAACACAAATGTAATTACACAATCTGACTTATATCCAATCTTATTTATGTATAAGTTAGATTGAAAATAAATCACTTTTACATTCGTTATGCCAAACACACTCGGTTTTATATATGAAACTATGTAAATTATTAAGGCATAAATATTATTCCATTTTTTACATTAGTGTATTATTTTTTTATCAAATAGTAATACCTTTATCTTACAACGGACAAAAGTTACAAAATAACTAAAAGTATTTAGTTGATTTTTCTACAAAATTTAATCATATATTAGTCATTGACAAGTTGATAATTGTTAAGTGATTTGGGATCCTATATTGGAATTTATACATTTAGAAGTATTTTTGTGTTTTTCTCTATAAAAATATCAGTCCAAAAAGATGCCAATGACATTAATTTGAAGAGAACATTAAATTAAATCAACTGTTAATAAAATTTTATTTAGATAAAGTCAATTTGTTTGTATTCATCCCATTAAGTTCAAATGTACATTAATTAGTACACTTACGCATTTTATTAACCAACAATACCACGTTAACAAGCGTCCATAATTCATAGGTAAATTTTTAAATGCATGAGTATATTAACAATCAACATTAACAATTAAAAAAATAACAAATCACATGTGAACTTTTTTAAAATCAAAATTCGTACTATCAAGGCTAATTAAAAAATTATGAATACTTATAGACAACTTTTTGTAAATGACTAAATGTATATACATTTTAACCATTAATAACTGTAAAATAAACAGTGTGATACAAGAATTTAATATAATAGATAGATAGATACATAGCACTTCAAGTTTTGTGCATTTATTTATTAGCTCAAACCATTTTAATGAAGACGGTGTTTGACGTCAATTGACAATTTAAAAATCAGTCAATTAGAGGGGTTGATCAGTCAGAGACCCAGAGCACTAGCAACTACCCATTTGTTTGTTTAGTCATGTTGCATTTTGTCTTCGTTGAAACGTCATTTTGCCATTTTGGTCTCAAAGTTTTCACCTAAGATAATGTTTAGGAAAAAAAGTGGGGAAATTTAATTAGAGGTTTCTTGTAAGTGACTTAATTAAGATGAGGTCCCACGAAATCACGTAATTAATTTCAAATCCTTGAAACGAAGTTGTTATCACATGTTCATTAAATTGTTATCGTAGGCCAAACAGTTGCTATCGTCTGATCAAAAGTTGTTATTAAATTCTCAGTCACTAACAACTTTTTGGCCTACGATAATAACTTAATGAACATATATAACAAATTGTGGTTTATGATAACAACTAAATGAGCATGTGTAACAACTCATGTTCTGTAACAACTTTTGAGCTGTCAATAACAACTGAATGAGCAGGCAATAACAACTTTGTGAGACCTGAGATTAATTATGCAATTTCACGTGGGACCTGAGATTAATTACATGATTTTATGGGATCCCGTCTTAATTAAGCCCCTTACAAGGGACCTGTAATTAATTTAAAAAAAAAGTGTATCCTTGACCTTAAGACAAGCCACAGTATCATTCTCCACTTTTTGTTAGGACACTTGGAAACATATCCCATAAAAGGTTTTCAATAATTGTTTACAAATAATTAAAAATAGAGTTAAGATACAAATTTATTATAAAAATAACCACTGAAATGAAAATAATGTGTCTATAACTTTTTCAGACAACCAATTTTGGTCTGTGTTAAAAAAGGATCAAATTTACCATAATAATTAAAAAAAATTGACATGCATCATGAACATTTTTAATGGTAATGCATGAGTAAATTACTGCGTTTTGGTTACTTTTACAATAAAACAGATTAAAAAAATATCTGAATATCCTATGCTATTGAGTAGTTATTTTTATGACAAAATCACCCATTGACCCTCAAAGTGTCCTATAATTTAATTGTTTATTACAAAACACATAATATGGTCCACAAACCCACTTTGACAGCGCAATAATGATGAATAGAAAATAAAGGAACTTCTCATAGAAGGATCCATTTCATCTGTTCGTAATTGGGGGCAAGCGAGCGACATGGTTTATTTTAACCCCCCTTGTGTATAGCTATAGACTTTGACCCAGCAAGTCAAACGAGAAATGTTGACCACGTTTTAAATGTGATGCCGCCCACCATTTTGCTCACCTATATAAACCCAACATTCACAATCCTCGTTTCTTACGTTAAATCCTCAACCATATCATCAACTGAAAGAATTTCTGAAAATTCCCACTAAGTCTGCACACGTGCAGAGCAACAGAGATCAGAGTAAGAACATGGAAGGCTTCTTTCCCGAAAAATTTCTGGACGATAGTACTTTCTGGGATGAATCTCTTCAAAATCAGACTGATTTTCTTCAGTCTAGTGACATAACTGAGTTCGGGCAAGAAAGTTCTCAGAATGTGTTAAATTCAAATGAAGGCGATTTAGTTCAATACAGTGATGTGCCAGTAATGAAATCAGGATTGAGGCAAGAGAATTCATGTTGCAATAACATGAAAGAAGGAAATTCAAGTGCTTTTGTTCAATACAGAGAGCTACCCAGAACAGGACATGGTGAAGGAAGTTCAAATGATATGAACATGAGGAAGAGGATGATTGGTTACTTGACAAAAAGTTGTTCTCCAGAGAAAAGCAACATGGCTGAGTATGAAAGAGAACGTGGATTCAGGCATATGATTAATGAGAGGATGAGAAGACAGAGACAGAGACAGTGTTGCTTGGCCCTGCATTCTATGTTACCATTTGGAACAAAGGTATTCAAACTTGTTAATCCCTTTTCTGATCAATCAAAAATTTTCTGATGCTGTGTTTCTCTGTTTCTTTGGCAGAACGACGTTAATTCAGTAGTTCAAATGGCAGCGAAGGAGATAAAAAGGCTAGAATATTGCAGGGAAGAATTGAAGAAGCAAAATGCAGAGCTTGAAGAAAAGCTTAAAGGTGTAGAAGGAAATAGAATTGAGTTGAAGATATCTCATCCTCCTACCTCTCCATTAGATTCAATGCTTGAGACTCTGCAATTATTGATGGAGCTTGGGATGAATACCAAAAGCATCACATCAAATTTCTCTCATCAAGAGTTGTTTGCCTCGTTAGAGATTCCTGCTAATGTAACTATCCCCATCTCTCCCTTTCCTTTTAGACTTTTTTTTATGCATGGCCGAGCAAATAAAAACACTACTCTTATCTTTAATATAAGATCTAATTGATTTTTTAAAAAAATTTTGTGAAATAAGTCATTTATAAATTGATTGGTCTGCTTTTTTTCTCTAAATTAGTTAAATTGACTTATAAGCTGATATATAATATAATAATATATCATATATATATATAATGATTAACTAACTTATTTCACTCCCTTAACCTCCCATAAAAAGGGAAAATGACAAAAAAATCCATTCCAATTTGTAAAATCACAATAACAACTTCATGATACCCATTAACAATTTCATGATAAGTATTAACAACTCAAAATTCCTTATTTAGGATTTTACAAATTGAAAGGGATATTTTTGTCATTTTCCCCTAAAAAAAAGTCAACAAAATTTTATTATTGCTAGTTGTGAATAGGGAATGGAGTAATTTACAGTTCATTGCTCTTGCATATAAGACAAAATTATAATTCGACACATGGGAGTTCTGTTGAAAAGTATGTCGTTTTTTTAAGTGATGTGTGTTAAATTTGCTACGAATCTTAGTCACAGCTCAATTATATTAGTCTTCTTCCTGAACTTATTATCATAATTACATAATGGTGTTGGTTGGACTGTTTATGTCATTGGTAAATACAACTTTAAACATGAACTTGGTCAAAATATTGAGGAAGTTGCATGCCATTCGTATAAGTCAATTTTTGTGTGCTACATCTAATAGTATATTATTTACATAACAGAGAGCCACGTTATTAATGATTTCTTAAGAATTCAACTAGTTATAAATTTTATGTCTTATATTAGTATTAATATTCATTAATGAACCAGTAAAATTAAAAGATGCACCTTTAACATATTTTGACTTATATACAAATATTTTAATAAACATCGGACCATAAATCTCATTCTCATGCGTCTCTTCATTTACATGACAGTCAACTAACAGTTACTAATCTTATAAAAAAAAGTAGTGGGTAATTAATGAGATATGAAATTCCATTATATATATACTATAGAATGAAAAAGTATGTTCTTTGTTTAATTAGGATGAAGCCGGTGCATCAGTATTAAATTTGAGATAAGCTATCAACTTTCTGCACTTTCTATATTTTAGACTAATTATTTTTCTTTTATTAAAAACATTATAAATTTTTTGACATCTTAATAGTGTTTGATATTGTATTTCAATTTACTTTTATCGATCTGTTCTTGTTATAAATCTCAGAATACTTTTACTCCTTTAGATGTGTTTTTTTCTCCTTAATTGAAATAATGCTAATGAAGTCATTTTCATTGTTGAAAGAAGGAAGAAGCTGAGGTAGAAAGGGGAAATGAGGGTGCGGTGAACAAAAATAGATGGAAGCTTCCTACTCATGACCGAGAGATTTCCAAAAGGCAGCGACTATGAACGATATCACAACTGAAACGTGTACCAAATTTTGTAAATTACACGTATTGGTAACTAGTCATTGAAAGACATCAAATCCACATTTGTGACCTGTGTGTACAGTAATTTAATTTTTAATGTTTTTGACTGAGATTGCACTTATCATCATGGAATTTCCTCTTTGTGAGCCATATATAATGTAACTTTGTCAAATGCTCATCCCCTACATTGTAACTTGGAAAATGTTGTATCATATGTTAATGATATGTCAATAGTTGTGAGCGAAAGTTGAAAATGACAAAAAAGAAAAGAAAAGTGACCAATAGATAACGTCACATCTTAACTCAAACATCTTAAAACTCAAGTGATGTAAAACAGGTTAGAACACTATGTATATGAAAAAGTGATGTATCAAAAAACAAAACAGGTTAGAACACTCTCACACACTTTGGATTAAAGCAGAATAAAATGATTTCAAGGAGAAAAGAGAAAGAAAACAGAGGAAGTTATGGGGAAAGGTACTGAAACAGAGAAGGAAGAGGGAGAAGCTGATCAAAAAGTGAGGGGGAGAGGCAGAGATAGAGAAATGGAGGGTGAACAGAAATTAAGGGGCAGAAGAGAACAGAATGTGGGGGGAAGTGAGAGATCACATAGCTCCAAATATCATTCATTCATTCATCAAGTCTATCTTACAAAATTGCATACACAGATATATGGTTTGAGGTTTTCTTGTCATGAAGGGAAAAACAATAAATAATGTAATATATAAAAAATATTGTTTATAAATACATTACAACAGAGAAGGAAGAGGGAGAAACTGGTTAGAAAGTGAGGGGGAAATATAAAGAATTTGAGGGGGAGAGGCGGAGATAGAGAAATTGAGGGGAATAGAAGTTATGGTGGAGAAGAGAACAGAACGTAGGGGGAAGTGGGAGATCACATAGCTGCAAATATCATTTATTCATCAACTCTATATTACAAAAAGGGGCGCGCGCGTGCACACACACAGTTAATGTTTGGATGTTTCAGAACAAGTGTCTCCATCAAGGTGGTGATATATCTCTTATAAGGTTGATCAAACAAATTTTGCAAGCCCTTCAATTTTGTAGTTGATTATGATTCAACATCATCAAGACAAATGACATTGTAGTTGATTATGATTCAACATCATCAAGACAAATGACCTTGATCAAATCAGATCCTTTGAATCATACAACTTCTGCAAACTGGATGCGTAGTCTGTTTAAATGCAAAAAGAATAAAAACTCTTATTGCATGTCACAGATTTTTATGGGATCCCAATTAATGCATACTTTCATTTGGCAAAAAGATAAAACTTCTCCATCAGGTTTTACTCTTAGATGCCTGCGTGCTTGCTTGCTGTGGATTTTCTCAAGTAATCTCGCCATGAACTATGAATCATTGTCCATTGTTTTGAATTGTGGTCTCATATGCTCCCTTGCTAAACATCAAGACTCAGATGGTGATATTGTTCAGATGGATATCAGGGAGCTTTTATCAACTTTTGCTGAAGTCTTTTTATCAAAGAAGTGTACTTGACTAGATCTAATTTCTCTGTCTTTTCATTTCAATGGTCCAGTTGTAATTATCTAGTCATTTAATACCTTAAGCTTGTAACCTTTTTACTTTAATTAATGAAAGTTGTCTTTGATTAAAAAAAAAAAAAAACACACACACACACAGTTAAGGCTTCTATCATTTCTTTTCTGTTAAGAAATCACTCCACTTGATAAATAAACTAATAATATGAAGCAATTTCACCATTTTCAAAGCATCTGATTCAAAAATCTCCCATCGCTCTCCCCTTTCCCATGCAAACTTAAAACCTCATATTAAAGCCCAAACCTCTGCCACTAGGCTATCTCCCTCTACAGGATTAAACATGAAACCCTTTAAGAAATTCCCACTGCTGTCTCGGAGAATCCCGCCACATCCAATTCTCTGTGTTGAAGCAAAGGCACCGTCAATATTCATTTTAACCCACCCATGAGGAGGTGGACACCATTGACTATTGGAGTCACATACTGGGACCCCATTCAAGTTCTAACCCCGTAGTTTACAAACTGCTAGGCTTAAACCATATAGCAAAGACTTAGCTTTCAAAAGAAGACTAGCATTGGCATCATATTTACCATTGAAAACTCTACTATTCCTTCGGTTCCATAAGAGCCAACACAGTGTGGAAAAAAGGCCTTCCCAACCATCACCGAAAATATTTTATGGATTCTGGACGTTCAGACGCAACCAATCCTTCACACCAAGGCCAAAAAATTTATACTACGAATTAGGCTTAATAAGAGCAAGCCACAAATTCATTGAATCCTCACAATCCCTGAGAATATGAATCAAATTCTCAGCCTTCACACCACACCAAGAGCAAGAAGTTTCTGTACAGAGTCTTCTTATTTAAAAATTTTAGGAGTCTAATAGTCTAATTTTCCTACCCACTTTATTAAATAACAAACAATAAAAGGTGTGGGGCCCATCAGAAGACAAAATCCAGAAGCCAGAAGTCAAAATTTTTAACTTCTGACTTTTTGCTTCCCCATCGGACTTCTGGAGGAAAAGATCTTTTCATCTGCTTATGAACCAAACATGATTTTTTTTTCTTCAGTTAGCTTCTCCGGCGGAAAAATCCTTCTGACCCTAAAAAAGACATCCCAAATATGCACGTAATGATGAGACAACAACTTGCGAAAGTAAAAAACATAAGGTGTAACAAAATATATAAAGCAACAGTGCAACACAGATTTTTTTTCCTATAAAATTCTTCTAAATATCTTCTCATATTCTATCATCAAGTTTATGAATCCTTTACCTTACTTCCCATGTCCATTCAAGGATAATCTAACTGGAATATCTTAGTAACATTTTATTATATACTCCAATTACTTACCAGTCATAAAACCTTAAAATCTAAGTTTATGAGCCATTCCGTTTTATTACATGTTTCTTACTAAGTTCAACTTTAATGTGATGTATGGCTTTAAAAATGCATTTATTTAAGTAAAACTAAAACAGAACATAAAATAAAAACAGATTTGTAATAATGAATTTTATAAAAGGTAAGCGTAATAGATGAATAATTCAAATTATAATCTTTAGGCTAAATTATCTAGATGCAAACTTGTGTGCAAAGTGATTCCAGTCTCATACAAATGCCGTGATACAGATAACTTAAGACAAAAGCTGCTCCTACCTTTACGCTTATCATTTCATTTCTCTTTTTGTTCCTCCAAACAAATTACATGCATTTATCTTTAATTATGAGTTGCAAATAAAGGTGTTATAATCTCAAGCCTTGCCAAAAAAAGAACATTTTTCACCATTTGAAAGTTGAAGGTAAAGATATTTCTATTTTCCTGGATATGTTTAGTTGTTGCCATATTTGAAGGTAAATTAATCTATTTGTACTGCCAAAATATTGATCTTTTCAAGTGTAAAACTGATGTTTCAAATCTGTGACCATCTTTCCCCTTAGGTGTGTGTTCAGCAAAACTTAATGAATTCCTCACATAATAGACATCGTTTAACAGTATAGCTCAAACATGCCACAAAAATTGATCCACTTCATAAGGATGGCGTAATTTACATGTCAAAACATTACAGCAACTGGAAAGAGGAACATCGTTCATGAAAGTGATCGAAACAATTATATTTTCATCTTTCAATTTCGTATAAAGAACAAATATTGGCAAAAAAAAAAAAAAAAGTCAACAGATTTTATCTGCAGAGACCTATATTTATAAGCCCCAACTTAAACAAATAACACCTACAAACCTAACATTCTTTTCTTTTTAATGTTTTCTATCATATCTTCTTCAGATGGAATGCCACTCCCAGATTTTGAGTGCGTGCTCCACCAAGCAATGATTTCTTCCTGTACAAGGGGAGACAAGAGCGCTGGGTTAAGATGAAGTATGCAACCAAATAATAATTAGAAAGCCATTACTTCAACAGCTATATTAACTATCTGCTTACAAAAGTATTAGTAGTAGTAGTAGTAGAAGAAGAAGAAGAAGAAGAAGAAGAAGAATAAACACAACTTGGCCCTTCATAGATTTTTTTCTTAAAGGCCTCTGTCTTGACTCATTCCTCCTCTAAACTACTTAGTCTTTCAATGAAATGTGTAAATCTAATCGATAAGAAGCAAGATCATCCCATCCAGTATAGTTTATAAGAGCCAGAAATTACTACATGGTGAACTAGAAGAGAAGTTAACACTACTGGGCTACTGGAATAGGGTATTACCTCAAGGAAATCTTGATTTGAGATATTCCGACTTTCAACCGTACAGTTGATCCCCCCTACACTAACATAGATAGATGTTCTGGTATCTTGCTGTAAATTCTGTTTATGTGCTTCTGTAAATGCAAAGAAGCAACCAAAAACACAAATTATGGGAATGAAACCGAAGAAGCATTTCAAGGAGTTCCATAATTTAGTCCAAAGATGTCCCAATAATAAAAAGAACATCTAACCTACCATTTATAGAGGCCACATAGTATCCGGTTCCCCCTAGACCTTCTTCCCACTTCCCTAGCCGCAACCGCAAGTAAAAGCCATTAAGGTGTGATAGTGACATATGAGAGCCAATCCATCTGCATGTAAAGGACATCATGTCAAATAATATTTGAAGTTGAAAAGAATGAAGTTTAAAAAAGAGTAAAGATGGCATGCTCTCTGATTTTATGAACTCTTCAAAAATTTACAATGATAGTTTGGTATGCGGAAAAATTGTTATCAGTACGGATAATCTTTCAATGTAATGGCAAGAGGCATCATAAGCACAAGCATAAATATCATACTTTCATCTTAGATAGTTCTATGCCATAATCATTATTTTCAGACTGATGACCAAATTACACGCCACCAAATTACTAATTGTATGGTGTTCCTTTGAGGATCAATCCAAAACATTGTGCTGTAGAATAATATAAGACTATCATATTTCATGTTTCCTGAATCAAAGACTATCATGTTCCCTGGGAAGCAGGTTTTCTAATTTCTGAAGACGAATTATTTCAACGCACAATTTACATTTAAGAACCGTCACAAGTTACTTATTCAGTATGCAATAAACAAGGACCATAGCATCATTTACAAGAACTAGTTCAAAACATGAAATGGCTTAAAATAAGCCACTCGGCATGCATTACTTACTTCAGGATATCAGTGCGGGATAAACGAAGCATTTTCACCGCATAGAAGATCTTTTCTGGTACATCTGATATTTTTCTTTCTACAAAGCAAGATGGAGGTCTCATAGAGCCAAAATATTTCTTGATTGACACATTAGACCACATGCTATCAGAGGTCATAACTTCATTTAATTTCCGCTTCAAGTTAAGAGTTCTCTTTGGTGGGGAACCAGTTTCATCATTCTTAGGACAACCAGATATAAGTTGGTCACCCTCATCATCCCTAGGAAACTTTGATATCTTTCTACTACCTTCAGTAAACATTATTCTACTGGTCCACTTGTGACTGGGTCGAAAGAATCCACTGCCGAAACAGGGAAGTTCCTCCAACTCCACATGTGAATTCAGTTTCTTCAGAAGATCTGGCCGTTCAGTTCCAGAGATCTTTGAGCAGTCACAAAGTTGATTACCTTTAGTCCCACAAAACAAACAAGTCATCTTCCCCTTGCTGGCTTTATCTGTTCCATTTGATGATATGATATATTTAATGGCATCCACTCTCCTTGCAAATGTAGAAACCATTGCCTCTGAATTTCTGAATCTTTGGGAACGCCACAATGGATTGAACTTAAGCATAGAACTATCATTAACCTCATCATCCATAGTGCCGTTGCAAGCCACCTTATTGATGGAACAATTCCGTGATTCTTTAGCCTCATCAGCAGATTGTCCTCTATGATTTTCTTCAATCTTGCACTTGTTTGAATGAGCTATGTGCATATGGGAATGGGGAAGCCTTGAACAATCACTGGATCCTTCTTGAGTTCCACCACCACGTATGAGGTGATCGGACATTTTTAATGGGGCAACTGGTCTTGGGAAAAATCTACTTACCCACAGACTTCCAAGAGGATCACTTCCGTAACAGTTATTGTTTACTTCCTTCCTCTCGGACAGTGCAGATGAATTAAGATATTCGGTATCATTTTTTTGTCCACCTAAGGATGAACTTGATGTTTTCCCTTCATCTTCATCCAAATTCAAATGTTGTCTGTAAGGGGTATCATTCTCTGCATAACAGGTTATTGAAGCAGCATCTATTCTATGTACCTTGTTTTCTTGATCAGAATTTCTAGAATCCCCTTCTATGCACTTCAAGCTTGGAGAATACATGGACTCAAAAATGAATTGAAAGCCAGAATTTTTTGGTTCCAGATTTTTACTTCTATTGATTGTAAGAAGTTTCTGATCAGGCCATTCATGAGTGTGATCTGAATATGCAAGGGTATGAGCCGAGCAGCTTCTTGCTTCTTGAATTGATTGTGAGAATCCTTTCATCATGTTAGATATCCAGTTCATGAAGGAACCATCATGTTTAGCAAGGGAATTGGATGAAACTTCTTGTATTTGCTTTCTGGTTCTTTTACTCTCAACCATCAATTGCTGTTGGAAGTTCAATCTCTTGCCTGTGGAAGCCTGTCCACTGCTGTTACAGCAACTTTCAACACTCTCATGGCCTTCTTCCTCATCCTTCATTGGAAAATTCACGTTAATATCCCCATTAGATGATGACTTCTCCCTGCGTTTCCTCTTAAACAGATCAATTTTTCTATTACTTGGTGAATGAAAAACTGGAATATTCTTGTCATCCTGAGATTTGTGTACAATATCTTTAGATTTTGAAACCAGATCACAGTTGAAGGCTTGTAAATCATTCTCAGCAGTTGATTCTAGCTTTTCAAAACGATTTCTGGTGGGAAAAGTTAATTCAGTTCTTGGAGCAGCCATACTTTTATATTCTATATCTCCACCTCCACTAGTCTGATCTTTTGATAGTGGATTTTGCTCCATAATAGGTTCATGTTCATCTGCTTGTGGCAATAAATTATCAAACTGCATTTTATCAATGTGACCTGCAACAGAATCATGACCCCACAAAAAATTAAGGCATGCACAAAAGGAAGAAGTTCCATTCTGCAAGAAGTTAATGATAACTAAATTTAAGGGATGCATAAAAGGAAGAACTTCCATTTTCTTTCCTGGTAAAAAGGTATATAATTTCATTATTATCCCTCTTTAACAGAAATGAATAATTTGGCGACCAGGCGTATATGATGAAATTTTTGGGAATTTTGTTCCTTCCTATTGTCAACTCAGATATAAATTCGTAACTAACTATTGTTAAAATGTTCCAAGCAAGGTAATGAAAATTTCCTCAGACCAGAGAAATGGTGAGGACAGCATTTACCTGAAGTAGTAGAAACTTTCTCCTTGTTTGCTTCAGATATTTGAGTAGTTCCAGCAATTACTTGATCACAAGAATTCCTTTCTGCAGAGCTCGTTTCTTCCATATTACCCTTAGATCCTGACAGCCAAATTTTGGTGGAATTGAGAAGATAGTTACTAGAAGAAAAGTAAACAAACAGGCAGGATCTATCTTATCGATTTACTAATCAGGATAGCTGTCATGTTTCCTTTTCCATCTGTATTGTCATTGAAGATTTAATTCTTACCTGTGTCTTGTTCTTCGCATTCTCTACACTCAGTGTTGGCACCTGAATCGCTTGTTAGATCCTTTGGAGGAATATCATTTCCGGAAGTATCACTTTTTATGGACACAGCAGCTATAGGCTTTGCAAAAACATCATCTATTGGTCTATCAGAGGTAGATGCCACACCAAAAATGCTGTCTGTCATACCGAGAAAAAAGTTGCTCGGTCCAACATCCCAAAAAAGGGATGTCCTCTCATCAGTAAAGCTTGAATCGGCATATTTAAGAGTCAAACCTTTGTCTGGAGACCAAACTAGTTCAGACAAGGGGCTGTTAGCGACAAATCTCACGTCTAGCTTGGAAACTGCATTTGCACCTGCACCTGAATCAGTTTTCAGGTTGCACTTGTTAGGATAATCCATACCAAGTTGCAAATCTATCTTTGGTCCCACTTTCTCATTCCCAACATTCATCTTTAAAAGGATAAAATCTCCAGTAGCACCTGACATATATGATTGCAGTTCAAATCAGCCTTCTTATTGATCAATATGCAATACTATAAATGAACATAGTTCTTAAAGAAAAGTTAATCCCCTGGAATAAAAAGATGCTAAACACATGCATACTAGTCCTACACTCCTACTAATAGTATTATTGATTTTTCCTTCCAATATGAATATTATTTGTCTCTTTGGGCTCCACAAATTGAGATGACAGTTTGGAGGCGAATTCTCTCTAAGTTATACTAGTAGAATTAGTGATCTTTAGTACTTTCTCTACCTTCCTTCGGATCAAAGTAAACTGAATTAGTTTTTTCTCTTAAAAGCTGGTCTTGATCTTGAAAACGAAGCATGGAGATACCCAACTTCAACCTTCAACCATACAGCTTCTCCATCTCTGTAAGACATCATCATATAAAACAATTTCACAAATAATAACTGATAAGACCAAAACGATGAATGGTATATCCCATTTGTGCATGGAACAGGTCAATTCAGTTCATCAAATACACCAAGCCACTTATTTAAAAGTATTTTTCATTGGTTATAAAAAAAAAGGCTAATGATCCATCTACGTTATTAACAACGCAAGTTGCAAACAGCAAAGCATAAAGCAATAATTGATTAGATAAAGCAACAAGAAGCAAAAAATTACCATGTCTATTGAGCAAGACATGATCACATTCAATAAGAAATCAGAGAAAATCCCAAGAGATTTATCACCAATTCTACAAGCAAGGAAATGCAGGTGAGGCCGATTCAAGGCTGAAGCAAAGGTTTTTAAAAGGACATCAAAATCTAGCAGAAGATAAGAGAATGTGAAGAATGAGAAAAGAACACCTTTCTATATTTAAACAGAAAGAGAAGAAGCCAAACAGTAATGGAGCAAAAGGGGATGGTTATGCTTCAGTTTCAGTCAGTGGAATTTCGCAGTAGAGAGAGAGAGAGAGAGAGAGAGATTTTGCAATATGTACCTTCCAGATTCCGCTATGTACTGACTTGAGTTCAATGAAGGTATCAAAAACTGTGGAGGAATGTGAGGCTGAGAATGTGCCACGTAAACAGGCACCGAGTTGGATGTTATGTTACAGTACAAATGGGATGAAGATTTTGCAGTTGCTGTGATTTGTGTCATTTCAATCATTTCCAAGATCAGCTGTAAAGGTCCATAAGGGAAATTGGCAAATTGCACCCATTTTTCATTGGCTTTTAGTTTAAAGGACACAATGAAAGATTACCCCCTCCTCTCATCAATTTATTTGTTTCCGCCTTTTTTATCTTATCCCTATTCTATCTCTTTTTTTCCCCTTATGCCAGTAATATCCTTTTTGTTTGTTGGCTGACATGCACATGTAGAGCTTCTTTATACCTAACAATGTTTATGTTATACGGAGAAATTCACACATTTAATCTTTCTATATTCCGTAGGATTTCATTTTAAAAACCTTTATCCCAATCATTTAACTTTAACATTGTTATTGTTAGGGTGTGTTTGAATTGAAGATGGACAAATGACTTTTTTTTAATCTGACTTTTTCATAAGTAAGATTGGATAAAAGTTAGATTGTGTAAAGTGATTTATGTTTAGATTTGTGATAATAAAAGTGACTTTTTTCAATCTGACTTTTAGAAACATGTTTAGATGATTATTTTAAAAAGCAAGTTTAGATGAAAAATTACTAAAGAGGGCATTATTGTTATTAAATAGTACATATATATAATATGCATATATTCTTATAGTTTATAAAGAAAAAGTGAAATTTGTGGTTTTTGAGGATTTTAAAGGCTTAGTTTCTCCCTTATTTTAAGAAAAATAATTTGAAAAAAAGTATATTTTTATCTTAAAGAAGGGTATTATGGGAGAAAATAGTTAGAGATTATTATGGTAAATTTTTGGAGATAAAAAAAATTTTAGATAAAAAGAAAATATCTTATTTGAGAATTTTTGGGGTCTAATAATCTAATTTTCTCATCCAATAAATCAATGCATTATTTTCTCATTCTCCCACTGCACTTCTCCAACGCCAAAAGTGAAAAATTGTTGCTTCCCATAATAAGTTTGATTTGGACCAGAAGCAATTCATTATGAAGCCCATCCAAACATGTTTAAAAAAAAAAACTGACTTCTGATTCTCCATTGGGCTTCTAAGCCCCCAACGCTTAATCCAAACATGCTGTTAAATGACAGTTTTCTGTAAGGATCATTTCCATTTTGAAAGTTAAACTTAATATATCACTATATGTAAATGTTCTTTTCAACATTTGAATTCTCCATATTAGCATTTTTTGTTATGAATATTAATATTGAAGAACTACAAAGACATTAAAGGACTATGACCATGTGTGGAATTAAAGGAGTAAATACATAATTTTTTTTATTTATATATTTTGATACTTTCTAATCTACTATATAAAAGTTATTAAATAAATTATACATGAGTAGCATAACATCATTTCTCATGAGTTTCATTATATATTACTAATTTTTAGAACATATCTGACGCTAAATAATGCATTTGATAGAAATTAATGTAAGCACGTTTTTAGAGAAATAATATGTATTTTGTTTCCAAATAAATAATTATTATCATTCCTCATAGCCTCATGCCATTTAAATTCTCTTTCACACGAATAGTTATTTATTAATTATATCTTAGGGAATATATATTGGATAAGAATAAGATATTAATGACATGGCACTATCAGAATATCTAGAATGAAATATTTAAAAATTAAAATACCAAACCATAAATTGAAGTAGTAGAGAGTGAATACCAACATCTTTTGCGGCCAAATTGTAGGGGTTGCAATAAATAGGGGTGCAATTATTTGATTAGGATGAGAGGGGTTTTGAATGTGAACCACAAGCCTAATGCCTAATGCTTTATGTTTTGGACCATCATGCATTATCACCGTCTTTCCCTCCATGAAGCACCTAAGTCTTTGTCCCTTCATTTAATCCACTCAACATGTTTCACATCTCACCGCAGACCAATTCCATATTCTCCTAACACATAAATATTATAGTCCTATTTTTTTAATAAGGCACAAGTGATTAACTTAAAGAGATTAAGCAGTGTAAATAGGCTATTTACTTATAGCTTGCATGATATATTTAAAAAACTTATATATATGTTATTAAATTATATAGTATCATTTTACAAATCACACGAATTAGTTTGTAGAGGAGGGCAAAAAAAATAAAATAAAAAATAAAATTAGTTCACAGAGAAATAATAAATATAAGAAATAAGATAAAAGACTTGTATTAAGCACCATAACTCGATCCTAATTAACTCTTATATTCAAGACATGAGATAGTACCATACTGTGTGAATTATATAATTTTCATATGTTAGTCATGTTTATACGTTTTTTATCAAAAAAAAAAAAAAGTCATGTTTATACGTTAGGTATTACAAAAGAGAGCGTTACATCAAAATGCTAGCCAATCAACATTATTGTCTTTTTGCCCTTTGGTTTTAGACCACCCATTCGCTTGGACAAATGAGCAGGTCGTTGGCAAAAAAAGAAGAAAAAAAAAAAGGAGCAGGTCTAAACTAAACGATGGATCATGGATGGATTAGCTGAGATTTTTCAAATAAATTTGATTTATTCCATGTCATCAGTGAAATAATCACAGCACAGTGCAAATCAATAAACTTTTAAACAATTGATACCGAAGCAAATTGCTCATATAGGGCATGGAAGTGGGAACAACATATAGTAGTACTCATTATTTGTAATAATGTAATTTATTTTAAATTTTATGCTTTTATGTTAGTATTAAAATGGATTATATTGATTATATTGATGTATTAAATGATGATAATGTATTGATCATTTTTAATGATTTGGTGATTAGGCCTGTGAAAAGAGTAATGCGTGAACCCTAAAAAACACAGCATGCAAGAATCCAATAATAATGGTCCAAAAACGTTCCGGCAGAGTCCTCGCATTGATTAATGATTAGCCCAAGAGTCCTTTTTCACTCCTCAGCTCTTTTTTAGTGTAAAATTTTCAATTGGTCTGATCTTTTTGTAAGATTTAATTTGGAGTTGTTAAATATTGAGTGTATTTTTAGGAACTTTACTCTTAATTACTTCTTTTCTTTCTCATATATTTTATTTTGTCTTTTTCCCCACCGTTTCTCTTTCCTACTTGCCTACTTACTAATCGGCTAATACATGGGGGGAAATATTTAACTTATTTATTACTAAAACCGGTGTAGCCTGTTTAGGCAAATAATAATAATAAAAGAAAGGAAAAAGAAGAACCTGGAAACGACTTCAGATTTTGGCTTCCCGTTTATGCATTATTATTTTTTATTTCTTATATAAAATTGTTCATACAGTGTTAATATTATCATTTTTTTAATTAATAGCTAATGATGTCGCAAATCTTTAATAACTTCTAGCTTTTTTGAAAATTCAATTTCATAAAGTGGTTTAGTTTAATGTATTTGGTTTGAAACAAGGGAAAAATTTTAAAAAATAGCACTCGAATTCCTAAATTTAAGATAAGCCGTGTAAAATTTATTACTAGAATGGTCAAAAACTCCTCTACAAAACATTTCAAAAGACAACCCTTCTTCTGATGATTATCTTGAAGTTGTAAAGTTTAGCTGAGTTTGAAGAAGTTGCGTGATCAATGTACAAACATAAAACTTTTATACAATTAATACAGATTTATTTGTCCGTCCAAAACCATAGTTTAGAATTCTCATCTTTATTGTCGGGATGCATGGAATCAAAGCGTCATCTAATATATAGCATACGTGGGTCTGAGCAATCTACAAGTCTCAATGTAATACAGAAAATTTATCGCACCACGGCACCAGTACATTATCAAGTACAAATGAATATCCTGTTATATAGATTACAATTATAATATAATGAACCTAGAAAAGGAAAAACAAATAAAAACTCCTGTATACTAGATTGTAGATCACTCAGCCCCGAGCAATTCTGCGCCCTGCACCCAATAACAATACTTTCCCTACTGCACCACCGTGAATACCCAAAACCAGAGCAACAGTCCCACCAATTGCCAACCACTTCCAGTCCAAGCCAGGAGGAGGACCATCTTGTCTTCTACTATTTCTAAGGGCGGCTTGATCTCTCTCTTCCTGCCCTAAAGAACACCCTGAAGACTCCATATTGTCCATGGCAATCTTGGTTGTGATTCTTGCATTCAGTGAGCATCTTGACAGAGATGCCTCTGTTTTCCTAGCATTCTGATAGGCTCTCATTCCAGAGTGAAGTTTCTTAACAGCCCCCCACATGCCATGGCGGACACCCAACTTAGCAACGTCTTTGGGGATCCCCATGTCTTCATAATGTAAAAGGGTAACCTCACAGGCAGACATCTGTCCATCTCCTTTGCGAGATTCCACTGCATCAGTTTTTTTTTTTAACATCAAGAAATACCATTAACCCATGCGCTACCATCAGAAAGCAAAGAAAAATTTGTCAACCATTCATACCAGGTTTGATGACCCAACTAGAAAAATAAAGATCCACTCGTCTGGGCTTGTCTCGCTTGGGTAGACTTGGATAAGGCACCCCCTACAACAATGAAGCTGAAACAATAAGAAACCTAGTGCTAATGTGTTTTATGACCTCCTTTCCAATCTCTATCTCTAAATTGATTTACAGTAATATTCAAGCACAACAAATCAAACAGAAAAAACATATAAGTTTGCTAACAAGTTTTCTTACAAGAAATATACACTGGCATTATTTTAACACCACAGGTTTTCATTCTAAACACTGCGAGTTTCATTTCAATTCCAGGTTGTAATTTATCTGTTGAGAGAAAATAGCCTCCCAATGCTCTTCCCCATGATTTCGATATTCAACACAGCCTAAATAGTTGAGTAACTACGAACTTAAAACCCACCTCCCGAACAGTCACGATTAAGGAGATTTCAATTCCAGTTACTATCCAATGTTCTTTCCACTAAGATTCACATCAGGTGACTTTCTTTAACAGAAGAGCCTAATAACAAATATACATGTAATTTTATATCAACTTTGCCTAAAGTAGTATCATATGGAGTCAGTAATTAAAACAACTGAGAAATTTATCATATAGGAGATTTTGTCTAGCAATTAATGATGCACTTCTGGCTCCCATTTGAATCAAAGTGAAAATTTGAACCTCCCACTGAAATAGAAGCGCAGAGGAAGCCATGGTGAAATGAAAAGATACAAGGTTAGGAAAAAAGGTTAAAAAAAGAAAAAGACAGGGTACCTTTGTCACACAATAGTATGAATTTCCACCCTCCCATATTCTTCGACCAATAACATATTCTCGATCACTACAGAAAAAGGGGAACTGCAGGTTGGTTGAACAAATGAGGCATAAGTAAACAATACGTACATAAACACAGCAAGTACCTTAGATCTTGGGCCCATGTACCTTTTTTATCCAGTGAACAATCATTGTCCCTGTACGAGGGCATTCCTCCAAAACATTGCAGTATGCCAACATATGATCCCATTTAGGACGGAAGTCATCATCCCAGAAGAAATCCCTGACCAACTCTGGTGTCGCATCTTCAAAGACAGTTCTACTGCGGTAAACTGTAGGGCCAGTCTGATAACAAATTCAATTCAGCAGTAAATATCATTTTAGCTTAAAACTGCACAAAAGTAACTTAAAAATAGCTAACAGGCTTGAAACACAAACACATGAATGCTAATCAATCTCTTTTCAGCAAGGAGAAAAAGGTGGCTAATAAAAAAACAAATAGAATTTCTCTCCATTAATACAGGTAATTTATGACATCCAATCATATGGAGGAAATAAATGGAACAAATATTAAGACTCAAAACCAACCTCAGGCTCATGACGCCAAGCTTGGTAAGCCATGTTCGGTGTTGACCTCTCCATCAAGCTTTGCCAGTCCATCACTCCATCCTTCCCTTCAAGAAGATGAAGGAGATGTTCCAAATCAACCTCAGTTACAATCGGCTCTTTCTCACCAGCTTTAACATTGGACCTAATGCATGTGTCCGAACCCAATTTTAACAAGAATAAAACACTCCATTCCTCCTCAAGTAATTAATCAAAATTCAAAATATGTAAGCACGCTAATTATAAGCAGATATAATCGACAGAAAGGATACAAGAACTAAACACTCTCTTCACCCGCAAGTAATACAATTATAACACAGGCATTAGTAATATTCCATTAGCTTTTGGGGAATTAACTTGCGAGGTTAAATAAAAAAACAAACAATCTAAAAGTGAACTGACTGAAACACGAGAAAAACAGTGCAGCGAGCGGATTTTTCCAACATTAGCCAAGCTTTGCTACTCGAGTTTAAAGGTAGGACTTGTCAAAGTTACTAATCCAATTCCAGACTTTAATTCACTGTCAGCATGGCATCAATCATGAACAGAATACGGGGATCTAGACTGGTAGAAGTATAACCATGGAGGAAAAGAAGACAATCATTTTGTAACACATTTATATGTTCAATAAACATAAACATGAAGTCAGATTTTAGCCATCAGGTTAATTCAACTATGCACCTAAACCATTCTTCACCCACTACGTGAAAAGGGCACACACAATTTCAAAAGTGAAGGTTGGGGAACAAAAATAAAAGCTTGATCACAATGGCTAGCTAGCTCACCAACAAGTGCATTTCATTCAACAATCAATGCAGGAGAACTCTTGCCCACAACATAACTGAAAGGAAGGAGAGAAAAAAAGCACCTACCCTGTAGCTTCAATGCTTCGCTCTCCAAACATGGGCATAGCAGCCGCTACATTCTCCTGTTCTAAGGGCCAAACAGTCTCCCCTTTATCCTTCCGCCTGAAATTGGACCAAATTGTACGGCAAATAGAAAAGGCAGACAACGCCGTAAAAGCCAACCACAACCTACGAGCACCAAATCCCGGCGGAGCCGTCCAGAGGTATCGAAACTTACCACGTAGGCCAAGAAACACGATTCCGGTCCACCGTGGCCTCCATGACCAGCCGATAAGCAAGCCGATCATGACGGCGAGCCAAATCGGGACTGCACAGAGCAAAATGTCGACGAATGTCTCGGTTATCGAGGGTTTCTTGAAGAACTCCATGAGATCAAAGAAAGGCTCTCCCATTGAGGAAATTTTCCTAAAGAAAATTAACCCCAGAAAGTGAAAGATCGCTTCTTTCCTCTCTCTCAATCTCACCCAGAAGAATCAAAATGAGGGAACATCTTTAGAGAGAGGGGGGGAGAGATGACGTGGAAGGATCTCCGCCGTCGATGAGGGGAGATTGTATAGATAGGTTAGGTTGGTGGTACGGCGATGAGTTGTACCTCGTGGTCACCGTCAGGGAAGTTCTACTCCTATCAGGGAAAATGGGAAAACAGGCGAGTGATTCTATGCTCCATGTGGCGCGTGATATTATTCTGGATTGGATTTTCGAATTTGGTTCCGTCAAACTTGGAGGGCTTCGTATAGAAATTAATGGGCTCCATGATAGGTCCAAATTCTAACAGTTTGGCCTAGAGTTATGAGGAAACTTCTGACAAAAAAAAAAAAAAAAAAACTTCCGAGGCAGATATGATCTATCGTGCATGCTTTCGGGGTAAGTCTAATCTTTAACCCTTCTTTTTTTTAAAAAAAAAAATTAAAATTGAGAAAAAAAATAAAGTCTTCTATATTATATTTTATTAATAAGAAGGAACTCATACATTTTTAGAAACAAAAAGAACGGTATTAATGCAAATTTTAGACAACAAAGTTATGAATTATCTAATTTAGGTCATTCTCGCCCATAAAATTTTTAAGTGATTTTTTTCAATTTTCTTAATAAAATGGGTCCCTACCTTATATATGTTTCTACTTCAGATTGCTATAAACATGTCATTTCAAGTATTATATTTTTTTTTATAATTGGACACCGTGTGATTACATTTTTTTAAAGAATGTTAGTTCATAGTTTAACTGAATAAATTAATAAAAATTAAAAAGGATCTATAATTTAATTAAATTAAAAAGAGAATACAACTTAAATTTAAATCTGAATGATTCTATTAAGTAAAAAAAAAAAAAAGCGTGAGAGGATATGTGTTTGTGGGTGGGAGAGGCAAAAGCAGATGTGGACAGTGATTAGCAAGAAAATCAATCTTTCAGTTCGTTTTTTAAATTTCAAGAGAACTTTTCCAAGAGGCTCTTTGTGAGATTTTTTATTTTGAAAACAAAAAAAACCGTCAAGTCAGACCCAAAAAATAAGTAAAATAGAAAAGCAAATTTGAAAAGTGTCATGGGAATGCATCAAATTATGTTGTAGTAGGTAATTCCAAAGGGCTTTATCGAGTATAGGAATCACCTTTATCTTTGTGTTTGTGATAACACACTCAATGTGTCTCTCTGCTCTTTTGACTCCTCCCTACCCCATACACACACAAATATAAGAAACTCACTACATTTATTTGCTCACGCCTCAAACACTTCAATCTGATGTCATTTCTCATCATTGCACCACCAAAAACATCCACAAAAGAGTAAAAAAGAAAGACCTAATTAACACACACACACACACACTCAGTTTCAGTGATTGATCCTAATACATGATCTTGTTGCAGAAAAGGGGCTTGCACAAAACTAGAGAATCGTACGCCAATTGGTAATCTGGTTCATATTTTTATGTACAAGACATTTCCTCATGGACTTTATTAAAACATGCCAATTCAAGTAAAGAAGACAAGAGATTGGACTTGTTTGTAGATGTATAAATGCATCGTTATTACTATAATTCAGCATGAAACTGCATATTATGATCTCTTCATTAAAGTGACATGGTGGGATTGCTATTAATATGATCATATTCATACATAGCTATCCAAAAAAGTTGGGTTTTTTATTACTTCACATGGGGATTGAAGAACAGTGGCCTCAATATAGTAAATGGTGGGTCATAAAGGCTGAGAATGAGATCCAACTAGAACAGTCCCACATGGGTTAAAAAGTGACGAATGCATGAACTATATAAGTTGAAAATAAAAGATTTAAATTCTTTTAAAAAAAGAAAAAACTTTGATGGACTTGGGACCGAGAATTTCTTCCTCCCTTCTCTCTGATGCATCAAATAAAGTGAAAGTTACAAAACTAAAAATATATTCTTTGCAACTCTCCACAAGCAAAGCCAATTTGACAACAATTCAACAGCTAAAAAAGATGCAGATATGGCTTTTTCCAGTGTTTTTGGTTTCTCTTTCTAGATCATAATCTCCCACCTGTCTATTTTTTCCATCAATTGATAATTACTAGGCGATAATCAGAACAGAAATGTATAGACAAGCAAAACCTTCAAGCACAAATTAAATGATAAGAATTATTCAGAAAAAGGATTTTCCAGAGATGCAGAGCACAAGTACAGAGTCAAAAGGCAGTTAATTAACCTTATTTGAATGTGCATATATAGTCATTGGCATTTAATTCACAAATTCAGAGTTGTTTATGCTGCTAAATTAAGAACACAGAGAAATTAATCTGAAGAAAATCAAAAGTAACTAAGGAAGTGGTGAAAACTTACATGACAATAAGCCATAATCAAACCATATGCTGCATATATAAGAAGAAATGAATTTTGATGAGCTGGGGGGAATGAAGCCTGGTCCGAGATCATTCAATGGCTGTTCTTTGATTTAGTGCAGAAGAATGGTCTCGAACCAGACAGCATTCCCCTCAACTTCATATGTTTGTGTGTGAAAGGAGATGAGACAGAAGGGGTTGGTTTTGAGAGAGATGATGTGAGAGAGAGAGAGAGCTCTTTCGATTTTGATTTGGCCATGCATCGTTTTTCATGGGCCCTTATATATATATATACGTGAAAGACACAAAATGTCTCACGTTCTATGGAATTCCCGTTCTACACATCAAGCTTTCCACAAAGACTTTGAAGTATTGACTAACCTTGTTTTTTAGTTCACAAAGAAAACCAAACCCCTCCTTCACTTTTTAATTTGATTTTTTCTTTTAGGTTACGGAGAGGGTGAAAGGAAAAAGAAAAAAAGAAAGAAAAAAAAACCACTATGACCCTCGTTATTATTAGTCAGACCACATGATTATGTATATATTGTAGTACCATGTGTGGAGTTAATATTATATATTGCTGAAAACTTACCAAGTATGTATAAATACACACACATAAATGGTGGTGTCATAAGTTTATAAGTAGATTTATCTAAAAAGAGGGGCTTTATTGGATTTTCAATCTCCAACAGCTTGTTTTTAAGGTATTGTGGTTCTCTCTCAAAGACTATCACCTATTATAACAATGGTGCTTTCACAATGATTTGGTCATCCCACTCAATAAGGACTCATTGTCTTGAGTTCCATATCAAGAGAATTACCTTGAAAAATGAGTATATAGTCTACGGTTTTCAAACTCCAACATTTGGTTGCAATTTAGAATGCAGTCGCATTTAAATACTTAGTGTGGTAGAGCTTATCATACAAAAGGTTACCCAGCTTAATTCGGATTAATCTATACCCTATGAAATCTCTGTACTAAAAAAGGTAGGCCAAAAACACTGGATTCGCATAAAATTAGGATACGATTGTTGGTGGAAAAACTATATAAAGGACAATGGTCTCGTGAAGTGTAAATGGTTTCAAATCAAGAGATAGAGAGGATTGGTGGATTACTAGTGATGCAAAAAGGAAGCGTTTCTTTGAGCATCTGTTAAAGGATTTGCAAAGCTCCCTTTTGTGCCCTACCTGCCTTACCTTTGTCTTACAAAACAAACAATGCCTTCCAAGTCCTAATTTCATCAACTTGTATGCCTCTCTGCTTTCCATTTTGTTGTGTCTTCTAACAATAACCTTATATATGGACACACAAAACTGGTGTGCATATATAGTTGTAAGTACTGTGTCTTCATATATTCTTCATATAACAAACCAAATATTACACAGCCTTTCCTCCCTTGCTGATATATCAACGCGGAATTGTCAAAGCTTGTGAATATATGTTTCCGCAGTTATATCTTTTTATTATATATATATTATTAATAAATATTACTTTTTCTTCGTTTCTTGCTTGCAAAACTTGCTCTTTTCTTTCTTATTACTTATTTCCAGGTGGTAAAAGTGGACATCTACCTCCTCTAAAGTCAAAATATATCAAAATAGAATCGACATTTTACAAAAGGAAACTCCAAATACCCTAAAAAGGTAAAACTAGTGCTATTTATTTTTTTTGCGACAAGAATGTAAACAATATTTATTTGGGTTAAAGACCATATCTGCCCCTGAAGTGTGCAAGGTGTACCATATCTGCCCTGAAGTATTTTTAGGTCCAAATGTGCCCTTAAATTATGAAAATAGATCAATTTCGTCCTTTAACCGTTAAAATATTAACGGTCATCGTCTACTATTTAACGGTCAACGTGAGTTTTTTAACGGTTAAAGGGCGAAATTGATCCATTTTCATACTTCGAAGGCACATTTGAACCCAAAAATACTTTAGGGGTAGATATGATACATCTTGCACACTTCAGGGACAAATAAGACATTTAACCCTATTTATTTTAACGTTTTGTTATACGAGTATCATAATACTTAGGTTCATTATATTAATATTTAATATTTAAAGTTTAAACTGTTTTCTATTATAAAAAATTAGATTCATTTGTTAAATTGTCGTATATTTGTAGTTTTTAAGTTGTGTTATTTGAGGACAGATTATAGATACTGTAGCTTAGTTAAAATATAGCATATTATGTTTCCATAATTTCACAATTAAATTCTATATACATACACATATATTAGTGACGCCTCATCGTTGCCTAAGCTTAAATATTTGGCATTGTCCATTGAAGGGCACATATTACATTTGCAGACAGCAGAGGTAAACAACATATCATGGGTACTGCATAGATATTATTTTATCAATAATAGCCTTGGGGTCAGTTGGAGCTGGATCGACAATATCCAATATAATGATGATTCGAGTTATAATGATACAACAGATCTAAAAAACGAAGTTGGATTAATAATATTTAAAGAATTTACAAGAAGAGATATGGGATTAGTGAGTTAATGTATAGGAAGTGAAAGTAATAGGGAGAATCATGAAATAGAAGAGTGTTTTAATTAAAGGAGTTGTCTTTTGTTTGCCACTTGAAAAAAGGGACAAGAGAGAATACATGAGAGAGGTGGGGGCGGGAACCTTCATTCACGAATCACACTCTGATTCCAACCTAGCTTCAACGCAAAGAATACTACTCCTTCACAAGAAAAAGGAACAAGTGGACTTGCAAAGTTTTTCTTAAAAAAAATGAAAAAGAGAAGTGGAATTAAAGGTGGTTATGAATATATATATATATATGTGTGTGTACACACACATAGCAGAAGGATTCTATAAGCGTTTAAGTGACCCATGTTTTGTTATATATGTGGATATTAAATTGCTTGAGATCAATTAATCTAACTATAAATATATATCATGTGTAAAACGTGGAGGGAAGATTATATTCTTATTTATTTTATACTTGGTTTAATGAGAAACTTCATCATTTAAGATGTAATTAAGCAATGTAATATGAATCAAGCTGTACTTATTTGAAGAACGCAAGAGGGTTTGTAAGCATAAACATTGATTGTATTCTAACAAGAGGTCAGAGTCTTAATATTTGGTACTTGTTTAGCCTCTATAAGTTTTTGGTGCTGCATCTTCTCCTCTGTGATCTTCCATTTACTAGAGGAGCTCCCATGTCAACATTAGACTGTTAGTGCATGCTTAACTAGTTTTCTTTGAACTACATTAATGTTATTGTATGGTTGGTGGTTGATTGTTTGAAGTGTTTTGTCTGCTGTTATAATAAAGTTAAAAAGAGATAACACTAACTTTTCCATGTCGACATCACACGCTAATTAATTTTATAGTAGTTGGAGGAGAGGAGCAGTTTACTACTTCAACTTTTAACTCACGCAGTAATCTAGATTATGTATAAACATAAACATGGATTGGATTCTAATAATTAAGAGGTAAGAGTCTAGTTGTGTGATACTTATATGGCTTCCATGAGTTTGGAGGTGTATCTTCTCGTGTCATTAGATTGTAAGAGCATGTTTAGTCTTCTTTGAATTATATTATTAATGTCATTGCATGGTTGGTGGTTGGTTGTTTGAAGAGTTTGTTTGTTGTTTTAATAAAGTTAAAAAGAGATAACATTATACTTGCCATGACGGCATCACACATTAATCTTACGCACTAATTTTATAATACAAGGAGAACAAGAGCAGTTTACTACTTTAATTTTTAAACCATCAAAGGCACTTAAATATCCAGAAAGTTATATACAGAGATCTACTAGCACCAGGAAGTTTTTTTGGGACCTTAAATAACATGGAAGTTAATTTTAGTAGCTATGCTGAACATTTTTAACGTTACCAACTTAACTGGCGTTAAGTGGACACTTTGACAGGACACATAGTGGACACGTGGCTTGGATTAAGGTTCTTAAACGTCCTGAAAGTTTTCTCGAAAGTGCTCCTTAATCCAAACCATGCCATCATCCATTCAGTCTGACGTGGCAAACATCCATTTACCTCTCTGTTCATTTTGGGCATTAATGCCACAAAAATAATACTTCCTAGGCATTTAAGATAAAAAAAAAAACTTCTGGTGCTGGCAACTCTTTTGGTATAATTTTCTGGGTATTTAAGAGCGTTTGTCCACTTTTAAACTCACACACAAATCATTCATGCATATTTAAAGCAGTCACTCAAAAAAATAGTGAATTAGCTACGGAATTCGTTTTAAAATAGGCCGTTGCTAAAAAAAATTAGTCACGGAATCTCTTATTTAGCCACCGAAATTTTGCCTTTATCGAAGGAATTCCGTCGCTAATTCACTAATTTTTTTTGTAGTGAGTAAATCATCTAAAATGCTTTGCGGATTTAAAATGAACATTGTTAAAAAACGTTACTCCCTCTGTTCTTGAATATAAGAACTAGTTGATTTTTTTTTAGAATTCTAAAAAAGTTATATAAGTTACTTATAAATTTGTTTGTTTTAATTTTTTCTATAAACTAATTTAATTGACTTATAAGCTAACATATAATCAAATAATATGCAACATAGTTATGATTAGGTGGCTCATTTAGCTTCCTTAATTTCTAAAAAAAAAAGCCAATTGATCTTATAGTTATGATTTATGAACTGAAGAAATAGTGCAAATGACGATTTTCTGTGATGATCTTCCACTTACTAGAAGGGCTCCCATGACATTACATTTTCTGGGCACGTTTAGTTTTCTTTGGACTACATCAATGTCACTGTGTGGTTGGTAGTTGATCGTTTCAAGTGTTGTTTTAATAAAGTTAAAATTAAAAAAAGATACTATCTGGTCCAAATTATAAGGTACAAATTAATAAATTTTTTGTCTTTAATATAAGGCAACAACTGCCGACTGCCGTATTAATTGTTTTTTTCCCTATTTCACTCTCATTATTAATGGATGTTCAAAATTAAAAATGTTAAGTTATATCTTTTAATGAGGATGAGGTTTGAAAAAAATAGTCAATTAAACCTAAATTTAAGGATCAAACTACACAATTCCTTAGTTTGCAAGAATTGATAGTTGGTACTCCCTCCGTCCCTTATTATAAAAGCCAAATAGGTAAAATCACACAGATTAAGAAAGTAGTTGAGAGAAATAAATATGTCTGAAATAATTTTGTTTTCTCAAGTTTGCCCTTATTTATGTAAGAGAGAGAAATGTGATAATAGTGTTATAAATGAGTATGAAAGAGAATGTGAATAGAGAGAATAATGATGGGTAAAACGGAAAAAAGTTCATTAAATGCTTTGACAATTTATGAAAGGCTCTTATAAAAAGGGACAAAACCATTCAAATTTTTTATTCTTATATATAGGGACGGAGGGAGTACCTTATAATAAGAATAAGATGAGTAACATTGTGTTTGCCATGACATCACACACTAATTTTATAGCAGTGTGAGGGGTGGAGCAGTTTACTACCTTAATTTTCGAACTCATGCGGTGCTCATTCATATTTAAAGCAATAAATGACGTAAAATGCTTTGCGGATTTAAAAGCAACATTGTTAAAAAGTGTTAGTACAACTGACTTTCTCCTTTATTTTTCAAAATAAACAATTAAGTAAAAGTCCAACGCTTCTCTTCATAAAAAAGAAATCCAATGCTTCTTAAACTCGTAAATAAATGTTAGGCTCACTCTGTATTAGAATTATGCAAACTCAACTATAGTGTTGAAGGTTTGGCCAAGAAAAAAAAAACTATAGTGTTCAAGGTGGTTTCTCATTTGAAGAAGGCAATGCAGAAAGCCAGAAACCACCTTCAACACTAAAACTATGATATTTGATAAGGGTAAATTGGTCCCAAAAAATGGATGTTTCTCAAAGTCTTTCTTTGTTTTTTTTTTGAACTGAGACATTTCTCAAAGTCAGGAAACACTTCATTTGAGGAAGGCAAAGCAGAAACCACCTTCAAATTAAGTGTTTTCTGACTCTGAGAAACATTTCAGTCCAAAAGAGAGAGAGACTTTGAGAAACGTGCCTTTGATTAGGACCAATTTACCCTTATCAAATATCAGTTGTATCCTCCGTTGTCTCCATTATTTCTAAATTCC
The DNA here is from genome assembly GCA_037074515.1 of Mimosa bimucronata. NCBI lineage: Eukaryota > Viridiplantae > Streptophyta > Magnoliopsida > Fabales > Fabaceae > Mimosa > Mimosa bimucronata. The sequence continues at coordinate 37,570,788 of CM073444.1, forward strand.
TTGTTGATGTAGAGAATTGATTTTACACTGAATAAAATAAATTTTTAAATGATGTTGTCTCATAAAATATAAAATTGATTATATAAAGTGAAGCTGTTTGTCTTGATTCAGAATTCTTTGTCATGAATTTGTGCCTGTTACACAAGATGAAATATTAGGAAGAAGAAGGAATAGGGTATTATTGTCTTTTCAATTTTTAAATTTATATTCCCGTCTTAAAATTTAAAATAAAGTTTATAAGAAATAATATAAAAAAAGTGTTCTCATTCCTTGTTGCTTTTTTATTTTAATGAAAAAATCTTTTTAATTTACCACCCAACAGGCCAACATTCCCAACAAGGCCTTGATGCTCAAAAGCGTCCTTTACTAAATCGTTTTTTAATAACTTTTATGGTCTTAAAATAATATTGTAAACAAATAGGGAAAATTCCAAAACAAGACCCTTAAAATAGCTAAAGGACAGTTTGATACATCGAAATTTAGAAAGAACAATTTAGTACAATGACTGAATTGTCCAACCCCAAATTAAAAGGAAAAGTCTTAAATGCCCTTAATTCAATTATGGGATTCCCAATCCCTTCCCTTAAGGGATTCTTAACTTCCCATAAGGAATTCCCAAGTTGGGAATCCCATAGTTGAACCAAGAGTATTTTGGATATTTCACTTAAATTTGGGTTGGATAGTTTAATCATTTGTATTGAATTATCCTTTCTAAATTTCGGTGTAGCAAACTGTCATTTAACTATTTTGAGAGTCTTTTTTTGGAATTTTCCCAAACAAATATACCTTAAGACATTCTTTCTTGGGAAAAAGACAAACAAAGACTCTCCATTTGTCAAAAAGATAATTTGATACACCGGATTTCCGAAAAGACGAATCAATGCAATTGATTGAAGTGGTCAATACAAAATTAAAAAGAAAAGTCTAAAATGTAAGATCTTTCTATTCGTTACCATAATGATATAAGGTAATACCAAATTCTTATAAGGAAATACCAAATTCTTCGTTACCAAAATGGTATAAGGGAATGACAAATTCTTCCTTTTTGTTACTAGAATGGTATAAGGGAATACATGTGGTTAGATCATGTTGATATTCTTTTATCCGAAGTTGGTATTCCCTTTACTGTTCTGGCAATGAAGAGGAAGATCTTTGAGGGCTTTTTGGACTTTTCCTTTTAATTTTGCATCAGAAATTTCAGTCAATTGTACTGATTCGTCCTTTCTGAAATTCGGTGTATCAAATTGTCCTTTTGATAATTTGAGAGTCTTTATTTGTCTTTTCCCTTCTTTTTTCAGTTTTTAACTCTTAAAAACAAAAATAATTGTTGAAAGCTTTAATCAAATAGGCGACATTTAAAAAAAAGTTAAAGAATAAGGGTAAAAAATGACCATGTACTTATATTCAAAGTGCATATTGCACTTTGTACTTTTTTGGCTCAAAATTATCCATCAACTTTCAAATTCGAGCCAATAACGACTCTTCCGTGAAACTGGCCCAACAGACATTTCAAATTCAGGTCAATAATGACTTCTCCGTCAAACTGACCCAACGGATATTTTAAATTCAAGTCAATAATGACTCCTCCGTCAAACTGGTCTAACAAAAATTAGATTCCTGTGAAATTCCAGTGTGGGACCTACCCAAAAAAAAGTAACGGAAATTGGGCCAATTTAACTGAGGAGTCATTATTGGCCCAAATTTGAAACATTCGTTAAGCTAGTTTGACGGAAAAGTCATTATTGACTCGAATTTGAAAGTTAATGGACAATTTTGAGCCCAAAAAAAGTACAAGGTATCATATACACCTTTAACATAAGTATAGAGTTAATTTTGACCCAAGTTAAATTCTAACAGAAACTGGTTTTTATTGAAACTTGAATATTCAATCACGTGAACAAAACTGCACATATCCTTTGTGATGTAAACACGCACATAAAAGAAATAAATTGTTTTTTATGGACATAAATAGAAACAAAATAGTTTGATTAAAAAATTTGTATACCCACCAACACCAAACCATACTTTCATTTGTCTGATTCTCGCAATTATAACAGCCAAATCTCTGTGATCTCCGCATTTTTAAGCTTAATCAGCTCGTCTTTAAGTCAAGTTAAGGCCTAATCATTTTTTTTTGTTGCCAACTCTAATCATTTTAATTTTATCATAAAGAAAAGACCTCCCTCTAAATTATTGATTAGACTAATCGGTGAAAAGGATGAAAAGAATCAACGATTAGACCTATCTGTTAAAAAGAAAATAGTTATTTTTTTTTATCAAAAGAAGAAAAAGAAAGAAAATAGTATACAGATCACATATCTTAGCTATTCCTGCTTTCGGATAATTCGAACTTAATGATCATACATACTTTTTTTTTTTTGGATTTTCAATGGTCATATATACTAGCTACTCCTATATGCTATTGGTAGCAACTAGCAGTGGCTAGAAAAAAAAAATATTCAAAGCTCGTTTTCCCAAGAAATTGCTGTTATTCTTAGTTTCTTACCCCCTCATTAGAGCCGAGAATTCGGGCCAAGTCCGTCGGACCGGCCCGTTGAAGCCTTAGTTTGAGGAGGGCTGGACTTTGATTTTGGAGCTAAAAAAGGAAGTGGCTTAAACGGCCTGGCCCGTTGGACCGCGGGTTTTGACGGGCCGGCCCGTTTATTGCTCCTCCCCCTTTTTTTAATTTTTTTTATTTTCATTTGCTCAAAGAGTTAAATATGTATGCTATTTTTGTATATATGCATATGGACAAAAATAATTTAAATGCTTATTAGGTTAAATTCAAGTCCCGTACGTCCCACTTTTATACTTTAATTCCTTATTACTGAGAACATTCTATGTAATTGTGGTGTGACTTTTAATTCTAGACTTAGTACTTACTTTATGAGTTGTTGAGTTGGTATATGGCAATGCACTAATACTTGATAAATTTGTATTTAAATATAATTTGGATCATATATATTTATATTTTTTATTATAAATCCATTATTTTCGTTAGTAATACACACTCAAAATTAGGAAAAAAAACATTTAAAAAGGTCGAAGCCCGCGGGCCAGTCCGAGGCCCGACGATTCAAAGGCCTGGCTTCAAAAAAGGGGTTTTTTTTCGCGGGTTTAAACGGGCTGTTTAAGCTTGGCCCGTAACAGGCCGACCTGTTTAGGCCCAGCCCACCCGATTTCCCACCTCTACCCCTCATGATCTAATTCATCAAGGTACTCACAAAGAAATTGAAAACATAATATATAATTTTTAGAATTTATTTATGGATCATACTTATATCAAGTTTAATCTCTTATATTTATTGCGTTGAGTTCTCAAACCACATAGGTCTATGGGTCTTAATTTTTTTATTTGGATTTATAATGAAATGATAATATTTAAAAATAAGAGAACTTGACATAATTGATATAAGTGTATATCTGACATATAAATAAAAAAAATTAATTTATTATCCTCTAAAAATAACGTTTTTTAAACCCATAAATGATATATCCTAATTATATTTATAAATCATGAATTATCATCCAGTCATACAAAGTAGAACCAAAGTCCTTTAATTTTTAACATTTTTAAATAAATATCTGCGGGCAATATTGGAAAAATGAGAAGAGAGTGCAGTTTCAGAAGTTGAGGTAAATTCAGTTACTACAATCAACCGCCAAAATTTTGATCAGGCGGGAAGAAACAAATCTGCTTAGAAGTGGTTAGTGACTTGTTAAGCAAGTCATTAATCGTAATCCCCTATTATAAATACCCCCTTCCTCCTTCATTCCTTCTTCACGTAAGCTTCAGAGAAAGAAAAAGTGAGAGAATATCTGAGTCTTCTTTCAATGGCCGCCATCGTTGTTGTTTCTGATAGCAAGATTGCTTCTCCCGAACAATTCGATAATGGCGTCCACGATGATAATCACGACGCTGTTCATGAAATCTGTGAAACTGTCACTTCCGTCTTTGCTGTTGACGGTGACAGGAAGAATCACCACATTCATGTTTCCAGTACCAAGAAACCTCGCATCTTTTACCTCAATCTTGCCAAGGTATTCTCAATTACTTGATTAATTTCCATGCATTTGTATGAGCCGAAGAAAGATACGAGCCTATCTTATGTTTATATTCCGTTCTCTTTTTCCGCATGGAAGTCCCTGTTTATCTCTGTTTCTTGGTGTTTGACAATTTATTCGAAGGCCTCACCGTTTTAGCTCGTTTGTGTTAATGGAGTCATGAATTGTTTCCCGAAGTCGCATATCCGCCGTTTTTTCTTTGAATGTCCCGTGTTCTTGCATTTCTTTTATAGTTCTTTCTTTTTTTTGTAATTAAAGGAAATTGGATGATCTTGATGATGGTATCTTGTTCTTCTTGATAATAATTGGTTTTGATGTCTATTAAGAGCTACAAGAATTGGACTACTATTGTTCAATGTTTGATAAGGTTTTGATGTCGCATTTCTTTTGAATGCAGAAATTTCTGAGCCAATATAAAGTCGTTCAGCTCTCTGCACTGGGCTCAGGTAGAATATCTTGAAGCATTTTGCCCTTCGATCATCATTTTCTATTTCAACCTACATCTACTTTTGGGTTCACAGTCGCATAAATGAAGTAGTTTGAGAATAATTCAAATTTTACATCGTATTTGTGAAAGAATATTCATGAAATTAGCATTAATTTATTAAATATCAGTAGCTGTTAGATGAGGTTTCAACTTCCCATGCGATGCATATATTGGAACATGAATACATTATCTCTCATTTACTCACTTCATTCTCTTAACTGAATTCAGCTATCACAACACTTATAATCATCTCTGAGAATCTGAAACGCAATGGTTGGGCTATTGAGAAAAGTAAGATCTCTATTCTAATTCCTTCCCCACCCTAAACGGCTAAATCAGTCAATTAGTAAAATGTTTATGCTTTAATTGGATTGCTTCTGACATGGTGAATGACCCAGGTGTCACAGTATCTACTATTACCTCTAAGGAAGACCCAAAAGGCCGAATGTTTCACAAGCCCAAGGTTCTTTATCAGTTCCACTGATGAATAGTTCCCCTAAAACATAAAATGCTGCTAACTCAATAACTCCTTTCCACACAGATTGACATTCTGCTGGTAAAAGCTGAACAGACGGACACAACTACTGGTGCTACCACATCGGAAAAAGATGCTGACAACAGTGCCATAACAGAGTAGCTGATAAGGAAATCACAATCAGTGATTCTGCTATCCTTATCATGAAGGGATACGGTAGCCTTCTGTTTGGGGGCATATGCAACTAGATTCTACCACTGTAGTAATAAGTACATGTTCCTTTTGTAAGATTGTCTGGTTTTTGTGTCTTGATGAGGGGCAACTCGCTTCTGCTACTCATTGTAAATGTGGTAGCCTTCTGTTTGGGGCCATATGCAACTAGATTCTACCACTGTAGTAATAAGTACATGTTCCTTTTGTAAGATTGTCTGGTTTTTGTGTCTTGATGAGGGGCAACTCGCCTCTGCTACTCATTGTAAATGTACTTCCATTTTAGCCATGTATGAAGTGTTCCTTTTTTCTTTTAGATATAGTTTTCGGATTGCTGCTATATGATGGAATATATTTTAGAAGGATCGGACCCTTCTCTCTCTTGGTCACTCAAAACGCACATTCAAGTTAAAGTTCTTTAAACATTAGATTGTATCCGTAAAAGATTACATCCCAAATCCCATTATAGGAGATAATGCATAACCATTACAGAAGATCTTACTGAAGGGACAATTTGGCTAGGGTGAGAGCCAAAACCTTAACGCCATTTGACATATCTTGAATGCTAGCAAACTCTTCAGGTTTATGGCTGTATCCTGCATAAATAAACAAGAGATATGAGAATGATGATAAGTTTCTTGATTTATGTTAGAGTATAATTAGGAAATATCTAAATCAGAAGATGATAATTAGTTTATAAGATCTCCATTCAGCAGGTTCAGACTGGAAAGTCTGCGTCCATGCGAATGTACCAACATTCATGATAAAAAATTACAGAGTGCTTTCACATTCTAAATTCCAGGCACAAGGATTGCATCCTTATGCATACGAGATTGGTGCCTCATAGATAGAAGCAGACAGGGTTCATGGCAATCCATTCTTCGAAAGTATAAGATTAAATAAAATTATTACATTCTGAATGTTATTTATGATTATATTAATGATTGCATTGCAGTAGAGAAGCACAAACTACTTATTCATCCTCTTCGTTTACCATGATTATAGACCGGGAAAATCTTAAGAGTGCTTACCTTTGTAACATGGGATGAAGATCATGCCCATCGAAGATAACCTGCAATAGCATGGAACAAATCAGCAGCATAGATTTATCTAACCTAACATGACCATTGCTTTGTATTGTTAGAACTATAACTACATTAAACTATGCTAGAGCTTCAGTTAGCTCCTGCCAACAAGACTTGCGTCAATAATGTGAACAAGCCAGATAGAGCACGATCAAAACAACTCAATGGGGCAGTGCTCCTAAAAATGAAAACTCTCTTCTCTTACTCTCACTTAACCAAACTTAATTTCGTTTCATTTTGTTAAGGTTGGACTTGGACCCTTAGGATGTGAAGATAAAGTGGCCAAAATGCAATTGAAGATTTGGCTACTACGTTAGTAAAACTGAGTTTCTTAAAAAACTTTTTATATACGCAATGATTACCTGGCCATAAACAGGGAATCATGGTAGGCTCTACTAATCATTAACTTGCTGGTCAGGTTGAGCTCTCTTGTTGCAGTTTCCATTGCCTTTATGACTTCTTCAGCAGAAGTTGCCGGTGGATCCTGATTGATGATAAGAAACTCAGAAAGCTTTACACCTCGAGTTTTGGCAATTCTAATTGCTGATTGGTGAATTTTCTCAATAACTTGGTTCCTTCGTTCTTCATTAATGTCTCTTGTATCTGCCACAACAAAAAAATAAAAACTGAGGAAAAGGTATACATGGCAACAGTAGCTGGGATTATCCATCAGAAGATTAAGCAACACCACAGCATATTTAGACATCCCAATGAAATTATGTAGTGCCATTATATGTGAAAACTCCAAGTAATTAAACATATTGTAATCAAGCCAAGTATGCCGAAGATGTCCTTTAGACACATACCAATTTCTAAGTGGGTCTTGCTAGGGATGCTGTTGATTGCTCCAGGATGCAGTTCCAGGATACCTTTAGACATTGGATAAGTTAATTATAAACAAAAAGTTAGAGATCAAAGATCAATTGTTCAGGGAGCATGGAGTGCAAAGTGTGTAAGAGTATGATTACGCGTGAAGGAAATATTACTTACCAACTGTACCAACAGTATCAATAGAACCAGATTCCAATACATGTTTCTCAACAGCAAGGGCTAACTCAGCAGCTGCCAGTCCAGCATCATTTCTGTTCCATGTGATGTTTAGAGAAATTATAAATAAATCATTAGAGTTCATTATGGTACTTTAACTTCACAAGGGATTAGAATACTGGAGCACAACGCTCAAAGAGGTTCAAAGTTTAAACACAGTAACTACCTATTAGGCATTAAGACAGCACCTGCATGCCCACCATTGCCTTCAAATTCGACCTTCAGGCTGGCTGGGGCTGCGATTGCTGTTACTATGCCTATAGAAATACCTGGGTCAAGAAAAACAATTATGGATGGTCACTGAAGCTGTATCTGAGGCAAGGACTATGCCACTTAAAGTATATTGTACCTTCTTCTTCCAGAATAGGACCTTGTTCTATGTGCAGTTCTATAAAAGCAGAATACGTTCCTTTACTTAAGAATACACCAGACAAGTCATCTGCATAGTTTGCATATCCAGCAGATCTTGCAGCATCCAAAAAGGATACGTTTTGACTATCAGTTGTTGTCTTAAGAGCTTTAGCAAGATTCTCGCTCCCAGCCAGCAAGCGGCTGCATAAAAGACACAATACAATACCAGAATACAAGTCAATAAATGTTACGTTGATCCATGTGGTAGTCAATCTGAAAATGTGGAAATACTGTAAGTTGTAACAGAAAAGAATTAGGGATTTATATTTATAAATTAGATAAAAAGACTACCCAGAAGTATGAGTCCTATAATGGGACAGTAATTCGGGGTGTTACTGACCTTCCCAAGCAGCTGATACCAAAACGTGTAGGCTCTTCAGAAGTAAATAATATGATTTCCAACGACCTTCTAGGTTTGAACCCAGAACTGTGACAGTTCAGTTAACATCAAACATCATTACTAGTTGACCAAGGTGGACAATGAATGGAACATAGAAAATTTGAAATACTGCTTCCGGAGTATTGAGTTTTTTACTACTAAACTCAACTATTGTTTGTTTCATATACGAACAATTTACAAGATCTTAAATCTGCATTTCCATTTCTCTTTTCTTTTTTTTTTTTGGGGGGGGGGGGGGGAATCTGCAGTTAGAAGAAAAGTAAAACAACCTTTTCAGGGCATTGAGGGCCTCTATGGCACCTAAAACCCCAACAACTCCATCATATTTCCCAGAATATGGTATAGCATCAATGTGAGAACCTGTTGCAACTGCAGCAAGCTCAGGTTCTTGGCCAACCCTGCAAAGAGTAATAGAAGGTAGGGGCCTTAATATAGCTAGTCAATTGCAGGTACTCAAAAGTTAATATAAGCTTGAAGATCAAGTCAGGGATATCTAATAAGAATATAGAGATCAGAGATATCTACAGCCTCAACTGCCTGGGCCAGATGCTTGTTAAGCTGAAAAGTAGTCCACTGTAAATATAATGAACCATATGTGAAGAAAAAGCAGATAGACTCACCAGCGGCCAAATATGTTACCCACAGCATCCTCTCTAACTGAGAGACCAGCAAGTCCCATCAAGTTTTTAACATACCTACAGATGGAAGACAAGAACAAGGAATAACATGGACAGTAACATCTACATTCAAAGATACATATTACTCCATCATGTCCTAATTATAAGACATATTTACTTAATTTGATTAGACTAAGGATGTTAGTTAAGTTCCCTAACCATCTACCTTTATCTCACCCTCCCTTTCTTCCTTGTTTATTATTGAGGAGCATTCATAGGATAATTTGTGGAAATTTTGTGAATAATTAGAAATATGACTTATATTTAGGACCAAGCCTATCTCACCAAATAAGTCCTATATTTAGGACCAAAGAGAGAGTAATATATATATATATATATTTTCCACCGGTAGTGGGCAGAAAAGACCCCAAATGCCATTCATGTTTCTAATTCGCTCTGAGTAGCATAATAGTTTCATCCATTTACATGTCACCTTATGTACAACTTATGTAACGAGATACATGTATTTGGGGATTTCTGCACACGAATAAGAAACTACACCAATTTCTTGCTTATCGTAATCATCACACAAAACAACATTAAATGAAACTAATTTTACATACCTGCGAGCTAAAACATCCTTTTCAGTATACAAGACCCTGGTTACTGACGGAGCAGGTGTATCAGAGAAGCTCGAGAGCTCATCAATCTATGAACAAGTATTGTACTAAATGTTAGAGCACAACCAACCATTGAAATCACTTCTACGAATATTAGTTCACTACCTGCTTCTGCAGACTCTGGGCATCAACTGAAAGTGAAGAAACTGAGCTTGGAATAGAAGAATGAGGTTCGTGAACTGGATAACCGGAGAATTCCTCCATTGTTCTGATTGATGGGTCTTCATCTCCATGAGCAGAAATTGCAGAGAAAGAACACACCAAAAGAAGAAGAAAGAGCCCTGGGGTTATCATCATTTCCGATAATAATTGAGCTGAAAGCTGATCATCTACAATTCAGGGCCTATCAGACGCCTTTACAATTACACGTGCGCCATGGGAATATACCCTCGGGAGATCAAATAATTATTGGGTGTGTTTGGATGGATTTCTGAAAAAGTGACTTATAGATAAGTCAAACTGAAAATAAGTCAAACTGAAAATAAGTCAGATTGTGTAATGAGATTTATGTTTGGATGAGCTGTTAAAAAAATGACTTATAAGTCATAAGTCATATTGTGTAATGAGATGTATGTTTGGATGGACTTTTGAAAAAGTGATTTATGTTTGGGTTAGTTGTGATTTGATGTGTAAAATAAGTTAGAATTGTGGGGTCCACCAAAAAGTGACTTATAAGTCATAAGTCATAAGTCATAAGTTGAAAAAAAGAACTTATACTTATTTTGACTTATAAGTTATAAGTTACTTATTTTTATAAGTCGAGACAAACATACTCAAAACAACTTCTTTAAAAATAAGTACTTATTTTTTAAAATAAGGACTTATTTGACTGGAATAAGTCCAGCCAAACAAGCCCATTGACAACTAAACAAAAGATAATACTGCTATGTGTTTTTTTTTTTTAAAAAAAATAAGATGAATTTGGTCTACACATAATGTTTATTTGTAATTTTTCTCAAAATTCTCTTAAATTATCTTTATTATTAATGCTTATTATTAATTAATAATAATAAAAAAGCAAGAAGGGATATAGATAGAGGCTTAGGGTGCATATTTAATATAATATGATTTTAACTTAGTTAACATCTTAGTCTAGGTAAATAGTTTTGATCTATAGAAATGTGATCAACGCTTAGATTAATTGGTTACATTCCTGCAAACTGAATATCAGTAAATAGATGAAAAAAAAAAGGTGATCGGCGCCCTAAGGTAAAGAACGGTGAACGAAGTTGTTTACTGCACGGTTTTGAACCGTATAGGGAAGAGAAGGCGGGAAAAGGCACAAACTTGTCGAGGAAGACGAGGACCCAGAAATGAAGGAAAAGAGGCACACATGCCTAAAGCTACAGTTTCCTAATACAGGCGACCCTAAAGATGCTGAACCCATATTTGTGAAGGGCACTTGGTACGATACCCACTTTGATCTCTCCATAACAGATGGCTTCAATGCTTGGGTTTGTCATGGTACCCATTTTCCCCCCCTCGATTAGAGTCTTCAATTGCTTAGAGCAATTACAAAATGAAGTTCTTATTCTTCCCTTTCTCTTATTGTTCTTGGTTAGCATCGGAGGAGGAGGTGAAGGAGCGAGCAAATCAGTGGGACCAGCCGGTAACGGAGTACGTGCGATTGGCTGAGCGATATTTAGGTTTTCAACAACCTGATTCTATATACGGATTCGCTGATGCTGGTGATGGGCATAAAAGAGTAAGTGCTAAATTAATTTTTGGATATTGTAACTGCTGTATTAGTGATTATTATTGTCTTGGAAGGTTGAAGATTCTATGGTGTCCAATTTGGCTAAAAGAACTACTTTTTTCGTTCACATGCCTGTATTCTCTGAATGTTAAGTAGTTGTCATGGACATTCGAGAAGGAAGGAACAAAGCTGCAATGGAGATGGAAATGCCAGCTGTCCCCTAACAGTAAGAAAACCACAGCAGAAATACTGGACTTTCTCATGGATGCAAACATAACGCTAAGTGTAAGACTCTGCTTTACCCTCATTCATGAATGGACATTTTTTTTTTCCCAAACAAATGTTATCACAGTCATCCTATGGCATCCACTTGTCTGTACATGTTCAATACTAGTTTGTTTGTGGTGAGCGTTATCTTGGAGATGCCATATTTAAACTTTAAAGCATGTTTGGTTAGCTTTGGTGGACCAGAATTTACATGGAGAATCAAACTGTCCTCTATGATATCAGTCTTATTTCAAACATGTTGATCAACAAGCGTAGATAGCGTATTCCATTTATTTTGATTGCCACGCTTTTCAGAGTACATTTGTGGTAGAATTGTGAGCAACTAGTATAAAGTCTATGCTAATTGAATCCAAACAAAGAAATTAGATCAGTAAACTTGCGCTAATTGACAGACAGCTTGCGTAAAGTTTTAACTCATCAAATTGATATTTTTGTCTGTTGCAACATAAGTTTATACCGCTTTTGTGGTGCCCTGCAATGTGTCTGAACTTTATATAAGGAAATTTTCTCTGACAAACGCAGCTGAATACATGTCAAGGCCTCTTATATTTATTTTTTAAACCTGAAATTTTAAGTTCTTTGAAAAACAATACATTTCCCATGGAGTGCTATGTTATCAACTATCAAGGAACGATTCCCATGTATGTCACACTATTTGTTTGGACTAGAAAATACATGTAGCTTTGGGACATTTGAGTAACAAGCAAATAAGTTGAGAAACGACCATGTGGCTGATGAGATATAACGGATTAACATTCATTTCAACAAATTATTCTGGTTGATGGTTCAAAAAGATTGAACAGATTTTTTGATAACAGGAAATGGATTACTCTGTTGCCATTTTTGGCCACAATAAATTTAAGTCCTTTAAGAACATGATTAGGGAAAGTGATCACTTATTTAATATCTTGTTGGATGATTTTATGATTCACCATTTCATAAAATAAGTAGCTTTGGCTGTCCGTTTTATGCATGCTTACATTAACCACAGGAAGAAGTTGTCAGGAAAACTGAATCATTTGAGAGGTTGAAAGTGGAGGCTGAGAAGTGTTTGTCCCAAAGTGAAAGATTCGCCAACGAAAAAGCGGAATTTGAGTCTGAAATCTATGATAAGGTCACTTCTGAACTCTCACTCAATTTAGAGCTGTTTTATTTACGTTTCTGCTGGTTGATTTGAGGTAGGAAAAACTTAAATGTGGCTGATTGTATCTGTTACTATGGTTTTAAACTAAAATAAGACGTTTTTTTCATCTGATAATATGGCAAGTTTTTTTGGTATGTTTTCTCAATTAAACTATACATTTGTTTTGGTATTATAGAAAAAGGCACACTTGTCACGTTTCAATCAGAGATCCTGATGATAAACATACAAGAAACTGCTCTCAAGTGTAATCCTTTGAAGTATTACTCTGCTTGGTCCGCATTCCTGACAAAAGCAGTATTGGATCTTGCTCTCTGGTTTCCTTTTTCTCTATACATTTTTAGGACTGAGTTTACTAACCTTGTCATTGTCTGCTCCAGTTTCTAGAAGTCTTGAATTCTAAGAAATCAAAATTGAGAGAGCTTCGAGATCAGATCTCTAAAGTAGAAGTTGCTGAAAAATCTCCTCAAGAGCAAGACACAGACAACACTGAGAGTTTTGATGGTGAAAGCGATGAAGAGGATGCCACTTTCAGCTCAAAGGATGTTTCAGCAACCAAGGCTTCTCAATCAATCCGAAAGAGAACGACACGCAAATAATCGCTGCACCAGTTAAGAGTAAATTTCCACCTAAATTGACCATTTTACTCGTTATTGGTTCTATATGGCAATGGATCCCTGTGTGTATTGTCAATCTTCTATACCAAGTTAGGCTTTATTAATGTTTCCTTTATGAAGAAACTTACTGTCATCATATTGTAGCATGTTTGGAATGTTTTTTTGAAGCCCATAAGCCCGGTTGCTCTGCAGAAGCCATCTTTTGATTTTTTATGATGTTTGGTTTGACTTATTAAGAGTAAAGCTTATGGCTTCAAATGGGCTTCTAGGAAAAAGCTGGAAGTTGGAGCTTCTGGCTTCTGAAATGATGGGTTCTACCTTTTGTTGTGTATTATTTAATAAAATGTGTAGGAAAATTAGACTATTAGACTCCTAAAATTCTCAAATAAGATATTTTCTTTTAATCTAAAAATTCCTTTTTATTTCCAAAAATTTATCATAATAATCTCTTAACTATTTTCTCTCACAATATCCTCTTTTGAGCTAAAAATATAATTTTTTTTAAATTATTTTTCTTAAAATAAGGGATAAACTAAGCCTTTAAAATCATAAAAAAAACCTCAAATTTCACTTTTTCTTGGGTTAATATAACTTTTGGTTCCTGAACGTTCACTCAATTTTGGTTTTGGTCCCGGAGTTTTAAAATTTTTGGTTTTGATCCTTGAACTTTCGGTCAATTTTGGTTTTGGTCCCTGAACTTTGAAATTTTTGGTTTTGATCCCTGAACTTTCAGTCAATTTTGATCTTGATCCCTGAATTTTCAGTAATTTTAGTATTGGTCTCTCAGTTTAAAAAAAGATTTCAAAAAAAAAAAATTAAAGTTGAGTGACCAATACCAAAATTACTGAAAGTTCAGGGATCAAGACTAAAATTGACCGAAAGTTGAGGGATCAAAATAAAAAATTTCAAAGTCCAAGGACCAAAACCAAAATTGACCGAAAGTTCAAGGACCAATACAAAAAATTTTAAAGTTTAGGGACCAAAAATTGAGTGAAAGTTAAGGGACCAATAGTTATATTAACCCCTTTTTCTTTCTAAACTATAAGAATATATGCATATTATATATGTATTATTTAATAACAATAATGTCCTTTTTAGTAATTTTGCATCTAAACTTGCTTTTCAAAGTAATAATCCAAACATGTTTTTATAAGTCAAATTGAAAAAAGGTCACGTCACACAATCTGACTTTTATCCAATTTTACTTCTGAAAAAGTGAGATTGAAAGAAGTTACTTCTCAAAAGCAAATTTAAACACACCCATATTTTGGCATTACGGTATATTCAACTTTCACGGCCTAGAAGCCACTTTTGGGGCTCGTACTGTGTTCCCAAATATGCTCTAAGCGTTGGGTTGAACTGGAGATTTCATTATCATATCGTGAGTAGTTTCAACAAATCCATTACTTTTGAAAGCCTTATGATCATTTATCACCCCGATCCACTCTCCTTTAGACATAATGCAGTATCTACAAAGCTAAAGTTCAAGACACTCAACAATGCTATTACACAGGCAGGACACTTGGTTGATTGTGTTTGGATCAGTGTTTACGTACTTAAAAGAACTGTTGGGACAAAAAATAGCGTATATGTACTTAAGTAGTAGTCAATTCAAAGGCGCTGGCCACATTTGAAGCCCATCGGCATTTCAACCTTGGAGAGAGAAAGTGAAGTTAAGGGAGAGGAAAGAAAAGATCCATCTTAATTTAACGAATACTTAAATGTAATACCTATTTAACTAATTTGGATAGATTAGATAAATAAATTAGCTAATTCTATATATCATATGAGACATGAACTTTCTTTAAATAATTTAATGTAACCTTATATTATATATCAGTGTACAAGTTAACCAAATTAATTTTTTTTACCTTATATACAAATTAGATTATGAAATTACCTTTAAAGGAAAAAAATTAACTAATATAATTGAATGATAAATGTTCACTCCAATCCCAATTGATTTTCATCATAAATATTCAATTAAACTTCAAAACTAGGCATAACATAGAACATGAGAAAAATATATTAAATATACATACAAATAATTAAATGCTTTTTTAGCATTTATAAATTTTTCAATAACATATTGACTCTATTTTTTTAAAATTTCTGGTTTTAATATTTCTCTAAAAGTTATCAAATTATGCATGTGTTTCCTGAATCCTGACTACAGCTATCGTTAACTGCACGTGCAAAACGATTCCATATTTTTCTTTGAAGGATGGTAAACAAAACGGCTTCATATTTTATATCAATCCAAGTTGTGGAAAAAGTTGTAAGCATTATGTGACCAAGAAGCAAGCAACGATCATCGATTACAATATTAAAACCCGGAATGTTAATGTCTACCATATCTCGACTGCACACGGAAACAGAGAGAGAGAGAGAAACTTTAGGATATATAAATTTTTAATATCAAATAGAAGGAGAAGAAGCTCGCACAATGCATGGCATTATTTGAACAAAAACTAAAATATAGCATCCGCAATAAGTTTCAAGGCTTTAGAGCGGTTGCAGAAAATATTACGCATTTGTTAGGCTGCTTGAAAGAACCCGTCCTCGATTAAAATATGAACAAGACCCAAGTAGGAGTTATGATTCATATTGTTTTTTAAGCTCGATCGGTAGAAAGCCTTATAGCAGTTGATGGTTTGTTTGGATTAAAGTTTACAAACCTGCGAGCTTAAGTTCAAAGAAAATTAAGTGTGTAAACATAACTGTAGCTGCCATGATTTTTACATGTTCACAATGAATCTTTTCAACGAGAGAGAACCATTTGGAAGGTCAGTTTTTAATTTGGTCCCCTGTGCTGGCAAGACGTTGGTTGGAGGTGGGTCTCATCTCTGTAAAGAGAAGGATACAAGTTCGAACCTTGAAAATCATATTTGTTGGGAGAGACAAAACCCTTGTGCGTTCTAAGTCTCGAAAGAGATTAGTCTCCCTTGATCAAATCAAAAAATTAAATCTTCTAACTTTGCTCACTTAGTACATTTAGCCCTTGTATAGGATATTTAGCAACTTTTAGACGAAGATGTTGATGTAATTAAACTTTGTTCATAAAGCAACTGATCAATGATGGTTCCTGGGGTATATGCAAGGAGTTCTTTTTAAATTTTTTACCAGAGATATATGCAAGGAGTTCAAATCACTGGTTCATCTAGTATTTGTTCCACTCGAATACTTTCCCTCTAATATAACTCATTGATAGATTAAGGACTTCCAATAATTTCTTATTTATGGCTTTTTGGCATGTGTACGTAATTGATGGTTTGACTTGGTTATTTATGTTAGTTACAGCTATTTTCCAGAGTCTGCTCACAAGAAAACAAGTTGACCTTGATTATATAATCAGCCAGTTGGAATATTATATTCTTCCTTAAAAGCAACAAAATGAGGCTAGATGTAGAGTTTAATCTTTCTAACATATTTATATATATATATAAAAGTACGGCCCTGCATGCCGGCCACATGGGGAGAGAGAAGCCATCAGAAATGTCCATTACCGGATCAACACACAACCTACCTAAACCATACTATAAATTGCGCCCCCCCACCCCCCCCCCCCCCCCGCCCGGCCCGCATACACAAAAGCATCAAATCATCACAATCATATCCCAAACGTATATAGTTCAGGAAAACCCCCAAGTGGAAGAAGACATGTCTTGCACAGGTAATACAAGTCTGGTTTGATTTCTGTTCCTTTTTTTCCCTTCCTGGTATATATTTCCGACTTAATTATATGTGTGTTGATGTGATGAGTGAAGGTGATAAGACTTCATGGCCAGAGCTGGTCGGGAGGACCAATGGAACTCAAGCAGCGGCAACAATAGAGCTACAGAATCCACTGGTGACATCCTATGCACTAGGTGCTGGGTTTGGGTCGATGCTGATCTCCTCGTCACTAAGACTCCCGTTCTTGGATAGAACAATATACCACATCCGGTCTTTAATATAATATGTACTTAAAGAAATCACACTACAAATTAATCTTTATATTAAAGATCGGGAAAGTATAAGCTACCTTTTCATTTATTGTCAACACTACTCCACGTCATGTCCGAAGAATAAGGAGTTTGTTATTCAGTGTTTTTATTTTCCCTCCAATTTAATCTCGTGTCATTGTTGTTGTATGTCTTGTGTCTGTTGTTAATTTGTGATCAATGATATATGAGTGCGTTATGTAAACTATTCATCTCTGATCTGTGAAGTTTACGGTTGGTCTTATCATCATATGCTTTAATTTGTTTATATAAAAAAATAAATATCGAATGAAATTTGTTTTTCTTAACTTGATCACTCAATTTTTTGGAAAATTAGTATCGAAACTAAATTTCAATTCTACAAGTTAAACTACATGGGATTTCCGTGAATGATCAAGAATTATGTACGAATAAATTTCTTCGTCAACACACCATGTCATAGCAATGGAATAAGGAGTTTATTGTTCGGTTTTTATTTTCGATCGAACTTAACTTCATAACATTGTAGTGTATGTTGTGCATAATTTGTGGTCGATGACTAAAAAGCTAAAGTTTCCATTTTTTTTATAATTATATTTATTGGCTAAATTATGTATAAAATTTTCCTAAACTAACATAGAATCTATCGTACACAAATAACATATTTCACCTTTAGAAAATAATTAGTAAACTCACACTACAAAAAAAGCGTGCATTAGTAGCGGTTATAAATGACGATTAGTAGCGGTTCTAACCGCTACTAACATGTTTCCAGCGGTTCTTGTTTCCGCCACTAAATCGTCCGTGACAAACATGTACTAGCGGTTAAAGAAACCGCGTGTAACAAAGTCAAAGACGCTACTGATTAGTAGCGGTTTGTAGAACCGCTACTAAATAAAAGATAACCGCCTCTAATGTCAAAAATCAGCATAATCGTGGAAAAATTCAATTCTCAATTTAGTGGCGGTTTGAACCGCCACTAATTAAAAAAAATTGGCCCATTTATTAGTGGCGGTTTGAGCAGCGGTTCTCAAACCGCTACTAATTAAAAAGAATAAAAAAATGTCCAACTTATTAGTGGCGGTTCAAAACCGCTACTAATTAAAAAGCATTAAAAAATGTCCAATTTATTAGTGGCGGTTCAAAACCGCTACTAAAGTTTAAGGAATTTAAAAAACGCCCAGATTAGATATTATATAATCAAAGTCATATGATCAAATGTAATCAAAAAACAATGATAATAAATTAGTGTATTACAAAATGTTCTTATTGTTAAAATAAAAAAAATTTCTCAACTATATTAACAACCATATCTATAAAAAAACAATATATCAAACACATAAAAAAGAAATAGTTAAAAATAAACAAGTAATTATATTTGTTATAAGAATAATATGAATAATAAATTAAAACATTTTTATCACTAAAAATGGGAAATAATTCGATATTGTTACCTGAAAAAAAAAGTAGCAAACAAATTAGCAAATTAATTCAGAATAGAAAATAAAACACATTAAATAATAAGAAATATAAGATAAATTGTTTTCAGAACAAAAAATAAAGGCATTAACGGTCAGACTGAGGATAAATTGAATGGAAAGGAAGAAGGAATAATTGAATGAATGTGTGAAGAAAAATGAGGGGAGGGGGTGGATATTTATAGTGATTTGTGCGCGATTTAGTAGCGGTTTGGGCAGCGGTTCTAGAACCGCCACTAATATTTGGCCGCAGAATTAGTAGCGGTTCTGAAACCGCTACTAAATGTCTTTAATTAAAAAAAAAACCTCAACCTACATTAAAAAAAATATGATATATGAACATTTGATACACATTTTTATGAAAATTTTATAAAATGAAAAAATAATTATGGTTGGCTGCTTCAATCATCTTCTTCTTGCTCCTGCCTAAAAAGAACATAAACAAATATATAAATTTCTATTGCTAAAGGTGTTGAAATTTGTTTAAATTATTTGTAGTGAAAATGCTCACCTAACTACTTGTAAATGACCGTCTTCTTCAGAAATGAGGTTGTCGAAGTTTTCAGGTTCGAAATGTTGGCTGCCTAGTTCCAGATCATCTTCGTCACCCATGTCGTAGAGGTCACACGGCTTCATATGAATCACCATGTGCCAATCTTTATGTGTCCGATCTTCCACATAGTAAACTTGCTGCGCCTGTGAGGCAAGAATATACGGCTCATCATCTGCCATTTCCCCTGTGTGAATGAGCCTCGAGAAATTTACGGACGTGATGCCCAAGATGTCCAATGTAATGCCTCGAGAAGTTCTGGTGTCTGCCCACATGCAGTTGAAGAGAGGCACGGTGAAATGACCTTGATAGTTAAGCTCGATGATGTCCACGAGCTTTCCATAGTATGATACGCCTCCAAATCGCATGTCTGTATCCCGTGAGCTGGCATAACTCCTTGTTCCGAATGTGCCAAAGACTCCGGAATTCTGGGTGAGAGAACCTTCATCCCTTGCAATGGTGCAGAACTTGAAGCCGTTGACGTTGTATGCCGTATATCTCCTGACATGGTCGAGTGGACCGGTTGCTAGATTTATCATATCAGGCGCATGGGGGTTGTTGTCATTGAGTATCCTCTGTGCAAACCAATCCGGAAACTCTCGATGGACCTTTTTGTCCACCTCGGCAGATGACCTTGTGCGGCTTCGTAGTTGGCGTTTAACATAGCGGCGGAAATCCCTAAATTCCAATGGAACATATCAGAGGGTTATGTGGTTTGGAAATAAAAAGAATAACATGATACGTGTATATAGTGTTACAATTCTTACTGAATGTAGGGCTCCACTTGAGGGCAATTTGTCAAGACATGTCTGTGTGCTTGCAACCTCTCAGTGGGAGTGAGCCTGTAATACTGACTTCCTCCAACTGGCTTTCCGACTGGGGGGAATAATGTGTTGGAAGGTGACTGGACATTTGATGGGCTGTCATCGACACGAGGAGGGCGGTTGAATGAAGTCTCGATGTCAGCATCAAAATAGCGCGAACAATATGTTAACACCTCGTCACCAGAATAACCCTCTGCTATAGAACCCTCTGGAGATGCTTTGTTCCTCACATACGACTTCAATTTCCCCAAGTATCTGTAATTACAAGTACAATCAGGTAACTGAAACAAAATCATGAAACCACTGGAAAAATGAATCAACGGACCTCTCTATGGGATACATCCAGCGGTATTGAACCGGGCCGCCCATCTTTGCGTCTTGAACGAGGTGTACAGTGAGATGAACCATGACCGTGAAGAAAGACGGGGGAAATATCATCTCCATATGACAGAGCGTTAGAACAATTTTTTCCTGCAATTGATCCAGCTCTGCTTTGTCCAAAACTTTTGCACACAACCGTCGGTAGAAAGAACTGAGTTGAACCAAAACATTAGACACCTCCGGGGGCAATGTGCTTTTAATTGCCAGAGGTAGGAATTGCTGGAGCAAAACGTGGCAGTCATGGGTTTTCAACCCGGCAATCTTCTTAGAGTGCATGTCCACACATCTTGAGATGTTGCTTGAATAACCATCAGGGACCTTGATGTCCTTAAGTGTGGAGAGGAAGACTTCCTTGTTGGCTCTTGTCAGTGTGAATGAGGCTGGGGCAAACTTGTCATTCTCATCCGGCCAAGCGTCTTCACGTATTCCCATCGCCATCAGATCTTTCCTTGCTTGGAGATGGTCCTTGGACTTTCCAGACTCGTTGAGTAAAGTGTACAAAATATTGTCACACACATTTTTTTCGATGTGCATGACATCAAGACAGTGGCGAAGTAGATTAGATTTCCAGTAGGGGAGCTCGAAGAAAATGCTCTTCTTTCGCCATTGCTGCACGTTTTCCCCCTGGGACTGGCCGCGTCCCCTTCTTTCCCCAGGCTGAACGCCGTCTGTCTTCCCGAACTCTACATGAACATCTTCAAGCTGTTGAAGAATATCTGCGCCAGACAAAAACGTAGGAGGATCCCTCATTTCCTGCGATCCGTTAAATCTAATCTTCTGCAGCCGGAACCTATGACCGCCAGGAAGGAACCGCCGATGACCCATGAAGCACCACTTACGACTGTGAGGAAGGCGGACCGAGTCTTGGTCAAAGTTGCAGTTGGGGCAAGCTCTGCCTGTATGCACGTTCCAACCAGACAATGTGCCAAGTCCGGGAAAATCGCTCACTGTCCACATCAACGATGCACAGAGTGTGAAGAGCGTCTTACTGTAAGCGTCATACGTCTCAACTCCGTTGGTCCAAAGTTCCTTCAACTCTTGTATCAACGGTTGAAGGTAGACATCTATATCGTTTCCAGGAGCTTTCTTCCCCGGAATAATCATCGAAAGAATGAATGAGCTCTGTTTCATACACATCCAAGGGGGTAAGTTGTACGGTATCAATACCACAGGCCATATACTGTACGTAGTGCTAAGATTCCCGAACGGATTGAACCCATCTGATGCGAGAGCGAGGCGTACATTTCTCGGGTCACTGGCGAATTCCGGGAATCGAGCATCAAACGCTTTCCAAGCCTCAGCATCCCTAGGATGTCTCAACTTCCCATCGACGTTGGGCTCTGATGAATGCCACCGCATGTGCTCCGCCGTTTTGGATGACACATACAACCTCTGAAGTCGTGGAGTCAGGGGGAAATATCTTAGAATCTTTGCAGGCTTCTTGGTTGCTATTCGACCCCTCTTCGCCTGTTTGTACCGAGACGCATTACACCGCTTACATCTGTCCAACCCGGCGTCGTCTCCCCAGTACAACATACAATCATTCGGGCAGGCATGGATTTTAGTGTAGTTCAATCCCAACTTGTTAATAGTCTTCTTTGCTTCGTAGAATGATGGTGCGATTTCTGCCTGAGAGAATGCATCTCCCAATAATTCTAACACCATCGACATCCCCTTATCGCTGAAGCCACACAAGCACTTGATATGATAGAGCTTGACAAGAAATGATAGTTTTGAATATTTACTGCACCCTGAATAAACATTATTCTTATTCTAAAATGAACGTTTATGTGACAAAACTAGAAACGAAATGAGAGGCAGTTTTTAGTAGAACCTGGAAACAATGGCTTATCTGAATCCGTCATAAGGTCGAAAAAATTCTTTGCAGCTTCATTTCGAAAAAACTCCGGGAGTGGTCCTTCAACCCCTTCCTGACTCCCGATGCCGTCACCTTGCACCCCGAAAGCATCACGCACAACATCGTTAAATGGATCCACATGATTGTCGTCATCATCGTCATCGTCGATCTGCATTCCAACCTGAGATGTTCGAGCAACTACCTCACCACCATCATCATCGTTCTCGCCATGAATACCCCAGAATGTGTAATTTGATGGGAATTGTTTCAGTATAAGATGCTCACGCACAACATTTCTGGGATGCCACTTCTTAAATTTACATTTCGGACAAGGACACAATATCTGATTGTTAACACCGGTGCGGTTGAAAGCAAAATCTAAAAAGTGGTCAACACCAACCAAATAGCGGGGAGACGTCCGTGGCAAACTTATCCAAGATTTATCCATCATATGACTGAAGATATTATCAAAGAAGGAAAGAGCTTAATAGTTTGAATGAAATGTGAAAATGAATTGGAAAGAATCAAGGGCTTATAAAATGAAATTTAGACATTAGTAGCGGTTCTCTAACCGCTACTAAAACCGCAACTAACTCAATCAGACCGTTGGAAAGTTAACAGGTGGCAGATGTGTCTGAGTATACATTAGTAGCGGTTCTAGAACCGCTACTAATATTAAATTATTTTTATAATTAGTAACTTAGTGGCGGTTTAGAACCGCTACTAAGTTTAATTTTTTTAGTATTTCTTAAGTTAGTAGCGGTTCTCAAACCGCTACTAAATGTGCTATTTTGTATTTTTAATGTTATTTATATCTTGTTTTTTTCAAATACTATATAAGAAAATAAACAAATAACAACGGTTTATTTAGTAAGTCAGGGAGAAACTTTTTTGTTGAACTGTTAAAACAAATTATCGCCATTTGTAAAGTAAAAAATAAAATCAGATATTAACAACTAACAAAATTATGCAACATTAAAGATATGAAATGTTTAAACAACTAATATTCAAATTAGCAAACATTTAAATATAAAAATGTTCAACTTAAATCCTAAAATAAACATTCTAATAAAAAAAAAACCCTAGAGCTACGCCGCAGGAGGCTGATCGTCGTCTTGATGCTCCGGAGAACGGTTGCGAGGATGCTTCGGTGGACGAGGAGGTAGTGGTACTCGCAAAGGAGATCTATCAGGGTCGAACATCCGCTGTATCCGTTCCAACGTGCTATTGGCGTCGTGCACCCAGGAGTCCAGTCGGTCATACACCTGATCAGTCACCCGTTCCGTAATCTCATGAGTGAGTCTCTCCCTCATTTGAGCCTCAAACTCTGCGCCTCCCCTAATCGGGCCACTTGTTGATGGTTGGCTCGAAGCTGTAGACTGGGCGCTGCCTGGGTCGCCTGACCTGCCGTACACCACCGTAGGTCGGGCTCCGAATCCCATCCCGCGAACCCGGCCTGGGTGCTCTTGAGGCCCTAGGGCAGCCCTTAGCGAGGCAGTGGGGTCTACATTGTCCCCCTGCGACTCGGCGATCTCTCTCTCCGCAGCCTCAATCCTAGCCTGCACACACAAACATATTAACAATTTTATTTTGATGTCGTTGTTATTAAAAATATAATAATATAAAAATAAATAAATAAATAAAAATTTTACAATTTGCTCCTCAGCCTCCCTGGATGTTGGGCTCCCGTCGGCGTGTCTGTGCTTTATTTGGTAGAAACGACCGTAGGTAGCCTTCTGCCCTTTCTTCGCAGCCTCTTCCTCCTGAAAATTAAGATACAAACAGTTATTAATATATAAAGATAAATTATTTTTAAATCAAACAATGAAACTTCATTCCTTCATACCATCTCTTTGTACCCAACCGAAAACGGCTTCGTCCCAGCCGTATGATGA
The DNA here is from genome assembly GCA_037074515.1 of Mimosa bimucronata. Taxonomy (NCBI): domain Eukaryota; kingdom Viridiplantae; phylum Streptophyta; class Magnoliopsida; order Fabales; family Fabaceae; genus Mimosa; species Mimosa bimucronata. Next base: position 37,594,955 of record CM073444.1, read on the forward strand.
ACCTTCTGATGGGCCTTCGCGGCAAGACCTTGTTGCGACCTCTTCTGTTAACATAAAATAAAATTAAATAATAATCAGTAATTCAAAAATAATTTTTCAATATGATATTTCAATATCAATTCAATAATATTATTCATTATACCTTCCCAATGTCTCCCCTCCTCCAACCCACATATCTCTCCCACGCATCCGCAGGGACGCCACCAGGGACATCATCGACCAACTCCTGAATCGGCCTACTCCCACCCCGATTTCTTTCTTTGAACATATCCAACCGCTTGTTCTTCCAACCGTCCCCCATCTTTGATTCTGTCCAAGTCTTGCGGCTGTCCCTCACATCAAACTTCCTCTGTAAAATATTAAATTTAAGTATGTTTAATTAGAAATTAATAAATAATAACAAATTCCAATAATAACATAAAACAAATAAGAAATAATAAATACATTTCCTATAATATTTATTAAAATCAAATTCAAATAATAACAGAAAAGAAATAATAAATAATAAATATATTTCCTATAATATTTATTAAAATCAAATTCAAATAATAATAGAAAAGAAATAAAAAATAATAAATAATAAACAATAAATAAGGTCAAAGTTAATTCAACAAACCTTAACAATTTCGTCAAACGCGAACTTTTTAGAGTTCGCGTCAATCTTCCTCCAGTCCAAAGCGTCAATCGGAAATCGCTGATAATTCTGGCCTACACCCCCGACGAACCTCGAGTACAGTTGCCCCCCTTGTCCAACCGGTAATTTGGTCAAGTCGTCCCACTCAACTATAACTCTGTGCCCGCTCGGAAGGTTCATCGCATCTTGCACCGTCAACCTCTTCTCACTTATGCTACCAGAAGGGTCTGTAAAAATTAGGGAACAATTTCAATTTAATGAGCGATAAAAAATTATAATTATCTCATAAAAACAATAAAAATTGAATTTCCTTACCCTGAACTTGCACTTCGTAACCGGTGGACCTTCCGGAGGATCGTTTAGGGTGCCCCGCCTCGTCAAATTCCTCACCGTCCAACCAACGTTCCATATCCTCAAAATCCGCTCCTCCTCCAGTCTCGTCGAAGTCCTCTCCCCCGCTCCAGAATGCGTTGATTACATCTTCTGGAATCGGATCGTTCTGCACACGGATGCGCTCTTGTTCTATACGATCCCTCTCGGCCTGCTGAGCCAGTTCCTTACGTAGCCGCTCCTCAGCCTCCATTTGTTCAGCGGTCATAGGCCTCTTATTGCGATCGCCCTTTTTCACCATGATTTTGATATTTTTTCTAGTCGAAGTCACGTCAGGTCACTTTCTTTCTCAAAAAGCTCGTGCCTTTTCTCTGAAAAGGCACGAGCCTTTTTAAACTGTTCACTTTTAGTAGCGGTTTTGCAAGAACCGCTACTATTAGTCGCGGTTTCAGCTAAAACCGCCGCTGAAACCGCGACTAAATCAACCAGTAATAAATGCAGTTGCATTTATTTGGCTGAATTAGTGGCGGTTTTGGGGGAAACCGCTACTAATGTACTAAAACCGCCACTAATTCAGTGGCCATTCATTTTCTAGCGGTTTTTCCCTCCAAAACCGCGACTAAATGTACGCCACTACTTTTCCCGCCAAAACGCGCCAAATTTGTTGCGGTTATAACCCCAAAACCGCTAGTAATATCCGCTACTAACTACTTCTGTGGTCAAACCGTTGGATTTACTTGCGGTTTGTGCTTATAACCGCTAGTAATGTAAAATTACTAGCGGTTTTAGTTTTCCGCCACTAAAGTAACCGCTACTAAAAGCCCTTTTTTTTGTAGTGTCATTGGGACTTTTTAATATATGCAATTAATTCCAAACCAATCAATTTTATACTATATATTCCCTTTTAAATTTTATTTTTTTATGGGTATCACCCCCTTAAACTTTGAGTTATATGCAAATAAATTTTTGGGAAAATGACTCAAAAATACCCTTGAATAAATGAAAGGACATATCGTTCCTAAAACATTTAAAAATCTCAAATCAGACTTTAGGTATGGATTTGGGATTTCCAAAATGTTCATAAAATACTATTCTGCCCCTGAGAGAGGCATGTAAGGGAAAAGGAAATTGAAAGGGGTGAAGTCATCGCACCTAAAACCCATAGCTTTCTACCTCGATATGTCGCTCTCTCATCCCTTTCCTTAAGCGAGATTATCATCGTCGCCAGTGTGGGCAATTAAGGCTGGACTGGTGGACACTCACAATCACACCTAAACCCTTACTACATCGCTCTCCTTCCTTACTCCTTGCTGGTTCGAGGCAAGGGGAGGGAGAGCTCAATGGTGTGGATCTGAAAAAGGTTAAAGATTGTGTCGGATATCCTAGTGCGAATGTAGAAAACCCTCTTCCCAAGGCTGAACAAGATGCACAAGTTGGTAAATGTTTAAACGCAAACATTTCTCCGGCTCTTTTGTTGGCTTATTCTCACACCTGGAACATTCTCTTTTGTTAGGGAGAAAAATTGTGGCTACAAAATCTGGCTATTTGACTACATTCTATTTTATTTATTTCTTTCTTTCAGTGGTAGGGATAAAAAATTGTAGCTACAAAATCTTGCTACATTTGGAGTTCACTCTAAAAAAAACAACGATTTTAATTTCGTGATTTCATCGGACCTGATTTTAATTAAGTTTTTTACACGGGATCTATAATTAATTACTCATTTTTAATTTGCCAAGTTAGTGGATCGGGGTTTTATATTACTCTTTTGAGCTTGTTATCGTGTAAGTTTAAATAAAAAAATGACAAAAAAAGAACACAAGTTTTATTTTTTTAACACAAAAACATGAGTTTTATTAAACACACACATAATCGGATAATTTTAATAAAAAAAATATTAAGACTAGAATTATAAAAAAATAAAGAGTTAATGTATTATTAAAAAAATTGTAAATGCTTTAAAAACACTTAATATTATATATATATATATATATATTCAATATTGAATATATATACTTTTTCATATTTTGAGTTTAATCGAACATTTATGATATAAATCAATTGGATTGGAGTGAACATTTATGATTAAATTTAATTAGTGATTTTTTTCTTTTTAAGGTAATTTTATTTACAAGTTAATTTGTCTAACTTATAACTGCTATATAGTATGACGTTACATAAAAATAATTTACGGTACATCATGTCACATATATTATAACTAGTTAATTTATTTAGCTTTTTTTATCTATCCAAATTAAAGAAATGAATCTTATATTTAGTATTGGAAGTATATTAATGACCATACATAGTATATTGGTATCATGTAATAACATATCAAACACAGACATCAAATCTGGCCAGCACCAAAGATATGATTGGGATGATAAAAATAATATTTGGATGATAACAATTTCATCATAAGATGCAAAAAGGGGTTTCTAAGTCCGTTATATTAGGGTTTTGATGTCACTTTTTTATGTGACGTTAAAACAAGTGACTTAGAAAAAATAGACTTTTTACGTCACTAAACATAACAGACGTAGAAAGTCATATTTTTCACGTAACAAATTATGCAAAAAAGGGACATCAATAGTCCCATAAAGGCTCTATGCCAAAGTCTCTTGCCTGGACTTTCCATGTCACTTATTATCTAATAAGGGACATGAAAAGTCCAGGCCAGACTTTTCACGTCACTTAGTAGGCTAATAAGTGACGTGAAAAGTTAGGCCTGGACTTTTCACGTCACTTATTAGCCTAATAAGGGACGTGGAAAGTCAAATTTTTTTTTAAAAAAAATAGGTCTGGACTTTTCACGTCACTTATTAGGCTAATAAGTGACATGAAAAGTTTGGTCTGGATTTTTCACGTCACTTATTAGCTTAATAAGGGACGTGGAAAGTCCAATTTTTTTTAAAAAAAATAGGGCCAGACTTTTCACGTCACTTATTAGGCTAATAAGTGACATGAAAAGTTTGGCCTGGACTTTTCACATCACTTATTAGCTTAATAAGGGATGTGAAAAGTCCAATTTTTTTTTTAAAAAAATAGGGGCATTTTTTTTATCGGAGTCACCCACAATCCAAAAAATGCCCCCTACATGAATATTTGAATTAAAAAATAGGGGTAAAATTTCCTATATAAACTTTTGAAGTAAGATAGGATAGTTATTAGTCACAACTATAAAACTACAACAAAAGAAATATATGTCCATTACAACAGTAAGAGAGCAATACAAACTCAACATTTCATATATGTCCATTACAACTATTACAAAATCAAAACTTGTACACATAACTTTATGGACATTTCAATATGACAAATCTCAGCTCAAATGCAGATGAACAGAAGCAATAGCAGGGAAGGAACTTTGAGAATAAAAAATCATCATGTACAACAATAATCAAACTTGAAATGCTAAAATCCAACTTTAATAAACTCATAACAGTAACCTTCAAACCTCATAGGAAACTCGAACTCTTACTCTAATCATATAAAATTAGCACATTGTTTGATCAGATATCTCTGTGTATGATAGATGGCTGAACTTTCTCATGTAGATATTCCAAACCCCTTGCTGCATCAACTGCAATTTGAACTCATTGCATCCAGTCAAGGGTTTGGCCTGGTTGTCACATGTTTGAGAAAAAATCATGTTACACACACATTCCAATATCATTCTAAATTATACATAACACATAAGTCATTAGATCCCTGTTGTCACATGTTCATACAGATTACAAACTTTAAACCTGAAAGAAACCGTGCAATTTAAAGATGGCAGATATATTAAATTTAAAAGCCCAATAAACAAAGTCTGTTCAATGATATAAACTAGCAGAACTCTCTTTTGTTGTAGTTTAACAAGCAAACTCTCCCTTTTCAGTTTTCCAGTCAAGAAGTTAGAGCAATACGATTGGGTGTTTCTCATTCCTATCTAAATCCCTGACAAATGGACCAGGCTTCAACACAAAGATAAACATCTCGGATCATACCTCTAACAAAAGCTTTGTATCAACCATTGCATGAAGATCCAAAAGCCCACCTCCAAAATCCCCTTGAACTCACGAGGAGGAAACCCATCTGCAGCAGCCAGTAACAATGAATAACTTCCAGCACATCCAAGAACCATACTTGGGGATGTAAACGCATTGGTGCTTCCTCCATGCTGTGATAAGATGACAGACCACAGGGAAGGCAAAATTATAATAATTAGCAGCAATGGTAAAAACAACTATGAAGGATGAGGTCACAAGATTGCCAAATAATATAATGAAGGGTTGTAATCTAGAAATTTCCACCACTTATAAAAATGTCATCAAAAGAATTAAAAGATAAAAAGGCCCAACACACACACACACAAGGGTAGCAATTAGGAATATTAGAAAAAAGAAGTAAACATGAACTTTAATGTAACTTCTGAGTTGAAGAAGTCAATAACATGAGATCAGAGCTTCTTTGACCAAATTGTCAAATGTTAATTGTTAAAACTTATCAATTAAAAGCATAAACTTGCCTTTCAGTCCATCATTTTATAACTCAATCGTACTTAGAATATATTACACTAACCAAGGAAATGCAATAAGTTCATCATTCTATATCAAGGCATCCCAGAAATTAACAGTAGTTCTAACTTGCCTCAGGTATGAAAACACTTTCCAGCAATTTATAAAATCTTTATGAGAGATCTAAGATTTCTTTTAGTCTCTCCAATTTCATTCAACTATAGATGAACGAGGAAATAAAATGTACAACAAATTTTTATGAAGCTTTGAGAATTATAGTGTCTTAGGAATCTTAAAAGTATGGAAGCATTTAAGTACTACTCATGTGGTCTTGGCCAAAAAAGGCAGCATTTAACCTCAGTAATATACTTAGAGTAGCTATCTTCTTCTGGGTACCTTTCACTGGCATAAAACAGCATGTGCTCTGTAAGCAATAAAAATAAATTGATGATCAGGTTATAATTTTCCAAATATACATTAAGTTCTTAGTTAAGGCATATCATTAAGCAATTCTCTTTGTTTCTTGTCTACCAGCTCAGGTAGTAATTAATAAGTCATATCTGATTGGGGTGAAAGCCAATTGTTAATTATTCAAATAGAAATTGAATATGAAATATACTAATATCTAGTTTTAACTAATGCGACAAGCAAAATATAAAATATTCTAAACTAGAAGGTTATCCAAGTCGTTGGAAGTAAAATATATGTACCACAACAAGTCAAAATTTACCAAGGAAATGGGCAAGACCTTCAAGACCATATGGATCACTGAAGGAGCCACACCAACATCCATGGAAGCAGCACACTGAAAAAAAAGAGAGAGAATCAGTATTAAGAACTTGAATTCAAAACAGGAACAGAGAAAACAGTGTGGGAGATAATTTCAACCTTATCAATATCAAGATCAATGATGAGAAGTACTTCAAGGGAGTTCTAGAGATAATTGGGATCTCATTATTATTGTCACTTGATTGTATTTTGATTCTGATTCTGTTATTAATCAACAATATTCTCTAAGACATTAGGGGATATAACCTGATTTGATCTTATTCGTGTAACTCAAGCCATTTGCCTATGTATGTTTATGTTCATGAAGCAAATAAAATGAAACATAGAAATACTCTACTCTGTGATTACAGAGTCAAGTCAAACTAGATCGGTTTTGCTTTTGAAATAGCCCTAGATAAAATCCACATAAAAAAATGTAAAACCTTCTGAATCCCCTGGAATCGGAACTTTCCTAGATTTCATCAAGTAACAGAAGTACAACACACACATTCCATACATTTACAGAACAAAATTAAAACTGAAAAGCTAGGGTTAACAAAACAAGAACGATATAAAGCTGGGGGAATTTCGAACCTGAAGGTTGTGTTGTTTGACATATGCCCAGACTTGCTTGTGGTTCGAATCATTTAACGGCGTGGCTTGGGCGAAGATGGAGAAGAAGAGGACGAGGGGGGAGGAACGAGAATGTGGCTTCTGAGCAAAATTCATGTAATCATTTTTACCTCTATGCAAAGGCTTTTCTCTTGTTCTTGCTCCGAATCAAAATTCTTGCTTTATCGAAGTCGAAAGCGTCGTTAGGGTTTCTTTCTTAATCGAGAATGAGAAGAACGGAGTTCCAAACCTAAACCTAAAGATGGATCAGGAAGATAATAGAGAGAGGGTGAAAAAGCTTCAGCCAGAGTTGCACACGGAGGAGGAGACGACAGCGTGAACGTGGTGGTGAGAGAGCGAGATTGAAGGCAAGAGATGGAGAGTGGGTGCGACAGAGAGAGGAAAGGAAAATTGTGAGAGCAAGAGGGGATTGGGAGATTTGTTTGATCGAAGGAGGAGGAACACTGTGAAGAGAAAGAGAAACAACGTCCCTAGTTATTTTAATTAGGGACGTGGTAGGTAAACCACGTCACAAATTTAAAACAACTGACGTGGTTTATTGAGAAATCACGTCACTTGTTTTAAATATGTGACGTGATTTCTAGAAACCACGTCACTTGTTTCAAATATGTGACGTGATTTACCTATCACGTCCCTAATTAACATAATTAGGGACGTCGTTTCTTCCTCCATTTTTCAGTTAATTACAAAATTGTCACCGTATTTTTTTCAATGTCAGTTATATGATTGACGGACGTTAATTAGTGACATTAAAAGGGCTTTATGTAGTAGTGCATTCAGGACCTCTCTTCAACTTTATCCTTGACAAATCCCTTGCTGTTTTATATCCTGACTTCACATTATACTCCCCGTTCTTCCAAGGAATAAGCCAAATAACATTATCCTCTACCGCTCCTCTTTTTGTGCATCTGAAATACATTCTTCAATCACATTCAGATCCCACTTATGTTCAGCTATCAACTCATGCACCTTCATATCGGCATTCATTATACTATGCTGAGTAGTAGGCTGAGTGAATGTATCAATATTTTTCTAAACAATGGGTACTGGGTGTATGGAAGTTTTTTAGGGGGTAATTTCATCAAGTCTTAAAAATGGGGCAATATGGCCCCCTCCGTTAAGAGAACCAAATGGTCACCGTTTATTGATTAAAGTATGCAGAGGAGGTGGCTGCCTACGTGGCATCCAAACTCATTTTATTTTTCCACATTATATTCTTGTTCATGATCAGGGGGAAAAAATTAATCTGGAGAAAAAACCTCTTCTTCATTATCAGCAACATCCTCCATGATTACAAAGAAAAGAGGGAAAATTTCAGTTTATCCCATAATAAGGAATTAATCTCAGATTCCCCCCATAACATTCTGAAATTTCACTGCACCCCCAAGGGACTAAAGTGAAATTAAATGTTTCAGCTAAAAGACCAAAATGTCCTTATTGAATTTTGTACTGGATTTTCAAGACACATATGAAGAATTTCCAAGACACATATGAAGAATTTCCAAGACATTTATGGGAAATTTCCAAGACGCAAATGAGGGAACTTTTCAAAACATTTGTGCTTATTTTCAACATCAATGTGAGTATTTTCAAATCTCAAAAATCATGGAATCCAACACTAAAACATCTAAAATTTCACAACTATATTTCCAAGACACATATGAAAAATCACACATGGAGAATTTCCAAGACACATATGAGAAATTTCCAAAATGTTTGTACTTCTTTCAATAAGGACATTTTGGTCTTTTACCTGAAACATTTAATTTCACTTTAATCCCTTGGGGGTGGCAGTGAAATTTCAGAATATTTTGGGGGGAAACTGAGATTAATTCCTTATTATGGGGTAAAATGAAATTTTCCCAAGAAAAGATGTAACCTTCAGCAAATCAGAAACCCATATGAGTCTAATATATCATCAGCCTTCCTTGCTCAAAACTCAAAAGTCCTTCAACAACTTACGAATTTGTTCAAGGGCCACAGACAGCACCACAGTGGTCCTGGCCTTGAAATCTAAAACCTTTGTACAGTGCCATGGGACCTTCGGCACGAACAGTTTTTCAGAGCATAATCCAACGCGCTGGCGCGTGGCGGCTGTTCTCCTGGCTCCGCTTTAATGTTCATTACCCTTGTCTTTATCATGTCCATCGGATTCGACACCACGGCCGCCACAAAGCCTGTCGCGAAACTTGCCGTCATAATCGAAAGTTGAAATCGCAAGTGCCCCCAAAAAAAAAAAAAATTTGTGGGTGTGAGTCCAAGCAGCGAAATCCCCATTTCCAACATACCCATTTTCCAATTTCAGCCTCTCTAATCCCTTAGCTTCCGAACCCCCTCGATGGCTTCGCCTGAAGACAGCTCATAACTTTCTATGGTTCCCATTCCACCATCATAATGGCCCCATTTGTCACGATGTGCGAATGGGTTGACATGCTCAGGTGATAGTGATGAAGAAACAAAAGCAGACGGCAAAGAAGACGAAGGGCTTTTGATGGTATGAGAAAGAACCAAAAGGATCATGAATGGGATGTTTAATCTCAATCTGGGAGTGTAAAATTCAAGGTTACATCTTTTCTTCGTAATCCATGGAGGATGATGGTGGTAATGGAGAAGAGTTTTTTTTTTTTTTTTTTTTTTTTTTTCTTTTCATATTTTCCATTTTTTTTATGATCATGAAAGGGCATTTAATCAGTTAAAAAAAAAAGGGGCAAAGCTTTTTAATTTTTCTCTCAAGAATATGATGTGTAAAATAAGGTGTGTTGGATTATGCAACCACATCTGCAACGTTGACATTTTGGGTATCTTAAGTAACATAGGGATAATATTGCCCCATTTTTAAGACTTCACACTCATACCACAAATTAAACAATACGTTCTTTAGTCCACATTATAAAAGGTAATATGATAATTTTTTCTGTTAACATGTAAAAATCAAGATAATAAATGTTTGATTTTCATTTTGCCCCTACATCTTAAATGTAAAGAGGGGAGAGAGTGTGTATAATAAATTATATAAGGGTAAAATTGAAAAATCACATCAATTTTATCCATAATAAGTGACATCACCACGTTTCATTGATTTGTGTAAATGTGGAGTGGAGGGAGTTCACGTACAGTATACACAACAATGACATGAGATTGTAAGTTGATAGAAAATAAAAACTGAATAATAAACTCCTTATTCCAATATTACAGTGAAATGAAGTGTTGACGAAAAAACTTATTTACATATAATTCATAATCATAGTAATTATTACTTAAAAAAAAAAAGAATTCTCATAGGCAGTTTATGACTGTTCTGAAATGTCAGACATTAAAAAATTAGCGGTGACATGTTTGTAATTTTAAGCAAAGTTTCAACGCCCACATTTTTTTTTGTTGACCAAAAAAACGCCCACGTTTTAAAAAACATTTGTCATAAAATGGGCGGTGGTATTATTGTAATCCTATAAATAAAGTTTTAACGTATGAAACATAGGTTAAAAGTAAGTTTCAACTTCGGGTTTTAAAAAAAGACATGAAATCTTTTTCCGTGAAAAATATTTTTTTTTTTTGCTTTTTATTTTAAATAATCACAGTTTTAAAAGGGGATATCACTCATACAAACTCTACTTTGTTTCAGACTTCACCTTGCTTTCTACCTCAACCTTGCTGCTTTAGACCTTACCTTGCCATCTTTGAGCTTTGTTTTGACAAAATCCAGCCTTTCCAACCCTCTTACGACTAATGCCTCATTTGGTACGATGGAAGAGTTTTTGATGGAAGTGGAAGTGGAAGAGTAAATAGAGGTGGAAGTGAGTTTTAATGTGTGTTTGGTACAACAAAGGAAGTGAGGAATTAACTATAATTTATATTTATATTTACAATATTAAATTACCCAAATACCCCAACTACAAAAAAAATTTGTCCCTTTTCTCCTGTTCATCGACTTCATCATCATCATCTCATCTCCAGATATTTAACTTCACCCATGAACACTTGGAGTCAAATCCAGAAATTTTTATTAATATACGTATTTAACTTCATCCAACTAAGAAATTTTTTTTGTCCCTTTTCTCTTGTTCATCGACTTCATCATCATCCCATCTCCACATATTTAACTTCAACCATGAACTTGGAGTCAAATCCAGAAATTTTTTATTAATATACTCCATGTATTTAACTACTTCACCCAACTAAGAAAAGATTTTGTCCCTTTTCTCTTGTTCATTGACTTCATCATCATCATCATCATCCCATCTCCAGACATTGCAACTACCACATTTTCCAGCCAACACCTTCATGTCACCACCAACATTGCCGGAAAATTATTCCAGCAAGCACAAGAGAGAAGACCAGAAAATGCAGATCTAAGAGTAAAAATCGTTCAGAAACAAACCAGAACCGGAAGCTAAACATTGCCGAAAAATTATTCGAGCAAGCACAAGAGAGAAGACTTGAAAATGCAGATCTAAGAGTAAAACTCATCATCGTTCATAAACAAATCAGAATCAGAAGCTAAACAAGTTCAGAAACAAACCAGAATTTAAGGGCCAATAAAACTCATAAATGCAGATCTTAGAGTAGAACTCATCATCGTTCATTAAAGCTTTCAACTTTAGAGGATCGGAAGCTTCAACGATAGGATATTTGAAAGCGAAAGGTGAGATTGTAATTTTCAGATCTTCTTCACCATTGTTGCGCTTGATATGAAAATTTTCAGATCTATCCACGGCGCCTTTCGTGATGGTATGAGGGTGAGGAAGATGAAATGAGGGTGATGGTGCTTCACCACACTTCAAAACCATGGGAAGCCGCTGTTGCCTACCACAGATTGACGAGGGAGGAGATGAAGAAGCTGTGTCACAGGTGACATCCACCGTCGTCGTCGTAGTTCCCATCGTCCACTATCTTCATCACCGGTGGACATCTTTGCCGTCGCTGGTATAGGACCACCGTCGTCACTAGTGGCGGACTAGCCGGTGAGAAAACTACGAAGGAAGAAGAAAGAGCAAGGGTAAGTAGGGAAAATGGGCCATAGAACTGGAATAGGAACCCAGTTCCATGGGGTGACCGATGGAAGTGACTTCCATCGTTTTTTATGGAAGTGAGTTTGATAACTCCTAGAAATTCATGATATTTGAGTATATTTCATGATAATTGAATCAAACAAAGTTTGAGTATCCAAAATGTATAAATAATAGACAAAAATTCAAGTAAAATATACTCAAATATCATGAATTTCTAGGAGTTATCACTTACCATCACTCGTTCTCCCTCTACAAAGTTGGCTTCAAAAGTGGCTAGAAGCACCCTTGAATTGACTTCTGGCCACATTTGAAGCCAATTAATATAAGTAGAAGCCGATTCAGGGGTGATTTTGGTCACATTATTTGAAGCCAATTACATTTCATTCGAGGGGGGGGGGGGGAGAAAGAGAGAAAGAAAAGGGACTTTGTGGGGATCAATTTAATGAAAAAAATACTCCTTGCTTTATTAAATATAATATTCATTTAACTAATTTGGATAGATTAGATAAAAAATTAGCTAATTATATTGTATTATATGAGACATGATTTTTCTTTAAATAATTTTATGTAACATTATATTACCTATCGCTGTACAAGTTTTTTATTTATTTTACCTGATAGACAAATTAGTTCATGAAATTACCTTTAAAGAAAAAAAATTAATTAATATAAATTAATGACAATGTTCACTCCAATCTCAATTGATGATTTTCATCATAAATCTTCAATTACACTCTAAAATTATGCAAAACATGAAACATGAAAAATAGTTAAATATACATACATAAACACACACAAAATCAAATGTTTTTTATCATTTATAAATTTTTCTTAAAGTTATCAAATAATTTGTTTAATAAAACTTATGTCATTTTTAGTCATTTTACATATAAACTAGTTTTTAATATTAATATACTGCATGTACAAAATCATTCCATATTTTTCTTTGAAGGAAGGTGATGAACAGAAGGCTTCATATTTTATATCAACCCAAGTTGGGAAAAAGTTTTAAGCGTTATGTAACCAGGAAGCAAGCAATGATCATCGAATGCCATATTAAACCTGGAATATGCCTACCGTGCATATCGGCTACACACAGAAACAGAGAGAGAACCTTCAAGATAAATTTTTAATATTAACTAGAAGGAGAAGAAGCTCGCACAATGCATGGCATAATAATTTGGAAAAAAAAAACTAAAATCTAGCACCTGCAGTAAGTTTTGAAGGCTTAAGAGTCGTTGCAGAAAATAATACGCATTTGTTAGGCTGCTTGCAAGTACCCGTCCTCGATTAAAATATGAGCAAGACCAAGTAATAGTTATGAATCAGCTTGTTTCAAGCACGGTAGAAATCCCTATAGCAGTTAATGGTTTGTTTGGATTTAAGTTTACAAACCCGTGAGCGGTCTCATGTCTGTAAAGAAGATAATACAAGTTCGAATATTTAAAAACATACTTGTTGCTGGAAGAGGCAAAAACCTCGGGTGCTCTAATGTTTGGAAAGAGATTTGTCTCCCTCGATCAAATAAAAAAGTAAATCCTTTTAGTTTGCTCAGTTAGTACCTTTAGCCTTTGTACAAGATATTTATTAGCAAGTTTTAGATGATGATGATAATTGAATCAAACTTTGTTATTGTAAACGCCCTATTTTGTTCGGGTCCCGTCAAATAATAAAAATAAAAAAATAATGTAAGAAAATCATCCTTATAGAATCTCCACTAATTTTGATTGAACAATGGCACTTTAATTATTACTACAAAAAATTAAAAAAATTCATTGATTTATTATGATTATGTGTCATTAATGCTGATTGTTGGGTCATAATTGAAGTAAATTTTGAAATTTAAAATTGATTGTGATTATGAGCCATTAATGATGATTGGTGGTTGATTGATGTTTAAAAATTAATAAAAAAAATGAAAAAACGAAAATTATAAGAAGACAATGAGGGGGGAGAACATTGGAGAAGAATTTGGAGAGACTAGGGTTTTTAGGAGGAGGCAGAAAAAGAATTTGAAGAAGGAAGAGACAAGTGAGAAAAGAAGAGAGCCGCTATTGCATTGATCCTTTAGATGTCTAAACGCTTATCATGCCGATGAACTTATCTATAAGAATGAGGCACATCTGTAAAAGCTCTAGACACATCTATTTCTTTCATGATCTTATTTGAATTCAAGTTTAGTCATGTTTAAATTTAAAAATGTTAATAAACCAATTGATTCAATGGATATTAAAAATATTTTTGAACAAAATAATTACACCAACCAATATTTACAAACTTTAGGTGATTATATTGTTCAACAACCAAATCCATTAGTAAAAAAACCTCCCCAATTAAAAACACCTATTTTTAAAACTTTCAAAATCAGTTCAGAGGTTAAGTCTGAATTTATCAACAAAAAATCTGAATGGCTCAAATAAATTGAACAAAAAATGAATCAATTACAGTCCATAATTGTCCCTGACACTTCGCAATCTAAGATTCATCAACCTCTAAAAAAGTGGTTATAAATATTGAGAGAGAAACATCAAACTCTGATAACTCTGATAAAAAAGTGGTTATGAATATTGGGTCAAATAAAATTGATTTTAAATAACACAATGTATGAACACAATAATAATCTTCATTTCAGTGGGGCACAACTTCAACTTCTTGGCTGATTTTTCAATAGGCAGATCAAACAAATTCCTCATATCACAAATTCCAAACAATATTTAATAAAGTTGATATTTAAGGATTTCTAACAATCACATTTACTATCGGATTTCAAGATAAGAAAAGATTAACATTATTGATTATGGGGCCAGGATTCTCCCAAATAAAGAACAATGCATATGAGGCGTCCAGTACACGTATTTTCCTGCCAAGTTAATGGTACTGCCTCCTATGAATTTGTGGCACATTGGCGCATAAGAATTTTGCAGGCAGTAAAGGAGAAATTGGTGGGGGAATCATGAGGGGAAAGTGTTTGCGTCACTGCCTCCGTGATATTACTTTAAGCTAATACTGAGATTCTTACCAGTGGCATGATGATTCCTGTAATGTTGATGCCGTCACCGCCATAGCACCCACCTCCACATCTTTGGCCAATGCTTCTCAGCAAGAGGAAAATGAGATGAGGAGGAAATGACTTTGAATATAACCCTTCTTAAATAACCACTAAATTCGTTAAAGAAACAATCACCACTGAAAAATGCAGGATGTCTATGTGAAGAGATAGGAAAGATGCAAAACAGAGCACAATGCTTACTGGAATAAAGCAACAAAATGAGGGAGATGAATAAAGAGACAAACTAAAAATGAGGGAGATGAACCTGCTGCTAATAGAAGAAATTATCCAGGTGGATCAATGCTATGAGTTGTGGGTAAAGAAAGATGGAAAGGACATACCAAAAAATTGATCTCACCACAGGAATACCAAAAACAATTGAACACATTCACGGTGAAACAGCTAAACACCTCTTCTTGCGATCTCACAGACTTCCATTAAAAGAAGGGAGCAAATGGCTGACGAAGACTGCGGAATCGTGCTCGGTGGTGGCGGTGCTCGTTGCGATGCTGGCTTTCACAACGTCCATGGCAGATCTGACCAAGAAACTACAAGGAAAACCTATGTCCAACATCTTCACAGTGGCGCTATGTTCGTCGGTGAAGTCATTTGTGATGTTGCTGTCGATCCTGACTTCACGAATTTAGGAGAAGGATTTCGCTGTGGGATAGCCTAGGAAGCTTCTGGGAGGGATGACTTTGTTGTTCACATCAATGGCTTCGGTGTTGATACCATTTTGTGGCCGGCATTTCTTCATCGTTCAGGCAAGCTTGAAAGTCGCCGTTTGTCCGATTTATGTGGCGACATTCTTGTCGGTGACTTTTGCCGCTTTGGTTCAGCTTCCTCTGTATTTCGATCTGGTTCTTGATCATGATCATGATCAACTTTGACGGTGGAAAAGCCACTTTTAGATGATCGATCTATCTTCACTGTAACCTTGAACAGGGGACTGCGGGGTAGATCTCTGACAATGAGGCCTCTTGAAGATGATCCATGGAAATGGCGTGCAAAAAATATGTAGCTATGATAATAGCAGGAATTCCTGGAAAAATACAGGGGACCGAATGAATTCCTAGAAGGAATGAAAGGAGGTAGAATAGGAAATATAAATGAGGCTAGCAGCGATGGTAATGAGTTCACGACAACTTTCAAACCAGAAATTATTATGGTTCTGAAAAAAGAGAAAGAAGGAGTACATCATTCTCACCTACCAGAGCAGGGAAACCTTCTGTGGATGGATTGTAATTTCTGACACAGAAGAAACGGTGGGTAAGGGATGTTACTTGGGGGCCTGACATATTTAAGACCAAAGAGTGATGTGTGGAGGGAAATTTGAAATTCAAAATTCAAAATTTGAATGGAATGGCAGAGGGAGTTATATGTCCAGCTTTGTTTCCAAGCCTTCATGAACGGAGCCCGATGCCTACAAAAATGGCTCTATGAACAGTGATTTGAGTCTGTAGCTGACCAGATGAGTGCAAGCCGGCGTAAAAGAACAAAGGAAGAGAAATGGCGGGAATATTTTGTAATTAATGTATAATAGATAGATAGATACCGCCCTTACAGCTATTTTCCTGAGTCTGCTCACCAGAAAACAAGTTGATGACCTGTAATTATATAATCAGCTAGTTGGAATATTATATTCTTCCTTAAAAACAACAAACAAATAAAATGAGGCGACATGTAGAGGTTAAGCTTTCGAATATATATACACATATACTTTATTCCTCCATATAACACCTATTTGATTTTTTTTTAGAGAGATTAAGAAACTTAATTGAACCACTCAATTATAATATATCACTCTATGCTTTATTACAAGTCCAACTACCACACGTTTTTTTTTTCCTAAATATAAGTTTAGTTTGGGATCAATTAATACTACTGTGAATATTTTACCTCTAAGCTGGAAATAAGGAAGATGCGATAGAAGGTCTAAAATGCATAAAATGTAATTTTTACACCTATTCTTAAATATAAGTTCGGTTTGGGATCAATTAATACCTAGTTTTGAGGAAAAAATGATAATTATAAATAATTTAAAATGATTAATTTTGCATACTTAATTTCTCTTAAAAAGTTAAAATGATCTTATAATTAGGACCGGAGGGAGTATTAGATTATATGATCAATTTATAAGTAACTAATTTAACTTTCTTAATATTTTTTAAAAAAGTAGAGTGTATATTTATATTAATATAAAAGTACAGCCTAAATGCTCGCCGTACATACGGGGAGAAAGAAGACAGAAATGTTTATTACCGGATCAACACACAACCTACCTACACGTACTATAAATAGGCCCCTCTGCATACACAAAAGCATTGCATCACAGTCATCCCAAACAAAAGGCATAAACATAGTTCAGGACAACCTCCAAGTGGAAGAAGACATGTCTGTGCAATGCCAAGGTAATACAAGTCTGGCTTGGTTTCTGTTCTTTTCTTTTCTTTTCTTCTCTCTCTCTCTCTCTCTCTTTTCTGGTGTATATTTCTGACCTAATTATGTGTTGACGTGATGAGTGAAGGTAAGAGTTCATGGCCAGAGCTGGTCGGCACCCTTGGAGTGGATGCAGTGGTAACAATACAGCTGGAGAATGTACTGGTGACTGCCATAATTGTGACTCTAGGAACGGTTGTCAGCACTGACTTCCTATGCACCAGGGTTAGGGTTTGGGTCGATGCTAGTGGCATTGTCGCCCAGGTTCCCTGTATTGGATAGATCACAATATACTACCTCCGGTTTTACTACAATGAAAAAATCAAAGTACAGATCAATCTTGCACAAGAACCGGAGGGTGTATTAGGAACATTTTTATTCTTCATCAGCACTACTCCATTTTATATCTGAAGAATAAGGAGTTCGTTGTTCAGCGTTTTTATTTTCTCTCTGATTTATTCTCATGTCATTGTTGTGTATGCTGTTTGTGATCAATAATTACAAGTGTGTTATGTAAACTATTCATCTCTCTCTGAAGTTTACAGTCTTATTATATGTTTTGTTTATGATTATAAGCTAATTAAACCACATAAAATTTCCGAGAATGATTACGAATTATATATATATATAAATAAGTTTTTTCGTCAGCACTCCATCTCACTGCAATGGAATGCGGAGTTTATTATCCAGTTTTTATTTTCTATCCAACTTAATTTCATTTCGTTGGAGTGTATCTTGTGTGTATAATTTTTTTTTTTAATTTGTGGTCAGCGACGACTAAAGTTACAAAAAACATCTTTATTCACCTTATTATTTAAAACATACTTCTCCCATTCTCTAAATATAAAATCTAGTTGATTTTTTTTAGAAAATCCTAAGAAAGTTAAGTAAGTTATTTATATTGTGTACCCAATTTTTTCTTTAAAATAGTTTATTTGAGTTATAAGTTAACATAGAATTTAATAATCCATAAAACATTTTAAGATTAAATGCCTTATTTAATTTCCTTAATATCTAAAAAAGTTAACTTGGTCTTATATTTATAAGTATAAATGGAGTAATAATTAGCGAACTCCTTGAGACTTTTAAATCTATGCATGTAATTCCAAACTATATATCAACTTTATCCTTCTAAATTTTATATTTTTTATGGGTATCAGCCCCTTTAAACTTTGAGTTATAAGCAAATAATTCTTTTAACTTTGAGTCATTTGTAGATAAATAATGAACAAAACTTATAGCAGGGGAGTTCTTGATATAAATATTAAAATTCAAGCTTTATTACAAAGTTTCAAAGCTTATTAGAATTAAAGTTCAATTTTACCACAAAATTTTTTACTTAGAAGTTGTGGACATCTGAAACTTGTTTCTTGGTTCAGTATCACTCGGACATGAATGTTGCCCCCACATTAGTTTAAAAAGTATTAAGTTTAACATGATTGTTAACCTCTTGGAATTCATGTCTTTTGCCACATTTTCCTTGGTTTTTATACATTTTTTTGGAGCATTTGTACATATTTTGGATACTTAAAGATAGGAAAATGTACATGATCTTTTGGTTGCACATTGTTATTCAATTGTGCATATTTTAGGCTTTCCTCCTTATTTATTATAAGCTTATCAAATTTATTCTTTTGTAAGGTATGTTTTGGCAAGAGAATTAGAGTCAAACCATTTGGGAAACCAAAGATGATAAAAGTGATGGCAAATCATGGAAGGGGCACCTCTTTTGCAATAGAAGAGCTCAAATTTTCCATCAGCAAACTAAGCCGCAGCAAAAAAACTGGGCCGCAACTCACCTTTGTACAGAACCAAATTAGGCTGCAGCTCAAAAACTTGGCCGCAACTCATTTCAACATAGAAGTAAATTGAGCTACGGCTCAAATTTTTGGACCGTGGCTCAGTCGCACAGCACTGATATGATGGGAAATTTAGGGTTTTAAGTAGAGAAATAGAAGGAGGCCGACATTATGGACTTTTGAGAACTTCTTGGGAGCTTTGTGATGTGATAGGGCACGGATTTTGGTAGGGATTGAGTTGAGATTTGAAGACTAGAAGAGATTTTGGCTTCACATCTTAATTCTTCTTCTCTATTCTCCTTTCCTTACTCTTGTTCAATGTTTGTAATGATTCTTATGTATTTTCCTGTGGGTTTCTTGAATATGAGTAGCTAAACACTTTACTTTAGGGTTATTTTGAACTCTTGTATGGATTAAATACTCATTTAATTTCCCTTTCTATTTGTAATTAATGGTATGATTATATTGATTTTTCCCTATGCTTAATGCTTCTTATTGATTGGCTACTAATGAGATTGTTGGGTTCACTTGCTTGATGCTTAAGAGATTTAGGTTGACTGCAGAACTTGAGTTTAATCATGTGGGAACTTGAAATTTGATGTTGAATGGATAGTTTTGCTAATGGGATAGAGATATACTCATTAACCTCACATAGCCATATGGGATTTGCAATGAAAATTGGGGGTTCAATTATTCAATTGAGAGATCAAAGTATTAATTGAACTAAACACCTATTTAGAGACTTAAGAGAGCACTTATGGGTAATTTAGTATCCTTGGCTAGCATAATACATCATTAAGAAGCAAATATGTTGGGAATGAATTGAGTGCTTTTGAAATATAAGGGGGTAAATAATCCTAGGTTCTAATTGCATCCTTGAAGTTCATGAATCATTTGTTTTTGTTTTTATTTTAGAATTAGTTTCCTTTCACTCGTAATATTTGTCTCATTAAATTGAGCAAAAATGTGACAATCACTACTTGACCGGGTTTTGGAACTAAATCCTTGTGGAAATGATACTTTACTTATCACTTTATTACTTGGTGCAACCCGTACACTTGCAGTGTGAACAATGATACCAATTTACAAGCTCTCATTTAATATGAAGCCCAATTGTATGTTTTGTGGAATAAAGAAAGTCAAATAAACTATTTAATTATAACATATGTTACATGATATTTATAAAAAAACTAACTATATGTGTTATCAAATTAATCATATATCAGTTTATAAGTCAAATAATTAGCTGATTTTTTTAAGGAAAATAATAAATATAGAATAGAAAAAAATGACATTATATTTATGACGAATAGTCAATTACAACTAGATTTTATATTTAACATCCGAGATAACTATATAACATGTGGGATAACATATAACAAGAAATTAAAAAACTGTCAATGGCAGTCAAAATATTTTATCATATAACATCACATTACTGAGTGAAATGCGTTTTCCCATTTGCTAAAGCGTAGAAGCTCTTTATGCTGGGTTGGACTCGGGATTTCATCATCGTGTCGTGAGGAGTTTCAACAATTCCGTTATTCTTGAAAGCTTCATGATATATGTTATCACCCAATTCACTCTCATTTAGAAATGAAGTAGTATCTACAAAAATAAACTTCAAGAGCCACTCAACAAAACTTTTACATAAACACGAATCTTAAACAATTTTGGATCAAAAGAATTTTTGGAATAAAAGTAGCTTATAAATAGAAGTCAATTCAAGGGTTCTTCTTGCCACGTTTGAAGCCAACTCTTCTGATGAGAAAAAGTGATGGTAAGGGAGAGAAAATAAAAGGGACTTTGATGGGGACATATCCTTCTTTAATAAAATTAAATAAAATAGTAATTTAAATAAAAATAAAATAAATTAGTCTGTTCGCACCGCAAGTGCACGGGTCGCGCCAAGTAATAAAGTGATAAGTAAAGTATCGTTCCCACGAGGATTTGGCTCCAAAACCCGGTTAAACAATTATTGTCACACTTTTGCCGCCAATTTGAGTTATCCAAATATTGAGATGGAAGAGTAACTATGAAATAAACCTATGCTAAATGAAAACAAAATTATAAACAAGTGATTCTTCAACTTCAAGGATAAAATGGGTCCTAAGATTATGTATCCCCCTTGTACTTCTTAAAACTCAATTAACCTCCTCTCAAAGATGTTCTCAATGAAACCATGTGCTAATCTAGGATTCACAACATACTTGTAAAAGCTCTCTCAAGTCAAGAACAAGTGTTTGATCTCATTAATTGCTCAATCTCTTGTTACAATTAATAAAACCCAATTTTCAAGCTCCAATCCTAATGTGACTATGCAAGGTTAGCAAGTATATTTCTATCTTACCAACAAAACCATCCATTCATCATGCAAATTTTGAGTTCTTACATTATTTTACCCAAGTTCTACACTCAATCTAGCCCTCTCAAGCATCAATCAAGTGAACCTAACATCTAAATGGTGATCAATCACTTGGAAGCATTAGGAGAAGAGTAAAATAAACACATACATCTCATTAATCACAAAATAAGAGGAGGAATCAAGAGTTAATCCATACAAGGGTTCACATCAAAGTATTTAGCCACTCATGTTCAACAAATCCATGAGAGCATACATATACATCAACACAAATATAGAGCAAGAATATAGAATGAAGATGGAGAAGATAAACCAAGAGGAGAAGCCCAAATCTCTTCAAAGCTCCAAACCCTAACTCAATCCCCACCAAAATCCATGCCCTAGCAGAGCAAAACTGATAAGCTCCTAAATTTTATTACAAAATCATCATGTTTTACTCCACGCCTGTGAATAATTTGGTGAATAAAATGGTAAAAAGGAAACAAAAGCTTAATGAGAAAGCGGGGCAAAGAAAGAGTTGTAATTTGTATGAAATTTGGAGCTTAATGAATGTTTATAATGTAGTAATTGAAAAACTCATCAACCCTCTTTCTTTCTTGTATAGGAAGAGGTGCTCAAGTGAAAAAGCCCAGAGGAAACACACACACATAAATTGAATTGAAGATCAGCTGAGAAAAAGACTGAAGGACCAGAAGCAAGAGGACTTCGCCGTGACTTTCGTCACGACGAGTGTCTTTCAACTTTGCCTCTTAATCACAGAGTTCGCCGTGAACTTCACCGCGGCGAAACCCACGGTGAACATGCCAAATACCGCACATTTTGATTAAAAGAGCTGTCTGAAAGGGGATAAAAGAAATTAATTCAGGGAATTTTCGGGTAGAGCGAGTTAGGGCACATTTTTGAGACATTTTGGAGCTTCAAGAGAGAGTGTGGAAGAGCTTGGAAGCTTGGAGGATCTTGGAGAGATTCAAGTTCATTGTTCTTGGGTTCCTTTCTTCTTCATTCTTCTCTATTTTTCTGTCATGTGTTCTTTCTTGATCTTTATTTTCATTTTCACTTTAACCATGTGTAACTAAATCCCTTTTCTAGGGTTACCTTGAACCATTTGATGGATTGAACCTTATAGTTCCTTTCTTTAATGCATTGAATGAATTTTTATGTGTGGATTTTCATCTTGTTATTATTTATACAAGTGCTTGATCACCACTTGATTTGTTAAATGGAGTATGACTCGAGAGAGAGTATTTTGTTTTAGAACTTGGGTGAAATCATGTTAGACTTGAAGTTTATAGTGTAAATGGATGGTTGGTTGGTAATATAGAGATATAATTACTAACCTAACATTGTTCATATGAGGTTGGTGGAGTATTTATGACTTGCATTAATTGTGGCAAGAGGTTGTGCAATTAATTAAAGTATAAATTTGATTTTGACTTGAGAAAGCTTCTTCAAATGAAATTGAACCTTGAACTCACACATTGATTCATTATGATGCCAAAAGGAAAGGAATTCACTAGTTCATAAAGTCAAATGGGGATAAGTAACCCTAGATATTTTTTATTATCTTAAAAAGTGTTTTCTAAATCACCTCTTTCCTTTACAATCTTTGTGACTAAAATCTTAACTAGAAATAGAATTTTAGTTGTTAATCTTTTAAATGTTAAATCTTCAATCCAACCTTGCTTTAGCTCAACTTAATTTAATTCACTAAGCCTTCTGTTTGATAGAATTTGTAATCAAATCCCTGTGGGAACGATACTTTCTCATCACTTTATTACTTGGCGCGACCCGTGCACTTGCGGTGCGAACAAGTTTTTGGCGCCGTTGCTGGGGATTTGGTAACAAATCCCTTGGTCAACCTTAGGCTTGGTTATTAATTTCACTTGAGCTTGTAATTATTTACTTTTCTTGTAATTTCTTTTCTTGTTTATAGTTACCTTTGTTTAGCTTGATACTTGCTTGGTTGTGCTCCTTGTAGGTACTACTTTGGCGCATGCAAACTGTGGAGATCGTCGATTTGGAAGTAGTACTTGACAGAGCTAATATATTTGCCGATGAAGGGGTAACTGAACTTGAAATCATGGCTGATGATGAATATGACCGGGCCACGGTTAATGACTTTGCTAGCCGGAACATGCGAGGCACTCAATCTTGCATTAGGATGCCTGAAATGCAAGCTCACAACTTCGAGATAAAGCCAGTGATGATTACAATGCTGCAGTTGCATGGGTTGTTCCACTGGCTTTATAATGAAGATGCTAACAAGCATTTGCTCTACTTCCTGGAAGTATGTGGATCATTCAAGCAAAATGGGGTTCCTGATGATGTTCTCCGCCTTCGACTGTTTCCTTTTTCTCTGCAAGGCAAGGCAAGGGAATGGTTTGACAATCTACTAGAGGGATCCATAACTTCTTGGGCTGATCTAGAAGCAAAATTTAAAGCACGATTTTTCTCTGATGACAAATTTGTGGAAGCCAAAGATGAATTCTTAAGCTTTCGGCAACATCCTGATGAGCATCTTTATGCTGCATGGGAGAGGTACAAGATGTTGATGAGGCAATGTCCTAATCATGGGATAGATAAATGGGTGATAATTCAAATTTTTTGCACTCGTCTCAACCCTTAGTCCAAGGCAATGGTTGATTCTATGACCAATGGAGGGTATAGAATGAGAATGGCAAAAACGCACAAGAGGGGGTGAATTGTGCTTTAAAAATTAAATAAAACTTATCAACACAAGACAATCTTTTATACTGGTGTTCGTCACTGGCCGCAAGTGCACGGGTCACGCCAAGTAATAAAGTGATGAGTGAAGTATCGTTCCCACTAGGATTTGGTCCAAAACCCGGTCAAACAATGATTATCACACTCTCGCCCAATTTGAGTGACACAAATGTTGAGATTGGATATTAACAATGAAAATAAACCTATGCTAAATGAAAATAAAACTATAAACAAGTGATTCTCCAACTTCAAGGATAAAATGGGTCCTAAGATTTTCTATCCCCCTTGTACTTCTTAAAACTCAATTAACCTCCCCTCAAAGAAGCTCTCAACGAAACCACGTGCTAATCTAGGGTTCATAGAGTACTTGTAAACGCTCTCTCAAGTCAAGAACAAGTGTTTAGTCTTATTAATTGCATAATCTCTTGCTACAAGTTAATAAAACCCAATTATCACGCTCCAACCCTAATGTGACTATGCAAGGCTAGCAAGTATATCTCTATCTTACCAACAAAACCATCCATCCATGCAAACTTCAGGTTCTTGCACTATTTTACCCAAGTTCTACACTCAATCTAGCCCTCTCAAGCATCAATCAAGTGAACCCAACATCTAAATGGTGATCAAGCACTTAGAAGCATTAGGAGAAGAGTAAAATAAGCACATAGATATCATTAATCACAACATAAGAGGAGGAATCAAGAATCAATACATACAAGGGTTCAAAATAATCCTAGAATCAAAGTATTTAGCTACTCATGTTCTACAACTCAATGGGAGCATATATATACAACATTACAAAACAGAACAAGAGAAGAGAATGAAGATGGAAGATATAAACCAAGAGAGGAAGCCCAAATCTCTTCGAAGCTCCAAGCCCAAGCTCAATCCCCACCAAGCTCCAAGCCCTAGCAGAGCCAAACACTCCCAAAATGTCCCAAAATTCAAAGAATGTCGAGTGAGATCGAAACCCTAGCTTTTATTTCATTTCAGTACGCATTTTCTGTCAAAACGCGCAGCAGAATACGCAGTTCGCCGTGGGTTTCGCCGCAGCGAAATCATGGCAAACTAGCAAAAATAGGGTCAGAGACAAATGGAGTTCGCCGTGGGTTCGCCACGGCGAACTTGGACTTATCTGTAATTTTGGAATTTCAGGGACCTATCTGTAATTTGGGAAATTCAAGGTCCTTTTCTGTAATTTTTACAATTCGTCCAGAAACTTGTATTTTCCCTTTTTTCTTGAAATTTCAGCTTCTAGCCCCAAATTCTCCTCTTTTTAAGTGTTCTTAATCCGGGATCCCTTGGTTATTGTATCAAAATATTCCTACAATATTTACATAAAACAACATAAGCAACTAACTAGAAATATGATTAAAATCTACACAAATGAACAATAATGTGCAACCAAAATCAAATGAAAATTTTCCTATCTTGAGTGTCCAAAAATTATAAATGATTGAACAAAACCTCAAGGAAAATGTGCTGAAAATACATGAATTCTAAGAGTTATCAACTGGTTCGGCCAACACAATGCCTACGTCCAGTTCTCCAACTCCTTGTTGGGTTCCACTATACCACAGGTTTTACAAAACCAGGTTCACCTGCCAACCTTTACAACAGAGCTTTAGACTTCCCTCTAAACGCTCCCCCTTACAACTTGTAAGGACACAACCCTGTCCTAAAGCCCCAAGCTTTAGAACAACCTCAAACAGTAGAGGATTTCAATTAATGAGTTCACTCAATGAACAGATTTTGATAAATACTTAAGTACAAATAATCTCACTAAGAGTAGTAAATACTTTGAGCTTTTGTGAGCAGAGAGTAGATGAAAATATTGAATGCTTATTCGTCTCTGTGTATGTGAGTGAGTTAGTCAGTAAGTAATCATAAATGCTCGAGTCTTGATGTTTATAAATCTTCTTAGCTTGCCTTTTCTTTCAGCTTCAAGAGGCCGTTTGAAATTAGTCGTTGTGAGCTCTTAGCCGTTGGCAATTAATGCTGTTCTTCATCTTAGTCAACTTTCTTCTCTTGCTTCAATTAATCTTACAGAGGATGAGCTAAGAGAGATAGAGACTGTAAGTAACGATCACCTGCAACATTGTACTTGTATAGCAGCTTTTTCAGTAGCGCTAGCTCCCTTGACTATCGCTAGCTTAATAGTGTAATTCCTGCACTTAGCTGTTAGCTAAACAAATATTCATGTGAAGCACAGTAGGTGTTATCGCTAGTGTATTTCATTTGCTTAATGTTCAAAGACAATGTATTAGCTATCCGATTGTCTAAGTTATTTCAACAAGTATTTTTCTATCGATAGCTAATCATGTTATCGCTAGTAACTATGTTATCGCTAGTTATATTATTAGCTATCTGAATGTCAAGTTATTTCAAGTATTCTGTTATCGATAGCTAATCATGTCATCGCTAGTAACTCTGTTATCGCTAGTTTATTTCATTAGCTCAATGTTCAAAAACAATGTATTAGCTATCTGATTGTCTAAGTTATTTCAACAAGTATTTTTCTATCGATAGCTAATCATGTTATCGCTAGTAACTATGTTATCGCTAGCTAACTTAGTTCATTACTGCTAGCTGTTCTAACATTCTCCCCCTTTGTTTTATCCATGTTATTTATGGGGCCTTAGCGATAGTGATATACTTGTACAGAGCTTAGCGATAGTGATAAATGTTCTTTGCTTGCTTAGGCTAGCTCAACTTATCATATTAGTGATAGTGAAGGTCTTAACGATAGGGATATTGACTTTTCTTCAGATTATTGCTAAGTCTTCATTAGTTATTGTTATCATAACACTTCCATTTGTTAGCGATAGGTTCTAGCTTAGCGATAGTATATCTGTTATCTATGAGATTTTACTTGTTCAATGTTAAGATAACCTACACTCTTTTACTTAGTCATTTATCATGATTCTTATCTCAATTTATTCCAGACTAAGTTATATGCTAATTGTTCATTTTACTTATGTTATCTATGGGTCCAGTCCTCATCAAAACTTAAGATTCTAAATCACCTCTTTCCTTTACAATCTTTGTGACTAAAATCTTAACTAGAAATAGAATTTTAGTTGTTAATCTTTTAAATGTTAAATCTTCAATCCAACCTTGCTTTAGCTCAACTTAATTTAATTCACTAAGCCTTCTGTTTGATCGAATTTGTAATCAAATCCTTGTGGGAACGATACTTTCTCATTACTTTATTACTTGGCACGACCCGTGCACTTGCGGTGAAAACAAAAACACCCCCAAGAATGCCAAGAAGTGAAGAGGATTGGCACTACCGTCTGTCTGGAGGTGAAATCATTTTCACGGAGAAGAGAGAAGAGGATGCCGCTTTCACTGTGGATCTCCAGTGCTTGGACAAGAGAAAGATTTCATCCGGTTCAATTGTGGTTTTCAGCCTCTTTTCTTGACTTTTCTCATCATTTTTGGTCCAATTTTAAAATTAATTACTCCTATGATTTTGATGGAAGCCATATGTGGTTAGATTTCCTCTTACAACCACCTTAGAGCATCGTGAACTTGTTTGTGAGTTAAAGATTTTTTCCACTTATTATTGGTTATATTTAATTTTAATTCAGTTCATTTAGTCTTGCTATTATTGATTATTATTTATTGATTAACCACCTTTGAACATGTTTCGGGAGTTTAAGATTGAATTATTTGACGAAAGGAATTTTAAATTGACCATGATATTGAATAATTGGGAATTAGATTTTTAATCTAATTTGCGTCTAGGATATACATATACTTAAAAGCTCCACATAATCAAATTAGAATGTTACTATTATAAATTGTACCTAGTTAATTTGTATAAGGCATTACATAATTAATCTAGTTAACGAAAAAAAATGGATCGACGGGCATTTATAGATACTAGTACTCTAGATTAGTTGATTAAGATAAAGCATAATTAATTTAATGGGAACAAAATCTAAGAAACAAATAAGGGAATAATGACTGTAGATTATTCATTTGAAACTTGAATTTAGTCCGTATGAACTCTGGTGGTTTTTTCTTTAGATCTTAATTAATTTTTCTTCACTTTTCGAAATCTGTCTTGGTCAACTTAAACAAAAGTAGGAGATTTAATGCCTAATTATCAATTATCTTGAGTCTATATAGGATTGACCTTGATTTGCCAAGTTATTATTTTTACAACCCGTACACTTGCGGAGTTTAATTAAAATTTTGGTAGTATCACGGGTAGAGAAAAACCAGATAGTTATTGGTTGGTGGTTTGTTAAACTACTGAGGGTTAACTTCTATATATAGTGCTCAGGACAAACATTAAAAATGAATAATACTACCATCATAAATGCTGTCAATCAGTCATTATGGCAAATTCTCTCTTTTCCCAAGAAGGGAAGTGATTTGACTTCAATCAGCAATAAATGCTGATTGAGTCAATTGCCAAATCTCGCTCAGATCATTTCTCATCTGTCGGATCCTCTTTTGAAAGATCCGACTCATCGAGGCCGAACCCGGACACATAGTCCAATTGGGTGGCCATCAATTAGACAATAGACTTTACGGATATTTGACATATTGAAAGACTTAATTGTAATTGATTGCAAATGAATCAATTAGTTGTAAAAAAGCATTAGACATAATCTCTTTTGTCCTAATTCATTGTTTGGATAGCCAATAATGTGTTAGAACTGATAACTTCTGAGAATTCATGTAATGTCAGCCCATTTTTCTTGAGTTTTATGCAATCATTGATGTATTTTGGACACTCAAGATAGGAAATATTCATTTGATTTTTAGTTGCACATCATTATTCATTTGTGTAAATTTTAATCATATTTTTTGTTAGTTTCTTATGTTGTTTTATGTAAATCTTGTAGGAATATTTTGATGCAATAACCAAGGGATCCCGGATTAAGAAGAACAGTTAAAAAGGGGACAAATTGGGGTTAGAAGCTGAAATTTCAAGAAAAAAGGAAAAATACGAGTTTCTGGATTAATTGTAAAAATTACAGAAAAGGACCTCGAAATTCCTAAATTACAGAAAAGGACCTCGAAATTCCTAAATTACAGAAAAGGACCCCGAAATTTCAAAATTACAGATAGGTCCCAGTTCGCCGTGGCGAAACCCACCGCAAACTCCCTTTGTTTCTGCCCTCTTTGGTATTTTTTGCCGTGGGCTCGCCGCGGCGAAACCCACGGCGAACTGCGTATTCTGCTGCGCGTTTTAACAGAAAAGGTAGACTGAAATGAAATAAAAGCTAGGGTTTCGATCTCACTCGACATTCTTCGACTTCTGGGCATTCTCGGGGGCGTTTTGCTCTGCTAGGGCTTGGAGTTTGGTGGGGATTGAGCTTGAGCTTGGAGCTTTGAAGAGATTTGGGCTTCTCTTCTTGGTTTATCTTCTCCATCTTCATTCTCTATTCTTGTTCTATTTTGTGTTGATGTATATATATGCTCTCATGGAGTTGTTGAACATGAGGGGCTAAATACTTTGATTCTAATATTATTTTGAACCCTTGTATGGATTGACTCTTGATTCCTCCTCTTATTTTGTGATTAATGAGATGTATGTGTTTATTTTACTCTTCTCTTCATGCTTCTAAGTGATTGATCACCATTTAGATGTTGGGTTCACTTGATTGATGCTTGAGAAGGCTATATTGAGTGTATAACTTGGGTAAAATAGTGTAAGGACTTGAAGTTTTCATGATGAATGGATGGTTTAGTTGGTAAGGTAGAGATATACTTACTAACCTAACATAATCCCATTAGGATTGGAGCTTGAAAATTGGATCTTATTAATTATAACAAGAAATTATGTAATTAACAAGATCAAACATTTGTTCTTGACGTGAGAGCGCTTGTCCAAGTACTCTATGAATCCTATATTAGCACATGGTTTCATTGAGAGCAGCTTTGAGAGGAGGTTAATTGAGTTTTAGGAAGTACAAGGGGGTTAGACAATCTTAGGACCCAATTTGTCATTGAAATTGAAGAATCATTTGTTTATAATTTTGTTTCATTTAGGATAAGTTTATTTTCATAGTAAATCTTCAATCTCAGTGTTCGGTCCGCAAGTGCACGGGTCGCGCCAAGTAATAAAGTAGTGAGTAAAGTATCGTTCCCACGAGGATTTGTCCAAAACCCGGTCAAACAATGATTATTACACTCTCGCCCAATTTGAGTAGCACAAATGTTGAGATTAAAAATTAACTAAGAAAATAAAATGAAAATAAACTATAAACAAGTGATTCTCCAACTTCAAGGATAAAATGGGTCCTAAGATTATCTATCCCCCTTGTACTTCTTAAAACTCAATTAACCTCCCCTCAAAGAAGCTCTCAACAAAATCATGTGCTAATCTAGGGTTCGTAGAGTATTTGTAAACGCTCTCTCAAGTCAAGAACAGGTGTTTAGTCTTATTAAGTGCACAATCTCTTGCTACAAGTTAATAAGACCCAATTCTCATGCTCTAACCCTAATGTGACTATGCAAGGCTAGCAAGTATATCTCTATCTTATCAACAAAACCATCCATTCATCAAGCAAATTTCAGGTTCTTGCACTATTTTACCCAAGTTCTACACTCAACCTAGCTCTCTCGAGTCATAAATCAAGTGAACCCAACATCTAAATGGTGATCAGGCACTTAGAAGCATTAAGAACAGAGTAAAATAAGCACATAGATATCATTAATCACAACATAAGAGGAGGAATCAAGAATCAATACATACAAGGGTTCAAAATAATCCTAGAATCAAAGTATTTAGCTACTCATGCTCTACAACTCCATGGGAGCATATATATACAACATTACAAAGCAAAACAAGAGAAGCGAATGAAGATGGAAGAAATAAACCAAGAGAGGAAGCCCAAATCTCTTCGAAGCTCCAAGCCTAAGCTCAATCCCCACCAAGCTCCAAGCCCTAGCAGAGCAAAACACTCCCAAAATGCCCCAAAAGTCGAAGAATGAGGGCCCAACTCGAAGCCCTAACTTTTATTTCCTTCAAAACGCGTCTGTTCTGTCAAAACGTAGCAGAACGCACGAAGCTCGCCGCCACTTCGCCACGGTGAAGTCCCAAAAATCCCAAAAACAATTGTCTCTCGCCGTGGCTTTCGCCGCGGCGAGCTCACGGTGAGCTAACCAAAACAGGCAGAGATGCATGCTGTTCGCCGTGGGTTTCGCCGTGGCTCCCACTTATTCTGGTCCTTTGCCTTTTTCTTTATTCCTTGGACTGCATTGGCTTCTTCTTATTTTTGTTCAATTGGGAGCTTGGTGGAGGGCCAAAATCTCTTGTTTATTGCATCAAATTATTCCTACAAAAATTACATAAAACAACATAAGAAATTAACTATAAAAATAATCAAAATCTACATAAATATACAATGATGTGTAACCAAAAATCAAATGAACATTTTCCTATCTTGAGTATCCAAAATTTATCAATGATTGAATAAAACTCAAGGAAAATGTGCTAACATCACATGAATTCCCGGGAGTTATCACTCAGCATTTGTATCACTTACCTTAGGCGAGAGTGTGACAATCAACTATTTGACCGGGTTTTGGAACCAAATTATCGTGGGAACGATACTCTACTCATCACTTTATTACTTGACGTGACCCGTACACTTGCGGCCTTAGCGGACAAGAAGAACTATAGAAGAAATTAAGTAAGTAGCATTGCAGGGTAACCTGGTTGTGAGAATAATAGTTTTATATAATTATTAGGTCCATTGATAAGTTAAAAGTGCTTCATCGATTTGGATTGGAATGATTAATATGCAAGGTTCTAGTATTGATCACTCTCATCTTAACCTAGGCTAGAGGGGTTACTCTAAGGTCAATTTGATAATTAACCTTGAACTTTCTTTCCCCACAACTAAGATGTCAGTTGCCTTATTTCATTGAACCCATCGGCGATGGAGGAGACAAAAAGGGGAACCTAGAGGGAGCTGACGAAGATCTTAGGGTCTTGACGCTTAAAGGCTGTAAAGACGAAAATAATAATAAGAACACAAATGAACAAGACGAGTGTTCGTCACCGGCCGCAAGTGCACGGGTCGCGCCAAGTAATAAAGTAGTGAGTAAAGTATCGTTCCCACGAGGATTTGGTTCCCAAACCTGGTCAAACAATGATTATCACACTCTCGCCCAATTTGAGTGACACAAATGTTGAGATTGAAAACTAACTAAGAAAATAAACATATGTTAAATGAAAATAAAGTTATAAACAAGTGATTCTCCAACTTCAAGGATAAAATGGGTCTTAAGATTATGTATCCCCCTTGTACTTCTTAAAACTCAATTAACCTCCCCTCAAAGAAGCTCTCAACGAAACCACGTGCTAATCTAGGATTCACAAAGTAATTGTAAAAGATATCTCAAGTCAAGAACAAGTGTTTAATCTCATTAATTGCACAATCTCTTGCTACAATTAACAAAACCCAATTTTCAAACTCCAATCCTAATGTGATTTTGTAAGGTTAGCAAGTATATCTCTATCTTACCAACAAAACCATCCATTCATCATGCAAACTTCAAGTTCTTACACTATTTTACCCAAGTTCTACACTCAACCTAGCTCTCTCAAGTCATAAATCAAGTGAACACAATATCTAAATGGTGATCAAGCACTTAGAAGCATTAGGAGAAGAGTGAAATAAACACATACATCTCATTAATCACAAAATAAGAAGAGGAATCAAGAATTAATCCATACAAGGGTTCAACACAATCTTAGAGTCAAAGCCTTAGCTCCACATGTTCAGAGAATCCAAAAGAATATATACATATATCAGCACATTCATGAACAAGAGAGAGGGAAAGGAAAATGGAGAAGAAAAACCAAGAGGAGAAGCCCAAATCTCTTCAAAGCTCCAAGCCCAAGCTCAATCCCCTCCAAACTCCATGCCCTATCAGAGCAAAACACCCCCAAGAATGCCCAGAAGTCGAAGAATGTCGAGTGAGATCGAAACCCTAGCTTTTATTTCATTTCAGTCCGCCTTTTCTGTCAAAATGCGCAGCGGAATACGCAGTTCGCCGTGGTGATAAGCGAGGCATCTAGAATGCCTATAAAGTGCTTGGTTGGGAGATCAAACCCGTGGGTGCGCCAATGACACGGCCTCCTCCCACAAATGCTGCAGCATTGGGTCGGGTATGCGAGAGCTACCCCCAACTGGGCTACAATACCTGAGTTGGGCTTGCCAATACCGGGGTGTCCCAGAGATGGGCCCATGGGGTGCCCAACATGGTGGGTTCAGTAGCTGCCAATGCTGGACTCAACAAAAAGGCGCTTTTTGGGGGGAGCACAGCAGTAGACCATACTCCCCGAATGGGCCCCCGCTGCCACGGTACTGGGCCCCGCATTACCTGAAGTTCAAGGCCGCTCTCGCGGACCCGATCCCATGCTGCAGCATTTGGGGAGGAGGCCGTGTCATTGGCGCACCCCTGGGATTCGAAGTCGAGACCTCGGGCTATCATCCCCCTTAAGGGGATGGCCTTCACCACTTGAGCTCAAAAACTTGTTCGCCACGCGCCGCAAGTGCACGGGTCGCGCCAAGTAATAAAATGATGAGTAGAGTATCGTTCCCACGAGGATTTGTCCAAAACCCGGTTAAACAATGATTATCACACTCTCGCCCAATTTGAGTGATACAAATGTTGAGATTGAAAATTAAATAAGAAAATAAAATATAAACAAGTGATTCCCCAACTTCAAGGATAAAAAGGGTCCTAGGATTATCTATCCCCCTTTGTACTTCTCAAAACTCAATTAACCTCCCCTCAAGAAGCTCTCAACGAAACCACGTGCTAATCTAGGGTTCAAAGAGTACTTGTAATGCTCTCTCGAGTCAAGAACAAGTGTTTAGTCCTATTCTTTGCATAATCTCTTGCCACAGTTTGATAGAACCCAATTATCACACTCCAACCCTAATGTGACTATGCAAGGCTAGCAAGTATATCTCTATCTTACCAACAAAACCATCCATTTGTCATGCAAACTTCCGGTTCTTGCACTACTTTACCCAAGTTCTACACTTAACCTAGCTCTCTCGAGTCATAAATCAAGCGAACACAACATCTAAATGGTGATCAAGCACTTAGAAGCATTAAGAACGGGGTAAAATAAGCACATAGATATCATTAATCACAAATCAAGAGGAGGAATCAAGAATCAATACATACAAGGGTTCAAAATAATCCTAGAATCAAAGTATTTAGCTACTCATGTTCTACAACTCCAAGGGAGCATATATATACAACATTACAAACAGAACAAGAGAAGAGAATGAAGAAGGAAGAGATAAACCAAGAGAGGAAGCCCAAATCTCTTTGAAGCTCCGAGCCCAAGCCAAATCCCACCAATCTCCAAGCCCTAGCAGAGCCAAACACTCCCAAAATATGCCCAGAAGTCGAAGAATGAGGGCTCACAACGAAGCCCTAGCTTTTATATCAGTTAAAACGCGTCTGTTCTGTCCAAAACGCGCAGAAACGCGAAGTTCGCCGTGGGTCTCGCCGCGGCGAGCCCACGGCGAAGTCCAAAAACACAGAAACAATTGTCGCTCGCCGTGGCTTTCGCCGCGGCAAGCTGACGGCGAGCTCTCCCAAAATGGCCAGAGTGAAATGCACTTCGCCGCGGCGAAGTCCTTTATTCTCTGCTTTGCCTTTCTTTTCTTTATTCTTTGAGCAGCTTTAGTTTCTTCTTATTTTTGTTCAATTGGGAGCTTGGTGGAGGGCTAAAATCTCTTGTTTAATTTATTGCTTCAAATTATTCCTACAAAAATTATATACAACAACATAAGAAACTAACTATAAAAACAATCAAAATCTACATAATTAACAATAATGTGAAATCGAAAATCAAATGAGCATTTTCCCTCTTGAGTATCCAAAATGTATAAATAATAGACAAAAACTCAAGTAAAATATACTCAAATATCATGAATTTCTAGGAGTTATCAACTATTTACTCTTCCTTCTTTAAAGAACGTAGTTTACAGCTGCACCGGCACGCGCTTAAATTTTTTTGGTTGCATTCCATGCTTCTATTACCGTCACGCACCACTGCTCACAGTGTTATTAAATATGTGGTTTCTCAAATGCATGCAACAAGTTTATTCCGCTGCGAGAACCTAGGGAGATTTCTTATTACAAGGAGAAGGAAGAGACCATGGGAAGAGTGCGTTTCTCATTCTTTGGGTTCTCACAGAGCTTGTGTCAAAAAGCTCCGTGCATGTGGATGATTATCTCAGGGACCTCTAAGGTTAATAGCAGCTACTTAGAGGTTCTTCCGGCAATGTTGCTAACTACTAATTATTATATGATTATACTTGTTTGCTTGTGTGTTTTTAGTGTTTTTTTATGCAGGTTATATGGGCTTTCTTTTGTTTTGTCTCTCTTGGTTCCTCAGATTACATCAATGGTTGGGAGTACCTCCTTCTTCAAACACCACAGGTGTAGACGTCATCAAGCTTCAAATTCACTTGAAGTATATTTACGACGTGTCTTCAATATCTCTTCAAAATGGAGTTTCCGGGTTGCAATAACTGCATTCTTCGCTCGTGATAAAGATGATGATAGCCTATGGGTTATCATTTTACTGTTCTCCTCCCGCAAGCCTATTATTGGAGATTCTACTTACTAGTCTCTCTTTTGAAAGCCCAAGTAGTATTATGCTTCAGTGTGTTATTGTGTTTTCTTGTATGCAATATAATATCAGACTCTCTTATTGACTATATAAGTGAGCCTTAGCTTGTAATCGTTTTACTTATAATGAAATTGTCCTTTTATACAAAAAAAAAAAGAAAAAAAAGAATATAAAGTATATGTTGCTACATAGGTCCTTTAGTAAAATTCTCCCATAATAACAGTCTTAAAACCTGGGACCCTGTCGGTTACACATGTTGAAACAAAATAACTCAGGCCCAGTAGAGGAAGCCCGTTAAGAATAGAGACAAGCATAGCTGTACCTTTAATTCTTTTCCAGTCTTGTTTGTAATTCATGTTCTATATGTTTCAGTTTTCACACAAGCTAATAAAAACTTTCAACTTCATTAGTTTAACACATTTACCTTAAAATCTAATAACTTCATAACTTGTTTAATATACATTATACCTTATGACAACACTGTAGTAAATGACAGGTGAAATATAATACATTGGTCATATGAAAAATTTCATGATAAGTCTATAAATATGGTAAAAAAAATTCTTCTCTCTTCCACTCAAATAAGCAGTAGGCATTCACTATACATACATTCATCGTAATACGCGTGTAAAATATATACACAATCAAGTGTTCAGGACCCTATTGTATAAAGGAAATACAATACCTCCTGGCCATTGCGCCACTATTACATGTTCAATCATATATTTCTTATCATGAAACATACGGATACCGAGAGAGATTATTGTGATTATCACAACCAAAGTATGAGTAATAAATCGTCTTGTTTTAAAATCTAGCACCGAAGAAAGCCCTGGGGGAAAAAAGGGCACCGAAGAAAGCCCGATAGCAGTTAATAGTCTGTTTGGATTAAAGTTTACAAACCAGCGCGCTTAAGTTTAAAGAAAATCAAATTCGCAAACTTAATTAGCTGTCATGACTTTTACGTATTGACAAGGAATCTGATTAAAACTTTTGTATGTAAATAAAATCACAAACTGTGATCATTAACTAGGGAAACGTCATCGAATGAACAGGATATTCATCATTTTCAAATTTTGAGGGAAAGAAGAGAGAAAATCAAAGTTTTCGCCCTCCCCAATGGCATCGCAGCTAGAGATATTTGACTTTTATATAAACTAATACTTTCTCGATCTTAAATATAAGACTACTTTAACTTTTTTTTGTGGAACTTAAGGAAGCAAATTAGACCACTAAATTATAACATATGTCACATGAAATTAGATAATATGTTAGTTTATAAGTAGAATAAATTAGTTTTGAGGAAAAAGATTTTTTTGGAACTGAAACTACTTTTTTTTTGTTAAAAAGAAAAGTCAAAAAAGTTCAAGTGGTCTTATAATTAGGACCGAAGGGAGTATATAATTAATAATATATATAAGTATTAAAAAGAGATCATGTAGCATATGCTATAATTTAATAATATATGTAGTTTCTTTAATCTTCTTATTTTAGTTAATTAGGTTTTATACCAAGAATTGGATAGTAATACATATAATCGGGTGTACTTTGAATAATTTGCACAAAATTAATGCAATAATGCGAAATAAAGAGCATATTTGAAAGTTTCGTTTATTGAAGGTGTGGCTGTTTCGTTTACTGAAATTTTTCATGTTTTAGATGATGAAGTTAATTTAATGAACTAAGGACTTGGAATTTCTGATACATGGCTTTTTGGCATATATAATTGATAGTTTCACCGAGTTATATTAGCCAATGCCCTTATAGCTGTTTTTTCAGAGACTATTCAAGAGAGAACAAGTTGAATTATAATTATATAATTAGCATCGCGTCGTTGGAATATTAAAGTAGTATTATTTTTGTCTGTCTTCTATTTGGCAAAAAAAAAAGGAATAAATAAAATGAGGCTAGAGGTAGAAGATAAGTTTTATAATTCGTACATAAGCATGAATGAGAACCCAAATGGAGAAAGTTGAAAACTAGAGGGTTGGAGAATATAGTGTGTCAAACATGAACATTGACCATAGATTATATTACTATTTCGGTTGAATTAAAGTACGGATAAAAGTACAGCCATGCTTGCCATATGGCGAGAGAGAAAAGTCAGAAATATCCATTACTTGATCAACACCCAACCTAAACCCTATTCTATAAATAGAATCCCCAACATATCACAATTATCCCAAACAAAAGACATAAACTTTACACAGATATTGCAAGGAAATCCCCAAGTGGAAGACATGTCTGAGGAATGCCGAGGTAAAAAGAAAATGCTGTAATTTGACAATTGTTTGATTTATTGTTCCTTTTTTTTTTTTTTTTGTAAGATGATTTATTAATCTTGATAATAGTTCTTACCTATGTGTATGTTGTGAAGGTAAGAGTTCATGGCCAGAGCTGGTTGGGGTGGAAGGAGGGAAAGCAGAAGCAACAATAGAGAGAGAAAATGATTTGGTGGATGCCATAATTGTGGAAGAAGGATCGATCGTCACCACTGACTTCCGATGTAATAGGGTTTGGGTTTGGGTCAATAGTAATGGCACCGTCACTAGGGTTCCCAAGATTGGATAGAATTATATATATATATATATATATATAAATAGATAAGCTACGTCTTCAATATTCTTCATCAGTATTACTCTATGTCATAGCTCTGGAATAAGGAGTTCATTACAGTTTTTATTTTTATGTAATTGTTGTGTATAATCTTATGTATATGTATGTTGTTTGTGGTCAATAATTGTCATGATGTTATGTATACTCTATGGAGTTTACAATATAATTTCAATTTATCTCCTTCCGACTTATAAATTACATAAAGCTTTCTTAATTAAACTTAATATCGTGTCCAAGTAATCTCCTTAATTTTAAAAACTTATTTGAGGGTGATGAACAAGGAAATCCCAAAACCAAGGAATGCCAAGCAGCCAAGGGAACTCCCCTACACACCTAAACCATACCCTAGGGGCGCCTATTAGGGTACACCCCCATTAACTAGGTGATTAAGTTTTACAATAAATCAATAATTAACCACCTTATTAATTACTACCTCAACTTTCTAACAGAGTTAACCTAATTTATGTATATACACATATACAATCATGTTTTTAATAATAAATTTTATTTTTTGGAAATGGATTGAAATATATAATAAGGATAATCTTATAATTTGTATCATATGGAAAAATCTGGGAAAGTTTAAAAATAATTTCTATTCTGAAGATTACTATTATTCTATATTTTATAACAGTAGAAAAATGTTTAAGATGTTATACTCAATTTTATTTGTAATTAGAAAAATATAAAACCATTATATTGATGAGGAGAAAAAAGACAAACAAAAGGATTGGGATGCAGCGCATGATCGGAGGACCTCATCATACTGGAAACACGCACCATTTACAATCTCTGCAAATGAAATAAATTTTTTTCCTTTATATATACCTAAAAAAATAAATTTAGGTGAGAAATTTAATATACATTTGTTATCGCCATGTAATTCTTGTTGTACGTAATTTATCCGGCCGGCCTTTTGTCATCTATGGATTAATATTGGATTTGGATGGAGTCATTTGCCTGTTTTATGACTTATAAAGCCGGCTATTCCATCCACTTTTTCACATGCTAAATTTTAAATTGTCACGACTAAATTCCTTAGATTTATTTATTTTATTTAACATATTATTGATCAAGATAATGAAAACCTGATCGGCCTCTGAACGGATCAAGGTAATGACGTAAGGGGTTAGTGGGTCAGTTTGAGGTCAACCTGGAAGTTGGATTAGTGTGGGATAAATAATTAAAAAATAATTTAAATTCTCATAATGTCAAATACTAAATATTAATTCAATACCTTGAATCACTATCATAATAATCATTTACTTATCCAACATTCTATACAATTTATATGACATATTCACATTATAGTGCCAATCCACTATTTAATAACACCAAAATCAGTAATCACTTAATATTCTACATGAAATTATCAAAATAGATAAATGATTATAAAATATTTATGTTCATAGTCTTTTAATCACTAAACTAATAGTCATTAACATTAAAATTATCATTAATTTCAACCAACAATTGCCTTATTTAAAGCATGAAAAAAAAATGTCTTGGAAAAAAAATCAACCCAGTAATCCGTTGGGTTATCCAGTTTGCACCGGATTACTACGAATCACCCCGGGTTACTAGGAGCTTGGGTTTAGGACCAACCCGAACCGGTTACGTGGTCTGGTCGGCAAGTTCTGAGCTGATCCAACTAGGCCAATCCAGATTCAATTATCATGTTATCAATATTTAATTTTATAAGATATTCCATTAACTTTAAATCACACGAATTGAGCCAAAAGAAAGATAAAAGAAGAGGCAGCGAATTTTGGACAAATGGAGAGAAAACAGATTTCTTAAAATTAAGAATGTGATGAAATTTCGAATATGTACCCATTAGCCTTATTATAAAACATCAACAGTTAATTTCCATCAATTAAAGAATGAAAGACAACTCATCAAATTTAATTTTTTTTTTAGCATTGGCCCTCTTTAAATGATATGATTTAATTTTTTTTTCAAGCTTAAAACTCAATTAATAGCAAGTATACAGTGGGAAATAGTTATTAATGAGGTGGTATGCCTTAAATTTTAGGTAGATAATTGTTTATAGTGTATATGTGCCTAAGACATTTTTAACTTTTTCAAAAAGTAGTAAGAAACCTAAATAACTCATTTATAAATTGATTTATTTGAATATTTTTTTAAAACTAGTTGGTTTGATTAATAAACTAATATGACTCTGATCTTATTTATAAGTGAACTTTATCGAATTCTCACATATTAATGAGTGAAAGTTATGGTATTAAATATGTCATTTTTTGATGATCTTACTCTCATTTAATAATGTGTATTAAAATAATATTAATTGTTTCTTTCTTTCCTTCATTTAATAAGGGTAAAATAATTGGTTGCATTAATTGATCTTAAACTAGACTTATAGTACTGCTGCATCCGTCCCATAATATAAGGTTCATTTTTTTGGATGACCTTGTTCCAAAATATAAGGTCCTATTTGACTTTGTTTGAGTATTAAATGCGTTTTTCTTATTTTACCCATGCATTAATTTCTCCTACACATTATCTTTCATCTTCTTTTCATAATTACCATCTCTCTTACTCACGCAAAAAAGGGCACTTTTGAAAAAACAATTGATATATTTCCTTCACATTTATTGTTTTTAACTAACATTTTAGGAAACTG
Organism: Mimosa bimucronata; assembly: GCA_037074515.1. Lineage (NCBI taxonomy): Eukaryota > Viridiplantae > Streptophyta > Magnoliopsida > Fabales > Fabaceae > Mimosa > Mimosa bimucronata. The sequence continues at coordinate 37,636,099 of CM073444.1, forward strand.
CAATTCGGTTAAAGACCTTATATGTTAGGATGAAGGGAATAATAATGAACAAAATTTTTGAAGAAGTTGGACTTTTAGAAAAAGAATGGTAGTACTCTAATAATATACCACTCTGTTCCTTATTATAAGTCCAACTAATACAATTTTTTTGTTCCAAAATATAAGTCCACTTTGAGATCAATTAATGCTACTGTGACTATTTTACCCCTATATTGGAAATAGGGAAGATGAGAGAGAAGGGTTATAATGTATAAAATATTGTTTTAACACCTATTATTAAATAAGGATAAAGTTGGAAAAATAAGATATATTTAATGCTATAACTTTCACTCCTTGGGAGTATGTGAGAAGTAGTTAGAGTGGACTTATAATAAGGAACGGAGTGGTATCACATAGGTTATGATTAACTAACTTATTTTACATATACTTAATCCCTAAAAAAAAAAGTCAACAAGCTCTTAACAGATATAGGATGGAATAAATGTTTTTCATCGAAACTAAGTTGTGTGTGTGTGTGTATTTTGTGGATGACTGGGTTATCCCATTGGCAGTGTCTCTTACCTTATTACTATGTTGAAGAATGATGATTGTGGGTATGCGCATTTATTTATTTTGGCCACGAAGCGTATTTAAATTATTATCGAATGCTCTCTAAATGTATCAAATAGATTAGTGTTTAAGGGGAAATACTATTAAATTAATCTGATGAAATAAAAAGGACAAAATAACCGGCCGGCCAATGTGGAGAGGTAATCCTTGTTGATTCATAGCTAAAAAGGAAGACCAAATCATGACTTGAATCAGTATATAACATGCAAAGCAAGTTAAGCAGCATTAACACATACACTTGAGCACTAACTAGCTTCATCATCATCAATATGTCTTGCCCAGGTTAATTAATTATTCCTTTTCCTCTTTTATATACATATATATATATATATATATATATATCTCTTTCTCTCTCATTTAATGAATGAGAATGTGTGTATGTGCGCGCGCATACATACACATATATATAGGGAAGAGTTCGTGGCCAGAATTGGTGGGGACAAAGGGAGATGCAGCGAAGGTGATAATAGAGAAGGAAAATTCAAGAGTGACAGCCACCACTGTGAAGCAAGGTTCCTTCGTCACCGGTGATTTCCGATGTGACCGTGTTCGCGTCTTCGTTGACAACCAACAAACTGTCACCCAAGTCCCAAAAATTGGTTAATTAATTTCTCAATTATGCCCCCTTCTCTTTATCATTATTATCATATACCACCCATATATGCTTTTAATCACTTGTTTTACTGCCTAATTACCTTTTTTGTATCCTTTCTTTCTTTTTCTTTTTTTTTTTATATTAAGTACTATTGTCACGTTTCTCTCCATCTTCTTGTTTTTTCATTTGATGACACGGTTAAAGATGTGGATTATTCTATCGTTAATGGCAAAATAAAATTATATTTTAAATTTAATTTTTGCTAGATTTTATGAAGAAAAAACTCTATTATATTGATTGAACTTTTGATGATTTCCATGTATTAAGTTGATCTTGAAAATTAACCCCAAAATAAAAGGTTGACATAGTGAATCTAACCTTCAACATATTCAAAAACAACCGGGGAAGAGTGTAAAATCTATCTCATATTGCTCTAGATTGCGGGGAAGACACAGGAGAAGAGAAAGTTATATGCAATTATATATAATCTGCAAGCTAATTTAACACGTTTGAATAGGCCAGACCACTGAAAAACATTAATCCACTATTATATTTTTTTCAGCCTTTTTTAAGTTGTTTAATATTTTTGTAAGCAAAATATTTTAATAGACCAGAGGATTGTGGTAATTAAACTTGTGGCACCTTATAAAATATTATTTAAACAATTTTGTGAGGTCAATTGAGCACATTTTTTGTGTATTACATAGTGTGTGTCAAAGTGTAAGAAATTAGTTATATGATTTTTTTTATCAGATAAATAAGTTTTATGATTCATGATTTGTAAATGGCTTAATTTATACAAATCACATAAATTTTATATGTTACAGAAAAACTGAGTGAAGTCACATTATTCAATATTCGTAAATAGCTTGATTGTGTATTTAACATTATATTGATCGTGAATGATTTCCTGTTTTAAAAATTGGAGTTAAAAAATCATGACTTCGATTTCCTACCTGTAAGCAGAGAATAAGATGGGATAGATGATCTATGTCAGCTCTTTTGTTTTATTAATGAATTTAAGAAACACAAGCAATAATTAAGAAAACATAATGTTCTTACTTCTGACTTCAGAATTATACCTGCTCTTCCTTTTTTGTATCCAAGAATTAAAATAGGTATAAAAAAATATACTCATTCAGCTCGAATTTAAAATTAAGATTTGGGCGTTTTATGTATATTATCAACTTTCCATAAAAAACATTCTTATAATTTATCCATTACACATGCACACACAATTTAGTTGGTAAACTTATATATTCTTAAAAAAAATTATTCAAACTTGATTTTGTCTACAAGCAATGCTTACGAATTCATTTTACAAATATCTATGGAATACGAGGACTTGGATCTAAAGCTAAACAGTTAGTTAACCACAGATTTCATGAGCATTAGTTTCTTTTAGGCTAAAATATTATAACGTGGGCTATCAATGGGCCGACTTGACTTTGAATCTTCTAATGAGTTTCTTTTCCATAATTAACCGTAAGCGATAACTACTAATTAGTCAATCTGATTTTATGAATATAATATGGTCACAGACTCATTTAATTTAACTTTTTAAATTTCATGCTTACGAATTCTTTTTTTTTTTTCAATTAAAAAGACATAACCAGAGGTACCTAAATCTACATATCAAACCGTCGTAATTCAACACCCCAACAAACAAGCACTGCCTTCGATCTTAATTATAAAAGTTTGTTGACTTTTTAAAGGATAAAAAATAAACCACTTTAAATTGTTTATATTTATTTTTTTCTCAAAACTAATTTATTTTATTTATAAACTAACATATAATATAATTACATATCACATATATTAAGATTTACGGTCTATTTTGCTTCATTAATCTCAATTAAAAAAAAAGCCAACTAACTCTTCTAATTAGGATCGGAGGTAGTGATTTGAACATTTTTCATTCCAGATGTTTATTTAATTATAAAAACTGATTAACAATAACTTAGAAATGTATTGGGGAATAGGAAATGGGGAATTGGGTATGAAATTAGCATAAAAATATGTACCTGAATATGAAAATCACATCTTATACCAATAAATTTTGTTAATTAAGATGCTAAATAGCTTCATCTCAGTAGTAAACTAAGAACATAAGTTCAAATTTGGGAAAACTAATGTAATTAGGAGTGACGCAAACCACTTGCACTCTAAAACTTGAAATGAAAAACCCTTGTTCAAATTGAAAAATTCACATATTTTGATCAAACTCATTTACTTTTAATTTTCTCCAAATATACCACATTTAATCTATTATTTCTAAATAAATTTTCTGCAGTCATGATCACGTAAATAGAATTAGCCATAGAATCCGTCCTAAAATAGAATTAGCCATGGAATTCCTCATTTAGTGACGAAATTTTATCTTTACCTACGGAATTTCATTGCTAAATTCCATGGCTATTTCTCTGTTTTTTTTTGTAGTGGTAAGCCAGCAATCATTATATTATTTCATTCGGAAAATAAAGAGTTGATTTTGTGAAGGTAGGAACGGAAAATAAGTTGATTTTGTGAAGGTAGGAACGGAAAATAAAGAGTTGATTTTGTGAAGGTAGGAATTAATTAAGTACATTCATTTAGGGAGGCTGCGGTCAAATTACTCTGCCAACATGTAATAATATTCACTTCATATTTTTTTCCCAAATACAAGCTTCATTAACACGCAACTCCCCACGATAAGTACACAATTATCCAATTATATACGTATCCACCTAAACATCAAGAATTAGGCACAATTAATTAACTAACTTTAAATATAAGTTGCATTTACGCACGGAAGATGACCAAAATTATGATTTTTTAATCATAACTCTATAAACCCAAAGAGATAATCTGAATTATAATTAATTACTGCTACTACACCCAATAAAAAGAATACTTTACTACTACGAACAAGAGATGGTGTGCTTTATTTCCTGGTAATCATAATTCATCATTATAACAAAACCAAAGATTTATTGGAAAATTGCAATAGGGTCCTATAAGTAAGGCAAATTATTACTCTAAGGTCCCTTGAAATCTCAAAATTATTAGCAAGTCCCTAGGGACTTGAATGCATTAAAATGGAATTACTCACCAAATTCAGTTGTTAACGAAGGCTAATTCAGTTGTCAACAAAGTCTTATTGAGTTGTTAATTGGGTTTATCACATTTCCCATCAGACCCCATTAACAACTCAACAAGACTTCGATAACAACTGAATACGGTCAGTAATATTAACATACATCTTACATCAAAATATTAGTTTATTACTGACCGTATTCAATAGTTAACGAAGGCTTATTCAATTGTTAGCGACGTTTTGTTGAGTTGTTAATGGGGTTAGATGCGAAATGTCATAAACGTCAGTAACAACTCAACAAACTTTCGTTGACAACTAAATAGGCCTTCATTAACAACTGAATTTGATGAGTAATTCCATTTTATTGCACTTAAATCCCTAGGAACTTGTTAATAATTTTGAGATTTTAAAGGACCTTAGAGTAATAATTTGCCTTCTTTGGGACCAGGGTGTAATTTTCCCAAGATTTATCAACTGGAATTAATTAATGTACATAATTTGTAACGTACACAATCTCCATGCTGTGCAAAAAAAATGCAAAACGTCTGTGTGTGTGTGTGTGTGGAGAGAGGCTCAACTTCTTAAGAGAATGAGATTTATATTATATTTTTCTCACTTAAAAGAAAAAAAAAACACAAATAATAAAAAAATAAAGAAACAATCAATAAATCAATAATCTCCATGTGCCTTATATGTGTGATACTGATATGAACAAGTTAAGCTACTTAATGATTAGCTGCCATGGAGGATGGGACTACATGATGAGGATAGGCAGCACCACCACCATGGAGGCGGTGGAAAGCGTTGCCGGCGACGTTCATTTCATTCACCGGAGGGCACTGGTTTCCTCCGGTTCCGGGGATGAAAGTGCAGCCAGAAGGCCCAGATGGAGGGACAGGACCTTTGTCAAGTGATTGCAACCAAAGTTGTTTCTCTACACCCAAAGTCCTGCCACCTTGGTTTTGCTGGACATGCACTAGGGTAAGAAGGAGTAGCAAAAGAAGCTTGAAGATAATCTTCATTATTATTGTGTACGTGTTCAAATATAGGAACATATACCAATGGATATGAAGCATAAAATCACAATATGGTAAGTGTATTTATAGTGATAGCCGTGAGAGGTTTGGTGACTTTTCTTGGGATGTACTGATTGGTTCAATGATTTTGACTTTTAAATTCTGGTCAAGGCTACGTAAATTTGTTTGTTTCTATTGGTAAAATTTTCCACAGAATTGATTTGGTTATAACTTGGAACCTGCACGGAGGAGTTTCTGTTTATCTTGACATTGAGTTTCAATTCTTCCTTCCACGTTATATTTAAAAGATGTTTATCCATTAATGTGTACGTATTGTTGATATAAAGCAGCAATTCAGACTATTTAGTCTATTTATTTATGGAGTCGCCGGGACTATATTGCTCAACATAGGCGTATCAAACACGTTTATTAGATGATGCCAAAGGAATTAAATGGTCAACTATTGAATGGTTGTATTTGCTGGATTTGTACCCGACTGTAGGTTTGCATAAAAGATTTCTTGGTTTATAAATCACTTCTTAGGGATTGTTTGGTAAAAGGGATTTGGATGCGGGTTTTTAGGAGTTAGATTTTAGAAACTTGAAGAATTGGGGTTATAAAATTTAAAAAAGGGAAAATGTCAATTAACCCCTATAACAAATTAACCTCATATTCCCCAAAAAAATTCTTCAACTTTACTTTACTTTTAAAGGGGTAAAGTGAAATTAAATATTTCAACTAAAAGACCAAAATATCCTTATTGAATTATATAACCACAATACAAAACACATGTGAAAATTTCCAATACGATTGTGATTCTTTTCAACATCAATGTAAGTATTTTCAAGTCTCAAAAATCATGGAATCTAACAATGCATAACCCGATTTTCAAGATTGTTAACCGATAGGAATTTATTGTTTTCTAAGCACATTTATCATACAATTATCCATGTTTTGTTTGAAATCAATATATTTATTTGTATAATTGTTATGATAAATTGTGCTACTCCGTTTGGTGCAATGCATAGATAAATTTACAAATTTTCTCCCTCTTTTGTAGCATAAAGAAGGAGGAACAAATGGAGCAGAAATCAGAGTGAAATGAAGCATGCTGGACAGGACGCCTCGGCCACCAAAACAGGGTGCTGAGGCGACCAAGGACAACCCAGGACGCCTCGGCCACCAGAACAGGGTGCTGAGGCGACCCAAGCGACCAGGACGCCTCGGCCACCTGAACAGGGTGCCGAGGCGACCAGAGAAAAATCAGATTTTAGATTTTGGATATCAGATTCGAAAATTAGGGCTTTTTAAGACCAAGAAGATGCATAATTGAGAGAGGACTGCATTTGGGACGAAATTAAGAGAGAGAAACGAACGGTGCAGAGAGAAAGATCAAATTAGGGCTTTAGAGAAGTCTTACGGCGCGAATCCGGGAGGCTTCTATAGGGTTCTTCTTTGTTCTTCTTATTCATTCGTCTTGTTTAGTAGTTGTAATCATGAATAGACTTCATATATTTGAATTCCTTTCAATTATGCGTAGCTAAACGTTAGACTAGGGTTTCTTTGAACCTCTATATGGATTGATTTTGTTAATTTCCTTTCTGTTGGTTGTTTAATGCAATTCAGTTTTGTTTTTTACCTTGCTTATATTTCAAAAAGTGCCTGATCAACACTTTACTTGTTCAATGATTCATCGCTTGAGAGAGGGTGTTTTAGTGTAAAACTTAGGTAAAAGCATATTAGAGAGAAAACTCTTTGTTGACAGAGAAGAGATTCATCTGTCAACCTAATGTCGTTAGAGTGAAATTGACGCTTAAACGTGTTTTTGTTGATTCAATAGCATGAGAGTGTGAGGGTTTTGAAAGATAAAGATCAGATTTTTGACTCGAGAGAGCGTTTCTGATCACATTCGAATTTCAGACGAAGACTGAATGTATTAGATAGCCATTAGAAAGGGTAATTTGGTAGAAATCATGACATATAGAAGGGATAAGGAATCCTGGGTTTCATTCTCATCGTCTTAAAAGCAGTTTTCAAAGTTTGTTTGTTTGTTTCTTATCGTTTTTGTTCAAAGCAATATTTTTATTCAACTTAAGTAAACATAGAATTAAATTAGTTAACTTCATTAGATTAAACCATAGTCCTCGTGGGATCGATATTTTTATACTACGTGCGACCCGTACTCTTGCGGGCGAACAAAGATACATATGGAGAATTTCTAAAACATTTGTGCTTCTTTCCAACATTAACATGAGTATTTTCAATTCTAAAAAAAATCATGGAATCCAACAATAAAACATCTAACACTTCACACCTGGACTTCCAAGACATATGAAGAATTTTCAAGACATTTGCGCTTCTTTCCAACATCAACATAAGTATTTCTAAGTTCCAAAAATCATGGAATCCAATGATAAAGTATCCAACATTTCACAACTAGATTTTCAAAACACAGAGAGAATTTCCAAGACATTTGTGCTTCTTTCCAGCATCAATGTGAGTATTCTCATGTCTAAAAAATCACGAAATGCAACATTAATGCATCCAACATTTCACAAGTGGATTTCCAAAACATATATGAAGAATTTTTAAGACACTTATGGGGAATTTCCAGGACGTTTGTGCTTCTTTCAACAGGGACATTTTGATCTTTTGACTGAAACATTTAATTTCACTTTGTGTCATTGTGGGTAAAGTGAAGTTTTATAATTTTTGCTGGGAGAGTATGAGGTTAATTTGTTATAGGGGCTAATTGACATTTTTTTCCTTTAAAAAAAAAAATAGGATTTGATGTAAGACTAAAAATGTAAGAAAAAATGCTTGTAAATGAAATTTTGGTATAGTTTGTGAATATATTCATCTTTACTCAAAAAAAAAAAGCAAGAAAAACTAATTAACAACTTTTAAGTTTTAACTCTACTCTAATTTTTTTAAATCCAACTCAAATTTTCCCACCATCCAACTCCCCTCTTACCGAACAACCCTTATTGAATGAATCGAAAAATTTAAATTTGATGCAAATTTGGGAGAAGTTTTAATAACACGACGTCATGCATATTGAACTTCTAATTATTGCTGGTAAAAAAAAAAAAAACCTTTTAATATGTAGTTCTGATACGACTTAGAGTTTAGTAGTAAAACATTGCCCGCGAGAATTTTTCATTAGTTGATTTTCTTTCACGAGAAGTTATTCTCATGCTTTCAGAGAAAAATTGGAACGAAATATATTCCTCGAAAATATACGAGATAAACATATTTGAAGTCCTGCGTTCTTAACTCCTGAAACAAAATTTTAAATCAAACGTTTCCTTCTATCTTAAATGTTATAAAAAAGATATCATGGACGAGACCATATTATATGAGCTATAAAAAAGATATCATGGCCGAGACCATATTATATGAGCTATACCAAGAGGGCATGTGGATGGAAGCAAAACATCAGAAAAACGCTAGAACCAAATAAAACTCAAACCAATCTTTACAAATTTGCTTAATAAAGGGGATTTCAACCTCGCTCAAATCTAGAAGACCCAACAATTTTTTCCTCAGAATACATTATTACACTTCAGTGCCCACTACTTTGTGGACAACCTTTCATCTTTTGCCTCTCTTAAGGACCATTTGGTGGCCGGAACACAGTATAACCATTAACACCACATGACATATTTGGGTAGTATGGGTACCCATCATTCTCAGTGTTTCTCATGCCAAGATATGGCATATCAGAACCAGCCACCTGCCATTGGTTTTGAATCGACCCATCCACATGCCCATTTAAATAGGGCAATGTGCTTCCCTGCGGAATATAATCCCTAGCTGTGTCAAAATGTGAGCTGGATGGGCTGTATCCCCTCTGAAACCTGTGCTCATGATAACTCTGTGACCGCTCAAACTTGCAAGAACTGGTTGAGGTTCCTAAATTATCACGTGTACCCAATTCTGTGGGAAAAGTGTATTGCCGATTTAGTGACTGTGTTCCATTACTGTGAGACTGGAAGAATGAGCCTTCCTGGGCTACATTCCCAGTACCATATTCATCATCAAGCAAATCATTGATGATATCAAGGTGTGGAAAATCATCTGCCAACAAACCTATGGAATGACGGCCAGATGTGCACGCTTGAAAATCAGTGGTAATGTTGCCTAGAGATCTACTGTTTATCGAGTTGTACATTTCAAAGTTTGGAACATCATCAAGCGGGGAAGGCGGATCATACTGCAAGCTTCTAGTGCCTTCTCTTTGAGATCTCTCACTCCACTGGGGCCCATTCTGTAAAACATCTCTAGCAGCCATGCCAAAAGGAACGCCCTGCTGGCCAGCATTAGAATCAATTCTGTCAGAGCCCTGGGGCAAAAATATTGATGATGAGGATGCCAAAGAAGATGACTGCGAAAAGCCAGGTGATGAGTTAACTACTGAGGTTGAAGAATTGGAATAAGGGAGACCGGCTGCAGTTGAGGCAACAGAATTGCCCATAATGGCATTTCTGTAGGACTGGGGAACATAACTATGTGTAGCTGGTGACGGGTCAGGACCCAACCTGCCAACTGCACTCACTGAGCGCACAATTGGAGCTTTTTGAACCATGGAAACAACAGGAGCAGTTGGCCTGGGACCAGGAACTAAAGGAGCACTGGAAGGCCTTGTCAATATAGGGACTTGTGATCTTTCGCTACCTTTAACAGTTGCTGTCTTCAGTATCTCAGTTCTGGGCACAATAATTGTTGGTGATGCAGAGGTGCAGGTTGCGGAAGCATCTTTATCAGACTGTTGAAAGCCACCTGAAGATGTTTTTCTGACATGGGCATTATCTGTGGTAGCACTAGTCTGATATTCTATTTTTACTGAAACACATGATGGCAGACTTCTTGGGGAACTAGTAGGTGGGGATACTGTTGCTGTCTTCTCTTTATCAATGTCAACTTGTTCTTTGTTGCTAAGTTTCTTCTGCAGTGAAAAATCTTCTTCCTATCATTAGAAAAGCAAATGCCACTGACATTAGACTCAAAACGCAATCACTAAAAAAGGAGGGTAAAAAAAGGAAATTTTAATATAAAACTGGGCATAAATTAATCTATCTATAAAAGATAGAAAAATTAATATAAAATGTAGTCAATTCCCCCCACTACCCCACAAAAACAGAACAAAAAAAGAATGAACTCTAAATGTTACTGCAATAAGTAATTTAACCCTTCTACAGATCACTCAAGGTGCCATTTCTTCATGAGCAGATACAGCAAAGCAAATGTCTACTTAGACACTGATCGATGTAACACAGGTCAATATTGAAAATAATGGAAAGTTTAAGAAGGACCCCTATCAATTTTCATCTCCACAGACTTGATCTGATGGGAATGACGGAAGAATTGGAAAAATACATCTCTCTCCATTGCAATCAGGAAATAGATATAATAAACACCTCTTGATTTGATCACCAGAGCCAACAATCATTGTGCAAGATGGGCAACAAAAGTATCACCAATTTATCTTAAGCTAATTCCTTGAGAATAAAATTATTCTCATCACTTTTTTTTGGGTGGGGATATTCATCACATTTCAATGCAAAAACAAACTAACAAACTAATAAGATCCTTGTTGGAAATAATCTCAAAAGGGTTCTACTTTATTCATAAACTCAATCATATTTATACAATAGGAAAGAAGATTCTAGAGCAATCACCTAAAATAATATCTAAATTAATATTCCTAATATCTCAACTAATATCCCTAATTAATAGTGATTGACAGAATAATATTCCCTAATCTGTTATAGCAATATTTCCTAATTATTAAATATATCTTAATACTCTAACACTCCCCCTCAAGTTGGAGCATAAATGGTAATCATGCCCAACTTATTACAAAGATAATCCCATAAGCAACAAAGAAAAACTCACACTCCCCCTGAGCAACAAAACCATGCACCTGACACAACGACTAGATCTGAAATCTGAATCCTGAAAAGGCTCAACAAAGAGCAACCCAATTCACGCCACAAATGCATCAAATCAGAGCTCGCCATAAACCCAAGAAAACCAAACCCGAACGCAATCACCACTAGGATTCGCCGGAAAATGGGATGGCAACTCCAGAATACAAAATTAAACCAAATGTCACACAAAGGACATTCAAATCAAGAAAATTCTACCAAGAGAATTAGCAGCCACATCAAAGACTAATTCAAACAACCACACAAGGGGCTCAAATGCCCACAACCACACCAGGGGCTCAAATCCAAATGGCCACGCCAGGGCCACAACAAACAAAAGACACCAAGGCCTCCAAACGCTGAAAAACAAGGTCATCTGAATATGAAAAATTCCACCTGAAAAGAGGAGGCAACACTGCAACAGAAGATCTGGCCAAAACTCTCCAGAAAAAATGCAGCAGAAGAAAGAGGAAAAAGTGAACAGTGTCGGTGAACAGTAACTGCGAACAGTACATGAACAGCAACGACGAACAGTACCCAAACAGTGCAATGAACAGTACACGGCCCTGAAAATTTTGAATTGAACTAGAAGGCCTAGACTACTTGTCAAACGTGGCCCTCACTTTTTATGGAATCGGCAAAGCACAGAGAAGGCTGCAAAATTTTGGAACCCTAATTCCCTCTCACTCAAATTTTGGAACCCTAACCTGGCTCTGATGCCATGTTGGAAATAATCTTAAAAGGGTTCTACTTTATTCATAAACTCAATCATATTTATACAATAGGAAAGAAGATTCTAGAACAATCACCTAAAATAATATCTAAATTAATATTCCTAATATCTCAACTAATATCCCTAATTAATAGTGATTGACAGAATAATATTCTCTAATCTGTTATAGCAATATTTCCTAATTATTAAATATTTCCTAATACTCTAACAATCCTCAACTAAATCTTTTGAAGTTGTTCTCCATAAGCAGACTACTGATTGGAACAAAGATTAAAAAAACTTTCAACATATCCTACCAGAGTACGTGCTTATAAAGAAGAGTATAAAAAATCCGTTATTTGTACTAGATACATGTGCCTAAACAAAGCCAGGGATACGCCCACCTTTTTCATAACATGGTGCTCAAGCGACTTCATCCTATCTTGTGAGGAAACTTCAGCACTCTGACACTCAGATTCACCAACCTTGCTACTTCCCAACTCTTCATTAGCATTGACAGCATCTGAAGCAGAACCAGACGGCTGAATATCCATCTCACTTGACCAACTCACACCATCACTTATAGATTTACCCCGTTGATTTTTACCTCTGCATATAAAAAGTGCGACTCAATGTTATTGCATATCATTGATATTCATCCATCCCAAAGAAAATTTAGGCTATACATTTACCTGCTAGGCGACTTTTGGGCTCTTTGGCTTGAGAAAATGTTTCTATTATAGGGAGCATTCATGACCATTGATGGCATTGAATCAGTAGAACATGTTGAAGAACTATCATCCATCACCAGACTGCCACTTTTCTCAGCCACGCCATTTTGTCTTGATGAAAGACCACTGATACCATTGCCGCTAGCCTCGGTAGGAGGATGAACTTCTGATGCATCAGTATCCCAATTAACAAGACTAACATCTCTGTCTTCTGAATCAGGTTGAAGCGCTTCAGTAACTCCATCCACTGAATCAGAGACATCAGAAACATCTTCCAGGATATCAGGCTTTTCAGCAATACTCTGCACATCCTCAATGTTGGAATCTTTTTTCTCATCGAGAGGGCCGTCTTCTAGGTTCTTCTCATTTACAGCAACAATAGGTCTCTCCTCCCTCAATTTGTCCTTCCCTTTCCGATTGTTTCGCTTTTGTTTGGTCTGTAACAAGGACTATCTGTAAGAAATTGGAAGGCATACACACAGACAACTCTTACAAACCCCTTGAAAACTAAATTTCGATACAAGACCTGTTTCTTCTTTGACTTCTTTTCCTTCTCATTTACTCCCCGTCTTGCTTTCTGTTCACTCTCAGCCTGCCATGCCGCCTCTTCTTCACGGATGAGCTCTTCCTGTCTTTTCAAAGCAACAGCTTCCTGGTAAGCCACCTCAATTTTGCTGCTGCATTGATGAAGAAAACTATTAGCATATCATAACCCCAGAAGCATATCCTACAATTAAAGAATCAAACATTATAAATATGTACACTATGCAAATGAAGAATGAGCAATAGACAGCAATAATTATACCACTCTTTTCCTCTTAATAAGGTATATATTTGACAAAACCAACTGTTAGCTTTTCTCTAATTACGTATCTTCCATAATTTTTAACCTACATTCAAATAGGCTGTCATAAACTACGGTCAGATCAAATTCATACATACAAGAAACATGAGAAATATGGACCATGTTGCCGATATGGGATAACAAGATATGCATTATGCCTGATATGGCTAGTTTAAACAATAGAGGACCAAGACTGAAATGTGCAGTAAAAAGGGTACAACCTCGTTACGAAGTATTGCACACAACACAAGATTTGAGGTACATAAGCTCCCAAACCAGTTAATATATTAACCAAAATTATGTATTTGAAAAACAAAAGACAGGCTTTTCACATCTGCAAACAAATCATATTCCAAAATACTCATTCTATGAAGCCTCATTTATAATGGATAATAAAATGAATAACGTCTGGAGAAAATAACACATGGGATTCTTAAATAAAAATCAACAATAAGGATAACCATCATACCATGCCATGCTCTTAACATAAAATTTGAAATAGACAAATTTTATTTGGAAACATCAGTACGAAAATGAAAGGATAACCTACAAAAATTAATAAAATACATAATATGGGAAAGCATCATAATCAGGCTGATGAGCCATGGAGGATGCTATTTCCCAAGTATTCAAGAACATTTAGAGAGGTCCAAAAAATATTCGAGAGGAAACACAAACTAATAGTCAAAGAGGACGTACAAGCAACAGGCAGTTAAGCCAAGATATGTGAAGATCCCCAGAACTAACTGAACACTACCTGAATATGTGGGCAAGGACAAATATTTCCACAGTCCTGCGACCCAATTCTGTAAGACGTCTTTCATCACGCTCAATAGAATCTTTATTGAAATCCTCCCCAGAGTTTCCATCCTGCCAAAAAGGTGGAAAATGCTTCAGTCATAAAGATAAATAAGAAAAAGTTAAATCCAAAAGGTACCATACCCATACCCTGCAAGGAATAAAAAATTTCCCAGATGAATAACATTATCATTCTATAAGTGCATTATATATGAACCCCTCACCTAAAAAAATAATAATAATAATAACTTAGTTAAACTTCTTCCTTATTTGACAGTGCCACAGCTTCTACAGTCTTTAACAGAAGTTATCATGTGTATCTAGATATATTCTATAGCTAAAACTAAATGAGAAGTACAGATAAAATTTCAGTAGACCTGTAATACAGCCATAATTATGCATACGCAAAAAAATTTATTAAGATGCTCAACTGATATCTAAGTCTCTTCATGTGGCCAAAACCAATTTTCCTGACCAAAAGTATATGTCTAGCTTTATAAACAAAAGGCATTTGCATTAGCTGCTTCTGTGTTGGACACTGAATTATAAGCATCAGTGACAAAGCATCCCCAACAATTAAAATCCCCGATAAAATTATATTACCAACTATAATTATTACATATTCATAAAAGATAACGCATTCATATTCTTTCTAGAAATCTGACTAGAACAATTTTTCCAGACAATACAGAGCAAAAAACAATGTTGCCTGTTTCATATTAAGGCATACAATTCTTGCATAAAATATGTCTTTCCAAAATACATTCTCATAGAAGTGGTTTTCCTCAATTCGAAATCTCACAACAATCCCAGACACGATCAATCACAAATTAAGGAATACATGTTACCCCGAAAACATTTAAGAGAGGAGAAAATAACCCACTTGCCAATACCGAACACGTAAAGTAAATTAGGACAATGTTCATTTGTAAGGATGAACTGCTGTTGGGCAAAGTTTCTTATGCTGCCATTTCATGTCAATTTGCAGGGTTTTAGGGGGGCTAACATTAAACACAGCAAGGAGTATGAGTTTTTTGTTTCATTAAAGGATTTCTTTTGCCCAAAAAAGAAATACAAGGATTGTTATGGTTGTGGATGATAAAATCAGATTATGTTGACTAAAACAACTCTTTACCCAGTTTTAGACCAGAAATCACATCTTTTCAGATCTCTTCTACAAATTCATTTACTCTAAAATCATCTCTTAAATTACCATCAGATTTTTAAAGGGCTTGCCCCACAACCATTTACCTGCATGCGTCCTCAAGTTTTTTTTTTTTTACATAAATTCAGCATCTCACCTTTGTACGATTTTGAGGACCCTTCTCATCTTTTGGAGGCAAAGGCTCTACAGCAGCTCTCTCAAGTAGCTGTAAAACATCATCCACCAGTACAAACATATCTTTCTCAACACAAACGATTGGTGCCGGCACTTCTTCAGCATCCAAGAATTTTATCCTACCTTTCTTACTCTTACTCTGGCCTTCAAGAGCCTTCAACCCACTATACAAAGAATCCATTACCAAGGTGGAAGTCACCTCTTTTTCGATAAAGAAATTTTTTACAACTACTTTCAAAATTACATCTTTCTTCTCCCTAGACATGCGGCGCCTGGAGTTTTGCTCTATTCCAAGCCAGAAAGCACAGAAGCTGCAGTTATTGGGATTATAGTTGGATCAGCAGATAAAGTCAGACACCAGAAAGTAAACATCAGGTGTAAGTACAACAAATGCTAATCCTTGAAAAAATGAGAGCCTACAATCTGCAGATTAAATTTTGAATATAATATACACATTGCATACACATAAGTGGAACAGATGACATGTCAATATGAAATTGGCAACATGACAAAGTATAGTCAAAAACCGGATAGAACTACATCCACTTCCTACGATTTGTTATTTTCTTAAATACTCACTATCAGTCACTTTCCAGGATTATAAAGGTATTCAACCACTTCAAACATTAATTTGTCGTTCTATCACAAAACCCGAATGTAACAAATTTTAATGTAAACAAATAACAAAGTAATAATTTCTTCTTCTCACTATACACAATTACATGTAGCCAAACCCACTTAGTACAATAATCCTTGTTGCTGTTATGTACACATTTACATGCTCCATACTCATGCTTCAGAATTTCAAAAGTAAGAGTAAAGTACCTCGACCACCTAGCCTTATCCTCTATCAACTTCCCAAGCTTGCTTCTTCTCTCTTCTACAAAACGACGGCAAATTTGTTCTACATTTGTCAAATATACCCTAACAAGTTCTCTCCTATACTGACAATCAAGGCAACGAAAGGGCCTGTCTGCCTTCTCCCTGTGAATTAGAAGGGAAAAAAAAAGTAAACATCTGAACCAAAAGTTCCAAGCAGCAAAGAAAGCTCAGTCTGTTAAGATAAGCAAGAGATCAACATTTAAAAAAAAAAATCTGATTCTTTATATAACTTTATAAGCATTTAGGCAGCCCTCATGACTTTGCATAAATTCTGGATTGCTTTCATGATCGAATCATCAGTTACAAATATCAACACGCCAAAGAAAACAATTATGTTTCCACTCCTAAATTACTAAAATCTGGATTTTCCACATGTAAATAATGATTTCCATTTGATCTCATATTTCCACCATAATTCTACAAATTAAATATTTGCTCATCTGATATTTGGTTTACTTAATCCTCTTAGCTTTATTTCTTATCCTTTTCCTAACGAGCACCACAACAATTAACACACAGATATGCAACTCATGAATCTAAGATTAAGCCCATCGTGATGTAATTGTTTCAAAAAAAAGTCACGTCAAACAATAGGCAAGGAGCAAAAGGCCACAAATAACTTCACAATTATAACTAATAATCCAAGTATTCCAAGACAAGCAATAAAAAATCACAATTGATTTATATCTGAAATGAATTATTCAAATATTTGAGTCAATAACCCATACAAGTTCCCTTAGCAACAAGATGCCAATTTCTATGGAATATCCCATCATTCTTCCATTAGCATTAAGTAGTCCCACAAATTTTACATAAAAAAATACTTTCGAGGAAAAAACACGGCTGACAACAAGAAAGTAGATGCCTTCCTCTTCACTTGCAGCGACACACATCCACATTTATGATCCATACAGTTATACATTAAAAATAAACTATAGAACACCTGATGACTTGAACTTGAGCTTTAATTATCAGATTGTCAGAATTGTCCACGAATCCATCATACACTTTTGAAAGCTCCATGAACTTTTTCCAACCCCAGTCATGCTCCTTCTTCCAGAATCGATGTAGTGTATCTGGAAAACTCAAGTTCAAGTTACTTAAAAGGGCTCATACAAAAAAAGTTTTGAACACTACAATAATTATGAATCACAAAATTTGCTAAATAACAGACCAGAATATTTTGACTTTTTCGGATCTTTATTCACCACAGCTATTGTGAACTGCGCAAAATGACTCCATCCTGAACCAAGCCAAGAAGGTAGAAAAGAAAAGGTCAAGCATGACCTGATCAAGATTAAAACTAACGATAATCAATGCAATTGTAGAAAGTTCAACAATCAAACCTGGAAGAAGTTTGTCATGATTAGCAACACATAAAAACAAAGATAGATGATTGCAGACGTCGCAACCTTGTGGATAAATTAAAATATACCTGCCACATGCCATATCATAGTTAAGTCCATCAAACTGTGAAAACTAACAAGTGCACGAGTTTGCAGTCATAAGAACCATCACAGAAATCATAAATATATGTTAGATGAAAAGTCGGGTGCCCATGAATGCTGATTATTGTCTGGTATTTATGATATATGACCAGACCTTCACGACTGGGACAAGAGAAAAGTTATCACTGGGACGGCAAATTGGTGTGTGATACAGTCATAGGCTCCTCCAACATTCAATGATTTATGAACTCTGGAAATTGCATAGTATTGATATTGCTCAGCCCTCTATTTGGGAAAGGCAAAGACCAACATAGAGGAATGGAACATGATTTTTTTTTTTTTAGGGGAGATTAAATGGTTAACCTTTTCATGATCCAAACACAACAAAGCCATCACCTTTTAAACTAACCCAAGTATTCTTATCAACCAATAAAAGGAGAAAAAGATTGTTATGCCTTCACAGTAAAATTTCCCCTGAAGTGTATGCATCTCAAAATTTACCATAAAACTATCATAATCAGACGGCATCTAAAGAAAGGGAGGATTTATGCATACTGTTAGACATTACACATTCAAGAAAAGAAGCCGAAGCATACACATATAGAAGAAAATTTAAATGGAAGCAGATAAAAATATGCACAGAAGCGTGCATACATGTCAAGCCAAAAATTTTTTATCTTAAAGCTTCGTACCATTTGTAGCCGCCAACCTCAAATGCATTACTACGGAGCTCCCTTTTGGTAATCTGGGAAAATTTTTCAATCTTCCATGTGTATTTTCCATATAATTCAGAAGGTTTAAGCCCTGGTAAAGAAGAAAAACAAGATATTTGGAGAACTACAATTCTTATGAAAAATACAATATTTGGAACAATTAACCAAGGATCCATGCTGCTACACTGAAGGACAGACTGGATTAAAAATTTTATCATTCACAACAGATACACAGATGGATGGGCAACACTAAAATATTTTATCCATAAGAGGTGGCTTGCCAATGTCATGGACTGTAATTATTTCCACGATCTGTAGCCGGATTTTATACAAAACAAAATTTTTAGCCATGGCTCTCAATATGGGCAGCAATATATAATAAATTAGTAGGATTAATTGATAATAGCATACTTTGTCCGAGCTACAAATCATGATATATTTACTTCTAACACTCAATAATCAAATAATTAAAAAAAAGTAAAATACTAATAATAAATCATCGGAATGAAATTGTTCAACAGAAAAAAACCAACATTCAATACAGCATTGCGTTTCACTGATTACCACTCTCCAGCTCACTTCATAGTATGGAAATCAAGACAAAACATTTTTCTGCAATGCAACAATTCAAATTACAAAACTAGATCAAGGATAAACGGAAAAAGAAATATACCACCATCGTCATCGTCATCAGTATCCCAGTATGGGGGCGAAGTAGATGGAGTTCCATTTTCAACCTGCTCAGAAGACCTCCATTCCGCCAATGCCTCACCAGATTGACAGCCCTGCCCACTTGAAATTCCCTCAACAGACTTTCCAACTCCTGAGTCCTCAACGACAACCCCAGCCATTCCCTACTCAGAAAATATTTCACCAACACTTTTCTGGTAACAGCTGCTAAATAATAAGCACAGAAACAAATAGCCAAAATAAGTTCTTAAGCCCCACTTTGCATTATAAGATATTGAATCGTTCCAACGTTGACAGTATCATTGCCTAATTGCGTCAATATATCTTGATATGATAACATAAAAAGTCAACTTATAGTCCCTTGCCACTTACTTCTTGTCAGGTATACATAACAGGCTCAAAAGCCATTGGCATATATCGTTCCAAATGATAGAAAACAGAATAGATTTATAGCCCAAATTGATATTATAACAATCGGGACCCAAGAAAACCCCGGCACCCTCCATGGAACCAATGTATACTAGTAGGAGGCTAGCTTTCTCATTCATCAAAAACCCAACAATCAACATTTCCAGATGAAGGGGGCAAGTACAAAAAATCTTCAGTTCTGATGGCCCTCTTGATTATTACTAACCAACAAATTACCCCCTACATTTTCACCAACCAAAACCAAAAACCCACATCAAGAAGGAAAAAAAGACACCAATAAAACCCTAAAATGGATATGTAAGATAATAACAAATTAAGTTCAGAATCAATCAAATGGATTAAAACAGCCCCCAATTACACCCCATAAGATAACAAGATTACGGTCCCAGTCCAACAAGCTCAATTAAAGAAATCCAACAACACGATAAACCCCAAAACAATCCATGACAAGAACGAACAAGATCTTGGGTAATAATCTCCAGAGAAAAACCACTGATCAAAATCCGCCGAATGACGCAAAAAAGAATACGAAGAAATAACCAGAAAGCAACCATGATTGAGTATGGAATTATACACGTAATCGCTCGGATCCACTGGGCAAACAAACCTGAAATTAAAGACCGAAGCTTTTTGTCAAAGGGGCCAACCCGACCTCTGAGATTTTAGAGAGGAAATAGAAATACGATGAGGGAGGAAGAGAGAGGTCGGGGTAAGCAGTAAACAGAGAGAGAGAGAGAGAGAGAGAGAGCAAGGGGGGAACCAAAAAAGAAAATAGCATTAATTTTTTTATTTAAAAATTAAAAAGAGCTCCTTTTATTTTTATTTTTATAAAAAAAATCTAACAGATTCTTCTGGCAAGAAAATCCTGGAGGAGGAAGAAGCTGAGGGATGGGGTTGAGAGGAGAAAGTCGAAACAAATTTTTTTACTCCTCCGGGTGAATATTTTTTATGTTTGAATTTTAGGAAAGAGTTTGGGTTCACTGCAATCTAAAGGTAATACTCCTAACTCATAATCCATTGAGACACGTTCTTGTTGGTTCTTGAACATAATAAACAAGTTATTTTATCTGTACATACAGGTAGGTTTTACTTAATTTCATTTAGTTATAAAAATGTCTTCTCAAACGTCATGGTTAGAATCACAAGTAAGTGATACTCCTCAGAAATTGAATACTGGTCAAGAAGATCTAATGTCTAATCCATCCTTTTGCCAGTTGAACCCACGGATGATGGGTTTCTCCTATAAATATATTAGTGTTATTTTTCTAGAATATCATTAATAAAGTTAATTTTAAGTAAAATTAATATGGTTCATTGTAATTAAACATTGCAGGGTGTGTTTTTTTGGGCAGAATAAATAACTTCAAACAAATCGGGTCGGCGAAAAAAATGGGAAACTGGAGTGATGGAGTAATTTTCAGCTGCTTCGCTTGTTTTTTTAAGCGTCATGTTGCTTTTTGGCCCATGGATCATGTGGGTCTAGAATTCATATATTGATTTATTATATAGGGAAAATTAATTACAAGTTCCTTGTAAAGAACTTAATTATCATGAAGTCCCACAAAATCGCTTAATTAATCTCAGGTCCCACGCGAAATCATGTAATTAATCTCAGGTTCCACGAAATTGTTATAGCCTGCTCATTTAGTTGTTATCGGCAGCTCAAAAGTTGTTATCGAACAAGAGTTGTTACACATGCTCATTTAGTTGTTATGATAAGTCACAAGTTGTTACACATGCTCAATAAGTTGTTATCATAGGCCGAAAAGTTGTTATGGCCTGCTCATTTAGTTGTTAGTGACTGAGAATTCCGTAATAACTTTTGACCAGACTATAACAACTGTTTGGCCTACGATAACAACTTAATGAGCATGCGGTAACAACATCATTTCAGGGACCTGAAATTAATTACGTAATTTCATGGGACCTCATCTTAATTAAGTTCCTTATATGGGACATGTAATTAATTACTCTTATTATCTATTCGCAAAAAAAGTTTTAATGCCAAAAAAAATTGTTTTTATAATAACAAAAAACAATATCCCAAGGGTGAGAACAACTTTTACTTTTTCTAGTTTTAGCTAAACATATACTTCATTTTTTATCAGCTATATTTCTCTGTTTTACGTAAAACTATATCCGTGTGGTGCATGCGGGGATTTTTTTTATTTATACACATGCTCCCTCCTTTTTAGGTGTGATTAGTATTTTGAAAAGTTTAATGTTTCAATATATTAGGTATTTTTGTGAATTTATTGGAGCGTTTAACGTCTTTTTTTCCTAAATGTTCATACAAGTAGACTAAAATTACTTACAATCATTTATTAATATATATGGTCCATTTCTAGAAGGATAAAGTTGAAAATAAAATAAAATATCAACCACCTTTTTTATTGGCCCGTGTTAGGTAAAAATGCCTCATATTTAAAATAAATGTAGTATATAGTATGTTAGAATTATAGCGTAAATGAATATGGATACAAAACTGTATTGTGAGGTGAGGATAGAATTATTAACTAAAATTGGTGGTTTTATTATCACAGCATTACTTGTTTTGCGGCATGCATGGTTACATCTTATAATAATTAAGAAAATACTTATAATCACTTTTATCAGAATCAAGGAGAGGCAATTACGTCATTAGCTTCAATTAATAATGAAATACATTTTCAATTTTCCCCATGCTTAAATATAAAATTTTCATATTCATGTTACATACTTTCTCACAATCAATAACTTAAATAAGGGTATATTGAGAAAAATTTAGTATTACCCCATCAAGAGACTTATGGAAAGGACTGTTTATCTTTTATGGAAGGTTTGTAAAGAGTAAGGGAGGGGAACCCCTCTTTCTTTTCCCTCCTCTTCTTCCTCGTCTTCTTCTTCTTCTATTTTTATAATACCAGGAATTAAAAACTAGAGAGAGAAAAGAAACAAACGAAACAAAAATTACAATATAGCAACAAAGAAGCTACGTAACACCCATATCCTGGATGAGAAAAACAGTTACTTCTTTTGAATAAATCTACAATCACAGGTTCATATTGAGAGCCTTTTTCGCCAACTTATCAGCATCAACATTCTCATATCTACTAATTGGATTGATTCATGATGTTCACTCCCTACCCAGTAAAACTTGAACTTCCAGTAATAATTGATAATCCTCATGCATCTCAAGGTTATGACTGGTAAGAAGAGAGATTGCCCTTGATGAATCACAAAAAAGTTGCACCTTTCAAAATCCCTCATCCTATGCTTGTCGAAGGCCCCATATGCATCCCCATATTTCTGCAACTAGACTTGCGTCTCCTTGAATCCTACAGCAAAAAGACTCCTTTATAACCCCATCCGAAGTTCAGATTACGCCTCCGCAATCCACAGTGTGCATTTGATTTAAAAAAGCTTTATCTACATGAATTGCTACCCACTCTTCTGTAGAATTCTCCATTGCATGCCAAACATTATTTATTGTTTGCCTTTTTTGAAGAAAGGGTTCCTTAAAACGCCCCATGTAAGCCGCAATGCCTTTAATCTCCGCTAGACCTTCAGTCACACTAGGATCCACATTCTGATGCTTCCGCTCATTCCTTCTTCGCCACAGAAGCCAACATGTAATGCTAAAAATTACATTCCATTTTCCTCCATTTGAGGTGCCCTTATTTATGATATTACCAGCCAGCCACTCAATTAAGTTATCATTCCAGAAACGAGAATTAGATGTTTGAATCCCCAAGTTGATCCATATAGTACAGGCATATTTACAATCTCTGGTTGCATGAAGAATACTCTTACTATGCCCGTCACATGAATCACACAAACCCGAGAGGTGAAGCCCTCATTTAGATAACGTCTTATTTGTAAGGAGACGATTATGTGATAGGAACCACAAATGGGCTCTGTACCGTTGTGAACTTTGAAGCTTCCATATTTATCCCAGCGTCTATCACCATTCCTTTGATCATTTATAAGATTCTGGTAAGCCGAGCTGACCGAAAATTGTCCGCTTCGGTCATACTGCTATCTAACTCGGTCTTCCCCTTGATGGTGCCGAACTTCCACACCTTTCTCCAACTCCTCTCATATTGACTTGACCCCACTCCAAACTCGAGAGCTAGGCCTTTTCTTTTCAATATTTGGCAGCAAATCATTTCCACACCTGTATTTCCCCCTTACCACCTAAGCCTACACAGAGTTCCGATTTGATATCAATCCCCATCCCACTTTCATCACAAGAGCATTGTTCTGGTCTTCAGAGTGACGTAAGCCCAAACCCCCTCCCTTATCTCCTTTAGATTACATACCTTAACAATCATTAGATAAGGGAAAACAAATGGTAATCCATTTATTTGTCCAAAGAAGAATGACATCTGCAAAGCTATAGGTAAAGTTTGCAAGAGAAAGTATTGAATCACTAAGTTAAAATTTGTCAAAGCTAGACATTATTAGGCTAAAGAAAATTGGGGGAAAAGCTCACTTATAAAATGCTCATTTTACATAACTCAACTAGAGGGTTCATAGAGATTTTAAAGCTTGAGACGGTCAAACATTTGGCTCAATTGATAAGGGTTGTACTAGTTTAATCATAGATCTAAAGCTCAAACTCTAAGAATATAGCGATGTTAAATATTGGTACAAGTTTGTTGTTCTTATAGTCCAATCTGGTTTGAATAGGAGTTCAGACCATAATTTTTTTTACCTAAAGGAAAAGAAGATAGGTCCAAGGTACGGGCACAAACATTTAAACTTTGTGTTTTAAAGATATAAAGGAAAGTGACAAAAAAAAAATGCCTTTTGAATTTTAAAATCCCAAATAAGTGTTTTGTAGTTGGTAATACCTATACTCAACCGATTAAAAATCTTCTATTTCGGATTTTGAAATTCTAGATATTTTTCTGGCATTTCTCCAAATATCAATACTCATTTTTCATAAATAAATAATTAAAATAATTTTTTAAATTATACAAATAAGTTATCCAACATAATAAATATGCAATGCTTAACTAGAATTGATGGTTAAGGGAGAAATGCGTCTCACATGTATTACTATGGTAACTGTTCCTTCAACAACATTAATAGTCACGATGGAAGTTTGGAGAAAAAAATACTACTTTCTCTCATCCTTATTATAAGGCACCAACTAATCAATTTTTTTGTCTCAAATACCACTGTTCCTTACTATAAGTCCAACTACCACAAAATTTTTGTTCATAAATATAAGTATTGTTTATGATCAATTAATGTTACTGTGACTATTTTACCCTTATGTTAAAAAGAGGGAAGATGAGAGAGAGTGCTTATAATGCATTAAATATTATTTTAACACATATTCTTAAATAAGGGTAAAGTTGAAAAAATTCTTAAAAATAGGACATATTAAATGCTATAACTTCCACTCCTTAGTATGTGAAAAGTAGTTAGGGTTTACTCATAATAAGGAACAGAGTGGTATATATAAGGCACAAACCATCACATTAATTGTTTTTTTCCACTTTACCCTTGTCATTAATGGATGTTCAAAGTTGAAAATGTGAAATCACACCATTTAATGAAGGGTGGAGTTGGAAAAAGTGGTAAATTTAGCATAAATTTGATAACCTAACTAGCATACCTTGGTTTGTGAGAAATGATAGTTTGTGCCCTTAATAAAGATTAGAGAGAGAAGTAACGAGGAGGTAAGAGAATAAAGCAGCAGAAAACAATAAACTATATGTGATGACATACAAAAATAAGGTATAGATAACATTAAAAGTTTATATATGATCACTTGGATAAGCACTAATCAGAATCTCATCTTCAAACTTGTTTCTTTATATGACTCACAAGAAGGAAAAGGACAAAATTACCATAGTCATCATAACAAAATGGCGATGATACTGTTCAAAGCTCTGTCTTGAAAAAAGAAAGAAAGAAAACGAATATATGAGTATGGTTCTATTATAAGTTTTTCACAATTAATTTTAATAATAACATGTTGTTAGATAACTCAGAAATGAATGATGTTGAGTTCATAATTAATTTTGACGTGTATGCGAATTTTCAGTTTCTTTATATAAAGACAATTTAAATGCAATTTTTGTTTCTTCGCCTTTGTCGAATTTATTTTGGATTTTGGGGGGTATGTTGTTTTCTTGGTTTATTTCTTGCTAGATTCAAATGCCAAACCTTGAAATTGTTTCTATCAAAATCTCTTATGGTTACAACTGACTTGTGTCGTTCGCATCACCTTGCTATCATCTATGACCATGATTTTGTTTCACCTATGAATCGAGTTAAAGCAAATAATTTGGAAGGGCTATGAGATGGAATGAAGGAGAAAAATATGGGTTTACATCTCGGATTCACTTCATACTAGTATTATAAGTCGATTTTGTCCAGAAAGTCTTGACACTCAAAGGCAATTCTGTCCAAAAAAAAATTGTCCAATTTTGCCCTAAAAATTATTAAAATAGAGTAATTTTGTCTGTTAAAATATTAATGGTTAACGTCAATATTATAACCGGTAACGTGAGTTTTTTTAACGGATTAGTACTATTAGACTATGTGTCCGGATCCACCCTCAATTGACAGGATCGTCCAAAACAAAATCCGATGGATGAGAAGCGATCTGGGAAAGTTGATAGTTGACTCAATCAGCATTTATTGCTGATTGAAGTCAAATCATTTCTTTTAGGGAAATGAGAAAATCTGGTATAATTACTGATTGTCGACATTTATGAGAGGCATTAATGACGACGGTAATCTTCCTTTCTGACGTTCATTTTAAACTCTATAAAGGCGTGCCTCCAGTGTATTCCTCACCCAAGCCACAATATTTTCAGGCTTCTTGCTTTCTCTCTATTTTTTTAGGTGATTTGCTGTGCAAATCCGATGTCGGTTCTCGTAACCTAGATAGTGTGTGAGCCTTAAAAATCTTTTGATTATCTACTCCGATAATATTATTTGTTTGTTGTTTGTGTACCAGGTCACGGATCTTGAACCTGGTTCGAGTTCGAGTGTTCGGATACCCGTATTCTAACAAGTACAATATTGTTACGTTTTGAAACTTTTAGAGCAATTTTAAAACCTAAAAAACCTTTCAGAACAAAAATCGGTCCTAAGTGAAAACTCTCAATGACAAAATAAACCATTAACTCCTTCACCCTTTTGTTACCAGTATCATGGTATTTTTTATCAGATAAGAAAATCAAAGAGCCGGGCTGTTCATCATCGCTCAGATTTCAGATTATTTGTCACCTCTGGTTTTGGTAAAATCAACACCCTCACAAATTAGATCCAGATGCTAGATCTCTAAAATCTAGTTCTTTTTGCTAAAATAAGGCCGCAAATTTTTTATTCGAAGCCTTAGCATATTCCTTCTTCTTCAATCTCCTAATTTTGGATTTCAATGACGGAATCTTATGCAAATACAAACTTCAACTGCTTTGTGATAACATGGTTCAACTTAGATAAATAAGAATTTAAGAATAGTTCATACAGACAAAGCTACAGTTTATAGAACAAAACAAGATTGGAAAAATTGGAAGCATCCACAATGGTCTCATTTGATAGTTACCAAAAGAAATATTGTTTGACTTTGAAAAAAACATACAAACACACATAACCGAGAAAGATTAAGACATCGAGGGGGTAAATTGTCACTCTCCTCAAAGAGATGGTCCATACAACAAAGTTTTTTCCAAATTCAGCACGCTCATAATTTTAAACACTTGTAGATAAATTTGGTATAAGTCGGATAACGTTAACAATTAAAACAAGCAACAAACATTGTCTCATATGACGTGTCAATAATGAGAAGCCATCCATCACCATCTTATCGGCTTCAAAGATATAAATGCACTTCTTATTTCTTGATAAAAAAATGCACATATTATTTCAAATAGTAAGAGTAAGGAAAAATAAAAACTCAAATTTTTTGGGTAAGCAATCGGGTAGAAGCACCATCAATTTACAACTCTTTACTCATTTATTTATTGGGTTAATATAATGATTGGTCCTTATAATTTTCTCTCATTTTAGTTTTAATACATATGATCTGAAACTATAGGTTTTAGTATATTAAGAGTGACAACATTCCAAATTAAGAAAATTAAGGGATCAAAATATATAATTTGATACTATACAGATCAAAATCAATATGATGACAAATTATAGCACCAAACATTATATCAATCCTTCTTATTTTTCTAGGAAAATCCACATGCAAATGAAAACAAGGGAGGGTCTCATTGCTTGGACTAGTTCCAAGCTAATCTCAACATTGACTTAATAAGTAGCAGAGAATTCAACTGAAGAAGTTCAACGATTTTTCTATCTTTATTGATATAATTCCAAGTTGAACAATTTATTTATCAATGATACACCAATTTTATATATTTGTATTCCGGCACTCAAATCCTGAAATGAGGAAGAGCAGAAGTTCCATCCAGCCCTTTTGCAGTGAAGTAAGCTGCGTACTCTGCAACAGTAGTTTCCCTATACTTTGGAGGGTTCTCTTCGGATAACAATTCCTTTATGGGTCCAAATGGTTTTGGTGCTGCCTTCAAACCCGAGCTAAAAAAGCTAGCTACAGATATTCTTGGACCTTCAAGATTGGCCAATACTCTGTGTTCTACACTCTTGAATTTGTCATTTGTTATAAGCTGCACTTGAACAAAACCATCCATTAACAAATAATAGTTGCAAGAAAAACAGAGAAGCGCAAGAAAAAGAAGAGGAAGTGAGAAAGCTTGCCTGTAAAAGGTCACCAATGTTAATAACAAAAGCACCAGGAACTGG
The DNA here is from genome assembly GCA_037074515.1 of Mimosa bimucronata. Lineage (NCBI taxonomy): Eukaryota > Viridiplantae > Streptophyta > Magnoliopsida > Fabales > Fabaceae > Mimosa > Mimosa bimucronata. The sequence goes on from CM073444.1 coordinate 37,664,686, forward strand.
TGGAATATCAACCCATGTATTATCATAAAGAGCCTGAAGGCCACCAATGTGGTCTTGGAGAAGTATTGTGAGAAAGTCATTATCAGAATGCTTAGTGGTTCCCAAAGTCAAGTCTGGTTCAGGACAAGCAGGGTAGTAATGGCCAAGAGCTATAAGCCCTTCACCACAACCCATGTCTTTCAAATGATTTGGGTTTAAACCAAGAGCTTCTGATAATAACTCAAGCAACAACATTCCCAATTTCATCATGTGTTTCCCGTATTCTAGTAATATATCCCTGCAAGTGTATGCAAGAAATAAAAAGAAGAAAAAAGGGTTCGCATCTCATATATAATTCTTCAAGTATATATGATACAATTTGCCTAAAAGCAATGAAAATACCTGCATATTTCCGGCAACTCTTCTGGTTTTGGAGGATTAGGAGCAATGTAATACATGAAAGTATCCCTCCAGTTCAAAGCTGGTGAATTGTACATATCAAAGTTGCTATTATAAATAAAAGTTTTCATTGGATCACGTGTGTATAGTTCCTTTTTAACCTCCAAATCTTGCTCATGGAACCTTCGCACTCCATCCTTAATCTCATCAAGAACATGCAGAGGAATTCCATGATTGACCACCTGAAAGAAACCACATATCTCAGAAACTTCCCTAACTCTTTCAACTATTTCTTGTCGCTTGCTGGGCCCTTCATCAACATGGGTGAGGTCTATTACAGGTATAACATGCTTCGTGTCTCCCAAATTCGAAGGTTGTTCAGAATGAACAAGAGGATGATGGAACATGGGAGGGATCTTGGTAACTCCTGCATCAACTAGCCCCTTCACACCAGCTTTTGTGTCATCAAATGCTTTGCGCTCCATTTGTCCCTCGGATTCTGACTTCTGTGTGATTCCCATTCTGCTTCTTTCTGTACAAGTGCTTTAGATATAAGATACAGCATAAATGAGTCAAGCAAGTTAAAGCAGAAAATAACCAGGACCACAAAAAAAAGTCATCTTGTTGTTTGGGAAACTCATAATGGAAGAAGTTAAAGCAGAAGGAAAGGATGGGCATGGCATGAACAGATGGCCTTAATTGTGGTTTTTGAGCCCAGAAACTTGAAGGTACAGGTGAGGTTAAACATAAAACCTCATTTGAAGAGAAACCAAAACAGGTAAAGTAAAAAAGCAAGATGAGAATTCAGATCAGAGACGCACCTAAAATTCTAGCGGTGTAGTCAGTATACTACTTCCTTGGCCTCAACAGATCATGAAGAACAGAAGCAAGCCACAAATATAGTGAGACAGAGAGATTGAGGCTGAAGGTACCAGAGCTTTAATAGTGTTTTTGCCTTGGCCGCCACGGGTAATGTGCGTGTCCTTATCGTACACTGGTTTAATTATTTTAATGTAGTGGAGAGGGAAGTGGATTTCCTCGGTACTTCTTAGAACCAAATATCAACGGTTGACTGCAATAAAGAATCTTCAATATTTAACAAAAGCGGATTTCCTCAGGTTTATATGTAGAGATGCAATTTTAAAAAGTTATATGATGTATTTTTTTCTGACCATACAGCTTGATTGAATGGATATAATGGATACTGTCGAAGGATACTGAGACAAATGATGCTTAAAGAAATCGGATCCTACGAAAAGTTATAAAGAGCTCGCTGAAAAATTAAATTAGGCTTAACACTCGGAAAGTACGGGATAAACAAAAAGTTGTTTTGTCGTAGAATTTACAAGGCCAACGGTAACTAGTATGTTTCCTTTCTTTTGTTTTTATACAAGAACTGTGTTTTATTAATGACTAAAAAAAAATTACCACTCTTTCATGTGGCTTTCTGTTAATGTTTTTAATCTTGATGGATGTTCCCATAATGCTTCGGGTTCATTCAGGGAAAATATGAGGTCCACCCATAGTGTTAGTCAATTTGTGAGCTGCCCCTTTCAAACTTGGTTGACAAGTTATGGAAACGTACAGCACCAACTCTATTGGCCCATATACAAACAGGCAAAATGATAGGCAGACCATTTTGGAAGTTTCCGTATTCATTTCATCGTGAATCAATTATTATCTAAACATGGTTCCTAAACTCATTAATAATATTGTTGAAATAGTGCATGAATGTACATACTTTTTTCTGTTTTTTTTTTTTTTAAAGAAAAGCAATTCTCAATCTATTTAGAATCACAACATTCATTCATGATAAAACAAATCTTTCTTAGACCCTATAAGGGGTAACTATATCCATGAACGTTTTTTCTAATGTGCTAGGACCATAAACTTTTCTTTCTGATAAAAAATGCACATGTATGAAGTTTTTAAAGTATTGCAAAAATGCCACGTCTGTTAGTTAATTATTGTAATATTGATTGTTTGTTTAACTAAAGACCATAACGTGGATGTCAGCGTGTGGTTTAAAGGGGCTAATAAGAAAAGGTTAAATGTGTAAATGTACCTGCGAAATTTTTCCAAATGTATGCATGACACCATAAACAAGTCTTGACTGCAAAGTTAATCGTGATCATTCCAAAAAGGCCTTGCAATGTTAGGGTCACTATATTTGTTAGCACTGACCTTTTTATCATTCAAACTCGGATGGTCTTTATCAACAAGTAACCACAGAAGACACAGCTGAAGTGAAGCTAAGAGAGCAACATTGTTCTTCTTAAGACTAGAGAGGTTGAAAGAGATGGAATGAAGGAATGTGTGTTGTGGAAAGCTTCATTTGCCGCCTTCTCTTTGACGGAGGCGTGACAATGAGGGTAAACGTCAAGAAAACTAAAACTCGATGTTTGTAGAAAGGAGGGAGAAGTCGCAATTGAAGGAGGGAAACTGAAACTCTAGCTCAACACCCTTGTCAGCTTATTTAGTCAAAAGTTTGAGCTAGACGATCGACATTGACAAATTAAACGATGAAATGTGCAGAATTATATATTCAACATTCATAAGTATATTTATACCTTAACCTTGTTGGAGCTATGTTATTGCGTGGGTGTGTCCAAAAGGAAAAGTCTGGCATTGGTCAACAGTGTGGAAGCACAAAAGTATACATATACTAACTTGTGATCTTGGGCTATTTAATGGATCAAGAGGAAAAGTGGGATTGCACACACAATAACAGGCCACCAGAGACAAAAACAGTTAAAATCCATGGATCCCAAGTTAAATTTGGACTAAGCAGTTTTTACGAATATTCAAATACTAGTATTTTAGAATAAAAGAGCTTACCAAGAATCCAAACATTGGAGTATTTAAACTCAAGCGGATTTCATGAATCAACTGTTAAAACAGTGCTTTCGGACACACGACTTAGATTGCCTAGTTTTCTCTAGGTGCTATCCCAACAAACCCTTCTTAAAATATAGTACTTGTAATTCTCTTGACATTCTCCATACAAGAGAGAAGATATATATATATATATATACATACTCGTTTCTTGAGAGTCCTTTTAAATAGTTATAACCCACATACATATCAATTATTTCTTGATTTAATTTCAAGTTCAACAATTTATTTGTTTATTCATGATACACCAAATTTTGTATCTATTAACCTTCTGGAACTCAGATCCTGAAATGAAGAAGAGCAGAAGTCCCATCCAATCCTTTTGCATTGAAGTAAGCTACGTACTCTGCAACAGTGGTTTCCCTATACTTTGGAGGGTTGTCTTCAGATAACAGCTCCTTTATGGGCCCAAATGGTTTTGGTGCTGCCTTCAAACCAGCACTAAAAAAGCTAGCAACTGATATTCTTGGACCCTCAAGATTTGCCAATACTCTGTGTTCCACACTCTTGAATTTGTCATTTGTTATAAGCTGCACTTGAAGAAAACCATCCATTACCAACACATGTCATGCGTGATTTCTAATATCATTATGTTCCTTCTAAGTTCTACCATAACAAATAATAGTTGCAAGGAAGACAAAAAAATGCATGAAAAAATAAGAGAAGGCTTGCCTGCAAAAGGTCACCAATGTTAACAACTAGAGCTCCAGGAACTGGTGGAATATCAACCCATGTATTATCATAAAGAGCCTGAAGGCCACCAATGTGGTCTTGGAGAAGTATTGTGAGAAAGTCATTATCAGAATGCTTAGTGGTTCCCAAAGTCAAGTCTGGTTCAGGACAAGCAGGGTAGTAATGGCAAAGAGCTATAAGCCCTTCACCACAACCCATGTCTTTCAAATGATTTGGGTTCAGACCAAGAGCTTCTGATAATAACTCAAGCAACAACATTCCCAATTTCATCATGTGTTTCCCGTATTCTAGTAATATATCCCTGCAAGTGTATGCAAGAAAACAAAAACAAAAAAGAAAGACTTCAAATATCATATTTTAACCTTCAACTATAATTCTTCAATCATATATGATCTAACTTGCCTAAAAGCAATGAAAGTACCTGCATATTTCAGGCAACTCTTCGGGTTTGGGAGGATTAGGAGCAATGTAATACAAAAAAGTATCCCTCCAATTCAAAGCTGGTGAACTGTACAGATCAAAGTTGCTATTATAAATAAAATTTTTCATTTGATCACGAGTGTATAGTTCCTTTTTGACCTCAAAATCTTGCTCATGAAACCTTCGAACTCCATCCACAATCTCATCAAGAACATGCAGAGGAATACCATGATTGACCACCTGAAAGAAACCCCATGTCTCAGAAGCTTCCCTAACTCTTTCAACTATTTCTTGTCGCTTGCTGGGCCCTTCTTCAACATCAGTGAGATCAATAACTGGAATAACATGCTTTGTGTCTCCCAGATTCGAAGGTTGTTCAGAATGAACAACAGGATGATGGAACAAAGGAGGAATCTTGGTGACTCCTGCATCAACTAACCCCTTCACACCAGCTTTTGTGTCATCAAATGCTTTTCGCTCACTGTGATTCTCAGATTCTGACTTTCGTGTGATTCCCATGTTGCCTTTTCCTTATGCAAGCGCCCTGGATATAAAAATTGTAAATGAATTATTCAAATTAAAGCAGACAACAATCAGGACCACAAAAAAAAAAGAAAAAAAAAATCATCTTGCTGGAAAACTCGTAATCTAAGAAAGTTAAATCAGAAGGAAAAGTAGGACATTGCATAGATAAACAGAGGACCTTATGCCTTATGGGTTGTCAGCTCAGAAGTTGGAAACCAAAACCAGTGACGCCTGGGAGAGAAACAAAGTATGAGATAGTTTGTGATAGAGAAGAGACATCAGGGCCGCTCACATTTATGGCTGAAGAAGGAGCCAGAGCAATAATTTTGTTTCTTTCCCTGGCCCCACGCAATTGTGATAAAATGGTTTTTTTCAATACGTGTGTGTGTCCTCGTCACACTCGTTGAATTCCAGTTTGGGGTGTCGGGTTGTGAAGAGGTGCATGCAGTGCAGGGGTATGGTTAAAGTTAAAATAAATGTTTTTGTGCAAATAAACTTACATAAAATAAATTAGGGTAAATGGACAAAAATGATCATGTAGTTATATCTAAGGTGTATCTGGCACTTTATACTTTTTTTTTTACTCAAAATTGTCCATCAACTTTCAAATTCAGGTCAATAATGACTTTTCCGTCAAACTTACCCAACAGACGTTTCAAATTTGGGTCAATAATGATTCCTCAGTCAAATTGGCCCAACGGACGTTTCAAATTCAGGCTAATAATGACTCATCCGTTAAACTAGCCCAATTTCCGTTACTTTTTTATGGGTAGGTCCCACACTGGACTTCATATGAATCTAATTTTTGTTAGATCAGTTTGACGGATAAGTCATTATTAACCCGAATTTGAAACATCCGTTGAGCCAGTTTGACAGAGGAGTCATTATTGGCTCGAATTTAAAACGTCCGTTGGGTTAGTTTGACGAAAGAGTCATTATTGACCCGACTTTGAAAGTTGATGGACAATTTTTAGCCAAAAAAAGTATAAGGTACCAGATGCACCTTTGACATAAGTACAAAGTCATTTTTTACCCTTCACCCAATAAATAAATATGAATAAAAAAATAGAGTAGAATTTACGGTCAGCATAATAATTTGAGCATTTTCATTACAATTAACAAAAATTGCCCATCTTTCCTGTGGCTTTCTTGTGTACGTCCCAAACTCAATCAATGAAGATAATGGACAATGCTCTCCCTCTGGCCTCTGCTATTCGTGTTTCTATTGAAAATGAGTGCCTTTCAATTTGCAGTAGGAAAACCACGAAGGAAGGGAGAGAAGAAGAAAGACAGTCAAACATCCTAATGATGATGGGTTAAGTGCATGCTTGGGTAGCACTTCTGCAATCAAAACCTATGTTTTGATAAAAAAAAAAAAGGCCAAGAAATTTTGTATAAGTGCTTTTTTAGTCACAACCATGGTATGGACACCATGGTTTGGAAAAACTCTTTTTCAGCTTTTTGTTGGTGCCAAGAATGCTCTCCCCAAAACACCCTCTTGCTTTACAGCTTTTCACCTTCCGGTCTCACTCTTTCTAGGAGTCTTCATTCATCCATTTATCTTCTCCAAGCGTGAGCCTGACTACTTAAGTGCAGTTGCTTGCGATGCTGATTTGACAGTCCAAAAGAAAATTTATAACAAGTGAAAATAGGAGCTTTCTCTAGAGAGAGAAATTCTAGAGAGAAGGTAGGGTAAATCTTTACTATTTTTTTAAAATCTTCTTTCCACCGTAATAAACTCTACAATTTTACACATTTCACCACATTTTTCCCATACTTGTACATGATTTTGATGGTTTAGTTTTGAAAAGTATATAAAAACTAATAGAAAAGATGAACAAAGAAACACTTACGTTTGTGTAAAAATTAGGAGCTTATTGATATATTTGTGAGTGAATTTTAGAACTCATCAATCCTCTTTCTCTCTTGTATAGGAAGAAGTGGACAAGTGCAAAGAGCTAAGAAAGACCCAGAGCAACAAAGGAGAAGTAAAGGATTTGGAGACAAGAAATAAATGGATCAAGAGGAGCTGAAAAGGGGGCCACAGCGGGTGAAGTTTTGTTGTTCGCCACACGGCGAATGCCTGATGAAGCTGTACGTTTTGATTTAACTGTGCTGATTTCAGAGACAAATACCTAGGTTTTCGGGGCCATAACAGATATAACACAATGGGGGCAGTTTTCTAGGGTTGTATGCCTTCTTGAGAGAGCTTGGAGATTGGAGAATCAATTGGAAGGAGGTTGGAGAAATTTGAGCTCCATTCATCATGGTTTTCATTCTTCCTCTTTCTTCTCCTCATTTTTTTGCTATGAACTCTTGTTTAGCTGTAGTTTTTGTTATAGTTTCATTTATGTGTAACTAAAACCCTTCTCTAGGGTTACTTTGAACCATTTTATAAATTGAATTATGTATTCCCCTCTTTTGATGCTATGAATGAAATTTATGTGTGGTTTTTCATCTTGCTCTTTCTTCTACAAGTGCTTGATCACCACTTGAATTGTTAAATGAAATATGGCTTGAAAAAGTGTGTTTTATTTTAGAACTTAGATGAAATCATGTTAGGCTTGAAATTTAGGATTTTAAATGGATGGTTAGTTGGTAACGTAGAGATATAGTTACTAACCTAACATTGTCAATAGGAGGTTGGTTGGGAATTATAACTTACATTAATTGTGACAAAAGATTGTGCAATTAATGCAAGTATAAATTTAACCTTGACTTGAGAAAGCCTTTTCAAATGCAAAAGAATCTTAGACTCACACATAGTTTCATTAGGATGCTAATAAATAGGGAATTTAATTAGTTCATGAAGTAAAATGGGGATAAGTAACCCTAGGACTTTCTTATATTTGACCATGTGTTTACAACCATTTTTTCCATTTTATCAACATTTGCACCTTAATTGTTGTTTCAACTCAATTTTTGAAATTTGTTTTACTCATTTTCAATTAAGAGCTTAATTAGTGCTAATTGACTTGCTTAAATCACAATAATTGTGGAACGACACTTTTTCAACTATACTACTTTTGACGACCAGCACGCTTATGGTAAAGACCCGAAAACAGTCGATAAGTCACACCTTTAAAGCTTCCCAGCATCCATGGTCAAAGAGCATCAAATGTTCATGCATGTTGGATTCTTGCATAGATCCAGGTTCTATATCCATCTCCTTCACTATTAATTACTTTGAGAAATCAAAGGCCTTGAGGGAGAGATTTTTCTCTAAAGAGAGGTAGAGTAACCTTTTGCCATTTTATGTTCATTTTCCTCTTTCTGTCCCGCAAAAACCTCTGATCCACTAGTAAACATACAAAGCTTAGTCCAAATTGTTGAGTGGAAAGGGGTACCCACTCTAGAGAGAGAAAATCTAGAGAGAAGGCAGTGTGATCTTGTGCCATTTTTTCCCTTTCTTCTTCTTCGTCAAACCTTATTTGAACGGAGCTTTCAAAAATTGATGTATATTAGATTCCAACCCAAATCTAGATAGCTTATGCATGTCAGATTTTGGCCCAATTCCAAATCAAGATAAGATAGCCAATACTAGTTGCATCGAAGAAGATGGAGAAGAATTTGAAGATGGTAGTTTAGAGAAAATTTCAAAGAAAAGTGAGCTTTGTTTTTAGCACGTCAAACAAATTTGATGTGAATGTCATATGTCGATTTGTTATCCGAGAGGTTCTCCTTAAAGAGACATCATATTGAGAGAGAGGATAAGGATGAGCAGAGATCTTATATCAAGAAACTCAAAAGCGAGACTATGAAGAGAGGATCATCTCTTCATGTTGATGGATGGACTAATGAATGGTGTTTCTTGCCTTCATGAGCTAAAGATCCAGAAGAGACCATAGTTTCAAATTTGTTTACAGGGCAAGAAGATCCTATATCTGTAAAATTGACTGCGCTATTCTCGAGTTGTTTTTCAATGGGTTCATGGAGGTTTCACATATGGATTGCGTCTCAGAAACTCAATTTAGTATTTCTAGCAATTCTTAATCTTTTGCTTAAATTATGTTAAGGTTTAATAGATTGGGGGGGGTCTTGGTGCTCTTGAAGTTTCAACAATTTCCATTTGCATCTTATTTTTATTTGGGTTTTACTTATGTGTCTTTGGTTTTTTGTTAGATGTGTTCTTACTTATGGAGGTGTTGTCTTGTTTCTTCTAGATTTAGAGTCTAAATTCCAAAATAGAATAATGATCATGTCTTACTCTTATGGAAATCCTGAGTTCTGCAAACGTAGTTATAGCCTTTATGTAACTCCCGACTTAGTGTTAGATTTTAGTCCTTATCTTTCAAACCCAATTTGGGTATATGTCCGTTTTTTCTCATTTGAGAGTGAAGTTGGTGGCATGATCTTCATCAATTTCATGTTTATGGCCTTATCTATATGCGATGTTATAAGACAATGTTTTTCCATATTGTGTATTATTTGTTCATGTTCTGATATTAGAATTTTTACTCTATGTTTGTGTTTTGGGGTTTTTGTCAACAAGTATAGTTCCTATAGGTTAGTTATAATAGCTAGGTTTGACGAAGTTGTGTTGTTGGTTCTTATGTGAGTGTCTTAATGTAAATCTATTTATGCTTGAAAAAAAAACTGTTTTTTTTTATTATTATTATTATATATTATTATTATTATTATTTTGCCATTGAAAATTGTTATAAGAGAATTTCTATCATATTGTGGGTCCAATGTAAATAATTAAAGAAATATTTTAGACGGTTGATTGCCACCCGCTTTCCATTGAGATGCGGGTAAGTTTTAATCGGTAAGTTTTATTATTATTCATCAACCTTTTTGGCCTGACAATCAATCATATTAATTATTTGCAATTCTTTTTTTTTTTTTTTGCCAACAATTATTTGCAATTCATAAATGATGTGGCTGGCGCTTGTTAAAAAGGCATATATTATGTATGGAAACGCTAGTGTATGTAAATAATTTGAAAGACCTTTTTTGGTGCAACCTTGCGAATTTCCAACAAAATGATAGTTTGTGATGGAAATTTGAAAAACAATTTGAGACACAATTTTCTCGACAAAATCAGGTTCACAAGGAATTGACCATGGCAAGATAGACAGCATCAAATTTTTAACAGATGTAAAACCAATTCCCTAAGGGCCTGTTTGGGTAAGGGGAAAAAAGCAATTTTTTCACCCAAACCTAGGTTTTAAAAAATGGCAGCCAAACACTTTTTTTTTAATAAACCTAGGTTTGGACTCAAAACCTAGGTTTTAAAAAAGGTAAGCCAAACACTTGAAAAAAATGTGAAAAGCTATTTTGGATTGGAAACCTAGGTTTTGGCCACCCAAACCTAGGTTTTGAATAAGCTACAATTTTCTCCTTCTGCACAAAGTACGAGGTAAAAAAAAAGCCATCATTACACATGTCATATTGAAATACCTAAAATGTCCTTATTCTCTCTCTTTCCCAACACATTAAACTTATGTCATTTTTAGTAATTTACACAGAAAAAGCTATTCTCACAACAACCATCCAAACACTCTCATTTTTACAAAAGCTACTTTTTCTAAACATCAGCTTTTTTCCCAAAAGCTATTCTCTAAAAGCTAATTCAAACAGGCAACTACTTTTTTCAGCTTTTACGCGAATTACGAGACAAAAAACACCATCATTACACATGTCATATTGAAATACCTAAAATGCCCTTATTCTCTCTCTTTCCCAACACATTAAACTTATATCCTTTTTAGTAATTTACACATAAAAAAAACTATTCTCACAACAACCATCCAAACACTCTCATTTATCAAAAGCTATTTTTTCAGCTTTTTTTCAGCTTTTTCAAAATCAGCTTTTTTTTCAGAAGCTATTCTCTAGAACCTAGGTTTTGGTTATCCAAACAGGCCCTAAAAAGCTTTAGGTTTGTTAAAGAGTTTTTGGAATGATGCTGATTTCCAGGATGATTTTTTTTTATTTGCCCGCATCCAGGATGATGATACCAACTAGAGGAAGTAATGATGCCCTTTCTTGTTATGACATGGTCTTGAACATCTAGTTTTGAATTACTTTATTTTAAAATGTCATAGGCTTGGTCATATTAAAGGGAAAAGAAATAAAACATCAACTTTGCTAATAGTATATACTCTCTCTATTTCTAAAAATAAGATATATTTATTTAATTTGATTAGATTAATAATATTAGTTAAGTTAGTAAAAATCACATGATATTACCAAAACTACCATAACCATCTACTTCTATTTCTGTCATTCTTCTCTTGTTTGTTTATTATTAAGAAGCATCAAGAAGGATAATTTAAAGAAAATGTACTATGAGAAAAAATAGAAATAAGTCTTATATTTAGGAATAAATTTACCTCTTAAAATATGTCTTATTTTTTTATAATTCCCAAAATAGTTCCTATATTTAGGCACGGAAGTAATATATTACAAATCAGGCACATTTTTTTTTATCAAACAAATCAGGCATATTCGAATCTGAAGTAGTAGATGGGATATGATGAAATGGTGTGATGCAGAACGGGAAGGGGAAAGGGGAGATGAAAGGGAATATAGAGAGAGGGGAAGGGAGGATTTAGAAAAAGAGAAAAGAAAGAGATAGAGCAAGAAGAAATGAGAGAGATAGAACAATCATAAGACGTACAAAGCAAATAGTTGAGGTGCTATTTATAGGCTTCAACCAAACCCTAGGAATTGATGACGGAACATTCTAGAGACGCAAATCATAATTAATGTTGATTGATGACAATCAAATCAAAATAAAACTAGAACATTCTAGAAATTAAAACCAAATGCAACTCATAATTACTACTATTTGAATACAACTATTTCTCTAATAATGGTAATTATAAAGAATCTCTTGAAATCTCAGCAAATGATAATTTCCTAATTTCCATATCCCATCATTTCTCCACAGCTTGAAAAAACTCGGCTCCCGACGAGTTGATAGAAATGTGTCAGTCTTGGGAGGGAAGGACAATCAAAGTGATGTATTAGTCTGGGAATCCCTTCCAACAAGTGAGATACCAGAAGAGAAAACCATTACAAGCAGCTTGATAACATTGAATATCTGGAAAACCTTTCCAACAAATGAGATAATAAAAGATAAACCCAAGAGAAGAGTGAACTTGCAAAAACTTCAATACGGCATTTTTATTTGGATGCCCTCTCCAACATGTAAGGTACCAAAAGAGAGAACCCTTGATGGAGTGGCTAGTTTGATCATTGAGAAAATTTGGAAAGCTTTTCCAACAAATAAAGTATTGTTGGAGTGACTTGTTCAACAAATGAGTACTGAATTTGGCCGATCTAGAACGTTGATAAGATGAGGCTGTAGTTTGATAATCTTGAATACTCATAGTCTCAATTAAGGAAGGCGTTATTTTCATTTGTGTGGAGTAATTGATATACTCACAAAAAATAAACTCCTCACTATTGAAACCAACATGGTTAGTATTATTACTAATGTCAATCGTATGATCAAGCTGATCCTTGTTGGCCACAATCTGAGTAGGGGCCACTTGCACTTGTCTAGCCTGAACGTCTCTATCCTTGGTAGAGTAATCTTGATCTTTAATTAAAATGAGGTTAGAGTCTTCACTGATCACAAGATTGTCCAAAGGTGTCTGTTGTGGGATAGGTACTGGAGGGGTCACTTCAATTGTATTAATGGGTTCCACAGTTGGGGGGAACATTTCTATTAAAGCTAAAATTGCATCTTTTGCATTTAAGGAAGGATTTTCAACTTTAGTAAATTTCCTCATTTTGGATGAGGTCTCTTTCCTTTCAGCTCTTAACTCACGCAATGAATCCTGCATCTCTTTAACCTTAGTCATTATGTCATCCAACAGTCGTTGTTTTTCAGCTTCAGCTTTATGACGTTCCATGGCAGCCTCATATTCTTCTGTATCTTGGCGTCGTTTCTCAACGGCTTTAACATACTTGTAAAAGGCTTCATAGTTTTCTTCAGCTTTGCGACGTCTTTCAACCCTCCTATAATCTTCTTCAACTGCATGTGGGAAGAATTTAGGGTGGTGATAACATTCTTCTTCTTCGTATTGATGGTTGTCAACATAATGATATTGACGATGGCCGGTGTAGTCATATTGTTGTTGATAAGTTGGGTACTTATATCGGTATTAATCATCTTCATATCTTCGATAGCTTTCATAATCATGTCGATGCTGAATATACCAAGGTGGAGGGCCATATTTGCATCGACATTCTCGACGTGGGCACCCTTTAAAGCCCATAGTTACAACAGGATAGCATGTCTCTTATGGTTTTAGGGTGGTTCTAAAGACTTAGAAAAGGCTCCCAAGTTGCCTTCACCCAAAAGGTGAAAACCCTACTTAACAAGCCTAACCCTCAGGGAACTCTACAGTCCGCAGGAATTATTCTTGCTAAATAAGTAACAACCTGAGTGAGATCTTCACAGTAGCCTCAGAGGGTACAACCCCGCAGGGAAACCGTTAGAAATCTCTACTAACTTAGGGTAGAATGAGACCCGGGTGTAGGGCCGAATTATGGGGAAACAAAATGCTTATAAAATTACAAGAAATAAATAAGAAAACAAAATAATTCAAACAATAAAAGGCTTTTTTTTCACACCTTCTTTCTTTTTTTTTTGTTCTCTCAACTTTTTTACTCCTTTTTTTCCTAACCTTTTTTACGGCAATTTTTTTTTGCCTTTTTTTTCAAATTTTTTTTTTTTGCTTTTTTTTAGAATAACAAAATGAAATTAATAGAAAAAGAAAAATTACCAAATGACGCCTCGCAAGAATAAATCCTGAAATTTTCTCCAAAAGTTCTTCTGGCCGGTTCTTCTGAACGGTGATTCTTGTGTATGAGGAGATCTGAAATCGCAGAAATCACGCAAGGGCAGAGTAAAGTACCAAAAATACAAACTTGATGCTATAGTAGGCTTTTAAAAGTTTGAAAATTGATTTTGAAGGCTTATGCGAGCAGAAGGGAAGTGGAACCAGGCTCTGATACCAATTGATGTAGAACTGGAAGGGGAAATGGGAGATGAAAGGGAATATAGAGAGAGGGGAAGGGAGGATTTAGAAGAAGAGAAGAGAAAGAGATAGAGCAAGAAGAAATGAGAGAGATAGAACAAGAGAGACAGAGACAAGGAAGACTGATATTATTATTTCAAATTCATAAGACGTACAAAGCAAATAGTTGAGGTGCTATTTATAGGCCTCAACCAAACCCTAGGAATTGATGACAGAACATTCTAGAGATGCAAATCATAATTAATGCTGATTGATAACAATCAAATCAAAATAAAACTAGAACATTCTAGAAATTAAAACCAAATGCAAATCATAATTAATACTATTTGAAAACAACTATTTCTCTAATAATGGTAATTATAAAGAATCTCTTGAAATCTCAGCAAATGATAATTTCCTAATTTCCATATCCCATCATGGTGATTGGTCAGTATTTGTTGCCAAACCTACGATTTCTGCAAGTCTCCAAAGCGACTTCTTCACTTTCTCCTGACAGACCAACAAAATATTACCTCCGATCCTAATTATAAAAGATCATTTTGTATTTTGATTTTTTTGGAGAATCAAGGATGTAAAATTAATTACTTTAAATTATCTATAATTATCTTTAATTTTTCTTCAAAAACTAATATATTTTATTTATAAACTAACATATAATCTAATTACATGCGACATATGTTATAATTTAGTGGTCTAATTTGCTTCATTAACTTCCACAAAAAAAGTCAAAATGATCTTAGTGAGGGAGTAATCTCCTTCAATTATATTCTCACTCCAAACATTATTAAATAATCCACATGAAACTACGAAACAAAAATTAAAAATTAAAGTGGGATGATTTCCTTGAATCTGGAATTTTTAAGAGGAAGGGGGCCAAGTGGGATGATTTCCTTGAATTTTTAAGAGGAAGGGGGCCCAGGTCTCCCAAATTCATTCACAGCATGACAGCATCCACAAGAAACAAATATTTCATTAACTATATGGTATATACTTCCTTATTCTCTCAAATGAAAATATTTTTCAATGATTCAGTATTCTGTTTGTCAACATTTTTGGATATAAAAACCACGCTTAATATAACTTAGAAGTTAGAATACTGAAGTCCCTGCCTGCGTGTTCCCGTTGCTAAACATAACATGTCATGAAGTGTTATATATAACTTAGAATGATATAAAACAAAATTTGAGTTAAAAATAGAATGAGGTACAATTTATTTATTTAATCAATATATTTTAAAAAATTGAAATTGGAAGATAAAGTATATATATGTACTCAGCATCATATATAAGATCTGATCCAGCACTGGGAGGTTTTGCCCGGATAGGAATACAAAGATAATAGTATAATTAACATAGACCAGAAAAAGATCCACATCAAGTGAAGTGCACAAACAGGCACATACATACATATATACTGTATTTAATATAAAATCTGTTTGACTTTTTTTTGGGAAGATTATTATTAGGAAGTTGAATACATCACTTATATAAATTTATTTATCTTAATTTTTTTAAACTAATTTATTTAACTTATAAACCAATAAATAATCTACTAATATTGAAGTCAAACAAATCAATTCATATTAAGATACTCTAGCTTTTTAAGATTTGTTCAACATGATATTTAGAATGTTCTAACATGGATCTGATCACTTCCTAATACTTACACTTACACATTATAAGTTTTCAGAGGTCATGTTTCAATCTCACTTGTAAAAACCTGTTATTGCTTGTCTTTATAACTGGACGAAAGATCATGGATTTCACTGAAGGAAATTAATCACGTGTACACATATTGAATCTAAAAAATATAAAGAACGCACCTGGCCCGGCATATAGGCATGAAAAAAAGAACTGTTGCATCATGGCTAAAGCCGAATAGCTATCCACAAAAACAGTATGATCATGCACAAACTGTCTTGCATGATAATATGGAATAAGGAAAAGCTCATATGAACAAGCCTTAATAAAAAATAAAATATTCCTCTCACCCTCTCTCTCCTCTGACACCCTCTCTCTCTCTCTGACACGCTTTTCTTTCACACACACACCCCACTCATTTTCACACGAACAAGGAAAAGCTCATATGAACAAGAAAAAGCTCCTATGCACAAGGAAAATCCCATATGCACAAGCCTCAATAAAAAACAAAATATTCCTCTCACCTTCTCTCTCCTCTCACACCCTCTCTCTCTGACACGCTTCTCTCTCTCTCTCTCTCACCCCACTCATTTTCACATGAACAAGGAAAAGCTCATATGTACAGGGAAAATTTTATATGCACAAGCCTCAATAAAAGACAAAATATTCCTCTCACCCTCTCTCTCCTCTAACACTTTATCTTTCTGACACGTGGGGTCAATGTTGTCTTTTCTCCTCTCAATTTAATTTCAGTTTGCCCCCACAAGACTCAAGTGATATTTTAGAATTTTTTGGTCCCATTTTGAAATTAATTGGCTACCACTGTCCTATATTGAAAATTTCCCTATAATTTAATCAAATATAATAATATGTTATATTTAATCTACTAAGATAAATACTCCTTCCGGTCCTAAATATAGGAACTGTTTGAGGAGGTGAGTTTGTTTGGTCCTAAACCCATTTTTAATTTCTTTCAACTTTTCCCCAAATTATCTAAACAAGGAAGAGAGGGGTTGTAGGGATAAAGGCAGATTATTAGGGTGCATTGGTAATATCATGTGATTTTAACAAACTAAACTAACATTATATTCTTAATCTAATCAAATTAGATAAATATATCTTATATTTAGGACGAGAGAATTTGATACAGTATGATATGATGTATCAAATATATCAGCACAAATTTTGAAATAAGTTTGAGTACCATGCAAGACATGAAACAAGCTGCCTTTAGGCATGTAGTCGGTGACAATGAGCTTGGAATCCTTTTGAAAATGGTAAGCCAAAATGGGCAAGATGTTGGCATATCTGATTCTCCCCCAGTCTCTCATCTCTGCGTCGAAAGCATCTCTATTTGATTAAAGTGCACTTTAATCTTCTTCCCCAACCATAACCCATTGCTCATGGTCGCCTTATATGCCGATCCCAACCCAAACGTATCGTCTCATTGTTCACAATCACCAGATCTGCATTCATGTTTCCACGCTTGTTCACTTGCACAATCTCCTCCATGTTGTCTCTGCGATCATGTTGGTAAAGTCATAATGGCTAATATAAATTTTTTTTTTTGGAAGAATTGTCTCTTATTAAACCCCGACAATGTTGGGATTTCACCCATTTATGAATAAAAAATTGGTCGTGTTTAAATTAGTATGTACGCCTAAGTAACTCATTCTTTGAGGGTCATTAATTAATTCGCACTTTTGTGACTTCAACTTCTTAATAGAATCTTGGCATTGAGATTTCTTTTTTGGACTAAGTATAAGGAACAATATACCCATTTTCCCTTTCTTCCGTTAAAAGGATTTTTAAGCAAATAATTATTGGGAAAATTTCAGTAAAAGACCACTGTAGATAATTAATGTAAAAGAAAGACCAAGAATTTCTGAAATTTCACTGCAGGACCTAGGTCTTTAAATGAAAAAAAAATTGCTGTGTAAAAAGACCTAAAAGCCCTTGTGGAAAAGAGGAATTAATTTCAGATAGGGACCACTGTGCAAAAGTCTTCATTGACTGACATTGAGCTGACAACGTACTGACATTGAGCTTACACAACTTACTTCCTTGGCTAACAACGTATTTCCTTGTGCATATGGCGATTTCCTTGTGCATATAGTCATTTCCTTGTGCGTGGCCTGGACATAGCATGTTATAAGGGACTTTATTACTACTTGTTCATATCACTATTTCCTTGTGCATATTGACATTTCCTTATGCATATGGCCATTTCTTTGTGCGTGGCGTGGACATAATGTTATAAGATGACTTTATTACTACTTGTTCATATGGCCATTTCCTTGTGCATATGGTCATTTCCTTGTGCGTGGCCTGGACATAGCATGTTATAAGAGACTTTATTACTGCTTGTTCATATGACGATTTCCTTGTGCATATGGTCATTTCCTTGTGCGTAGCATGGACATAGCAGATTATAAGAGACTTTATTACTACTTGTTCATATCACAATTTCCTTGTGCATATGGTCATTTCGTTGTGCGTGGCGTGGACATAAAGTTATAAGGTGACTTTATTACTGCTTGTTCATATGGCCATTTCCTTGTGCATATGGTCATTTCCTTATGCGTGGCCTGGACATAGCATGTTATAAGGGACTTTATTACTGCATGTTCATATCACGATTTTCTTGTGCATATTGACATTTCCTTATACATATGGTCATTTCCTTGTGCGTGGCGTGGACATAATGTTATAAGGTGACTTTATTACTGCTTGTTCATATGACGATTTTCTTGTGCATATGGCCATTTCCTTGTACGTGGCCTGGACATAGCAGGTTATAAGGGACTTTATTACTGCTTGTTCATATCACGATTTTCTTGTGCATATTGACATTTTCTTGTGCATATGGTCATTTCCTTATGCGTGGCGTGGACATAATGTTATAAGGTGACTTTATTATTGCTTGTTCATATGACGATTTCCTTGTGCATATTCATATTTCCTTATGCAAATTCATATTTTCTTGTGCATGGCCTAGATATAATGTTATAAGGTAACTTTATTACTGCTTGTTCATATAACGATTTCCTTGTGCATATTGACATTTCCTTGTGCATATTCATATTTCCTTGTGCGTGGCCTTAAGAAAGGGAATTGAATAATTAGCAACAAACCAACATCTTGTTAATTTCATATACCATAACTCGGCAGCCAGCAATAAAACAGAGGAAGAAATTCGAAGGAACAATATAGAACAAGAACAAGAAATTCAACAGCAGAGGCAGGGAAGCAAGGAAAATTATCCAAAGTTCCTAACTTGTTCATATTAATAGGGTGAAGGGGGAACGATGTACAGTCAATAGAGTAACAACTAGAGAGCACCAAGGGATATACAACGAATAAGAATAAAAACAATTTGCACCAGATGAAAACTTTGAGTTCTTCGAAACCCAAGTCGGAACCACCGAAGAAGAATAAGAAGAAGAAGAAGAAGAAGAAGAAGAAGCGCTCAATTGCCGAGATCTTCGAGGTCGGATGACAAACCAGATGAGGATGAATTTGAAGCCCTTGCTTGACAGTTACTGTGGTTCAAGTGGAGGTTGCCTCACAAAATCGAGGATGAATTTGAAGCCCTTGCTCAAGGGGTTCGATGGCAGATTTTGATTTCAAAATCAAAATGAAATTTGAGTGAATTTGAGAGAAGGGAGAAAGGGTGATTTGGTCATTTGGCCTTCCAATTTTATTTTACTTTGCCCCCACAACCCCAAACTGAAATTTCAGATATTTATGGTCCTTCTTTTCAATTAATTCGCTACAGTAGTCCTTAAGTGAAATTTTCCTATAATTATTTAATACACAAAGCTACCATGTCAAACAATAAATAAGGGTGTTTTAAAAAAAAAATCAGATGTATTTATCGATCTAAATCATATTCATGGCTGGGTTTAAAATAAATATTTTTTAAACAAAAAAACGTAAATGGAGCATATTTTTAAAATTTATAATATATTAAAACATTTACTTTTTTTTAAAAAAAAAACTATCTTTATCTGAATTATGAAAAATGGAAGGTGTTTAGATAATGACTTTAATTTTCAACATATAGTTGTCAACGAGCTACATTGGAAAAGCCCCTCATCGAATATCTCTTACCCAATCAAAGTAACATCAATGCTGAAGCAAAGGTGGCAGATTTCATAACGCCATCAAGGGGCTGGCACACAGAAGCATGGAGGAGATTATTTCCTGAGTGGGTTAGTAAGTTGATTAAACAAGTGAAGATAGGATTGAATGACAGGGAGGATACCATAATCTGGAGGCATAGTTCAGATGGGACGTTTTCAATCAGATCAGCATATAAAATGCTCAATCAATCTACCAATGAAGCAGGGGATCCGAAATGGAGGAGATTTTGGCGTTGGCAGATACCTGAAAAAGTGAAATTCTTTCTCTGGCAGGTTACCCATGAGAGAGTCATGACAAATGATTTGAGAGGGAAAAGAGGCATTTCAACCCAAACGAGGTGCCCCCTAAATTGCCAGAGAGAGGAGAGTATTATCCATGCTCTGAGAGATTGTGTGAGAGCTAAACAAATATGGAGAGAATTAATTAAGGCTAACCACTTTTCAGAATTTTTTTCTTGTGACTTGCAGGATTGGCTTAAATGGAATTCAATGCATCAACCAAGTAAATCAAAATACTCTTGCTGGCCCTGGCAAAGAGTTTTTGGTTTAACTTGCTGGCTTATTTGGAAGGCACGCTGTAATCAGGTCTTTGACAAAGGAGAGGCTACATCGAAGGAGGTGGTTCACCAGTGCTTGTTTCATCTGAGAGAGGGGAGTATAAATGGGAAAATGCAGCATACCATTTTTCAAAGTTATTCCCCAAATTGTTCAAGTTGGTTTCCCCCCGTAAGAATGCAATACGAGTGGATGTAGACGCTTCGGTATTACCAGGAAATGTTGCAGCTTGTGGAGGCATAGTCAGAGATGATCAGGGCAATTGGATAATGGGTTTCAAGAAAAATCTAGGGGTATATCCAGTCACCATTGCAGAAATATTGGCGATCCGAACAGGGTTGGAGATATGTGAATCTCTTCAATTCCAAGAAGTGCAGATGTTTTCAGACTCACTGGAGGCCATCAATATTTTGATGAGAGAAGATGGAATCAATCATCCGTTTCGGGAGGAGATTGTCGCAACCAGAGAAATCCTGTATGGGCAGCAAAATATAGAGTTATCTTATGCAAAAAGAGAAGCAATAGGATATGCAGACAGGTTGGCAAAACAGGCGCATGAGTCAGAGGGATGGGTGGAATTAATAACCCAGGAACCAGCTACGTGCCGCGACAATTTTGTTGTTGGCATTCGTAGAGAGGAGGAATATCTGTGAGTAACTATGGTGGAGTTACTAGACTAATCAAGCTAAAGCTTGCCATCTGTACACAAAAAAAAAAAAAAAAACGAGCTACAGAAGGTGTAAGGCAAAATCTAAGCACAAAATCTCAAACTCAAAAAAAAAAAAAAAGAATGAAAATTACCTCGGGTAGCTTCACTTGAAAAAATCTAGAAAACTGAGGATATCTTAGAATCCAAATCCTTAAGACTAGCTCAGTTAAAAAAAAAAAAAAAATCCTTAAAACGAGCCACATGTTTCAAATATTAATGTATTGATGGGCAGGCAAAAAGCCATGGAATTTAGTACTCCCTCATCCCAAAATATAAGCTTTAATAACTAACTTATGTTTATCAAGAAAATTACTAAAATTAGTAAAAAAACAATAAGTATGTTAGAAGTATGATTTATTTTCCAATTATACCCTTATTAGTAAATATGAAAGAAAATGTATGGGAAAAAAGAAATGTGGGAGAATGTGACAAATAATGTATAATAAATATAAAAAAGAATGCATGGGAAAAAGATAAACAATTGATAAAATTGGAAAAAATGCAAATAATACTTGGAGAAATCTAAAATGAAGCTTATATTTTATGACACATGCTTCTTACCAAAGTAAAGCTTATATTCTAGGTGAGAGTATAAAACAAGAGATACATAATGGAACTGGAAGTGAAGGCTGGTAATAATACACGCACGAACCATCAATAAAAGGACGGGACGATATTATCCAACAAACAAACAAAAATACACCGTGGAAACAGGAGTGGTAAAATTGTTTATCAGTTCAATAATTGATATTATCCAACAAACAAACAAAAATACACCGTGGAAACAGGAGTGGTAAAATTGTTTATCAGTTCAATAATTCGCTAGTGTTTTTTTCTCCAGTCCTTTGAAAACTAAAACTTGAGTCTTGGGTGTTTAGGCAGGAATTAATTCAAACAGTTTTATCTTTAGGAGTCTTCTTCCTCAGCTGCCTCCTAGGCATTGAATTCCTCATCCCTATATAGAAGAGCAATGCCCCAAACAATGCTAAACTCTGCAATTAAAACAGCAACGCTATTTATTAAATTGAGTCCATGCCAGTTTATCAGTTTCCTCTAGATACATTAACAGATAATTCTGTTATAAATAGCATAAGAAAGCATAGAAGCAAACCAGTTATTATCAGTCATTAGAATTGCAAATTATAAATTCAGATACCAACCTGGGTAAACTTGAGAAAATGCTCAGTGAATTCTTTTGTCTCAATGTCATAGTTGTAGAAGTCACATAACAAGGGAGTGAAAATTGCTTCATGCAAAAGCTGCCCAAAATAAAAATATTACAGCACAGTCTGGGCTTTCGAATGATTAGATAAACTTATACTCCCTCTAGTCATTTAGACCAAATTGACCAATCTAAGAAGATTGAGGAAGCTTAGTAAATTACTTGTGGCATGTTACATGATGTTTCTGAAATATTTATACGTATCATTAGCAATGTCTTGACTTTCCATTGATAAGTCTGGAGACAAATGAAATACTCCAAAAGTAATTTATTTAACTTCCTTAATCTTTCTAAATTAGTTAGTTGAGTCTTATATTAACGACTGAATGAAATATATGAAGTATTACAGAAACAAGTAAAACAGGCAACAGACCAGAAGATAAGCTCCAAGGGCGTTGCCAAAGATAAACAAAGTACCCCCAACTCCTTTCAGGAAAATTGAAACAGCGATCAAATCCTTAACCTGATGGGAATAATAGGAAAGATAAGGATGTGTCCATAATGAAAAACCACTTATCATTTTAACTTCAGCTTGATAGATGTAAGTGCATTTCTTACTTCAATTGTAGGAAATTTAAACCCAGTGTGAGTTGAGACATGATTTGAAAAGGTATGGAATTTTGGTTCCAAGGCTTGTGCAGCTGGCCCACCATCCTTACCAAAGTCATTGAACCTACCAAAAATGAAAAAGGAACAAAACAACAAAAACCTCGAGTGTGAAGAGAAGTTTTTCGAAAAATCCAAGGATGACCTTACACAAAACAGGACAATCATTCATTTACACAACTATGATTATTCCTTAACTTGATAAAACAAATAAATGATGTTCTCAAATAGCATATGTCATCTGTTGCTTGTAGGTTTTCACTCACTCACACACACCCTGACGTTTCAAATACAATTGAACATATCCACTGGATAACTCAATTACACATCAGTTACAATAGAAAATCAACACATCATACTTTATCAAGATAGGGAGGAAACGGCAAATGAAAAGGGTTCATATTAAACAAATTTGGCTTTAAATTTAAAAGTTAGGCATGTTGACTGGAGAGGCACAAAACTTTCTCAGTAGAATGTATCCTGAATGAGATAAAAGCCTAAGAAAAGGTTCAAAACTTATTATGCCCATACAGTCCGCTCAAAATTGTCATCTCAGATTACATAGTATAGAATACTACAATATTTAAAATACTTATCTCCAATTTTAATATAGTTGTTATTATAAGTTTTCTATAGTACTAGTATCTATTAAAAAATTTAAAGCGTTTAAGTTTTAAGCATAATTGTTCCGAAAATAATCAGTCAAAGACTCTCCACTTATCAACAGCATCCACCACCAAGCATATAACCAAGGGAAAAGTATCTGAGCAACGAGAACAAAACACTACACCTATAGGCAAATAAAACTACAGAGTTTATGGTAGGGAAAATAATCAAACTTGATGCTACCCAAGACCTTATGCACAATTCAGACACAATGAAACCCAAAAGTTGAATTTGATTTACTTAATATGCAAGACACTAGTTCTTTCTTTTATTGGAAAAAGATAGAGAGAAAGAAAATAAGATTAAAAAAAAAAAAGCTTCCTTCACAGAGAAATTTCCTAGGAATGAAGCAAAGTAGCTACCACATGAAACAGAGAGAAGAAGAGATGGGAAGAAAGCTTACTCTTGCCAAGCAGAAGCTATGAAGAGAGAGGCAAACAGGAGTCGGCCGACAAAGGAAGTGAAGGCCATGGATGTTAATCACAGTCACAGGAAGAAGGCACTTGAAACTTGAAATTTCAAAGTGAATTAGAGTGATCCCTTTTGAAAAGAAAGAGGGGGAAACTGTTAAAAAAGCCAGAGAGATGGAGGGAGAGTGTACTGTGTATTGGAGGAAACGGCGTCGTTTAGACTTTAGAGAACCGCAAAACAGGTGCGAGTATGTAATAACAAGTGTACTCGCTCCACATAGGCGACAACTAGGGACCTAGAGGCTCTTGTTGGAACGTGGCTTTCGACGAGTTCGAGTGTTTGGTCGTAAATCGTTATCCAGAAGACCAGAACTAGCAAATCTGAAAAAATTGTTCTAATTATAATTAAAAGATTAAATTCACTTTTTTTAAGATAAATTAAGGAGATAAAATAAATCATTTCAAATTTTTAAATCTATATTTTTCTTAAAACTAATTTACGTTACTTATAAAGTAATATATAATCTAATTACATGTAACAATTATTTATTAAGTGGTTAATTTAACTTTCTTAGCCTCCACAAAGAGGTCACCTTAATGTTTATTAAAGAGCGGAGGGGTATTTACAGTGTTATTTATTTTAGGGAAAATTCTAAGAAAAGAAAACTTTTAGAATACTCAAATCTTGAATCTCAGGAAATAATATGGGATAATAAGACTCATTCGCTCCGTCTTAATGAGCTGTGAAATCCAATTTTTGAATGAAATTTATATTTTAACTTGTTAGATCTGTTGCAATCACCTCAATCATCCAGTGTTTCAAAAGAATGTATTTTTAATAAGAGAAATTCTTAGCTTCAAAGCTTGAATTAATAATTCAAGATATGGAAGAGAAGCTCAAAAGAAGCACACATCAACTGCATCTTAACGTCAAAAGTAATGATGCCAATAATGAGTTTTATTGGTAGTGATGAATGACAATTTTTCAAGTTTATCTGGTAGTGTATATATATACCTTGAACGGGATAATACTAATAGTGCTTTACATTATAAATATAACTGAATCCATGACATTCCACAAAGATCATTAGCATCTAGCTGGGAATATATTTGACCAGATGAAGGAAATGAATCATGTTTTTGCTCAAAGTTCTATTATGACCAAGCACAAATCAGATGGCTATTTACTCCATCTTTGCCAGATAATAAAAAGGGAAACAAATGATTAATTAAAAGGAAAAACTAAGTGGCGGTGGATTGGATCTAAACAGAAGTGCTTTTTGGTTACAAAGAATAAAGACAGTGAATTGTACCGTCTAATTCCTTCGGATGAATGTAAGCCAGTTAATTAGCATCAGTTTCAGCAGACTAAAACTGGATTTGTCAGATGGGCCAGGGTGGAGATCCCTACTTCCACATGCAACTTCAAGAATAGCACACCAACTTACCAACTTTATTACAAAAATAAATAAATAATGCCTCAAGCATGACTGTTGAAGGTATATGAGAGAAATCTGAGTGGAGGAGAATATTATTGTGCTAAAGTATGAATAATTATGAATGAATCAGTATGTTTAGCGTGTTGTGACACGATCATGATTATTAGGATTATATAATAAATAATTAGGCTTAACTACAAGATCAGCTAATATGTATAACATGGCAGACACTATATCAGAGTGGCTTCTGATTACTAGCTCGAAACCAAGGATCAACTCAGTTATGGCAGGCTGAATTATTTTATAGGCATAATTTGTGTCAGATATTCTTGTTTATTGTCGCCCAGCCCACCTTGCTCATTCATTCTTGACCAATATTGTTTGGCCAACGATGAGGAAATCAATTCATGTGCTTCCAAGTTAGACATTTGAATTGAGTCAGTCAAGACCATAAGAATGGTAAAACTAAATGTCAAGTATACAATATGGTGCTTGCAGAACACGAAGTCAAGACCTTTAACACTGGTTAGACTAATTTGGGTGATGCAAATTGGTTTTGTTATAGACAGAGACACGTTAAAATGGGATAATAATACAGCTTTGGTGCCGTGCATGAAAAATAGAAAAATGGAAGTCATTTAATTGTCCATTTAGATTAGTTTATTGGAAAAACTCTACAAAAATACCGTTTAAGTTCTTAAATTCCAGATAAATGATTTTAACCATTTCAGTAATAATTTTACTCAACGAGTGAACATATTGACAACTTTACAATACCTAAATAAAAATTAAGAATTCAATAGATATTTTTTTAGTTTATTTTAAACGATTTTCCGTTATATGAGAAAATTATGTTAATTAATTCCTGACATCCAACTCTTAATGCTCAAAACAACAACATAAAATCTTTCAGAGCGATAACAAGACTTTGAAGGAAATTATTAATTAAGAGCGGGGAATTGACAGAAAAACACTTTCTACATATTAAATTCCCAAATTTGAGATTTTTTTTTAATACAAGAATGAAACTGTAAATGCGCCCACGAGGGGTCGAACCCCCGACCCCTCTCCCCACTTGCCTCACAAGGAGGCATATGTCAGTTGATCTAAGTGATCACTTGCCACAAATTTGAGATTTTAACTAGTACAGTAGTAGTTGATTAATAATAATCACTAGTTGAGTAAAAAAAAAATTAAATGAAAGTAATTCCGAAATTAAAATAAAAGAATATATATTTGAGGATTTAAATTTTAAAAAGTGTACAACAGCCCCTATATATGGACACTTTCTTGCCTCCCACTTTCTCCCTTCTTTCCCTCCCATTCACTTCCTTCTCGCGAGCTCCGCTTTCTGGAAGCTTAGATTCTCTCTCTCTCTTCCATTCTGCACTAAAGGGAGAGAAGAAAAATCATGGGGTTCTTCTCCTTTCTCGGTCGTCTCCTCTTTGCTTCCGTCTTCGTCCTTTCCGCATGGCAGATGTGAGTCCTTTTTCTACATCTCTCTCTCTCTCTCTCTTTTCACATCGTTATGCTTCTTTTTGGCTTAGGAATTCATGGGGTTCCTTTAAATTTTTTCATCTTATATTGTTCATGAGATTCAATGAACTTTCAAGGCTGCTTCGTTTTTTGGGACTTGAATTTGCATACGGACTCACGCCCCTGCGTTGTTTGGATCTCTTAGTATTGCTTGTTTGTTGTTCGCTTGAACATAATTTTTCTGTATTCTTTTCGATTTTCGCTCTCGTGATCTTGGATAGAATTCAGCACAGGAGCCTTTTTTTTTTTTTGTCATGGATTAAAAAGAGTATTTCATACGCTCTCTGAGATTTGAAATCTAAATTTGACGATAAAATATGGATTTAGTGTTGATGTTATACTCTCTCTTGCATTGTTGAAGAAATTTATCAATTTTTCTCAAGTACTAGGACTTTGATCCCAAGTTAGTTACTTGCCCGAAATTGATTAATAGATCAAATTCCGTCCACTACCTACTAACTTACAATTTATTTTACTTCTTGGCCTTTTATGTGTATTGACAATTTATCTGCAATACGGATTTATTTGCATGGAGATCTGACTGAATGCATTTACTTATGTGATTATCCATTTATTTATGTTGTCAGCCTGTTAGTTTGGCGGGCAAGTCAAAAAAATAGCTTGCGGGTCCGTTGAAGTGACGGCAGGCTAAAATTTGAATATAAATTCATTTAAAGTTGACTGCATTTGATTTTCCGCCTAACATATTTTTATCATAAATGACTATCCTGCCAAAACCTTTTTGTCACAAATTGATTCCTGGTTTGAGGCTGCAACAATGAATTGCCTGGTTTTCCCGTAGCTGTTGTCAATTACAAATGCAATAGACAAGAAGGATCCAAGTACTAATGATCCTGACCATTTTTGCAGACATCAGTGTTCTGCTAAATTTTGGATATGTTGTCTTCATTGTCTTGATAACTTGTTACTCTATTGACATTTCAGCAGGTTATAATGCAGTTTTAAGTTTTAACTACAATATATAAAATTGCTCCGATCCTTAATGTAGGACCTAATTCGAGAGTTGGTCTTAGTCCTAAATGTAAAACATATATCCAAATTATCATTTCCCCCTAAACTACCCCTGTTAATACTCCCTCAACTAGGTGTTGGGTTCTTCTTTTTTGATACTGGTTGATGGTTGATGGTTGATGCCAATAAGGGTATTCTAGGAAAAGCATGTTACGTTTATTATAATTAACTAACTTCCTTTATTTAACCAAATTAGTTGTGGAGGTGTCTATAATATTTGTCTTTGGAATATTGCCTATTAGTGGATCTTCAGGTCATGATTTGTACAAGCGCTGAGCTGATGCGTCAATGCATTCACAAAATTATACCCTATGAAATGTCATGTTATCTTCATTTGAAAATGAACTAATTTGTGAAGCAGGAGATATGAATTTAGCCGATTGCATATGTGTCAAGTTAATATAGCTGGATAATGTTAGTGACAATACTAATGAAGGCATTGACAGAGCTTGTATAAATTGCTAGGTATAATGAGTTTGATGTCAGTGGTGGACCTACTGCAACAGAATTGATTCCCAAGCTCACAGTTGTGAAGAAAAACTTATCCTCCAAGTTGGGGGTCGTGATAAGGGACATTGATGTAAGAACATTCCTTCTTCCAATGTCCTCGTAGTGGAAAATGGTTTCAATTTTCACTTCCTTTGTAATTGCGTTTCTGATTAAGCCATTAATTAAATACAGGTTCGGCAGTTTGTTGCCACTATCATATTTTTAAACGGGGTTGGAGGCGTTCTCTTTGTGTTTGGAAGTTCATTTGGGTCTTTCCTTCTGGTAAGGGTCTGATCTTATAACTTAGGATTGCAATGAAATTCGCCTGTTTTTTTAAAGCCTCCATGAATCCAGATTGAAAATGTTCTCTTTTTGTTTGAAGTTATCACAGCTGGCTCTCACCACTCCCCTTCGGTATGATTTCTACAACTACAGACCAAACACGCCTGAATACACTCTGCTGCTGAATGATTTCATGCAGGTTTGTGCTGGCTTTTTTTTTTTTTTTTTGGTTTTTGGGGCCAAGGTTTGTGCTGGCTTTGAATGTACTAACTCCAATCTTAATATAAGAGGCAATTGACTAATTTGGGGTGATTAAGCTAAATAAATCTCTTAATTATATTATGTGTTACATGATTTCTTTGAAATGCTTATGTGTTTCATTAGATTGTGTGTCAGTTGATAAAAAAGCAAATTAGTTCGGAGAAAAATTATGAATATAAGAGATCTATATATAGGAGGAAAATTACTTTTAAACTAGTTGTTATGTTTAGGATAGTAAGCAACACATATTCTTGAGTGACGATTTTATCGATCAAGAGAACTTAATTTTTTTTTTTTTTTGGTGGCAGAGCACAGCACTTTTTGGTGCGTTACTGTTCTTTATGGGGATGAAGAACTCTATTCCCAGGAGACAATTCAAGAAGACGACCCCAAAAACGAAGGAAGTTTAGACATTTGAGGGAAATATGTATTTATGTGTTTCCAAAGAAAAACTTGTCACACAGACTGCTGAGTTGCAGCTTTAGATCTTTTACTGTCTTTAGTTTTTTTTAAGGCATTTTGTTCCTTCCTTTTCCTTCCTTCCTTTTTTTTCCCACTTCTTCATTTTAGACTCTTTGTAGCAGTTAATGTAATATAAACATTTCTGGAGAACATCTTTACTTTGACAGTTGAACGTCATTTAATGGACTGTGCTTTCAATATTTATTGCATTTTAATCCAAAATGTGTTTGGTTTATGGGCAATGTTTGCACATCATCGTGGATATACTGTTGTGGTTAACACCAAAATTGAGTTTCTCTCAGGGCTCTCACTCTCTTCCCGGGGAATGTGGACGGTTTTGGATCAAAATATTAAACAAATGAATATATCACTCAAATGATAAATAAATAAATTAAAACTGCAAAGTCAATGGATGACTAGGGTGATTTAAGTCATCCTTTGAATTTTTTTAGCGAAAATCACAAACAGGATTCTCATAAAGGAATTAATCACAATTAGGTCCCAAATAATTATCAAATTACATTAAAGTTCCAAAGGGCCTTGGGTGATATTAAATGGCTTGTCATTGATAACTCAAATAGTTGTTAATAGCATCCCATTGAGTTGTCCTTGTAAGTTGCATTGATAACTCATATTGCATTGACAACTCAAGGAGCTGTTATTGACAATTATTTGAGTTCTCAATGATAAGCAATTTAATACCTTTCAGGTCCTTAGGACTTCAATGTAATTTAATGATTGTTTGGGATCTGGTTGTGATTAATTTCTTTATGAGGGATCTGGTTGTGATTTTCCCTTTCTTTTATTCAAGAACTTGTTTCGATGAGAGTATGAGACAATGAGCAATCAACTGATTTTTGACGTAGTTGTAAGCAACGAGTCCGGGAATTTATGGTGTATTTGGATTAGCTTTTTTTCAAAAGGACTTTTTCAGAAAGAAGATTGAAAAAAAGTCAGATTGTAAGAAGTGATTTATGTTTGGATTTGTGATGATAAAAGTGACTTTTTTTTCAATCTGACTTTTAAAACATGTTTGGATGATTAATTTGAAAAGTAAGTTTAGATGAAAAATGACTAAAAAGGACATTATTGTTATTAAATAATACATATATAATATGCATATATTCTTATATTTTAGAAAGAAAAAGTGAAATTTGGGGCTTTTTGAGGATTTTAAAGGCTTCGTTTCTCCCTTATTTTAAAGAAAATAATTTAAAAAAATTATATTTTTAGCTCAAAAGAAGGATATTGTGGGAGAAAACAATTAGAGATTATTATTGTAAATTTTTGGAGATAAAAAGAAAATTTTATATTAAAAGAAAATATCTTATTTAAAAATTTTAGGGGTCTAATAGTCTAATTTTCCTACCCAATTTATTGAATAACAAACAAAAAAGGTGTAGGACCCATTGTAGAAGTACTTTTCCAGAAGCCAAAAGCTACTCTCCCATTAGCTTCTCACTTCTGCAGGTGGAGAAGTCCTTTCGGGTCAGAAGGACTTTTGCATTTTGCTCAAACCAAACATCTTTCTTTTTTTTTCCCAAATGGCTTATCCGGTTTGGCCAGGCTTCTGAGCCCAAAGAAGCCAAACCAAACATAGCCTTAATCAAGTGTGTAATTGTGTATGTGTTTGGCATGAGGTTCCGGGTTATTTTGCCCCCTTTTTATTTGGCAAGCTGAAAATTGTTGGAGCGGAGAAATTTTTTTTAAAACTTCCCCTTGGGTCCTACTCTCCCCTTCAAAAGCATATGAATCTAGAGAAAATATTGTCACATTTTAACATATTTGATTATCTTAACCATATAAAGGTATAGCCGGTAATAAGTGCTCAACTCGTCAGCCGATAGGTTAGAGCCGGGTTAGGGTTGGGAAAATCCTAACACATGAGAATGCGGGCTGCACAAGCCCGCATCATAGCCTGCGCGTTGCTGGGTTGGCCCACCATATATGTATTTTTTTTAAAAAAGAAAAATCTTCTTTTAATTCATTATATTATTTTTTTGAACGCTTCACTAATATAAATTGTGGTGTTCGTATAATAAAATATAAATTTTATTAATAATATTGTTGGTAAAATAAAAGTAGTAAGATGTCAATACAAAAAATATATAATTGTGGAATTAGTTTTCATGGTATTTGGGGTAGGGATAAGGTGCATTTTGGCCAATGATTTTGTTACAAAAAGCGTGTTTGGCACAATTATTCTTAAAATGGTGTATATAAGCCAACCATCTTTTAAAATGGGGCAACTTGGCCAATACTCCTAATTTATTACAAAAAGGAGCGCCTGGCAACTGGCACAACATAATTCTGAACTGTATTGGTTAAGTTGCCCCATTTTAAAAGATGGTTGGCTTATATGGACTATTTTAAAAATAATTGTGTTAGGAGCGCTTTTTGTAACAAATCATTGGCCAAAATGCACTTTAACCCTTCGGGGTATTCTATTTTAATTGAAGTTTTCATAGTATTTGGGATATTCTACTTTAATTGATGCAATATTGATCTATTTTTGTTGATTTAAAACTTTATTTAGTATTTTTTTACCATTTTAAAAACAAAAGCCAACCCACCACCAATCCGCTAGTGAGGGTTAGAGTTGGGGGTTTTGCAACCCTTTAAGGTGCTGACTACACAGGCCTACACCGTGTAACCCGCGAGCTAGCCCGTTTTCCCAACTCTATGTAAGAGTCACATTATTTTACCAACAATTGGCTCTTATATTTATTTATCTTTCAATAAAATGTTAAACAAAAATAATAAAATATATAATAATATATTAAAAAATTAAAGCATTATAATAAAAATAGTAACAGTGAAATCCCTCCCCTCCCCTCCCTTCCCTTCCCTTCCCTTCCACTGAGCCAGACACAATTTTAGTGTAACTAATTTTAATATTTACCATAAATTCATAGAAAATTGTATTGTTTATAAATTATGAATAATATGATTTATTAGATTGTGTCATGAAAAGCAAAATATAGGTTCAAATGATGGTAAAGGTCCAATTTTGTCTTGAAAGTAACCCAGTAAGAGCTGATTCGCCCCAGAAGTAACAAATGGATCTTATTTACCCCAGAAGTAGTAAAAATGGCGCGTATTAACCCCCAAAGTTCACTGAATGCTCCCTTTATTATTGGGCAAAAGTCCAATTTCGCGTCGCTTTTGTTACTTCCGGGGTAAATAAGATCCATTTGTTACTTCCGGGGCAAATAAGCTCTTACTGGGTTACTTCCGGGGCAAAATTGGACCTTTACCTTTCAAATGATCCCTGGTAAGATGAATCCCTGCGGTGTTTTTTTTTTCAGAAAAAGAATTTAAATAAAGTAGGAACAATTAGTCATGAAAATTAAATCCAAAAGTTGTGTTTTTAGGGCCTCCAAATTCATCACTCACATATAATAAATTTATTAGATGAAATGTTCATTAATTATTCACTGAAATGGCATAAATTTATAATTCAAATAATATTTCTTATTCAAGTAATACGAGTTTATAATTGAAATTTTAGCTCTAGAATTCTTTTGATTTAATAAACAATGCTGGAGAACTTGAAACTATACAAAAGGTTTACCTAATGTAAGCATAGTGGGTTTAGGAAAATTGTCATCTTTTTTTATTGTATAGAATATTGATGTGATTAGATTAACTACTATGGCCGTGATTATAAATTAGACACCTCGTTGATGAGGTTAGGCTTCTCATTAACAGAAACTGATTCAGTTTGTTAGTTTACACAAAAAAATCATTTGGGATAGGTCAGCTAAACTTTTATTGGGTGTATTTGGATTGTCTTTTTTTAGAAGGACTTTTTCAGAAGGTCTTTTGAAAAAAAATTAGATTGTAAAAGTGATTTATGTTTGGATTAGTAATGTTAGAAGTGATTTTTTTTCAATCTGACTTTTAGAACATGTTTGGATGATTATTTTGAAAAGTAAGTTTAGATGAAAAATTACTAAAAATGGCATTATTATTATTAAATAATACATATATAATATGCATATATTCTTATAGTTTAGAAAGCAAAAGTGAAATTCGGGTTTTTGAAGGATTTTAAAGGCTTAGTTTCTCCCTTATTTTAAGGAAAATAATTTTAAAAAAATTATATTTTTAACTCAAAGGAGGATATTGTGGGAGAAAATAATTAGAGATTATTATGGTAAATTTTTGGAGATAAAAAGAAAATTTTATATTACAAGAAAATATCTTATTTAAAAATTTTAGGGGTCTAATAGTCTAATTTTCCTACCCACTTTATTAAATAACAAACAATAAAAGGTGTGGGGCCCATCAAAAGACAAAAGCCAAAAGCCAGAAGTCAAAATTTTTTACTTCTGACTTTTTGCTTCCCCACCGGACATCTGGAGGAAAAGATCTTTTCATCTTCTTATACTCATGCCTGTGAAACAAACATGATTTTTTTTTTTTTTAGCTTGCGGAAAAGTCCCCTAAAAACAGACAACATGCACATCTTTGATTAACCCCACAAAAATTCAGTTAGGTTGCTTGTTTCAATGTCGTCGAGAACTCGAATTAACTGACGAAGAATCAATCGATAATAACCGGACGGACGAAAATCCCTAACCCAGCTTTCCGTAGCGATGGTAGTGATCTTTCTCTTGTTACGCTTCTTCATAATTCTTCCCACTTTGCTTTCACTGACACATTTAAGTCTACTCTCATGTCACAGGATTACCTAAAATCCGCAGCTCCTTCCCAGATAATGTCAGAACGAGGCTACAATTTGGTTGTTATAAACCCAGGTATGCAAAATCCTTCCTTTCACAAAACCCATGTGCCTTATTGTCTCTTACTTGTCATATTCCAGCTAACTCCGGAGTATTGAATTCTAACATAGACCCCATATGGTTTATCACTTTCAACTGAGTAATTTTGCAATTTTGTTGATTACTTAGGTTCTGCAAATATCAGAATTGGCCTGGCTTCGCAGGATACTCCTTTTAATATTCCTCATTGCATTGCTCGCCATACTAAGCAAGTTCCTAAGAAGAATGTTATGGATCAGGTTTTGTGATCATTTGAAAGTGTTGTGGTTAACGATAGCCTTGCCTTTAATTTTGAAATAGTTTTTTTTTTTTTTTTATAAAGTTTGTGACTTTAACTATTCTCTGTTACTTTCTATGCCTTTAGATGCTTAATAATCAAATTACCACTGCACAGCACATGGAAAGGGAGAAGGCTTATGATGTTGTGAGTGATAATCCATTTTTATGTCGTAATTTTTATATTATCTCTGTTTACCAATGTTGATCTTTTGTTTGTTCTTGGGGCTATTGTTTTTCACATTGAAAAAAAAAAAAAAAAAAAACAAGATTGCTTCACTGTTGAAGATACCATTTCTGGATGAAGAGGCGCCTAGTAACCCTTATTCTCGCAAGGTAAATGGAACGTCTTGTTCATTGATATTTCAAATGAAGTCTAATAGTATTTCATTTTATATGTATTTGTTTTTTTATTTTGTTTCTGTATTTTTCATAAGGTCAAACCGTTTTTTTGTGCTGGATTATCTAATCCCGTGATGATGTTGAATGCCGGGTAGTGCTATAACCTGTGGCAAACTTTTGTGTGTTACTGGATTGAACAATGTGGACAGATGACGAGTGATATAGACTGCAGAGAATATACATATAAACTATCAATTTATTAGTCAGTAGAGCCATTATATTTTCCTATTTCAACCTAAAATAAGCAATGGGCATGCTTTGGTGTACTCTTGTTATTCAATAATCATCTTGTTTTACTTCTAATCATACAGGTGAGTCGTCAGATATGTTCAATGCGTGGTGTTTGAATGTCATTGCTGAAGGTCAATAGGCAGTCAGGCACAAATGCCATTTAAGTGGTTCATTCTGACTTGGCTGCAATGAATGAGCATCACCTAGCTGCTTTTTTTTTTTTTTTTTTTTTTTTTAACCGTTAAATTAGCAGTGACACTATGAATCTCAATGTTCTTTATATGCAGATGGGACGCGTTGATGGACTTAATTCGCAAAGTAGAGGGAAGGATTTAACCTTAAGTTGGACTGACGTCTATGAAGAGGCCTCTAGTTCAGTGTCAGAATTAGGTAAAGGGAAATTGTTTTGTTTGCAAAGTACATATGTTACATTCATTTTTTTTTTTCTCATGCATATTTTATGTAACATAAATTTTTTTTGCAAGTATGTATGCATATAAATTTGTTAAATCCTCACTTGGTGTTTTGGTTGGAAAGTATGTTGATTTTGACCCTCTAACATGTAAGAATTAAGAAATGCGTAAATTAAATGCCTTAAGGCTGAGTAATTTTAATAGACCTGTGACCACATTGATTTGGCAAATAGTTTTTTTTACCTTTTTTAAGCAATTTGTCATGCTATATTTTTATTTCAAGTCATTAGTGATTTAGAAATTGTGGTTGGCGAGTAGATCTGACAATCTGTATGAGAGCATGTTGAAGATTTACACAGTGTTAATTTTTTCAGTGATATCAATTAGCATATGTAATGCTTACAAACTTACAATTGCAGAGACTTTAATAAATAAAGATGATATTGGTGAAACCTTGAACATAAAAGAAGGCATGAATTCAACGGAACCTGATGCAAACAAACCAAAATACAGAGACTTCATTTGTGGTGAGGAAGCATTAAGGATATCTCCTGCTGAACCATATTGTTTATGTCGACCAATCCGCAGAGGACACTTGAATATCTCACTACATTATCCAATGCAGCAGGTATTTCTCTCAAATGAATGAAATGAAAATCAATGGAGGTCACTTATATCATTTACAGACCTTGTGGGGGAAAAGAAATATATAGTAGTTCCATGAAATTTTAAATGTTAAGTGGACCATCGTGTCATACTTTAATGTTTAGACATGGTTACTGTTTTCCATGATAGTAACTGTGCTTTTGGAGCCAACATAGCATTAATTTCCTTAAATGTGAAGATTGGAAGACCATATTTGCTGCCTGCCAATTTTGGGAAAGTTTATGGTTAACATTTTTCTTTGAGTTTTTGCTTTCTGACGTACTTTAATAATTTATGCTTTGATGTAACACATTATCAACAGGCTTCATTATGATTAGTAAAAACAAAGGAGAAAGGAATATATTTTACATTTTGGCTCCAACTTGGATATTATACAGGTACTTGAGGACCTGCAAGCTATTTGGGATTGGATTCTTATAGAGAAACTTCATATTCCTCACAGTGAGAGAAACATGTACGCTGCTGTTCTTGTGGTGCCAGAAACATTTGACAGTCGTGGTATTTAAAACTTGTAGTCAATTTTTTTAACTGTAGAATGTTTCATCTTTTCTTAATCGGACATGCATGTTACATTTAATTTAGATTTTTATGGAAACTAAAGTAAAATGGAATAATTAGTCCCCCATTTAATAAGATTGGCTATTGTTAGTGGTACTTAAATGAGTTGGTTCTTCCACCTTAATAGCCAACTTTTGTGGAGAAATCCCATTTTACTTGAGTGCCCATCAATTAATATCAAAGTTGGTGGTTGGCAGCTCCAATGGTTGAGGATTTTGACCAATAAGCAAAACAAAGACAAGGGAAGTGCTGCCAATGTCAGCTTTCCAAATTTGGTGGCATCATAATCTTGTATTTTATATTTACCATAATCCATTATTTATGTCATTAAAGTAATGCTCCTCTGCGTAAGTGATGAGAAAATTCACATTGCACTAATAAGACAATTATTTAGTAAATTCAGATGCTTTAGAATCCCGTTTGAGTTGAATGAAAGTAAGATATCAATTAGAATGTTTTAGGGACATTGCCATCTCTTTCCACTTCAAATTTTGAATTTTGTAGTCCTCTTAGAAGTAATGTCTTCATGCTTCTACGATATTTATTTTGTATTTTGGCTGTTGCTGCGACAGAAATAAAGGAGGTGTTATCTATAGTTCTGAAAGACCTCGGTTTTGGCTTAGCGGTAGTACATCAGGTATGGCTTTTCATTGTAATGTTAATTTACATGCTTAATGCAGGACCAAATTGCCATTATTTTGATCATGATCATCAGTAATCATTGCAATCACTATTTTATTAACTTGTTTTTTTGTATTGTGATCAGGTCTTTCTAATCCTTTCTGATAGTTATGTTTCAATGCAATTCATGTAATATAAAGTTGAAAATTGCAGACTGACATCTGGTGCATCACCCTCTTAAATTACTTGTAATAATGGACTCCATATGAATTTCTAGTTGATAGTGAAATTATCTGTCTCTAAATAAAATGGATATCTTAAGTTGGAATGTCTGTTAAAATTTGCTTAAATTGACATTTATTTAGAGCTTCCAAATGGTCTCATTTTTCCTGAAGTGGCCACAGTGGAAGGGGTGGTACAGTACACTTCGTGAATAACTAAAGCTTGTCAGCTACTGTTTTTCGAGATACATTTCAGTCTGGTTGTCATAACCAATTTCCTTTTGGCTAAATTTTGGAGTGTCTTATACCACATTTTAAAATATTCCTAAAGTTATCTCTAGAGGAGTGACGTGATATTATTTTCAAATTACGACCCTTCATACAAACATAATGATTAGGATTTATTGCCATCACTTTCACAATCAGTTGTGTTTCAGTATATTTGTCCTGTATAAATTTAGGGCTTTCTGGCTTTATGCTTCACTCCCATCACTTTGTCCTGTATAAATTTAGTGTTTTCTGGCTTTGTGATACATATTCTGATATCTATTTTCCGTATGAATTAATATGTCCAATATCCTCATGCATTAATACTTGGATGAGATTTGTGATTGGTATGCCTTCTTGAGTTTTCTTTAAGTACATAGTCTGCCATTAGTTTTTGACCATGAAATGAAATTGGTTGACCAGGAAGGTATTGCTGCAGTTTTTGGGAATGGATTATCAACTGCGTGTGTTGTGAATATTGGTGCTCATGTGACATCAATAATATGCATAGAGGTAATTGAAATTTATTTGTCT
Source organism: Mimosa bimucronata (assembly GCA_037074515.1). Classification (NCBI taxonomy): domain Eukaryota; kingdom Viridiplantae; phylum Streptophyta; class Magnoliopsida; order Fabales; family Fabaceae; genus Mimosa; species Mimosa bimucronata. Next base: position 37,703,026 of record CM073444.1, read on the forward strand.
TTTTTATCTCTTTACTTTTCAAAACACAACTTGTTTGGAATTGAGTTTGGGATGTCAGCAGTGCGAAATCCCTTTTTGATATAGAAGAACCAGATGATGACTAATTTTGGGGGATTATTTTTTCTTCTCAACTCACCCTCCCCCTTTATTTTTGGTCTAGGATGGAGCTGCTCTACCTTTAACTGGAAAGACTTTACCTTTTGGAGGCGAGGTATGAAGCCTGGTTTAATACTTCTACTCATTTATGATCTTTCAAAGCATTTTAGCAAGCACTCCTTCATGATCTTATTATAAGATCAAGTTGACTAATTTAGGGAAATCAAGAAAGCAAATTAAATTATTTTAAAGTATTTATATGAATTATTTTCTCCATACTAATTTACCGAACTTATAAACTGATATATAATCTGATGACGTGTAACATATGCTATAATTAAGTAGTATATTTAGCTTCCTTAATCTCTCTAAATTAGTCAACTTGATCTTATATTTAGAACTAGAAGGAGTATTATATTGTTGCTAATGATATTGTATTGTTCAAGAGTAAAAGTAGGATGGTCTGGTTCCTATGTGAAGATACGTTTCAATCGTTGCTCTAATGAGAAATGATCAAATGATAGTAATTCATATTGAATAATGAGAATCATAGGAAATTAATGATCATCATTAGTTGGTGGTTTAAATGCTCTCTTGTAGTTTTTGGCAATTGCCTATCGTGACCTTATGTTCTGTGTTCCAAGTTTTTTTTTCTTTGCAACTATTTCAATATATCACTCTTGTTTTGGTTCAAATACTAACTTCATATTTCCAGGATATATCAAGGTGCTTTCTATGGACCCAAAGACATCACCAGAATTGGCCACAAATTCGCACAGATATTTTGACAAAACCTATAGATTTGTTAATGTTAAACAGACTGAAAGAGACATATTGTGAAATCAAAGTGAGTTTGGTTACTTTAATCTCATTTAGCTGATATACTATATGTTTATGATGACATAAAATTAGGATTTGTTTTACATATTAATTACCACATTATCTGCTTAATTTTAAGATATAGTTATGGTGTTATAGTTTTTAATAAAGAGGAAATGGTTTTTCATCTTCCATCTTGTCCTAGAGTCTTAAAATGGCCTTTATCTATCTTACATATTAGTTCAATAAACTAATGGAAATTATATATTTGATAAACTAAATATAAATCTTAAGTTGGGATTTCTATTTCAAGCAATGATATTTGGTCGTGAATGTTGGGTTTGAAAGGGATTATATGAGCATAAATTGGGGGTAGCTGAGATGAAGATGTGGAGATGGATGTGAAGCTATACAAGAAAAGATAAAATTCATAATGACCCTATTTAAGGAAGGGTTGGAGTGGCACCTATTGAAGAAAAATAGTAAAAAATTGTTTGAGGTGGTTTAGACACATTCAGAGAAGATCACAGATGCACTAGTGAGGAGGGTGGATCAATCAATTTGGAATCCTGTAAAAAAAGAATAGAGGAAGGCTAAAGAGAACACTTAATGAGGTTATTGAGCAGGGTCTTTTGGTTGACAATTTATCCAGAGATTTAGTTTTTGATTGAGAATCGTGTGGTCCATGTAGCCGACCCCTCCTAATGGGATAAAGATTGTTGTTGTATTTCCGAACCTTTTTTATTTTTTATATATCCTCTGTCCTTTCCATTCTTATCACCAACACTTTTTTTTTTTTTTTTGGATGTGGTCTTGGATGGGATGAGATGTTATAAAACCTTTTCATTGTTAGCACTCTACCTTTTCTATTGGCGTGGGATAATAACAACACAATTTCGTCTTTGATCCATGTCATAAGGGATTTGATAGGGTTTTACATTGGCTGTTAAGGGCCTCACAACGCGCCTCCTTTATCGGGGCTTAAGACCATCTATTGAACATAGCCAGTTCAGGAATGAATAGAGCATGTGATGGACAAATAGTGATTTATTGACAGAAACTTCTTGTGCGCCCATCCACTTCTGTTTTAATATCCTGTTATCAATTTACCCCGTTAAGAATGATGCTTTTAATGATTGACTGTGGCATATTGAATGTGTCTGATGACTGTAAAAATGTTACATATGAGATTATGTCACTTTCTGTACTTGGACTTGCTTCCCAACCTGGATTTTCTTCTTCTTTTCTATAGGAGGGGGAACTTGATGCTATTGCGGTGGTTCATTCATATGAGGATGGAATGCCACCTGGATCTCACAGGACAAAGCTTACTGCTCTTAATGTATGTCTCTTTTATTGACTTCTCATTTTGCTTTTGGATAATGCTGCGCTGAGACTGCTGATTGTTATTGCAAGGTTCCTCCTATGGGGCTGTTCTTTCCAACGCTTTTGGTTCCTGATGTGTATCCTCCTCCACCGCGTTCCTGGTTAGTACCTCCATGAAGTTCTTTTTTCTGTTGTGGTATGAGCAAAAATCTGTGAACAATTAAGTATCGAAGCGACTATAGTGGTTTTTCCTGTTAGGTTCCATGACTATGAGGATATGTTAGAAGATCCATGGCACATTGATTTTCCACGACGGCCTGATATGTCAGACACTTTCTATCCCAATGTTAATGTTGGACTACCCCTGTGGGAAAGCTATCCAGTCTTTTCAGCTAAGCCCGAGAAAGAAGAAAACGTTGTTGGTCTGGCAGAGGCTATTACCGAGAGTATTCTTTCAGCTGGTAATTGCTTTTCATTTTCTTTTGTTGTATATGCTGAGATTTAAAGTCGCATTTTACTGAGTACCCTTGCAGCCGGTAATTGATTTTCATTTTCCTTGTATGTGCTGAAATTTAAAGTCACATTATACTGTTTTGTATTGTATTCACAGGTCGGATAGACCTCAAAAGAAAATTATTTTGTAGCATTCAATTGGTAAGTTTCAGACCTTAAGCTAGGTGTGTTAATGTGAATGTTACATTTTGATCCGAAGGAATTGACTCATTTATCTGGTATAGACGGGTGGAGTTGCTTTGACAAGTGATCTGGTTTCTGCAGTGGAGGAAAGGTTTGTTTTGATTTTGTTTTCTGCAAAATCAATGAAGTAACAATTAGCTGAGTAGCTGCTGATTATTTCCATTGGCAGTTCATCTTGATGTTATAAATTAAACAATGAAGCATAATTGTTGACGATTGTGTTGTAAAAGCTATGGGTAATTTTGTGATTTATTGTTAGCATAAATGCATGTTTAGGGATAATTATTGTGTGCACCGTTGAACAAAGTTCAGAAACTGGTGGTTCTCTATTATTTATGATCAATCTAAGTATTTAATTAATAGATAAAACCCTAGCAGTAATCCACCATGTTCTGGCTGAAAACGTAGGGGCAACTAAAACAGAAAATAAATGACGACCAATGGAAATAATTTGAGATCCCATGATATCAATGAATAAAATCAGAGAAAAGCAATGTAGTTCTGCCGTTGATAATTGGGCTCAGTGGACCAAGGATCACATTCACCAACAGAGATTCTAGGAATAATTTAACCAAACTTAAAGGGAGATTGGTTTAATGTACTTTATATGTTATTCTATGGTTTTAGTTGATGGACAAGTGTTGTGACCTTGTTGACAGGGTTCTACATGCCATTCCTCCAAATGAAGCAATCGATACTGTGGAGGTTAGCTTTCTCATTCCAATTTCAATGTTATGGAACTTGTTATTTGTTTTTAAAAGAGTTATAGACACAAAAAACGTGCTCAACTGGTATGGCACTTTATGTTAAGCTGACTTTGTGACTTATGATGGTTATTTAGACATTGTATGAAATTTTTTCCTGTATTATATATCCAGTCTTTCTCTAGGGAAGTTTGTGTTGGAGCATTTTGTAGTTATTTTATATCTCATTGAACGGGTTTAGTGTAAGAAATACTCGTAGATCTGATTTTTGGAATTAGCTTGCACAATATCTGCAGAAGAAACTGCTTACTGAAAAAGGACTTGCAGTAGATATTAGCAGATAGTTCCATTACTATGAGTTTTGTAGGTGACCTTGTTAGCTTTTTCTCGAGTGTCTTTCTTTACTATAGAAATGAAAAGCTATTAACATACCGTGATTTGACATGTTCCTGACATATTATGAGTATGACTACTTTACACAATGTCTTTTTCGTATGCTTAGGTTTTACAATCTAGAGCAAATCCAACATTTACGGCATGGAAAGGCGGGGCGGTATGTTATATTTTGCACTTATCCCTATCATGATGTGCTTGTTTTGTGAGGCATTTCTTCTTGGCTATTAAATTATTCTATTAGAAAAGACTCGTCACTATATGTAAATTGTGTAAATTTCATGTTCCAATTATTTTCCCCCAAAAAAAGAGTGCTCATTATTCAGGATTGGAAGTTGAAAAGGCATAGCATTTCAAACTTAAGAAAAGAAAATGAATAGATTCATTTGACTCCTGATTATATATCTCACAAAGATAATGTCTTTGCAGATTCTGGGAGTACTAGATTGTAGCAAGGATGGTTGGATACGTAGGGAGGACTGGATAAACAATGGGATTGACCCAGAGTATGTCAGAAAATACAAAGATTCTTATTATCTTCAAGCTCAAGCCATGTGTTATGTGAATTCTTGAAAAGCAGGTTATCCATGAATGATAACAGCTGCAGCAAGAAAGAAGCCATAAGCGAAAAATCAGTGTTGGAATGCGGCTACTTGATGAATACTCGTTACTTTGTTCTCCTGACATATCTAGGTAGAAACATGTTCCTGGATCTGCGAAAAGGCCCGGAAGAAGCTGAGATTTTCCGAAGACAAACAATTTTGAGTAACAATGATAATTATGTGTCTTCAAACATCACATTTCAGATTTTGTTTATGTCACTAAAATCTAGTATTTATCTCTGCTTTATCGAGTGTCCTCCGGAGTGTATGAATATAGTGACTTCTCTATGATCTATGGTGGAATCGTGCAATAATTGTTTGACCAGAAAGTTGTTTCAACAAGCTAGGCAGAGGAACTGATTTGTGCTGGTTAACAAGTGCTTTACATTTGGGTTTAAGCGTGGGCCCATTGTTTGACTAGAAAGCTGTATCCTTGATAGCAACTTTTTTCCCAACTTTGCCTGCAAGGATTTATGTTACCTGCCTGCCTTGGCCAAATGTTAATGATTTTCTCGCGTTATTTGGTGGGATTTGTCTCTAAACATCGCTGTCTGTTGAATTTGGTGTAAAAAGAACAGGAAGAAGCATTTTTCATTTTCGTGTTCATTCACATATTTAATTTTGATTGAATAAACTACGCCCTTTTTTTTCTGGTGGGGTTGGAGACCTTTAAAGAAGGCGTGCAAGTGCAACATACATTTGATGTACTCATGAAATCATAAATTTGAATAAATGTGTTATAAAAGAGGGTGGGGGACGGTGCATTATTAATTCTTTTCCCTCTTCTTTATGACATACTGATATCTGTTTTTAAAGTTTTGCAAATAAGCATAGGCTCAAATGGCATCACCCATCCCTCTAGTTGAGTAGGTTGGTGGTGGATGCATTCCCATGTGGCTAAGGGGACGTGTGATGTGTTTGGGTAAGGCATACGGGAATCAATTGTGTTTAAAGTATGGGAAAATTGTACTTGGGTTTTATGCACAACAATTTATTATAGTTAGGTTTTTTAAATTCATTAAATTACTAAAAAGTCTCTAATAATTTGAAGGCGTCAAGTTCTAATTATAACTAGACACATTTACTTTTACATTCATTCAGTTATCATTGCTCACTTGTTAACCAAAACAAAATTATCGTCGTTTGTATAAATTTGAGAGATACATTTTGTAATGACATGGAATGACTTCTTGATGAACTCAAGGGTAACATTTTTTTCACAATTGGAATATCTTACCTTGAAGTGGAGATTTCCTTATAATTTGGTGGTTTTAAGGGACCTAACTCAAAACAAATTATATTGATTGGGACTTGAGTGTAATTTCCCCTTAAAATTTTGTGGGGACAAAAACGAAGGAGGCCGAGAGATGATGTAGATAATAAAGGTGGGGTAGAAATGTTGAATTGAAACATAATCAAAAAAGGGAGGAAGTGTGTGTGGTTAGGTTTGGAATGAAGGTAAAAAGATAACTTAGAATACAATTCAAGTGAAAGGTGTGGTGGCTGGCTGTTTCTGTTTGTAATATTTTGGAATTGTTGTAACAAATTGGAATAATAAACGTCAAAAAGCCACGCCAGTGACGCCACACACACACACACACGCATATCCCTTTCTGCGCAAAATTTTGTGCCTATCTTTGACTGAACTTCTCTTTTCTGTTTGACATATCCTTTGCTGCTTTTTGTTGATTCTCCTTCACTCCTTTGCCTTTCCTTTTCTCTCTTCACTTTCTTCTCCTTACTCATCAGCTCAAGCCACCTCAACCTCCAAGCCACAATGCCTCACCTTTTCTTTTCTTTTTGTGATTATTGAAACACTAATACCAATAATGAACTATCTATGGTTATACTTATGAACGAATCGACATATAAGCTTTTATGTCACTTAATCACAAAGTTATTGATAATATATTACCTTTATTTAATCGGATTGAAACATACACCTTCCAATCCACGAGTATAATTTAACTCATTTCTATTAAAAAAATTGTTAGTATAGAATATAAATCATTTTGAGAGTAATTAACAATTATTTTACAATTTTATCTTCTAAATTAATATTTTAATATGTCTCCTTTTATTTCTCTCTCCCTCTCTCAATAAGGTGGCCTATATTCTTTTGATTCTGATTAAATGGGTTAAGGTTACTTATATTTTGACTGAATGGATTAAATTTTACAAAATTAATAAAAATGATTTTATGGGTTGTTCAAAGCAGTATATCCATTTCCAGTGCACTTGAGATATTTCAAAGATGAAAACTATTATATGTTGGGTGTGTTGAGTTTAATGTTGATGGTGCGTGCACAATGCATGATATATAACTTCTCAGTATGCAGAGGAGTAGCTCAAAATCATGATGGATTTATCTTCAAATATAGAAGAGGTTAAGGGTTGCATGCGGAGGTGTGGGCAGCGCTTTGGTGGGTTAAAACAAACATATGATTTACAATAGATGAGAGTTCTCATCTAATTAATTTGTTGAGACGTGGTGCTTGCACTCTCGGACTGTCGGAGTGAATATCTTTTTAAATGAAATTTGTCAAAGTTGTTTATCAAGAGATTGAGATGTGAGTTTGGGGTGGTATAATATATATGCTAATGGAATACCTAAAGAAGTTGGACATTGAAAAATGAGCTGCTTTTTTACAGCCACCATCGAATCTTTTGTCGGATGACCTTAGGGTAAATCTAAGAAATTAACTTTCAATGCTTTGTTGTAATCGATTTTTTTTTTAATTTTAAAATAATAACATAAAATTTCAAAAATAGGATAGTTTACATTTAACAAATATAGCAGTTAGGATAAAATCCGATCACGTAAGCATTTGCTGTATATGATTAAGAAATGGATTAGGATTAGTGAGAGACCAAAGAAAGAAAGTACTCCCTCTCCCTCCAGTTGTAGATACAAGACCAATTTATCTAATCTGATTATATTAATGATGTTGGTTAATTTACTTAAAATCATACGATATTACCAATGTATTATGACCATCTAGAACCAGTTTCGGTGCTCTTCAGAAAGATGAGTATAGGGGTCTCCTCTACTTTGCATCGTCCAAATTTAAATATCAATGGTCCATATTTAATAATTTTAATTTTTTTATTTTTAAGTGAATAATATGTTTTTTTTTTTATAAAATGATCGTTAAGAGGTTATTTTCATTTTGAATTTTGTAACTATAAAAATAATTATTTTATTAAAATCGTAAACTTAAAAAAATTACACCTAAACCATCTATATTAGATCTGAACCGTCCATAATGGAGGAGCGCACTCTATTCATCTTTGCTACTACGGGTAAGGAACATGAAGCCAAGCCGTTAAGCCAGCCAAGCCCAGCCATGGTTGACCCTTTGGCTTCCCAAAGTGGGCCCCACCCTCCTCTCCCTTTATAATCCTCACTAACCACCCCACCTTCACTCACTCTTCTCCTTCTCCTTCTCCTTCCTCTCTCCAAATCCCTATCTTCAATTCCCTCCGTTACCGGATTCTCCCCCGCCGCCGTACATGGCAGATTCACAGAGACACAATCACGGCGGCGCCGTCGTCAGCCGGAAACAACAACAGCAGAAACCAAGCCGATTGCAAATGAGAGCTCCGTCTTCGTTACAGGTAAATCGCTCTTACGATTGGAACGTGGCGATTCCTCTGTTGTCACCTCTCGCGTCGTCTCCGCCGCCGGTTAAACTCTGTGCGACGGCTCCGTCGAGGGAAGACGGCCGGAATATGGTGGCGACGCCGCCGGAGACGGTGGTTTTCAAGAATTGGCAGCATCCGGCGGCGCCGTTCTGTTACGATCAGACTACGGTGGCGCCTCCTTTTTTCCGGTGTGCGTAGATATATTGTTTGGTTGTAACGGTTTTAGGGTTTGATCGGACGGTTGAGAACTGTGCAGAAGAGAAAAGATCTAAGGGCGTGTGTTTATTTGGGAGAAGGATTTTTAATCTTGTGTTCAGTGTGGGTTATTATGAAGTTAAATATTGATAATTTGTATGCAGTGGGATCTAACCATTTTAGGACGATGGACTTTAAGTTTTTCTTTTCCCCACCGTCTCTAACATGTTAGAAATTTCTCTGTTTTTAACTATTAATTATTTTCCCCTCTCATGTAAATTGTGAATACAGCATCATTCTTTGATTGAATTTCCAGGTCCCATGGAAACATTTGGTGAAAGTTCGTTGTTTTTGTTGATTAAGATCAATCAGAACTTTCTCAAGCTAAGAGTTTATTATTGATATTTACATGTTTGTGTTGTGAATCTCGTCGTGTTAATCTTTTTGGAGTATGCAATCATTCAGTAATGATTGAAGCTAATTAAGGGCCATTGATTTAACAGCATTTTTAAGTGGAGCACCAATTAAATCAATTTTAATAAACTCAGTCAAATGGAAGTGGGAGATGAGATGAGTGTGATATTCCCTTAGCTTTCTTTACCTTTATTATTAGTCAAAGCCGTCAAAGGAGATCTCTCTGGCTGCATGTACAGTTTCAATTCTTGAACCTCATCATCAACTTGGGGGCCGGAATTAAAATCTTATTGTATATTTTCTAATTCACACAAACACGAATTAAAGAATGTTAGTTAAGTTTTTTTAATTTGTCTTTTCAAATTTTGTTATTAATTTTACACTTCAACTTTTATATGTTGAATCAAATAGAGCATGTAGCAATTTATGGCCCTAAAAAGAAATAACCCAAAAGAACAACAGATTTATGCTCTTGACTTGTGAGATTGAAAGATTTAAGTGATAAATTATGAGTATTATATAGTGAGCTAATAGGATATAGCAATGCTCTCATAGTACTGTGAGATCTAGCAGCATGCAACAGATATGAAATTAAAGGTAGAAAAGAGGACCACATGTTTTTATGGGAAACATGAAACTGCTCATCAGAGGAATACATATCAGTGATGAAGGATTAATGCGAAATAGTGTTACCTGGTGACAGCCCATGTGGTCACGTGGCGTTTAATATTAGTCCAAAAGCATATGTATTAAATCCCCTTGTCCTTTGCTCCTATGACCTATCCCACGTTGTTCCATTACATCTCCTTTATATATATCCACCTACGAAAACTTATTTCTTGTGGTCACTATGGCTTCAACTTTCAATAACGATCATTATTCCAATTATAATCCAGATATTTTTTTTCACATCACATGCATCCACTAGATATGAATGTGTGTTATTATTCCAACTTTAATATACGATTTAGTTTATTAATTAGAAGAGGGTTAAGAAAACTAAATAAACTATTTGATTATAACATATGTGATGATATTTCTTAAAAAAACTTGTATACATCGCTATATTATATACTAAATAAATAGTTTATAAATCAAACAAATTAGCGGGGGAAAAACAATAAATGTATGAGATAAAATTTTCAAAAATAATTTATATATTTATTACCAAAATCAACCATAAATAATTTTTATATTTAGGAATTAAGCTTATACATATATACTGGTATATCATCTGTCTACTAATTGTAGGAGTATTAGTTTAAATTGATAATAAAATATGCATGTAGGGTTTGAATATGAAAAAGACATCCAATCCCAACCCATGCGTGCCAGACTTTCACGAAATTTTAAGGTTGTTTATAAATGTGGAAAATAGAAGCTCATTCAACCTTCACAGACGCAACAATTTGACCCTTACTTTTCAATATATGTCCTACAACTTGGAGACGCATGAAACCTACGCAATGCTATTATATATTTTGTATATGTTCGTCCACAAGTCGATTGGTTTACCTAAGTTTTACTATTAATTTATTAGAAGTCGGCGGTGTTGTATTTGTTTAATATATGTGGATTTGGTGATTCAATACTTTATAGATAAATTTGTTTTTCTTAATTGATATTGAAGGCTGACTGAAGCTAGACCCGAAATTTCCAGTTCCGCACAATGCAACAACATCTGCATGCTTTATCCAAAAAAAAACATATGCATGCATAGTGCCGGTGAGCACGCGCTTCTTAGAAGAAAACAAGCTGGCAAAAACTAGATATATAATTTCTACATATGATACGAGATTTTTAAATATACTCTTCTTTGGAACATTGAAAATATTGAATTAGGAGTAGGAAAAAAAAAAAAGATATGTTAGTTGAAAAGGGAAACATTTGATCAAATTATAAGGTATAATTATTCCAAACAAATTTGAAGGTTTTTCTCAAGGGTGAGGTTGCAATTGAGTTCAACCCTCTATGAATGCCATAGCGCGTGAATTAATTTCATTGGACCAACTTCTTTTGCTCCTCAATATATGATTTATTTGGAAAGTTGATTTTGACTCTAAATTTTATCATTTTTTTGAACTAACTCAATTAATTCTCCATTAACAATAATCAAGTAAAAAAAATTGGGGGTGAAATCAAAGAGTATGATGAGGATGTTTAAAAAATCATGACATATTAATTAAGCTAAGCTATCATCATTAATCAAATTAAATTAGATATATTTGCCCTACATGAATGACGGAAATTAAAAGGAGTAATAGATTATGAGTGGATTGTGGATTCTTATTATGTAAAAAGGATTGATCCCATTTGGGTGGACATAACGTGAGATGCAATGAATGAAAAAGAAATGTAAATAGTATACATTTTTTTTTTTTTTTGCCAGGGTAAATAGTATACGTGAAAAGCTCAAAATGGTGATTATCATTTATGAATAGGCAATGGTAATATGTTTCTTCTTGTGTCCTTTTCTCTCTATCGTTTTCCTTCCCAACACCTATAGAGTGGTCCTCCACATTTCCACTCTCTCTTATATATTACTTGCCCATATGTATATTTCAAAATTCCGTTTTCTTTTTCCTATTAATTTTAGAACATGATGGATCAGTGGAGATAGAGAGATTGGGAGGATATTCGATCTATCGTACGTGTACCGTTGAATTCAAAGATTCAAAATTGACTGATGAAATAGAAATATTGTAGGCTTCCATTGTTATTTATTTACGACTAGTCTTGAATGGATATCCAAAAGGGAACAAGCACAGCCCAACAATGAGAAATTCATAATCGCAACTATTCCAAAGCAATTGTTCCGTTCAATTATTCCTTCTTTCAAGTCTTACAGTTAATCGCAGCCCCTACATTATTATTCCCTAATTTTACTTGTCTTTATTGTTTTTTCGCACTTTTAATCCATGTTCATGGAAGTACTACTATTCAAGCCATCATTTTACACCTTTTTTCAATACAAGCATCAATTTTCTTTTTTTTAAAGTCACATATGTATCCAATTATTAGAGACGTACAGTCCTTTTTCAAAACGCATTTGGACATTAAATGTTAACATCTCTCCTTTGATGAGTTCAAATATTATGATTTATCACATTTCCGTCAGACCTAACTCCAGTTGTTGTTATCCTAATTATAAAATTAAGTTGACTTTTTTTGTGAAGGTTAAGGAAGTAAATTAGACCACTAAATTATAATATATACTATATGTAATTAGATTATATATTAGTTTATATGTAAAACAAATTAGTTTTGAGGAAAAAAGATAAAATAAACATTTTAAAGTGGTTTATTTTGCATCCTTAATTTTTCCAAAAAAAGTTAACTTGATTTTATAATTAAGACCGGGGAGTATTAATTTATCTTTTTCTAGATACAAGTATCCTTCTGTTCGAGGTGACCTGTCCGAAACATTATTGAAACTAAATATAAGGGAGAATTGCACATAGGTTCCAAGCAAGAGAATTAATTTCAGATAGGTCCATTCTTCACTTGTGAACCAAAGCTATTACAGTTGTTAATATAGTTGTCATTAACAACTCCTTGGGACATTTCTGAAATTAATTCTCTTACTTGAGACCTATGTGCAATTGTCCCTAAATATAAACACACCTTCTACTATGTACTCAGTATGGATTTGAGTTTTAATTGGTCACGTTGTGAATGAACTAGTCTCTTTTGCTAAACACAATCCATCCTGCGGCTTATCAACTTTTTTTTTTTTGGTTACAGGTTGATGACCAACTTTTGATTATCTGTTTTACTCTTTCCTTGAGATGATATTTGTGGGCCTATTATGGGTGTTTGTCTAACGAATCGTATTATGGTTTAGATCCAAGCCAAGCCTGTATCTTTTATCACCATGATCGGCCCATCTCATGACATTATCAACCAAGCAACTAGTGTCTTTCAAAATTTACAACTATAACCCAGAGGAGTTAAGTTTAGTTAGAATATTCACATAAATATGTGTCTATATATATTTAGCTACCATCGGTGTTTTAAACATGCATGAGTGATTCTAACCGGCGGACTCATACTTAGGAACAATGATTTAAAAACCGGACCGGACCGGCCGATTCAACCGTGAACCGGCTGCCTGTCGGATCAAGGGGAAAAACCGGATGGAGGTTGGCCCGGGACAAGGGTCGGGTCAAACCGGGGGTTCAACCGTCCAACTCGGTCAACCCGGTGGTTGAACCGGGTTGGCCCCCTTTTTTTAAAAAAAATAAAAAATATTTATTTTATTATAATTCACCTAATTACTAATTTTCACTTAACTCAATTTTAGAAATTAGGAAACTATAATACTTTAAATGCTATTTTACTTGCATATACTTAATATTTAATTGTTGTTGCTCTTAATATTTGTATTTTAGTCTGTGGATTGTAGAATAATATTTATTTTTATGTGTAATCAACTAATATTTTCTCTTTTTCCCTCTATAGAAACATTAAAATATTCATATTTAATGAATCATGCATACCTATCTACATTTACATTTTGATATTAGTGATTATTAATGTTAATATCAATAAAATTTTATTATTTTAATATAATCCGGTTTGACTCTGTCCGACCCCGATCCGACCATTGACCCTTGAACCAGTGCTTCACCCGGTTTAATGCCCGGTCCGGTTTTTTGAACCTTACTTAGGAAAGACAAATTTGTAACTATACAGATCAAGAATATAGTATGTAACATTACCTCCAAATTCCACTTTTAACCACTAACAATAATATATTAAAACGTTTATAGTACTAACTATGTTAGGAAAAAGAATTAAATTACCAAAAATTCGCTAACATAGTTAGAAAAAGAGCTTTCCATAATATTTATATATAATTCAAATTTCCACTCCAAATCTCTGTCATCATAATATAAATTTTCTTCCAGTACAATAACAGAGAATTATATTATCCATAATTAATCTCCACACATCATCCTTAAAATACCATACCATAATGGTAATTATACAATAATTCTTCCCAAAATAATAATAAGTTTTCAGCGGAAGCATCATACAAAATATGATCCTAAATGTGGCAATACCTCCTGTCCTTCTGGTCCAGAGTATCTCACGATATCAGTGAGAAGTTCCCGGATCCTTCCCTTGACCTCCTACTTCGCTCCTAGGACCTGCAAAAGTGAGATCAACGGGGGTAGCCCCAAAACGCAACCACTGACTACTCATCTACGTGTGGTGTGTGCTAGCAAGGTGTCCAGTGGAATACATATATGTATATATATTAGTTCAACCAGCATGCTCAGGTATTCACATATAATGCATATCTTGGTCCCAAATATCTTTTCTCATCGTTTATAATTATAAAATAATCCATCACAATTCATCCTCAATAATAGTATATATCATTGATAATTACAGACAACCCAAACAAATCTTACTAGAAATGTTGGGAAAACATGTGGGACCAGTCGGGACCTTCCACCCACCCCTGATCACCACGGTACAGTTCACGAGGGACTCTCTACCCTCCCTGAATAGTACCACAGATTAGAAGGATCTCTGTCCTTTCTGAATCCGTAAGGGGCGATATCCCCTCTTTCGTCTTTCTCTCCTTTATTTCTCATAATATATCAATTAGTCCCTGTGGCGCAACAGGGTACCTCATCACGTGATGGCACAATTTCCAATTCACCGGTGTCACATACCCAAATAATTTCTCACATACAACACATAGATATGCAACACCACAATCAGGCACCAGGCCTTCCAGTATTTCCATAATATACATATATTAAATAATTTCCAAAACCACATATATTTCCGTTTCAAATATTTCACATCACAAATTTATGCCATTTCAAAATAATACTTCACAGGACATTTATTATAAAAATATTAATATTCCAAGATCTCATCAATCATCAATTGATAATCAAATCTCAATTTGTGATTCAAAATCTCATCTCCATATAACATCATAATTTTCAAATAATAATATTTCAAATTTCTTACTAACACTACACACACACATAAACAAGCAGAAAGCGGTTACCTGATAGCTGGCACCAATCTCACAATAGTGCAGCTCCCCCGTGCTAACTCAGTGCAATTCAAGCACTACACAATCATACATACTACCACAATTAATTATTTATCCAACAATTTCATATGTTGGAAATTAAATTACTAACTACCCTTTCTTTGCCCTTACTTATTCTAAATTTCTATTTAACATTTATTCTCCCTTTTTATCTCTAAAATTTATCTCTACTCCATTTATACATATATCCAAAATTATTAATCTTTCCAATAACTATTTATAAAATTCCTTAATATCCCATAATCCCTCAATAATTCTTTAAATGCAAACCCCAATCAAATCAATTAATTAAATCCCCTCATATAACCTTAATAAATATCTAAAAATCATCAATTTACCCATAAGCACCTCGAGTAATTTAAAAGCCCAATTTCTAAAACTTCCATAAATCCAAAAATTCCTAATAATTAGGAAAACTTCCAACAATGAAAAATCTACTCAGAAAAACTCATAATCGAGGCCTAAGCTTCAATTTATTAATTTTAGGACTCCCAAAAATTACCAACTTAGACAAGGTCTAATTTTTCAAGTATAACAAATCGAAAAACTAATGACATAGAAATGTAGAGGAGACTTACGGGAATCCAAAAATGTGCTTAGTTGGCCAAAAAGCTTACTATTCCTATATCAACGAGCTCTGATAAGTCTAATAATAGGAATATTGGTGGTGGAAAGAGAGCAAAAGAGAGAGAAAGAGAGACGAGAGAAAAGAGAGAGAGAGTGTGTGTGAGAGTGAGAGAGTGAGGCAGGGAGTGGGAGTGAGACGGAGAGGGAGTATATATATATATTTGATAATAATATAATATAATAATAATATAATAATAATATATTATATTAATAATATAATATAATATATATAAATAGTAGTTGAATGTGATTGGTTGAAGAATAATAATTGATGCACAGTGACAAGTTATTGACGAGGAACTGAGTGTCGGCAGAGTGGAAAGAGAAAACTACACTACTAGACCCTAAAATTCTCAAATAAGATATTTCTTTTGAACAAAAAATTTTCTTTTCACTCTCAAAATTTTCCAATAATATTCTTTATTTATTTCCTCCTATATTAACCTCTTTTGAGCCTAAAAATAATCTCTCCCAAAATTATTATTGTCCAAATAAGGGAGAAACTAGGCCTTTAAAATCCTCAAAAACACCTCAAAATTCTTCAAATATTCTCATAATCCATCATTTCTCATTAATCAATTCCTATTTACCCCCATAAATCCTTAATTAATTTTTAGGATGTTACAATTCTCCCCACCTTTTTAAGAATTTTGTCCCCAAAATTCTGCTAACATATCCCCAAACAAGCAAACACAACATTTATAACGTATAAAATCACTCAATAAAGCGAACTTACCCTGGGAATAAGTAAGGGTATTCTCGTCGCATACGCTCTTCAGTCTCCCAAGTAGCATCCCCTGGAGTCATACCTCTCCAGAACACCTTAACTAGCCTAATCGTCTTATTCCTTAGCTGCTTATCCTTAACATCTAAAATCTTTTCCGGCTCAGCTTTATATGTCAAGTTTTCTCTCAACTCGACCTCCTCAGGCTCAATCACATGCGAAGGGTCTGGATGATATTTCTTCAACTGAGAAACATGAAAAACATCATGAAGATTCGATAATTGCAGAGGCAATGCCACCCTATATGCCACTGATCCGACCCGTTCAATGATATCGAATGGACCCATAAACCGGGGAGTAAGCTTCTTAGCTCTAATGGACCTCCCAATACCCGTAGTCGGAGATACCCGAAGAAAAACATGATCCCCAACACTGAACTCTCACGATCTACGTCGTTTATCTGCATAGCTCTTCTGCCGACTATGGGCAGTCAATAGCCGCTGGCGAATCAACTTAATCTTCTCTGTCGTCTGATCTACAATATCTGGGCCAATAATAGCCCTCTCGCTAAGCTCCGTCCAACAAATTGGCGACCGGCACTTCCGACCATATAGAGCCTCATAAGGCGCCATCTGAATACTCGAATGATAGCTGTTGTTATAGGCAAATTCCGCCAATGGAAGATGTCTATCCCAACTGCCTGGTAGCTCCAAAGCGCACGCCCTGAGCATATCCTCCAAAGTCTGAATCGTCCTCTCGGTTTGACCATCGGTTTGAGGATGATACGCAGTACTGAACTTGAGCTTCGTACCCAAAGCCGTTTGTAAAGACCTCCAGAACTCAGAGGTGAATCGCGGGTCTCGATCTGAAATAATACTCTCGGGAATCCCATGAAGCCTGACGATCTCGTCCACATACATCTGAGCTAATCTAGTCAAAGGATAATTAATCCTGATCGGAAGAAAATGAGCGGACTTAGTCAAACGGTCCACGATAACCCAAATCGAATCGTGACCAGACTGAGTCAAAGGCAAGCCAACCACAAAATCCATCGAAATACTGTCCCACTTCCACTGAGGAACCTCAATACTCTGCAATAGGCCACCTGGCCGCTGATGTTCGATTTTCACCTTCTGACAAGTCAGACACTTTAAGACAAATTGAGTCATGTCGGACTTCATCTTAGGCCACCAATAAACTCTTTTTAAATCATTATACATCTTAGAAACGCCAGGATGCATCACATAACTACTCCTATGAGCCTCCTCAAGAATAGCCTTCTTGATATCTTCATTATCCGGAACACATACTCTTTTCCTAAATCTCAAAATACCTGAATCACCCAGATCATAATCTGGATAGACACCACTATCAAGCTTTTCCCTGATTTCCTTAAGTTGACTATCCCGATCTTGAGCCACTCTTAAATCCTCGAAGAACCCAAACTGGCCAACAATTGCTCCCAAAAATGCCACTAACTTCTCTGTTCTAACATGAATAACACGACAATCTTTGAAAGAAGACTGCTCCCCCATACTTAAAGCAGATACATGCACTGATTTCCGGCTAAGGGCATCAGCAACCACATTTGCCTTTCCTGGATGATACTTAATTTCAAACTTATAATCCTTAATCAGTTCCATCCAACGACGTTGCCTATTATTCAATTCCTTTTGATCCATAAGATATTTCAGACTCTTATGATCACTGAACACCTCAAACTGTGCCCCCATCAAATAATGTCGCCAAATCTTCAAAGCAAAAACAACTGCTCCCAGCTCCAGGTCATGAGTCGGGTAATTTTCCTCATGCGGTCTCAATTGCCTAGATGCATACGCAATAACCTTACCATTCTGCATCAAGACACAGCCCAAACCCATGAAGGATGCATCTGTATACAACTCATATGGCTGACTTGGATCCGGCAATGTCAACACAGGTGCAGTTGTCAACCGGGTCTTAAGCTCCTTAAATGCCGACTCGCACCGATCAGTCCAGATGAAAGGCCTATCCTTCTTGGTCAAATTAGTCAAAGGTCTCGCAATCTGCGAAAATCCTTGAATAAATCGACGATAGTACCCGGCTAGTCCAACAAAACTCCTAACCTCTGTCACTGACTTAGGAGACTCCCACCGCAAAACTGCCTCAACTTTACTTGGATCAACCGCAACTCCCTCAGCAGATACTACATGCCCTAGAAACTTTACCTCCTTGAGCCAAAACTCACATTTAGAAAGTTTGGCATAAAGCTTATGATCTCTCAGAACTCGTAAGATGGAATACAAATGCTCCCGATGCTCTTCTTCACTCTTGGAATAGATTAAAATGTCATCAATAAACACCACCACAAACTTATCCAAATATGGCCGAAAAATTCTATTCATATAATCCATAAACACGGCAGGGGCATTGGTGAGCCCAAATGGCATCACCAGAAACTCATAATGGCCATATCTCGTCCTGAATGCAGTCTTAGGGACATCCTCCGCTCTAACTCTCAACTGATGATACCCAGACCTAAGATCAATCTTGGAGAAAACCGAAGCTCCTGCCAATTGATCCAACAAATCATCTATCCTAGGCAACGGATATTTATTCTTGATGGTCACTTTATTCAATTGCCGATAATCGATACAGAGCCGCATGCTACCATCTTTCTTCTTTACGAACAAGACTGGGGAACCCCAAGGTGATCCGCTAGACCTGATAAAACCTTTATCCAGAAGTTCTTCAAGCTGCTTCTTAAGCTCTACCAATTCCGACGGAGCCATCCGATATGGAGCCTTAGAGATTGGACCCGTGCCCGGCTCTAACTCGATGGTAAACTTTACCTCTCTTTCGGGAGGGAGTCCACGCATATCATCGGAAAATACCTCTGGGAAATCTCTAACTACATCCACCTGATCGATAGAGATCTCACCCTCCTCCTTAATGGAGAAGAAAACCATAAAGGCCTCACAGCCTTTTCTCACACACCTTTCTACACGTGTCGCAGATAGTAACATCGACGCACTAGATGACTCAGCATAAGACACAATCTTATCCTTACAATGCAAGACTACATTATTTTCCTCTAACCAATCCATACCAATAATCACATCAATTCCCCTCAAGGGCAAACAAACTAGATCAATTTTTGATTTACGGCCTTCAAACCATAAATCCAGATTTTTGCATGCTAAAGCAGTCTCAAATTTAGCACCCGCAGGCGTAGACACACGCATATTATATGGCATAACAGATAACTCAAAATTAAGCCTCCGAGTACAATCGAAAGAAATAAAAGAATGCGACGCACCAGAATCAAACATCACATCAATATCATGGCCATGAATAGAGACCGTACCTCGAATCATATTAGGAGACATCCCTGCTTCCTCGGCTGATGTAGCATAAACTCTACCCTGAACTAGAGGGCGACTAGGCTGAGGCACTGGCTGCTGCATACTCTGGCCCCCATCTGGGCAGTACCTAATCGTATGCCCAATACGGCCGCATCCAAAACATCTAAAACAGGGTCCCTGGTGGTACCTACCACACTTGCTACAAGGGCCAGCTACACTAGGAGTTGACTGAACTGACTCTCCATAAGTCACCTGGCTGCCTCCTCTCAACTGACCTTCTGAACCAAATCTCCACGGGGCTGAATCCTGACGACCCCTACCTGACTGGCCACGTCCAAAACCACCAGACTGTCCTCTGCTGTGGCTACCATACTGACCACGACCATAGCTACCTGACTGACCACGGCCATGGCTCCCAGAGTGACTCTTCCTTCCAGAGCCACTAGAACTGCTACTACCACTTGTTCCAAATTTCTTGCTAATACCTCCCGTCGGCCCAAAGGAATGAGAAGGCCTACTCAGGAAGGGCTGAAAAGGTCTACCATAACTCTGATGGCCGAGACCTGGACCTCCAGTATACTTAGCTGTCACTGCAGCTGCCTCCCTCATCATGCGATCTGCAATCCTCAGCTTCTCACATGCTTCTTCAACATTATTACATTTCTTATCATGCACTTGCAATCTCAAATCAGGTCTGGCCTTTTCAAATAACTGATCTATACGCCACTGAGGGTCGTCCTGACGCTGCAGGAACGAAATATAGCGAGATAACTCTAAAAAAGTAGCAATATACTGATCCACTGACATCCCACCTTGCTTGAAATAATAAAAAGCATTCTCCTTCTCCTTCCTAAGAGAAGGAGGGAAATGATATCCCAAGAACTTGTTCTTAAACTTATCCCAGGTCATCAAGGAATCATCTCCACATACACTCTGCCACCAAATCAATGCTTTTCCTTCCAAGAGGAGAATAGCAACCCTCGCTTTCTGATAAGGGTTACAGACCACAGCTGCAAATATGGCCTCCAATCTTTTAATCCAAGCCTCTGCCTCGAAAGGATCCTGACTTTCACTAAAATGCTTGGGATGATGACGATCAATTTTCTTCCATACCTTTTCAGTACTCAAGTCCTCCGGGCGAGGATAAACTAATTCCTCTTTATCATTAACTTTAGAGAACTCCCCCTGCCTTTCTGATTCATCACCTTTATTAGTCTGAGCCTGAAAATCTGCTTTCAATTTTGCTAACTTTTCCTCATTTTCTTTATTTATTGCTGCGACCTTTTGTTTCATCTCCGCTTCAAATTCTTTTCTTATTTTGGCTATTAGCTCGTCATGCTCTTGGTTTGCAGGCTGCTCATTTCCTGTACCATTTCCTGCACCTGATCCCCTAGTACGAACCACACTTTCATTCCCTGTACTATTTCCTGCACCTGATCTCCTAGTACGAGCCATACTTTCCACCCACCTACGGATGGAAGTTACACCTATTAAAAACAATCATATAATAGGAAACATAAAAAGGGAAAGGATCGGAAAAGTATTGCCACAATATCACTAATGCAAGTGTAAGGCATGACTGACACAACAAGAAACATGCAAAACACCTTTCCAGGTCTTATACCATGAAACTGATACCAACTGTAACATTACCTCCAAATTCCACTTTTAACCACTAACAATAATATATTAAAACGTTTATAGTACTAACTATGTTAGGAAAAAGAATTAAATTACCAAAAATTCGCTAACATAGTTAGAAAAAGAGCTTTCCATAATATTTATATATAATTCAAATTTCCACTCCAAATCTCTGTCATCATAATATAAATTTTCTTCCAGTACAATAACAGAGAATTATATTATCCATAATTAATCTCCACACATCATCCTTAAAATACCATACCATAATGGTAATTATACAATAATTCTTCCCAAAATAATAATAAGTTTTCAGCGGAAGCATCATACAAAATATGATCCTAAATGTGGCAATACCTCCTGTCCTTCTGGTCCAGAGTATCTCACGATATCAGTGAGAAGTTCCCGGATCCTTCCCTTGACCTCCTACTTCGCTCCTAGGACCTGCAAAAGTGAGATCAACGGGGGTAGCCCCAAAACGCAACCACTGACTACTCATCTACGTGTGGTGTGTGCTAGCAAGGTGTCCAGTGGAATACATATATGTATATATATTAGTTCAACCAGCATGCTCAGGTATTCACATATAATGCATATCTTGGTCCCAAATATCTTTTCTCATCGTTTATAATTATAAAATAATCCATCACAATTCATCCTCAATAATAGTATATATCATTGATAATTACAGACAACCCAAACAAATCTTACTAGAAATGTTGGGAAAACATGTGGGACCAGTCGGGACCTTCCACCCACCCCTGATCACCACGGTACAGTTCACGAGGGACTCTCTACCCTCCCTGAATAGTACCACAGATTAGAAGGATCTCTGTCCTTTCTGAATCCGTAAGGGGCGATATCCCCTCTTTCGTCTTTCTCTCCTTTATTTCTCATAATATATCAATTAGTCCCTGTGGCGCAACAGGGTACCTCATCACGTGATGGCACAATTTCCAATTCACCGGTGTCACATACCCAAATAATTTCTCACATACAACACATAGATATGCAACACCACAATCAGGCACCAGGCCTTCCAGTATTTCCATAATATACATATATTAAATAATTTCCAAAACCACATATATTTCCGTTTCAAATATTTCACATCACAAATTTATGCCATTTCAAAATAATACTCCACAGGACATTTATTATAAAAATATTAATATTCCAAGATCTCATCAATCATCAATTGATAATCAAATCTCAATTTGTGATTCAAAATCTCATCTCCATATAACATCATAATTTTCAAATAATAATATTTCAAATTTCTTACTAACACTACACACACACATAAACAAGCAGAAAGCGGTTACCTGATAGCTGGCACCAATCTCACAATAGTGCAGCTCCCCCGTGCTAACTCAGTGCAATTCAAGCACTACACAATCATACATACTACCACAATTAATTATTTATCCAACAATTTCATATGTTGGAAATTAAATTACTAACTACCCTTTCTTTGCCCTTACTTATTCTAAATTTCTATTTAACATTTATTCTCCCTTTTTATCTCTACTCCATTTATACATATATCCAAAATTATTAATCTTTCCAATAACTATTTATAAAATTCCTTAATATCCCATAATCCCTCAATAATTCTTTAAATGCAAACCCCAATCAAATCAATTAATTAAATCCCCTCATATAACCTTAATAAATATCTAAAAATCATCAATTTACCCATAAGCACCTCGAGTAATTTAAAAGCCCAATTTCTAAAACTTCCATAAATCCAAAAATTCCTAATAATTAGGAAAACTTCCAACAATGAAAAATCTACTCAGAAAAACTCATAATCGAGGCCTAAGCTTCAATTTATTAATTTTAGGACTCCCAAAAATTACCAACTTAGACAAGGTCTAATTTTTCAAGTATAACAAATCGAAAAACTAATGACATAGAAATGTAGAGGAGACTTACGGGAATCCAAAAATGTGCTTAGTTGGCCAAAAAGCTTACTATTCCTATATCAACGAGCTCTGATAAGTCTAATAATAGGAATATTGGTGGTGAAAAGAGAGCAAAAGAGAGAGAAAGAGAGACGAGAGAAAAGAGAGAGAGAGAGTGTGTGAGAGTGAGAGAGTGAGGCAGGGAGTGGGAGTGAGACGGAGAGGGAGTATATATATATATTTGATAATAATATAATATAATAATAATATAATAATAATATATTATATTAATAATATAATATAATATATATAAATAGTAGTTGAATGTGATTGGTTGAAGAATAATAATTGATGCACAGTGACAAGTTATTGACGAGGAACTGAGTGTCGGCAGAGTGGAAAGAGAAAACTACACTACTAGACCCTAAAATTCTCAAATAAGATATTTCTTTTGAACAAAAAATTTTCTTTTCACTCTCAAAATTTTCCAATAATATTCTTTATTTATTTCCTCCTATATTAACCTCTTTTGAGCCTAAAAATAATCTCTCCCAAAATTATTATTGTCCAAATAAGGGAGAAACTAGGCCTTTAAAATCCTCAAAAACACCTCAAAATTCTTCAAATATTCTCATAATCCATCATTTCTCATTAATCAATTCCTATTTACCCCCATAAATCCTTAATTAATTTTTAGGATGTTACATAGTAAATAAATAAACGCCAGAGATTATTGACAAAAATCTCTTAACTAAAATATATTCCTCTTCGTTGTGGATTCAAAGGTTCCAAAATAATCTCAAATCCAAAGTGATGCTAAATTTTCATCATTCACATATTCACCACAATCATGATCATTTACATTTGTCCATTTATTACTCATAATTAACATGTATACCTCACGAAACATATATTCTTTAAAAAAAACTTGTAGTGTTTGACAAGTTAATATGAAAAGAATAATATTATTGGACAAAGTGTGTGGACCGAAGTCAATTTGAAAGCACATTAATCGTATTTTGTACCCATGATTAGACATATTATCTAGTTTAATTTATTGCCTTCTAGCAATATTTTAATAGAATAACAGCATGGTTTTCATTGATACTATTAAGTTTCTTCTTGTAATTTTTATAGAGGTCTTTTTAGAGACCGAAATAGGAAGGGATTGTTCCACAATGCCTAAATTATTTATTAACAATTATAAAAAATAAAAATGAGCAAATCAATTAAAAAAAGAAAGAAAAACAGGAACCAATTAGAGAAGTGTTGTACAGATTAACGACAAAGTTGAACGTGGGAATGAAATGAAAGAATATAATGGTATGTTTATGGTCAAAAAGTTTTGAGGTGGAAGAAGACGACCAACTCCACGACAATGGTATTGGAATTAACCTCATCAGATCAGAATTTCTAAGAAGGGGCTACAGTTATAGTAAAATGGGAATGAAGGTTCACATGGGACATGATTAACACTAAGGTCACTTTCAATCACAAGCAATTGGGTTTGGAGTAGGGAAAAGGAAGGGCACAATTATAAATTTTCAATAATAACAATAATGAGACGCAAAAACAAATGGACATCGAATACGTGGTACATCTAAAAATGTATCCTAATTGATAAGCTCTCAATAAAGCGAATTCACCCAAAAGTGAGGCTCTCTTTTTTTACGATCTATATTTTAATACACCACACACACTTATGTCATAGTATCCCACACTAAAGGCCAAAACTTGTTCCTCTTTTTGATTTTGGGCCTTAAGCATCCCTTAGCTTTAATTTCTCCTTATTTATTTGTAGCTGTATATTAGGCTTCAGCCTTGAACTTGTAATTATATTATGATAAATATATCAGATAGATGATAATATGACATTGAAAAAATGCCGATTAGATGTCAGGGTATGGCTCAAAGAGTATTAAAAAAAAGAACAAAATGAAATAACGACTCAATAGAATGAAGTACTCGGTATATGCTAATATTTGTCAGTTCGATCCTTTTTTTTTTTTTATGAATTAAGGAAGTTGAATCAACCATTTAATTCTAGCATGTTTTTTGTATTTTAGGAAATTAACTTATAGGTAACTTGTTTAACTTTTTTAGGATTTTAGAAAAAAAAAGTTAACTAGATCTTATATTTATGGACGGAGAGAGTAACATGAAACTTTTCCTATCAAATCAAATTTCACAATGTAAGTATTAAACACTTCTTCTGTTTCTAATTACAAGATCTAATTGACTTTTTTTGGGAGAGATTAAGGATGTTAAATGAACCATTTAATTCGAAACGTACTTTGTGTATTGTTATATGTTAACTTATAAGTTAAATAAACTAATTTACAAAAAATTTCAGATAAATCAATTTATAATTAATTTATTTAACTTTATTAAATTTTTTCGAAAACGATCTACGAGATCCTGAATCAAAACAAGAATTACTAGATAATTTGATTGAAGAGGACAAAGGGTTAGCTCAAGAGAGCCAAGCCAGGAGAGACCCACGTGGATCCAAATTCAGGATGGGCCCCAAAACAGAAAGAGATAACTCCTAATTACTTAAACCCTGAAACTCTACATTTTCTTCTATGACTACCTATTATCATCGCAAATTCGCAATACCTTCTTTTTGTCACCATTTGCTTGCTCTTTTGCTCCTTGTTTTGTTTTTTTTATTTTATTCCCTCCCTCCTATCATGCTGCTTTTGGCTTTCTCGCCTTTTTGGTATTCTCTTTGGCATTTTTCATTCATTATATATGCCTATGTTCATAATTATATGTAGTTCCATTAATCAATTTGGTTTTTATGCGTTATGTAGTTAGTCTAATGTGAAAAAGAAAACCACCAAATCCCACTACGCGTAACTTTTGACTAATACCTATCTTCAATTCCCCTCATTTTCTTAATCACCCACTGTTTGCAATTGTTTATTATTGCTGAGTTTCCGTAGAAAAACACTATTCTTGACGAATCAAAAACCACTCCCACAAAGTCACATGCTGCATGTTCTATTCCATTTGTATACACGTAACTGAAAATGACATTCCATTTCACCACTTTTCTCTTTTCATCCTTCCACCTTCCTCTATATAACTCATATATATATACACTGTATATACACCATATTTTGCCCACCAAATGTTCCCACATTTTTACTCAAATCAATTCCTATGACCTAATTAAATTCATTATATATTTTTAAAAAGTTTAGTCATATAATTCCGGATCAGAGGGTATTAATAGCAAGGACATAATAAAACAAAGTTAACATTAAATTGCCATACTAACCTTGAGAGGGAAGCAGGGAATTTTCTTGGAGATAAACACAAAAAGGAAAAGGAAGAAAGCAACAGAAAGGTGGGAATTAGGAAAGGGAAAAAAGTGAAAAAAAGAGGGCTGCTTTAATTTAATGGATTGGATAAATGCATGATGAAAGGTTGATGGAGAAGTTATATATAACTTAGACCATTAAGCTTGTTTGGAAAATATAGAAGTAATTTGAGGGAATGAGGAGCAGGTAAGTAGGTAACCACCAAGGCAGACAACAATTCAAATACATCGTCTTGTGCAAGTATTAGTAGCCAGTTGTATTACATTATTTATTTGTTCTTTTTTATCAATCTATCTAACCCACTGGTAAACGGAATCATTATCCCTAATACGTTTAAAGAAATTATGCTTGACCCATAGAGACCTTAAACGTTGAAGTTTAGGTAAAAGATTAGAGTCATTTAGTAGATAGATAAACTAATCTGCCTATATTTAGAAAATTAAGTTAATTATTTATTAAAAAATGTATGCTAGCTTTTTAAATTTAGTCATTTGCACCAGATACTATAATTCTTTGATGGAAAACTTTTTAATACATACAATCAATATAGGGCCTTTAGAAAAAAATAATTACCATAAATTTGAGAAATGAGGTGATCATTGAGGTCTTACACTTGAAATTTAAAAACAAATATTTTCCACTAATTGTTATGTTTAAAACATGATAAGGATTAACTCTTAACACTACTACAAAAAACAGTATTTACGTCCCCATTTCACGTCTCTTTTTTAAATATGAGATGTAGAAAAAAGACGGTGGCAAAATTGTAAATATATGAAAAACTTTCAACGTCTCTTTTTTAATTATGAGACGTAGATTCTCGAAAAAAAAAGCGGTAAATACGAAATATGGTAAAAAAGAAGGCGGTAAATACAAAATATGATGAAAAAGTGAGACGTGAATACTATTTTTTTTAAAAAAAAAAAAAGTTTCCACGTCTCACTTATAAAGTGAGACATGAAAAAAATAGTATTCACGTCTCACTTTAAAAGTCAGACGTGAATACTATTTTTTTTAAAAAAAAAAGTTTCCACATCTCACTTATAAAGTGAGACGTGGAAAAAATAGTATTCACGTCTCACTTTTAAAGTGAGACGTGAATACTAATTTTTTTTTATTAAAAACAGGTTTCCACGTCTCACTTCTAAAAGTGAGACGTGAAAACTATTAAAAAAAAGAAGAAAACCCCCCATCCCAGCGCCCAACCACGCTTCATACTTCAGAGGCTGGCTTGAGCCCTAATCGCAACCCCCTTCACAATCAAGCAGCACTCTCAATCCCTTGCTCTCCTTCAAGCAGCAACAACTAAGAAGCCCCCTTCAAGTAGTGACGATTCTCGTCATGAGGTCATCGATTCCATCCATGATTTCATCTCTCATCTTCCTGATGCGTGCTTGGCTTTCATTTTTCAGCCCCGCCGACCGAAACCGATGCGCTCTGTTATGCTGGCACCATCAGATCTCCGTCTAACTCTCAACGCACCATCAGATCTCCTTTTGGTGATTCCTTCACTTCTTTCTAGTTTTGATTCTGTTACGAAGCTTGTTTTGAAATGCGACCATAGATCTGTGAGCATTGGGGACGAGTCGCTTGTACTCATCTCTGAGCCATGCGTATTGGTAGTCTGATTTATTGGCATTGGGGAAAGGCTTAGCTACTGTCTACTTGTTGATTCCCTACCTGCAGGATTTGTTGCAGATTCCAGAGGCGAAGGAGACTGTTTGGGCTTCCTCTTTTGTTTGGCTCTGATCTTTATTTTATTTTTTTTCCTCTACACTATCCAGTTCATTGAAAATCACTACAAGAATTATCTTCAAGGATTGCAGGATCAAAAAGAGAGTTTACTTGTTATTCTTCTTACTTTTGCTACTCCTCTAACTCTGATTCTTTTCCTTACTTTTGCTATTTCTAAATCTGGTCGTTTTTTTTTTGCATTTGAATTCATCCACGTCCTTCATTCCACTGATTGGTGACTGGTCTTTGGAACGATTTGCCCACCAAAATTCACCATAAGATCAGCGCCACTCTCTTGTTAGGTCCTCTCGTTGGCACCTACTCGTGAGTTCTTTCTTTTTTTCATTCGATTCCTCTTTTCGTGTTTGTTGATGGCTGTGTTATGACTTATATTAGTTAATACTCTCTCCACAAGTTGATTTTATACAAAGGAGGGAGTAGCAATGTAGCATCTTAATTGTGAGAAATTCTATTGATCAAGTACCAGTGGTGCCATTCCCTTGTATTTTTAGGCCCACTTCTACAAATGCGCAAAATAGTTCTCTTATTTTATCCAAATTCATAAATATAATGTTTTAACTCCTTTACTCAACTTACTTTCATTTAAATCTTAAGGAAAATCTAGTTTGAATACATTCTCTGTATTACTGAATATAATTCATCTCTCAACGGATGCAGGTATGTTCAGCACTACCAGGAAAAAGAGAAGTTGGCTCACAGGTACTGAGATCATATGAGACTGCATGAGTTTATTTGGATTATCATTTTTTTGTGGTGAAAGCTGAAAAGACATTTGCCCAATCCTTGTTCAACCGGCAAATAGTATGAAGTTGTTTATTTAGATTTTGATGCTATTTCAGGGGGCTTTAAGCCGTTTTAACTTTTACCAACTAGTGAGATTGGTGACACAGAGGCCCTTTAAGAACTCGATATATTTGAAATTGATAAAGAGTCAATAGCTACATTTATTAATTTTAATTACTGGTGTTTTTCCCCCAAATTCTTCATTGTCATTGCAGGTCGAGGAATGAATTTTTTTGTTTGAGAATGGCCAAATTTTCAATCAGCAATAACAATTATACTTACGACCATGACCATGACCAGAATAATGATCCTTCTGAAGTACTTGATGTACACAACATAATGGTAAAAACGAGTGGCACAAAGGCTCTCTTTGTTTACACCTCTGCACTTGTTCTATTAGCATCTGCCTTCTACCTCTACGCGTATGAGGTATCTTTTAGGTATAAATAAATGATGTGTTCACAGATCTTTTTGTGCATGATCGGTAGAATTTCTTGTTCTAAATGCTGATCTTTCGAGCTCATTTTCAAATTTCAAATTACATAGATACCTACGGATTAGCATCTGTAGTTCGAATGGGCTGAGGATGGCATTGAGGGCTCAGGAAGTTATCATGCAGAGGCAATTAGATGCAGTGGATATAATTACTCAACATCAGGTCTTAACTTGCATGGATCCATGAATGGAGAACCTTAATTTCTGGAACTTTAACTTGCTGTCCAATATTTTTTTAATGAAAGTTGTATTATAACATTTTTGTAATATTAGTTTGGATATAAATAATAAAATTAGTTTATTTTTTTCATTTTAAGTGTTGTATTTCTATTATTCTGATAAAATATTGGGGTTTTTTTATTGGGGTTAATAATCCTAATTAAAAAAATAGCTTTTTTTAAAAAAAAAAACTTTCCACATCTCTTATTTGAATAAGAGAAGTGGAAATTCTCACTTTTCACGTCTCATTTTTGAAAATGAGACGTGAAAAGTTGGCATGGTCACTTTCCACATCTCATTTTTGAAAAAGAGACGTGGAAAGTGGGCACTTTCCACGTCTCACATTTAAAATGAGACGTGAAAAATTCTGACTTTCTACGTCTTCTCTATCCACATCCCACCAAAAAGAGACATGAAAAGTGTTTTCTGTAGTAGTGTAATTACATCAAAACACTTGAATTGGATCGGTAGATTGCGTCTCTCTTTTTGTAACGTCAAAACATGCAATTTCGTTGAAGAATGACAGCATGGGACGTGACCCTATGAAATGTCTGAGCAACAATTAGGAAGACATTACCTATAAAGATAAGTACTTTTCCCACATTTTGTCCATCAAATTAAGGTGTACGTGGGAGTTCTCAGACTAAGGACAATTGCTTATTAATTACGTGTATCCTTAAAATTTGTTTTTGAAAAAATGACATCGTGAGCTTTTCACTACAAAAAAACACGGAATTACCGACAAAATTTACCGACGGAATTCCGTCGGTAATTTAAATTTTCCGACGGATTTTCGACGGAATTCCGTTGGAAAAAAATTACCGACAGATTTTTTTCTGTCTGTAATTTCTCCGTCGCTAATTAAATTAGCGACGGAAATTTTATTCCTTCGGTAATTACCGATGGAATTCCGTCGGTAAATTACCGGCGGAAATTCCCGGCAAAATTCCGTCGCTAAATTTAGCAACGGAAATTACCGGCGGAATTCCGTCGATAATTTTTTTTAAATTTTTTTTAATTTATGCCACGTGTCCCCTCTCACAGTCCGCCACCTGTCGCTTCCGCACACCTCCACGTGTCACTTTCACAAATTTTCTGAAATGTGGCGTTGCTGCGATTCGAACCCGTGACCTCATATGCGTGTGCTCATGCTTTAACCAGATGAGTTATAAAGACCTTGTGATATTATTTGTAAACAATTATATTTATATATACTTTACATTATATTTAAATTAATACATTATGAAATATATTTAATTATTAATATATAATTTACATATTAATAATTATTGTTTTATTATATATATTATTAAAAAATTAAATTAAATTTGTAATAAATAACATATTATGTAATAAAAAATTCAAAATTAAATTGTAATAAATATATATGTACGAATTAATATTTATAAAATATATTTATTAACTATTATATATATAATAGTTAATAAATTAAAATAAATAATATTATTTTTTTAATATTTTTTTATAAATTACCGACGGAATTCCGCCGGTAATTTTTTATTAAATAATTAATTTTTTTAATATATTTTTATAAATTACCGACGGAATTCCATCGATACTTTAATAAAAAATAATAAATAAATTACCGACGGAATTCTGTCGGTACTTTTTTTATTAAATAATTAATTTTTTAATTTTTTTTACAAATTACCGACGGAATTCCGTCAGTAATTTATTAAAAAAATTATAAATAAATTACCGACGGAATTCCGTCGGTAATTTTTTATTAAATAATTAATTTTTTATTTTTTTAAAAAAATTACCGACGGAATTCCGTCGGTAATTATTACCTACGGAATTCCGTCAGTAAATTTACCGACGGAATTCCGCCGGAAATTACCTATTTTTTTGTAGTTCTCTTCCTGAAGTGTGGTCTATTTCCCTCATCCTTTTTCTTCAACAAATGTACTAAGAGATTATTGTACGTAAACATGATTTGAGAAATTTTGTTTTAGTTGTTGAATTGTAATTTTTGTATTTTTCAAACGCATCGGGTATATGATTAATTTTTGCTCGAGCACAAAAAAACATTACTTAAAATATACACATTTATTATATCTAATAAATGCATGAGAAATTTTAAAATAAATTTTCTGTGATGATGTTATATTGTTGGTATTTTTTAAAAATTAAATGAACATGTACTAGTTAGCTAGGCTACAAGCACTATTGAACACACGACTTCTCTTTCTAAGAGAGAATCTATGTCATTAGTACTTCTAGACTATAAAACCATCCACTTGTTGATAATTTTGAAACATCAACTTTGAATGACGGTTTTTTTTTTTTTTTTGTTATCAACTTTCTTTTGTTGGAGAGATTTTTTGTAGATATAAATGATAGGCATGAAATTGGACCAAAGTCAAATCCAACATCCAACGCAAACGTTGGTGGAATTTTGTGTGTTTAATTGGTTGGATTCGAAGGACTAAAAGCGAAAGAGCACTGAAAATGAATTTTGAACTCTAATTTTGATTTTTCCATTGTTCATGAGTGCACGTAGGTGTGATAACATCTTCCTTTTTTTGACTTGGCTGATATAATTAGTCAACCCACGTTTTCAAAGCCATTGATTATTAGTCCTTCCCACTTCCTTGGGGTTTGGGATAGTGGGACTTGTATTGCTTCCGTTTCTCAACTCGAACAAATTATTATGTCAAAGTCATAATGTTTTTTTTAGGCTGGAGTCTCCTATGCTCTTAGGCTTTTTTTATAAAAACAATCAATTGAAGATTACCATAGTCATCATAGGTCGCCGATCCATCTTACAACTCATTGATTATAAACTAACCCATGTACAAATCAAATATGTATTGACAAATAAATATGTTGTAAATTTGTTGTATTGAGTTTAATATGGAGGGCCCTGTATAGCTATGTACTCCCTCCGTCCCATAATATAAGGTCTTTTTAATCGAATTGCTGGTTCCTAAAAAATTAGTTAGAGTTAGTTAAAAACAATAAATGTGTAGGAAATATACCATATTGCCCTTATTTATGAATGAGTAAGAGAGATGATAATAATGAAAAGAAGATGAAAGATAATGTGTGGGCAAATTAATGCATGGGTAAAATGGTAAAAGAATGCATTTATTACTCAAACAAAGTCAAATAAGACATTATATTTTGGGATAAAATTATTCAAAAAATTGGATATTATATTATGGGACAGAGGGAGTATTGTTTTAGTACATGCCTTATTAGAGAGAAATATAATTGACCCAACTAACATAAAGTTTGTCTAATAATATAAGATCAGCTAAGTTTCTGGCTTCCAAATTTGAACATAAGAGACGTTTGTCTAGGGAAAGACTGTTACTAAATTGAATTAATTAATTATTCAAATACCTGATAATACGATTTAAAAGAAATAAATAGATATCGGATGTTGCAATTAAAAACATATAATCATCCCCCATTGAATAAAAAATAAAAAGGATAAAAAAGGCAAATACGGTTCTTCATGCTTGAAATCATTGTTAACTTTAGACTAAAAAATTCTCTGATGAAAAAAAAGGGCAAGAACGTACACACCCAAGTCCATGCAACGTTAAAGTTTGTTTGATTTTATTTTTTTTAGAAGCAATCGATTGGAAGCCTGAATCAACAGAGTCGAACCTGCCTTCAGTTAGGTTAGATAAGTGAAATTTCCTATGAAATGAAGGCCACATATTATAGGAATACGTTATTGTTTAACTAATTTTTTAAAACTATGCTATTAGTCTACCCACTTCATAAATTTCTAACTGCTCCAGCGTTATTTCTTCATTTCATAAAATCCTTACTATTTAAAATATAGTACCACAGCAATTAGATACTCACATGATTTTATTTAGATTTAAAAATATATTCTATCCCAAAAGTTTTCACTACATAGATATTTTGTCTTGAAAGAATTTTTCGGACAATTTTCCCCCTAAAACTATTAAAAATGAGTAATTTTATCATTTACCATTAAAATCTCAATCATCAACGTCAACTTTTTAATTGTAAAGATGAGTTTTTTAATAGAATAGATAATATTACTTATATTTTGAAACACATAAAGCAATTTTGAACGAAAAAATTTTTCAGAATAAAATGGCTCAAAAACGAAAATTTTTAGGATAAAATAGACCCTTATCCTTATAAATAAAGTCATTTTTAACCCAATCAGAAGAAGATTTTAAACCCATTAACTTTATTTTAAAATTTAAAAACTATTTAACTTTATTTTATTTAACATACACTCTACTCTGATGAATGAAAAGTAAAATTATATATGATTGTGAGAAATTTAATAATATAATTTATAAATAAAAAAATTCTCTCTGCCTCACGAACAATATGAGATAAGTACATGGTTTCTCCATGAGTTGACTCCAAATCAATTCACCCATTTTTAGGCAAAACATCTCCGTCATTTTTCATACTTGCATGTGTTCGAAGCAGAATTGTGGTTTAGGTCAGCTTCCCAAAAGGAGACGGTCACTGCCATTCAAATGAACAGCTAACTGTCAGGAAAGGGATGAAAAGGGTTAAAAGACAATTAAAATCATTAATTTTAGTTGTTTTATCTACCTCTTAAAAATTTTCAAGGTTTCTTTGTTTTTTACTCAGTCTGCTTACTTTCTTTCAATGGCAGCTACTTTTCGCCAAAATTTACGAATTGAAATTGAATATTGAAGACGTCCAAATTTAATTTAAAAACCCCCTTCAGTCCTCATACCACTTTTAAAAAATTCTTAATACTCCTTTGGGGAAAACCAGAGAGACCTCCCCCAAAATCTGCAAAAAACCAGAGCTTCTCTCAAACGAAGCAACACTACTAGTAGCCTTTCCTTTTGATTCTTTCTCTTCCCCTCCCAAATTCAAAGTACCTTGTGATTTTTCCTCCTCCTTTTTCTTTCTCCCTATCTCTGCTTTCTCTCTGTTATCATTTGCCGCTTAAACTTAATTGATTACACCCATTCTTTGTTCGACCCACGCCTGCTCAATTTGCGCCGCACGCGAGGCTCTCTTCCCTTAGCTTCCCCATCATCATGCCTTCTTGCTTTCTTTGTTTGAGCTTTCTTCAGCACTCCCTCTGACTCCCCCACTATCCCCTTCCTTATTCCAATCGCTGCACGCCAAACCAATTCGCATGCCCATCAGAATTCAAGTGCAGTTTGATTGCTAAAAAGGATGTATAGACATGAAAGTTTTCAACTTTCATAAGTTTATGGGCTCTTCTTCTTCCCCATCTTAAAGGGTCTCACCCAATATCCTCTACTGGGTTTTCCCAGAACGAAAAAAGTTTGGGGCTTTTTTTTGCATTGATAGGAGACTTGAAGCAAATTGGTGGTATTGGCAGCTATGGTTGCAGAAACTTGGATTGTGAAGATGGGTAACCAGGTGAGTGCCAATCTCAAGCAAGCGCTTCTTATCGAGACTTCAACCAAGAGGAAACAGAGCAACTCAAAAAGGTCAGATGATAAACAAGTAATAGGCATTCTTTCTTTTGAAGTAGCTAATGTAATGTCGAAAACCGTTCACCTCCACAAATCCCTCACTGAGTCCGAGATCTCTAAGCTCAGGAACGAGATCTTGACCTCGGAGGGTGTTAACAACCTCGTTTCCTCTGACGAGGCTTATCTTCTCGAGCTGGCTCTAGCTGAGAAGCTCGAGGAGCTAAACCGTGTGGCAAGTGTGGTTTCTAGATTGGGGAAGAAATGCTCTGAACCAGCCTTGCAAGGGTTTGAGCATGTGTATGGGGATATTGTTAGTGGGGTTATTGATGTGAAGGAGTTGGGGTTTCTGGTGAAGCATATGGAAGGTATGGTGAGGAAGATGGACAGGTATGTGACTGCTACTAGAAATTTGTATAGTGAAATGGAGGTGTTGAATGAGTTGGAGCAAGCAGTGAAGAAGTTTCAGCATAATCAGCATGAGGAGAGTAAGAGGGCGTTTGAACAGAAACTTATGTGGCAGAAGCAGGATGTGAGGCATCTCAAGGATGTTTCAATTTGGAATCAGACTTATGATAAGGTTGTGGAGTTGTTGGCCAGAACTGTGTGTACAATTTATGGTAGGATCTCTGTCATCTTTGGTGAATCAGCTTTAAGGAAGAACCATCTTAGGCTTGGTGGAGTTTCACCTCCTATGAACAATGAAAGTGGATCTGTGTCTGGCCAGATTAAACGCAACCAAAGCAGGAAAAATGGATGTCACTCGGGGCCAGTTGGAAGAGATAGAAAGGGAGCTAATCGCAAAACTCAGCTAGATGTAAGAAGAGGTGAATTAGCATCTTTAAGGCCTGAAGATTTTGGCTTTCCATGTGGGACAAGCCCAGGGAGGCTTTTCATGGAATGCTTGAGTTTGAGCAGCTCAGTTTCTAAATTTGATGATGAGGATGATGTCGTTGTTTATCGTGAGGACCAATACAGTCAAGGTTCGAGTTGTCGCGGTGTTTCGAGTAATGGAATGAAAAAGGAGAGCTCTTGCCATTTTGGTGGTCTAAATCATGCCGCTAGTGGTGTTCCATTCACTGGAGAACTAAGACTAATCAAACCTGGAGTTTCAAGTAACTCGAGCTTTGGTCCCAAAAGTAGGTTGGCAGCTTATGCTCCTCCTTCCACTCTTGGAGGTTCTGCCCTGGCATTGCACTATGCTAATGTCATAATTGTCATTGAGAAGCTGCTTCGATATCCACATTTAGTTGGTGAGGAAGCTAGGGATGATCTATACCATATGCTTCCAACAAGCTTGAGATTATCTCTTCGGGCCAAATTGAAGTCCTATGTGAAGAATTTGGCGATATATGATGCTCCTCTTGCTCATGACTGGAAGGAGACTCTTGATGGGATACTTAGGTGGCTTGCGCCGCTTGCGCATAGCATGATCAGATGGCAAAGTGAGCGCAATTTCGAGCAGCACCAAATTGTTAGCAGGTCAAATATTCTGTTACTTCAGACTCTATACTTTGCTGATAGGGTAAAAGCAGAGGAAGCCATGTGTGACCTTCTGGTTGGGTTGAATTACATTTGTCGGTATGAGCACCAACAGAATGCGTTACTTGATTGTGCAAGCAGCTTTGATTTTGAAGATTGCATGGAATGGCAAATGCAATGTAGTGCATCTTACCTCAATTGAGTACATTCTAAACTTTTGAAACCCTCCTGTATAAGGGAGGGCCATTCTTGATTCAGAATACCTTTAATGAAGTCATTATTTATATAGGATGTGGGATCCCAAAACTTTGCGAGTTGAGGGACAACATTTGTTGATGAAAGTATAGCTGAATTTAATTGCAATGCTACTGCTCAAGTATATAAGCAATGATATTCATTGTAAGTATGTTTTATGTACAGCTTGCTTCCTGCTACTGCTACTTCTTATAGTATCTGGCTATCTGCAACTTCTTGCAGCATCACAATGTCTTTGTTAGAATTGTTGTTATGGATAGCTGACACTATAATTTGATATCCTACTTCCGCTCCTGATCTATTTCTGCACTCACATTTCGTTATCTCCATTCTGTAGTTTTGTATTCTGGTTAAAGTCACCTTTTTTTGGCTGGTCTTGTTCATTTTTCTTTTCGAAGGGCACATTTTCTTCGTTCAAATGCTTGTTCTTGCCTCTAGGTATGAACTTATTTCGTCATGGTAATACACGTTATTGGGAAAAAGTCTTTCAGGGGAAGAATCAAAGAACAAATACTACAAGCCGTGTGATAAAAGTCTCTAAAATTTGAATTTTTGAAATGCATTTCCATTTTAGTGGCAGACAGAGGTCAGAGTGAGGTTACCTAACTGATGAAAGTGGAGTTTTAAGATGTCAAAAGTATATCGTTTAAGTTAAGAGCTCGAATACAATTAATTGTAAAATAAAAATTGTATATTAAGGCAAGTAATATTGACTTTATAATTGTACTCCAACACAGGTTTAGTCAGTGTGGGAAATTTAAATTCTAAAACTGGAGTAAAAATTTACAGACAAGTTTGACTTGAAGATGGTTCAGAACAGCCAATCTACCACCAGAAGAAGCTTAGCTGTCATGATCTGTGAGAATCATTGACTATCTTCATTAACCTCCTCGTCATTTTGCTTCTCTATCTCTCCATCTTCACACGTGTCTGTGTGAGTAATGTATGAAAGAGGCAAGTTAAAAAAATTTTGAAGTAGAAAGAAGCAGGGTTTGAAATGTGGAAGTGATAGTAAGAGAGAAGAATGAATGAGTGGGTATGGGTAGAAGAGGGCATTCACTACGACAATAAAAGAGCTTTTAATTTCAAAGAACTAGTTTTTTGTGTAGTAGTTGGATGCCATTAATCTCTTTGAGGCTTCTCTCCCTTATTATGAGTTGTTCGCCTTTCATTCATTATGTGTCGTGTGGCTCACACACACACAAGATCAACTTCCTTCTCCCCCAGATTCCTTCTTTTTGTTTCTTTCATTTTTTCTTGTCTGTCTTCAAAACTCAGCCACACATGAAATAGTGGAGTAAAACATAGGACTCTTCCTTCCTCTTGATTTCCTTGCATTAATTGAATATAACAAAATAAAAATTGTTGATACCTCATGCTTAGTGCTTTTCCACCGACTTTGTGGGGTTTTCTGGAATAAAATAGAATGGATGTTACTTTATTCACTTACTGATTACTGATGGACGGTGGTGGTAGAAAGTTACAATGGCAATAAGTGGTAGGCCGCTACCTAAGCTTTCACCATGAACTAAAAGGCCTATCATTCATCACCCAATTGGTTTTGGGTCAATTTTGTGCAAATACTTTTAATGGCCTCCCTCCTATTTAAATCTAGGGAAAATGGGTCTCAAATGAATGAATGTGATAATTACTCTTCGCACCTGAATATATGAGTTATTAAAAGGGGTTTGTTTTTAAATATAAGATTTCTTTCTAATTTTTCTCAACTTTTCCTTAAATTATTCTTATTGATACTTTTCAATAATAAACAAGTAAGAAAATGGTGAGAATAAAGGCAAATGATTATGATGTTTTTGGTAATATCACATTATTTTAACTAACTTAACTAACATTCTTAATCTAATCAAATTAGATAAATATATCTTATATTTATGATCGGAGAGAGTATGTACATAAGTATTTAACGGAGATCGTGTAATATATACAATAATAAAATAATTTTTTTAACTCTATTAATCTCCCTAAATTAATCAATTAAATTTTATATTAAATATTAGAGGCATGTCTACAAGGTAAAACATATCTAAAAAACCAAATTCACATATAAATCCGTCACTCTTGGTGTGTGTAATTCAAAATCACCTAGAGCAACACATTGAGCGTGGCTTGAGTAGACGGGGAATTAATACGTAGTCTACAGATTTGGCATCAGCTATCAAGAATTGTTTGAGCTCTGAGGTTTTCTTACAAATAACTGTAATTTTTTAATAACGAAATCGGCATACATTTAAGACACGTTTGTTGTAGTTGATTTTCATGTAGTTACAAGTATTTAATTAAGTATTTAGGAAAATTTTGCGGATGATATTTTGGGAAGTCAGCTTCAAATCTTCAAATCAGCACCTAGCATCATTCTAGTCGTAGTTTTTACTTGGTTGTAATACAGTTTTTACACTTTGACTTAAGGCAATTTAGTTTTTTTAATTTTGACTTGATTCCTAACTTTTGGTTTGCTACAATTCAATCTCTTTAGTTTCAACTATTTTATAATCTATTCATTATGTTTTTTAAAATATAAAATTATATATTTAATGAATGTAATGACATAATTATAGAATGGATAAAGCTACAAAGAGCGAGTCAAAGCTTATGAACTAAATTATAATAGATAGAGTTATATCAATTCAAACTGTAGGGACATAGTTACAATTAAGCCAAAATTTTAAGGAACAAATGATTAGTTTTTCCACAATGATACTTCATCCGTCCCAATATATAAGGTCTTATTAACCGAATTGCGGGTTTCTAAAAAATTAGTTAGAGTAAGTTAAAAACAATAAATGTGAAGGAAATATACAATTTTTTTTTCCAAAGTTGCCCTTATTTATGAATGAGTATGAAAAGAAGATGAAAGAGAATGTGTGGGAAAATTAATACTCCCTCTGTCCCACAATATAAGGTCTTTTTAACCGAATTACGGGTTCCTAAAAAATTAGTTAGAGTTAGTTAAAAACAATAAATGTGTAGGAAATATATCATATTGCCCTTATTTATGAATGAGCAAGAGGGGGGTACTTATGAAAAGAAGATGAAAGAGAATGTGTGAGAAAATTAATGCATGGGTAAAATGGGAAAACAAGCATTTATTACTCAAACAAAGTCAAATAGGACCTTATATTGTGGGACAAGATCATTCAAAAAAATGGACATTATATTATGGGACGGAGGGAGTACATGGGTAAAATGGGGGAAAAACACATTTATTACTTAAACAAAGTCAAATAAGACCTTATATTTTGATACAAGATCATTAAAAAAATTGGACCTTATATTATGGGACGAAGGGAATACTTCCTATATGGGGAATTGGTTTTAATCCCAAATATAAGACTTAATTTTAATTTTTACCAACTTCTTCCCAAATTATCCCTATTAATACTCTTTCAATAATAATTAAATAAAAGATGTGGAATAAGGGAAGATGATTGTGAACACAACACGTTAACTAACATAACTAACATATTTAATCTCACCAAAGTAGTTAAATATG
This sequence comes from Mimosa bimucronata, assembly GCA_037074515.1. NCBI lineage: Eukaryota > Viridiplantae > Streptophyta > Magnoliopsida > Fabales > Fabaceae > Mimosa > Mimosa bimucronata. The sequence continues at coordinate 37,743,517 of CM073444.1, forward strand.
TTGTATATTTAGGATAGGAGGAAGTAATATAAAACCCGGTTTGGGCCACATCTAGCTGGGTCTAATTTATAAATCATAAGACCTAATTGAGGTCAAATTATTGAGGAGGCCCATCCTTTGTTTTCGGATTATAATACCATCGGATATTTCTTCTCTAGGCCACGATCTATGTTCTTTTTTTTTTTTTTTTTGGACAGAATACAGAGAAGTTGGAATTGCCTGATTCTCTTTCGGTGTAACTCCACATTGTGAAGTTCATTAATGGAGTGAAGTGCTATTTTCATTTCTTCTGTCCAAGATTCGATCTGTGATCCGTGAAAGAAGGTCATCGATTGTTTTCTCGAGTACCCAATTCCCGATTCAGTCTTCCTCTTCGAAACACCTGCAGCTTTGAAGAAAGCTGCACGATCGGCACTTCTTTCCAGGAATGAATTATAGAAGGTTCCTTTCAAACGATTTTCTTTTCGATTTCTTTTTTTGCCCCAGAATTTGCTTCTCCATTGCGTGACGTTCATTTTCTATGAAGAGTCTCGGTTTGACAATGTCACCATGTATTCCGATTTGTGGGGTTTGTATTGGATTAGAAGGATGATTTGGGTATCGGGTGTAGAAGGTTATGCTTGATCATGTTGACTTAATTTTTGCTGTGCAGCATATGCATGATTCATGGGAAGGCCGGTACCGCATATAGCTTGTGTATAATGGCCTTACACAGTTGGAGTCTATATATATAGGGCCTTGAATGATGCGAATGTATTTTAATCCAGTAGCTCATGATTGTTGTTGTTGTTGTTGTTGTAAAATGTTCCATATGTTCATTTTGGCTTTTTTAGTTTCTTGAAACAGTCTTTTACAATGCTTGTGCTTCTAAACTTATGTACTCCCTCCGGTCCTAAATATAAGACCACTTTGACTTTTTTTTGTGGAAGTTAAGGAAGCAAATTAGACCACTAAATTATAACATATGTCACATGAAATTATATTATAGGTTAGTTTATAAGTAGAATAAATTAGTTTTGAGGAAAAAAGATTTTTTTTTTGGACTAAAACTACTTTGTCTTTTGACTGGAAAAAAAGTCAAAAAAGTCAAAGTGGTCTTATAATTAGGACCGGAGGGAGTAATTGATAAAGTTACAACTCCGTGCCCTCAATCAATTTTCATGCAGGGATAACATTGAAATAATTTTAGGACCGAATAACTGTACTTGCCAATCTTATTATCATATGTTGGGATGGTGTTTCAGTTAGATTTTGGATGGTTATACATTCATCATTAACTATGATTTCAATGTGAGCTTAATTTTATATGTAGATTAGTTAAGTTAGTATTATATTAGTTTCAATGTCAATCCACAGCACAGTCAAAGCTATGTTTCTTGGGCTACAGCGTTTAAAAGCTCTTGTTTCTTCAAGTGGGCTACGTGCTATGGCTGGTTCAAAACTATGATAATTGGGGGAAGACCTGGCGAAATACCTGGAATCTGTTTTCATACTTTCAATTATCTCTGTTTTCATACTTTCAAGTGGATACCATTCTAGTTGTCTAATGAAGAAACAAATTAAAATATCTTTTTTTTTACCGCTCTATATGTTGTTTAAGTAGTTAAAGTTCTTATTTTTACTTCTCAGGTTTTCTTCCCATTGGGTAGATGAAATTAATCATTATAGATGAAAAAGAGGGTTAACAAAGTTTTGGTTCTCACTTCTTCTCTTACTGTTTAGTTGTACGTATATTTCAAATGTTACTGGTCGGTTGCCTTGAAACTGCTTTGCACCTCTTTTTGGGTAGTCTGGTTTCATCCAGTATAATTGAAGTGGAAATATGCTGTCTGAAATGATTTATTTGTATCCCTCATTGCCACATAGACCAGATCAGAGGGCATGAATTCTAAATAATCCCCCCGGTCCTCTATATAAGACTTACTTAAGAAGTTGATTTTGGTCCTACATATAGGACTTATTTCTAATTTTTGTCAATCTTTTCCAAAATTACCCCTATTGATGCTCTCTAAACAATAATCAATTAAGAGGGGGAGTGAGTGAATTGAGGAAGATAATTGGGGTGTTTTCGAAAAATCATGTTATATTAACTAATTAAATTAAGTAATTAACACACTTAATCTAATCAAATTAGGTAAATAAATCATATTTATGACCAAAGGAAGTGCTGGATAGAAGTTAGAACAATTGCTTCAAGCTTTATGAGCCATTTTTGAGACTCTTAGAAGGAACTCTTGTCTCGGTTATGGTACAAACTATTTTTTCTTTTCCAAGTTTATTTACCTGGTCAATCTTCTCATATCAAGTGTGCTTCTCATAAATAATTTTTATTTGCGTCATATATGTCATCAGCTCTCTGTCACTGTGGATTTATATTGAAGCCATAGCTTCATTATTTATTATTGTCATTTTTTTTTCCAATGCTTGTTGCTGAAATCATTGAGGACTTCATTTGAAGGACGCCCATTGTCAGGGTTTTATTTGGCACCATTTGGCTTTTCAACCACTTTTAACGATGTTGCTTTCCTCTGCTATAACAATTCTTCTAATTATGATTTTAATTCAACAGAGACAATCGATCCTCCAGATCATCCCTCTTTGATGGATATGATGGCCTTGAGGAAGGTGGTATTAGGGCTTCTTCATCATACTCACATAATATAAATGAGCACGATAATGACAAAGCCGTAGAGAGTTTGCAGGACAGGGTTGTTTTTCTCAAGAGAGTAAGTCAACTTTTATTAATATATAGCTTCACCAATGCTTTGTTCTTATAGATGCTCTGATGTATTGAAAAGATTTATCAAGTTTTGCTTACATTGCATTTTGAAGGCTAAGTTTAGAAACAATGGCAGTGCTTTGCATATATGTGAATTGGAAGTTTGAGACTTGGATAACTCTCAAAAATGGCTTGTAATATAAGTTGTTCTGTTTGTCAACTTCTTCAATGGGCTTTCTTTTTATCATAGGACCACATTGTCATTGCTACTGTGTGCGTTTTACTGTCACTTCCCAGTACAAGGGCAATGTTGCCTATGATATGATATGCCACCTTCATATCTTCCACTTCGGTGGAGAACAAATTAAACAAACAGGTTTAGAAATTTATATTATCAGTATAATAACATTTCTGACGCCACTTATTCACAGTTAACCGGGGATATACATGAGGAGGTGGAGAGTCATAACCGTTTGCTTGATCGAATGGTAAGAAGCAGCATCCTGTCTCCATACCACACCCCCACCCACAAAACACACGCCCTCTTTTTAATTATCAATGTCTTCTGTTGCAAATCAGGGTAGCGGCATGGACGGATCAAGGGGTATGATGTTGGGTACTATGGATCGGTTCAAAAAGGTATTTAGGATTATGCTTTTCTTTTCTGTGTTATTGTTACTTGATGTTTTATTTTATTTCCATCTCTTAGTTCCTACATTTATTGGAAAATGACTTGGTATTATAAAATTGAATGTTCTAGGTTTTTGAGAAGAAATCAACAAGGAAAACTTGCTCCCTTGTGGCATATTTCACTGTTGCCTTCGTATTTTTATACTACCTCATCAGGTAAAATGATTCTATAATCTTAATCTATGTTCGTTTTAAATGACTTAAGCGATGTCAGTGAAAACAAATTTATATGTTAGCCTTTCTGGACTTTGTTCAGTCAATAATATTAACTTGGGGAAAACGTTTATAATATACTGATGGAGATGAGGTACTTGTTTACAGGCTTTTGGGCTATTTTACCCTTGTCTGAATCATAATCTGGAAGCTGTGGCATATTATTAGTTCAAGAGTAAAATCCTGCGGTAAGATTGTCTCAACTCCCAATTAAATGAATCCATTTGGCAGTGAACTTCTGTGGAATCAATTGGTGAATGAACTCCAGTCAAGGTCGACAAACTCTTTAGTCACCCCACATCTCTCTCTCTCTCTCTCTCTCTCTCTCTATATATATATATATATATAATTCATTACATAGTCTGGAAAGTGGAAAATGTAAATTCAAGTTCAGTAGTATGTCATATGGCCATTTATTGTTATACTCTTTTTTTATTGAATACAGTTGATGCAAGGGGTGTTCATTGAGTTAATTAGGCTTATGAATCCCGAATTTCAACTAAAACTGTACCCATGCCCGAGTTAGTTGGGTTGTAAATTTTAATTTGGATGTTTTGATCCCCTCTCTTAATTTGACCCGATCCATCAAATTGTTCATATCTTTTTAAGCTTAAATTTCAGTAGTTTTTTTTTTTTTGTCTTTTATATAAAGTAAACTAATCAGGAATTAATTGGATATGTTTATACGCAGTCTGATTAATAAATTAGACATGTGACTCTTGTGGTCAAACATTGGGGAGGCTGGCGAAAAAAAAAAAAACATTGGGGAGATCCCTCTCGCCTCATATTTAGGCATGCTTACATTGAAATTTAATTGTTTGGTATTTATAATTTGACTTATCAAAAGTTGGTCCAGAAATGAAATTGTATGAATTAAAGTTATTAAAGAGACGAGTGGATCGCACCATGTCAAAAGTTTTATCACTGATAAAATTTTCAAATAGATATTTATCGGTGATTTTCCAAAATGAATCACTCGATTCCTGTAGTGTAGAGTAATAAAATTTTCAAACAGGTATTTATGGCAGTTTTCTCTTAATTTTATTTATATTATTTACTATTTATAATCAATACAAGTTATTACAAGTTTTATCACATATTGCGACTCATTTAATTTTTCTCCCTTCTACCCTTATCCACACACAAACAACCTCAAAATTCATAATCAATAGCTTGGCTGGCTTTTTTAATAAACAAAATTAAAAATCTCCCAAGTCTGCCGCCATGATTTAGGGCCTGTTTGGGTATTCAACAAAACCTAGGTTTTGTTACCAAACCTAGGTTTTAAAACCTAGGTTTGAAATGGTAGCCAAACACTTTTTTCTGATAAATCTAGGTTTGGACTCAAAACCTAGGTTTTAAAAAAGGTAAGCCAAACACTTGAAAAAATGTGAAAAGCTATTTTGGATTGGAAACCTAGGTTTTGAATAAGCTACAATTTTCTCCTTCTGCACAAAGTACGAGGTAAAAAAAAGCCATAATTACACATGTCATATTGAAATACCTAAAATGCCCTTATTCTCTCTCTTTCCCAACACATTAAACTTATGTCCTTTTTAGTAATTTACACAGAAAAAGCTATTCTCACAACAACCATCCAAACACTCTCATTTTTACAAAAGCTACTTTTTCTAAACATCAGCTTTTTTCCCAGAAGCTATTCTCTAAAAGCTAATCCAAACAGGCAACATACTTTTTTCAGCTTTTACGCGAATTACGAGACAGAAAACACTATCATTACATATGTCATATTGAAATACCTAAAATGCCCTTATTCTCTCTCTTTCCCAACACATTAAACTTATATCCTTTTTAGTAATTTACACATAAAAAAAGTTATTCTCACAACAACCATCCAAACACTCTCATTCATCAAAAGCTATTTTTTCAGTTTTTTCTCAGCTTTTTCAAAATCAGCTTTTTTTTCAGAAGCTATTCTCCAGAACCTAGGTTTTAGTTACCCAAACAGGCCCTTAAACTGTTGCATACGATTGACTCTTGCAAAAGGGCAATATAATTTTATACTTATGTATTGCATCCCAATAATATAATTAGGCATTTTCCTAATATTTTCCCCATATATTCATCATCCTTTATAGTCTTGCTTCGCGTTCATAATTTCCATAGAAATATATTTCTTGCAGAAGTTTCACGGTGTGAACACTGAATGGGTTTCAAAAATGCAATTAGCGTTCTTTGATCCGTTTACATGTTTTTTAATTAATTAACAAGTCAAAGTCAAAAGTGAATATATTCATTAATATGCATCTTGTTGGATCCGCACGGTTTACCTGAAATTAACGTCAGACTTTCACCTCTATGATAGAGTATTAGACTATATGATTATCTTTTGAATAAAATATAAAAAGACAATTCAAAATTTTTTATATTATTTAATCAATATATATTTAAAATAATTAACCCTTAGAAATTATATCCAAACAATCCACATTAGATACAATACTTTTTGCATATTCTCTTTCTCTTTGGCTTAAATTTTTAAGTACGGTTGAGTTTCATGGTTGATAGCCTAAAAGCGGTTTTTTCATTCATATAGATTCAAGGGGAAATCATAACTAGGTCCCAGATAATGAGATTAATCACAATTAGGTTCTGTTAATTGTCAATGTAGTTCCTTGAGTTGTCAATGATGGCTCCTTGAGTTGTCACGGGACTTGATCGTAATTAATTCCTTTAAGTGGGACCTAGTTTTGATTTTCTCTATATTCAAATCCAAATTTAACGCTTTAGGGGCCAACATTCTTTTCAATATTTAAGATCATATCAAGGGAAAATTTCGGAAAGAATGCACTAGAAATATCAAAAGTTCCAAAATCAGTTTTATTTATGATACTTCATGAGCTAATTGTTATGCTTGTTGAACATATAAAAATACAATTTAATTAGCCGAATTCTTTATTTGATTTTTTTTGGAATTATGAAGGGACTCCCTCTTGTCCTTAATATAGGACTTATTTAGGGAGTTGATATTGATCCTAAATGTATGATTTATTTCTAGTTTTTGTTATTTTTTTAAATCACCTTTAGTGATGATCCCTCAACAATGATCAAGTAAAAAAGGGAGGGGGAAATTAAGGAAGATGAATAGGATGTTTTAAAAAAATATACTCCACCCATTTCTAAATATGGGACCTAGTTGAATTTTTTGGAAAATCCTAAGAAAACAATAAGCTACTTTTAAATTGATTTGCCTGGATTTTTTCTCCAAACTAATTTATTTGACTAACAGGCTAACATATAATCTAATCATACACAAAATTCGTTATGATTAAGTTGCTCATTTTACTTCCTTAGTCTCTTCAAAAAAATCAATTGGTTCTTATATTTAAGAATGGAAGAAGTAACATATTAATTAACTTCCTTAATTTAATAATTTAATTGACAAATCTCTGATTTGTAATGCTTTTATATGGTTAAATTGAGGCAATTAACATGATTGAGATGCAAGTTTGGTCCAATAATGTCTAATTGAATGTTCCAAACTCTCAAGGGAAATGAGTGTAAAATTAGGAGTAATTAGCCATAATTATAGATTAATTGCATTACTTAATTTATAGGGCTATTTGATCTTGGTTTTATCTTATTTTCACTTGTAGGGTCGCTCAGGACCAAGAGATTGGACCCGGGACGAAGAAAAAGGCTAAACAAAAGAGGCAGAAATGAAGGCTCATCGCCGTGGCGAGCAAGACAGCGAGGAAGCACCCTGAAGAGGCAGAAAGGGGCCGCGGCGAGCAAGACGGCGAGAAAGGGCCACTTTTGGCAGAGAGCAACGCAGCTCGCAGCGGACTGCGAGACGCTGTTCTGCAGAATTTTCAGTTCGCGTTTTGGGCCTCTGTTTCGGATCCAACTTAATACCCACTCTTAAACCCGACTTGGGGGACCTATAAATACGAAATTCTAAACCCTAGAAGCGAGATTTGGTCCACAAAACACACACCCAAACCCTAGCTCTCTCATTCTCTCATCTCATCTTCATCTTCCACCTCCTTTCCATCCCAAATTTTCCATGGCACCCACTGTCATTTCTCTTGTTGGTGACTTCTCCATGGAAGACGGCAGTTAGAGGGCACAAATCCTTGGTGATGGAGACTAATGACTTGAGCTTAGAGCTTCATTAGGGGAGTTCTTGTTCTCCCACTATCTCTTCCTTATGTTTAAGCATGTTTCTAGGATTCTAGGGCTTGTTTCTTCATTTGGATGTGATTTCTACGAATTATCTTTTGTTAGAGAGTGGTTGAAACACTTGTAGCTTGTTTCCAGTTGTGTATGCTTGACATTTGTTCTTCATTTACTTAAACTTTGTTTGAATGTATGGATTCATCATTTTGAATGAATGTTTTAGTTAATATTTGTGCTATTTGAGGATTCTCATTTAGTAGACCACTTTGTCAAGTATTTGCATTTGTAAATTGGCTATTGAGTTTGTTAAGTTGCATGAGTGGCATTGGCCTTCTATCCTTGTGTTTTAATTTATTATGTGGGATTCCAGTAATTAATTGAACCCTAGGATTAATTAAGTGGCAATTCGGGATCCCGGTTGTCGGATTAATAGCCCCTTACAATTAACAAATTCACTTTTGTTTTTAAGCTTAATCAACTCAGTGTTGGAGGGATTAGTAAGCGGCATTCCGGTACTAATCCACCCAATTTGAGCCTAGCCTAGAGGGATCCCTCTAGGGGCCTTTTTAATGAACCAAAGAGCTCCTTAAAAACAAACTGAAGCAATTATTGTCTTATGTCTCTATTCACCAAGGGTTACTCCATCCCATTGAATCCAAATCTCCCGTTGAATCCAATCTCAATTCTTTCTTGAACATACAACACTTTTCACACAACTTTTATACCCAAAATCAACTAAAAAAATGTTTTACCCGCTTTGTCAAGTTTGCATCTAGCTATTAGGTTATAATTTGCATTTTAGGCTCCTCAAGAGAACGACACTCGAGGGTAGCTCCCACTATTCCCTTGGTCCCTAAAATTCTTGAAGAGAGGGCCCGAGGCGGCACTGTTTCGATATAACCCCAAAGGTTAGAGGTGCTCTTCAAGTGGCGCCGTTGCCGGGGAGCCAAGTAATTGGTTCCCTAGTAGCCGGTTGTCAAACTTGTTTTGGCCGGGTCTAGCTTAGTTGCATCTTAGTTTAGTTTTTGTTCTTGCATATCATATTTTGAAAATCCCTAAAAATTAGTATAGATACTTGCTCTTGCACTTTCTTTGCTCTTTGACTCACTTGTGTGCTTGGTTGCTTTTGTGGTAGTTTTGTTGCACTAATTGTGAATGCTTGTTTTTGCTTGATTTTGAGTGCATGATTTTATCCCCCAAGTCACATTTTTGTTGCTTGAAGCTTACTTGTGCATAGCATACTTGCTCTGACTGATTTGCACTTGTTTGAAGTGGTATATCACCTTTTCACTCGACTTGTGTTGGTTTTTGAAACTTCTGAAAATTCTGCAATTTTTCCCCTGTTCAGTGGCAGAATCTCTGCTTCCTCGCCGCCACCTCGCCACGGCGAGCTGACCCTGTGACAGTTCTGTTTTTGCTGATTTTCGCTGCCCTCTTGCTATTCTTGCTGCACATACACCTCATACATACACCATACTCATACATACATACTTCATACACACACATACACTTCCATACATCGCATACCTTCATTCTTGCTAGAGTTTTGTACATTCTAAGTCTTGGTTGCTGCTGAAAGTCAACTTGTTGTCTGTGCCTTGTGTGACTCAACCTTGACTTGCCCTTGATTTCTTCTACTTGTTTGTATCTCATTATGCATGCCTAGAGGGAGAGGTAGAAGGAGAAGAGGATCAAACCTTCCATCCTTAAATCTTGGGATTGAGCCACACCTTAGCCAACTTAGGAGAGCCAATCAAGGTAGTCCCTCTAGCCCTATATTGGAGGAGTGTTCTTTTAGGGAGTCTAGCATTTCCTCTCACTCGGACACCGAAAACTCTATCCACATAGAAATACCTCTAGACATTCCACCCATGGCCCACAGACCACCACCCAATATTCCCAATGCTGACCCACCACCCAATGGTCAAAATGGAAACAATGGTGAGGGTGAGGGAGTAGGAAACAATGAAATCCCTAGGAGGAGGAGTATTAGAGAAGTTACCTTGAGTGGTGTTGCATATGATCCATTTCAAACTGCTTATCCTGCTTTACATGCTGATATTAAGATTAAAGGGCCTCTAATAACAGCTTTACCTCATTTTGCAGGTTTGGAAGGGGAGGACGCATATGGCCATCTATATGGGGTCTACCTCGCATGTTCAAGTATGAAGCCGGTTGGGGCGAATATTGACGATGTGCAGTTGAAAGTCTTTCACTTGTCATTGGATGGAAAAGCCAAAGAGTAGTTTAGACTCCTACCGAGACATGATGAGAATGCCCTCACTTCTTGGGCCAATTTGAGGAGGGCATTTCTAGAGCATTACTTCCCGGATGTTAAGACTGAGGATTTGAAGAAGGAAATTTATTCCATTAGACAAGATCCATCTGAGAGCTTTTATGAGTATTGGTGCCGTTTTCAAGAGTTATTAGCCAAATGTCCCCACTACCAGATCATAGATGAACAGTTGATTCAATACTTCCACAATGGGCTCTTGCCTAATGAGAGAGGCATCATGGATGCTAGTGCCAGTGGTTCTTTGGAAGACCTACCTGCCGAAGAGGCTTGGGCTATGATTAAGCTAAGAGCCAAAAACACCCAACAATGCAATAGAAGAGGTTCCAAAGGGGTGTTTGAGGTGAGCTCCAACCCACACCAAACAAGGAGGATGGATTCTTTAGAGGCTAAGGTGGATACTTTGAGTTCCCAACTTACTTCTCAACTTGCCTTCATTACTTCAGAGTGGAGGAACCTTAGCATGCAACAATGTGCTCCTACTTCCTCTACCTCCAAGGCCTTAGTTGCACCAAATTATGAGCATTGTGGTTTGGTGATGCATATTAGTAGCCTTTGCCCAAGTGAGCCGGTAGAAGCCAATGCTATGTACCAAGGAAGGTCCAGCTCCAATCCCAATAAAAAATGGGATCCCCATAGCAACACCTACAATGAAGGGTGGAGGTCACACCCTAATTTCCGGTAGAGGGACAACAATACCACCACCATGACAAACTACAAGGGCCAATCTTCTTCTTCTCCAAGGTCCTTAATTCCCCAAGATTCACCAAGAGGGGATGATTCATGCGATCGAATTCTCAAGAGTATGCAAAGGATGCATGAGGACATGAATGCTCGCAACGATGGGAGGTTTGCATCTCTTGAGTCTAAAATGGAGCAGTGGGAGACTAGAGCTACAAACCTTCAATCCTTTGTGACCCAATTGTCGGATGGTTTGAGTGAAAAGCAAGCAAGGTCAAGTAGAGCTTCTCCCTCCAACACTGTGATAAACCCGAAGTCCCTTAATGCCATTACCTTGAGAAGTGGCAAGAAAGTCAAGTTCCAAGGCCTTGAGGGTGATGAGTCTGATGTTGATGAGGAGATTGTTTGTGATAGACCACCTTTGGGTATGGGGGATGTTAGAAATCTTAAGTTTTGATGAAGACTGGACACTATAGATAACATAAGTAAAATAATCAGATAGGATATAACTTAGTCTGAAAGGAATTGATATAAGAATCAATTAATATGACTGAAGAAAAAGTATAAGGTATCTGAGCGTTGGACAAGTCCTATAGATAACAGATAATCTATCGCTAGACTAAAAGGCTATCGCTAGTAAATGAAGAGACAAGGATAAAACTAGCTAATGAAGTATTGACAGATAAACTGAAAGAAAATAACTCTATCGCTAAGACCTCATAAGAAACAGCTAGAAGAAATTGCAACTTAAACACTAGCGATAACATAAAGAGGTATCGATAGCAGATGTCCAATAAGAAGCAATGCTTAAGCAAATGAAATACACTAGCGCTAATATAGACTCTAGCGATATCACAAATAGCTAGCGAAAGTAGAACACTTAGACATTTAGATAAGTTGCTATGTAAAGCTAATAACAAACTATCAATAACATAGCTGCTAGCGATAATGACTTTAACTATCGATAATGAAATCACTTGCTGAAATAACTTAGTCATTCTGATAGCTGATATATTATCTGTATACATTGAGCTAATGAATCCTACTAGCGATAACACCTACTGTGCTTCACATGAATACTTGTTTAGCTAACAAGCTAAGTGCAGGACTCACTTTATGAAGCTAGCGATAGCATGAGATGCTAGCGCTACTGAAAAAGCTGCTACACAAGTACAATGTTGCAGGTGGTTGGTAAACACAACCTATCTCTCATAGCTCATCTTCTGCAAGAATTAAATGAAGTAAGAGAAGATAGATGACTAAGATGAAGACCAGCAATAAATGCCAACGGCTAGGAGCTTCCAACGACTATATTCAAACGGACTCAAAGCTGAAAGTTTCAAGGAAGACAAAGTCGACATATAAAAGCAAAAGCTTGAGCATTTATGAAGTAGCGAACAAATCTGTTGAACATTCATTTATTATCTTTACCTACTCTCAGCTTAAAGCTTTTATTACTCTTAAGGAGTTTAATTGTACTTCAGTGATTATCAAAATCTGTTCATTTAGTGAACTCATTTATTGAAATCCTCTACTGTTTTGAGGTTGTTCTAAAATCTGGGATTTTAGAACAGGGTTGTATTCTTACAACTTGTAAGGGGGAGTGTTTAGAGGTTTCTAAAACTCTGTCTTGTAAAGGTTGACAGGTGAACCTGGTTTGTAAAACCTGTGATTAGTGGAACCCAATGAGGAGTTGGAGAACTGGACGTAGGCAGAGTTTGGCCGAACCAGTATAAAGGATTGTATTTGTATTTCTAGTCTAATCTTTGAAAAGCACAATTCACCCCCTCTTGTGCGTTTTGCCATTTACAGGGGAGTGTTCCAACTCCAAGACCATTGAGGAGAGCTCTCTGCCTATGCCGACCCCTCCGGTCCAAAGTGAAAGCAATGAAGAGAGAAAGCTCTTAGCTACCCCACCTTCTACAAGGAGAAAGAGAGGTGTTCGCTTTGAAACACAAGAGTCACCCAACCAAGAGCCACAAGAAAAAGGTAAAGAGGTAAAAGTTTCTGACCTTCCTTTTCCTCATTCATATTTGGCTAGTAAAAAGGTTGTGGATGATAAATGTGATAAAGAAATGTTTGACATGTTTAGTAAAGTAGAAGTGAACTTACCTCTCCTTGATTTAATAAAGAAAATGCCTAAGTCGGCAAAGTTTTTAAAAGATCTATGCACCAATAAGAGGAAGTACATGCATAGTGAAAGAATCCAACTGGGGTCAAACGTTAGTGCTTTATTTAAACCACAATTACCTTTGAAATGTAAAGACCCAGGTTCTTACACTATACCTTGTATTATAGGCAAGACCAATATTTCAAACGCTTTACTTGACCTTGGTGCTGCAATAAATGTCATGCCTACTTCTATCTTCGAGTCTTTGGGTACCCAATCCATCCGGGACACAAGTGTGGTTCTCCAACTTGAGGACCGAACGATTAGGTACCCTAAAGGCATTTTGGAAGATATCTTGGTGCAAGTTAAAGGTCTTGTATTCCCAGCTGATTTTTATGTGTTGGATATGTCTAATGAAAACCCTAGTGATAGTACCTTGATTCTTGGCCGTTCCTTTCTTAGAACGGCTAAAACCATTATTGACATGAAGCAAGGTGCCATTACCATGGGAACTGGGGACCAAGAGGTCAAATTTTTATTTTCTGAGACTATGCGCAATGCCAATGATGATTGCACTTACCTAGGTATTAGTGCAATTTCGTGTGTGGATGATGACATCGATGAGCTGTGTGATGCTATGTTTGTTGATTCATTTGAGCATGTTGAACCATCATCTGTTATTTCCCCCTCCCATACTTCTTCATTTTGTGATTGCGTTGATGATGTGCCGTGTCTTGCTTGTATTGAGATTAAGAGCTGGCTTTCCACTTCGCATGATTTTGATGCTTCTACTTGCTCTTATGATGATATATCTGCTCACCCCACATCCAGTGGTCTTGGGAAAGTTTCCGTTGCTTATGATGCAGGTTCTGCTGACTACCTAGGCGCTGTTATACAAGCTACACCGGTAGCTTCACCTACGGTGGATACTTGCTCACCCTTGGGAAGTGGAGAAGTTACAGCATATGTAGATGCACCCATATCTCCTTCCCCACCTTGCGATGACACCATTTTTCCACTAGGAGCACTTGAGTTGCAAGAGTTAGTACCTTCTGTGGTAAAACCCCCAATTGTGGACCTCAAACCCTTACCTCCTAACTTGAAATATGTGTTTCTTGCTGATTCTGATAAATTGCATGTGATTATTTCAAGTTCTTTGTCTGATGTTGAGGAGGGTTGACTGGTTTCTCTTCTTAGGTCTTATAGGGGTGCGATTGGGTGGTCACTTGCTGACATTCCAGGGATTAATCCCTCGGTTTGTACTCATAAGATCCTCTTGGAAGAGGGTTCTAAGCCTATTCGGCAACCACAGAGGAGATTGAATCCTCTTATTCTTGATGTGGTGAGGAAAGAGGTAGCTAAGCTCTTGAGTGCTGGGATTATTTATCCCATTTCTGATAGTGAGTGGGTGTCACCGGTACAAGTAGTACCTAAGAAGAGTGGAATCACCGTTGTCCGGGGTGACAATGATAAACTTATCCCCACTAGAGTCCAGAATTTTTGGAGAGTGTGCATAGATTATAGGAAGCTTAATTCCTCTACTAGGAATGACCACTTTCCTTTGCCCTTTATTGATCAAATGCTTGAGAGAATTTCTGGGAAGTCTCACTACTGTTTCCTTGATGGTTTCTCCAGGTACTTCCAAGTACCAATTGCACCGGAGGACCAAGAAAAAACCACCTTCACATGCCATTTTGGTACCTTTGCTTATCGTAGGATGCCATTTGGTTTGTGTAATGCTCCCGGTACTTTTCAAAGATGCATGATGTCTATTTTTAGTGATTTGTTGGAGCATAACATGGAGGTGTTTATGGACGATTTCACTGTTTATGGTTCTAGCTTTGATGAATGCCTCTCTAGTTTAGAACTTGTTTTGAAAAGATGTTTGGAAAAGAACTTGGTTTTGAACTATGAGAAGTGTCATTTCATGGTAGATAGTGGCATTGTTTTGGGTCACTTGATCTCCCAAAAGGGGATTGAGGTTGACAAAGCTAAAATTGAAGTTATCGCATCATTGCCCTATCCCACCAATTTGAAAGAAGTTAGATCATTTCTTGGGCATGCGGGGTTCTATAGGCGTTTTATTGCTAATTTTTCAAAGATTGCCTTGCCCCTTTCATCTTTGCTTAAAAAGGACACTGATTTTGTTTTTTATGATAAATGCAAGCATGCTTTTGACACTTTGAAGTCTTCCTTAATTTCTCCCCCCATTATTAGTGCACCTAATTGGCATTTGCCCTTTGAGTTTTCATGTGATGCATCTAATTTTGCTGTAGGAGCCATGCTTGGTCAGAGAGTAGACAAGGTCCCTAGGGTCATTGCATATGCATCTAGGACACTTGATTCCGCACAAGTTAATTACACCACTACTGAAAAAGAGTTGTTTGCTGTGATTTTTGCACTTGACAAGTTTAGACAATATTTGATAAACTCTTATGTGGTAGTATACACTGACCATGCAGCTGTGCGGTACTTGTTTCAAAAGCCCCAGTCTAAGGCTAGACTACTGAGATGGGCTCTTCTGATGCAAGAATTTGATGTGAGGATCAAGGATCGGGCCGGAGCTGAGAATCATGTGGCCGATCATTTGAGCCATTTACCTCCTGACACAAGGGGAGTTGATTCTTCTGATCTTTGCATTGATTCTTTTCCTAATCCTGCTTTATTTACCTTGGCCACTGTTGAGCCTTGGTATTCTCATATTGTGAACTATCTTACTGCTGATGTGGTTCCTTCTTCTATGTCTCATTTCCAGGCTAACAAATTGAAGAGGGAAGCCAAGTACTACATCTGGGATCTGCCTGTCTTGTGGCGCTTGTGTAGTGACCAGATCATCCGCCGATGTGTTCCAAATGATGAGATCCACTCTATCCTTACTCATGTTCATTTTTTATCTTGTGGTGGTCATTTTAGTGCTAGAAAGACTGCTAGGAGAGTGTTAGAGTGTGGATTTTTTTGGCCTACTTTGTTTAGAGATGCATTTGTTTATTGTAAGTCTTGTGAGAAGTGTCAACAATTTGGGAGTTGGGGTAAGAGGCATGAAATGCCTATGCAGCCCATACTCTTCTTGCCAAGTATGGAGTCACTCACAAGGTTGCCACACCATACCACCCCCAAACCAATGGGCTTGCTGAAGTTTCAAATCGGGAGGTGAAGAATATACTTGAAAAGATTGTGAAGCCATCGCGCAAGGATTTGAGTGATCGTTTGGAGGAAGCACTTTGGGCCCATCGGACCGCCTATAAGACACCTATCGGGACATTGCCCTTTAGGATTGTCTACGGGAAGTCTTGTCATTTGCCCATGGAGTTGGAGCATAAGTCATATTGGGCCATCAAGGTCTGTAATGCCGATTTGGAGTCCTCTTTAACCAATCGGATGATGCAACTCCAAGAACTTGAGGAATTAAGGTTGCAAGCATATGATGATGGAGTGTCCTACAAGGACAAGTTGAAGAGGCTACATGACAAGCATATCTTGAGGAAGCACTTCCAAGAAGGAGACAAAGTTATGATGTTCTTAGCCCGATTCAAGATCATGCCTGGGAAGTTTAGAGCTAGATGGCAAGGACCGTACAAAATTGCTAAAGCTTTCCCATTTGGTGCATATGAGCTTATGGATGAGGCCACCGGACTCACTTTCAAGGCTAACAGCCATTTGCTCAAGCACTACCATGAGCCCTCTCAACCACCTTGATCATGAGGTTGTTCCTTTCCTCTCTACTTGCTCCTTTTGCTTTATGATTAACACATGTTTTTGAGCTAAGTGTGGGGGAGGGAACTTGACAAATCTCTTATTTATAATGCTTTTATATGTCTAATTTGAGACAATTAACATGATTGAGATGCGATATTGGTCCGATAATGCTTAATGTAGAACTTAGACTCTTAGGTGGAATTAGTGTTAGATTAGGGTTAATTGGCCATAATTGTAGATTAATTTGTATGAATTGGTTTATAGGGCTATTTGATCCTTGTTTAGCCTTGTTTCCACTTGCAGGGTCGCTCAGGACCAAAAGATCGGACCCGGGACGAAGAAGAAGGCCAAACAAAGGAGCAGAAGAAACTGGAGCTTGACGTGGCCTCGCCACGGCAAGCCAACGGCGAACGAGCTCCCAAAGAGGCAGAATTGAAGGCTCCTCGCCGCGGCGAGCAGACGGCGAATAAGCTTCAATTTTGGCAAAAAAGAATGTATCTTGCCGCGACAAGAAGGCCCCAAAAGTTCCAGAAGCAACATCAGCTCGCCGCTGCGAGCGGACGTTCTGCAGAAATTTCAGTTCGCGTTTTTGGGCCTGATTTGGGTCCAACTTGAATACCCACTCACTTGACCCCGACTTGGGGGGCATAAAACACGAAAGACACACCCCATTAGGTTAGATTTGGAGCCACCACTCACTTCCAACCTTAGCTCTCTCTCTTCTCTATCTCCATCTTCATCTTTCTCACTTTCTTCCACCCAAATCCATGGCCTCTTTCCTTCCCACCTTGGTTGCTGTTCTTCCCATGGAGTGGCAGCTAGGCTCCACCATTCTTGGTGGTGGGAGCCAAGGGATGAGCTTGAAGCTTGAATAGGGGAGTTTTTCTTTTTTTTTTGGTGAACTGAATAGGGGAGTTTTTCTAGTTCTAATCATTCTTCCTCTTGTTGTACTTATGCTTTTCTAGGGTTCTAGGAGTATATTTATGACATTTGGTTGTGTTCTTCATTTCTACATGTTGTATAAGGGTTATAAACTATTTTATGTTGTTTCTTTCTTGTTGAATACTTGACATTGTGCTATATTAACTTTGAGTTTGATGAAATTTATAGGTTCATGGTTTTGTTATTCTCTTTGTGAAAATTATGTGCTAATGCAAGGTGGCTTGGTTAGTGGATCAAAAGTGTTAAGTGGTTTTGCATGAATGGAATGGCATAGGGATTAATTAATTGTGTTTAGACATTGGGTAATTACTCTTTTCAACCTTAATCTTTGTTTGGGTGGCCATCAATGAGTTAGGGTTAATTGAGAAATTAAGTACAATTGTGGGGTGGCCCAAGTTGTGGATTTAAAGTCTTGAATGATTAGTTAGTTCTTGAATTTGTCAAATTGCATGAGTGGCATTGGACTTCAATCCTAGAGTCTTGATTTATTATGTGGGGTTCCAATAATCGATTAAACTCTAGGATTAATTAAGTGGCAATTCGGGGTCCCGGTTGTTGGATTAGGAGCCCCTTACGATTAGTAAATTCACATTGATTTTGAACTTAATCAACTTAGGTTAAATTAAGTAACGTGCGGGGTTCCGGCATTAATTAAGTTAACCTAAGCCTAGCCTAGAGGGGTTCCTCTAGGGTTCTTTTGAAAATCAACAATTAACTCCCTGAAAATCTTTTGAAGCAATGAATCCCAAGGTTTTCATTCATCAAGAATGATTCCATCTTCATTCCCTCCAAATCTCACTTTTATCTTATTTTTATTTTATTTTTGAATATATCACACCTTTTGCATCTTTTCTAAATCAAAAACAAAATACAATACTTTTTACCCACTTTTGTTGGTTTGCATACTAGCTACTAGGTCATCTTTTGCGTTTAGGCTCCTCAAGTGAACGACACCCGGGGGTTAGCTTCCACTATCCCCTTGGTTCTTATTTTCTTGAAGGGCAGACCCAAGGGCGCGCTACACGCACACACACTCGAAAGAGGTGAGCTCTTCAGAACTTATCTAGTAGGAAAAGTAGTTGTAGTTGTTTTTACATTCCTAGGTTTAGTAATAAATGCTTCTTGCTCACACACCAAGACCACACTTGATTTCAACATGCTTTGAAAATTTCATTGGTATATCATTTTGACTCATCCTTGCCCTCTCCCTATTTTTCTTTTGGTGATTGATGACGTGTTGTGCTTCAATCTTGAATTGAACTTCACAACTTTCCACTTCACCCAAGAGTTGGGTTAAATTGGTATGTCCATATTTTTGCTACATTGAGGACAATGTAGAAATTAAGTGTGCGGGAGGGATGTGTTTTGTAGTTGTGAAGTGGGTTAAAAATTATTGCATCTTGGTTATGTTTCTAGCTTCAAAAACTTGGAAAAATTTGAAAAATTTTGAACTTTACCTCACTTCCACTTTTGTTCCTCTTTGGACTTAACATGATGTTTTTGGAATTGTTTTGGCAATTACGGGAATTGTTTCATGCTTTTGGATATGTTGTTGATGCTTTTGATTAATCTTCTTGATTAACAATTTTGTTGATTGAAATTGATGCTTTATGGTTGAATTTTGTTTATAGTTGATCTATGTTTATGAGTTTTGGAGAATTAGCCATGTTGTGAGGTTTATTTAGGCCTATATGTTCATTCTTATGTGATATCCACTTGGTTGCCATTCTCTAGAACTTGTTTTCATTCTTGATCAAAACTTGTTGCATTTAGTGTAATGAAGCATGATAAAGGCATTCATTTCATACCCTATATCCTAAACACAAACCACAAACACTTCTTCCCTTTGTCACCCAATTTGAGCCTTCACTTGATGTTTTGCATTTGACATGCCAATATACGAAAAGTTGCATCATTGCTTGTATTGTTTGAAAAATGCCACTGCTTGGTTGTACATAAGCATGCCATGTATAGAGAAAAACAAAAATACAAAAAGAAGAAAAAGAGTGAAAAAGAAAAAGAAAATGTGAAAAATTGAAAAAATTACAAAAAGTGCAAAATAAGGCATGTGTGATTACTAGCAAGTTGCAATCGGTGCTTTGAGTTGGATTAGGCATTCAAGCATGCACAATGTCATATTTCATTCATTTCATCATACCATGTAGCCTACTTCATCATTGCAACCCCAAAAGACCTTTTGATGCATTGCACTCCTTATGTTTAAGTGGCGATCTTAGAGTTCCTACAAGCCTATGGTAGAGTGTGCTTCTAAGTGGATCTTGAGAGTAGAAAATGAACCCAAAATGGTGAGAGGAGCGAAACACTTATCCTTGAGTGACTTTCTCCTCTACTCATCATCATTGCATTCACTACACTCATGGTTAGCTCTTTAGCATCATTTCATTCCTCATTGCTTGTTGGTTGAAAGGTTGTCAATTTGCATTGGCTTATGTTCATTTAGCATGTTAAAATTCTCATTTATGCCGTACTTACCATTGTGCTTAAGTTTTTAAATTTGTCTTTGTCCGGGAGTACAAAGGTTCAAGTGTGGGGGAGTTGACAAATCTCTGATTTGTAATGCTTTTATATGGTTAAATTGAGGGAATTAACATGATTGAAATGCAAGTTTGGTCCAATAATGTCTAATTGAATGTTCCAAACTCTCGAGGGAAATAAGTGTAAAATTAGGAGTAATTAGCCATAATTGTAGATTAATTGCATTAATTAATTTATAGGGCTATTTGATCTTGGTTTTATCTTATTTTCACTTGTAGGGTCGCTCAGGACCAAGAGATTGGACCCGGGACGAAGAAAAAGGCTAAACAAAAGAGGCAGAAATGAAGGCTCATCGCCGTGGCGAGCAAGACGGCGAGGAAGCACCCTGAAGAGGCAGAAATGGGCCGCGGCGAGCAAGACGGCGAGAAAGGGCCACTTTTGGCAGAGAGCAACGCAGCTCGCAGCGGACTGCGAGACGCTGTTCTGCAGAATTTTCAGTTCCCGTTTTGGGCCTCTGTTTCGGATCCAACTTAATACCCACTCTTAAACCCGACTTGGGGGACCTATAAATACGAAATTCTAAACCCTAGAAGCGAGATTTGGTCCACAAAACACACACCCAAACCCTAGCTCTCTCATTCTCTCATCTCATCTTCATCTTCCACCTCCTTTCCATCCCAAATTTTCCATGGCACCCACTGTCATTTCTCTTGTTGGTGACTTCTCCATGGAAGACGGCAGTTAGAGGGCACAAATCCTTGGTGATGGAGACTAATGACTTGAGCTTAGAGCTTCATTAGGGGAGTTCTTGTTCTCCCACTATCTCTTCCTTATGTTTAAGCATGTTTCTAGGATTCTAGGGCTTGTTTCTTCATTTGGATGTGATTTCTACGAATTATCTTTTGTTAGAGAGTGGTTGAAACACTTGTAGCTTGTTTCCAGTTGTGTATGCTTGACATTTGTTCTTCATTTACTTAAACTTTGTTTGAATGTATGGATTCATCATTTTGAATGAATGTTTTAGTTAATATTTGTGCTATTTGAGGATTCTCATTTAGTAGACCACTTTGTCAAGTATTTGCATTTGTAAATTGGCTATTGAGTTTGTTAAGTTGCATGAGTGGTATTGGCCTTCTATCCTTGTGTTTTAATTTATTATGTGGGATTCCAGTAATTAATTGAACCCTAGGATTAATTAAGTGGCAATTCGGGATCCCGGTTGTTGGATTAATAGCCCCTTACAATTAACAAATTCACTTTTGTTTTTAAGCTTAATCAACTCAGTGTTGGAGGGATTAGTAAGCGGCATTCCGGTACTAATCCACCCAATTCGAGCCTAGCCTAAAGGGATCCCTCTAGGGGCCTTTTTAATGAACCAAAGAGCTCCCTAAAAACAAACTGAAGCAATGATTGTCTTATGTCTCTATTCACCAAGGGTTACTCCATCCCATTGAATCCAAATCTCCCGTTGAATCCAATCTCAATTCTTTCTTGAACATACAACACTTTTCACACAACTTTTATACCCAAAATCAACCAAAAAAATGTTTTACCCACTTTGTCAAGTTTGCATCTAGCTATTAGGTTATCATTTGCATTTTAGGCTCCTCAAGAGAACGACACTCGGGGGTAGCTCTCACTATTCCCTTGGTCCCTAAAATTCTTGAAGAGAGGGCCCGAGGCGGCACTGCTTCGATATAAACCCAACAATTAGAGGTGCTCTTCATTAATCAAATTAGGTAAATAAGTCTTATATTTAAAACCGGAGGAGTATTTGATTATAATATTATAAACATAACTTATATACATCATACAGTACTATTACTAATGGGGCATTTTTATTTTTTAATTGTTTCTTTAAAAGTCAGTAAAGTACTAGAGTTCGTAATTAATATTTTTAAAATTTGGGGGTAAGAAAGTGTTATCATCTTCCTTATTTGTTTAGGTAGAATGACTTTGAAGTCTCAAAGAATAAATTAATGACAGTTAGGAAAACATTAAATTGCATATATTTATTGAGACAATTGTGTTGGACTGCTGGCAAAACAAAATCTAGTGATAATTTGAGACAGTTGTGATCAGGAATCTCATATGCGAATTGAGAATTACATTTGAATTTTAAACATTTTATCTACAATAAAATTCCTGAGTTTGCAATTATCTAATTCAATATTTGTAATTTATTTTTCATAAAATTTCATTCGAGACGCAACTGACACTAATTTAATCATATGAAACGTTGTCATCATTATCTTGTTTGTAAGGTGTCATTATTCCACGAGGTCTTCACCATGTTGGGCTTTTTGAAGCCCACCATGAACCAAACAATTTTGGACTTGTTTGCTTATGAAGCTAAATGTCATTTTCAAATTGACGATCTGGAAAATCATAAAGATGCTAATATGCTGGCATCTTCAACGCAACACGACAACCATAAATGACACTCTTTCGTGTATAATCCAAAGTGATGACAAACACAGCATATAACACAAACCTCATATAACACACAAACTTCATATAAGGCTCAGCTGACTACTAATTTAGAGAGATTTAAAAAATTAAATAAACTACCTAATTATAACAAATATTATATGATCTATTTAAAATATATGTATGTATCGTTAAATTATTTAAGAGTTTATAAGTAAAACAAGTTATTTTAGAAAAAAATGATATATACAATTTGCACCTGGAAAGTGTTCTAGGTCTTTTCATGGTATCATAGATGGTTGTGAATGATATATGCGATAGTAGTATGCATTATTCGCTCTATTAATTAAACAAGATAATTTGTCTTTCTCCATTAATGTCAAGATCAATTAGTTACTTTATTATTAATGAAGTAATCATCTACACCGATTTCAAATAATTTTCAAACAGCATTTGATGATACGTAAATAGCATTCTACTCGTTTCTTTGGGACAGAACTCAGAAGTATGCATTCTACTCTTAATTACATTTTTTATTAAAAGGTAATATGATATTAATAATAGCAAATGATTACAGAAGTTTGATAACATCTAGAAAAGAAAAAGTAGAAACAAAAGCATTATACTGGATAATTGGTAATTGAATGGAAAGCCTTGAGAAGTTTAGCAATATTTTTGGCTATGATGTGATGCATTGTTGGAGTTCATCCTAAAAAATCAATAAGTCATTTGTGAACACTTCAGATTATAAGGTGCTCCACAGGGTATCCCGAACAATGAATTCAGCTTAAAACTAGCCTGAAGCAAGCAAGATTGAAGAAATAACCTGCTATAGAATGGCACTGTCAAATGAAAATCTGAAGTGGACTCCCACTAAAACATATCAATATGCAGCAGTAGTACGGTGAACGATTGAGTTTCCATTTCTTGATAAGCAAATTCCATTGATTGAAATGCATCGAGGAAGGCAATTTGCCACTAATTGATTGTTGGGATTTTGGGCTGGAAGAGAAAGCCATTGAGGAAAAAGAGACTATAGAATGAGAGTCTCTGATTATGTCCTGAGGTTGAGGAATTCTCCCATTGTGTACTGCATGATTGTGTTTCAACTAAATGTCATTTAAAAGGGTAATTATGCCTTTCACCAAGGTTTCATTCTCTCTATTAACGAAAAAGAAACTGTTTAAGCCAGATGAAAATATCATTAGTAGAGTTCGTAACTTATATACATAAATTAATAGAGAAAGTGGTCACATACTTATATGTCCGACGCGAATTAATTAACAACAACATGAATGTCGTGTATATATCATACGCCATATAAAATTTTGAGGGAGGTTTTATGTATTATACTATAAGTTAT
This sequence comes from Mimosa bimucronata, assembly GCA_037074515.1. Classification (NCBI taxonomy): domain Eukaryota; kingdom Viridiplantae; phylum Streptophyta; class Magnoliopsida; order Fabales; family Fabaceae; genus Mimosa; species Mimosa bimucronata. The sequence goes on from CM073444.1 coordinate 37,767,290, forward strand.
TTGAAATGCAGGGAATCACTATAGTGGCTGTGAGTGTGTAATATACTTATATTATTATAAGAGAACAGCAAGAGCAAGTTACTTATTAGGGTCGTCTCATACGATTAATATGACCGCTAAATGTTGTATTTGAGGTAGCAATTTGCCAGTCAGCTTGGAGATGACAAGTATCTTTGGGATACTTGTCCAGTCAAAGAAACCATTAACATAAGCTACTGCCGGACGAGGGTTATAATTTGTTTTGATTTGCATCAACTCATTTAAATATATAATATAAGTGCTTCGATTCATCAATTCTCAGATAAGAAATTCAGAAAATAATAATCCCACATAAGAAGGATTTCTGATAAATTTGTATACATAAAAAGTACTAGTACTACCGCCAACCTGACTACAAACTTTTATAAGGACTAGATGCCGGTATTTTAATTTAGGTAATTCTCATTAATAAAAATTTTGACATAGAGTTTGCCCTATTTTTTACACACTCATATTGATTTTTTTCTTCTCTATTTCTTTTTCTTCATGACAACAATAACATAGAGCTCGATACACTCAGCAAAATTATTGGCTCTTGGAATTATGTCAGAGTGGAGAATATAATAACGAGTCGTTACAAAACACTAACTCTGGGTGCTTAATTTGTACGACATATTAAATCTTATATTAAGAATTAAGAATTGGTGGTAATAATTTGTCACAAATAAACACGACGTCTAACGATAATCACACCTTAAATGCTAGTTATTTACGGTTTTAGAACTTTAACACCTTTAAGATCCCTCATTCTTCGGATATGAGACTCTTGATAATGCACCATTTTTCATTGAAAATACAACTATAACAAATACATATACTTGAGAGAATGGTCATAGAACAAGCACTAATGGATCATAAATTATGAGCCCTACCCTTAGATTGTGATTGAGCTAAACCCCTTTCCTAAAATTCATATGCATCAAAAATTGGTCATAGTTGGGAAACTCAAAACTTTACATCCCACCCCCCCTCCCCGGGCCAAAAAAAAAAGAACCCCATTCAAGGTGATCATTTAAACATGGGCCTCATGACATAATTCAAGCTGTTTTGGTGAAAGTAATAAGTACTTAGGTGTGGCTAATATGGTGTAAGCATATATACACATGTAAACTCTCAAAACTCTAAAAAAAAAAAGGTAGACAGAGCGAGGAAATGTTCATATGTGTTGGAAGAAGTAATCTGATAACTTTAATTTGTTGGGTAAAAGACATGATGATTTATGGAGAAAGATTGTAAGTTAATTTAAAAACAATACGGTGATAGGGTGCGTATATGAAATCTCCAATAAGGAAGATGTAATTGTATGTAGGAGCTGCATTAAGGGGTGTGTCACTCTACAAACTGGTATGCTGGAAACAGGATAAGTCCTCAATAGAGGCCTTAAGTTTGGCCTATTTTAGGTCTGGATAGGTGATAGCTCCTAGAAATTCATGTTATTTGAGTATATTTTCCTTGAGTTTTACTCAAGTATTGATACATTTTGGATACTCAAGAGAGAAAATGCTCATTTGATTTTCGGTTGCACATTATTGTACATTTATATAGATTTTGATTGTTTTTGTAGTTAATTTCTTATATTGTTGTATATAATTTTTGTAGGAATAATTTGAAGCAATAAGCAAGAGATGTTAGCCCTCCTCCAAGCCCTCAATTGAACAAAAATAAGAAGAAGCCAAAGCAGCCAAAGAAATAAGAAAGCAGAGCAAAGCACCAGAGAAGCAGGGACTTCGCCGCGACGAAGTGAATCTACCTCTGCCCATTTTTGGGAGAGCTCGCCGTCAGCTCGCCGCGGCGAAAGCCACGGCGAGCGACATTTGTGTCTGTCATTTTTTGGACTTCGCCGTGGGCTCGCCGCGGCGAGACCCACGGCGAACTTCGCGTTTCTGCGCGTTTTAACTGATATAAAAGCTAGGGCTTCGTTGTGAGCCCTCATTCTTCGACTTCTAGGCGTGTTTGGCTCTGCTAGGGCTTGGAGATTGGTGGGATTTGGCTAAGGCTTGGAGCTTCAGAGAGATTTGGGCTTCCTCCTTCGGTTTATCTCTTCCATCTTCATTCTCTTCTCTTGTTCTTTGTTTCTGAATGTATATATGTATGCTCCTAAGGAGTTGTAGAACATGAGTAGCTAAATACTTGTATTCTAGGATTATTTTGAACCCTTGTATGTATTGATTCTTGATTCCTCCTCTTGATTTGTGATTAATGATATCTATGTGCTTATTTTACCCCGTTCTTAATGCTTCTAAGTGCTTGATCACCATTTAGATGTTGTGTTCGCTCGATTTATGACTCGAGAGAGCTAGGTTGAGTGTAGAACTTGGGTAAAGTAGTGCAAGAACCGGAAGTTTGCATGACGAACGGATGGTTTTATTGGTAAGATAGAGATATACTTGCTAGCCTTGCATAGTCACATTAGGGTTGGAGTGTGATAATTGGGTTCTATCAAATTGTGGCAAGAGATTGTGCAATAGAATAGGACTAAACACTTGTTCTTGACTCGAGAGAGCATTACAAATACTCTTTGAACCCTAGATTAGCACGTGATTTCGTTGAGAGCTTCTTGAGGGGAGGTTAATTGAGTTTTGAGAAGTACAAAGGGGGATAGATAATCCTAGGACCTATTTTACCCTTGAGGTTGGATAATCACCTGTTTATAGTTTATTTTCATTTATTTTCTTATTTAATTTTCAATCTCAACATTTGTATCACTCAAATTGGGCGAGAGTGTAATAATCATTGTTTGACCGGGTTTTGGACAAATCCTCGTGGGAACGATACTCTACTCACTATTTTATTACTTGGCGCGACCCGTGCACTTGCGGCGCGTGGCGAACAATAGGCCTAGGCTTTTTTGAAGCGCATTTGACTAAACAGGTTAATTATGTTAAAGCATTTTAAAAAGCTTATTAAGACTAATAGGCTGGCCTAAGCTTGTTATATATATATATATATATTAAAAAAATCTATTTTAATAACATTACATTTGTACCCTTAATTTGAAATAAAATTACTCATGTATGTATTTAGTTTTTTTTTTCAACTCACTCTCAGCGTCGTCTCCATTCTCATCTATGTGTTCCCACTTTTCACTTATTCACAGTTTTTCCCTTTCTCTTGTTAGTTGTATCAGACTATTAGCTTTATTACTGTGTACTTGCTTTATCTTTTAGAATCTTGTTGCTTTATATCAGATTTGTGTTTTAGTGTTGTTGCTGCGTATCATACTACTATTTCTCATAACAGGCCTTTTAACAGGCTTTAGGCCAGGCCTTATCTGTGAATAGGGCAGGCTCAGACCTGAAAGAAAGGCCTATGATAGGCTACAGACCAGGCTCAGGTCAATCAACTACACAACAGGTTAGGCCAGGCCAGGTCAGACCCGGCCTATTTCCACCTCTAATGCTAGCAAACGTTCATAAGTGGCCCCCACTACCAAAAAGGATGTGCTCTCCACCTGGCCACGCGCACACTACCCCACATTACCTAAAAAAATAAAAACCCTAATTTCCAAGGCCCCTCCTCTCTCTCTCTCTCTCTCTCTCTCTCTCTCTCTCTCTCTCTCTCTCTCTCTCTCTCTAAAAGCAGAGATTATTGTTTGTTCATAGTGATAGTATTATAATAGCAGCGACCAAACATTAAAAAAAGAACAAGTGTATTTAATTTGTTAGCTTCCCAAATCACAACAGAGAGAGGCTCCCCCTAAAAGTCAAGTGAACCATTATATTTCTCCCCATTTCTCTCTATTCTATTTGCTCATGGCCACCAACTTTGATCCATTCTATCATCATCATATGCTTCCTTTAACTATTTCCCTCTCCCTCTCCCCCTTTCTGCTTTGTGCTTGATTCTTTCAAGGGTTTGGCATCTGTTCTATGTTCCTAACATCACTTGTTTCATCTGATGAACAGCCCCACAGAGAGACTTCTCAATTCAAAAAAGAGAGAGATCACCATCATCATCATCACTTGCTGATCGTCAGATTTCTCTTTCATCTCTGCTCGTTTGATGAAACAGCTAGCTAGCTAGCTAGCTCCCTCTGTGGTCTCATATAGTACCCTTTGATTGTGATTCCCTTGTAGAAGCTTATGAGTTGATGAACCCAAATTCTTCCCTATTTCTCTTATCTCAAAGGGACCGACAGAACTTCAGAATTAGGTCATAGAAAGTCACACTACAAGAGCAACAAACTTGCCCTATATCCATCCATATATCAACTCTGCCGTTTCCTTCACCTAAATTCTCAAACTTTAATTTTCCCAGAGAAGCAACTCCTAATTTTGCTCTATCTTCGTGTGTGAGCCATATATATATATATATAGAGAGAGAGAGAGAGAGAGAGAAGCAAGTCTGGCTAATCCTTGGTGGACCGGTCAGGTGGGGCTGCCGGGAGTGGAACCGGCGGGCAACTCCCCCACCCTCAACAAGCGCCACACAGATCTCTCCATCAACGACAATAGCGCCGGCGGCAGAGAAGACAACGACGAAAGGGACCCCGGCGACGAGCCCAAGGAGGGCGCCGTCGACGTCGGCACCCGCCGGCCACGTGGCAGGCCCCCCGGCTCCAAGAACAAGCCCAAGCCTCCCATCTTCGTCACCAGGGACAGCCCCAACGCCCTAAGGAGCCACGTCATGGAGGTCGCCGGCGGCGCTGACGTGGCCGAGAGCGTGGCCCAGTTCGCACGGAGGCGCCAGCGTGGCGTCTGCGTCCTCAGCGGCAGCGGCTCCGTCGCCAACGTCACCCTCCGGCAGCCGGCCGCCCCCGGCGCCGTCGTCGCCCTACACGGCAGGTTTGAGATCCTATCCCTAACCGGCGCCTTCTTGCCGGGCCCCGCCCCGCCGGGAGCCACCGGCCTCACCGTGTACCTCGCCGGAGGGCAGGGGCAGGTCGTCGGCGGGAGCGTCGTCGGGTCGCTGGTGGCGGCCGGGCCGGTGATGGTCGTCGCCGCCACCTTTGCTAATGCTACTTATGAAAGATTGCCACTTGATGATGATGATGAGGGGGCCAGCGCCGCCGCCGTACAGGGCGGGGGAGGCGGAGGAGGAGGAGGGGGGTCACCGCCGAGGGGTGTCGGTGGTGGCGGTCAGTCGATGCCGCCGGCGGGGCTGCCGGATCCGACGTCATTGCCGTTGTATAATCTGCCGCCGAATCTGATGCCTAATGGTGGTGGTGGTGGTGGTGGGCATGAAGCTTTTGGTTGGGCTCATGGAAGGCCACCTTTCTGATGATAGATGATGATGATGGAAAGAAGAGGGCTTTAATAATTAATTTGGTGTTTGGGATGAATGAAGAGGTTGATGGCCGGTGGTGTTTTTGGGAGGTAAGATAGAAATTTACAGTGTTTTTACGGAGTACTACTACTTTAAATATATAGGTGTGAATGAAGAAATGTGAAGATGGATTATGAGGTAGAAGAAGAACATACTCTTTTGGTTATGAATGAATGTACATGATGATGAACTATGTTTTTCTCTTTTGCTACTAGCCAGTTAATTAGCCTGCGTTTTGGATATCTATTGGAATAAAATAAATAAGATGGTGATCTCGGCATCTTTTGATAGGTTTCTCTGAATTTGAATTATTTATTAATACTAATCAATTATAATGCTTTCTTCTTCTTCTTCTTCTTCTTCTTCATCATCTGCCATTTATATTAGTACACCATTACAATTGATCTCATGGTTGCATGCATCTTTACTTTTTGTTTCTAATTATTTTATTATTATTATTATTATATACTGTGATTGCTTTACTTTATTTTGTATTGACGGTGGACTAATTAGTTTAATTATTTTTTGAAATAATCGATGGGATCATTGATTAGACTTGTTAAAGCTGATGATGAAGGGGCATCATCTTCTTGTGGCATAGAAATTGTGGGTTCCTTCATATAACTCTAAGAAGCAAGGGTTTTATTAGGCCTACACAGTGATTTCAATGACCTTCTGCTTCCAGAAACAAAAGCCAGTAATTGGCGAACTGCTAGGGTTTGTAAGTGACTATTAGGGCTGAAATTTCACAGTACATATTAGGGATGATTGATCGTGGATTTATTTCTGCTACTTCGAGCTAGAAATGGGAAATTTATTGTGGTACTCAATCAAGAAACATCTTTTATCCACTCCAGGCCACTTCCTTAATTAAATGTGTCCATCTAGGATTTATGCATCTGCATTCACTGCTATTCCAGATTCATGCATCTCTCAATTCACATACTCCGATTTTAAATATATATATATATATATATATTATAGTGATCGTATGTATATCAATGCTTTTATACCTTTGTATGTTTTGGTTGATTGCTTAATGAATTAAGACACTCACAGCACATATGGAAACGAGAAATGAGAAAATGGAGCTCATGAAAGAATGTACATGCATTTGTGAGATGAAATCGATCGGATAAAAAAGAAAAGTGACTACTTTTCTCTTTTGAAATTTTGAGACATTCGCTTTGTCGCATATGTAGATGCACGCCTCATGAGTACAACACAAACTGAAATATCTCATATATATATATATAAACATGAACATGTTACATACTTTCTAGTTTGTTCTAGTCCGAATTGCTCTCTCTTTCTCTCTGTGTGTGGGGTTTTCGATGAGATCAAACAGCAGACACTTTTGACATGCCCCTCCCACGTGTTGTAGGGCTCAAAACGAGTCGCAGGAAGACATGGCAGAATAGGGGATTAGATTTATGTGTGTCCATGCCTACACATGTGTGCACCAATTAAGGTTTCTGCTCCTAAACTGACTCTGACTCTCTCTTCTTCCTAAGAATTGTTTTTAGTTTTCTATCTTTTGATTCAATGCATTCATTGCTTCCAAAGGCACATAGTAGATAGCACTGAGAGACACTGCTCAGTCATGTATAAGCCCTTGGCTGCACGTCCCATCCCTCGTGCAAACTCCTGCATTTCCCATTAAAATATATTATATACTGTTTTTTAATATATATAATATCAAATTTATTTTCCTGTAGGGATCAAGGAAACCAAATAAACTACTTAGTTTTCACAAATGTTACATGTATTTAGATTATATGCTAATTTATAAGTAAGATAAATTAGTTTTAAAAAAAGATAAAAATTTTAAATACTTTAAAGTGATTTATTTTGCATCATCAACCTCTCCAAAAATTTCATCCTAATTTTATACATATTTAGGATGGAATGGTGTATTAGAATAAGTTAGTTTAAGAAAAATGATAAAGATAAATACTTTAAATTAATTTACTTATCTTTCTCAAGGTTTTAAATTAGTAGGTCTTATATTGATCATATTAGTTGAGAAATTCTTAGGTGACCCGGTTTGCCTCGTTATCGTTATTTGTGGTCTCTCCAATCATTAGTAAACACACACGTAAGCTCTCTGTCTCTGATGTGGATATTTTAAACTGACTGGATGCCTTAAAATAATTATTAGTTGTTAGATTTTTTTTCAACTTGTAAAATTAAGAAAACACTGAATAATTTTTTTTATTTGATAAGTAAGTGTTTTAGGGCGTCTCGTCAGATTAAAATATCCACACCAGAGTTTACGTGTTTGCTCGTGATTGAGAAGAAAACAAATGACGTGCCAAACCGGTTTAACCTAAGAATTTCTCATGTTAATTTATGCTTTCAATTATTTTCGTAGCCTCTCTTTCACTGTATATATTAAAATTCATATTCATCTCGCCTCCTTCTTATCTCTCTCAGTTCACTAAGGGTCACCACTTTATTAGAAAATTAAATCAAGTGGAAACATGGGATGATTGATACTTTAATTTGGAGCTATATATTGAGAAGCATTAATTCGATATATTTATGTATACATTGACCCTTGATTTTGTGACCCATATTGGGTTCTGTGATCTAACGACAAATGTGTGTGTGTATTAAAGTATCATCTGGGTCAGGGTGGTTTGATTGAACTATTTTTTAAATCGGAATTAATCTGTTAGATTTACTTAAAGTTAAACCAATGGAGGCTATTAACTACTCTATATAACTACTCCATATTTTTTATTCCCTGTGACAGGCATTTTTTTTTTTTCTTCCCGCTGAGACAGGCATGCAGTTTAATTATGAATTTCCGCTACTTAATTAAAACAAATGATACTCGTCACTTAGCCACTCTTATATATTTTTCTTCATAAAAGCTTTGGAGAATTGAATTATAAAAGCTAATTAATTAGAGCTAAAGCAAGTTTCACTGGCAAAGTCTTCACATCAAAAATAGAATTTGAATTTACACTCCAATGAAGCATATGAAATTAAATGGTTCCTATCAATTAGATCAGCCTCAATCAAATAGATATCATTATTTAAATATTTTCTTTTATTTGATTATTGTTAAGAGAGTATAAACTGAGTTAACTTGAGAAAATATTGACAAAAATTAGAAATATATCTCATATTTAAAAGAAAAAATGACAAATAAATATTTTTTTGAATTTCAAAATCATATAGGGTGATTTTCAGTTGTGAATATGGTTGCTTAACTAGTAAAAATTTCGGATTTTAAAATTAAGAAGGTATTTATTTGCCATTGAAGAGCTCAACGATTCTCTCTTTCGAGTGTGTGTGTGTAGCGTGCCCTTGGGTCCGCCCTTCAAGAAAATAAGAACCAAGGGGATAGTGGAAGCTAACCCCCGGGTGTCGTTCACTTGAGGAGCCTAAACGCAAAAGATTACCTAGTAGCTAATATGCAAATTATTAAACACGGGTAAAAAGTATTGTATTTTTTTTTTAGAAAAGATGCAAAAGGTATGATATGTTCAAAAGTAAAATAAAGATAAGATAAAAGTGAGATTTGGAGGGGAAGGGAAATTGAATCATTCTCGATGAATGAAAGTTTCGGGAATCATTGCTTCAAAAGGTTTTTAGGGAGTTAATTGTTGATTTTCGAAAGACCCCTAGAGGAACCCCTCTAGGCTAGGCTTAGCTTAACTTAATTAATGCCAGAACCCCGCACATTACTTAATTTAACCTAAGTTGATTAAGTTCAAAATCAATATGAATTTGCTAATCATAAGGGGCTCCTAATCCGACAACCGGGACCCTGAATTGCCACTTAATTAATCCTAGAGTTTAATTGATTACTGGAACCCCAAATAATAAATCAAGACTCTAGGATTGAAGTCCAATGCCACTTATGCAATTTGACAAATTCAAGAACTAACTAATCCTGCAAGACTTTAAATCCACAATTTGGCCACCCCACAATTGCACTTAATTTCTCAATTAACACTAACTCATTGATGGCCAGTCAAACAAAGATTAAGGTTGAAAAGAGTAATTACCCAATGTCTAAACACAATTAATTAATTCTTATGCCATTCCATTCATGCAAAACCACTTAACATTTTTAATCCACTAACCAAGCCACCTTGCATTAGCACATAATTTTCACCAAGAGAATAACAAAATCATGAACTCATAAATTTCATGAAACTCAAAGATAATATAGCACAATGTCAAGTATTCAACAAGAAAGAAACAACACAAAATAGTTTCCAACCCTTATACAACATATAGAAATGAAGAACACAACCAAATGTCACAAATATACTCCTAGAACCCTAGAAAAGCATAAATACAACAAGAGGAAGAAGGATTAGAACTAGAAAAGCTCTCATATTCAAGCTTCAAGCTCATCCCTTGGCTCCCACCACCAAGAATGGTGGAGCCTAGCTGCTATTCCATGGGAAGAACAGCAACCAAGGTGGGAAGGAGAGAAGACATGGATTTGGGTGGAAGGAAGTGAGAAAGATGAAGATGGAGATGAGAGGAAATGAGAGAAAATGGGAGGCTAGGGTTTTGGGACTCCAAATCTGCCCTAATTGGGTCTAAGTTTCGTGTTTTATGTCCCCCAAGTCGGGTCAAATGAGTGGGTAATGAGTTAGATCCGGATTGGGCCCGAAATTCGCGAACTGAATTTTCTGCAGAACGCCTGCTCGCCGTCCGCTCACCGCGGCGAGGTGATGTTGCTTCTGGAACTCTAGGGGCCTTCTCGTCGCGGGCTCGCCACGGCGAGCTCATGTCTTCTCTGCCAAAATTAGGCCTTTCTCGTCGTCTGCTCGCCGCGGCGAGGTGCCTTCAGTTCTGCCTCTTTTGTTTGGCCTTTTTCTTCGTCCCGGGTCTGATCTTTTGGTCCTGGGCGACCCTGCAAGTGGAAACAAGACTGAACCAAGATCAAACAACCCTATAAATTAATCAATGCAATTAATCTACAATTATGGCTAATTAATCCTAATTTTATACTCATTTCACTTGAGAGTTTAAGATATTCATTTAAGCATTATTGGACCAAACTTGCATCTCAATCATGTTAATTTCCTCAAATTAGGTATATAAAAAACCATACAAATCAGATATTTGTCAGCCATTTTTCCTATTTAGTTTTAATATCAACTTTTTAAATAGATCTTATATTAAGGACGATAGGGAGTTGTAATTATGCTGAAGCTCATTGATTATAATTAATTATCAACGTAACTCACGAGAATAAAAACATTATAGCTTGGATCAATTACGTACATTTTCCACGTTTAATTCAAATAGCAATATTCCATCCTATCTCACATTGGATTCAAGCGTTCTACGTCTCTTCTTTTCCTAAAGCACCCCAATATTATATATGAATGTGCTGAAGACATAATCAAATGAAAAAGGGTTGGTCCTCAAATTCTTAAGCCAATGGTTTGTCTTCAACGAATCTTTATAAAATTAATTTGAAACTAAAGGGTCGGCAGAGGTAATCATTTTACAATTGGTCAGCGTATGGCTATGATTTAAATAATTTAATGGCCTACAAACTAGGTGAAAGTTAATTTTCTTTTTCAGTATATATAACCACCATGTACTCTATAAGGTATTTTCCACTCTTTCTAAGTTTTGAAATATAAGGCATTTTTGTGTTTTTTAGGAGTAAATGAATTTATTTTTAAAAATGTCCTCCGTAAAAATTTAAATTTAATGATATTTTCTATATTTAAAATTAATTACAGATCATATTGAAGGACTTAATTAAGATAGGGTCCCATGGAGTTGTCACCACATGATTGTAGAGCATCGAAATTAGGATTAATCAGTGTAATAATGCTGCCTCGGGCCCGCCCTTCAAGAAATTAGGGACCAATGGGATAGTGGAAGCTAACCCCCAGATATCGTTCTCTTGAGGGGCCTAAATGCAAATGGTATCCTAGTAACTAAAAATGCAAACTTAATTAAACGGGTAAAAAGCATTTTGCTTGGTTTTTGGTATGAGATTTGTGTGAAAGTGTGATATGTTCAAAAGGAAAGTAAAAATTGGACAAAGGAAGATTTGAATTCAAATCGGATAAAATAATTCTTGATAAGTGAAAGCCATGAGATTCATTGTTTCAAAAGTTTTTTAGGTAGTTCTTGTTGATTTTCAATAGAACCCTAGAGGAACCCGTCTAGGTTAGGCTTAGGTTGACTTAATTAATGTCTGAACCCCGCACATTACTTAATTTAACCTAAGTTGATTAAGCTCAAAATCAAGAACTAATTAATTATGAAGGACTTTAAATTCACAATTTGGGTCACTCCACAATTACTTTTAGTTTCTCTCCAAACCTTAGTTCATTGATGGTCACCCAAACAATGAATTAAGACTAAAATAGTGTTTGCCCAATGTCTCAACACAACTAATTAATTTTTATGTTATTTCATTCATGCAAATCGTTTGACACTTTTAATCCACCAACCAAGCCACTTTGAATTAGCACAAGATATTCACTAAGTGCATAATAAAATCATGAACCCATAAATTTCATTAAACTCAAAGCTAATGTACTACAATATCAAGCATCAACAAGAAAGAAGCAACATAAAATAGTTTCTAACCCTTATGCATCATGTAGAAATTCAAGCACACAAGCAAATGCCATAAATATACTCCTAGAAAGCTAGAAAATCATAAATACAACAAGAGAAAAAAGGATTAGAACTAAAACTCCCCTAAGTATGCTCCAAGCCCATCCCTTGTCTCCCACCATCAAGAATGGGGAAACATATAAGCTACTCTTCATGAGGAAGTCAGCAACAAGGAGGGAGGAAGTGGTTGCCATTATTTGAAAGAAGGAAAAATGGAAGAATGAAAGAGTAGAAGAGTGGAAGATATGAGAGCAAGGTTTTATGGTGTCCAAATCTGCCTAAATGACGTTCAAAATTCGTTTTTAATCCTCCTCAAGTCAGGTCAATGAGTGGGTATTTAAATTGGATCCGGGTTGAAACCCAAAAATAGAATCTGATGCTGTCTGATTTTGAGTGCTAGCCGTGTGCTTGTTGTGGCGAACACACGGCGAGTGAAGGTATTCTCTGCCTTCTTGGGCCACGTTCACCGTGGCTTCGCCAAGCGAACAGAAGATTTTTTTGCCCCCTTAATTAGTTTTCTTCATTCAAGATCCTATTCTTTTGGTCTTTGCGCGACCCTACAAGTAGAAACAAGATAGAACATGATCAAATAGTTCTATAAATCAATTAATACAAATCAATTTACAATTATGGTCAATTAATCCTAATTTCATGCTAATTTCACCTAAGCGTATAAGGTGTTCATTAAGCACAATTGCATCAAATCTTGCATTTCAATCATATTAATTTCCTAAATTTTGGCCTGTATAACCATTACAAATCAGAGATTAGTCAATGATCTTACAATTCTGTGGGACCTCATTTTAATTAAGTTTCTTCTATGAGACCTGTAATTAATGTTTTCTATTACTTTTTAGACATATATATATATATATATTCTTTTAGTGGGGGCAATCCTATTTATGGCATTGTGGAACCGAACCCCGCAATATGTTATGAAGTCATAACTCTTTTGATCCCAATCTTATTCTTGAGATTATATTTAGCTCTTTAGATTATTAGTTCTTCCCTAGTTCTTAATTTTACTCTCCTTATTCCTAACTATAAGATCTATTTATAGATGTAAGTTCGTTTTTAAATTATAAGACCTCCTTTTATTTTTTTCTCACATTTCTCCTAAGTTATCATATTAATACTCCTCAATAATAAACAAGCAAAAGAGAGGGGTAGAAATAAAAATAAGTGTTCGGGTGTTTTGGTAATAAATATGTCTTATATTAAGGAATGTGGGAGTATCTTTCTAAGTAATTTACGTAATTAATAAATAAGCAATTGGGTTATTTATAATTAACATATGGAGAATTTGTAACATTTTTAAATATTTTTTACATTTTAGAAGCTTGATTATATTTTATATAATATTTTTTTATACAATTGAAGTCTGTATTTCTTATTTTCTCCACACACAACCTGCCTGTCATATATTGGCAATTCGGTATCCGTCCTATGACGGTGCAGACTGATTTTTCTACATTGACAATTTGAGATAAATTATAATTTATTTAACTGCTGATAAAAAAAATTATTTATTTAACAACTGCATTTTTTACTCTATGTAAAAAGCAGTTGAACAATAATTAGTTTATTAAATTCATCTTATCCTTATCGTGATTTAAGTATAATATCGTGGTAGTACGTGCGTGTGTGCGCGTATATATAGTACCTCAGGGGAACATCATCGAGTATGCATAAAAATGTTTTAAACACATATCCTTCCACATATAATGGAATTGGGGATTATTTAAATTAAGTAAAAAGGAACAAAAGAATATAATACTAGCATAGTATATCTAATATATAGCTGGGACTATGGTCAAATATATATATATATAGAGCTGGGACATAATGAATGGGTAATTCGTTAAACAAACAGCAAACAAAAAACGAGGTGGCATGTGGGGCTTTTATTAATTAAATTTAGCTGAATTATTCAGCTCACCCTATCCACTACTTTCACCTCCTAATCTTTCAAGACAAGAGAACTTTATAAAGGATTATGTTTTTCCTCCTTTTAGATACGAATTGTCGAACAAGAAGAAAACAGTAAAGGATTGGAAGAGCTCATTACTTACTTTAACCTTTATATTAGAGAGAATCTTTTCATCCGACTCAGACGTGTTTTGTCACTACCCTGTAGAGTTTTTCCAACTTTTACATCACTTGCATAATTAAAATGTGTCGATAATAAAGATGGAAATATGATACCGACTTTGCAATAAATAATAGCCACACAATAAAACGCATAATCCGTTGAACGTAATGTTACTTCGCAACTTATTTTTCTTGTGAGATTCAAGAAGTCTTGTCATTAAGAGTATCTAAGGAAACGGGAATAGGGTATAAGAAAAAGTACCGTATCTAGCAAAATTAGGGGTAAGGTTGTGGTAAATTTTTACCAAGTAGTACAGCAACTTTGACAATTCTTGTGGGATCTTGTGTTTGATCTAGTGATATTGACGTCATTAAGTTGATCATGAAGAGAAAAATGAAATGGCACTATGACGGAAAGTCCTACTGTAAATATTAAAATGGTCTCCAATGAGTAATATAATGCTTACTTATGCAAACGAGATTGGATGTGATGAGTATTTGACTAATTACAAGTTGGATGCGTTAAAGTAAGTATGAACTATGAAGTTCTTTCTTTATTAAATTCTTTTTAATTTTCTAAGATGAAAGTTATTAAGTACTGGACGATTCTTTGTGGTAGACTTTAGATTGATGACCAGTCTACTTAAATATCCAGTAGTAGTTTGAAAATCAATATTAGTTTTGGTAGTTGCGTGTTCCATAGTTTAATTTTATTTGAGCATATAGATTATTGTAGACTAATAGAGACAACTGATGGCAAGCTTCCATGAAATTATTGTTCACAATATTCCATGATGGTCAAAATTATTGTTTTATTTGCCTTGGTCTCTAGCTACGAAGGGAATACAGCTTCAAAAAGGATATATAAGCCTTGCAAGGGTGGGTTTTTAATTCGTTATCACCATCCTCTCTCCGTAGTTTTGTTTGAAGGAGATGATATATATGATTTTATTGGGGATGAATCTGGCTTGAGTTTTCTTTTCTAGTATGCATTTATGCACATTCTTTATTCTTTGATCTTCTATTGGTTTGTTGAAATTGTTATGGTGTCTAGTTTTAGTTTTAGTTTTTTTTTCCTTATCATGTTTAGCGGGACTGGGATGTATTGGTATAAGTTTGTATATTTATACCCTTAATTAGTTTTTTTCTATAAAAAATGCTATAACTGTATGATTAATTAGTTGCCATTTTTAAAAGCTGCTGTAGCTAAACAAAACATCATGTCTACAAAAGTGTTGGGTCTTTTATACGGATGTTTCTTTCAAAAAGGAATATTTTATAGTAACCTACAAATTAATAAGAGTTTAATTTGAAATTAATTTTTCAGGTATGAAATTAATCATGATATATTTCATATTAATCCTTAATTCTCATTGCTATTTATTCCTATTATTCACAAGATTAAGCACCCTTATGTGTATTGTCTAATAATTATCTTGGCCGGTTTTCTCATCTAATGAAGAATGAATAACCTAGCTGGTCTTCTTCTTTTCTCTGAATTACTTACAATATTCAACCTCTCCTATAATCCTACATCCTAACTTACTCAGAAAGGGTCTATTTAATCATGGAAGATATCAATCCATACGGGTGAAATAAGTCCTTGATAGTTTCTTGGGCACAATCCAGATCCTCTAATTCCAAAAAAAAAAAAAGTACGTACATAATTCTTAGAAAGAGATATGTAAATCAAAGCATGACAATTGAGATAATTATTACTAGATTTGTTTTTTAAATTTTTCAAGTCAATTGGCTTCTCTGATAAACTCTTTGAAAAGTTCTTCCATGACTAAATTATCCTAGTTTAAACTTTAAACACACACACATATATGGGCAAGGATGATGTTTCTCAGGGTGTTATATTTTAAAGTTAATTAAATAAAACGGTTCTCCCATGATGAAGCTCATTATAAGCCAACCAAAAGCTCATGTGGTAAGCACTTGCTAATTTCCTTCTTTACTAGAAAGCAAGAGCTGTGTCAGTCAGTTTTTCTTTGAGAGGGCAAGAATGTCTAAAGTTGATTTATTAAAGTTATAACTATTACTTTAGTTCAATTCATTGATTAATTAATTGGTAAACTCGTATGATTTGATCAACCCGTAGTTAAAAGGATGTTCTATTAACCTTGAAGAGAGGATCCTAGAGAGGCATATCGCAGCCAGTAGGACCCATCTTCACATGGATTCACGTGTCATAGTTCCTAATCCTCTGATTATTTTAATATCAATATTGTTTGCAACTTGGACACAACATTCCAAAGCTAATTAAAGTCACACAGTGGACCCCTTTTAATCTAATAATTACACGCTCTCTCAATAATTATATATAGCACTGCATGACTCATTTCATATAAATGTACTATAGATAATTTACCATCAAATTGTTAATAATAATAATAATAATAATATATTTTCCCCCTTATCAACAACAAAATACTAATTTATTTTCCAAAAAAAGGGTACTCTTTATCTCGATCTCTATATATATTTCATAATTTGATTAAGATATTTGATAGAGAAAACAAATGAATATATTGTCATAATATAATTAGTGCCTTAATATGCAAGACCATTAAAAACAAACATCATAAATAATATATTTAAACTTTTGTTCTATTTGGCTTTCCAAGTGTAAGCATGCTACCACTTGCAGTTACCTATCAATCTTTTTCTGTGAGACTACTGTGAGAAGGCAATATCAACCCCAATTATATATATAATGAAAGGAATCCACGAAGCTTGCATTAATGAAATGTCCACCACCAGTTAAATTAATCACTTTTCCATCAAAAGTGAGGGTGAGATTAATTAAATTGGAATTAATTGTTAATGGTGGGGTTGCTTCAAACATCACCCAAAGAGAAATCCCGGAAAATGTTGGCTTTACTTTCTAAGCCCTTATAAATGATTCTTGTCATGGAGTACACGTCATCTTCTTCTACCTAAATAGATGCAGTTTAACCTAATTTTCAAAGAATTTATAATAATTTCTTAAAGGTTTATCTTGCATATAGCTATTGTACCAAGTTAGAGTGGGAATTCATCTCATATGCTTGCTAGTTCTCTCGGAATCAAGATTTTAAAAATATGCATGAGATGTATTTTTCAAATGTCATTCAATCACGATATATACTTGACTGAAGCTTATCATACAATTTTATTCCTATTTTTACTTTATTCCCCAGCATCATGATATCATTGATACGAGTTTCTAATTGATGAGACTAAAAAATTGATATATAAGTTAAATAATAATAGTAACATCTGGGGAGGGATTGGGCAAGAAAAGCAAATTGAGGAAAAAGATGAGAAATTAGATAGGATCAATCAGTTGCTGGGCAATTCTAAGGCAAGTTAATAAGACTAACACATAATTTTACAGTGAGGAAACAAAAATGATTATCATATAGTATTGTTGATAAAATACTAAACCTCTCCTGAGTCATGAGGAGAAAGATGAGCCGAGCTATTATCAAACTAGGTGGCAAACAAACATAGAGGGAACATGTTATATTTTCACTACTATGGCTATAACTGAATAATGATATATAAGATACTTCCTTCTGGTCTTTGATATAAGTTATTTTTATTAATATTCCTCAATTATAAACAAACAAATGAGGGAATGTAGGAATAAAGGTAAATGGTTATGGTGTTTTAGTAATATAATATAATGCGATTTTAACTAACCTAACTAATTTCCTTAATCTAATCATATTAGGTAAATAGGTCTTACATTTAGGAACTGAGGGAATATAATGTAATGACATTTAACTTATGTTTTAATTAAACAATTTATTTATTTTCCTTCTAATCTCTAAAAAGGGCAATTTGATCTTATACTAATTAAGACATGAAGGAGTAGTAATTTTGAGTTTTGACTAAATTAAGTACTCCCTCCGTTCCTAATTATAAGACCTATATACGTAAGTTGATTAGATTAAGGATGCTAGTTAATTAAGTAAGTTAAAATCACATGATATTACTAAAATACCCTAATCACCCACATATATTCCTACCCTTCATCACTTAATAAGGATAATTTAGGGAAAATGTGAGAAAAAATATAAAAAAATCTTATATTTAGGAACAATGTCAATGTTATCTCCTTAAATAAGTCTTATATTTAAGAATGGAGAGATTTTCACCTATCTTAATACATATTTAATGAGTTGTTGGAAATATAAAATATGAATATTTGCGGCCAAAAAGAAATAGTTATGACGAATCCCACTGGAGTCTGGACTTATACGTAAAATATTTTATAGTGAAAATAAAAAAATAAAAAAGAAAACAATGGAAACTGGTGAGAAAAAGGATAAATGCACCAGCCGGGAATCGAACCCGGGTCTGTACCGTGGCAGGGTACTATTCTACCACTAGACCACTGGTGCTTGATGAACATTGTGACAATAATAAATAAATTATTTTAATACTAAATGATTTTCCTTTCCTTATAAAAAAGACAGATCATCATTTAAATCCAACTTATCATATTCAAGTAAACGTATTTTATGACCATACATAGGTGTATAAAGATAGAATAATGTTTTTAAAACAAAGTCAATGTCTTAATTATTTTCAATATATCCATGCAAAAGTGAAGGCATGATATTTCTTTTATCCTATAGATAGGATAAATTTACAATAGGATTTGGTATGATGGAAGCCTTGGAAGAGGTAGTTCTTCACAACATATATAGTAAACTAAGGTTTGAATCTCGCTAAATAATATACCTATCAGAAAGACGGATATATACATGTGCTTATCATCAGGAAAAAAAAAATAGCCAAACTTGTTTGTTTTTTTTTTTTCTTTCTAAAATAATATTTATACGTAGTTAGTTAAGCAAAATCGTGGCTGATGTTTTCCTATGAATTTATATAATCATAAAAGCGCCTTTATAGGCCTGCTTAAATATTATCAATTGATATAAATCCTTCAGCAATCTAATCTCACAAGTAAAAAGTGACAAGAATATTATATATTGTTGGACATATTCATCTTCCAATGTGCTCTTCATGTGAGTAACATGTTGGTCAGTAACTGTAAGATAGATCGATTACGAGATTAAAAAAATTGATGTTTCTATTTCAGTCTGTAATTAATTATTGGCTCGGCTTTTCAGTAATATAATGTAAGGTTCTCTTTTCCTAGAAAGGATAAGCATAAATAATCAAATAGAAAATGCTCGTTGACAAAGCCGTTAATTATTTACTAGATGTAAACAATATTATAATTATTGTAGACGAATTATCTATCTTATTTGAACAAGTTAACCATATATATTTAGTATACAACAATATATTTAACAGAATTATCTCTAATAAGAGAGAATAACTTTATCTAAAAGCAATACTTAGCTCTGCATGATATGCCTCCGAACTTAATTAATTACATCAATATATTGGTAACATTTCATTTAAATAAAATTCCACTATCTATGTACGCGCGCTCTCGTGTATTTTCCAGTTCTTTTATACATACTAAAATGAAATTCAAAGGTGTGGCAAGAAACTTAGTTGAGATGATTCTAATTCGTTTTTCTTATTGATATTTATCGTGTATTATAGAGATAAACCAAATTAAGGCTTCATGATTTTAGTTTACACGTTAGCTTGTAATGGAAAGCAATATCTCTATAATACAAACAGAGAAGAGATCAACATAAACATCATGTGTTGATACAGATTACGACTAATTAAAAACAAAGAGGAGGACATTAAGTGATATTTGAAATCCACTTGGTGCAAAGAGGGCATGAGCTACCTCCAAAATTTGCCAGCTTAACGTTGTTAAATATGTCGAGATGTCTGAACGTTGTGTGTTCGGTTTTTTCAAATCATCATGATGATCTGAATTGGTTTCCCCAATATCATTTCTTAATTATTTTGTATGGCCGTAATGTACTTAATATTCTTATAATATAGATAGACGCATACACCGCCATGTCTATTGGGGGTGTCATAATCATGGTCAATTAAATTAATTGAAATTTGATTATTATTTTATTGCAAATTGGGGTGGCCCTTTGACAACTACTTTGGCTCTTACCAGCCCTTGTACGTAATCGATTTGCTAAGACCAAGAACAAGAATTGTGCACCTGAAGGTTTTATATTAATTGTATGACTCAATCATTGTTCAAATTCTATGATTCTACAATCTCATACAATTATAATATAATTACTTGATGTGTACTAAGAAACTACGTAGCGTATGCTATCTGCCTAAGAAAACAATGTGAAAAATGTTTTGTTGCTTTGTGCCCGTCAGTCAGAACGATGTTATTTTATTTCATTTTAGTAATTTCCTAGTATTATCTATTCTCTCTCTGTGTTTGTTGTTTGATAATAAAGAAAGCAGGGAAAAGTTTCAACGTTGAGAATGCCCATTTGTCTATTCGTTAAGGGTAGGGTTGCATCCATCAATGACATTTGGATAAATTAATGTTTCGCCAAAATTTTCAAATTGAGTAGAAAGATGCTCATCACCTACCTAGTTGCTTCAGCCATGTCAAATTCAGAAGTTTACCATTCTTTTTTCATGAAGTCAAGAATTCAAATGGGCAAGTCCTTTACTAAATTAAAGACGTAAAGAGCAACATCGTTGAGATTATCTAAAACGACTAGTCTCTCACGAATAAATGTTCTAATTTCTACAGAGGGATGATATAACATACTATTTTTACCTCTTCCCCCTGAAAAACAAAAACTTAGAAGCTATCAAAGAACTTTTAGTCTCTCAAATACATATGATGCGGCTTTGCTTTTATAAGTGTAATTATCCCGTTGGAGGCAACTCTGTCAAGTATTATCGGACACTAAATGGTGGCACACCTTCCAACATGTATTAGGACGACATTAGTTGGCACATTATAGAGACTTTCCCTTCTATTAGAGCCAACCTATAGAACATTGGTTTTTTTTTTTTTTTTTTTGTGTTAATCATAGATATCGTCCTATTGGAATGGAAGCAATCTTATTCTAGCCACTGTTAAACACTTGGGCACTTCTCCCAGTGGGAATTAGAACTTTGGTTTGCCACATGGACTAGTATTAAGATATACTCCCTCCGTCCTTATATATAAGAGCCAAAATTTTGAATGGTTTTATCCCTTTTTATAAGAGTCTGTCACAATTTGTCAAAGCATTTAATAATTTTTTTCCCATTTTACCCATCATTATTCTCTCTATTCACATTCTCTTTCACACTTATGTATAACACTATTATCACATTTTTCTCTCTTACATAAATAAGGGCAAACTTGATAAAACAAAATTGTTTCAGACATATTTATCTCTCTCAACTACTTCCTCAATCTATGTGATTTTACCTATTTGACTCTTATAATAAGGGACGGAGGGAGTAAAATATAAAATCTCAAACTGAAAGTTTGAGAGATGAATTAATGGTATATAATGTTGATGTGAGTCTTCTCACATTAGCTTAAGCTTATGTGATAAAAAGACAATCTTAATGTATGTAATTAATTCATATTTTAACAAGGTATTAAAACCATTTCATCAATGGAATGAAAAAAATAAAAAATATATATTTGTAGACTTGAGGCCTTTGGGCAAAGAAAATAAGAAATATATGATTTGAGACCTCCGAGACTCAAAATAAAAAGTACAAGCCCAAGAAAAAAAATAAAAAATGAAAGAGAAAAAGTAGTAGGGAGAATATTAAGATATAAAACATAAAAGTCCCACGTTGAAAGATTGATAGATGAATCAAGAGTATATAATGTTGAGGTGTCCTCTTACATAAGCTTAAGCTTATGTCTCTGTCCAAAAAAAAAAAAAGATTAAGCTTATATGATAAAAAGACAAATCTAAGATATACTTCCTCTACTCCTTATTATAAAGTACTTATCAATTAACAAGTTTCACATACCAATAAAATTGGTTAAAAGTATTAATTTTGTCTTAAAATTCAAAAGATTTATAATACTGCCCATACTAATTTTGCTAAATTGAAACACTTGATTAATTATTACCCTCTCCCACTATCCTTATTATATATGGACATGGATAGAAAAACGTATTTAATGCTTATTGGAAACCAACAAGTGCTTTATCAAAAGACCAAAAAAACTTATTAATTGATGCCTTAGAATAAATATCAGAAGAAGTATATATACAATTAATTCATATTTCAGCACCTTCCATTTCCACTTCCACTTCCACTGTACTCAAACGGTGGCTTATTTAATACACACAACGGTTCAATTCTTTCAATAATGTTTTGTGAGACAATAATGAAACGCCCTAAGATTGTTGGGTTTGTAATGGGCCAATGCAGCAACTTGGAGCCCAAGTCCTCAATCGGGCTACACAAAACAATTTAGCAACTTGAACTCAAGACAAGCTAAGGAAGGCTGTACATCATCACAATGCGAGTGGCGGCAAATTCTCTTGGTAGCTCATTTATCTTTTAAAATTGGGTTGGGTTCCATAGTTCTCATTTGTGTTGATTTTGAAACTGCTCATAAGTAATGTTTTTGGTTTGAATCTGACTTATAATCAATATCAAGAAGTTGCTATTGTTATTATATGTAGCATGCCACGTAGAAGGGAATTCATGGAACTTATTGCGCAGCGTCATAGTAGTAATATCGTCACTCCCATCCATCGGTTCATGTTTAGAATGCCGTCCAAAAGGTTGTCAGCAAACATGGAGTTGAGCGACATCAGGAGCAGGTAGGGATATAAGAATATTCCTGGCAGGCGAGGAAACTTATTTCTTCAAAAAATAAGAAAAATATATACAATAAAATCATAGAAGTCCCTCGAGTGCGTTTTCAAGTTTACAAAACTTTAATGCACTAATGATCAATAAAAACTTGTTTTGATTATGCATCTCTTGAGTCGAGCCAAAAAACAATGAAATAGAAACACTCAGTAGTGAAGGGTCATGACCAACCCAAAACATCCAATCATACAATGTTCATTTAGGAATATACCCTGCATAAATAAGACGTGAAAATGTAAAATACGTGCATAAATGCAAGCAAAATTGTCCAGGAATACAATAAATGAGATATAAATAATACCATGCTACTTGTCAGTTATCAGCTCTATCAAAATTTTAACTTCATTTTGAAGTAGTTTTTCGAGTATTTCTATTTGACATTTTTGGAATACACTCAACCGTAAACCTAGAAGCGATGTTACAAAATATTGACTGGATCCTCTACAAAAACAAAATTGTGTTTGTTCTGTCTTTCCATTATACATAGCAAGTTTCTAAAACCCAGAGGTCTATCAATTAGAAAAAGAACGCGACATCTCAATCATATACCAGTGTAGATTCAAATCGAGACATCAATTCTCCAATAAATCTTCGTCTTAAATAATTGTTTTCCTCTCCCTTTTCAATCTCTTACTCCATCCACTGAAAGGGATACCATTTCCTGGAGCCCATCAGTCGTAGTTACATCCAGCATACCATATTGATGCTGCATTTTCTTTTAACTTAGTTTGCTAAGACCCTGCAGCAAGTAACATGGCTGAGCTCAGATAAAACAAAAAATGATTGAATTAGAGAACATACTATCTCGACTTGAATTTTATTTTAGTCCTTTCACAAATGCATCAATTCCAATTGGTCTAATAGATTTTCATTATCTTTTTGGTTCCTCATGCTTCAGAATCCATCCAATATGATATAATCCCTCCACAAGTGAATTACTAATTTGGCTAATGGATTTCAGAAAACGACTAATGTGACATCATACCCAGAACCCTTAACAAAGTTAGAAGTTCACTGGTAGAACTAATTGGAATGATTTTGAACTCGAAGTTCACTGGTAGAACTAGTTGGAATGACTTTGAACTCGAAGTTCACTGGTAAAACTAATTGGAATGATTTGAACTCAGTAACTAAAATGAGAACGAAAACCTATTAAGAATCTAGTTGACAGCTGATCCATCTAATGTTGAAGAGAACTAAAATAGGGTTTCAACTCATACTAACCCCAACAGTGTCTTTTTCCTTGACATATTGGTCACTAGAAAATTAAATCCATTACCTACCCGTGAGAATTTTACAGTTCATCATTCCATTAAATATACAGAACCTAAAAAGCAGATAGATGACATTTTAGTCATGCACCAGCAGCAATGATTAGATCATTAATTCAAGCAGGTGGATATGGCATCATCCAGTGCTAACCCAGCATTTTAACCACAAATGATAAATAGCATAGATAGACAAGCAAGTATATGTTGGTTGGAGGAGGATGTGATTAAGTAAAACAGCACCTTCGGTTTTGAAATCAACTTTCTGGAAGTGGCCTTGTTCAGGATGCTCTTATAATAATGTGTAAAAGAAGTGTTGCCACTTCGTTTTTCAATCTGCATAATTAGACATAGACTAGACCAAGTTACACGCGACCAAAACATGAATGCAGCCACAGCAAAGAAGGGGGGAAGAGAGAGAAAACCTGAAGAAATGATTCAACAAACTGGTGATCCTTTGGCGAGAAAGTTGCATCATCTCTTTTCCTCTGCACAAACTCAATGTTCAGCTCCACCTGCAGCCCCAACCCCGGCCCAAGCACATAAGAATAAGCAGACCAAACAAATGGAAAAAGATGGGCACATTCATTATGGTCTACCTTCTACATTAACAAATCAGGACAGAAAAATGATTTGAGCAACATCAAATTTCAAAAGATTGATCCAGCAGGACTATTGAGTTCAACAAACCATTTTAATGCATGCTTATTATTGGGGATCTTAGCCCAGGCCCTACAATAAAGTCTTGGACTTCCTTCATTTGTTTGGGCGCCTGACATTTATTTGCATGTAGAAATTCCATATAGCATGAACTTGGTACAGAGAAAAATGCGTTTCAGTAGAACATGTACCTGATCAATAAATCTCTTTAGAACACGTCTGAAGTTCTCAGAAGAGGTTAGCTCACAGAACTTTTTAAGGTAAATAAGTGGAATGGTAGCCAGCTCAGGAAAAGATATGTCGTAGCTCCATTGAGTGAAGTGTTCTGTAAGGAGCTCGATGGCAGATGAGAAACACTCTCCTTGAAATTCTCGTGACTTTAACCAATGCTTTGGCAGCTGCAAAATTTTTTTAGATCTTAATAAGGCAATAACATACATGAGTCTAGATATAAATTCTGGGTTTACAAGCCAAGTGATATAATCTATTCTAGCAATACAAACATCTACTTTACAGCTTTCATTCTCATGCCTGACCTTTATGGCAGACAAAGGCTCAACCGCTTTCCCAGGTTTTCCACCGTCTTTACCAATTTTGTACTCCAATACATCCAGCACCAATGACGTAACTGGGATGAAAACCCCACTAGAACTGGAAAGATGATTAAGCCATTGAATGCATCTAAGTCTCAATGGTAAATATCTAGGCCCAGGAAACAGGAGAGCAAAGCCATTTATAATCTGTATAATCATATGCAGCAAAGGTTGGAGATCATAGTCATGTATGTTAGTTGATGTAAAAGCAACCCAGAGATCAATGCAATTGATATACTGCCAACTGGTTATCTTCTGAACCTCCTCCTACCCAAAAGAAGCAAACCATCAGAGTCAACATGGAAATATTATGATTCGATAAAGACCTACTTATGTTGTCTAACAGTCTAAAAGGGAAAACTTGAACACGTAATTATACAGAGAAGACAATAAAGAGGAGTGTTTTGAAGGCTTACCTTCCTTTTAGTTTGCCACGCCTTCTGCAATATTTTAGCAACATGTTGCAGGCATATCATTGCTTTTTTAGATGATTTCTGCACATCTAAGGAGCATAGCTCCACAATGGAGTTCCTCAAAAATTGTATGTGTTTTAACAACCTTGGTTCAACAGATTGAGAGTGACTAACGTAAGCCTTGTATGTTTTAACAAAGCAGTAGTCAGAATAATTAGAGCTGAAAACTGAAGTTATATCTCGAATGATCAAAAAGGAGTGTGATGACAGAGATTCATTGCCTGTTGCCCACAGATGGACAGCAATCTGCAATAAATTTGATAAATGCTGAGGCAGATCTTAGAAGTATAATTGATGTAACTGAAAATCTGTTAATAAGTTATAATTACCAAGAGATAGAAAAAAAAATATGCCTACTGAAAAAACCATAACCTAAGAATGAGTAATCTTTATCTAATCTACAGCTGGCAGCACGACAGCAGAGTTTTCCTTGAAGAAAAAGCACTTCTGCACATGGCATTTATACAAACAAAGGTTTTACACACGGTCCTATCCTTATAAATTTATGGGCAGCACTTTCTTCCAAGAAAAACATTCCACGGCTGATGAAAGCAAACCCAGGACACAAGAAATGACTAAGAGAGGAGGACTTGTTTCTTCTTGGAAAAAACTATGGTTTTCAAAATTCATCACATACCAAGCAATGCTCCAAAAGTACCGAAAATCTTCCAGGAAGAAGGTTGCACAGGCATACAAATAAGACTAAGAGGTAACAATGTAATTCCCGTATAAATCATAATTCTTAAATCTTAACGTCCACGCACAATCATAAAAAATAGGTCACAATGGAAAGTGCTAATCACTAGAATTAATCTGTGACAATTGAACATCAGGAAGTATCTCTTAAACTATCATGATCAGCAAAACTCGATTGATTTTCAGTATCAAGATATTACAAGTAAAATACCTTGACAAGCCTGCCAAGCAAAGATGGATATGCAGCCAGAAATGTGATTGAAGCTCTGAGCTGAGACATTGAGAAGGACAATATTTCAGAGTCAGTAACCTGGTTAAGGAGGAGTAGAGTACTCCTCAAGTAAGACTTAATAAGCGGCTGTATAGATTTCCATTTAGTTGTATTCTTTATCTCCAACACAGTTTCCTTTCTGAGACTAGAACTCGATATTCCCAATAACTTCCTAAATGTATTATCAGCCTCACGTAGTATAAACATCAATATCTTGCAGAAAATTTCACTCTTCTGAATTCCATGGGATAAAAGAGAGCCAGAGACACTGTAACTTTCACATCCATAGAGACAGGCTGCTCGATAAGCATTCAAGAGGCAAGTAAGGGCAGGCACACTATGCTTCTCTTTGACCAATTCACACCAAGAGTCAACAGAAGCACTTGTCAACTGCTTGGCCACACATGAATGCTTGGAGTCTTCATTCATTGGCAGTACCTCATCATGACTGCTCTCATCCTCAGAATTCTGGCAAAACGATTAAAAAGAGTCAAGTTCTGCAAACACCAGGTCAATTCAGGCTGAGAGTTCAAACTACCAAGTATTAGGCAAGACACCTAGGCACCACATGAACAAATATCTTATTTACGGAAATTCACATTTATGCATAAGCAGTTGACCCAATCACAATGCTTAAACAGAAGGAAATCCTCCAGTTTCATTGCAGAGAAAGAGTATAGAAAAGGGGAGAAAAAATAATTCCCCCCAATTTCTCCGAATATCCATATAAAATTCCTTCAATCCTTAAAAAAAATGCCATTAGCTGAATCGCATACGCATATCAAAAAGACAATTCCTTTCCAGTTCCCACATCTATAAGGACTTCAGTATCTTACACATTCAGCCATTTTCTCCACTCAAATACACCAAACTATGGCACACAGAAAACCTCTACCAAACCTTACCGTTTCAATGCCTCCCATAGCCAAGGAAATGAGCCAACAAAAGATTCTCCTAATTCACATAATTAATATTTTACTTGATAAAGAATTAATTTATTGCAGGAATGGTACATAGAAGGACAACCCATTTTACTGTGAAAAACGGACAACTAGTATACTAAAGAAAGAAAACTTTATTTTTCTCCAGAAAGAAGGTATAATTTTAGCGACATTAATAATCATATCGTTTATTACATATAGCAACAACACAAGAAAAAAAAATTCAACAGGAGAAAGTCAACTAGTATACTGAAGAAAGAAACTATAAGACATTAGAGAGAACAAAAAATTCTAAGAACTATTTTCTCAGTAACCCTCCAGATTCAAATCAAACAAACATTGAATTCAACAACTCACAGTCTGTTCATCTTTGCTTTCCTCCATTTTCTCAAAATAGCTTTCAAGAAACCTTGAAAATCTTGCATCCTGGAATATTTTCAGAGAGAATGCTTAGTCAAAAAGATGAGTGAGAAACACTAACTGAAAACATAAGAAATCCAATTCTCCATCTATCAGAATCTAACAAGGAAGTGAACATAATGTTAGAGCATTTAAGCTTTTCTACCTTGAAGCTTATCCCTCTTAAGGAAAACTTTATGCACAAATGGAAGTAAAGCTAACCATTCTTGTTTTCCTTTTTCTTTTTTAAAGATGAAAAACAGTAGTTATTTTAAGTGCAACAAATTAGATTATACGTGGCTTAAAAAAATGAAACTAAACATGTTTTTCTTCAACCTATGATAAAGAACTTGACCATCATTCAAGAACTAGAATTTCAAGATAGCACTTTGCCAATATATTATAAGAAAAAAAAAAGATGCTGCAAGTTTCTGATTCGGCATAAAACAAATTTAAAAGAGAATCAAAGAGACTCAGACGTGAGGCAAGAGGGAAGTAGGAGAAGAATCACCTGTCTCATTTTATTATGACTAGGATAAAGTTGTCTTGATTTGAAAGTTATATCTTTTAGTTAAAGTAGGAGGCTACTCTCTTATTGTCTTCTGACACAGGTACACAGTTGCTATTCAATAAAGAACACGTCAAGAAGCACCTGCATGGTTATGATATAGAATGAATTACCTTCTCTTTCACTTTGTTCAACATTTTTTTCTTCTTCAAAAGCTCTGCATTGATATCTCTGTTCTGAATAGATAAGGCACTACGACCAGTGCAGTCTGAAAATAACTTCAATCAAGATTCAATTAGATAGAAAGGGCTGGGAAATCATACTTATGTTAAAATCAGAAGCTAAGAATTTCCTTACTCTCAATAAAATTTTCAGTTTCACTTTCATTTCCAGTATAGTATGCAAAGCTTGAGTCCTGGTCACAAACACGCCCATAATGCATCAATTTTAACAAGCTAATGGTAAAAAGAGTTTTGGTTATAAATTATAATCCAAACCTCTGGAAGAAATCCATCACCGTCTGAATCATCTCCCATCATTCCACTGTCATCTTCACTGAATATGGCATCAAGGGAAGCATCTTCATTTTCTTCACCTCCAGTGTTTCTGAGAACAAATGAATCTCCATTAATTTGTCCAAGATCAACTGATGAATTATCAGCTAATAGTTTAATAATAATTCAGATAGCATTATCCAATTTGTTTTTGAAATCTCCATCCCTTGCTTCTGCCTTAGATTTAATATGAATGCTTAAGCACTGATAATTAATGCCCTGCTCACTTATCAATGATTATATGTTCATAGTCTAGAAATAAAGTCTACACATCCCTAAACTCTATGAGGACAGCAGAAAGCTAGAGCCCTATAACATTGAAAATTCCTTTGGAAAAGGAGGAGATGTAAGGAAGGCAACAGTGATGTATTCTTTTGCTCCAATATGAATATTGACAGGAATTTTCCAGAGTCATGAAACATTATTTTCAAAGAAAAAGCTATCTATGGTCAAAATTTATAAGGAAAAACGGGGAGGGAAAAAAAGGAAAGGAAAGGGAGCATATATAGATGCATATATGCAAATACATAAAAAATATACATGTAAGCATGGATATGTGATAAAATATGAACAGTTAGGAAAACTTTTTACCTTCCGATTGATTGCTCTATCAAATCCCTTTCTTGCTCTTCCTCAATATCTTGACTATTTCCTTTTTCAATCAAATTTGACAGAAAATTGAAAGCTTAATAAAGAATTATAGAGTATGAATACATTGGTCAGAGGGAAATAAAGAAATGGATAATGTTTTTTTTTCCCAGCGCACCTAAAATTTTGAAGTATGCAAACGTCTGACACTATGATAAATAGTTTGAAATTACAACATGAAGCTTATTTTAATAAAAGAATGCACTAGAAGTGAGGAAATAACTACTACTGAAAGAGTAGGAGAAGCCCTCCCAAAACAATGAAAATCCCCTCCCCTACAACAGAAAGAAATAAAGAAAAAGATTATTAGATTAAAAAAGCTCTGCACAAAACAACTCCTACCCCTTCATCAAAGAAACCAGGAGCTGACAACCATAGATACACTTAAAATCCCTCCATGAACCAAAAATTTTAAAATGCCCCAAGATGCTGTACAGCCCACATCGAAGATGAGCGAATAATCCTCACAAATAATTTGCACTCGGAGAGAAGAGCATTCATTACCAAAAAAAAAAATACAAACTAAAGATTTCCGATGTTGTCATAACATAGAATCATAAATTTAATTATTCAGGGATAAAAGAAGGAATCACCAAGAGACACATGAGAATAAAAAAAACAGTACAGTAAGAAGTCCAAAAAAAAAAAAAATCCTCACTTTTAGAAGCTTTCCTTTTGAACTTAGAATTTGTCAACCTCTTATTCCTTTGAACAGACTGCAAGTTCTTTTTAGCGAACTTCCTTGCCTTCTTCCCTAGCTTCCCCATTTCGCAACAATATCAATGGAGACTCTACACACAAACATAAAACACAATCTCTATGTCAATACTAATGTGAATCAAACACATTAAGAAACATACAAGAGGAAATGTGAGGGAGGGAAAATAAAACCGAAGTGAAAGACTACCAGAGGAAACACAAAGCTGAAGGACTAGGAACAATAGCAGCCGTCGGAAAAGTCGTTCCACCGTTGACGACGGCGGTACGGCGGCGGCCGATGAAGAAGAAAAGAAATAGTACGACGGCAACTTGAGAGAGAGAACGAAAACTGTGAGGCAAAAGCGAGGTTATGAGTTTATGGCAAAGTTGTAAAATTGGTTGCTTTTTTGCTTATGACTGGAGGTCGTTGGTGAAGTGAAGTGACCTAGTGTGAAGGTTAAAATGGTAAAGTTGTGATCTAATGGATCATGGATGTGGACTTTGTTGGGTTGGGCTTCCGTGCTTTTCCTGATTGGGCTTAGGCCCGGTTAAGTGATGAATAGTCCAAACAACTATTGGATGAGGGCCTGTGTTGTATCATCCCAAAGACATTATAAAAAGCATAAATCACTGGGGCCTGGGTTCGAGACTTGGTAGGTATGCTATCCTTCCTAGTTCCTTCCTTCAAACAACAACAACAATAATAATAATAAAGAAAAAAGAAAAAGAAAACATAAGTCACCGGGTGTCAATGGTTTGAGTCGTTTAAGTAACAGGTACTGAGTTCAAATCAGGCCATATGTATGGAAAGTGTTTTGTTAGGAGAGACAAAACTCACTTCAGTAATCTCCACACCTTCAAAGTGTTGGTCTCTGTCTAATGTTTGAATTCTACATAAAAAAGAGGCAAAAATCATTAACATGATGTTGGATGTAGTGATAAGTTATCTTGTTCCTGTAAAGAGGGGAACGCAAGTCCAAATCCCTTGAAGGTCACTTCCTTAAATTTCACCTAATTTTGAAACAGAACTACGTAGCTAGAAAAATTAGAAGTGGTAGATAGAATCCGAGTATCCACTATTCCTACACAGACATGAGTTGAGAAATTAGACAAAAAGAAGCTTGAAGGTATAGTTGATCAACCAGTAATTTGTAACCAAAGCTGGCTAAAATACGAAGCATATTATATTTTATAACTTTTATAAACAAAAAAAAAAAGTTATTTATATTTTTGATTACCTATATCTGAAAGTGTATTATTATAAGAAAAAATAAAGGACATTTACGAACAACAATATGACTTCTTATTGATTTGATGTTGATATTGTTATCACTGATATATTAAGATCAGCACTGATCGTTTGTGATTTTCCGAACATCTGGATAGATTTTTTTTATATCATAATTGGACTAAAGCTAAAGTATTTGGCTGAAAAGTCAAAAGGAAAAAATAAAGAAAGAAACAAGAACACAATAATAGGAGGGGATAAAGAGGTAGAGGAAGCAAGAGTGATGAACAGAATAAACACACATGACTTTCAACTTCATTTTCAAAGAAAGGAACAGAAAACAGAAGGTGGAAAGTAACAGTAGGCAACGGAGAAATGTAAGACCACAAATGTATCATATATATGGCTCCAAGTATTTGTTATATTGGTGAAGGATTTAGTCAAAATCATGTCCCAGAGTTGAGCAGCCCCACTTACTTTTGGTATCATCCCCACCATGGTATTCATTCTTTATTTCTCTCATCCATTTTTTTAATTTTTTCTTTTTAATTTCCTTAACCATCCCAAATACAGCTTCCTCCCACTGTTTGGTACAAGAGGAAGGGAAGGGAATTTTAATAAGCTCAACTTTAAAAAATTAGAAAAGTGAAGTTATACAATTTAGTAAAAACTGTATGTAAAAAAAATTAAAAAAAGTTAATTAAAAACTTTTTTTATATCAAATTTTTAGGAAAGGGGTTGGTCACACTCATAATCCAAAGTCATGACTCCTAACTCATGATCTATTGATGTATGTCCATGTGGGCTTTAGAAAAAAAACAAGCAAGCCATTTTCTCCGTCTATACAAGTAGGTTTCGCCTAGCTTCACTTCACTGTAGAGATACATCCCCAAACGCCCTAACTACAACCACAACTAAGTGGTACTCCCCAGAAATAAAACACTTATCAGGATGGTCAAATGTCAAACCATTTCAACAGTTGAATCAGCGGATGATGGAAAATTAATTAAAAACTTTTAACCTCATCTATTTAACTCTTTTTTAATCGAATTCATTCAAAATTTTAATCTCATGCCAACAACAAAAATGATGCATTCCTTAGAATCACTGTTCGTCCTTGTCTTTTTTTAGGGACAATTGCACATAGGTTCCAACCAAAAGAATTAATTTTAGAGAGGTCCCAAGGAGTTGTTAATGACAACTATTAACAACTGCAATAGCCTTGGTTAACAAGTAAAGAAGTTGTCAATGGACCTGTCTGAAATTAATTCTCTTGCTTGGACCTATATGTAATTCTCCTTTTTTTTTTTTTTTTCAACAGAGAAATAGTTAGGTACTCTTAGAGTACATACATGGCAGGGCAGATAATAACATAATTGCCTAGTTGGGCCCACGCAGATGTTTGCTGGCTGGCAGCCCCACAAGTTCAATGTTTATACGTACATACATTTATATTTTTCTTTATATATATATACACACAAATAAATTAACGAAAGATGCCGTACAAGTGGGGAGGAGGGGAAAGTAGAAGAAAAAGATGTTAGGCGAAAACGATAGAGTCCTGTTTACGTGTGCGTGTCAGGTTCATGCATGCTTTCTTTCAGGTTTCCAACTCACCCACGAGACCCTGCGTCTCCATAAGACCATAACCCAATTTTTTTCCATAGACCACAACCCAATATTTTTTTTTTTTATAACACCACAACCCAAAATTTTACTTCTGCCCCAATAGCACTATTATTTTTTTCCTGGTGTCTTTCAAAATCCATCTAATGAAAAAAAAAAAAAAGGGAGAGAGAGATAATTAAAGCTCTCCAACAAATTGTCAAATACTAAATAGTACCAGCGATATTGGTCTAGTGGTGATGAATATTCTTCATTGATAATCATGTATTTTGAGAATCTAGCAGAGTCCACATCTACAGGTCAGCAAAACAATCATGGGGAAGCAAAATTAAGCAAGTTGTAACAGACACAAACTCGGAAGCTTCCTCATCAAAGTACAATTTTACTGTTAGCTATTCAATCTTCTTGTCCATATTTTCCAATTTTCTGAGTACATAGATTGTGCCTGGACGGACAAGCATGCGTGTTTCAGGCTTAAGAAAATACACAAAACATGACAATAGCCTGATGAAACACGCAGAAAGAAAGATAGGAACTAATCTGTATACCATTTTCCTCATGGGAAGTTGTGTGTATAACATTCTCTATACTGAAATATGCCAGGAGGAGTTGGAGCCAAAGGGTGATGTGTGCTAATTCTAACAGGACCAAGAATGAACATGACAATTTTGCTTCTGGTTTTTAACTTACAGCCTATGTTTGTCCTCGCAGGATCTAGCTTCTCTGCACCAGGATTCTCCTAAGTTCACTGGCAATTCCTTGCATCAAAATTGGCTTCCGCATGACTCCATTAATGCCGGTTTGAATACATCTTTCCCAAAGATTATCATCTGCACTTGCAGTCAAAGCAATGATCACAGGCCAATTTCGGCTTCTATATTTGCGAATCCTAGTGGCGACTTCGAAGCCGTCTAACTCAGGCATATGAAGATCCAAAAGAATGACTTGTATGGAAGACCCAGCCGGACCAACGACACTGAGGCATTCAAAGCCTGAAGAAACAGAAGTTACTATGCAACCAAGCTTCTGGAGCAATTTTTGGGTCACGGCTCTATTTACATCATCATTGTCGGCCAACAACACATGCATGCCTCGGAACAAAGAATTAGAATCTGTACGCTCTGTAGATTCTCCAGGTTCAGAGATGGATATGGCTATAGAAGTTCGCAATTGAAACCGAAGAACAAGGGACATGCTTTGAGGAAAACCTTGAGTATTTGATACCAACCATATGTTCCCTTGCATCATCTGCCCATAATACAACAGGAACAACAAAATTACAAAACCAAGAGGAGAAAAATATTCTAACAGTAACTGCTAGCAAACAATTCCAAAAGTTATACCCATAAAACAAATTTAAAATTCTTCCAACGAATTTCTGTCAAAACTGTCAAAAGCACACCACAATTAAAATAATCTTTACACCAACTGCTCATGAAATTGAAGAACATAAGACATTGTCACTCAAAAAAAAAATGAACACAAGACATTGTGATCTGAAGCACGACTCTCATAAAAAGGAGGAACCAGCCCCAAAATTCTACCATGAGTGGAGCTAATTAAGGACATCAACAAGAAAAATAAAGTCAAGCTGCTGAATATGCAATGAACTTAATTTGGCTTTACCCTTCTTATCCCATATACTGTGTCCAAAACATTTCAAATATGTTCTAAACTATTGCAATATCGATTCAAATATATGAGCAAATCAATGTACTAACTATCTGCACTTATACACTCATAAGATCTTGTTTATATTTATAAGAAACACCAGTTTATGACCCTCACCTGAACTATCCTCTTGCAAATGCCGAAGCTCAATCTGCCCTCACCTCTATCACTGCCACTAGCATACTTCCCACCACCAAGCTGTCCTATAGAAACTGAGTTCTCCAATTCAGAATTACTGATTTTGATCCCTGTCTCAAATCTAATATATACATCCCCACTAGAGGAACTTGGTCTCCAAGTTGCTCGCCCCTGTTCATTCCTTCCCTGGCTTCCACTTTCTGCAATAATCCGAAGTACAAGAACCCCTCCCCCATGGTTACCATCCAGTAGGTTCCCAACCATATGCAAAATCACCTGAAAGACCCTTCTCTCATCGCCCATGACATTGTCAGGCAAAGACCTATCAACCTCTACCGTAAAACCAAAACCCTTATAAACACACATGCACTTGGCAAGGCAAGCTGCCTCTTTTATCAAGGCATGTAAGCCAAAAGATCTCACCTCCAACGGAAACCTTCCATCATCCTTTGCCGAAATATCCATGGCATCATTAATCAGGTTTGAAAGCACATTACTGGTCCTGAGCATTGCATCCACAATGAGCTTTTGTTCACTCTTTAAATTCTCATCCCCTAGCATTGACAGCAAGCCCAAAATTGAGTGCATAGGCCTTCTCATTCCATCCCCCATGACCTTCTGAAACGAGTTTCTTGCCTGACTCGCCATCATTGCATTCCTTTTTGCTTGTTGCAAAGCTCGGTTTTGCTCCTCCAACTTCTCTCTCATAAGTTGGGACTCTTCAAGAATGGCAGCATGAGATAGAGCTACAGCTACCTGATCAGCTACCACCTTAATAATCTCTAGTTCATAATCGCTCCAAGATCTAGGTTCTCCACCGGGAAGAATTAAAACCAGTAATGCATAGCAGGCCTGAGTTAGCTCAGGTGTCCCACCTTTAAAATTGCAAACCCGAAGCATTGGCATTCGAATCGCAGCTACAGGTCCCACCTCATCTGAAACCCCATTGCTGGCAGCAGCAAGTGCTGAGTCAGGGCTAAGAATATTTACACCATCACTTCCTTTGATTCTTAAAACATCTGGATCCGTAATAGGTACAGAGAAATTTAAATTCCTCCCATTTAATTCATGAGTCAGGCTCATTACTGTTTTATCAACATCAGGCATCCAAACTGCACAATTCTGCAAACCTAGAGTTTTAGACAGTTCAACCAAGGTAGAGTACAGAATTGTATGCCTATCAAGTGACTTACGAATCTCTTGAGTAAGCATTCTCACATGCATTGCAGCCTCCTTCTGTTTCATTATAAGACCAACCTCTCGGCCAAGATCCCAAGTCTTTTTCTTCAGCATGAATTCTCTGACCTTCACTTTGAGAAGCAAGGGAATCAGAGTGATGAGGGTGATAGCAGTGGCACATGATACCAAGGCAGTGAGAATCTTGAAGACAGTAAGTGCCACCATGAGTTGGAATGAGTGGGGACCATAAGTCCAACCATTCAGCAAATGTGTCATTCCACATAGTACTATGAAGGCGATAAATTGAAAAAGCACCCATTTGAATGGGACGTTGGAGCAGCTGATAAAGTAAAGCAGTTCTATGGGGATGGAAAAATAGGCCACTGCAATAAGGAAATCACTGACTCTCTGGCATTCCAGAATGCTCTCAATAGTCCACAAGTTGGCCTCATCATCACAGTTACATCTGGGGATATCAGATGCAGAGACACATATGAGGAGCGAGGAAATCAACAGTCCAGATGCTACCCTTCTTAACATTGATCCAGAACGTTACTTCTTTAATCCATCAAAAGATATATATAAAAAAATGATCCCCTCGTGCCTGACCCCAGATGATAACAAAGCTAGACAACACAAGAAAGGCCCTCAGCAATTTTTACTTCTAACTCCCAAGCCTTCAATTTTCATGTCCTGTGACACAAATTAAACAGAATTTAGAACTGTGATAAAACCGGCCTAATATGAACAGAAACAATGAACCCAACAACACACAAATTCTTTCCCAAATTTTGTGATCCGAGCTATTTCCATTATGAGATTTCAGCTCCAACCCTCATCTGATCTACATAAAGTTTATGTGGAGGGGAGAGAATTGGTGCATCAACAGTGCCACTGAAGAGGACATATCTCTCAACTCTCAACCATTTTAACAACTTAGGAAAAATATATAGAAATGCAACAATTAAATAATCCAAGGTATGCTACCCCTATCGACTATCTATCGCAAGGGAAGCGAGGCCAAGAAAACCATTACAAAGGAAAAACAAAACCCACCAACCTTCACCGTCCAAAAAAATAAAAAAAACCCAGTAATGCAAACTAAAATTGAAAATTTACCTGCAAGAAAACACCACTGTGGTAAAGAAACCCCAATTGAAATTCAAATATTCAACTCCAATCTCAGATCTTAACCTCTCCCTCGAGAAACTTTAAGCTGCTTAAGATACGTTACAAACAACCACGAATCCATCACCATCTCCATCTCTAACTCCTTCAGCATCAAACACTCCACCACTGCCCGATACTATATATCAAACAGTAATTGCTACAAGTGTAACCCTCATACCACCTCCATTGGGAAGAACAGAAAAGAACCCCATTTAATCAAACAACAAATTAAACTACCAGGTAAAAGGATACCCACTAATGGGAACAAATACAGCGAAATATCGCCTTGTAAATCGATGCGAAAGACGCAGGCTTTCTTTCGATTAGAAGTCTCTACTCAGCTGATCTTTGAATCAAAACCAGAAGCTAAGGAACACCAAGAAGGAGGAAGAAACAGAGGAAACTGGAGAGTAATATTTATTTGGCAGAGAACTATGGATTTGAGATTTCTGCTATGTGTGATTATTAATATAATTTGTGAGCATAGATGTGTGGGGATTTCTCCAATGCGAAACAGAAAACCATAAATGGAAAGGAGAAAATGGGAGAGGGAGAGGGAGAGGGAGAGGGCGCCGTTGTTTCGTGGGAGGGACGAATTGGATTTAGAAATGGAATTGGGAAATGAGAGAGGGTGGGGCCCACGGTGTTACATGAAGGGAACTTAGACGCTCTTTTGAACCAAAACGTCATCGTCACACACAAAAAGATTTGTTTTATTTTCTCTCAGACGTTTCTTTCCTCTTTCTTTCCTTTTTTACAATTAATTATTACTATTATTTTTTTCTTTGTAGGAGTACGCAATTAATAATATAAAATTATAAAATTCTTTCAATTCCATGTTCAATGTTCGACCTTCTCGTGTCAGATATCAGAACCCCAGACCGGTCTCTCTCTCTCTCTCTCTCTCTCTCTCTCTCTCTCTCAATTACGTTATTTTTTTAAAATTTAAAAATTAGCTGCCACGTGTGCCATGTATCAGGCTATCTGCCATCAATCAATTGATTGTGAAATTTTGGATACATAAATACATTGAGTAAAGGGTAAAGGTTAGAAGTAACTCACTAGGAGTTGATTTGTCCCGAAAATAATAAAAGTGATGTGAAATTGAATTTTTGTCCAATAATAAAGCGAGTATTCAGTGTCCTCTAAGGGCTATTACGCACCATTTTTACTACTTCTAGGGTAAATAAGCTCTGTTTGTTACTTTCGGGGCAAATCAGCTCCTACTGGGTTACTTCCGAGGCAAAATTGGACCTTTACCCTTAATACATTTGTTGAAATTATAATTGGGAAAATTAATTTGTAGTCCAATAATAATAATAATAATAAAAGACTAATAATAATAAAAGACACATAATTAAAGAAAGATCCCACAAAATGACTAAATTAAAGTTAGGTCCATGGGGACCTGATTTACATTAAGTCACAAAACTAAATTACCGTTTTGCCCATTTATATGAATAACAACTTTTGGCTTTTCCATAAAAACGTTTTGACTTTGAATAAAAACTTTTGAGCCTCACCTATAAGGTATAAAAATTTTGGGGATATAGTAACAATTTTTAGCCTCTCTATAACAACATTTTGGTTCTATGTACTAAGTTAATGAGCACCACTAACAAATCTTGTAATTTGTTAATATGTTGTATTTTAGCTTAGTTATAACAAAATGCAATTATCTGAATGACAATTTTTTGCCTCTCCACAACAACATTTTGGTCTAACGTAACAACTTTTAAGCATCACCCACAAGGTGTAAAAATTTTCGATAATAACAACTTTTTGACTCTCCGTAACAATGTTTTGGCCTTGTATAACGAGTTAATGAGCATCACTGACAGGTTGTTATGTAAGGCATTGCCTTGTATGGTGGATATTTAATAGGGGTAAAATTAAAAAGTTATTAAATTTTAAGGCAAAGTTAATGATGTTAAGGTTTTTCTTAGTCTGTGTGAAATATGTTGGAAGTACCTATAAATAGGACCAGAAGAGAACCAGTAACAGATATACTATGAACTATCATGGTTTTAATATTAAATTTTATATTTATTGTATCCATTTCAAGAATTACTTATTTTGTCCAAATTATTAAATCTAACTTGTTTTGAGCCATAAGTTTTATATGTCGTGCTTGAATATAATTTTGTTTATTTAAATTATGAAAAAACATCTGTGTAAAGTGTATTTTTATTGTTTTAGTTTATTTTAAATACATCTTCATAGATAGGAACTTTTACAAATTAAATAATAATAGTAACAATGAAAAATTTGTTTGTATT
Source organism: Mimosa bimucronata (assembly GCA_037074515.1). NCBI lineage: Eukaryota > Viridiplantae > Streptophyta > Magnoliopsida > Fabales > Fabaceae > Mimosa > Mimosa bimucronata. The sequence continues at coordinate 37,807,064 of CM073444.1, forward strand.
AATTATGCATTGTCATGGAGGAGCCCAATCTTTCAAATTCCGAAGCCACACTTTTAGTAGATTTTGCCTAATGGTAATATGGTATAAGTGGTCCAATAACCGCCACATACCTAATGGTCAATGTACATTTGTAATATAATAGTATAATTAAATGTTCAGCAATATGATTTCTCGAGCTACACATGGTGCCGCTTATTTTTTTTTTTTATCCTCTCTCTCTCTCTCTCTCTCTCTGTTGCTAAATATATAAGACATATTTATCTAATTTAATTAGATTAAAAATGTTAGTTAAATTAGTTAAAATGAAATGATATCACCAAAACACTTTAACCACCTACATTTATTCTCATCCCCCTCTCTTGCTTGTTTATATATTAAGAAGTATCAATAAGGGATAATGTATATGGGGAAATGTTGAGATAAATTAGAAAGAGATCTTATAGTTAGGAACAAACTGACCCCTCCAAATAGGTTTTATGTTTAGGAACGGGGGAGTAACTTTTAAGACTACTCGATATTGAAAACTTTTTTAATCTTATTGACATGTATTTAAACAATATGTTAATTTGGATTGAGGCTTTGCTATCAAAATTCAAATCCCAATGCTCCCTCCGGTCCTAAATATAAGATCACTTTGACTTTTTCTGTAAAAGTTAAGGAAGTAAATTAGACCACTAAATCGTAACATATGTCACATGTAATTAGATTATTTGTTAGTTTATAAGTAGAATAAATTAGTTTTGAGGAAAAAAGATTGCTATAGACAATTTAAAGTGATTAATTTTGCATCCTTAATTTCTTCAAAAAAATCAATATGATCTTATAATTAAGACCAGAGGGAGTACATGGATCTTTTTGAATGAATTGATATTCAAAGTCAGTTCGCATACAGATGTTTTTTATTAAATTGATATTCAAAGTCAGTACGCATATCTTATAATCTAGTTATTAATCCATTGTTAGACCAAACATTTTTAGATAGTGCCACATATAATTTTTGTTCATTTGATCTAGGGTATATCCTTTTAAAGTTTAAAGTGTAAATGATTTTCACTTTTCAGAGCAAGTATACCTTCTGAGTTCATACTTTTTTTATCCTCTAATGGCCATTCAAACTTTTTTTTCGGATACAATGGCCATTCAAATTTTATTAGCACATAACAAATGTTAAAATGTCCATCAATGTGCATGTAATGAAATTAATGGGAAATTAAAATATCTCCCATTAATTATAATTTATGATTGAATTTGATTATTTGATAATGATGTAATAATAAAAATTGAGTAAGTAATGGCGATAGCTTTATTGTTTTAAGGATAAAATTCAGCTAACTTCATGATGCAGTGGTGAAAATCAAGGTAATTAAACCTGGACTAGCCATTAACCCGGTCGAGGCGGTGAGTCAGCCCGCAGTTGACTCAAAGGGCCAACCCGATGAGAAATAAAAGAAAATAAGAAAATACTTAAAATCTCATCACACCTTCCAAACTTTTAACGCAATAAATTTCATTTCATCACCTTGAATCACTATCAAAAAATATTATAGTATCTAACATTCTTTACAATTGGTTACAATTTCTTTGACATATTGACATTAAAATAACAATCAACCATCCAATAACATCATAACAAGTACTCATTAAATATTCGTCATAGTAAAAAACCAAAATAGATAAATCATAACAAAATATTTATGTCTACAGTCATTTAGTAACTAAATTAATAGTTATTAACACCAAAATCATCTTGAACTTTCACCAATATTACTTCCTACAATTTATACATAAAAACAAATTAAAAAAGTAAAACAAAAAACAATAACAACAACAAAAATGGGGCAAACCATCAACCCGCCGGGTTACCCAGATTAAGATCGGGTTGCGCCGAGTTACCCTGTGTTCTCCTTGGTTGATGTCTCCTCAAGTTAGTAGTCCACTCGAACTGGTTTCGTGGCCGAGTCAGCGGGTTCTGAGCTAACCTTCCCAAGTTGGTGCGGGTTAGATTACTACGGTGAAAATACTACCATATAGTAGGACCTGTGGTTGTATGTAGTGTCAACTTATTGTGCGTTTTAAAGTATCAAAGATAAATTAGTTTTATAAACAACAGATAAGGGAATGAGCTGGGCTTTGTAGTCAAGTGCTGCAAAAAGAAAAAAGAAACTGATAAATAGAAGGTTCTTAGTTCAATTCCAATTATAATATTAAATTGTTAGGGTAAGAAATGACTATATACTTATGTTCTGACACCTTGTACTTTTTTCTTTCGTTCAAAATTGTCCATCAACTTTTAAATTCGGGCAAAAAAAAGTATAAGGTGTCAGATGTATCTTGGATATAAGTACATGGTCATTTTTTACCCTTTACCAAAATGTATTCAAATTTTATGCTATTCTATGGTTGGGGTAGAAGGTCCCTATATATAAGGTCATTTTGACCAAATTACAACTCCTTAAAAATTAAGTTAAAATTAGTTAAGAACAGTAAATGTGTAGGAAATATACTCATTTTTTCAAAAGTACCCTTATTTATGAATGAGTAAGAAAAAATAATTAATAAAAAATGAAAGAGACTGGGTGAAGAAATTAATGCATGGATAAGAGGAGAAAATTTTTGGTCAAAAAATAGAGGAGAGAACCTCCTCCCATTAGCTGAGATATTGATAGATTTACCTTCAATTATTACATTTTAAAAAAAACTACAATAATGTTTGATACTATATTAGAATTAAAATATCCAAAATAAAATAAACTTAAATTATATATCTTGACTTATTCTTGAGACATGTTAGAAATCACTTACAATTGCATTGGTTTGTTTGTTGGCAAAAAAAAAAAAAAACACATTGGTTTGTTACAAAGAAGTGTTTAAACATACTATAGCATGATAATGAAATGATGTACTGTTTATTTGATGGAATGATTATATTTGACTACCTACTTACATTTTTACATTTGTTCATGAATGATACTTCTAATTTTCTATATGATTTTAGTTGTATAAAAAGTTTAAGATGCACTGCGAAGTAAAGTTTTTTATTTAAGGTAAAGGGTAAAAAATGACCATGTACTTATGTCTCTAGCACCTTATATCTTTTTTTGGCTCAAAATTGTCCATCAACTTTAAAATTGGGCAAATAATGACTTCTCCGTCAAACTGCCCTCCGTTAACGGAGAAGTCATTATTGACTTGAATTTGAAAGTTAATGGACAATTTTGAACAAAAAAAAGTTAAGGTGTCACTCAGATGCACCTTGAACATAAGTATATGATCATTTTTTTACTCTTTCCCCAAAGAGAATAAAACAAGTTGATAAAGGGTGGGGAATGATTTGAAAGGCTGGGTTAAAAAGATATATAACAGAGTAAGTTAGTGAGAAGCAATTGATTAAATTAAGAAGCTAAGCATAGGAGGGAGGGAGATTAAGGGCTTGAATATTTGATGGGATGTAATTAGGGACCATGCATGTATGTATAGGACACCCCACCTATAGTGTTTAGGCAACACTCTGTCTTCAAGACATGATCATGACCACCATTTTCTCCTCCTTTTTTATTTTGTGATCGAAATCATGCCTTGTTTCCTTGCCTGATAGGACATGCATAGTCATAACCTTTTTTTAAAAAACACTACTTAACATTTGGTATTCTGATCCACTTAAATATTTAAGTTATGATTGTTTATGAATTAACATATGAAATTCATGGATAACACACGCAGGTTGCGACTTTTTAATTGAAGATGTGTTATTTAAAGGATGCACTACTTCAAGACATTGTTACTCATCACTATCACTCCACTTGTAGATATCACACCACACAACAAAATAAAACTTATTGTCTTTGTTTCAGTGTTCACGCAAAGATAAAGTCAGATTATCACTGTACAATACGTTGTTATCTTGGCTTAGCTTGGATAATGGGAGTACATCCATATATAAAGGTATTTATTGTATCTTGCATAAAGTTAACCAATTTACCCAACTTATATCATGTAAGATAGAAATAGATTGGGACGAATTAAACTTGATGAAAGTGATGCCTGTGCTGTGTAGATAGTGTATACTGCTTTAATTTCTTCTTAAACTCTGTCATTACACTCTTCAAAGAACCACCAACAAAAATATATTCCAAATCTAATGATCACTATATAAACTAACATTGATCAGGGATGAAAGTAAACTATTTTTGGATGTTAATGGACAAATACATCATTCTTTATAATCAAATTATTTATATGATATTAAAAATGATTTTGTCCATTACTCAAACAATAATTTTTGCTATAGTGTTAGTAATTTTGCAATTAAGTCCAAAAAAAAATTTTTTGCAATGAGATCATAGGCCATTGAAAGGGTCAATTAGCGTGATGGCTAAACCAAAAATGCCGTAATTATGACAATTAGAATTTCAGCAGATATTTTTGCAAATAGGTCAGTATTCAACGTATGTTTCTCATTTGATCATTTTCTTTGGGTTTGGGGTAACGCCAAGAAGTAAAACAAAATGAAAAAGAAAGTAAAGAACGTCATAGATACATAATGAGTTTTATATGTGATAATTACTCGTTATTACATTTCTGTAAGACTATATAAAAGTCTTCGTTCACTAAAGAAAAAAGGGGTGCAGGTGGGGTTAGCAAGTCTTTGCCATACAAATGCCCTGGTCATTCAAGTATTTTTTAAAATTGCAAATATGATAATCCTTGTTACTAAATATAGAACCTATTTGGGGAGGTGGGTTTATTCTTATATATAAGACTTATTTATATTTTTCTCATATTTTCCCTAAATTATCTCTATTAATGATTTTCAATAACAGACAAGCAAGAGATGGAGAGTAAGAATAAAGAAATGTAATTAGGGTTTTTGGTAATATCATGTTATTTTAACTAACTTAACTAATATCCGAAATCAACTCAAATTAAGTAATAAATAAGTTTGATATTTAGTAACGGAGGGAGTACTATTATTGTTTTTATCAGTACAATATTTTTGGATAGTTAATGGCATGGATTTTATTATTTGGAAAATGTTTTGTTATGATTTGATTTTGAAAATATTAAAATTGAACATTTTAAGGGAAGATAAGCCCGGATGTGAAATAAAGATGACAAAATTAATAATTGTAAGTCTTTAATATAAATTGTAATTTTTGTACCATGTGTACAGTACACGAACTAGTTGCATTGTATGGCATTTAAATTAATGAAATTTGTTGGCAAAAAAAAAAAATTAATGAAATTTATATTATTTCTCATAGTACATATCATCAAAGGGGTTGGGTCTAGTCATCAAATTGGTTTCGGACAAATAAAAAATCCCAGGGAGGAGTACACTTTTAGTTTATGACTTTTTTTTTGGTTGATAAAATGACAATTTTGATTAAAGATAAGTAAAATTAATTGAGTTTTCTATATGGTGGTGATACATACTAAAACAAGAAGACCCAAAATAGTGCATATAAGACATACTAAAATAAAAATAAAAAATAAAAATAACATAAAATAAAGATGAGCTCAAATTGACGATATCATTTAGTGTATGACTAATGTCTTAAATATAGTCAGTCTTCAATAAAAGTATACTTGCACTAACAAAAAACAAAGGCTTACTCCATCCAATTCAAAATGTATGATCTATTTAGGGGATGGTCTTGATCCTAAATGCAAGATCTAATTTTAATTTTTATCTATTTTTTTAAAATTACCCTTATCGACACCCCTCAACAATGGTTAAATAAAAGAGGGGATGTGGAGTTAAGGAAATGATAGAGGTGTTTTGGGAAAAATATGACATCAATTATCTTAATTAACATCCTTAATTTAATCAAATTAAATCAATAAATCATATATTTCAGACAAAAAGAGTATAACATATCCATTTATGGGAGAAAATCTAAATTGTGGTTACCAATGAAATGCGCAACCCATCAATTTGACGCTAGTGGTGTTTGGATGAAGATATGGTTGTCAATTCAAATATTAGAAGAGAACAAATTAATCATCTAGAAAGAAGAAAATCCAATTCAGCCATGTGTTATAAAAGCACGTAGCCATAATTATCCTCTCTTTTTTTCTAAAAAAAATGATATTAATAATATATTAAGGCTAAATTATAGAATCACATGAACTTTAGGTCAATTGCACATAACCTCTCCGACCTTTCATAGTTTAAATTAAGATCCCAGACGTTTCATGTTTTGACTCTTAACTCCCCTACTGTTAAAATTACCGTGAAAGTTAACGGTTTTTGTAATTTACACTTTTTGACGTTATTTTATTATATACCATGTCATTCTAAAAATAACTAGTGACAACTGACATATAATTTTAAGTATTTTAAAATATTTAACAGAAAGGGTTTAAAATATTTTCTTGACCATACACTTTATAAATAGAATGTCTTAAAAATAAAAGTACTTAAAATGAATGCAAAATATTTATTTGATCATGTCTTTTTTAAGTGAAAAATTATAATATACTTACCCTTGTTTATATTAAATGAAAAGACTTATTTTTAATGACATATTAGACAAAACAAAATGTGAAAAAAATTGGATAAGATAAAAACCGTTAACTTTAACGGAAATTTTACCAGTAGGGGAGTTGAGAGTTAAAACATGAAATGTTAGGGGTTTTTAATTTAATTTTTTAAAGGTTGGGGAGGTTCTGTGAAACTATCCCAAAGTTCAGGGGGTTTTCTATAATTTAACCTGATAAAAAATTACATCAGTCTGATAACACCTAAAAGAAGGAAAGAAGGGAGCTACAGCATTATACTATTAAGTACGTAGAAGCCTTTTTGAGTTTTGTCATGGGGCCTTGACCCTAATAACATCAATCCCACCCCCTCATAGAGGAGGTTGTGGGATCAATTCTAATATTTGGGAAAAGTGTGTGGGTGGTGGGTGTGTGTAGTCCCTCCTATAGGAGTAGGAGGGTTAAGATAGAGGTAAAATTTTTAAAAAGGTAAAAGCCTTATAGTAATTAAATGAAAAGACTTGAAAAGTGCCACGATATATGTATTCAGCTATGATATGTTGCATTGATTGGGGGCCATAATTCCATCAATGCAGGTATTTATAATGTCTTTGACACTTGCCGTAATTATCCTCTTAAAATATCACTTAAACTCAATTCCATCATCTAAGCTCAATTTGAAAAACTGATAAGGCTCCATGGTTATTTACCCATACCTTACACAAATCAATTATTTTTCAAACGCGTTAGTATTTATTTATATACACCAATTCATAATCAAACATGTATATATACCAATCTAGTTAGACATGACTGAGGAGTGACTATATCAATATTGTGGCGTCTTTAAATTATATTAGCAGCTGAATTTTTGAATAAATTATTAACAAAAAGGTTTTATTAATAATTTCATAGAGTATTTTTTGTGGATATTCCTCCACCCAATTTCAAATATTTCATACTATATGATAGAACCTTTTCATCGGAGTTTCCAATGATTTTTTCTAAATAAATATTTGAACCACCTCAAACATGAACATGAACGCTATTTTCCATTCTACAAAGCTTGTGGTAATTGACCAGTTATTGTGGAATCTGTGGCACAAAAGTATTAAAGTTCAATGAAACATATCATATTCTTTTGAGAATGTATGTTCATAAGTTTGAAAAGAAGATGTATGGTCAAAAAAAAAAAAAAAGAAGATGGGGCAAAAGAAGGAGAGGAACTGTTAGTGTTTGTGAGGAGCATCCAAATTATAAAGATTCATCCAAAATAATTAGTGAACAGTAGTAAGCGTTGAATGGTATGGATGAAGTGACAGCTTTATATAGATGATAATTAATTTAAAGTTCGCTTTTGCAAATGCTTTTAAAGCAATGTTTCTCTTGAAACCAAAAAAAAATTAAAAAAAAAGTCAGCTTTACTCTGAAGAGGACACATAAAAGGAAAGGAAGTGATTAAACAAACAAATTAAAAAAGGAGAAATAGTGATGATAAGGTTGAGATTTATAATTAGGGAAGGGATTAGTCAAAGTAAATAAAACGATGCAATGGATCTGTCTCTAAGGGCAAATTCCATGCATGTATTGGGAATATCTAGTTCATAGCCTCTAAAGCTCCCCCAGTAGACCCTATATGGCTTTAATGTGCAGCTAATGTTAGCCTCACATTTATAATTAAATTCACTCTCTCTTCTTTTTTAATAGGTATACTCCTCTGGTTCTCTCTGGTTTTATTTATTTATAAAACATTTCTAACATATTTCACGTAAATCAAATGAAATTTTAAGTCTCATTAATTATACCTTGAAATTTGACAACTTTTTAACTATACCCATATTAAATATCCACTACAACACATAAAAAAAGTCAACTCATAATAAATGAAGAAAAAAAATGTAAATTCACATGAAAAGTTTAATGAGATATACCTTATAAATATGACCAAATGAAGTATTCTCTCCCTGCGTTATAAATAGAACCAGAAGAGTAAAAGAACAAATGATGTATTAATAGAATAATAGTCTTTCATCCTAAATATAACTCTTCTTTATATAATCTAAGAAGATTAAAGAAATTAAATAAAGTATTTAATTATAACATATGTAACATGATCTTATTAAAATATTTATATGCATCATTCGATTATCTATTAGTTTATGAGTCACTCAAATTAATTTAAGGAAAAATTATATACATAGTAAATAAAATAACATAAAAAAAATTATATTTAATATCAAAATCCACTTTTAAATTATATCTTATATTTAAGATAAGAGGAAATATTAGTCCCCAAGCCTGCATATAAATATAGGTATTGCAATTTCGTTTGCTGAATATAGATACAAACATATTTTTACTCCACCGCTTGGGACTAGGTGAGCTGGCCAATCAACAATTCAACATAGCCTAACCCAGCTCAATCATTTTAATTTTTGAAAAGATATTTATTTTTGAATGATCTTAAAAAGGTTTCATGTTGTTCAAAAATATTGTAAAGTTTTTTAAAAATTCCTAAAGAAACAAAAGAAAAAGAGAAGACGAGAGAAACTCAATCGAGTTTAATATGTCCATCATATGCAATCTGGATTTAATTCCAAGCTAGTGTCTTTAAAGCCCAATTAATTAATTTAAATTAAACTAAACTTCAAACTAGGTAAACTAAAACACTTATATTCCCTCTCGTAATTAAATAGAGTATTAAAAATACTTGAGCATCCGACAATGATAAAATAATTTCAATTTTGGACTTAACCATACATAAGCTTTGACTGGATCAAAAACCCCAGGATTAGTGTATTACCAATCACTGTTTCACTTTTTACTGTTTGTGCTTATATCCGAATTACCTTTTCATAGTGTATTTAATCAAGACATTTTTTCAAAGTTTGTGTTTTTAAAATTTTGGCTTTCACTTTTTGCTTTGGAAAAAAAAAAAAAAAAACACCCTCGCGGATGGTTGGGATTTTTGTGTAAAAGTGGTTAAAGTTGGATTTGATTTCACATCTCCTTGAATTTCAAAAATTAATTAATCACCATTGAGCTGTCATATTTTTTCCCCAAAATAGTGCAAAATAATATCATTACGTAATCATATATATGAAAGTCACTTGCATCTTATTCCCATAAACCAAGAAAAAAAATTAAATTAATAGCATTTCCCTTATTAAAATTTTTATCTCTCTACATTTATAAATTATGACTTTTTTCTCTTTTCAATGAAAATTAAATGGGATAAAAATTAGAAAATGATCATTAATAACCTTTTATATTCAAGATCAAGCTTTTTTACCAACAGGCGACTTGCATATAACGTGACCACAGGGAAGAGGGAAACATAGTGGTATTTTTTTGGGCCTCATAAAACATAATGGTATATAAAATATCTATAAAAACAAAAGGCTACGTTTCAAGTAATTTACTATTCCCTCAGCTTCATTCCTAGATATATGACATATTTCGTAAGGTAAGCTTGTTCCTAAATATAAGGTCTCTTTCTAATTTTTCTCAACTTTTCCCTGAATTATCCCTATTAATACTCCTCAATGATAAGCAAGTAAGAGAGGGAGGGTGAGAATAAAGATTCATAGTTATGACACTCTGATAATATCATGTAATTCTATCTAACTTAACTAACATCTTTAATTTAATCAAATTAAATAATTAAATGTTATATTTCGGAACGAAGAGTATATACTAGAATTAGGGACGAAATTTAGTAATCTTAAAACGAGTTTAATCATTTCCAGTGGTAGCTAGGCTGCCAGCATCAGACAGATCTCCTACGGCTGGCTACTGGCAAGGTTATTGGTTATTTTTGTTAAAGAAAAAAGTGATAATATTGTAATAAAACAGAAACATTTTAAAATTTATTACTATGTTGGTACAGTGGATATTTTGGATTGAAATTGGAAAAACTAAATCATGATATCCAAATTTTGGAGTTATATTTAGAATTTTGCCGAAATATTTTTCTGAAAATATACTATGCTTACATATAATACAATATAACATAAAATATATAATGAATGTCTGATGTTTGTACTGGACAAAGGACATGACTAGAAAAGTTGGAACATGCTCTAAATAATCTCCTGGAAATTTCACTTCTTATAATAAGCTATCATATTTAATGTGTGTTTGATATGGCTTTTCGATCACCAAACGCGAGAAGGGAAATTTTTCTTTTTAACATGTTTGGTTTAACTTCTTGATAATATGATTTATGGGTTAAAAGTGGGATTGGAGAGAGGCTCCATTTTGGAATAAAGTGCGTGGGAGAAGCACGTTTGAAATGGAACGAAGGAAAGAAAAGAAAAGAAAGGGGAGGAAAAAAGTACAAGAAAAGAAATAAAGTTCATAGGAAAATTAGACTATTAGACCCTTAAAATCCTCAAAATTATTATTTTTTAAAATTATTTTTTTACATAAGGGAGGAGCCTTTAAGATCCTCAAAAACACCCCAAATTCCTCAGATATTCCAATAATTTATAAATTTCTATTAATTAATTCCTAATCACATCCACTAATCATCAATAATCATGTCCTTTTTCTATTATATATGTATTATTTAATAAGAATCATGTCCTTTTTAGTGATTTTTTTATCTAAACTTGCTTTTCAAAATAATTATTCAAATATATCTCTAAAAGTCATATTGAAAAAAGTCACTTCTATCATTATAAATCCAAATATAAATCATATCATTAAATCTGACTTTTATCTAATCTTAATTCTAAAAAAGTCATATTAAAAAAAAGTCACTTCTCCATCACTAATCCAAACATTCCCTTGAAGTAAATTTGAGCGAGACTCAAAACAGCCCTTTTCATGCTTTTCAAAATAATCTGCGGCTCAAGGTTTTACTTAAAGCTTGAAAAAGTTATTAAATACTCCTTTGGCAAAAAAAGAAAAGTTATTGTATTACTAATTACTTTGTATTATCCAAACAAAAACTTTTTCACCTATTATTGTTGTTGTTAATAGAGAGTTAAATAATCGAAAGTATAATTAATATAAGATGAAAAGTATTTTAGAATTAAATCAAAATTTTAAAATTAAACTAAAAAAGTAACACTAGGGTGCGGAAGTTTTATAGTTGTGTGTGTGTGTGTGTAAATATAACTTTTACTGCTATGGCCGTCACATTCGGAAGCCATGTTATTACCTCCCATGTTAATTAGAGAGTGTGTGAAAAAGACAAGGGAGTGTTACGAGGAACATTGATTTCTAATTCTATATTCCATAAACTTGTCAAAACCTCTCACTTTCTTGTTCCTTTCTTAGTTTCAAAACAGGGGATGGAAATTCCAGTCCCCATTGTTTTTGACTTTTACTCCTATTCCCATTTTCAAAGCCATCATGGATCCCTTTCCCACAAGGAAATTAAAGGGAAAATTTTAAAATAAGACCCTCAAAATAACTAAAGGATAGTTTGCTACACTGAAATTTGAAAAGGACAATTCAGTACAATTGAATGAATTGTCCAAACCAAATTTAAGTGAAATATCTATAATACCCTTGGTTCAAATTATTATTACCAACTTCATTTGTTTGTTCCCAGAATTACATAAAGAATTACTAAAACCGGATAGGGGAATACCAACGTGTTTATATCCAATTACAATATCATTACTAACCTCATTTGTTTGTTCCCAGAATTGTATAGGGGATTACCAACACATTCAGATCCAATTACAATATCATTACCAACTTGTTCCCAGAATTGTATAATGGATTACCAAAACCGGATAGGGGATTACTAATACGTTTCGGTAAAAAAAAAAAAAATTTGAACCAAGGGCATTTTAGACATTTCACTTAGATTTGGTTTGGACAATTCAATCAATTGTACTGAATTGTCCTTTCCGAATTTCAATGTGGCAAACTGTCCTTTAGCTATTTTGAGGGTTTTTTTTTTGGAATTTTCCTGAAATTAAACCAGTAATAAAAATTTTGTTTGAAAAAGTCATCTTAAAATTCTATCAAATTACTAGCAGTATGATATACGATACATAGCTAACTACCCGGGATAGGTGATTACCCTTGTGATATAGTAGTACAAAAGCTTAATTAATATAATTGCGTGTTATGATGAGAATTGGAGGTAGTTGTAGATATTTTCATTCAAAAAGAGGGTTTGCAAATTAAAAAATGGATGTGTATTCGGCTGGAGATGATGGCAAATAGGAGGATTAAAATTAGGAAACTGGGCCGTTAAAATAAAAAATAGGAAACTGGGGAATCTCGAGACGAAGAGGAGTGTGACGAACAATTTAACAGAATAGAACAAATTAGAAACAACCGTGCGTGTACCTTTGTTTATATAGTACTACAAGGATGGCTAAGTTTTGCCAAAAGCAGTATTTAATTCTATTTTATTTTTATATATCGAATCTTAAAGGAGATGTTTCTTTTGAATCTAGTGGGTGGCACCAAGCATCTGGTCACACCCCAAGAACATGCTTCTTAGTTCATATCCATCCACATATGTACATATTATTTTATTTCAAATTGAAAATCACCTATTGGCACCTTGCCACCTTCCTTCTTCCTTATGGGTCTCAACTAGCTAGCCAACCCACCTTAATGTGCTATTCATTGTATTTTACTTTGTCTCTCTTGTTTGCATTTCAATCCATTCCTTCCTTCAAATTTTCAATCATCTTTGCATTCCTTCCCAGGCCAACACTATATTCTAAAAGGAGAAGGACACAAAAATATCCTTTAATCTGCATCGGTGTACTGTAAATAATCTGATCACCATAAAATTATTATGAATCATGCTAATATTAAATTTTATTGCAAAATTACCTGAATACTACGAATTCAAAATGAAGAAAAGAAAATAACAACAATGTAATAAATAATAACTTCAATTTATCAAACGACAATAACAGTTAAGACAACCACTATAACTAAATTTATCAAGAGCGATTAAGTCATTTTGCAACAAACTTAATTTCAGAATATCCATTAAAAACTTCATAAAACTAAATTAAGTTGTTGAGAAACCATATTCTCTTCAATCTAACTTGACTTTTTTGTTTGTATCGAAAAAAACTTGACTTTTTTGTGAAACATGTTTCGGTTGTCTAACATGAGTAATTAATTGTTTGGAGGAGCGTGCGGGGTGATGAACTTGGTCATTATTTTGTTCCCCTCTTCATCATCAGCTAAGTGTGATTAGAAGTGCTTAAATTGTTGTATTAGAATTGTTCGCATTGAGTCATGGATGAGCTCAACACTTATTTCAACGTCATTCCACCTTGTATGTTCACCTAACTTTATTACAAGCCAATAGGTTTGTGCAAGTCACTCTCACTTTGATCCATCTCACACACACACACACACGCTCATATATATACTCATTTGTCCTTTTACTTCCTACATTTCTTGCACTTGTCCTTGTGTTTTGTTAGGTAAAACAATCTCACTAATGTGATGACATGCATCTATCTTTGTTTGCAAGCCGCATTTACAAATTATAGACAATTTTTTTTAGGAAAATACATTTGTTAGTACTCATACTTTTATTTAGTTTTGATTTTGGTACTTATGTATATTTTTATCATAAGTAAATGCTCTAGTTTTAATTTTTGAACATCATTAGCTTCTATAAAAATGCTAGTTATGCTAATGGAATAAAGATAAATAAGCTAATAGTTGTAATTGAACAAAATTAATGATTTAATTAAAAGATTAAAAACCACAGATACCAAAATCAAAATTAAATAAAAGTATAGGTACTAACAAATGGATTTTTTCACAATTTTTTTTATAAAATAGCCCAATACTTTAATTTCTTTCTCAGCAATAATGCCCCCAGAAAAAAAAATTTTTGCCTTAATTTGTTCAACAAAATATGGGTGATTGTCCAAAAGTAAGTCAAATATTTGAAACATTGATAATAAATAATTAATTTAACTGCTTTTATAGTACAATGGGTTTGTTAGATAACACATCGGAGTAGTCTATAATAGAGGCAAACATGGGGAGGCAATGTCATGAGAAAGGAGTGGAGGGATGAATGGGGAGATTGAAAAGGCACTATATATGTATGGGGGAATAAGAACAAACATATAAAGAATAGAGAGGAAGCGATATGGGTTGAGGGACACACATATGTGATATGAATAGTTGGTGCTGAGGAACTGAGACTCCATGCCCTAAACCTCACTCTCTAAGGCTCTACCTCTCTTATAGCGTTCCTTTCTGATCATTAATTAAAAAATCAAATTGATCTAATTAGAAAGATTAAAATATTAATTAAACAAACTATTTAATCATGACATGTGTTACATGTTATTAAAACATATAAGTTAGGTAAATTAGATTAAAAAAATGATAAAAATAAACATTTTAAAGTGAATTTTTCCCTCGGTTACTCTTCCAAAAAATAGTTAATTGATCCTACATCAGATAGTGGGAGGAGTATATTTGTATTACTTTTTTTCCCTTTGTGTTTATTTTTGTCTTTTTTTTTTCCCGGGGGGGGGGTGTTTAACTGTTAAGGGCATTGGTATGGAGTGATGGAGGGTGGAGGCAGGAGGCACATGAAGTCCATTCATGCTCACATGCGCATACAGCAAACACCCCATGTGTCACCTCTACTTGATACCTCTATGCTCTCCCTCCTATCCCATTCCTCTCCTTCTTCCACTTTTTTGTTTTAAAAAAAAAAGGATAATTTGTTAATCGGATCAAGTTACATGTTAACTTAAATGGCGATCTCCCACTTATTATAGGAGTGACTTCATGTATGTCACTGGGTTAGATATGCATCGGTTTGAACCGGCAATATGGATTCAATACGGGCTCAACCCATGGGCCATAGCAGGGCCAGAGCTAAAAATTTAGTAGCTAATCCGCTGGTTACTTAAAAAAAAAAAAAAAAAAAAACAAAACTTTTTTTATTATAGAACATTGCTTTTAGACAATTCACTATAACACAAATTGTGATTCATATGACAAATAGTGATGTTTGCATGCTAAAATCTAAATTTTGTGAATAATATTGTTAGTAAAGTAAAACTAAGAAGATGTTTATAAAAAATATGTAATTGTGGAGTCTATAATTTTGTGGTATTTAGAGTATTATATTTTAATTGATGCAATTATGATATGTTCTTGTTGAAATGAGATTTTATCTATTCTCTTTTAACATTTTTAAAAATAATTAGACAAAAAAGTGGCGGGCTGATGTTCTTGTTGAAATGAGATTTTATCTATTCTTTATTAACATTTTTAAAAATAATTAGAAAAAAAAGTGGCGGGGCCGCCATGGCAGATTAGGGTTGCCCTTTTCCTAGCCTGAGCAACCTACAGGCTAGCCTATATCACCATCTCTAGGCCCTCTTCTTCCTTTCTCACACTGAGTCTGTGCCATATCTCTTTTGTTTTTGAAAGTTTGCTATATCTATATATAACGGTATTTTCTATTTGGTTTAATATATAAGTTTTTTTTTAGAAGTAATTAACAATCTCTTTTATAAAATTTTTTTAATCTTAAACATTAGACTAAGTGTTAACCGATAGGAATTTATTGTTTTCTTAGCACATTTATCATACAATTATCCATGTTTTGTTTGAAATTAATATATTTATTTGTATAATTGTTATGATAAATTGTGTTACTCCGTTTGGTGCAAAGTATAGATAAATTTACAAATTTTCTCCCTCTTTTGTAGCATAAAGAAGGAGGAACAAACGGAGCAGAAATCAGAGTGAAAGGAAGCATGCTGAACAGGACGCCTTGGCCACCAGAACAGGGTGTTGAGGCAACCTAGGACGACCCAGGACGCCTTGGCCACCAGAACAGGGTGCTGAGTCGATCCAAGACGCCTCGGCCACCTGAACAGGGTGCCGAGGCGACCAGAGAAAAATCAGATTTTAGATTTTGGATATCAGATTTTAAAAATTAGAGCTTTTTAAGACCAAGAAGACGCATAATTGAGGAGGACGGCATTTGGGATGAAATTGAGAGAGAGAAACGAACAGTGCAGAGAGAAAGATCAAATTAAGGCTTTAGAGAAGTCTTACGACTCGAATCCGGGAGGCTTCTATAGGGTCCTTCTTTGTTCTTCTTATTCATTCGTCTTGTTTAGTAGTTGTAATCATAAATAGACTTCATATATTTGAATTCCTTTCAATTATGCTTAGCTAAACGTTAGACTAGGGTTTCTTTGAACCTCTATATGGATTGATTTTGTTAATTTCCTTTATATTGGTTGTTTAATACAATTCAGTTTTGTTTTTACCTTGATTATATTTCAAAAAGTGCCTGATCAACACTTTACTTGTTCAATGATTCATCGCTTGAGAGAAGGTGTTTTGTTGTAGAACTTAGGTAAAAGCATATTAGAGAGAAAACTCTTTGTTGACAGAGAAGAGATTCATCTGTCAACCTAATATCGTTAGAGTGAAATTGATGCTTAAACGTGTTTTTGTTGATTCAATAGCATGAGAGTGTGAGAGTCTTTTGAATACAATTTTTTCATAAATCCAATAGCATGAGAGTGTGAGGGTTTTGAAAGATAAAGATAAGATTTTTGACTTGAGAGAGCGTTTCTGATCACATTTAAATTTCAGACGAAGACTGAATGTATTAGATAGCCTTTAGAAAGGGTAATTTGGTAGAAATCATGACATATAAAGGGGATAAGAAATCCTAGGTTTCGATCTCATCGTCTTAAAAGCAGTTTTCAAAGTTTGTTTGTTTGTTTCTTATCGTTTTTGTTCAAAGCAATATTTTTATTCAACTTAAGTAAACACATAATTAAAGTAGTTAACTTCATTAGATTAAACCATAATCCTCGTGGGATCGATATTTTTATACTACGTGCGACCCGTACTCTTGCGGGCGAACACTAAGCATATCATATCATCCCCGATTAAATTAAATGGAGCTCATATTTAAGAAAATCACATAGATTTAAGAAACTTTCCTAATATCAAACAAAATCATTAGATACTTGTATAGTTGTATTTATTAATTTTCAAATTGATCGAGCAGCCGGAGATGAATTGATTAGTTGCCCACAACTCAACACTTGCCGTGACAAAGTTTAATGCCGCTACAGGTGGAAATGGATTAGGTTGAGGTAAACTTTAACTAAATAGGTTTGGGCTTTTAATAGAAATGTTAAGTATAAGTGTAGGGTTGAGCATGTATCTAGACTTTTTCTACCAACATGAGCCTGAACTTTTGAAAGGCGTGACAAAGTTCGAAACCATTTAAAAGCCCACATCATATGTAGGCCTTTAAATATGTTTAAAAGCCTATACCTCTAATTTAATATATTGGGCTTTAGACTTATTTAAAATTTTATGTATGTGGTCTTATGACTATAAAAATATGTTTTATCTCTTACGTTTCTGATGACTCCCCATTTAATATTGATTTAGGGCTTATTTAGAAGATATTTAGGGAGTCATCAATGCTAATTAAAGGAATTTTGAGAGTTTTTTAGAGAAAATTATACAAATTTGTCATATAAGCTTAATTTAATTATTTTTGAAATAAATATGACAATTTATTAGAAAATTTGATTGGCATGATTCCCTCACATTTATGCATGATTTTGATAGGTACAAATGGATATTCTAAGCTAGGAAGGAGAAGAAAAGTAAAGGAAAAGATTGGAGAAAGCTGGAGTTTAATTGCTGAAAATTGCCTCTGGTGCCATGGCACGGCGCGAAAATCCCTAAAAATTCTGACTTCGCACAGATTTGTTTTTTATGCTTTTAAACCATATAGGGCACGAAAATTAAAGGAGAATGAGCCCCCTTTGAACCCTAGAACCCATAGGAACCATTAGACTCATCGATACACACAACTTTGGAGCTAGGGTTTGCAAAATTGGAGGTTGAGAAGCAAAATTGGAGGAGTTTCTTGCCCTAGGTGATAGATTCTTCTTGTTTTCTTCCATTCTTTGTTACTTTTGTGAATTAAACATGGGATTTCTTTGTATTTTCTGGTTTAATCCATTCATGAGTAGCTAAATCTTTTGTTCTAGAATTGATTCAAGCCTTGTATGGATTGAAACCTAATTGTTTCCTTTTCTTTTAGAATTTAATGACTATTTATGTTGATTTATCTTGTTCTTAATGCCTCTAATTGACTGATCACCTTTTAGAGCGATTCGTTCATTCAAATTATACTCGAGAGAGATAGTTTAGATGTAGAACTAGGGTAAATCAGACTAGACTTGAAGTTTAAATCAACTAACGAATAGTTTGTCGGGTAGAATAGAGATATATCTATCGACCTAGTTTTGTCATGATTCCCTCACATTTATGCATGATTTTGATAGGTACAAATGGATATTATAAGCTAGGAAGGAGAAGAAAAGTAAAGGAAAAGATTGGAGAAAGCTGGAGTTTAATTGCTGAAAATTGCTGGAAATTGCCTCTGGTGCCATGGCACTGCACCTGAGTGCCATGGCACGGCGCGAAAATCCCTAAAAATTCTGACTTCGCACAGATTCGTTTTTTATGCTTTTAAACCATATAGGGCACGAAAATAAGAGGAGAATGAGCCCCCTTTGAACCCTAGAACCCATAGGAACCATTAGACTCATCGATACACACATCTTTGGAGCTAGGGTTTGCAAAATTGGAGGTTGAGAAGCAAAATTGGAGGAGTTTCTTGCCCTAGGTGATAGATTCTTCTTGTTTTCTTCAATTCTTTATTACTTTGGTGAATTAAACATGGGATTTCTTTGTATTTTCTGGTTTAATCCATTCATGAGTAGCTAAATCTTTTGTTCTAGGATTGATTCAAACCTTGTATGGATTGAAACCTAATTGTTTCCTTTTCTTTTAGAATTTAATGACTATTTATGTTGATTTATCTTGTTCTTAATGCCTCTAATTGACTGATCACCCTTTAGAGCGATTTGTTCATTTAAATTATACTCGAGAGAGATAGTTTAGATGCAGAACTAGGGTAAATCAGACTAGGCTTGAAGTTTAAATCAACTAATGGATGATTTGTCGGGTAGAATAGAGATATATCTATCGACCTAGTTTTGTCAGATTAAGGTTGGCACTTAAGGCATACTTTCATTAATTTGTAACAAGAGATTGAGCAGGTTTAATGAAAAGTAAAGAATTGATTTTGACTCGAGAGAGCGTTTCAAGTACTTTAGAATCTTAGGCAAACATAGATTGTTATTTAAAGACTAAAGGAAGGGAAATTAATTAGGGTTCATGAAATACAACGGTGAGAATTAATCCTAGGCCTAGTTAATTGATAAATTAAATCTTTCTTGTTTGTTTCTTTATTTTTATTTTAAAATTAGTTTTCAAAATCTGTTTCCTAAAAGAATTTGATTTGTTCAACTTAATTGAGTTCATTAGCCTGTTGTTTGATTGGGGTTTTAAAACAAATCTCAGTGGGGCGATAATTTATTACTATGTTACGATCCATACTCTTGCGGGCGAACAGTTTCCCACAAAAATTGTAATAAATTATCCATATTGAGCTTATATATTTCATTTAAGCACAAATGAAATAAGCTTGAAAGTTACAACAACTATTATGCTTTAGAAAATCATGCAAATTAGATAAAGGTAAGTGAGCTAGCATTGCATTTTAAATGATTATAAAGAGAAAAGATAAGAAAGAAACGAACGAATTGATAAATGAAAAATTGAACCTTTGCGTATGAATGTTGAAACGTAAAGTTTATAGTTAAAGCTAAGTTTGTAATATCATAAAGATTTTATATAACTGATTTATTTAATATTATATAATAGTATAAAATTAATAAAAAAATAAATATGCTAGGCCTGTAGACCAGGCATTAGGAAAAAAAACTTGGTCTGTTTATCTAAATAGGCCTCAATGTGAGTATGACCTGTTTACTAAATAGGTTAAGTTATACTTTAGGTATTCTAAGTTGTAGACTCATGATAGAGGCCTGGCCTATTCTCACCCCAATTTGTTTGGTATGAGGGGAGGGGAAGTGGGTTGAGGGAAAATTTTTCTAAGTTAGACTTTAAAAAGTAGAGAAGTGGGGTTAAGAATTTGTAATTATTCTTTTACTCTTTTATCCTACTAAATGTTTAAAAATTACAACCCTACTTCTTCAATTTTTTCTAAATTCACCTTACAAAAATTCTCCCCTTCCACATCCCTCCAAATCCTTCATATCAAAAAAGTCCTGAATGCCGCTAAACACGCCAATCAAACAGAAATTTTAAGATAGTCATTTTTTTTGTTCTAAAATGAACTATATTTTATTAAATACTGCATAAATAATTTCTATTTGTGGGGGGTGGTATCGGTAGTAGCTCCTACCTCCTAAGTTTAGGATGTAGTGTAGTGGGGGACTAAGAATGCGATCTTGAACAGGAAATGATTGTATCCACTAAAGAATAGATTTTGCTATATTAGGAAATTTTGTTACATCATCTTCCCACAGCTCATAAAGATGACTTAGTGGGAATGAGAATTATCATTCTATTTCAGAATATATCTTGTACAGAAACAATATTTCAGTTTCAGAATATATCATCTTCTATGTGCTGTGTACATTCCACGTTCTTTTATCTACGCCTTTATCTCCATTCATAAAAAAAAAAAATCTCCAATATATAATGCTATTGTTTATCATATTCCTTTATTTGACAAAAAATAAACAATTAATACTATTTTTCTTTTGTTTTTTTCTACAAGAGAGTTCATATCTTAGTATACTATGTATAAGACAATTCTAACATATTTCAAATAGATCAAGCAGAACTTAAATCTCAATAATTCAACCTTAAAATTTAATAACTTTCTAATTTTACCACATGTAATATCCACTACATCACATAATAAATAAAGGGTAAAATGGTACCTTTACACAAAAATCTAAGGACATGATTTATAAATAGGATTAGCTAAAATATTATATCTCTGCCAGATAATTAGAATTAAGAAGTATATGTATCTCAGATTATCAACTCATTCTTGATCACTGGAGACACTACTACAGAAAACACTTTTCATGTCTCTTTTTTGGGACTTTCCACGTCTCTTTTTGCTGGGACGTAGATAGAGGAGACGTAGAAAGTCGGAACTTTCCAAGTCTCATTTTTAATGTGAGACGTGGAAAGTGCCCATTGCTTACTTTCCACGTCTTTTTTTGAAAAATGAGACGTGGAAAGTCTTTTTTTTTTTTAAAAAAAGATATTTTTTTAATTAGGATGATTAACCCTAATCCAAAAAAACCCCAATATTTTATCGGAATAATAGAAATAAAGCACTTAAAATGAAAAAAATGAACTAATTTTATTTTTTATATCCAAACTAATATTACAAAAATGTTATAATGCAACTTTGATCTAAGATGAAAATCAAGGTATCTGACCTGACGCAAATAAATAAAAATAACATTAATTTACAGCACTGGACAGTTTCATTATTCTGGCAACAGACTAAAATGTCCCAATTTAAGGATCAACCTAATAAAGTAAAAAAAGACAACCTGAAGTGCAAGCTGTAATGCATTCCTACTCATTTATAATGCAGCTCCCCAAAATATCTGTCCACTTCTTTTAGAGATTTCACTGCCATCAGCATAGGAGAAGCAAGATTAAACTCAGTTGTTTACAAACATTAACGTACACGGTCTTCAATTGTCTCTGATAAACATTAATCTCCGTTGTTAACTTTTGCACTAACCAATCCACTCTTTACAGCACTCCCAGATGTGAATTGTCAAAAAGTTTGGCTTTCAGTTTCTGTTCAAACCAGAAGAGCACATTGAGGATGAAAAAAAAATAAAAAATCAATTGCCAAGTATACGAATAACTTCAGAAGCAAACATTTCAAGGTACGCATATCAACATGTTCAACTAGACAATTAACTTTGTTAGCATGCATGAGAGCAAATATTCTAAAAAAGCTTAGGCACCCATTAAGCCTTGAAATATTTCATGAAGGCCTTTTGTTCAACAAAATCCAATAAAAAAATTGTTCCAAGGCAACGAATACAAAACTTTCAGCCTCAATTACCTGGAACTCAATCCCAAGGCTAAGATGACTCATCATTAAATCCATCATTCTAGGAGGCCACATATGTAGTAAGTTCCTAAATGAGACATAAAAAGTCACACCATAAAAAGTTTGACAGATTGAATTATGTAGCAAGAAAAATCTATTATAGTTTTCATGGAAAACAAATATCTTCTAGGAGGCCACACCTGTTCCAAGATCATGCCAATGTTCCTCTTCGAAAGCTCTGTTAAGGATGACAAAAGATAGTACAAGGTGAAGGGACTACTTTTCTCATCCACTTGCTTTACATGTTTACATTCCATCTGGATAGCATTCCATATAACAATAAATATAATGAACCAAACTCAGAGGGAAAACAGCACATCAGTTTTTGAGGATTGATAGTTTTCTTTTTCACCTTATGATAGTCCACTTGATAGAGAATATCCAAAAGAAGAGCACTTCTGGTGCAAGCCTCATTTACAAAGTCTATCAATTCATCTCCTATTAGACTACCAGAATGACATTTAATACAGAGCCATGATGCCTTACAGCATAAGCTCAGCACCTTTGAAGCCTGCAATGATATTTCAAACAAACAAAAAAAGCTAATTATAAAAACAAATTTCAACAAAAGCAATATCAAAAAGAAAACTAAACATATGACATATTTGTAATTGAAAACTGAGAACAAAGTACCTCTTTTGCTTCCTTGTTTCTGTGCAAAACTACACCAATATTTTAGAGACATGCAATTATGTAATTTCTCCCTTCTTTTTGGATATGTGCACTAGCAATAATCTGCTTAATTAGCTGTGCACTCTTCTGAAATGCGAAAGGAAAAGCTAATTATCATGTGGAAATAAAAGAGGTAAAATAAAAATTAACCATTAAGCTTGGGGATTCAGTGATACAATTTTAATCAAGACTGAATCATATGGAAATGAAAATGATTAAGATTATTTTCAGTTTATCAAACCCCCATTCCCAACCAGTACATACCTTCTTCATTAACTCTTTCTTAATCTGGTAGTTAGCAGCTTCTAAAAGAACTTTCCCAGATAATTTTCTTGTTAACTACAAGATACCATTTAGTCATCAAAGAAAACCTAAGACCAAAGGCTTTCTATTGGAGACTCTTTTAAGATAAGATAAAAAAGGATATCATTCTCTTACCAATCGATATATTTTTGTGAATGTAAATATACCACCACCCTTGAGAAGACAATAGAAGATAATGAATTAGGAGAGATATATCATCTTAAATCCAATCAAATCAAATCATTTGAAAAAAAAATTTGCATCTGAAGTATCTATGCTAACCATTTAAGATACCTTTAAAATCACTGACTGAAACTCTCCCGCACCAATTTTCAAGGCTGCAAGAACTTGTGCTTTCCATTGACTGAGTTGGCCACCTTGAACATTAGATGTTGTGCCTAAATCCAACAAGTCTGCAGATGTTTCTAAATTTTCACTACAGAAACATGCAAGATTGAGATTATTACTGTACAACTAAAAAAGGAAACTGTTCGCCCTGCGCCGCAAGTGCACGGGTCACGTCAAGTAATAAAGTGATGAGAAAAGTATCGTTCCCACGAGGATTTGTCCGAAACCCGGTCAAACAATGATTATTACACTCTCGCCCAATTTGATTGACACAAATGTTGAGATTGAAAATTAACTAAGAAAATAAAATGAAAATAAAACTATAAACAAGTGATTCTCCAACTTCAAGGATAAAATGGGTTCTAAGATTATCTATCCCCCTTGTACTTCTTAAAGCTCAATTAACCTCCCCTCAAAGAAGCTCTCAACGAAACCACGTGCTAATCTAGGGTTCATAGAGTACTCGTAAAAGCTCTCTCAAGTCAAGAACAAGTGTTTAGTCTTATTAATTGCACAATCTCTTGCTACAATTCAATAAAATCCAATTATCAAGCTCCAACCCTAATGTGACTATGCAAGGCTAGCAAGTATATCTCTATCTTACCAACAAAACCATCCATTCGTCATGCAAACTTCAAGTTCTTGCACTACTTTACCCAAGTTCTACACTCAACCTAGCCCTCTCAAGCATAAATCAAGTGAACTCAACATCTAAATGGTGATCAAGCACTTAGAAGCATTAGGAGAAGAGTAAAATAAGCACATAGATATCATTAATCACAACATAAGAGGAGGAATCAAGAATTAATACATACAAGGGTTCAAAATAATCCTAGAATCAAAGTATTTAGCTACTCATGTTCTAAAACTCCATGGGAGCATATATATACAACATTACAAAACAAAACAAGAGAAGAGAAGGAAGATGGAAGAGATAAACCAAGAGAGGAAGCTCAAATCTCTTCAAAGCTCTAAGCCCAAGCTTAATCCCCTCCAAACTCCATGCCCTAGCAGAGTAAAACACCCCCAAGAATGCCCAGAAGTCGAAGAATGAGGACTCACAACGAAGCCCTAACTTTTATATAAGTTAAAACGCCCCCTGTTCGGTCCAAAACGCGCGTATGATACGCAGTTCGCCGTGGGTTTCGCCGCGGCGAGCCCACTGCGAAGTCCCAAAAGTTACAAAAATTATTGTAGCTCGCCGCGGCGAGCAGATGGCGAGCTCACCAAAATAGGGGCAGAGGCAGATGCACTTCGCCGCGGCGAGGCCACAGCGAAGTTTCTTTGATTCTGTGTTTTGCCTTTCTTTAATCCTTGAGCTGCTATGGCTTCTTATTTTTGTTCACTTGGGAGCTTGGTGGAGAGCTAAAATTTCTTGTTTATTACATCAAATTATTCCTACAAAAATTACATAAAACAAAATAAGAAACTAACTATAAAAACAATCAAAATCTACATAAATATACAATAATATGCAACCGAAAATCAAATGAGCATTTTTCCCTCTTGAGTATCCAAAATGTATAAATAATAGACAAAAACTCAAGACAAATATACTCAAATAATCATGAATTTCTAGGAGTTATCAGAAACAAATATGTATCCAATGAACCATAGCAAACACATGGTTATTATGAAAGATAAACTGCCGCCTAAGAGTATCAGTATAGTACTGGTGCAGAAGAACATCTAACCAAACTTGATTTGAATAGTTTCACATCAAGTGTCAAAAAGAATTAGCTAATCCTTGCCACTTTAATCACCAGGCTATCTTACAGTTCATTACAAGAAACTCACACGTCCCTTCATAAAGTTAAATACGCCTTGTTCTATGCAAGGAACAAAGGAGAATAGGAGGAAAGTGCTAGTATTTCAATAAAGAGACGCTTGTCATTGCTCATAAACTTGCAAGAGAAAACTGTAGGGATAAAAAAACTAAGTTCCATTTAATCCGAAAAAATAATAATGAATTCACAGCTTGGCTTTAAAGAACTATGCCTTGAGTCATCCTGCAATAGGTGGAGGAAAATTTCTACTTCAAGGTCTTCAGTTGACAATTTGCTTGAGCAAGGGATGTTTAACCATTATTAGAGCCAAAATAACTGCATGGAGTGAAATTCAGTTCATTAGAATAAAAAGGAAACATTGTAAGGAAGCAGGATAACATATTCTCAAAAATAAAATAGAATGAAAACCACCAAATCAAGCAACCCTAAGTGCTACCAACACCAACACAGACAATAATAATATGAACAGATTACTAGACATATGAACATCTCACAGCACGACAATTATAAATATGAACAGATTACTAGACATATGAAATTATCGAGAACAAATTAAGAAAGTAGAATCCAGATTTCTAAACAAGTTTTTTTCCACAATCATAACCTACCACAAGCTTGACAGAGTTGAAGGAAACTGCATCTTACAAAATGATTTTTCAAGCCCAAAAACCAAAATACCAGTAATATTTTAAAGTAAATTAGTTACACAATCAAATGTTCCTCTATATGATACCTGATAAAAATAGCACAACAACATGGTTAATCAAAAGCCTTTGATCTAGGAGTAGTATCACCTTGGAATGACTCAAAAAACTCAGCATATAAGCGTGCATTTTCATCTTCTACTCTCTGCAGGAGCCAAAACACATTAGATAGTTAAAATTGTCTTACCTAATAAGCACTAAATTGGGTTCACAAGCCTTACCTTCTTCTTTGTCTCTTCTTCTTCTCTGTGCTTTTGGAAGGGTGTTTTTTTCGGTGTAATGGAGAAGGAATTCATCCTTTCATAGGTACTGAAAGTAGAGACAAAAAAAGTAGATACATAATGGAATGGATAATTCAAAAACACCGAGAACTCAATACGAATTAAAAAAAATATAATGCGAAATTGAACCCCAACAACAAATTGATTCAGTAACCAGTAAAGTAGTTGGCACTTAAATCCAAAGGAGTGAACGAATAAGGGAAAGATTAAAGAAATGCCCAACCAAAGTCAGAATGTGAAAACTTCAGAATGGAAAAATACAAGCTCGGTAAGTGTGTCAACGAGAGAATAACAGAGAAATCATACACACAGCCCTAGCCATGCCATCTGCATCCTGCAATGTTCAGCATCCTCACTCGTTCTGGAACTCTCTCTGCCTCGCTGTGAAGAACTGAGGAGCAAGTGATGTCCAAGGAGAAACTCAAAATCAGGAAAAGAAAAAGGGAAAAAGGAAAAGAGAAGAAAAATGGGGTTTACCGTGAGAAGAATCGCCGCCGATGTGGTTGTAAGCCATGAGAAAGCCGATGACGATACCTAGGGTTCCGAATACGAGGAGGGAAAAAGCGAGAGCGATCTCCTTAATCGGAGGCTTATTGTGGATGATGTAAGAAGTCTCCATGAGATCCTCCTCGTCGGTGATAGAGATAGCGTGATCTACATAAGCCATTATAATTGCAGACGGTGGTGGAAGAAGAAGAAGGGAAAGCAAGGCGCAAGGCAGAGGGAGAGAGGCAGAGAGCGATGAGAAGAAGGAGAGCCTGTGTGTGTGTGTGTGTGTGTTTTTTTTTTAAAAGGAATCTACGTCTCATATTTTTTATAAGACGTGGATTCCACATTTTTCACATCTCATATATATGAGACGTGAAATCTCATTAAAAAAAAAGGAAAAAGTATCTACGTCTCATATCTTTTATGAGACGTGGATTCCACATTTTTCACGTCTCATATCTATCTCATTAAAAAAATAAAAAAAATAGGAAAAACAATCTACGTCTCATATCTTTTATGAGACGTAGATTCAACATTTTTTACGTCTCATAAAATATATGAGACATGAAATCTCATTAAAAACAAAATAAAAAAAATAGAAAAAAGTATCTACATCTCATATCTTTTATGAGACGTGGATTCAACACTTTCCACATCTCATAAAATATATGAGACGTGAAATCTCATTTAAAAAATTAAAAAAAAGTATCTACGTCTCATATCTTTTATGAGACGTGGAAAATCATTTTTTTTCCTTTTCTACAAATATCCCGACTTTATTTTTGCAATTTTGTACTTACCGCGTTTTTTTAAGAGATTCCACGTCTCATAATAAAAAAAGAGACGTTGAAAGTGTTGCAAAAATTTACAGTTTTACCACCGCATTTTTTCTACATCTCATATTTAAAAAAGATACATGAAATGGGGAAGTAAATACTATTTTTTGTAGTAGTGAGAATGAGTTGAGATATTGACAGTTTTACTGATCTTAGGTTCCAAGTATAAAATTTGATGAAATAGCACCATTAAGTTATTAATATGACTGGATGTCCAAGAAAGTTGATATAATTGGATTTCTGTCAATAGAGCTCAGATATAACTATATTAGTGGCCGAATGGACACCACCTAATAAACTCTTTTTTGTTTTTTTGAGCAAACTATTAAACTCTAAATTGGGCCATTTTGAAGTTGACAAGTGTGTGATAGAATATGGGCCTTTTAGATCGAGAACGTTCCCATTCTCTAATATGGGTAACGTTCAGCCAGAAAATAAATTACAGCTTAACCATATCCTTCTGGCGTGTTTATGGGTCTTAACTGTAGAACTCAATTACCAAATAAAGGTTGGTCGATTGACTACAAAATTGTGGATCTACATCCCATATAATAACCTTGTTTTTTTTTGCCATCCCATGTGAGAATCTTGTTGGTGAATGATCTGATTATTTATCAATCCGGAAGTTTGTTCTCATTTTGTAAACTTTGGGTCCAATCCACCTAAACTTCTTCTTCTTTTTTTAAATGTAGAGCTCAATTTTATTTTCAAATATTTCGCAAACAAATTTTGTATATGCGCCAAACAAACTATACTTACTTTTAAGTCTTGATAGGAACAAGAGAGATTCCGACAATTGTCCGCCAAAGGAATCGTATTGAGGCTGAGAGACGACGCACCATAACATATATGGAGTAAATTAAAAAGAATTAAATTCTTCGAGAGAAGAAATCATCGACATGATCAATGTATGGATGGCCAATTTGCTGTCTTGCTGATCCATAATATAAACATGTTGACTTAATTTGAAATCAGCAGAGATCAGTTAAAACTGCAACTTCCAAAACCGAAATTAGAAATGACTCTTTATTTAGAAATTGACCCCAGACTTATAATTGAATGCAAATGTCATAATGACGTTTTTTGGGATACATATAAATCGTGGAAATTCCTTTACTAAGTGACGAGGAATTTAAGAATGAAACGTTATAAACATGTTTGTTCCGTGCTAATGGACACGTATTCTTATTTCCTATATTGCTGATATAATTTCGCCTTTGAAACCGGACGTGTGTTTGGGACTTTGGGTAAATTTCGAATGTGTTCTTTTTTTAAATGAAATAAATAAATAAATCATATATTTTCTTGTTCATTTCTTCTAAACTAAAGATTCAGCTAGCCACCTGCGTGGACAGAAGAAATGACCTAATTGTCATACTCTATAGTCTACATAGACATACCTCAATAGATTATAAGTTAGAAACCTTATCCTTGAATTATGGGTGAGCCCAACCCCATTTCTTAGCGAAAATTTTTAATCATGGAAAAAATAAAGATCCAGCTAGCCAATAGTTTGATTAAATTAATGCTGTGATTGTTTTTAGTTCTTAATTTTGCATGCTGTGGAACTTTTCCATTGACATCTAGCGATACTAGTTACTACCTCCGTTTGATCCATTTGTAGAGTTCTAAAATACTTAATGGGATATTAATTAGCTGTTCATTGTTGTAACAGCTGCTGCATTTTATTTGAATCAATCAAAATACATGCGTATACACTGAAATTACTGAGACGTAAGTGATGAAAATTTGAAAATAAAGAAAAAGAGTTAAGCAATCACTCCAATTTAAAATATTATTATGTAATAACTATACTCACTCAAAAATTGTACAAGAAAGTGCATGTATATATATTCACATTCGGCATATGATAAGCTCAGCGCTGAATGCATTTAACAGTGCTTTTTTAATTGTTACTATATATTATCACTAGGTATCACTCTAATCACGTCCAAATCTACTTCTTCTTTAGCACTAAATACAAATTTACGTAATTATCCTCACTTATCATGGTTTTAGCCGTTTCGGTTGAATTATTTTGACCTCATCGAGAACTTATAGCCAGACAGGCCCTTTTCTATTTATTGCTCTGCAAATAACTGGTATGAAATATTTACTATATATAAGTCATTGCAGTTTTTTCCCATCACGTTATTCAGTGGTAGTTAATTAATTATGTATCAATAATGAAGTCATCGCAGCTTATATACGCAAAAGGGTTTTTAGGAATTAGAGTATCATCACAAAGGATCATTCAAAGCTAATGGTATGCTACACCAACACAGGAATCGTACTCTTGTACATAGTTCTTAATTAGTTCTTACGTACCCTGCAAATATTTTTTTCTTTTTCTTTTCTTTTTTTGGGGGGCCAGACTATGGAAAATCAAATTACTGATGAATTATTTTTCCAGGCTTAGACTGACTCGGGCTATGGAAATTCGAAGTCTTTGTTTGTTAACTAGGATACATAGTCGTCATGTTTGAACTTAAACTTTACATCTATTCCCATTTCATACATAAGTCATATTTGGAGGTTTCTAGATTCCTTTGAAGGGAAAATGATCTAAATAATTAACATTCAGAAATATTTTAATCGGAATATTAATAAAAATTCAAGAGTAATCCTCATCGATTATCTGTACCATATGAAGCACTGATATGAGGCATCACAGGATATATGGCGTTTAACCAATTGATTTTACAATCAATATTGCATTTCGATTGATACTAAATTAACTAGCTCCCTCCATTTCATTGTCGTTTTAACATGTGACATATGTTATAATTTAGTGGTCTAATTTGCTTCCTTAACTTCCACAAAAAAAAGTCAAAATGGTC
The DNA here is from genome assembly GCA_037074515.1 of Mimosa bimucronata. Classification (NCBI taxonomy): domain Eukaryota; kingdom Viridiplantae; phylum Streptophyta; class Magnoliopsida; order Fabales; family Fabaceae; genus Mimosa; species Mimosa bimucronata. Next base: position 37,837,861 of record CM073444.1, read on the forward strand.
TTATATTTAAGATCGGAGGGAGTACTAATTAATTGAGCTAAAAGCTGACTTTCAATGTATATAAACTTAAATCATCATTATTTCATTGCGTAAGCATACCTACGGCAAGAAGAGAGAAAGTATTGAGTTGGGGGATTAGTTATACTTTTCAAGTCTCACTCACTCACTTATATGGGAAAAAACAAAATGAAAACGAGCTCTAATAATCACATACTAAACAATAACATTAATTGGATATATGTTGACATCATGTTTGGTATATCTTAATCGCTTTGTTCTGTCATAACAAAAAAAAGTTTAGACAAGTTAGATCTTGAGGCTTCACTAGATTCAATACATAGACATATCTCCAGATTCAAAACATTTATAAAAATACTTATAAAAATTGCTGCCAACAAGAACTTATTATTAGTGGGAGTTAAAATTTCATAAACGTAAACTTATAGTTATGAGTCTTTTTACCAACTGAATCAACATTTGAGTAAATAAATTAATGTAATTTAGAAGTGTGCATATAGCAACCACAATATCTTTCACATGGTGTGTACATATCCGTAGGCTATCATTTTCTCTACTTGCCATTGCTTGTCATTATTATGAAACTTATACATAAATGGAAACACTTCTAGGGTGAAGCACTTAAGAATAACCTTAAAAAACACAAAAAGGAAAATAAGAGAGAATTTTATAGCATGCTACTGGCTACTCAATGACAGCCGTAGCATGTGCAACATGATTCATACACTCAATTACGAAATTTGACAAAGCAAAATATAAGTGACACTACCTCCATCACTTCCTCAGATCTATAAAAGTAAATTTGAATCACAAGCATTTTCGCGAGAAAAAAGTTAATATGAAAATGATTTTAGTTAGATGCAGTCACAATTTGACCTAAACTCAAAGAAAGACGATAGATATAATGTGCAGACGGCATAGTAATAATTAAAAATATCACTAAAGGGAGAAAGAAGGAAATCTGGGGTTTCACACTGTTCCAGGCCAAAGGATTAAGTACAAACACGAAAACTAAGCGGCTACAACTATATATATATATATATATCTATGTATATATATATCTATGTATATACTAGTAGATTGTTACATCATGATAATAACCAGTACAATGATATCTGCCTAGTCAATCAGTTCTAATTAATTCTCAATTAACCTTTAATTTCTGGGTCTTCCCTCCTGTTAAATGAAGAAACAAGTTAACGTTTCTTCTTCTTTACGTGTCTTCAATTCAGATCATCATAGACGTAGAGAATAGCCCTCTTGGCTTATATATGCATCAATTTCCAAGGAATCCCTGTTAATATGTTCTGTACAATACATGATAAAAGATCATTCATCTAGATGTAATAGTATAATATACCTTAAATATCTTCGATTCTCAATAAGGATGATGGCCAAGTCTGAGCTCTAAGTCCACTTCACTATCTTTCTGAGTACTTTCCACATGATTTGGACCAATCTGGAGACTCAAATTAGCCCCAAGAAGCTCTTGGTGGTTCACATCCACAGACTGATGATGGTGAGACCTTGGATTAAGACACTCAAAGGGAAAGGCATATGAAGCAGGAGAAGGATTTCTAGGGTTTATTGTTGCAGAAGATGGCTGGAAATACATGTTATAGTTTCCCTGATGAACCTCAAAAATGGAGTAAAACCTTGAGGATTGAGGGGATGCTGAATCAGCAAAAGAATCCTCAATGGACACTTTGTTTGAAAAAGAAGAAGAAGAATTATTATTATTTTGTTTGGCCTTGGCTCTATCTTTTCTATGAATGTTCATATGACCCCCTAAAGCCTGAGCATTAGTGAAGCCCCTTCGGCAAAATGTGCACTCATAAGATCTTCTGGTTCCTCCTGAAGAATCTCCATCTTCAAGCTGATCAGTTTCTTCTCCGCTTGAATTTTCTGAACTATTCATGGCAACTCAATCACAAGCTTGCTTGCTTTTTTTTTTCTGAGGGGAATAACTATCAAACAGGTTTTTTTCGGCTGAAATCTCTTTGATGATGAATATGAAATGGGGAATAATAAAGTCTGAGAGGGAAGGAGAGATGTGGAAGGGAAATAGGGCTTTATAGCCTGAGAGAGAAAAAAGGTGAGAGATGGAGACAAGTAGAAAACATCGACTTTGTCATTGTGGCATATATGTATATTAGTGGATTTCTACAATTTTGTCTTTATGCTCTTAGGTTTTTTCATTTAGCCGGCTCTATAATTTGTCCAACCCCTTGGTAATTTTAATCACTTAATCAATTGCTCCTTCTCTATCACTCTCTTTCATTTAATTTGGTGGCAATTTCTGCTTATGTTACTATCACCAAGGTTTTCACGACGACGTGGTCTTAATTTATTTTTTGTTTATTTCTTAAATTAATTTCTGGCATTTCTTGTCCAATCCCCACTTCAATCTGACTCATTCTTTTGGGCTTCGTTGCACTTGAAGTTATAGTTTGTACACACGGCGCATTCACACTTCCAATGTATATAATCTTTTTTCTGTGCTTGGGGATTAACTTACTCTCTGTCATTATGCTATTACTATTATTATTAGAAAATAGATTGCACATACATATTATTCTCTGTCACACTGATTCTCTTTTCCTGATTTCTGCCCAAATAGTTAATAAAGAAAATAAAGAAGCAGTGAGGCTTTATATGCACACTATCTATGGCTATAATGATCTCATACACGTTCCCGTGGTTTTGTAATTCTGCTTGGCGAGATATGCTACAAAAAATTATATGCTTGTTCAGCTTTTACATGTGAGTGTGAAACAAAGTTGGTTTCACATAAATAGTAAAAATTGGAAGTGGCAATCATTTAAACTGGGGAGAGAAGAGAGAAATCATCAGTGTGAACACACATATATGAAGAACTATTTCTGGCAACACATGCATCAAAACGCGTTGAACTTAGAAACATTTCCATGTCCTTAAAAAGAAAATTAAAAAAAAAAATCCCTTATTCTTCATAGCTGAAATCTCAAGTTTTCTTCAAATGATTTTACATATGCCAGAGACTGGCTTTCTAGCCTTACTGGGAAAGGAAGAGACATGTGAACTGTTTGTATGCTACCCTAGTATCATCGAGTATAGTGTGATAGCTAGGTCACTAGGGTTTACTCTAAATAAAAAATGGATGCTAATTAAACTAGAAAATATGCAAAATAAATCTAAAATGTACAAGTGCCACGATCTCATTCATTTCAAGTGACTACTAGCTCCAACTAATAAATAGCTGACTGTACTGTGTGATCATCATATTAATGATATGAATGGGGAGGGAGAGATCATAAGAGGGAGCAGTTCAAAAGGAGTAATTTTGATGGCAACTATTTTTGTTATTTTAAAGAGAAATCTCCACCATACCAAATGTCTCTTTGTGTAGTAGTTAACTATATACTCAGCTGGTTCCTCTTGGATTTGCAGGCGGCCAGAATGAAGTATTATTTTCTTTAATTTCCTCCTTCTGGCATCTCCCTCCTCTAATTATTATTATTATTTTTTTCTTTTATTTCTTGACTGCTTCTCTCAAATGATATCAGTGCTTACTCAAAACCACATACCTATCGTCTGGCTAGATTTGTGATGGAAAGATAAGGTTAGAATCTTCTTAATCATGAACAAAGTTGTTTACCTCAAACTTTTATGTAATTTCTTATGTACTTTAGGGAGGAAAGATATATGTGGTTTGTTTAATACTGGCATCTGTCGAGAAATATTTGAAAATTGACTTAATATTTTGATTCAATAAGAATAATCCTCAATTTGGACAAGTGGAGAAAAAAGGCTGTCACTGACAATAACATGAGTGGTATGCTAATGCTTTGTTTCGTCTTTTGAATTCACTTAATTCGCCATTATAACACATAATAGAGGGTTTTCTATTCTCCTTTTTTCACCTAATCCCAAAACATGGCATGCTCGTATTTCCCAACGTTCGTCACTTCTCACTACTTCTAATTAAGTGGTTACGAACTTATGATTGGCCAATCATTAAGTTGGAACAAAAATAAGTAATTAACAATAAAATAAAAAAAATGTACACACAATTTTTATATACACTTACTGAATATATATTAAATTAATTTAAATATGATGACCATGGTGCTATAATGTTGAACTCTCAAAATTTTCATAAACAAAATAATACAACATATTTTTATAAAATTTAATAATAAAAGCATAAAATTTTAATTCAATTTCTAAACAACATAATTAGGAAATAATCTTTCGTGAAGATACATCGATATCATTGATAAAAGCAGAGTAAGTTAACTAATGTAAATTGGTTTAAGAAGAGAAAAGCATGGTGGGAGACAAGGAATCTCAAAGGTGAAGGCGTTTGTTAAAAAATGAAAAATGAATTTGATAATGGGAGGAGAGGGACCTATTAATTTTTAATATGAAGGGAGAGACAGAAATAGGAATATCTATTGCTTCACAAGGCTCTTATTGTCACTTGCTGGAAAAATACAAATAATCAAATATACGATCGTGATTTACTCATTTTTGTGTGCATGTGTGTCACATCATGTCATCATATGAATCGCTAAATCAAATACCAGAAGACTGCATTAGATATCAACTTGGACTTTTTGTGCACCGGCCCATTATATTAAATTCAGATGGTAATGGGCCCAGAATGGATTAAACTTGGGCTGTTGTTACAGACCTAAAGATGGTCATTTCATTGCTCCATTTGGTTGTTTAAGTAACATGTGAAGAACAGCAGAAAAATAGCAAGCTAGCATAAGAGATGCATATGAATTGAAAGAGAAGCATTTATGCGATGAGAATTTATCACGCTATTTTTTTTTAAAAAAAAAATCACGCTAACTTTTTTGGGTGCTATACATTCATTATTTTTAAAACGTATGTGGTATAGAATATAGATAATTATCAAGATAACAATATATAAGCGTGGACGACGTAATTAGCTAGGTAGATTATTTAGGTGAGGTAGTTTTAATTGGAATTAATTCAGTAGATGGGTGGAGAAATAAATGATAGTTTTAACTTTTAAATGAGAGGAAATTGATGTTGAGAGGAAGGAGTTAAGGAGCTAGGGTGCTTTATGCCTTGCCCCTATAATATTAAAGAAAAAATTTGAGCTGTGGCTTTTGTGAAACTCATGACTTTATTAAAACTATCTATAAATCAATGTATCGTAAAAAACAAATGTAAGAGAGAACACATAAAACTATCTATAGATCAATTCATGGAAAAAAACTAATGTAAGAGAGAAAACATTGGACATAGTCACCACTATATAATCACATATACTACTCCAACACTGAATATAAGATTGTCTTAATTAATTTATAAAATTTAATAAAAATGATCAATTTGCCGGTTATCTGTAATTATATATAGAACAGTTGTGATTTTATTTTTAAAAAAAGTATCCTTATTTAAAATCTGACATGTAGAAACATAATGGCTTGGTAAATAGGATATTATAAAAAAATAGTGGTCTCAAGTTCGAGCTTAGGTATGCAGTCGTGATAATTACTTGGAGGTAGTGAGGTTCCTCCTATTGTGGGTATGCATTCACTCGAACTGGATTAGTCAATTGTTAGCAGCACCGGATACAAGTGGATAGATAAAAAAATTGATAAAAGACACATCAAAACCTTAAAATAAAGGAAATCTCCAGTCAGATTTTGAGGACTATGTGATTTTAAAATCTTGCCAAAAGACAAATTACCCATAGTAATTGCGAGTATATGATTTACAACTTCAAAATAGAGATTGCCAAATGTATCATAGAGATTGCCTAATAAGTGAATTGTTAAATTAAACTATACAATCTCTATTATAATCGACCACTATTTAAAGATTGTGAATCGTATACTCACAACTATAATGTGTAATTCCGTCGAAATAACTGCAAAAGAGCGTTGAGTATCTCAAAGTAACAAGGGGGCATTTTTGCCTTGGAAAGTGCCCAAATCATAGTAAATGTACTATAACATTGAAAACGTTAAGTTTGACCGTTAAATCCTTTTTTTAACCCACAAATGTTAACGTGACTATGTCATCATTTAAAGGTTAATTTTGCCCTGTAATGAACCATCAACGTGCATTTTGTCCTGGAAGTATCCAATTTGTATCAAATTTATTTGGACCGTTATTCAAAGTTATGTTTGATAGTTAAATAACACGTGACACTTCATATTACATCTAATAATCTATCTCATCACAGATCCCATCACCATAAATCATTTGAATTACATCTTAAAAAATTAAAAGAAAAGTAAACAGAAAAATAAAAGCATCACCCATTCTCCCCCTCCTCCTTGTTCATACTTACTAGCTTCGTTATCATTATCTTCCTCTCTCATTACCATAAACGACAAAAATTATTGATCTTAACCCTTTATTTAATATATATTATTTTTAAACAAAAAATGTCAATTTTTCATAGTCCTGTAATTTGATTCTCTTTAATCACTATTAAGTTTTGTTGTATAAGGTGAGATGGATTATTAGATGCAATATAAAGTGTCACGCGTTATACAATGGTTAATCTAAATCTTGAATAACGGTTTGGATAAATTTGTTGCTGTTTGGATAATTCTGGGGCAAAACACTCATTGATGGTTACTTTCAAGGCAAAAATGGATCTTTAAATGATGAAATGTATGTGGTAACCGAATCACGTCAGCATTGGTGGGTCAAAAAAATGATTTAATGAACAAATTTAATGTTTCCAATGTTGGAGATAAATTTGCTATGATTTGGGTACTTCCGGGAGGAAAATGCTCTTTTGGTACCTCCGGATACTCAGCACTCTTTTGCATTTACTTTACCGGATAAAAATGGACTTTAACCCTATTATATTTAAAAACAATTAAAAACCCTAAAATACATTAGGAGGGAAGCAGCATGTAAATGATGTAATGACGCAAGAGTAGTTTATTAGTAAATGCAATAAGTATCCTATGTTTCACTGAAAAGAACCTCTATGCAGCCCTACTCTCTGCTTCCATTTCCGCTCATTCTAGCTTCTTATTTTTGTTCTCCTCCACGTGAGGGCTCTTACTCTTCCCACCACCATTCCATTTTTGCCCCTCTCTTTCTTTGCATGCAACTCCCAAGTGTGAACCGTTTGAGGTTACATACATCTGAAGAGGCGCGACATATTTTGGGTGATTTCATAAATAAGAAAGAAAGAAAGAACGATCTAGAGAGGTTGCACATTATCCCTTTGCTTTCCCCAATTAAACCAACATAATATTTATTTGATTAATTTTGCGAATGCTCGGCAATCATGCGATTTTGCAGCACACACTTCTTACTTATAGTCGTCTCACAAGGTATGCAATTAAAAGCATCCGATCAAAATCTAATAACTCTGCACGAGCCACTAGTGTCATACCCAGATTACCAGATAGTGAGGACCGACTCGTTCAGTGTATATGTAACGGTTTTTTTTTTTTAAAAAAAATTGTTGACGACTATTTTCAGATATATTTTCAAGTTATGGTTGATGTGCTCGTCTAGTTAAAAGTCACGAGATGTATTTAAGTCTTCCACTGTCCCAATATTCTAGACCTGTAGATGTGATGTAAGAAATTCATCATGTAATTGATTGTACGTAAAATTTTGAATTAGTCAAAGGATAAAAGGGTAATTAAACGTCAGAAATACGATCCCATATTTTTCCATTCTATAAAAAGCTGATGGCAAATCCTATTATTTCGATATGATTAATTATTAGTTGAGTAGTTAGTAGTTGAGTGAACTTCATGAGCGTAATCTCCATGAACGACGACGTATACAATGTGCTGACACTGGAGATCGAAGAGAACAAATTAATTGGTGTGGAGCATATGAAAGATGGATGTAATTGATGGCCTTGATTGATCGTTCATCAGTGCGCCCCATGCTTAGTAGGCTGCACCCCTACACAGTGAGTGAATTGATTCTCTCAGCATACCTGCACCTTGCATTTGTGTGTGTCTTGTTAGGAAATATAAATAATTCACTTTAAAAGTATTTATATTTATTATTTTTTTAAACTAATTAATTTGATTTATAAACTGATAGATAATATAACAACATGAATTATGTACTATAATTAAATAGTTTACTTGGCTTTCTTAATCTATTAAGAAAAGTTAATCGCATCTTATTATATTAATGACGTGATAATATTTTGTGGTTTGTTTTTTGATATTTTGTTGTAAAGAAAAGGATAAAGCAGAAAGAGCTCATTGCAAAAGATACACAAAGGTGGGGTCTTGTGTCTTCCTATATTACAAGTGAGTTACTCTCTTCTCCAATGTTGAATATTCTTTCAAATCTCGATATTGATAAGGGCACTTCGTTCTCTTGCTCATCAGTTTTGTCTCTTGTTATGATTCATTATATATAGCACTCCCATTCCTTAAACCAAAACGCAATTACTTCGACCCCTCAAATGTTTGACAAAACGACAGGTCATCATTAATTGATTATGCTTAAGCTTGCATAGCATTTTTGCATAAAACAAAAAAAGGACAATTACGCATTAAAGTCTCGAATTAGAGAATTAGTATTAGAGAAGTCTCAATGAGTTAATGATAATATTAACAAGAAAAAATGCCACTGTTAATAAACCAAAACGACAATTGACATCTCATTAGGACATTTCTGATGTTAAGTCTTTTGCTTAGAACCCAAATTGTTTCAAGGAAAAAGTGGTTTGGAAAATTTGCATTTAGATCTTAAAGAAGATAACTAATATTAAATAGGTCCAAATGACTTGTCAATGACAAAAGAAAGGACTATTGTTATCAATTGGAAAGACACTATTGACAAGTCATTAATTAAGACTTATTGATATTAATTATCTTCTTTGAGACTCTAATGCAATTTTCCCTCAAAAATTTTCAATTTCATTTGGAAAAATTAATTACATTTTTTAGATGAGAAATTTAATTAAGATGAAATCTTATGAAATCACGTAATTAATTTGAGTTCACACGAAGTTGTTATCGCTTGGCCAAAAGCTGTTACTGACCAAAAGTTTCGACAATAACAACTTTTAGTCTGACGATAACAATTTTTGACAAGATGATTACAACTTTTTAGTAGAGACCTTATATTAATTTACGATTTTATGAGATCTCATCTTGATTAAACTCATTCAGGAGTTGTAATTAATTTTCACTTTTTATTCATATGTATGGAGGGTGGGTTTGTAAGGATAGTAGTGACCTACCTAGGTATAGTCTTGATTTGAGAGCCAAAGTGGGAAATAGTTAGGGGGTGTATCAGTTCTTTGAACTGACCAATACGTATAATTCCATTTAAGGAAAGGCCATCATAACCATTTCAAACCCAGACGTTGTCGGGAACATGCAAGCCCATCACATTTTGGGGAAAAAAGCTTCCACCTCAGACCCCACTTTTACATATAATTTTTTTTATAGAAATTGGTATGCCCGAACCACACATGAATGATGAAGATTGCTTACGTTCTGTCATCTCCCTCCCATGTCATACTTTTTCTTTATTTCTTTTTCCTCTCTACAGCCATATTTCGTCTTCTTCCTTTCACTAACCATCAAAACTGGGGTGCTAACTAGATTTATGCTACATTTCTCAAGAAGTGACAATATGTTTTTCAGAAGAGACATCACATATTACTGCTCATATACATCCTCCGCACTGCTTTTTGTTTCTTTCTGTCTTTTCTTTTCTTTTTTTAATTTAGAAAAAGTATGATTATTTTTTAATATACACACTTGTTTCTGTATAGAAATTAGGTCTCCCTGGTGGGTTCACATTTATTATGCATATATTTGCCTGAGAGTATAAATTAAAAGTGTCAGGATCTTGAATCAGCAAAAGTAAATATATAAATGGTTATGATTAGTAAGTTTGTTGATTGTTCTAAATTACCCACATCGTTTTCCAAGTGCCCAATATATCAGGGTGACCAAGGGTAGTCAAACAAATGGGAAAAAACTGGGCTAACTTTGAAATGAACAAGTAGATATCCGTGTTAGGCCATAAGACTTGTACAGTGATCATAATGAGGTTTGTGTTGGAACTTGGATCCATAATATTATTCACTCAATGTATATGTATGTCAGAGTATAACTGAAACAATGAATTATACTTAAATTCACTGTAAAAAGTGTCGGTCACATATCTGTGAATTGCACGGCTGAATTTTTAATAGCTGATTTATTTAATTATAAGACTATTTTGACTTTTTTAACTTTTTTTTTTCAGTAAAAAAAAAAGTAGTTTTAATCCCAAAAAAATCTTTTTTCCTCAAAAATAATTTATTCTACTTAAAAACTAACCTATAATCTAATTTCATGTGACATATGTTATAATTTAGTGGTCTAATTTGATTCCTTAAATTTCACAAAAAAAAAATCAAAGTAATTTTATATTTAGGAACGGAGGGAGTATAATATGTCAGTTAACCACGACAGAAAGGTGCTTCAAAATTAACTTTCATTAATGAGCGGTGACTTAGAGAAGTTTGTCTAAGTCTCAGAAGCTGATTTTATTCAGTTGGCGGTGGAGATGTTTCTCTTAACTCAATATATGAGTAATGTTCCTAACTAAAATATACGGGGAAGTAATGAGGTTCCAATTGTCATCTATTGCGATGATATTTGTCAATCTTCAATTTTTATTGGACTTTTAAGTAATTAAATATATCCATGGGACATCATTGTAATTCCCCCAAATTTATTGACTTAAGAGATTCAGCCAGTTTTTGATTAAAGTCCTGTGGTGAGTGCTTAACTGTGCTTCTGATGTTATAAATTATAAGCATGCAATCAAGAACAGTTCTCTTGTTAATATAGTAATTAGGGAAAATCACAACCAGGTCTCAAAAAAGGAACTAATCACAATCAGGGTCCATGACAAGTGAAAAGGTTGACAACTCAAGGAGCTGCATTGACAACTCACGGGACCTGATTGTGATTAATTCCTTTTTTTGGGACTTAATCGTTGTGATTTCCCCTAATATTAATACTGAACGAAGAATCATATATAAATTATACATGTTGCCATAAACCTATAATTATATCAAATCAGATGCTTATGCAACATATTAGAAGTAATTTATTGAGACCTGGCTTCTTTCATTGACTCTTATGGTCTGCTTCAATCCTTACCCTGAAACTACATTGTATCAAAGTATAAACTGTTTTGTGTTTCTTTTTATCATTAGATTCTATATAAAATTAGTAACATTTTGATATTTTGTAGATGAAAAATGGTTCAATTTTTAATTTTTTATGGTTTTACAAGTATTTAATGCTCTAACAAAAAAAAAACTACAAAATTTTAAGAATTAAATATTTAAAAAATCATATGTAATTGAAAATTGAACCGTTTTTCACTCTTAAGGTATTAAAAAATATCACTAACTTTATGTAAAATCTAATGATGAAAACAAATACAAAAAAATTCACTTTAAAACAATGTAGTTTTAGGTGAAGGACAGAAACAGATCCAAAGGATAAAGGAGGGAAGCCAAGTCCTATGAACAATCGCAGCTAACTATCTAAATGGAAGTGCTGTACTATTCTATATGTTCATACACACAGGCACACAACAAGCTTGGGGAAGAGGGAAAAGGAGATAGTTTACTTTCCGTAATTAAAATGAATATAAATATGGGAAGAAATAGACTTCAACCAAGTTAAGTACGACATATTGAACTTGATCACACGGTAGCTAGCTCCTCATCTTCAACCAAGTGATGAAACGAAAGACTTCATCTAATATATCGTCTCTAGCCAAACGATGAAAATGGTAATTAAAGATAAGTAGATTTCATTATACACGTACAACACGCGACATCATAGATATCTTCTATCTAACTCATCGAATCTGTAGTTAACATAATGAAATCTATATATATAGATATTTAAGAATGAAACCTAAGAGCAAGTACCCAATCGAAGCTCAAGATCTAAATCATCCTTGGAGTCGCTAAGCAAACCTATATGCAGGTCCAACCGAATGATGCCATCAGCCTTTTTCACCGCTTTGCAATTACCACCATGTTCTTGCGCAAAAGGGTCATTATTACAGTGATCTCCAAACCCCATTGATAAAGAAGTTGCATTATTCTTCATCATCATCTTTGTAGATTCTGAGGAGGCCTTGGTGCTTGAAGGGTTCAACATGATACCATCCACAACCCACTTTTTCATCAGATCATAAGAAGAAGGAGATGATGTATTATTAGATGGAGGGGGAGGATGAGAAGGTGAAGAAGAAGAAGCAAGTATGGGAGAAACCAAGGAGGGTAAAGTGGTAGGAATAGTTGAGAATGGTTTTTTGAGCATTATTGTAGAAGAAGGAGAAGAAGAAAAGGAAGGGGCAGAAGTATTAGGGTTAAGATTGAGGTTGAGGATGGTGGTGGGAGGAGGAGGAGGAGGAGGTGTTTGCTGCCTCAGCCTGGCTCTGTCTCTCCTATGAACATTCATGTGGCCACCAAGGGCTTGAGCAGATCTGAATTCTCTCTTGCAAAAGCTACAAGTGTATGATCTTGGAGGCCACATTAATCCATTCATATAGTCATCTCCTCCTCCACACCTCATCTCAGATTTGCACTCCCAATATTCTTTCATCATTTGGCTTTTTATGTTGTTGTTGTTGGTTGTGTTCAGACTTTTTCTCTCCATCTTCTATATCTCCTTTTAATTCCTCAGTCAGATCACCTATAACAATAATAGTTTGAACAAACACTAGAAACTGTCAAACTCAAATAATGTAAAAATTAGTTCAAACTGAGATTATCACACACACACACACACACATATCTTAAAAGTTATGAGTTGTGAGTTGTAACCACCAATCTAGAGGGGGAGAGGTAATATATAAGGCTAAGTACTTACTTACCTGAGAAGTAGAGTGATGGAGGGTATGAATGTGGAGGTTGATGAGAGTAATACTAGAATGGAGTTTTTGAAAGGAAGAGAGCATAAACTTTTCAAAGCCAAAGGCTATGGAATCCCATGGGAAGATTAACCCCTGAACTGTCCTTTGTACTTGGTCATTATTGGTACTCAATTAGGAAACTCCTCTTCCAACCAGGGTTATGCTTTTATGACATTTTTTGTCACTGCTCCATTAAATATCTCTCTCTCTCTCTCTCTCTCTCTCTCTCTCTCTCTCTCTCCCCCTCTCCCTCTCACACACACACACACACACACACACTCACTCACTCACTCACTTTTTTCTTCTCGGTAAAGATTCAACAATTAACTGCTCCTGGATATTTTAAACAGTTGGACATAGTAAATATGGAGCATTAGGCCGTAAATGGAAGTGGATGCATCATTTATCGTGGCCAATTAAAAGCCAGCATTGGGGTTGGGATTTGAATTATATAGGAGAAAGGTATCATCACGAACTTGCTTGTTTATGAACGTAACAACACTACTGCAATGATAATTGAGGTTAATATGATCGATGAGTTTTGATCATCCCAGTTGAACGTGCTCTCTCACATTCTGTGCTAATGACTAATGACGTCAACTACGCTTTAATTTACAGCTAACAAAAAAATCACTCTTCATAATAAAATATGTTACGAATTCCCTTATTTTTAACATTTACAGTTGTAAATTTTAATATTTGTTCTTAATTTTACAAAAGAATTTAAGAAGATACATATACTTCATTTATTAAGTGAAAATAGAAGCTTCAGTGATTAATTTACATATTGATACACAGCTTTTAATTTGATTAATATTACGTACGCATATTGACAGGAAGTTTGGCATTTCTGTGGGCAATGCTTGAACTTGGTAAAAATAAATAAATTACATATGTTGGAAGTTGGAAGTTGGAACGCACCAAATTATATATAATACAGAGATGCGATGTTGTCTAATCAGGTACAGTTATTAGGGTCAGTGGTTAAGGTTATGTATTAGGCTCTTTTCAGACTTTAGGATGACTGCTACTGTGCTACACGAGTCTTTTCGCCTGCGGGCAATTTTAATAGTTTTTTTTTTGGTAACTAGCTAGCAATTTTAACAATTAAGGACTTAAGGTATTTGTTGACCCTTCCCTTAAGATCTTGAGACATATTACCCATCAGTTATATCAAAATAACCACCAGATAATATTGTGTTCATCTCTCATAAGACCATTTAAAATAAATTTCCGTTCAAAAGATACAATTGACCGCCTATACAATAAAAAATAAAATAGAATTATAAAAAAAAATTTATACATAAAAAGAGACATTTAAAATATAATCATGTTTTTCAATTTAAAATATTTAGATTGATGATGACCATCAACAAAAAAGTCGGCATTGAAATTAATATTAGTGAGTTAATTATATATTTATGATTTATTATCAATCATTATATTTTAAATTTATCTTTTTTTTAATAGAAAAATTGAGTAATTCAGGCATCAAAATTCTAGGATCAAAATAAAGGGAAGAGTATAAAGAATATATACTAGTATATTATAGGATCAAAATTCTCCTTGTTTTGCTACCTAGTGTAGGAGTATCATGTGGCAAAATAAAACAGAGTTAATGTGATTTAATATTTTCCTTAGTCAGTATAAAATAAGTTGGAAATTACTTATAAATAAGATCAGAGTAGTACATACTATAGGATCATATTTTTTTTTTTGGTTGATACCTCGTACTATAGGAGTATCATGTGACAATGTGAGAGGCATGGATCCAACACCATAAATAGCTGTTAAACAATATATGAATTAAGAGTGATCCTGACAGAGAGGAAGAACTGATAAAGTAATATTATATCAACAAAGATTGATTCTGACAGAGATCTACGAAATGATGATAAAAGCATTGCCTGCCGATAATATAGAGTGGAGGGTCATTTGTGTATAAAAAGGTTGTAGGTAGTTGAGTGTGTTAGGGCATTTATTTCCATGCAAGGTTTTGTGTCAGTGGGTGGCAATCTGTATCATCAAAAGCTTAAATTTTCTTAAACTTGAGTTGGATTCCTAGAATACTGAAATGAAGACTTCTCTCCAAACCAGCAAAAGATGAAAACAGGAGCATTGCACGAAGATTTCCTTATATTTCAATTTAGTGAAGAAGAATGGAAGGAGAGTGATCAGAGAAGGGAAGATAGACAAAAGATCATGCTATATATCCAACTCCATCGATCAGATTCATCGAAATACACATAGAGAGCGGTTAGATGAAGCAAAGTGATACCAAATAAGGGTTTATTTTATGAGGTTATAGAGCCGAAATGGCAGATAATACCCAAAGTGTAATAAGGTGGCGTCTCTGCCACTCATATATTACCTGCTGGATATCAATAATGAATGCTTACCATGTTTATGCATGACAAAAAAACACAGATACGAAAGACTCTCTCTAGCTTAGCTTCGTTATGCTTCTCTGTTTCTCAATATATATATATGTATGTATGTATATTGCAGTCTTGTCCATCAACGTCCTTGAGGTATGGCTCTCTCTGTGTAATAGTTGCGGGAAAAGAATAAAAAAGATTGATATCTGTGTTTTTTTTTTTTCACTAGTTGAGGTTTAGTATATAAATTATAAAGGACTCAATGGCTCTGTTTAGGATGCTTTTTGTGATACCGACAAAGTGTAAAGCTATTTTGTTCTCTTAGTCACGCTATGACTTGTGATTGGGCTACAACCTACAAGGCTTATATAAGTGGCAACATTTTTTTTTTTTTTTGCCTTGATTGTTTAATAGATCTACTATATAGTAATAACTTTGATTTTAAAAGTGGATCCTACTAATTTTTTTAAGAAAATCATAAATATTATAATTAATTAGCACTACAAAAAAAGCGCGGTTTACTAGCGGTTCATTTAGTAGCGGAAAACTAAAACCGCCATTAATTACACATTAGTGGCGGTTTTAATAAAAAACCGCGACTAAATCTGTCTGTTTGACCAATATAAAAGATAGTGGCGTATTTTAGTAGCGGTTAGTCCCACAAAACCGCCGCTAAAGTGGCGCCATTTAGCGGGAAACTTAGTGACATCACATTAGTGGCGGTTTAGGCGGCGGTTTTCCAAAATAACCGCTGCTATTAGTAGCGGTTCCCGAGAACCGCTACTAAATAACCGCCGCTATTAGTAGCGGTTCCTGAGAACCCCTACTAAATGCGTAGTTAGTGGCGGTTCTCTTAACCGCTACTAAAACCGCTACTGATTCCCGCCTGCAACAACTATAAATACCTACCCCTCTCCTCATTTCATTCAACCTCATAAAACCTTCCTTCTCAATTCTTCTCCTCTGATGCTCTTAATTTTTCCATCAATCTCATAAATTTATCTCTTATATTTTTTATTCTAATTATTTCATTCAATTTTCAATCATATATATATACTAACTGTTTTTTGTTTTCGTTTTTATATGTACATACTCAATATCTTCATTTGAATATTGTTAAATTAAATTGATTAGTTACAATCACCTTTTTTCATACTATTAATTATTTATTTTACATATCATTTTGGATATATCCATTGAGAAAATGTGATAAAAATTTTTTATGATTATTTAATGTTAAATTTTTTTCAAATGTTTTATACAATTAAACATTATTGCAAATAGTATCAGAATTTTTTTTTTATATATTTTTGAGCATCCAGTAGATGTTCACAAACCGCTACTAATTTTTTCATTAGTAGCGGTTATGAACCGCTACTAATATAATTAGTGGCGGTTTTGACCGTATTACTAGCGGTTATTGAGAACCGCTACTACATGTTAGTCACGGGAGATTTACTAGCGGTTTGTAAAACCGCTGGTAACCACTCAGTAGCGGTTAGAACCGCTACTAATCAACGGTTTTAACCGCTACTAAATGCCGCTTTTTTTGTAGTGATAGACACATTTTAAAAAACTACACATGCACACACAACCTTTTTTTTTTTTTGGGTTGAGTTACAGCATTTTGTCGAGCTCACGCACTCGCTTTTAGCAAAGAGCGAAAGTAATTTTTATACCGACATTCAATTTACAATGTGAATATAAATATCATTATATATTAGTACTATATTTAATAGCTTAATTTACTTACTTTTTGCAGACACTACAATTTTTTTGAAATCTCACAAGCTAACAGGTATAAGAAGATTTTTTTTTTTGCAAATATTTTCTGTTTTTATGTAATTACACACACACACACACACACACTCTCAATAACTTTAATTTTTTTTTATTTTTTAAAATAGGATACACAAAATTATATGAACATAGAAACACTTTTTCATTCTTTCTTTTAAGTGTACCTTTATCTTGGGTTTTGCTTCATGGAATTGGTTTCCATAGTCATCGATAAGTTGGGAGAATTAAGCGTATATAGACCGTTTAGATTTGGACGGTCTATATTTGATTTTAAATTGTATAACTATCAAAATATTGTTAATAGAATCAAATTTAATTGTTCAGATGAGATTTAGATGGTGTAGATACGCCTAACTCTACCTGCACATCTTTTAGATGAGTAGGGAGCCCATTCCTTCTTCATATATTGCATAGATCCTGAAATGGAAGATTGCATTCTTCAATCTCTATGAATAATGCCTTCCATTCCTTGTAAACGTTTCACACGCACACATACAGTTATGTATGTGTGTATGTTACTGTTGATTGACATTGACGTTGAACGGGTCAGAGCTAACCCACTGTCTCCTGCTTGCATACGGCATGGCACCCTATAAGCCCATTACCAGAAGACTCTGTTTAGAGCCCAGTTCTAAACTAAATGTCAAATGTTGATTTTCATCACTACATTCTCTATTCTTTTTAACAAGACAAATATATCGTCATATAGATTTTGTCCGTCAGCTTCCAACATAGGATTACAAGAAAGCAAGATTACAAAAGAAAAACAAGGGCATAATGTTATATATTTGATGATTCAACTATTATAATTGAAGCAAAATAATTTAAAACCAGAATCTCTGGGATGTTGTTTGTGCTTATGCCACTTCACACATTCCTTGACAGTGAATAAAATACCAAACCCACAAGAGTGGTTATGACGGAAAATATTAAAACCGCTGAAAATGAAATACGCCCCTTATCTCTCCTAAAGACCATTCCTTCAATAAGAGGATAATTTAGAACAATTATATAAGCTGAAAGTATCAGCTGAATGAACATACTGTCCCAATCACCCACAGAAGAAACCCTGTAAGAACCCACTGTGAAGCAATATATGTTTAGGGTAAGGAGGGAAACCATTGGTATAAGAAATATGTTTGATGCCCTGAAATCGAACTTATCCATTTGATACAACCTTGTTTGTTCGTCATCTTCCACTTTATTGGTGGGCAAGAAATTTGCTTCTCTTATGCCAAATCTCTTCATCACAGCATCCAAATATCCATATAAATGGCATGTCACTGATTTTATCATCCATATCCTCTCTTCATTAATCCACTGATGAACTGTTCCTCCACTTATAAGCACTTCCATTAAATGCTTAGAAAGTGCTGACACAAAGATGAACACCAAGACCATGAAATATGGGTCTGACACCTGTCCAACACAAAAAAAAAAAGGAAAAAGAAAATGAGTTTCAATATTTGAAGCAGTCATGGGGACAATGTAGCAAAGGAGCTTTATAAGAGTAAACAAGACCAGGAAATATGGGTCTGACACCTGCCAAACTCTCTGTCTCTCTCTCTACACACATACATACTTCTTTAATACTCCCTCCCGTACTAAATATAATATCATTTTGATTTTTTTTTTGTGGAAGTTAAGGAAGCAAATTAAACCACTAAATTATAACATATGTCATATGTAATTAGATTATAGGTTAGTTTATAAGTAGAATATAGTAGTTTTGATGAAAAATGATAATTGTATACAATTTAAAGTGATTTATTTTGTATCTTTAATTTTTTTCAGAAAAGTCAAAGTCATCTTATAATTAGGACCGGATGGAGTACTATTTATAGGGTAAAGAGAGATGTTTATTTTATTCTTATTTATGAGCCACACTATTAAAATTTTCATATAAATGTATAATTGTACCATTCAATTATTATTATATTGACTTTATTTTTATGTGACGTATTGTATATTAAATGTGGATAAAGTTGAAAAGTTATTAAATTTTAATGTAAACTTGATGAGTTTTAAAGTTTCTTTTTGGTCTGCATAAAACATGTTAGTAATGAATAACGCAATAAATAGTATATAGTGGTTGTGTATTTACCTTAGGGTACAAGGGAGTTCCATGTATTAAAGCGAGTTGAGGGATGGTGGCGAAACACCAAAGAGGCAAGCAATATAAAGGGTAATAAGTGAGTTCTGCAAAACACATGCTCTGAAGAAGAGACATCCTGAGAGGCCCATATATAAGGGGACAGTACTTGCTGATACCATTTTCAAACAGTCCAGAACTCCACCTTGATCCTTGAATCAGCAAATCATTCAAATTTGTAGCAGCTGTTCCAAGGAATTGTGGCCTACTTGGTTCACAAAATACTGAATTCCAGCCATTGCAATTCAAAATGAACCCAGTGAGATAATCTTCCACGATAGAATCATACAAGAAACCAACCTGCACAGTATAATTCTTTGTTTGTAGGCAATCCATTCAATGCTTGGAACAATTTATCTACTAATATATATAGTTTACGATCTACTTACCTCTTGACCCCATTTAGTTCCGATTTCATAGTTACAAGAAGTCAATAACCGAGTCTCTTCTTGCAATGCAAGCCCATTGGATTCCATAATTGAGGAAATGTAGTTTTGGTTCAGAGACTTGATGAACTCATTGGATGAGCCGAAATATTGTCGAAGTTCCATCAGGTCAGTGCCTAACATATTTGAAGTTGAAGATGTATTCACCATAAGCTTTCTGTTTCTGAATCAATAAACGACATATATAACACCATGCTCAAATACCTTTGTCATTAAATTTTCCACATAACGAGGCCCTTTTAATATAGAAGCCTGTACCAGACATCACAGGTCCATTAAGCCCGTCCATACCTTGCCATTGAATCTAATAAAAGTTTCCCATAATGACTCAAGTTAGTGAAGCATGAGGATATGAATATCAGGTAGATGAAAAGTCTGGGTTTTTTTTTTTTTTTTCAATAGACTTAACTGTAAATAAGGATCTCATTTGACAGTCGTAGAGGTCATTCTTGCTGGCATTGTGAAATTTCTGAGGAAATTGAACAAAAGCTAGGGAGGGTGATATGTTAGGATCAAAGTGGAAACACATTGCCCGTCGAGCTGAACCAGGGTCATTGCAAAACATGTCACAATCCAGTACGAGGATATATGGGGAATTACTCATCACACCAGACACACGATGCTGCAACCATATCCATGTCTAATTGTATGAACTATGTACATAATAGCTGAATGCTTATGAACAAAAATGAGACAGAGAGATAGGCATACAAGGACATTAAGTGCTCCAGCCTTAAAATGGTGGGGACAAGAAGGTCTTTTCTCCCGTGAAACGTACACAAGAAGAGGTAATTCCACTTGTTCCACTTCACTTGCATTCTCTTGTATCACCTGCCAGTCATTTTATTACTATCATTATATATGAAAGAGTGAACTAATATATTAGTCTTGGAATTTGTACACTTTCTTTTTAATTCTCGAAAATATCTAACCTCTTGTAAGCTAGTAGTCCTCATTCAAGTGTCTCATAGCAACCATCTAATTTTTTTAACCATTGCTAATTAATTCAGTTCACTAGAGAGAAATAGAGAAAGAACATTATTGGATAGAATGAGCTTACACCTTAACGAGAGATGGGTGATTTCCCTCATCATTCCTTGGGAATCTGCTTTCTCTGGCTTTATTTATCTCCTCCACAAAAGCCTCATATTTTTCCTACAAAAAGTTTGACTCTTGTAACCAAAAAGCAATAATCCTGTTCACCCCATAATCCAATAATTAAACAATGGCTTCATGAGAAGAAACCTTGATCTTTTGCCTCTCTGTCATAAACAAAATACTCCCACCAAAATCATCCTGTGTCTCCAAAGCAGAGAAGAAAGCCTTGGGACATCTACACTTGACTCTGTACTTTCTGCAGAAAGGAAGCCACAACCTTGCAAACTTCCAAGCCTTCTTCAGGCCAAGCAAAGTCAAATTGGAACCCCCATCATCGGAAAGATACACATGAAGCTTCTGGGGTGGGTAATCCAAAGCCATGGCTGAAAGTACAGTGTTCATTACACCCACAGTGGGCTCCTTCACAGGATCTGCAGTACATATGAAGACATCAATATCAGGGAGCTTGTTGTCTTCTGGCAATCTTTCTGGGAATACTGTTCTTGAAACAGGACGCCATCGATAAGCTTGACCCAGAATCCAAATGAAGGAGAGAAGGATTTCTGATGCGAAAACAAGAATCCATGGCAACAAGGGGCTTCTTTTGGTTTCTTGATCTTGAAAGAAGAAGTATACTCTGTAGTAGAACAGGGAAAGTAAAGCAAAGGAATGGAGAAATGTGTGTAGACGATTGATGATGAGTCGAAGCTTTCGGACATGGCAGGTATTGAGAGAAAGTGTTACTTCACTCTCCTCCATTATTGAACTATTATCTCCAATGACTGTTACCCTATTGATACTTTTCTTTTGGCATGGTTAGTTTGTTCATTGTTGGGTTTGAAACGTCTCTTCAACCGTCCAACGTTCTGACTTGAATGATTCAACAGAATTCAAGTTTTATAAAAATCGTATTACTAGCCTTGGTAGCTGGTGACCAATATAAAGAAATCATTTGGGGCTGACTTTTTTTATCCTTAATACCGTTCTATTTCTATTTATAAGCCCACTTTATTTAATTCACACATAATAAGAAAAATGAAAATATAGTTAAGTCGTTAGAAATATCCATAATTGATTAATATTTCTAATTTTACCCCTATTTAAGAATGAATACTACATTCTCTTTTTACATTTATCAACTTTCTCTCCACCATTAATAAGAGGTAAAATTATAGCACTTACATTAATTGTTTTTAAGGTGGACTTATAATAAAGAATAATTTTTTTTCTTCTTCAAAAATTAGATTTATAAATAGGAACACAGTGGAATATAATAAGACATCTCGTCATCTTATTTTTTTATATTTATTATTACTTTTTTTCAGTTCGTAACTTTTCTCATGGGTCAACCCTGCTAGGAGGCTGAAACCTGAAAGAATGACGATGGTTTTGTGTTTTATTAGTGTTTTTGTACATAAAGTTTCCAATATGTATTGTTCCGCCAATTAAATAAGAAGATTCACGTTTCCGTTTCTAAATATAAGACTTATTTATTTAATTTGATTAGATTAATGATGCTAGTTATGTTAGTTAAAATCACATGATATTACCAAAACATTTCAACCACATACTTTTATTCATATCCACCTTCTTACTTATTTATTATTGTGGAGTAACAATAGGGATAATTTCAAAAAATGTGAAGAGAAATAGAAAGGGATCTTATATTAAAGGACAAGTTCATTTTCTTAAATAGGTTCTATATATATTTAGGAATGTTTTTTTCCCTTTTGAAAGTAAAATCAATATTTCTATCCATAGTATTTGACTTTTGTGATTTTTAATCTGAAAGCAAACATAGGCAGCCTCTTTTTCCCGTTTTAAGAGTGACAGTGAGAAAAATTTGTGATATCATATTTTATATTTTTTCATCCGATGACCAGAATTAGTGGGGATAGGAGGGGAAAAAGACTTAAAAGGATGGGTTGAGTATATAAATTAAAGGGCATAAAAGACGAGACCCAATAAATGTTAGATATGCGCCGTATATTCGAAACTCCGAAGGCCCACGGTTTATTCAGGAATTGACCTTCGGACATTGATCATTGTCAAACACGTGGAATTAGGCAAATTAGCATCCACTAATTTCTGAGTCAGAGGCCATGTTGTATTCTTTGGAACTCTTTACATTTTAGTCCATCTCCTTTCATTCAGATAAAACTACATCTTTTTATTGAAAAATTACGTGAAATAATCATAATATTCCTCCGTTACTAAATATAAAATCTATAAATCTAATTTGATTAAATTAATATATAGTTAGGATATAAATTAAATTAATTAAACTAATATAATATTATCACATACTTTTATTCCTACCCTCCCTTCCTATTTTATTTATGATTGAGGAGCATCAAAATAAAAGAGATAAAAATAAAAGGTTTTAATTTCAAAAAAAATGGTTGGATCATAGTTCTGTTAATAAAATAGCCTAATTTTATATAAATAGAGGGAAAGAAATTAAGGGGAGAGGATTGGGGCCGATGTTGTATTTCTTCTGCACGCTCCTCCTGGGCGCGTGAGGTGAGCTTCCGCTTTCATTACGTCAGAAGAAGATGCCCCAAAAAGCAAGCAAGCAAGCAACAAGGCCTGTTTTGATCTCCCCCCATGATTGTTGCTAATTACTCCTCTTCTTCCTCTTCTGCACGCCGATTTCTCTTTTTGGGTTTTATATTCGCCACCCCATTTTGTTAATCCCATAATCTTCACTTCATCTTTTGTTTATTCTCATCCTGGATTTGAATTCCAATTTGTAGCTCCAGTTTTCGCCCTTACTTTCTCTGGGTGTCTTTGTTACCTTCGCTTCTGTTTGGTCTCTGAAAGGAAAGTAGATAATAAAGGTATTGTCTTCCATTTTTTCCCCTTTTTTGGGTGATCTTGTTCCCTGCAGTTGTCTAAATTAGGAAGATGAGTGTGTATTTACGGGTCAGAATCTGAAGATTCATTTACTTAGAGGAAAGGAAGAAAATGAAGGATTTTCCTGGGACTCCTGGTACTCTCACTGCTTTGGCCCTGAGGTTGTCACAGTGCATTTTCGCTGTTGGATCAATTGCTGCTATGGGTACCACTTCCAGTTTCTACAATTTCACCGCTTTTTGGTAATACAAATTGTCCTCCTCTCTGCATTTTTTTTTTTTTTTTTACTATTGAGTTTATTTCCTTTGATTTTGGGTTGTGTTTGCGGGGGAATTCGTTTGGTTTGAAGTCAAAACGCAGTTTTGTGATTGATGAATTGAAGTGCATCATAATTTTGACTTAACTAGATCAAATGTTTAAGTTGGAGAGTTTTTAACATCTCTTGCTTGTTTTAAGATGTCGTTAGAGCATAATCTAATACTAATCCATTATATACTGGGGACTTGGGATCATCTTTCATTCTCAAAGCATCATAAAATTAGAGGTGGAATTTGGAAATCCTGTATGCTACTACTTTTCTTGATGCCTGCCCTAGTTGCTTCTCCATGTCATTGCCTATTGAGTGTAATATTTTCCGGTCACACTGGATTACTGCCTTAAAACTACTTTTAGTGAGTTTCACTGTCCAACAGAGTGGTGCCAGGACTGCATTTAGTCAGTTCAGTACGATAACTTCACACGATAGACTCTGCTACACTGGTAAGATCTGTCTGTCACTAATTGGCTTTTCACATTTTTCAACAAGAACCTAAACATTTCACTTCAGCTTCATATTTCTAATTGATTTTGAAGAAAAATCTGTTCATAGTCATTTTGACTTCCCCTAAAGATAAATGTATGTGTTACTAAGAATAAGAAGAAATGCCCTGAAAATTTGGGTCTGAGGTGATGGTGTGGTAATTTTTGGCACAATGGGTTCTTGCATCTTTATATGGTTAGATGATGGACATGTTCCCCTGATATTTCATTTTTCATCACTGTTGCTGGCATGCCTTAACATTTGAATATTACTTACACAGGCCATAATTGTATTTGACTATGCATGATATGTTCATATTGAACTAATCCAGTAGACATCATATGCTAAGCTCGCTTAATTGTGCATGTTCAGTTGGTATGGAAAGTTGAACTGAAACGGATAGAGCTGAACGAACTTTGACTTCTCGATAGGTTAAACTGATGGTGAAATTATGGATAGAATGCATTTTGTGATGTGTGAAACAATGCTTGTAGTGGAGATGGAAAAGTGAGTTGGGTAATGGGTATAGATGGTGGTCTTGGGTAAAACCCAATTGTAGTACTACCTCCTGTCTTTAATATAATATCCATTGTGTAGTTCAATTTCTTCATTAAAGTGGATCTTATATTAAAGACTGAATGAAGCGTGATAAACTCCAGTGCTATGAATGATCTTTGGCTTTTCCTGGACAGGATGAAAATTGACACCCAAGAACATGTTCCCTCACAAGGATTAAGAATATGTCTTATTGTGTCTTTATGGCAATGCTTAAATGTTTGATGTAGAGGAACTTGACGCTGAGAATTCTGTTGGAATTGCAGTTACTTGATAGCTTCGATGGGTTTGCAAGTTATTTGGAGTTTTGTGCTTGCCTTGCTGGATGCATATGCTTTAGTGAGAAAGAAGGTCCTTCACAATTCTGTCTTGGTTAGCCTCTTTGTTGTCGGAGATTGGGTTAGCCTCTGCCAATCCTTCACTGCCTTATTTGCTTAGTTACTACAAGAATCACAAAATTTATGAAGGTCAAGAATCAGGGTTATTATAAACATGACATCAATTTTTTCATTGTTTGGCATGTCTAATAAATCATTTCCCCAGGTAACAGCAACATTATCTCTAGCAGCAGCTTCTTCCTCAGCTGGCATTGCAGTCCTATACTTCAATGATATGGGAAGCTGCAAGTTTGGAGAAGAATGTCAGAAGTATCAGATTTCAATTGCTTTGGCTTTCTTGAGCTGGATTACTATTTTAATCTCATCTTTAATCATGCTCTGGCTATTGGCTGCAAGGTAGCAAGCTCTTCAGTCGACCAGATCTTTTCAAAATGTTACTAGGATAAGAGATAGAATAGCACTTTACCCTAAAATTTCAAATTTTTTCTTTTATTCATTTCAACAGGGGATTGAGTTTGCTCCATGTTGTAAAGGAAATGGGGAAAAAAAGTATAGATGATTTTTTCTTGGCTTGCTAAAAAAGTTATCTGTGTATAGTGTCATGGCAATCTGTAAATCTTATTGTGGGGATGTCAAACCTCAATTTCTAAAAATCGGGTTTTAATAGATACTTATATTGGAATCTTTTTTGTTTCTTACTGCTCTCAAGAACAAGTTTCAGATACTGGTAAGGGCTGAGTAGTTCGTTTGCCCCTTCTCCCATTTTGACCCCACCATGGATGGTAACTTTGGGGGAGATTGGGCATAAAGGAACAAATGATTGGAATATTTGGGAGGAAGGACCAAGGTTTGAAGATGATTGAAGATTTTTAAATCTGCATTGAGCTTCAAAAATATCTTCAAGAATTTTCATTGATAATAGAAGAAACTCATTCCAGGCAGCGCTGTATGTGAGAGTGTGGCTGGCCTAACTTGGGGAAAATTGCAAACTATGGGTATATATAGGTCAAACTATGAGATTATGGGTGTGTTTGGTTGGGCTTAGAGTGAGAAAATAAGTCCTTATTTTTTAGCCAAAAGAACTTAAAGTTAGAAAAACAATTTTGATTTGTTTGGTTGGACTTATGAAAATAAGTTCTTATGGAAAAAATAAGAACTTATAGAGAAAATAAGTATAAGTTGAAAAAAGTGACTTATTTTTAAAAATAAGAACTTATTTTAGTGAGGCCCACAAATTCTGACTTATTTTTCACATCTAATCACAACTTACCCAAACATACACAATCTGACTTATAGAAAATATCACTTATAAGTCATTCTTTTCACAGCTAATCCAAACATAAATCTCATTATACAATCTGACTTATATATATATATATATCACTTTTTCATAAGTCAATCTAAACCAATAGATGGAAAAAAGGTGAGCCCAATTATTAAGACTGTTTTATTGAACATCAGTCGCGTGATTTTCAAATTGGAAGCTCTCCACAAGTTATACAGAATTCGTGGTTTAATGGCTTGGGACACAGATGACCAACTCTCTCATAACCTGAGTTGGATTTAAAAAACATCACTTTCATAATTTCATTTCACTGAAAAAAAAAAAAAATCACTTTCACTCCTGTATTTGTCCCACATCCACAAACTTGAGGCCACTCAAAGACCTTAAATATTATTTCTTTTCGTTATCCTAAGTTGTGACAAAAATATTATTAGGGCTGCAGGCTCATTTAGTTCTGCGAGACATCTTTTATAAAAACAGGAATGTTAATAAATATAGGTCGATATATGATAATTAGGAAAAAAAAGATATTTAATAGAATAAGATACTGAATCATTAATACTTGATATTCCATACATAGGAATAAATGTTTTGTGCTTGGTGATATACCCCTAACATAAAAATAGATAAAAATATTTGTTAATAATTTTTATTTATTTGATTTTTTTAATTAATATTGTACTTAAAACATTGCAACTTTTTATTTCATGAAATTTAGGTTAAAGTGTTATATGTATATATATATTGTTTTGTGGAAAAATAATAGGACAAGAGGTGGACTTTTAAGGAATGTTTTTTCTTCACATTTTGAAATGGGTAAAGGTGCAAAAATACCAATGGTAATATGCCAAATGTGCAGCTGGCACCATATTAAAACTTCAGTGCAAAACTACCTATCATAAATTTATATGGGTGCAATTTTATTTTTCTGTCTATTGCGTTAACTTTGACCGTTTGAATGCAAATGTTGAATGAGAAATGTGACGTGGCTGAATGAAATGGCGAATACGAAATACACACGTGCATTTGAAGAAGATGGGAATAAGAATAAAAGATGAGGTTGTGGTAAAAAAAAAGGAAATGGAGTCATGGAGTGTCGCCATGAGAAGACTCTAGAATAAAAGAGTCACGAGAGGGCAAGCCGAAATCAACGTCTGAGAGTGTGAGAAATGGAGAGAGTACGAGAGATATTCGATCAAAGCGTCTGAGTTGGGGTTTGCGACGAAGAAAGCGAGAAAGTGAGGGAGAGGTAGGTCGAATAGTGGGATCAGAAGCGCATGTGAAAAGATTCTCTGTTAGGGTAAGAAGGGACAAGACAGAAAGCATGATGAGCACCAAATGGCGCCAAAAATTTGTTCCTTTATGCCCTGTATAGTAAAATTCCTTTAAAATCCTCAGTGATTTGTTTATCCTATCTTTGTTGTAGAGTAAATGGCTTCAAAGAGGGAGGATAAGAATGACAATGTCGAAGTTTGAGAAGTTCAAACAATGAGCCAGAGGGAAGTAAGTCATCATTAGAGATTGTACTGAAGCAGGTAATCAACATTTTGCTCTAAAAAGAAGGAATTGGGGAGAAACAAAGGCCCAACTACGTAAGGGACAATCATCTATAACTGAGGCTATTAACTACTTGAATTTTTGCAACTCCTTTTTTTTTTGGAATGTAAGAAAATGGATCTCACCGAGTCAATATGGAGTTATGCCTTTTTCATGATTGAATGTAATGCTTTAATTGATGGTTGCTCATAAAGTTGGCACACCTTGTTCTATTGATGCATAATGATTAGATTTGTGTGCACTTGGCTATTGTTAATGAGCATGAGAGAGTAAACCTTTATTGGAAGGACTTTTGAGTCTAATTCCCTATTCTGTGTGATTATCTACTTGATTTTATATTCTTCAGAACCTGTCTCAACTCTTAGCTTAAATTGCATTGCATTTGTGTGGTGAAAGTGATTGAGGCATTCGTATTTTTACCCTATTTACCCAAACACAAACCCCAATTCTTCCATTGTACACCCCTTTTGAGCCTTCACTTCCTTTCATTAATCAATTTGGCAAGTGATAATGCATATGCATTCCATTCGGACGTCCATTGTATTGCAATGCATTACGTGCTTTTGTGTTATCATTGAGTATTGTTACTGTTATAAATATGCTTGAATGCCATGCAAAAAAAAAAGGGAAAAAAAAGCAAAAAAGGGGAAAAAATTGAAAAAAGAAAGAAAGAAAGAAAGAAAGAAAGAAAAAGCTCAAACAAGAAAAGAAAAAAAAAGAGAATAAGGCATTCTTATTAGAGTCTTGTGAGTAGCAAACATAATAATTTAAGGCACGTTTTCAATATGAAATATTGGGATTTGCTTTGGATGCTTATCATTCATTACGCATGCATATTCCTTGTCTTATCCTTCATTCATTCCATGTAGCCTAACTCCAACATTACAACCCTTGAAAGTCCTCATGATTCACTGCACAATTGTGATAGTAATAGAGATGGTAGAGTTGTTACAAGCCTATGGTAGAATGTGGATCGAGTGGATTTGAGTGAAAATTACCCGATAAGGTGAGTTGAGTGAAATACAATTATCCTTGAGTGACCTCTCTTGTGTTTATTTTCATTGGTTGATTGCATATTTGACTAGTCCCCTTGCATTGATTTGGACATAAGCATTGCTAGCTTGTTGATATCATTGGTTAGACCATTGCATTCCTATCATAAACTTGTATAATTTTAAATTGGTGAGTGGTGATCTTGTTTTACATTGAAATTAATTATCTTTGCTCAGGAGTGCAAAGGTTTAAGTGTGGGGGAGTTGATATATCACTATTTTATCATGGTATTTTATATCTTATTTAGGGATTTTAACATTAATATTGAGTTAAATTGAATATATTATGATTAAGTTGAATTAAAGATGATTGTGTGTAAAAAGGAGCCAAATTAAGGAATAATTGTCACATTTGATTGATTATTTTGAGTGATTAATTTTTGGGATGCAAGGTATTACATTGATTAATTTTCCCTGTAGAAAATGGAAAAAAGGGGTTGAAATTGCTGTTTATGATATTTAGCAGAAATTACAGACAATGGCCCAGAAATTCTGAAAAGCTGCAGAACAGTTAGGGGAAAATTACAGAAACTGGCCTAGAACTTCCAGAAATTGCAAAAACGGCCCAGATTCCGAAAACCAGCATCTTTAGGGTATTTTGTACTCCCTCCGGTCCTAATTATAAGAGCCAATTGACTTTTTTGGAAAAATTAAGGATGCAAAATACACCACTTTAAATTGTTTATATTTATCTTTTTTCCTCAAAACTAAGTTATTTTACTTATAAACTATCATATAATCTAATTACATTTTGCATATATTAAGATTTAAGGGTCTAATTTTCTTCTTTAATCTCCCCCAAAAAAGTCAACTGGCTCTTATAACTAGGACCAGAGGTAGTATCAATTTTTCGGCAGAAAGACACTGAACCAGCGGCGCCTTTCAGTCTCATACTAACCCAACTTCAATCTTTCAAAGAAAATAAACTTTTCTCATCCTCCACCACCAATCTTCACCGATTCCACCTCTTTTCTACCATCATTCACCATCTTCTTCCTCTTTCTTCACTCTTTCTTCATCTCATCTTCCATAACAAACCTTCCAATCATCCATCCATGGCCTCTTGGTGTAGCAAACAATTTGTAGCGGTGATTTGCATCATGAGTGGCTAATCTTCTTGTGCTTCTTGGAGAGGATGATCTAACTTGAGTTATGGAGCTTCTTATAGGGGAGTTATTTATTTTTCATCTATTTGCCTAATTATATTTCAATTTCCTATGTTAGGTTTTGTTATATGATTGTGGAACTGAGACTTGTCGTTCAATTTCTTTGTGTGGATTGATTAAACTTGTAATAGTGATTGGGATTTGTAGCTTGATTCTTGAATCTCTATTTCCTATTTTTGAGTTCAATAGAATTATATTATCTAACATCTTTGATTGATTATATGATTTAGTTGAGCTTATCATTTGTCTCTGTGAGCACTTGCATTTAGAGGAACAAGTTGCTTTAATCAATTTCGATTACACACAAAGTGGTTTATGAAAAAATGGTTTAATTAGTGATTATAGCCTAGCGTTTAGGAATAATTATTGATTAAATTCATTTGACCCAAACCGTGTTTGGGGTTTGCAATTTGACTTAGTGATAACTTTACTCCCATATCTTTTCTCAAGTAAGGATAGCTAGTATTCCATCTCTAAGGAGCATTCCTTCATTAAATTTTCTCAAATCTAATTTAATCAAGTCATTCTTCGTTTATTGGAAAAACCCAAAAAGAGTAGCTTAGGATTTATTTTCATTGCATTCATAAGTAGTTTGATAGAAAAATCAATTTCAAACCCTTTTAATGTTGCTTTTGATACTTAGTTTAGCCTAGGATTTCAAATAAAGAGGCTCCGCGAGAGAATCGACCCGTGTTGTGCTATATTGCATAGTTTGAAATTTTTGAATTTAACTCAAGGCGACTAAAGGTGTTAAATCACAAGGTTAGTAAAGATATCTCTATTTTACCAACAAACTTTCCATTTATCATGTAAATTTCAATTCAAACATGATTTTAACCAAGTTCTACACATAGATTAGCTCTTTCAAGTCAAACCTACATTAACAAATCAATCTAAACGATGGCTAAACATATAGAAGCATGAAGAGAAGGATAAATCCACACATATAATCCTAGAATGGAAGTTTAGCCACTCATGGAGAAAAATCTAAAAATATGGAAAATATAGACAGCCATGGCAGAGATTTCAAGAGGAAAGAGAGAAGAACAAGAAAAACAAAGAGAAATGAGGTTGAATCTCTTCAAATCTTCAATCTCCACTTGAATCTCCTTGAAAATCTTCAAATCCTAGCATAGAAGTGCTCTCAAGTAGACCCCAAAGAAAGCCCATGTCAAAAAGTTTTGCTTCTGTGCGAGTTGGGGGTGTTTTAAAACCTTATTTTCGAGTTGATATGCCTAGTTTTGGCACTCTATCAGTATTTTGGCTGCGGCCAAAATTTTTGCCTGCGCTCTTGGCTTCGACCAATAACTCTCTGCCTAGAAATTTATGGGTTTGACTGCGGTTTGCCCGTGCCTTTGGCTGCGGCCAATAGCTCTGTAAACTCCTCTTTTCATATTTCTTGATTGTGCTGAATCTTTTTTTCCACTCCTTGCCCCTTGACTTTAGCTTCAAATGCAACTCAAATGTGGCTTAATTGACTGGCTTTAACAACCTAACAAGTAATGAAATCTACAAAGGCCAAAGTTGATAGAAAGTGGGTAAAATATTCACATTTAAATCAAGAATTCAATGACTTCAACCCAAATATCAGCTTGGCACATTTTCTTATGAAGTGTACATCAAAATATGCATAAATCCACCAAAAAGTGTAAGAACTATAGGAAACTATGCTAAAATGGCATGAATTTCATGAGGTTAACAACAATACAAATAGAAACAACCATGTCATCATCAATGTTCCCATTGTAATCTTGAACTTCACCTCACTCCTTCTTGATTCATTTGCAACTATCCCATGTCTCCTTTTAAGCTTCCTCAATTCCCCATGGATTACATCAACCTCTTCAAAGAATCTTTGACCATCATCATCGTCTTGAAGTAGGTGTTCGCATACCAAGTGCATGGGTCGCGCCAAGTAATAAACTAATAAGTAAAGATCATTCCCACGAGGATTTGGTTCCAAAACCGTGGTCAAGTATCGAATGTTACACTTTCGCCTAATTTGAGTGATTCAAATATCAAGAGTAAAGGGTAACTATTTTTAAAATAAATAAAAACTATAAACAAGTGATTCTTTGTCTTCAAGGATAAAATGAGATCTAAGATTATTTTTTCCCCTTTTGTATTTCATAACCTCCAATTAACCTCCTCTCATAGTTGCTATTAATAAACACATGTGCTAGTCTAGTATTCAAAAGGTACTTGTAAAAGCTCTCTCAAGTCAAGAACAAGTTTCTAATTCCATTAATTGCTCAATCTCTTGTTACAATTAATAAAATCTCATTTAAGTTCAAATCCTAATATGACTATGTAAGGTTAACAAGTATATTTCTATCTTAATAACAAAACCATCCATTTATCATGAAAACTTCAAGTTCTTACACAATTTTACCCAAGTTCTACACTCAACCTAGCCCTCTCAAGCATCAATCAAGTGAACACAACATCTAAATGGTGATCAAACACTTAGAAGCATTAGGTAAAGAATAAAATAAACATATATGTCATTAATCACAAAATGGGAGGAGGAATCAAGAGTTAATCCATAGAAGGGTTTAAAATAATCCTAGAATCAAAGTATTTAGCCACCTATGTTCAGCAAATTCATGAGAATATACATATACATCAGCACAAACATGGAACAAGAGTAGAGAAAGCAAGAAGGGAGGAAAAACCAAGAATAGAATCCCAAATCCCTTCAAAGCTCCAAATCCTAACTCAATCCCCACCAAGAAGCAAGCCTTAGCACAGCCAAACACTCCCAAATGCTCCTAAGAGGTCAAGAATGTCGGCCAAGGTGAAGTGAGAGGGTTTATATTGGGAAAACCCTAAAATTTCGTTACTTTTCGTAGCACAGCGTTTTGCGCCTGGGTGCTCTTCCTCTTTGCCTTTGATTTCTGTGATGAGCGCCTGGGCGCTAATTCTAGCGCCTAGGCGCTTCTGCTCTCTGCCTCAATACTCTGTTTCATCATTTGGTCATGGCTTAGGCGCTGATTCTAGCGCCTAAGCGCTGCTTGGTTCTGTTTCTTAAATTTCTTCATTGTAGAATGATTTTTCTATGAGTGTCTCTTCCCTAAAATGTCTTTAGAGCTTGGTAAAGTTCCTAGAATCACTTGATCATTTCATCAAAATATTCCTACAAGAATTGCATAAAACAACATAAGAAACTACCTAGAAATATGATCAAAATATGCACAAATGAACAATGATGTGCAACCAAAAATCAAATAAACATTTTCCTATCTTGAGTATCCAAAATATGTATAAATATATCTATGAGAGAATAAAACTCAAGGAAAATGTGCTGAAATTACATGAATTCTTGGAAGTTACCAGTAGGGAATTTTCATCATGCAACCTTTCAATGTCATTAAGAAGCTGGCTTATCACCGTGTTCGCCCTGTGACCAAATTCACCATCGTGCCAAGCAAATTATCTGCAACCTCCTTCTTGTCAAAGTTAAAAAATCGGGAAAATTTCATTTACCCCCATAATAAGGAATTAATCTCAGATTCCCCCCAAAACAATATGAAATTTCACTGCACCCCCAAGGGACTAAAGTGAAATTAAATGTTTCAGCTAAAAGACTAAAATGTCCTTATTGAAAGAAGTACAAACGTTTTGGAAATTTCACATTTGTGTCTTAGAAATTCTCCATATGTGTATTGGAAATTTTTCATATGTGTCTTGGAAATATATTGAGAGTACTGGCTGTCACCCAAGAAGGGGGGGTGAATTGGGTGATAGGATAAAATTAAAACTCTTTTCGAATTCTTTAGACTCTTACTGAGAATATTTCAAAATATGAATTGGACTGACAGATATGAAAGGATAGACTGGAAATTAAGAGAGTTTAGGGAAGAGATAATGCACACAAGATTTATCCTGGTTCGGTCAACCCAGACCTACATCCAGTCCTCAGGCTCCCCCTGAGATTTCCACTATCTTCTTGTTTAAGTCTGGCACAAGAGAAGCCTACCACAGGTTTTACGAGCACAGGTTCACCTGTCAACCTTTTCACTGGTTTTACAACACGGGATCACTAGTCAACCTTTACAGAGCTTTAAAATCTCTCTAAACACTCCCCTTTACGACCTGTAAGGTTACAACCTTGTTCTAAAGCACCAAGCTTTCAGAACAACCTCAAACAGTAGAGGATTTTAATCAAAGTAATAAGTTCACTAAATGAACAGATTGTGATAATCACTGAAGTACAAATGAATGTATGATAAAATACAAATTTGAGCTTAATAATCTACACAATGTATTGTTCGAGCTTTTTCTTTTCTAATGCGCTCAACTCATCATTTCTAGGCTCGCTTGAATATTACTGTTACTCTGTACAGAGCTACAGATTTTCATCTTCTGGAAAGCATCGTATATGTGAGCGTATGTATGTGTCTCTCTGATCCAGATGTCTTCAAGTCTATATATAGGGTTTGATATATTTCTGTCCGTTGGAGACTTGGAGAACTAGCCGTTGGAACTTTTCTTTAGATCTAGATTCACTGTTCATGCGTAGGGTAGGCTAGACTGCGAGCTCTGTACACCTGTACTTTTATAGCAGCTTTTCAGTAGCGCTAGAATGCTTTGCTATCGCTAACTGCATAGCATAATTTCTGCACTTGAGATGTTAGCTAAGCAAGTAATCATATAAAATGCACAGCAGTTGTTATCGCAAGCAAAGCTCATTAGCTTTAGAGATACTGGGATGATTATTCAATAGAATTTCAGGGTATCCTATTATCGATAACTTAATACATTATCGCTAGCAACTACGTTAGCTCATTTGACTCTTGCTCTCAGGCACTAGCTATCTGAATGATTTATTATCTGAAGCACTTTTGTTATCGATAGCTTAACTTGTTATCGCTAGCTGATTTAGGGACTTAGTTCATTTATCTGCTGGTTTCATTTACTTATAAGCTCAATGAACTTCTAGCGATGGAACCTTTGCTTAGCGATAGAGGGAGACTTAGCGATAGATATTAACCTTGATATTGCTAAGTCTTCACTCGCTATTCCTTTCTTTCAATTAGCTATAGAGATTTACTTAGCGATAGAGATTTTCATTCTTATTGTTCTGCTAAGTTATCATTTCTTATTAGCGATATTTTTCATAGATCAGTCTTCATCAAAACTTAAGATTCTAACAATATAGTTGTGAAATTTTGGATGTTTTAGTTTTGGATTACATGATTTTTGAGACTTGAAAATACTCACATTGATGTTGAAAATAAGCACAAATGTTTTGAAAAGTTCCCTCATATGCGTCTTGGAAATTTCCCATAAATATCTTGGAAATTCTTTATATGTGTTTTGGAAATCCAATACAAAATTCAATAAGGACATTTTGGTCTTTTAGCTTAAACATTTAATTTCACTTTAGTCCCTTAGGGGTGCAGTGAAATTTCAGAATGTTTTGAAGGGAATCTGAGATTAATTCCTTATTATGGGGGTAAACTGAAATTTTCCATAAAAAATCACCATCAATGGTGTTCAATCAACATGGGATGAGGCAATCAAGCTCCACACATTAAAAAAAACTTACTTGTACTTTGGGCATCCATAAAACCTTCGACCTGGGTTACAATTCGTCCACTGTAGAACAGATAGTCAGCAGAAACAGAATCTCTTCAACTCGTTGTATTTATCGTCGCAGCTACTCTTTTGCCTTCGACTTGGGTTCCTCATTCCTCTTGCTTTGCTCGATGAAGACGACGGCACGGGTTCCTTCTCGTTCTTCATGTTCTTCTATCTGCTTCTCCACCGCCTTCTCCCTCTCCTCCCTTCTACTTCGTGTTCTTCGTGGTGTTCTTTTTTTTAACTGATATGTTCTTTTATGGCATTTCAGAGTGGTAGGTGTCGAATTTAATCCTCCTTTCAATCCATCTCTGCCATGTTGATGGTCAACATCTGCAACATCATCTATTTGAAACAAATGGCATGGGGCCAACATCTAAAGTTAACAGAGGTTAACTCTATTTAACGGCAGAAATAAATTGCACCCCTTTAAATTTAAGATAGGTAGTTTTGCACATGAGATTTTAATATGGTGCCAGCTGCACAAATGGTATATTACCATTGGTATTTTTGCACTTTTACCCTTTCAAAATTATAGAATTGTTACATGAATGAAATGTAATGGAGATTGCAGATAGAATAATGGAATAATATAGTCGTGGGAAGGGAATAATCTTTTCGTGGAAGCCTCTACACTTGAATATGTCCTTCTCATTGTAAAGATCAATACTCACTGCCATATATATGGCATCTTAAAACGGCATGATCATGGAGAATAGAAACTTATTCGTAAAGAAATTGAGCATGGAAAATATATGAAGATAGCATTATCATTGTAATATTTAAATTACAACACGCCATAATTCTACATTTTTTCTTCAAGAAGAAATATCTTATAAATAAATAACTACAAAATATCAACATGCCAGCGTTTACCCACATTCAATAATAGCGTTAGAGAAAACTTCAATTTTTTGCCCCACTGGCATCGATCGAAGGAAAACGTTTTCAACTACGTGGTTGATATATAGGAAAAATTTTTAGATTACATTTAAATAATTCTTCTCGATCATGATATCTAAATCTAAATATTTATTATTTAAATAGTTATTACATATATGAATATTTGAAGAGCTGAGTCTTAGCGCACAAGTCATCAGCACAAATGATAAATAGGGCTAGACTATATGGATATAATGGTGCTTTATTTCCAGAGCACTAAAAGAATGAAGGGGCCAAACATGCACGAGGGACAGCCATGTGGTTTCCAAATCTCATCAAGAATATTTAATTGTCAGCGAATTACTTCGTTAATGTAATCATGTGCAAGCCTGCAAAAGTTGGCTCTCATAGTCTCATTATTTAACTCAAGATTCCCCATATACAAAATATCTAAAGAAAAAAAGTTTATATGCCTGCCGTAATAACGTAACCATTCAACCAGCATAATTCTGGAAAATACATAACATGCACCCTATACTCTAAGTTAATTTACTAGGAATTTTTGCAGTGCTGTATATGTGTGTGTGTGAGCGCGCGCGCATTTTATGCTTCTTGAGAGCAAGTGAAAGGTGATAATGGAACAAAAAAGATGTGGCTTTGCGGGTTTGTGCTGCAAGTTCAAGGCACACTTTTTGATGATCTTAGTTCAGTTGGGTTTTACCATTTTGTCTTTCATCACTGAAGCTTCCTTCATCCATGGCTTTAATCCTTACGTCTATGTAACCTATCGGTGTTTTGTAGCAGGCCTATCTATGTTGCCTTTTGCATACTTTCTTGAGAGGTACTTACTAGGTACCCATGCAGTGTGATTGATCTTTAGTACTGCCTCCGATCATTCTTAATATAAGATCTAATAATTTTTATTTCATGTGGTTTTGACATCATGTATTACTTTATATATGTATCTCTCTTACGTACTGTTAACGTTATCTTTTCTCTTGCAGAAAAATGAGACCGAAGTTGACATTGGCTCTCTTCTTGGAAATTTTTGTGCTTTCTTTGTTGGGGTATACGGCCTTAAATAAAGACAACCATATTCATTATTCTAATATTTCTATCCGGCCATTCGATGGAAACAATATATATACAAACTTAATGAAATTGTATTTTCTTTCAACAATTTCAGGGTAAGTTTAAGTCTAAACTTGCACTTTGCTAGCTTAAAATACACCAATCCAACCTTTGTGACTGTAATGTGCAACACCGTGTCTTCCATGACATTTGTACTTGCAGTGATACTCAGGTAATTTCCAAGCTTCCTTGATTCGCTCAAATCTAGAATTTTTTTAATACGTTATATATATATATATATATATATATAAATGCAATATTTGCATTTTCATTCTAAACATGTATGATTATATTATATTCGAATCAATTGTAGGATTGAGGTTATTAATTTACGAAATCCTCGAAGTGTAGCAAAAGTAGTCGGGACTTTGGTCTCTTTTGGTGGGATAATGATAGTGACACTTTACAGAGGGCCTATAATAAGAAATGTGTGGCCTCCTCTCATTCGTATTCATAAAAAAGATCAAATCCATGAAGAGTGGTTAAAGGGATCGCTTCTTGTAGTTGCGAATTGTATAGCATGGGCTATCTGGTACTTAATGCAGGTTACGTTTTCATTTTTCCATCACTATGACTCAAATATATATTTATATATATAAACTTTCATAATTCCACCAAACCTA
This sequence comes from Mimosa bimucronata, assembly GCA_037074515.1. Lineage (NCBI taxonomy): Eukaryota > Viridiplantae > Streptophyta > Magnoliopsida > Fabales > Fabaceae > Mimosa > Mimosa bimucronata. The sequence goes on from CM073444.1 coordinate 37,876,492, forward strand.
TCTATACATTTTTTCTGGCTTACTGATGTAATGTGTATATATGTAGGCATATAGCTTGAAAAGATACCCTGCACAATTATCATTGACTACGTGGATGTCACTTCTTGGAGGAATACAATCAGCAATTTTCACAGTGATAATGGAACATAACATATCCGCTTGGACGATAGGGTTTAATATTGACTTGTGGTCCATATTATATAGTGTAAGTGTATACTATAGAAAGAGTAATCGATCGGTATTATTAACTTACATGGTACAATTTAAAAACATATCGAATCATTTATTTATGGATAAAATTAATATGATTTTTCAATTTTATCCTCATATTACTTATTATACACCCTCTCCCTCTCCTCTTTATATTTAATATGTAAGGACAAAAATGGAAATCAAATATTTATTATTTTGGCTTTTATATGTTACCTCTTATAATATTGGTAAAAAAAAAAAAAAAAAAATTCTTATGTTACCTATTATAGTATGGACCGGATGAATGGAGTATAGTTATAGTAACTGAAAAGTTAATATTATCGATTATTGGTATTTGGCAGGGAGTTGTGGGCTCTGGTTTGTTAACTTTCATTCAGGTGTGGTGCACAGAAGAAAAAGGCCCAGTTTTTGTCACTATGTTTAATCCTCTTCCTACAATTTTTGCGGCTGTTCTTTCATATTTCGTCGTCGGTGATAAACTTCATATGGGCTGGTACATACTCGAATATAAGATCTAGCCTAATTTATTGTTTCCAATTCGTACGTGATTCTGCGTTTTTCTTTTGTGAAGTAGTAACATGTATAGAACAAAAGCGTTATAATTTTGTATATTATTAGATCTAATTATATGCACTAAACTACCGAAGAATATTTCTAAATAACTATAAATCGATTTACAAGGTTTTTTTTTTTAAAAATTATTTAGACGAAGAAAATAGATATATAGTCACACAGACATGCATGCATGCATGATCCAAATCTTCACATTTAAGCAGACAAAAGTATGTCGCATTTGTAAATCTTCTGCTCACTCTTCAGAGTGTGGTAAAAAGATATAGGAGAAGAACAGTCCAACATATTTTTAACTCCCCCATCAAATCATGGTAAAGTTAATTACTCTATATAATTTTACATTTCAAAAGATTCTGGGGACAATAAGTTATATCAAAAAGGAAGGGAAAATTAACAAGAATGATCTAATAATAACAGTTGAAACGTAGCAATTTTGTCTAATAGTTGTACATGTTTTTGAAACTGCTATTAAAATAACTCTGCCTTATTTTTGTGGTGGACTTGAGATTTTTTTATATTAAATATGTATCATTGTTTTTTTTTGTTGCTAAATTTTAGTGAGAGTGGAATATGTTTAATGCAGCATTGTTGGGGGAATGGTAGTGCTGATTGGTATGTACTTGCTGATTTGGGGCAAAGAAGAAGAGAAAGAGGGATTCAAGTGCACTTCTAATGATGCCCAAAAGCAGAGCATAACCAGAACTGATGAATTACCTTTTGATCTTTAAGAGACAGAAAACCATAACTCTATTTAAGCACTTCCAAAGAAAGTTCGATCTTTAGATATATAGATCAGTATGTTCTTTACCTGAAATGTGCTTTTCTTAGCCTAATCATAGAATTGCGTATGGTCGAATTATGCCAAGAATGATTTGAAATAAAAGGAATGGTAATTAATCGTGTATCTTTGTTTTTGAAGATAAAATGACTACATTACATATGCAAAAGACAGATTTAAAGAAGACAAGGAAAAAGGTTGGGATATATCGATCAACCCTAACATTTTATTTTTGCGTTTATTTATTAAGAAAAATACATCGGAATGATGAAGTGGAGTTAAGTAAAAGGAAATTAACAAGGGTATTAGTCTTTATTACTGAATTGGGGATCCTATTATGAAATTCAAAATATTGTGTGGAACATAATCCAGGTTAAAGTTAATACTCTGAACGAGCTATGGCGCGAAGATAATAAATTGAAGCAAATGAGATAAGAAGCGTAGGAAGATATTTTATATTCTCTATATTTTCTATATGAACAAGGTCTCTATTCAAAGGAAAAAATTTCTTTTGAAAAATAAAAATAGAAGTAAGACCTTATACTTTATAATGTAGACTATTCATTGAACCGCACCTAAAGACTCATCATCAAATGGGAAAGTACTCCACAAACTATACAATATATGTGAATCAGTCGCTTGGGACACATTATCCCAAACTCCCCCACTAGCAATCGCTTTAAAGTTTGGACTTAAAAGAAACTAAGTTCACTTTTTTCCCATGAAATTTCCTGATCACTTGAAGTCACTCAATGACTCAAAGAACTACCATATTTAATTTACTTTCATTGCTCTAAACAAAGATAATTGCGAATAATGACGAAGTGTGTGGTGGTCACGTTTCAGCATCATTTTTCTAATATTGACCTTTCAGCATATATATCAACCACATGCTTAATATTTTTAACTTTTTACTTAAAAAATTAAACTTTGTATAGTTGACAGTTGAATATGTATGGGATGTACATAAATGGGCCCGCCTCTATTGGTAAGAGCAAGAACTTGATCATGTGCAACAAATTCTTCTAAAAGCCCCCCCCCCCTCTCTCTCTACAATTTGCTTGATCGGTATCCATTTAATTTTATGATTAATTGTTTTGTTTTTCAGGTTTTAATTTGTCTTCACTCACACACACTAGCTGAATTTTTTCAATGACACTTAGATCCCCAAAAATCAAATTTGGGCCAATAATGATTCCCCCGTCAAACTGGCCCAACAGATATTTAAAATTTGGGTCAATAATGACTCATCCATCAAACTGGCTCAACAAAAATTAGATTCCTGTGAAATTCCAGTGTGGGACATACCCATAAAAAAGTAACGGAAATTGGATCAGATTGACGGAGGAGTTATTATTAGCCTGAATTTGAAACGTCCGTTGGGCCAGTTTGACGGAAGAGTCATTATTGGCCTGAATTTGAAACGTCTGTTGGGCCAGTTTGACGGAAAAGTCATTATTGACCCGAATTTAAAAGTTGATAGACAATTTTGTGCAAAAAAAAAAAACACAAGGTGTACTACAAAAAAACAATGATTTTCCGACGGAATTTTTTCCGTCGGAAATTCCACCGTCGCAAATCGATTTACCGACGGAAAAAAAATTCCGTCAGTAATTAGCGACGGAGTTACCGACGATAATTTAATAATATTATTTTATAAATAAATTATTTTTTAATTTATAAATAATATATTAAAATATTATTACCGACGGAAATTTGCGACGGAATTTCCGTCGGTCATTTTTTTAAATATTTAAAAAATTTAATCCGCCACGTGTCGCTCTCTCGTGCCGCCACGTGTCGCTCCCACAAATTGCCTTCAATTTTTTTGTTGGAGAGATTCGAACCCGTAACCTGTTGGGGCGTGTCTGACGCCTTAACCAGTTGAGCTACGAACACCTTGTGAAATTATTTGCAAACTATTATATTTACAATATTTAAACTCCCATTATTATAATCATATTTAATCTTAATATATTATGAAATATTTTATAATTATTAATATATAATTTACATATTAATAATTCTATTATTTTTTATAAATAATTTTTATATTCATATACAATCCATTATATTTAGTATTTTCATTTTATATTATTAAATTATAATTATTTTTCATTTTATTTTATGAAATTTTTAAATAATTATTTTATTACATATATTATTAAATTATAATTATTTTTCCTTTTTATTACTAATATTTAATTATTTATTAAAAAATAAAATATTGTTTAATAACAAATTAAAAATTAAATTTGGTAATAAATATATATCTATATACATGTATATATATTAATTTTTATTAAATATATTTTATTTATTTATAAAATATTTTTAAAAATAAATTAATATAATATATTTTTTATTTATAAATTAAAATAACAATTTATTTATAAAATAATAAATAACTAAAGTTACCGACGGAATTTCCTTCGGTAATTACCGTATTATATTATTTATAAATTAAAATAATAATTTATCAATAAAATAAAATAATTAATTAAATTACCGACGGAAATTCCGCCGGAAATTTCCGTCTGTAATAATATTTTATTATTTAATTTAAATTAAAATAATAATTTATAAATAAAATAATATAATTAATTAAATTACCAACGGAAATTCCGTCGGTAATTACCGATGGAAAAAATTCCGTCGGTAAATTTTCCAACGGAATTTCCGTCGAAAATCCGTTGGAAATTATCGACGGAATTATTTCCATCGGTAAATTCCGTCGGAAATTCATTGTTTTTTTGTAGTGGTGTCAGATGCACATTGGACATAAGTATAAGGTCATTTTTGACCCTTTACCCTAAGATAAATTGTAAATCTTAATTAAAACATTACAAATGCGGAAGTCTCATTAGTAAATCACAAATGTGGCCTATAGGACAGTCTACTTTGTAACTGAACTCTTATTTATATTTATAATATTGAATTAATCTCTAAGACATAAGAGTGATCCTATCCTTCCAATTGCAATTTGGGTAAACCTGTTGGAAAGTACATGGTATAAAAAGAATAATAAAATTTAGAAAGTAAGAGTGAAGGTAATTATATATGTGTGTGTGTGCGCGCCACGGGAAAGAGGTGTATGAGAGTTGGGAGATGTAATAGCTTTCGAGAAAAAACTGATAGAAGTAATCCATAAAATCAAAACATTCTCCTAGAATATTTTAAAATGAAGAGGTATATTTGTTGGGAAAGTCATATCTTTATATAATTTGAGAATTTATATGAAGAGAAAGAGGTGTATGTGGAGTCATAACTCTAAAAGTTATGTCTCTTTATATAAATAGAGGTATGTAAGGAGTTATAACTCAAAATGTTGTCTTATTAGTTTCTAAAGACACATGTGAAAAGATAATCTCTAAAAGTTATGTCTCTTTATATAAAGATGTGAGTAGGAAGTTATAACTATAAAAGTTGTGTTTCTTTAATTTCTTAAAACACATGTGAAAATGTATATATTCATATGGTTCATGAATCATCATGTGGGTTCATGAATAATCATGCTGGTACATATATGATTTTGAGTGCACACTTAGACATAGTCATATTATCATTTTGTAAAGGCCATTGTTATCTTGGTTTGAGTGTTGGCAGTACAATCAACATTCAAGAGTCTACGTTGTATATATTCTGCGAGAAATTCGTCTGTTAGTCCAATTTACACTTTATAAGATAATATAGGTGGGGGCAAATTAAACCTAAAGAAAAGCGCTGCCCACGTCTTGAAGACATTGTGCACTACTTTCTTCTTGTTCTCCTCAAAGATCCAATCCCACCAACAAATTCAATGAAGTTGATCGTGAAGTAAATGAAGGAAGCATGTAATATATATATACCACCTCAATACATCAACATGTTGACAAAATATACTCCTTAATTATTTTGTGAATAATAATATTCCATTTTCTTATACAATAACAAGTGTAGAAATACAGGGCCAATATTGCTTTATAATTACTTTATTATAATACCAGCTTTTTAAAGAGAACTTTTTTTTCCACTGAGAAAAATAAATAGAATGACAAACTTTTATATTGATTGATACGTAAGGGAAATTTTTTTGCGTATTGCATTCAAATTCTTCTTTTGTTATCTTTAATTTTTTGATACATACCACCAATTCTCCGTATAACTATGCATCTAAGTATCTATTAAATGGTTATTACAAGAATTAATGATCTTAGTCATAGCGCACAAGTAATCAACAAAAGAAGAAGAAATACAAAGAACCATTAGCATAATAATGGTGCTATTTCCAGATCACGAGAAGAACCAATGAGCCAAGGACAGCATGCATGTGAGAAAAGCCAAGTTTTTCAAAAATCAAATCTCATCAAGAACTTTCAGCCATATGTCGTTTATAATTAGATGCGAATTAGATTATTACATTATTCCGAGTATTGGTTGTCATACCGTATCTCAAGATTCACCACAAACACAAATTATTCAAGAAATTACGCATAAATCTCTAAGAAAAAAACAGTTGTTTATAGTTATTGCTGTTGATATGTTATATGCAATCTTTCAACCTCTAGTATATAATTACCAATAACATGCACCCTATTTTAAATGCATCTCGTCGAAAATTTTGCAACACAACGCAGGATATAATATATAAATATATGTATGCATATGGGGTAATAACTATTACATTTCAAAAAAGTTGAATTAATGAAAATTAGGTTCTCAACCGTTTTTTTAAAAAATTGAGTAGCAAATATTGATTAAGACAATTGTTGGCACGAATCTCAATTTCACAAAAGTAGAATTAACATGTTTTATTTGTAATTGAAACTCTTAAATTTGTAGTTATTTAAATTACGTAAAACTCATTTTTCAAAAAAAAAAAAAAACGGGAAATCTCACCGTCATTAATTTATTCTTTTGTGGCCTCATTGTCATTCCCCTGTACATATATATAAACCGCTATATATGTGTCTGCGTACGCATTTTATTCATCACGAGAGTTTGTAAGAAGTTGATAGCAGTGTGAAAGAGAGGAGTGTTAATATTGCTGAGATATATTGATAATGGAAGGAAAAGGAATTGGTTTTGGAGGAGTGTGCTGCAAGTTCAAGCCACACTTATTGATGATGTTACTTCAGTTGGTTTATTCCATATTGTATAAATTTCATCACTGATGCTTCCTGTAAAATTCTACCTACTAATCGATAATTAATCCCAAATCACCAATCACCATCAACCATAATCACAATTAACCATACTAACTATGATAGGAAAATGATTTTTCATATAAATCAAACAACCCTATCATAGTTAGAAAAAGTTTACTATAATATTTCAAAGGGTTATTTATGATAGAAAAAGCAAACATTAACATAACATATTCGCTATCATGGATAATAAAACACTCAACCATGTTAGAAAAGGATTCCTCTAACATGGTTAATAAAAATTTACCTGATTCACAATTGGATTAACCATGTTAGTTAAGAGACCGCCTAACATGGTTAAATAAATCAACACGTAATAATCGCATTCCATCAAAGCAAACATTCAATATAACCATGTTAGAAAGAACTGATCTAACATGGTTATTAAACAAAAACATGTGCAATAATTAGTCAATCTTAACAACTAGCCGTACAAGGTCAGCAACAGAACATAATCAACATTAAGTAATCAAATTCAAGTGACTATTGATACAGTCATCCAGAATTTAATATCAATCAAAGACATAAACATGCGGAAGCAAATGCAAGCCTATATGTGGCAATATACAGTTCCAAAATAACTTTACCGGCCAACTCACAGGTTCCACGTGAACCGGTTGGCCCCATCCCTTTTCCCTTTGCCCCGGTCTGTACATGATCACCTGCAAAAATATAAATTACCACGGGGTGAGACAAATATATCTCAGTAACCACAACTCAACTCAATATAAGAGTATGAGTGGGTTAGCAGAGCACCTAAAGGATACCACATTTTAAAATATTTAATTCACAATAAAGTGATCTATGGATATACAACTATATCATCACAAGAATATCAATATGCACCATAACCCATACTACCACAGAAGCAACAGCTTTTAAGAACATATGACAAAAGTAAACATGATGTGTTATTATGCCCCTGTCTATAATTAGGATGGCATCCTCCCCTCTGTCTATAATCAGAATGGGGACTCCCCCTGTCTATAATCAGGATGGGGATCTCCTTGTCTATAATCAAGGAGGCGGTCTCTGTCTATATTCAGAATGACCAGTACAAATAACCGCTCGGTTGGCCTATCGAGGGTTACATCGCGCAATGGTACAATGCAGTGTTATGCAATAAGAACAACCTCAACATCAATCATTCTCAATGCTATAACATATATACCCTTCAATATAAAATATATTAATCATCACCGCTACCATACCATACAGTCAGCCACAACAATTAACCAATAAATTTCTCAATACCTCCCTCACAATATGTAACATCTTAGATAACAGTCATCCATCAATACTACCAGTCAGGCTACTAAATATTATAATAAAACTCAGGATATCTTTATATGAAAGTAAATGGGATTTTAAAGGTACCCAATAGGCTCTTTTATATAAAAATACCGTTTGAAATCTAACTAGCATGCTAATAGACGTATACATATATAAAGGGATTTTTGAGAAAAATCCCGACTAACATCACACACAACCAGATAGTGAGGTGAGAGTGGTTACCTAAACTTGCCAAAAGCAAGAAAAATACCAGGATAGTGCGGTCCTCGAGTTCAGCCCGATCCAACGGAGTTTTCAACCATAACACCAAATCAATTCAAAATTCACATCTAATTGGCTTGATTAAGTTAAATTAAACCCATATCAAGCCTAAGGCTACTGTTTACCATCAATTATCTTTATTGAACTAAATTCCCAAATTATGTTAACATAGTTACTTCTATTCAATTTATCCCCTTCACGAATCAAACCTAAAAAGATCCACCCAATTCAAGTCCTACAAGAATTCTACCAAAATTACTTCTATCTTCTCAGCCAAGATCCTTGATCAATATACTTTAACCATGCTCACCATGTCTTAACTTCCTAAATCATCATTAAATATTTATATATACCTATATACATATATATCTCATGCCAACTCTATATCCTAATTTCTTACATAATCATTCAACTCTTTCTTATTACATTCCCTCTTTCATTATACCTATTAGCTTCACAATGCAAACCTAGAAAACCATCATCAATTACTAACCACCATTACACTCATACAATAATCTAAGATTCACCAATCAACGTCCCACTCCCTCATCCATCACAACGTCATACGTTCATACCTAGACCAAAAGAATACATCATCACAATTATTCCATTCCAATTATCTAACACCCAAACAATATCTCCACAATTTAACTACTTTAGAATCACAATTAAGCACCAATAAGCTCACATAACTCCTTTAAATCATTAATCCATATTCAACATAGCAAATTCCAACATCCTAACTCTCCTACAAGCGCCTAAAACTTCCAATTCTCATCCAACTCTAAATCTAATCCAATAAATCCAACCAACATTATCGTTGAACTCTAATAACCTTCTAAAACTCATAATTCAAGCTCAAATTCCCAATTTCAAAGGATTTCTTGTTTAAAACCTATCTTAACTTCTCTTTAAGCAAGCAAAATTTCACCTAAAATAACATCCAACCAATTTTAACAAAATAACATCATCATATAGCTTAAATAAACAAGTTAGCGCCATACATTCCTAGAAGCCTTACTGTATTTTCGAATTCACTATCAAACCCTAACTTAGAAACACTTTAATTTGACAAATCATCATCCTAACTCAAAATCAAGCAACCCTAACCCATAGACTAGTTAGAAATAGCTCTAATTTGGTTTTAAAACAACAAAATTCAACCCATCTAGCCTAGGGTTCGGATTCTCCATGAATCCCCAAATTTCATCCAAAAATCAACTTTGAAACAATGAGGAGAACAAGGAAAATAAGAGAAATTTACCTAGGTTTATGAGGCTCCAATTGGACCCAAAACTCGCCGAAAAACGTTGGAACTCGTTGGAAAAATTGCCCCCAAACAGCTCCTCGATCACTCTCGCTTTGCTCTGCTTGGACGACAGAAAAGGGAGGAAGGAGAAGAGGGAGCCACGACGGCTTCCCTCGCCGTCGTCGCCGTCGAAGGCGACGGCGTCGCCCTCCTGGCTGGGCGGCGGAGAGGAAGAGTGGGAGGTGAGCGATGGAGAGGAAAGGGAGGGTCGGGTTTGCAGGGGGAGAGGGAGAGAAAGAAAGGAAAAATGGAAGGAAATAGTGAAAATGTAATTAAATAAGATAGGTAAATTACTAATAAGCCATTTCTTTTCTCAAAATAAGATCTTTTTCCTTGAGATAAAGTTTCCATTTCAACTTCTAAAATTTATTTTAATTATCAACTAAAATTTTTCTCCTATTAAGATCTCTTTTGGATCAAAAATAAATTTCTCTAACTCTAAGCTTATCAAATTAAGGGAGAAATTAGGCCTTTTAAAAATTCCCAAAATACTTATATTTTCATGAATTTACTTATAAAGCTCTCCAAATTCCTTAATTAATCCCAAATTAATTTTTAAATTACCTCCAATCCCTAATTAAATTTTTGGGATGTTACACTTCCTTCATTCATGGCTTGAATCCTTATATGTTACCTATCGCAATATTTTGGCTGGCCTTATGCTCTTACCTTTTGCTTACTTTCTTGAGAGGTGCTCATATACTTGCTAACGCTTGTGACCTCCATATACATGCAACTCTCTATGAATCTCTTGCAGTTAACTTTTTGTTTATTGTCTTACAGAAGAATAAGACCAAAGTTGACATTGACTCTTTTCTTCGAAATTTTCGTGCTTTCTTCGTTGGGGTAAGGCCTTGATAAAGACAAACATATTATTCTAATATCTCTGCTTTCAACAGATGCAATGATATAAATATAGAAACTTATGAATTTGTCTTACCTTTCAAGGATTTTAGGATGAGTTTGAGTTTGAATATGTACATTGCTAGCCTGAAATACACCAATCCAACCTCTGCCACTGTATTATACAACACCCTAGCTTCCATTACCTTCATTATTGCGGTGATACTTAGGTAATTCTCAAGCATAATGATTCACATAAATTAGGATATACTTCTTCGGTCCTTAATATAAGACCTATTTGGGGATTTGGTCTTACTCCTAAATATATATAAGACCTATTTATAAAATTAAGCATGTCCTATATATTAAGAATTGGAGGAAGGTAGTAATAATATACAATTACATAGTATCATTGTTGATGCTAAATAACGGGGAAAATAAAATAAAGACTAAAAGGAATGATTTTATTTATGATTGGGTCACCAGCAACAGTGGTTACAAGATAATTCAATGGATACAATTAGTAAACACTTAGGAAAGTTGAATCAATGACTGATCGTGCTTAGCAAGTGTTACGAGTGCTTCTTCTGAGAGTCCCCCTTCAGGTCGTGCCTCAATACATATTTATGAGTGTTGTCAGCAGACCTGGTCGTGGCGAAAATGTCAGTAACAATCATGGCATCATGGGCGACGATTTAGGTTAGTTGTCAACCGTATCCCGCGTTATGTGGATTTTGGGAAACTGCCAAGTCTTTCAGTTTAAATTTAAGTTTGCACCGTTGATGCTATTGGGCTGATGAGATGCGCAATCTGTGAATATAGGCTTGTTGGGCTTGGACTCATTTACGCAGGCCCAAGGACAAAAATTGGGTCCAACATTAAGTCCCCCACTTCACAATGTCAAAGACGATTTGCATTGGAAAGTAGCGGTTACAGTGATCCAGCGGTTGAGATTGAAATGGAAGGTTCGCTTGCCCTGTTCCCCCCCAAGTTAGACGGCTGTGAGTGATTTTGAGGACATGACATCTTCAAACGGCATTTGTCAGGCTAGATTTAAATGGCAAAAAGTTAAACTGCTTTCACCTTTTCCATTTGCTCCGTGAACTCCCAGCCATTTCTTCTTCACTTTCTTCTTGTCTTTTGCAGTTAGGGCGTTGTCATTCTCCCAGGTATCTTTTGTGTTTTTACTTTCAATCTTCGTTTTGGATTTCTGTCTGCATTGCTTCTGTTTTTTGGGTTTTTGTGATGTCTGGGTCGAACTCGAACCCTTCGTACGTTGAGTACCCCTTTGAGTGGGAGAGTTCATCTGCCTTCACCATATCTCGCCCACTTGATAACGAGATTAGGGTAGAAGAGGAGGAGAGAGTGATTGCTACTGTTAGTAAGACCTTTAGGAAGAAGAAGGGAACCCCGCCACCTAGGAGGAGGCACTCTAGTAGACTGTTGTATCGTCGCCCCGCTTCCAAACCCTCTACCTCGAAAGCCTTAGTTGTGGTCTTTGATGAAGATGAGGATGGGCGTAAGGAGCCTGAGGCCGATGTCCAGGCCGATTTCTCATAGGCCGCAGACTTAGGGACCCATTACAGTGGTCTCATAGGCCGCAGACTTAGGCCGATGTTACAGTGATCCAGAAGGTCGGGGGTCATGGAAGAGGACCAACCCCCTTCGCTCAAACCAAAAGAAATCGACCTTCTTCCAAATCTCTACTACTTTGATCCAACATTTAGTTATAGGTTGCCTGAAGAGCCAAAGCGACTGGACTCCTATTCCAACAACACGATCGCCCTGAGTGTAGAGGCTTTTCGTTATATTTCTTCCTTTCTCCTTCCTAGGGTAATTTTGGAAATTTACACCTATTATGATTTGTCCCCGTCTCAACTTATGCCCCATGTCTGGAGGTTGGCGGCTGCCATTGAGGTGTTCAGTCATGAGTTGAACATTGAATTAGAGATGTTTGACCTTTGTGAGACATATAAGTTGGTGAAAAGTAGGGCTGGCTGTTATACTTTAGGGCATTGCCGTACAGGTAGCTCTTCTTGGTTGGCAGATAAGTTGCCCAACGATCGCCAGTGGGACGTCAGGTTCATCATGGTCCTTATTGCCCGTCTGGAATATCCAGGTGCCCCCTTTTACAGGGAGTGGCGAGAGCTCAGTAAGATTTCTGTCCTTATGTTTTTAAACCTGGATATGTGAATGGATGACCTTATGTTTGGCTTTGTTTTTGCAGGTGAAGACGAACTTGTTGTTCCACCAATCATTAGTAGTGATACCTCTAAGAAAATCAAGGGGATTTCTTCTCTATCCGAGGAAGACCGAGTTTTTTCTGAAGTCATGTCAAGTAGGCACCCATGATGGTTTGCTTCTGCTATGACTTGTTTTGTCATTGTTTTTTACTTTGAACCTATTTTTAGGGAAACCAAATCCTTCCAACGTTCCCAAGATGAGCTACGACGCCCAGCACCAAGAAGCTTTCGCCTCTAATCCTCCAGCCGCTGTGAGCAAGGTGCCCATGGGCATCCCCTCTACCGGGGTGAAGACTAAGAGTTTCGCCGACCAATCTGCCTCTTCTAAGGGAGCGAAATGGTCAGTGTCGACCAAGGGCAAGGGCGTCGCTATAGGGGAGCCCCTAACCAAAAAGAAGAAGACGGAGCTGTTCCTACCGTCTGAGGATGATGGGGTCGTGATGACCTTTTCTACTGGCGCCTCAGCATCTAAATCAGAAGATTTCAAGCTAGCCCGCTCCGTCTTGTCACAGTTGCCTCTGCCGATTGACAAGGCATTCTTCAAATCTTTTTGGCCCGATGGTGAGACAGAGAAGGCTATCCACTATGCCTTCTTGGTTAGTTCCTCTCCTCATAGTTTGGTGTAAATTCGATTGGTCTAATACTGACTCTTTCTTTTGTTGGTTTTCAGCTGCTGGAGTCTGTCCAACATCAGGCGTCGCAAAGGGAGGCCCTTAAGGCCGCCATGGACAAGATGGAGGTCGACCTAAAGGCCGCTAAGGAGGAGAGGGACCGAGTCAAGGAAACTCTTAAGAGGAAAGATGAAGAACGGAGGAGGATGTATCATTCCTTGCAGGCTGAGCTGAAGAAGAAAGATGAGGAGATAACCTTTCTCCAAGAAGAGGTGGATGCTAAGACTGGGATGATGCAGGCATACCAGGCCGACCTGGAAGATAAGGAGGCCAAGAATGTCGAGTTACAGGACAAGCTCGACTTTGGAGTTGTTGAGGTGCACTTGCGGGCCCAGCATGACTTGATGAAAGAATTCCTGGATGGGCAACATATACACTGGAAGCCTATGGACGCCATCACTCGGTATGAAAAGCTGTTTGGCGAGGCTGATCCCGATGCTCCCCAGAACGTTAATGTTCCTATGGCCCCAGAGGCTGATGAAGTCACTGTCGAAGCGGAAGACTAGCACACGATTGCCCAGATGGTGGGAGCAGCGGTGACGTTGGCTACTCAGGACCTGGTTGAGCAAGAGCAGGAGCAGGAAAAGCCCGTCGCACAGGTCAACAATGCCACCTAGCACCTTAGGAATTTAACTTTTCCTTTTTTAAGCTTTGTCGAACTCTGTTTTTATTTCCAGTGGTTTGTAAGTTGACGGTCATAAGGCCGATATGTGTTGCCGCTCCGTCGGCGTTTGTTGACAATTTCTTTTAATTATGGGTGTAGTTGATTTACGCATATATGATTGCTCTTTATTGTTTCTGTGCCGCTAAGCATTGCGTCCCAAGGTAGAGTAGTCTTATACTTTAGTAAGTTCGACTCGCGTAGTGTGTCTCGACGATTTGTCGATCAGGGTAGCCGTTCGTTGTGGTAGACTTTGGCGTAGATCGACTCAAATTATAATGTCGTTAAACCGAGATCATGGTCTAAGCAAAGCATTTATATTCAAGCATTGGTAGCGATTACCTTTTTCGGGCCTGCATTGGTTTCCCAGCTTGGTATGGGATTGTGCCAATGTAGTTGTGCCTAGTTCCATTTTAGGGAGACCACTTGCCGTGTTTCGGCTAGGGATTCCTGTGTCAGGGTTAAAAATACCAAAAGCAAATATAGGACAAGGTGTAGAACCTTGACAAGGGGGATGTGTGACGTTAGTAGCCGTTTGCCACACTTAGACCAGCATGCCTAGGGCGTTTTGCCGAATATGGTATTGGGCTTGGCTCATCCTTCGCCACCCCCATAGTTAGTATGCATTCTAAGGGAATAAACAATTAAAATCAGATCAGAGCATGTACCTTTTCAAATTGATGGCATTCCAGCTTCATTTGAGGGGTTTTCCATGTATGTCAGCTAATTGATAAGCTCCAGGTCTCGTTAGGCCAGTGACCTGATATGGACCCTCATACGTCAGGCTTAGCTTGCCATCTTTACTCTTGGGGGTGTTTGGGAAGACCTTACAGAGTACCCAGTCACCCACTTGGAAATGTCGTTCTTTGATGTTCTTGTTCCAGAATCTGGCCTCCCTGTTCTGGTAAGCGGCTATCCTGACAAGGGCTTGTTCCCGTCGTTCATCGAGTAGTTGTTGGGCTAGTTCCTGATTGTTTGTCTCCTCCCTGGCCCACTGGTAACTCAAAGAGGGTACCCAGACTTCCACCGGGATCATGGCCTCCGAACTGTAGACAAGTGAAAATGGGGTTTCTCCTGTCGCCATTCTCGACATCGTCCAGTACGCCCATAGCACTATAGGGAGCTCTTCTGCCCATTTACCTTTTGCTTTATCTAACCTCTTCTTGAGGGAATTAACGATGGTTTTGTTGTTTGACTCAGCTTGCCCGTTTGATTGGGGGGTTCCACGGTGTGGAGAATTTCAAATTAATATGCCATTGATCGCAGAACCGCCTGAATTTTCTTCCAATGAACTGCGACCCGTTGTCACTGACTATCTCCTTAGGGATAGCAAACTTGAATATTATATTTTTCCAAACAAAACCAATTACCTTGGGTTCCTGTACCTGGGCGAATGTGCCTGCTTCGACCCATTTTGTGAAGTAGTCTGTGACGACTAGGAGGAAGACAAGGCGTCCAGGCGCTGGAGGGAATTTTCCAACAATGTCCATTCCTCACTTCATGAAAGGCCAAGCTGGGGAGATGGTGTGCAATTGTTCTGGTGGTTGTTGAGTCGTGGTGGAGAATCTTTGACATTTGTCACACCTAGACACCAGGTTGACGGCGTCCTTCTGGAGGGTTGGCCAATAATATCCTGTCCGAGTGACCTTTGATCAGGTTCTTGCTACTGCTGTGGTCACCGCAGTCTCCTTCATGGATTTCTCTTAGGATATAGTTTGCATCCGCTGGCCCTATGCAACGTACTAATAGACCTGTATAAGACCTTTTGTACAAGTCATTACCCATCATGCAAAATCTGGCAGCTCGTACGATGATTCGTCGTGCCTCATTCTTATCTGATGGTAAGATTCCTTCCTGCAAGTAAGCAATAATGGGGGATCGCCAATCCTAGGTTAAGCTATAGCTCAGGATAACATCATGGCATACCTCGACCAACGGGGTTGACAAGTAATATAGAGGAATTTGTCTCGGTCCCGCGGATTCCAGTGATGAGCCTAAGTTTGCCAGTGTGTCGGCCTGTTGATTGTCGTCCCTGCTAATCTGTGTGATTTTAAAGCTGTCAAACCTGTTAGACAAATCTACCACCTTATCATGGTACAGCTTCATCCTATGGTCTTTAGCCTGGTAGATGCCTTCTGTTTGCTTGGACACTAGCTGGGAGTAGCTGCAAACTCAATGCTTTGGACGCCCATGTCCAGTGCCAGTTTCAGTCCTGCTATGAGGGCCTCATATTCTGCCTCTTTGTTGGTCGCCTTGAACCTACATCAGACTGCTTGCTTGATCAGGTTGCCTTCAGGGGTTTGCAACGTGAGTCCGAGTCCCGTTCCTTTTGTGTGGGTAGATCCATCGACATGCAATATCTAGGATGATGGTGGGACCTGATGGTTAAGACATAAAATCTCTTTGTCCACGGTTACGGTAAGTTGGGATTGAAGTCGGCTACGAAGTCGATATGGGCCTGTGACTTGATTGTCGTCCTAGGCAGGTAGGTGATGTTGAACTCGCTAAGCTCCACGGCCCACTTGACTAACCTTCCCAACAGATCGGGCTTATGTAACACGTTCTTTAGTGGATAAGTAGTGACAACTGCTATTGGGTGATACTGGAAATAAGGCCTTAGCTTCTTTGATGCTGACACAAGGGATAGTACAAGTCACTCCATTGTCGAGTATCTGGTCTCAGTGTCCAACAATGCTTTGCTTACGTAGTAGATGGGGTTCTGTTTCCCTTTATCCTCTTGAACCAAGACTGCGCTTACAGCGTTAGATGCAACAGCTAAATATAAGTAAAGAGTTTCACCTGGTTCAGGGTTAGATAGCAATGGCGGGCTGCTGAGATATTGCTTAAGTTGCTGTAAGGCCTGCTCGGCGTGGTCGCCCCACTTAAATTCTTTGTTCTTGCGGAGGGCGTCAAAGAAAGGCTGGCACTTCTCTGACGACCTGGAAATAAATCTCGTTAGTGCGGCCACTCTACTTGTTAACCGTTGGACGTCCTTTACACTGCGAGGGGATGGTATGTCCATTATAGCCTTAATTTGAGCTGGATTCACTTTGATGCCTCTGTTGGAAACCAAGTATCCGAGAAATTTCCCAGATTGGACCCCAAATGAGCATTTGTCGGGGTTCAGTTTCATGTTATACTTCCTGAGTAGGTCGAACGTCTGTCGCAGATAGTCCGGATGATCCTCTGCTTTTAGGGACTTGACCAGCATGTCATCGATGTACACTTCCATTGTTTGGCCTAGATGTTGCGCGAACATCCGGTTCACCAATATTTGGTATGTTGCACCTGCATTTTTCAATCCAAAAGGCATTACCTTATAGCAATAAGTCCCCCGTTCCGTGAGGAACGACGTCTTTTCCTGATCATCGAGGTGCATCAATATTTGGTTATAACCTGAGAAGGCATCCATGAAACTGAGAAGTTCATGTCCAGATGTAGCGTCCACCAAGGTGTCGATATGAGGCAGGGGGAATGAGTCTTTTGGGAAAGCTTTATTGAGGTCGGTGAAGTCTATGCAAATCCTATGCTTCCTATTCTTCTTAGGCACCACGACTACGTTGGCCAGCCAGTCGGGTATCGTACTTCTCTAACTGATCTGATGTCCAACAACTTCTAGACCTCGTCGTTGATGTTTTAGTTTCGCTCAGGGGCAAATTTCCACCTTTTTTGTCTGACCGGTTTGTGGAGTGGATCTATGTTAAGCTGGTGCATTATGATATTGGGGCTGATCCCTGTCATGTCTGCATGGGACCAAGCAAAATAGTCCAAATTTTTAGATAAAAAGGAAATTGATTTCTCTCTAACCTTGGGTCTAGGTCTGCTCCTATGGATAGTAGTTTGTCCAGTTTGTCGGGGTCTAAAGGGATCCTGACTAGATTGTCCTCTTCCTGCTCCCCCTGTCCATAGGAGACGGTACCTGTAATTGCTATACTGATGCGGGGGAGTTGTCATGGCCTTTCATCGTGGCTTGGTAGCATTCACATGTTACCCGTTGCTCGCCCTTGATCTCTCTGACGCCCCAGGGTGTCGATAACTTGATGGACTGATGCAACGTGGAGGGGACACCTCGCATTTGATGAATCCATGGCCTTCCAAGGAGGGCGTTGAATGCTGAAAGACAGTCAATTACCTGAAACTTGAACAAACGGTTAATTCCCACAACATAAGTTAATAATGAAATTTCACTGACGGTCCTGTCCGGTGCCGTGTTGCCGAACTCCAGGACTGTCGGGCCTTTCACAATTTGGGACTCAAGTCCCATTTCTTTAATTGTTTGTAGGTAGACAATGTTCACTGAGCTACCTGCATACACTAACATAGGCTTGATGTTAAAGTTTCCAAGGTTGAGCGATATTACCAGAGCGTCATCATGAGGGTGGCACGATTTTTCGATCTCAGAGTCATAGAAGGTGATTGGTCCCTCAACTGGCTGGGCGACCTCTTTTAGCGACGTGGCCTTCTGGTCGTCCTTTGGAAGCAACCTTCTATGCCATTTTGCTGCAGAATATGCGGATCCACTGATCTCGGATCCGCCTATGATGCTCTTGATAGTCCTTGTTGTTGGAACTCTACATTTTGATGATAACCAAACATGACTTAGGCAATAGGGTCATGAGATCTTAACTTAGAAAAATACTTCAAAAAACTGGTTCTTAAAATCTAAGTTAAGCAATCGATTGAAAAATTAGTCAATCGATTGAAGAATGTATCCCACAATCGATGGCATATCGACTGCATATCGAGTGCAGCCTGTCAATCGATGGAAAACCAAGCAATCGATTGATGCGCAGAATTACACTAAGTAATCAGAGTTCAATTAATCGATTGATTGGAATGACAATTGATTCAGATAGTAATCAATAAGCAATCTGTTGGCAACCGATTGAAGCTTACTTTAAAACAATGAAATATGCAATCGATTGGAACTTGATCAATCGATTGTCAAGAGGCAATCGATTGAGAGGTCATGCAATCGATTGACAGCCTCAGTTTCTATTCGATAGTTAACACTTCAATCGAGTGATGCAAGTGAAAATCTGAGGCAATCTGAAGGCAATCGATTGACAGCTAGAGACATCAATCGATTGACACCATTTGCAATCGATTGAAAACTGAAGACTTTCAAATCTGTTTCTTTTCTCATGTCTAACTATCTTTATATTGCAAAATGTACTTGTTGCTATTTTGAGCAGTTAACGTTAGACATAGAAAACTCAAACCAAATAGCCGTTACACTCAGCAACACACCATCTGGTACAATGCGCTCAGGTAAAAGAAAGGGGAAACGTATATTGGCACTCTGGAGCATTAATTGCATCTCAGAATCATCATCAATCTCCAGAAGTTCATCTCTCTCTCTTGGCTTCACAACTGCTGTACAGAAGGCTCAGACTTTACTCGACGGGCAGAAAATTTCCTAAAGACTATAAAAGCGTTAAAGAAGAAACTGGTTGGTAGAGAGCATTAAGTGATATCCAACTACAATTTCCTACTGCAATCAATACTATCTGAGTTCTCTCATCTGTTCTTCAGTCTGTAATACTATCAGCTCAAGTGTGTGAGCAGTCTCTGTATTTTCCTGATATACTTTTGATTTGTGTAATTTCCTTGGGATAGTGGGATCCCAGTGGAAGGGGTGTATTATTACAAGTTGTAAGGGGGAGTGATCTGTAAGGGGAAGATTTTACTGTGAGAGATCACCTGTAAAGGCACTCAAGAGCCTGGTTTGAATCTTGGGAATTAATGGAACCCAACTGGAAGTTGGAGAACTGGATGTAGGCCAAGAGTTTAGGCTGAACCAGTATAAATTCTATTCCCACTAAGTTTTAAATTTTATAAAGCACAATTCACCCCCCTCTTGTGCATTCCTGTCATCTACATTTGGTATCAGAGCAAGGTCTTCTCAGAACTTATTGATCCAATGATCAAGAGAAGTAAAGATCCATCATAACAAGATATGATAATCTTCTCCCAGAAGGAAGCTCAATCAACAGACCTCCAGGTTTCAATGGAGAACACTACACCTTCTGGAAGATAAAAATGAGAACATTCATCAAGGCAAATGGATACATGCTCTGGAAGATCATAGAAGAGCCTATGGGAATGGCAAATGAAAGCTACTGCAATTCAAGAAATGAGAGGAGAGCCCATGGGATCTATCATTGCTCTATTTGGAAGTCTGGCTGAATATGAAACCATAATTAGAACCCAAAGAGAGCTATATGGAGACAAGAAGAAAAAAAATCTAGCACTCTCAGCTCCCATAAAAGAAGATGAGGATGAGGAAGATAAAGAAGAACTGGATGATAATGAAATGGCCTTTATGGTCAGAAAATTCAAGAAGTTCTTAGGAATGGAAGAAGATTTCAGAAAGGTAGCAGCTCTAGAAGCGATCCTCAGAAAAATCCTCCTGTGTGCTTTGAATGTAAGAAGCCTGGGCACTTCAAATTAGAGTGTCCAAGTCTTCAGAGATTTAAGGAGAAGGAGAAAAAGAAAGAGAGATTCCAGGGAAAGAAGAAAGCTTATGTCTCTTCTTTATGGGGAGATAGCTCAGATGAGGAAGCTAGTGATGCTGAGGAAACAGCAAATCTCTGCCTGGTAGCGCAAGAGGAGTCTGACACTGAGGTATACCATTCTGACTTATCTTTTCATGAACTCCAAAATGCATATAATGAACTACACTTAGAGTTTGTGAAATTAGCAAAAGAAGTAACTGGGCTAAGGAAGAAAAATAGGGAACTTGAAAAGAGATTTGAGGAATTAGATTGCATGCAAACTTCAACGATCACTTCTCAAAAGGATAAAAATTTTGAATGCAGGGGCTGTGAAAATCTTTCAAAAGAAAATGAAAGGATCACTGGTATTTTAAAGAAATTCACTAAGAGCATTGAGGCACTTGATATTATGCTCATGAATCAAAAGGCTTTTAGAGATAAAACTGGCATAGGCTATGATTATACACCAAAGTCCTTGAAAAGAAGCAAGTCATCACCTAAAGAGAAACCTTACTTAAAGTTTTTCAAAAAAGCTTCAAATTATTCATCACCATTTAGTTTCTGCAACAGAAAGGGACACACTGATTCAATGTGTTATCCCAAGAAACATGGTGTGTCTGGACACTATAAGTGGGTTCCCAAAGGAACACATCAGCCTAAAGTTCATCTGGATCAAAGGCAACAAACTAATCCCAAAGGACCCAAGAAAATTTGGGTACCTAAATCTGCTTAGTTTGTGCAGGTCTGTCTTAAAGCATCCAACAATAACAAGTGGTATATAGATAGTGGATGCTCAAGGCACATGATTGGGGACAAAGAAAAATTTGATAATCTGATCATGAAGAATGGAGCTAAAGTCAGCTTTGGTGGAAACCAGTCAGGAAAAATCACTGGAGTAGGAGAAATTGGTGCAGTAAAAGATATCTATCTTGTGGAAGGTCTTTGCCACAATTTGCTAAGTGTCAGTCAGAGCACTGACAGAGGTAACTGGGTAATTTTTGATTCAAATGAATGTCTTATAGTAAATAAGGAAGACCTAACCATAGACAAATCCAATCTTAAATGTCGATTAAAGGCAAATAGAAATGGAAATTTATACACTTTTGATCTGAGCCAATAACTTTTTGAAAAATGTCTCATAAGTAATTTTGATAACTGCTGGCTATGGCATAAAAGATTAGCTCATGTGAACATGACCCAACTAGATTAGTTAGTCAAATAGGATCTGGTCATTGGTATTCCCAATATGAAAATAAAAACTGACTTAATATGTGAAGCATGCCGAAAGGGGAAACAAACAAAGTCTTCCTTTAAACCTAAGAAGGAAGTCTCCACTACTAGGCCTCTGGAACTAATCCACATGGATTTAGTTGGTCCAACAAGAGTGAAGAGTCTTGGAGGAAGCCTATACACTATTGTAATTGTGGATGACTATTCTAGGTTCACTTGGACTGTTTCTTTCTTCCAAGCATGATACTTTTGATGCTTTCTACCTGTTTGCTAAGAAAGTGCAGAATGAAAAAGGACAGAAGATAAGTTCAATCAGAACAGATCATGGAGGAGAATTTGAAAATCAAGATTTCTTGGAGCTATGCGGAGAGAATGGAATAAGTCAGAACTTCTCAGCTCCTAGAACTCCTCAACAAAACGGAGTAGTTGAAAGGAAGAACAGAGTGCTAACTGAAATGGCCAGAACCATGCTTAATGAAAAGGGAATATCTCAAGTTTTCTAGGCAGATGCAATGAGCACAACCTGCTACATATCCAACAGAGACTACATACGAAAAGGAATGGATAAAACTCCATATGAGCTTTACAAAGGAACAAATCCAAATGTAAGTCACCTCAAGGTCTTTGGCTCAAAATGCTTCATCCACAATAATAGAAAGGTAAACCTAGGTAAATTTGACCCTAAAGCTGATTGTGGAATTTTTATTGGCTATTCTAACATAAATAAAGCTTATAGAGTATTCAATAAAAGAAGCTCTACTGTTGAAGAGTCAGTACATGTAGTATTTGATGAAACTGACTCTGAACAAAGATCGCTGGTAGAAGAAGAACCAGAATTTTTAAATAAATCTAAAGTATCCACACATCAAATCTCATCACCAGATGAAGAAGGCCAAGAGAATGATTCTCATGATGAGCCAGCAGGCCCCTCAGCCTGTAGACATCATAGGGATCATCCTCCTGAGAAAATAATTGGCGATGTTAGTGGAGGTGTCAAAACCAGAAACTAAATTCAAAATGAAATGCAATTCATGGCTTTTATTTCTGAAATTGAACCTTCTTGCATTGAAGAAGCACTAATGGATTGTGACTGGATGGTTGCTATGCAAGAAGAGCTCAATCAATTTGAAAGAAATCAAGTTTGGGACTTGGTTCCAAGACCTCCAAACTATCCCATCATTGGAACCAAGTGGGTTTTTAAAAACAAACTTGATGAATCTGGTGTTGTAGTCAGAAACAAGGCAAGACTTGTTGCCAAAGGGTATAACCAAGAAGAAGGCATAGATTATGAAGAGACTTTTGCTCCAGTAGCAAGGTTGGAAGCAATAAGGCTCTTATTAGCCTTTGCATCCCTCAAAAATTTCAAACTTTATCAAATGGATGTAAAAAGTGCCTTTCTTAATGGTTATATTATGGAGGAAGTATATGTTGAACAACCATCTGGCTTTGAAGACTCTTCTAAGCCTGACCATGTTTTCAAACTTAAAAAGGCCTTATATGGACTTAAACAGGCTCCTAGAACATGGTATAAAAGATTAAGCAACTTCCTGTTAGATAAAGGATTTACAAGAGGAAAGGTTGACACCACTTTATTCATACTACATAAAAATAAAAGCATGCTTATAGTTCAAATCTATGTAGATGATGTTATTTTTGGTGCCACTGATGAAACTCTCTGTGAAGAATTTTCTAAGATTATGCAGGGAGAATTCGAGATGTCTATGATGGGAGAACTGAACTTCTTCCTAGGTCTTCAAATCAAGCAGAGAAAGGATGGAATATTTATCTCACAAACTAAGTATGTAAAGGAGATCTTGAAGAAGTTTGGTATGGATCTATCCATAGAAGAAGAGACTCCCATGAGTTCCACAACCTTGCTAGATGCTGATGTAGAAGGGAAGGATTTCAATCAGTCCACATACAGAGGTCTGATTGGTTCCCTCTTATACTTAACTGCCAGCAGACCAGATATTCAGTTTAGTGTGGGAATATGCGCTAGATATCAGGCCAATCCTAAGGAATCCCATCACAAATATGTTAAAAGAATTTTGAGGTATCTGGTTGGAACTCAGGAATTGGGATTGTGGTATCCAAAGGGAGCCCAGGAGTATCTCATGGCCTACTCAGACTCAGACCATGCTGGCTACAAGACTGACAGAAAAAGCACCAGTGGTCAGTGTGAGTTTCTTGGAGGATCCTTAGTCTCTTGGGCAAGCAAGAAACAAACCTGTGTTTCCCTTTCATCTACAGAAGTTGAATATATTGCTGTTGCAAGCTGTTGTGCACAAGTACTGTGGCTCAAGCACCAATTGAAAGATTTAGGGATGGAGTTTCCAGAAGTTCCAATTCTTTGTGACAATACAAGTACAATTAGCTTGTCCAAGAATCCAATGCATCACATAAGAATAAAGCACATTGATGTCAGACACCACTTCATCAGAGATCATGTGCAGAAGAAGGATGTCAAAGTGGAATTCATTCCCACACACTTGCAACTAGCAAATATCTTCACCAAACCTCTAGCAACAGAACAGTTATTGTTTATCAGAAGAGAATTGGGAATGGTGAATCCCAATGAATTATAAGAGATGTAACACTTCCTTAAGTCTTGTGATTTTATTTTCTTTCAGTGGATTTTGATGATAAGATACTGACTTAGGCATCGGAGGGTCTTAAAAATTCTCTTTGCAGGTGCTGTCGCAGAAAATGGCAATGCAATCGATTGCAACTTCTTGCCATCGATTACAAATTATGTCTCTCAATCGATGGGACTTCGATTGCGTATCGATTGACAATTGCGAGATAAAAAGCTACAAGTGAAAGGTGAAAAGGCCCAATCGATTGACAACAACCCAATCGAGTGGACAGGCCCAATCGATTGCAACATGGGTCAATCGATTTCAATCATCAACAATTGGAAGCTTGGGAAGGGGCAATCGATAGTCAATCGATTGCTTAGCATGGGATTCATTCGAACACAACATATTCCAATCAATTGCTAGATCATCATATCGATTGCAAAGCCTTGCCATTGATAGAAGAACAATTCTCACAATCGATTGCAGTCACCCTCAATCGATTGCAACCCCAACTGTAAAATTACAACGGTAACTGTTCCTTCCAAAAACTCATATAAATGCAAACTTTTGACCGTTGCATCATTTTGCATTTACTATTCATCATCGTTCACACCTCTTCGAACCAGAAAACACAACCTTAGGTAAAGATTTCTCTCTCTCACTCAAATCTCTTAAATTTTTTCCCTAATCCCCTGACACGAGTTCGAAACTACAAACTTTCTTTCTACAAAGCCAAAATGCCTCCCAAGATGATTCTACCTGACTCGAAATCACCCAAATCATCCTCTGCAAGCAAGAAAAAGAAAAACCAGAAGCCCTCTTCGTTCATTTCAAAAGTCTAGAAGGACAAGTTTCCTCCACCCTCTGATGATCTAACTGTTCAGAGATTAGACCAGAATATGGCAGAATTGGCCAGATCTTCCTCCCAGGGCAAGTCTCTCTCCAAGAAGCAGGTTACATTTGCAGACTTAGTGAATACCTCCCAGAAACCATCTGATACGGGAGAGGTTCAATCCAAGGCTTCTCCTCTTAAAGGTGGGAAGAACAAGGGAAAATCAAAGGCCAGAATCCTTGAAGAATCAGTGGTTCCCCCAGTGGATTTTGTGACAGAAGGAGACTTACCAGTCAGTGATGCATACAGACACAAGGGCATCAATTAGAGGACATGCTGCTTTGATATTGATTACCTCTGCCAGTTAGGAGTAGATTTGTCTCCCTAGCTTAAGGAGTACCAGGATTTCCTGAAGATTCAACTTCCTTATAGCCAACAGGTGGTGAGGAGTTTCTACTCAGCTATGGAAGTCAACAACACTCACACCACCACCAATGAGATTGTGGATATTGAAGTAACCTCCACTGTCAAAGGCAATACCTTCTCCTTCAACTGGAGGACTCTCAATGAATGGTTAGGTATCTCCAATCCTTTGTGCAACCAGTGGCAGAAGAAAGAAAAGTATTTAGATCCTGAGCTACTAAAGATATATCAGCCTTCTGGTGAGGCCAAGGATCCTCACAGTGTGAAGCCAGCAGACATGACCATCTACAATATGCTGATTCATCATGCTTATTCACGGTGTATGGTCAACAAGGCAGGTTATCTGAGTCAGTTAAACAAAATTGACAACCCTATCCTACCTACCTTGATCAAGGGAGAGCCACTCAACCTTGGGCAGATCCTGACAGAGGAATTCATGACTTTCAGAGGCTCCTCAAGTGACAAGACTCTTCTGCCATTTCCTCAACTGATATCATTCATTCTTCAAAAGAATGGTATCTGGTACCTAGAAGAAAATGATGTGCATGAGGTCCCTCTCTTCACCAGCACCCACCTGAAGAAGATGAAGCTGGAAATTCCTAGTGCTGCTCAAGACAGATCTGCTCCTCTTGGCACTTCATCCATCCCTAAAGCTCCCTCGGCCTCTACCAAGCCATCCAAGGGAAAATCTGTTCAAGCAAAAGCCTTCAAGGAAGGACAAGATGAAGCCCATTCCTCAGCCCCCCTCCATGTTTGGGTCAGCAATGAGGGCTATGATATCAGATGAAGTGATCAACCAGATTGCTACCAAGGTAACTGCAAATATGCAAGGCATGATTCCTCAACTAGTTAAGCAGAGCAACACCAACTTGATAGAGGAAGTCTCTCTTTAGATTCAAGGAGTAAAGGATAGACTATTGAAAAGATTGGTTGCAAGCTTAAACTCATCCATGATTCCCTCAGTTGATAGTTGTGGCAAATTTGTATACGAGGGTTATCAGATTGTGGTAGACATGGTTGCTCATCTGGAGGAAAGAGTTAACAATATTGAGAAAATGCTTGGCTACATTCATCCAAGTGAAAGAGAAGTAGCAGGCATCCAGTTCATGGCCTCAGATGGTGCTGGACCATCTAAACAGCTTGGTGCAACTCCTTCACCAGAGATTTCCCCTCCTCATTCACCAATTCATTTTACTTCCTCTCTTACCCACCAGACCACTTCACCACCCCTTCCTCCTTCCAAACTCGTTCCCACACCTCACACTTCCCCTGTCCAACAGACCACTCCACCTCATCCCACTACATCTCATTCTCCCTTTAAATCTCCTACACAGAAATCCTCACCTCCCTCACTTCCACCCACCACAGAATCCTCCCCACTTCTTTCTCAGCCACTCTCCTCCCTTCCTTCCACCATCCTTCACACTCCCAGATACACCAAAAACCCCTCCCATACTTATGCTAAGAAGAAAGACACCGCTCCCATTACCTCTCCAAATCTGCCATCTCCTCCTTCCTCTGCCAATACAGCTTTCTCACCTCTCTCCACTCCTATCACAGAATCCTCTCCCATGGCCCAGCGTACCCTCTTTGATGATGACAAAAAGGGGGAGAAATAAGGAGAACGATCAGAGGGTGAAACAATTCAAACTGAGGCTGAGCAATCTGAGACCACTCTGGACCAGCTTCAGCCAGAAATTCACAAGTTGGCCGAAGACATCATGAAAGAACATATCGAGATTGAGGACCTGACTCATGAGGAGCCTGGTCCTACCAATGTAGCCCCTCAAATGCCAACCTGGTTCTTGAAAGAGAGGGAACTGAAGAAGAAGAATATTTAAGCTTGGCTATGGTACTCTATCAGGAACCTGAGCCTGTATCAGTTAACATAATCCCTCACCTTCACCAGCAGGCAGATGAACTCCACCAACAAGTAGAAAAGCTGAGTGAGAGGCTAATCAAAAGCCAATAAGAAAGGAAAGTCAAGGATGCTGAGGTAAAGGCAGAGGCAGAGAAAAGTGGAAAAACTGATATGCCTCAAGCTGTGATACCCAGTTGGGGTGTCAGGAGAAATATCTCGTTCAAGGGCAAGCCGGCTATGAAGGATGTCATTCAGACTACTTCATATTTTCTCAAGTCTGATAAGGAAGAAGAAGGACCTGAAGTTCAGTTTGAAGCCAAGAAGAAGAGGATTAAGATGACTGCGTCTAAACCTCCTGTCAAGGCTTCAATCAAAAGGAATACAAGGGCTTCAAAGGGGATAGTAATTGAGGAGCCAAAGCCAAATCCTGCTCCTAAGGGGAAGGCTGCGCCAAAAGGAAAAGGGAAATCAGTCAAGCCTCCTCCTAAGAAGAAGCAGAAGCAATTGAGTTATGGGGAAAGGATTCTAACTCAATTAGTACAAAAATCTCCATCTCCTCCTAAGAAGAAAGCTCCTCCAAAGAAAAAGAAAGCTCCCATGGTCGGCGCCAAAATGTTGATGCTAAATAATGGGGAAAATAAAATAAAGACTAAAATAAATGATTTTATTTATGATTGGGGTCACCAGCAATAGTTGTTACAAGATAATTCAATGGATACAATTAGTAAACACTTAGGAAAGTTGAATCAATGAATGATCGTGCTTAGCAAGTGTTACGAGTGCTTCTTCTGAGAGTCCCCCTTCAGGTCATGCCTCAATACATATTTATGAGTGTTGTCAGTAGACCTGGTCGAGGCGAAAATGTCGGTGACAATCGTGGCATCATGGCGTTGTGGGCGACGATTTAGGTCAGTTGTCAACCGTATCATGCGTTATGTGGATCGTGGGAAACTGCCAAGTCTTTCAGTTTAAATTTAAGTTTGCACCATTAACGCTACTGGGCTGATGAGATGCGCAGTCTGTGAATATAGGTGTGTTGGGCTTGGACTAATTTGCGCAAGCCCAAGGACGAAAACTAGGTCCAACAATCATCCTTAACTTGTATGAATTAATTGTAGGGTTGAGGTTATCAACCTACGTAATCCTCACAGCATAGCAAAGGTGATTGGGGCAATAGTCTCTTTAGGAGGGGTAATGATAGTGACATTATACTGAGGGCCCATAATAAGAAATGTATGGCCTCCTCTTATTCATATTCATAAAAATAATCAAATCCATGAGGAATGGGTTAAAGGGATCACTCCTTGCAATTGCAAGCTGTATATCTTGGGCCTTCTAGTACATCATGCAGGTTAAGAGTTCATTTTCCTATCACTACTCAATTCAAATATAAACTTTCAGACTTTTCAAACACATGTTTTCCTATATCTATAATTTTTCCCCTTATGATGGGCATATAGTTTGAAAAGATACCCGACACAATTGTCATTGACTACGTGGATGTGCCTTGTTGGAGGAGCACAGTCAGCAGTTTTTACAGTGTTAATGGAACATATACAAGTCGGCATGGTCTATAGGTTTCAATATTGACTTGTTGTCCATAACATATAGTGTAAGTCTACAGATATCAAGAGAATAAGCAATATTAATATATGAGAATGATGCGAAATCTAAAGTTATGTAGTCATTGACTTAACGGCCATTTACGGTCTTTACCGTAAGCATAAGGGCAGTAAAAAATGTAGTGTAGTAAAAAAGAGTGTCGTTCCGTAAGGATTTTGTTTTGAGCAAGCTAATTAGTACTAATTGTTTACTTAATTGAAATGGAGTATGAAAATTGTGGAAAATTTAGTTTGAAATTAAATTCAAGTTGCGAATGGAATTAGAAAAGGAAAATGATTGCAACAATACTTAACAACAACAACAACAAAGCCTTATCCCACTAAGTGGGGTCGGCTACATGGATCGCACGACGCCATTGTGCTCTATCGGTAACCAAATCTTTAGATATATTATTTATTAAAAGGTCTCGCTCTACAACTTCATTGAGTGTAAGCCTCGGTCTCCCTCTTCCTCTCTTAATCGGACTCCAGACTATTTGATCTACCCTCCTCACTGGTGCATCTAATGGCCTCCTTTGTACATGTCCAAACCACCTCAAACGATTTTCTACCATTTTCTCACTAATAGGTGCCATTCCAACTCGTTCTCGTATATGATCATTTCGAATCTTATCCTTTCTTGTGTGACCACACATCCATCTCAACATCCTCATTTCAGCTACCCCCATTTTATGTTCATGTTTACCCTTCAAAGCCCAACATTCACTACCATATAATACTGCTGGTCTTATAGCAGTGCGATAAAACTTTCCTTTTACCTTATGGGGTACTTTTTTATCGCAGAGAACTCCAGTAGCTTTCCTCCACTTACACCACCCAGCTTGAATTCTATGATTAACATCGTCATCAATATCACCATCTTGTCTTATAATTGATCCCAAATACCTAAACTTCGTCACTTGAGGGATTGTTTGCTCTCCCAGTTTAACCTCTAAATCACCTCTAAGTTGCCTATTTGCAAAATTGCAATGCATATATTCTGTCTTACTCCTACTTAAACGGAAACCCTTCGACTCCAGCGTGTTTCTCCATATCTCTAATTTATCATTAATATCCTCTCTTGATTCGGCCAGAAGGACTATATCATCAGCAAAAAGCATGCACTTAGGGACCTCTTCTTCTATAGGATCAGTTAGAGCATCTACTACTAAATTAAACAAATATGGGCTCAAAGCTGATCCCTGATGTAGGCCAGTTCTTATAGGGAAGTCTTTTGTCTCACCTCCCGGCGTTCTAACCTTAGTCAACACCCCATCATACATATCCTGTATAACTTTAATATAAGCAACACATACTCCTTTCTTTTCCAAGGCTTTCCAAAGTAAATCTCTCGGCACGCGATCATACGCCTTTTCTAAGTCAATAAAAACCATATGTAAGTCTCTTTTTCTACTTCGATACTTTTCCATTATCCCCTTTAGTAGATATATCGCCTCTGTTGTGGATCTCCCTGGCATGAACCCAAACTGTCTCTCAGAAATACTAGTTTCTAGTCTTAACCTATGCTCAATCACCTTTTCCCATAGTTTCATTGTATGACTCATAAGCTTAATTCCCCTATAATTTGCACAATTTTGTATATCACCTTTGTTTTTATAAATCGGAACTAAAGTACTTTTTCTCC
The DNA here is from genome assembly GCA_037074515.1 of Mimosa bimucronata. Lineage (NCBI taxonomy): Eukaryota > Viridiplantae > Streptophyta > Magnoliopsida > Fabales > Fabaceae > Mimosa > Mimosa bimucronata. Next base: position 37,907,191 of record CM073444.1, read on the forward strand.
AATCATCAGGCATCTTCTTGGACCGTAAAATCTCGTTAAACAATTCAGATAACCATAACACACCCTCTTCCCCTAAACATTTCCAAACTTCAATCGGTATACCATCAGGTCCAACCGCTTTACCATTTTCCATTTTCTTAAGAGCTTCTCTAACCTCCCAAACTCTAATTCTACGATAAAATGACCTATTAAGTTCATCTTCACTAATTGTCAAATCCCCTAACTCACAAGATAGGCCTTCACCTCCATCATTGAATAACTTAGAAAAGTAGACCTCCCATCTATTCTTAATATCTTCGTCAGTAATCAAAACTTTACCTTCTTCATCCTTTATACATCTTACTTGATCCAAATCTCTCGAATTTCTCTCCCTACTCTTTGCGATCTTGTAAATCTTTTGTTCCCCAGCCTTTGTCCCTAACTCCTTATAAAACCCCTCGTATGCTTTAGCACGAGCTTCACTCACTGCCTTCTTAGTCTCCTTTTTAGCTAAGCAGTACTTTTCTAAATTTTCAGTATTATTACACAAGTGTATAGCCTTAAAACAATTCTTTTTATTCTGCACCTTTTCTTGGACATCCTTGTCCCACCACCAAGTCTCCTTATCTCGTGGTCCAAAACCTTTTGATTCTCCTAAAGTAGCTTTAGCAACCATTTCAATCTTTGTAGCCATATTCTTCCACCTGCTGTTAGCATTTCCTTGTGTCTCCCATACCCCTTCATCCAATAGATTTCTCTTAAAAATCTCTCGCTTCTCCCCCTTTAACTGCCACCACTTGATCTTTCCGTTCAAAACTGCCCGGCGCCTCTGTCTTATACATTTAATTCTCACATCAAGAACTAGAAGTCTATGTTGAGTGGTCTCCCCATGCCCAGGAATCACTTTGCAATTAGTACATAACCTTCTATCAGGGTTTCTTACCAAAAAGAAATCAATTTGTGACTTGTGAGTTCCACTTTTATATGTAATTAAATGTTCTTCCCGCTTCTTGAAGCATGTGTTAACAATCTTAAGATTGTATGCTAAGGAAAAATCGATAATTGTTTGCCCTTCATTATTCAACTCCCCATAACCAAAACCACCATGCGCCCTTGCATATGATCCCGCCTCTTTCCCAACATGTCCATTAAGATCTCCTCCAATAAAAATTTTCTCGGTTGCAGGTATACCTTGAATCAACCCTTCAATATCTGCCCAAAACTTCTCCTTAAGATGTGCTTCTGCCCCTACTTGGGGTGCATATGCACTAATAACATTTATTGTATCCTTTCCCACAATTACTCTCACAGATATGATTCGGTCCTCAATCCGCTTAACTTCCACTACATTCTTCCGCCATTCTTTATCTACAATGATACCAACACCATTCCTCCCATTTACCTTTCCTGTGTACCAGAGTTTAGAATCATTAACTCCGATTTCTTTAGATCTCTCTCCAACCCATCTGGTTTCTTGTAAGCATAATATATTAATCTTACGATCCTTCATAACTTGTGCAACCTCAAAAAGCTTCCCATTCAGCGTCCCAATATTCCAAGAACCAAATCTAATCTTACTCTCATGAACTAGCTTCTTTAGCTGCCTCCGTCCATTAGAGTGCGGTAGCCCTTGCTCATTTAACACTGCATTCAAGCGAGGATGCAACGGCTCTTGCTCTCTTATCACTGTACTCGAGCCATACAGAGCGTTACAACCAGGCAACGACCTATCCTTTAGCCCTTGCTCTCTTAACACTGCATTCAGGCTAGGATGCAGCGGCTCTCGCTCTCTTCTCACTGTACTCGAGCCATACAGCGCGTTGCTTACGGGCAACGACCTAACATTTACACAATTTCTTCGTTGATCCATGCAATAATACTTAACCAATGGAATAAAAGCCTAGGGTCACCTATCCCCATTTTTTTTGATACACATGGAAACTGAAATACACCCCCGGGGGATTGAACCCATATCCCCAGCCCCCCCAACAGCCTCACCATGGAGGAGTATGCCATCTGATCTAGTGATCAGTTGGCACCCATTTTTACTTCATGAACTAGTTAATTTCCCTTCTTTTTAGCAACCTAATGAATTTATATGTGAGTCCAAGATTCTATTTCATTTGAAAAAGCTTTCTCAAGACAAAGTCAAATTTATACAAGCATTAATTGCACAATCTCTTGTCACAATTAATGCAAGTTATAATTCTCAACCAATCTCAATTAGACAATGTTAGGTCAGTAACTATATCTCTACGTTACCAACTAACCATCCATTTAAAACTATAAATTTCAAGCCTAACATGATTTCATCTAAGTTCTAAAACAAAATATACTTTCTCAAGCCATATTTCATTTAAAAAATCAAGTGGTGATCAAGCACTTGTATAAAAAAAGGTCAAAATGAAAATCCACATGTATACTTCATTCATTGCATAAAAAGAAAGGGAAATAAAAGGTTCAATCCATAAAAATGGTTCAAAGCAACCCTAGAAAAGGGTTTTAGCTACACATAAGTGAATCTAAAACAAAAACAAAATATAGACAATAGTTTATTGTAGCAGAAATGAAAAGAAGAAGGAAGATAACCAAGAAAATTGGAGCTCAAATCTCTTCAAAACTCCTTCAAATCAAAGCTCCAAGCCTTCAATGTCTCCTAAGCCTCTTAAGCAGCCCTAAAACCAAGGTGACTGCCTCCTAAGGAGTCTGAATCAGTTTCAGCACGAAAACCTAAGTTATACCCCTCTGAAAATCAGCCCAACTTACACAAAAAGCGCAGTTTAATCGGGCCCTCCCCGTGGCCCTCGCTGTAGGATGCCACGGCGAGAACCTGAGAAGAATTCAAAATTTGTTGGTCTTGTCGTGGCCCTCATTGTGGGAGGCCACAGCGAGGTGCAGTGACTATGTTTTTTCATTGTCTATCTCCAGATCCTTTTGCTCTGATTTTGTTGGTTCGGGTCTTTCTTTGCTCTTGCTACTTGTCCACCTCTTCCCACACAAGAGGGAGAGGGTTTATGAGTTCTAAAATTTCACTCATAAAAATATTATTAAGCTTTAAAAATTTCACACCACGTCATTAAGCTTTAAAAATTTCACACCAATGTGAGTATTTCTTTGCTTATCTCTTTCTATAAGTATTTGTATTCTTTTTCAAGCTATAATCTCAAAAACATGTACAAGTGCAGGAAAAATATGATTGAATATGTGAAATTATGGAGCTTATCAGTGTGGTAGTTAATATTATTTCCTATTTGACTTGTATGGCAGGGAATTGTGGCCTCGGGTTTGTTTATTTTTATTCAACTTTGGTGCACAAAAGAAAAAGGCCCAGTTTTTGTGACTATGTTCAACCCTTTCCTTACAGTTTTAGTAGCTGTTTTTTCCTACTTCGTCGTCAGCGATCAAATTCACTTAGGCTGGTATTTTTTCTAATATAACCCATTTATTAAATAAGGGAAACTTAACCAGAGATGCTCATATATACACACACAAAGTATTTTATCATCATTTCAGTATGTTCCTATTTTTGTGAAATTTAATGAGTGTGAAAATATGGATAATTTAGCATCGTAGTGGTAATTGGTCTATATTTGCTGATTTAAGGTAAAGAAGAAGAGCAAGAAGGTGATATTGTTAACCTTTAGCATTTCATGTCTTTTTGGCACATTTTCCTTAAGTTTTATACAATGTTTGGTGCATTTGTGCATATTTTGGATAGTCAAATATAGGAAAATGTGCATGCTATTTTTGGTTGCAAATTTTTTGCTCAACTGTGCATATTTTATGCTTTCCTCCTCCTTATTTTTTATGAGCTTACCAAATTTATTATTTTACAAGGTATGATTTGGTAAGAGAATTAGAATCAAGCCATTAGAGAATTCAAAGATGATCAAAGTGATGCCAAATCATTGATAGAACACTCCATTTGTAATAGAAGAACTTAATTTTTCAGAAGAGAAATGAGTCACAGCCCGCTCTGTTTTGAGCAGTAGCTCATTCTGCAGCAAATTAAAAGCAAAATGACAGAACTAAATTGAGCCGCAGCTCAAAATCTGGGTTGCAGCTCACCTGTATACAGAACAAAACCAGGCCGCAGCTCATAAACTCAGCGACAGCTCATTTCAGCACAGAAGCAAATTGATCTGCGACTCAAATTTCTGGGCCACGGCTCAGTCGCGACAGCAAAATGCATGATAACTCTTGGAATTCATGTATTTTCAGCACATTTTCCTTGAGGTTTTATTCAATCATTTATAATTTTTGGACACTCAAAATAGGAAAATGCTCATTTGATTTTTGGTTGCATATAATTGTTTATTAGTGTAAATTTTGATCACATTTCTAGTTAGTTGTTTATGTTGTTTTATGTAAATATTGTAGAATTATTTTGATACAATAACCAAGGGATCCCGGACTAAGAAGAACACTTAAAGAGGGGAGAATTTGGGGCTAGAAGCTGAAATTTCAAGAAAAAAAGGGAAAATACAAGTTTCTAAACGAATTGTAAAAATTACAGAAAAGGACCTCGAATTTCCCAAATTACAGATAGGTCCCCAAAATTCCAAAATTACAGATAGGTCCAAGTTCGCTGTGAGCTCGCCGCGGCGAAATCACGACGAGCCAAAACCCTCCAAAAAGAAGCATAAACGATCATAGTTCGCCGTGGACTTCGCCACGGCGAACGGACTGCTCTGCTGCGCGTTTTTTGACATATTTAAGTGATATAAAAGCTAGGGTTTCGGAGAAGCTCGACATTCTTCGACTTCTGGGCATTCTTGGGGGTGTTTTGCTCTGCTATGGCTTGGAGTTTGGTGGGGATTTAGCTTGGGCTTGGAGCTTCGAAGAGATTTGGGCTTCCTCTCTTGGTTTATCTCTTCCATCTTCATTCTCTTCTCTTGTTTTGTTTTGTAATGTTGTATATATATGCTCCCATGGAGTTGTAGAACATGAGTAGCTAAAACACTTGTATTCTAGGATTATTTTAAACCCTTGTATGGATTGATTCTTGATTCCTCCTCTTATGTTGTGATTAATGATATCTATGTGCTTATTTTACTCTGTTCTTAATGCTTCTAAGTGCTTGATCACCATTTAGATGTTGGGTTCACTTGATTGATGCTTGAGAGGGCTAGATTGAGTGTAGAACTTGGGTAAAATAGTGCAAGACCCTGAAGTTTGCATGGATGGATGGTTTTGTTGGTAAGATAGAGATATACTTGCTAGCCTTGCATAGTCACATTAGGGTTTGAGCGTGATAATTGGGTTTTATTAACTTGTAGCAAGAGATTGTGCAATTAAGAAGACTAAACACTTGTTCTTGACTTGAGAGAGCGTTTACAAGTACTCTATGAACCCTAGATTAACACGTGGTTTCGTTGAGAGCTTCTTTGAGGGGAGGTTAATTGAGTTTTAAGAAGTACAAGAGGGATAGATAATCTTAGAACCCATTTTATCCTTGAAGTTGGAGAATCACTTGTTTATAGTTTTATTTTCATTTAGCATAGGTTTAGGTTTATTTTCATTGTTAATATCCAATCTCAACATTTGTGTCACTCAAATTGGGCGAGAGTGTAACAATCATTGTTTGACCGGGTTTTGGACCAAATCCTCGTGGGAACGATATTTTACTTATCACTTTATTACTTGGCACGACCTGTGCACTTGCGGCCGGTGACGAACAATGCACAACAATGATAAGACTAAAATTTTAGGGTTTAAATGGGAGAAATCGAAGGAGGACGTCATTCTTCATTTCTTGGGCATTCTTGGGAGCTTTGTGTGCTAGGGTTTCGGTCTTGGAGGAGCTTGGAGTAAGGGATTGAAGTTTGGAAGAGATTTTGGTTTCAAATCTTGGTTTTTCTTCTCCATTTTCCTTTCCCTCTCTCTTGTTCTATGATTGTGTTGATATATGTATATATTCTCTTGGATCTTCTGAACATGTGGAGCTAAAGCTTTTATTCTAGGATTATTTTGAACCCTTGTATGGATTAACTCTTGATTACTCCTCTCATTTTGTGATTAATGAGATATATATGTTTATTTTACTCTTTTCCTAATTCTTCTAAGTGATTGATCACCATTTAGATGTTGTTCACTTGGTTGATGCTTGAGAGGGCTAGATTGAGTGTAGAACTTGGGTAAAATAGTGTAAGAACTTGAAGTTTGCATGATGAATGGATGGTTTTGTTGGTAAGATAGAGATATACTTGCTAACCTTATATAGTCACGTTAGGATTGGAGCTTGAAAATTGGGTTTTATTAATTGTAACAAGAGATTGAGCAATTAGTGAGATCAAACACTTGTTCTTGACTTGAGAAAACTTTTATAAGTACTTTGTGAATCCTAGACTAGCACATGATTTCATTGAGAACATCTTTGAGAGGAGGTTAATTGGATTTTGAGAAATACAAGGGGAATAAATAATCTTAGGTCCCATTTTGTCTTTGAAGTTGAAAAATCACTTGTTTATAATATTGTTTTCATTTAGCATAGGTTTATTTCATATATAGTTACTCTTCAATCTCAATATTTGTCTCACTCAAATTGAGCAAAAGTGTGATAATCGCTACTTGACCGGGTTTTGGAACCAAATCCTCATGGAAACGATAATTTGCTTATCATTTTATTACTTGATGTGACCTGTGCACTTGCGGTGCCAACAGATATGAACATTACAAATGAGCGAATGATGATGTGCAATTCTGATGATCCCCAAAAGCAGGACAAGTTAGATTTTTAAGGGTTAAAGAGCAAAAATGCCCCTGAACTTATCTCAAAAGAGCATCTGACACCTTAAACAAATATTAGGGGCAAAAATACCCTCAAACACTTGACAAATGGAAAAAAACACCTTCTCCGTTAAAAACCCCAAAACGCCTTTAAGTACAAAAGGGAAAGGAGAAGGTGTTTTTTTAACGGCGGTTTGGGGTTTTTAACGGGGAAGGTGTTTTTTTTCATTTTTCAAGTGTTTGAGGATATTTTTACCCCCAATATTTGTTTAAGGTGTCAGATGCTCTTTTGAGATAAGTTTAGGGGTATTTTTGCTCTTTAACCCATTTTTAAGTGTCATTAGAAGACCAGAAAGCTAGTTTGATGTTTAGATATATGGTTCATCGTAGTCTTATAATTACCTATTAATGCATGGTTTCTTATAGGTCAAATTACACTAAGAATGATTGGGGATGAAAGTCTGGGAATGAAATAAGCGTGTGATTAACTAAGTATTCTTGTGGATGAAAAATGTGTATGTTTATTTGGGTTACAGACAGTGGCTATACCAAATGGATTTATCATCACAACCTATCGGGAGTGCGAAAAATAAAGATAGAAGATTCCCCACAAAATAATGAAACCCTTTCTTTTAAGTCCTTTCATATTTTAATTTGGACCCATTACCAACTCCCCATTTAATTGATCTGAGTCTTTTTTATTCGGAAAAGCTATTGGTGAAAAATACATGGGATAATAAAAAATTCTGTGTATTAGTTTGTTTGTTTTCCTTCAAGAAAATTATCTTATAAATGGAAAGAATAATTACTTCGAAACATATCAACGTGCCAAACAGTACTACTACATCGATCAATTGGTGAACAATAAATATTCCGTTGCTTTTTGATACGCAACCACAAAGACCAATTTCAGAATTCCACTAGGGCCAACATTGCTTTATAATTACTTTATTGAATACCATCTTCTACAATCTATGTATTGGTTGATATATATTGAGAAAGTATATGGGAAAATTTATTATAAGTCCAGTGTAAAGAACTTAATTAAAATGAGGTCCCACGAAATCATCTAATTAATCTTAGGTCCTACAAAGTTGTTATCGCCTGCTCATTAAATTGTTGTCGGCGGTTCAAAACTTGTTACTGGACAAGAGTTAAAAAGTTGTGATCGACAGGTCCCAAGTTGTTATCGTCTGGCAAAAAATTGTTGTCGTCAGGCCAAAAAGTTATTATTATCTAGTCAAAAGTTGTTAGTGACTGATAATTTAATTATGGGTCAGTAACAACTTTTGACCAGACGATAACAATTGTTTGGCCTGACTATAACAACTTAATGAGCATGCGATAACAACTTTTTAGCTGGAACCCCATCTTAGTTAAATTCCTTACACGAGATACCTGTAATTAATTTCCCCTAAATATATTAGTTGGTACTCACACTCTTATTCAATTTTGATTTTAATGTTTATGTATTTTTAATTTAATTAATTGCTTTAATTTTATTTATTTTTATAATAAGCTTTAATTTTATTTTGTTAACAACTTCAGCTCCTATATAAAGGTAAGCGATGCTAATATAACAAAGTTAGATCAATGAGCTAATAGTGGTAATTGAACAAGATTAATGATTTAATTAGAAGATAAAAACACATAATTGCCAAAATCAAAATTGAACAAAAAAATATAGGTATCAACAAATCGGTGGGAAGTTTTTGACTTGTTGCATTTAAATTTTTTCTGGTGATATATTTTCTTTTTGGGCCACCATCTAATTATCCTAAATATTTACTGAATGTGTTTACATCATACTCATAACATTGAAAAAAAAGAAGGAAAAATTAATTACAGGTCCTAAAAAAAAATATAATTAAGATGAGGTCCCAATGATTTGTTATCGTTATGTCAAAAATTGTTAGTTATAACTCCATAAAACTCATATTAATTATGTTTTTTTCTTGACACCTCTAATTAATTTTTCTGAAAAAGAATATTTTTTGTCGGTTTAGACTCTAGACCAAGTAGCTAGCTAGGTTCATCCCTGCATGAATAAAAATAATCTTAGTCATAGCGCATCACAAGTAAATCATCAAAGAAAGATGAAGATGATCGAAGAACCTATAAATAGCTTAATGGTGCGTGCTGTTCCAAGAGCACTAGAAGAAATCAATGGGCCAAGGCTAAGATGCATATGTGGGACAGCCAAGATTTCCAAATATAATCAATAATTGTCCGGCATTTATGCCATTTATATTTAGCTAGGTGAAAAATATAATTATATTATAATTCCAAGTATTAGCTCTCATAATTAAAATAATACACAGGATATGTTTAAACTGCTATATAGGTGTGTGTGCATTGAAGGCTTCTTCAGATGAGCCTGTGAGCTAGAGAGAGGAGTGTGATCTTGATATTGCTGAGATTAACAATAATGGAGCAAAAACGATGTATTCTTGGGGATGTGTTGTTCAAGTTCAAGGCACACTTATTGATGATCTTAGTTCAGTTGGGTTATTCCATATTGTATTTCATAGCAGAGGCTTCCTTCAATCATGGCCTGAATCCTTATGTGTACGTCACTTATCGGAATGTTTTGGCTGGCCTTGTCCTTTTGCCTTTTGCTTACTTTCTTGAAAGGTAATAATAGGTTAATGCGAAGTGATTGATGATCTTTCATTTACAATCGCTTCATTAATCTCTATATATGCATCTATAATTTCCTGTATTTAATTAACTTTTTCTTTCTTTTGCAGAAAAATAAGGCCCAAGTTGACCTTGGCTCTTTTCTTGGAAATTTTTGTGCTTTCTTTGTTGGGGTGAGGCTTTAATTGATTGAAGACAAACATATTATTCATACTACACAGTACATTCAATATAATAATATTGTCTTATCGTTCAAGAATTTCAGGTTAAGTTTGAGTCTTATCATGTACTTTACTAGCTTAAAATACACCAATCCAACCTTTGTGACTGCATTATACAACACCATATCTTCCATCGCCTTCGTTATTGCGGTGATACTAAGGTAATGAACCATATAGCTTAATCATATTGACTCACATAAATTTCTAATTTGCTTAATAAACATATATAGATATGCAATTACATTTTCATTTATAGATTGTATGTTGAATTAAATGCAGGGTTGAAGTAATTAACCTACGCAGTCCTCGTAGTATAGCAAAAATAGTTGGGACTTTGATTTCTTTAGGTGGAGTAATGATTGTGACACTATACAGAGGGCCTATAATAAGAAATGTATGGCCTCCTCTCATTCATATTCATAAAAATGATCAAATCCATGAGGAATGGATAAAAGGATCACTCCTTGCAATTGCGAGCTGTGTAGCATGGGCCATCTGGTACATTATGCAGGTTACGTTTTCATTTTCCTATCACTACACAATTCAACTATATGAAATGGATATGCATTTTTTGGCGCTACTTGGTATCAGGTTTTGAAAAAGTATCTAAAAATAGAAAATTTCGATAATTATACCTTACCGAAGTAAGCAATCATTTGTTGCCAACTTTGACTATCTAAAAATAGAAAATTCAAATCTCATTTCTGTTTATGAGAGTAAAGCCGCATACATTTTTTGAACCTCCTCCGGATCTCATCTGATGGAGTCTAATAGGTTAGGCCGCTGTTTCCTTAACTCGACTGTAAAGATATATTTTGAGAACTTTTAGACACCTATATAATCTTCTGGGTTTTCACCAGGCCACCACTTTCAAACCTATCAAAAAATTTTCATTCATTGAGACAATGTGTGTGTGTACAGGCATATACGTTGAAGAGATACCCTGCCCAATGGTCATTGACCACGTGGATGTGCCTTGTGGGAGGGGCCCAATCAGCAGTCTTCACAGTGATAGTAGAACATAACAAATCGGCATGGACTATAGGGTTCAATATTGACTTGTGGTCCATAATATATGGCGTAAGTATAGTTGAGAGTATAAATATAAATTTGAGTACAAAATCTAAAGTTCTATTATTTGATATTTTTTGTGTTACTAATATGGCAGGGAATTGTGGCGTCGGGTTTGTTAATTTATATACAACTATGGTGCACAGAAGAAAAAGGCCCTGTTTTTGTCACAATGTTTAACCCTCTTGTCACAGTTGTAACGGCTGTTCTTTCCTACTTCGTCGTGGGTGACAAACTTCATCTGGGATGGTACGTAATAGAATATAACCCTTTCTCAATCTTTCTTTCTTTGTTTTTTTTAAACTATCAACATGCATATATGTCTAGAATAATCATGTGATTAATGAATGGGATATTATGGTTAATTCAGCCTTACAGGGGCAATGGTAGTTGTGATTGGTCTGTACTTGCTGATTTGGGGTAAAGAAGAAGAGCATGAAGCTGATCATTCCCAAAAGCACAACACAAGTAATGGAACTGATGAATTGCCTTTACATAATCTTTAAGTGTCAGAGAGAATAAGGGAAATAAGCATTCCAAGCAAAGTTTGATGTTTATATATATATATACACACACACACACATAGATGAGTTTGATCTTTATCTACAATGCATGGTCTTTTATACTGATATATAGAGATCAAATTTGATACGAATATGAATAATTGAAAATGAAAGGGCTGAGAATATATATGTTTGTTTGGATTAAAGGCAGTGGCTTTACCAAATGTATATATTATCATAACGAATTAATCAGGACATGCACAAAATGAAACCACTTCATTTATTTCATCCCAACAAATTGATTTGATATTTTTTATTTGAAATTTTCGGGTAATTAATCATCTCATCAGTGGCAGCGTTAGGCCCCAGGAATGACACATCGTCTTAATTGGTCTAAAAAAAATATAGGCAGACACGTTGTGGTGGGCATCAATTACATCCCTGGAAATCCTTGCTTTCTTTAAGTGGGGCCCATTTATCCATACCATTAAAATGAATGGGATTATAAAATTAGTTGTTTAATTAGGCAAAATATCACTACCTGAATTTCCTGGCCACACATTTTTCATGCAAGAACTATCAGAACAGTCTCATGCATTGAACATGAACAGTACATGCGTCACTTTTCAGGCCTGGTACTAATTAATGGTTGATACTTGTGAGAGACAGAGAACGCACGTTTCTAAATTCTTAAGGCCTAATGGTTGAGGATTCATAACGCACAAATCATTATCAACTAGCAGATGATGTAAAAGGGAAGAATATACCATGTTCTGTTATGTGGTGATAATACCGGCTCACATCAAATTAATTATTATTAGAGGGCCGAGAGACTTAGCTTCATGTGTTATTATTGTAAGAAAAGCATTTACATTCATAATTATTATAAAACACTTTTTTATTTTTTTTTAGAACTATGATTGATTAGTGTCTAGAGCCTTCTTTTCTAGATCTTATATTATGGATCTAACACAATGGAAGAACTTGGATCATAGGGTTCAACATTGTCTTGTGGTTCATAATATTGGTGCAAATACGATCAAAAGCAATCAATCAATGCTCTACCATCAGAACACAACATTTAGAGCTCTCTAATGACTATTGTTATACACATTTATTTAGTAAATAAGCAAGTCATTCTACCATGCTGCTCACATATAAATAGGACCAGTTTTTTGTCATAATGTTTAACCCTCTTCTTTCCATACTAGTGGTTTGTTTCAGCATAGAAAATATCAAATGTTTCTCTCTGAAACAGAATGGGGTACGTAACAAGTAGAACGCATATCCAAAGACAACCACAGAAAAAAAAAAAAAAAAAAAAAAAATTCCGGCAAGTAGGTCAAACTTCCTCTGTTTTTCCCCTGTTCCATCATACCTTTTATGTGATACTTAGTCTGAACTGAATTTAGTGTTGGTAGTTTGTGCTGCTCCAAAGCATTTGAGTGAGTAAAATTCAATAAAAGGTATCGAAGTCTTTGGTCGATTCCTTAATATCTGCTAAGATAAGATAGAGGAGAGAATATGATATATGATTGTTTTAGTTTTTGTATGATAATTTCATTTTGTTTCTATGTACTTTTCAGCAGAACAAGTTAGTCCGCTTCAATCATGTTATCTTGCAATGTTCTTCAGATCTGCTTTTCTTTGCTCATATTACCCTATAAATTGATTTTTTGTGGAGGAAACATCCTTTCCATGGCTAACTTGTTTTTTTTTTTTTTTTTTTATGATTTGTCTTACGGAAAGACACTGATCCAACCATTGTGCCTCAGTGGATTGCATCTATTCTTTAGAACCTACAGTGATTTCTCATGTAGTATTGTTTTTCCTTCTGTTTGATCTAATGAAGTTTCAGGCTTGTGGCGTCAATCCAACAACTAATATTTTATAAAATATACGTTATCTATGAAATTTGTGAAGGTAAATGTTATATCTGAAATACAAGAGAACGGGAATCACATGAGAAGATTTGCTTCGAATGGGAATCGCTCAAAGACCCACAAGGCCACAATATTTCTTTTCATTACATTCAATAAAGTACTAAATGGCGAATAATTAATGACAGAGTGAGGTGGTGGTGGTGGTGGTCGTCATCTTTCAGCATCATTCATATCAGCCACATGATTAATATTTTTTAACCCATCCGATAAAATAATTAAAAATTAAACTTCGGTATTATATGAGTATTTTATAATAATGGAATTTGGTGTGGATTCAGTTAACTTTTAAAGCAATTGCCCCAGGCATAGAAGATATATCGCTTGAGTATTAAACCTTATGATTTTGTTATAAAATCAGCTGCAAAAATCGAGTTAAACATTTGTAAATATATAAGAGCCTTTTAGTTATAAACATTAAGAGTAACTTATAATTGAGAATTAAATGCCTTATTTATAAATGATATTCTCAAATTTGTAACCAACGTTTAAATTGATATTTCAAATATTTTTCATCAATTTTTTACTTGATTGTGCTTAAGTTATAATCTTTAAGACATAATCATCACTCCTTTCTTAATAATATCATCATTCAAAGGCATTTAAATCTTTATTTTGGTATATAAAGCTAGTAACCAGTTTTAGTACTCATATAGCTCAAAAAACTTTTCATTGTGGTGAAATCTCAAAAAGTTGTCAGACGTGCAGTAATCAGCATGCATGGTCTGCATTTGATTTTTTTAAAGTTTATATTTTCTAAAAAGGATATTTTAATGGGCTTAGAATTGAAAATAAAGATAATCTCTTAACCATCAATTTTTTAATAATATTATTTTTTACTATTTAAACTCATCATTTTAAAAACAACCAAATCTAGATCGTACAAATTAAATCTAAAGGGTTCATATATAATTAGCACTTGAAGAGCACCGAAATGGAGTTAGTCGGTGTAATGCCGCCTTAGATCTGTTCTCTAAGAAATTTGAGTCGAGGGGTAGTGAGAGCTATTCCCAATTGTTAGTCTCAATGAATCTAATGCAATATGATTCATAGTAACTAATTAAAACTTGTAAAGTGGATAAAAAGCATTGTATTTGATTTTTAGGTATAAAAATGGTGTGAAAAGTGTGATATGTTCAAAAGCAAATGAACTCTAGAGGAACCCCTCTAAGCTAAACTTAGGTTAATTTAATTAATACCAGAACCCCTCACATTAACTAACTTAACCTAAGTTGATTAAACTCAAAATCAATATGGACCAATCAATTGTACAAGACTTTAAATTTACAAATTGAGCCACCCTAAATTGCTCTTAATTTCTCTCAAAGTTCTGATTCATTGATGGCCACCAAAAAAATGAACCAAAACTAATAAAAATGATTGTCCAATGTCTAAACACAACTACTTGATTCCTCAAGCTATTTCATTCATGAGAATTATTTGACACCTTAAATCCACTAATCAAGCTACCTTGTATAAACACACAGTATTAAAATCATGAACCTATAAAGTTCATTAAACTCAAAGATATTGTAGTACAACGTTGATGACTCCCCATTTTTAAATAGATTTGAAACATATTTTGATATAATTGGGGAGTCATTGATGTTAAATTAGAGGGATTTGATTAAGATTTTAATTGGATAACAAATTGGTGCATTATTTAGGGAATCTCCTAATAGACATAGTATTTTTGAATTAAATAGAATTAGCAAGATATTAGGTAAGAGAATAAATAAAGTATAAGAATTAAACTTTATAAAAAAAAAAGAAGAGAAAGAGAGGTGTTAGTGTATTGTTGTTGTTGTTGTTGCTGCTGCTGCTGCTGCTCCCTCCGATTCTAATTATAAGATCACTTTGATTTTTTTTGTAAAAATTAAGGAAGCAAATTAGACCACTAAATTACAACATATGTCACATGTAATTATATTATAGGTTAGTTTATAAGTGGAATAAATTAGTTTTGAAGAAAAAAGATAACTATAAATAATTTAAAGTGATTAATTCTATATCCCTAATTTTTCAAAAAAAATTAAAATGATCTTATAATTAGAAGTCGATGGTCTTATAATTAAGAGGGAGGGAGTATTATATATCTCCTCTCGTTTTTCATGGCATATCAGATTGTCTTTCTGTCTTTTGTGAATCAGGTGTACCTCCTCTCGTTTTTCATGGCATATCATATTGTCTTTTTGACTTTTGCGAATCAGGTGAAGGGGTGGAGCTCAATTTGGAAATCTGAATCTAAGCCACAAAATGACAAAGTTTGGATTAGAAAAAGAAAAGGATGAGACAGGAACGCAACATTTTGAATGGAAGGGGAAAAAAAAGAAAATGCAAAACGCGTAGAGGAACAGGGAGAGGATCCTCTCCTCTATCCTTCCCATCCTCTTCCTTTTTCTACCCCAAATTTTTTTTTATTTTGGGGTCAAATTTTTTTATTTGTTTTCATCATTAGATTCTACATAAAATTAGTGACATTTTGATATCTCATGGACAAAAAATAGTTCAGTTTTCAATTTTATATGATTTTTTAAAGATTTAATACTTAAAAATCTGTATTTTTTTAAGTTCAAGTATTAAATCTTTAAAAAATCATATAAAATTGAAAACTGAACCATTTTTTGTCCATGAAATATCAAAATGTCACTAATTTTATGTAGAGTCTAATGATGAAAACAAATAAAAAAAATTTGACCCCAAAATTAAAAAAATTTGGGGTAGAGGATGGAAGAGGATGGGAAGGGTAGAGGAGAGGACCCTCTCCCAGAGGAACAGGTGAAGCCGCACAAACATTGAACCATCAATTTGGCCACTGTTTCAGCACGAGAGCGAAAGGAGAGGCACGGCTTTCACTGTGCAGAAATCGATCAGCTTCACATCCTCTTCTGCGGCTGGTGCGAGAGCGATCCAGCAAGGGAAGGAGAAGCACAGTAGCAAGAGGGAGAAGGACACAAAGAGAAGGAGCTTTGGAGAAAGACTTGGGGTTTGGATAAGAGAAATGCTTGGACATTTCAAGATTTCTTGGTGGTTTTCTCTCTTTTCTTCTCATTTCTCTTTAATTTCTCTTGTATAATTTCTGGATTTTGGTGTTGTTAAGATGAATGAGTAGCTAGTTAATTTATTCTAGATTTATTTTGAAGTTTTGTATAGATTGATGCTTAAGATTCTTTCTCTTTTGATAATTAATGACTGTTATATTGTAGGTTTAATTTGTGTTTAATGTTTTCTAAGTGGATGGCCAACACTTAGCTTGTTTTCTTAGTTAGTGGCCTGAGAGAGCATTAATTAGGTAGAGAAGTAGATTAAATCCAGGCTTGTCTTGCAAATCTATTTAGGATTGGAAGTGTGTTAGTGAGATAGAGATATTCATTAACGTGAATTTGAAATGGGATGTTTATAAAGACTAGTTAATATAATATGTAGTAAGAGATTATGCATATTAGTGTTAATTAAGGTTTGGATAGGCTTGAGAGAGCTATTCAAATGAGTAAGACTTCAGGCAACAACTACATACTCATTAATTATCATTAGAGGTGGGTTAATTAAGCATATTGAAATACAAAGTGGATAAATAAGTATAAGCTCTTCTTGTTTTAAATTAAAGTTTCAATTTAGGTTTTGTCAAATTATTTTCATTTTTACTTTTGAATTCCAAATATAAAAATTTTAACTCAACTTAATTGGTAACATTATTGCGATAATTAATCCTTTTTGCCTTAGCCCCTGTTAGAATAACAACATTTTCTATACTATTTTTGACGACCCATGCGCTTGCGGATATGCTAAACCTCGGACAAGTCAAATGTCAAGCATCCAACAAGAAAGAAATAACATAAAAACATTAGCTAATCTTCATACAACATATGGAATTGAAGAACATAACCAATTGCTACATTAATGTCTCTAAAAACCTAGAAAAACATAAGCATAACAAAAGAAAGAAGATTAGAGACAAAACTCCCCTACTACATGCTCCAAACTCATCAGTTAGCTTCCACCACCAAGAATGGGGAAGCCTAGCTGCTACTCTTCATGAGAAAGGCACCAACATAGGGTAAGGTTTGAGAATTCATGAGATTTGGAAGGAAGAAGACGGAAGATAAAGGATGAAGTTGAGAGAATATGAGAGTATTAGGGTTAGGGTCTCCAAATCTGACCTAAAATGAAACCCTATTCATGCTTTAGGTATCTTGAGTCAGGTCAAGTAAGTGGGTATCGAGTATTGGGTTCGGGTAGGCCCAAAAACGTAGCCACAAAATTCTGCAGTCGGGATTTCGCCATGACTTGCCACTGCCAAGTCACGCCTAAGTCCAATTTTTTATTTTTTTAATATTTCAGCAGTTGTTCGACGTGACGAACCCACAGCGAACCATCAATTTTTCCTCTTCTTTTTCTTGCTTATCCATCCCTAGTCCTCCGCCTTTAGTCCTTGGGAACTTTACATGTAGAAATAAGATGGAGCATGGATCAAAAACTCTAGAAATTAATGAATACAAATTGATCCCCAATTATGGCCAATTAATCTTATTTCCATGTTAATTCCGGAGGATGATCCTCTCATCTTCCCATTCTCTCCTCTACCCCTCCTCTACTTGGGGTCAAATTTTTTTTGTTTATTTTCATCATTAAATTCTACATAAAATTACTAACATTTTGATATCTTATGGATAAAAAATGTTTCAGTTTTCAATTTTATATGATTTTTCAAATATTTAATACTTAAAAATCTGTATTTTTTTAAGTTAAAGTATTAAATCTTTGAAAAATCATATAAAATTGAAAACTGAACCATTTTTTGTACATAAGATATCAAAATGTTACTAATTTTATATGAAATCTAATGATGAAAATAAACAAAAAAAAAATTTAACCCCAAAAATAAAAAAAAAATTGGGTAGAGGAGGGGCAGAGGAGAGAATGGGAAGAGGAGAGGATCCTCTTCCGTTAATTCCACCCAAAAGTCTATGATGTTCAATAAGCATATGTGAACCAAAATTGCATCTTAATTATGTTAAAAGCCTCAATTTTAGCATATAAAAACCATACAAATCCAACAATTTGTCAGCACTCTATCTACTAAAAACAAATGTTTTGTAGGGAAACCACTTCCTGTAGGGTTTGTTTGGTAGGGGTGGCCAAATCGGGGATAGAAAACCCCAGTTCTCGTACTGGAAGGTAGCAGGATCGAGATTGGATCCCAGTCCCAATCATGGGATTTCTTAGTCCTGGTGGGATCAAGATTTCCCTAGACTAGAACCGAGATTTCCCGCTTTTAGGGGAAAAAAGAGTACAAAAAAAGATCAGAGGATTAAGGAAGAGGCAAAGAATGTGAGAAGAACAAGCCCTCTCTGAAACAGATCAAGGGAAGGGGTGGAAGCTATGATTTCCAGAAATGGCCTCTTGAGTCAATCCATTCCGTTTATTCAACCCCTTCACAGCCTTCTGTAATCGAGAAAATAAACCAAAAAAAGCAAAAACTAAAAACAATGATAATCATTATTGGGTTTTCATATGGAGGATGAGTTGGATGTTTCATAAGAGGTAAAAAGTTGTTGAATTCGGCAATTGATAAAGGGAGGGTCAATGGAGGGATTTTGGGGAGGGAGAGAAGATTTGCTTCTTGTTAATTTGTCACGAGTGGAGACGGAAGATGTTGCCATTTTTGCAAGTATAGAGAGAGAGAGAAGAAGAAGAAGAAGAAATAAAGGGGAAAAGATATTTTGTGGGTTTCACGGATTGGAGAAACATGTAGGGTAGGGTGGGATAAGGTGGGATGGGCTTGTTTTTTGGACATGTTCTAGTGGTTTCCAATTTTTTAAAGAATAATGTAGAACCGGGACTGGGATCTAGAATCTCGAGGGTCTTCCTGGATCCCGTCTCTATCCCAGTTCCAGGATTTTTAGTTTCAAACTTTCTGGGAATGGAAATTCCCGGTTCCCGACTTGCCAGGACTAGGACAGGACGACCGGAACCAGGATCGCATGAACACCCCTATTATTTGGTACGAGAGATTTGGATGGGAGTGTTTGCCATAAATGCTACAGCAAGTGCGTGGGCCAAATTTTTGTAGATAGTTAGAAAGAGTGTCGTTTCACTAAGACTATGTGATTGAGCAAGTTCCTTGAATGCATTACAATCTAAATTAACTTTGGGCAAAAATTAAGTGACTAGTTCAAAGTTAGTAACAAAAATTGCAATAAAAATAACAAGAGTAATTTTGAAATCAAATTCATTCAATAGGAAAAGCCTAGGTTTATTTATCCACTTTGTATTTCAAGATGCTTAATTAACTCGCATTTAATGATAATTAAGGAGCATTAATATGTTGTTTGAAGCCTTACTCAATTGAATAGCTCTCTCAAGCCTACCGAAACCTTAATTTACACTAATATGCATAATCTCTTACTACATATTATATTAACTAGTCTTTATAAACAATATACTTTAATTTTATAAAACTTGGTTTTTGAATATCTCTATCTCATTAACAAACTGTCAATCTCAACTTTGAATTTCAAGACCAGCATAATCGAACTTAATTCTTTGCTTAATTAGGCTATCTCAAGCCACTAATTAGGCAAACAAGCTAAGTGTTGGCCATCTACTTTGAAGAAATAAAGATCATGTTAAATTTACAATATAATACTCATTAATCATCGAAAGAGAGAATGAGGTTCAATCATCAATCCATACAAAGCTTCAAAATAAACCTAGAAGGAGTTTAGCTAATCCAATCATGTTAAGCTTCAGCAAATACATAAGGAATAGAAAGGAAATGAGAAGGAAGAAGGGAAATCACAGAAAAACTCTTGTGAATCTTTAAGAAAATTCTCTTCTTTAAGCTCCAAAACTTGCCCTAAACTCACCCTCCAAGTGTTTTCAGCTCCCACACTCGACCCAAAGTGTGTTCCTTTTGATTTTTGGCCAACCCTATCATTTATGCCTTTAATTTTTGCGTTTTAGTATTAAAAATGTGCAGTTGTACTGATACGAGCTCACTACAGTGAGCAGCATAGAAAGGCAAGTTGTTGATATGACGAACTCGTTGTAGCATACAAGTCAGCAAGCAGCATAGTATGATTCTCCCCTGTTTTTGCTCTGCTATGCCTTGCATTTTGCTCTCTTAGCTCTTCTTCATCTTGGGTCTTTTTTTCCTACAAAATAGAGAGGGAAATCATCAATTGTTCACAATTTTATGGTGAGAGGACTTCATACATTTTCATATGATGTTCTCCTTTATATAAGCATATTATGAAGCAATTATGAGCTTAAAACATGTAAAAAGTTCGTGAAATAAGTGAAATTTCTAAAGGTTAACGAGGAAAGGAGGGGATGGAAAATTTTTAGGAGTTGAATTTCAAAAAATTAAAGAAGTGGGGTTATAATATTTTAGGAAATATAAAATTTAAGATAAAAGAGTAAGAGATGTTAATTAAAAACTTTTAGTCTCACTTCTTTAAATCTTGTAAATCCAAATCAAAATAATTTTCTGTCGATCCATTTTCCCTCCCCTCCGCTCCCCTTATATTAAATAGGTCTTACTATGTCTTTTATGATTACTAGAGAAACCAGATATGATTAGCACTCTCTCTACAAGTACAAATGCTTAATAGAGAAACCAATTCCTATAATTTATGTGGTTAATAATTAGGTGCAAAAGATTATTATATGATTCTGACTATTTATTCTCACAATGTATCTTTAAGATTAACCACAAAACATAAATTATTCAACAAAAAATGTTACTATAGTTATTGATGCATGACGTAATCCTTCAACCAGGATTAATTCTTTAAAAGAGCTTGCTGCCTGATTTAAGTGCATTGTATATGAATTTTTGCAGCACAATATATAAATATGTCTGTATATAAGGGCTTCCTAACATAAGGCTCCTATTAAGGTGGGATATGATGAGAGATATATGTACGCAGTCTTACTCCTATAAACAATGAGGCTGTAATAGAATTTAAACTGTGACATTTAAGTCACTTAGCAACAACCTTATTATTACTTTGAGGCTCACCCTATATAAACATGGGTAAGGGATAATGTTTCTTTTTTATATACTTCCTCCCATCTTTAATATAAAACATATTTGTGACTTCAAATAAAAAGAGAAAGTGAGAGAAATAAGGAAGATGATGTGGTGTTTTAGGAAAAAAAACATATTGACTAATCTAATTAATATTATTAATCTAATAAAATTAGATAAATATGCAATAGACTTATGACAGGAGTGAGTATATAAACTACTATATTATATAAGTACATTTCATACCTCTTTGGGAGCTCGTGATAGGTGATAGTGTGAGATTTGCGCGTGAGAGAGGGGATTCTTTGTTTGTTTAATCTCCTTTCCAGGAGCTTTAATTTTAACTTCCATATCCAACTTTTTCCCAATGTAACTTGCAGAAAAACAAGGCCGAAGTTGACACTAGCTCTCTTCTTTGAAATTTTTGTGCTTTCTTTGTTGGGGTAAGGCCTTACAAAGACAATCATATTATTCTTTATTATTATATACTCCCTCCATTCCTAAACATAAGATCCATTTATCTAATTTGATGAGATTAAGGATGTTAGTTAAATTAGTTAAAATGATATGATATTACCAAAATACCCTAACCAATTCACATTTATTCCTACCCTCCCTCTCTTGCTTATTTATTATTATAGAGCATCAATATGGATAATTTAGAGAAAACTTGAGAAAAAATAAAAAGAGGTCTTATTTTCATGAACAAGCTCCCCTCTCAAAATATGTCTTATATTTAGAAACGTAGGGAGTATTTCGGAATCTGATTGAAATTGTCTCTTATCTTTCAAGAATTTCAAGGGTAAGTTTGAGTCTGAACATGTATATTACTAGCCTAAAATACACTAACCCAACCTTTGCGACTATATTATTCAACATCCTTGCTTCCATCACCTTCATTATTACAGTAATTTTTAGGTAATTCTCAAGCTTCTTGACTCACATAAATTCACTTTAATTTTGATTGGCTTTCAATTACAGAAATGACTTTTCATTCTTAACTCGTATGGATTAATTGCAGGGTTGAGGTTATTAATCTACGCTATCCTCGCACTGTAGCAAAAGCAATTGGGACTTTGGTCTCTTTAGGCGGGATAATACTTGTGACACTATATAGAGGGCCTATAATAAGAAATGTATGGCCTCCTCTCATTCATATTGATAAAATTGATCAAAATCCATGAGGAATGGTTAAAGGGATCACTCCTTGCAATTGTAAGCTGTCTAGCAGGGGCCATCTGGTATATCACGCTAGTTGGGTTTTCTTCTGAGTAAATGCCACCAAAGCTATCCACAATTTTTCCCTTTTCTAAGACAAAGTAGTGTATGTAGGCATAGAGCGTGAAAAGATACCCCGCACAACTGTCATTGACCACGTGGATGTTTGGTTGGAGGAGCACAATCAGCAGTTTGTAATGTTATGGTTGAACATAACAAATCAGCATTTTTAATTTGGGACCGTTGGTTTTAACATTGACCTGTGGTCCAGATTATATAGTGTAAGCAGATAAACAAAGAGTGAAAGCAATATTAGTATATATGAGAGCGCAACATTTAAAGTTCTATGTAGTTAATATTTCTCACCTTACTAATATGGTTTTTAAGTAATGCTTCAAAATTATGCACGTGATCCTTATTTTATTATTTAAAATATCTCATTGTTATTTATTATTTTATTTATTTTTCAAATAAGTCAGACCCACGTATCCTGCAATCAGTTTCATATCTTTATTATCTTCATATCTTAGATTTATTTAATTATTATTATATTCAGATTTTATTGTATTTGTTAGTTATATATTCCCTTTGGTCCTAATTATAAGATCACTTTGACTTTTTTTTGGAGAAATTAAGGATGCAAAATTAATCACTTTAAATTGTCTATATTTATCTTTTTTCCTCAAAACTAATTTATTCTACTTATAAACTAACCTATAATTTAATTACATGTAACATATGTTATAATTTAGTGGTCTAATTTGCTTCCTTAACTTTCACAAAAAAAAAGTCAAAGACCGGAGAGAGTATGTGGGTACTTTTCCATATTCCCAACAATTGTGGTATCAGAGTCAGGTTAATCATACGCATTTCACTTCCAAGTATCAAGCTACCACCTGTATCACTTATTCAAATTTCATTTTTGCCCCTTTTCTTCTCGTAGTATTATCAAAATCACGTCAGCTTGTGTAAAGTAACAGTATAAGTACAAAGGAACCTATTCTAATAAATACGTTGTCACTTTTGGGTCAAGAAATAGCTTGCGTAATTGCCCAAAATTATTGTCAAAACTTACAGAATTTGATGAGAGATGAGATGCTCTTGACAAGTGAGATGGCTTTGCTTCTTCCAAAAGCTTGATCGATCACTTCTTTATTTCCACACTTCATGGCTTCATCAATGCTTTATCCTCATTAAAAGCTCCATTACTGAGTCTCATAACAAGAAGACAAAGTTGCTTTTCAATAAGGAGTTTTATATCTAACTCCAATGGCATAACTTGACTTTGCTCCCGAAGGTTTTGTAGTACTTTCTTTCCATCATCGAAGTACATATCAATGATATCCTTAACCGACTTCTTATCAAGATGAAGAAGCCTACACAATTTAGAAGCCCCAACAATAAATGGTTGATGAAGGCAAAAGCGTTTCCAAATCAGTTTGGGGCACTAGTGCAAAATGTTATATTTGGTGTTGGTAAAAAATACATTATGCTACACCAAATCAGGTGTAGTAAAAATAGGAATAGCAGTAAATAGATATTGTGACATCAGTTATAAAGCACCTGGTACCGTAAAAGAACATATTATAGCTTCGGTTACAAAAGACCTGGAGTGGTAAACGAGAGTATTATGGCATCAGACCCAAAACTGATTCCAAAATTAACATCAACACACTATATTATAGTGACAGTTATAACTATAATCGACGCCAAACATATGATTTTTTTTTATAATGCATTCAAATTATATAATCTTTCATTTGAAAATCTAAAATCATATGTAGTCAATATGCACTCATACAACTTACTGTAAATACATCCGATGTTACATACAATCAATTTACAACATAAAAAAAAAGGTTAAACACTATGAACCTCCTAAGTTGAGAAAAAATAAGCAAATTTCTCAATGCATATCATATTATTAACCAAAAAAATACGTTTTAGACTATCTAACTAAGAAATATCTAAAACTTAAATTACTATCGGCGATGAAACTCCCAGATGCACCACGCACAAACAGCAAGGGGTAAGAACTTTATATGGCACTCAAAGTTCTCAAACACAATGCCGTTGTAAAATAATTTCATCATAAAACAATGCAAATTAACTTATCAAATAGAAAAAAGATCCAATTTGAAACGGCAACAGAATGCTTGGCAGACAATAATAGCACCTTTCTTCACAGAGGAAAACGCGATCGGCAAATGGGATGATTGTCGTGCTTGAATGAGTTTGAATAAAAAAACGGAGGGAAAGAGCCAAAGTGCCGCGCTTATGAATTGAGCATTGCTGGTGGAGGGATGTTTTCTTTTTTATTTTACCTATATGGCAATGGCATCATATCCTTTTTATTTTACAATTAAATTTCAAACGTTATTGGTATCTTTTTTTTATTTCAAAAGAAAAACTAGTCACATATTAGGAAAAAATATACATTCAGAATAATTGTTAACAGTTAAAAATTTTCCATCACATCAAAACAGATTTATTATAAAAAGAAAATTGACTTTCAATAATAAACTGGTGACATAAAAATTGAACTAAAAGAAAGCATATTCTTAAAAAAAATTAAATTAATATTAAATAATAAAATTATTTATTAAATAACGTCAATGAGTATAAATTTAAATTTGATAAAATAAATGAATAACTCGGCTAAAAAATTATTTTCAAACCAATAAATAATAAAATTAGTTAAGAAATAAAAGGAATAAAATTGTAAACTTAATGCTTAAAATATCTGTTAACTATAGAAAATATATTTTCATAGAAAATTTATAATAAGACCATTACGGAGATAATAAAAAAAAATTGTTTTATAACATTTTATCCGGTGCTTATTGTTATCTTTTTTATTTCAAAAAATGGTATTTTTTATTTGAAAATGTGATACTGTTTTAATTTCAAATTAAATTACGATATGTTTTTACTTAAAATAGAGCATCTTTTTATTTCAAAATTCAAAGTATGATATCGTTTCTTATTTAACACTAAAAATTAAGTCCTTTTAACCAATTATAGCATGAGGTGCTTATTGAACAGACGCTGTAATTATCATTATGGCATATGTTCGAAAGTACTCTAGACGCAAAACTATTAAAGCTTAATTATGGTATCAGTTGCCTATATATATGTTGCCATATTTTACATTACCGCGTCAGTTTGTCATAAGCAAAAATATGTCATTCATTACCAGGGAAAATGACAAAAAATCTCTACATTTACAAAATCCTAAATAAGGAATTTTGAGTTTTACTAGTTGTTAATGCCTCATTGTGAAGTTGTTAATACTTATAGTGCAGTTATTATTGGGATTTTACAAATTAAAAGGGATTTCTTTTGTCATTTTCCCTAATTACTACTTCTCTTCTTCAAGTCACTTATGCAAAATTATGTAGTTAAATTAATGTTTTGCACCAGTAGTCACTGCAGTATATCTACTTAATCTACATCCTACAAAAGCAGTCCCTTAGATGACACCTTATGAAGCTTGGAGAGGAGTAATGCCCAGGGTAAGCCACTTAAAAGTTGTTGGTTGTATAGCCTATGCTTTAGTAAAATCATCTCGTCAAAAACTTGATGAAAATCTGAAAAATGTATTTTTTTACAGTCATAGCCTGCAATCCAAAGCTTATAGGCTAAATAATCCAATCAGTGGCAAGATAATTATCAGCAGAGATATTGTCTTTAATGAAGAAGCTTGTTGGAATTGGAGTGACATGGTAGATGGAAAATCTGTTTCTATCTCTGTTTCTACTCTTGTAAGATTTGAAGCAGGAAATTCTGAAACACAATCGGCAGGATTAGAGCCATCTACTTCTAATGGCAGTAGCTTGCAAACGCCACTTTCATCACCTTCCAGTGCAGACGGAATTACATCGTCACCATGTTCGCTTTCTAGCTCTTCAAGTGAAACTCCTCCTCGAAAGTTTCTATCTTTGATAGATATTTATGGATATTGTAATTATGCACTCTTTGTTTTAAATCATGAATCTTATGCGGAAGCTGAAAAAGAGCAAGTTTGGAAAAATGCAATGGCTGAAGAGATGAATTGCATCAAAAAGAATGGTACATGGAAGTTAGCTGATCTCCCTAAAGGCAAGAAGGCAATTGGGCTCAAATGGGTGTTTCGAACCAAGTACAATGCTGATAATAGTGTGTAGAAACAAAAGGCTATGCTCAACAACAAAGTATTGATTTTGATGAAACCTTCTCTCCTGTAGCTCACTGTGAGAACCTTTTTAATCTTTGCTGCTCAACTTAAATGGCCTCTATTTCAATTTGATGTGAAATTGGCATTTCTGAGTGGTGAATTAAAAGAGGAAGTGTATGTTTCTCAACCTGATTGTTTTGTTGTTGCTGGTAAAAAAAAAAAGTAAAGTTTACAAGTTAAAGAAGGCTTTGTATGCCTTAAGCAAGCTCCACGTACATGATATCATAAAATTGACTCTAATTTTCATGAAAATGGATTCCAAAAGGAGTAATAATGAGCTCACTCTTTATCTGAAACAGTATGGTGATTCTGAATTTTTGGTGGTATGCCTCTATGTTGATGATATGATTTATATAGGATCCTCTGAAAGGGTTATTGTTGATTTTAAGTCAAGCATGATGTAGAGATTTGAGATGTCAGATTTGGGATTATTACATTATTCTCCTGGTATAGAAGTAAAGCAAAGTGCTGATGGAATTTTTATTTCTCAAAGAAAATATGCTACAGATTTGCTAAAAAGGTTTCGTATGCTGGGTTGCAAAAAAGCGCGTTCTCTTGTGAATGCGAATGAAAATTGACAGCTATATATAGATGGCACCAAGCCTGCTAATGCAAGGTGGTATCAAAGTATGGTAGGTGGCTTAAACTATTTATCTAATACAAGACCAGACATTGCATATTCTGTGGGTGTGGTTTCCAGATTCATGCATAATCCCACAAAGCACCATTTTGGAGCTGTGAAGAGAATCATTCGTTATGTTGCAGGCACTGTTGATTTTTAAATTTGGTATTTAAAAATATCAGGTTTCTGTCATGAATGGACCCAATATTAGTAATGGGCTAGTGAATGGGCCCAAAGGTAAAAATATGAGATTATAAATATGGATGGAAAAGGGTTTAGTAGGGTGTTGGAGAATTTGGTTGAAGTCTCTCTTCCCTCTGGCTTGTCTCTCATTTCTATCTCGGGTCTCTCTCAGTCTCTTCTCTCTGGATGTTCTTGCACCTTCTCTGTGATTTTCTTCTTTCCCTCTCTCTAATTTCTTCTTGACTATTCTATAATGGCTGTTACACTTGTATTCCCTATTTCTATAGATATAGTATACTGTTGAATTTTGAGAACATTACAAATGGTGCTTTCATCATGGTAATCAGACCTGGCCCAGCTCGGCCGGGTCAACTCGTAACCCGCCAACCCGGCCACTCTACTGGGCCGGGTTTGATACTAACCCAGGATCATAGTGACCCGAAGCAACCCGGGGTTGACCAGGCTAACCCTGTGGGTCAGTGGGTTGCCTTTTAAAAAAAATATTTTTTTTACATAAATGGTAGAAGGCAATATTTGTTGAAATTAATGACAATTTTAATGGTAATAACTATTAGTTTAGTGATTAAAGTACTATGAGTAAGAATATTTTGTAATCATTTATCTATTTTGATGATTATTATGTGAAGAATATTTAGTGATTACTGATTTTGGTATTATTTGATAGTGGATTGATGCTATAATGTCAATATGTCAAATAAATTGTAAGGAATGTTGAATGAGTATATGATATTTTGTTAGTGATTTAAGGTAATGAACTAATATTTAGTTAGTTGGAAAAAAAAGGAATTAATATTTAGTATTTGATGGAATAATGAGAGTCTAATTTTTTTTAAAATTTTTATTCCCCACCGGTCTGCCTCTCGGGTTGACTCCGAGCTAACCCACTAACCCTTGACCCACCATCTCCACCGGTATAGACTCCGGTCCGGGTTTGATTACCTTGGCTTTCATTGAGAGTTACTCCATCTGCGATGACTGACAATTATGATGAAGGCGGATTGGACGAGCTTGAAGTTGCAATCAAGGAATTGAAGGCTGCAGTGGAACGATATGCTTCTCGAATGATTGCAAATATAGATCGTATGGAATCGGTGAATTCTTCTCGTTTTGACCAAATCGAGGCTTTAATTTCTGAGAAGATGTGCAAATTAGGATTGGAAGATGATCGTCCACTCCACTCTTTTGCACAGCCAGAGAACACAATTTCGTGCATCCTTTCTCAAAAATCTACTAGACATCCTTCTCTATGTATAGATAATAAAGAAGTTTCATTACACATATATAAAGAGATGCAATTCATCTCTAAACCAAGAGATGAGACAGTCGATCCCACTCTTGTGGACTCCACCGTGACACCAGTTGCCCAAGAGATAGCTGATTGTGACTTTACAATTACTAATACTACCGATGAGCTTGTTAAACTCCAGAAACCAGCCATTGTGGTTGAAGATGAGTCACAACAATTTGGGCTATGCTTATATCGAACAAACCCTTGCATTCAAGATTGGGCCAAAGTAATTTCAATTCAATCCAAGCTTCTTCAATATACTTCCATCTGCCTTAAGGAATCATTCTTTTACGACGGCAAGGGAATTTTCGTGGGTCAAGGGTTTTACAGGGCTTTAGTGGTTGCTTGTCCTGGTTCAACTCATGGTTGGAGGCTTCTTCAAAGCTTGCAAACTATATTGGTATTTGATCCTGGTGCCATTGCAGATTGTGAATATTTGCTTTCACCTTACTATTGTTATGGCAGAACCTCTCTCTCATTTTTACTATATTTTCCTTTATCCAATGATGATAGTGTGGAGAAGCAATCCATTTGCTGCCATTTTGTTGACATATTGGAGGCTGATTTGATTTTGTGGAACTTATTAATTTCTGGGTTTCAATATCATGAATTGTATGGGAAAGGAATTCTTATTGTTAGCATCTCGTCACTCCTGTGTTTGTAGCAATCATTCATATGGAATATCTCCACATTTTATATTTTCTCATTAAATATAGCAAAGTGGAGTTTCCAACTCAACTTCTTCATTTCATTGCCATATTTTACAATTGTGTGGGAATGTGTTATACTCTATTTCCTTGTACTAGAGCTGCATTTCGGCAACAGTGGAGTATTGGCATAGATCTGATCAATGGATTTTATATTGGGACAATGAAATTGCATAATGTTCTGTGGCATATTCTTGTTATGCAAGATGGATTTATATTGAGTTTATTGCAGTACCATGATTGTTCTGCATTGCCACATCAGTTGCCTTTTGAACCTGTGCAAGTAGGAGAAATTATTGCTTGACATTTGTTGCCAAGATCTTTCAATTTCCTCTTATATTGGCATGCTATTGTACTGGCCCTTTCTTTGTGGTCTTTTATCCTGGAAATGTTACAGTTAATGAGAGTTTGAGGAATGTTGGAGCCATGAATTTCCTTGCTACATTTGGAAGTGTTTTAATGGTGCATCAATTGATTTGTGCTCCTAATATTTCACTTCCTATTCTCAAGTCCAGCTTCCAATTCTCTATACCATTTCCTTGTATAAGTTACTGCCAATTGAAGCTCTTTGTTAAGGGTATTGACTACATCAAACTTAAATTTGGTGACTATCCCAATTATATCTCCTCTCTTGCTACTAGAAGATTCACATTAAAGAATCAGTTGCGAGCAAGCTATTTGTTCATTGGTTGTCCTGCAAATTCTCGTTCACATGCTGGTTTTGCGAAGTTACTATTGTATATCATGAGTTTTGATTCTAACGATGCTAGAATTACTGGGTGTTTGGGTCCATTTGAGCTTTCTCATTCATTGACTACTTGGGCTGCTACCTACTACCGCAACAATGCAACATAATCCATGTTTAATTACCCTTCTAGAATCAGTATGCCTTAGCATAAATTTAAGGGAGTTTTATGCATCTGTATCATCTCATCCCTTGTTTTTAACTTGGATATCGAAAGGCCAACACATGGGCTTGTGTGATGGGGAGGTTTTGGCATTTAACTATTTTAGCAAGAATATCCTCTTGGCTCTTATTCAGGACGGGTTTGCTTCATTGTTTTCTATATATCTTGCATCTCTATGGTTTCACGAGCATGATAAACAGGGGAAGGTTTCAAAGACATTGAAGAGCTCACCGATTGGGGTTTGTATCGGAGTAGTGCCGCCTCGAGTCCACTCTCCAAGAAATTAAACCCGAGGGGATAGTGGAAGCTAACCCTGGGTGTCGATCTCAAGGAGCCTAGTGTAATATGATTCCTAATAGCTAATATGTAAACTTGAACAAGCGGGTAAAAAGCATTTTTGTTTGGTTTTAGTATAAAGTTTGGTATGTGCAAAAGGTAAAGTAAAAGGTGGGAATTAAAAGTGAGATTTGGATGAGAATGGGATAAAGATCATTCTTGATGAATGAGAGATTCGGGAATCATTGCTTCTAAAGATTTTTAGGGAGTTTAATTGATTTCTAAAGAACCCTAGAGGAACCCCTCTAGGCTAGGCTTAGGTTAACTTAATTAATGCAGGAACCCCGCACATTACTTAATTTAACCCAAGTTGATTAAGTTCGAAATCACGAAATAATTAATTATGCAAGACTTTTAAATCCACAATTTGGGCCACCTCATAATTGCTCTAAATTTCTCTCTAAACCCTAATCCATTGATGGCCACCCATACAATAAATTAAGGCCTAAAGAGTGTTTGCCCAATGTCCCAACACAATCAATTAATTCTTATGCCACCTCTCTCAAGCAAATAACTTAACACTCTTAATCTACTAACCAAGCCACCTTGCATTAGCACATGATCTTCACCAAGAGAATAATAAAACTATGAACCCATAAATTTCATTAAACTCAAAGTTAATAAGTAGCAATGTCAAGCATTATACAAGAAGGAAATAACATAAACATAGTTTCTAACCCTAATGAGATAAATGCACTCAACCAAGTGCCATAAATGCACTTCAACCAAATGCAATTAATACATTCCACCAAATGCCATAAATGCACCCCTAGAACCCTAGAAAAGCATAAATACAACAAATGGAGGAAGGATTAGAACTAGAAAAACTCCCCTATTCAAGCTTCAAACTCATGCCTTGGCTCCCACCACCAAGAATGGTGGAGCCTAGCTGCTACTCTCCATGGAAGAACCAACAAGAAGAGAGGAAGGTGTGGAAGCCATGGGTGGAAGGAAGAAAGATGAAGAAGATGAAGATGAAGATGAAGAAGAGAGAGCTAAGGCTTGGAGGGTGTAAAATGTGGACCAAAAAATCTCTAGGGTTTAGATTTTCGTGTTTATATGTTGCTCAAGTCTGGTCTAAGAGTGGGTATTAAGTTGGATCCGAAATGGAGGCCCAAAACGCGAACTGGAATTCTGCAGAACACGATTTTCGCCGCGGGCTCGCCATGGCGAAAGCCACGGCAAGCTCTGTTCTGTTCTGCCTCTTCAGGATTTTTCGCCGTCAGTTCGTCGTGGCGAGGAGCCTTCAACTCTGCCTCTTGGGGATCCACTTCGCCGTGGTTTCGCCGCGGCTTGCTACAATTGATTATGCCTTCTTGTGACTTCTTTTCTGCTCCTTTGTTTAGCCTTCTTCTTCATCCCGGGTCCGATCTTTTGGTCCTGAGCGACCATACAAATGGAAACAAGACTAAACAAGGATCAAATAGCCCTATAAACCAATTCATACAAATTAATCTACAATTTATGTCCAATTAACCCTTATCTAACACTAATTTCACCTAGGAGTCTAAGTTCTATGCTAAGCATTATTGGACCCATATCGCATCTCAATCATGTTAATTGCCTCAATTTAGGCATATAAAAACCATACAAATCAGAGATTTGTCAACTTCCCCACACTTAAACCTTTGTACTCCCGGACAAAGACAAATTTTAAAACTTAAGTACAAATGGTAAGTGAGGCATGAATGAGAACTTCAACATGCTAGATGAATTTGAGCTAATGAAAATTGACAGCCCCTCAACAGACAAGCAATAAGGAATGAAATGATGCTAAAGAGCTAACCATGAGTGTAGTGAATGCAATGAGGATGAGCAAAGGAGAAAGTCACTCAAGGATAAGTGTTTCACTCTTCTCACCATTTTGGGTTCATTTTCTACTCTCATGATCCACTTTGAAGCACACTCTACCATAGGCTTGTAGGAATTCTAAGATCTCCACTTAAACACAAGAAGTGTAATGCATCAAAAGGGCTTTTGGGGTTGTAATGATGGAATGGATACATGGTGTGATGAAATGAATGAAACATGATGTTGTGCATGCTTAAATGCCTAATTCAACTCAAAGCACCAATTGCAACTTGCTAGTAACCACACATGTCTTATTTTGCACTTTTTGTAATTTTTCACATTTTCTTTTTCCTTTTTCACTCTTTTTTCTTATTTTTGTACTTTTTGTTTTTCTCTATACATGGCTGCTTATGTAATTCAAGCAATCATGCAACTTTACACATATTGGCAATTTATGCAAAACATCAAGCGAATGGCTCAAATGGGGTGACAAATGGAAAAAAAATGTTTGTGGTTTGTGTTTAGGATGTGAGGGAATGAAATGAATGCCTTTATCATGCTTCATTACACTAAATGCAACAAGTTTTGATCAAGAATGCAAACAAGTACTAGAGAATAGCAACCAACTGGATTTCACACAAGAATAAACATTTAGGCTCAAATAAACCTCACGACATGGCTAATTCTCCAAAACTCATAAACATAGATCAACTACAACCAAGATTCAACCATAAAGCATCAATTCCAAATCAACAAAGTTGCCAATCAAGAAGATAAGTCAAAAGCATCAACACACATCCAGAAGCATGAAACAATTCCTATATTGCCAAAACAATTCCAAAAACATCATGTCAAGTCCAAAGAGGAACAAAAGTGGAAGTGAGGAGAAGTTAAAAATTTTCAAATTTTTCCAACTTTTTGAAGCTAGAAACATAACCAAGATGTAATGATTTGTTAACCCACTTCACCCACTACAAAGCACATCCCTCCCCCACACTTAATTCCTACATTGTCCTCAATGTAGCAAAAATATGGATATACCAAAGAAAGTTTCAAAGCATGTTGAAATCAAGTATGGTGAGCAAGAAGCTTTTATTACTAATCCTAGCAATTTAAAAGCAACTACAACTACTCTTTCCTACTGGTAAGTTCCCTCCCCCACACTTAGCTCAAAAGCATGTATCAATTATAAAACAAAAGGAGCAAGTAAAGAGGAAAGGAACAACTCATGATCAAGGTGGTTGAGATGGCTCATGGTAGTGCTTGAGCAAATGGCCATTGACTTTGAATTTTGATCCGGTGGCGGCATCTAAAAGCTCAAATACACCATAGGGGTAGGCTTGGACAACTTGGTATGGACCCTCCCACCTAGACTTGAACTTTCCCGGTAGGATCTTGAGTCTCGCCTTAAACATCATCACCTTGTTCCCTTCCTTAAAGTCCTTCTTCAAGATGTGTTTGTCATGTATCATCTTCAACCGATCCTTGTAGATGAGCCCATTTTCATAGGCGTGCAACCGCAATTCCTCAAGCTCTTGGAGTTGCATCATCCGATTGGTCAAGGAAGACTCCAAATCGGCATTGCAAACTTTGATAGCCCAGTAAGACTTATGCTCCAACTCCATAGAGAAGCCAACAAATAGAGAAGCCATTGAACTTCACAAGTAACACATCGAAGAGCACGATATTCAGCTTCACATGAAGACAAAGAAACAACTGTTTGTTTCTTAGAACGCCAAGAAATAAGTGCCTTATCCAGATAAACACAATAACCAATCACCGAACGTCTAGAATTAGGACATGTAGCCCAATCTGAGTCACTAAAAGCTTTAAGTTGTAGACTTGATGTGGATGAAAAGAAAAGACCTCTATGTGGACTTTTCTTAATATAGCGAAGCACACGCAAAGTAGCCTGATGATGAATGGTTGTAGGCTCATGAATGAATTGACATAATTGTTGTACAACATAGGAAATATCAGGGCGAGTGGTAGTAAGATATAAAAGACGACCAACAAGTTGATGGTAACCAGCCACATCAGTTAACGGAGTACCTTGATCTTTGGACAATCTAGTAGATCTGTCCATTGGGGTAGAAGCAGGTTTACAAGCCAAATAACCACTATCTTCAAGAATATCAAGAGCAAACTTCCTTTGGTTTAGACTAATACCTGAAGTGGATCGGGTAATTTCTAAACCAAGGAAAAATTTCAGATCACCAAGGTCTTTTATTTTGAAAGAATCATCCAGAAAACGTTTAATACGTTTAATTTCATCTTTGTCATTGCCTGCAACTATAACATCATCAACATATACCAACAATGATGTAAAAGAGTTCTCTCGCTTACGTACAAACAGAGAATAATCAGATTTTGACTGATCATAACCACATGAAACCAAAGCAGCTGTAAGCTTGGAAAACCACTGCCTAGAAGCTTGCTTTAAACCATAAAGGGATTTTTGTAACTTGCATACCAAATTACCATTAGAAGAAGAGAAACCTGGAGGTAGAGTCATATAAACTTCCTCATCAAGATCACCATGCAAAAATGCATTATTAACATCCATTGTTCTAGATACCAATTGGAAGAAGCAGCAAGCGCTAATAATAAGCGAACAGTAGTCATCTTTGCTACAGGAGAGAATGTATCAAAATAATCAACTCCCTCCGTTTGAGTATATCTCTTCGCCATCAAACGAGCCTTATAACGTTCAAGACTCCCATCTGCACAAAACTTTGGCCTGAAAACCCACTTACAACCAATTGGAGATTTGCCCTTTGGTAGTTCAGTCAAGATCCAGGTGTTATTGAGCTCTAAAGCGGATATCTTAGCTTGCATAGCTTGCCGCCACTCAGGGTATTTAATAGCTTCATAGTAGGATTTTGGTTCAGAGGGAACAGAGATGGACAATATGGAATGTTTGTATGAGGGAGACAAATGATCATATGAAAGAACACTACTTAAAGGATACCTTGACTTTGTTGACATGGAAAAAGATTGATCTGATTTTAGTAAAGCACAGTGATAGTCACGTAAATAAGATGGTGGCTTGTGTTCTCATGTAGAGTGACGAAGAATAGGAAGTGAAGTATGTGAAGTAAGATCAGGAGAATTAGGAGAAGAGATGTTTTGATTAAAATCAACATGTGAAGAAGATGAAGAAGGATCTGAATAATCCAAAGTAGGAAAAGATTGTAGCATAGGAATGGATTCATCTATGGATGAAAAAGTAGAAAATGGAAAAATAGATTCATAGAAGATGACATTGCAAGAGACAAAAACTTGATTTGTATGTAAATCCAACAAAACATAACCTTTGGTGCCATGTTTGAAACCAAGAAAAGAACATTTCCTAGCTCTAGCATCAAATTTTGTGCGATGAACAGATGAAGTACATGCATAACAAAGAGAACCAAACACTTTTATAATTGAGTAATCAGGTGAATGACCGTAAAACAGTTGATATGGAGAAGAATTTTGAAGAACAGGGGATGGCAAGCGATTAATCAGATATACTGCATGTGTGACTGCATAGGACCAATAAACCATAGGTAATTTTGATTGAAATAATAAACTCCTAGCAGTATTCAAAATATGTTACGTTCAACTACGCTATTTTGTTCAGGAGTTTCGATGCAAGAGGTTTGATGAAAAATGCCCTTGGAAGAAAAGAAAGTTGTCATATTAAATTCAGGTCCATTATCACTACGAACAGACTTAACAGTAGTATCTAATTGATTTTCAAGAAAAACAATTAAATTCTGCAAAGAAGAACGAGCATCAGACTTTAATTTCAATAAGCAAACCCATGTATGCCGTGAAAAATCATCCACAACAATAAGAAAGTATCTATAACCTTGGATTGAAGTAATGCCATATGGTCCCCATATGTCAACATGTAAAAGATCAAGTACACGAGTAGATTTAGAGGAACTAACAAGAAAAGGTAATTTTCTTTGTTTAGCAAAATGACAACTATCACAACTAGAAGTGATGGAAGAATTACAAGTGATGAATGGAAATTGTTTATTCAAAGTATGTAAAACTTGTGTAGAAAGATGACCCAATCGACAATGCCAAAGGTCAAATTGAGAAGATGCATCTTGTGTGGCTAATGAAGCAACATAATTTATTGGTGAAGTGTTGTGTGTGCTTGGAGAATCTGAGTTCACAGTATCATCTTGAAGTACATGACTTTGTAAAATATAGAGTCCTTGAGAGACTTTAGCAGTACCAATCGTTTTCCATGTCCTCAAGTCCTGGATAAGGCACCGAGAGGAAAAGAGAGTGACACAACAAGGAAGTTGAGTGGTTAGTTGAGTAATGGATACAATATTATAGTGAAACTGAGGAATGTATAAGACGTCAGAAATGCATATATTTGGAGTAATTTGAATTGTGCCAGAAATATTGGTGATAACAGAAGAATTGGTAGGTAAGTGAACTTGAATTGGAGAAATGGAAGAATAAGATTGAAAGGCAGACAAAGAGTAACAAACATGAGTAGTAGCACCACTATCTAGAACCCAAGAA
Organism: Mimosa bimucronata; assembly: GCA_037074515.1. Taxonomy (NCBI): domain Eukaryota; kingdom Viridiplantae; phylum Streptophyta; class Magnoliopsida; order Fabales; family Fabaceae; genus Mimosa; species Mimosa bimucronata. Next base: position 37,944,132 of record CM073444.1, read on the forward strand.
TTGATAGATGATTTAAAAGAGAGAATAGTATGTATACCTTGCTTGTTAGCATTAGGCATGAGAGTAATTGATGAAAATTGATTAACAAGATGATTGGGTGTAGTCACAGAAACAGGATTTGTGGGAACAGAAGTGGCAGCAGGATATGCAGCAGGTTGTAATTGAGCCAATTGTTGGTTTTATCGATCTTGTGAACCAGGGTTTGAAGGTTGATGGGATGCAGTAGGTTGACAAGATAAAGAATCACCAGAAGAAGGAGACGTGAACACATTATTAACAGCAGCTGAACCATTCCTGAATTTAAAACCAGGTGGATATCCATGTTTCTTATAACATGTATCAACAGTATGCCTTGGCTTCCCACAATAAGTACAAACTTTATTATTGTTCACAGAGGTTTTTGATGGTCCAGCAGATTGAAAATTAGGCCTGGATGATGACTTATTAAAACAAACAACAGGATCTATACCACCAGAAAACTCACGTTCTTGCTGAATTATGAGAGAACACTTTGTTTATAGGAGGAAGAGGATCCAATAACATGATTTGTGAACACACATTAGTGTATTTATCATTCAGCCCTTTCAGAAAACGAATCACATAATCTTGCTGTATATAACTCTTCGCATGACAAGAACAATTAGGTAAAGGACGTAAATTCAAAATTTCATCCCAAATTACCTTCATCTTGGTGAAATAATCAGAAACCGTGAGTTCACCTTGCTCAAATTTGTATAATTCTTCTTGTAATTCAGCAATCCGAAATATATCTCCATGACCGAACCTCTCTTTAAGATCATTCCATACATCTACTGCATTATTGATCCAGATTACGCTTTGTGCAATCGAAGGTGATAAAGATCGGCTGATCCATGTCAGAACCATGGTGTTGCAACGTTGCCACGCCGAAAAAAGAGGATCTGCCTCACACGGGATCTGAAGAGATCCATCAACAAACTGAAATTTGTTTTTGCTCATCAACGCCATAGTCATAGCTCTGGCCCAGTGATGATAATTTGAACCAGAAAGCGAAGGAGAAACAAGAACAAGTGAAGGATTTTCACTTGGATGAAGGTAGAAACAACTCGTCGGATCTTGAGAAATCATCGTCAACGAAGTAGAAGAATTCGAATCAGACGCCATTACAAATGCAATCTGATGAAAATTGATGAAGAAATTAAAAATTGAAAGGTTTTGGTGAACAATTTCATGAAGCCAAAGGCAATTAGGGCACAAAAGTTTGAGAGAAATCAAGAAAGAAGCAGAAGAAAAGCTTTGGTACCATATTACAAGAGAAGAAAGCGATTTTCATTAATTGAATAATCAATACAATGCCTTTATATACAGAATAGGATTAACTAGTCTAACAAACTATTTTAATAAATAGAATATTACCCTTATAGGTATTTACAATATTGCCCTTGTAACTAATCTATTTAAGTAACTCCATTAACTATTGAAAAATTGCCGTTGACTGTTAATATTTTAATGGTAAAGGGTAAAATTGGGCAAAATTGGACTAAAAAATTATTCCACATAAAAATTGATTCTAAGCTAAAACTTCCAAAACAAAATAAACCCTTGACCATTTTTTCTATTACAGTGAAGTTTAATGAGTGTGACATATGGATAATTCAGTATCGTAGGGGAAATCTTAGTGGTAATTGGTATGTATTTGCTGATTAGGGGTAAAGAGGAGGAGCAAGCCAATGATACCAACAATTCAAAAGAGCAATTAAAGTGCAATTCTGATGATCCCAAGAAACAGGACACAACCGGAACTGATGAATTGCCTTTAGATCTTTAAAGAGTCAGAGAACCAGAAAATTCCACTATGCATAATTCCAAGGAAAGTTTGATGTCTACATATAGAAGCTTGATCTTACCTGAAATGGCTTCTTATGCTAAAATATTTGCATATTGGTCAAATTACAACAAAATGATTGAAAATGAAAGGGTTGAGAATTAAGCGGGCATGTTTGTTCGGATGACAGTGGCTTTATCATTCATAAATCACGGTTATGCTAAATAAAGCATAAAGTTTATCTTCAAAAAAACAGAATAAGATTCCATTAAAAAGCTTTTCAAAGTGATTGTCACTGAATTGTTCAGAAGAAAACGTCACTTTTAAAACCACCCAGCCTTGTTTTAAATGACTCATTGCAATCGTTACTGTTACTGGTTTATACTTTATACTCACATCCACGTACATTGATCAAACAAAATGAAAGTGCATGCAATCAGCAAATTGAAGGTACTAATGATTTGAGGTACAACAGATGCCTATTACCTGTTTGTGCAGCAAATGTTCCAAGAACAATGTAGTTATATTGGTTTTTGAGAGGGACAGATGGAGAATACAAGGTTTAATGGTATAGAATATAGAGCACAAGCCATTAGTAATTAGCAGATGATCTAGTATGGAAGAAAATACCATGGTAGTTATAAATTTATTTGTCTAAATTTTTACTCTAAAATAATTTTTTAGACTTATAAGTTAACATATAATCTACTAATATACAATGTTAATGTTATGGCTAAGTGATATATATAACTTTTTTAATCTCTTAAAAATATCAATTAGGTGTATATTAAGGAATGGAGTTGGGGAGTACAATATATATGCTTTAATGGCTTGGGACACGTAATAACCCATAATCTACAATGAAAAGGACAATACCTTCACTTTTTCCTCCCTATCCTGATCAAGAAATAAAAGAAATTCATTATAATAGAATGGGGTGTAAGAGTTGAGTGGAATATGGTTAATACTTATGCGTTACTAAATATAAGACCTATTTAAAAAGATGAGTTTGTTCTTAAATATAAAATCTTCTTCTATTTTTTTCAACTTTTATAAATTATCCCTATTGATACTCCTAAATAATAAAATAAACAAGAGATGTAGAGTGGAAATAAAGGTAGAGTGTTAGAGTGTTTTGGTGATATCATGTAATTTTAACTAACTTAATCTACATCCTCGATATAATCAAATTTGATAAATAGATCTTATATTTATCAATAGAGGAAGTATAATGTTTGGTCCTTATAGTTTGTCCCCATTTTAGTTTGATTCTTATAGTTATTTCAAATCATAGGTTTTAATCCCTCAAATAATTTTCAATTATTGTCTAATACATTAGTCTTTATATTTTGGGTTAATACAACTTTTGGTCCCTGAACTTTCAGATCGGTGGTTTTGGTCCTTGAACTTTCGGTCAATTTTGGTTTTGGTCCCTGAACTTTAATATCGATGGTTTTTGTTCTTGAACTTTCAGTCAATTTTGGTTTTGGTCCCTGAATTTTCAGTCAATTTTGGTCATTGGTCCTTAAACTTTAAAAAAGACTTAAAAAAATTAGGGATCAATGATTATAAATGACACAAAATTCAGAAACCAAAACCAAAATTGATCGAAAGTTCAAGGATCAAAACCACTTATTTGAAAGTTCAAGGACCAAAACCAAAATTGAGTGAAAGTTCAGGGACCAAAAGTTGTATTAACCCTTATATTATAATAAAAATGTATAGGCTACTTCATCCCTTGAATGATATAATTTATGGTTTGAAAATATAGAGACCAATTAAAATTAAAGTAAACTATGTTAGAATCTTACGTTTTGATGAGGACTGAACCCATAGATAACATAAGTAAAATGAACAGATAGCGTATAATTTAGTCTAAAATGAATTGAGATAAGAGTCATGCTGAGAGAGAGACCAAGTAAAAGAAGTGTAGGTTATCTGGACTCTGAACAAGTAAAAATCCTATAGATAACAGATACACTATCGCTAGGCCAAGAACCTATCACTAACAAATAGAAAGCCTAGGATAGTAATAGCTAATGAAGACTTGGCAATAATCTGAAGGAAAGAAAATATCCCTATCGCTAATATGATGAGTTGAGCTAGCCTAAACCAATAGAGAATAGATCACTATCGCTAAGATATGTCTCTATCGCTAAAGTCTCATAAATGGATATCACAAGGGAAAATGTTAGAACAGCTAGCATAGATAACTAGCGATAACAGGATCAGCTATCGATAGTAGAACACTTGAGAACTTAGAGCAAGTAGTTTGAGCTAATTAGCAATAACATAGTCACTAGCGATAACGAGATCAGCTATCGATAGGAAATCACTTGTTGAAATAACTCATTCCGATAGCTAATACATTGTCTGTATACTCTGAGCTAATGAATTTCACTATCGATAACACCGACTGTGCTTCACATGAATACTTGTTTAGCTAACGGCCAAGTGCAGGACTCACACTATGAAGCTAGCGATAGCTTGGGATGCTAGCGCTACTGATAAAGCTGCTATGCAAGTACAATGTTGCAGGTTGGCGTTACTCACAGACTTTGCTTCTCTTAGCTCACTCTCTGCAAGAATTAAATGAAGCAAGAGAAGAAAGTTGACCAGCATTTATTGCCAACGGCTATTAGGGCTCAACGAACATATTCAAACGATCTGTTGAAGCTGAAGAAAAAGGCTAAGCTGTAAAGAGATATAAATACCAAGACTTGAGCATTTATGAAAATAGAACAAACTGACGAACTTACGTTTATTACTCTCATCTACTCACTGCTCAAAGCTTTATTACTCGTAGTGAGTTTATTTGTACTTCAGTGATTATCAAAATCTGTTCATTAAGTGAACTCATTCATTGAAATCCTCTACTGTTTGAGGTTGTTCTAAAGTCTGAGACTTTAGAATAGGGTTGTATTCTTACAACTTGTAAGGGGGAGCGTTTAGAGGAAGTCTAGAGCTCTGGTTTGTAAAGGTTGGCAGGTGAACCCGTGTTGTAAAACCTGTGATATAGTGGAACCCAACGAGGAGTTGGAGAACTGGACGTAGGCAGTGTTTGGCCGAACCAGTATAAAGGATTGTCTTTGAGTTTATAGTTTAATTTTTTGAAAAGCACAATTCACCCTCCTCTTGTGCATTTTGCCATTCACAAACTATAGAGATCAAACATTGAAACAAAAGACTAATACTTTAAAACATCAACATACATTGATCGAAAATATAGAGACCAAAATCAAAATTGATTAAAAGTTCAAGGACTAAAACCACTTATTTGAAAGTTCAGGAACCAAAACCAAAATAGAGTGAAAGTTCAGGGACTAAAAGTTGTATTAACCCTTATATTTTAATAAAAATGTATAGACTACTTTTATCCCTTGAATGACATAATTTATGGTTTGAAAATATAGAGACCAATTAAAATTAAAGTAAACTATAGAGATCAAACATTGAAACAAAAGACTAATACTTTAAAACATCAACATACATTGATCGAAAATATAGGGACCAAAACCAAAATTGATCAAAAGTTCAAGGACCAAAACCACTTATTTGAAATTTTAGGGACCATAACCAAAATTGAGTGAAAGTTCAGGGACCAAAAGTCGTATTAACCCTTATATTTTAATAAAAATGTATAGGCTACTTTATCCCTTGAATGACATAATTTATGGTTTGAAAATATAGAGACCAATTAAAATTAAAGTAAACTATAGAGATCAAACATTGAAACAAAAGACTAATACTTTAAAACATCAACATACATTGATCGAAAATATATGGACCAAAACCAAAATTGATCGAAAGTTCAAGGACTAAAACCACTGATTTAAAATTTCAGGGACTATAACCAAAATTGAGTGAAAGTTTAGGAACCAAAAGTTGTATTAACCCTTATATTTTAATAAAAATGTATAGACTACTTTATCCCTTGAATGACATAATTTATGGATTGAAAATATAGAGACCAATTAAAATTAAAGTAAACTATAGAGATCAAACATTGAAACAAAAGACTAATACTTTAAAACATCAACATACATTGATCGAACATATAGGGACCAAAACCAAAATTGATCGAAAGTTCAAGGACTAAAACCACTTATTTGAAAGTTCAGGAACCAAAACCAAAATAGAGTGAAAGTTCAGGGACCAAAAGTTGTATTAACCCTTATATTTTAATAAAAATGTATAGACTACTTTATCCCTTGAATGACATAATTTATGGTTTGAAAATATAGAGACCAATTAAAATTAAAGTAAACTATAGAGATCAAACATTGAAACAAAAGACTAATACTTTAAAAACATCAACATACATTGATTGAAAATATAGGGACCAAAACCAAAATTGATCAAAAGTTCAATGACCAAAACCACTGATTTGAAAGTTCATGGACCATAACCAAAATTGAGTGAAAGTTTAAGGACCAAAAGTCGTATTAACCCTTATATTTTAATAAAAATGTATAGACTACTTTATCCCTTGAATGACATAATTTATGGATTGAAAATATAGAGACCAATTAAAATTAAAGTAAACTATAGAGATCAAACATTGAAACAAAAGACTAATACTTTAAAACATCAACATACATACTAAAAACTATATCTAGAAATGTTATATCTTAACAGTTTCGGTTTATTTGAACAGATTTTGCTATAAACACTGGTTTTTTTATGATAAATGTGGGGTTTTTTTATGACAGATTTAGTTATTGATGCGGTTTAAAATTTAATGGGAAAATTACTGAAGCTACCAAAATTTTAATTAAATTTCGTAAGTGTACGAGTCGTAGAAATAGTAATGTAGCGAATCAAGGTCAATCCCACATAAACTCAAAACAATTAATAATTAGGTATTAAAACTCCTACTTTCGTTTAAGTTGAACAAGATAGAATTTGATTCAAAAGAGTGAAAGAAAATTAACTAAGATCTAATAAAAATAAATCAAACTCGTGCGCAGATGAAATTCAAGTATTCAACGAACAACCTAAAGTCATTATTCCCTTGTTTGCTTAGATTTTATTCACACTAAATTAATTATGCTTTAACGTAATCAGCTAATCTAAAGTCTTAGTGTCTATAAATGCCTGTTGGTCTATTTATATCCTTACCTAGATTAATTATGTTATGTCTTATACAAATTAATTAGATGCAATTTATATTGTTCACACTCTAATTTGACTATATGGAGCTTTTAGGTATATGTCTATCCTAGACTCAAATTATATTAAAATCTAATCTCACACTATTTAATTTCATGGTCTATTTAAAATTCCTAGTTTCATTCTAAATTCCCAAAACATGTTTAGTAGTGGCCAATCACTAAACAATACTCCCTCCGTCCCTATATATAAGAGCAAAAAATTTAAATGGTTTTGTCCATTTTTATAAGAGCCTGTCCAAATTTGTCAAAGCATTTAATGAGTTTTTTCCCATTTTACCCATCATTATTCTCTCTATTTACATTCTCTTTCATACTCATTTATAACACTATTATCACATTTCTCTCTCTCTTATACTCATCTGGTTCTATTTATAAGTCAGTTCCAGCATATTTCACACAGACCAAGGAAAGCCTTAAAACTCATTAACTTTCCACTAAAATTCAACAAATTTACAACTCTACCCATATTAAATATCCACTATACCATGTGAAAATAAAGTCAACACATAATAAATTAAGGGTAAACTTGTACATTCATACTAAATATTTAATGAGGTGACTTATATATAGGACCAAATAAAACCTTCTCTCTCTGCCATATAAATAGGACCAGAGGAGTATACTCAATCATAAATAAGGGCAAACTTGAGAAAATATATTTATTTCAGACACATTTATCTCTCTCAACCACTTCCTTAATATATGTGATTTCACCTCTTTGACTCTTATATATTAAGAGACGGAGGGAGTAATATTTAAAAGTAAGTTAAATAAAATCTCTAAGTCATAAACAAATTCATAGTACTCTAGGTTGTAAAGAGAAATTAGACGCACATGGTTTATCAAAATCAACTCCATAAATAAGAGTCAAATGTGTAAAATCATAAAGAAAAGAAAAATGGAAATAAAAGCCCACTTGTTCGATGCTTTCCCAATGATCACCTCCTCTTTTTCCCTCTCACGATGATGAATAGCAGTCCACCATGCGCGACTAGTTCTCCTTCCTTTCCTTTCGTCCAGCGCCTCCTCAGTGTTGATGCTTGTAAATACTTAAATAGTGCCGCCTCTCACTTGTGTGCGTGAGTGTGTAGATGTTTTACTTATAGTCATTATTCTCTGATTTTACCGTTTTTACAACTCTACCTAACCAAAATGTGTTACGAGTTATTTAAATTTATACCGGCTGTAAACTCAGTAAAAACTCACGAGTTTACATGTTGAATTTAACGTTTTTACCTTATAGAAAATCGTATTAACTTGCTATAAATCTTTTGTTAATTATTTTTATTTGATCTTATTCAATGAAATTATATATAGATTTCATAGAAATTTACTTATTGAGTTAGATAAAGTATGAACATTGATATATTTAATACCAACTATTTATATTTAAAATATATTCAAGTCAAATTATTATTATTTTTTATATTTCTTATCTTAGATGAAGGAAATATGCATTTATTAATAAAGATAAACTCTTATGAGTTTACGATCCGATTTTACATTATTCTTACGAGTTTACTTAAACTCCCGACTACCACAACTTTACTTATAGTTCTCCTACCTTCGGGCCTGTTTGGGTAACCAAAACCTAGATTCTGGAGAATAGCTTCTGAAAAAAAAGCTGATTTTGAAAAAGCTGAAAAAAAGCTGAAAAATAGCTTTTGATGAATGAGAGTGTTTGGATTGTTGTTGTGAGAATAGCTTTTTTTATGTGTAAATTACTAAAAAGGACATAAGTTTAATGTGTTGGGAAAGAGAGAGAATAAGGGCATTTTAGGTATTTCAATATGACATGTGTAATGATGGTGTTTTCTGTCTCGTAATTCGCGTAAAAGCTGAAAAAAGTAGTTGCCTGTTTGGATTAGCTTTTAGAGAATAGCTTCTGGGAAAAAAGCTGATGTTTAGAAAAAGTAGCTTTTTGTAAAAATGAGAGTGTTTGGGTGGTTGTTGTGAGAATAGCTTTTTCTGTGTAAATTACTAAAAAGGACATAAGTTTAATGTGTTGGGAAAGAGAGAGAATAAGGGCATTTTAGGTATTTCAATTTGACATGTGTAATGATGGCTTTTTTTTTACCTCGTACTTTGTGCAGAAGGAGAAAATTGTAGCTTATTCAAAACCTAGGTTTTGGTGGACAAAACCTAGGTTTCCAATCCAAAATAGCTTTTCATATTTTTTCAAGTGTTTGGGTTACCTTTTTTAAAACCTAGGTTTTGAGTCCAAACCTAGGTTTATCAAAAAAAAAAGTGTTTGGCTACCATTCCAAACCTAAGTTTGGTAACAAAACCTAGGTTTTGTTCTAAATCCAAACAGGCTCTTCGTCTCGGGTCGCGTGCGTGATGTGTGTGTCCTCTTTCCTGATTCAATTTTTGGTATCTCCTGTTGCCCAAAACGCTGCACTTCATGGTTGCCGCTCTTCCTTTTTTTTTTTTTAATTCTGAAAAAACAATGGCCACCCCCATCAAAGAGAATAGGAATCTGACACTAAAACTAAAATACCTCAACCTCAATCACACAAATTCCATTAATCTGAAACTTTCCTTTCAAATGTTTTTTTTTTAACTTTTCTATTGTAATTAAATACTAAATATTTAAAAGAAATCCCCCAAAATAATGTTCAAATCGGTATCTTTGCAAATCACACCAATATATCTTAATTTTTGAATCGATGACTCCCAGGTACAATAAAATATATCTATAAATATCTTAAAAATTGGGAGTCATCAATTACAATCAGGTCCCAAATAAAAGATAATCACGATCAGATCCCAAAAAACCATCAAATTAAATTGAAGTATCTAGGGACTTGGGTGACATTAAATGACTTGTTATTGTCAATGCAATTCAATGAGTTGTCAATGACAGCTAAAGAGTTGTCAATTACAGCTCAATATCGACAACTTAAAGAATTATCATAGATAACTCAATGAGTTGCATTGACAACTCATTGACTTGTTCATAACAAGCCATTTAATATCACACAAATTTCTAGGAACTTCAATGTAATTTGATATTTTTTTTTTTTTTGGAACATATAATTGTGATTAATTCTCTTATTTAGGACATATTGTAATTCTCCCAAATTTAACTTAACAAGTTCCGGTTTTACTGTCGCAGTCAGTAAGTGGCGTTTCTTAATTGGTAGGTTCCATTCGGCTGTTATATTATTAAATTAATTAAATTAATGCATGTACAGAAACATTTTTTTTACTTGAGCATTAAGAGAAACTTAATGCATAAACTAATAAGGAGGGGGGAAAAACCTGTAACGGTATTGCAAAGAGGGTCTCAATGCATTTGGACAATAAAAATGGCCACGCTAGTATGATTAACGAATTAGCTAGCAAATGCAAAAGAAAATAAGTTAATAAAAACATTGTATTCGTCTATACTTGGTAAGTCACACTAGTGGCATCCCAGAAAAACCATTTACAATTACAAAACGTTCAAATATTTTTGTAATAAAAGAGATGCTTTGCCAAAATTGTTTTTTTTTTTTTTGGTCGAAGCCAAAATTGTATCTCAAAACATACATATACATCATGCATTGCACGGGAAGAAGCCCCTAGTTACTACTTAATTTGTGAACAATAATTTCCCTTGGCTTTTTGATACACTATCACACACATATATAACACTGTCAGAATTCCATTAATTAAGGGCCCACTATATTGCTTTATATTTGCTTTATTCGAATACTAACTTTCACAATGTAACAAAAGTTTTTTAAAGAGAACTTTAATTTCTTTTCCATCGGGAAGAAATGGTATGGCAAACTTTTATATTGGTTGATATATAGGGAAATTATTTGCGTGTTGCATTGGAATTCTTCTTACGATATCTCTGTTTGTCCCAATAATTCTCCTTAGTTAGGGCGTCTGACTATTTATTAAATGGTTTAATACTACATTAATTAACAATCTTAGTCACAGCGAGCATGCATGTGGGACAGCCAAGTTTACCAAATCTCATCAAGATTTATCAGCCAAGTTAGCAATTTGCATATTATAATCTATGGTCTCTCAAATTTTAAACAAGAGGTTTTGGTCTTTTTGAGGGTAAAATGATATAAGTTTTTACTAAATTATAGGGACTGATGTTTTAAAACAAAATGAAATCTAAGGAATCGAAGTCTTTATTTTGAAATTTGGGAGACCAAAACAAAAATATGACGAACTTGAAAGACAAAAAATTGTATTTACCCTTGTTGCGAGTATTGGTTCTCATAAAAACATATGTAAAGATTCAAGAAAAAATAGCTGTAAGTCATAGGAACTTTTGCAGCACAGTTTGCGTATGTGGGTAGGTGTAAACCACTATATATATATATATATATATATATATATATTCACGCAATTTATCTGATAGTGAGAGTTTGCATGTGAGAGTTAGGATTCTGATCTTGATATCGCTGAGGTTAACAATGGAGCCAAAAGGGTGTCATCTTGGGGGTAGTTGCTGCAAGTTCAAGGCACATTTGTTGATGATCTTACTTCAGTTGGGATATTCCATCATGTATTTCATCACTGAGGCTTCCTTCCTGCATGGTTTGAATCCTTATGTCTTTGTAACTTATCGCAATATCGTAGCTGGCCTTGCCCTCTTGCCTTTTGCTTATTTTCTTGAGAGGTACTCATCACCTTCAATACAAGTGATATCTTTGAACTCTGTTTTTCTTGTGCTTAACCTCATCTTTTCTCTTGCAGAAAAAAGAGGCCCAAATTGACCCTGCCTCTCTTCCTGGAAATTTTTGTGCTTTCTTTGTTGGGGTAAGGCCTTAGAAACAAGCATATTCGTTAATCTTATATTTCTACATTCAATGGAAACATACACATAGAAACCTCATGAAGTTATGTCATCTTTCAAGAATGTCAGGGTAAGTTGGAGTTCCAATATGTACTTTGCCAGCCTAAAATACACCAACCCAACCTTTGCGGCTATATTATTCAACACCCTAGCTTCCATGACCTACACTATTGCAGTTATACTTCGGTAATTCTCAACCTTGTTGAGTCATACAAGAGATATGCAATTACAGACATGCATGCATTTTCATTATTCACTTGTATGGATTAATTGCAGGATCGAGGCTATTGATCTTCTCAGCCCTCACAGTATAGCAAAAGTAATTGGGACTTTGGTCTCTTTAGGAGGGGTAATGATTGTGACACTATACAGAGGGCCTATAATAAGGAATGTATGGCCTCCTCTTATTCATATTCATAAAAATAATCAGATCCATGAGGAGTGGTTAAAAGGATCACTCCTCGCAATTGCAAGCTGTCTAGCATGGGCCATCTGGTATATCATGCAGGTTTGGTTTTCTTCTAAGTTTATTACCACCAAACCAATCCACAATTTTTCCCTTTTCTGAGACGGTGCATATATATAGGCATATAGCTTGAAAAGATATCCTGCACAATTATCACTGACCACGTGGATGTGCCTGGTTGGAGGAGCACAATCAGCAGTTTTTACAGTTATTGTTGAACATAACAAATCAGCATGGACTGTGGGTTTCAACATTAACTTGTGGGCCATATTATATAGTGTAAGTATACAGACAAAGAGATCGAATAAGCAGTATGCACGTACAAGAGCACAGAATCCAAGATTATAGTGTCTGATAGTTAATATTATTTCTCACTATACTAAAATGGCAGGGAGTTGTGGCCTTGGGTTTGTTTACTTTCGTTCAACTATGGTGCACAGAAGAAAAGGGCCCAGTTTTTGTGACTATGTTTAACCCTCTTCTGACGGTTTTAGTGGCTGTTCTTTCATACTTTGTCGTCGGTGATCAACTTCACCTGGGCTGGTAGTTATTCCAATATAGTAACACTTTTCCTCTTCTTTTGCAGACGAAGTTTTATTAAACTAGAAGGGATTGTTAACAAAAGACGTATGTGTCAGATTATTTTTCTATTATTGTGAAGTTAAATGAGTGTGATCTATGGATAATTCAGTATCGTAGGGGGCAATCTTAGTGGTGATTGGCCTGTATTTGCTGATTTGGGTTAAAGAAGAAGAGCAAGAGGCTAGCTGATTCCAACAGTTAAGAAGAGCAATTCAAGAACAATCCTGATGACCCTCAAAAACAGGACACACCCGGAACTGATGAATTGCCTTTAGATCTTTACAGAGTCAGAGAACCAGAAAATTAAACTAAGCATTCTGGAGGAAAGATCGAGCTTACCTGAAATGGTTTCTAGGAATTATGATTGGTGTCTAGTGCTTTATATTATGGATGTAGCGCCTCGATGTTTAATCCATCACTCATGAATCATGTCTAGAATATTCTGCATTAACCTCTGAACGTATCAGCTAAAAATATTCATATAATAAAGCCTTGTGCAAACGCAGGCGATGACTTTGCAAAGATACCCTGCTATGCTATCACAATCCGCAGCTTTCATAGAAATAGAAGCACACAATCGATCGGCTTGGATCACCGGGTTCAATGCTGACTTCCTGTCCACAATAGGCTAATGCTCTATCGTCAGAGCACAATATGTAATGTTCTGATGACTAATGTTATAAATCACTATCTATTAAATAATCAGTCATTAATATGGCAGGGAGGTTTGTCTGTGGAAAAAGAGATAGAAGCTCGCATCAATTCAAAAGAGCAAGTCCAGTGCATTTACTAATCATTAGTCATGAGTAGAAAAATTAAACAAAGGCATGCAAACATTAGCACGCATCAAGAGAAGAAAAACTAACTACAAGAGTACACTCTACCAGGAATAGAAAAGATCGGATGTTATCATGCCTAAGATTTATTCTCGCTTTCTCAATAATACTTTTTCATAAAAAATCTAACTTCAATGAACACAACCCTGGATTCTTCAAAGTTTACATTTGTAACTCAAACAAAAATGGCTAGGAATTATGAAGAATGAGTGATCAATATATTGTAATTTGGAATGTATATCTATAGCAATTGATGTTACTTCCTTCATACAATATTTTAGCCTACTTCAGCGCAACATTTAGCTGAAGTGAATGGACCAGAAAACTAATCCTCAAACTATTTACATGTAAATACCCCCCTCCTCCTTCATAACATTGTTGAAGGGGCACTATGAGAGTCACCAGTCACTAAGCAGCTGGAGGCCTGAGTTCATGATCCTGCGACGTATCTCGAGCAGACACAGGCATATATTGCCACATGGGGTAATAGCCATAGCCAGGGAAAACAGCCATTTTGTTGACCCCAGCTTGATATGCAGCTGCATGAGGGGGCATAAATCCTGCAGGTGAAACAGGCAGGGCCTTTAATTGTGATTCAATCCTTTCTTTATCTGCTTTCAGAACAAGTTTTTCTTCACGAAGTTCATGTTTCTCCGCCTGTCAGGAAGACAAGAGTTATCAATCTGTGATCTAGATTTTGAAAGCTACAGAATATTGAGCAAAACAGCACCAAACACAAATGACTAGACCATTTTTTAACACAGCTCAAAAAAGAATTATTAATCATTATTCCAAAGATGAAATTACAGGAAGCGTCACAATGAAGGGAAAAAATATTTCCTCTTGAAGTCCATTCACGAGAGTTTAAGAGGGTAAAAGTTGAGCAAAATGTAAATTCAATGATATTTGATACTATATAAAGATAATTCTTTTTATTTTCAAAGAAAAAGAGGCAATTTAGGCTCAATAAAAATTAGTTGCTAACCTTCAACGTTTTTATTTCCTCTAACAACTTCTCATTTGTTTCTTTGAGTTCCTGATTTTCATTTTTAAGTTGATTCAAGATTCTGATGGTATCATCAAGTATAGCTGATTTATCAGTCCTCACCGGTCTCCCAGGCTCCAAAACAGAGCTCAAGTCACAAAATCTGCAAAGCAAAACAAAATTTATTAACATGAACCATAGATGTCACATCTAACTCTTGGGCTATGTCTGTTATGCAAAAGCTAAAGCAACGTATATCACAATAAAAGCTAAGAAAGCAGCTCATTAGATATGTTTAATTTGACATTTGAAAGTTGAAAAAATGCATGCCTGTCATTCAGTTTCTCCCTCCGCATTTTTTCACGACAAGCTTTTGTTCCTGGATTGCTAGATGAATTGGGGCATCTTCTACAAACCATGTCCAGAAATTAACAACAAAAACCAAATAAGAGAAAATTTCAAAAGATAGCATCAACATTCCTAAATTTAAAAAAAATAAAAGGGTGATAAATCAATCCATATATTAGATGAAAACTGCAATCCAATAAGGTCATGAAGTGCATAATCAAGGATTGAAATCTTTTATTATTCAAATTTTAGACTTTTCTCCTTGAAAAAGTAAATTAGGCAATAGACAACAGACAACAGAGGGTACCAAACCAAACCAAAATCAAATTTTGAAGTTTGAAACCCCCCCCCCCCCCCCCCCCCCAAAAAAAAAAAGAACAATATTTCTGCCATGCATTCAAGAAAGTAAGGCCACAATTCAAATTACATCTTCGAAAGGTTTGCAATGAATGGAAAAAAAAATTGATTCCTTAAACCAAAATAGGCTATCTTCTTCCTCCAAAACTAATTTAATCTTCTTCACACAAAAAAAACGAAAAAAAGAAATTATAGAGTCAAAAGAGTAAAATTTTGCAACTAAATTTGTAACAGACAAATACCTCTTCCGGGAGTTCTCTTGAGGAACAATAGCTCCCCCTGAAAGGTCAGTTCCTGAGCTTACACTGACAAATGGAAATAGAGAGAGAGTAGTGTCAGACATTCATGCCATCCTCTATCTAAAGCAAGAAGAGCACTACAAACAACCCAGGATCAACCTGGCCTTCCACAAACAATCACAGCGAATTAGTGATGAATCAATAAAATAAAAAGGGGAATAAAGGGTAAGAAAAGATCCCGCAGAAAAAATCAGGCCTCTTATAATTGAACCCTCATCACGAACAACTTGCGAGAGATTTAGACGGAACAGAATTTCATATCTAGGACCGTACGAACCTAAAGATAACAAATTTGAAGAAAATTGAAAGCGAAGAGAAGAAACTGATATTAAATCTGAAAAAAAAAAATTGAAGAACCTGTGATGATTGGACCAAAGGAAATCGGTGGGCGCCGGCGGAGTATCGTTGATCAAACTGTAATCGAGGAAATCCCAAGAGATCCCACCTTCAAGCGAATCCATTGGCGATTCGACTTCTCAGAAATCGCGCCGTTGTTTGGAGAATTGCTTTCCCTGCAAATGAAATGATAAAACAAACGAAGAAAGCATATTCGTTTTGTATTTGCATTAGTAATTAATTAATTAATGATTAATGATTACCTTTCTCGTGATTGGCTTGCTTTTTTTGTTTTGTTTTTCTTCTAAATGAAAAGTTAGACACCACCAAGCACTTACATTACAATAGCTGGTTTTGTGTTGTTCTACTTTAATATCATTGTGAGGGATATATTACTACAAAGTGGATTAGTCAGTTGTTAGTAGCGCAGGATATCAATGGATAAATCTAACAAAAACTAAAGTTTAAGTTCTTAATTTGTTGAAAAATAAGAGAATGAATCTTATAGAGTAGAAAATAAAGAGAGGTTGAATTAAGAGCATGATGAACATACATGTATATTTTTTAAATATAATATTGCAATAAATCATTGGCACTTGTAATTTATAATGTCACTGGTTTAGGACTTATTTGAAATGACTCGCCTTAATGAATCTTAATGATTTACAATGTACTTACATGATGGATATATTAAAAAAAACAATTTTGTTTTAATTAAACGCACAACTCCAAAACCAACCATTAGAGTTTAAAGGTTATACCAACAAAATCTTGGGACATGTTTGGTTTAACTTTTCAAACTTATATTTGGATTTAAAATTTATATTTGAAAAAGGTAAGTCAAACACTTCAAAAATATGAATAGCCTTTTTGGGTTGGGCCAAAACCTAGGTTTTAAACAAGTTAGAATTTTTTTTTTTTTACTTTTGCACGAAATATGATGTATAAAAATGTCATTATTACACATGTCATACTGATTTACAAAAAATACTTGTATCATCTCTCTTTCCCAACACATTAAACTTATATCCTTTTTAGTCATTTACACAGAAAAAGCCATTCTCATGACAATCATCTAAACACTCTTATTTGATCAAAAGTCATTTTTTCAGCTTATCCAAACAGAAAAAGCCCTTTTTAGTAATTTACACACATGCTCATTCAAAAGCTAATCCAAACGGACGCGGCTTCTCTCCTCTGCCCCTCCCCTCATCTTCCCTCCTCTACTTCTACTTTTCATCCACACCATTGGAACTTTTGATCCAATGGTCAAAATTTAATATTTTATAAAAATATGGGTCAATGGTCAAAAGTACACATATGATTTTGTCAAAAGTTCATCCAGCACCAATTTTTTTTTACAAAAAATATACATGAACTTTTAAATTGGATAAAAAATAGACATTTACAGTTAAATTAGGGTAAAAAATACACATATGATTTTGTAAAAAGGTTCATCCAGCACCAAGCGCTTCCTTTTAAAATATATGATTAAGGGTCAAAAATACACATGTGATTTTGTCAAAAGTTAATCCAGCACCAAATGCTTTTTTTTTTTACCAAAAATACACATCTACAGTTATATTCCAAAAGGAAACGCTTGGTGTTGGACGAACTTTTTTACAAAATCACATGTGTCTTTTTTACCCTAATTTAACTGTAAATGTGTATTTTTGATCTAATTTAAAAGTTCATGTATATTTTTTATCCAAAAAAAATATTTGGTACTGGATGAACTTTTAACAAAATTACATGTGTATTTTTTACCCTTAACTCTAAAATATAAATGTAAATGTGACTTTTGATCAAATTTGAAAGTTCATGTGTATTTTTGTCAAAAAAAAAAAGCATTTGGTTCTGGATGAACTTTTGAAAAAATCACATGTGTATTTTTGACCCTTAACCCAATATATTTATAAAAATATTTAAAAATCTCATTAATAAATTTAATCTATCAAAATATGGTCTGAACAGTAAAGAACTGTAAACTATTATTATAAATTTTGATTTTATTTTTCATTTTTTTATTACAGTTATGAACTGTTCAGATCAAATAATGACAGATTAAATTTATTTAAGAGATTTTTAAATGTTATTATAAATATATTTATTTTTATAAAATATTAAATCTGAACCATTATATCATATGATTAATGATTAAGGAGGGAGCCGTAAAGAGAAGAAGAGAAGCCGCTTCCAATCCAAACACGCTCATAAAGCCTTACAAGTAAGTATCTTTGACGTGACATCGTAATGTAAAATAATTTATAGTTATATTAGTCGTAGCTAACAAACATGAGACTTCTCTAGACTTGTGCAGCTTTTATATTTTTTTTTATAGTATTTAATCTTTAAGCCTGTGCAGCTTTTACATTTTTTTTTATAGTATTTAATCTTTAAGCCTGTGCAGCTTTTACTGTCTATGATTCTAGCTCTATTTTTTTGCATGGAAAGAGAAAAAAAAAAAGAAGAAGAAGAAGAAGG
Organism: Mimosa bimucronata; assembly: GCA_037074515.1. Lineage (NCBI taxonomy): Eukaryota > Viridiplantae > Streptophyta > Magnoliopsida > Fabales > Fabaceae > Mimosa > Mimosa bimucronata. The sequence goes on from CM073444.1 coordinate 37,962,610, forward strand.
GTATCTTCAGAATTTAGAGACGACGAGATCTTTTATCTTTTACAGATGGAGGTGAAAAGCATCACCCCAATCACATGAAGGGGGCATCTTAATCTCCAAAACATACACGACAAATCAAATAATACAAATTTAATCACTTATTTTATTCAAAACCTTTAAAATATCAAAAATGTAAACTTTAAACTGTGTCTAACATTAAAGGTCAAAAAAAAAAAACTGTGTCTAACATTTACAGGTCAAAAAAACTGTGTTTAACATGACCACACGGCTAGAGAAGATTGACAGAGACAATCCTCATTCCAAGTTAGTGTATATGTATTGGTGGTTGGTGGGGTGAGTAGGCAAGATCTGGTGAACGTGGAGGCTGCGCAAGAAATTTGAGATTCAAAATTAGTGTATTTGACTGGTTTTTATTGACACGAACCACTTTTTTACTTTACAAGAGTGAATTTATTAAAGAAAACATACAACGATTATAAACCCACTAATTCTATAGACTAGCATAAATATAGTCACTAATACAACGTCTGAAACAAATAAAATATAAAGCTGCTCCCAAAAACCAATCAACACTTTAAAGACCAATCAGAATTTTAGTGATGAGTTCCATCTCGAATCTCGAATTAACAACGACACTATCAAAATACACATGGTTCAAATTCTCAATTAGCAATAGAGATATTGGTGCAATTGCAAACCACCATAAATGATTTAGGGTGTGTTTAGATTAACGATTGAAAAAATGACTTATATATAAGATTGAAAAAGTGACTTATACATAAGTCAGATAGTGTAATGAGATTTATGTTTGGATTAACTGTGAAAAAAATGACTTATAAGTGACTTATTTTCCATAAGCCAGATTGTATAATGAGATTTATGTTTGGATTAGATATGAAAAAAATGACTTATATATATAAGTGACTTATTTTTCATAAGCCAGATTGTATAATGAGATTTATGTTTGGATTTGCTTTGACAAAAATGGTTATAAATGACTTATAAGTCATAAGTCATAAGCTATTTTTTTCAGTTTAAACTTATTTTGACTTATAAGACATAAGCTCTTTTAACCTATAAGTCAAACCAAACACAACAAAAAGTCTCTAACCTAAAGTAAGTGTTTAATAAGTACTTATTTTTTTTTAAATTAAGCCAATCCAAACATTCTGTTAATAAGTCTAATGGGATACTATTTCAATCTAGTGAACAATGTTAATCCTAACAAAACTCTCTAAAGTTTTATAGCTTCATGTGGACTCCAATAACAAATTAAGAATTTCAGTAAACGTATATTTGATTTTTCTTGGACATGCTCGGTAGATTGGTTGTCTAGCCCCCATCCCGCTTGCTTCTTTTCTGGTGATCAATACTGAGCTGGCTAGGAGAACTTTGTTTCAGTTTCGTTTTTCTTTTGATTTGATTTCACGTTTAACATGGCGAAAAGTCCACCGTTTGGATGGACAAACTATAAATTTTGCCCAACTCGATGAAAAGCATACGAGAGAGAAAACAGGTAATATATCATTAATGCTAATTACAAAATTTTGTTTCTTTGAAACCCTCAATTAGAATGCTGCTCTATTTGAATTCCAGGAGTCTCATCCAAAGATATCCAAGTCTAGACCATCAACTACCTGTATTATACTTTTCAGTGGTACAACCAAATCTTTCCAACAATAAATGACATGATGCTACGAGGCAGTATATGTTACATTATTACAGAATTTATGGCACTATCTTTTCCCAAAAGAAAGAACAAATGAATTCCAGATTGAAAAAGCGCTGCAAGAGGACTTCTCCGGTCAACAATGGATGTTGTAAACAAAAGACAAAAGTATGTAACCAAAAGAGCAATTTAAGAGCTTATTTGTAATGCTGAGAAACCTCCCAAACTAGTTTATCCATGAACTGGCATTTCTTGTCAAATCCCCAGCCTGGGTTGCTCTGTAATGTTCCAAATCAAACAAACATAAGTATACAGTTTAATTTCAAAACCAGCGTTCATCCAAACCCAAAAAAGGAAGAAAGGGAGAGAGGATGATTGCATGACTCAACCTCAGTATGCAAGAACATTAAACCCTCCCCTATAAAAAAAAAAATTGAGCACCCAAAGATTTGGACATTAAAACGTATTACTTTTTGTTATCAGAAATAAAAAGACTTGTACCATTGCTAGTATCATAGAGTGGGCTGACATCTTGTATAAAAAACAAAAGAGAGGGCAGACAACAATCAGCTCACCGTCCCTTAAATCACTGAATTTCATGCCAAATTTCTGACAATTGCAACCACTATCTATTTATACATTTAAAAAGACCCACCGTAATATAAAGCAGCACATAGCCACAAATTAAGCATTTGGAAGGATCAAATTGCTTCAGTCCATTTATTAATTGTATAATTCAGATTTGAACAACTAATGTTAGCGGACTTATTGGATTTCACGCAAGTAACACAGTAAGATATTACCTTATCAAATCAGGAGAAAAATAAATTGGATCAACTTCAAAGGTTAACTTTTCTAAATAATTATCATCACCAATGCCCACTATTTAATTTAGACCCAATATCTACTTTCAAGAATAAGAAATGCACTATGAAAACAAAATACATTAACCTGCCGCTCTAACATTCTTGTATATATAACCTATCATCCACTGGCTATCATGGGAGAGATAATTCTCAGCAAGTCATATAATGTTTCTCTGCTAGATTTACATTTCTAGCCCACCTTAATTCAAAATATGTATAGTACCCATTCAGATAGTCAGCAAGTTCTAAGATCTCATGATATCCCCCAACCCCACCAGAAGAATAATGAAAGAAAGAAGGGGGGAGGAATATTCCCTGTATTACACAAAACAGGCAAATGCTGGCAGAGACAAACGGGAAAGCCAACTTAGAAGAGAAGTAACTTCCCAATTAATGACAGTTCATGCCTAATAAATTAGTAACATGGTGTTTTAGCATTGAATAAACAAACCTGAAGAGAGAGAACAGCACGATCAGTAAATCGCTTGACAGAAGATGGTGCATTTTGAGGAAGAGTTTTAGCTACTCTTTCTAATTCTTCTTGTTGCATCTTTGCAGTTACCCTATCTGGTCCACTATAGTGATCAACAATCTTCTTCATTAATGGAACACTCGCCATTGTCTCTTCCATTATTGCCTAAAACATAATGTATTAGAAAAAATGGGGGAAAGACAAATACCTCCAAACAACACCCCCCCCCCCCCCCAAAAAAAAGACAACAATGTCCATCAAAGCATATGACCACTTCTAAACATTTCATAAGTGAAACATTAATCTGAATGCGCTTGTCATATATATATTGAATAAAACGAAGGCACTGACAGAAAGCTGTAAAATGACCAGTAACCATAATCTCAGATGATACAGATTAACAAGGTACAGAATAACATCTGTATTAATTAAAAGAGACAATATAGAAACAAAAGCAGCAGAATACTGATACCCATCCTTCAGTTAAAGGTCTTCTACAAAACAAGTGAAGCCACAAGAAGCATTAAAAAAAACAGGTAGAGGCAATAAAAATCATCCACCATAAATAAGATCAGCAATTAAATGTATCTCCCAACTTTGGTCCAAAACAAGAATTACCTCCCACTCTTCTTGGCTCTGAATCCCTTCATACGCCATCAAGAATGGCTTCACCTTCTCAAGTGCATCCCTTAGTGGAATTGGTGGTTTCTCATCAGTATCCGGATTCCTATCAAACTCACCCATCAAATACTCAGGTTCACATTCTATCTGCAGTTAGCAAACAACAAACAGAAAAGTAGGAATTGTCAACATTCTAATTTACTTAAAAAGGGACAAACATAAAATTAATCAAATAAATTCTGCTGACTAGAAATCTTTGAAGTTGGTTTGGTTCAATTAAACCTGACAACCATAGCATGCAATGGAGACAACCTTTTTTTTCCTTTTGGGTATATTCTTCCACCAGAAAGGGAACAATGCACCTTTACTCAGCTAATTACAACACACAAATCATGCTCACGAGATAACAAAGATCAAAATTACTATCACACCTTCCCATTATGTTCTCAACACATGCATGGTTATCTGTGATCACCACTTACCGCATAGTTTATGTCCAATGCTTCCAAATATTCATCATAAAATGGCGAGGGTAAAACTCTATCAGCCAGCTCCTCGAAACCTTCAACCAATTGATTCATCACCTCAGGCCCAACCTTCTCAGCTAACTTCTCACCACTATCATCTGGATCTTCGAAATAAACTCCTGTCCCAGTGGTATCATCAATACGTTTATCACGACCATCCCTTTCTCCTCTACCTCTCCCGGTGAATCCTTCCCTTCCATCTCGTCCTCGGCCCTGGCCTCTGCCTTGACCAGGCCGACCCGCAAATCCTCCTCTTCCTCTTCCAGCGTCACCTCCTTTACTCATTGCTTGTGATAAAATCTTTCGTGCATTCATTACAGCATCTTCATGACTTAGTGCTGGCTGACTCCTAGGCGTAGTCTTCGATGAGGTGGTGTCTACAGTTGGTCGGGCACGTAGATGCCGATTCTCTTCTTTGACTTGGTTCTCTGGATCAGGATGCTTCATTGGTTTCCCCCTACCAAGTCCAGACAACACCCCCGCCATATTCCCCAGAAGTTTATTATTAACCTCACGGTCACCGCTGCTAGAAATATTAGGCCTAGTCTCAACTGTTGGGCTACTACTATCATCTCTTTTAAAGAACACAGGTTTTCTGGGTCCTGAATCATTAGTAGGCTGAGATGCCGGTGGACTAGTAACTTGGCCACGGCCTGCAGATTGTGGTTTTAAAGAAGATAAAAAGGATGAGAATGAAGGGCGGCCTGAGGAAGGAGGAGGAAGGGGCTTGCCTCGGCCATGACCAAGACCAGAAGGTCCAGAACTAGGAGGAAGGGGTGATTCGGGTGAGTCAGATCTTGACTCATCAGAGTCAGGCTTGCCCGGGGCTCTATGCCCTGTGCTAGTGAGAGGACTGCCACGGCCACGACCATGGCCGCCACCTGCTCCAGAATTAGAGAAAGATGAATATGGAACCAGTGTTTGTCTGGCATGGGAGATATTGGTGTTTGGAAGCCTTGTTCCAAATCCAATGTGTCCTCTCATTGAGGTGGAACAAATGCTTTAGAAATGGAAGTTCTGTGTTTGGTAAAGAAGACTGAATAGCGCAGGTCAGAGACTTTTCTGCCACATCTACCTGAATAAAAGAAATACACATCCATGATCAACTTATTCAATTCGTTGGAAAGAAAAAGAAACATGGGAGAATTATTTCAAACCACTATCATAAGTCACAGAGACATCAAACATCAAAGTAATACCAAACTTCGGATAAGGAACTATTCAGTCAGATGACAGCAGCAATCATTTGTGCACACACATTAACAGATTGATAATCAAGACTTTTAATCATCAAAATTACATGAGCCACACAACAACCTCAGTCACTCTGCCCCTCTCACAAAATCATCTTAATTTTACAAATATATATAGCGATAAAGGCAAACACCTTAAAGATTTCTCATCATGGCTCTGTTCTTCTCTACCTTCTCCATTTCTCCACTTAGCTTTTATTGCAACATTCCTAATACTGCCGTAATACTCTTGTATAAGTTCTCAGACCTTAAGCCTCTGGATGCATTATATCCACTGATCTCAATAAACAACAACACTAGACTGAGATTTTCAAATAACCGAATATGTTAAAACCACATCTAGACCAACTGAAAATCAAGCATAAGTAAGGATTTTCCTCTCAACCAAACAACGACTCGGTACAGTAATTAGAGTATAAGATTAAAATAATCAGTTAAAAAGTTGAATTTTGTGAAAGCGCTAAACTGAATTTTCAAACGGGAGTGAGAAATGTATGAAATACAGAAGAAGGCGTAAAGATTGCAGAAGAGAAAGCGAGAAAAGGAGGAGAAGAAAGGAGGATTTACCGCCGACGAAGACGAAGAAGGCTGAGATGAAGAACGATGTGAATGACGGAGGAACGCCGGCGAAGAAGACGACAGTGAGGTCCGGTGAAATGAACGATGAAAGAGAAGACGGGCCTAGGGTATTCCATTCTCTATTTTCAAGCATTTGGGCTTTTTTTGAGAGAAAACAAAAACGACGTCGTTTCTTGTTTCTTTTTCCTTTTTTTTTTTTTTTTTTGGAGTGATGGTTTGTTGCTTGTTTCAACCAACTAAAAAAAACCTAAACCCAGTGAACTAGGAGCCTGCTTCTTTGCACTTCCACATTGGAACACAGAAGGGCCCAATTTGATTCTTTTTTTTTTTTTTTTTAAATACGTAAGGCAAGCTAATGGTCGATATGACACCACCGGGATTTTCTACGAAATGAAATTTTCGGTTTCTATTAAAAATTAAAAAAAAAATAAAGACAGGAAAATAGAATAATATTTCATGAAGAAAGACACTGATTTGAAAATAAATAAATTTAAATCATTAAATTTTGATTTAAATGAGCTGTAACTTAAAAAAAAAATGAAGAGAAGTGCGAAGTTGTGATTTATTTTAGCCGGGACTATTGAAAATTGAGAAAAAGGTTAAAGAAGTACAAAGATTCCCAATATTGGAAAATTAATCAAAGGTTGACGTTAGTCAACAGCGGGAAACATATGAAAAACAATAAAGTCCCATCCATGTTTATTTATAAAATTATATATATTCCCTCAACAAATCCGAAGATATTTTACATAAGATTTTAGCTTTGAATTTTCATAAAAAAAAAAAGGGTTTTTTCACCTAATTTTCATCCATCGTATTCAAGTCAAACATTCTCAACAAAGAATTATCCACAAAATACCACTTGTAACAAAACTGATTTAATGAATAAGAGAATTGAAAGTAATAATTTACATAATACAATGTAAATATGTGAGAAGAGTTTTGTTTTGTTGATCAAAAAAAAAAAAAAAGAAGAGTTTTGTTTCAATTTACATTAAAAATTTCGAATACTACTCTAAACATGATATTAATTAGAGATCTCAAGTTGAAATCTGAGAATAGAATCGTGTATAGGGTAAAATTTGTAACTCAAAAAAGTCTCGCCATGCTCAATTATTATTAGTCTAAGCCTGATGGAATAATCAGTCGCACGTAAAGCTCAAGATAGAGGGTGATTCAATAAAAAAATCCAAAAAATAAAACTGCACTTGAAATTCACCGCAGTTCATTCCTAACAATCATATCATGTACTCGTATTGCAATTATTGAAAAAAAGACATTTTTTTTGTTAAAAAAATATCTCTGCTCTTCTTGTCGATCAGCTGCTTTCAACTGTTTGCTCCTCATTTTGACAAACATGAAGCCACCATCTCATGCTTCATAACTCTCTGTTTCAGATCCCGTAACCTTCCCCACATGCCCAGGGGCAAAAAAACAACCCACCCTGAAACTTATTAAATAAATACATTATCCCAACTATAAATACTTGATATATTTTAATTACATTTTCATTATTATATTTTTCCAGTTTTAAAATGATATACTAAAGAATGAGCTCAACAAAGAGAATGCATAGGAAGAAATGGGTTCATCACATGCAATGAAAAGAAGGAGATTAGGATATGGGCACAAGGTTCAGTGTGACTGAGAGTTGACTCTCTCTCTCTCTCTCTCTCTGATTCAAAAATCTAGAAGGGATTTTGTGAATTAAGAACGTGGAAGGCAGAGTTTGGGTTGGGATATACAATGATATAACAATTAGGATTTTGGACCAACCTTAACGACTAGCTGTGCTATTCTTACCTATAAAATTATTCCAACCTCTGATTCTATGATTGGTTCTTCATTCTTGCAAGCTGTACAATCTAACATATATCAAACTCTGGCTCTGTAACGCGCCACCAAAACCAAACCAACCAACCAAAACATATACAACCAAATTCTTCCTTCCATCCACCAACATGACAACACAGTTTTGTGCACAAAACTTCTGTGGTGGGCGAAATGTTTAATGTGTTTGGATTAGCACAGAAAAAGTGATTTTTTTTTTTTAAGAATTAGATGTCAACAGCTCATAGGAGCATTATAACATACCATGTATTTCCTTCGGTCCTAAATATAATATCTATTTACTTTATTTAATTAGATTATGATGATAATTAACTTAATTAATATCACATAATATCACCAAAACACTCTGAGAATTTACCTTTACTCTCACACTCTCTCTTATTTATTTATTATTGAGGAGTATCACTAGGGTTAAATTTGAGAAAAATTAGAAAGAGGCTCTGTATTAAGACCAAGCTCACCTCCCTAAGTAAGTCTTATATAAATGTCCAGCAGAAGTAGAATCTTCCATATCCACCTTTTAAAATGAAGGGGTGAGTAAGTATAAGAACAAAAGTGATACAAACTTAAAAGTAAAGTAAAAGTTACTTGATGTATTATGATTTATGTTTGATTTGGATATTGCACATTTATTAGGTTGGCAAAGTAACTTATTTGAGTGCTTGTTTGGAATTGCTTGAATCGCTGCTAAAAACTGCTCTTGTAGATTGTAATCTGCATTCCAAACAAAGCCCACACAGCTACACTATTTACTTGGATGTCATAGAAGTATCTAACTTTTAACCGTTTAGTGTTGACAGAAAAAGTTTGTGTATTTACAGCGTTCGTACAAAATAGGAGAGGAGAATCAATTTTCTCGACTTTCTTTCTTTATTAATAAACATTGGATTCTCTTTTTAGGAGCAAGGTCAGATTCTCAGAGTCTCCGTTTCTCTCATCTTCGCTGTTAACAGTTTCTAAGACTATTAAGACCTCTCTCTATCTCCCCATTTGATTGATACTAATAATATCAGACAAGGATATTGGAATATAGCTCAAATGACCCATGTCCAAAAGAAAAGGTTTCTTTAAAGAGCTAAAAAGGTATTGGCTTTAATACTTGCAATGATGCCTGTAATCATAGCATGAAGTCCTTTTCCAGTTTACTTTCATAAAGAAAAGTTAAGAGAGCGATCTGCCATGAAACGAGAGCCTACCTGATATGATAGTACCAGTAGTGAAATCCAATTGTTTAGATTTTCAAACACTAAAATTAATAAATGCCATAGGAATATAGGAAATAGGTGCTATGTCAACTCAATAATGTCAGAGCAGAAACAGAAGGCAAGGCTTCCAAACTAAAAATAAATGCAATTCAATATTTCTGTCTTGCAAATCCTATGCTCTTCTGCATCTTCGTCTTCTATTGATTACATTACATTACATTCTAAATGGTAATAATCTCTACTTTTCACAGAAGTTGTAAGAATAAGAAATGAGATGCACAAACAAGAAAACATTTTCTAGTGGTCCACAGAAACAGGTAGGACTGAACTTCTGGATCTACTGCTATTATGTCCAAAGGAAAAAAATGACCTCTTGACTCTACCACTAACATTATTACCACTACTACTACCACCTTCAATGGAAGACGATGATATCTCACTCACTTCTTGCCTCTTCTGTTTCTTCAAAGCTTCTTGAACTGCCATGTACAATTGTCTATCCCCTGAAGAATCCATTGAGAACGATCTCCTTATAGGCTGCACTGAAAATTTCTCATCTTTACCTCTAATATCAATGCATTCATCTCCCATGCTCGTCACTTTCTGAAGCTTCCATGGTTTTTTCTTAGGCGAAGGACTCACCATTTCTCTTGGTGTGTTTTCTCTCTCCTCTGTACCATTATTGCTGAGCTCAATCACAACAAAATCTTCGTCCCCACCATTGAGATTTTCACCATACCCATCTTGAGGGGACAATCTGGAACTCAGAATCTGATCGATTTGGAATCTGCTCGAGAGAGAAATACTAGTTCTACAAAGTGGGCAATTCGCATTATTCTGAAGCCAAACATCGATGCAATCTATGTGAAACACATGGCTACAATTTGGTATAATCCTTAGCTTCTCCTTCTCATGAAACTCGTTCAAGCAAACAGAACATTCTGTGAAACTTCTCTCTCCTAATGCTCTGTTTTCCTCTGTTTTGTAATGAATGACTGGTATCAATCGGATCATCGCCTCGTTGAGTCCTCGAGCCTCCGTTCCCGGCGGTGAATATGCCGCCATCGGCGGCTCATCTCGCCGGCGGGAAGGAGAGAAGCGGCGAAGGAGATCTATGCGGTGCCAATTGAGGCAACATTTGATGACGAAGATGTAGTAACTAACTAGCAAGAAAGCTGTGGCTAATATTCCTATTATGGCGATGGCTATGATGGGGAAGCTGGTGTTTCCAGAATGTGAATGTGGGTGAAGGATTGAACTTACTGGGGTTGGTAATGGTGAAAGGGGTTGTGACCCAGAAATCAAGAATCTTCTTCCTGCAAGAAGATCCATATCAGATGTGGAAGAAGGAAAAAAAAAACGAAGACAAATGGGTTTCTAGTTTCTGTTGTGCTTCTTGTACAGTCCTCTTTAGATCTCTGTCATAAGCACAAGACATGAAGAAGGAGAAAGGAATGTGGAAAACAGACAGAGGAAGAGGGATGACTTTAAATGAGGGAAGTGGTGAAAGGAGGGGACATGAAAGGGATTTTATTATTATTATTATTATTATTATTATTATTATTCAAAATAAAAAGTTTAGATGAGATGAGTTATGGGTTCATCACACATTGAGGGCTGGCCTCCAACTTTAGAGAGTACTCCCTCCGTCTCTATGTATAAGAGCCAAAAATTTGAATTGTTTTGTCCCCTTTTTATAAGAGCCTGGCACAATTTGTCAAAGTATTTAATGAGCTTTTTTCCATTTTACCCATCATTATTCTCTCTATTCACATTCTCTTTCATACTCATTTATAACATTATTATCACATTTCTCTCTCTTACTTTAATAAGGGCAAACTTGAGAAAACAAAATTATTTCAGACACATTTATCTCTCTCAACTACTTCCTTAATCTGTGTGATTTTACCTCTTTAACTCTTATAATAAGGGACGGAAGGAGTATTTACAAAGTTATTTACAAAAATGTTTTTATAATAAAATATTTATGTGAGTTGGATTTTGAGAGTTTATCAAAATAAATCTCCATAGTCAAATAACGCTTACAGATCATCCACAAGTAGGGCGCATGATTAGCACCCACAATCTTATTATTATGGTTACTATTTATTATTGTTATTGGGTGAATAAGTGTCAAATCTGATTTCTTAAATGAGGTTGGAGGGGTGAGGTCAGTGTACGTAGTTGGTGATTTTTTCTCTCTCGTTTTCCCAGAAAAGTTTTGGCTACAAAATTGGTGAACCGTCTTGATCACTGTCCATTATTTTATGTAACAGAATAGTATGGTCCAATTTTAGTTATTTTTTAAATAAAATAGCGATGACGGTATAAGAATCAATTTGGCTGGCAAGGGAATTGAGACCAGTGAGCCATGAACCATGTGTTTCTTTGAATTTGACTGATACTAATAAATATGTGTTGAAAATGTCAAACTTTGAAGCCTTGTGGTCTAATGCGTGCACACACACAAAAGAATCATTATTTTTTTCTCACGAGGTAGGGTACATTTTTTAATTATCGTTGCTTTTGTGCTTTTTATTTATGATCAGATTTATAAAAGTTTGGCAAGACTTGAATTTGAAGTTATCATGAATTTATTTGTCCGTTAGTTCGTTAGAATAGCAGAGGAGTTAATAGCTTGGTATCATCATTATTTCTAACAGTGTACCAAAAATTTGGGTGAATTTTAATGTAGTAATATATACATCAACCACATGAAATGAAATCTATCCGGTGATCATATAAAAAACACATGTTGAAGATAGGTGACAAAATAAGTGTTCAAATAATGATGGTTGATTCATACATTCAATCATTTACAGCTATGCAAACCAAAAAGATGAAAACACTCATAACTCTGATATACTTTGGTTGGAATCAATAGTTAGGAAGAGTTACCCATAAAGTGGTAACATTTAATATGGAAGATTGGGTGAATAATTTGGTGGTTAGTGAGCAAACAAAAGAAAGAATCCTCCATTTCCATCATTTAATAGAATCCAACGCACTCAATCATGTATAATGCACATCAAAAAGAATAAAAAGAAGCGTTATCAAAAGTTGATCTAATTAATAAGAAATTAGCAAATTACTTATAAAGTTATAAATTTAGGTCTCACCACCTATATAAAAACCTTGTCAATTGGAAATCTGTAAGTATATGTAAAAACTGAAAACATTATCTAATCTCATGTATGTTTTGATCTTTACGAGACCCTAAAACCCAAATCACCAACTCTTTATTACACTAAAAGAAACAAAAACAAAATGAGGGGTAAAAAAGAAAGTCACAAGGCGCACATGCAGCCCATAATAACAACACTGAATCCTTAATCAAAGGCTTGGCCAGTGATGGAAAAATGTTGACTTGTGGGAAGATAGCGTTTACAAGGGCACTTTTTCCAGTTTTTTGCTCTCTGCCCCGCCTCTATTATTTGAAAAAAGCTAGACCCCAAAATAGCAAACTTTCCTACACGTTAGGGCAATAGGATACAATTGGGTGGGTCCTAAAAATAGTGAGACCTTTAGTCAATTAAGGGGTTTCAGATTTCTCACAGCCATGTCGCATCAGTGTACAGGAATTCTATAGAATCTTACACACTACGACTAATATGAACATGATCTCTCTCTCTCTCAGAGAATAGTAAACTGATCAGATGATTAATAATCCTGTGTATGAACTGAGTTTTTGAAAATGCAAAATACTACAATAATAGTGAAGAGAACCGACAAAGTCCATGCTTGCGTGTTGACTAGTTGTAGAAAGAGAATGAGCTTCCGTGAGAGAGTACTGTATTTCTTGCTTTGTTTTCAAAAGGTATTTTTGCATAGTCAAAAGTTGAGGGCCTTAGCTTGAGGCCTCTTCATTCCCACCTACTTAATAGAAATTAGAATGTTACCCCATTTTCTTTACCTTTGCACAAGTCTCTTTTCTTCTCAACTTTCAATTTCATCATCCCAAGGTAGATCACAAAAGATCAACAAGTTCTTGCCCCCTATTTCTTACTCCCTCCGGTCCTAATTATAAGAGTCAGTTGACTTTTTTTCGGGAGATTAAGGAAGCAAATTAGACCCCTAAATCTTAATATATGTGACATGTAATTAGATCATATGATAGTTTATAAGTAAAATAACTTAGTTTTGAGGGGAAAAAACAAATATAAACAATTTAAAGTGGTGTATTTTGCATCCTTAATTTTTCCAAAAAAGTCAACTGGCTCTTATAATTAGGACCGGATGGAGTATTTTAATTTGTGTCCCTCTCATTTTGCTTCTGGATATAATCCTCTGTTGGTAGTTTATATTTGAAACTTGTTCATGTAGCTTCTCCGTTTCTGTAAGTTAAACCTGTTCATGTAAGTTTGTATATAAGATAAGAAGGAATATTAGCACACATACCAAAAAGTTGTAAGCCAAATAGAAGCTGCATCATATCTTAATTGGTTTACCCTGAGATGAAGAGAATTCAGACTCAAGAAATGTTGTATAATAGTTAATAAGGAAGAATTTGAATCAAGGTATTATTCATTGTGGATACACCTAAATGAATGCGCTTTTGCTTTATTTTATTCACAAGTCGATTTTTTTAGGTTTGGACCTGAGGGAGTGATTCATCTAGAAGGACCTGATCTATATAAATTCAATTGCTTCATTTGTTGAATGAAAGTCCCGGACAGAGACATTGCCTGTGGCACTGTTCACTGTTAATTTCTAGGTTGGATACGTAAACTAAGAGTGGTTAATTTTGTTCCATATTATATTTTATACATGAATTCTTGTTTAAAATTCGGATTCAAGGTCTTGGTCTCCAATTTTTTTTTTTTTTTTTGGCCAAGGGGTCTCCAAGTATTGACTTGCGACCTTTTATCAATTATATAGCCTTTGTCCAAAAACAATTAAAAAAAAAATAGTGGCACATGTATCCCGGTTTTGAAAACTGAAAACATTGATTTGTGAAGAGATTAAAATACCTTTGACCAGAAAAAGAGAAGAGATTAAAATACTGATATTAAATTAATTAATATATTTTTCATTAATAAGTGATCAAGTATAATGATTAAAGTTGTTGAGTATATAATAAGCATAAGTGGAGTTAATATGAATTTCCAGTCAAATAGAATAGTAAAATGCAGCAGAGGCGAGGAAGATAACAGCTGTTTGGTCGACAGTACACTAGGGAAGTGAGCAGTGAGGACGTCAGAGGGTGAATAGGCAAAAAAAATATATTTATATGTACACACACACTAATAATTATAATGGCTGCATGGACATTTTTTTCTGTCTTGTCGAGGAAGTTGTAAGATGGACACAATTCCTTTTTTTTTTTTTTTTATTTCAATCAGGTATATGAATCTCCCTCCTTTTTAATTTGGAGGGTTTATTGGGTTTAGACTAATCCGAATCAAGTTAAACAGGATCAAAAGAGTGGCAAAACTCTACCATCAAATATTTAATATTACTGTATTCTCAAAACTCGAACTCGAAACTTCTAATTAAATTGGCACAACCCCTTATCAAATAAACTAAGTGTTTAGGGGAAGATAGACTCAATTCTTATTCATCTTTGATTCCATCTCATAAGTTGTAAGTTGTGCCTTCCTCACTAAGACAGGAAAATTTTGTATGAAAACGCATTTCTTTTTTTTCTTTTTTTCTTGCCAAGTACGAAAACACATTTCAACTTAAATGAATTATAATCTCTGGCAAGGGGGAAAAATAAATAACAACACATGGGGAATTGAACTAAACCAATAAAAAGAAAAATGTGTGTTTGTATCCATATAGTAAAAGTAAAAGGAAGTAACATGTTTCATATAATAAAAGGGAAATTACTAATACAAACGTGGTTGGATTTAACAAAGAAAACCTGTGTCTCATAATATAATAAATTAATTTTCAAAGTCACATTGAGATATGCTCCTTCTTATTATATTATAAGAGGTGGTCAAACATTTTACAGAAACTGAGGAAACATAGTGAAAACATTTGTATAAACAAAGTTAACATGATTTTTTAATTTTATCTTAGTATCATTAATCATTTATTATACATACATTTTCTTTACCCTTTTTATATTTAATATACAAAGAAAAAATGGAAATCAAACATCTATTATTTTTATTTTTACATATATTATCTCCTATAATGTAATAAAAAAATTCTTATACTATGAAGAATTAGTATCGACAACTCTCAAACTCAAACCATCATCCATATACATGAAGGACAGATAGTTTGATGTGATTGGACGAGGAGATGAAGTTTGGGATTAGCAAATGGGGATTTGGCAGGTAGGCATCTGAGGCACCATATTTTTTTTTTTTTTTGAGATGGCGTTGGTTGACCAAGAAATTGAGCTCAAACTATTTCAGGTTCCCATCTTGGAACCATATACGGTCAGTTTTGTGCACGTGCCCTCACGTGCTTTGCCAGCACCCCCAAAATTTTGATGGGAAAATTGCACAGTAGTCCCAAGGAAGCAATTATACCACTGCAAGGTCCCAAAAATTGTCCTTATTGCCATCAAGTCCCAAGGGACTTTGGTGCAAAATTTTCTATTTGTAAAAAGACCCTTTTACCCCCATTGAGTGTAAACTCCAGATTGTTGTTCAATGGAGTAAAGCCCTAATCCCTAATGTGAGTGACCTGTGAGAGCGAGACCGAGCGAGAGAGAGCAAGACCGAGCGAGAGAGAGCGCGAGACCGAGAGAGCGAGAGAGAGCGAGAGAGAGACAGCGAAGAAGGAAGAAGGGAATATTGGCTGCGGGGACAACGGTGGCCGGCGAACAAAGGAAAGAGAAGCAAGGAAGGGGAAGCTAGGTTTCTCTCTGATTTTTCGATCGGTATGTGTTTCTTCTTCTCCTTCCTTTCTGTTATGTTTTGGGCATGAGTTCTCCTGAATTGATTGTTGAAGGAAATGCACTTGTTGGTGAGCTAGCCAGCCATTGTGATCAAGCTTTTATTTTTGTTCCCCAACCTTCACTTTTGAAATTGTGTGCGCCCTTTTCACATAGTTGGTGAAGAATGGTTTAGATGCATTGTGTGTTCCCCAACCTTCATGCTTAAGTTGATTGAACATATAAATGTGTTACAAAATGATTATCTTGTTCTCCTCCATGGTTATACTTCTACCAGATTAGATCCCCATATTCTGTTCATGCCCGATGCCATGCTGATAGTGAATTAAAGTCTGGAATTGGATTAGTAACTTTGATAAGTCCTACCTTTAAACTTGAGTAGCAAAGCTTGGCTAATGTTGGAAAAATCCGCTTGCTGCACTGTTTTTCTCGTGTTTCAGTCAGTTCACTTTTAGATTGTTTGTTTATTCTATTTAATTTTAGAAGTTAATTCCCCTAAAGCTAATGGAATATTACTAATGCCTGTGTTATAATTATATTACTTGCGGATGAAGAGGGTGCTTAGTTCTTGAATCCTTTCTGTCGATTATATCTGCTCATAATTAGCTTGCTTACATATTTTGAATTTTGATTAATTAGCTTACTATTTGAATGATACTTCTTGCATTTCCAAATTAACAAAGAAGGGGTTCGAAGGTTGAAAAATTGTCCACTTTTTGGATAGGGAAATTTTAGTTTTGGGCTATGTTTACTCAAAGGTCATGTTGCTTGGGTCCTTGAATCAGTGTAGTAGGGTGTGGCTGTGTTATATTGAGTGTTTTGAGTTTTTCAGCTTATAAGGAGGCGAAACATGTCCATGAAGACTTGAGTCTGGAACATTGAGTAGCAAAGTCTGTAACTTGGGCTATGGTGCCCTCCATTATCTATTTATGTTTATCTGATTAAGTCATTGAACTGGACACTGTTAAAGTTTGAATGAACCTTTTCCTTGGATAGTGATCTTGTTTAAAAACCTCTGTTTATCCCATTGAAGTAGCCGCTGGTAACCATTCTTGGTAGTGGAAAAACTTGAGGAAAGGCTCTTGGACTACGCTGGCTGTAAACAAAAATTCTTCCCTACTATTGAATTGTATTCTGTTACAGCTCTCCAAAGCCCACTTCTCATGAATTTTTATCAGTTAAGAAGTTGAGTTGGTTGTCTAATGTTGTGTTTATGCATTATAGTTCCGTCATCAATGAAAGCTCTTACGATTTGATATTTTGATTGATCCTATAAGTGAAGTATTGTTGTGTTTATTGTTGTAAATTGCCATTGCTTGTGTAGAGCATCATTTAAAAAAACAATGAAATATTGTTTGACATAGCTACGGGGTAGTATGTTAGAGAAAATGTTATGGTTTGTGATGTTGTTCCAATGTCAAGCATACCCTTTTGAAGTTATTATAATTATAAATGAGTGTTCATGAAGTGGCTATTTATTTTTTGCAGATTTAGAAAATGGTCAAGAGGGCTAAAAATAAGGGAAAATCATCGTCAAGTCCATCTGTAAATGACGGTGGAACAGGGAGCGCTAATAGTGGTAAGAGGAAAAGGAGCAAATATGTTCTTCCCTTCCTCACACGTTGTGCACCTAAACAATTTATGGATCTTTGCAACGTTTTGAAGCACAGAGAAGATAAGATGAGGAGATTGAAGGACATTGGGTTTGATAAATTGGTGAAGATATGTTGCCCACAAATTAATAGAGATTTATGTCGTGAGCTCATTCGTGCGTTTGACGCTCCAACAAATAAGATTCGTATCCGGGGGAAAACATATCTGCTGGGGCCAAATGATGTGAAGACTCTTATGGGTCTGCCATGCGGCAAAAAAGAGATCAAAATAAATATCAAGGAAGAAGATAAAGACTTCCAAGCATTAAGGGGTGTTTGTGGGAAAATTGCATACAATAACATAGCAGAGTGGCTGATTGATGAAGTTGATGATGAGAATTTTGAGTTGCTATTTGTTATGTATGCATTAGGAACCCTCTTGTGTCCTACTGCAAGTGTTTGTGTGACTGATAAAGTATTGAAGGTGATTTTGGAAACAGATGGTGCCTTTGGAGAGTATAATTGGTGCTCGTTTATCTTCAATGAACTTTCCAATTCTATTGGAAAGTTCAAGAAAGCTGTGAGAAGTGGGAAAAACCTTAGGACACAAACTGTACGAGGTTGCATTTACTTCCTAATGGTAAGTGTGGCTGTCTTTAATGTTTTTATATTTGGTAAATTGTTATTTTCACCTGAACTATTGTGAATTAATGCTAAAAATGTTGTAATTATGGTTGTGAACAATTGTCAATGAATTTACCTATAGATATATTGCTTGCAACATTTTCCGTTCGGAGAAGGAAAGGCATCCAAGGCTGAGAATGCCATTGAATATTGGGATGAGATGAAGGTGAAAGAAAGAATACAGATGGAGAAGGACAGCAATGACGGGTTGCTCCTTGGTGTGAGTAATGTAGTTGGATCTTCATATGGAAAATTCAATCCAGATGTGTTAGTTCATCCGGTATGTTTTAGTTTTATGTAGTGTGTAAATCATTGGTTGTGAATTAATTTATGCATAACGAATGGTAATGAATGTTAATGCATTTGCAGGGATTAAGGACAATTTATGGTAGATTGTTGTCAGTGGTGGGTAAGGAATTACTTGCCATTCAATCAGATTGGTTAAATGAGAGTGTCAATGAAGAAGTGATAGAGCACTCCAAGAAAGAGGAAGAAGAAATACAAGAGGTGGATGAGGATGAGGAAGAAGATAATGAGAGATATTTTGAAGTTGGCCAATACAGTGGCAAAGACGATATAGAAATACAATGGAATGAAGAACGAAACAAAGAAGACAATGAAAATGCAACAGATATAGAGAAAGAAGATTTGGAAAAAGAGGAGAATGAAGAAGCTGCTGAAGAGAATGAAAATACATTAGATGAATCAGAGCAAGAGAAAGAAGAAAATGAAGAAGGGCCAAGCGAATTGAGAAGATCAACTAGAATAATTATACCTGCTGTACGTTCACCATGGATTGAGACTAAGAGAAAGGGGAGAGTGAAGAGGGAAAATGAAGATAGAGATGCCTTATTTCAGATGTGCATGAGTAATTGCAACGAGAAAGAGGGTGGCAAGTATGTTTTCTAAATTTTGATGTGAACAAATGTAGTGTTTAATTATATTTATCCTGATCATTGATTGATGGTTGTTTTTGTTGTAGATACTTTGTTGAGATGTATGGGTACTATCTCAAACGTGTTGAGCTGCATTGTCTTAGGCCAAGAGCATGGATTAATGATAGGGTAAGGCAATTAGTTACATACAGGAACAATGTTCATTTAATGTTGTTGAATTCCTAACTTTTGTATTGCACGTGTAGTTTATGTCTATGGTGGCAAAGACTTTAGTTGGGGATGAAAAAGTGCAATATGGTCAAGTGAGGAGGCATATATTTTCTGCTGACTTCATGGCGAAAATGAAGCGACAGTTGCATACATGGTGTGTCGAGGATAATGAAAAGGAGTTCTTACCCGAACACTTAGGATACAATATTGGTGATTGTGATTTTGTCTTCGGCCCTACAATTTTCAATGACCATTGGTTTTGCTTTGTTGTTGAACCAAAAACCATGCGCTTCTATGCCTTAGATTCATTGGTAGATAGTAGGACATTCATTAAGTTACAGAGGGAGCAAGAAGCAGCAGCTAAGGGCAAAAAAAAACCAAAACCAAAGGCGTCAAAGAAGAAGAAAAGGACAATCGGCAAATTGTCGTCTAACGATTTCCTAGCCAGTTGCATTGTACATGTTTATTGCCATTTAATGTTGTTTTGTTGTTATATATTATGCATAGATTTTAATTCACAATCTGTCATTCTATACCAGCAAGGTGGTTTCTACCAAATGCTTCGTATAGTTAAGCCGTCTCTGTTCGAGGGAAAACACAAAATCGATAATCAAGTGATCTGGGCTAAAGTTCATGTTCAATGTGATACGTGAGTATATTTGTTGGTTAATATTTGTCTAAATTGTGTGTGCAATTGATCTGTCTACATAATTCAACTTTATTTGCAGGGACTCATGTGGAGTACATGTATTGTCTTGGCTGCAAATGTGGGATGGAAAGGAGAAAGATGATGAGGGTTACACCATGCCCAAGTACTCTAGGGAGGAACTTCAGGAACTAAAGAAGGGTTGTTTGTGGTGGCTCGTTACTCATCCCAAAAATGTACGTGGTCATCAGGTTCTATCTATGTTGCAAGGGAACCATCAGAAGAGGAAGAAAGCATAGACAACATAGTATATTAGCTTTTGATTCTGGAAGAGTGTGGATTTATGACAATGATATTATGTATTTTGATTGTGAATTGATAGTGAACTACCTAATGACATCAATGTATTTTGATAATATTCTAGTAGTTAATGAAATGTGGTGGCATTATTAATGATTTAATAGAATGATTATATAGTGTCTATCATCTGGTATGTCATGAAGTGTTGGTCAGATCATAATTAACAAGGAAAAATGGGAATGCCTGTAATGACAACTCCCAAAGGCTGTATTAACAACTCCCCAAGCCAGTATTAACAACTCGCGGACTTGTTAATAGCAACTGGGTATGCATCATCTTAGTTTTGACAAGAGTTACAAGGCCTATAATAACAACTCCTAAAGGCTGTATTAACAACTCCCCAAGCCAGTATTAACAACTCGCGGACTTGTTAATAGCAACTGGGTATGCATCATCTTAGTTTTGACAAGAGTTACAAGGCCTATAATAACAACTCCCAAAGGCTGTATTAACAACTCCCCAAGCCAGTATTAACAACTCGCGGACTTGTTAATAGCAACTGGGTATGCATCATCTTAGTTTTGACAAGAGTTACAAGGCCTATAATAACAACTCCCAAAGGCTGTATTAACAACTCCCCAAGCCAGTATTAACAACTCGCGGACTTGTTAATAGCAACTGGGTATGCATCATCTTAGTTTTGACAAGAGTTACAAGGCCTATAATAACAACTCCTAAAGGCTGTATTAACAACTCCCCAAGCCAGTATTAACAACTCGCGGACTTGTTAATAGCAACTGGGTATGCATCATCTTAGTTTTGACAAGAGTTACAAGGCCTATAATAACAACTCCCAAAGGCTGTATTAACAACTCCCCAAGCCAGTATTAACAACTCGCGGACTTGTTAATAGCAACTGGGTATGCATCATCTTAGTTTGACAAGAGTTACAAGGCCTATAATAACAACTCCCAAAGGCTGTATTAACAACTCCCCAAGCCTGTATTAACAACTCCCCAAGCCTGTATTAACAACTCGCGGACTTGTTAATAGCAACTGGGTATGCATCATCTTAGTTTGACAAGAGTTACAAGGCCTATAATAACAACTCCCAAAGGCTGTATTAACAACTCCCCAAGCCTGTATTAACAACTCCCCAAGCCAGTATTAACAACTCGCGGACTTGTTAATAGAAACTGGGTATGCATCATCTTAGTTTTACAAGAGTTATAAGGCCTGTAATGACAACTCCTCAATCCTGTATTCACAACTGACATTGACAATTAATTGAGTCCTCATTGACAGCTTCAACTGTCAGTAATATTTCATTACAACCTTATATGCATCCTATAGTGAACTATACATAATCCAAAAGCTATCATAAACATCATCCACCTTCCACTTTCAATGACCACCTAACTTTTAACATGTCTAATGACATTTACAAAAGAGGATGCATTTACAAACAGTCACAAAAGAAAGTCACAAAAGAGAATGCATTTACAAAAAGTCACAAAAGAGGATGCATCTCCAAAAAGTCACAAGAGAGGTCAACATGACTCAACTTGGGTTCGGATTCTTGCAGGTCTTCACAGTGTGACCAGCCTCATGGCATCTTCCACAATGATAAGACTTTCTGCTCTGAAATTGAGATTCAATCCTTTTCCTCTTGGGTCTCCCCGGTGGCCTTCTAGTTCTTGGGGGATTTAGGAAGGTTTGTGTCATCATGGGTGTAACTGTAGGAGATTCAGGATGTGGGCAATCATGTGTTGCTATAGGCCTCATCATACTTG
Source organism: Mimosa bimucronata (assembly GCA_037074515.1). NCBI lineage: Eukaryota > Viridiplantae > Streptophyta > Magnoliopsida > Fabales > Fabaceae > Mimosa > Mimosa bimucronata. Next base: position 37,984,630 of record CM073444.1, read on the forward strand.
CATATATCTTCTCTTGGGTGGTCAATTTGTAGCAATCATCCACAAATTCATACACATTACCATGAACTAACTTGATTGCTGCACACGCATGTTCACAAGGTATTCCGCTCATTTGCCATGCCAAGCAAGAGCATTTGTGTGAAACAAGATCCACAGTTACATCGATCTTTCCATTTATAGACAATATTTCAACTACAATCCGATGATCCCCATAATATTTGGCCTCCATATTGCCAGTCTTTCCAATTGTTTCTATCAACTTAGACTCAATATTTGGCCCAACACCATTATGCCAATTTGACATTGCAGATTTACAAGTAACCATCTTTGTTGCCAATTTTTCTCTATGCTCATGAATGAATACATCAACATTGTGCTTTCTTTCTTTGACAACCCATGCATTAAAAGACTCCGCAATATTGGTAGTAATATTATCCCACCTTTTATAAGGAAACTTGCTCATAGCCCATCTCTCGACATCTCCATGAGTCAGAACCCACTGGGCCAAATGTGGAAAGAACAATGCCAATTTGCCTAAAGCAACATTATAGTCATTGTCATACCTTGCATAAGCAATTGCGTCAAGCATTTTTTGTGCATCCTCCTTGTTATTACCTGAAGTTCGTCCCTTACCTCTGTTCATTTTTACAAACTCTGAACTGAAATTTTCTTTCAAATGCCTATAACAAAAAGCATGTCTCTCACTGCCAAATATATCACGGACAGCACTAATAATGGCATGATTCCTATCTGATACTATTGTAATCTCCCTACCTCTAATGATCTGTTTGACATTCCATAGAAACCAACTCCAATCATCAATGGTTTCCCCACTAACTATTGCAAATGCCAAGGGAAATAATTGATTATCAGCATCATATGCATTAGCCGAAAGCAAAGTCCCTTTGTAGGGACCACTAAGATGGCATCCATCTATATAAAGTATGCCACGACACCCTTCTAAGAAGCCTTTGATGGAGCATCCATAAGCAATGAAAACTCTTTTAAATCTACGACTACCATTGTCTTCATCAATGTGTTCACAGAGAGCAACAGTGTCTGGATCAGTCTCAACAAGCCTATCACATATCCAAGGAATACACTTGTAAGAATCCTTCACAGAACCATGAATTTCCCTTAAGGCTCTTTCTCTGCCTCTATATGCTTGGGTATAACTTAGTCGCACCCCATAATCTTTATACAAATCTCTTCGAATTTCATTCGTATTCTTGTCTATGTTACACCGTAATGTGTCAATCATGATTGATGATGTCAAAGTTGATCTTGTAGAGTGAGATAGAACTAACTTATCTTGAGCATAATGAATATGCTCACTTTTCAAAGTTCTTATCGTCAAGAATTCTGTGTCTTGTTGTTCCCCCATAGAATATGCACCCATATACCATGGACAACCTTCTACCTTGCATTGTACAATGATCTTTTGTTTATTATTCTTCACAAATTTGAATGCAAAGTTCTCCGCAATGCTATACTTGTAAAGTGTTTTCCGAACAGCATCCGCATTGGGAAATACTTGCCCTTCTCCAATTATCAAATCCTTCCATTTTGTTGCGTTCATTTCAACACGAACTGTTGGGATCATTTGTGTTGCACATGCCAATGATGGTGAATCATCATAACACAAGGTTGGTGTAGACCCAGACAGTACAGCGGAGCTTCCAAACAAGTTATCCATCCTGCACAAAATCATTCCACCATAGGTCATTAATCAAAAGTTACGAAAACTTCGTTGACAAGCCAACATGTAAACAATGACAAGTTACAACACTTGGTTTTCAATTACAGTGCCAATATACAAACGATACACAAAATTTATTCAATAAACATATTCAACTTACACTTGCTCCTCTCCCCTTAACTCATCATCCATCAGTTGTGCATCATCCATCAGTTGTGCATTGCCATCTCCTTTTTCTCCTATATAAACATGCCCTTTTTCTTCATTGAAATTGAGTAAATGTTCAATTCCTTCATCATCTATAAGGTCCACGAATGTGGTTGCATCACATGAAACTGTGAACTTCATAATAATTTCATTGCTCCCTTTTCCCACAATTGAACATATCATTGTCTTGAATTCTTCATAACTTGTGCTTTCCTTGACTATTTTTGATCTCGTCGTCCCCCCAACATATGTCAAATAACCTTCTCTATTAGTTACAAATTGTCCGCCTATGTGAAGAAAACATAGAAGATGCTTCCCAGATGTACCAGCCATTATTAATATCACCTTAAAAAATTACTTTGTATTAACAACTAAATCACAAATAACATATTTATCACCACCTTTTCTTCTTTGCACAAGTATTCTAATAACATTTATCAAAGATCCGTGTTTATTCATTGCCACTCATATTATAGACATAGAGGATAATATATCCCAAAACAGAGCATCACATTAACAAGTGAACAACACATATTAACAACTACCTATGCCACTATTAACAACACATGTTTCTCTTTTCGCACAACAGGTATAATAACATTTTTAACCAGGTTCACATTAACAACAACACACATTAACAACTACCTATGCCATCATTAACAACACCTCTTTCTCTTTTCGCACAACAAGTATAATAACATATTTATTAACCTGGGTTCACATTAACAAGTTAACAACACATATTAACAGCTATATATGCCACTATTAACAATACCTTTTTCTCTCTTTGCACAAGTATAATAACATATTTATTAACCAGGTTCACATTAACAACAACACATATTAACAACTACCTATGCACTATTAACAACACCTTCTTCTCTTTTCGCATAACAAGTATAATAACATATTTATTAACCAGTTTCACATTAACAAGTTAACAACACATATTAACAACTATATATGCCACTATTAACAACACATTGTTCTCTTTTTGCACAACAAGTATAATAACATATTTATTAACCCAAGTTGATTCATTCCACTTAAAATGGAGAAACAGAACATCAAGTAGAAAAAAAACAGAGCATCATCGGACTTAATTAAACCCTACCCAACTAAAATGATGCGAATATGAACTTATTAACACAATCTTGTTCATTAACTATGTCAGCATTATTACTTCATGCATCAAATGGATTATCTTGGTTACCCTAAAACCCATCAATGTTGACACCAAAACATCCTTTCTTTGTCATTTTTTTCAGGTAAATAGAGTATGAAAGAAGAGTACCTTTGTATCTTCAAACTTGATCAAGACAACATTTGAGTAAAATCAGATAATGGCCATAGTGAGTTGATCGAACCACAACTATCGGCTTCATGTTTTCTTGTTCTCTCTTCACGTCATTCTTGTTCTTCAGTGAGACAGAGGCTTCACGTTTTTGTTCTCTCTTCACGTCATTCAAGAGGCATGTTCTGATTGTTTGTGTCCCTCATTCATGTTTTATTTTTACACTCAATGGGGGTAAAAGGGTCTTTTTACAAATAGAAAATTTTGCACCAAAGTCCCTTGGGACTTGATGGCAATAAGGACAATTTTTGGGACCTTGCAGTGGTATAATTGCTTCCTTGGGACTACTGTGCAATTTTCCCAATTTTGATCCATTCTTTTTGTTTTTCAGGAAAATTTGTGATCTATTGATCTATTCAATAAATAATGACTTGGTTTCTTTGTTTACTGCTGATTTGGAGCTCTTGCACCCTTTGAATATCTCTATCCTTAGATTTTAAGATTTTAGATTTTTTCAATGTCGGTTTCTTAATTATCATCATCTTGTGGTGGACTCGGTACTTTTCTCATTTGACTATTGCCCACTCTGTTGCTATTGCTATGCTATCCCCATGAACTCTTCCATGTGACTCTTGTGTCCACTCCTAAATCATCTATATCCACACATTATTATTATTAATCAACATTGGATTAGACCCTTCCAATCTTATTTTCCACAGCTCTTTTAATTCATTATTCTTTTTAAAAAAAATTCATGCAATGAACGTGTACAAATGTTTGTTTTTTAAAAGTCTCGCACATTTTTGGTAGCTAAATGAGATCTCCAGGGTGAAATGATTTATGACAATATATAGCAAATGAATATCTGAAATAGTTCAAAGTTGGTCGGCGCCATTAATATTGTGGTTCACTTAAAACTTATAGCGATAATAAATATATTGAGGGAAGGTCCAGCCTATTTTTTTCCGAGGGCAGAACATAACACTTATTCTGGCCATCCCAAAAATTAATAAAATGGAGGCACATTGACACTTGACAGGCGAACACTCACAGCTGTCTAATGGAAGGACCACCTTTATTATTATTCCAATTTCCACGTACCCTTTTTTCTTGAACCGGTTTCTTTATTAAGCTTGAAATAGTAGGGATTATTAGATAATTTGAAAATAATCTTTTCAAAACAACGATAATCAAAAGGTTATTTTTATTTTAATTTTATGCTCATTAAAATATATTTTTTTGAAAAAAATATAGAAATTCACAAAATCTAATTTAGAGATATGGATGGTCCAGAGATGGTTAACAACTATACAAAACACGTTACTTTCTACTTTCAGCGTTCATTGCATATTTCTCCTCCAATGCCTTAACCCATATACAAACATTCATGCACTACAATCTCTCATACCAAAAAGAAAAACATTAGGGTGGTTGAACCTAAAACTTGATTGCAGGTATATATACCTTCCACCTTTTCTCCTTTAGTTTCTTAAATGTTCCGCGTGTATCTGTTGGGGATCATGCAATGCTTCATACTTTATTGTCACTAAAGAGCTAGAATCGTTATTATTCGAAGGGAGAAATACAATTAGATCATAAGAAAAACAATTAATATTAAACAATTTCCCATGACTTATTAATTATCAGTGAAGAGTCCACTGTTACCGAGTGATAAAGCACAATTGATAAGTCGTTGAGATTTATTTGGCATTAATTAATCGTCTTATTTGATACCTGATGCAACTCTCCCTTATTCATATTCTTATACTTCCCATGGGGTAAATGATCATAGTAGCCTAGCCCTACAAGTTTTGTATCCAAGGCCTCAAGTTGGGAGATCTTGTTTTAGTAATGCATACATTTACCAATTTTACAATGTCATAACCAACAATGCTGAGTCTAGTAGAATGTGTTAATCCTTTGTGGGGAGAACCAATATTTGAATCTTGCGGAGATAGATGCCTGCTTCTATTGACTGTCGACCGACAATGTCTCCCATAGGATTATGTCCAGAAGGAGTATACTTATGCTTAGAGAAAAAGTACAATGTCATAAACAATATTATCTCATGTCTCAAACACAAGGTTAATTTACTTTATTTTAAAAGATAAAAGAAAATTAGTTAAATAAGTTGTTTGTGATAAATGTGTGGTTGTTGATAAATTAGTTGTTTGTGATAAATGTGTGGTTGTTGATTTAAAATGCCTTCTTAAATCACTTGCATTGGTTCTTTGAAACTAGCTCTCACTACAAACTCTCTTAATATGTCTAACAAAGCGGCCTTTCATCTGGGCCATGAAAACCTGAAACCACAGTGAACAAACCTATTGATTCATCATACAGATATGGAGATGGTATATACGAATGTAATGCTCAAATATTCAACTTGATATATTTAAAATGTCCAGCCTCTTGAAGTGGAAGACGTACATGGCTCTAAGTAGCCCATGGTTCTTGATCAGTATGGTAAAATGGGCCTTTCTAGGCCACATTCCCGGAATCTTTCTGGACTTGAAAGAGCCCAACCAATTAGAATCTGGTTCTTCTTTGCCAGTGACCCAACTCCAAAAGGTTGCTTTTTTTTAGGAGTTTTCATACAACTAAAGTGCATCTTATTTTTTAGGGTTAATACAAATTTTGGTCCTTAAACTTTCATTCAATTTTGGTTTTGGTCTTTAAAGTTTAAAATTAGTGGTTTTAATCTTTGAACTTTCAATCAATTTTAGTCTTGGTCACTGAACTTTAAAATCGGTGGTTTTGGTCCTCAAATTTTCGATCAAACTTTTGTCTTAATCCCTGAACTATAAAATCGGTGGTTTTAGTCCTTGAGTTTTCAGTCAATTTTGGTCTTGATCCCTGAACTTTAAATCGGTGTTTTTGGTCACTAAATTTTCAGTCAATTTTGGTCTTGGTCCCTAAACTTTAAAAAAAACTTGAAAAATCAATGACCAATGATTATAAATAGTACAAAGTTGAGGAACCAAAACCACCAATCTAAAATTTAGAGGTAACCACCAAAATTAATTGAAAGTTTAAGGACCAAAACCACCGATCTTAAAGTTCAGAAAAAAAAAACCGAAATTGACTAAAAGTTTAAGGACCAAAAGTTGTATTAACCCTATCAATATAATTCTCTAAGTCAAGTGCTAACACCGTTAATTAGCAGTTAAGTTGGCTTCAATTATCTAAATCCGATGTTAAGACCATTAATCAGCCATTTAGTGACTATTCACGTTTCAATGTTCATTGTACTTATTCGGGATTATGATTGTCATTTATTGTGCCCCTTCATATTTAAGCGATCATTGATTACTTTATATACAACTTATGTTGTGGGCTTATTTCTTGCTCTATAAGATGATTTCTTTTCTTCATGTCAACTATTTCTTTGTCTTCAAGTTCTAACTTCTTAGTATCTATTTACTTTCTATTTTCTGTAGACATGAAGATTCATGCCTTGAAATAGGTATTATTGACACTACTTTCTTTCTCTTATTTTATTTTAGAATTATTATTTTATTATTGTTCCCTCTTTATTTATGATATTAGGAGAATTGATATCAACATACATCTTTATTTTTGTGTTTTGATTAATAATTTCTCTAGCTCTTTTCTTGATTGATTTTTCGTTTTCTTTCCCTTTTTCAGATATAAAGATATATATATACACATGAGAATTCTCCCTTTCCTTTTTGGGATTTGTATGAAGATTGATACTCATTAAAATGTATGGTTTTTTATCTTTTATTTTTCCTATTTTTTTTATAAAAGTTTTTACTTTTGTATTTCTCTTCCATTTTCCCCAAATATAGGTTAGTGTTTGTTTTAATTTACACACACATTTTGAACTCCCAATGAACTCTTGTTTTATGTAATCGATTTTAAGTGTTATTCTTTTCATGACATTTTGATTGATATTCAAGAATCATTGTTACCCTTCTTTGACAATTTTGAATTAAAGCCCTTGTATATCAACAATCCTAATTTACTTGAAATTTATTTAAAAATATACTTCAATATTTATCTACTTCTTTTAGAAATTTAAAAGCTAACAATGTATTGTGAAGCAGCTAAATTCATTTAGCTGCTCATCTGATTTTTTTCAAGCCTGCGATGCCTTTTTGTAGAACATGAAGCATTGAGACTTGGCAATTATCATGGTCCTTTAGCATCAATTTCTTCAACTGCTCCTGATATTCAATTAGTAGAACCACATCATTTTCTCGTGTATTTGTCAGAGAATGAGAAAGCAAGAAAGAATGGGGAAGAGGGATATGAATTTTATTTTATTTTTCATTTTTTTCCCACTAAAAAATCTGACATGGAGAAGAAAGGGCAAGATGGATGCCACCTCATCATATATTGGTCAACTAATAGTTAATTGTTTGGTCAATTAATATAGGGGCAACATTGCCCTGCTTTTAAAACTTTAGGGTATAATTTTCCTCACAAAAAATTCCCTGTGCCCAGTACCATTCATGGAAATGTTCGAGGTATTTTAGCCCTTTGCCCCCTAAATGAATATGAAAGGTTGTGACTAATATGTTAGGGCTTTTCATACATTTAACTATTTATTAATCCTTTAATGTAATGTGAAAGGAATCGTTGAATAAAAATGACCGGGTAGAAATATTGGAGCTTTTCATATCAATAATCATGAACTTTTTATGAAAGGGATTATTATTGGTATGTATAATGGGTTAGTAAATAAATTAAATGAATTTGATTTAAGTGTCATATAGAATACGAAAAGGTTTAGTTCGATTTTTTGAACAAGATACTCTCCTATTTAAATGAATGTGAAATGTTGTAACTAATACTTTTGCCTCTCATACATTTAATTGTTAATTAATCATTCAATAGAATGTGAAATAAATATAACACCCTTTATGATTAAAGGTCTTGCTAAGAAGGTGAGGGCTAGGGGATTTATGTGATAAAGTAAGAGGAGTTGTATCAATCGTTAAAATCCCATATATAGTAAAATAACTTTGAAATGATTTATATATTATATATTCACGAATTGCGGTAATATTTTTCTCCAACTTTTGGATATGATAAAAATTTTGAAAATGCATGTGTCCAATAAATGAGGTATGTTATGAATATTTATGTGTATATATATAACTGTCGCAATTTATACTTAATTTTGAGATTTAAAAAAATCTAACATATAATGATTTGTTAGTTTAAATCCAACTTAATGACATAAGTAATTAAAGTTAAATTCTTTTTTGTTATAAATAACTATTGTGAGTCTATGAGATTTAACAAATATTTTTTATGATTCAGTTATATTCACCGAACAAAAATAAGTTAGAATTTAGTTCTTTAAACCATAAAACACACCAAATAAAGAGGTACAGTAGAAAAAAAAATTAGAATAAACAATATACTGTGTATAACGTACAATAATTGCCTCTTGTTTTTTATAATATCTTTACATTCATGTTGGATGAAGTATCCGTACTTAGTACTGCTTTGAACAACGTTACTTTCAATGGGAAGATAGACGTGCTTAGAAAGAAAGACCAAACTCCTCACCTCAATGTGACCAAATATATTAGTTTTGCGGATTTTGACATTCTGATTGCTTATAGAGAAGAATCGAACTCCCTCAGGGGATACAAGGAACTTAGAGTGTGTTTGGATTGTCGTTGAAGAAGTGACTTTTTTTTTAAAGGACTTTTTTAATAGTGACTTTTGGATAAAAGTCATTTGTGTGAAGTGATTTATGTTTGGATTTGTGATGATAGAAGTGACTTTTTTTCAATCTGACTTTTAAAAACATGTTTGGATGATTATATTGAAAAGCACATTTAGATGAATAATTACTAAAAAAGGCATAATTGTCATTAAATAATACATATCTAATATGCATATATTCTTATTAAAGGCTTAGTTTCTTTTTTATTTTCAGGAAAATAATTTTAAAAAATAATATTTTTAGCTCAAAGGAGTATATTGTGGGAGAAAATAGTTAGAAATTGTTATGTTAAATTTTTGGAGATAAAAAGAAAATTTTAAATTAAAAGAAATTATCTTATTTGAGAATTTTAGGGGTCTAACAGTCTAATTTTCCTACCCACTTTATTAAGGGTGTGTTTGGATCCTACTTTTGGATCCTAGAAGTACATCCCCAACGGCAAAAGTCATTTTGAAAAAAAAATATATATTTGGTTACACTTATTTTCTGAATGACTTTTGGTCCAAAATGACTTCTGTAACGGCAAAAGTTAGAAGTAAAAAAAAGTTACTTTTGGCTTCTGACTTCTGACTTCTAGTGGGTCCCACGCCTTTTGTTATGGATTATTTAATAAAGTGGGTAGGAAAATTAGGCTGTTAGACCCCTAAAAGTCTCAAATAAAATAATTTCTTTTAATCTAAAATTTTCTTTTTATCTCCAAAGATTTACCATAACAATTTCTAACTATTTTCTCCCACAATATACTTCTTTGAGCGAAAAATATTATTTTTTAAAATTATTTTCCTGAAAATAAGGGAGAAACTAAGCCTTTAATAAGAATATATGCATATTAGATACGTATTATTTAATGAAAATAATGCCCTTTTTAGTAATTTTTCATCTAAATGTGCTTTTCAATATAATCATCCAAACATGTTTTTAAAAGTCATATTGAAAAAAAGTCACTTCTATTATCACAAATCCAAACATAAATCCCTTCACACAAATGACTTTTATCCAAAAGTCACTTCTGAAAAAGTCATTCTGAAAAAAAGTCACTTCTCCAACGACAATCCAAACACACCCTAAATAATAATACATAACAAAAGGGTGGGAGAGACCCACCAAAAGTCAGAAGCCAAAAGTCACTTTTTTTTGTTTCTGACTTTTCACGTTGCAGAAGTCATTTTAGACCAAAAGTCATTCTAAAAATAAGCTAAACCAAACATGTTTTTTTTTTTAAATTTCACTTCTCCTTCTCTAACGTGCTTATGGGGCTGAGAAGGAGGATCCAAACTCCCCCGTCTTTATGCACCATCACTGCTTACGTACATATCCTTTAATTTCCTCTTAATTAGGCGAGTATTCTTTCTATTTTCTAAAATGTATGTCGCTTTGATAATAATACATGGAATCAGGGTTCAGATCTCTAGAAGCAGAGTACTGATACCCTGTAGTTTCTCAAGCCCTCGACGAATAAACTCAAGGGTGAAAAAGAAGCTAGATTTGGTCTGAAATAGACTAAAAATTTGTGAAATCACGATAAATATACATTGTAGTCTCCCCAAATTCTTACCATCACAATCATGGTTGAACATATAAGAAAGTGATGAATACGTCGTAAATCAAAGATGGACAGGGAAGATAAAATATAATTGATACTCCTTTCGACATATATATAGGGCCTATATTTGAGGGGATGGGTTTAGTCATAAATATATAAGATCTTTTTAATTTTTCTCATTCCCCCCACCCCCAAGTTATACTTATTAATGCTCTTTTATATTTTCTTCGTTCTTAATTATAAGACTCAGTTGACTTTTCTTTTATGGAGAAATTAAGAAAGTTAAATAAGCCACTTAAACATAACGTATTTTATGCATTATTAGATTATATGTTAGGTTATAATTCAAATAAACTAGTTTAGAGAAAAAATTTCAGGTAAATCAATTTATAAATAATTTATTTATCTTTCTTAGGATTTTCTCAAAAAGTCAACTATATATATGACCTGAGGGAATAGTAAACAAGTAAGAGAGGAATTGTAGAAATATCGGTAGATGATTAACGTATTTTAGTAATATCTTATGATTTTAACTAATTCAACTAACATATTTAATCTAATCAAATCAGATAAATTTGTTTTATATTTAAGACTATGAGCGTTCGATGTGACCACACAAATTAAGCGACCCACTTTCATCGTGCAGGAAAAAATATCAAAATTCATCACGTTATTGACTTTTTTTAACAATTGAGAAGATTGTATTTCGTATTTCATATTATTGACAGACTAGTCTTATAATTACGGCCGGGCTCCACGCCAGGCGCATAATTGGATTGAATTTCATTTGTCTCTACGGGAAACTGGACTAACAAATCTGTCAAGATCGGACTACTTTATAAGAAACACGTTTTTCTACTCACCTTTTGTATGAGTAGTGAGTAGTGAGAACTAAACTAATTAGTTGGATTTTTAGATTTAATATGGAAACTTTAAATTTGATTTAATAAAAAAAATATATTCACTCAAAAAATTGAGCACCAAAAAAAAAAAAGAGAGGTTTTAAATTAAACCCTCCAGAGCCATCCAGATACAATGTGCCGTAGAATCTTCTCAGCAACACGTGCCAAACGATGTCTGATTCTCGTTACTCCCTGGACTCCCACTTTTTCTAACTATATAGTAATACATATATATACCTATATATAATATCTTAATTAACAACTGCAAATTAAACCATGCATGCAATATAAGAGCAGAGACAACTTTAAAAAAAAAACAAGAAGAAGCTAGCTAGGCCAGACATGGAAGCAGATGGGTCGGGATCTCGAAGGGCGAAGGAGGCAGAAGGCGGCGGCGGAGGTGTCCGGTACCGGGGAGTGAGGCGGCGGCCGTGGGGGAAGTTCGCGGCGGAGATCCGGGACTCGGCGAGGCAGGGCCAAAGGGTGTGGTTAGGGACATTCAACACGGCGGAGGATGCCGCCAGGGCCTACGACCGAGCCGCCTACGCCATGAGGGGCCCATTCGCCGTCCTTAACTTCCCCGATGAGTACCCCATTTCGGCCGGCGGTGCCGACTTTTGTTCATCTACTGCTGCTTCTTCTTCTCCGATGATGATGAGTGGTTGTAGTAATGTGCATGAGAAACAAGTGTTTGAGTTCGAGTGCTTGGATGATAAATTGCTTGAGGAGCTTCTTGATTTTGATGATGATAACAAGATGTTGGGGAATTGATTCTTTTGATTTTGTTCAATTATTTATCACCATTGTATTGTACCAACTCTATTGTACCAACTCTGGTGTTTTCTTTTTTTTTTTTTTCAAAATTGTTTGCTTTAAATATTTTATCCAGTCCCCTGGGCCCTATACTCTGGCATATATGCCTGCCTTTTAATATAAGATTAAGTTGATTTTTTTTAATTAATAAATCCAAACAAACTATTCAATTATTTCATTATATGTCATTAGCTTCTATCTGTATCAGTTTATAAAATAAGTTTGAAGTAAAAACAATAAATATAAATAATTTAAATTAATTTATTTGGCTTCCTCAAGCATAAGAGTGATATCTTCTTGAGTGTGTAATAATAATGAATCTAGTTCTCTCTTTTTCACCAATGATTTCGCTTCTTTTGTGGTTTTTATTTGGGGGCCTATAACACATAGCAATGGTTTAATGTTTGAATCCAGATAATAATGGGGTTTGTGAAATACGTGGTTGGGTAAGTTGTAGGAAAACTGTCCTTCCTTCCTGAACAAGTTTGTTGTGTTCATAGGGAAGGTCAACATTTTTAAGGTATGTCCCCATACTATGCGTGCTCTTATACGTACGGCAGTCTAAACTCCATAAAATCAATCATAATTGTTTATATTTTGATGATGATTAATATTATTATTATTATTATATTTTTGGATCATTTCATAAAAATGTACTATGATTATTTAATAATACATTAATCATATAATTTTCATACATAATTATATGATTTGACATCCAGTTTGATAGTATTTGCTAGTATTGTTGTAATTATATATTTATCATATAGTATATATTATTGGTATTTGAAATTTGATTAAGGTATTTAAAAGAAGTAACTACTGCTTGAAGTCCTAAATATAAGTTCAAACTTGAAGTACTATGTATAATAAATTAATTATATGTCCTTCTGTCATGCATTTAGCACATCTGCAAGTGTACCGGCCGTCAAAAGTAGTGTAGAAAAAGTTGTCGTTTTAACAGGGACTAAGACAAAAGAGGATTAATAATTACAATTATGATATCAATTAGGTTGAATAAATATTTTTTTTATTTTGAATTTCAAAAGTGTCTATAATGAAGATAACTTGACAAAAACTAAATTGAAACTTTAATTCAAGACAAAAGAGGTTTACGATTATTTATCCATTTTGTATTTCATGATACTTGACTAACTCTCCACTAATGATAATTAATGAATAGGGTTAATATAACTTTTGGTCCCCGAACTTTCACTCAATTTTGGTTTTGGTCCCTGAACTTTAAAATTTTTGGTTTTGGTCCCTGAACTTTCGGTTAATTTTGGTTTTGGTCCCTGAACTTTGAAAGTTTTGGTTTTAGTCCCTGAACTTTGGGTCAATTTTGGTCTTGGTCCCTGAACTTTCAGCAATTTTGGTTTTGGTCCCTCAACTTTTTTTTTTTTTTTGAAGTTTTTTTAAACTGAGGGACCAAAACCAAAACTTTCAAAGTTCAGGGACCAAGACCAAAATTGACCCAAAGTTCAGGGACCAAAACCAAAACTTTCAAAGTTCAGGGACCAAAACCAAAATTGACCGAAAGTTCAGGGACCAAAACCAAAAATTTTAAAGTTCAGGGACCAAAACCAAAATTGAGTGAAAGTTTAGGGACCAAAAATTATATTAACCCTAATGAATATTAAGTTGTTGTTTGAAGTCTTTCTCATTTGAATAGCTCTCTCAAACCTACGTACCCAAACCTTAATTAACACTAATATGTATAATCTCTTACTACATATTATGTTAACTAGTCTTTATAAACAACCCACTTAATTTTACAAAGTTTGGTTAATTAATATCTTTATCTCATTAACAAACTCTCAATTCCAACTTGGAATTTCAAGACAAGTTTGGATTTAACTTAGTTCTTTACTTAATTATCCTATCTCAAGCCACTAATGAGGCAAACAAGTTAAGTGATGGCCACCACTTATAAGAAATAAAGCTCAAATTAAATCCACAAAATAATACGCATTAATCATTAAAAGAAAAGAAAGTAAGTTCAAGCATCAATCCATACAAAGTTTTAAAATAATCCTAACACAGATTAACTAGCTACTCATTCATCTTTACAACACCAAAATCCAGAGATTATACAAGAGAAATTAAAGAGAGATGAGAAGCAAAAAGAGAAAGCAAACAAGGAATCTTGAAATCTCCTCACATTTCTATTCTCGAGCCCAAATCCCACTCTCTCTTCTCTCCGCCTCTGGTTCTAGCTCGAAGAAGACGTTAGAGCTATCATGAATAGTGAAGCCCCAATTGCCGTCTCTGCTTATTGCGTTTTTCCTCTGCTTCACGCCTCCTTGCTCGGGATGCAACAGTGGTGTGAAGAAGATGATTCACATGAATGCCGCGGCTTCCCCTGTTCCTTCACGCGTTATCCCTTTTAAATTTAGGTCTCCAAAAATTCATTGCCAAAAGCCCAAAACGCTGTGCTTCTTGCTCACTGACTCGTCTTCTAATCAAATAAAGACCAATAGCTTTTCTCCTCCAATGGACACGTTGCAAATCTGAAAGCAGAGAAAAATAAATAAAAATGTAACATAATAATAATAATAATAATTGATCTTTTCTTCTTCTTCTTCTTTTTAACTATTCTTTATTTATTTAGTGCTTTCCCTAAGTTAAAACATTTTTCTTTCAATTCTAAAACTAAGATATTTATTATCAAATCCTCAAATCATGCACCAAATTGATATCATGTCAAAATCTTTAACAAATTCCTTTAATTTAGTGTCAATAACTCCCCAAATATACTTAAATATGTAACAAATCTAATTAAAAGTGGGGAGTCATCACCTTCTCGTATCTTGTTTTTACTAATTCTCTCTAATTTTTTCACTCACATCCTCCCTCTTACTTACCGGCTCCATTAATATAAATGTTTTGGAAAACTAATTTACACTAATTATATATTTATTGCATTTAACTAATCTTAACTAAATTTTAAGCTGACGGGTCGTCCGTCAAATAGTAAAAATATCGTTCTCACGAGGACTATGGTTGAATCAAGTTCAATTGAATCAATTTACTTGTGTTTCTAATTAATCTAAGTAAAAATGTTGATTTGATAAATAACAGTAACAAATAAATAAACAAACTACAAAAGACTACTCTAAAACAATATGGATGAAACCTAGGGTTACCTATACCCTCTACATATTATGACTTACCTAAGTTTTCCTCTCAAATAATTCTCTAATGCATTCAATATTCGTCTGAAACTTGGATATAATCAGAAACATCCTCTTGAGTAAAAAATCTGATCTTTATCTTTCAAAACCATCACACTCTCGCGCTACTAGATATATGAAAAATCATGTTCCAAGACTCTCACACTCTCATGCTATTGAATCAACAAAAATATGTTTAAGCTTCAATTCTACTTCGACGGTATTAGGTTGACAGATGGATCTCTTCTCTACTAACAACGAGGTTATCTCTCTAATATAATTTTACCTAAGTTCTACAATGAAATACCCTCTCTCAAGCGATGTATCATTGAACAAGTGTTGATCAGACACTTTTTGGAAACATAAACCAGGTAAAATCAAAACTGAATTGCATTAAATAATTAAAAGAAAATAAACAAATAAATCATTCCATGTAGAGGTTCAAGCTAACCCTACACTAAGGAATTAAAGACACAAATTATTCCTAATGCAACTTCACTCTTTGTTTTTATATGACGTCCTCTTTTTTAATTCAGTCGTTCCCCCATTAAAAGGGTTTAATTTTTGAATCTCCATATCCAAATTGTATCTTATCATATCCCCCCTCTCGTTATTTTTATTGGTCTCTTTGGAGTCTAGGTGTGGTGGCCAAAGTGATTGATCATTGGGCACTTCAGTGCCCAAGCATGGCGGCAGAAGTGACTCGTCCCTTTCTTTTAGTTCAGCCTCCTTTTGCTCTGATTTTCACTCCGTTTGTTTCCTATAAAAGAGGGAGAAAATTTGTGAATTCATTTACTCATTACATCAAACGATATAACGCAATCTATCATACCAATTATATAAATAAATACATCAATTTCAATTAAAACATGGATAATTACATGATAAATGTGCTCAAAATTCAATAAATTCCTATCCATTAACAGCTGCATAGTTTAGTTTTCTAAAGCTTAACTTATAAATAGGACAATAGTGAGTATATTAATTCATTTATGCAGTGTGATATTAATGTGTGTTTGGGTTGGGTTATTTAAAATAATTTTGCATTGTACAAGAAAAATACATAAAGAGTTTTGTTTCATATAGCGTTTTTTGCTAAAGCTAAACCAAACAACCTCTGAGACATATTCGTAAGTTCCTATTTATAGGTCAAAAGGATAAAATTATTTAATTTCCTTGTCATATCATTCAATTTTTTTAATTTTTATCGTCAATTCATTATTACGTAGACTTTGTATTTTTGGGAAGAGGACGCTCTCTGCGACCTCCCCCCTTAGCGTCTCCAAACGCCCTAACTTTTAGCTATTAAGATTAATCTAAGAGCTCATATACCACATCATCATGCTTTTAAAAAATAAAAATAAATATGACTTATACTATTTAGATATTGAATAACTTTAAACTATTTTTTTCCCAATTTTTTAGTAGAGTACCCAATTTTTTGGATTGCTTACTTTAACTGCAGAGTTTATTAGAGGTCTATTCTGATATAAATTAAGCCTTATTAGACCATAAAAAACAACAAAACTCTACTACCAAATATTTTAATTAAAATTAAAAAATTTGGTAGATTTTTGCCTCCCTTTGTGGTGTTGTCCAGCTCAATCTATATCATATTGGACTGTGATAAATCTTCCTCTTGAACTGAGGTAAGTCCAATAAATTGTATTTAAATATTTGGAGAGTTTTTTGTATTTTACAGTTAATTGGATCAACCTGTGTCTCTTATATATCATTCTGTTGAAATGAGATAAACCTAGATAGCTGTAATTTTTCATATTAAAAATTCTTTAATAATAAGTCAAAGTTTTTCATTAATTTAATACTATAATTCAACTTTTTTTTAATAGCATGATGATGTGTCACATTATGAGCTTTTGCATTAATCTTAATGGTTACAAATTAGAACAACCTAACCTGACGCTTAGATTAATAAGCGCCGGGTTAGGCCCTCAAATATTAAAAAAAAGGCCTAAGCCGGCTTAGGCCCTAAAAATAAAATAAAAAAAGAACGACCTAACTCGATGCTTATTTTAATATATGAGTGCGGTCTCAAAATATTTAAAAAAAATAATAAAACCTAACCTGACGCTTATTTTTTGTAGTAGTGGAGGATCCTGCAGAGACAATCCAAACCCATATTCTTGACATAGACTGTATATTTAATTGAAGTAACAAAATGGGAAAAGTATTAACTTCTAATGTAGTTGAATTGTCCGAAGTTTGGCATATCCGCAAGTGCACGGGTCGTCAAAAATAGTATAGAAAATGTTGTCGTTCTAACAGGAACTAAGGCGAAAATGGATTAATTATCGCAATTATATTATCAATTAGGTTGAGTGAGAATTTTTGTATTTTGAATTTTAAAAGTACCTAAAATGAAAATAACTTGACAAAAACTAAATTAAAACTTTAATTCAAGACAAGAGGAGCCTAAGCTTATTTATTCACTTTATATTTCATGATGCTTAATTAACCCGCCTCTAATGATAATTAATGAACATTTAGTTGTTGCTTGAAGTCTTATTTATTTGAATAACTCTTTCAAGTTTACCCAAAACTTAATAAACACTAATATGCATAATCTTTTACTACATATTATGTTAATTAGTCTCTATAAACATCCTACTACTCCAATTTTACAAAACTTGGTTAATGAATATCTCTATCTCATTAACAAACTCTCAATTCCAATTTGGAATTTCAAGACAAGCTTGAATTCAACCTAATTCTATGCTTAATTAATGCTCTCTCAAGCCACTAATTATACTAATAAGCTAAATATTGGCCACCAGTTAGGATAAATGAAACACAAATTAAATTCACAACCTAATAATCATTAATCATCAAGAGAAAAAGTGGTTCAAGCATCAATTCATATAAAGTTTCAAAATAAACCTAGAACAAATTAACTAGCTACTCATAACTACAAATAAGATCACAAAATCATCCCATCAGCAGCCACAAATTTCAGAGTCAGATATTATAATTAGAGAGAAAAGGAAAAGAAACAAGAAATTGTTTAAAGAACTCCCCAAAAATATCTTGTCTCCCTCCTTCCTTTCCAATTTCTCGCTGCCGAGAGAAGAGAAGATGAAGATGATGATGACGATGACGACGACGACGACGACAACGGCACACGACGGAGTTCCTTTCGTCCTCACTCTAACCGCCGTCGCTCTCCCTCTCCTCGCTCCCTTGCTCTCACTCACTTGCTCTTTTTTTTGCTCGCCCTTGCGCCTGGAGAAGATGACGCGAAGATGGTGGATGTACAGTGAACTTGCGGCTTGTGTCTCCCCCTGAACCCGTGAATCATTTTTTGCTTTTAGGTCTCATCTTTTTTTTTCTTCTTTTTTTTAATTCAATGCCCAAAACTGTGTGCGTGTCACTCATCTTTGCAAATTCAATTTGCACACCACGTATCAAATGTCTCCACGCCTCACCTGATGGCAAAGGTAAAAGGAGAGGAATTATATCATAATAAATTAATAATAATAATAATACCTAATAATCTTTTCTTTCTTTTTTTTTAGTAATTCATAAACTTGTTATTATTACTCTTAACTAAACCCAAACATATGATAATTATAATAAAAACCCCAAAATAATGGACCTACATACTTGATAACTTATCAAAATCTCAAAAATCTTATTAATTTTGTATTAATGACCCCCTAAATTTACTCAAATATATATCAAATCTAATTAAAAATGGGGAATCAACGGTAGTGTTAATGAAGTTTAAGTTTTTTCTTTTATTATTGATGTGAAACATTAATAGTGGTAATAATGACTTAGGATCACAGATGTACTCTTTCCTCTTTATTAGGAAAAATCAGTGCACCATCAACGGCTTTTAAGAATGTGTAATCAGACTTTTACTGGTTCAGTGATGCCGAGTATTTGGAAAATAAGCAGTCCATAATTGAAATTAAGGATTGAATGGCTCATATCAACGATTTTATTGGGGATGTGTATGGGTTCTTAAGGAATTGGAAATGAAGCTCCAGATTATTTATTCTTACTTTTCCGCTGCATGACGCTCATATCAAATTACTTCCTCTGATTTTTAGACATAGTTAAAAAATTGATCTTGATACAGTA
Source organism: Mimosa bimucronata (assembly GCA_037074515.1). NCBI lineage: Eukaryota > Viridiplantae > Streptophyta > Magnoliopsida > Fabales > Fabaceae > Mimosa > Mimosa bimucronata. The sequence continues at coordinate 38,004,072 of CM073444.1, forward strand.
TATTAAACTTATTTATATTCTTTGTCAAGTTTTTAAAAAAAACCCCTATTATGATTGTTTAACAATAATTAAGTAAGAGTGTAGGTGAGAGAATTTTTTTTAAAAAAGATGAGTGTAGTACTTTTAAAAGGGTTAAAGGTCATAATTACCCCTGAAGTATGTAAGGTGTATCATATCTGCCCCTGAAGTATTTTTGGACCCAAATGTGCCCTCAAAGTATGAAAATGGATCAATTTTACTCTTTAACCGTTAAAATATTAAGGATTAAAGGTTATATTTGCCTCAGAAGTGTGCAAGGTATATCATAATTACTAAATTGAAGACATTTGCAATTAAATAACAGATGAAGTACCAGATTTAGTTGTATTTTTTTTTATAGAGATCAACGAAGATAAATTAGTTACTTGATCATTATATATGTTGTGTACGCTCATCTTCAACTATATACTTAATTGAAGACATTTGCAATTAAGTAACAGATGAAGTACAAGATTTAGTTGACTCTTTTTTATATATCAACAAAGATAAATTAGTTACTTGATCATAATATATGTTGTGTATTTTTCAGTATGATGTTGTTATTCATTGTTGTTGCTGTTTTCATGGGAGGAACTTGCTATTTATGCTAATACTATCTATCTTCCACGTGATTTTCATATTTGAGTTGGCAAATAGAACTATGAAAGTAAGAGTTTTTTAGTTGACTTCTATTTTGGTGGTTTGAGAGATATTTATTGCATCTGTCAATGTTTGGTGCATGATTACGTTTTTTATGAAAATTAGTCCAAGCTTGTTTGACTGTACTACTTTTTTCCCCCCCTAATTTGGTCTTCTTTTGGGTTTTTGGATATAAAGTCATCCTTGTCAACTAAATTCATGAGCTAATTAAAATATTAATTTGTTAACAAGGATCTTTTGCTTAAAAGACGTGTTTCTCTTTCACATTCAAGCTTTTGTACTCGTGTCTAAAAATTAAAAATATGCGACAAATGATAAAAATGTAAATATATAGATTATAATGAGATGTTATTAGCTCACTTAGACACCCAAAATATAATATACTAGTCCTAGGATTTCTCAAAATAATCAACCAAAGGAACCGCATCAACGCTATATGCTTGTGCTGTTATACTCTTGAGGTTAAAATCTCCTCCCACCTCAATATAATTACATTAATTATTTTTTTATTGAATTCTTTTTGTATTCATTTATACTTATAGAAAGAGAAACAACTTGATTCCAAGTTCCAACAACTTTACTTCGCACTTAACGATCTTACAAGGATATATTGTAATATTATGCCTTCAGGCTTCAACATAATGGATATGTGTTGGTTTTCTGAAATAACTTGTTAATCTCGTGTATTATGAAAACAACATGAATTGAGCTCTCATATTTAAATTTAAATAAATGTCTCATCTAGCTCCCATATTTTAGACAAGATGATGTTATTTTTGAAAATTTTTCTTTTTTATATTATATTCTCTCTAATTTTCTTCTCATTTAAGCCGTTGATTAAATTTTTTTCTATACTCATTTTGCCATCTCGTCCACATATCCATGGAACTTAAGACTGACAAATATTTTTTGAATATATACACGACAAAACATTAGTCATGAACATGATCAGCGCAATCTTTTGTTAGTTAATTGGACTATACGCATTGCATCATGACTACTTGATATAATTATCCTCTTATTAATAAAGCTAACCCACAGAAAAAAGAGAATTAAATAACATCGCATGCATTCATTTACAAGTTTAAAACACGTAGTTTTAGATTTTGCATATAAATAGAAGATATATTATATAAACCTGAAGAAAAGTTGCTGCTACTAAAAATGAGTTATACCTATCTAATTAACCCAGAGTCTTTAGGCATATTTACATTTTATTAGCCAAGATTTTTTTTTTAGCAATTTTCCTCTCTTATTTCAGTCTATGAATTTCAGTTCTAATATAATGAAATCCCAAGATACCCTGCCGTTTTTTAGGGATAATGTCGATATAGACTTCGTACAATTTGATTGATTTCTTTTCCTTCCTCTATCAATCAATCATTCAATTGATAACAACAACATCGTTCACTTTAGTCTCTCTCTTGTAAAGGGGGCATGCATCATGCATCACCTCTTTAATCATATATACTTTGGAAAACTAACAGTGGTAAAATTGTTAATTTCCTTTTTGACCGCTAAAAATTTATATGAGGTGAATCTTAGAAACTACGTACTACCTCGAGTATTTAATATAAAATCTGCTTCGTAATGTAAGATGGGAGGTAATAGTAGACAGGTGTGTATCTATAAATCACACATGTGACCAAGATCCTCGCATAACAATAGAATTTGAACATATTGGTTTATCCTTAACTTAATTTCATTCTAAAAGGCGGTCTTATCTTCAGTTAAAAAAAGTGTTTATTATATTGTAAAAGAAGTGTTTATATGATTATCGCTTTACACTATCTGACCCAGCCACCATCCTCTCATTTGCCAGCCAACGGTTGTTATTATATGTGCTATTAAGTTTGCCTTGTTTGGTTAATTAAGTCCTGCTCATATTATGATTAATTAGATATACCACTTTGTAGGGAATTCGGTTTGATTGTGGATAGAATTTTCCTAAATGATGATACTTTCCACCACTTTTATTATTTTATTTTTTTGGTGAAAGAACTTTCCACCACTTTTAATAAGTACAGCAATTATGATTATTATAATATCAACAATTTCATGAATACTTCACAGTTCACACAACTGCATGTGAAATGACTCCGGAGCTTTAAAAATCAAAGGGAAAACACATTTGTTTGTGCCTATATTATTATTCGATTTTTATTTTGATACCTATGTGTGTTTTTATCATAGTTAAATGTTTAATTTTATTTTGTAAACATCATTAGCTCCTATACAAAAACTGATCATGATAATACAACAAAGTTAGAGGAGCTAATAGTGGTAACTGAGCAATATTAATTATTTAATATGAAGATTTGCGCACACACCTAACGATCAAGAATACTTCCTCCGGTTCTAAATATAGAAGATAAAATGAAAATTTTTTAGTTCAAAATATAAGAGGTAACATGCTAAAGTCAAAGTAATAAATGTATGTTTTTAATTTCTATCTTTGTTTATTAGTAAATGCAAAGAGGGGGAGAAAGTGTGTATAATAAATGAGTGAGGGTAAAAATGAAAAATCATATTAAACTTACCCATAATAAATGATTCTAACATGTTTTTATTAGTATGTTTAAAAATGTTTACTACCTCTTATAATAGGAACAGGAGGGAGTAGGCAAAAATATGACGTGGCAAGGCAGAACGAACTGAGATGTAACTAAGGAAGATAAAGTGAACGCATAATAATATAATATGATTAACACCTAAGAGTTGAAATTAGCATGTTGAATAATTAATACAGGTTTCTCTAAATTCAAAGGGTTACCGACTTACCGTAACACTATGGGAACTTAATCTTGCATATATTGGAGTGTAAAAAGGTTATAGTTTTACCGAAGCGAATCTGTCGTGGTCGGTGCATCAAGTTTCATCCAAGAGGGGGTAGATTCGATCGATAGATGCAATTTCTATGATATAACAATAAATTTCTCTGGAAAATATAATTCTGAGTTTCTATGTGTTTTACTCCCTCATTTCCTTTTAAGAATCTAAAATTTGAATTGCCTTGGCCTTTTATATTAGAGTTCACTAAGGATTGTTTGAACATTTAATATATTTTACCATTTTCCATTAATTAATTCTATAGTGTCTTTTCATATTTTTTTATACTCCTTCCGGTCCTAATTATAAGATCAAGTTGACTTTTTTTAGTGAAATTAAGGATGCAAAATAAATCAATTTAAATTGTTTATATTTATATTTTTTCCTCAAAACTAATTTATTTTACTTATAAGCTAACATATAATCTAATTACATATAGTATATGTTACAATTTAGTGGTTTAATTTGTTTCTTAACCTTCACAAAAAAGTCAATTTGATCTAATAATTAAGACCAGAGGGAGTATTATATTTTCTTTCATATATCCTCTCATTATTATTCTATTTCTCTCTCTTACTTGTCCACTTATTAATATATAAAGATGTGGTCGGAAAAAAAGCTTATTTCTTATATACTTATTGTTTTTAACTAATTTTAATTATTTTTTTTGAAACTATGTAATTTGGTGATGTAGAACGATAATGGGAAAAGAGAGATGAAAAAGAATATATGAGAATATAAGGGAAAGTGGAAGGGAGGATTTAGAAGAAGAGAAGAGAGAAAGAGATAGAGCAAGAAGAAATGAGAGAGATAGAAGAGAGACAGAGACAAATGAAGCTGATATTATTATTCAAATTCATAAGACCTACAAAGAAAATAGTTGAGGTGCTATTTATAGGCCTCAACAAAATCCTAGGAATTGATGACAGAACATTCTATAGATGCAAATCACAATTAATGCTAATTGATGACAATTAAATCAAAATAAAATTAGAATATTCTAGAAATTAAAAATAAATGCGAATCATAATTAATATTAATTGATAACAATAAAATGCTAATATGATAATCTTCAAATCTCCATGGAATCTTTCTTATCATTTTGTCACGGTTGTCTTGTCAGAACTGTGACAAAGTGTCACAGTTTTTGTACTTGAACCGTGAGAAAGATCTCTGCTTGTCACGGTTTTTTTTTTATTTTTGTCACAGTTTTTAAAAACCGTGACAAATCAGCTTGCCACGGATGGTTTTGTCACGGTTTTAAAAATCGTGACAAAGCATGTTTGTCACGGTTAAAACCGTGACAAACATTCTATTTTAACTGTGACAAGCGTCCTATTTTCTTGTAGTGGCAAAGGAGTACTGAATTTGATAGATTTAGGATGATGATAAGATGAGTTTGCGGTATGAAAATCTCGAATGTCCTCAGTCTCAATTAAGGAATGAGTTACCTTCATTGGTGCGGAGTAGGAGACATACTCACCACATATAAACTCTTGACTTTTGAAGTCAACATGATTAGTGTTACCGCTAATAACAATCATATGATCAAGCTGATCCTTGATGACCACAATTTGAGTAGGGGTCACTTGCACTTGTGCAGCTTGAACGTCTCGATCCTTGCTACAATAATCTTGATCTTTGATTAAACTGACGTCAGAGTCTTTACTGATCACAAGATTGTCTAACGGTGTTTGTTGAGGGACATGTGTTGGAGGGGTCACTTCAATTGTATTAATGAGTTCCACAGTTGGGGGGAACATTTCTATTAAAGCTAAAACTGAATCTTTTGTGTTTGGGGAAGGATTTTCAACCTTAGTAAATTTCCTCGTTTGGGATGAGGTCTCTTTCCTTTCCACTCTCAACTCACGTAATGAATCCTGCATCTCTAGCCTTAATCATTATGTCATCCAACAGTCAATTTTTTTTCGCTTCAGCTTTATGATGTTCCATGGTGGCTTTGTATTCTTCGTTATGTTAGTGTCGTTTCTCAACGGTTTTAACATACTTGTAAAAGGTTTCATAGTCTTCTTTACCTTTGTAACGTCTTTCAACCCTCCTATAATTTTCTTCAACTGCACGTGGGAAGAATTTAGGGTGGTGATAACATTCTTCTTCTTCGTATTGATGGTTATCAACATAATGGTATTGACGATGGCCGATACGATGTAGTCATATTGTTGTTGATAATTTGGGTACTCATATAGGTATTCAACATTTTCATATCGTTAATTGATAGCTTTCGTACTCATGTTGATACTGAATGTACCAAGGTGGAGGGCTATATTTGCATCAACATTCTCGACAAATTCTCGACAAGGGTACCCTTTAAAGCTCATAGTTACAAATGGATAGCATGTCTCTTAGGGGTTACGGTGATTTTAAAGACTTAGAAAAGGCTCCCAAGTTGCCTCCATCAAAAAGGCGAAGACCCTACTTAATAATCTAACCCTTAGGGAACTACATAGCTCCAGCAGGGATTATTCTTGTTAAATAAGTAACAACCTGAGTGAGATCTTTACAATAGCCTCAGAGGGTTATGCAACCCTGCAGGGAAACCGTTAGAAATCTCTACTAACCTAAAGTAATATGTAACCCGAGTATAGGACCAAATTATATACGATGTGAGTAGGTTCAAAGGTGAAAAGAAATAATAAGGCAATAATGACAAGCAAAACAATAGAAAATAATAGGATGCAAAAACTAATTTTGAGAGCAAGGCTTTTTTTTTCTATATTTTTTCCTTTTTTCTCAACAATATTTTTATCTTTTTTTTTTGTCAAATTTTTTCTTTTTTTCCACCTTTTTTCTATACTTGTTTCTTTTTTTTAAAAAACTTTTTTTTGCTCTTTTTTTATGGAACAATAACAATAAAATCAATAGAAGGGAAAAAATTACCAAACGATGATGCTTGAAGCTTTGACACCAAAAGTTCTTCTGAACAATAGTTCTTGTGTATGAAGATATTTGAAATGGCAGGAATCACACTAGCAATATAAAGCAACAAAAATGTAATTTTGAAGCTCTAGAAGGATTTTAGAAATTCGAGAACTGACTTTGAAGGTTTATGTAAGCAGAAGAAAAGTGGAACTGGTTCTGGTACCAATTGATACAGAACGATAATGGGAAAATGGAGATGAAAGAGAATATATGAGAATATAAGAGATAGTGGAAGGGAGGATTTAGAAGAGAAGAGAGAAAGAGATAGAGCAAGAAGAAATGAGAGAGATAGAAGAGAGACAGAAACAAAGGAAACTTATATTATTATTCAAATTCATAAGACCTACAAAGAAAATAGTTGAGGCGCTATTTATAAGCCTCAACCAAATCTTAGGAATTAATGATAGAATATTATATAGATGCAAATCACAATTAATGCTGATTGATGACAATCAAAATAACTTAAAACATTCTAGAAATTAAAACTAAATGCAAATCATAATTAATATTAATTGATAACAATAAAATGTTAACATGGTAATGTTCAAATTTCCTTGGAATCTTCCATTTCCTTTTGTGATTCCATGATTTAATTTTTAAGTTCTTATAAAAACAATAATAAATTGATGCTGCTGGATTCCTTAGCTAGCAAGAATATCTAGGGGATTGTTGAAAATGACTAATGGGAGGAAGACAAGCCAGAATCTTTTTAGGGAAAGGTGTTAGCAGGTTCGATTCTTTTAACATATATATGACAACAATTATTTCTTAATTAGTAACAATGTTATGCTGTCTTGTCTTTTAAAGATGCTCTTGCTTTGCCCATTTAGGGTAATGGGGTCCCAATGCCCATGACCTGACCATTTTGTAAGTTGACGTCCTTGCAAGTTGCAATGCGATATGCAATCCTATAAAGTGAAACTACATTTGGAAAACTCCAATTTCGGCACAATACTATATACGACTCCATCCGAACTCGATCTTCGACATCTTTTAATTATTTCATTTGAACCGATAATCGAGAATCATATCTGAAATTGCAAAATAGAAACTCAGATATAGATTCCCCATTTACGGTCTAATTAGTTTTGATAATTAATTGACTTCTCAATTAGACTAATTCATTGACTTCTCAAATAGATTATGTAACTGGAATAATTTCCCCCCTCTTGGGTTAATTTAGAGCCCCTCAGATCATTTTGGTGTAGTCAATTTCTGTATTTCATATTTTTTTTTTCAATTTTTTTGAACTTCTTTGATTGCAATCTTAAAGAATTCTCAAATTTTAAATCCTTAGTTTGGTGGATCCTACGGAAATTCAGAAACGAGTTTGTCCAGTCACAGTTCGATTTAGTATGCTTTCTTATAAAATTTTTATAGCGTGTTAATTGGTTTCATTATAAAAATGTATTGTTAAAAAAAAAATAGTACGTATTTGTTTGGAAAAAAAATGAAGATTGATTTACTATATATGAAGAACTACTTTAAAGCTCTATTTACAATAGTATTAATTAACTATAAAACTAATAGAATGGAAGCTGTAGCAACTAGTAATTAGCAACCCTTTCATCATATCTTGCTTTTATGACGGAAAAAAAGAAGAAGAAGAAAGATCCTCTATTTAAGAATATTAAGCCTGCAAGCTTTTGAAAATTTGTCTGCAGAATCAATGGATTGAATATATGGTTCTGAACCCACTAGTATTTTTCTTTTTGTTAAAAAAAGGAGAGAAACTCTTTTATATATCGTATCTCAAGTATATCATGTATAAGATGCAGTTTTATTGATAATACGGTGCTAAAAATATACAAATAACTGATAATATCCAGAATATTTGAACAATGAAAGTAAATTCGATAAATGGTATGAAGAAAATGTCTATATACTACAGATACGTGTTCATAATTACAAGATATACCTACCAAATAATCGGTTTCTGTTGACCTTCCAATAAGAAAGCATAATTCCATTGACATATGATATATTTATATAAACACTTTGAGGTACATCATATTTATTCCTTGTCAATCAACTTTTTCAAATTTGTTCATTCACTCAAAAGAGATCAGATCCAGTCAAAGGTAGAAGAAAAGGTAACCTATATAATTAAATAGGGAGAAGTTCGAAAATGCTCTTAAAATAGTATTTGAAAAATTCAAGTTAATGATGTTAGCTTATAATTACTTATAATCCATCTAGTCAATCAATTAAATACATGTAATAGTGATAATTACCAAAAATTCGATAATCCTCATTCATATTTTCCTTGTGAACAATCATCACCAAAAATTTGATAATCTTCATTTGTATGTAATTAATGCGCTTGTACTCATTGTTGGACTCATCAGGCATGAGCATAGGCAGCAAGGAACCCCCCCTCTTTCTTAGCTCTTTTTACCCCCCTCTTCCTTAATCATAACCATCAATTAAAGCTGATGGTTGGAAAAAAAATATAAAACATGACAATACAAATTTTTCATATTCTCTTTCACCTGGTCGGATTCTTGCCTACATTATCTCTTAATTATTTCTTCCTTTTTTTCTTCTCATTTTTTAAGCCATAAGATTTAATGGATAGTTAAGTTATTATGGAAGAGTAGGAGAGGTGACCATAAAAAAGAGGACGGGTTCCACACACACATTTCATTATAAGATTCATGTAATCGAATTGTTTGGTTCAAGAAACTGTAAAAATTATTTAAAAATAATAATATGTAGGAAATATATTTTTGTTCTCAAAAATGCCATTATTTATAAGTGATTATGTGAAAATAAGGCAAAAGATATATACATATATATATGAGAGAAAATGTATATGGATAAGATAATGAGAAAGTGTAAGGAGTACTATTAATTAAGGATAAATTAGGTAAAAATGCAGATAAATCTAAAGTGGATGATAGATCTTATTATATGAAAGGAGACTGGCCGATTCATCATGATTTAAATCTGATGATAAAGGGTATTATTTTTCATACAAACATATATGCAACATGCAAGTTAATACTTCATTTTTTGATAGGAAATTTCTACATTACCAATCGAGAGTACACGTGTGTGTGTATTCATAATATTCTTCATTTTTTGCTTGTTTTCACCGCGTTTTCTTTCAGAATAAAATAAGCATAAACATACAAACATAAAATGTATTGTGCAAAACCCGTTAATTTTTATATTCGATGAAGTCAATGGGTGAAGGCTTGACCAAGTACTGCTTTCTGTCCATATTATAAGAGGTAGTCAACCATTTTACATAAATCAAAGAAAAATACCGGAGTCATTTATTATGAGTAAATTTAATTTGACTTTCTAATTTTACCTTTATATCATTTATTATACATCAACTCTCTTCCTCCTCTTTATATTTAATATACAAGAATAAAAATAGAAATTAAACATTTATTATATTGACTTTCACATGTTACTCCTTATAATGTGAACAAAAAAACTCTCATGTTAACTCTTATATTACTTATAGGAGGGAGTAGGCGTGCCAGAAAGATCACAGCAATGACATAAATCCAGAGACAAACTCAAAATATGCTAATTTAGGAGAGTAATACCAATGAACAATGAATTAAAAAAGGAAAGTAGGATAACAATGCAAATTAAACAGTCATATTGAAATTTAGGTTACTAGGCAAACTTTACCCTAGCAAGTCATTAATAACCACCATACCAACAATTAACTAAGGGAATTCAGCAGGTTATGATTATTTACTGATCGGCCACAGTTCTTGTCGTAATTAATGCCGTTGCTTCATTAATTAGTCCCTTGCCTGTTTAATATACTCCCTCTCTCCCAATATATAAGGTCTTTTTAACCGAATTGTGGGTTCCTAAAAAATTAGTTAAAAATAATAAATGTGTAGAAAATATACCATTTTCCCCCTCTAAAAGTACCCTTATTTATGAATGAGTAAGAGAGAGGGTAATTATGAAAAGAAGATGAAAGAGAATGTGTGGAAAAACTAATGAATGGGTGGAATGGGGAAAAACGCATTTATTATCCAAACAAAGTCAAATAAGACCTTATATTTTGGTGTAAGATCATTCAAAAAAATGGACATTATATTATGGGACGGAGGGAGTAATTAAATTGAGGATTTTAGGGATCCTCTTTCTAGAAATAAGATTTGTTCTCCAGCTGTTCAAGATTTAATGGGGAAGAAAATCCATATCTTACATGTATTCCTAGAATCTATGAAATGGAAAGCTTAATTTGAAGATATGACTAGTATAGTTATTTGCCTTCTCCAAGTTTGCCGTCCAACATGCGATGCCCTATGGTTAGATACAGTAAAGTTTATCAAGAAATAGCAGTAAATAATCAATAAAATGTATTAATATATCTAGGAAAAATTAATTACAAGTCTATTGTAAGGAATTTAATTATCATGAGGTCCTATGAAATCGCATAATTAATCTCAGATTCCACGCGAAATCACATAATTAATCTCAGGTCCCACAAAATTGTTATCGCCTGCTCATTCGGTTGTTATCGGCAGCTCAAAAGTTATTACTGAATAAGAGTTGTTATACATGCTCATTTAGTTGTTATGGTTAGCCACAAATTATTATACATGCTCATTAAGTTGTTATTGTATGCCAAAAAGTTGTTACGCCTACTCATTTAGTTGTTAGTGACTGAGAATTTAGTAATACCTTTTGACCAGATGATAATAACTGTTTGACCTACGATAACAACTTAATGAGCATGTGATAACAACTTCGTGTCAGAGACTTAAAATTAATTACACAATTTCATAGCACCTCATCTTAATTAAATTCCTTACACGGGACGTGTAATTAATTACCCCATATATCTATACATACGTGACAGGAAAATCAGTGAAAAGCAAGGGTCAACCTCAATTCCTAATCTCCTCTACAAATAAACAGAGTCCACTTTGGTTATCATTATTATATTGTGAAACCCCACACTAAGTTATACTTCCTCCGTTCCTGTTTTTATTTGTCCTAACTTAAATTTTGCATAAAAGTAACATCCAACTTTGTGATGTTATTTTTCATCAGTTGTATCCAGAATTACAATCTTAATTTTTCGTGTATTGCCCTAATATTGTTTTCTAGATGTTTCAAACACCCTAAAGCGTAAATAGAATAAATGTGTTGGATGGAATTGAAAAATAAACATGAGGAGGCCGGTATTGAATGCACTAGGAAAACCATATCAAAGTGCTTGATACACCATAAATAATATATATTAGGGTGTTGGATTCTACTAGAAAATAACAATAGATTGCTGGATACTTTTCTCTTTTGCATTTTGTTCCAAAATGTGTCGTCTTGGTATGGTTATACAAGTTAGTGCGACATTAAATGGAAAACAAAGGTGAAAAAGAAAAAATAATTCTCACCTGGTACATAAATTTTGCATTTATTATTTTTTATCTGCTTATTTTCATACGAAGACCAATATATTGATCAAATTGTAACTCAATCCTTATACTTTAATTTGACATGACTCTGTACTTGTAGTTTTAACTCGGTGTAACTTAGTTCTTATAGTTTAACCTTTTAAAGTTTAGTCCCTATATTTTAGGAAATAAATATGGGAAAATTAATTACAAACCCATCTACTCTGGTTTTATTTTTAGTTTGGTTGCTGTAAATTTATTTATTTCTTTATTGGCCCCTCCACCATTGTTCTGTCAGCACCACCACCTCTGTCTTTTAACCCCATCCCTTCATCACTTTCTTCTCCTCCAGATTCGCTGCTATCTGAAGAAACCAATTGCAACGCCCAAGATGTTTGAAATCGTATTACTAGGGAACTCAAAAGTAACTCATAAACAGCGAACTGGAGGTGAAGAAAGCAGTGAAGGGATGATGTTAAAAGATAGAGGTGATGCTGCTGACAGTAGAACAATGGTGGAGGGGTCAATAATAAATCAAAGAAACTTACAGCAACCAAATTAAAATAAAACGAGAGTAGAGGGATTTGTGGTTAATTTTCCCATATTTATTTTCTAAAACATAGGGGCTAAATTTTAAATAGTTAAACTATAAGGACTGATTTATACCGAGTTAAAACCATAGAGACAGAGCCGCGCCAAGTCAAATATAAGAACTGAGTTACAATTGGGTTAAAATTATAAGGATCAAAAGATTAATTTTTCCAAGTATTATTTATAAGTTCCGGCAAAAAATGTACTATTTTTAAGTTCTAAATGATATGATTTATTTTAATTTTTGTATAAATACGTAAAAAAAATGCCCAATAAACCTCAAATACTAGCGCGCGGGAGATGATGATAGTAATTTGAGAAAATCCTTCAATAATAACAGCATAATAATACTGCCACGAAATCCCTTTTAGTCCAACTATTACCAATATATAATCAATGATGTATAGAAAATTGCACCAGATTAATGCCACGCAATGCATATGGTATCAGGTCTAGTAAAACATATAACAGTATTACAGATCTTATATGACGACGATAATTAAATTAGAAAAGGGAAAGAGTTCGAAGGAGATATTCGTGTAACCCATTAATTCATGAGTGTCTCATTCCTTGCGCATACCAGTCATCCTTTCATTTCCTTAATTATTATTTCACCGTCCCCTAATCTTATACCAATTCAAAACCCACAGGAACCTCTTCCATGCATACAAAAAATAATGCTTATATATATATATATACATATATGTATTGCAATACAGTTTATATTTGTTTGAGGCACCGTCATGCACTAAATGTGAACATCTCTTTCAAAAAAGGACTAATATTTTTCGTTAGACCCAACCCTGGTTGATAATATTTATTAGCGGTGTATAACGATAATTATATCACATATTGTTTTAAACCAGTATAGGGCTAGGAGGAAGGAGAGAAAATGAGTGGATTTCTGATATACGAAGATCAACTCAACAAACATACTGTATATTAAAGCTGATGTAGATTATATTACAATACTAATATATCTCTGATCGTTCACAGAGAACTTGACTAGGGAAAAACTAATTTCTGGTAGTAAATACCATAACAATACCCTTTTTCCCTTATTAGTACTAATCATATTGCCAGAAAAGTAGAGGGAAAGGAAATCAAGAGAGTTAAATAAGTAGAATACAACCAAATCTCACATCCTTTTCTTTTTCTCCTCTTCTGATTCAAGCAGGTCTTCAAGCACCTGATTATCCAGATACTCAAACTCAAAAACTTGCTTTCGCGTGGATGATGAGCCTCCTGCACCTCCATGACCATATGGAGAAGACAAAGTAGTTGTAGTAGGCATAAAAAAGGGAGCATAATTAGGTGGTGGCCTAAGCTGAGAATAATACTCATTAGGGAAATTAAGGATTGCAAGATGACCCCTCATGTTGAAAGCTGCCTTATCATAGGCTCTGGCTGCTTCCTCCGCCGTATCAAACGTCCCCAGCCACAGCCTCGCCCCTTGCTTCGTCGGATCCCTAATCTCCGCCGCGTACTTCCCCCACGGCCGCCTCCTCACGCCTCGGTACCTCGCCTCGTCCTTCGCCTTCTCTTGCTTTCCCTTGTGCCCATCCATGCTTGTCTTATGAGCTATCTTCGCCTTTTAAGTATTTGGTGTTTTGATCTTACCAATTCTTAACGCTTATTTATATAGATATGTGACCCGTGTGGGAGGGGTTTGGATTGAGAGAGAATAACAGTACTAATAATCACTAGTCACCGCAGATGTTCATATTGTAGATTTGATTCTTCGATTGTGTCCATGTTTTTTTCCATAAATTGTATGACCAGAAGATAACTATATGGACCGGCGCGCGGATTTTTTTAGTGGGTGGGGGGTAAATCTTTTTATCGATCTAGCAACTTGGCAAAATCACTTTGTTTCGTTTCTTTTTTTCTTTTTTCACGTGAATTATTCCATGGAGTGCAAGAATCGTTCGCGTAGGTTTCTGACGCTATATATATATAGTTTGTGCCACTAGCTAGTAACATTGAAATTCTCTTGTATTCGATGCCGAAAGTTATATGTATAGGGGTGTGTGTGTGTGTGTTTGCATCTGCGAGTATATTCAGAATTGAACCCATAAGTTAATTCAATATTTGTAAATTAAAAATTGTAAAAGGCTGCGCCTTGAACTTTGGCAACTTATAATGAAGACGTGTCATGTAATTGCCATGTTAATAAAGAGGAAGAATTAATTGTACCAAAAAAAAAAAGAAACAGAGAAGGGGGCGAGCAAATGAGTTCACTTCAATTTCACATAGAATTTTGTTGTCTTAAATGGGATAATGAGAAAAATATGAGAAAGATCTATTGGTTGGAGTGTTAGAGCTAAGGCCTAAGAGATCAATCATCGAATTTGAAAGTTTAGAGTTAAATTTACATGTGATTTGTGTTGTGAAAATGAAGTAGTTTTAGGGTATGTTTCGAAGAGAAATAAATCTTGTAATGGTTGGGAGAGTGAAAGTACTAGCCTATATAAGTTAATTAATTCACTTTTATGAGCTAGTAATATGGGTTAGAAGGATAAGTAGTTTTGTGTGCTCGATGAAGAGCCACCTAAGTTAAAGAATTCAAAAGTTAGTGGCTAGAGTTGAGGAATTTAAGGTTTTATATGACCTCTCTTTTAGGGAAGAGTATCTCAATACAAGACCTGTCCCCAGAGCTGACATCGAGGCTGCTCAACACTAGATAATTAAAAGTTCTTGAAAAAAGATCACACCTCAAAACTTAATTAGTTATTGTAATTGGGCATCCTAAAACTTTATTAGACTATTCTTTAAAGGAGTGGCTTGTTTTTTTATATGGTTGATTGTGTTTGGCCGTAAAGGTCAAAACATTTTCAAACAGAGTAATAGTTATAGGGCAAAATTTGAGAAAGGTACAAGCCAAGGGGTCCAAGAATTTGGAGCACTGTAAGGCTTGCTAGGAAATCCCATGATAAATACTACTTCCTCCGTTCCTAAATATAAGACCCAGTTGACTTATTTTTTGAGAAATTAAGGAAACTAAATTAGCCACTTAATTATAACGTATTTCGCATATTATTAGATTTTATGTTAGTTTAACACACCAAGATTATACGTTAGATTATAAGTCAAATAAACTAGTTAAAAAAATTCAAGAAAATCAATTTATAAATAACTTATTTAGTTTTTTTTTAGGATTTTCCACAAAAAAGTTAACTAGGTCATATTTTTAGGAACGGATGGAGTATTTTCTAAACTTATAAAACTATTTTCTAAACTTATAAAGATCAATCGATCTGTTCAATGCATTAACTAGCTCATATTTCCCGGTGGCATTGTTTTAGTTCTCCCCCCATATATATATATTGAATACTCCTCTGGTCCTATTTATAGAGTAGAAAGAAAATGTTTTATTTGATCCTATTTATAAATCATGTCATTAAATTTTGTATGTGAATGTATAAGTTTACCCTTCATTTATTATATGTTAATTTTGTTATTATGTGGTATAGTGAATATTAAATAGAGGTAAAGTAGGAAAGTTATTGAATTTAAAGGTAGAATTAATGAGGTTTAAGGTTTTCCTTGATCTGTATGAAATATATTGAAAACGCCTTATATATAGTACCTGAGGAGTAATATACAGGGGATTATATAATGTGGAAGCACATACAGATTGATCATAAGTACACACACGCATAGTGTTGGAGTATGAGGTAACGTACCTACAAAAGCATCCAACAATAATGGAGGGTACCCTTTGAAGGGAACACACAGGGTGGCTGAGATGAAATAACAAGTTACAAACCAACATGAACAGTGAGGGTCAAGTACATCAATTAAAGAAGCTTGTGCAATGCAAAGGCTCATGTGCATCATGTTTATTAAAACCAATTAATCTATATGTTTCTTTTTTTTGATACATTTAATCTATATGTTTCTATGATGAAAGATCAAAGCCCAAAGTCACATAACCCTTTACGTAATCATTTTTGGTTTCTCTTCACTTTTATTCTTATGTTAATACGTGAACTTTAATTCCTTCGTGTGGCCGAGCGCCCCGCTCTCTTGTCACCCAAATATGTCGGGTCCCAGATTTAGCATTGTTTTGAATATAATGTTGAACCGAACATATAAACAAACATTGCTGATTGTGTACGCTTGTCTCATTTTAAGGGATTGCGTGGGGTGTGTATCCATCATTTGAAGTTTATGAAGAAACAGTAAGTAATTTGTCGTACTCTTAAGTTTTGATTTCTCTTTAAATTAAAACGTGCCCCTGAGAACTGAACTTGATACTGCAAGATATATCAATTTGAGATATTGAATTGTAGCTAGAATGATAATAAAGAATCAAATCCTTAAGATTTGCCATCTCTCGATCGTGTGAGGTGAATATATGATTGATCTAACTTGCTGGCTAATCATAGTGGAAAGCTTGGATTATGCTTTCATATTTGAGATTTTGTCCCACACCTTTTTAATAAATTGATTCTTTTCACTAATAGGGCATGAATCTGCGACGTAACCTTTTTTTTCATAAATAGAAAAAAGGACAATTGTTTTCGCCCCGTGCCCCTTTCCCATGGAAAAGAAGTCCTTAACAATACGTTCTAAAATTTTGAAGAATGAACAGTTATTGAAAATAATTCAAAACAAAAAATGCACATTGATTTTTTTTCTTTTTTTGAGGAAGACGAATACTTATGTTTTAAGCATTATATTGTTTGATTTGTGTTAAAATAGAAAATTGGCTTTTGATTGATTTGACTATGATAGATAAATTCTTGTGAGAAATTTTCTAAAGATATTAATTACATTTTTTTCTAAAGTAATATATGTTGTCATTAAACAAACGTTGGGGATAAGAGAATAACATAAAAAAAATTCTTTCAACATTTTAGATATTATTAATCACTATATAGAGGAAAGAAAGAGCATACAAGAATTTTTTTTTTTTAAAAGGCAGAATAGTATGGGCTTCACTTAAATTATCAAGAATTATAACTACAGAAAATGTCTTCTTCTTTTTGGAAAAGGATCATCTTCACGGGGCTATTGTCGATTAATGGCCCGTTTGGTTGGATGGAAATGGGAGGGTGGGAAGTGGAAGTGGAAGTGGAACTCACCATTTGAGTGTTTTGGAGAAATCACTTCCATAAAAAATGATGGAAGTCACTTCCATCTCTCTCCCCCAAAGAACTCACTTCCACTTCCCATGGAAGTGGATCTGTGACTCTTTTGCCCTTGATATTTCTCATGAAGATAACAGATAATACAAGAAAGGTGGAGAGGGTGATGACGGCGGACGGCGGCAGACGGTGATGGAAGGCATTGGACGATGGACCGGCGGCAGACAAAAGCTTCGATCTCCATAGCCATCTCTCCTATCTCAGCAACAATGGAGGAGATTTGGTGATAGAGAAGCATTGGCAAGGGCATCTTTGACTTCAAATTTGTTTTTCTAGAGAAGTACTAACGGTGACGCAAGGGCATCTTCGATCCCCATACCCACTACTCATCTTCTCTCCTGCGACATCTCTCATACGAACCTTCTTGATTTGTTTTTTTTTTTTTTTTGAGTTAATGGCTGGTATTTGTTGGGTTTGATTAATATTGCGAGACCCATTTTCATTGACTGAATTTCATTTGATTTCGTTTGCTACCATGGTGGACAATTTCCGGCGGTTGTGGATGGTTTTTGGCTGATGGTGGTGGGCAATTTTGTTAAACTCTGGATATGGACTGGCTTGTGGTGGGAGGAATTTTTTTCATTGTTTGAGGGTATTTTGGTATCTTCCTATTATAAATACATATTTCAATTAAAATTTACGTCTCACTTCTATGGTCATACCAAACACACTTTAAAACCCACCTCCACCTCCACTTCCACCTTCACTTCTACCTCCACTTCCACTTCCAATTTCATCAAAAGCTCTTCCATTATACCAAATGAGGCATAAGTAGTTGCCTCCTTCCAGCAGCCAGTGGAACTATTCTGAAACTGATTATTACCATCACCATTATTCCATAAATACCACGTATTCCTCCCTGTTTGTAACAGAAATCATATCTAAAGGAATTACTTAATCCACTATACTCTAACTCATCACTTTCATGGTGTTTAATGTTTATTTATCAATTTTATCTTTATAATTATTGCTTAAAAATGTATATCCTCGTATTTTTCTCATTTATTTAAAACCCCGTATACTACGTGTAGAATTGAAAAATAAAACAATTCGAGATAAAGTTAATAAGTTATTTGGTATTTATTAATTTTCAATAAATAATTGATCAGACTTATAATTTATGTTAATTAGAGGGAGTGTATAATGCTTTTCTAGAGACAATTTATTAAAAAGATGATGTTGAATGCAGCCCCACCACATGACAGGAATTTCTTAGAAAAACTGTTTAGACTTTTTCTAGGTTGTACATAATGTTGTACAAGTTAGACTAGAGGGTGAATTGGAAAGCCTGGTGGGTCATAGTTTGTAAAGTTGGACAGATTGGATTGACGGTTGGATCAATGACGTAACAATTACTTTGAAAATATTATTATATGCATATATAATAATATAACCATATAAAATAAATACAGAATTTTGATATAACTTAAAAATAAGCATATTCAAGATCTCTAATGCTAACGTTTTCTCAAATACAAAGTTATGATCGGTTAAACTGATGGTCGGATCGATGACATAAGTATATAACAATTACTTTGAAAATATTATATGTATATATATAATAATATAACCATATAAAATAAATATGAAATTTTAATATAACTAAAAAAAACATATCCAAGATCTCTAATGCAACATTTTCTCAAATACAAAGTTATAACATGTTGAAATCAATGATGAGCATGATTTGATTATCACATATAGAGATTAAAGGGTATTTTTTAATAAGAGTTGATTTCTTATGGTAGATACATGTCTTTGGTTTTTCAACATTTTTCAGATGAGTTATTTGGGTTATCCTGGTTTTTTAAAAACCGTCTCGGTTCACGGTTGAACCTTGACTTCCGGTCCAATAAGCAGTTTGAAGCAGTCTAACATGGCTCAACCTATAAAGCGTCTGAACCATTAAGAACGAACCATACACTATTTTGGACGACAGTCAGACTGGTCCGGGTTTTACAACACTGATATTATGTATGCTTTCTTTTAAAAGATTGTGATCTCTTGATTGACCCGTCATTTAATGTTGTTCGATCAAGACGAAGGGATTGTTCAATTTCCAAACAAATTATTATTGATGCTTGTCATTTTCACTAATTAATAATGAGGGCGGCATGTAAACGTGTCACATGTAAAATGAATACTGAGCAGTTAATTATAGGGTGAACACACAAGTGTAGAAGATTCAATCACGAGTTTGGCGAGTATTAGGCCGTTATTGGAAGCTATGAAACACAAGAGTAGAATAGGAATGAGAAAAAGGTCAAAGTAGGTACAATGAGAACGTCATTTGCGTATTAATCTTTCATTATATGTGTGTGATTGGATTGAGATTCATCTTATGGTACAGATTAATCGAGTTATAGCTAGGTAGAAAATTCATGTGATGTTCCTCAAAGTAATTACAAGTGTGTATAAATTTTGACAAAACTTGAGGTAATGGGCGGCTACTCGCCTTTTACCTGGCGAGCTAGTGTTGAGTCCTTGCATTAGGAGACACCAAAGAAATCATTATTTTCAAAATACTCTCAATCAATGTTGTAAAAGTCGGACCGGAAGGTGAGCTGGAGAAGGCATCGGGTCACGGTTCGCATGGTCGGATCAGTCGGACCGAAGGTCGGACCGATGACGTAATAATTGAAGAAAAAATATATGGCTTTTAAATATACCTTACATATAAACATATAAGAAAATTGTAGTCCATTCACCTCTTAAATTTTAATGAAAGACCATTAACCAAGAAATATATAGCCATTAGAAACTTAGAAAACAAATCAGTTTTTGGTCTTTAGCTAAGCAAAACAAAGAAGGAGCATAGGACCATCGAGTATTATAATTGCAGAAATTTTTGTCGAGATGGAAGAACTAGGAAGTTAGAAACACAAGCAATTTCTGTAATGTAAAAGGTAAGAGATAGAATATGCAACTGATAAACATTTCAAAAGAAATGCAAAATGTAGAAAGATAATAAGTGCTAAATATAGAACAAAAGTTTGAAAGAGACGCTAACCATCAACAAGAGAGCAATGGTGAGAGAGATGATGTTCACCAATTGGTTGGAGCATTGGAGATCAAATTTTACAGCCCTAAGATTTTCACATGGCTGCTAGGGTTTTCAATCTAGGAGAAAGATATAAAGCTAATGAATTTGGGGATATAATCCACTACTACAAAAGAGGGTTTTCACGTCACTTTTCAAGGAGACATAAATTCAAGTGACGTGGAAAACTGAACTTTTAACGTCACACCAAAAACTGATGTGGAAAGTCAGATTTTTCACGTCACAAATTACAAAAATTGTGACGTTGTTTGTCCAAAATTAGATGTTATTGATACGGAAGATCAAAGAAACCACGTCACACATTACCAATTTGTGACGTGGTTTCACGTGGTTTCTGGAAACCACATCACAAATTGGTAATGTGTGACGTGGTTTGTAAATATGTGACGTGGTTGGGTTTTTTTTTTAAAAAAAGATTCTTTAATTAACTTCTTTTGGTTTCCCAATCTGTATTCATTGTAAATGTCACAGAAATAGATACAATGCAGATCAACAGTATACATTATTCACACAACATGTAGACATAGCTATATTATAACTAAATCAAACTAAACATATATATATACACACACAAAAATTCCATGTTTACACAACTAAGTATTTTGTGCAATGATAACTTTTTAATCAACCACAAATGAAAGAAAAAATTTAGCAATACGTTTACGAAGTGAATCAATGTCTTTGTCTTCAAATGAGTTGTTTCCATCATAAAGCTGCAACAATAATGGATGCTATGATTAATGCAAAGTTAGATAGATAAATCATATATTTATGTACTGATTGTATCAAGCTATAGATAAGAATTTAATTTATACCTGTGTAAAGGATCCGGTACGATCACTCTCAATAATGTCACACGTATACTTCATGACGTAATACCCACACTCCTTATTCGTCAGTTGCTGGGGGCACTTTATAAATCACAAGAAATAGTATAAATTAATAACAAAGTAAATAATATCTCAATTGACTAACATTGAAGGAATTTAAATCAAAAGTACTTACTTTAGATCTTTGTGTCACGATGGCATTATCCATTTCATCAGTTTCTGCTGCAAAATGCCATTGTTGAATGCCCCTAAAATGAACCTAAAATTAGCACATATACATGAAAATAATTTATTTATCCCAAAGTAAAAAGTCATTAAAACTACTTACTTAGATAAGAGGGTTTTATAATAGGAGCTTATATTATATCTCAAGGGGTCAAACCAAACCAGACGATGTTGTATGGGGCAAACGACAGCTAATGACCATTGTTTACTGAAAGACATTAAAAATATTATGTCCACACAGAAACATAACATTTGTAAATGTGCAAATAATGAAAAGTTGGCAAAAGGTAATAATCACACTTACTCTTGAAGAATAGGCGCAAAATAGACAGATCCTCGATTCACTGACATTTGATGTATGACATAAGCCCGTATCTCATCCTCATACTCCAGATTATCCTCGTCGGTGTTAAAATCATCTCTCCTCACCAAGGCCATTGGACTGAGGAATCTGTATTGTCCCCTGCCTAATTGGTTGCACAGCTGGTGGAAGTACCTATCGTAGAATAATTGAAATTATAAAAGGATAGACGTAAAAATATTGCACAGACATAAAAAGTAACAGTCATTTACAAAGTCACTAATTTGAGCCAGGCGAGGTCAATTTCTTTCATCGTAAAAAACTCCACGATATCTCTGTCACCATCAAGTAGAAATTCATATGTACGATAATGACTGACTACTCTGGAGGCATCCTAACGGTTGTGGAGTGCAAAGTTGGCTGCATCTCCCGCAGGAGTTGGAGAGAAGGATATTCATCTGAAAAGAACTGCGGGCGATGAAAAAACCAATGTTATATATTCTTACAAACTGTAATATATGAAACAAGGAGTCTAAAAAATTAAATGTACATACCACATCAATCGGCGCCTTTTGTGGAGTGTGTGTACAAGTCGTCTACGCCACAGGATGAATGCCCCAATCGCCTAGTATAGTTTGGTGACTTCGTTATCGGGAAAGGGTACAGCTATCCCCCCTCATTA
The DNA here is from genome assembly GCA_037074515.1 of Mimosa bimucronata. Taxonomy (NCBI): domain Eukaryota; kingdom Viridiplantae; phylum Streptophyta; class Magnoliopsida; order Fabales; family Fabaceae; genus Mimosa; species Mimosa bimucronata. The sequence goes on from CM073444.1 coordinate 38,026,743, forward strand.
TTTAGGATATTTGTAACAGACACCTTCACTTGGTCCTCTCGAATAAGCATATTATGTATGAAGGAGGCGTTAGGGAACTGGCGAGCTTTTGCGACCGGGCGTAGGCGAGGGAAATCGAGATGGAGATAACACTCCACTCCAACTTCAGGGTTATTGTCTGGTGTGGGATCTGATTCATTCTCACGAATTGATCCTAACGGCATAGTCTGATTGCAGCTGTCTTTGACGCTTGGACCGCCGGTAGCAGGGGACTCCTACAGGAGATGAGAATATACAGAGTGAGCCTAATTGATAAACCCAGAATTCGGTAATTAACATATATAGGAGATGGTCAAACCTGCTGTCTTTGTTGAGAAGAATTTGATGACAGTCCAAGCTGCATGGTAGACGCTCTGACCTGTGCCTGACAAATCTCTGATTTGTAATACTTTTATATGCTTAACTTGAGGCAATTAACATGATTAAGATGCAAGTTTGGTCTAATAACGTCTAATTAAATGTCTCAAACTCTCAAGTGAAATGAGTGTAAAATTAGGATTAATTAGCCATAATCGTAGATTAATTGCATTGATTAATTTATAGGGCTATTTGATCTTGGTTTTGTCTTATTTTTACTTACAGGGTTGAGCAAGGACCAAAGATCGGATTCCAGGCGAAGAAGAAAGGCTTTTCAAAGGGGCAGAGAAGAAGTGAGCTCGCCGTGGCCTCGCCACGACGAGCAGACGGCGAGAAAGTAACCCAGGAGGCAGAGAACAAAGCAGTTCGCCGTGGCCTCGCCTCGGCTAAACCACGGCAAACCAAGCCAAAAAGAACCAGAAGCATCGTTACCTCACCGCGGCGAAGTAGACAGCGAACTACACGTCTGCAGAGTTTCAGCTCGTGTTTTTCGGGCCTAATCCGGATCTAACCCAATACCCACTCACTTGACCCTACTTGGGGGACATAAAACTCGAAATTTACACCCCATTAGAGCATATTTTGTCCACATTTACACCCTCCAAGCCCTAACTCTCTCTTCTCCATCTTCATCTTTCTTCCTTCCACCCATGGCTTCCACACCTTCCTCTCTTCTTGTTGGTTCTTCCATGGAGAGTAGCAGCTAGGCTCCACCATTCTTGGTGGTGGGAGCCAAGGAATGAGCTTAAAGCTTGAATAGGGGAGTTTTTCTAGTTCTAATCCTTCCTCCATTTGTTGTATTTACGCTTTTCTAGGGTTCTAGGGGTGCATTTATGGCATTTGGTGGAATGTATTAATTGCATTTGGTTGATGTGCATTTATGGCACTTGGTTGAGAGCATTTATGTCATTAGGGTTAGAAACTATGTTTATGTTATTTCCTTCTTGTATAATGCTTGACATTGCTACTTATTAACTTTGGGTTTAATGAAATTTATGGGTTCATAGTTTTGTTATTCTCTTTGTGAAAATTATGTGCTAATGCAAGGTGGCTTGGTTAGTGGATTAAAAGTGTTAAGTTATTTGTTTGAGGGAGATGGCATAAGAATTAATTGGTTGTGTTGAGACATTAGGCAAACACTCTTTAGGTCCTAATTTATTGTATGGGTGGCCATCAATGGATTAGGGTTTAGAGAGAAATTTAGAGCAATTATAGGGTGGCCCAAATAGTAGATTTAAAAGTCTTACATAATCAATTATTTCTTGATTTTGAACTTAATCAACTTGGGTTAAATTAAGTAATGTGCGGGGTTCCGGCATTAATTAAGTTAACCTAAGCCTAGCCTAGAGGGGTTCCTCTAGGGTCCTTTAGAAATCAATTAAACTCCCTAAAAATCTTTAGAAGCGGTGATTCCCGAATCTCTCATTTATCAAGAATGATCTTTATCCCATTTTCATCCAAATCTCACTTTTTAATTCCAACCTTTTATTTTACCTTTCGCACATACCAAAATTCATACTAAAACCAAACAAAAATGCTTTTACCCGCCTTTTCAAGTTTACATATTAGCTATTAGGAACCATATTACACTAGGCTCATTGAGATCGACACCCAGGGTTAGCTTCCACTATCTCCTCGGGTTTTAATTTCTTGGAGAGCGGACTCGAGGCGGCACTGCTCAGATACAAACCCCGATTTCCGAGCTCTTCAGTGCCTCAGTCTGCGCTCGGATTTGCTCCCCCATATAACCCGAAAGAGCTTCTTGGACCTTCGCGGCCACCTGCTCATCGAACTGTGCTGCCATCTGCTACTGGGATAAAGCAACCCGCTCCTCCAGCTGAGCCTCCATCTCTGCCCGAGCCTTAGCCACAATCTCCTCAGTAGATTCTGTACGAGTGGATCGGGATCTGCGGCCGAAATACTTGGTAAACCCTATAGTCCTAGGCTCCCCGAGTACCCGGCTAGGGCGATCGGGCTTCCCAATTGCCGTGGTCAGGATGTCCATCCTCCTAGAAGGTGTGAAGGACCCTTGGGTGGTTTGCTGCTTAAGTTCTTCCTGCAATGACCGAAAAAATCTTAAGCTGCAATGTGCTGTAAAACCACAAGTTAAATGAATAAACAACCAAGTAAAATACTTACAATCCACTTTGCAACTTCTTCAACCTCCGGATTGACAAATGTTCCTTCTTTAGACTTTCTTCCCTCAGCCCATTTCGTATGACGTGAGATGGGTGGCGGAGGTTGTAGAACAACGGTAGGATCGGACCGTGCCGCTTCCTCCATTTCTGCAATTTGTTTCTCAATCAACTTTTTCTTGACCCACTTGTAACCCCCCTGAGACATTGTGTGCTTGTAAATATTCTTTTCTTGTCGTTCCTTTTGTTTTTGGCTATTCTCCTATGAAAATAAAACTAAGTTAGTTAATTAATATAATATGTTAAAAATTCATTTTTGAAGCAAAGTTAAAGAGCTATTTATAACCTATACACACCTGGAACTTTTGGTCTAGCCGTTTCTGAACAAAGGTCTTCCAAGTCTTCGGGTCAATAGAGGGATAGGCCCGACAGGGATCTTTACCCATCTTGTTCCCTCAGATGTAGTCTCTCGTTAGGTTATTCTTAAAATTCTTCCACATCTTGCGCGCTTCATTCAACCAAAAATCCTTGAACAATTGGGTGTTTGGGACATTGAAGTTTTGCTGCAAAGAAAAATAAGAATAAAACACACATTAGTTGAGTTAACTACAAAAACAAATACATGCATATTAGGAACAAACAGATAGATAATGATAAAACATACCAAGATATCTGACCAACATTGATCCTTAATGTCTTTATCGACTTCCCTCCAATCGTCAACCAAGATGCTTGCTCTGTTCCTTGCCACAAAACCGATATAGCTCACGAAATTCGCGCCAATCTCCCCGATAGGATTCATGTCCTCATCAAATTCCACACGGATAGGTTGAATATTTCTCCCCTAACGGATAATAATGTCTTTGAACTTCGTCGAATGTAACATCCCAAATTTTAGAAAAGAGATAAAAAGGAATTTTTTTAATGTTTTGAGAATATGATTAAAATATTAAAAAAAAAGCATTAAAAATAAATTTATGATGTTTTACATATTTTTAATAATTTTTAAGGCTTATTTTCTTTAGAAAATAAAAGGAAATAATTAGAATACAAAATTTAATTTTCAAAATGGATTTAAATAAGAGAATATTTAGAATTTTGGGGTATATTTTGATATTTAAAAAGTCTTATAAATAAATTTGGAAATTAAAGCTTATCTAAAGAAATTATTTTGGGACAAATTTAGGTTTATTTGTAAATAGGAATGGTAAATAAAATTACCATCTAAGGGCAGAATAGGAAAAGGGAAATGAAAAAGACAATATCTGCCCCTAGTTAAAAATATCTTTAATTATGAAAAGAAGGGCAAGATAGTAGAATACCTATTAAAAATATCAGTCTTCCACCCTTTAATATATATGTCACACGTGTTCCTTCTTATTCCTTCTATTCATTTCCATTCCTCTTCCCTCTCAGACCCGATCTCCCTATGCTTTCACTCTCTCTCATTTTTCTCTCCCTGTTCCCTCTGCTTTCTCTTTGTTTCGGCGGCAAATCTGGCCAGAGCGACGGCTATCGACGGCGGAAAGAAAGGAAAACGGATGGGAAGCTTGGGGTAGCCATAGGTATATCTTCTTCCTTCACTTTCCTTCCTCTTTCTAGTTCGATTTTGAGAGGATTTGAGGGAGGTCCGATTTGTGTAAGGGGGTTTTGGGGATTCCAATCCGATTAAAAACAAGCTTAGACTTGGATTAACCAACCTTATGAATGATTTCGAGCAACGAAGTGGCATTAGGCAAGTTTCCCCAAAATTTCTTTTCTTTCGCTATTCATACGGCGCTGTTCACGGCGATTTCTGGGCAAGAATCAATCGAAACCTTAATTAAACTCAATTAGGAGTAAGATTAAACTAAGAAGTCAAGATGTATGTTGAATTTTGGGATGTTTCTGGCTTGTTCGATTTTCTGCCTTCCTGCGAACCGATTTTGTTGCTGCTTGAATTCTTGTTTTTCTGTGATTGTGTTTCTGCCTATGATAAAGATGATGAAATTGGTGTTTAATTGTATAAAATTGATGTTTGTGGATGATGGTTGAATAATGTTAAAGTGTTAAACTGTTCATTTCTCTTCTCCTCTTGCGTGTTCTGCCGGCGAGATTCACTGGCAGGGAAGGAGGAAATGTTGTGACAGTAGATTCCTAATTAGAGCTTCATTAGGTGCTTGATTTTTCTGTGCTCAGTTCGGTAAGAGGAGGAAGAAGTAATAGAATTAAATATATTGAACTCTGGGGCTGTGTAATTTTTGTTCTCTCTTAACTTGTTTGGTTCTGCGGGCTCAATGACTCAGGGGAGGGAGTATTTTGCTTGTCTTCACATGAATCTGTTCCTCTGAATTATTATTGAAGAGAGGAGTATACGATTAGTATGTTGGTTGTTAATGGTTGGTTCTGAACTTGCTTTCTGGTGTTTTGCTTTGGATTTTGAATCAGTTCAATGTGCTGTTCTAGGTGCTTCTTATTGTCGCGTTGAGCCTCAACCACTATGATAGAAAGTATTATAGTTATTGACATTGATTTTTAATCTTGAAGTCTGAAGCTTGGGGAAGTCATTTGGTTGATCTTAGCTTGAGTTTTTCAATGGTTATATAGTTAAACGAAATAGAGGAGAGTTATATGTGTAGTTTCAGTTCTTTACAAACCAAAGAGAGTCAAGTATACTATTGTTAATTGTTTGGTCATATTCTGTGATGGCCGATTATGAAGTCTTGAAGGCCTAATGGTTTGTAAGTTGGTTTTCAATGAAATTGTTAATAAGTCTAAAGCAGTACGTTTAATTTGAATTAAGAATGTTGTTTCATTCATTTTTAAGAAATGAGAAGAAATAAATTTGAGGCGCCTTTTGTTGCTATGGAAGTATTGTAATTATAAATAGTATGTTTAAGAATTTTAATATAATTTAGTAGCATATGAGGGTGTGATTTTAATTTAAAGTTGATTGATTCAAAATAGAAATTTGGTTCTTAAAGTGGTGATTGACCTTTAAAGGAAAAGTAAAGCACTTTTAATTGATAATAGGAAATGTAGAGTTTGTTGTGAGGATAGTGAACCAATGGAAGCTTAATATTTGAGGTTTATTGAAGATGATTTATGTATTCATCTTGAATCTGAAGCATGTTTTATAATATGTGAGAGTTGGTTAGCTTGATGGGATCAGTTTTGATATGTTTTGTGATCTATGCTTGGGGGTTTAAAAGACTACTTGTGAAGGAATCTAATTATTATTAGGAGTTAGGTTAAATGTGTTTGTGAATTCATTAAGGAATTAGAAAAGATTCCTAAGTTAATTTATTGATAATGTGTTCAAAAACCATAAATGGAATTGATTAGTGAGAGTAAGTAATACTACTTAAAGTTGATTAAGGTCGTAAATAACGAATGATGTTGCTGGAATTAGTAATAAGAAATTGAAGCAATTAGGGGATGTTTAATACTGATGGGTGTGCTTATAAGTCCTAGTTGAAGCTTGACTCGATTATTGCAAATTCAAACTCTTGTGCTATGTTTGTGATCCGAAGTTTAAAGAGCATGCTAGTTAAATTCTTATAATTCTCATTGGTTCCTAAACCGGTATAAATCTGTAAGTTTACTTTAAGTTTAGTAATAAATAATAGATTATGAGTGATCAATTATTCAAGATCAATGGTATTTTTTCTTTGATAAATTAAATTGTTGGGGTTTGAAAGTTAATTGAGGTTACTTGCACAAATCAAGTGTATTGGATTTCTCTGTTCTGTTGTTGCATGATGAGTTCTGAGGGAAATTCTGTAATTCCAGATTCTTTTCTTCTGTTGGAGGTGATTCTTCTGCTTTGAATGGTTGTGATTTGGTGATTAATGAAGTTGGAAATAGGATAGAGTTAATATATGGTTTGGTGTGTGTTGAATTTCTGCTTGTACATCTTTGTATTCTGTTTTAGTTTTATTAAAATAAACTAGAACATTAATGATGATTAGAGATTAATAGTTGATTGACAAATGCTGTCTTGGATCTTAACCTTTTTACTGCTAGGAACTTTATTCTAACCACTGCTTTGAGTTTTTTAAAATTTGCTAATCAACTATCTGAATTTTTAAAGAAGAATTAAAACATGGTTAAAGATATTGCAAAGGGATTTTACGAAATTCAAAGTAATATTTTAGTATGTTTAATAGTTCTTAAAGATTGTCTTGAAATTCATAAAATAGTTCTTTGAAATTGAAATAGGAACTTGTTAATGTCCTTGTGTTAAAAGTCTAGGTATTTCAACTTATGTTCAATCAGAAATGTTAGAAAGATTAAATCTAAGAAGTAAAAACCTTAAAACAAATATTTAAACTTGAACCTGATGCTGAATGTATGTACTAAATAAATGATTAAGGTCTTTAAATAATGATTCGTATAGATACTATTGGTCAAACATTGAGAATAAGAAAGTTTGATATAGGTAAATTATTAAGGTAATTTTGAATGGTCAAAACCCTAATGAAGTATGAATAAATCATGATTTGCTTAAATGAAAAGACTTGGGTAGTACTAACTAAATTAGGCTCCGTGAGAGAAGCCGGATAGTTATCCAGGAATATAGATATTAATTCATTATTTATATATTACATGTAAATAGGTATAGATAGTGACATAAGCTAAGGAGGTCAGTGGAAAGGAAAAGAGACAGTAAATGATTATTAAGCTTGGAGTTCAGGTAGCAGTTTCATTCAATTTCATCTATCATGTATTAATAATTGCATAGCATGTTTTATAAATTCACAGTAAACTTCAGGGCCGATAGGTCGCTTTAACCTTGTCAAAAATATTTATGGGATCCGAGTACTCGATGATTAGAGGGCTAGCTACCCCTAGTACAGATCAGATATGACCGAAAGGTTATATTCAGGAGGTTGAGCCTCACAGTAGTGCCTTAAGTGCACTAGCATACAAGGTTAATGTTTACTCGTATGGGATGAGTGCGGGGGCTCACAGAAGGGCAACATCCCTACCCATACAGACATGTTTTTAGTTATACATATTTTATTAATTATTATGCATGGTAATGAATGAAATGAACTGCGTTAAATTGCTGTTTCAGATAAGCTGGTAGATGGTAAGATGATTGAGATAAGGCAGGAGTGCTGGAGGAAGATTAGATGAAGAATTTAGGATTACGCTATAAAAAGTAGGGTTAATTGTATATGATGTAATTTTAAATTATTAAATTAATAGCAGAAAGCATAAAAAAAATAGAATTGTATAAATTTATAAAAGAGATTTAAATTTCCCAACTACTATGAATTGAAAATAAATATCTTAAGAGGATTAATGAATTTTTAATTGTCTTATGAACCACTTTGTTTTATAAAAAATTTTAAATTCTAAGTTGTTCGAAAAGCCCATTCCAACTACAATAAAGTTGGAACATTGTTTGAAAAGAAAAGGTTTAAATTTATTCGTATGTTTGGGCTTCTAATATTCATAAAAGTGGTTATAATTCAATTAAAATGCTATAATATAGTAGTAAAAATCCAGGTGTTACATCTAACCTCTTCCCTTTTTTCGAGGGGGATTGTTTTGTTGCTGATTGTTAGAATCATCCGCCGTGATGTACCTATTAACAAATCAAAGATGTGATGAGTCAATACAAGGCAACAACTTTCACAAAACCAAAACAAAAACAATAACAATACTTAATGCATTATAATTCAAAAAGATTCTCACTTTAGGTGTTATCCCATATCCCCTCACAATGATCATTTCTAGAGGCAAATTGAATCATAGGAGTGGTGGTACCTGCGACGTCAAAATATTTTGCACAAAGAGCCGCAATTGTGGAGGTAGTACTAGCAATCTTTGAGAAGTTATCTCCTACATAATATCAACTTCAATCAGTGAAAAAAACCCATATAGTTTACATGAATAAAAGCCCAATAAAGAGAAAGAAAAGTTTATTTTATTTTGATTTCAATTTAAAAATCAAAGCCAAAACACAAGAAATCGAAGACGCTGAACAGTGACATCGATCAGAGTCACCCAGAAATTTAGTAAAACTCGGACCAACTCCTCAAAATCTTTCACAAAACTTCTTAACCAAAGCTTAAACTTGTTTTTGACAGGTTTAGAAGCTTCAAAATCCCCTAGCACCCAGATCGATCCTCGCACAAAATCGCTCAATCCGAAGGAGTTAAGGGTAGAAATAGGAGAGAGGGAAGTCACCTGAACTCAATGAAGAGCACCTAACCGATGGGGTTATGTCAGAGCAGTGCCGCCTCGAGTCCGCTCTCCAAGAAATTAAACCCGAGGGGATAGTGGAAGCTAACCCTGGGTGTCGATCTCAAGGAGCCCAGTGTAATATGATTCCTAATAGCTAATATGTAAACTTGAAAATGCGGGTAAAAGCATTTTTTGTTTGGTTTTAGTGTGAAGTTTGGTATGTGCAAAAGGTAAAGTAAAAGGTGGAAATTAAAAGTGAGATTTGGATGAAAATGGGATAAAGATCATTCTTGATGAATGAGAGATTCGGGAATCATTGCTTCTAAAGATTTTTAGGGAGTTTAATTGATTTCTAAAGAGCCCTAGAGGAACCCCTCTAGGCTAGGCTTAAGTTAATTTAATTAATGCCGGAACCCCGCATATTACTTAATTTAACCCAAGTTGATTAAGTTCCAAATCAAGAAATAATTGATTATGCAAGACTTTTAAATCCACAATTTGGGCCACCCTATAATTGCTCTAAATTTCTCTCTAAACCCTAATCCATTGATGGCCACCCACACAATAAATTAGGACTTAAAGAGTGTTTGCCCAATGTCTCAACACAACCAATTAATTCTTATGCCATCTCCCTCAAGCAAATAGCTAAACACTCTTAATCCACTAATCAAGCCACCTTGCATTAGCACATAATTTTCACAAAGAGAATAACAAAACTATGAACCCATAAATTTCATTAAACTCAAAGTTAATAAGTAACAATGTCAAGCATTATACAAGAAGGAAATAACATAACATAGTTTCTAACCCTAATGATATAAATGCACTTAACCAAGTGCCATAAATGCACATTAACCAAATGCAATTAATACATTCCACCAAATGCCATAAATGCACCCCTAAAACCCTAGAAAAGCATAAATACAACAAATGGAGGAAGGATTAGAACTAGAAAAACTCCCCTATTCAAGCTTCAAGCTTCAAGCTCATCCCTTGGCTCCCACCACCAAGAATGGTGGAGCCTAGCTGCTATTCTCCATGGAAGAACTAACAGCAAGAGAGGAAGGTGTGGAAGCCATGGGTGGAAGGAAGAAAGGTGAAGAAGATGAAGATGAAGATGGAGAAGAGAGAGCTAGGGCTTGGGGGTGTGAAATGTGAACCAAATCTGCCCTAATTAGGTCTAAGTTTCGTGTTTTATGTCCCCCAAGTTGGGTCAAGTGAGTGGGTAATGAGTTAGATCCGGATTGGGCCCGAAATTCACGAACTGAATTTTCTGCAGAACGCCCGCTCGCCGCGGCGGGGTAATGTTGCTTTTGGAACTCTGGGGGCCTTCTCGCCGTGGGCTCGCCACGGCGAGCTCATGTCTTCTCTGCCAAAATTAGGCCTTTCTCGCCGTCTGTTCTGCCTCTTTTGTTTAGCCTTTTTCTTCGTCCCGGGTCCGATCTTTTGGTCCTGAGCGACCCTGCAAGTGACAATAAGATAAAACCAAGATCAAATAGCCCTATAAATTAATTAATACAATTAATCTACAATTATGGCTAATTACTCCTAATTTTACACTCATTTTCCTTGAGAGTTTGGGATATTCAATTTGACATTATCAGACCAAAACTTGCATCTTAATCATGTTAATTGCCTCAATTTAAGCATCTAAAACCATTACAAATCGGAGATTTGTCACTCAACCCAGTGCTTGCATGTGCCGTTGGAGCTCCACTCCGCCGTGAATCGCCGTCGTTAAAGCTCCCTGGTGGAACATAGGCAGACGAGAATGAGAGAGTGGGAGAGGAACTAAAAAATGGAAAGAGAGAAGGGAAAGTGATGAGTGAGCTGAGGGCGGGGGAATTGGGAGCTAAGGGCGCGAAATCTGAAAGAGGGGGTAGGTATGCTATGCACTTAACATCACTTCATACAAATTTTTTAAAAAATTTGGCAGAGTTTTCTCTTGTAAATGTGACATCCAAAATTACATTTACAATCCAATTACAGTTCAGTAAATACAAAATCATACAATTACTAATTGAACACTAATCAACATATACACACTATTCCAATCACATACCACAAAGCAATTTCTTTGATTACTTCAAGCATTTAGATTGAATCACACTAATATTCTCAGAAAACCAAACAGCCTCAGCATATTCATAGTTGAAGTGATAAACACAATCAGTGAGAAATGAAAGCATAAACAAGATAATTTTCTAACTGTGTTAGCTATTGAGTTATACCGTTTTAGAATAAAAGAACAAACTCAATAATAGTACTAATAGTAATAAAATTCAAGATAACCAAAATGGAGTGGAGAAATTGCTTACTCAAATGAAGTCAAACCCAACATTGAAATCACAGCACCAAAATAAAGTGGAGAAATTACTCAACTTGTACTTAAAATGTTTTTGGAAAAGCCGGGGTTTTGTTTTTGGTCCTCCAAATTTAAATAAGTAGATGATAAGCTAGAACATGAGCACTAAAGTCACCCATCCTACAAACAATAGTGTAATAATACGAGGGAGATTAAGAAATGAGAATGAAGGCTCAAAATAAAGAAACCAAGTCAATAAATGTGACCACAACAAGTATCATGTTCAAACAACTCAATTCGACATATCTTTATGCTTATAACAGCCTGTGAATTCAAAATAGTAAAAGACACTCTGTACTACAACAATAGACTAAAGTAAAGCTCAAGCATTCAACAAGAGAATTTTGTTTTAATCATTCTAAATTCAACAGTTATTATTTTTATGTTAATGCAACAAAAATTGCACAACAAATGTTAAACAAGAACCAAAGATCAAACGACAATAAATATTTTTTTTAACAAAGCACAAATAGATGCTAATTTATTTGTCCTTTAAGTAGAACTTAAATGTTTACAGCAACAAGAACAAGTTTTTATAAAACTTAAAACCAATAACATAGTAGTCATTACTTCACACCAAAATAACATTTATAACACAAAAGTCAATTTGACAGCAAAATTACTTCTTTCCAATGCTTAATAAGCAACTTCTAAAGCTCAACATATTGAATTTATACATTCACAACAACACTGCCAAAGTCTTTGCTAAATAATAATTTTCTTAAAAAAACTAAAGTATAATTAGCTTGTATCTAAGACATCACACTATCTTTTAACAATAAGGAATATGATTTATTATTATCATTCTTGCAGCAAAGCAAATTATTGAATTCAGCATCCTTAAAGTGAAACTTAAGCACTTTTAGCAACAGAACAACTTTTGAAAAATTAAAAGCATTACAGTTATTGTTTCACACCATAATAACATTATTCATGCAACAAAAATCAATCTAGGATCAAAATTACTGAACACAGCAAAAGTTCATAATTTGTTCAGACCCATTTCTCAGAAACAACACAAATTAAATCAGAAAAGAATTGAAGTAGGAATGAAAAGGAAGGGCTTACCAATCAGACGCGAGGGGGAGCTCGGGGGAGCTAAGGGAGCCCGGGGGTAGCTGGGGCTGGGAGCTGAGGGGGCCCGGGGGGAGTGGGTGGGGCTGGGGAGCTTGGGGAGGTATGGGGGGCGGCATCTGGGGGTGGTTGGGTGGTTAGGAGGTGGGGGAAGCTTGGGGGGATCTGGGGGGTGCTTGGGTGGTTGGGAGGTGGGGGAAGCTAGGGGGCCGAGGGTGGGGGAAGGAGGTTAAGGGCCGGGGGAGGTGAGGGGAAAGTTGGGGGGCCGAAGATGGGGGAGCTGTGGGGGGCTCTGTCGGGGGAGCTGTGGGGGAAAGCTTTGGGTGGGACAGGAGATGGGGGGAGCAAGGGGTAGGGAGCTCGGCCGAGGGAGCTATGCGGGGGGAAGCTTCAGGTGGGACAGGAGGTGGGGGGAGCTGGGGGAGATGGAGCTCTTGGGGGATGCTCGGCCGGGGGAGCTGGGGGGGCCGGGAGGGGGAGGTTTGGGGGTGGGAACTGCCTGAGTGGAGGGAGCTGAAAAATTTTGGGGGGGTATTTTCAACGTCACACATGTATATGTGTGACGTTGAAAATCAAAACGACGTCACACATCTTCTGATGTGTGACGTCGTTTTGAGATGTGTGACTTCGTTTTGGGGTTTCAACGTCAAACGTAATTTTATGTGTGACGTTGAAACTTACAACGTCACATATTTATATTTTATCTGACATTGTTTCTCCTCCGTATATGACTTATTTACGAAAATGCCACAGCGTTTTTTTTCAACGTCAGTTTTTTATTTATCAGACATAAATTAGTGACATAGAAAGGGTTTTTTGTAGTAGTGATTTGGGTTTCTTTTGAAGGACTTGGGTTCTTTTTGGGCTTGATTTTGTTTTTTTCATCTTTCTTGTGTTTCAAATTGGGCCGCCCGATTTTTATAAACCCGTTCCAGTTCCCGGTTAACTTCGGCTCCCGGTCTAATGTCCGGCTGAAAGCGGCTCGATCCGGCTTAACATTCTGAATGACCAGACCATTAAGTATGAGCCGACATGTAAGCGGTCGACTGTTGGACCTGTCCGACCGTCCGGTTCTTACAACATTACTCTCAATAAATGAGGGAACCATATATAACAATATGAGTAAAGTAACATTGAGTATGGAGATGTTATTTCTTAGAGCACCCAATATCAAAATCTTATCTATGGTGCAATTTCATGCATGATCTTTTAAATTTGGGTCAATTTCACCCAACCCTAATGAAGCTTAAACTTTTGTTAGTTTTTTTTTTGCCAAAGAGGCGTAGTTTTTTTTTTAACTTTTTAGAATTCTACATATGCCATTTTATTTTATTTTTAAAAAACCCCTTTTCCCTTACCTGTGTCCTTCCCTCAAGGGCAGGCATTGCTCATAAACTCACCAATGGTGGCGGTTGCAAGCCTCTCTGACGATCATTATGGAGCGAGAAAAACGAGTAAATGAACTCAGATTTCTAAGTCTGCATAACTCTTGAAAGAATAAAAAATGAGTAGCACAATGAATACCCAATACCCATTCCATGGCTTCACCCACACATATCAAAAGCATCTTGTCGCAGGAATGTCGAAAATCCATCAAAATCTTCTTTCCAAAATTAAATAAAGCCAGGAAAGTATTTTATGAATCCAATTGCAGCGCAGCAATAAGAATGACCTAGTGAAAGGATTGAATCTAAATCAATGCATCATAACCCAATGAGAAACAACTCGAATATCCAAAGTGATAAACTTTAAGGATGTGTTTAGTTGGGGAGAAAACTTGAGGGAGGAGAAAAGTAGGGGAAATGGAAAAGAAAATGAGTTTTTATCTATTTGGATAAGGAAAAAAAGTAAGGGGAGGAGAAAAGTGGGGGTAAATAATCATGTGGGCCCATTTTCTTATTAACAGAGATAAAATGAATTCTCCCCTCCATTTTCTCTTCCCCCAATTTTCTCCCTAACCAAAACAACGTAAGAGTTTATACTCTCACAAATAGTCAAAATTTGTGTTTTGGAGAGGGGGGAGGAGAGCTTTGAATTATGGAGGGTAGGTGAAGAGCACTATAATATGGGCAGGTGAAATGGGGATTGCCGGGGTGGGGGGAAGGAAACAATGAATTCATTGGAAGACATTGTGGATGGAGAAGAAGAAATCGTGTCGATGTGAAAGGAGTAGTAATTCGGCTAAAACCTCTGTATAAGGGAAAACTTCATATAGGCACTCATGGCCGCCGTTGGTTGGTTCAAGAAGAAAAATATGCCCACATGTAATCTCGTTTTAACAGACTTTAGGGGGCATTTAGGCATGGGTGGAATTGAATTTAATTTAAAAGATCATGTATGAAATTGCACAACAAATAAGATTAGGATATTGGGTGCTCATAAGAAATAACATCAGGATACTCAATGCTACTTTACCCATAATAATATTGTACCATTCTATTTCTTATTATAAGTCCACTTTAACTAAGTCTCACATATAAAAAATTATTAGTTATACCATTAAATATGTCTTAGATTGATACAATTCCAAAACTACCCTTCTTCAAAGTTTCCCTCCCTCTACATTTATAAATTATTCTCACATCTATCTCCTCTTTCTCTTTTCCCAATAAAAATTAAATAATGCTAAAGTTGGAAAGCAATCATCAATAATTTCTAAGGAAACTTATATTTAGTATCAAAATTTTTTTGTAGTTGGGCTTATGATAAGGAACAAAGTGGTACTACACTTATTATAAGAGTTCAAAAACTAAATTATGTGGTTTAAAAAAATAGTTAAAAAAATAATTATATAAGAAACAACCATTTTTTTCTGACAATGCCCTTGTTAATAAGGGGGCAAGTGAGAGAAAGAAATATGATAATAATGAGAGGAAGTATGAAAGAAAATGTGCTGTTGGAAAAAGACGAAGAGAGAATATAAGTAATTAGGGGTAAAAATAGAATTTTGCATTAAATGCTTAGACAATGTTTTATGAGATCTCAGGGATGCACAAAAATCAGGTAGAACTGGACTAAGTATATGCCCTAAGTCATATCCTAACAATCTTCAGGATGACTTTTTTGGCCCGATGCTCGGCCCGGTCCTGTTTGGCCAAGGACCATGATCGGGTAGGACATGTCTTGTTGGATCTTGAGTATTTTGATCCTTAAAAAAAAGAAAAAGAAAAGGAAAAAAAGAAATTATATGGTGTCGTAAATATTAATTAATTAAAAAAATATTTTTTTTGAAATAAAAGATTAGGGAAAAGGAAAAAAATAATGAAATTATATGGTGTAGCAAATATTAACAAATTAAAAGATATTTTTCTATTGTGACTAATTAAAAGATATTTTTTTTATAAAAAATAGTAATATTTTTGGGCCAGGCCGGGCCATTGGTCCTAAAGCCTATGCCCTTGTCATGTCCTGCTAAGTAGTCGGATTTGGTCCTGTCTTGATTGTTATGAATTTATCCCAGGATTGGGTTGGTCTCGGGCCAAGTTGGGTCCGGACGGGCCACCGGGTTTCTTGTGCAACCCTATGAGATCTTTTAAAAATGACCAAAGCTATTCAAATTTGGGCTCTTATAATAAAGACTGGAGGTACTATCACACTTCGAAATAATTTGATTAGATTAATGGAGATAATTTAGTTATTAATGTGATTTTTTTTATAAAACATTCTAATCATATCCCTTAATTCCCTTATTCCTACTTGTATTGTTAAGTCAATGTTAAATTGTTAATATGGCTAATTAAGGAAAAATTTTATAAGTATATGAAAAAAGTCTCACAGTTAAGGCCAATATCAGCTATCTAATTATGTTCTACGTTAAGAAACAGAGGAGTATTACCAAAGCACCACTGCTATTAGAAGCACAAGTAAATACTAAATGTGGGTGCATCTAACAGATATTCAAAATTTGATTTGTCACAATGTAAGTTACTAGCTTATTGTGTTAGACACAATTCCATTGGTAAATTAGATTTGTATCCTCTTATCCGATTTAATTTCTAACGGATTGCCATATAATTTCTCTTGTCGGCCTACCATTTCAAAGCCTCTTCTAATTTCTAGCAGTGGTGGAGATTCTCCATTTCTCCTATGGGTCAAAAACGATGTGGGCAGTCCAGTTGATGGGCTTTGATGATGGGCCCATATATAATGTGGGCCTATGGTGTGCAATCATGTTATTGCCCACTCAATGCCTATGGCCCCTCCTTAGAACATTCTTTTATTCTTATTTATTACTCCATATTGATATATTTAACTACTTTGATTAAATTAATGGTGTTAGTTATATCGGTTATTATGTTGTGTTTTTTCTAAAACACTCAAATCATATTCCCTTATTTCCTTCCACATCTCGTACTTGATTATTGTTGGAAGAGCACTAATGGGGATGATTTGGTAAAAAGTTAAAAAAAATTAAAATCATGTCATATATTTAGGATCAATATCAGCTCCCCAAATATGTCCTATAGGAGGGAGTAACTAAAACATTGAAATGAACTCTAGCAATATTATGTAGTTTTTAAGGTCAATCACATTGGTTCTTCTTGATGTTACTCTTATATATAGAATAGCGTTTTTATTTCACTAACTTATTATTATAATTATATTTTATGAATCACGCAAAAGTCAGCAGCATTTTGTAAGAGCAGATGCGATTAACCATGCTACTTTAGTCATATTTTAAGGGTAGAGATGGAAGGAATTTTTTTGTCCTATCTATAAGGGAAAATTCCAAATAAATACCCCTCGAATATCAAAAGGACAAAAAGGTACCTCCAATATACAAAAGGACATAAAAGGGATCGTTCCTAATTTGGGATAAACAATTTTGAGGTAAAAAGACCAAAATGCCCCTGTCTCCATTAACCACTCAGGTATGGCCATTAACCACTCCCGTATAGCCATTAACCACTCTAGTATAGCCATTAACCACTTCGCTGATTCATTAGTTAGGCTTGTTTTTGTGAAAGTTGTTAACTACTCTAGTATAGCAATTAACCACTTTAGTATAGCGATTAACTACTCCAATATAGCCATTAACTACTTCACTGATTCATTAGTTGGGCTCAAATACTCTTATATTTGTGAAAGTCATTAACCACTCTAGTATAGCAATTAACCACTCCAGTATAGCGATTAACCACTCTAGTATAGCCATTAACTACTTCACTTTGAAAGTGAATGGAGACAGGGGCATTTTGGTCTTTTTACATTAAAATTGTTTATCCCAAATTAGGAATGATCCGTTTTATGTCATTTTGTATATTGGAGGTACCTTTTTGTCCTTTTGATATTCGAGGGGTATTTATTTGGAATTTTCCCTATCTATAAGCCTAATCATAAAATTTTTATATGAATGCATATTTTTATTCTTTATTTATTATTATTATTATTTTAATTTCATGAAATATAATGTATACTACTATTATACAGGGATAAGGTCAAAATGTTATTGTATTTTAAGACAAAATTAATTAAGTTTAATTTTTTTATCGGTTTAGAACATGTTGAAAATGAATTATAGATAAAATTATAGGATAATTAAGAATTTATTTGATAAAATATTCATATTTAATAATCACTTAATCATGGTCATAGCCCATAAGTCATAACTAAGAAATGAAGTTAACACCATGTACGTAGTTCACAATATTGTTGCTTTATATTCTAAGAGTGATAAAATTGTATGACTTATTTTATTGGGCACTCATGTAGAGTTTGGATTGGCTTCCAAGGGACTAACTGGTGCGAATGTGTAGAGATTCAAACCCTTTCAATACAAATAATAAACACCTACCTAAGATAGGAAACCAGTTTCATCAATAACTCTAAAAGGGAAAAACAATACTTTACAATGTTAATAATGTACTGTCATATGTTTGTATATTTTTATCTATTATTGATGAAAATAATGAGATAGGTAAAAGTGAAGTGATCACTAGAAAGTAATAACTTATTACCAACAAAATGTTAAGTTGATGCGGTAAATAATTTCACCCCTATAAAAATGAAAACACAAGTTTGAATTCTGGAAAACACACTTGTTTTAGATCATAGTATATTTAATTTTTGTTTACCAGAAAGTTGTATATTAAACTAAGTTTAGATTGTTCAATAACCTTGATAATGTCACTGAATATGCTTAAATGAGGGTCACTTGAAATTTGAAGCATGGGTGCATTGAAATTACTAATTAGAGCGATGAACGTGTGTGTTGTGTAATTTGTACTCCTTACCAAGAAACAAACCGTTTTAGACAAATATAGCTTAAATCATTGCCTAATGACAGGTTCATTGAGCCTAGCCTGGAAAGGCCAATTAATTAAGCATCAGCGTATATGAAGATTGTGTAGTGATTAATGTGAATGCAATTTAGTGGCATGGAAAATATTACTATCTAGCCTCTAATATAAGTCCTCACGTCCTAAATATAAGGCATATTTACTTAATTTAATTAGATTAAGGATGCTAGTTAAGTTAGTTAAAATCACATGATATTATCAAAACACCCTAATCATCTATCTTTATTCCTACCTCACTCTCTTGTTTATTATTGAGAAATATCAATAAGAATATTTTGGGAAGAAATTGAGAAAAAATGTAAATAAGTCTTATATCTACGGCCAATCTCACATTCCCAAATGGGTCTTATATTTAGGACAAGAGGGAGTATATAACTACAAAGCAAAATCTAGCTAATATTGGAACATGCCCTAGTAGATCATGAGTTAAGAGCCCCCACCCTCTGATTGTAGGTAAACCCAACCCCTTTTCTAAAATTCTGTTATAAGTAAAATCTAGCTAATCTCCCCATTAATTAATAAATTAACTGGTCTCATAGCTAATTCATTATGTTCTGACCTCAGCATATATCATTGAATATCCTCCCCACCATTCACCTCTCATGCTTTATTTACATTTTATATTGTTTTTGTGATTATGATACGTGATTATGATCTCCTTGTTTTATACTATGTGACTATGATATCCTTAGTTTCATGGATTGTGAAGATTCATGAATCCATTCCATCTGCAATAGAAAATTGAATAAAAACCAACATGTGGTTAATTGAATCCTTCTTTCATTTTGATTTTCAATGATATCATTAAAGTAATTAACAGGGTTTTGTTATTAATACTACTACTAATTCACAGGGCTCTTTTTATCATTCTTTTAGAGCCTGGGGTTAATCGAATAGTGATTTGTCTTTTAGAAATATATTATCCACCACTAGTAATAATTCTTGGGCTCGTGGAATTGGAACGTGGCATGATATTATAATATATATTACATTATTATATAATTTTTATGATTAACACATACTATAAGATGGTTTAAAGATAATATTAAATTCAAAATGCACTTAGTATTTTATATATAATACAATATTATATTTGATAAATAATATTAAAAACGAAATTCGGTTATTTCGGCTATTTACCGAACCGAACCGAAATATTTCGGTTAATTTGGTTTCAATGAATTGGTTTCGGTTGATATTTACAATTATCACTATTCGGTTTTCAATTGTTTAAGTTTTTACCGAAAACCGATCTGAATAACCGGATGTTCACCCATACTTCTACACACACATGTCTCACACATATTAAGAAAAACCTTTGATTCTATTAAATATTACTCAAAATTTAAAAAAATTATTCTTATTTGATACTCCTTCTGATCTTGTTTGTACGCTTGGAATATTTTTTGGATGAGATTGCCCTTTAAGAAATTTTTAATGTTTCTTTATTTTAATTTTTACCCATGATTAATATATATAAATATATATAATAGATAAACGAAATAAATTGTATATCTAAATGAAAATTTTAATGGCATGATTTATAAATGTAAACTGAATAAATGTTCATTTGGCATATAAATAGATAAGGATTGTGAAGGTCCAAAAATTAAAATTCTAAATGTATACTTGGTTGCTGGAGCTGTTTAATTAGTAATGGAATTTGTCAATATTTTTTTTGGCAAGAAGGGAAAAAAAGACAGTAGATTGATAGTATTTTTTTTTTTTGGGTCAAATAACATATAATATTTCATTAAACTAAGGAAAAGTGAAATACAAAACATAAAATAAAAGGTCTGAAAAAAGATAGCTCAAATAACAATAGATAGAAACTCTAAAAATAACATAACCCTCACATAAGTCGAAGGGAGCCATCGCCGCCAAGAACTTTACCGTCTTCATCGTTCTTTCATCAAAATTCATGGGTAGAAAAATGCCGTCACTGGAAACAAAGTCATTTTGATTAGTAGTTGTTCGAATAACTATCCTAAAGGATCCACAATTCTTATCGGCAATAAACCAACCAAATTGGTTTTTGCAAAATCTCCCCGAGTAGATCTCACAGAAACAAAAGAACCCACAAACACCAGCACGAAATATGAAGATTGGCTAGAAGAAATTATCATTGTCGTCTAAGCCCTCAAACCAATTTATTTACACAGAGACAAGTAACACCACCATAAGGAACCAAAAAACATGAAAATAAAAGTAGACCGATGCAAAATACGGATATATCCTTCCCCAAAACCGGGGAGGGAGACGCCATGTTAAAACTCACACAATGACGAGAGAAAAACTCCCACCACCCCAAAAGTTAGAGAGGAGAGGAGCGAGCCGGCCTTAGCTAGTATATTGATACCCCATCTATTTCTAAATATATGATCTATTTCGAGAGGCGAGCTTGTTCCTAAATATAAGATCTATTTTTATTTTTTTTCTCTCAACATTTTTTTAAGCTATTCCTATTGATGATTCTAAAAAATAAACAAGAGAAGGAGGGTGGGGATAAAGATAGGTTGTTAGGATATTTTCGTAATATAGTGTGATTTTAACTAACATCTTTAATTTCATTAAATTAGATAAATAGACTTTATATCCAGAAACGGAGAAGTAGTACTTAATACCAGCAATATTGGCATGATTTTGAAAATCAACATTGTCGTCTTATTTGATTTCGTCTGATTATTTGCTTATCTAACTTTTTGTACAGGTTGATAACTTTATATAATCTTAATCATACAGTAGTGTTCCACGTCATCGGCAACCCTTTGCGATCGCGGCATGAATGATTAAAAACACAGCAGATGAGATGAGTAAAAATAAACAAGGTCACCTTTTCAGTAAACGAATTTATTATGTGATTTGTCGCTTGCTACTACTTTAATTATAATAATTGATAAAGCAGTTTGCTAAAAAATAATTGATAAAGTACATATCACACCCATTTAGTCAAGAAAGGGAAGATCCATGAGCAAGACTGTTAACATAAAATTTAATTTTTCCATATCAAAATGACTGAATTTATCAGTTTTATTTATTAAAAAATCAATTATTTAACAATCGGTCATTGAGTTTGTTTTAAACAAAAATGTGGCACGTATTTAATTTGTACGAAAATATGAGTTGCATTATTCATGATAATATTAAAAGAATATGCTTTTTGATTACTTTTACATTATTACTTACACACTATATTGATGTATATTAATGGAACACCTCCTTAATTAGAAGACTTTATCCTGGTCAAGTAGCTGATTGCAACTTATCTACCCCAGTCTCAAGTCTATGTGGAAAGGATCTTTTAATATGGTCATGTAGTATATCTGGTACCTATTTAGCAAAATTAGGCTATCAAAAACTATTTGATTTAAGAATTTACTGTACAGCCTAGTTTTGATTACTTTTGGAAGTTCCTATGGTCTATCTCTCTTCTAAAGAAATAGTAACTGTTTATGTGAAAACTTATTCACAAAGCAATACCAATTGTTGATGTTTTAAAGGTTCATCATTTAGCAATGAACGGTTCATGCCACTTTGGTTGTTTTGTTGAAGAATTCATTCATCATACTTTTTTTGCTTGTAATCTTGCAAAAGTTGTTTGGTTTGGGTGTTTCTCGGTTCGTCCACCGACTCATCTTCCCATCAATGATCTTATCAAATGGTTAAAAACGTTCCTCCTATCTAATGCAGATGAGGACTTCTTGGTAAAATGTACTATTATAATGCTCAATGTTCTTTGGCTCAAAAGAAACTTATCGGCTCATAATGGAAACATTTCTAAGCCTCAAGACATCATTAGAGATACATTTTCTCTCTTATCTTTTACCACAATGGCTTTCTCTACCAACATGTCACAAGTGATTGAAAAAAGTATCCCTATGTCTTCTTATGCAGTGCATCATGATCAATGGGAAGTTTTCTTCAGAAAGTGGAAATTGAATCGCACTTCATATTGCTGCACCCTCATTTGTTTTGGTGGAAAGCCATTACATTACTTCAGTTAGCAACAAAAAACCTTTACTGATCATCTTTTCAATCTTGCTTGTTTTAGGGGTACTCTACATTGGATTCCTATCTTAGGTTACCCCAAGGATTAGATGACAATCTGGAATGTTCACAAACGGATGATTGATTTTTTAAGCTGGGCTCCAACCGTTAAACATATATGACAAATATCTGATTTGTAATGCTTTTACATGCTTAAATTGAGGTAATTAACATGATTAAGATACGATACTGGTCTAATAATGCTTAATATAGATCTTAGATTCTTATGTGAGATAAACATAGGATTATGATTAATTGTCCATAATTGTATATTAAATTGTATTAATTAATTTATATGGCCATTTGATCCTTTTTCTATCTTTTTTCTACTTGTGTCGTACAGGACCAAAGGAATTGGATCCCAAATGAAGAAGAAGGGCTGAAAAGAGGGGGCAGAAGGCTTCGCTGCTCACCGTGGCCTCGCCGTGCACCCTTGAAAAGGCAAAAAGACATGTAATTCGCTATGGGCTCGCCGTGAACATGCCCCAAGAAAGCCAGAGAGCATCACTGCTCGCCGTGGCGAAATGTGAGGGAGCGTGATTCTGCAGAAAATCAGCTGCGAATTTTTAGGCCAACCCAGGCCCAATTCATTTGCCAACTCTTTGATTCGATCTGGGGATGATTTAGGTCAAAAATTAGCCTCATTAAGGGTAGATTTTGAGCCACCACAAAAAACCTTGCATCTCATTCTCTCTCAACCCTCCAATCCCATCTTTATCTCCTACCGCTTCTCTCTCCCAAATCTTCATGGCCCTTACTTCCCCTCTCTTGGTTGTTGTTCCTTCCATGAAGAGCATCAACTAAGCTCTATAATCCTCAGCGATGGAGGCAAATAACATGAGTTTGGAGCTTCATTAAGGAGTTCTTGTTCTCCCACTCTCAATTCCTTTCGTATTTACATCTTTCCAGGATTCTAGAGTTGGTATGTGCAATTGGTTGTATTCTTCACATCTATCTTTTGTTAGAGAGTGGTAAAAACACTTGTAGATTCATTTTCATTTGTGTATATTTGACAATAGCTCTTCATTAGCTTGAACTTTGTTTGAATGTATGGATTCATCATTTTGAATTATTGTTTTAGTTAATATTTTGTGCTATTTGAGGATTCTCAATTAGTGGATCATTTTGTCAAGCATTTACATATGCGAATGGGCTATTGAATTGGTCAAATTATATGAGTGGCATTGGACTTCAATCCTAGTGTTTTAATTTATTATGTGGGATTCTAGTAATTAATTAAACCCTGGGATTAATTAAGTGATAGTTCGAGATCCAGTTGTTGAACTAGGAGCCCCTTACAATTAGTAAATTCACTCTAGTTTTTAAGATTAATCAACTTAGCGTAGGAGGGATTAGTAAGCGGGATTTCGGTACTAATCCACCCAACCCGAGCATAGTTTAGAGGGATTCCTCTAAGGATCTTTTCAATTAATGAAAGAACTCCCTTAAAACAAATTGAAGCAATGATTGTTTAAACCTCTAATTACCAATGATTACTCACTCCCATTGATCCAAATCTCTATTTTCGTCCAATTTTAATTTGTTTTGAACATACCACATTTTTACACCAATTTCATACTTAAAAATCAAACAAAAATGCTTTTACCCGTCTTTAACAAGTTTTACATTTAGTTACTAGGTGATCATTTGCATTTTAGCCTCCTCAAGAGAAAGACACCCGGGGGCAGCTTCCACTGCCCCTTTGGTTCCAATTTTCTTGAAGGGCGGGCCCGAGGCGGCACTGCACCGATCTAACCCCCAATTTCGAAGCTCTTCAATATCATAACTCGAGACGTTGCAGAGTTCCTCAAACCATATCGCTCAATAAATATAGGATCTATTTCTGTTAGTCAATATAATGTTGTTGCACATTTATTTCCTTTTTCGAATGTTGTCAGAACTATGTAATCCTATTATAATTAATATCATTTTGTCTTTTTATAAAAAAAATATAGATGTATATTAGAATCAAGGGAGAATTTCATATAAGGACCCCGGTATCAAATTAATTTAAAAGAAGGACTAAAAAATTCTGAAATATCACTGCAGGATTTGGGTCCTCAACTAAAATTAAATTGTTGTGGGAAAAGACGAAAAGCCCATGCCCTCTGACCCTTCCTCTCCTTTGACACGCATCTTTCTCTCTCTCTCTCTCTCTCACATACACATCAATCATGGTCATTTGAACAAGGGAAAAGCCCATATAAACAAGAAAAAAAGCTCATTTGAACAAGGCTCAATAAAAAACAAAATACCCCTCTGACCCTCTCTATCTTCTAACACCCTCTCTCCTCTGACACACACACTCTCTCTCTCTCTCTCTGATATTCATCTTTCTCCCTCTCTCTCTCACGCACACACAAAATCACCACTCATGGTCATTTGAACAAGGGAAACAATCATTTAAACAAGGGAAAAACTCATATGAACAAGAAAAAAGCTCATTTGAAAAAGGCTCAATAAAGAACAAAATACCCCTCTGACTCTCTCTCTCCTATGACACACACACACACACTCTCTCTCTCTCTCTGACACGTATCTTTCTCTCTCTCTTTCTCACACACATACCCCACTCATGGTCATTTGAACAAGGGAAACGGTAATTTGAACAAGAAAAAAAGTTCATTTGAACAAGGCTCAATAAAAAACAAAATATCCTTTTGACCCTCTCTCTCCTCTCACACCCTCTCTCCTCTGGCACTCTCTCTCTCTTTGTGACACGTATCTCTCTCTCACACACACACCCCACTCATGATCATTTGACAAGGGAAACAATCATTTGAACAAGGGAAAAGCTCATATGAATAAGAAAAAAAGTTCATTTGAACAAAGCTCAATAAAAAAACAAAATACTCCTATGACATTCTCTCTCATCTGACACACACACACACTCTCTCTCTCTGACACGCAGAAAGGCCATGTAGAGGGTGGGGTCAATAGACAGGGGCATTTTCGTCCTTTTTCACATCAATTTAATTTCATTTTAGAACCTTGAACTTGCAGTGAAATTTCAGAATCTTTTGATCCTTCTTTTAAATTAATTTGCTATCGGGATCCTTATATGAAATTCTCCCTAGAATCAAGCCTCAAGCATTACACAAAATAAGGTTAAAATTATTCACGACTCTATGAATATAATATTGTGTGAGCACTTCAATGCCATCTTGAAAATATTTGAAGAAAGTTGCATGTCAAGCATGATGCACATAGAAGAAGACCCAAAAAAGTAAAGATGAAATGCGAATTTTCAAAATTAGCTTCGTGGCAGGTTGCTAGGAATATGTTGAAGGTCTACTGATTCCTCGGACGAATCAAATAATGATGCACAGCCCCAAAAAAAAAGGAATTAACGTACTCCTTTTATGTGAGACTTATAGAGTTAATATTGGTCCTAGATAAAGATATATTTCTAAATTTTATCAAATATTTTTTTAAAAATTATCCTTATTGATACTCCTTCAATGATATAATTTGTAAGAGATGAAGAGGATATTTAGGAAGTTATGTTTTTTTTAAAAAAAACATACTATATTAACTTATTTAATTTACATCATCGATCTAATCAAATTAAATAAACATCCCTAATTTTATAAATAATTAATTACGGGTCATAAACAACATCTTAAAAACTAAGCACTTTGCCTCTTAATTTAGAGCAAGCCTCACCAAAACGATGATGTTTTGGATGTTCAAATTCGTTCTCAGCCGTTCAAGCAAGTGTAATAATGATCATCGCCATCGGTGTTTAGTGCGTGGGATTTGATGGGGAGGGGACTTTTTTGTGAATTAAATTTTTAAAAGTTGAAGAAGTGGGGTTATAATAGTACATATAAGATATAAGATAAAAGAGTAAGAAATTTTAATTTAGAACTTTTAACCCCACTTTTCCATATTTTATATATTCAAATAAAAAAAAAATTTCATTCCCCTCCACTCATACAAATCAGGCCCTTGATTAATGATCTCAGCCGTTTAAATTTACTGATTGAACAAAAACTCAACATCATTGTACTCCTTCCAATCTACTGTTGCTTACAAGATATCTGTAACTAATTTATATGTATCAATAAAAGCAATTAAAAACATTAAATTTTCTCGTAAAATTTAAATGATTTTAAATATTATCCTTGTTACTCACAAACTCATAAACTAATTTTTACTCTTTCTTTTATATGACTATGTACGCATGAAAATAATATTTAATACTCCCTATAAAAAACCTCTTATAAAAAGTATTGTTGATTATGGTTGTACATGATTAAAAAGATTAGATATCTTAGATTATATTGAAACATCAAAGTGTTGCTGAAAAAAGACAACACCTGTTCTTAGAGATTATATGTCGATGGAAAGAGCATTATATGTCTCCCATGCGTATTCGACAAAACACAGAACCAACAACGAAGATCACATAACACAATGGCTACTTCACATATGAAGCATCCTCCTGCCAATGATAAACTTTCATAACTATGACCAGTGCACACGAATTTATGTGGCAAGTACATAGTTATATAACGAACCTTGAGTACTCATACGTACACTTACTATGTATGTGCATGCGGTAAGTAGTTATGTAACAATAACACAAACAACAACAACAACCAAGCTTTATTCTATTAGGTGGGGTCAGCTACATAGATCGCACGACTTCATTGTGCTTTATCAATAACCAGATCTTTAGATATATTATTCACTAAAATATCCTATTCTAGAACTTCACTAAGTGTTCGCCTCAATCCCCCTCTTCCTCTTTTAATTAGACTCTAGACTGTTTGATCTACCCTCCTCACTGACGAATCTAATGGCCTTCTTTATACATGTCCAAACCACCTCAAACATTTTCTACCATTTTCTCATTAATAGATGCTACTTTAACTCATTCTCGTATATGCTCATTCTAAATCCTATCCTTTTTGTATGACCTTACATCCATCTCAACATCCTCATTTCAGCCAGTTACCCGGATTTTATGTTCGTGTTATCCCTTCAAAACCCAACATCACTACCATATAATATTGCTGGTCTTATAGTAGTTTAAATCCTCTTTCAATGCCTTTCCAGCAGAGCTATTAGCTTTCACTGGACTTCTCCCTTTTGTACATGCGTACAGGGAGCAGTGAGAACAAGGTATTCTTTGGAGTGCGATAAAACTTCATTTTTACCTTATGGAGTACTTTCCGGCCGCAAAGAATTCCAGTAGCTTTCCTTCACTTATACGACCCAGCTTGGATTCTATGGTTGACATGTCATCAATCATATAATTAATCCCAAGTACTTGAACTTTGTTACTTGAGAGATGGTTTGATCTCCCAATTTAACCGTCAAATCACATCTAACTTGTCTATTCTCAAAATTGCAATGCATATATTATGTTTTACTCCTACTTAGATGGAAACCCTTCGACTCCAGAGTGTTTCTCTCAATATTTCTAATTTAGCGTTAATCTCATCTCTTGATTCAGCCAAAGGGACTATATCAGCAAAAAGCATGCACTTAGGGATTAACAATCCTTGGATTTGTATGTTTTTATGTGTTTAAATTGAAGCTTCTAACATGAATAAGATGCAAGATTGGTCCATTTATGCTCATTTAATATCATTGATCTTTAAGTGGGATTAGCATGAAAACGGGGTTAATTAATCATAATTGTGGATTGATTTCCATTAATTGATTTACAGGGCTATTTGATCCTTGTTTAGTTTTGTTCCCACTTGTAGTCGCGTAAGGACCAAAGAAATGGATCCCGAACTAAGAATGCAGCCCAAATAAGAGGGCAGAGAAGACTGTGGTTCAGAAGAGGCAGAGAAGGCATGCACTCGCCGTGGGCTCGCCGTGGCGACCAAACGGCGAGTGAGGCTGAAGAGGACCAGAAGCAATCGTTACTCGCCATGGCGAGTTCACGGCGAGGAGCGCGACTCTACTGCAAACAAAAGTTGGTTTTTTTGGCCAAACCGGGTCCAATATAATTACCCTCTTCCATGAACCGACTCAGGCACTTAAAACACGAAATTTTAAGACCATTAGGGCAGATTAGAAGCCACCACAAACCCTAATCCTCTCATTCTCTCTCAACTTCATCTTTTCATCTTCCATCTTCTCTTCCCAAAATCTCTGTAGCATCCATTCCTTCCACCTTGGTTGTTGTTCCTTCCATGAAGAACATCAACTAAACTCTCTTATTCTTGGTAATGGAGCTCAAGGGAGGAGCTTAAAGCTTCAAATGGGAGTGTTATTCTCCACTCTCTCTTCCTCTTGTATATTCCAGTTTATCTAGAGTTCTAGGGATTGTTATATGCATTTAGTTGTAATTTTATTCCATATCTTTGTATGAAAGTGGTAGAAACAACTTGTCTTGTTTATTTTCTTTGTATGGATGCTTGACATTGCACTCATTTACTTGAACATATTTTATTTGTATGGGTTCATCATTTAATATATGTTTTTCTTGTTAAAATCTTGTGCTAAGTGAGGGTTCTTGCTTGGTGGATTATGGTGTCAAGTATTTGTGTTTAGAAATTAGCAAGTAAATCTACTAAGTGCTTGAGTGGCATTGGACTTCAACCTATTGAGTTCAATTTATTGGTTAGGGTTCTACCAATGAATTGGAATCAATAGGTTAATTTTGTTGCAATTCGGGGTTCTGGTTGTAGGATTAATCCTTGTGGTTAGTAGGTTTAATTGGGTCTAATGCTTAAGCAACTTAGATTAAGTTAGTTAACTTGTGGGGTTCCGATGTTAGTTAAATTAATCTAAGTCTAGTCTAGAGGGGTTCCTCTATGATTCTTTAGAAAATTGGTCATTTTTAACTCCCAAAAATCTCAAGAAGCAATGATTCCCAAAGGTTCCATTCACCAAGATTAATTATCACATTTAATCCAAATCTCCCCTTTCGTCCAATCTCAATTTATTCTTGAACATATCACACTTTTCACACAACTTTTATACCGCAACTTGTTTTGCATCTAGTTACTAGGACATCGATTGCATTAGGGCTCCTCGAGACCGACACCCAGGGCTAGCTTCCACTACTCTTTGGGTTTAGTTTCTTGGAGAGCGGGCCTGAGGCAGCACTGCACCGATTTATCCCCCGTTTGGGTAGCTCTTCAGGGACATTTTCTTTTATAAGCTCAGTTAAAACATCTACCATGGGCTCATAAAGATGATTCCTGATGTAGGCTAATTCTTATAGGATAGTCTTTTGTCTCACCTCCCGGCGTTTTAACCTTAGTCAACACCCCATCATAAATATCTTGTATAACTTTAATATATGCAACACACACTCATTTATTTTCCAAGGCTTTCTAAAGCACATCTCTTGGCACGCGATCATACGCTTTTTCTAAGTCAATGAAAACCATATGTAAATCTCTTATTTTATACTTCGATACTTTTCCATCATTCTCCTTAGTAAATATATCACCTCTGTTGTGGATCTTCTTGGCATGAATCCAAACTGTCTCTCTGAAATACTAGTCTCTAACCTCAACCTCAACCTGTGCTCAATCACATTTTCCTATAGTTTCACTGTGTAACTCATAAGCTTAATTTCTCTATAATTTGCACAATTTTGTATATCACATTTATTTTTGTAAATATAAACTAAAGTACTTTTCTCCAATCATAGAGAAACATCTATTTATAACTATAACACAAAAGGAAAAACAAATTTCTTCTCCCCAATTTGTTAGAATATATTTTTTATATACAAGTAGAATTTATCACTTTAAAAATGTATTAATTTATCAATGAACAAGTGCATAATTTTCATGTGTTTATGAATAAAAGTGAAATGTGTATATTTCATTTGGTCCATTTCAACGAATAATTTTAAAAACCAGTTGCAATGAATATGTAATGATGAATGAAGTGTGAGATGCGTGTTCGTCAGTTCATCTATCCATAACAAACAAAATAATAAATGTGAATTTTATTCAATGAATTAATTTGTTAAATGCATTCGTCTAAGTTCAGTGAATAATGGAATATAAAGCAGCCTCTTAATAAAGCACAAATAGATGTTTCCCTATGTTTTTGTGAACTATATATTGCAGAGAAATATTGTGCCACATTTTATGCGTTTTCGAGAATGAATGATGGATGGTAAAATGTTCACACTCTTATTGGTATCTTGGGGAAATTCATATTGTTGATACAAAATATAATTAGTATTTTAAAAATATTTCAGAAAATCGCACGGGAAAATAAACGATATAATAGAATGAAGGGAGATTAACAACTAATTGAGCGGACACGACCAGCAACGGCTGAACTTGAATTGAAACAGCCGACTCGACTCATAAAACAACAAAGGAGGGCAATCAAGATAGTGATAATTAAGCCAAAAACTAACAGTGATTGTGCTCGGGTAGGGTCATATGTAGTTCAACGAGGTCTACATATATAATTTTAATTTTGGTATTTGATGCAGAGATCATTATAATTAATTGTGCACTATGTTATCGATACATCTTTCAGCTAACTGCACTCGTGTCCATAACGTATGTTATTTTAACTAATTCATCAAAATTGATGCATAACATATGACTAATTAATTTTTTCCAAATTGAATTTTTTTTCCAACTTTAGCTATATTCAAAATGAGGTTTTGAATGCATGGATAAAATTGGCAAGTGGATATTATAATTACTCTACAAATGAGTTATACATATTGTGGACCAATACATTTTTCTAAAACTGAGTTATATTATGAACTAGAGATTGTATTTTAGCATATATTATATATAAATGAAAAAGCTTAAACTGTTATTGATCTCTCTAACAAGTCAAGTTGTGTCATTAGTGGCTGTATTGCAATTATTATTTGCTCTAGTGCGTTGCTTATATTTTATTATTATATCAACCATGTAATATTTTTATATATTTGGATGAGATCTATATATAAAAATATTACATGCCCCTTTATAGGAATTGCCCAGAACTAGTTTCTCTATTAGTAGGGAGAGCTAAGCGTATCTAGACAGTGTAGATATGCCTAACTCTTCTTATTAATATTTTTATGAGTAGGGAAACTAGTTTCAAATAAATTACCTAGTTACTACACCTGTATTTAAATTTAGGATGTCCATATGAGATCCAAATGGTTTAGATACATCTAGCTCTGATGAGTTGGAAACCGATTCCGAATTACGTAATTTTTACACATGTGCAAACATGAATCCTAAATTTCCATATATAGTTGATTGGGAATCAAATAAGGGGACACATATTTTACAGTGCACTAAGCTACTTATTATTTAATTAATCAGAGACAAAATCAACAGTGAAAGTTGTAGAGAGAGCGAAAGAACAAAATGGAGTGAGTGGTAGGGGAAGGTAGGTTGGTGGGGAGAGCACGGGAGCAAGAGAAGGATATATATGCAAACACATAAATATAAATAAAAAAAATAAAAAACAAAAATAAAAAAGAGAGAAAGTAAGAAATAAGAGAGAGTTGAAAAGTAGAGGGGATAGATGAAGGAAGAAGGGAATGGACTAAATACCATGAATCCGTAAACATCATTTCTTGCCTAACGGCTTAGTCAAAATAATAGCTCCGTGACGCTGATTGGCTTTTAACCTTTTCTTTATTTATTTCCCTAAATTCTCTTCTTCTTCTTCTTCTTCTTCTTCTTCACATTTTGAATGAATATTATTATTGTGTGAGTGATGGGAGTGTTAGAGGGAGGCTGAGGACCCCATTACTGTTCATGAAAGTAGCAACCTATAGTCCTCAACTTTAAAAGAGTCTTGCTTTCTATCACTACATGATATATGTGTCCAAACTGCTTTCCACATATTATCTTACAATTATATATTATTATTCTTTACTGCCAAACTGACAAGATTATTTTTGCCTACGAACAATGCATGAAAGTTATGCGTAACAAGTTATAAATGTGGGAGCTCATCAAATTGATTTTGCATTCAAAAAATGAGCTCTTGTGTATAGTATAAGCATGTGTGTGTGTGTGTCATTAATTATTAATGGGGTCGCCAAAGACAATAAAATAGAGCATGTTGGGGGACCGGTGGGGGCCTTTGTTTTTCCTATCCATTCTTCAAAATTCATCATATAGACATGTCAACTATTTTGTTGAAAATTAATTACAATTAACTGTATATGCTTCTTGTTTTCTTAATTTTTTCGAATTTCTTAATTATATTCCATGTTTTTTGTATTTTTAAATATCCATGATAGTCATTTTTTTAAATTTTTTATTAAAATAATATACGATGAAAAAATAGAAAAATCTTTTAAAGTTAACAAAACATGCATTGGTGTTAATAAAAGTGTCTTATTCAAAAATAAAATTAAAATCGAAGAAATATTCTTTAAATATATGTGTGCATGTGATTTATAAGAAGTCATATTAATTCATAAATTATAAATTTTGCATTGAATTTTACGTAAAAATACATGTGGCCTCTTGAATTTTAATTTATTTTAAAAAATTATGTGATCCGATTAAAACTATTTAATTGATAGGATAGAGAGAATAGTAAAATGTAGTAACGTTTTACCATGTCGTGTCCATTCTTTTTCGCAATTTCGCGGAAAGCTAATTAATAGAATTGAGTATAAAATCTCCCACCACTAGAAAAATACATTTATTGTAGACCATAATAAAACTTCTTAAAAAGAAAAAACCAATCATCATTGGCTTTAGTGGTATAGATTTATTGGTTCCTATTCTGGCCAGCTCTTATTAAATTTTATCTTTAGATTTGGAAAGAAACTCTCTATTTTTTAAGTGAACCTCTAACAGTTTAGTTAGTTACTCGAATCTGTAAATAAATTAAAGTTTAAGAATAGTCTAGAAAGAGGGAGAATTTTATTACGGAAGTGGTAATAGAGTGAGAGACCTTAAAAAGCCAAAAGGGGGGGAAGCCAAGAAAGACATGCATGGAGGCAGTGTTAGCAGTTAGCACACAGAAAAGATTTTTGATTAGTCAAATTATTGATTTATTAGTCCAACCAAGGGGACCTGCACCCTTGTCCCCTTGCACTCCACTCCTCACCCCCATCTTCCTCCTCCCTTCCTCTTCTTCTAAACTAACTAATTCTATTATTATGCTCTTAATTTCTTTTTTAATTTTTATATATCGTTTTTTCTTGCCAACATTTCCTTTTTGTATATCTAATTCTTACCTAATATGTACTTTTAATGTTTTGTATTTATTATCAATTAAAAAATTACAACTTGTTTTTCTTAATAATAAAATTGCAATATAAAATAATGTAGAAAAGCTCCCTTCATAAGAGTATATAAGAAGTTTAGAACTACTTATCTCCCTTTGTCGATATGGTCCGTTTATCATTCATTCAAAGAATGGTAAAAATAAAAAAGAAGTTAAAATCTTAACTACTTAATTCATTTTTTAGTGGGAATGTTTTAGATAACAATACCATATACTACCCTAGGTCTTTATTATAAGAGCTTTATGTGATTTAAAAATAACTGTTAAAATAGGTTAAAAGCAATAATTATATAGGAAATAAACTTTTTTCCAACCA
Organism: Mimosa bimucronata; assembly: GCA_037074515.1. Classification (NCBI taxonomy): domain Eukaryota; kingdom Viridiplantae; phylum Streptophyta; class Magnoliopsida; order Fabales; family Fabaceae; genus Mimosa; species Mimosa bimucronata. Next base: position 38,060,754 of record CM073444.1, read on the forward strand.
TGCCCTTATTAATAAAAAGTTAAGATAGAGAAATAGACTTGTAATGAAAGGATGTATGTAAGAGAATATAATATTGAAAAAAGATGAAGACATAGAATAGAATTAAGTAGGTGTAAAAATGATAAAAATACATTAAATATTTAGACAATCCATAGTCAACTCTTATAAAAAATAATCAGTACAATTCAAATTTTATGATCTTGTAATCAAGACCAGAGGGTATTTAAAATAGAGGAAGTTAAATGGCGTTGTCATTCAAATTTGTTAAAAAAATTTATAATGATAATGCGTTTACGTGTGGGGAAGAAGCCAATTGAATCGTTATTGACCCTTTGTTAGTTGGATGGAATAGAAAGGAAGAAAAAAAATTAATGAGTTTGACTTTAAAAACTGGAAAATATAATTAGCTAAAATAATAGAAAAAATTATTTATTGATACTTAACTAAAAAAAGCTAGTTAAAAAAATATTTTTCCAAATTATATTTAGAGATAATTTTTTAAAATTATTTATAGACAAAATTAATAACTTTTATTAGTTAAATACTGCTCCGTATTGAAAACAAGGGGCAGCAGTAAAAATACCTCATCATAGAGAAGCTAACCTAAGTTAATTACTACTCCCTCCGGTCCTAAATATAAGACCACTTTGACTTTTTTTTGTGGAAGTTAAGGAAGTAAATTAGACCACTAAATTATAACATATGTCACATAAAATTAGATTATAGGTTAGTTTATAAGTAGAATAAATTAGTTTTGAGGAAAAAAAAATGTTTTTTGGAACTGAAACTACTTTTTTTTGGATTGAAAAAAAAAGTCAAAAAAGTCAAAATGGTCTTATAAATAGGACCGGAGGGAGTAGTACTGAAAAGTCCGCACTTAATAGTGAAAAAGCCATTCATATAATTGGATGAGTTATCAGAAGCCTTATATTTTCAATTTTTTTTCAAAACTTAAATTTGAAGTTCAGTCATTGTTATATCAAAAAATGTTAAAAATTCTGAAAGTGATTTATTGGAGTAGGACTCAGGAAAATATTGGCGGTAGATGAAAGACCGCAAATGTGGCTAAACTTGAAAGGCAATTGTAAGAGTGATTATATAATTTAATATATATCAAATAATATTATATGGGATCCCGAGAATGGGATTTCCGGGAAGCTACACAAAAAGGAGAAAGACTTGAAATTCAAAGATGCCAAAAAGAAAAGTCATTATCAGAGAATTACTTAAGAGTATCCATCCTTTTGGGAGGACTTTCAAAACCTCTTAGCCATAAATCCCAGTTTTGATGACCTGTGATCGTCACAGTTCCTTCAGGGGGCCTGTATCTGGCCATTATATTCAATGTATCCTTTTTCCAAACTCTACTTTTATATATATCCTTAGCTTTTTATATTATTATTACTATTTTATTTTAACCACAATCATCATTTCATTCTCCGTGAAATCATCAGATAATTGAAGGGTCCTTTTCAGTTTTGGTAATTCAGTGAATGGTTTCATTATCCATTAGCAGCAATCTATGATTGTACTTTAAGCCTTTTCACATGTTTCGAACACATTAATCTGTGAAGACCCACTTCAAATAACCAGACGCCTATTTTGCTCAGGAACCTTCCTCTATAGATATACACATATATATTTCTTGCTTTGCAATTTGATGATATTACTTTTTAGTTTTTGCACAATTATCCTAGTGTTTTTTTTTTTTTTGGTTAGGTTGCAGTGAAAAGAAGGGGATTCCAAATTAAAAGTTGAGGGGAGAAATTAAATTATCTAAAGATATTTTTTTCTTAAAAGAAGTTATAATGGGACAATGATGAAAATCAATAGTTTGTCCATGCCAATCTCTTTTCACTGTTCAAATGATCCTAAAAGTCATGTCCTTGTCTATATGGATTGTGGGTAGCAGCAGCACCCAATGCTATACCCTTCATTCTTATGAATCAAGACAGCCCAGGCCAAGTAACGTCAATTCTCTACATGTATATCGACAAAACCTAAATATTACTCCACTCCATCGTTCTTATTATTATTACCAGGCACTTTTAGCTACTACACACCAATCCCTATTTTAAGTATTTTTTTTTTTTAATTTTACTTATATTAACGAGATTTGAATGAGAGAAAAATATGCGAAGAATCACGTTTAAACATTATGTATATGACATATAAAATAAAATAAAAAAAACCGTTCTAGCTATCATGCATTTTAGGATAGGGATTGGAGGGAGTATATTTTCTCTTTATTGTTATCATAAAATTAAAATATTATGATGTTCATTAATGCGCGCGCGCGCACACATTATCTGTCTATTTGATTCTCAGTTTCTCACACAATCCTTGTGCATTCAATTTATCATCTTGTTTCATCTTTATCTTTACCAAGCTAAGTAGGGTGGCGACGATTATTTTGACCACGCTTTCGTAATTGGTTGAAACAATTCATTAATTAACTCCACGCACTTAAAAAAAAAAAAAAAAAGAGTCTAGATTAAAACAAGCGACAAGTTCTGTTCTTTTCAAGTTATAAATATAGCGGTATCGAGTAATGATTGAGTTATGGAAAATGCGATTCTATTCTTTGAAATTTATTACTTGTTTACTTATATGCACTCCAAAAACGGAAATTAATTAGATCTCGTCGGCTAAAGTAAATATGGAGAGATGAATTGTTTTGAGGCGAGTCAATCAACATTTTGAAGAAAAAAAAAGAGGAATAAATGCTTCCATTATCTTCCAGAAAAACATCGTTAAACCATGTTCTTTTCACATTATTGGAACAATTAAACTGAGACCTGAATAGGGAGCATCTAGGAAGCTAAGGTGTATGAATCTTTTTCTACATTTGCAATTATTGATTATTCTTGGTGCAATGTATTGACATGTCAAAGTGAAAAACTGAAAATGTATTCTCAAAATTATTCACGTCAACCTCGCACCTCAGGTTTGAAATGAGTGTAGTAAAATTGATATTAAAAAACCTTTTTACTTTTGATAAAAAACGATCACTTCTATGGGAGATTCTAAATAATGTTTAGAATAATTTTTCTTAAACATATTATGAATAGGCTAATCTCCTTGAGGTTTATCTTGATTAAATGTAAATTATAATAATTGATGTGGATATTTATTTTGGCCAAAAAAAATGTAAATTACTAGTAATATATGGTGGGAAACAAGAGAAAAATAGGAAGAGTCCACGTGGGCTGGTCGCCTGGTCCAATAGGATAGCCTATTTTATTTATTTCTGAGAGTGAGTGGGTCAAAAAAGACAAAATAAAGAAAAATAATTTAGGAGAAAATGCATCATGCAGTGACGTCAGCTATCCAAAACTCTTGACCCGGCCGCCATCCTTTGATTGACCCACGTGTTCCTATTTTCTCCCTCTACTTTCCCTTTCTTTTCTGTTATCTCCTGCCTCCCAATTAACCTCACTTTCTTTTTTTAAAAAATAAAAATAAAACAAACTATATCAACCTCATACTCCCTCTTATCTTAATTATAAGATCACTTTGATTTTTATAAAAAAATTAATGATGCAAAATTAATCATTTTAAATTTTCTATATTTATCTATTTTTTAAGAACTAATTTATCCTACCTATAAACTATCATATAATCTAATTACATGTGACATATGTTATAATTTAGTAGTTTAATTTGTTTCCTTAACTTCCACAAAAAAAGTCAAAGTAATCTTATATTTAGAATCGTATTTCCTTTAGTCCCCTCCAGTTAAAAAAATGGATCAAGAGTAAATGGACTTTTCTTCATAATGTGTCTAGCATCATATATTTCTTGAATGTGCCTTATAATATTCGCACAAAAAATATGCTTTATAACATAAATGGGAGTGGGTTTGACTTCATATGAATGAAATGTTTTCGGGAGAGCTACTTTCAATTGAATTTGATGATAAATAAATATAATCCAATCAGATAACAATATAAAATAAGATGGGAGTGAGTATACTTAAAAATATTTAATAATATCCTAATATAATTTTAAAATCCTAAACAATTATATATGTGGGTATGTTTCACAAATTTTTTTGTCGTCAAAAGATAACTTATTTTAACATTCAAGTAGTAATTACATCCTCACCAAAACCAAATTCATAAATAGAATATTTTCTATTATCTTTAATATAAGATCAATATAATAAAGAGACAATTGCATATAGGTCCCAAGCAAGAGAATTAATTTCAGAGAAGTCCCAAGGAGTTGTTAATGATAACTATCAACAACTGCAATAGCCTTGGTTAACAAGTGAAGAAGTTGTTAATGGACCTGTCTGAAATTAATTCTCTTACTTGGGACCTATGTGCAATTCTCCCTATAATAAATTTAGTTGGGCGTATGCTTTTGGTCATTTTGTTTGCATCAAGTTTTATTTTACCCCTTTAAGCTTTTTTGTCCTTGAATTTTTGTTAATACTGTTAATTTCATTTAATGGAAAACGATGGCTCATCAGATATAAAATGTAATACTATGATTGAATCTAGAAGATAAAAAATGACTAATTTTTGAAATATAAAAATGATTATACCAAAAATTTAAATTTACACGTATTTTGTCAACATTCAATCATATATGATCACCTTTTAGATTTGACGATTCATATCTTTTCGTTAATATAAACCAACGTTGTTAGCGAAAAATGATTAAAAATGTACTTTTCAAATTTAAAGTACTAAAATGAAACCTGGTGTAAATATAAAAATAAAAATATACTCTAACCATTTAGTTAAATTAAGAAAATGAGTTAAAATAGCATTTTATTGAAAATGTGTATTGTTTTAATGTTTTCACTAAAATATTATCTTGATTGTTAATTTATGTATATTGGCGGTCACCCACTACTACACCTTAATACAAACTCCTGTAACACGTTTACAATCAATGATATTAGTACTACTTTAAAAATAGAATAATAAATATGAGGAATAAAATGGATTAAGCCTTGTATTTATGACTAGATCAAAACAACTGACTAACTAATACACCCGAACCTAAATATAATATCGATATTGTAGTATAGAATACATTATAGAGTTAATCTTATATCTATAGTTGGAGTAACTATTTGTATTAATGACAAGATGTATTACAAAAAAGAAACAAAGCAATTGATAAAAAGGCTCCTGACCAACTCACTATGTCTCACAGATAATTTAATTTGAAGGAAATTTCAGGAATTTGTGTCTAAAGTTAATTATTGTACATGTATATCTTGATTTTTTTTTATATACGGACTATATCTAGTCTAGTTATAAATTGTTTGTCACTTGTCTTCCATGGCCAGAGGACCATAGTTGGCTTTTTTAATCTTTGTTACATGTATTGGGTAGATTTTCTGGGCCATATCATATGTGTTTGCACCTATAGATGCAATTTTGTATTAAAATAATGGATTAAGAGTTAATTTTATCCCAAAATTTTTTGCTCAGAACCAATTTTATTTTGGAGTTTTTTTGGGTTTAAAATTGCCCTGAAAGTTTCAAAACATAGTAATATCACTCTATTTTATTATAAAACTCGCGTTGATTGTTAAAAAGTTGACGTTGATCATTAATATGTTAATGGTAAAGGTCAATATTACTCCATTTTAATACTTTTCAGGAAAAGATTGGACCAAAAAAATACTTTCGGAGTAAAATTGCTCCTGAGTTAAAACTTTCACGGTAAAATTAACCATTAATCCTAAAATAATTTAAAATATATCAACATTTAAGCATAAGACAAATCATGACATACTAAATCGATCCCAGGAGAACTAAAATAATGTCCGAAAAGATATAACTAGCCAAACCCAACCATATTTCTCAAGTCGATCAGTAGTGTAATGTTAACAAATTGCAATGCTATTCTTCAATGTGATTGCTAATAGATTTTTCGTGTTATTAGATAGATCATGCATGTGACATATGTTCTGACTGAGTTTTTGTTTTCTAACATTTGCCACCTTTTAATATAAGATAAATAGAAACGAAGAGGCGTACGTGTCAAATGTTTTATAACAATCAAATTCAAGAAAAATCTAAAAATGTAATAGAATTACAAGTTTTCACAATTGCATTGTGCTCTGTCCTTGCCAGTTTTTTTAAGCTCTTCTACTCCCTCCGTTCTTGTTTTATTCAGATGCAACCACTAATATTAGGAGGTTTTTTAGATCTTATAATTATATATACAAGCAATGAATAATTCCATCTATTCCATCCCACCGGATTAAGATGTTGTGATGTCTCAATGAGAGTTTAATCCTTACCCAAAGATCAAACTCGAACTCGATACCATATGTGGCCAAATGGAAAAATATATTTTCAGTATCTTTTTTCTCAGTATCACTCATAAGTAAATTTAAACCATTAGCCGTCATAAAAAATGTCTTGTGTTCTATGAAAGCAGATATTCACATTATTCTACCTAGACACGCGCTTTTAAAAATTCATGTAAAGTGTCTGTTTCTAATACTTTAGATTGATTGGATGCACCGGATGGATACTTCTACGAGACACTGAAAGAAATTAGTAAGAAAGATATTCCCTACTCAGATACCTATTTTTTTAATATATATATATATATAATAAGTTATTTAATTAAAAGTTTTAAATATGTAATCAGGTATATTTTCCAATAGAACAAGAGAGAATACTTCTCGTATATTCAAAAGAAACCACTCCATTTATGTTGTACAAATAAACAGAGGAAGTATCTATTTGAAGCGGCGGCTCTTTGACCATTTTACCCCCACAAAAATTGGTATATATAAACCCACTCCCACCTTGCTTCCTTCTAAAATCCAATCACCCTCCCAAAGAAAATAAAAAAACAGAGCAACGTCACTCTGTATCTATTCTTCACACCTCTCATCTCACTCTGTTATTCAATGGACTCCTCCTTCTCCATCTTCCACTCTCCCACCTCCGATCTCTCCTCCGATTCCTCCTTGGCCTCCTCGGACTCCTTCTTCTCCCCCACCTTCCCCAACTCCTACCTCCCCTTCAACGTAAACGACCCCGACGAGATGCTTCTCTACGACATGATCTCAGAGGTCAATCATGATGAGTCATCTTTCTACACTGTCAAAGAGGAAGAGGTCAGCTCCGACGCCCCCGCCGCCGCCTCCGCCGCCGCCCCCTCCGCCAAGGAGAAGAGCTACAGAGGCGTCCGCCGGCGGCCGTGGGGGAAATTCGCGGCGGAGATAAGGGATTCCACCCGCCACGGCATAAGGGTTTGGCTCGGAACCTTCGATAGCGCCGAGGCGGCGGCTTTAGCCTACGATCAGGCGGCTTTTTCCATGAGGGGATCGGCGGCGATACTGAACTTTCCGGTGGAGAGGGTTAGGGAGTCTTTGAAGGAGATGAATTATGGATCGGAGGAAGGGTGTTCGCCGGTGGTCGCTTTGAAGAGGAAGCACTCTTTGAGGAGAAAAGTGAATAGCAATAAGAAGAAAAACAGGGCAGAGAACAGAGACATGAGAATTGACAATGTGGTTGTGCTTGAGGATCTTGGTTCGGATTATTTGGAACAACTCTTGATGTCCTCGGAGAATCCTAGGCCTTCAGAATCTCATTGCCTTAATGTTCATTAATTCTTTCCTTCTTTCCTTTCTTTTAGTATTCCTCCTCCTCCTCTTTTGTCAAATACAATATCCAGTTGACTTTTTTTTTAGAGATTAAAGAAGTTAAATGAGTCACTTAACCATAATTTATTTTGTGTATTATTAGATTATGCATTAGTTTATAAGTCAAATAAACTAGTTTTAAAAAATGATTTAGGGAAATCAATTTTTAAGTAATTAATTTAACTTTCTTAGGATTTTTCAAAAAAGTCAACTAGATCTTGTATTTGGAGACGGAGGGAGTACTTTGTATTATTGTTATATGAATGATCGTATTTGGAGAGATCATCATCTGAGCATGTACGTTTTCCCTTGTTAATATTAATGTTAAGGGGACTATTAATATGTCATTTTTTTTCTGGGGTTTTGAAGGTGATATGTGTAAAGTTGAAATGACAAGGATAAAATAGAATCTCGTGATATGGCTTAATTTAATTAGAGAAGGCTAACTGAGTGTTAAGTTATGAGATTGATTTGTCAACGCACGTGGTGGAGGCTTGTGCGAGGAAAGGCACGCGTGGAGGAACACCTGGGCTTAACTTACCCATATTAGCGACCCTTCTTTGTCTTTATGAGATTGATTTGTCATGCGTTTGGAAAGATATTTGAGGCTAACAGATTCATAACAAATAATAATAATAATAATAATAATAATAATAAATAAATAAACAAAAAAAACAGGGGAAATCGGTTCTGGCTTTGCATGTCATGCGTGAGTAGAAGACAATTTACAAGTTTGATTAAAGGAAGCAAGATCAGGGCCCATTTTGGCAGAAACATGGTATCTGACTAGGTATATGCTTCTTCTTCTTTCTTTCTTTCTTTTTCTTTTTCGTTGATACTGAAAGTGACAAAAATTGACAATCAAAGTTTGTTTATATGGTTTGTGTTCATTACAAGTGGCGCAGCTAGGTACTCTGCCCCATGTGGATTGAGCTATAAATGTTTTGCTTGGAGTGTTATAATCACGTAATTACCGGAAAAAAAGTTAAAAAGATGTAAAAATCAGAAAGCCTTCGAAGTTCGAACTAAGGTTGTATAATTTGATTATATTATATATGGAATTAAATGCGTTTATGTGGGTATTAGATTGCAACTTATCAAGTTCAGCTTGTGTGCTAGCTGCATAGCGTATGCTATGTTAATGTGCCTAATATAAGTACATTTGATTTTGTCAGGGAGATTGAGAAAGTTAAATAATTTACTTAATTATATATAAATATTAATCCAAAGTTTTGAAGAAAAAAAATTAATGTCAAAGTAATTTATTTATTTTCCTTAATATCTTTAAACAAAATTGATTCCTTATAATAATTCTGCCTCATGTCCTTATTATTCTTATGCTATATATATATATATATTAAGGATATGAGTTAGTACTTTTTTCTTACATTAGAGTTAAATAGATAAGTTACATATATTAAAGATATTAGTTAGATTAGTTATTTGTTACAAATATATATTGTATTTATTAAAATATCATATATGTTTTGCTAACATATTTATTGTTCTATTTGAGACAATATTGTTTGATGCACAGTGAGACTCTAAATGTAGACACATCTTCTAATAAACATTCGAACATTGATTTACCACATTCCCAATCCTAATTAGTTACAATATAATTGTAACCATGCACATCGGTTACCTTGTAATAGGAATCACTTAACATTTACAATAAATAAAGATATTTTGGGGAAATCTAAATTTGAAAAATAAAATAGGTTGAGATATTGTGTTTATGTTCTATGTAGAGCTCCTATATTCTAAGATCGAATATAGAAATTTATGCCCACAAAAGGAAGAGGCGATAGCACATTAATGGACTTGGAGTTGCAATAACAAACTTGTACAAATGGCTAAAAATTAATACTGCAGATGAGAAAGAGACTTTTTTCTCTATTGATTTTTCTTTCTCTATTTCTTTTTTGTGGGATGGATATTACATAGGAAACAACCAGGAAAGAGGGTGGTTAAGTTGGTGGAATTTTTTTCTCCAAATTGCCATGAAAACTGTTGGTGCAGAGGATATCAGAACATGACAATATCACTAATCGTGTCCGATATCACCTATGCACTAAAGAAGCTTCTTGTGGCAGGTTTAGTCTAAATTGAAGCGGTTGGGAACTTAGACCAAAACATCTTTTAATTTAATTTGCAGAATTTATGACTTGATCAAAAGTATTTATATGTATATATATATTATATGTATGTATATATTCACGTGGGATTTCAATAAGATATTCCGTTTTTATGTCTCTAGTCCTTGTAACTTAAGAACGTGGAAGTGGAATTCTACTCTGTTTGGCTCAGAGGAAGCTTCTTGGATGCATCCTACAAATGTCGAGAAAGTGGATTTCCTCTCTTTCAAGCTCACTGTGTCTATCTCATCTTTCAATATCAAAAGGCTTTAGGCATTATAATGCATTAATTTCTCCACCCCTCACCCACCCTCTTCGAAGTATCACAAATCAAATTTGATTTATATACTATTGATTTATTGAAGGAAAGTTTTAAACTTTTTTTAATATAGTTTTAATTTAACTCGATTGTACTTCGGTTTTTTAATTTTGATTCAATAAACTTTTGTTTCTAGAATATTGACTCAATTGAAAATCGGTTTCTAAACTTAGTTCGATGCGGTTTAATCTCTATAACTACAAGAGATAATATTTTAAATATAATTATATGAGCTAAATTGTACAGATAAAACATTTTGAGACTGTATTATAAACATGTCAAAACTATAAGCAAAACATTATTAACTACCCCCTTCATTGACAATAGAAACAAATACAGCATGCATACTTTTACATTTCATACTGATAAAATAAGTTTAAAACGGGCATGATGATGTGGCTAGCTATATATAGACAATTTTGTGAATAGGAGTTTGCTTTCATGATGTTAAATATTCCATTTAGGGAAGAATCATCAGCAAATATGTATATAATATATATATATATATATAACTGTCACATGATTTATGATAAAATGGTCCATTAAATGAATGGTCAAGGTCTGATGTGGGGTCAAGCCTTATGAGTCCGACCCATGGAATTAACAATCTGATTCAAAGTGAGGGAGGTAATTTTGGGAGTGATCTACTTAATGGGAAAATGATGGTTTAAACTTTTAAGTTTTAACATTGATTGGATGCCCCTCCTGCCCCAATTAAGTGAACTTGGCCACCTCAAGAGAATGAGGAATACTACTAGTCTTCTAACTCTCATTATTATAAATGTTTTTTTAGTACTAATCAAAGTTTTTTAAAAGACGGAGAATTAGGTATATGAAGTCAAGTAACCTATTCAATTTGACTGAACCGAATATTTAATGTCATAGTTGCTTCATTCCCTTTCATACTATCTGCTACTGCCAAATCCAATTCCTCATCGATGAAGCAAGGAAATAATAAAAGATACTCCCTCCGTCCTATAATATAAGGTCTATTTTTTTGAATAATCTTGTCCCACAATATAAGACCTTATTTGACTTTATTTGAGTAATACATGCTTTTTTTCCCATTTTACCCATGCATTAATTTTCCCACACATTCTCTTTCATCTTCTTTTCATAATTACCCCCTCTCTTACTCATTCATAAATAAGGGCAATATGGTATATTTCCTATACATTTATTGTTTTTAACTAACTCTAACTAATTTTTTAGGATCCCGCAATTCGGTTAAAAAGACCTTATATTGTGGGACGGAAGGATTACATTGTAAGCGCACCTTGAATTGACCATATATGATAATTAAACTCTCACATATTCTAAATTACAAAAGTGATTGCATATATTTGATCAAATAAATTAAAAATAGGCGTAAAGAAGAAAAAGGTGAACTGATATATATATATATATATATATGGACTAGTTTATAAGATTACAGAGGTTGTGAGTTAACCAAGGACCCCTCTAGTACTTAAAACAAGAATTAGATAACTAATTTATATATTTAAATGATTAATTAAGTTAATTATTTGTAATATATCGATGTGGGTTTACCTCTTCTTGTGCAAATTTCAGGCAGACAAAAATCGTATGGTTTGATAATGAAAATTTTATTCAATTAATAATAATGCAGCTACAAAAACATATAAATTTAACTACTGTCGTCAATAAAAAATTTTGCTAATAAGCAATGTGTGTGTGTGTGAACACTTTTTGAGTTGAGAAATAATATCTATATATAAATATAAATATATTCTGAGTTTAGGGAATCTGATCACAAAGTCAATCTAAATTTTTTCAATAAAAAATATTTTATGATTTCAAAAAACGGGCATTTTGAAATCTTTTAAACTAAAATTTTTTTTTAGTTTAATTTCTATAATATGATATGTTTATTTATGATTTCAAAATGTATATGCCTTAAGTTTTAAAGATTTTAAATGTCGCCGAAATTGATATGAATTCTTCGTAGGAGCTTATAAACTGACGTCAACAATTTTTTGTTTAAAAAATATTATTGCATAGCATAGTTCAGGACAAAATGGATAAAATGGGCATAAACTTTTCTACAGATGGCAGGCTTCATTGACGAATCAAATTTTCGAAGGCGGATGGCTTTCGTCAAAACAGAATTCTAGTCAAATTAAAGACAAAGATAATATATATTTGTCTAATCTTATTTATAAAAATTAAATATAATAGTTATAATATGTTTTATTAGAATTAAGAAAAAACATAAATTTTATTTCTTTAAATTGAATAATTTTTTAAGTTCAATTACTTAGCTTGTATTATATATACACTTTATCCCATGAGTATAAAGTCAACCAAATACTAAATAAATGAATGGTGAAATTATATATTTGCATTAAAAATTTAATAAAATGATTTATAAATAAAATAAAAATAAATATCTTCTCCTTATTTTTTATTTATAAGATAAGGAGGATTACAACTCTTTAAAGGTAAAGGCAACGTGCATCTATTGGATTTTATATTTGAGATGGGACAAAAGGTTTGCAGGGTTAAATGGTTTTTTACGCCAACAATATATTTATTGCAACCGGTACATAATAAAAAAACCACGCAGACAAAAAAAAGGCTTAAGTTCAATTTCGTCACCAAATCAAATTAGGCACCGATCTTCTAAGTTTTGATTAAAGCAATCATTCGATTGCTTCATTATCTATTTGAACTTATCCTTCTAATATAAAAATAGGAATGTGTGCCTTGGCATGCTCATTCTCATTCTAAAAATATACAATTTATTATGTTATGTTTTCACCTCTTGGTCCTTAAAAAAGGCAATAAATATTTTTGTTGCGCTATACGCATGACATTGACACTCTAACACAAATAAAGAGAATAATATGATGGAATCACACAAATTAAGAAAATAATTTAAATTATTTGAATTTCTACCCCTCATAAAAATTTCAAAATCACTTTTCATTAAAGTCTTCAGCATTTATTTTTGTTGTACGTCAAGTGTAAGCCGACTTGACTTAAAACGGAATGCCTCACATTAGATAGAGTTAGCTTCAATAAGGGGTTTATAAGGAAAAGACTCATGGATTTATTATTTAAAAATTCTGGGTTAAGATATGATGTTAAACTCACTTGCAAGTATTTTTGATATCCACATTTTAAGTTTGGACTCTGCATATCATTTCACATTTTCCAGTATATATGACCAATTTGACCAAAGAAAAAAATGTATCTAACGACCAAACATTATTAAAGTGAAATCATATAAACTCATTATTTTCTGTTTGTACGTTTTTATTTTACTTTAATAATACCGGGCCTCCTTGTATTGTTGAGTTTGTCATTTAATATTTAGAAGTCCAATCTAGTTGGAACAGTTTAGCATTGATTGAAAAATAGGTTGGGAAAAAAAGAAGAGCAAAAGGATTGTTTATTACGGTCAACTAATCATCAAATTTTAGTATAAAAAATCATCAAATTTTCTTCAAACTAACTTTATTTTGGAAGAAGTGGAAAAAAAAAAATGTCTACCGTTCGACATAAACCTGCTAGGATAAATTAAAAAAATCAATACAAGTGACTCTATGCATAAAAGTTGTGTGGCATGCGTATGGTATTTATTTTCCTTAAAATTGAAACGAGAGAAGGCATGTATTTAAAATAGAGAATTGGTTGAATTTCGTCATGTGTGCTGAGAGTCAATTTCTATTCATGGAGGGGACCAACTTTCAAGGGTTTCACCTTGTACATTTATTCCTTGTAACTAGACCTTTAATTACTACTAAATGGTTTATAAATATAACAGCCAGTTCAAAAATAATTTTAGTTGTAAATATCAGATCTTACTTCAATTTATCTCTTAAAATTGTCATTTTCTCCAAACTAATTTATGTGATAAATAAGATAATATATAATATAATGATACATATAAGTATTCGAGAGAAATTATATAACATGTAATATATAATTAAGTAATTTAATTAACTTCTCTACTCTTTCCAAATGAATCGATTGGCTATATTAAGGGCTTTGTTTGACTGTCTAAAGTGAGATTTTGGATTGAACGAGATTTAGCAGTATTTCGCAGGACTATGCCCCAGCCTATTGGACCTTTTAAACCAGTCAAACACAGTCATATAGGGCTACGGTATAACCTAGCTTTCATTTTTGTTGGGCTGGATTTCATTGGGCCACCTCATAGCATAGGTGAAGGGTGAGAAACCCACCTAGAGAAGATTGCCCAGTTGGAATATGTGTTTCCTTCAATTAGGCCCATAAAAAATCCATGTTCAATCCTGGTATTGAGTTTGAATTTTTTTTTCGTTCATGGTAAACGATACTCCTATACTAAGAGAAGTACTTTTCTGTTTTTGATGGCAAACTACACAAATTCACAACCGAATCATCGTACTTCATCCATAACACACACACACACCCTATTTCTCTAAGCGTAGTCTAACACATACTTCTAGATTAATGCCTATTGGCAGTAATAGTGGCCCTTTCTTCATGAAAGAAAATGAAAATGAAAATGAATTACTCCATTTTGTCTAAATATAGGACCGATTTAATAATTTGACTAAATTAAAAATGCGAATTATGTTAATTAGTATAGTTTGTTTTTTCAAAACAACCCAATCATCTTCGATCATATTCCTCCCCATCTCTTATTTGATTATTGTTGGAAGAACACCAATAGGGGTAATTTGAGAAAAAGTTGATAAAAATTAGAGTTATGTCGTATATTTTGGACTAAAATTGACTCTCCAAATAGGTTCTGTATTTAGGTCCAAAAGGAGTATTCGATTCCTTGATGTGTATGTAATACCCCCTCTGTCCCTAATTATAAGTTTCTTATTTGTGAATGGGTTTGTCCAAAAATATAAGCTTTATTTTAGAGTTGTCTAAACATTTATTACATTTTTTTCAAGTTTATCCATTGTTTATCTTTTTCCCATACACCCTCTTTCATTTTTTTTATCTCTGATTTGCCAATCTTTTTCATCTTTAATAATAAGGGCAAAGTTAAAAAATAAATTAGATTCCTTACATAATTATTGCTTTTAACTAATTTAAGTAGTTTTTTCGAATTAAATAAAGTAATTATTGGAAACTAATATTTAGGGAGGAGGGAGTATTATATTCAATTTAAGGAGATAATAAAATATTAGCCCATGCATGCATAGGAACATATAAATGGGCAGACTTGCATATATACGAGAATAACATGAAATCCTTGTACAGTACATATATCATTAGTCCTCATACATAGATAGAGCACAATCTATAAATCTAGTTTCTTCACAGGCACACACACAAAACCCGGCGCGTGCACACATAAGCTGCTTTTATTTTGGATCACTTGAGCCTGTTTGATACAGCTTATAAAACTATGGTTTGGGTTAAACCATGGTTTTAAAAGGCTATTCTGATTCAAACCATAGTTTCATAAGTTGTACCAAACATACCTCATCATGCTAATAGAGGAATTGGAGTAAGGTTTGACTATGGCTGCGGCATGCCAAACTTACGAGGCTAAACAGCTTCAGGTTGTTCCTTGGAGAGAGGCTGATATTGGTGTTTGCAGTGGTTGAGGGAAGGGCATGGCTTTCCCAAATGAGGAGGCTTCTTCTCCACAAATGGCTTCTGATCAACAGAAGCAACACATAGGTTGGTGACACACAATATGCCAAGGAACATCACAAGTAAGGTTGAAGATGAAGACATCTTCATGGTTTCAATTCTCTGATGATTATTTGCTCTCTACAATTAACCCTGACAAGGGGAACTCCTATTTATACTACTCTCAGACCTTTACTGGCCCTTCATTCTCTATCCAACGGTGGATATGCATCTATAGTTGCACAAATATTTCCACCTACTGGGCTAGCTGCCTATTAAGACCAAGGGGGTAAGTAATCACATGTGAGTTTAACTAATCACGCACGTTTGTCTAAAGTGATCGGTATTATTATTCATGCCATAAAAATAATGCAATTCACTATACATTTAATATAATAATTCCTCCTTCAGTTCCTAAATATAAGACATATTTACCTAATTTGATTAGATTAAGGATGATAGTTAAGTTAGTTAAAATCATATGATATTACCAAAACACCATAACCATCTACTTTTATTCACACACACTCCCTCTCTTGTTTATTTATTATTGTGGAGTATCAATAGTGCTAATTTGAGGAAATATTGAAAAAAATTAGACAAGATTCTTATATTTAGGAACAAATTCCCCTCCTTAAATAGGTCTTATATTTAAGAACGGATGAAGTATATATTTATAATATTACTAAAAATATGGTGGCTTAATGAACAAGCCTCCTACTAGGTGAGGTATAAAGAATGATAGATGTACACAACATTATTTCAGCCACTATAGATATTGTTTTTAAAATTTGAACCGGTGATAGACATTTAGATCATATGATAATAATATCATCATTCTTTCCGTCTTCTTATATACATATATCATCAATACTAATGTATAGGATAAAATCCATTAGAAATCACAGTTCATTGACCATAACAGTAAGACTCTGCAATTATGAAATTAGAGCCTAGTTTCAAGTGGTTTGTTTTATATGCATTTTTGTCAATTATAAATACAAGACACTTCAACTATTTTCACACTTTTGTATTCCTTGATGTTGTAGGAGTTTTTAATACTATGAGTTACTAAAATAATTACTTAGCTTCTCTTATTTATAAATCATTCTCAACATTTTTATACCGTAACCTTAAATGATATTATGCCTTATTAACTACACCCTATAATTTAAAAACTCTAACTATTTAATGTATGTCACACCTCATGAGAACAAAGTTTACACAATAATAATTGAACGTTAAAATGTAAATATATTTGAAAAACATTTAATAATTGGAATGACTTTTCTACACTAATATCAAAGTGTGAATGGGATAGGATTAGGGGTGGGTATGCCAGGCCCTTATCAGGTAGCTTATGGCCTGGTTTGGTCAGAGCCTGGCCTGGCCTATTTAGTTACCTTATTGTGTAAATAGGTCAAGCCTATTTTATGAAAGTCCGGCCTATAACCCTTCAGGCATGGCCTGTTAAATATTAAAAAATATTATATAAATAATCATGTTATATATATTTCTTGAAATTATAGGGACAAACAGTAACGGCTTGAAGTTATAAACGGGATCAAACCCGCAACCTCCCACTTATTGGGGAGATATCATATCATTAGGCTACAAGGCCTTTGGTAATCATGTTATATATTATACATACACTATAATTTGTAAATATGTAGGCTTTAAGGCCTACCAAAACCTACATCTATGTAAACTACAGTAGATTCAAAGTGAACTTATGTATGACCATTACGGCTTGAAATGTGAAGCCTTTTTAAAGGCCTACACTGTAACTATAGGCCTTTAAAAAGGCTCCATGCCTTAATAGGACTTTCGAAGGCTCATACCTGAATTTGAATAAAAGCTTGCATTCATGTTCATGCCCATATTCAATATTTATTTTCCCATTACATGCTCAAACTATTTAACAAAAGCCTAGTCTTGCCTTACCTATTCCCACACCTAAATGGAAGAATGAGGAGGAGGCAGAGAAAGAGTTGTGGACTGGTAGAGACCAAAATGCATATGGTTTCATCATCTTTAATTTATTAAGTAATTGATGAATTATAAATCATTTTGTCTTGTAGTAATTTTGGTAAGCATCATTTTCAATATTGTGGCTTGTTCTTCGGATAAGTAAATGTGGCAAACAAGTCAAAGTAAGGATTAGTGTTGATATTGCTGTCTCTTTATTAATTTCGTCTTACTCAGCACCAAATTATGACTTCTCGCAATTAAAACACACCATGCTTTAGTTTGCTTTTCCCCTTTAACTCACTCCTCAATTATTGATAGGTGTTTTTTCTTGGGTTGGGTTTCATCGGGCCAGCTTCATAGGTCAAGCGGAAGAGGCCCACCTTGAGAGTTGTACCAAGTTGAAATTTGTGTTTCCTTCGAATCGAGCCCGTATAAAAGCCTATGTTTAATCGGAGTATTGTAGTTGAATTGCTTTTCTTTTATTGTAAATGATAATTTTATAACTACACCCTGGGCTTGAACCAAAAAAAACTTCTTCAACATTCTCACAAATCCACAATCATTACAAGCGGTTGGGTTTAGCATAATGAACTAATTCCTTATAGTGTGATGAATCAAGCTCGACTTTTCGTACATTAGAGTTGTATATATGAGAATAACAAGAAATCCTTGCACACATCTATATATGAATCAATGCCACAATCTTAAATTAATTTGTCCATCAAAACCCTATATAAGCTGCATTTTATTTTTGGTCACACAGAGATATTTCTTCATGTTGACTGAGGAAGAATAAGGTTTGGCTATGGTAGTGGCTTCCTAAGCTTGTAAGGAGCTTCTGAGTTCTTCGTCTCTGGCTTACAGTGGAATGATGGACATAACGATGGCTTCTCCACAGTCGAAGGCTTCTTCTCTCTTCAACCCTATGTTTGGATGAGAATAAAATTAGAGAGTAAAGAAATCTAGGAGGGAAATTCCTAAAAATACTTTTTTTACTATATAGTATACGTATCAATGCCAGTTATAATGTAAAATCTATTTTAAATTGTATTATTTATAAGTTATATACTCCCCATTCATTTGTATCAAATCAAGTTGGCTTTATATATGTATATAAAAAAAAAACCTTATACTCCCGCAGCCCTTATTATAAGAACCTGAATTTTGAATTGATTTAGTCCAAAATATAAAAGTTTATCTTGTGGCATATCGTCATTTAATGAATTTTTTCTTATTTTATCCCTAATTGATTTGAAGTATTGCATTAAATAAATGATGGGTTGGTACTTATATTCTCCCTCCCTCCAACACTCTCTTTATTAGGGTGTGTTTGCTACGAGAGATTTGGAGGGAAAGGGAGGGGAGGTAAAATTTTTGTGAATTGGAATTTTAAAAATTAAAGAAGTGGAGCTATGATATTTCAAGAAATATAAGACATAAGATAAAAGAGTAATAAATATTAATTACGAACTTTTAACCCCACTTCTCTAATTTTTGTAAATTTAAGCCAAAAAAATTTTTCCCTCCGCCCATTTTCCCTCCCCTCCCCTCATACCAAACAAGCCCTTATAGTACTCATTAATTCTCCTATTTCTCTTTCTTAACAGCCTCATCTCATCCTAAATAAGGGTAATATCCGAACATTTTTTTATTTCAGACATATATATAATTTTTAACTATTTTTAACTGTTTTCTTAATATGCTAAATTTGATTATTAGACTCTTATAATAAGAACAGAAAAGAGTATTTGGAATAATTTTCTAATTATAACGTGCGATAATACTAAGAACCGCAAGAGGGAGTAAACAAACGGAAGAACGAGGACGATCTAGAGATAGAGGCTAAAATGTATGATTCCATCATGTTTTGTTAAATAATGGGTAATTATATGAAGGGATAAGGTTTATTTTTTGTCTAGAAGTTTTGATGGAGGATCACTGAGTGTGCAGAAGTTTTTTATGAGCATTTCTTGCCAGCAAGTAACTAAAAGTCTAAAACATAGCAGTTTTGACCTGGCCATTTGTCAAAGTTTTATTTGACTGTTAAATGACATGTACCAATATGTATGACACTTAACAGTTATCTCATAGCCACTTGATACCTATATTACACTTGGAAAATGTTAAAATTAAGAATTAAAAAAAAAACTCAATCCCTCCCTCTCCTCTCCTCTCACCACGTTCGATCAAAGAATTAAAGCGTTCTTTCACGTCACCGGAATCTCAAAACTTCACACCGGAAAACAAAGGGGAAAAAGATTAAAGTATGAAAATCAAGAACCCATGACAACTTAACGACTCGATTGAAGGAAAAATCTAAAACCCTAACTACCTAAAAAGATTAATGAACGCGGCCAGAGGGGAGGAGAGGGAGGGATTGAGTTTTTTTTTTAAATTAATTTTTAATTTTAAAATTTTCCAAGTGTACTATAGGCACCACATGGCGATGAGATGAATTGTTAAGTGCCATGTAAAGTGTCACATGTCATTTAACTGTTAAATTAAACGGTTAGATCAAAACTACTATGTTTTTTGTTACTTCCAAGCCAAAAATACTTATAAAAAAACTTATAGATACCCAGTATTCCTTCATAAAAACTTTTAGGCAAAAAATACACATGTCTCTCATATGAATAATTTGGTTTTGTCATAATTCTGGTCCACTACCCTCCTGAAATTAAAGCATCTTTATTCTCAACACTGACTTATAGGGATAAGCAAATGTGGTAAATTCAAAGAAGGATCGGTGTGGATTTTACTGTCCTTTATTAACTTCGTCTTATTCAGCACCAAATTTTGACTTCTCTCACTCAACACACATCATCCTTTCATGGCTGTTTCTTTCTTTTTCCATAATTGATTTACTGATTCCACAATTATTGATAGCTGCCGCCTTCAATCAACGACGACTTTTATTTGATGATTTTAAAGCCATATTTCATTATCTCTCCTTTATAATAAGGGTTTTCTTAAACCAAAAACAAGTACAAAGGTACTATTTCCACGCACATGCACTTAAAATCACTCACAGGCTGATCTTATGGCAAATTGGCAATAGCACAGCCTTCTTAAAGTTGTTTGGGAAAATGCCAAAAAAATCCCTTTCAATTTGCAAAATCCCAGTAACAACTGCCCTATAGCCATTAACAACTTCACTATAAGGCATTAACAACTGGTAACAACTCAAAATTCCTTATTTGAGATTTTACAAATTGAAAGAGATTTTTTTGGCATTTTCCCAAGTTGTTTCTCAAAATCCAACGGTAGGTGACAAGTTCCACTATTTCATGGTGGTTGTGAGATTTGGAAAGCATTGACATGACTGAGTAAGGCTTTCTTAAGAAGCCCAAAACGGCCCGGCCCACTATTGTTAGCAGATGGGCCAAGATCTTCTCGAAATGAGTCACGTCCCAATCAAGATCATATTCACATTTTCCTAAATGCTAGCCATATTTTCTCATATGTTGTTATAATACTAGTGTATTGATTCCAAGGGAAGTGAAGTAGCTGTGCAATTTATAAGTCACCACTCACCTCCAACTTATGTTATAGGAATTGAGGCAAATTTTTAAACCCCATTAATGTTTTCTTAAAATTTGATAAATTTCTAACTTATATTCCCTCCGTTCTTAAATATAGAACCCAATTAGGGAGGTAGGTTTATTACTAATTATAAGACATTTTTATAATTTTTTTCACCTTTTACCTAAATTGACCTTGTGTATAACAAATTCAAGCTTCACCGGTGCCATGGAAAATTTCCTCAGATTCAACATCTACGACATGGATCTCATAAAAATCAAAACCAATTCAAATATGAAATCAATGCTTCTCCAAACAATTCCAAAATCAATCATCATCTAAGACCTAGATTGGTTTATAAAACAGAAGCCAAACACATCAGGTCAGAATTTCATGGACGGAATTCTCACCTCAAGCTGTGCGGACGAGATGATTATGGTTTTCACGATGAACAGTAAAGAGCATGTGAATCTGGATTTGATTTGACCGGGTCGGGTCGATGTTCATATAAAATTTAGCTTGCGTGATTTTTCAGCGTTCAAGATTTTGGCGAGTAGTTATATAGCTTGGGCTAAATTATTATATTTGAAATGAGGGTAATTTGGGAAAACATATAAAAATAATTAATTTAACTGTTATCCTTAATCTCCCTAAATTAGCTATTTAACTCATATATTTAAGAACGGAGGGAGTATTTAACAATCCACCACAAGTGTACAAAGTGGATACGATAATAAATGAATTGTAATATTATATATTTATATAAAAATTTTAATACTGAGACTTATAGACATGATAAAAAGAATGTTTCCTCTGTATACCATATATATATATAAATATGGAGCAGAGCATATATGCATTTTATTATTATACAATATCTCTTGAGTTATTAAGTAGCAAAGTTTGACTGTAATAGATATATAACACAATCGCAAGCAATCTCCGTTGGACAGTGAGACTTATTGAAGTTGATCACTCATCACATAACTTAATTATTTCAATGCTGTTACCCACCTGCCCTGCAGTTCCAGGGAAAAACATTTATTTTGCGTTCTTCCCCCCCCCCCCCCCCCCAAAAAAAATATTTGAGTACTCTTGTAATCCTAAATACATGGTTAAAAATAAATTTTCGTAATGAATACTCCCTTTGTCCCTATATTATAAAATCTTTTTAACCGAATTGTATTTTCTAAAAACAGTTAAAATCATTTTAAAGCAATAAATATGTAAGAATATGTTTGTTTTTCCAAAAGTTCCCTTACCTATAAATAAGATATATATATATATAGAGAGAGTAATGATGGAAAAAAAAATATGAAAGTGAATGTATGAGAGAAATTGAAAGGGGTAAAATGGGTAAAAATGCATTTATTAAATAAATATTAAATAAAATCAAATATAACCTTATAAAATGGTACAAACTAATTTAAAAAAGAAGACATTGTACTTAGGGACGAGGGAATCATAAGACTTTTCTTTCATTTCATCTCTTATATTAATGATTTTTCTCCAAATTAATTTGTTTGACTTATAATTGATTTATAATATATTATATATAAGTATTTAAGAGGGATAATGTCACATATATTACAATTGAATAATTTATTCAACTTAATTAATCTAATCAAATTAGATAAATAAATCTTATATTTAAAATATGAAATAACATTAGAAATGTTTTTATATTTATTATATATATTTGGAGTACCACAAATATAACTTGTATTGACTTGTAAGAGTGTCATTCATTATACATGTGTAAACATTAAGTTCTTATTTTCAATTTTAAGTAACATGATTTTGAATTGACATGAATCAATTAAATTAACTATTTTAAATTCATAACTAATGCAAAAATATTTATGATCACAATCTGTTTAAAATTAAACATATAATGTTAAATTAATATTTTATTAGAATTACATTTGCGTGAATAAATTAAAAGAATCCATTCTAATATAAGAAAGGAAGGATATTTAAATTCATTATATAGTGTTCTTCCATAGTTTACATCAAGAGCCATGTGCGTGTGGGGGATTGGCTTCTCTCCACTGCGCCATCCCCTCCTTTGGCTCTCTTTTTTCATCCAGACTTAAAGATCCAATGGTTCAGATTTAATATTTTATAAAAATAAATATAATTATAATAATGGGTAAAGGTGCAGATTTAGTAACGAATAATAGCGCCAGATGCACCCAATAGAAAAATGAATTTTGAGTAGCAAATATGGTAACGATGAATTAAAAAGGTTATAAATTTGGTAATGACGTTAAATTAGCCCAAACTCTGTTAAAAATTTGGGAAGTGGGACCCCACGAATTTCAGAGTAAATATTTAACGGAGTTAAGGCTGATTTAATGGTATTACCAAATTTGCAACATTTTTAATTCATCATTACCCCGTTTGCTATTTGAAATTCATTTTTCTGTTCGGTGCACCTGGTGCAATAGTTTGTTACCCAATATGAACCTTTACCCTTATAATAATACTTATAAATCTCGTAAATAAATTTAATCTGTCAAAATTTGGTCTGAACTGTAAAGAACTGTAGACTATTATTATAAATGTAGATTTTATTTTTTCATTTTTTTATTACAGTTGTGAACTATTCAGACCAAATAATGACAGATTAAATTTATTTATGAGATTTTTAAGTATTATTATAATTATATTTATTTTTATAAAATATTAAATCTGAACTATTGAATAAAAAATCTAATGGTCTGGATGAAAAAAGAGAGACAAGGAAGGGAAGAGGAGGGGATGCCAATCTCGTGCATGTGGTGGCTTGTAATCAGCCAAGTCAGAAGTGGTGAAAAACGCCACTCCACATAGTAGTAGCACTAAAAAGTGCTTGGGGTGACATTGTCAATTGAGGTGGGTGATAATGATGTTGCAAGATGAAGAGAGCATAAAATATCCTTTGAATTTACTATTGTAGAAGGATGGGGGTATCGGAAGAGTTAGAGCTGACCTAAAATACCCTCTTTAGTGAAGCCCGGCCCTTGAGACGATGGTTCTCGAGCTGGCCCGTGGGCCTCGCTTTCCCAAATTTTTCCTCCATTTTTAAGCCTTTATTTCTAACTAAAATGTTAGATCTATAATAAAAAAAATAAATATGACCCAAATTATGTTTAAATATCAGGTATTATCAACTTAACAATTCAATATTGAACACACATACAATTATATAAAGACAATTAGACAAAAATCAAATGATCAAGTCATAAATAGTTACTCCCTCTAGTCCTAATTATAAGATCAGACTGACTTTTTTATGTATATTAAGGAAGCAAAAGAGATCACTAAATTTTAACAAATGCTACATATAATTAGATTATATGCTAGTTTATAAGTAAAATAAATTAGTTTTGAGAAAAAAAATAAATATAAACAATTTAAAGTGATTTATTTTGTATAATTAATTTCTCCAAAAAAGTCAACTTAATCTTATTAGGACCAGAGGGAGAAAATACTAAGTCTAGTGATTTATTGTTTACACACCACAATTAAATAAACTATTCCATAAGGTCTACACACCACAATTAAATAAACTATTTCATAAGGTTCACATACCACAATTAAATAAACAACTAGATAAAGTCATAAATAAGAATAGTGAAAGCAACAAACAACATTAAACATTAAGAATCAACATGAATATCATTTTTTTTCATAATCAATATCAATATCGTCAGCAACATTTGGTTGTCATTTTCCTTTTTTTTTGCTTTACTTTTAGTAATTATTAAGTAAATAAATAAAAAAGCAAAGAAATAAAAAAGAAAAAAAAAAGAACACAAGCATGCTGGCAGGCCAGTCAAAGGCAGCAGCCCGAAGGGCTGGCCCTTTAAGCCCAATTGCTTTTGGGGGCTCTAAAATCAAAGCCCGAGCCTCTACTTTAACTGGCTTAAGCGGCCTGAGCCCGTGACTATACTTTTTTCCCTGAAATTTGCTCCCATATTGGCTTTTGGTCTCTTAAATGCTTAAATAAGAGGTTTTATTCTTTCAAATTTTATCATTGGTTCCTATATGTTAACAAAGATCTAGATCATTTTTCCCTTTAAAGGATCAAAACAGCTTGTTTGAAAATTGAGAAACCAGAACCAAAATGAAGAAAAACTTCAAAGACCAAAGATTATATTAATCATTTTTTTTATAAAACCAAGTTTTGATTGATTGGATCTCAATGATTTACTAGAATCAAGAAATGTCTATGAATTTAAAGAACGTTTACAAAACTTGTTACAGGTCGTGTAACAACAAAGTCTTCACATCGACAGTGTGATTTTAACTCAATTATATATCTGAATTATGAGACAACTTCTTATCAATTAGGCTAGCTTTTATTATGTTTCTACATGCATAATGATATACTCCGTCCATCCTTATTTATAAAGTATCATTTTTTTAATATACTTGTACCTTTTTATAAGGTCCCATCTAAATTTGTATGAATAATGAGTGTATTAATTTTTAAACATTTTACTCATTCATTAATTTCTCCCTTAGTTTGAATTGTTTTTTTTATAGAATATCACATTTTGGTTAAAGGATTTCACATATAAAGGGATAGGGACTACTTCATATTACCTGTGATTTTTATTATAAGGTATTAACTATCAATTTTCACAAATCAAGAAATAGTAGTTACGTTATTATATTTATACTAAATTGACCATTTTTTTCAAATTAATCTTTCATTAAATGATGACTTAACCTTTTTAACTCTGAACTTTTATTAATGATAAAGGTAAAATAAGAGAAAATCAATTAATGCTGCGGTTGATGACTTATATTTATAAAAAAAAAAATATAGTTGGTGTATATATTATTCACCTTGATCCCGGCCGACACATATAAATATATAATAGATGCACCGCAATCTCACCATTATACATATATATATATATATATATATATAATGTAAAGAAATGTTTCCTTCAGTGTTTAAGCTTTGAACGAATACGCACATGATCATATCGATAATGCTGAACAAATAATCAACAGGCACGTTGTTGACATTTTCGCCAATTGATGTTCTTTAATGGACTATTTACTTAATCAATCAATATAGCCCGTTATTGCTTTCCTCCGATAAAATGCTGCCTTTTCGTTTTTTGTCCTGCAAAAGCACCAATAAACCTTGTGACTTTTCAAACACGCCAAATTAAAATCCAGCTTGAATAGATTTGGTTCATTTAGTTTTGAAAAATACTGCCCTGATTTAATTTGGTACAAAATATCATTATACTCAATCCGGTCCTTTTTATAAGAACAGAAATTTTAAATTGATTTGGTCTAAAATATAAGAGTCAGCCTTGGAATGTCACATCATTTAATGCATTTTTTTATATTTGGCTTATAACTAATTTGAAATATTACATTAAATAAATGATGGGTGATGCTTATATTTACGAGAAGAGAGAGAGAGAGGTAGACATTGTTTTACATGAGATGACAGAAAAATATAAATAAGAATAGTAGTGGAAATTTTTTTTATTTCAGACATATTTATGATTTTTAACTAGCTTTTAACAGTTTTTTGAAGAAACGTAATTTGATTGTCGGGTTTTTATAATAAAAACTAGAGGTAATATCGAAAGTTATATGATCAATAACCAATTTTTTTTTTTTTTTTTGCCAACAATCAATAACCAAACTTTAAAATCAACTGGCAGTGATTATACCAACGTAATAAGATGCCTTGAATACAATTCATGAAAATGAAACTACATTAAATACTTCGTGGGAGAGTTAATTTTGTCCATTAGTCGGAGCTTTAGTTAAAAGTGGGCTGCGGCAAATATTAAAATAGCAATAAGATTTATTTTAAACAAGGTTTAGGCCAATTAGATAAAGGGAAATAAAATCGTTGCACCAAATTTCGACTCAACATTCTGTTGTTCCAGTTTCGATTGCTGAATGCCGATTGCCCAATGAGACAGATCCTCTTGGAAAAACCCAATGATTCCACAATAGCTTAAATTTTAACTTTTCAAGTACAAAAATACGTCATCATCGATCTGCTTTTTTCTATTTTAATTGTCCATGCCGATATTTTACTTAAAATGGCATTTTGTATTCATTATTGGTCTACTACCATTGGATATATATATCGTTCAAACATCAACATAACACATTTAAGCATAAGTTCTTCGTATAAAAAAGTGCATTAGTCACGAAATCCGTCTTAAAATAGACCATTGTTGAATAATAAATCACAAAATTTTTCATTTAACTATATAATTTTGTCTTTATTAATAGAATTTTGTCACTAAATTCTGTGACTAATTTACAGTTTTTTGTAGGAACACTTGGATCCTTTACAATTTCTTTTAGTCATTTATAGCCTTTACAATTTTTTCTTTAGTAAATGCAAATCTTCTTGTTATTTCAGCATTCTTGTAAATATAAATTTAGCTGTGGTTTCAAAATATCGCACTGCATATATATGCTTATATATGTGTGTATATGTATTAATTAGTTTCCTCTCCTTTACTAGTTTTGACAAATTATTTGGTGAAATGGGTCTATCAAAAAATAAATATGTCAATTATTCGGAGAGAAGAGATTCGATAAGACATACCAAAGTAAAAGAACTTCATCTAAAAGCACGTACAACTTATTATGTCTTTTTTATAATCGATTATTTGTTTTCGATTACCAAAGTTTTCATTGTGTCATAATTAAACAATAGTATTTCATGTCTAATTCAATTAATTATTTTTATTGGTTACAATAACTTATAGTACTTGTAGAGAGTTAATGTAACGATCAGTGAAAATAGAAGTAGGGAAAGAGATATGTTGCTATAGCTTATAATCGATATCGATATTCCATAAGAAGAGAGTAGGATATGGTTGCACCCATACCCATACAGAGTAAAGAAGCAAGCCACGGAATGGTGAAAGAAGAGAAAAAAGAGCTGAAGTTCTCATACTACACTAGCTAGGTGACAAACGGATGTCACAGCTTTTATTATCATAATAATGCCCAAACATGCATGCTTCAAATCACGGGCTCCTCCTCAGTTCACGGTCGTTGCGGGAGGGTGCTTAGGATAGTTACCATAAGATGGCGTAGGGTGAGTTGGTGGTTTTTCTACAGGAGGCTTGTAAACAGGAGGTTTCTCAACAGGAGGCTTATAAGCAGGAGGCTTCTCAACCGGCGGTTTGTATACAGGTGGTTTCTCAATAGGAGGTTTGTAGGTGGGTGGTTTTTCAACTGGTGGCTTGTACGTGGAAGGCTTTTCAACAGGTGGCTTGTAAACAGGTGGTTTCTCAACTGGAGGCTTGTAAGTGGGAGACTTCTCAACAGGTGGCTTGTAAACAGGTGGTTTCTCAATTGGAGGCTTATAGATTGGTGGTTTCTCAGCCGGAGGCTTGTATGCGGGTGGTTTCTCAACTGGTGGCTTGTAATCAGCCAAGCCAAAAGTAGTGAGGAAAACCACTCCAAAGAGGAACACTAACAAGTGCTTGGGAGACATTGTTTAAGTGAGCAAGTAGTGATGTTGCAATATGAAGAGCATGGGCTTTGAATTTATAGTAGGAGGAGTGAGGTGTGTCGGAATTATCTCTGAATATTTTACTATTAACTAAAATATATTATCAAAAGAAGAAGAAGAAGTCAAAGCTGGTAGGTATATCATCTCGGAAAATCAGCATGCATGAGTGTGAAAATTCGGAAAAGGCTCGTGGTTTTGTATACTTTTCACCAGCTCATTCAGGTCGGCAGGTTATTATATATGCATTTCACTTTTCTTTTCACTGAAAAAAACCAAGTCATTTGGCCCAGACCAACTTGATGCATTCAAGACAGTGTTTTACAAATTGACACTTCGTTGTTGAAATTTTGCCTAATGATATTCTACAGAGTTATTTGAATTTCCTTATATAATAATACGTATGCTAATGTGTTATCACTCTTCGCTTAACTTTGATATCCTGCTAATAGTATTAAGAAGAAAAGAATTTCTCTACGATCTTTGGTAATAAAAAGGTTGGTAGTATACTAATAGCTAGTTACATCAATTTGGTTAAAGTCACATCAGAGAAACATTGTTGCGGAGGAAATTCTCATCCAATTGTCGCATAGATTTAGAAAGTACTGGCTCATCAGATCCTAAATATAAAACTTATTTGGGAAGGTGAGATTTATCCTAAATATAAGATATTTTTCTAATTATTCTCAACTTTTTTTCAGATCATCCTTATGAATGTCCCTCAATAATAAACAAGTAAGAAAGGAAGGGTGGGGGATAAAAAGTAGATGGTAAGGATGCATTGGTGATATCATTTGATTTTAACTAACATTCTTAATCTAATCAAATTAGATAATTAGGTCTTATATTTATAAACGAAATGAGTAATATTAAAGCTAGGCATCGAATGGTAATAGAGGGGGAAAAACAAATTGGAAGCAACACAAGCAGATATAGTATCCGAATTTGATACACTACATCCAGTACTAAATATAAATATATATATATATATATGTATAGGATATATATATATTTATGTACATGTATGTATATATAAACTAACTAGATAGGGGGTTTATTTTTTATCTTAATATTGAACAAAGATTCTCTTTCCCACTCAATTTTTCCTAAAACATGATCCATATTAATTGTATATAATAAAGGGTTTTCATTAAAGAGTATTTCCAATGCATGTATCATTAGTTAACAATACATAGTAGTTTAGATAAACAAACACTCATTCGTTCAGATAACTAACAAAATTATTTGATCAATACTAATAATGAATTAGTTATTTAGAGAGTTTATTTTTGTCTAAGAGAATGTTACACGATATAGAGTATTCTATGAAAAAACTCCATATGCAAATTCATTTAAGTTTTCGTCATAGTAATTTTACTTTGAAAGTTTTTTAAGGTGTAATGTCACCTAAAAAGTTTTAAAACTTATGTAATGTTGTCTCACTTTGTTAAGAAAGTAACGTTTATTATTCACAATTTTAATGATAAAGGATAGTATTGTTTTATTTTAATACTTTTAGGATAATCTTAAATAAAAAAAACATAACATTACTCTAAATAAGAATTCTTTAAGCAATGAATCGCGAGCCTTCTCTTGATAAAAACTATAGTTACACTTTATCTTCTTGTTACAATGATGCTTTGAATCTGTTATTTGCTTTGCCTCGAAACATTTCTATCACATTAAAACATTTTAAACATTAATTTATAGAATTGAAAATGAATATACCTCTCATTGTCTTGATAATATATTTTGTATATATTTAAATATATACATATCTAATTGGGAATTACAACCAACTCCCAAATAAGGGAATTAATCACAACCAGCTCCCGTGACAAGTGAAAGGGTTATGACAAATCCTTGGATTTGTATTGTTTTTATATGCTAAAATTGAGGCTTTTAACATAATTGAGATGCAATTTTGGTCTATGAATTCTTATTGAACATCATAGACCTTAAGGTAGAATTAGCATGAAAAGTAGGATTAATTGCCATAATTGGAGGTTAGGGCATTTTGATCCTGTTTTATTGTGATTTTCACTTGTAGGGTTGCTCAAAGACTAAAAGTAGAGGATTCCGGATGAAAGAGGCAAAAATATGAAGAGGAGATTTTGCATCTTTGCCATGGCCACCCACAACGAAAGCCACGGCGAATGAAGAAAGTGAAGAAGCCGTCTACCGTGCATTCGTCTACAACGAAAGGGGAAGAAAACTTCGTTTTTCGTGGGAGTCCACGGTGAACGCACGAATCTTGCACATTCCATATTCGAATATTTAGCTGACCCGGATCAAATACCTGGTGCCCACTTATTTAACCCGACTCAGGAGGTATTAGCACGGCTTTGGGGGTTCATTTGAGGCATATTTTGGAACCCTAGACTACTCTACTCTATTTTCTCTCATCTTCATCTCTTCCATCCTCCATATTTTATTCCAAATCTCATGGCCTCCATTCATTTCCTCTTGTTGGTGATCTTCCTATGAAGAGCAGCAACTAAGCTCCCATATTCTTGGTGATGGGTCTCAAGGGATGAGCTTGAAACTTCAAAAGAGGGTGTTGTTCTCCATTCTCTCTTCCTCATGTGTATCTCAATTTATCTAGGGTTCTAGGAATTGTTTATGCATTTGTATGTAATCTTTATTTATATCTTTGTATGAGAGTAGTAGAAAAAAGTTGTTTTGTTGATTTTCTTTGTATGGATGCTTGACATTGCACCTATTGGCTTGAACATTTTTTTATTTGTATGGGTTCATCAATTAATTGCATATTTTTAGTTAAGATTTTGTACTAAGTAAGGGTTCTTGCTTAATGGATTATGGTGTCAAACATTTATATTTAGAAATTAACAAATGAATCTATTTATTACTTGAGAAATATTAGGCTTCAATTTATTAGTTCCAGTTCATTGATTGGGGTTCCATCAAGGCAAATTAATCTTGTTGCAATTCTGGGTTCCGGTTATAGCATCAGGAGTTCTTTGCAATTAATAGGTTTATTTTTGTTAAAGTGCTTAATCAACTTGGAATAGAAGGGTTAGTGTATGGGGTTTCGGTATGAACCATTCTAATCCAAGCCTAGTTTAGAAAGCTTCCTCTAGAGTTATTCGGAATTGGTCACTTTTTCTCCCAAATTAATTTTTGAAGCAATGATTCCAAAGATTCCCATTTGCCAAAGATATCCATCCCATTGAATCCAAATCCCGCTTTGTCCAATTTAATAATTTTTGAACATAATCACTTCTTCACACGACTTTCCATACTAAAAATCAATTACAATGATTTTTCTCACTTTCATTAGTTTGAATCAGTTAATAAGGCATTAATTACATTAAGACTCCTTAAGACTTACACTCGGGAATAGCTTCCATTACTTCTTAGGTCTACATTTCTTGGAGAGTGGATCTGAGTCGGCACTACACCGGACACTAAAAAACGATGCTCTTCAGGCTATCATTGAAAACTCAAGGAGCTGCATTGATAACTCACGGGGACTTGGTTGTGATTAATTCTCATATTTGGGACTTGGTTATGATTTTCCCTTTCTATTTATATTTGGAATTTCTGGTTATGATTATTTCTCGTCAATAGTAAAACCTAATTGAATAATAAAAAATATTATTTAATGGGGAAAAGACAAAAAAATACCTTCAAAAATCAAAAAGGACATTTCAGTCCCTTGAATTTTAGAAATCTTAGATCAGCCTTTAATGATGAATATGAGATTTTCAATTGTTATTAAAAGACATTTTACCCCTAAGTGCAAGTAAAGGAAAAGGATTATGGTTTTACAGCTTTGACATAGAGAACTACAACTTTACCATAACAATTTTGCAATAAGAATTTAACAATTCATAACTAACTACCTTATTTTTGCAATGAGCTTTTGACAAAGTCATAAAGATGAAAATCAATTGATGCTACTTTCTCCAACTTTTAAATAAGTATTCACAACTTTATTATAATCATTTGCAAGTTTAGCACAACAATTCACAACTACTACATTGTTTTTGTAATGACCATTTGACAAGGCCTTTTAGATGAAAATCAATCGATGTTACTTTTCATAACTTTTACCTAGGGACTTATAAATTTACCATAAGGATTTACAAGCTAATCATAGCAATACACAACTAACTACCTTATTTTTACAACTAATCAACTAATTACCCAATTCTTTAGATGTGAATTGTTATGATCAACTTGAAAATCGTAATGGTAAAGAGTTAAATCGCTATGTAAAAGTTGTGAAAAATAACATCGGTTGATTTTTATCTTAAATGCCCTGTCAAATGGTAATTGCAATAACAAGGTAGTTATTTGTGAATTACTATGCTCAATTTACAAATTGTTATGGTAAAATTGTATAAATCCCTATGTCAAAGTTATAATATTCATTTTCTAAACCCTTTTTATTACTATCATAATTAGAAAATGCTTTTGATAATCATTGAAAGAATATAAATGATAGAAAAGAAACTTTCTTGTAATATGGCAAAGAACCTTTCATGGATATTACAAAGATTCATGTAAACCTTGCAAATTCTAACCATGTTAGAAAAGCATTGAAACCATGTTAGAAAAGAAAGCAACTAACATGGTTATTTCAAACGCCATACATTATAAAATAGTCCATATTAATTGAAACCAAATTTTTCAACATGTAATTGAACAATTTAACAGAAAAATCCATCCACTTTGGCAATTCATTTAAACATAATTCCATTCTGTCAAGGGAGCCACATCATGGTCAAATGAATCAACCAGTTCGAATCAACAAGGTACATCTCCTGCAAGTCACCACTACAATCCATATAAAACTGACTTAACATAATACCAAAAAGCCTTAGTCCCAATTGCCGGAAATGGACGAGTCTCAATCAATGAACTATAACAACAATTATCCATACAATTAAAAATACAGACAAGTGGAAGTTAATTATGAATGCCTAAATATACGTGGCAATATACAATACTCCACAAAAGCTCTAGGAGGACTCACTGACTCCAATGAGAATCTGCCTTCTCCTTTCCCCGTGAATCTACTCCTGAACTAGCACCTGCAAGGATTGAGCAGAGGGGTGTAGACAATGTCTATAGTGACTACTATCTAGTAGCCTATATATGAGTATGTGCCAGCAAGGTGTCAATGTGGGAAACCATACAATATATAACTTCGAAACATGTATGAGCAATGCAAATACCGAAGATATGCAATATGCCGAAAACCCCTTTCAAAATATCATATATATATATATCATATACCATAACTTCCACAAAACTGTTCAAAATACATGTTTCACAACCATTCGTAACATTTGTCTTGTGAATCGTTATAGTTGTCTCCTACAACTAAATGGACCAAAGTGAAACTTGATGGGGATCTCAGCCCATGCCTAGAACCATGAAGAAGTGGAACGCTATGGGGTTTTAACCAATACCTAGCACACCAGGGGCAATACTCGATGGGGTTCTAACCCATGCCCAGTACACTAATAAATATAATCAATCCCTGTGATGCAGCAGGATACCTTAATGTGATGATAACAGTAATCAGTGCATCGATGCTAAATTACCATAACAATATATGCATCACAAACCACAACGACAATTTAACCAAAACCTGGTACTTGGCCTTTCTAGTGTTCCAAAACTCATGCAATACAATTTCCAAAACAGAATATATATATTCATTTTCCAAATTATGATGCAATACACAGATATATGCCAAGTTCACCATAAGAATCCCATATGACATTTTTATACTAAAATAATCAGTCAGAACCACATAATACATATGCCACATCATCCAAGAATTTCATAATTGGAAGAGGATTTAAAATCCCTTACTAACAACACACACACAGAGAGAACAAGTAGAAGCAGTTACCTCTTTTGAGTCAAACCAGAATTTACCATAAACGCGCCCCCATGCTCAGTATCGAAAACCAGAGTCTACAAATAATATTATAACACACACACACATGATTAGTAACTAATCAAGTGTCCAATCAATCACTACTTAGGGACTTAGTCCCTAAAAAGCCCCTAATGGTGCTTTGGACAATAAATGGTAATTACACGGCTAGATTAAGTTAATTTAACCCACATCAAGCCTATTAAACCACAGCATTCTCATTATAACATTCATATTTTGAAATATTAAATCCAAAAGTCCTAAAGATTTTTCATATTTGCAATTATTTAAAACATAGTTCAAACAACTTCATTTCATCAATTACATTTTCTATTTACTCCTAAATTGCCTAAATTTCTTATTTATCCTTGAGGACCCTAAAACATCCTTTACCATTAGATTCGTCATTCAATCAGTTTAGACACATTCGGATAACAATTCGAGAGCATCTCAACCAAAAACCGAAAATGACTTCCATACACCTCATCACATACCCAATATCTTCAAAACCTTACCAATTTCAGCATTATAACTTTCTCTAACACAAACTTTCAAGATAGTAATCAAAAGTTCAAGATCCAATAACAAATCATATCCTACATTTTGTTTACACCAACCACCATAATCAACATAGTTCTTCGAACCAACATTCAAATGTTATGCTCACAATGTGAACAAGGACTTGACTAGAGTAAACATTGAAACAAACCTTTATAAGCTTTTATCAAACTTTCATTTTTAATACATCAAGACTTTTCAACACTTTAACTTAGACTTGAACTCCAACCCAACTCACATTCACAATCACATCCTTAACCTTAACCAATCTTAAACAAAAAGGAATCTTTAAACACACATAAATAAGTTTTCCCCGCTATAAAGATAATTCCAAATAACCTCAACATCATGACTCGGCTATACTCAAATTTCAACATGAATCCCCCCCCAATTTAGCCAAGATACTACCAACATCCTTTTGAACTCGAAACTTCCAGATTCTCAAAATAGCTCTCTTGCCCCCAGTTGAAGCAGCCTAAATCAACCTTTCAATTTACTTTGTGTCTAATCATAAAGATACAATTCCTCAGTTTCAAATTTCATTAAAAACAAAAATAATCAAACGGGGTAGAGATTAGCCAACTTTCCAAGTCCTTATCTTAAACATTTATAATAGGAAACAAATAAGGTTCTTAGACATATAAGACTTAAATTCCAGGATCAAAGTTCAGACCTAATGCAAAAATCAGAGAAACAGAGCAAGAAATTTTCGGACTACAACTCAGGTTAAGCTTTAATCAATTCCCAAACACATTTAAGCTAAGCACCATATCAGCATCAAAATCGGACCAGAACATATTAAGGCAATTTAATGCTCAAAATCCCTTTGCAACATCTCAAATAAATCCTGAGAACACTCGAAACAATCCTAACATACTCATATGAACCTTTAATCATACATTTTGATGAGTGTGAATCAGAAATCATATGCTTATGCGAATGAACAGCACCCATCCAAAACCATACATCACTCAAAACGAATTTCACACATAAATCATCGATTAAACAACTCTTAGTACGATTAGATCGCTGCAACACCCGAAACTCAAATCCATTCATACCCATTTCTCAGAAATAGCACAAATCAGAAATGAAAAGAGGTAGGAATAGAAAGAAAATGCTCACCGGAGCTTTGGGATGGGGTCAGACACCGGCGTCGGTGAAGCTCACCCGCTTCTGTCTCTCTCTCTCTCTCTCTCTCTCTCTCTCTCTCTTCACCCGCTTCTGTGTGTGTGTGTGTGTGTCTCTCTCTCTCTCTCTCTCTCTCTCTCTCTCTGCAGTAGAAGGGGAGGAAGGTGATGATTCGACGAGGAGGAAGAGTAAAGATGGAAGGGGGTTGCGGGAAGGACAGGGAAGAGGGGAAGGGAAATATTGTTTTAAGTAAGGGAGTAAGGGAAAAGACCAGTCTACCCTTCTCTTTATATAATTGAAAGTATTTTTATATCAAGGGTGAAATGGTCCTTTCATTTTTTAAAAAATTAACTCTTACTATCAACATAGAATTTTCTTCTACCATAATTTCCTTTAAGTCTCATAAATAATTTTCCTATAATTCTCAAATAAAAAATAATTGTCTAATTATTTTTTCCAATTTATAAAAAAAAATAGACCTAAAAAATCCTTAAAAATATTGTGAACTTTGCAAAATTATGTATAAAGTTTTTACATTTTTAAGTGATATCTCGAGACTTTAAATAACTCTTTATTACTTCTTTTCCAAATTTTTAAGTATTATACCAATTAATCTTTGGGTTTAAAAAATTAGGATGTTACAAAAGTTGTAAAGCCATACAATTACACATTGTTATGATGTATGTGATTTCCAAAATTTGAACACATAAGTATCCTTTTTTTACTTTTAGAGGTATTTTCTTTTGTATTTTTCCCTATTCTAATTATATGCCTTATTAATACAGTAAAAAGTAAAATTAAATGCACTATACTTTTCCTTTAAAACAAAAGTAAAGGAGGAGGATACAGGATATGAGTTCAAGCTGCATTAATTAGTTTTCTTATCAAACAATTAATTTTGACAGATTAATTATTTGGTGGAATGGATCTATCAAAAGTAAATACTACGTACGCATAATTGATTATGTATGAAATGAAAAGAACTCTTGGCCTCAAAAGAGGATTACGTAGAAAATGGAGGTGAGAAGACTTTCCATGTAGCCCTCATTTATTTATTTTTTTATACATGAGAAAACAGTAAAATCTACTCTATATTACAAGAAACAAATAAACGAAAATTATCTAAAGAAACTAAATGAAATCTAGTGGGCATCTCCAAAGCACGTTTAGCAAGAATGTCAGCTTCATAGTAAGAAGTTTCACCAACCACTCGATCAAGTATAGCATGACTTTCATTGATTAATCTCCAGTTTTCATGAAGATCGATATTTCCATTCTTGATAAGCGTAATTGCCTCTGACAAATCATTTCGCAAGCAAATTTTCCTATAATTTCCATTCCATGCACTTTTGAGACCAATAAGACATGACCAAAGTTCTGCTGTTATTGGATCCCTATTTTCAATATTTTAGCATGAAAGCTTCAATAAAGTTACCTCTATGATCTTTAAGAATTCCTCCACAACCTACCTTACCACTCCTATAAGAGTAAGCTCCATCTACAGTTATTATAATCACCCATCCTTCTCCCCTTAAATGATTTTGTTCCCCAGTTATCATTTTAATACCTTGAATTCTGGAAGAATTCAACTGCATCTTCGCAGCAGTAAAACTAGACAAGATAGTCTTAGCCTTTGCTAGTAATTCATGAGTACCAGAGGTGATATTATCAAATACTTTTGAATTGCGCCTCTTCCAGATTAGCCAACAGACAACTACAAAGAGTTCATTCCATGATCCATCACACTTCCCTACATTGTCAGTTAGATTCATATAACACCAATGCCACAAATCACAATTGAAAATCTCACCCAAAAACTAGGCTTCAATTGAGATTTAACTTCAGGGCAATCACGTAAAAAAATAAAATGGTATTGTTAACTTATACTTAAATCGACGGCTATTTACAAAAATCTTACTAATGCTTTTTTGCAAATAATCAATGAACAGTTTTATGAAATAAATTAATAAA
The DNA here is from genome assembly GCA_037074515.1 of Mimosa bimucronata. Lineage (NCBI taxonomy): Eukaryota > Viridiplantae > Streptophyta > Magnoliopsida > Fabales > Fabaceae > Mimosa > Mimosa bimucronata. The sequence continues at coordinate 38,099,022 of CM073444.1, forward strand.
TATGAAGTAGTCTATGAGAGTGTATTATGATATATTTTTAAATAATTAGTTGGTATTTTGTTTGATTAATTTATTTGATTATACATTTAATCAATTTATAAATCATACACTTGTACTTTGTGCAAGTCTATAAATCAATTAAAGATATGAAATAATTAAAGAAAATAACTAGATATTTTTTAGGGAAAATCTCATTAAACCCAAGAGGGAATTTATTAAAGTCAACTCATAAAAGAATATGAAAACTCACTGCACTCCTAAGGGGCCCTAAGTGATATTAAATGTTTCAGTTAAAAGACCAAAATGTCCTTATTGAGAGAAACACAAATGTTTTAGAAATTCTCCATATGTAGTGGAAGTTCCTTATATGTGAAATTTCAAACACTTTAGTATTGGATTTCATGATTTTTGAGACTTGAAAATGCTCGCATTGATGTTGGAAATAAGCACAAACGTTTTAGAAATTTCCCATTTGTGTCTTGAAAATTCCCTATATGTGCCTTAAAATTTTAGTTCTGAAATTTTGGATGCTTTAGTGTTGGATTCCATGATTTTTGAAACTTGAAAATACGTAAATTGATGTTAAAAATAAGCACAAGCGTCTTAAAAATTCTCCATATGTGTCTTGAAATCCAGTTGTGAAATGTTGGACGTTTTAGTGTTGGATTCCGTGATTTTTGAGACTTGAAAATACTCACATTGATATTAAAAAACACAAACGTATTGAAAATTCTCCACAAATGTCTTGGATTTTGGCTACAAAATTCAATAAGGACACTTTGCACTTTTAGCTGAAACATTTAATATCACTTTAACCCCTTGGAGGTGCAAATGAGTCTTCATATACTTTTTGGAGTTGACTGAGATAAATTTTCTCCTATGGGGGTTTAATAAAATTTTCCCTATTTTTTATGACATTGAAGAGCACCGTGATTGAATGTGCGATGTAACGCGTCCTTGGGTCCGCCCTTTAAGAAAATTAGAACCAAGGGAATAGTGGAAGCTAACCCCCGGGTATTGTTCTTTCGAGGAGCCCTAAATGCAATATAATTCCTAGTGGCTAGATGCAAACTAATTGAACGGGAAAAATCATTGTATTAATTTTTTGTATGTAATTATTGTGAAAAGTGTGATATATTCAAAAACAAATAAAATTGGACAAAGGGAGATTTGGATCAATGGGAGTGAGTAATCCTTGGTGATTAGAGGCTTAAACAATCATTGCTTCAAATTGTTTTTAAGGAGTTCTTTGGTTAAGTAAAAAGTCCCATAGAGGAATCCCTCTAGGATAGGCTTGTGTTGGGTGGATTAGTACCGGAATCCCGTTTACTAATCCCTCCAACTCGAAGTTGATTAAGCCCAATAACCAAAGTAAATTTGCTAATTGTAAGAGGCTCTTAGTCCAATAACCGGAATCCCAAATTGCCACTTAATTAATCATAGGGTTCAATTAATTATTGGAATCCCACATAATAAATTAAGACTCTAGGATTGAAGTCCACTGTCACTCATGCAATTGACAAATTCAATAGCCAATTCACAAATAAAAATGCTCAACAACATAGTCCACTATATGAGAATCCTCAAATAGCACGAAATATTAACTAAAACATTCATTTAAAATGATGAATCCATACATCTAAATAAATTTCAAGTCAATGAAGAGCTATTGTCAAACATACACAAATCAAAACAAGCTACAAATGTTTCTACCGTTCTCTAACATAAGATAGATACGAAGAATAGAACCAATTGCATAAGCAAAATTCTAGAATCATAGAAAGATGCAAATACAAGAGGAAGAAAGAGTGGGAAAATAAGAACTCCCCTAATGAAGCTCCAAGCTCATGCCATTTGCCTCCATCACCAAGAATTATAGCATTTTAGTTGCTTCCTGGGAATGAGAGGTTTAAGAGAGAATGGAAGAACTAGCGTTTTTGTGGAACCAAAACTTTCCTTTGGGGCTTCAATTTTCGACCTAATGAACTCCCCAGATCGGGTAAAGTGAGTGGGTATCAGGTATAACCCGAATGAAGGCACAGAATTCGAGTCTGATATGCTGCAGATTGCCACGACGAGTTACAAAGGCTTCTGCCTTCTTTGGCTGCCTTCGCCGTGGCGCCACAACGAGCAGGGTATATTTTTTCCTTTCTTAGTTAGCCCTCTTCTCCATCACCCGACAAGTTGAAACAAGAGAGAACAAGGATCAAATAGTCCTATAAATTAATTAATTCAAATTAATCTATAATTATGTCTAATTAACCTCATTTTCACGCTAATCCCACTTAAAGGCCTATGATATTCAATAAGCACAAATGGACCAGTTTTACATCTCATTTATGTTAAAAGCCTCAATTTAAACCTGTGAAATCATTACAAATAAGAGATTTGTCAGGTACCATTTGATTTAAATACAAATTCAACAACACTGTTTGATCTAAATGGATATTTAATGAAAACGGGTTTAATGTAGAGGCCCTTTAGCCTAGATAATGATGGAAAGAACTTCACTAAAAAGCACGTACATGGTATCAGTTGACCATTCTACTGAGTATTAAGTTTTCATTATTTTATAAGCTAAATTAATCTAATATTATACTGGTATTAAATGCTTCTATGGTTGATGAGGAGGGTAATATTCTACATTTTCATATTTTATACAACTTTTGGTCATAACATATAAAATTAAAGTTAACTATCACACAAATACTAAAAACAGTGATTAACATGTTGTTTAAATTCTTACATTTGTTCTAAATTTAATTTAGGGTATGTTGGCTCAAAGGAGGGGAGGGTAAGATTGTAATATCCCTTAATTTGGATCGATGAGATGAGATGGCAGGGGAATGGTTTAAATGTTACATTATTTATTTTAGGGTGGGAGAAGAGGAAAGATATTTTTTAAGATAATTTTATTCTTTAGGGACTGACAGGTTGATGATGGAGATGCAGAGGAGGAAGAAGGGAAATGTAACATCCTAATTTTCTAATTAAGATTTAGTGAATGGAATAAGGATTTAATTAATGTTAATTGATGAATTGTGATGATATTTGGGCTTTTATTGAGGATTAGATTAAGTGTGTGATCTTGATGGATGAATTATGAATAAATGATTTGATGAGGTTTGTTCAGATTAGAGGATTTGAAGGTGTAATGTGGGGATTGTTTTTGGGACGAGCTCGCCGTGGCAAACCCACAGCAAACTAAAGGAAAATTTTTAGGCCGGGAGTTCAGACTGGAGGTTCGCTATAGAGAGTCCTCAGCGAAGTAACTAGGCTGAGGGGTTTCTAGATAGATTCGCCGAGGCAAACCCCACAGTAAAGTCTCAAAAATCTGACGCCTATAAATAAGTTGTATAAGATTTTAGGGTCAAATTTTGAAGAGACTCCGAGAAGAGGTGGGGGAGAGGGAAGCTCTATTAGAGCATGAAATTTGGGAGGTTCCAACGCAATTTAAAGTCCCAATCTCATAGGTAATCACATTTCCTTCAATTTCTTTTTTTCCTTTAATTTTTCAAAGTTTTTCATAGATGAATTTTGGGGTTTTTGAAGGAATCCGAATTCTAGCTTGTGTTCTTGGGTCTTTCTAGTTTCAAATCCCTTCTAGGATGTATTTTAACTATTCTAGTGGTTTGGTTTACTCGATTTTGGTTTTGTAGGGAAATACACAGTCCACACTTGGTGGATTATGGCTCAAACCCAAATAAAGTAGGGTTATTATGTAAATCAGGGAAATTATGAGATAACTGTAGTAGTTTTCCTTTCATAGTTTAAAATTCAAATAATAAGTTAACAACTAACTTCCATACGTGATATATAGGGAGTGGTTTTTTTTAAGAGAAGTTGTGACTAAGAAAAATAACTCTCGTTATTCCTTTTCTCTTGGACTCTCTCATCTTATCCTATCTCAATTGCGCATCTGTCATATAACATGATCGAAGTCCAAATTAGTGCCCTGATTTCATGTGGGTATCCAGCGAGTCGACCGGATTCTAGTTACTCCCAAAATCCTATAGGTTTAGAATGGGATTTGGCCAAATTTAAGTTTTGAAAAGCTAGGGTTACAATAGGAATCCAAAAAATTGAAGTAAGAGTCCAATTTCATATATTCCCTTAAGCTTGTTTATGCTATCAAATAATTCCTAATGGTTTAGTCTATTGAGATTAGAGTTGTATTATTGCACTTTGGAGGTTCAAAGTTTGGAAAACCTAAGGTTTTCTGGGGAATTTGAAATTGATGATGACTCTTGGATAATTTGATGACTCTTTTAGGTTCATTGATGCTATAATCAATTTCTAATGGTCTAGATTGTTAAGGATTGGGCAAATTGCTGTTGTGAACTTTATGTTGGACCTAAGATTGATTTTCAATTGGGTTATGTGGACTGAAGAATTGATGGTGGTTTTGAGGATGTTAATAAGTTATTTTGATGAAAAGTTGCAGGTTAGTGGGTGGGGGAAAGCTACCTAAGCTTGGAAATTCGAAAGTGACCTATTGGTAGAGAAATTCAAATTGGAATGAATGTGAGAATTAGAGATGGAGCTTGAGTAATGGAAGTGGATAGAGTGTTTAGGGTTGTATCGAGTTTTATTAATTGAATTGAAACTTTGAAATTGAGATAATATCCTAAAGTACCCCAAATGAGACTGTAGAGGTGATTGAATCACTAATTGAGTCTTGAGTGACTTGATTAAGTTGTTAATCTTGTGTTTTAAGTGGTTGTTTATATGTAGACCTTTCTTGTTGAGTTGAGCACGGAGCCTCCAGATTTGTGGTAATTTTCCTTTAGATATAAAAAAGATAACCACTTTCCAAGTGTTGTATGTGTGTGTGTTGGGTTAATAAGTGTTTTGTCGAATTATTTGAAATATGTGAATATTGATACATGAATGATTTGGAAATATTATGTTGATATGAAAATGTCATGTGAAACTTTAATTACGTTGAACTATGCATTGTGATGACTTGAGCATGATTTGGAAAAGATATTAGTTTTGAAAAGTTGGACATTTTCATAGTGCAAGTATGAGATAGCTAAAATGTCATTATTGATTAATATTGAGTCATAAATGATTGTTGTGATGAGGAGTGATAATTTGAGTTATGGATGGATGTTTGGAATGATGAGTGAGCTATTAGATGTACGAAAGTTCTGAAAGGAAAGGGCATAAATGTGTGTTAGTTTTTTATTAATTACCATGTATGGTTAGCCTCTTTCTAATATGGTAAACTTTTAAATTATTTATGAAAGACTCTTTTCTAACTATCTTAGTAGTTAAGTCCTTTTTCTAAAATAGTTAGGCTAAACTATTATATTTTGTAAGGAATATTTTTAATAACTATGTTAGACGAACCATTTTCTAACATGGCTATGAGTTAAATTGTGCAAAGTTGAACTTTTAATAACCATGCTAGTGTTTGACTTTTTTCTAACATAATTAATTTTTCTAAAGTATTAGAAACATTTTAATATCCATAATCGGGTTTCAATTATACTTAAAAAAGCTCTTTTCTATCATGGATAAACCGATTAAAGATTTGAGGAAACGTTTTCTAACTATAATAATTATTATGTTAAAGTATACTTATGTTTGCATGAAGTTTCATTTTATTCCTTTATATTTGAAAAGTACACTTTCAGTCCTTTTTTACTAACACTATTAGTTTCAATGAAAAATGCTGATTCAACAAATTTAAATTGAGAATATATGATTAAGTATTGATAAAAATGCTTAAATTTGAACATTTTAGTATAATCATTCTTATATTTTGAAAATTAGTCATTTTTATCCTCATTTAATTATAAAATCACATTTTAGATTTGATGAGTTATCATCTTCCGTTAAATGAAACTAACAGTAATAGTAAAAAAGGATTGAAAGTGTACCTTTCAAACATAAAGGACTAAAATGAAACTTTATACAAACATAAAGGGCCAAAAGTATACTTTAGCCTAATTATTATTAATTTCACTGGATAACTTCTTTTTATATCATAGTTAGGTTATATGAAATTGGTTGGGTTATATGAAATTGGATTTAAAAAGATGTATATTAGTTAGGTGATATGAAATTGGTTGGGTTATATGAAATTGGATTTAAAAAGATGTATATTAGTTGAATTATTTTCTAACTGTGATAACCATTTTAGTAAGTGAAATCTTTTTCCTATCATAGTTGTTTCAATAAAAGTAATTTTTAAAGAAGATTTATAGTTAATTAATTGGGATTAAGAAGGTGAATATTACCGGAAAAACGACGAAGTTAAGGGCAAAATAATGTGCACAAGGAAAAATATCATCCCTCCCCTCTAATCTCCATTTTTAGAAGATAATTTTACAAATTTTAGAAAGCCAAGATAGGGGAGGGGAGGTGCTCCCCCATTACAAAACCCACCATTATCGTTCAAATTTTATACTCCCTTCGATCCTAATTATAATATTAAGTTGACTTTTTTGTGGAGATTAATGTAGCAAAATAGACCACTAAATCTTAAAATATGTTATATCTAATTAAATTATATGATAGTTTATAAGTAAGATAAATTAATTTCGACAAAAAAGTTAATTATAATTAATTTAAAGTGATTCATTTTGCATCGTTGATTTCTCCAAAAAAGTTAACTTGATCTTATAATTAGGAATATAAGGAGTATTAATTAAGCAGCTTAACTTTCAACATAAATCTAATTATCCTTGGTTCCTTCTCTAATCTCTCTTATCTAACGACGGGTATTCACAAAAAGAAAATACTATATGACCACAATATAACTTATAATTTTGAATTTATTCACCGGTACTATATGATCCACAACATAAATCTAGTAATGGTTGCATTAGTAATGGTTTGTAAATAGTAATGGTTTAAACCGTTACTCAAGCATTCGGTATCTTTTCTAAAAAAATATTTGGGGGCTTTTGTCACAGTTTGCTCGCCTAAAACGTGACAAATGCCGAACAAAATTTTTTTTTAAATTTTTTTGTCACGGTTTGAACTAGCAAACAATGACAAATGCTTCCTTTTTTAAAAAATATGCAGTTTTAATTTGTCACAGTTTGAGATGTTAAAACCGTGACAAAGTATTTTCCTCTACATGACGGGAAACTTCCCGCAACATTTGTCACAGTTTTTAATTTGTAACTGTGATAAATATGTCAAATTTTTATGTTTATCGCGGTTTTTTTGTCAAACCATGACAAATTGCACACATTTGAAAAAGGGTTACAAATTGGCTTTTTTTGTAGTGTATCCGGCAATACTAACAACCGACTAATCTGGTTAACGAGAATATAGGACCACAATGGGGGAACCTCACTACCTCCAAATAATTATCGTGGCTGCATACCCAGGGCTCGAACTCGAGACTATGTACTAGTTTAAGTAGAATCACCCACAACTAACTGATCTAAGCACTTGGTGATAGTATAACTTATATTTTAAATCATGAGAAACTAAGTGAAGTAAATTCAATTAAATATAGGAGGAAGTAAACATTAAACACTTATCAATTACAAACTTTCTTAATATTAGTACACATGGAAGGATCGACTTTGTCAATGTCCAATGCCCGGAGTCACTTATTTCGGTAAAATCTCTGAAAGTCTTGAATTCATTTGAAATTTAATTGTTCATACAATCATTAACAATTAAACACTAAAAAAGAACTTACATTGTTCGTAGTTCTTTTGCCATAGACAAATATCTGGCCGTAGCGTATTTGTTCCGAGACGATTGTTCTGCAGACAAAGCCATGGTACCTTTTTTTGGTGTATGTTGAAAAGTTGAGGATTCATATTTTCGATTTCTCTTTATTTTCATTTTCTCTTTTTTTTTTCTTGGGGGTTGACTCTGTTGAAGAATATGCGAAGAGTTTGATATATATATATATTACATTTAAATAGATTTCGGCATATTTAATAATGTTATAAAATTAAATTTAAATAAATTTTTATTTAATTTTCAGTACATTTTAATCATTTCAATATAAATTTTGATTTGATAAAATGGATTCAGTGGCTGTCAAATATAACAAATGAAATAAATAATGAGGAAATTTTAATTAGCTAGCTTTTGTAATTTGGCTATAAAGGTCATATATTTTTGGGTTAAGGTGCAAATCCACCCCGGATGTATGAAAAAAATATCGCATTCACCTTGGAAGTATTTTTCATAGCTCTTTAGCCTTGGAAGTATCCAAACGTAGCAATATAACCCTGGAAGTACCCAAAACTAGCTTAATGCAGCCCTTGGTACTCAGTTAACGGAGGGGGATATTACTACGTTTTGGTACTTCCAGGGCTAAATTGCTACGAAAAATACTTCCGGCGTTAATGCGAGATTTTTTTGACACTTTCAGGGTAGATTTGCACCTTAACCCTCTATTTTTTGCTCTAAATCATTGCTACGAAAATATGTAGTGACAAATAAAAGTGGGAAGGAGGACAAAATCAGACATACTTTATTATAGATAATCAATATTTCATTTGGGAGACTATAATTCGTCCGTAGCCACAATGGCCATTGACGATACACACCACAAAGGCAAAGGTAAAACGAAAAAGATAATATCCTGAACAATAACAATTGGTAGGAAATATACTTTATTATTTTTAGTACCAAAATAGGCTAAAAATCATGGGGCACTTAGTTTTTGGTCGTGGATGGAGGATAGTGACCATATGGTGGTGGCTGATAACTTGGTGGTTTCTCTACTGGTGGCTTCTCGACAGGTGGCTTGTACACCGGTGGCTTCTCAACGGGTGGCTTGTAGACAGGTGGCTTCTCAACGGGAGGCTTGTAGACCGGTGGCTTCTCAACGGGTGGCTTGTACACAGGTGGCTTCTCAACTGGAGGTTTATAGATTGGAGGCTTCTCAATTGGTGGTGGGTTGTATACAGGGGGCTTTTCTGGTGGCTTATAGGTTGGAGGTTGATAGTAATCTGCGAAGCTAGAAGTGGTGAAAAACACCACTCCAATGAGAAGCACCAACAAGTGTTTAGGGGACATTGTTGAAGGACTGAGCTTATGTTGATGGTGGAAATGAGATGGCATGGGCTCCAATTTATAATAGAACGAGGGAAGGGAGTCGGTGGAGACATGTTGTGGATCCAATTTATTTAAATATCAACATACAATTAATTAATAATATGATAATGAATAAAGTCAAAGTTGGTAGGTGTGAACTTGACGAATATCTTTTAATTTCATGCATGTATGTATGTGGAAAATTGTTGATCCTATCTAGTATTTTATTTTATTTATTTTCTATTTTTCCTTTTAATATCGACAATAGATAATGTGTGTGTGTGTGTGAAATCATTTCATGTCTAACTTAGTTTAGTGATGAGAATATTTTAAATGAACATAATTGTTGAGATTCAAATGTTAATATGTCTCCGCATCACCGCAGACTATTATTGCATTTGGGCCATTTATTACTTACTACTCATTAATTAAAAAAATTAATCATAGAAGATAATATAAGAATATCGTGTGTGTGTGTGTGTGTGTGTGTTTTTTTTTTTTTCCCTTGTTTTGGCTGATTGCATGGATGATGTAATACAGTGCTTACTAGCTGGGATTTGTTCAAGGAAAATGACTTTGAATTTTTAACTTTTTGTATTTTAGAATCAAAAGCAATTTGTCCACTAACAATATTAAATAAATATAGTAAAAATATATTGCAAATAACAGTTTAACAATATTTAATGGATCATCACAATCCGACAGTTCTCATATGCACCACTTGATTTTTTAGGTATTATTCCTTCCTTCCCTACATATAAGAGGCGAAAGGCATTCTCACAAATATTCAGAAAAGTTTTCAATTATGATAAGTATATACTAAATAAATTTCATTTTCTAAGTTTGTCCTTATTCATGGTGAGGAGTGTGAGAAAGAAAAATGGTAATAATAATATAAATGAGTACTCAATTTGTTCCTATATATAAAGTCTTTTTAACTCAATTGTGGTTTCCTAAACAGTAAGTTAAAATTAATTAGTTAAAAATAATAAATGTGTAAAAAATATACTCATTTTTTTAAAAGCACCCTTTCTTATGAATAAATAAACGAGAGAGTAGCAATTATGAGGAAAAGATAAAAGAGAATATGTGAGAGAAATTAATGCACTGGTAAAATGGAAAAACACATTCATTACTCAAACAGAGTCAAATAAGATGTTATAAAAGAGACAACTCATTTCAAAAAAGTGGACCTTATATATAGGAATGGAGGGAGCATAAAAGAGAATGATAATAGAGATAATAATTATGGGTAAAATAAGAAAAATTCATTAAATGTTTTGACAATTTATGTAAACTCTTAGGGTAAAGGTCTAATTTTGCCTCGGAAGTAACCCAGTAGGAGCTGATTTGCCCTGGAAGTAACAAATGGAGCTCATTTACCCCGGAAGTAACAAAAGCGGCGTAAAATTGGACTTTTGCCCAATAATAAAGGGAGCATTCAGTGTCCTCTCGGGGCTAATACACGCCATTTTTACTACTTCCGGGGTAAATAAACTCCATTTGTTACTTCCGGAGTAAATCAGCTCCTATTGGATTACTTCCAGGACAATATTGGACCTTTACCCTAAACTCTTATAAACAGCGGCAAATATCCATTCACATGTTTGGAAATAATCTAAAATGGCATTGCAGTTAAGTTGGGGTCATTATCTTGTAAGGGTTGTTGAGATTTTCAAAACCATTCATTGAATTATCGAACAATGAACATAGACTCAGACGACGAGGATTTCTCCTGGGTGCTTGTAACGACATTCTGCTCGTACAGCTGAAAGACGACGACGCTTTGTAGTAGTCCCTGCTCCCTACCTATCACCACTCACCATATATTGAGAAACAGAGAAAGCCAACAAAAAAATAATGTAGGAATAAAACATAGAAGGATTAGATTTTGCTATTTGGGGTGGATCCGTACGTGATAAGGTGGGGGATATGGTAGTGTTTGACAAATGAACACGCCATTCACTATTATTTGACCACTTGGAAAATGGAATAATTATCAAGTTATTTAATTATTTCACTCTCACATTGCTTGAGGAGTGGAGAGAGTGTCGGTGATTTTTCAATTCGCGTTTTATTTTACCCACTCATTTTCTCCTTATTATATACTCCCTCCGTCCCATAATATAAGGTCTATTTTTTTGAATGATCTTGTCCTATAATATAAGGTCTTATTTGACTTTATTTGAGTAATAAATGTTTTTTTTTCATTTTACCCATGCATTAATTTTCCCGCACATTCTCTTTCATCTTCTTTTCATAATTACCCCCCCTCTTACTCATTCATAAATAAGGGTAAAATGGTATATTTCCTACACATTTATTGTTTTTAACTAACTCTAACTAATTTTTTAGGAACCCGTAATTCGGTTAAAAGGACCTTATATTATGGGACGGAAGGAGTACCTATATGCGTGTGTGTATGAATAAAATACATTCACATATCTTCTATAATCCCTTGATTACGCAAACTTCCACTCTATTTTGAAATTATATAGTTTAGGCTAATCATTTGAACCATTAGGAGTATTAACATTCTTTTAGTTCCACAAATTTCATTCTAGGTAGATAACATAAAATTAAGTAATTAAAACTTATAACAAATTGAATTTATTGTTTTTTATACAAAATTCAATTTTTTATTTTAATAAATGTATCATTGGCTAATTTTGGTAATAATATGTAGCAAAAATATTATGTTTTATATTGTGAAAAAATATGTGTTTAAGAATTTTGAATTAAAAATTTAAAGGAATTTTATAATCTCAAATAAAAATTTATCCAAAATATGTTTTGATCGATTTAAAAGAAATTAAAATAAATAATTCTAATGAATATTTTAAAATTTAAATTATAAACATTTATAATTAATGTAATTGAAAAAATCTATGATTAAAATTAAAATTAATAAATTTATTAAAAATATTAGAAAGTTTGAAAATATATGTGTGCCATATAAAAAATGCATGCTAGAATTATTTTTTAATTTATAAAAATATTTTTATAAATATTGATGTGCAAATAATTATTTTTTTAAAAGGTATATTTTGTCCAAATGAAGTCTAAAAGTCAAATTTAGTGGTTAAGTAATAGTTCGGGTGGATAGAAATGAAATCTCAAATAAAGGAGTAAGATTTGAGTGACATATATTTTAATTTTGAGAAATGTTTATATACGTTTTTAAAATAGAGAGGATGTTTCTGTAATTAAGATAATATAAAGAGTGGTAAATATATATTTTACTCTATATATATTGTGCTTGGGTTAAATGTCATATTTGCCCCGGAAGTATGCACGGTGGATCACATCTGCCCCGAAAGTTTTTTTAGGTCCAATTTTGCCCCGGAAGTGTGCAAAGTGGATCATATTCGTCCTTTACCGTTAAAAATTTTTTACCGATAAAAGGCGAATATGATCCACTTTTGCACACTTCCAGGGCATATTTGGACCCAAAAAAATGGTAAATGGCGAATATGATCAACTTTGCACACTTACAGGGTAAAATTGGACCAAAAAAACCTTCCAGGGCAGATGTGATCCACCGTGCATACTTTCGGGGCAAATATGATCTTTAACCCTATTGTGCTTTGATGCATCTATTATTTACCTAATAGTCTTCGTAAGTCGTAAGTATAAGGAAATCCTACTAATATGGGGAGGAAACTTAATTCACCGCCTCCTTCTCATACTCCATATATAAAATAAAAGAAAAATTAATTATTTGATCCTTATAGTTTTAATGAGTTTACGACTCAATTCTCACAGTTTAACTCTTTGCAACTCAATCCTTATAGTTTTCATATTTCTATAAAAAGAATTGGGTTTCTCATGACTCGCCTAGTATATGCCACATCAGTAAACCAAAAAGCCACCAACCTTCTCTCTCCTCTCCTTTTGCAGTACGACCTTCTTCTTCTTCCTTCTTGCACATCGTTTTTTCCCTTCTTCTCTTCTCGACCAATCTTCATGCAATGGCTATAGTCCCCAAGCGAACGATGATTTTTTTTTACTCTCTTTTTGCTCTCCAAGGTTGGATCCTAACTTTTGTTACCTCAAATACAATCCTCATCGTCGGTTTGATATCGGACATCACATAGTTCTTGATGACTTTGCCTGCCTTCGCAAACACCGCCGTCCCCGGTGAAAGACGAGCATCGCCACCAGTTCTTCACTATTAGTGGCGATGTTCTCCAACACCATCCCCTAACCTCCGGCAAATTTCACTGTTGTGTGTAAGTCGTAGCTTATCTCTAGAAGCACAGCAGTATGGGACGGCCACAGTCTCATTCTTGGTTGGCCGAGAAGAGAAAAAGAAAAAAAAAGGGGAAATTAATCTTTTGGTCCCTCAACTATTGACTCGGATATGCTATTAAATTTTTCATATGAATATACTGTTTCACCTTTCATTTTTTATGTGTAGACTTTGCTCTCATTTGATGTAGTGGATATTAAGTACAGACAAAATTGAAAAATTGTTTAAATTTGAGGTATAATTAATGTAGTTTAAGGTTTTCTTTATCTTGTGAGAACATATTAGAAGTTCCTTATAAATAGGACGATAAGAATATGTATTAGGTAGATTGCTTCTTTCTCTGTCCGCCTATCCCAGCTAAAAAAAATTAGTTTCCGCATGTGCTGGGTTGAAGCTGAGGCAGTGATTAAAAGTTACAACAATTATAAGTTTATAACAGAGTGTTGGGGAAAAAATTATAACAAAAGCTTTCAATGAAGGGCCTAACAACAAGCAATGACTTTCAATGCTCAACTAATTTGGGGTCCACCACCTCTGTCCTTTTATGAGTGTTCCCAATCACATTAATTTCCTTCTCACTCTATATAAGCTTCATCTAATAGTGTTTATCTTCTGCACCTACTTTGTCCTTTAAATTTCAATATTTAGCTAGCCATCTGTTTTTCTCCACAAATCAGGGTTAGTAAGGTCACGGACCAAGGGGCCATATTCATCAGTTACTCCCCATTCTTATTATAAGCACCTCTACCTGTTTTCTAATTGTATAACTTAATTTGTTTAAAGCATTAAAAAGCATTAATTCATTTTACCTAGTATATCAGACCAATAATAAAACGTTCTAACTAATTAACCAATTTCTTCTATCTAATAACTTTTATTGAGGTTGATTTTGATAGTTTACAAAAATTTTTAATTAAATTTATTAATTATACGTTAAGTTGTTATTAGTTTCTTATAATAAGGACCAAAGTGAGCATAATACGTTATTTCTTTTACTCTTTTAAAAAGGAAGTAAGTGAGCAGTAGTTTTGAGTCAAAATTTATTATTATTTATAAGAAAAAAATTGGAAAAATTAAAGGTTAAGGGTCAAAAATACACATAAGATTTTGTTAAAAGTTTATCCAGCACCAAATTTTTTTTGGACCAAAAATACACATTTACAGTTATATTCCGAAAAAAAACGTGCTGGATGAACCTTTTTACAAAATCACATGTGTATTTTTTACCTAATTTAACTGTAGATGTGTATTTTTGATCCAATTTGAAAGGACATGTGTATTTTTGATAAAAAAACTTTTGATGCTGAATGAACTTTTGACAAATCCACATGTGTATTTTTTACCCTTAACCCAAAAATTAATTACAAATCCCATGTAAGGAATTTAACTAAAATGTGGTCCCACGGCGTTATAAATAATACTCCCTCCGGTCCTATTTATAAGAGTCCGAAATTTGAATTGTTTTGGTCCAAAATATTAGAGTCCGCATTGGAATCTATCATTATTTAATGCCATTTTTACTATTTTACCCCTACTTATTAACACTCTCTTTCATAGTATTCATTAATACTCATACTTATATTTCTCTCTCTAGTCTCATAATAAATAAGGGTAATATTGGAAGAACAGTTATTTTTCAAACATATTTATACCTCCCAACTAACTTTTACATGTTTTCTTAAGAAGCGTTATTTGACTGCTGAAATCTTATAAATAGGACCGGAGGGAGTAACTTTTGGCCTTTTATTGCAACTTGTAATCAGGTTATAACTGTGGGAACTTATCTTAACTAAATTACTTTTATAGGACCTGTGATTAATTTTCTCAAAAAAAAATTGAGCAAGTACTAGGACTATCCTGACATTTATTAGGGATGATATCGTGTTTATTTTTAATTCTCTTTTCGTTCAGCAATCCCTCACTCAAATGACTTTTCACCAATTATCTGATTATACCAAGAAAATCAAGGGAATCTTGAAGACCATAAATATTCCCGGATGATGGAATAAGTGACAAATATATTATACATATAGATAATTGAACTTCGTATTTGATGAGATTAATCCAATACAAAACTTCTATAGCACCGAAAATTTATTCCAAAATTTTCGTAGTGTTGGAACATATTCAATGTTGAAGGTTTTTGGATCTCCACCTTTCAGACTAACAACTTAAAATGCCAAAAGCATTGCTTGCTTTCGGAGAGAATTTGCTTGGATTGAAAATGCCCATCAAGCACTTCAAACTTTTTTTGGGAAGCTAGGTAAGGCAGTAACTCTTCTTAATTATTAGAGGTAGACACTGACAATATGAGGTTCCAAGTGTTGGATGAAATCATAGCCTTCCATTTTTAAGAGATTTTTCATATACCATTATACTATAGGGCCATTGGTGTTTGATAATTGTTAGGGTTGTACTCCCATCAAAATGACTTATTGATAGGACCCATTTCTTACCTTATATTATATGCCCTCAATCTTTTCTTCATTTAATCAACGTGTGACTTCCTTTTTCCTTGGTATATTCTAATAGTGGTAAGGCAGTCACTCTGACCACCGCGGATGATCCTAATTAATTATTCTCAAAATTCTTAGAACTGATATTAGTATTTACTGCCATCAGTTCCATGTTGTGCGTTTTAAATTTTAGATCACATACAAATGGTCATCTGATATACTACCTCCGGTCCTAATTATAAGAGCCAGTTGGCTTTTTTTGGAGGAGATTAAGGAAGCAAATTAAACCCCTAAATCTTAATATATATGAAATGTAATTAGATTATATGATAGTTTATAAGTAAAATAACTTAGTTTTGAGGAAAAAAGATAAATATAAACAATTCATAGTGGTGTATTTTGCATCATTAATTTTTCTAAAAAAGTCAATTGGCTCTTATAATTAGGACCGGAGGGAGTAATATTTTATAAAAGCTTTCAGCAAGTATAAGATCATAAATTCATCCCACATGTAACTTCACATTGTAATCTGCTAATGTCTGCTATTCTAAAAACTAAATCACATAAGTTGAGGATATATATTAGGGAGAATTGCACATAGGTCCAAGGTTCAAAAAGTACATTGGGCTTTTACACAGGTTAAATGGGCCTCATTTGTGGGCTCTCTTAGTTCTGTAATTCTCTGTTTCAATGGCAGGACTACTGAAATACTGAAATTGTAAGATTGCTTCGTATATCCATGTCGCCCCACAAATTCTAATCCATACTGGAGCTTCTTCATATTCATATCATCCTTCTATGCGTCGGTGCGTGTGATTGCGAAGTCCTGAGTTTAGACATTTAATATTTTTATTATCAATTGTTAAATTCTCATAACCTTTATGAACTTCATCCATCTTTTGACTAGGCCAGTTGCTTGCATTAATACCTGCAGGTTGCAACTGATCTTGCTCCTCCTTTGGAAAATTCCATTTTTCAATTCATATATTCATATGACTTAAAAAGAGAGTGACAAAGAAAAAAGAAATATATTCTTCATAAATCGTTTTTGACTTATTGCTTACTATCTTTATATTTCTTTTTCTTTTTTTATTACAAAGTATTTCAAAGAGCCTAGCCAGTCAATAGCATAAGCTCTTGGGCTACCATCTCAGCAACTTCGTCTGGCACTTGACAAAAGCTCACCAAACCTGCACCCAATGACAAAGCGCGTTTTGCTAACCAATCCGCCACACCATTCGCCTCCCTTCTGCACCAAACTATATGCACTTCCCATTCACGATGAAAGAAAGAAAGAATCTCCCTAAGCACAGCACCATCAGCTTCATCTAAATCCCTTCTTCTCTCAATCTCATGAACAAGCTCAAGACAATCAGTTTCCACCACAAGATGCCTTACCCCAAATTCCCAACTTCATTTTAACCCCATAAGCACCCCCACTGCTCCGCTACATATAGATAGCTGCACATTATGCATTATGCATTTATATATAGAGCTACGGTCTTTACTTATTAGCTTGCTCACTTGTCCATCAAATTGACTAATCCCACCCAACTCTTACAAAATCAACAACAACTGAGTCTTATATATCCCATTAGATACGTGGTGACTCCCCATTTATCATGGATTTAAAGCATATTTGGAGTATATTTGGGGAGTTATCAATACAAATTAAAGGGGTTTTAAGAGTTTTTGAGAGAAACTTGTGTGAAAATGTTATATGAGCTAAATTAGATTATTTTTTGGAAAAATATGATAGGTTATTAAAAAAATTAATTGGCAATTTTCGCTCACATTCATACATGTTTTTGATAGGTGAATACAGTTATTTTAAGCAGAGAAGGAGATGAAGATTGAAGGAAAAGAAAGGAGAAAATTAGAGCTCACTTTTAGAAAACTGCCTCTGATACCATGGTACTGCACAAAAACCTTAAAACGCACAGCATTATTTTTTAGCTTATAAAAACACCTAGGACACGAAATTTAGGAGGCTTAACCCTCTTTTCACCCAAGAAACCCTACAAACGAATAGAAACATCCTTGCAAACGAAGCTAGAGTTTGCGAATTTGGAGTTTGAGAAGAAAAATTGGAAGAGATTATAGGCTCTAGTTCATCGATAAATTAAAACTTTCCTGAAATCCAATGATGAAAATAATAAGGGTTCCTGAAATCCAATGATGAAAATTAATTATAGGCTCTAGTTCATCGATAAATTAAAACTTTCCTATGCGTTTCTTTATTTTAACTTATATTAGTTTTCAAACATGTTTTCTATAAAATGTGATTAGTTCAACTTAGTTGAATTCATTAGCATGTCGTTTGATTCAGATTTTAACACAAATATCCGTGTAAACGATAATCTTGTACTACTTGCTATTTCGTACTCTTACAGGCGAACAGTAGAGTGGACCCAACTCTTAAAACATTGCTGAGAAATAATTCCTTCGTACAACTCTCCATGGAAAAAAATGTATTATATATCCCAACCAACATTTATGAAAGAATTTTTTATTGTTCCTATTCCTAAATATTATAAATTATTTGAAGTGATTAATTAATAAGAATAAATAAATTTTTCAGCATATGGGATTGCTCTTTATCAATTTAAATCTGTCTCTTCTTACTTATACTATTATTTTTGTTGAAATGTACTCCAAGTTTTAGGCGGTGCATATATAGCTTTAAACGCATGCAACATATAGAAGTGCCTTGAACAAAAAACTCAAAAGAAAACATCTTTATTTAATCTGAAGCAGCATCCATTCATATTTTACAGTTTTAGGGAGCAACATACACGACAGTACAAAACAATGCACTCATAAAGCTCACTAGACATGAAATTAAAAACAAAACACCAGATACATTTGAAAGAAAAGATCTTATTCATAGCAAACAAAAAGAAGATGGGATCATCGATCACGGGGCACGCTTTGATGGAGGGTGCTTAGGATAATGACCATAGGGTGGCTGTGAGTATGTGGGAGGCTTTTCAATAGGTGGTTTGTGAATGGGAGGTGGCTCATAAACAGGCGGGTTCTTATATGGAGGAGGCTCATAAAATGGTGGCTTCTCAATGGGTGGTTTGTGAGTTGGTGGTGGCTCATAAATTGGTGGCTTCTCAAATGGTGGTTTGTGAATGGGTGGTGGCTTCTCATAAGGAGGAGACTCATAAGTTGGTGGTTTCTCAATTGGTGGCTTGTGATGAACAGGAGGTGGCTCATAAGTTGGTGGTTTCTCATGAGGGGGAGGCTCATACACCGGTGGCTTGTGATGATGATGAGTAGGCGGTGGCTTCTCATGGGGAGGAGGCTCATAAGTTGGTGGTTTCTCATGAGGAGGCTTGTGAACAGGAGGCTCATAAGTCGGTGGATTCTCTTCAGGAGGAGGCTCGTAAACAGGTGGTTTCTCATGAGGAGGCTGGTGAACAGGAGGCTCATAGGTTGGTGGTTTCTCATGAGGAGGTTTGTGAACAGGAGGCTCATAAGTCGGTGGATTCTCTTCAGGAGGAGGCTCGTAAACAGGTGGTTTCTCATGAGGAGGCTGGTGAACAGGAGGCTCATAGGTTGGTGGTTTCTCATAAGGAGGTTTGTGAACAGGAGGCTCATAAGTCGGTGGATTCTCTTCAGGAGGAGGCTCGTAAACAGGTGGTTTCTCATGAGGAGGCTGGTGAACAGGAGGCTCATAGGTTGGTGGTTTCTCATGAGGAGGTTTGTGAACAGGAGGCTCATAAGTCGGCGGATTCTCTTCAGGAGGAGGCTCGTAAACAGGTGGTTTCTCATGAGGAGGCTGGTGAACAGGAGGCTCATAGGTTGGTGGTTTCTCATGAGGAGGTTTGTGAACAGGAGGCTCATAAGCCGGCGGATTCTCTTCAGGAGGAGGCTCGTAAACAGGTGGTTTCTCATGAGGAGGCTTGTGAACAGGAGGCTCATAAATTGGTGGTTTCTTGTGAGGAGGCCTATGAACAGGAGGCTCATAAGTTGGTGGTTTTTCTTGTGAAGGAGGCTCATAAACAGGTGGTTTCTCAACAGGTGGCAAGTGAACATGAGGAGGCTTCTCTGTAGGAGGAGGCTCGTAGATTGGTGGTGGCTTCTCATATGGAGGCTTGTGAATTGGAGGAGGCTTCTCAAAAGGAGGAGGCTCATAGATCGGTGGCTTTTCATAGGGAGGTCGGTAAGTGGGAGGTGGCTCATAGATAGGTGGCGGCTTCTCATAGGGTGGATGTCGGTATACTGGTGGCTCCTCCACGGGTGGAGGGCTGTAAGTGGGAGGCTCGTAGTAGTAGTTTGCGGAGGCGGGAGTGATGGTGAGTGAAGCCACCATAAGTAGGAGAAGTAACAAGTGATGGAGAAGGCAAGACATTGTGTACGAGGTTGGGTTATGTTGTGAACTCCATACTGCGTTGGTGTCTATTTATAGTGGCCATGATGTCCACACATGTCCGCCAAAAGGCTCTTTATCTCGCATTTTTTATTTATTTAATGACACTTCAAAGACTAATAGGTCAATCATATTTGGTGGGATTCTACATATTCAAATTTCCACGACATTCTGATCTAGCAACCATGCCCACATTAATCATCCAGTTTAAGATTGCAACTTGAGGGAAAATTATTAGTAAGTGATTTGCATGTTTAAAAAAAGCAAAACCCTATTTGATTCGATGATTCACGGGAGTTTTTCAAAGCCTAGTGCTTTAATTCCTATATATATGTATATAACGCTCAATTATTGCTGTGAAACCGGTGGCTTCTTCTTTACACTAAAAAGAGAACAAGGAACCCATGTCCAGGTGGTACGTAGGATTTAGTGTATTTAGTAAGATGCAAACATTGTGGTATAAACTTTGGCGTAGCTGCGAGAAAGTGATAACTGATGAGCTGGATCAGTATGTATGTATAGAGGAGCATAGTTTGATGTTGCATTTGGACTCGGATTGAGCAATACCATTATATATTTGTCAAAACTTACAGGCAAGACCGATCGAGGGCAGTGTTTCTCTACAAGATATAGAGCCTTATCCAATTGAATACACTCCCTCCTTTCTTACATATATAGGACCAATTTGGAAGAGGAGCTTGTTTCTAAATATAAATCAATTTTTTCTTAAATTATCCTCATTGATATTCTTTAATAATGAATAAATAAAAGAAGGAGGCGTAGGAATAAATGTTGATGGTTAGGGTGTTTTGGTAAAATCATGTGATTTTAATTAATTTAACTAATATCCTTAATCTAATCAAATTAGATAAATAGGTTTGATATTTAAGACACAAGGGAGTATTTAGAGAGATTAAGTTATACTTTCCCCTGTGGATATCATAAATAATTAAATATTTCCAATGTTCTTTTCGATCTGCATATTGGTTTTATGGTACATGATAGTACCTATGTATACGTTAAACCCTTTTGGCAGTTAACGATTGAGACTGTCTGTTTTATACACCCTTCCGGTCTATATATAATTTAAATGGTGACGATATCTTACACAAACCAATAAAATATAGTCGTGTTATTTAATATACGTAAAATTAATATGATTTTTTAATTTTATCTATATATCATTTATTATTATGCATACTTTATCTCTCCCTCTTTATGTATAATATATATGTATAGACAAAAGTAGAAAGCAAACATTTATTATCTACTTTCACATGTTACTTCTTAAAATATAGACAAAAAAATTCACAAGTAGTTATGTCATCTACGTAGAGTTTTATCTGCCTTTTCTTCCTGCCAGGCTACGTCATTCGCATTATTACCTAATAAAAGTATCTCCAAATTAAAATATATCATCTAGTATATATGTTCAGCTATTGAAGTTTTACGAATGTTTTTAAATTACTCAATTCACTGAAAAAAGGCGGGTGAATCAGCAGACCAAATTATGTTACTAATTATTTAGTGTATATTTTAACTTTAATTTGTCACTAATCCATACTTTTTAGTGATTATAGCACTTGTTACATCATCTCTCTAAAATACTTATGTGTATCATTAAATTAGATATCGTTTAATTTATAAGTTAGACAAATTAGTTTGAAGAAAATGATCAATATAAATATTTTAAGATAATTTATTTATATTATATAATATTCTCATATTAATCAATTGGATCTTATATATATGGGGAAAAGACAAGTATATATCTCTTGAATTTCAAAAGCCTAGATAAATATCTTAAATATGAGAAATGACATAAGAGGGATTGTTCCCAATTTGGTATAAGTAAATTTGGGACAAAACTTTTGCTTACATTCGAATGGTTAATACTCTTGCTGGAGCAGTTAACACCGATGCTTGAGTGGTTAACAATGTTTACCATTGTGAGCGAATTTGATGTTAAATTCTGATTTTGTGGGGTGGTCAATGCCTTTACTCGAATAGTTAATATTGTTATTAGAGTGGTTAATGCCCCAAATTTACTTATCTCAAATTGGGAACAATCCCAACCCTTTTATGATATTTCTCATATTGAAGGTATGTTTCCAGGCTTTTAAATAATTTTGAGAGGTATTTATTTGTCTCTTTTCCTCCCTCCTGTATACATTGTGGATGGAAAGTGATATGATTATTGCGTAAAAAGTTAAGGAGATAGCCCAGCGTCACATTCACTTGTTTGTTTGTTTAGATACGGTTCACTTACAATAGGGGATTTAAATAATTTAACATTTTGGGGTATTTCAAGAAATGTACTATTTAGTGTATCATTTAATATTGGTACTATTATATTAAATTTCAAAATTATAGAGTACATAGTAGGAATAGTTCCTTGTAAAAAAATCACACAAACCGTTGTTGTTGTTGTTAATATTGGGTGTGTTTGGATTGACTTATAAAAAAGTGACTTATATATAAGTCAGATTGAAAATAAGTCAGATTGTGTAATGACTTTTATGTTTGGATGGGCTGTGAAAAAAATGACTTATAAGTCAATTGAACTTTTGATACATGTTTAAATTAACTTCCTGAAAAGTAAGGTTAAGATGAAAATAACCAAAAATGACATGAACTTTAGAGAATAATAGAACTAAATTAAAATTATCCATTAAATCTTTAAATTATGATGATTTTTGAGTTAAAAATTAAAATTATCTGCAAAAAAATTAAAATGGAAATTTAATTACAATTATTTGTAAACAAAATAAAATGAAAATTTAATGTATTAAGTTTTTATTTTTTTAAAAAAACACGCATGTGCTAATGTTTTATTGCATTCAGGTTTTTATTATATAAAAGGATGCATGTGCTATAATGTTTGTAAAAAAGAAAAAAGAAAAAGATCTTAACACAATAACATTCACTTACTAGTTTATACAGGACCTTCCTTCTGCGCGCACATCATGTCATGGGCCCCACTTGTTGCAACAGTAATAAGTGCTTATTTTTTTTCCAATAAGCTCTTCAAAAGAGCTTGGTTTTATTTTTAACTTATAACTTATAAGCTCAATTAACTATAAACCCAGCCAAACATATAAAATTAGGTGAAACCAATTTTAAGTTAGATTGAGTGGAAATAAGCACTTATTTTTGTTGATTAAGTCCAGCCAAACACACATTATGTTTCCACAACACTTTTCTCTAGCTGCCACTACAGCATAAATGAGAAAATAGTTTTGTAATAGAACTTAAACATATTAAGATAACACAGACTAAATTAATTTTGTGTGTGTGAGTGTGAGGAAAGTAGAAATTTCCTATTTTCCCATAGTCACCCCCCCCCCCCTTTTTTCATATTGTCTTGTTGTGATGGATCTAGGAAAAACACAAAGCAGAAGGTGGCGGTAGTTAGACTCACAGTAACGATCTTCTCGTAGGAAATCTGCCTTAGGCCCATTGATATTTTCTGTAATGAGAAGTTCATACTTTTAATGGCTTAGTAGTGAATTGTGGAAATTTGTTGCGTAACCGCATATAAATGCTGCATGTTTGTATATTAATTATCATAAACGATTAGACCCTTAATCAACGCTAATTACGATAGCCTTCATCTTTTCCTTTATTGGGTGTTTACTTACATATCAATATATACAATACAAACATCATATAAGGTCCCTCCATGTGTCTCTTTCCTATGTTTTCTCACTGCCTTGCGACAATTAAACTTCTTCCTGTGCTTGAAAATTGCAGTAGTAGTCACTAACAGCTGGACCTTCATGATTTTGATAGAGACCTTAACACAAATAGATCTTGTTCTAATTGCAATTAGTCAATGCTTTGATCAATACCATTTTTCGCAAACCCTAATCATGCACATACCAATAAGCTAGCCCCATGTGTTAAGATTGTAAATTATGTTATTTATTACTCTCTCCGTTCTTAAATATAGAAGACACTTGGGAAAGTGGGTATGTACCTAAATATAATATATTTTCTATTTTATTTAATTTTTTTAAATTATTCTAATTGATGCTCCTCAATAATATACAAATAAGAGGGAGTGGGAATAAAGGTAGATAGATAGGATGTTTAGATAATATTATATGATTTTAACTAATTTAACAAACATTTTTTATCTAATTAAATTAGATAAATATGTCTTATATTTAGGAGCCGATGAAGTAAACTAAAAAGATTTGGGCTCTTTTTGTGATTTCTTATTTTATTACCAAATTCGCCTAACTCTAACAAATGTGAATATTTTAGATAACTACCCTTGAGTCTTTTTCGTCAAATACATTGCTCATGAGAGTTACTACTACCTAACTTTGTTTCACTAATCATAGAGTTTGTAAACATTGATTTAATTTAATTTAATTACTACAATTATTTTCTCTCAAGATTAATTTCTTGAATTCTATCAATAGAATTCATGCAATAGCTCGCTGTTAATCAATCATGTTTATGATATGCATGCATATGCAACGCTCATCACAGTTCTGTTTTTAGTAAGATAATGTATGACAAAATGTTAATGATTAAATATGCGTATATATAATTATATTTATATATATATATATATATATCAAAATTACATTAAAATATGACTAGTAATTAGTCCACAGAATAAAAACGACGCACAACGTTTAATACTCATTTTATTTCTTGCTTTGCTTGCGACTGAACAATCAAATGGTGGATACAAAATAATTACTAACTGCATATGATATAAGTATGTTTCTTTCTGTTTTACCTCATTTACATTAACCGCTATTTATGTTTCATAGCGCCCCATGTTTTTCAGGCACATGGAATGTTCTCCCACCCAACTCGTTTCGTAAAAAGAATAGAGAATTTTCTATACAGTTCACTTAAGTGCGGCCTTACATGGTCAACCAAGAGTGGCACCTTAATTGACCAAAAATAGGCCCACAAAGCGTCCTTGATTATATGGGATTAGATGGGCCAAATTATCGGGCCTTTTTTATTGAATACTGTGCAAGGTTAATGGCCCGGCTTATGCACTTAGAAAGTTGCTTGCTCGTATATGGGAAATGAAAATCATTATTCTTATGCATGCAACTGATACGACTACATTTCGAAAGGGAAAATATTTGTGGTTTGATTTTGTTAGCCTATAACAGATATGTAAGGCAGAGAAGCAAATATAAAGATCAACACTGAATATAATAGTACATAACAAGCACAAATAACAAGTGCATCTCCAGTTAGATGGACTACGAATTGAAACCAAAGCGAAGCAAACTAGATAATAACATCTATTAACTAGTAACAGAAAGCTAAGCATGATAAACATAACATGCCATTATTAGAGTCTTGAAATATTATATGGTACTCATCTTCTAATTAAATACTCAGTTCATAGGAGGTTTATGATGGGGAGGCCTATGAGGCAATCCAGGCTTCAATTTCCTCGGTACCTTTTCCGCATTTTCCCAAGTAGGAGGGTGTTTGTGATGAGGATCATGTGGTGGTTTCTCTCCCTTTGGTTTAGGTTCTAGAAATGGCTTTTCCTCTTGTAGAGGATGTCCAGGGTGAGTTGGGTCATGTGGAGGCTTGTTCTTTGGAAATGGTCTCTCACCTTTTGGTTTTGGTTCAGGGAATGGTTTCTCCTCTGACAAGCGATGCTCTGGGTGATCGGGGTTGTGTGGAGGCTTGTTCTCTGGAGGTGGTTTCTTTCCTTTTGGTTTTGGTTCTGGGAAAGGCTTATGTTCAGGGAATGGCTTGTGCTCTGGAAGTGGTTTTTCACCCTTTGGTTTTGGTTGAGGGAAAGGCTTTTCCTCGAATAAACGGTGTCCTGGGTGATGAGGGTCGTGTGGAGGCTCATTTTCTGGAGGCGGCTTCTCACCCTTGGGTCTGGGTTCAGGCATTGGCCTGTCCTCATGAGGTGGCCTCTCTCCCCTGGGAGGTTCGTCTATGGGTTTAGGATGCTTGTCACCAGGATATGGTCTAGGTTCACCGATTGGCTTGGGAGGTTTGTGGCCAGGGAAGGGTTTTCCATGGGGAGGTTCATCAATGGGTTTAGGTGGTTTATGACGAGGTTCAGGCTCAGGCTCATGGTGAAAATCTGCAGTCAGGGGAGTAATGAGAAGGACAAGTCCTAAGAAGAACACAAGCTGACTAGTAGAAGAAGCCATATTTTTTGTGATGGTGTAAGGAGTGGAAAATGGGAGTGATCTCTTATATAGTAGTGGATCGAGGGGGATGCTACGTCACTCATCATGTCACTCGACACTGCAGTCAATGGTTTCATACGCAAGGGGTCCTCTATATTTCCTCTCCAGTCGAAAAATTTGACCCAACGTGCTTGCACATTTGTGTCTCTTTGTGAATTGTGATAAAAAGACTCTTATCTTAGTTTAATTTTATGACTTTGGATATTTGTGGGCCCTCCAAAATTTCCTCCTTGCCGCATCTGTTGTGAAAGACTGAAAGTAATTAATTTTCCATTGAAGATCCTAACAGCTGGTTCCGTTTCTTATTAGTCTGAGGGAGGGGAGTTAGAATCCAATTCCTTCATGTGACCCCAGGATTTGTTAATATATAGTTGGTGTCGTATTCTGAATATAAGTGTGATACTATACAGCTGCGAAGATTTTCCTGATATCTATGACTTTAACTTATTCTATTTTATATATCGTTAATTTCATGGAAATAAAGTATTCATTGGATTATGTTGTAATCAGACACAAGGCAAGCCCAGTTCACATTGGATCCACATTTCATGCCCATCATTTTGATGAGAAAGTTGATCTCATCATCAATTTACACCGTTAGATCGAGTTTAGACGGTCAAATTTGTTTTAATTTAATTTTTATATTTTAAATAACTTTTTTATTTTAATCTATGTAAAATGTGAAATAAAGATAATTTCATAACTATCACTTCTCATAAAAATGAATTAATCATTTTAAAATCAACAAATTACAAATTTTAATTATAAGAAGGGCCGAGTAACTATTTAGTATTTAAATTATTTTTTTACCTAGCACATAATAGTTATAAATTAATTTTTGGTGAATCTAATATTTTAAAGTATTTTTTAATGACACAGTATCCTAAAATGAATTTTTGTACATCCAGCCTAAAATACTTTTTTAATAGCATTTAATATCCTAAATGTAGGATACTTTTTGCTAATTATAAAAATATTGTATGGGAAAAATTTTGTTACTTAAAAAATACACTATAACGCCTGGGACACCTAAAGTATTTTGTGTTACTTTAAAAAAATTCCCACTCTTTCTTATCTTTTATATATGATATATTTGGTTGGTTGATATTTGTCCTAAGCACAAGATTTGCGTATAATTGTTGTCAATTTTTTCCAAAAACAAAACCTAAACACAGGAAAAAATATTTGTATCAATTAATTTAATTAATATTCTTAATCTAATACTACCTCCGGTCCTAATTATAAGAGTCAGTTGACTTTTTTTGGGGAGATTAAAGAAACAAATTAGACCTCTAAATCTTAATATATGCGAAATATAATTAAATTATATGATAGTTTATAAGTAAAATAACTTAGTTTTAAGGAAAAAAAGAGAAATATAAACAATTTATAGTGGTGTATTTTGCAACCTTATTTTTTTTCAAAAAAATTAACTGACTCTTATAATTAGAATCAGAGGGAGTAACTATATATCTTATAATTACGAGTGAGCATAATACTGTATTTAATAGGCCGGATACAACCCATACTGCTAATAGAAGTGAGAGGGATAGCGCATGTGATAGGTGCAGACGTGTAGTGAAGTGGGAGAGTGTTCATACGAAGGCTTTCTCCACTTCCCACTTACCACGCTGACCTATTTTTCCCTATTTCAGTGATGTTCTCTGTGATAATCTCACTCGTATCCCTATCGCTGCATATGGAGTATGGGCACATCACACGTGTTATAGTCAGCCCATGTCCTCATCAATCCCTTTTAATTTAATTTAGTGATAAGTATTTAAAATGTCCCGCAGCCATCAACACATGTGCACGAGGCATCTTGACGTTTTTGAGTGGGTAATAATATAAATTTTGAAATTATAAAAATGGGTGCAAAACAGCCTCCATTAATTTTGGAAGTTTCAAAAGGGAATCGGTTTTAACGAAACGGTCCTATAGCATCAAGGGTTGGTCCCGTTAAGCCCATCATATATATTTTCTTTTAAAAAAATAACAATTATAAAATAAAATAATTAATTAAAGGTAAAAAAGCATAATACCTGATTCCCAATAGTTATTATTGCTTAATAATTTCTTAGTGAGTGACTTATTTAAAAATAGGGATAATTAATTATAGGTCATGTGTAAGAGACTTAATTATGATAAGGTCCCACGAAATCACGAAATTAATCTCAGGTCCTACGAAGTTGTTATTGCTTACTCATTAAGTTGTTATCGGTAACTTAAAAGTTATTACTGAACAAGGGTTTAAAAGCAACATGATGTGGGATATGTGAAGCCCTTATTAATCAAACTAAAGTTTCATAAACAGGGGGGAGAAAATATTCATAAGAAAGGAAGCTGGTGTTGTGTTTAAAACGGAGGCTTCTTCTTGTAGGGAGGTGAAGGTTTCTTGCCACCATCGTAACCATCAAGACCTGCTTGTTGTTGACTTTCCTCCTCAAAGGTGGGAGGCTTCTTCTTCTTGGGCAGAGGTTTCTCATAAGCAGCAGCGTCCTCATCAACATCAGTTAGGGTTGGTGGCTTCTTCTTCTTCGGAGGCGGCTTCTTCCCGCCGGGACCGCCGTGATAGTGATCCACAGTCTCATAATTCTCAGGCTGAGTTAGAGTTGGTGGCTTCTTCTTATGAGGTGGTTTCTTGCCATCTAGAGATGCAAGAGAGGTTGTGGTGAGAAGCACCACTGCTAAAATCAACAATATCAAGTTTTTTGCTGACATTTCTTTGTGTTCACTTAATTCCTTGTTGGGTTTGTGCACTCAACCTCGTCACTCTATCCCCTTTTTATAATATCACGGGATGGGACTATCATCTATCCCTTCGTCATCCCCCATGTCATCAATTATTGTTTAGTATATAATGTAATCATCTACAAATTCTAGTAAAGACAAGTATATGGATTAATTGATAATACATACATGTTATTTCATATAGTATGATTTGTGATTGTACGTTGCCCCTTATTTTTCAAAGTTATTATTAACGTTTCTTCAAATTAAACTATCATTGAAGTATTATTGAACATAATCTATTTCTTTTAGAATTAAAGGCACCCTCAAGTAACTTTAAACCTGAGACCGAGCTCTTCAAAGCTTGAGTGTAAAGGGGTTTTCATCTCCCCCCATCAACTTTTGGTTGAACAGTGCATGTCATGTCGCAAATTTAATTATTTGAGAATTATAATTTTTAAGGTGATGATATTTGACAGTGCCATCTAAATGGATTGAGTGTATGTGTTATACAGATGAATGTCATAGTAAATTATAGGATTATTGTGTAAATTTTTTTCAGAAGTTTCTATAAATAAGTTATTTTACTTTGAAAGTTTTTTTTTTTTTATTGTTTCAAAGCTGCCTCATAAGTTTTAAAACGTAGTAATTTTGCCTTTTATTGTCAAAACATCAATATTGACCGTTGAAAAATTGACACTGATAATTGATATTTTAACGGGTAGGGCAAAATTACTTCGTTTTGAAACTTTTGAAATAATTCTGAACCCATAAAAATTTCCAGAACAATATATAGCTTCTAATTAAAAAGTTTTAGGGCAAATTTGCACGTAAATTATCTATGTTACCTGATGGAATGGAAGACATTTCAAGACATACTATATTCTCATTTCTTACCAACCTTTAAAATTTAAACTAATTTGTCGATGTAGTGTACTGGTTAAAATTCATCGGACCTGAAATGTCTGTTACACAGAAAATCAGTTCTGCGTGTAAACAATATTGCGCCATGAGATAATAAATTATAGCTTGCGTGTTGAAAATAATCTTATTATCAAGACATGAAAAAAATGTGTATATATAGATATGTTTCCATTTTGCTATATACCGATAGTAAGCGCCTGCTTATATGCATAATTGCATATATAGCTGCACATTTTATTGCTATTTCATGGGGCAAAATATTTGAAGGAAAAATTCCAAAAAAAGACTTTCAAATTACTAAAAGGACACTTTACCACAACGAATTTCGGAAAGGACAGTTGAGTACAATGACTGAATTGTCCAACAACAAATTAAAACCCCAAATTAAAAAGAAATGTCCAAAATGCCCTTGCTACAACTAACTTAAGAATCCCTTGAGGGAAGTTGGGAATCCCTTAAGGGAATTTGGGAATCCTATAATTGGATTAAGGGCAAAGTTGGGAATCCTTTAAGGGAATTTGGGAATCCCATAATTGGACCAAGGGCATTTTGGACATTTCCTTTTAATTTGGGGTTGGACAATTCAGTCATTATACTGAATTATCATTTCCGAAATTCGTTGTAATAAAGTGTCATTTTAATAATGTGAGGTTTTTTTTTTTTTTGAAATTTTTCCATATCTCAAGGCAGTAAATGATTGTTAAGTTAATTTTAGTGGGTGAGGTTGTTGAAAGAATTAAACGTGACAGAATTGGTTAGTGGCACCCAAATAAGGTGGGTCATATGTCATGTGGCCACGGCATCCTATCTTGTCGCTTGTAATTATTGGCTTCCATTTTAGCCCCGGTATCCCCACACCATTCCCCACAACGTACTTAAGATATTCCTAGTTTCACTTTCACCAGAGTTTTTATTCAAACTAATGATTATTATATTAATTCACTTATAAAAAAATACCACTGTTTCTTGTTATAAGTTTAACTATTATAAATTTTTTGTTTTTAAATATAAGTTCACTTTGAAATCAATTAATGTTATTGTGACTATTTTACCCCTATATTGGAAATAGGAAAGATGAAGAGAAGGTTTATAATACATAAAATATTATTTTAATACATACATATTCTTAAATAAATGTAAAGTTAGAAATTTTTTAAAACATATGATATATTTAATGTTATAACTTTCACTCTTTAATATGTGAGAAGTAGTTAGAGTGAATTTATAATAAAAAATAGAGTGGTAATAAATTTTGTTAACAAGATTCAAATATGGCGGCCTTAAAAGAGAAGTTCGACGTAAATCTATGCTTAGTTCATTAGCTAGCTAGCTAGATCCGTCTTTTGGTGCATTTATTTTCTATAGCCTAGCTTGTTACTTTGTCAGTATCTGCATGTTTTAATTCTATGTTTGGTTTCTTAATTTGGTGATTTAAATAATTAATTGAAAATTTCTAACTCTTTTTTTTTTTTTTTTTATCAAATTCGAACTCGTTACTAGGGAATGTAGTTGGAAACCTGGCAAAAGAAGCAGTTGGAAAATTGACTCCTGCTGTACGCTTTGTAGTTAGTTTGTATAAAGAGGATTCTGCAGGCTTATTTTTTCATATGGAAAAATTCTGGGATTTTTTAGGTAGAATTGGCTTAGGTAGGTGCTGTGCTCGTCACATGATGAGTATTTTGTAGTTGATACAGTGACATTCATAATGAGTATGACTCGTTGGGAAGTTGACATTGAAATTGGATTATCTATATCTAATTTCATTGTAATTTTACAATTTTAATGCACACATACACAACATCTAAGATAAGTTGACCAACAAAATACTCTGACATCTCGGCTTAATTATATAGGCCTCTCATTTGTTTTAAAAATATACACTTAGATCCAAACTATTAACTCCGTTAAGAATATTATAAGAAGATGCTATTTTAAGTTATAATAAATACATTTGATTTACCAATTTACCCTTAATCATATTAAATACCTAATTTGACTAAATTAATATTGACGAAGTTAAGATTTTTTATTTTCTTTATTTCATTTTTACATTTTTCATAAACAATTATTTGCTTGATGTGTTTTTTTATGAAATATCTGCTTGATTTGTTTATCGTTAAGATTTTGAGTAATTTAGTTAATATACAGTAACTAATTTATTGGAAAATTGGTTAATTATCTAAATAAATATATACTTGACTAAATATGTTTATAAATATTTGCAACAATTTTTTTTTTAAAATGTAAATTTAAATGATTTACAGAATCTACCAAATTTACTTGATTTATGCATATGATATAAAAATACAATAAACAAATGCCTTTGAAATATTTAATCAGACAAAAAAATGGTTTTTTTTTTTTTTTAAAGTTTGATTTTGAACCATCCAATGGATTGCTAAGATTTGATTGCTATGATCATCATCACCTTGATACTCATGGCTGTGTGATGACTAACACCAAACCTATCGTAATGTGTGTCTATTGTTCCAGAATTCACTTGATGTATATATAGTCAGATAAATTTATTCAAAAGCATGAGAAATAAAAGAAATTAATGTGAAAGTTGCTTTAATTTTTTGTAGATTATGTTTTTTCTAATATAATCATGTATTTAATATTAAAAATTCTTCTTTTACTCATTCAATTTTTTTTTTAAACCATTAATCCAGTCCATAAATTATAATAACCCGAAACAATATAATTCCTATAATTCTTGATTTGGAATAATTTAGTCCCTACAATTCTTTAATTCAACAAACTACAAGAACTAAATTATTCTTAGTTGAATTTCATGAATTACACTGATGATGAGAAATTTTAGATATAAAAAAAATACAATTTTCTTTTTAATATATACTGATAGGCTATTTATGGTCGAATATTGCAAGGGAAATTGGATGTCGTGGATTTTCTAATTTATATGCCTTTTTGAGTAAAGTTTTATTTTGGCACAAAAGTTAAAAAGAAAAAAAGAAGGGAGGGGGTGGGGAGGTGATGGTGATCTCATTGGAACCCACTCCTTTTTAATTATTACTAGTATTAGTCAACTAATTTTATGTTTAATAAAAAAAACTACGTATTTTCACGACAAACCTGTGTTAAATTTTTTAGTGGTATGTAGTAACTCATGTCAATGCTATACTATTATTGGATGGTATAGTTAAAGGATGAGATTAATTAGTTACTCCGTCTTATAATATAATGTTCATTTTTTTTAATAACCTTGTCCCAAAATATAAGATCATATTTAACTTTGTTTGAGTAATAAATGTGTTTTTCCCTATTTTACCCATGAATTAATTTTCCCACACACTCTTTTTCATCTACTTTTCATAATTACCCTCTCTTTTACTCATTCATAGATAATGGTATCGTTGGGAAAAATTGTATATTTCCTACATATTTATTGTTTTTAACTAATTTTTTAGGAACCGATAATTCAGTTAAAAATATCTTATATATTAGGAGGGAGGGAGTAGATCTTATTAAGCTGTGAGTTGAGAACTTCACTAAATTTTAATTATAACCGTCCTATACATAATAGCGACATTTTCTCCCCCCAGCCCCACCTCCAGAGAAAAAAGTCAAAAACGAGACAAGGTTGTCGTTTTTGCCTAGCATGCATGTATCTAGACTAGGATTTATGAAGTGAAAGTTTCCTTTGTTTTAGTCGGTACTCTACCACCGTCAATCTTTTTTATTGTTCCCTGAAATAAATTGTAATCATGGTGTTAATGCATTTACATGTTCAATTACCCCCCCCCCCCCCCCCCCGCGGCGGGGGGACCCTTCAACATATACTCACTAATTATGTATTTTTTTTTTTCTAAACTAAGACCTATTTACTTTATACGACATTCTTTGTTCTAAAACACTTTCATCATCTTTCTTAATCTATTTTTCTCTCTTTTATTTTATTATTGTTCATGGAACGATAATAGAGGTAATTTGAAAAAAAAATTGATAAAAATTAAAAATATATCTTTTATTTTTATTCAGGATGCCCATCAACTCTCCATTTTTTTTCCACACAACTCTTCAACTACTATATACATATTAAGAACCAGCGGTGTATCAGATTTATGTTTATATTTACCACCTTGCATTATCCATCCATCAAATTTAATTAATTAATGTCCCTATATATATATTTACATATATAGCGACAGAGAACAAAAACTGCACACGCAAAACATACCCAGAGGGACTTTCCATCCTTCTACTCACACACATATATTTCACTTTTAACAAGCTAAGAGCAGATAATTAAACCTGAATTCCCATCACATAACCATGAAATAGAAAACAGCGTGAACAAGTCTGATCACACAAAGAGTAAGCAGCTAAAAGCATGCAGGCATGCACGTAGCAAGCAGTACGTACTTGATACATAATTACATGAAAAGGGAATTACACAAATTACGCATACATAAGTAGCGAACACTCTTTATTTCTTATACATGCTTTATGCATAGAGGTTCAAGTAGTAGCAGTAGATCGATCATAACCTAGTTTCCTGTAGGTGGGTGGTACTTCGGCGGCTTCTTATATGGCGGCTTCTTATAGTGCCCCTGTGGAACCTCATCGGCTTCAGTTTTAGCTGGCTCATTCTCCAACGTGCTTGGCGGCTTATGATACGGTGGCTTGTACTTTGGAGGCGACTTATAATATGGCGGCTTCTTGTAGTATCCTTGTGGAACATCGTCCCCTTCAGTAGTCTCAGGCTCATTCTCTAGCGTGCTTGGTGG
The DNA here is from genome assembly GCA_037074515.1 of Mimosa bimucronata. Classification (NCBI taxonomy): domain Eukaryota; kingdom Viridiplantae; phylum Streptophyta; class Magnoliopsida; order Fabales; family Fabaceae; genus Mimosa; species Mimosa bimucronata. The sequence continues at coordinate 38,133,737 of CM073444.1, forward strand.
CTTATATTTAGGTGGTGGCTTATATTTTGGTGGTGATTTATATGGTGGTTTCTTGTAGTATCCCTGAGGAAGGCCATCTACTTCGGGCTCTACATCGGCTATAGTGATTGGAGTAACAAAAACTATAGCTATGAAGATAACGAGTAAGAAATTGAGGAGTATTTTGTTTGGATATTGATCCATGTTTTTTTGTGGGTGATGTTGTGCATAAAACTAGGTTGAGGTGGTGGCCTTTTATAATGGGCACAAGAACCCTATTTCGTCACCACACATGTCATCCATTACTGTTTACTGATTTGTTTTCATTCGAGTTTTGATATGTCAATATAGGAAACGGGGGAGAGTGTTCAATTTTTCTTCGTAAGTTAATAATGTTGGGGCCCATGTCTAGAGCCACTAGGCAATAATTTTTGACTGTTTGCCTCTTTCAATTGGATGCACTTGTTAGGTTAAGAAAATGTTGAAATGGCTTTCACTTTCACCTATTTAATTAGCTCGATGCGATGCTGATTTAATTTGTAACTACATTTAAACACGTAGCCACAGTTCTAATCTATTCTACTCATCACTTCAATCAAATACATGATTATTCACTAATAGTAATTATTTACTATTTTAAAACAATTAGAAAGTGAAGTTTTGGAAGTTGGAACAACTAAAAATGTCGTAAATATAGGATATCTCGGGACAATACTCAAGAAAGATGGCACATGCATGAATCCTGAAGTCACGGTACTACGATAAGCAACAATTGGTTGTTGATTGTGTGAAGAAACGTTTCTTTTATTTATAACAGACCAAACAAACGTAGTATGTTCAGAGCTTACGCTTGCGGGAAAAAACATGCAGGCAGATTAGAACAACTACCATGTTACTATCATGCATGTTTCTCTTAATTTCCAGTTTTTTTTTTATATATATATATCGGGAACCAGTTTCGGTGCTCGTCGGAAAGATAGGTAGAGGGCGCTCATCTGCTTTGGATCGTCCAGATTTGAATTTCAACGGTTCAGATTTAATAATTTTACATTTGTGATTTTTAAATGAATAATATGTTTTTTGACAAAATGATAGTTGAGAAATTATCTTCATTTTAGATTTTATAATCATAAAAATAATTGTTTTATTAAAATCACAAACTTAAAAAAATTAAATCTGGACCGTTTATATTGAATCTAGACGGTCCATATTGGAGGAGCGCGCTCTACCTATCTTTCTGACGAGCACCGAAACTGGTTCCATATATATCGTATTACACAAAGAGATGCGCTGGATCGGGGTTCTAACTAAAACTTTTGATCGAAGATTTATTTGATTTTCGATTTTTGCATCAATTTTTTTTTTTTTCAAAAAACAATGGAACTTGAAGAAAAAATAATATAGAAATGGAGTTCATAATTATCACAAAATTGAACAAGCAAACATTTAACAGATGATTTTTCAATTTAATAGTAGCCAGTGAGTGGGGAGGCGGCTGTACGTAGTGGAAGAAAACCAGAAGATCTTCGAGATATTTCTTTTGTTTGGATTGAGACCTTCAACAAATTGATTGGGAAAGATGTGGTTGAAAGACAAGAGGTATAAAATAATAGGAAGGATAATTTAGAAAATGTTTTGATAGTGTTTACAATTTCATTGAATTTTAATTTTAATCTCTATAGTTTCAATCAGTTAGTTATGCTTCTTCCAATTTCATAAGAGTTGTTTTGGATTTCATATAAGAAATAAAACCAAACTTCTTAAAAGTATAGAAATTAACCATTAAATTCAGAACAAATTATTATAAAATTATTATGGCCAACACCAACTACTTGAAAATACACGGACTAAAATAAAAATTCGGTCAAATTATAGGACAAACAATGATATTAATCCAAAAGGAAAATCATTCATAAATCAAGAAAGTTAAACCAAATTTTATACGCATAAGAGAAAATATAGCACAGTGGCAACAATATGGGAATCGGTTTTTCTACCCATCTTACTCATAAAAATTAAAAGATGAGCATATGATGGAGAACTGGGTATATCTAAACCATCTAAATTTTATTTGAAAGATTTATATTTGATTTTAGATTCTATATTCATGAAAATATTTTAATAAAATCAAATATAAACCATTCGGATGAGATCTAGACGGTTTATATATGATCAACTCTTGCTATTCATATTTTTTATGAGTGGAAATACCGGTTCCAAAAATATGAGCAATCACTACTCAATACTATTCCTTTATATATTTTTATAATATAAAATCTCATCATAATTTAAATTTGTTTATTCATTAGTACCCTTGCACAAATAAACACCAGCATGTTGCGAGGTAGAAATGTAAAAGTGCGAATCATGGAGGAACTCTTGTTCAATTTTCAGACATGAGATCTATTATGGGATCGATATGGTCGCATATTAAGGAGATTAGAGACGGTAGCACCTGAACCTCGCATGCCATATAATAAATATGAGTGCATTATGAATTCCGAAGTTTTTCCACTTAAAAAAAAACTGAAAAAATCGTTACAAGTATTCATTTTATAATAATTACTTCTATTTTTCATGTCATTTTTTCTCCAACCATACCAAAATCATTCTTATAAATGCAATACCATATAAAATTATGATAATATACCACTAAATTTTTTTTTTTTTTTATGAAAAATAGCACTGCACTCAGGCGGCGACTCGAAAACCAATAGGCCCTCTGCAATATTCAGCGCTTCTTTTGCCAAGATATCTGCAGCCACGTTGAAGTCCCCGTTGCACCATTCATACTTGCCTGCCATTCACGTGAAGCATACTACCAATTGAAGTCCGTTGCACCATTCATACTTGCCTGCCATTCACCTTGAAGCATGCTATCACTCTATTTCATATGTCTAATTATGGCAAATTGTTTATTACTAAATACTGTAGTATATGTCTAGTTTGATTAATTAATGTTACTGTGACTATTTTACCACTATGTTCGAAATACGGAAGATGAGAGAAAATGTTTATAATGCATAAAATATTATTTTAACATCCATTCTTAAATAAAAGTAAAATTAAATTTTTTTTAAATAGGACATATTTAATGCTATAACTTCCATTCTTTTGTATGTGAGAAGTAGTTAGGATGGACTATAATAAGGAACATAGTGGTTTGAATCAAGTTCTCATCTAGTGCCCAACGCAGCAATGAGAAAACAATTCTCATTGTTGAAATAAAATCTGGACTATCCAATGTTTTATATGAATAGTATAGATTTAAAAATTTTTAAATGATCATTTTCTTAAAGATAAATTTAGTTTTTTAATAAATGACAGTTATAAATTAACTTTATCTTTTATTTTGTATCCATTAAAATAAAAATTTATTAAAATTTTTAAAATAAATAAAAATAAAATAGGACTATTAAAATAAATTTGATCGATATAGATTTAGATGAGAAAATTCTCATCATTGGTACTGAGTATAGATTGTGATTCCATGAATCGTATCTCCATCGGTAAATTATTCTCAGCATCCCATCCATCATTTAACAGAGCACACTAAAATTTTTATTATAAGTTCATTGCGATTTTTTTTTTTTTTTTGCGCTTAAACATAATTCCACTTAAAAGGTAATCAATGACCTTTTACAATTTTACCTTTATTTATAAATGTATAAGCAGAATATTTTAATGGAAGTGCACTTGAAAAATGTTATTAATTTAAGACATATTTATTTATACTTGATTGTCATTCATTGATACGTAAAAATGAGTTAAAATGAATTTACAATAAGAATAAGAATGATGTTTTGTACGTGGAAAATTTATATTATGCCTGTTACCGGACAAAATATCTACAGTAATTACACCAATTTTTTTTTAAAGAAAAAAAAGCTTATTTAAGCTAGTTGAAGAATTCTTTACTGAAAATCAAGCCAATATAATTGAACTCATATACAAGCAAGAGCAAATTTAAGGGGGAAGATAGAAAAAATTAATGTTAGACTTTTTAAATTAAAAAATTATGATGGATCTTCTTCTATTGTTGAGCATGATCAAAACAACGAGCACGTATCGGTCTCCAGTACCATATACAATCTAAATATAAAATATAATTGGCTAATTTGGGGGAGATGATAATTTGAATAAATTATTTAAAAGTACTTATATGTATAATTTTTCTCTAATTAAATTGATTTGTCTAACTATAAAATGATATATATTCTATAATATATGTAAGTATTTAAGAGATATAATCCATAAACTTAGGAAAAGGAAAATTCTTAGTATTTCATATTATCCTTGTTCCATGTATGTATATAGGGCTGTTCAACTCTGTCCCGTCCCGGTCCGTCCCGTCCCGTCCCGAAAATTTTCGAGACGGGACAAACCGAGACGGGACAGAGTACCGCTTCGGGAAGGGACGGGACTCGGGACGGGGTCGTCCCGATCCCGTCCCGTCCCGTCCCGTTCCTAATATATATATATGTATGTTCATATTTTTTTAAAAAAAAATACATGTGTCATCTGTCTCATATGTGAGTATATATGATTTTTTTTAAAAAAAATATATAATTCTAACTTCTAAACTAAGTTCCAACCATTCATTGATCTCAAATTTCTTGTCCGCTGCCACTATGCTCTATGTATAACACATCACATTTGAAGTTTTTTTTAAACTCTATTTAAATGTGTAGTTGTTGCTACTTTTTTTTGCTCTAATTATTATGTTTTTGGTTTATTAGGTATTAATATGGAGTGCTCATGGCACTGGAGGAGATTTAATTATGCTATAAAATCACCCACCAAATGTGTTGCTCTGCAAAAAAAAAAGATTTTTGGGTCAATTTTTTTAATTGGGAAAAGGTTTCGGGACAAGGCCCGTCCCGTCCCGTCCCGATCGAGACCGGGACAAGTTCGGGACGGGACGGGACAAGGGACGGAAACCCCGTCCCGAACACTTTTCTTCGGGACGGGACGGGACGGGGTCATCCCGGTCCCGTCCCGTGAACACCCTTATATGTATATACATAGATATATGTTTGTGGTTATAAACCCATCTATGGCCTACCTGGTTACGTGTGACTCAAAACAGATACGTACATGTATAGTGACAATGCTGTGCTGCTATGCAGTATGGTTGATAAGAGAGATTCTTAGGTACACTGGGAGTACCACCAGATTTGTGCACTGACCAATAGAATGGCAACATGTCAGATAGCTTTTTCCTATGTGGCAAGTGACGTGTTAGACTCTCCCCCTCTTATTTTAATAGCTTGCCTAGAAATCTGTTCCTTTATTTTATTCTTATTTTCTCTCACATAGTCATCTCTCTCTTCAACAAAAGCCCCATGGACCCCACACCCCCTCAACCATCCCCTTCCCCTTCTGACGCCTCTCCCTCCCTCTTCTCATTTCTCACCATAACAAAACTTCCATTTCATTTTCTTAAAAACATTATAAAATATAAAAAGTAATTAATTAAAAGTTTTATTTTTCTTTATTTTAATCATAAACGTCAGGTAATGACGTTGTAAAATGGAAAATAAAAACATGGTAATTACATTTTTGTTTTCACTATATAAGGATTTTAAAGGTAAACATATAGAGGCGAGTTGGGTCCTAAATATAAGACATCTTTTTAATTAATTTTCACTTTTCTCCAAAATATCACTATTGATACTCCTTAATAGTAAATAAGTAAAAGAGGGAAGGTGGGAATAAGGTAGATGTTTAAGTGCTTTTGTAATATCATGTGATTTTAACCAACTTAATTTGATTAGATTAAGGATATTAATTAAGTTGGTTAAAATCACATGATATTACAAAAACACCTAAACATCTACCTTATTCCCACATTCCCTCTTTTGCTTATTTACTATTAAGGAGTATCAATAGCGATATTTTGGAGAAAAGTGAAAATTAATTAAAAAGATGTCTTATATTTAGGACCCAACTCGCCTCTATATGTTTACCTTTAAAATCCTTATATAGTGAAAACAAAAATGTAATTACCATGTTTTTATTTTCCATTTTACAATGTCATTACCTGACGTTTATGCTTAAAATAAAGAAAAATAAAACTTTTAATTAATTACTTTTTATATTTTATAATTGTTTTAAGAAAATGAAATGGAAGTTTTGTTATGGTGAGAAATGAGAAGAGGGAGGGAGAGGCGTCAGAAGGGGAAGGGGGTGGTTGAGGGGGTGTGGGGTCCACGGGGCTTTTGTTGAAGAGAGAGACGACTATGTGAGAGAAAATAAAAATAAAATAAAGGAACAGATTTCTAGGCAAGCTATTAAAATAAGAGGGGGAGAGTCTGACACGTCACTTGTCACATAGGAAAAAGCTATCTGACATGTTGCCATTCTATTGGTCAGTGCACAAATCTGGTGGTACTCCCAGTGTACCTAAGAATCTCTCTGGTTGATAATTCGTCGGCAGGATGAATCTGACTGGTTTTTCGCCCAATGTTCGAAACATTATTTTACGAGAAATTCTTGCATGCAGCCAGGGCACCACCGCATTTATGCACTTACCAATAATATTGCGACAGCTCAACCACTGTGTCAGTCTACATTGCACCCTTCCCATTCTCTTCGATTTTAATATTTTGTTTTTAGAAATATGTGATTTTTTTAATTAATTCTTTCCTTCTCTCTCCTCTGCAACCCCCTTGCTGCTATCAGTCCTCCCATCTCTCTCCATCACAATCACTCCTCACTTCACACCACTTCTCCTTGTTCATCTCCCCCATCCACCTCTTTCATGCGTGCTCTTGTTTCCAGATTTTTCAGCTCATTGTTTGTTAGATCTAGCAGCAAATAATACTACTTCAAAAAATCTAATAAAAATGATATTTTTTCTTGGATGAAAACCTGAAATTACATAACTAAGTCAACAAAGTAAAATCAGGCCACTCCAAGGCTTCCCACATCATCCTCCATCTCCCATCACAAAATGAGATTTTGAAATGTGGGTCAGAAAACATTGGAACTAATTTGAAACGGCGAAAATCCCCTCTGGATATATTCTTAAAACATTTCGATCTATCCCCGAACCAAATCTCCTTTCTTCTCAGCATCTGAACTGAAATGGGAAGGCTTTCTTTTCCCCCAGGCTTCTGAACGTAGTTTATCTATTCCTTTCTTTCTCGCTTTTGCAAGAGAGTTAGCGAATGTCTTTCGTGGCAGGAACGTACTACTGGGATTTGCAGTTGCAAAGGAGAGAGAAGGAAACAATTTTTTTTTTTTAAAAAAATCACATTTTCCCAACAAAAACTATTAAAATAGAAGGGGTGGGAAGGGTGCCATATAGGCTGACACATGGGGTAAAAGTGGTTGAGCTGTCTATTGGTCGCTGCATAAATGCGGTGGTGCACTGAGTGCATGCAATAATTTCTCTTAATTTACATGCAGAAATTTATTATATGCTGATCTTTCACGAATATGTCAAATAATGCATAGACGCGCGGCGCGCACACACATGTATATATATATATATATATATGAGAGTATATAAGTCTAAGTGAGTGCACGTGTCTCATATATAAAATTATGCAATTGCCTTGCAAAGGATGATCGGAAAAGCCTGCAGGGATTCTCGGTTTAAAATTTAAATTATAAGATCATTTTGATTTTTTTGATTTTTTTTTTCAATCAAAAAATAAGTAGTTTCAGTCTAAAAAAAAATCAGTTTTCCTCAAAACTAATTTATTCTACTTATAAACTAACATATAATCTAATTTCATGTGATATATATATATATATATTATAATTTAGTTGTCTAATTTGCTTCCTTAACTTCCACAAAAAAAAGTCAAAGCATATTTAGGACCGGAGGGAGTAATCAACACCAATATGTGTGTGTGAGATCAATTTAAATCAGCTTGAAAATAGATTTTATATATATATATATATATATAATTTATACTTCGGAAAAAGATAAATAAATACCACTCAAATTTCAAAAACAAAAAAGATACCTCAAATATAAGAAATGATATAAGAGGGATTGTTTCTAATTTTGGATAATTAAATTTGATTAATACCCTTATTAGAGTGGTTAATACCTTTGCTAGAATGGTTGATACAATCATTGTAAGTGAAATTGATGCTAAGTTCTGATTATGTAAAGTGGTTAATGCCTTAACTTGAGCTGTTAATGCCACAGATTTATTTATCCCAAATTGGGACAATCCCTCTTATGTCATTTCTCATATTAGAGATACATTTCTGGGCTTTTGAAATTTGACCCCATTTATTTGTTTTTTCCCCTTTAAAATAATTAGATTAATGTTTTATAATAAATTCATGTTTTAAAGTTGTCATGGTAAACTGAGTTACATGGGTGATCACTGATCAGGGTAATAATATGAAAGATGAAATTAAATATAAGCAGCTAAGTTATAGGTGATTTGAAAATTTTAACTTTTGAGAATTGACTTGTACCCAATCATAGTTTAGATGTTGGTCTATAAGCGAATTACAATTTGAAACATTAAAAAAAAAAAATTACAAACAACAATTCAGACAGCATAATCACATAGCAAATCAGAAACTAATGACAATTTAATACTGTAATTACCTTAATGATGATGAGACTCGTATATTTTAATTTTTTAAAATTTGTTATCAGTAACACCTAACTGTGTTTAAGTATATATTTACTTAGCTTGTTTTAAATGAATTTGTGTTGTATACAAAGTAAATATGTGAGGAAAATTTTGTTTTATGAAACATAAAAATAATTATTAGCTCCAATCCTTAATATAAGATTCAGCTAATTAAAAAATTAAAGAAATAGTTGTGTATTTTAATAGTTTACTATATATCAATATAGAAATTAGGCAAATTAGTTCAAAAAAAATAATAAATATAAATACATTAAAATGGTTTATTTAATTTCTTTAGATATTGTTAGATTAGTTATCAATTGAGTATTATGTTAAGTGTCATAATCAGTCATTTGAATAATGTCAAACCCACGTTAGGCAAGACATATGTTGACAACTTGACATGAAGATGTTATAGGCCTGCCGTGACATTTCAAGAAGATAATAATTTTGTGGACAGTTCAAGAATCACACTTCTATTTCTACTCTACTTTTTTGCTTTGTTTTACGGCCTTTCACACTCAGATATGGTACCAAACTTTGACTACTATCCAAATCAAAAGGCGCCGAAATCCATACAATCCTCTCAAATTACACCACTAAATTATAACATATATCACATATAATTAGATTATAAGTTAATTTATAAATAAAATAAATTAGTTTTAAGAAAAAAAGATAATTTTAGACAATTTAAAGTGATTAATTATGCATATTTAATTTCTACAAAAAAAAAATCAAAATGATCTTATAATTAAGATTGAAAGGAGTACATCACTTGTTATTTTGCTTAGTTTTGCTTTACTGTTTTAATTTTACCATTTTTAGTTTAATATAAGTACAATGTAATATAGAATAGAATTAATATTTTCTACCCATCAAATTTTCAAAGAATAATATTTTGATACTAAAAAATAAAATATATACCTTTCAACTTGATTTTGGATGAATTAAACAAAATTAACTCATTATTTCGGAAATTCATAGAAGCAATAAAATTAAAATCGTTGGCCTGCTAACTATCATTATTTACCGTACCCTCTTCCTCCTAGCCCTCCCTCTAAAAGTGGGGAGATTCGATAGGAAAAAGGAGAATTGCAAATAGGTCCCAAGTAAGAGAATTAATTTCAGACAAGTCTATTGACAACTTCTTCAGTTGTTAACCAAGGCTATTGCAGTTGTTAATAGTTGTCATTAACAACTCATTGGGACCTCTCTGAAATTAATTCTCTTACTTGGGACCTATGTGCAATTGTCCGATAGGAAAATGTTACATTTTGACTTATTTTTCCTTATATCCATATATTTATTGATAAAGTCTTAAATAAAACCCATGAGACACATAATAATTATTGATAAAAATAAAATAAATGGTACCATTAGATCCCTCTCCTCCCTTCAAGCCAATTCAAACAACATAAATATTGAATCCCTCGTTTCCCCTCCCTTCTATTGAGTCAAACACACCCTAAATTGATCACATTCATCAGAACATAATACAGACATTTGTTTCCCATCCATTGACATGCACCCACACATCATTTATTATTTTAATGGACACTTGAACTCGTTTTTCTGTAGAGTGGGTAAAAATGTAGTGTTGCACATGATGCACCCCTACACTATTACTCCAATATCCATATTCCTTCCAGGCTGCTTTCCAATAAAGCATCCGTCACTAACATAACTCCCAAAATACTTAATTAAATAGTATCTGTAGATGCAAAGATTACGAATGCGATAATCAGAAAGGGAATTTCTTTATTCAGTGAAAAAATCAAAGAATGGGTGGTCTTGTTACTCAGAATGCTCCTCCCCTCTTTGGTCTGCAGGCTATCCTTTTATTCATATCTGGGCCTTCAAGTACGTGATGGGCTTCTTCAAACATTTTGGGTTACTAACCCACTTATTACACAATTGGGCCTATGGGGGTAGGTTTGATGTGTCAGGCCCGAGACTGATTTCTGTAACATCAGTACTGAAGGAGGATTGAAGCAATTAACGTGACAAAACAACCACACTTCTGCTAAGTTATTTTTAAAATGGAGCCCAATTCCAAAGTCAATTTAACTCAAATAATAAGATACATAAGACACGTTATTTATCACCGGAAGGGCATACTGCAGTATTTAGTTATTTACCGCATACTCTTCGGATCCTATTTATAAAAAGCATTTCTAACATGTTCTCTCTGTCCCTAAATATAAGCTTCACTTTTGTGAATAGGTTTGTCCTAAAATATAGGCTTCACTTTTTGCTTGTCTCAGCATTTATTGTGTTTTTTTTCCACTTTTACCTTTTTTTATCTTTTCCCCATACATTCTCTTCCATATTTATTACCTCTTATTTGTCATATTCTCTCTCATTATCCCGTCTCCACACATTCTCTTTCATCTTTAATAATAAGGGTATAATAGGAAAGCAAGTTACATTTCTGACATGATTATTAGGGCTGTTCAAGTACCGGGACGAAATCGGGACACCCTTTGTCCAAGTCCTGGTACCATAAGAAGGCCGAGACGCCATTTGTGTCCCGATCCCAGTACCGGTATTGAAGGGGTCCAGGACCCATCGGGACGGGGCCGGGACATGGACCAAGACCGGGACGTCCTGATTCTCTTTGACACAGTCTGCCTTATCAAGAAAAAAAACGAAACACCTATGTATGTTTATACTTTAGTTACTAATAATATAATATAATTAATTTTTTAATATCACACATATATTTATGTGTAAAAAAATATTAATCATTTAACAACCATTCAGTCCAACAAATCTTTTTTAACTACTTATAAAGTCTCCAAAATATCATAACAAAACAAGACAACAACCATAAGTCTATAATGAAAATTTAAACATTCAAATTTAAAGCAACATCATTGTTCGGAAAAGAAAGAAATTCAAAGCAATAACCAATAATTCAGTCGTTTCCTACTTTTTCGATCCTTCTTCTCCTTTAAGGAATGTGGAATGATGGAAAAGAAAAAATAGGTGTGCTTCTTAAAAGGTTAAACCCTAAACCTTAAATGATTGAATCAATCAATCATCAATATAATTAAATGATTTTGTGAAGAAAGAGAAAAAAATAATATTTGGGTAGGAAACTGATTAATTAATTAAAAAAATAAAGGAATAACTGCATGTTGAATTAGAAAAAAAATTAAATAAGTAACTATACTTATGGTACCGGGACGGGACCGGGAATCCTGGAGATATGACCATATCCCGGTACCATCCCGGTTTCAATTTGGTCTTGGTACCGTTGATCCTAGTACCGGATCCCGTTGGTCCCGGGAAATTCCGGTCCTAACAGGTCCGGGACAGGATCAGGACAACCGGGACAAGAACTTTTTGAACAGCTTGCTTCTAATTTTTTTAGTTTCTTTTATACATGAGTGAAAGAAACTCTTATAAAATTACATAAACTAGAGGAAACACAATCCTTATTAATCAAAGCCTGCAATTCCTGAGGCTGGTGATTGAAAGGATGTAAGCCTTTGCAAGATAATCCGCAACAACGTTAGCATTCTGAGAAACATAGGTGAAAGTCATCTCCCAATCTCTAGCCAACATAGACTTTAATTCCTGCACCACTGCACTACTTCAGATAGCTGATGGTTGAATGCCATCGGCAATATTCAGAATCTCAATAGCGTTTGTCTCCAGGATAAGTTTTTTCACTCCTTTATCCCATGCTATCTTGAGCCCTGTCAAAACTGCCCATAATTCTGCAAAAATTGAGTTAGCTACTGAAAGTTTGAACATGAAATCAGTCGTACAATTACCATGTTCATCACGAACCAAACCACCACATCCTACTCCAGGCTCCATTGTGAATGCTCTGTTAGCGTTCAGCTTCTGCTATCCTTGAGGGGGTCGACTCCAACATGCATTATAATCCACCACTGGGCTTCCATTAAGATTAGCTCCATGGAACTGTTTTCAGGCTTTGTTCAGGGACTTCAATATGCATCGAGCTCGATTAATCAAAGAGCCATTATATGTATTTATCTTCCAAAAAATCCATTCAGTTCGCCTCTTCCATATCAACCAACAAAGAATAGAGAACAAATCCCTCCAACCTTTCCGACTGTCAAATCCCTCAAAACAAATATTTGTTCGAAGGCATTCAAAACTAGTTTGGTTGAAGAACATATTCTTTTGGCTGCCCTTAACCAGCTCAAGCCTCGGAATCTTTGTCTCATGACACTACCTCAGAACATGAATAAGAGATTCGTGCTCCTGTTTGCTCACACCACATGAATTCTCCAAGCACATATGTCGGCTGCACCTCTCCTCATTTTTAAGGAGTCTCCTGTGAAGTGCTAACCACATAAACATTTGGCATTTTTGTGGAGCATTTAATTTCCAAACTTGATCTCATGTTCTTTGCTCATTAGAGGCAACTGAATATGCCGACCTCACGGTTAATGAACCCGAGTTATCATGCTTCCACTTTACACTTCTACCTGCTTGATCCACTTGACTCCCCTATAGAACGTATTTCCATGCTTTCCGAATTCCTAACCAAGTATTTGACCCCGACCGCTCAATGTGTATCTTAGGAATTAAATCACTCCCACATTTATATGTTGCTTCTAATAACCATCACTCATAGATCATCTATCTAGTGCATTAATCTCCACCTAAGCTTTATCATGTAAGCTTAATTTTGACTTTATAAAACTTTTAACCCTAGACCCCCGTCAACCTTTGGAGTGCAAACTTCCTCCCACGAAATTAAATGAGGTTTTTGAGACTCCAACGTTGAGCCCCAAATAAAGTTTCTGTTGCTTCTCTCAATATCCGAGCAAACATCAATTGGAAGAGAAGCTGTTTGCATACTATAGTTAAGAATATCTGAGGTAACCGATGCAACTAGAGTCGTTCTGCCCGAAAGTGACAAAGATTGTGCCTTCCAGTTAGATAACCTCTTTCTTACTGCATTTACCACTCTAGAAAAGCTCTCTTTTGTCACCCTTTTATGATGGATAGGCATTCCCAAATATTTTCTGAGATCCGCTGCCATGTTGAAACCAAGGCAATTACCTATTTCTCCTCGCCTAATATGACTTACAGTTTTGGAGAAAAACACACGTGTCTTTCCTTTATTTACTTTCAGGAGTGAACTGGCACAGAATTCCTCCAAACAATGACTCACCTCCTCTGCTTGAAATAGAAACTTAAGCAAATAAAACTATATCATCAGCAAAAAATAGATGAGAGATAAAAGGACCATCCTTACAAAGCCGAATGGCTCTCTAATCTCCAACATTTACCTTATCTGCCGCAGGGGGGGGAAATCGCCGGATTTCAACTGGATTTCCCACTGGTGGTCCATTGTCGTGGGCGCGAGCCCACTTCTCTCTCAAGCCCATGTTACTAGCCCATAAAGTGTTTTAACTTATATATGCTAGTATTCCCACAAGTCTAAGCAATGTGGGACTTCTTACTCTTTTGACACACCCACATATATACTCATTTTCACAACACTCAGTCCATTAGGTCCTGGAGCTTTTAAAGCTCTCATACTGAATCCACTACTTCACAACAAATTCTCTTCATGTCCTCCTCGTCAATTTTTGGGTAAGTGTACTTACTAAATAAATGTCTCATTTCTATCTCCTCTTCTGCAAACAATGAGCCAAAATATGACGTGGCCAATAATTTAATTTTCTCTCCATCATTTTTCCTTCACCATTCCTTATAGCTCCAATAAAATTTCTTCGCTTTCTACTATTAGCCTTTGCATGATAACACTAGTGTTCTTGTTCCCATGAATCTCCCATTCGCTGTGAGTTTTTTGGGCCAAATTATCGCCTCCTGGATCATGACTGACTCCAAGTCTTGCCACAAATGGACTTGAAGATCAACGCGATTTCTCGACAATTCGTACTGTGCTTCAGCCTTCGTTATTCCCTCCAATCAGCGAATCGGAATTCGCTTTCTAGCATTAGTATGCCAATAAATAGTCCCGTTCCATTCTTCATAAGCATGAGTAAAGGCTTCAATATATTCTTTACAAGAGGAGGATTCAACCTAATGTTCCTTGACAAATTCTTAAAATTTCTCATGTAGAACCCACCAGGCCAGAAATCTAAAAGGTCGTTTCAGTCTTCTCGAATATCTCATGACATTTAGTTTTACCAATAGAGGCCAATGGCCAGATTTGTACTAAGGAAAGTGAGTCACCATAGCATTTGGAAACAACTATGTCCATCTCGACGACCCCAACGTACGGTCAATTCTACTTTCCGATCCTGTACGATGCCATGTAAATGGGAGGCTAATAAAACTATTGTCATTCATACCAATCTACTGCACAAATCTACAAAATTCATGATCCATTCCTGTATTACCTCCTTGTGTACGCCTCTCATCAGCGAAAAGAATGGCATTAAAATCTCCTCCAATACACCATGACTCCTGTATATTATTGCTCAGGTTCTTCGATTCATTCTAAAGAACACGAAGCTGTGTATGTATTGGGCTTGCATAAACTATAAAAAGCCACCAGAATTCATGCTTAAACAATTTCATCTTAAGATGAATAAACTGAGAATCAGTTTTATGCACCTCAATTTTTTCGATTTTGTCTGACTACAAACACCAAATTTCTCCCTTGAATCCAACCGCATCTACTATTACTTTATTTTTAAAACCCAAACCATTAGCTATTCGGCCAGCTTTAACTCCACTACAAAGTGTCTCTAAGAGAGCCACAAAATCCATACCATGAAAAGACTTAAATTCTCGGGTAAAAGTGCAAATATAACAATGATGTTTTGTCTTAGGAGCAACTGGCACCATAAAGTTTCAAAAGGTCCAAATATACCCATAAACAATCAAAAAGTGAGCAAGAGGACCACTGCCTTAACATTCGTCAGTTAACTAAGTTGGTAGGTCCCACAAATGCGTGTGCTGTCATTTAAGTGGGTTAGGTGGCATAAAGGCTTAGAGAAGACTTTTTGGCTTGAGGGTTACGTGGCATATAGTGGACCTTTTGACCTGATGTTGGAATTGTTTTTTGGTTTACATGACCGAACAGGTGCACTGAAATTAGGCAAATATTAAAATAAATGCTGAAACCCAGTGGTGGACTGAAAGCAAGCAAGCGAAGAGCACGATGATCAACGAGAAAGCGAGAAAGGGAACTTGAGCGATAGTGAAGGAGAAAGCGAGAAAGTGCATGATAGGCGAGAGATTTGCTGGTTAGGGCGAGATCTACAAAGTAGTGACGAAGATCGAGAAAGCATCGGGCACACGTGGTAAGAGAATATTCTAGGGTTTGTGGACAAGTGACGAGAGAATCTACACAGGTAAGCAAAGGGGAAAAATTTGTTCTTTTATGAGTGTGTATAGTGAAATGGCATCTTAGCCCTTTGCTTATGTTTGTATATGGTTTCTTTGAAAGGGAATGGCGACAAAGAAAGGGAAAGACGATAGGAATACGATGGATGATACGATGAAGAATATGGAGGGGAATACAATGAACAATACAAAGGGGTATACGATGCGGAATACAGAGGAAAAGAGCGAGGAGGATACTGAAGACATAAATGATCTCGAAAGGTATGATAAGTTCATTCAAACTATGAGTGGCATTTGTGCTGTAGCAACATCCAGCTGGGAAAATCCAATGTTAAGTGGACACAATAATTTACTTGAATTATGTGTGAAATATAGTTTAAATGGTTTAAATGTGAATGAGAGAGTTGATGATAACCCTGTTATGGCCGATAACGTGGGTTGTGGTGAAGGAGGTGAGGGGGCTGTAGAAGAAGAGGTGATTGTGGACATAGAAAGGGAGATTGATGTAATTGATGACATATTCGAAGATGGTGCCAGAGAAATTGGGAAGTCTGTAGAGAAAGGGAAATGAGTGGTTGAACCTACCTATGAGCCAGATTTGTATGATAGTGAGGATGGGCTGTATATGGGAGATAGTGGAAGCTCAGACACAGAAGAAAGTGTTGTTGATGAATCTGAGTTGAGTGATATGTCTGATGGAGAGGATGAATTGGGCCTTTACTATGTTGATGGGCCTCCAGTGGAGAGGAATGTGCTTATTGACAATGAAGAGCCGGTGTTCATGTTGGGCATGACTTTTGCTAACAGAGAAGAGTTAAAGAAGGCTGTTGATAAATATGCAATTACAAAGGGGGTTAACTTGAGAGTTGTTAGAAGCGAGAAGAGGCTAGTTCAAGTTGTATGTGATGTGGGCTGCCCGTGGATGTTGTATGCATCCAGTGTTGGGTTAAATGCTGGGTTTGAAGTGAGGACTTATAAGCATGAGCATAACTGTGCAAGGGTTTATAAGAATGTAAGAGCAACGGTGAAGTAGTTGGTCGATCAGTTTAAGGAAAAAATTCAAGAGAAGCCTAAGTTTAGTGTGAACGAAATGAAGACAGAATGTGAACGACATTTCAATATTCATGTTAGTAGTTACAAATGTAAGAGGGCGAAAAGGAGAATAATGGAGGATATGGAAGGGAGTTTCAAAGACGAGTTTGCTAGGTTAGAAGCATACTGCAATGAGCTGTGTATTTCAAATCCAGGATCAGATATTAAAGTGGAGTTAAGCAATGAAGCACTTGAGAATGGTAAAAGAGTATTCCGAAGGATGTATGTTTGTTTCAATGCTTCAAAGGTATAATTTCCATTATTACTAAGTTATATTCCGAAGGATGTATGTTTGTTTCATGCCAAGCGAAATACTTACACCCCCCATCCTGTCAAACATTTATCAGAGCCTTGTAAGCTTGGAAGCACACAGTAATCGCACAAACAAAAATAAATACCTATACCTGATAGTAATTTGGGCAGCCATAAAACCTCCTCCCAGCATTTCCGGCAGTCCAAGCAGTCCATCGGGGAGCAAGGAGGTTGTGATGACAATACCTTGGCTCTCCTTCATAATACTCTTCTCGACCCCGTAATCTTGAGAACGGTGCCTTTCTCCTGCCTTTTACCGTCGACGACGATGATGAAGAAGCCATTAGCGTGCTGGCGCGTGTGGGTTCGACGAGGATGATGATGCCCTTTCACCTTTCTCTTCCTTGCGTCGATCTTACCAAAACAAAGAGAGAGGGCAAAAATTATGAAAGAATGAAGGACAATGATGATGATAACCCTTCGGCCTTCTTGTTCTCGTTTTTAATGGAGGATGGTGATGCAACTTTCATTTTTAATGTAAGCACCTGCCACGTTTGCATTAAATGCCAGCTCAACTACTTCACTCACGGACGTCACTAATGAAATGAAGGCAGTGGTCCTCTTGCTCACTTTTGGATTGTTTATGGGTATATTTGGACTTTTTGAAACTTTATGGTGCCATTTGTTCCTAAAACAAAACATCATTGTTATATTTGCACTTTTACCCTAAATTCTCAAATCAGATTGGGGAATGATTTTGCCCCAGTACCTCTCGAATTCCATATTAAGAAATTCATGATGAAACAATATCATTTTATGGAGGTTCTATAACACCCAAAATTTAAAAAATAGATATAAGGAATTATTTAAGATTTTGGGAATGTTATTAAAATATTAAAAAGGCATTAAAAATAAATTTATGATGTTTTACATATTTTAATAATTTTTAAGGCTTATTTTCTTTAGAAAACAAAGAGGAATAATTAGAAGATAAAATTTAATTTTCAAAAAAGAGTTAATAAGGAAATATTTATTATCCTGGGGTATTGTTTATATTTTAAAAAGCCTTATAAATAAATTTGAAAATTAAAGCATATTTAGAGAAATTATTTTTTTGAGTAAATTCAAATTAAATTGAAAGGGAAATAGTAATTAAAATTTCTAAATAAGGGCATAACGGGAAAGAGAAAATTAAAATGACAATATCTGTCCTTAGTCAAAATATATCTTCAGTTGTAGAAGAAGGGCAAAATGGTAAATCACCTAATTAAAATATTAAATCTTTCTTATCCCTTTTTCCTCCCCTGTTCCTCGTCATTTCTCTCTCTCATTCCCGACATCTCCCTCAGCCTCACCTTCTCTATTTTCTCTCCGGGTTTGGCGACGGTAATCAACAGTGGTGAAGGTGATTTCCGGCGACATGGAGCCCCGACGACTCATGTAAGACTTGATTCAACCTCAAGTGACTCGTCTCTCCCTGTGCCTACCCTTTGTTCTTCCAATTTGAGAGGATTTGGGGGGGATTAATTCAAGTTTTTGAAGTTTTAGGAGCCATAAATCAGTGAAAATGAAGCTTAGACTTCGATTAACCACCCCTAAATTTTGGGCAACGAAGTGGCATTAGGCAAGTTTCCCCAAAATTTCTTCTTCGCGTTACTATTCACCCGACGGAAATTTCGTTGATTTCTGGGTGTTTAACGAATTAATGCTTGATTAATCATGTTTAGGAGTAAGCCTAAGTATGTTTAGTATTTCGAATGTGATTTTGGAATTTTTGGGATATTGTTCTTCTTCCCTGTTTATTCGATTTCTGCTCTTCCCCTTTCTGTTCGATTTCTGTTCTTTCCTTTGTTGCAATAATGTTCTGCGAATATGGAAAGGGTGCTGAAATGGGTGTTTGATTGTGTATGGTTAATTCTTGCTCGAGTGTGGAATTTCCATTTCCCTTTGTCCCTCTGTTTTCTCTGTTTCAGCCAGGGGATTTTCTGCAGCAACTATGGTGTTTGTTTTTCAATAAACAATTTTCTGTTTTGTGCTGGTTGATTCTTGTTTTGCTAAGCCGAATTGCTACTCTGTTTTGGAATAATTCAAGGGTTCCCTGTATGTTGATTTTTCTGCTCTAAACTGCTTTGGTCCGTCTTTAAATCAGAGAAGGGAGGGTTAAGTTTGTGCTTGCTGAAATTGAAAGTAGGAGCAACTTAATTGGTTAGGAAGAAGATGAATCTTACTTATGTTTCGTTGGTTTAAATTGTTCTCTAATGAGAAATATCTTTATTCTTGGTGTTGATTATGATTTGTGCAGTAAATCCGTTGTTGACAGATGAGAGGAAATAAGGAAATCAATTATAATGAATGTACTTAGTAGTTGGACACGTTGAGGTATTAAAATTAATAGTAAATTCATATTCTAGAAGAAAGCATGGGTTACAAATAATGACTAATAACTATAGTAGTTGGTAAAACTAGGCTTAGAGATACTAAAATCATGAACTGGATATTTTTATTAAAGCTGTCCAAATTTTTATTGGTGTTGGAGGCTAAATGTTTGAATGTGAGTGCTTACAGTGTTATGTACAATAAGCTATATTATGGAAGTGTTGAATTATATTTATTAATATTCAATTCTATGGTTATGAATTTGAAGTAATGCTTATTGTTTAAAATCCTAAAAGGCGTAACAAGAATTCTATATCATAAGATCATACCTAAGAGGCAATGAACTCCATATATGTGAGTATGTTTGATTTTGTTTTACGATTCGGGAACCATGAAGTTATTAAAAGTATAATATTGATGCATGTTAATTGGAAAAGTTTCATGTAGGTGTGGAAGATAATTAAAGGCTCTATATGATCGTTTGAGTAAACTAAACAATGATTTTAAATGAATGGAACTTAAGAATTTGTTTAAATGGCTAATGGAACTTGATGCTCTACTTTAATTCCTTTTGAAGCTTGTGGTTAATTGTCGTAATAATATGGAATTATTTCCTCTGTTTGGTTCAATTCTGAACTTTGCATTGTTGCTATTTTATTTTCTACTATGTGCAAGCTTGAATGGTATAATGGTTATGTTATATGAATTCTCTATTTGATTCTAGTGAGGTTTGAAACTAGGAAGATGTAAATTGAGATTTAATGAATTGAATCCAATGTGTGGATTGTGGGAATTAAAGGGGGCTTAAAGAATGACAAAATGATAATAAAGGTAGATTAGAACAAGTGTATGGATTTACATGTTTTAGAATTTCTGTTCTTTGCTTTCCTCTATTTGTTTGATGTTCTGTTATGCTTAGTGGCTGAAATTGGCGTTCATGGATAGCTATAGTATGTTAATTAAATATAAGTCCCCATTTAGTCAAATGATTCTTAAATCAATGCAACTCGATGAGGAACCAATGATGATAGGAATTGTTTAAAGTGGTTTTCTTGAATAATTAAAGTGAGTGTAAAAGCTTATTATATATTGATATAGGGAGTTAAAATAATGAAACAAGTAACTAAAGATGCTAGAATTCTAGAATGTATTCTTGTCGGTAATTAAGAAACTGAAATAGGGAAGTATGATGCTTGAGAATATGTGGGCTGAGTTTTGGGGTTTGAAAATACTTTATAGCCTTATAATTGATATTAATGAGAAATCTACACATATATATAGATCATATATGTGAGTGGCGTGAATCATCATAATTCACTTCATATCACATATATCAATCCATATATAATAGTAATAATATTTATATATACGGGTGTAATATATGTATATATTTTAATTATTATATTATTTTTTTATATCTATCTTATCTTATCTGTAATCTCTCTAAATTATAGCATTCTTTCAATTAAATTAATTAATTTACTTTTAATTTATAGATTGATTATTTATATATATATCTACACCTACTATCAAAATCTAAAAATATAGTATAATGGTCTTATGAATCATTTAATATCTTTTTATTATAATTAGATAATTAAAATCTTTTAAATGAGATGAGAGTCTAAATATATTTATTGTACTTGTTAAATGACATCCTCTCTTCCTACAATCATGCATTTAGATTTTTTGTTTTAAAATATAACCCTCTTGGATATTCTCTTTAAATATTTGAAATATTATTAAAAAAATTTAAATACCTAAATAACGATTATCTATATACTATAACCTATTAATTTTTTATATATTAATCATTTAAATCTTAGAATTAAAATTTCAGGATGTTACAATAACGAGAAATCCTGCAGGTAAAGCCTCCACTAGTTAACGAAGATATCGTTATCAGTGGTTGGTAAGTGCAGATCGCACACAGATTAGTAGGATAAATGCTATCATTATTTGTAAAGGTTTATAAAATATATACATGACAATGCATGCATGAAATTTACAGTGAATGACATAAACTATGTTAAATTGCTGTTTCAGAGAAGTTGAGGAAAATGAGTAAGGTTTTGGAGGATAAGGTAATATGAAGAAGCAGGGATGCCTGCTAAGTTATGTACCTACATATTGAGATATTTTGGTTTCTAGTTATTTAGATATGTTATAAGTTTAATAAGACAAAACAAACTTAAAGCCTATTTAGTAGTTAGTATAAAATTGCATATAGGTATGTCTATATATCTCTAATGGATCGTACAGTGCATGTACAGGTAAAAGGGTTATCACCCGAGATGACCCGCTAATATATTATTATAATAGGAAAAACGTAGATAGTTAAATAATATATAATCTAGGAGATATATATATAAATATATAATATGAAGGAATTTGAACTCCTTAAGCCCTATTAGAAAAGAGTAGCTACATTAAGTAGATTTAAGTCATTTTAATTGCTTTAATAACCATTCTATTTTATAAAAGTTTTAAGTTTTTCCAAATTTCCAGAAATGCTCATTCCAATAGAATTGAAGTTGGAATATTGGTTGAAAAGAAAAAGTTTTAAATTTTTCGTACTTTTGGGCTTCTGACATTTGCAAAAGTGGTTATAAATCAATTAAAATGCTATAATATAGTATTAAAATAGTAGTGTTACAGGTTCTACTTCCTGCGAACCAACAATTACTTCATCCATCACCTCACGAATCTCCCCTTGAGATTCTTCCACCATAATGTATTGAACCTCTCCTGGGTTATATCCATCGCCATATCTGCTGGTGTTTCCATATTCCCATGTGTTTTTAGGTCATTTGACGATGAGACTTCTTCTTTGGGCCTCCCACAGTCATAAGGCCCATTACCTAATAAAGCAAATGGGTTTGAATTCAAGGCCACTTTAAAGCCTTGAACCATATTCTCCAAACCTTTACCATCTTCTGCCACTTGGGCTCTTTTACCTATATTGTTTACCTTTCCACGTAGCTTCCCTTTTCCTCCTGCATTTCTTTTTGACCTGACTGGGACCTACTACCTATCCTTAAAATTGCAGTAAACTGAGCCCAAAAAAACTGACCTTACCCTTATTAAAATCCTCGTTATTCCTTTCTTGCTCTGAAACATGCTGATTCTCCTTATTATCCTGATTGTTTACTCGATTTTGAGCCTCCTATTTTTTCTCCATTTTTTTGGCGTTACTTTAGGTCCAGATTCCCTCCTATTCGCAACAGATACTCGCTTACTGAAATCCCGCTTCACAATCATATGGGGTCCGAAAATCTCATGTTTTACTTCACTCCCACTCGCCATCTTCGATCTCACTCCTTCCGCCGGATTTGAGTTCGTCAAAGCTTTCCTAGTCACCTCCTTTTGAACTTATGGTTGCCCATAGATGTCTTCCTTACTAGCCTCATTTCCACTCGATACTATTTCTTTTGTCTTGTAGTTACCCATATGATGCCCGTACCTTCTACATTTAAAACGTACAAGGTGAAGACCTTCATATTCAAATCTATAATCAATGCCCAAATGATTGAAAGCCAGAAGCAAAGATTTTTGAAGATTTATCTCCACACAAATTCTAGCAAACCCACCTTTTTCAGAGAAGGCTATTGTCTTGTCAATCTTTAAGGTCTTTCCGACCAAGTTGCTAATTCTTCTGAGGGACTCCACATTATACAATTCCACTAGTAGATTCAAAATTCTGACCCATGCCATACTACGCTTATGGTTATCCACCAACCAAGGATTGAAGTTTAGGCGCCAGTGTTGAACTAGGAGATAATGATCTGCAATCATCCACGGTCCTTCTTGAAGAGTGAAATCCCTATCCCATGGTGAAGAGAATGAAGCAATGAAATAACCATTGTTCATTGGTGTGACTTTTATCGTACGCTTTGGACTCCACATACGTTCCATCCTCTGCCTCATAAATCCCACCCCAAATGATTTCCCTAGGAGTTTTACAATGAGCGAGTTCGTATAAGGTTTGAATCGCGAAGTATATTCCTCAGCTGAAACCTTCAGCTTAGAATACTTTCCAGTAACCTTTCATGACTCCGAGTCCTCTTCCTCTTCATCTCCTTCTTCTGAGTCTTTGCCATCTTCCTGTACTTGCTTTCTACTCATCTTTGCGAAGTGGTTCTTCCATCCATTCATTGCCTCCATGGCATCCATATGAAACAACTTTTCCTTGTATGAGAATCACGAACCTCCAGAGCTTCGATCCTGACCTCGTCCATCTCCACTTGCTCCCTTCCCTTTTAACTCCTCTGCAGTCATTGTACCGCCTTCACGTCTTTCTTCGTCATCCCCTTCCACTTTCTCTCTCATCGCACTCTTATTGTAAATCTATCTAATTTTTTTATAAACACAAAGTAGTTATTTGAAGCTTATAATAAGGGACGGAGGGAGTATTTCACATAGACCAAGGAAAAACTCAAATCCCATTAATTATACCTTGAATTTTGATAATTCCAACTTTACCTCCATTTATTACCCACTTCACTACATGAGAACAAAGTCAACACATAATAAATGAGGAATAAAATTGTACATTAACTCACAGAATTTCATGACCTGCCTTATAAATAAGACCAAATAAAATATTTTTTCTCTACCCTATAAATAAGACCAGATGGGTATTATTTATTCCGCATGTATCCTTCTTAAATTTTGATTAATCTGCAAATAATCCTTTAATTTCAAATCGTATACGAATAAACTATTTGGTTTTTTTTCACTCTATTATAAAATAAAAGATAAATTAATCATAACGTACGTGAGTTTTTTACTTTGGTTGATGGCAAATGAATGCGGATGTGAGAGAAAAGCAATGTCTGCATAGTTTCGAATGCTAACATATGCACTTTGGTATTCTAATGAAAAAGTCAAAAATGTCCTTATCGTGGTACTTTTTTATTCATGCGTAAGGGATAATTTAATCTTTTCATTTTAAATTATGCCCCTACTGATTCCCTTAAACCTTAGATGTGAGCCATTCCTTGATAAAAGGATCCTTACCATGCATCAAACAAATAAAATGTGCCCCATTCTCTCATGAGTCTCATCCATTCCCTCTTCTCATGTTTGCTACCTGATGGGGCATATGATCTAACTTGAGATATCTTCTTATTTCTATAGGCTTACATTTAAGGGTAATTTTTAACCTATCTTCTTTTATTTTATGTCCTTTCTTGTTTTTAATTTGTTGGTTAGTGGTTGCTATACTCCAACTTCTATTTTACTTCCTAATGCATCAGATGCACCATAGAGCCACAAGAAGAACAAATTCCTTGTTTTTCTCTTTTAGACATCTAAGTCAATCATCCGTTGTCATAAGTGGTTCTAGATTTATAGTTTAAATTTAAAGGACCCTTGGATTGGAATAAATATATTCCCCCCGATTTACTATGTTCAAAAGAACTAGTTAATTAATTTTGGAAATAAATTTTAGGAACTAACACATACTTAGCTTAGTGAGTTAAGACCCTGCTTAATCCTTTAAGGTATCGAGTTTGAGTCCTAAAGGAGGCACTTATGTTGTGAGTGGAAGCCACAAATCCCGAAATTAAAGTAATTGATTGCTCGGATAGCTAGTTCATAAAAAGGTGTTGATTGCCTATTTATTTATTAAAAAAGTTAATTAATTTAGGAATACTAAGAAAAATAATTTAGTATTTAATTACTATAACACATGTTATATAATCTCTTCGGAATATGAGTATTCCAGAAATAATTCTTTTTTTTTTTTACCATAGAAATAATTCTAACTGTAAGGATTTTTAGAACCAAAATTAATTATAAACTCTTGTATGGATTTTTTTTCCAGCTACTTTTGTATTGATTAAATTCTTGTAACACTGTCAATTCAATTGTCACCTTTGTCTCTGGGCTATTGCCGACGAGTTCTTAAACCAAACGTCTTATTCTGCAATGCAATTATGCAAAGCCTCTTCCCTGTTCCAAAGCGCGTAATCTTCTTGTTCACTTTTTAACATCACACTCTCCCACTTTGATTCTCTTAATTTTTTATTTATGTTCCTTCTCTGCGTAAGTGCGTATAATCTCACTGATTCTTCCTTTGAACTTCATCTCCAAAGCGAATATATTCTTAGCTTTCCTATTCAGTGGTCACCATTCGTTTCTTATTCCTTCCTCTCCCTCTCCCTCCAAAACTTATACCCCTAGGCCCTAAGCTAAAGTCTTCCCCCCATTTGATTTAAAGTTCTCTCCTTTATTGTCAAAGGGATGATAATATTTAAGACCCAACGAGATCAAAGCTATGATCTTTATTCTTCTTAGCCTTTTATCGCTTCCCTTTTGTTTTTCTTCACTTGCTTAACTTGCCGTTTGAAGCTGAGGGGAAATAAGTGCAGGCCCTGATTATGGATCGTGGGGTTCTTGATTCTGTGATCAATAGGCTTCTTGAAGTCAGAGGGAGACCTGGGAAATTGGTGAATCTCTCAGAAGCAGAAATCAGGCAGCTCTGTTTAGTTTCCAGGGATATCTTCTTGAGGCAGCCCAATCTGTTGGAACTTGAAGCTCCAATTAAGATCTGTGGTATCTATTCATGAACCCCATGTTTGTTTTCTCTGTTGCTTCCTACTTTATTGTTCAATTTAAGTGTTTGTGAATGCGATCCTGTGTGGTTTCTAGTGAGTTACTGAGTTGACTTTTTACATTTATGTTCTCTAAATGGATTTCCAGACCCAAAAAAGGTGCCAAAGTTGCTTTGTATTAAAGAAGAGTAACTTGTTATTTACAACGATGATTGAATTTGTAAGCTTTGGTTAAACTTTGTTCTGGGTTTGGCTTGAATGAGTTTACTTAAATTTCTTTTCTGCATGAGATTCTCTAGTAATTGCATCAAATTACTGGCTAAATTGATTCTTGGAATGAGATGCTGTTGTGGTTTTGGATGTAGAGTAACATGTTTATTCTGATTGGTGTGTTCATTCTCATGTACTATGAGGTTTTATTTATGGGTGGTACTACTTAGAATGTCATTCTTTGTATCCTGTCTTTAAAGATAGTGTTTTTGATTACTTAAGTATAAAGTCAATATATTGAATTATTTCACTGTTACCAGGAGACATTCATGGTCAATATCCTGACTTGCTGAGACTTCTTGAGCATGGTGGATTCCCCCCTGGGTCCAATTACTTGTTCTTGGGGGATTATGTGGACCGCGGGAGGCAAAGTCTTGAGACGATTTGTCTTCTTCTTGCCTATAAAATAAAGTACCCTGATAATTTTTTCCTTCTGAGGGGAAATCATGAATGTGCTTCTATCAACCGTATTTATGGATTCTATGATGAATGTAAGCAAAGATACAATGTTAGGCTCTGGAAAATATTCACTGATTGTTTCAACTGCTTGCCTGTGGCGGCTCTTATCGATGAGAAAATACTATGCATGCATGGTGGACTGTCTCCTGAGTTGTACAACTTAAAACAGATAAGGAATTTACCTCGTCCTTGTGAAGTACCTGAAAGTGGTCTTCTTTGTGATCTCCTTTGGTCTGATCCTTGTAAGGATATTTACGGTTGGGGAGGGAATGAACGTGGTGTTTCATATACTTTTGGTGCTGATAGGGTGACTGAATTTCTGCGAAAGAATGATCTGGACTTGATCTGTAGAGCTCATCAGGTTTTGTGTTCTTGCTATTTTGAATTTGGAATTCTGATTGGGATTTTGATTGTATGGCTTTTTGTGATTATGTATAGTGTTGCAGGTTGTGGAAGATGGATATGAATTCTTTGCTAATAGACAGCTTGTGACTGTATTCTCAGCGCCAAATTACTGTGGAGAGTTCGATAATGCTGGCGCGATGATGACCGTGGATGAGACACTTATGTGCTCTTTTCAAATTTTAAGGCCTCAAGAGAAAAAACCTAAGTTCAGCTTTGGAAGCACAGCCACAGTCAAGCCTAGTACTCCAACCAAAATAAAGGTTTTTTCATTTCTTGAATATAGAACTTTAATAAATGTAGTGTTTGAAATGTGCTAGACAAATTTGTTAAATTGGTACTATTCTTAAGCCATTTAACTTGTTATAAATTGATTATATGTATAGATGTAGATATAGATGCTGCAACTATCAATTTGACCAAACGAGGTTTGGTTTAAGGTTGATATTGTGTAGAAATGCTGTTAACCTTGCACATACATATAACAAAACCAGGCAGAATTCTGAAGTGGCAAGTCAAGTTCAGAATTTGTCAAACTAAAATCTTTATGAAGACATATTTGACTTGAAAGTCCATGATCAGGTGGAGGAAATTGATGAACACTTAGGGTCAATCTTTTGTGGTATTTTCTGTGTCTGAACTATTTCAATCACACATAGGTCTCAGAGCAGAGTAATATAAGGGTTTAATAGAGTGGATGTTTTTATGGTACCTTCTTTGATATCTTGATATTGTTCTTTTCAATTCTGTTTGTCTGAATAATCTTCTGCTAATTTTTAAATGATACAGTAACAAATAATGTTCATTAGTGCTTATATCTAGTTAATTTAATTGTAATGAGTGGAGCTCATTTGTTCTTATAAAATAATGGGCAGTGTATGTGATGAGATGTTTATTAATTATGGTTTTTTGTATTGCAGGCATTTCTTGGTGTTTAGTATGAAGTAATGGAAGTGTGTTATATGAGTAATAAAAGGAGCCTGAGAAAGCCCCTACATAATATGAAGGATTGAGAGAATTTGTGGGCTAACTGATGAATGGCTCTTACTGGTACAGTTGTGCTGCGTACAACTCTTGATAGGAAGATCCAGTTTTCCCCCCCCCCCCCCCTTTTTCCTTTTAATTTTCTTTTTTTCGGTCTCTTTGATGTGAGGGGCTGTTAAGTTAATTTTAATATTAAAAATCATGCTTGTATTATAATGGCAGAAATGCCAAGATGACTTTGATCATTATTTGGGGAAGTCAAATATATTGAGCACTGTAGATTCTGATGAAGATTACTTGGTTTCTTGCTCATTTGCTTTGGCAAGGTCTATCTGGTCCTGGTGTCGACCCTTGCAATTTGCAACTGTAATTTTTTAAAAATAAAAAAATCATAATCATTGGTTGAAACAAATACTTGCAGCTCTCCGTTTTGAACGTTGAAATGCAAATTCATGAGCCGCAGCACCGTGTTTAATAAAAATTTAAAGGAAAAATTGTTTATTTGTCTGTTTGTTTTATAAATCCCTGGTTAATGATGTTTGACAGGGGAAAAGGCTGCTAATCCAACTGACGTTGGTGATTACCGATGATGTAAAAGAGCGGGGACATAACGAATGGGGACTTTACTAACATATTTAATCTAATCAAATTAGTTAAATAATTTTTATATTTAGAAAGGAAGGGAGTATTATTAAAACATCTTAATCATCTATATTTATTCATACCTCCCTATTTTGCTTGTCTATTATTTGAAAGTATCAATATGGATAATTTAGGGAAAATATGAGAAAAATAGAATGAGATCGTATATTTAGGAACGAACTCACCTCCTTAAATGGGATTTTTTTTTTAAAATCTGAGACCTATTTATATTTTCCGTGTTTTAATTAAGAAGGTAGGAGGGGTAGGGCAAATTGGTGCTTATATCTTCTTGTTTTTCTTAATGTTGGACTGACTGGACCATGTGTTAGAGGTTTTTTGGACCGCAATTTCTACACATAAATGGGTTGAGCCCAATCTAGAGGCCCATTTATGTGATACACGTTTCAACGGGGAAATTTAACAACGACAACAACAATAAAAAAACAAAGAAGACCGTTCTTTCTGATTGCAATAATCTGGCAACATGGAAGTGAGCTGCTGACTACAATTGTCTGGCGTGGAGCGTGATTTTGATTTTCGGTGAAGGCAACCAAATTGCACAAACACATTCTTGCACCAGACTACTTGTGCCCTTGATCATGTGTGCAATATTTGTAATTAAAATTATGTACTGTATGGCCCACAACCTAATTATTTTACTATTGTTTATACTAACCATCTCCGGTTCTCGCTTTTAAATACTCCCTCCGGTCTTAATTATAAGAGAATTTTGACTTTTTTTTTAGTAAAAAGAAAAAGTAGTTTCAGTCCCAAAAAAAATCTTTTTTCCTCAAAACTAATTTATTCTACTTATAAACTAACTTATAATCTAATTTCGTGTGACATATGTTATAATTTAGTGATATAATTTGTTTCCTTAATTTCCACAAAAAAAGTTAAAGTAGTCTTGTATTTAGTACCGGAGGGAGTATAAGATTCTTTTATTCCACATACAGTTGCTAAGAGAGGTAATGTAACTAAGGATATTGATTTTTTTTTTTTGATTTTTTTCTCTTATTTAAATGCATGAAAGATATATTACTATACGCGCCAGTATTTAAAGTTGTAAAATGTATGATATATTTACCACAAAGTCAAAAAATGCATTACTCATTAATTATGAAAAACATTATTTTCCCATCAAAACCCAGGTAGCCCTCTTTGATTAATAATCCGAGACGGCGTCCCGACGGCTCCATTCTATGACACTTTATTCGGTGTTTCACCGAACCTTTTTGTTGGTCAATGTAAAATCCTTCCTACTAATCGATAATTAAACTCTAATAAACGATCTCTATCAATCGTAATCATAATTAACAACACTAACTATGATAGGAAAAAGATTTTCGTGCGATTACAACAATACCCCTATCATAGTTAGAAAAAGATTTGCATAGCAATTCGAATGATCATCCATGATAGAAAAAGCGAGCACATATCCTAACAATTATACTATCATGGATAATTTACCCTAACTATGTTAGAAAAGAAATCTCCTAACATAGTTAGTAAAAATTTATCTAATCAACAGTTAATAAATGGTTTAACCATGTTAGATAAGAAGCCTTCTAACATGGTTATTAGAAATACACCTATAATCCTAACTTCGCATTAATCAAGCATTAATACAATTAAAAACTAAATACAGTCATCCAGCGTACGCAGGTATTCGGAAAAATAAATGCACGGAAGCGTATGCAAGCCTATAAATATGGCAATATACAGTTCCAAAATAACTTTACTGGCCAACTCACCGGTTCCAAGTGAACCGGTGGGCCCCATTCCCTTTTCCTTAGCCCTGGTCTGTACATGATCACCTGCAAAAATGTAAATAACCACGGGGTGAGACAAACATGTCTCAGTAACCACAACTCAACTCAATACAAGAGTGTGAGTGGGTTAGCAGAGCGCCTAAAGAGTACCACATAAAAATATTTAAACCACAAATAATATATATATATACCACCATATCATCAAAAATACATCCAGACAATCATGCAGAACTTCGTAACTAAAAATCTTTTACAAACTCAAGGGATAACATTTTATAAAAGCAGTTCAAAATATATTTTACACAATCATCCATAACGTTCGCCCTGCGAAACGTTAGGTTGTCCCCTACAATTAGGTGGACCAAAGTGGAACTCGACGGGGATCTCAACCCGTACCCAGAACCACGGAGAAGTGGAACTCGATGGGGGCTACCCATACCCAGCACCACAACGGGGGTAATGCTCGATGGGGGCTACCCATACCCAGCATACCGAAAGGTAATACTCGATGGGGGCTACCCATACCCAGTACACCAAGAATATAATTAGTCCCTGTGGGCCAACAGGGTACCACATCACGTGATGGCAATAGTATCCAGTGCATCGATGCTAAACTAACACAACAATACACATGTATGCAATACCAACAATCAGGCACTTGGCCTATCCAGTATTTTCACCAATATGCATCATGCTACAGTTTCAAATCCAATGTATACAAATATTCCAGTTTCAATTATGTCCAATCACAAATTTTTGCCAGTTTACTAGTAATATTCCACAAGACATTTTTTTTTCATATGAAAGTAAAAGGGATTTCAAAGGTACTCAATAGGCTTTTTAATATAAACATAGCATTTAAAATTTCAACTTGTGTACCAATGGGCATAAACATATGTAAAAAGGGATTTTAAGAAAATCCCAACTAACATCACACACAATCAGGTAGTGAGATGAGAGTGGTTACCTGAACTGGCCCAAAAACAATAATTATACCGTAACATGCGATCTTCCAGTTCAGTTCAACCAATCTACGCCCAACGATATGACAGTTGTGTTCCGCTGATACACGTATGACAGAGAATATATCAATTCCTGTAGCTCATCCGCAGAGCAACCAATCTCATCTAATAGAACACGGTAATGTGGAAACCTCGTGGTTCCAATCATTCCAGCATGTGCACACAAGTACAACTCATAATTTCATTTCAGGGATAGCAAAGTTTGTTACCATTATCCAATTAATTTATTACAATTCTTTTTAAATCCATAGACTCCATTAAACTTCCATCAATTTTTTCATTACACCTATTAGAACCATTATTTTGCCTTTAAGCCCAAAATAGCTCATCATCCAAAATTTCACTCAATTTTAACAGTTCACCCATTAATATCAATTCATAACAATAATTAACTACAATTATTTTGAGTCCATAATACTCTATCAAAATTTCCCAACCACCTTTCCTTCATCATTCAATACATACGATTTCCCAAAATCACCCCTAAACAAATTTTCTCATTGAAATTACCAAATCTATTTCAATTTCATCAATCTATAATCTCTTACTAACAACAATAAACATTTTAGAATATCCAATTCACCCCATACTCCTTATAATCCAAATTCTCTCTAAATAACCTTCAAACAAATGCCCACTTCCCCACATAATTCCTTTAAATCATCTTCTTTCATAAACAACATAATATATTAAAACAAACTAGTCCTCCCTTAAACATCCTATCCTTCTTACCCAACACTATCTAACCAAATTAAACCAATTACCATCACCATAACTTCAATAAACATATTAGGGCAATCAATTCATTCCAAAACATCATTATTTCCCCAGAAACACTAATCTTTCCTTCTTACCTCATAACTCCCTACAATTACTTAATTTCTTCCATAATTCTTTCTACAACAAAATTCTTCATTAAATCTACTTCAAACATAGTCAAATATTCACATTTAATTCATCCCACTCATCTTCCATATTTAACATTCCCAAAAGCAACACTCTACTTCCCCTAAAACACCTAAAAGTTCCCAATTTTCAACAAAATTCTAAATCAACTCAATAACCCCAACCAACATTATCGTTTAACTCCAATAACCCTCTAGAATCCATAAATCAAGTTCAAAAGCCAAAATTCAAAGGATTTCTTGTCGTAAACTTAGCTTAATTCAACTTTAAGCAAGCAAAATCTGACCTAGGGCTAAATTAAACCAAATTAACCACATCACAATAATCAATTAGTCTAAATAAACATGTAGCACAAGGCAATTGCCCCAATCAAGCCAGAAATTCGGAGAATCAAACAAACCCTAGGATTTTCTATTGAAATTCAAGAACAAAGAGAGGTAGGAATCAAAGGGAAATTACCCCATGTTACTAAGCTCCCCAGGGCCGCCGGAAATCTCGCCTGAGACGCCATGAAACACCCCCAAGATCGCCTGCCAAAATCACCACACACCTCCCCTCACTCTCTCGGATTCGCACGGTAATGGGAGGGGACAGGAAGAAGAAAAGAATGGAGAAGAGGGAGAAAGCCATGGCAGCTTCCCACGCCACCGCCATCGTCGCCGATGCTGACAGCGGCGGCCAGTCCGCCGCCCTCTCTCTCTGCTCGCCGAAAACACCGAAGAGGGAGGGGCTGAGTGAATGTGTGTGTGAGTCGTGCTTGGTGTGTGTGTGTGTGTCGTGCTTTGCCAGGGAGGGAGAGAGGAAAAATAGGAAAGGAATAAGGAAATTTTAAAAGAAATAAAATGAATAAGATAGTAAAATTACATATAGGCCCATAAATTATCAAAATAAGATATTTTACTTTATGATAAAATCCTCCTTTCACTTTCTAAATTTTATTGTAAATATCCCTTACTACTTTTCTTCCACTAGAGTCTCTTTTGGGTCTAAATAATTTCTTTATCCCTATTTTCCTCAAATTAAGAGAGAAACTAGGCCTTTAAAAATTCCCAAAATACTTCTATTTTCCTTGAATTTATTTACAAACCTCTCCAAACTCCTTAATTAATTCCAAATAATTTCTAAAATTTTAACTAATCCTTAATTAAAATTTTGGGATGTTACAGTCAACCCCTTCGGTGAGGATCTTCCGCAAGCAGCCCTCTCCATTTGGCCATATCTCAAAGGGGTTGGAGAACCAAGAACTTATAAGGCTCTTCTTACAAGGGAACCTCCCTGATGTGGGACTTATAACAAATGACTAAATGTTAAAATAATAATTTAAAATGACTATGTTATCCATAACTACCTCAATTATATTTCATCTATTAAATATCTAAGGGTTAGTAAGAATGGAAATAGGAAAGGATAGGAGATATATAGTCAAGGTCAATTTCTATTTTAAAATTTATGTTCTAACAATTGGACCTTCCAAATAAACATAGTTTTTTTTTGTCCTTCTTAGTTAATACTACCTCCGGTCCTAATTATAAGAGCCAGTTGACTTTTTTTTGGAGAGATTAAGGTTGCAAATTAGACCCCTAAATCTTAATATATGTGACATGTAATTAGATTATATGATAGTTTATAAGTAAAATAACTTAATTTTGAGGAAAAAAAGACAAATATTAACAATTTAAAGTGGTGTATTTTGCATCCTTAACTTTTTCAAAAAAAGTCAACTGGCTCTTATAATTAGGACCGGAGGGAGTATTTTTTTTCCTACAGGTCAACGTAATTCTCCCGTGACTTTACTTTGCACATGGGCTTTTTCTTTGGGAAAATTCTAAATAAATACCCCTCGAATATCAAAAGGATAAAAAGGTACATCCAATATACAAAAGGACATAAAAGGGATCGTTCCCAATTTGGGATAAACAATTTTAAGGCAAAAAGACCAAAATACCCCTGTGTCCATTAACTTTCAAAGTGAAGTGGTTAATGGCTATACTAGAGTGGTTAATCGCAATACTGAAGTGGTTAATTGCTATACTAGAGTGGTTAGTGACTTTCACAAATATAAGAGTATTTGAGCCCAACTAATGAATCAGTGAAGTAGTTAATGGCTATACTAGAGTGGTTAATCGTTATACTAAAGTGGTTAATTACTATACTGGAGTAGTTAACAACTTTCACAAAAACAAGTCTAGCTAATGAATCAACGAAGTGGTTAATGGCTATACTAGAGTGGTTAATCACTATACTGAAGTGGTTAATTGCTATACTATAGTGGTTAGCGACTTTCACAAATATAAGAGTATTTTAACCCAACTAATGAATCAGTGAAGTAGTTAATGGCTATACTGGAGTGGTTAATCGCTATACTGAAGTGGTTAATTGCTATACTAGAGTAGTTAACAACTTTCACAAAAACAAGTCTAGCTAATGAATCAACGAAGTGGTTAATGGCTATACTAGAGTGGTTAATGGCCATACCTGAGTGGTTAATGGAGACAGGGGCATTTTGGTCTTTTTGCCTTAAAATTATTTATCCCAAATTGGGAATGGTCCCTTTTATGTCCTTTTGTATATTGGAGGTACCTTTTTGTCCTTTTGATATTTGAAGGGTATTTATTTGGAATTTTTCCTTTTTGTTTTTGTGTTTTTGTTTTTTTTTTACATATTTACGCATCCAGTCTCTAGAATAATGTTTTTCCGGCAAATTTAACCGATGAAAATCATTCGAGATACTTGACAAAATTCTTGATTATAAAGTATGGTCTTGTTTTCACAAGAAATACATACAGAGAGAATCCATTGAGTTATTGTCTGTCAGTGTTATAACTTGGCAATTTTCGGAACACTCTCTAGAAAACTCTTGTTAAGTGCGTGTAATGTTACAAACTTGTATGTTGAGAAAAGTTGCATAGTTTTAAATTAAAATTATAACTACTTTAGTGTTAAATTAAAATCATAATTACTTTAGTGCTAAGTGCCACAAATAATACAGCAGAAGCATCAGGTCAGAACTGAAAGAATGTGAGTGAAAGGAGGAAGGTGAGAGATGAGAGAGCTAGCGTGGAAGTGGCAGGGTTGTGAGTAGGGGTGGAAATAGGTCAGGCCTTTAATAGGGGCCTTAGGTTTGGCCTATTCCAGGCCTATTCAGGCCCAGGTCTAACAGGCAACAGGCCCAGGCTTAGGCTTTTTATAAAGCCTATTTTTTTAAACAGGCTAGGCCCAGGCCTCTTACAAAAGCCTATTAGGACTAACAGGCTGGCCTAGGCCTGTTATTTATTTTTTTAAAAAAAAAAATTTAGTAACATTACATTTGTACCCTTAATTTGAAATAAAATTACACATGTATGTATCTAAGGTTTTTTTTTTCACTCACCCTCACTTTTCACTCTATCTCACCATTTCCCTTTTCTCCTTCCTACTAAGGACTCAAATTCATCACCTTGGAACCCAATACATCCATCTTCTCCTCTTCCTTTTCCGTCTCTACCATCACTTTTCACTTTATTTTTGTTGATTGTATCATACTATTAGTTTTGTTGATGTTTACTTGCTTTGTCTTTTAGACTCTTGTCGTTTTGTATCAGATTTGTGTTCTTACGTTGCTAAGTATATATCATACTATTGCTAAGTAAAAAAATATACTTTTAGACTTTTTGAGTCATAGGCTTGTTTTAGGCTTGTTAGGTGGCCTGTTGATAACAGGCCTTTTAACAAGCTTTAGGCCAGGCTTGGTCTTTGAACAGGCCAGGCTCAGGCCTGAAAAAACGGCCTATTACAGGTCACAGGTCAGGCTCAGGCCAATCATCTACACAACAGGTCAGGTCTATTTATGGTTAGGCCAGGCGAAACCAGACCTATTTCCACCCCTAGTAGTTGTGAGGTAACTTAACAAAGATATTCAATTCCCAATTAAGTACATTTACACTGATTTAGCATTTGTGAAATTATAAAGTCATTGATTTGGAATTTCGAGGGATATTTATATGCGATTTTTCCTTCTTCTTCTTTTTTTTTATATTTGCTTAAACATTTTTTATTTTGGTGGGTGGGTTCTTCTTATCTTCTACATGTTGAGACTTGAAATGAGACACGTATTACACGGAACAAAAGATTGGAGGCTAAACTTGTAATAGAAACTTTTTTTTTTGGCACAAATAATGTACTGGGAAAATTCCTAGTGAACTTCCTGGCAATTAATGTGGTGACATTGGCCTATAAGCGTCTGTGTTTGGTCATATTGTTGATGGGTCCAGCCATAAAGAAAAGGAAAATTCCAATCCTTAAAATCCATGTGTTGGTCCACATTAACCAGCCAGCCATTCTTCGGTTGGCTCTTCAAAATGGGCACAAATGTCAAGTAATGTCTATGCTATCACTCTCTTTCTCATTCAATGTTTAACTTTCTTCCAACATCTAAATTTATATAATTCTTATTGGGAAGAGAGAGATGTGAGAATAATTTATAAATGTGGAGAAATGGAAAATTTGAACAAGTTTAGTGTTGGAAAATTTTATCATTTTTTTTATACAATAGGAAACCAAAACTAGAAACATAAAATAAACTAAATAAAATTATGTGACATCCCGTTCACGTAAAAAGGAGATCGCTGTTTCCTTTGACATAATCTGGAATCCCAATCCATTGGCTAGTCCTTGCTTACCTAGCAGATTAGCTGCCTCATTCTGCTCTCTATTGATCAGCAATAAATTTACCTCCCATTCTTGTCTCATAAGATCTCGCAGAATTGAAAAAACTTGCATCGTCTTCATGCATCTGAGTGTCCACCTCTTCAGCCAAGGAAATTACATCCACATAATCACAGAAGAGATAGACCCTTTTGAATCCCAAGTCCCATGATCTTTGAAGACCCCATATAAAGCCCCAAGCATCCACCACTAAACTCGCATTACCCTCACACATAAATGATTCAACCACCTTGCCATTAGTAGCCCTCAATATTCCTCCACAACCTGCTGACTAGGATACATAAGAAAAAGCTCCGTCAACAAAAACCTTCACATAATTCTTCTCTTCCGTTGCCACTACTCAACATCGTTTAATACCTTTCTGAACATGAAGAGGGAATTTCTTCGCCTGTTCCATGCATCCAACAATGCCCTTAATCTCAAACTCCCTCAATGAGAGATGCCAACGTGTTCTGATGCACAAATTCGTTTCTTCTTCTCCAAATCAACCAAACCGTAACAGTAAGAATCACATTCCATGCCCCGTTTGAGTTCCTCTTGGACTTTGGTTCTCCTTGAACCAATCACGTGCTCCACAATCCCAAAACATCTGATCCGTATCTGAAACACGCAGAGCTAACCAAACCTCACGAGCCCGTTGACAGTCTCTCAACACATGTAATATAGATTCCCGCAATGAGGAACAAAACTTACAACCACCATCTGGGTGAAGATGCCTCTTGAAAAGAATCTCAATCGTTAAGAGGCGGCCATGCATTTCCAACCACATATGAACCTTGCATCATTTAGGTGCTTGAGTCTTCCATAACTTCTGCCAGCGAGACATCCCATGACTTGGAGATCCAATGACAAAATTATATGCCAACTTTACAGTGAAATCTCCACTCCGTGTCCATCTTGCTTTAGGAATTCCTTGCCTCTGATCAAACTCCACCCCTGCATTTACATTCTACCACGTTGCTTTGATTCTACTCAAAACCCTCCAGCCCTTCCTTTCCATATTAATTCTAGGAAGCAAGTCTTCCCTACATTTGTATTTTCTCCATATTACTCTGGCCCGATCCCAAGCCACCACCAACTTTTGGTGTACAGACCTTCTCCCACGAAACTAAATGAGCTCGTCTCTTTTTGGAGGAAGACCCCCACAAAAAGTTCCGGGCACATTTATCAATTTCATTACAGCAACTCACAGGGATCAGATAAGTTTGCATCACATGGTTAGGAATAGCCATAGCTAACTACCGACTTAATCAAGGTATTTCCTCCAGCCATAGATAAGGAGTTACATTTCCAGTTTGCCATCCGTTGACGGACTCTATCAACTGATATGTAGCTTTAGAAACTCTCTCATGATGTAATGGGACCCCCAAATACACAGCCATTGTGAAACCAAGTGAATCACTAATCTGAGATTTAACATTACGGTTCATATTTTTGGAGAAGAAAACTCTAGTTTTAGACGAATTTACCTCATGACAAAAAGCATCACCAAATATATCAAGCCATTTCTTAATCACTTGAACTTGATCCAACCTTGCCTCTGCAAAAATCATCAAAGCATCAGCAAAAAATAAATGAGAAATTGGAGGGTCGTCCTTGTTTAGCTTAATAGGCCTCTAAGCCCCAACATTCACCATCTCTTGTCAGATACCTCTTGTCGGGGGAACACCTTCAACTTACTCCCATTCCACAATAACTGCATAGAAGGAGTGGAGATACATTGATTAATAAGATCAACCAAATTATCTGGAAACCTTAATTCCTTTAGGCAATCAATAACAAAGGACCATCTGACATGATCATAAGCCTTTTTAAGATCTATTTTAATGGTTTTTAAAACCACGCTTTCATTTCATAGTCTTCATAGAGTAGATAACTTCCTGGGCCATAATAATATTATCGAAACTAAGCTGACCTGGAACAAAGCTGCATTGATTATGCAAGATAATAGTTGAGAGACTCGGTTTGATCCGATTTGCAATGATTTTAGTGACAATCTTGTAAATCACATTACATAGGCTAATTGTCCGAAAATCCTTCAAGACTTCTGGCTGTTGTACTTTTGGGATAAGCACCAATAGCGTATGATTAATCTCTTTCAACACTTGCAGGCAAGGATTTCTTTTTTAAATAAAATTAATAACTCCAGAACCAACTTTGTCCCATTGAGTTTGGAAGAAAAGGGCATTAAGCCCATCAAGGCCTAGTGCTTTGAGAGTAGAGCTGTGAATCAGGGCCGGCCCTTCAAGGGCCATAGCCTTAAAAGGACCGACCCGAAAAGCCTGAGTAGTGCAAATATCCCTATTTTTCAAAATCCGGTCTGATTAGTGTTTATACACTATTTTTTAATATTTTTCTATAGAAAAAAATTAAAACAAAAAAATCCTTATCGTCAACATAAATATTAATTTTAATTTACAATAAAAACACCAACAAGCAATAAACACTAAGAAATTATGAAGCAATGATAAATATTGTCCATATTTTTAAATAAGTCACACAAAATATATGTTTATCTATAATTAATTATTTTAAGTCCATATTTATAAATAAGTCACTCACTAAGAAATTATCAAACAATGATAAATATTAAGAATTAGGTATTATGATTTTTTACATTTAACTAATTGTTTTATTTTGTAGTTGTTAATTTTTTTTAAATAATATATATATATATATGTGACAGGCCCTTTGAAACCCTCGGCCCTACAAGGCTAGCCCGTTAAACCCGATTCCCTTTTGAAGCCTCCAAAACCTCCAAGGGATGGGCTCGGCCCGAATTATCAGCTCTATTTGAGAGGGCCCATACTCGTGACAACAAACTCAATCTCATCTCTTGTAACTTCATCTGCCATTTCAATAAGGGTGGTTTCATCAAGCACTAGATAACTCATTCCCGTTTGTAGCTCATTCTTGCCCCCATGCTCTTCAGTAAGCAGAGTCTTATAAAACTCTTCTGCTGCTTGCTTGATTTGAACAATATTGAAAATCCATATACCCCTGTCATCCTTCAAAGCCTCAATCATATTAATTCTTCTCCTAGCATTTGCTCGCCTGTGAAAATAACGTGTGTTCCTGCCAATTTAAGACGTATTTCATGATCTAACTAACAGCTCTTGATTTGTGAGAAATTGTTAAAACAGACTTATATCAAAAAATAAAAGGACAATTGCATATATGTCCTAAATAAGAGACTTAATTTTAGAGAGGTCCCAAGGAGTTGTTAATGACAAATATTGACAACTGCAATAGCTTTGATCAACAAGTTAAAAAGTTGTTAATAGACCTGTCTGATATTAAATCTCTTACTTGGGACCATAGTGCAATTCTCCCTAAAAATAAAGCGATTTTTAATATCAAAAGATTTTGGTTGTTACTTCTTCTATACGCACACAAGAGTGGAACTGTAGAAGTTTAAAAATTTATGCAAATCATCAGTTGGTCCCTTTTGTTTAATGTAATAAAAGATCATTTTAATTCAATTAAAATTGACAGTAGTCATAAGTCATAACTCATTATAGTATATCTTGCGTGAATTTTAAAAGTTTCGTTGAGGCAATTATTTTTTATTGGGGCTATTTTTGAAATCTTTCAAGAAAAAACTAATTTAATTATATATGTGGCCGTCTGCTAGAGAGATGTGGCTGTACCCGCTCATCTCTAGTTTAAAATCCAACAATTAATATTAATAATTATTAAATTGCAATTACATTCAGGGTCTATGGACTTTGCCAATTGGCAATATACGTATAGCTGCTACGGTTTCATGGTTCATATCGCTATCCTAGCGAGTCTATGTCTTGGATAGCTCCAATCAAGAATTCGCATTTTTATCACTATGCGTATCATGCCAAAATTCAAATTAACTAGGATAAACATGCAAGTCAGCCCTAACTTCTTTTTTTGCCAGTCAAGTCAGTCCTAACTAACGTAACATTACTATATATATAAACAATATTTCTATTTCTAGTTTTTATATAAGACCTAATTAACCAATTTGATCAGATGAATGAGACTAAATGAATCACTTCAAAATATTTATATTTATAATTTTTTTTTTCAAATTACTTCGTTTGACAGGAAAAATGATATATACTCTAATAATGTACATAAGCTTTGTTGATATGCCCAAATTAATCAAATGGTAGTATGTGAAATATATTCCCTCTCTTCGATCCTAAATATAAGATCAAATTGAATTTTTTTTGCAGAAATCAAGGATGTATATTTATATTTATATTTATCAATTAGTCACTTTAAACTTTAAAGTATTTATATTTATCAATTTTTTGTCAAAACTAATTTACCTCATTATAAACTAACATATGATCAAATTATGTGTAACATATATTATAATTAATTAAGCGGTCTATTTTTTCTCATTAATTTCTCCAATGAAAATTAATTTGATCTTATATTTAAGAATGGAGGAAGAATAAAAGCTCAAAGTATTGACTTAGTTAAATATGTTGATGTGGAGCATGAAAAGTTATTTTTTTTAAAAAAATATAAAATAGGTGGCAGCCACTCAAGATTGAAGGTCTTTGCTGTCATGAATGATGTGGAGGGGGAGCTGGATGCTGATGTGGCTCATCGCACGCTAATAGGGAAACCGATTCCATAGACGTAATGGCTTATGAGTTATGACGTCTCGTATACGTATTTCCCTAATTCTCTGCATCTAACGATTGATTTCCTCTCTTTCCTCTCTTTCCTCTCCCAGTGATGTCTTTTTTTTATATACATATCTTCCCTAGTGATGTCTAGTTTGGTCAATCAAAAATAATTCCTTTTCCTTGGCTCGCAATTAAAACTCACCCTTTATATTTCATTCCATGAATCAAACGAGCCCTCAAATTTCAACGCAACCTTCAACTAATAATACCCCTCACTTTTATTTATTCCTCTCGAGCTTAAAAAAAATATTATATTCGTGTAATTGTAACATATTTGTTATATTAAATCACTTTTTAATTTAACCATATTTTTATTCTCATTGGATGATTCATCTCTTGTAAAAACAACCTGAGGGGGCATTAGAAAAAAAACACCAAAGATAAATGAGGCGGTTACATAATCCATCGATATAATAAATTCAAGGTGTGTG
Source organism: Mimosa bimucronata (assembly GCA_037074515.1). Classification (NCBI taxonomy): domain Eukaryota; kingdom Viridiplantae; phylum Streptophyta; class Magnoliopsida; order Fabales; family Fabaceae; genus Mimosa; species Mimosa bimucronata. The sequence goes on from CM073444.1 coordinate 38,176,181, forward strand.
TTGTGTGTGTCTGTGTGTGTGTGTGTGTGATGAGAGGAGAGAGAGACGTTAAACGACCAATATGAGGCATGATGGCATATACCCGAAGATACCGTTGACTCGTTGACTCCTCTTCCCCCTTTATATATTCTTTCCCCTTGCGCTCTTATTCTCCATCCTTCCTCGTCTTCCACGACCTCTTCCATACCAGGTCATCTCTCTCCCTCCTCTCCTGCATTTTTATGTTTTGCTAAATATTTTTGTGTGTATGTGTACGTAGGATGAATATTATGATGACAGGAAAGCTTAAAAGAGAGTTCTTTTCTCACAAGTGAAAGTTGAGCCCCACCCAAACTTTCTGATTTCTGATACATCACCTTTCATGAGTTTGTGGGTTCCACTACTCATATCTTTTTAACCCCATAATTTCAATGTTTGGTCTCTCGCTATATAGGCCTTGCTCGTTTTTTCTTCTTCTTCCCATTTTCAGTTCTCTGCCTTCATTTTGATGAATCATTTGCCTATCGGTTTTGGCTAAAATATCCACTAATTCCAGAGATTTTACCTTCCCTCTTTCTTCATTTTTCAGTTTTCTTATATTATGCTACTTAATTTTCTATGGCCAGCAAGCAAATTTTGCCAGTAGTTTGTGTCTTTTTCTCTCTGTCCATCTTTCGTTTTGTTTTCATTGTATACTATTGATGTGGGACCAATAAAGAAAAGGAAAAATATCTATCTCCAAATCCTTATCATGAAAGTATTCTAGCTGTTTGATTCAATTTGTTAAGTCTTCTGCGTGATTCGAAATTATTTGGAAGTTCATGACCTAATTGTCTTCTTAAGGAGAGACATTTCAACTTTGTTAAGCCGTTGACCCTGGAATTTCTTTTTCATAAAAGAAATTACATAATCTCAAGTTAGGCATATAGAGTTTAACGCATTCATCGTCGTCATCTTAGACTAGGGTCGATTTTGTCACGAAGCACTTTTGTAAAAAAATACTAGGTCATATATCTACCATATATATACCAGTAATACATAACGTGTGTAACAAATTAAATACTCCATCCTATCCGTAATATAAGAGGTAATATGAAAATTTTTTTGGTCAACAATAGAAGAGGTAACATATAAAAAGTTAAGATAATAAATGTTTGATTTCCATTTTTGCCCTGCATATTACATGTAAAGAGGAGAGAGAATGTGTGAGTGTATAATCAATGTTATAAGGATAAAATTGGAAAATTATATTAATTTATCCCATAATAAATGACTCCAATATATTTCCCTTAATTTGTATAAAATAGTTAACTACCTCCTGTATAAAATGTGTATTAAGGTATATTTATCGTATATAGCCTTTGTAACTCATGATTACTCCTTTTTTTGGGGCAGGGGAGTCATTTTTTTAGTTTTGTCAGAGATGGCTAGGGAACAATTGGGAGTACTTACGGCACTTGATTTGGCAAAAACCCAATGGTACCACTTCACAGCAATTGTGATAGCGGGGATGGGTTTCTTCACAGATGCATATGACCTTTTCTGCATTTCCCTCATCACCAAGTTACTAGGAAGGTTATACTACACTGACCTCAACAAACCGAAGCCAGGAACTCTCCCTCCTAAAGTCGCGGCTTCAGTGACCGGGGTCGCGCTCTGCGGGACTTTGGCCGGTCAACTATTCTTCGGTTGGCTCGGGGACAAAATGGGAAGGAAAAAAATCTATGGTATCACTCTCATTCTCATGATCATATGTTCCATTGCCTCAGGCCTCTCCTTTGGCTCCAGCCCAAAAGCAGTAATGTCCACTCTTTGTTTCTTCCGATTCTGGCTTGGTTTTGGAATCGGAGGAGACTATCCTCTTTCAGCTACAATCATGTCTGAATATGCAAACAAGAAGACACGTGGGGCTTTTATAGCTGCAGTTTTTGCCATGCAAGGTTTTGGTATATTGTCTGGTGGGATTGTTTCTTTGATTGTTTCAGCTGGATTTGACCACAAGTACAATCTTCCTACATATGAGGAAAACCGAGAAAGATCCATAGTTCCTGAATTGGACCATGTTTGGCGTATTATTTTAATGTTTGGTTCAGTTCCTGCAGCTCTTACTTACTATTGGCGAATGAAAATGCCTGAGACGGCTCGTTACACTGCCCTTGTAGAAAAAAATGTGAGACAAGCAACTACGGATATGTCAAAAGTTTTGTGTGTTGAGCTCGAGGTTGAAGATGAGAAGGTGATTAGGTATGAAGAGAATAATGAATCCAATAAATTTGGCTTGTTCAGCAAGGAATTTGCCAAACGTCATGGGCTTCACTTGTTGGGAACAACTAGTACTTGGTTTTTATTGGATATTGCCTTTTATAGTCAAAACCTTTTCCAGAAGGACATTTTCTCTGCGATTGGGTGGATTCCTCATGCAGAGAAAATGAACGCGATTCATGAAGTTTACAAGATTTCAAGAGCTCAAACACTTATAGCCTTGTGTAGTACTGTTCCAGGGTATTGGTTTACGGTGGCATTTATTGATTATATAGGCCGGTTCGCTATTCAATTGATGGGCTTCTTCTTCATGACGGTGTTCATGTTGGCTCTAGGAATACCATACCATCACTGGACCCTAAAGCCGAACCGGATCGGGTTCGTGGTGATGTACTCGTTCACATTCTTCTTCGCCAACTTTGGTCCCAATGCTACCACTTTCGTGGTGCCAGCAGAGATTTTTCCAGCCAGGCTCAGGTCAACGTGTCATGGAATCTCTGCTGCTGCAGGGAAAGCAGGTGCCATAGTGGGTGCTTTTGGGTTCTTATATGCTGCCCAAAGCACAAACCCTTCAGAGACTGATGAAGGGTACCCTCCAGGAATTGGGATTAGGTACTCTCTAATAATGCTTGCCGTCATCAACTTCTTTGGGATGTTGTTCACCTTCGTGGTGCCTGAACCAAAGGGTAAGTCACTTGAGGAGTTGAGTGGGGAGAATAATGATGAAGAAGGTGTGGAAGGAACTGGTAGGACAGTTCCGGTTTAATATTGTGTGTTTACCAAAGTCTCTGTTCATTAAAATAGGTTCATTCATGTGTAGTAGTCACTAGCTAATGATGGGAATAGATATATATTTTTCATATATTTGCTTTGAGATGCTCCAACTCTCATGGCAATAATCACGGTGTGTACCTATACGTACGTATGTCCAAGTTTGGTTCTTGTTTCTATCTCCTTCATCTTTCATTTGTGTAAATTGGGTAATAGGTGTTAGGAGTATATCATATTCAAGAAATGTTTGTTCCGTGTAGTTGTGATGATATGGTTTTCGTTTATTCCATTTGGGATATTGCGTCCTAAGTGCGTGGACTTTTTTATTTCCTAATGCAGTTGAGAATTTCTTTATTTGAAATAGTGTTAGGTTCTGAGTTTCCGGAGCTGATTTTAGAAAGGCACTATCATGGGGAAATTAAGCCACTTGCATTTTCAAAGTAACTGAGGGAATATTAAAAAATTGGGAGCCAAGGGATGGACACAATCACATGCATATATGATAGATATATATATACACATTCCAATCTAACCGGACTGTTTGGTATGAGAGATTCGGACGGGAGCGAAAATTTTTACAAGTTGAATTTATGTAAGTTAAAGTGGTGGGATTGAAAAATTTTAGTTAATTTTTTATTTTACATTCTCTTTTTTTTTTTTTTTCAAAAGCTTGCAAACCAACCTCTCAATTATTTAAAATCACACTAATGAATATTTTCCCTCCCCTCCTAATCCCTTGAACCAAACAGCCCCTCAGACACACACTCCCGCCTTCAAAAAATAAGTGTACCATTCATAAAAAAAGAAAATAAGTGTACCATTATAAAAAAATAAATTAAATTATATGAATTGATTAACATGCAGATTACCATCAAGTAAGCTCGCTAAATGAGTGTCGCTGGTTAAATCAGTAGTTTCCACCACCACGAGTGCAAGGTGTTTTTCTCAACTTCGCAATTTAAAATTTTAAATCATATGTATTTTATTATTTTTAAAGATAACTTTATTATTTTTCTTGGTTTGTATATCTCCAAATTATTGTCACTTTAGAGAGCTTTAGTGATTATTACGTTCTTAAATATAAGACATATTTGACTTTTTTTAAATCATTAAAGTAGATAAACCACTTAATCATAATGTATTTTATCTAGTATTAGATTATATGTTAATTTGTAAGTTAAATAAGCCAATTTAAAAAAAATTATAAATAACTTATTTAACTTTCTTAAGATTTTTTTTTTAAAAAAAAAACCAACTAGATTATATATTTATGAAATGATGAGTATTATATATCAAGCTCTCATATATGAGATAGCTCTCTCATTATATCAATAAGATTGAAATCTCAACCATCAAGAGTTTTGAGCTATTTGCTTTGTCACAGATACTCCTATATAGAGTGTTACGTTATTTTTTTTTTTTTTTTGTAAGAAGTATATTAATTAATACAGTATTCATGTAGTAATGAAGATTGTGAATTTAAGGTTTTGAACCACTTTCATTGGCGAAGAAGCTTATGGATTTTATTTCATATTTCCCTTCTTTCGCCAACTCATGTTTCTCATTTATTTCTTGGGTGTGAACTCCTAGGGATTTTGTTGATAAAAAAAAAAACTCCTAGGGATTTCGTTAAGAATATAGCTAGGAATATAAATATATATATATAGTTCCATTAAATTCAATAGCATTAGCATAATGCACTTTTTAGTTATTCCGTTGACTTCTTATCAAATACTACATCCGGTCCTAATTATAAGAGCCAATTAGACCCTTAAATCTTAATATATGCGAAATGTAATTAGATTATATGATAGTTTATAAGTAAAATAACTTAATTTTGAGGAAAAAAGAAAAATATAAACAATTCATAATGGTGTATTTTGCATCCTTAATTTTTTCAAAAAAGTCAATTGACTCTTATAATTAGGACCGGAGGGAGTAGCTCATAGGGAGAGAATGACAAGGCTGATTTTCTGTTGCGTCTATTTGCATCTTAAGTCATTAAACTCCAAAATTTAAAGAGTAAACTCGTGCTCATCTGTCACATAAAAATAGCATTAGCAATATTTTGTGATACTAATTAATTTGTGCGAAAGATTAATTTAGACGCGGGAAGTTAGGACTTATCGCAAAAAGAGGTGGAGGGCACTTAGATATATATATTAGGTATACCAATGGAACGTTTGTGACTTTAGTCAAGTATGACTAATTATCTTGAACAGAAGGGCACCACCAAAATTGGATCAGAAACAGACACGAGAAACATATAGAGATTGAAATAGAAGTGAGTGGGGTTGGAGCCATATCATTACCTCCCCACTTCTTCGATCTTCTTCATCTTCAGTTGCCAAAAGCTGAACCTTTAAGGTTCTGTGTTTCAAATCACATGGTCCTTTATCTCCACTATATGTATTATTGTTGCCACATGACTCATCACCCAAATTAATCCTGATATTTTTCCTGCCTGTGCATGCACTTTCTCATTTGATTATGATTCATTAATTGAACCCTTGCTTTTGTACTTTCCCGCAAGGTCTAGGATATTGCCTTCCTTCTTTATGATGATATCAGATAACTAAAGTAATAACCACATGACTTTAAATTTATCCAACTTCAATTGTCAAGTTAAACTTTATTTACACTATTCTAACTACACAAACAAAAAATATATAAGGGGAACAAGGTGAGTAGTTTTGTATGGATATGATTGGCTTTACAATGTCAGTAAATAAGCTGAGATTCGTATGTAATATACATTTATCAAGTGGATTGACTTTAATTTATGTTAATTAGTACTCCCTTGACTCTAAATATAGGACCTATTTTCAGTCTAAAAAAAATATAGGATCTATGTAGGGAGTTGATTTTGGTTCTAAATATAAGACCTAATTTTAATTTTTGTCAACTTTTTCCCAAATTATCTTTATTGATGCCCCTCTAACAATAATCAAGTAAGAGATAGGAAACGGAATAAGGGAAGGTGACTGGGATTTTTTAGAAAAAACACAACATTCTAACTAATATAACTAACATCCTTAATTTAATTAAATAAGTTAAATAGGTTTTACATTTAGGACCGAAGGGAGTATTATATTTATCAAGAAGTGGAACAGTCAAGGGAAGAGATACTGATTCAAGAGGGTGTAATGTGTTTTGTGAGCTTATTTCAATGTACTCCTTCCTTTCCTAAATTAAATATAGTATCTAGTTGACTTTTTTGGAGAATCCTAAAAAAGTTAACAACAACAACAACCAAGCCTTATCCCACTAAGTGGGGTCGGCTACATGGATCGCACGACGCCATTGTGCTCTATCGGTAACCAAATCTTTAGATATATTATTTATTAAAAGACCTCGCTCTACAACTTCATTGAGTGTAAGCCTCGGTCTCCCTCTTCCTCTCTTAATCGGACTCCAGACTGTTTGATCTACCCTCCTCACTGGCGCATCTAATGGCCTCCTTTGTACATGTCCAAACCACCTCAAACGATTTTCTACCATTTTCTCACTGATAGGTGCCACTCCAACTCGTTCGCGTATATGATCATTCCGAATCTTATCCTTTCTTGTGTGACCACACATCCATCTCAACATCCTCATTTCAGCTACCCCCATCTTATGTTCATGTTGACCCTTCAAAGCCCAACATTCACTACCATATAATACTGCTGGTCTTATAGCAGTGCGATAAAACTTCCCTTTTACCTTATGGGGTACTTTTCTATCGCAGAGAACTCCAGTAGCTTTCCTCCATTTACACCACCCAGCTTGAATTCTATGATTGACATCGTTATCAATCTCACCATCTTGTCTTATAATTGATCCCAAATACCTAAACTTCGTTACTTGAGGGATTGTTTGCTCTCCCAGTTTAACCTCCAAATCACCTCTAAGTTGTCTATTTGCAAAATTGCAATGCATATATTCTATCTTACTCCTACTTAAACGGAAACCCTTCGACTCCAGTGTGTTTCTCCATATTTCTAATTTATCATTAATCTCCTCTCTTGATTCGGCCAGAAGGACTATATCATCAGCAAAAAGCATGCACTTAGGAATCCTAAAAAAGTTAAGTTACTTATAAATTAATTTGCATAAATTTTTTCTCCAAACTAGGTCATTTGACTTATAAGCTAACATTTAATTTAATAATACAGAAAATATGTTATGATTAAGTGACTTAATTAATTTCCTTAATCAATATATATCTCTAAATCTTGTGATCACACTGTTAGCTGCCGTCTAATTGCATCCAAAATTTTGGTGAGTTTGGCCTAAAATCTTCTATAATTCCGTTAGAATCTCCCATAATTCCGTTATAATAAATGTGATGTCTACAATTCCAATTAAAGTGATTGTCCTAATAATGGCTCCAAATTAAAAGACCCATTAACTCCAATGAATACGTTATATTATAATGAAGAGTCAAGCAATGATGTAATCAAGCCATAATGATGGTGATTCAATCTCTTCCAATTGTTAGCTTTCCCTTCCTCTTCTGAATGTTACAATCAACCTCTCCAAATTCCTCCTGCCCGTAAATGCTTCCCCTTCCCAATATTGCAGTTAGTCCCCTTGACTTCTTCCTTCATCAAGAATGTGCATGGTGCTGGTGTCATACATATATATACACGCGCACACACAAAGCCGTTCATTCCTCCCATCACAGGTTTTCTTCCTCTTTCTTCTTTATTCTTTATTCTTAAATCTTGATTCTTAACTTCATGTCAACATATCTATGATATGATTGCTCGCATCCTTGGAGAGTAGTTTGTTAGGAGAAAGTCCGCTCTATGCCTGATTTGAAAAAAATTGAAACATCAATATCATTTTGGTTGATGAAAAAGTCTGTAATTGATTGATGCCGAATATTATAATGTAATTTGTGTTTTTGAATTCAATCTTTAGCAATGTAAGATTTATTTCACCTATAAAATGTAATTACTAATAAAAGTTATATTCCTTTCCTGTTACTTTAACTTGGAGTCGTTCTTATGTTTGGTCATCCTCAATGGTGTCAGTTTAATGCTATAGTTTAAATGATGGCCTTTTTGTTTTTTGGGTCTAAATTACTGACTGTGTTCCTTTGTCATGCATTCCAATTGGCACTTGGTATTGTGAGTATTGCCAGAACGTGTTCCAGAAAGACAAATATGTGGAGCATAACATGAATGCGGTGGCAGCTGGAAGGATTGCTGGGATTGATCCTTTAGAACAGATAAATCGAAGATGTTTCGTTCGTTATGTTAATGACTAGAGGCGACATTATTTTCTATATTGTAAGTTCTTAATTTAATATTAGTGTAGGTAAAAAGGAATGGCACAAAAACAATCTGATTAGTCTATAATACCTTTGTTGTATTGCTTTGGGGACTTCTTTTTTGTTCCATTTCTTTTGGTTATGAAGCCGAGATTTAACAATTGAGATAACTCAAATGCAATCACTTTTGCTTTATCTTTTTGCTCTTAGATAGTGTCTCAGTGTAGAAAATGTGAAATATTTTAATCAAACTGCATGGTTTGTTTTCAATATTCAAAATCATAATCCATTTAATCATATTTTGTTTTTCCTATTTCCCAAGTGCTTGAATAGTAGAATTCCAAGCGTTATTTTAGACAAAAAAAATTCCAAAGGTTATGTTTTGTTTCATCCTGATATTTTATCTTTTAAATTCATACCTATAATTTAAGCCAAAATGGAAAATCAAATTAAAATTTTCCTTTTTCCAAGTCCCTCAATCATAGACATTTCTAAAATTATGGTTTGTGTTTTTATAAATTTATATCAAGAAAGAAGGCAGGCGAGACCAAGCAAGCAATTTATCGGAATAATCAGCAAACTTCATAATTCAACATGAAAATTAATAAGTTACAAATAAATTGATTATAATGATGGAATCAGGATATTAGTTCATGACCAATCATCGATGTCACCAAACACCAATGATAAATAGGCAAATGAATAAATAAATAATTCTTAATCTTGGAACATGAATATATCCACTTCAAAAACAAGCAAAAGATACATAATCTCCTCCTCATAATCTATAAAATTTAAACCAAATTCAATCATACATGTCAATTCTAAGATTGAAGTTCAAATTATACTATATAGATGAGGTGAAATTATATTCTGCAACCTCAGTTATCATTTTCTTCTTTTACCGTTATTCTTCTATTTTATTTTACTTTTCGTCTTCTCAATTTTTGTTGAACATATTTGCATCTCATTAATTAAAATAAAAATTAAACTTAAAATCTAAGAAAATTATATTTCTCTCGACATATCCTTTCAACCTAATGTATATCTCCTTATCTCTAAACCTCAATAATATCCTATTATATATATAGATATATATAACCATCAACCTGAATCAATTAAGATTTTGTTATCTACACCTACTTGGACAAATGGGATGTTTATAATTCCTTTTAATATAGGTTTATTTGGTTTTCTACCATATTGTCTTTAACATATGTGTCTCATTAGTTTTATTTTGTCATTGAGATAGGAATGATTCTCCAAATTTAAAATTCATTAAATTGTTTTTTGAAAATTAAAAAGGATAGTAATTAAGAGTGAATATAATTATTATCTAAACTCATCTTCAATTTGATTTTTTTGGTACATTTAAATCTCAACAATCTCTCTCTTTTTTATATTAAAAAAAATTAAATATTTGATATAAAATACATGTTATTTTATATTTAAAACTTTCTATGTTGCATATATTTATACCAACCGCTTGGATTAAAATTTTCTTTTTTTTTTTTTGGGGGTGGGGGGGTCGATGCTTTGTTTGGGAGTTATATAAAGTTAAACTCTTTAACGGGACAAGTACTACATCCAATCTAAAAACCTAATGTATAATTTATTTATTTTAAAAAATTTCTATCTAAACTTTACTATATGAAATCAAATACTTTTTATCAAACTCATTTTGAAATCAAGTTTAACACCCTTATTCTTTGCACAAATTGTTTGAAAATTTACAATGCAATATATACAGAGAAGAAATTGCAACCTTTTTCTTAAAGGACATAAAAAAATAAAGACAAAATGTGAAGCTTTAAGAAATGTGACAATAATATGTTTGATACATAATTTAAAAAGCAATAAGTGGGAGTTTAATGTTTAAATTAAAGTCCATAAATAATTAAGGATGTTTATTAAATTTAATTTTTATAATATTAGAGGCTAATATGTAGTTGACATAAATTTTTTGTGGGGGTTTTTGTGTATTATAGTTCAAATGTTTAAAAGTAAGATACAACCACTAGCATAAAGTGTTTTGAACATCACTCATCTTTTAGACAAAAGAATAACAAAACCTACAGCAAATGTACTCCCTCCATCCCTATATATAAAAGCTCAATAAGCAAAATCAAGCAGATTTAGTAAGTGGTTGAAAATTATATATATATTTGAAATAATTTTATTTTTTTAAGTTTGCCCTTATTTATGATTGAGTATATAAGAGAGAGAAATGTGACAGTAGTGTTATAAATGAGTATGAAAGAGAATGTGAATAGAGAGAATAATGATTGGTAAAGTTGGAAAAAACTCATTAAATATTTTGATAATTTTCACCAAACTCTTATAAAAAGGGATGAAACATTCAAATTTTAGTCTGTTATATATAGGGACCGAGGGAGAAGTATACAAGGGAAGTCTATCAAAATATACACCGATCATCCAAAATGCATGAGGTGCATAATGGATTTAATTATTGATATTAAAAATTAGAAATGTTTGAGGTAAAGTTTTTGTTGCATCTGAGAATTGCATCTTATCAACTTGCAAGTGCTATTTAATGGAAGCATGTCTTTGCAATTGTTGATCATGCTACTCAGTTTAGTTGTTGCCACGTATTGTTTGAGTAAATCTCAAAATTATGATGATTCAAAGTGTTTGTTTTGATGACATCTCGTGATCAATTTATTGTCATATCAATATGGATGCCAATGATATTTTGTGTCACAAGCTTGAATTTAAATATTTCCTACTTTACTTTCAAGTTCTTAATTCTTAATATCATATGAGTAGTTTATTTTAAATTAAATTTCATACAGTCATGTAATGCACTTCCACACAACAGTCATAAGAATGTAACTTCTTGAATTTTGAAGTTGATGTTTCATATTTTTATAAGATGATATGTGCAACGCACGGGGTATATTCTAAACATACTTTGTTTGTTTAGTACACTTTAAAAATGCATGCCATATCCATAATATGGAGAGAATTACGATTGTAGTTCGTGAAAATGTAGTATTTAAATCTTTTGAGAGCTACATTGCTATAAATGACACTTGATAGTTGATACAACTTCTCTTATTTCAATGTATCATACAACTCCCCTCACTTTGAGAATGACTTAAAATCGAATAGGTCTTATGTATTTGTTATTAATAGAGATATTTTAGGTTAATTAAATACCATGTCCGTTAAACATAAATAACTCCAGTAATTTCTCTAATATTTTTAATTTAATTTTTGTATATAGAATGTTTAAATATTCAAGGGTTAATGTGCACTATATTTTTTAGGTTCACGCAGTGACCTAAAGTTATTTGTGTGATGCAATTTCACCCCTAAAGGGTTTGTTAGATAATTTCAGTTTAAATGCATGGAATGTGAATGGGTTGGTTTGTTTTTTTTTTTTAAGATATCACTTTTCTTTTAAAGAAATGTGAAATGTTGTAACTAACTCTTTTGCTGTCCCAAACATTTCACTATGAATTAATTTTTCAATTAAATGTGAAATTGATTGTTAAATAAAATTGGTTTTTTTATAGATAACACCCATATTCAAGGAAATGTGAAAGGGTGTGGCTTAAACCTTTGAACTTCTAAATAATGATGGTTTTGTCATTAATGGCCATATTAATAATAAATAACTTTTATGAATTGATATACACAAAGATATAATAAAAATATAAACATAACTAAATAATTATTACATTTTTTATTTTGAACATATATTTGTAATATAAACCAATTTTGTTTAACAATCTTTTTCACATTCTATTGAATGATTCACATTAGTAATTAAATGTTTAATAAGTCCAAAGTTATAGCCATAATTTTTCACATTTCTTTGAATAGGAGAATGTCGTCTTCAAAGAAAAAAAGGTCAACTCGACCTTTTTCTATTTTTTATAACATTTAAACTGAATTTATTTAACAACTATTTTCAAATTCCAATAACAATGTCTTTCAAAAAAAAATTATACATAAATAAAAGTGCATGATTGTTGATTTAAAATGCCTTAATATTACTATCCAGTCTTTAATAAAAAAAAAAGTTAAATTGATCTTATATTTAGAAACAGAAGAAGTATTAAAGGCCCTAAATCACAAATATACACTTGGACAGTAGAATTGCATGGTAATGTATGAAGGGTTTGTTTCTGAGTTGACCGTCCACATCATGTCTACGAGGGAAAGATAGTAGAATTTTGCTTTGGTAGTTGGAGTATTCGAAAAAGATAAATAGAGTGGCGTCGGGATCAAATGAGTAATTGATTTCATGTATGTAAATGTAGGTGTCCTCATCAAATTCATTTGTTGAGGAATTTAGCGCCCCACAAGTAAATGGACTAAAGTTGAAAAAGCAGTATTAATATACGTATAAACGAGTTATGATAAGAACTGTTGCGTGAAATTTTAACAAAGCTTTGATACCAAACAAAGTCGTGACGAATCTTTTGCTTTTTAACTTTTGTGAAAGTGGGATGGAAAAAATGCAACTGTCTTTCTCCCTTACACACACGCATTCATGCACCAAATTGGCCACATGCTCTTAATTAGCTTCCCAATTCCCTTTAATTATATGGATTATTTCCATTGCATTTGTCTTCAGAAAGGGGAAAAAAAAAAGTAAAGCTTTGTTTTTAGATTTAGACTTGGGATTCGAATTAATCTATCTTTTTTTAGAGTAAGAAAAACGCGTGTAATTCAAGGATGCAGGACGTGAATATTGAAGTTGATTTGCCGTATGATAAAATTTGTAATTTAGAATTAGCGTGAATTTGTATGATAAAATTTAGAAATTTTTCTTTATTTTTTGTGAATTTTGACTGAACATATTGGCCTATTGATCTTTTGTTCAGATGGGGACAAACAAATCAAACGCTTATAAGTTTCGTTCCTAAATGGCTGTGCACGCCAATGGCATATAGATGGTGCCATTATTGACATGTTTTAAGACCATCGAACCTCACATGACTAGCCTCTAATTCTCTAGTTAATTATCAATTTTTTTAAAAAACATCGTATTTATATGTTTTCAAAAATCTAAAGTAATAGTTACTATTTTTTCCAATTATGTCCTTGTCTTGGCTAATTTTAATCATGGAGTACATGAGAGAGATAATTATAAAAAAAAAAAGCAGTTTATGGACATGTGTGTATATATACTCCTTCCGGTCCTAATTATAAGATCAAGTTAATATTTTTGGCGAAATTAAGGATATAAAATAAATTACCTTAAATTGTTTATATTTATCTTTTCTCCTCACAGCAAATTTATTTTACTTATAAACTAACCTATAATTGAATTATATGTAGCATATATTACAATTTAATGGCTTAATTTGCTTCCTTAACATCTACAAAAAAGTTTAACTTAGGGAAGATGAGAGAGAATGTGTATAGTGTATAAAATATTAGAAAATCTGACATACTGTTCCCTATTATAAGTCCAATTACCACAATTTTTTTTGTTCATAAATATAAGTCCAGTTTAGAATCAATTAATACTTTTGTGACTATTTTACCCCTATATTGGAAATAGGAAGATGAGAGAGAATGTGTATAATGCATAATATATTATTTTAACACATATTCTTAAATAAGGGTAAAGTTAAAAATGTCTTTTAAAATAGAACATATTTAATGCTATAACTTCTACTCCTTGGTATGTTAGAAATAGTTAGGGTGGATTTATAATAAAGAAAAGAGTAGTATTAATTATACTCCCTCCGTCCTTATTTATAAGAACAAAAAATTTGAATGATTTTGTCCTTTTTTATAAGAGCCTGGCTAAATTTGTCAAAATATTTAATGAGTTTTTTCCCACTTTATCCATCATTATTCTCTCTATTTACATTATCTTTCATACTCATTTATAACACTATTATCACATTTCTCTCTCATATATAATCAATAATAAATAAGGGCTAATTTGAGAAAACAACATTATTTCAGACATATTTATCTCTCGCAACCACTTCCTTAATCTATGTAATTTTAACTCTTTAGCCCTTATAAGAAGGGACGGAGGGAGTATTTTTTATTAACCTTTGTGCTGAAAACGGATTAGGTTTTTTTTTTTTTAAAAAAAAAAGAATCTATACCTCTAAACCTATTTGCGATTATTCTTTTTATTATTGTGAGTGTCATGCAATGATAAGTCATGCAATGATAAGTAATAACTACGATAAGAATATGATTATATGTACCAAAAAAGGATTTTTTACTATTGTGTTTTGCTGAAGTGGGCAAAACGATCATGCGGTTAAGGCGACGAGAAATATGCAATTTGTCATTGTAGACTGAAAGCTGGTATATTAATCTTTAGCTTTAACAAATTATTCTTTTTTTTTTTTTTTTGAGAAAAATTACATTTTGGTACTAAGTGGAAGAGTGTGTGTTTATATCGCACATATTCTCCACCCACGTAAAGTGTGGTACTTATGGTACTTTGCAATATAATAGTTAATGCAACTATACATATCTCATGGATAGTTTTTTTTTTTTTTTATCGACCTCATGTATAGTTTTGAAACATTTGGCAGTTACATAACATTGAGGGTGGTACATTCAATATTGGCTATATTGGCCAAGGGGGTCGTGTCCGACTGGTCGCAAACGGGAGTGTAAGGCGCACTCCCTACCACATCTTGGGCTCGATTCCCCCCAAGCACCCTGGGATTAGTCTGGCCATTGTGCTGGGATACCCTGAGATAGCGATTCCATCCTACTCAAAAAAAAAAAAAAATATTGGCTATATTGATGGGCTCCTTCCATGTATCATTGCATTTCAAAGTAATGGATCTAATCCTGTGCCCATACATATGCACATATTACACACACGCACATTCACTATTTATCAGTCAATTAGCAGTCCGTAATTTTCATCTTACTTTTTATTCCTCCTCTTGCGTGTATCACTCCATTTTTTTTTTCTGTGATCTACTTCCTCCGTTGCGTTACTGAATATAAAGCATATTTACCTAATTTAATTATAGATTGAGTATGTTAATTAAGTCAGTTAAAATCACATGATATTACTAAAACACCTTAACCACCTGCATTTATTCGTATAATCCATCTCTTGATTATATTAAGGAGTATCAATAGGGTTAGTTTGGGGAAATATTAAGAAAAATTAAAAAGAGATCTTATATTTAGGAACAAGCTTATCTCTCCAAATTAGGTCTTATATTTAGGAATGGGGAGATGGATAGTGATATCTATGTAGTAACATGAATGTTGTGAAGTATGGCTGTACCACTCTATTCCTTATTATAAGTCCACCCTAACTACTTCTCGCATGCCAAGGAAGAGAAGTCATATCATTAAATATAACCTATTTTTAAAACTTTTTCCAACTTTGCCCTCATTTAAAAATATGTGATAAAATATTATTTTATACATTATAAATCTTCTCTCTCGTCTTCCCTATTTCTAACATAGGGGTAAAATAATCACAGCAGCATTTATATTGATGCCAAACTAGACTTATATTTATGAACAAAAAATTTATGATAGTTAGACTTACAATAAGGAATAGAGCGGTATGTAAGTCCAAACTAGAGAGAGAGAGAGACCATAGCTAATTAACCTACCTGTTACTGAATATTTGTTTGGTCATTTAAAGGGATAGTAGGATAATTATGTCTTTTTAAAAAAGATCAAATCCTTTGACTCGTTGCCCTTTTTTTCATTAATGCTCTTTCTAACGTGAGTTTTTTGATTGCTTACGGTATCCCTCAGTTCGGTAAGTCAATGACTAATCCGCCGTGGATCTGAGCTCTATTTAAGGGTCTACTGTTGACCAATAGATTACCTATATAAGGTGAGAATCAAACCTCGAATACTTATTTAAACAGATGAATAAGCTGATCACTCTACCAACCCAGTTGGTTCTCTATTGTGAGTTTTTCTGCCGAGCTCCCTGAACAACCTCATTCTTTTTTACTATTAAATGAGGTCGGCCAGATTTTTTTGTCGGTATGCATTAATTATTTTTTATTTTTTTATCTTTCTTGAAAAAGAAAGAGCTCCTGGATAGGATGGGCAGGCTGCCCGCATAACAACGCGGGCGAAGTCAAAGTCAAATTAGTCTGCCATGGGGTCAACGGAAAATACTGTAGTAAGAGGCCACTCTAATTGAAGAGAGGCAAGAAAAGCATGAGAGGCTTGCGACATATTATTAAATTTTAAAAAATAAATACAATACAGTACTTATATTGTTTATTATTTTGGGTTATGATACAAATTTGTCTCGAAATTTTTCGCTCATGAGTTATTTTATTATGGAAGTTTTTTAGAATTCAAAATTGTTCCAAAAGTTTTAAAATGTGACAATTTTGCCTTTTACTTTTAAAATATCAACGTTGACTGTTAAAAAACTAACATTGACTGTTAATGATAAATTGTGAAATTGCTACGTTTTGAAACTTTTAAGGTAATTTTGAATTCAAAATATTTTCTATGGCAAAATATATAGTTCATTAGCAAAAAACTTACTGGACAAATTTCCCACTTCACCCTATTATTTTTCATCAAATAAAACACCCTGCATGAACATGTCTGTGTGTGTGCAGAAAACATTGTTGAAATAGCTACTCTAATTAGTTGAATCAAACAATGTTTGAATCTAACTCAATCATTGAATCATATAAAAAAATATAACAGTATGATAATGTTCAAATATGCATAACTTAGTCATGTAGTTGTATCACTGAAAAAGTATATATAATGATGGTGATGAGTGGATATATAGCAATGACAAAACTGCAGTATTGAGAATGGAGGAGTGAATATGTATGCATAAGAAGGGATGAGATATAGAAAGAGACAGGAAGATAATGAAGAGATATACAATAAAGATAGTCACATCATAGAAAGTAAATATTCCTTTGCTTCTATTTATAAAAAGATAGAGAAGGTTTTTTTGTCCTATATATAAGTCATCTCATTGAATTCTTTATGTGAATGTATAAGTTTACCCTTTATTTATTATGTGTTGACTTTATTTTTATGTAGTATAGTAGATATTAAATATGGATAAAGTTGAAAATTTGTTTAATTTTAATGGAAAGTTCATGGGTTTTAAAGTTTTTCTTGATCTATGTGAAATATGTTAGAAATGACTTATAAATAGGCTTAGAGGACTAGAGTATAATTAGAGAAGATAGGATGAGTACTGAGAGGCCACTAGCAGCATGCATGTTACACACAACTTGTAGTTATGGGGGGTTGCCTTGCTTTCACGTACCCTTTCCTCGGTCCTTATCTCAAATAATTAAGGCTCTTTACTTCTTTAACCGACTTCGTTGCCTTTTACTCTATTTTATTACTACTTTATTCCTTAATACTCCTTCGGTCTTATAATATAAGGTCCATTTTTTTGAATGATCTTATCCCACAATATAAGGTCCTATTTGACTTTGTTTGAGTAATAAGTGCTTTTTTCCCATTTTACCCATGCATTAATTTTCCCACACATTCTCTTTCATCTTCTTTTCATAATTACCCCCTCTTACTCATTCATAAATAAGGGCAATATGGTATATTTCCTACACATTTATTATTTTTAACTAACTCTAACAAATTTTTTAGAAACCTGCAATTCGTTTAAAAAGACCTTATATTGTGGGACGGAAGGAGTATAAGTTAAACCACCACAAATTTTTTGTTTCTAAATATTAGTAATGTTTGGGATCAATTAATGCTATTGTGATTATTTTACTGTTATCTTGGAATTAGGGAAGATGAGAGAGAATGTTTATAATGCATAAAATATTATTTGAATACATATTTTAAATAAGGGTAGAATTATTTTTTTAAAAAAAATATGTCATATTTAATGCTATAACTTTCACTACTTGGTATGTGAAAAGTAGTTAGGGTTGATTTATAATAAGGAACAGGGTGGTATGTAGTTTTGTTTAAAAAATTCTCAGTCAAATTCATGTTTCTTTCAAACTATCTACTCCTCTGATCCTATTTATAGGGCAGAGAGAGACAGTTTTATTCAGTACTATATATAAGTCACTTCATTAAATATTTAGTATGAATGTACTAGTTTACCCTTCATTTATTATGTGTTAATTTTATTTTCATGTGGCATAGTGTATAGTAAATATGTGTAAAGTAATGAATTTATTGGATTTTATTGGAAAGTTAAAGAATTTTAAGGTTTTTTTTTATCTATGTGAAATATGATGGAAGTGACTTATAAATAGGACCAAATGAGTAATAATTAAGCCCATCATTTGGAAGAGGGGGGAATATTGTATAGGGTAGGTAATGCCACTATATTCTTTATTATAATTCTAACTATAAAAAATATTTAATTTTAAATATATGTCCATTTAGAGGTTATTAATGATTATTTTCCAGCTTTAGCCTTATTTAATTTTTGTTAGGAAAGGGAGAAAGGAAGAGAGATGTGAGAATAATTTATAAATGTATAAAGAGCTAAATTTCGAATAATCAATCTAAAACACATTTAATTATTTAACAAACAATTCTTAATATGTGAAAATTAATTAAATTACCCTTATAATTAAGAATAGAGTGGCGTACTTATTTTTCGAGCACACCCCTCTTTCATTGTCATTACGTTTCATGGAAATTATTAAATAGGCATCCTTTTAATTCTAACGGGGCATTTCATTATTGTGGACATTAATTTCAGTGGAGTACAGTACAACATTTTGAATTTTGTATACATTTGATTTGATAAAATAGTTGTTGCTTATATAAAGAATATAACGACTATTTAACTGATACTGTATTCCTTATTATAAGATCACCCTAACTACTTCTTACATATTATGGAGTGGAAACTATAGCATTAAATATGCCATTATTTTTAAGAATTTTTCAATTTTACCCTTATATAAGAATATGTATTAAAATATTTTATACATTACAAGCCTTCTCTCTCATCTTCCCGATTTCCAATATAAGTATAATATAGTCACAATAGCATTAATTGATCCCAAACTGGATTTATATTTTAAAACAAAAAATTTGTAATAATTAGACTTAAAATAACAAACGGAGTGGTATGATTGAGGAACTACATATGTGTGTGTGAACCCACAAATAAAATGAGGCAAAGAAGAAGGGAGGAGGAATGAAGGGAGGTCATATTCATGATGCGTTTTGGGAATTGCATGATCTCTCGTTTTCTAAGTTTGAAATCATGGGACCCTCAAACAAAGCCACAACGAAGCTTCCAGCTTTGCTGTAAACTTCACATTTGCTTCCACCCTTAATTAACCTCTTCTCATACTAATTTAATATTAACGGCAGTGTTATATTGTTTTCTCTGTTTTTTTAAGAATTACTAATTAATAAGCCCGCAGTGATTGATCCAAAAAGGAAAAGCCTTTTGATATGAGTATGTGATCTCATTAATAGTAAGAAAATTGAGTTACTTATTTTTCCAAAGTACAATATTACCGATTAAAATATGAAATACAGTTAAATTTGGATATTTGGGGTTATCTATCTACTAAGATAATGATATTTATCCATTACATTTAGAATCTTATTTTTTATGTTTTGATACGTATCTTAATAAAATAGGAGTATGAGATATCTTAAATATCAAATATTTACTAGGATGCTGAGAACATTAATGTAAATAAATCCTAACTATAATGGATAAATATTGTTATCTAATAATCCGTCAATCATCATCTCCTTATATGAAATATTGTAATACCCGCCCGTTAATCCATATACAGATAAAATGGGTCAGATTCCTCTAACCTACCAATAAAAAATACTTATTATTTTCCAATCAACATTAATTTAATAAATGCAAACTCATGTGCAATTCAATACTTAACCAATAAAGTAAGTCAAATGGTTTAGATGCAAACCTTAATTAGTTATATCTATCAAATTTATGGTACATTTTAAAAAACAATAATTATTCAATGTTCATATTTGAAATAAAATTTCTATCATCTTAATTTAATATAATTATTTATTATGAGATATTATTAATTCAGGTATTAATAGATCAACAAACAATATTTTAAATTTTTAAAATAAATATAATCATTATAAAATTTTGTTAATTAGAATATATTTCTCATACATTGTTGTGGAGAAAATTCTAATTCTATTAGATAATACGTACTAGATATTCCTTCACTGATATCCAACCAACTAGTAACTTTTTTTTTATGAATAACCAATAATAATTTAATTAAGCATAATTTGGAACTGGTACAGACTACAGATTTTTAAAAGATACTTAGAACTTGTAGCTGGTTAATTTTCATCAACTTTCGTTCTTGATATGCGTAATTCAATAAAAATGTTATTAAATTATAGGACTGGATGGAGAATTAAGTTATTCAAAGTAACAAACCTGTTTGAACTAAAAGGAGTATATTAGTTATTTAATTTAATATAAATATACTTATTAAGATATGATTTTAAAAAATAGTTGAAGTCAAATTTAATAGTATGCACTTTTAAAAGGTCAAAATTTTATTAATATAAATATATTTGTGGTCTGACGTGAAATTTTCAATTTGATTTGGAACCCTAAAAAAATTATATATCACATAAAAAAATTTAAGTATCATGTTTTCAAAGTTTTTTATTTAACAAGATGAAAATAATATTTTAATCGGTTAGTTGATTTTTTAAATGTGCCAAGTCAGATTGAAATTCCACATCTAACCTTATGTGTCTATTAATAATTAGTTAGACTACAAATGACATAGTGCACCAGATTCACACAAAAATTTCTCACCTAACAACCCATTTAAAATGTAAATGCAATAAAATAAAATCCTTAAAATTTTATAAGTAAATATATGCTTTACATAAATTGATTATTTGAATAACTCATTTAATTATCTATTCTATAAAATATCTGTAATTTTCTCAAATTGAAATTCCTATGTGCACTATCAATCTATTATCTCCCGAATCTTTCTCAGATATGCCCGTGATTAACCTCAAAAGTCATAACTCATAATCCTTTTTGCCCCTTTTAATTGGCTTTATAGCATAATCTGTACTCTTCTGCTCTATCATATATAATTCATTATCTTTAAGTTTAATACTACTATTTTTTCGCTCAAAAAAAAAAAGTTTAATACTACTATTTAGGCATTTAACATTTTTTAATTTTATGCACATTTAAATTTTATAGATAATTAATTCATCGTAATTAATGAGATATTCACTTTAGATAATGAGGGCCTTTTTAAATTTTTTTTTAATCTACCGGTTGAAATAATTGTTTGAAATCTAGAAAGATCAGTTAAATGAGATCTAATACGAAGAATCGGAGTGATATTTTCCTAAAAATACGCAAAACAAACATATCTCTCCAAAAATAGAAAATCCTATAACAACCTCAGCCTCAGCCTCTCTGAATCTGAACACAACTCATCATAAAAAAGGAATATACTTGAATATTCAAAAGGCCAGCGTGATCCATCAGGGTACAAAAGGCAAATTACACCACGAAGGCCCAAAAAAATCAAGGGAGGCCTGTGAAATAAAATAGAATATCCTGCAGTTAAAAAAGATTCTCTCCTTTTTCCTCAGATTTTTTACTCAATCCAGCCCACACGGATAGATACTCCATTGCGGCCATTAAATACCCCCCTCCCTCCATCCTCCTTCCCCATCAATATTTCTCATCGTCGTCTTCCTCTTTTTTTTTCTCTCACAAAAACATCAAAAAAATCCACTGGTTGAACTGGTTCCTTTTTTGTCAATCGCTTTACATAACGTTTCGCTTTCTTGTGCTCTGCCTCACTCTGTTTCGAGGAGCGAAATCACTCTGTTCTCTCTCATTCTCAGGTATGTGTTTCTCTCTCTCTCTCTGTGTGCTTTTTTTTTTTTTTCATTTAGGTTTTCGACCTAAATATAAACATTCTTACTTCCTCCCCGTCAACGTTGATTTTTATTTTGAAATACATATTAAGTTGGAAGAATTGTTAGAGGGATAATGTAACATCCCAACGTCTTGCTCTCGAAATTGTCGGTTTTAAGGCCTCTATCACCCTCATGATGCCATCTAAGCATTTGAATACCTCCATCTTGACACGCGTTTCAGTGATTAAAACTCTCACGGTGTCATAAGTTCTCAACACCTCCCATCTCCATGCGTTTTTTTTAAGCTCTCTTGACGCTCTTATACGCGCGTGAGGAGTAACGAAGGCCTCACGATGGCATATAAGGGTCTGGATACCTCCCCTCTCGACGCGTTTTAAAACTCTAAAACTCTTATTCCGTACCCGCGTGAGGAGTAATGAAAGCCTCACGATGGCATATAAGGGTCTGAATACCTCCCCTCTCGACGCGTTTTAAAACTCTAAAACTCTTATTCCGTACCGGCGTGAGGAGTATTGAAGGTCTCACGATGGCATATAAGGGTCTAAATACCCCCTCTCAACGCGTTTTAAAATCCTCTGCATTTTTAAACTTTGAGGAGTGATGAATACCCTTACTATGGCACACAAGGGTCTGAATACCTCCCCATGCGTTTTAAAATCCTCTAGACGTATTCTAAAACTGCGCATTCTAAAGTCATGAGGAGCAATGAAGACGCTAAAAATAGACAATTGTGAGCGACAGATGCTAAGATGTTGAACACAACCAGTTTAATTGAGTCTTCTTTGTTATGCTTTTCAAGTTCTGGGTTTACTCTGGCTTTCCGTTTTTCGTTTTGGTTAAGCGTCTCTCAGAATCTGAATTTCAATTAGTATGTGGATATATCTTCTGGGATGATATCTGTATGGTCTGTATCGTATCCTCTGACTTTTCTCTCGCGTACAAGTGTGGTGATACTATTGTTTATCTTGTTTATTTTGTTTGATTCCTGAAGCTTTTTCTATCTTCAATCTTCTATTATTATATGGCGATGGGATCCTTTTTGTCTTGTTCTGCCTTCAATTATCTACTATTTATCTAAGCTAATTCAGCCCCAAGTTTATGTTTTGAAATTCCACTAAGCATGGGTATTTTATTTTCAAAACTAGGGAAATTATTCAATTAATGTAGAATATTTGTACTTTCTCCGTACAACAGATCCAATAGTGAGCCCATCTGTTCCCTCCCTAACTTCAACGTACTATCATTCAATTTAATATTTAATAATATAAATAAACAATCATCGATGATCGTAATAATTTCCCTTCCTGTGGGGTTTGTTCACTACCTCATTGACTCAGCCAAAGACTTGCTCTGCCCTTTTTGGTCATTTTCAGACCCTGTGGTGTGTGGTCCCCCCAAGTTTGAAACCTCCCTCTTGTTCTGTGAACAATTCACTAATTTAGCTTTATTTATCTCTCTCTCTCTCTCTCTTTTTTATGTCACCGCCTCATTCCTTAACCTCAAATTTCAATTCCGTTCACATCTTTTATGGTCCAACCTTTGATTTGACTTTTCTCCCACATCCTTGTTTCCCATATTTACTCATCTTCCTCTGTTCTTGATATTTCAGGTGAAGAAAAGAACTTGAGTTATGGCAGGAGATAAGCATAAAGTTCTTAATGCGCTTGATGTTGCGAAAACGCAATGGTACCATTTCACAGCAATTCTGATTGCTGGCATGGGTTTCTTCACTGACGCCTATGATCTTTTCTGCATCTCTCTTGTGACCAAACTGATTGGTCGTATCTATTACTTTGATCCAAACTCTGCAAACCCAGGCTCACTTCCTTCCAATGTTTCTTCTGCCATCAATGGAGTCGCATTCTGTGGTACCCTTTCTGGTCAACTATTTTTTGGTTGGCTTGGAGACAAATTGGGAAGGAAACGTGTTTATGGTATGACTCTTATGCTAATGGTCATATGTTCGATTGCCTCTGGCCTTTCTCTTGGCAATGAACGAAATGCTGTTATGGCCACACTATGTTTCTTCCGTTTCTGGCTTGGCTTTGGGATTGGTGGAGACTACCCTCTATCTGCAACTATCATGTCTGAGTATGCAAATAAGAAAACTCGAGGGGCTTTTATTGCTGCAGTTTTTGCCATGCAAGGTTTTGGTATTTTAGCTGGTGGAATGGTTGCTATTATAGTTTCTGCTGCTTTCAATGCTAGATACCCTTCACCTTCATATCTAGAAAATCGATTCTTATCAACAGTGCCACAAGCTGATTATGCTTGGAGGATAATTCTGATGTTTGGTGCTTTACCCGCCCTTCTCACATATTATTGGCGTATGAAGATGCCTGAGACTGCTAGATACACTGCCTTGGTCGCCAAGAATGCAAAGCAGGCTGCTTCAGACATGTCTAAAGTCTTACAGGTTGAGATTGAAGCAGAACAGGAGAAGATTGAGGAGGTTGAGAGGCAGAAAGGGAATGATTTCGGGTTGTTTTCGAAGCAGTTTCTTCACAGGCATGGTCTTCACTTGCTTGGAACAACAAGTACTTGGTTTCTTCTTGACATTGCATTCTACAGCCAGAACTTGTTTCAGAAAGACATTTTCTCTGCCATTGGATGGATCCCTGAAGCTAAAACCATGAGTGCTTTGGATGAAGTTTACAGAATTGCCAGAGCTCAGACTTTGATAGCTCTTTGCAGCACTGTCCCTGGTTACTGGTTCACTGTGGCGTTAATAGATAAAATTGGAAGGTTTACCATTCAATTAATGGGATTTTTCTTCATGACTGTGTTCATGTTTGCCTTGGCAATACCTTATCACCATTGGACCTTGAAGCAGAACAATATTGGTTTTATTGTCATGTACTCATTGACCTTCTTCTTCGCCAATTTCGGTCCCAATGCCACTACATTTGTTGTCCCGGCCGAGATTTTCCCAGCGAGGCTCAGGTCAACCTGCCACGGTATATCAGCCGCTGCCGGCAAGGCTGGGGCTATAGTGGGTACTTTTGGATTTGTTTATGCTGCTAAGGCATTTGGGGTGAGGAATACTCTTATAGGTATGGGTGTGGTTAACTTCTTGGGGTTGTTGTTTACTTTCTTGGTGCCTGAATCTAGAGGAAGATCGCTTGAAGACATGTCTGGTGAAGCTGAGGAAGATGATTCTACTAATACTACCAATGGTCCTCATGCTAGAACTGTTCCAGTCTAAATACTGCTTAGCTTTCTCTGTTTCTTAGTATAAACATAAGTTTATACTATGAGGCTCCTTGCATTATAGGGAGATTGAGAGGAATATTGTCTTTTAATTTTGCTCTATTTTTGCTGTTTATGATGCAAAACCTATGTGTAGATAGCTTTGACTATGTCCAAGGCTTTTAATATATTTATGATTATGGAAAAAATGTCAGAAAATTTTCTCTTTCTTCTTCTTCTTCTTCTTCTTCTTTTTTGCCTTAGTTTCTGATATAATCTTGCACCTAATCAGTTCAGCTTATAATCAAATTGTTGAGCTTTGTTAGCATTGTGAGGAAGAGGGGATGAATGTGAGTCATTACAATGTCTGTTTATGTTGGCATCTTGCGTATGTTTGTAAAGTGAGGTACATGTGTGAATGAGACTATGAGATATTTGAGCATATCTATAAGGAGTGGTTTGCTTTGGAAAGAAGATAGATGGGCCCTATCTTTTTGAATTGTATACTTACATGTTACAAGGGTTGCTATCAGAGACAGTAACACATGCCAATTGTATACACATGCCAATTGTTACGCACAATCCACCAAATAATAATAGGCAATCTGATGTAGATAGATCATTAAGCATTTGGATTTAATTAAACTGCACTTTCATCACAAATTAATAACATGTTCATGATTAAAATTCCATACGTCTCGTTATCATTCACCAAATATCTTTTAGCAAGTTGAACATAGAACTTAAAATTCCTCCTCTAGGAATAATTTAAACGAAATTTTCTGTAACCACTTTAAAAAAAGAACATAGTTATGGACAACTATTGTAGTCTGGTCTAGAATTATTCTTGAGATTAAGGGCTTGTTTGAAAAAATAGTTTTTCAATCGTAATTTATTATGTACAGAATATATATGTGAGATGAGTTTTATCTCCAAAGTACATGTTTATGAATTTGTGATTCCAACTTCGAAACAAGCATTAAAAAAAAAAACTACAGTGGGGTCGTAGAAGAATATAATCATGGAATAAAAAAATTTTGAACGAATGAAGTTGGCTGTCAAAACAGAGCTAGCTGGGTTGTTGGCAAATGTAAAAGGAAGGTATAAGCAACTTTATTGACGTATTCATTCAGTTCACATTTGGCTGCTCACAACTCTCACCTTGCCTCCACGAATCACATGAAAAACAAATTAGAAAGAATCTTAAGTTGAGAAATAGCTTCAATTTGAAATGGGTCACCACAATTGAATTGTGAGCTCTCTTGGTGACTTCATATTCTAAAATCTGATGCTTTCTAAGGGTAAAAACCAAATGGACCCCCCAAAGATCGGGACTAAGGGATAAGCTGGGAAATTGATAGCCCTACATGTTACAAAAAATCTTCAATCTCACTCAAATCTCTAATTATTTCCCATAAGATCTATAAGGCCACAGCCCTCACGTCACACTTCCACCACCAATGACATCCATCAAACTTCCCCATTTTGCCCCCTTCTTCTTTCTTCTTCAATGCTCATGAGTTTCTTAATATTTTTCTTTTGGTATTCAATAATTGACTTTTTTTAACATCAAGAGTGTTCTCTCACCCTAAAAATGGTAATTGACTAATCTCTATAAGCACTGTCAGACGTAGAGGAAGGAACCCCTCCCAACCTTGTTTTCTCTGTACACATCTCTAGTAGTGGTCGAACTCAGCACAAGATGTTCATAGGACATAAGTTCTGTCATCTTGGACCAACACTTTATCACTTTGTTCGTTGAATAATTGATTTTGGAATATTGGGTCATATATTCAAGAATGCAGTTTCTAATCTTCCATTAAAGATACGCTTGTTAGTTGGATAGTTGAGATAATGCTATGTGATCGTGAAGCAAATTAGCTGTGGATACTCTCACAGGAGGAGAAGCTTACTTTTTATTGAGAGAGTTAGTGATGTTATAATCTCTCTCACAGTCTATAATTTCGTTTAGAGTGGTTAATATGGTTTAATGCCTTTTTATATAAAAAAAAGGGGAAAATTTCATTTAAGGACCACTGTAGACAATTAATGTAAAAGAAGGACCACAAAAATCTAAAATTTCACTACAGGACCTAGGTCCTTAAATGAAAAAAAAATTGTTGTGTGAAAAGACCTAAAAGCCCTTGTGAATTAATTTCACATAAGGACCTGTGCAAAAAGTCTTCTGACGCTGACGCTGACACAACGTACTTCCTTGGCTGACAACGTACTTCCTCGTGCATATGGCGATTTCCTTGTGCATATGGTCATTTCCTTGTGCGTGGCCAATTAATTTCAAATAAGGACCTGTGCAAAAAGTCTTCTGACGCTGACACAACGTACTTCCTTGGCTGACAACGTACTTCCTCGTGCATATGGCGATTTCCTTGTGCATATGGCCATTTTCTTGTGCATATGGTCATTTCCTTGTGCGTGGCCAATTAATTACTCCTTGTGCATATGGGTATTTCCTTGTGCATATGGGCATTTCCTTGTGCGTGGCCTGGACATAACACATTATAAGGCATTTCCAGGCCACGCACAAGGAAATGGCCATATGCACAAGGAAATCGCCATATGCACAAGGAGCAATTAATTGGCCTTATAACGTGCTATGTCCAGACCACGCACAAGGAAATGATCATATGCACAAGGAGTAATTAATTGGCCATATGCACAAGGAAACAAGGAAATCGCCATATGCACAAGGAGCAATTAATTGGCCTTATAACGTGCTATTTCCAGGCCACGCACAAGGAAATGACCATATGCACAAGGAAATGACCATATGCACAATGAGTAATTAATTGGCCTTATAATGTGCTATGTCCAGGCCACGCACAAGGAAATCGCCATATGCACAAGGAAATCGCCATATGCACGAGGAAGTACGTTGTCAGCCAAGGAAGTACGTTGTCAGCGTCAGCGCGTCAGTGTGTCAGTGTCAGTGTCAGCGGTCAGCGTCAGAAGACTTTTGTACAGGTCCCTATCTGAAATTAATTCACAAGGGCTTTTAGGTCTTTTCACACAACAATTTTTTTTCATTTAAGGACCTTGGTCTTGCAGTGAAATTTCAGATTTTTTTGGTCCTCACCTGACATTAAATTGCTACAGTGGTCCTACAATGAAATTTTCCCTAAAAAAATACAATAAGTTAACTAAGGAGCATTGACAAAAAAAGAAACTAAGGCCCAAAAATAAAGCGGTTGCGTATTGGGCCCAAAATACTGGGCTGGGCCCGCAACTTTCATAATGTTGATTTACTGGTATGATCATTGTTATCAAACTCACAGGTTGATTTATTCACAAAAATAAAATCTAAATGATCATGGTGTGGTAAAAGAGTCTCCTTGAATTAACAAAATATTTTATTGGCTTTTAGGAAATTGAACTTATCGGGAATAAATTAAAATATAAAATGCATCATAAAACATCTAATAATTTAATATTTATAAAAGTATCCAATAAATAATAAATAATAAAATCTAAGGGAAATCGAGAGAATATCTCCCTTTAAAAAAAAATTTGTGAGAATGACATGATAAATAAATTGATTTTCAATTTATCTTCTTAAATTTTAAATAATCGAGAGAATATCTTCATAAATTCTTGCCAACTAGATTTTCAGTTGAGGTTCTTTCATACAATTTAAGTTATTTAATATTTCAAATTTTTTTCTACAATACTTTGAGCCTTTTTTTACAATTTTAATTTTAATTTATCTCTTAAAATTAAATGTGTATTATTCGATACATTTTAGGGAGAATTGCACAAAGGTCCCAAGCAAGAAAATTAATTTCAGACAGCTCCATTGACAACTTCTGTACTTGTTAACCAAGACTATTGCAGTTGTTAATAGTTATCATTAACAACTCCTTGGGATTTTTCTGAAATTAATTCTCTTGTTTGGAACCTATGTGCAACTGTCCCTACATTTTATGTCACTCTCAATCATTTAATATCTAAGTTTGTTTTTTCCATTAATCATCTTAAACAAATTTATTTATCAAACTAACTTTTTTACAAAAGGCAATCCAAACAAAGTTTATCCATTAGACTGACTTTTTTACAAAAATAAAACCAAATAAATTACTCTACACAATCTAAGTTTTACCATGTTTTAGTTTGTAATACTCAGGTTAAAAAAGTGTCGTTTGTGATAACTAATCCAAACAACAACTATACATTGGCCACTGTTAGTACCACGCAAAACACCGTCCAAAAACACCTCCGTTATTACAAAATCATAGTAACTCACCTTAAGCATGTAAATTTATACATAATTCTAATTCTAATTATATTATATAGATTTTTTTCTTTTTATAAAAAAGGTTGGGGGCAAGTAATGTTACAGGAATAACGACCTAAAGAGTGAGTCACGGATAGAATACGATTGTAAGTCGTAACTAATTAAATAGAGAAGTAAGGAACTGACTGTGCCTGAGTTTATGGAATTACATTTTATGCTTATCATAAAAATGAGCAATGTATTTCTTATCTTAATATAAACCATCTAGATTCATTTTAATATTTTTGACAAATTTTTATTTTAATGAATACAAAATCAAAAGCAAAATTAATCTTATAACTGTTGTTATTTGTTAAAAAAAAAAACCTAAATTAATCTTTAAAAAATTGGTCATTTAAAAATTTTAAATTTAAATCGTCCATATCAAATTTTAAACGGTCCAGATTTCAATTCAGCGATGAGTGTTTTCTCATCATTACAATGAGCCTGGGTTTATGTTGTTTCTCAGCTATCAGTCTACCCACAGCTTTAACCACTACTGTGAAATATGGAACATATTTATGATTACATTGTGAATGAGACCCACTTTATTTCACATCAACATATGGTATGCTTACAAACTATATATAGGAGTATATATTTATAATGAAACAACAACAATAAACCATGCCCAAAATCAATAAACAGCCTTGCGGGTGTCCATCACGGTCATCCCACTCATGTTGCCTTCTCTGCAAACACGTTGAACCAAGGATGCCCTGTTTAAAACATCAAAAAACACTTCGTTCAGTACAAAATCATCCAATAGAAATAATAATTACTTTAAATCAATAATAAATTACATGCTTAGGATTTGATATTTGAAGAAACGGAAAAAAAAAAAGAAAAAAGAAAAGGAACGACGTATGAAAGGACATGTATACATCTATCTTGATAATATGAATAACTTACTCAGAACTTCCTCAGCCGATAGCCTCCTAGAAACATCTCTACAAACCATCCTCCTAACAAGATCCTTAGCCTCACGTGAAACCGACTGAAAACAGTGTCGGGGAAACCTGAGATTACACCTAAGAACAGCCTCAAAAATGTCAACCTCGGAGTCTCCGTCAAAAGGCGGAGTCCCACATAACATGATATACAAAATAACACCACAACTCCACACATCCACTTTCTCACTATACTCCCTCCCTGCCACCACCTCCGGCGCCACATAATACGGCGTCCCAACCACCCCTCTCATCATCTCCCCCTCCTTGAAGCACTCCGCCGAACCGAAGTCAGCTAATTTCAACCGGCCTCCCGCGAACAGTATATTCTGTTGAAATATGAATTAATTGTATACACATGTTAGTATAAGTGTGTGTATCCATTCCTAAATATATAACCGGTTGCTTTTTTGGATGATACTAAGAAAACTTATTAGATTAATTTAAAATTGATTAGTCTACATTTTTTCTTTGAATTAGTTGTTTCACTTATAAGCTAACATACATATTAGTATAAGTCAACTCGGTCTCATGTTTGTTTAGTAACGAAGTAATATATGTTAAAAGGTTAAGTTTAAGTCAATTTGATAGGACTCACCTCGGGCTTGATGTCGCGGTGGGCTACGCCGAGGCGGTGGCAGTGGGAGACGGCATGCATGAGCTGGCGCATGATGAGGGAGGCCTCGGACTCGGAAAAGACGATGGTGCCCCTGGGGAGGCGGCGGTGGAGGTCGGGGTGGTCGCAGAGTTCAAAGATAATATGGAGGGTAGTATCGTCCTCGTAGACTTTGTGGAGGGTGACGATGTTTGGGTGGGGATTAAGAAGTTGGACGATTTTGACCTCGGTGGAGAGGCATCGAGCGTCGAGGAAGTCTCCGGCACCGACGACGAGTTTGTTGATGGATTTGACGGCGAAGATGTCGTCGGCGTTACTCCGGGAAACGCACTTATAGACGGTGCCGAATCTGCCACGTTCTAACTCCGTTAACACCACGAAGTCTCGTTGCAGGTCGTTGCTCATCTTCTTCTTCTTAACTAACTAGTGTCAAGTCAAGAGTGTGTGTTTGTGTGATAAGTAAGATGGTTTTCTTGATGACCTGCTTTAACTAATAAGGAGGTCTCGCTGCCCTTATTTACATACTTTTTTGACGTTTACTTTTTATCACATCTGATTATTTTTTAAAGTATCTTCTCAAAATAAATAATAAGAAATATGTAAATTTTTCCTATCATTAAATGTTCGAATCATAAAAATATTCGAGTATTATTTCATTTTCATTTTTGCCACCAATGGTCTTTTGATTGAAGACAATATTATTGTATATGAAAAATCTTTTATGAGAAAATGACAATAAAATCCTTTTAAAATTGAAAAATAACATATCATACCCTTGAATTAATCAGACCAAAGAAATATATACCACTCTGTTCCTTATTATAAGTCCATCATAACTACTTCTCACATACCAAGGAGTGGAAGTTATAGCATTAAATATGATATATTTTTAAAAAAATTTCCAACTTTACCCTTCTTTAAGAATATGTGTGAAAATCTTATTTTGTGTATTATAAACCTTCTCTCTCATTTTTCCTATTTCCAATATAGGGGTAAAATAGTCACAATAGCATTAATTGATCCCAAACTGGACTTATATTTAAGAACAAAAAATTTGCGGTAGTTAGACTTATAATAAAGAACAAAATGATATATATATATATATGGATTTAAAATTTGACTAAAAGTCATACCCTTAATTGATTTGGCTTTCCCACTGCGAGTCATAAATTATTAAAGTAAATTAAGAAATCATTATGATAAAATTCGAAATCATTATTTCAAACTTGTGAATGCTTTATATATAGGAGATCTCCTAACATTAACCTTGTCAATTATTAATGGAGAAAGAGAGAGGTGAGTTGGAAATTGCTAAATTGAATAATATAATTGTTACGATAAAGTTGGCAATCGATATTTTAAACTTGTAAATAATGGTGCCGGGATTTCCAACATTAGAGTTGCCAATTGTTAATTGAAACAAAAGGGAGGTGAGTTGTGCATTGGTGAATCAAAGTAAGCATTGTCTATGATATATTTAGAAATCCCTATTTGTTACTTGTGAATAGTAGTATCAAGATATTTTTTAACATTACTCTTGCTAATTGTTAATAAGAAATAAGAGATGGATAAGTTGTGAGTAGTTAAACTAAACTAGGAAATCATTAAAGTTGAATATCCTTATTTTGAACTTGTAAATATTGATATTAAGAGAATTTCAATATTAGCCTTGTTAATTGTCAATGGAAAAACGATGGGGTGGTTGGATTGTGAATTGATAAATTAATATTGGCATTTGCCTGTTTCAACTTAACAATTCACACGTTTGAAAATTAATCAACAATTCAATTGGTTAAAGAATTCAAACCAATTCACAACCCATCTCCCTCTTTTCTTTTCTTTTTTTTTTCATTAACAATTGACAATGTTAAAGTTAAAAATCCAATTACTAGTATTCACAAGTTTAAAGAGCAATTTCCATCTTATCATAATAGTTTTCTAATGGGTTAAAGAGCAATTTCACCAACAGACTGTTGTCTAAGTTGCAGATGGCATAATTGACAATTGAAAGGGTCGGAAATACCAATGGACATTTTAACCTGGGCATATTGGCCAACGCCGTTAAAAATACCAAACGGCCATTACGTTTAATATAAAAAATTGTGGCCCACAACTTTTTATGCGGTTAAAGAGCAATTTTACCAATAGACTATTATCCAAGTTGCAGATGGCACAATCGACAATAAAAAGGGTAGTTATCACCAACGGACCTTTTAATCAAAGGCTGATTGGCCAATACAGTTTTACTTATGGATGTTGACTGTTAATTTTAATTTGGAAGAGTGACGGACAACAAGTTGCCATGTGGAACATTTTAGATTGTGACATGGATTAATAATAGGAAAGTACCAAAATACCCCAAGTAATTAAAAAATCCCTCCCACTGTGACAAGTTGTCATGTGGCATATTTTAGACTGTCGAGCGTGGGTGAGGATGAGGGTGTTTGCCGTCCGTTGCTGTCGACCATCCTCAAGTGTTCTTTCATTCATGGTTATGGCGAGGGCTCTGTCATCGAGTGTGAATGTATGTGAGGGCAGGTGAGGGTGAGGGTGAGGGTGCGTGAGGTGAAATCAGGTATGCTATGTGGTTAAAAAGTCCATTGGTATTTCCGACCCTTTCAATTGTCAATTGTGTCATCTGCAACTTGGACAACAGTCTGTTGGTAAAATTGATCTTTAACCATTTTCTAATTTATTTTGACAATTCACAACTCACCAAGAAACTTAACTAAATGTATATGTCTCTCTTTTTGGTCAAATTTGAAACTATCAGACTCCTCTGTTGAATCTAATTTAAGATTTTCATAATTTAAAGATTTGATATGTTTTTTTTAATTTCAGAAGAATTTTATTTACCGTTTTTTCTGTTCCTCTCTATAGGATTTATATTTTTATTTATTTATCATTTATGGGAAGTCAAGAAACCAAAACTGCGCGCTCAATTAGTTTTTTCACCATTTTTTTGTAAAGGGTTAAAGATCAATTTTATCAACAAACTGTTGTCCAAGTTGCAGATGGCACAATTGACAATTGAAATGGTCGGAAATACCAATGGACCTTTTAACTTGGGGCAGATTGGTCAATGCCGTTAAAAATACCAAACGTCCGTTACAAACTTTAGTGAGGCCCACAATTTTTTAATATAAAAAAGTGTGGCCCACAATTTTTTGTGGGGTTAAAGAGCAATTTTACCAACAGACTATTGTTCAGGTTGCAAATGGCACAATTAACAATAAAAAGGGTCGGTATCACCAATGGACCTTTTAACCAGGGGCAAATAGGCCAATACTATTTGATTTATGCAACCCTCCATTAGTTGTGGGACAATTGGCGCAATGATGTCCACCTAGTAACTTGGTGGATTCCACATGGCCAACCTGATTTCACCCCACCCACCATCACCCTCACCCGCCCCCACATACCTTCACCCTCGATGACAGAGCTCTCACCATAACCATGAACGAAAGAACACTCCAGGATGGCGGACAACAACGGACGGCGGACACCCTCATCCTCACCCACCTTCGACAGTCTAAAATGTGTCACATGGCAACTTGTCACAGTGGGAGGGATTTTTTAATTGCTTAGGGGTATTTTGGTATTTTCCTATTATTAATCCATATCACAGTCTAAAATGTTTCACATAGCATCTCGTTGTCCGTCACATCTCCAAATTAAAATTAACAGTCAACATCCATAAGTAAAACTGTATTGGCCAATCTGCCCCTGATTAAAAGGTCCGTTGGTGATAACGATCTTTTTTATTGTCAATTGTGTCATATGCAACCTGGATAATAGTCTATTGGTAAAATTGCTCTTTAACCCCATAAAAAATTGTGGGCCACAATTTTTTATATTAAACATAACGGCCGTTTGGTATTTTTAATGGTGTTGGCCAATCTGTCCCCGGTTAAAAGGTCCATTGGTATTTCCGACCCTTATCAATTGTGCCATCTGTAACTTGGACAATAGTCTGTTGGTAAAATTTCTCTTTAACCCTTTTTAAAATATCTATCTGTTTCACTTCCTTTCTGGTTTCAGCTAGAATTTCTCCTCGTTTATATTAATATTCTAACTAATAACATTTTATAATGATTACTTGTATTTTTTAAAAAATTGAAATAGTGTTTGTTGACCTATTAACACTCGAATTAATAATATATATCTCATATTAGCAAATTATATTAAAATAAGATGATAAAATCTTATAATTAGTTGATCAAAAAAACCTCATAGATTTGAATAAAATTATATTTCAAATATGAATATTGAATGATTATTTCTTTTTAAGATGTAATATAAATTATATAGATAAAACCAATTAAGGTATGCAACTCAAAGAAATTCTTGCATCAACCCGGTGTACCATGTCATTTGTGGTATGACCAATGACAAGTAAATACATTAGGTCTTACTTGGAATTTTTAATTTGAATTGACACCCTAAAAAAATAGCTAACTGATAAAAATATTTTTTCAACTTGTAAAATAAAAAAAATTGAGAGCATGTGATTTAAATATTTTTTATGTGGTAGTTAATTTTTGTATGGTGCCAAGTCAGATTAACGTTTTCACATCATACCTTATATGTTTATTTATGATTGGTCAGACCATAAATGTTGTGTTGCACCTGGTTCTCACAAGAATTCCTTTGAACACAATCATTCGACCTACTTTATCGAGAGGAGTTCTTGTTTAAACCTGGTGCACCACGTCATTTGTGCTCTGACCAATCATATATAAGGTATGATATGTAATTTTTAATCTAACTTGGCATCCTAAAGAAAATCAATTAACTAATTAAAATATTTTTTTCAAATTGTAAAATAAAATAAAACTTTGAAAACATGATATTTAAAATTTTTTATGTGTTAGTTGATTTTTTAAGGTGTCAAGTTAGATTGAAAATTCTATGTTAGATCTTATGTGTTTAATTATAATTGGTCAGACCACAAATGACATATTGTACCGGATTTACGCAATAATTTCTCCTTTATTGGTTAAGTATTAAATTACATATGATTGGGGTTTATTAAATAAATTTTTATTGGAAAATAATATGTATTTCTATTGGTAGGTGAGAGAAATATAACCCATTTATTTGTATATGGCTAATGGGTGGGTATTACAGGATCTCATATAACAAGTTGATTCTAAAATGTTTAATTTAAATTTTAATTATTTGGATTCAATTTGCTTAGTTTTGAATGGTGTAATATGACTTCATCGCAATAATGCGACTAATTGAAATAAAATAGCTCTAGAAAAAGAAAAATGTGAATGGAAAAGAGACTTAATTTTCTTTA
The DNA here is from genome assembly GCA_037074515.1 of Mimosa bimucronata. Classification (NCBI taxonomy): domain Eukaryota; kingdom Viridiplantae; phylum Streptophyta; class Magnoliopsida; order Fabales; family Fabaceae; genus Mimosa; species Mimosa bimucronata. Next base: position 38,212,661 of record CM073444.1, read on the forward strand.
TATATAATTCAAATATTATCGGGCTTAATTTGGGTAGCTCCTTTGATGATATTTTTTTATCATGTGGAGACTTAATTTTCAATTAAGTGACTTTTTGCCCTCTCTGTTCTTTTTGGAAGAGTCGCTTGAATGACTTTTGGAGGAGGCAAAGAGCAGAAATCATAACACTGTTACAATATGCGTTAGATCATTAGCTATGATTAATTTATTATGATAGATTTGGATTCAATTCGCTTTTTTTTTTTTTTTTTTAGTTTTTGACAACAATGATCTATATTTAGGGACGAGATGTAATATGGTGAGATGACTAGAAAATACAAGAAAATTACAGAAATTTTTTTGATTATGTTAAAATATTTATTTTTTATCCTTTGAACTTATATATCCTAAAAATAAAAAAATTATATAAAATTTTCGTTCTCTATTTAAATGTATACAAGTTTTAAACTTAAATTTAAATTGTTTGACTTTATTAGAATGGAAAACATATATTTTTATTTTTGAAAGTAAACAAACTACCTTCAAAATTTTGAAAAATGTGATGATAACAAGTAGTAACGCTTAATTGAGATGTGTATCTATTCTTTTATTACAAGAGAAATGTATATGCATTTCAAAAATGAAAAACGTAATTAAATTTATTAAAATTTATGTAATTTATTTTTTATTTTCACAAACCTATCTGTATAATTTTTGTAAATTTGAAGGGGGGGGGGGGGGGTATAAAATTCATACAATATTGGTAAAAATAGTCTATTTCAAATCATGTAAGCAATGGGGAAAGAATGATGTGTTGAAAGGGGACCGATTTGTCTAGCATGAATATTCTATATTAACATCCATAAAGAAAGCCAATTGCTGAGTGTAAAAATGTCTGTTTCTCAGAGAAACAAATCCATATATAATATTTTTACGCCTTCTTTCTCATTGCTGATGCTGAGGCTTAAGCAATCCACTATAGGCTAATTTTTTTTTATTTATTTAATCATGTCATACAAATAACTTTTCAGGATTTTTTTTTGGCATACAATATTGCATGGAGTTTGCTAAGTGCTTTCATCGTATTTCTTAACAATGACGTTTTTTAAGGAAAACAGCTTTTCCAGAAGAAAGGCTTGCTCGATTCAATGTGAGCAAATAGTTTTTTACTTTTTCTATTAGCTTCTATAAAGACTACAGTACTTGGGGGTTAATATAATAAATTCTGATTTGTAACCTTCTGTTACGGCTCATTGTCAAATGACGTGTAGTAGTTGTAACTATGATAAATGATTGAGGTGGTTATTGTAGTCTTTATATTAATTGCTAGCATTGTTTTTTTTTTTTTTTTGTAGAAGAGTTAGTAAAAATTTAGAAGGTTGGATTTAGTCTGAGGGAAAATTCCAGAAAAAGACCCTCGAATTACCAAAAGGATACTTCAGTACAACGAATTTCGGAAATGACGAGTCAGTACAAATCCGTACAGTGACTGAATTGTCCTTTAATAAATTTAAAAGAAAAGTCCAAAATGCCCCTGGTTTAATTTTTTTTTTTTAATAATTGCCCACAGCCACCACCGGCTGTGGGGCCCGCCACCGCAGACCGCCGCCTGCCGGCGGCCTCCGATGGGTGGCGGCCCCGCCCCTCCACGTGGCAGCCCCACAACGCCATGTGGCGCGCTGTGGGGCTGCCACGTGGCATGTATCCCTTGTAAAAAAGGGACACAAAATATGGGGGGTGGGAATCGAACCCACCCCCTCCATACCACTAGGCCACCAAGTCCCTCATGATATATATTACAAATGTAATATATATACTATATTTCATTCTTTTATAATATTTTCCCAGAAACGTTCAAGGGATTTCCAACTTCGCATAAGGGATTCCCAACATGTACATTACCATTTACCAACTTCCAAAATACTTCACCAACTCTTCCACCTTGTCACCAGAACCGTTCAAGGGATTCCCAACTTCGCATAAGGTATTCCCAACTTTTGTTAAGAGATTCCTAACTTCTGTCAAGTAAGGGATTTCCAACTTCTGTCAAGGGATTCCCAACTTCTGTCAAGGGATTACCAACATGTACATGACCATTTACCAACTTCCAAAATACTTCACCAAATCTTCCTACTTGTTACCAGAAACGTTCAAGGGATTCCCAACTTCTCATAAGGGATTCCCAACTTTTGTTAAGGGATTGCCAACTTTTATCAAGGGATTACCAGGCCACCAAGTGGAGGGGGTGGGTTCGAATCCCACCCCCCCACATTTTGTGTCCCTTTTTTACAAGGGACACATGCCACGTGGCAGCCCCACAGCGCGCCACGTGGCGCTGTGGGGCTGCCACGTGGAGGGGTAGGGCCCGCCGCCACGTGGCTCGGGGCCACCACCCACCGGAGGCCACAGGCAAGCGGCGGTGGCAGGCCCCACCGCCGGTGTTGACTGTGGGCAATTATTAAAAAGAAAATAATTGAACCAGGAGCATTTTGAACTTTTCTTTTAAATTTGTTAAATAACAATTCAGTCACTGTACGGATTTGTACTGACTCGTCATTTCCGAAATTCGTTGTACTGAAGTGTTCTTTTGGTAATTCGAGAGTCTTTTTCTGGAATTTTCCCTTAGTCTTAATTATGATACTTCAATTAAATTTTATTTTTTATATACACGCTTCATATAATCCTTAATATACGATCTAATCAGAGAGTTAATTTTAGTTCTAAATGTTAACCCTATCTATCATATTTATCATTTTTTTTAAAAAACAGCTCTATTATCTCATCAACAATAATCAAGTTAGAGAAAGAGATTGAGAATATAAAAGAAGATAATTAATGTATGTAAAAAATACATTATATTAGCTAACCTCCTTAGTTTAATTATATTAGGTAAATAAATATTACATTAAAGCCCAAGGGGCCAAAATATAACACTCCCTCCATTCCTAAATATATGTCCTATATTTAGGACTTATACTTAGGAACGGAGGGAATATTATGTTAGACCTCAATCTTTTTTTCTTTCCTTTTTTTTTTCGAAATCATCTCTATTGATTTTCTTCAGTAACAAATAAGCAAAAGAGGGAGAGTAGGGTAAAGGTAGGTGCATAGGGTATTTAAGTAAACTAATGACCAATATATTTTATTTCTTTAATCTACCAACATTAATTAAGTAACTCTCATCAGAGAGAGATCAGAGGGAGTATTTTGAAAAGTGTCAAAATAAGGTAAAACTGTATTTAAATATACCACAACATATGACCCACATTATTTACTAATTAATTCATTGATACTTTGATTCAATATATTTTATTTCACATCTAGTATATGTTTGGTTTTGCATTGTAAACCACTAAAACCGAAAGTTTCAATAATTTTCAATGTAAAACCAAACTGTTTCGTGCCACGCACAAGAAAAGCTTGTAATTAAAAGTTTGTCTAAACTTCTAATACAAGTGTGGCATTAACATCTATGTACTTGACACATTATAGTTCTATCTTCAAAGTATAGATATTTCACAGGTAGTCTTTTTTATACCAAAATCTAACCTCAAACCTATAAATATATATATATATGTCTACGTTAACTTCAGAATATACACAAGGGAAATAAAAGGTAAATCCATTTTATCCAACAGAACATGCTTACAATGCAGCACTTGAATACAGAAGATGCTGCTATCCCACTCCGTGATGCAGCTTCTAGTGAAATTATTGTGAAGCATTAACTTTCGATGGTTCCTGCATTGCCATTTATGCACAATTAGGATCTTACACCAAAGCCAACAAAAAGGAAGGAAAGAAACCCATTCTGCAAGAGGTTAAGAATTTAAATCGGTTTGGAAAAAGAATGGCATCGGAGAGATAATTAAAAGAATCTTTGTTTCAATCCCCAAAAGTTTAGCTTGCAAGTTGATTCTTAAAAGCTAAGGCGATAATGAGATTTTTTATTTTCTCAAGATTTTCTTAGATTTGGTCCATGAAGTTATCAAATCCCTATAATTTCATAGCTATACACAATTAGTCATTATGGTGTTATGAAACTTAAGTGATCTGATCTATAAAAATTACATTTGAAGGACCAGATTGATAACTGCGGCAAACTTGAGGAGCTAAAAATTTCACTAACCCAAAATTAAACATTTGTCGTCCTTCTGTCTTTCCAACATCCTCAGATCAGTTGACCAGAAATTAACATGCAACAGTTTTTGTATTTTCACGTCTAACAAGAAAACCATACAAATAAACTTCCTCAGGGATTAACTTTCCAAGATGAACTTTAAAGATATTTAATTTAACTTAACTTCCTAGAGACTATGATTTATTGAGCCAAGCAACCACTATGTGTCCTCGAGATGCTTTCTAAGATTTCTAGCAAGGTCAAATGACTATCTTTCATCTACTTTCCTACTTTTTTTCCCCCAAGAATATGTGATGTGAGGCAGCATACCATCTTTACTTGAACTCTGCTCCATGTCAATCTGTTCTTGCCATGGCCGCTTCAGCTCAGAAGATGAGGAACACTGTTGGGGAACAGAAAATGTATATGTACTAGCACAAGTTGTACTCTTCTGCTTCTTGCTAGAAGAAGATTCACCAGTGGAGCATATACCTTGATCAATGCTGGATACTTCTGTGCCGTTTTTATGATTCTGTAAACTATTCTGGTATTGTCCCCCTTCTTCCATACCTTTTGATCTTTTCTTATCAAGTGAGACAACATTCTTGGGGTTCTGAAGTGTTGGCACCTTCTGATCATTTGATGAAATAGTAGCACATGGAGCCTTCTCCTTCAAGACAACTTTTGGAATGGCAGAGTTCTGAACATCATTGGTGTTATCGACAACTACTTCATTTGTCTCATCCGAGTTCCCTGCCTCAATTTCCCACATCTTGAATATTGCTTCTGTCAGCAGTTGCCTGGCCATATCGACCTCGATTACTGGTTTTGGATAATTTAGACCCAACTCTACACCTGCTGCTCTGAGCACATTAACTGGGGCATCCCAAGGATGATGGATCCATTCAGTTGGCATTCTTGCTAACTCAGGAAGCCACTGCCTTACATATTCACCTTCTGGATCAAATTTAACCCCCTGAATCTGTCCCCACAAAAGAGGGGGGGGGGGGGAAAAACAGAAGTCAGAGTGTTTACTTTAATCTTTTGGAAGCTTTTTGGCTCTGAAAGACCAGAATATGCACTTAAGATATATGGCTAGCAAGGGGCCAAACAAAATTTACATTCCTTTATAAGCATAAAAAGCTAATAGTAGTCTGATTCAAAAAGGACAGAATTTTAGCAACGTTTTATTCCATTATATTACAACCTTACTCAGATCCAACCACTACTATTTCTCAAAATACATAATGACATCCCTGTACTTAATGAATCAGAACTTATGCATTAACAGTTACATTTACTAATGCCTTGAAGCAGATATGTAAACCCTTCAGATTATGTTAACTAGTCAATAATCAAACACATAGTGAAAACAAGAAAATATAGCTAAAAAACAATACCAAGGCGTATGATTTGTTAAAGTTGTGCACACTGTGCTAACTACCTAATCTTACAAATGAAAAGCAATTATGAACATTAGATGATCTTCTCTTAAATGTCATAGAGCCATCTGTATAACATTTTAATACAAGAAAACATGACATACCTCTGGATTGTCCATGCGCTCAAGCTCATGACCATCTGGTAAGCTCCCAGATATATACTGCCAACCCAGGATATCACATTCAAGGTCTGCATCCAAAAGTGTGTCCCAGAAATATTTCATTCCCCATCTCCACGGAAGAAGCAAGAATTTCACGGCAAAGCTAGAAACTATCACTCGTATTCTATTGTGTATCCATCCTGTTGCCCAGAGTTCTCTCATTCCTGCATCAACTAAAGGGTAGCCAGTCCTGCCCTGTCTCCAAGCCTTAAAATTGGCCGGATCAGAATTCCAAGGAAAAAATCTCAAGTTCCCAAGCAATGGTCTCTCATGAGTGAATGGGAAATTGAAACAAAGATAACGTGAGTACTCTCTAAGTCCAAGGGCCCTGAGGAAAAGTGTGACACTCTGTTCACCTGCGATGTTTCCTTCATTTGCCCATAATATCTGCTTCATGCGTGCTAATTGATATACTTTTCTTGCACTCAATTCTCCAAAATGAAGATATGGAGAGAGAAGTGAGGTGGAGTCTCCACCAACCTTTAGTCTATTCTTTGAGTAGTGAAGTAGGTGATGTTCAACAAATTCCGTCAAAGCTTTATCAGCATTGCTCCAGCCTGGGGACCATGCTCTCCTCAATAATGCATTGCTGGACTTTTCTGATTCGTCTTCAAGTTCTAGTTCATCAACTGAACATTTCTTAACTGTTCCTGCCATCAACAAAGAAAGAAGGAAAAAATTCACCGGATATATTCTGTGTATATTTTCTGCTACAGTGGACGTTTCTCTCAATTTGCAAGCAAAATGATATATGAAGAAAATAGAATGATCATATCAGTGCCAAATCTCACAATAGTACTGCCTAAAGAAATAAGACCTCACAACTCATTTTTATACCAAAAGAAGTTACTGCTTATTGCAAGCTCTCTTACCTACATTGGTTGAAATAAATCTTAAATGTCTGACAGTAACCTCGCCACCCATCATATTATAGGAAGAAGGACCAATTGATATCAAATTGCATTTATAGTTATACCTTCAGCTGGAATTAGTTGCCAAGGAGGTATGAGTAAAGCAGCTGCCACTTGCTTTTGCAAACATCTGTTCCAAAAAGGATCAAAGGTTGTAAAAGCATGACCCATCTCATCATATATCTCCCATGGTTCATACAATAAATCCCCATTGTAGCTTTGCACAGATAGACCGAGTTCGACTAGTTTTTCTTTGATGTTGTGATCTCGGACAAGTGAAACAGGATCTGATAGAATAATTAAGGCAAGGAATAGATATCAGATATCTCGCTCATTCTGATGGAAAAATAGGTTATAACACTATTTAGGTCGTAACAAAGCACCCCACTGAATTTCTTCAGATAATCCTTTGCAAGATAAAGGGGTTCTTAGAAAAATGTTTATCAATATATGATGTGCCATAAGGAAATGCCCTGGAATTTAAAGGATGAATGGATATTTCCTCCTTGTCTAATTTGGACTAACATTCACTAATTTACTAAGCATGACAGCAACACTTGCAACATATACGCCTCAAAAGCATGGTATTCCAATGAACAAACCAGAACATTAACACAAATAGTTCATCGTATATGTTTAATGATGCACACTAAGGAACTATCTACAGCATCAAAGTATTATCCTCCAAGATCACATAGAACAACTAAGCATTGTTCATTTTGCATTTAAGCAATTTTGACGCAAATATATATCCAGATGTGACAGTAGAGAAATGATTCAAGCTATGGTGTAGCAGTGATCACTAACCATGTTGACATGTAGCAAAATCAAGTTCTGCTCTATGAAATTCCAGTTTGTCTCGGATAATTTTCAGCTTCAAGCAAGCAGTCACCAAGTCTTATTGAAATTCAATGTTTAAAGATGTATTGTTTGTAGTTTTGGAAACTCGTAAACTTAGAGTGCTTCTCTAACATCTCATCACAATGCAATGCATTTCTTGAAAAATGGAGAGAGAGAGAGGGGGAAACTACAGGGGTAGGGGTGATGCCTTAGCTTATACCACAATGTTTCATACAACTTTTCCTTTCCCGATTATGGATGCGATGTTCATTTACTTTTATTAAACACATTCAAGAAATTGTTATAAGCCAAAAGATAGTGACAACAGAAAATTTCGTGAGGACATTCGGAATTCCCAGTCTAGGATTGTGTTCAAGCACTATCCCACCTAGAATCTACCCTCAACCTCTAAACTGTCAAAATGAAATGATCGTTTCTTATTTAACTTTTAACATTGGGAAATCCAAAGTTCTAGCGGGGTTACAGGTATTGACCAGGAAGCAATTCAAACCAGGCTAAAGCAGTTAAAACATAAAAGTTGAAAGCAAGGCTCATCTACTTTTTAAACAGCAGTACTTACCATAGAGATGGTTAAACACTACTTTTGTAGCTTGAATAGCATTTATACACTCCAGAAGAGCATCGAGAGTACTGTGGGTTTTGATCAGCACAAGTTCAGCTCCAAGGGATTTCAGCGACTGACTTAAGTGGGCAAGCGAATGTTTGAGCCACCATCTTGACACTCGACCAGGATAAAACTGCCCTTCCTCAGCAGGACACCAAATATAGACAGGAAGGACAGAACCCTCCCGGGCAGCGGCTGCTAATGCAGGATTATCCTCAATCCTAAGGTCCCTCCTAAACCAAACTATGGTCCTTTGACATCCCATGTTGGCTAGCTAATCAAAATTTTCATGGCAAACCAAAGCTTTAAATGACATAATTTTTCTCTGCAGCTTGTCCAAAATTTCTGTGTCACCCAGTAACAATGACAACTTTCACTCAGAGAAACATTTTGATATGGCCACAGGCTCAAAGTATATTAAAACTGATAGCTCTACCACTAGCTACCGACCCTTAAATCTGATATTTATTTTGCGAGAGAAAATAGAGAGATATATTGCAGTCACTGAAAATCAAAATCACTGCCAAATAGACTCAACACGCAGATATTAGACCAACGGGGATCTTATCTAGACATTAACCTCAGTGTCAATTTATCTTCCATAAGGCATCCAATGTAAATCCAACTGAGGGACACCTTCCCCACGTGTCTCAGTCTCAGCAATTCAAATCCCACGATTTGGGGGGGCCAAAGTAGATAATTGAATGGAAAATCTCCAATTATTAAATCCCAGAAAAAGATTTCTCTAAGATCAAACAAACACAGTGACCTAAAAGAATAAGATTCTGCTTCAAGCCACGATTATTAAAAGATATCACACAATAAAGAACATCATCAATCAGCAACTGTGCTGGAAATTATCTCAAACAGTGAGCAAACAAAACCTTGATGATAAAGGAATATGACAACAGGGGGAGATCTAAACTCTACACTTCCAGCTCCAGATACAAAAGAAAGACAATACATCAAATACCCATAAAGCCAATTATACAGCAGACCAAGAAAGCATAGATTGAAGATGATACTAGGAAGTAGGAGGCACCAAACCACATGGAATTCTCAATCATCTTAGGTTATAGGCAAGTTTAGCCCACACTGTACGTTGGCATCAAAGTCAGATGAGACTGAGTCATGAGATGTCGTTTTGTGAGAGTTGTAAGGAAGCAATTAGCGAGGGATCACGTGGGAGAAGATAGTGGGTGACAGGTGCACATAAATTTTTTGTATCGCGGACAAAAGGGCAATGGAAATATGGAATGGGGGATATGGAAAAATAAAAAAGATAAGACCGGATATTGGGTGCAAGAAGCAACTTCATCATTTCACTTTCACATAAAAAGACAATTTTTTTTTTTTTTACTGCAGGTAGATGCACAGTACACCATTATCGTGCAAAAAAGGAGAGTCTTGAATTGCGGGATTTTTGGATCTACCATCACCATGATGTGACTCGCAAGAACAATGCAGCGAAGGGTATACTAGGGGTGAGTATGATCCCTAATCCGCCCAGTATGTCCACCTGAGCCTAGTAAAAAATCGTCCGGTCCAACCCAAAAAAGTGGCCTGAAAATTTTTGGGTAGGATGGGCCGGGCATTGGACAGGGGGTGCTGCCCTACCCATTTGGCCAGCCCGAAAAATTATATAAATTTTGTTTAAAATATATATTATTCACTACATATTGTATTATATATGATACATATTATTTAAATTTACATCATTTTATTTAAAATATACATGAATTATTTATAAATTTTCTATAATGTATCTCAAAATCTATATCTCAATCATGATATATACATCAATTTATCAAATATAATGTATCTTTTTGTTGCCTTTTTTTTTTTTTTACTTTAAGACTTCAACTAGGTTGCTCTTTTTGTTTATCCTTTCAAGACTTCAATTAGATTTTTTCGATGCTTTATTTATAACAGATTATGGATGTTTAATTATTGAAGCATGGTTATCTTTTAGGACATATGGTAGATATTTTCCTTTCAAAACATAAGTTGCGGACTTATTTTAAAATATCGTAAGGTGTGGAATTATGGATTATTCTTTAAGGGTTATATTAATATTTATTAATCATAATTGGATTTTTAATATGCAATAACTTTAAAGTTTATATTAGTATTTATTAGTTATAATTAGATTTTTCCTCATTGGAAGAGAGAATTACGACTTGGGCAGGGAAGCGTCCACCCAGCCCAACTCACTCTTACCCAACCCAAAATGCTTATGACTTCTATGGGGCAGGGCTAAGCATTGGGCAGTATTTTACCGCCCATTCATTCTTAGGGCTAACATCGGGCAGCGGTAACGCCCTGCCCTTGTAGTGGTGCCCAACTGCTGACTAAAGCTAGAGGTGTCTAGAAGCAAGAGAATGGGGAATATTACAAGCAGCATCTACTATAGTCAATCATTAATTAATTAAAAAGTATTTGTGCAATCATGATTTCTCTTTGGTATATAAAGTATAAACAAATTATTTTGTCCAGGATAAGATCCACCTAAGTTCTTTATAATTATTTAATCATTAATTAATTATACAATTATAAATAAATGAAGTTATTGTTTTCCAATCTGAACATTGGGTAGGAATGAGTTATTTTAATTTTTGAGGATTTAAGAGCGTTTAGTTTAGCTTATTTTGAATACTTTTGTGTTTCACAGAGATTTACCTGTGGAAAGACTCCTCACATAACTACAAGGTTTTCACTCCAACTCCTACGTTTACTTTCTCCTGTTGATATTCGAAACTTCCTCAAAAGGTTGAACTATCTTCATGAGAAAACTTAAGATTATGAGGCATACCACTTGAATTGGTACATTTTCTCTTAATCAAGATGAAGTCCAAGCTCTTGATTGGGTGAAACGAAAGTCAACTTATCCTTGTCTCTTTTGCATATCACGTCTAAGATTGATGCTTCATTGGGTAATCAAACAATCTCATGGCTTGGGTGCACCTTTGAACAGTCATCACAACATACGAAGAATTTTCTTAATGATTACATTTATGATCCAAATTTTGGTAGCACCCTAGTGAATGATATCAACTACTGCTCAGATGTTGATCTTTCGATAAAACAAATGTATTACTGACTCGCCCTTCCCTACATTTTGGTTTACCTACTTTTATTTTGGTTTACCTACGTTTGTTGTAGTTATTTTCATTATATATATGTGTGTGATCATTTTATAAAAAGAAAATAATTTTATGTTAATCTTTGGATGAGATTAATATATATGTGATATAAATTTTGTACCATCAAAGGTAATTTTTTAGACTAGTTACCACTTACCAAACACCTCTAATTAGTAATACACTCCCAAGTCCTAATTATAAGATCAAATTGATTTTTTTTGTGGAGGTTAAGGAAGTAAATTAAACCACTAAATTGTAACAGATGCTGCATGTAATTAGATTATAGGTTAGTTTATAAGTAAAATAAATTAGTTTGAAGAAAAAAGACAAATACAAACAATTTAAAGTTATTTATTTTGCATCCTTAATTTTCCCAGAAAGTCAACTTGATCTTATAATTAGAAACGGAGGGAGTATAAAAAAAATATTGGAAAATTTAAATAGCTAAAAGATGTATTTAAAAAAAAAATCCTTTTCTTCCCTCTTACCCGCGACAGCTCAATTTTCAGACACCTTTTATCACATAATTATCAAATCGATACATCCCATGGGAATTTAAACCTGAATGTTTCAATATACCAATAAGAACATCACATGTGGGCTGCTTCTCTTGTTAGTGCATTAGATTTCATTGCTTTGTTTCTTTTTAAGTTTAGAACGAAAATTGCATCTTTGCCCTGCAAGATGATCCCAGCCTCCCAGGATTAACTGACCCCTCAAATTTTGAGATCAATCCATAATGTGCAACTTTAATTTTGTGCTCACCCAGATGGCATAAAGCTCATTTTACGACTTTCACAAGGAGTAAATTAAGAAAAAAAGACAAATACAAACAAATAGTCCCTCATAATACAAATAATTAGTTTATGAGGGACTCTTTGGTTTTGGAAAAAAAAGGTGCCTTCTGTTTTGGGTTGAAGAAAAGGGCACCTTTATGAAGATGTTTTTGTCTCAAAGACCTTTTTTGAGTTTTTGTTAACAGTGAGAGGTAAGGATCAAATACAGATTTTTTCGATGCAATGAAGAAAGGGACTGGCTGAGGCGTTTGCTCCTCATGTTCTCATGTGTCCTGTTTTTGTGCTTTTGGAATTTAGATAGAGAACTTTATATGTGTTCCTACTCATCGTTTTATGTTCGAATCGATTAGTTGTTACATAATCGTTGTCATCTTTTTTATTATCTTTCTTATGCTTTAAACAAATATGGGACACCATTCATTATTATTAGTTAGTGAAAGATACATTAACAACTTTTTTGAAATTAATGCATATGCATTGATATATTCATATATTCGTATTAATATATATCTATATATATATATTCCTGAAGGAAAGTTACTCCACACTTTTTTTGTTTTGTTTTTTTTTTTGGGGGGTTACAACTCCACACTCTTTTTATGCAAGCACCAATTTAAAAAATCAAAAAATGATGGCTTCTGCAGTACAACTTCCAAACATGTAAGCGTTTTGGTTATGTTTTTAGTATGTCAATGCAAATTAATATTATTTTAGTAAAAGACATACAATTAAAATTAAATATTACATAGTTTTATGTTCGTAGAAAAATCTACGCATATCTGGCAATAAAGAAAAGATGCAAAATAACAAAATTAAGAAAAATTTATTTTTCTTTCATAGTTTTCACTTTTCACGTTCCATCTTGATTTTAATCCAATGTCAAGACGCTACTCTAATATCTATTTTCACTATATATATGAGGAAGCATTTATAAGCACTTTAAGAAGTGCTAATAAGAAATCAAAGTTAAAAAAAATTTATATGCGCACGCGCAATAATTAAAAGACCATTTAAGAAGCTGTAACTCAAAGTGGACGCCTAATGAAAGCGATTATCTATCCCAATTGCCATGATGGCACTTCTAAGAATGATCTTTAGAGTCAGAAAGGTCAAAGGATAGCTTATACTTTAAATGAAAGCAAGTTTCAACAACGAGCATAAAAGCTACACCAGATGCTCATCTAGGTGGAATAGAATGATACAAGAACAAAAGTATACGATTCAAACCCTATAAAAATTCAAGTAATGCTCCATCTCAAAGTTAACACCCAACTTAACATGTAGTCTTATAATTGATGCCTGATAAATCAGCGAGGAAAATGAGTACTGGGAACGAGTGCGCCATATATAAAAGTATTTCTAGCTGACAATATCTATAATATTACCGTTATTATCCACTAGAAACCACTCGTTTACTTTAACTTTATTTTGATACGAACACAAACTTCATAGTTGGCCATAAAAAGCACAATGTATAACGATTCATGTCTCTTTTTACCCACTTTCCTTATCTAACGTTCAATTATATCAACTTTAGCATCAAGCTCTATGCGCAAAAATTGCAGCATCAAGCTTCCACCTACGCTGATAACTAGCAGTCTCCATCAACATATTAAGCATTGATTCCATAGAGTACATATCAAACTTTCAACATTCATAATAGTAATATGTACCTGAGAAGCATCACAGTAAGGAAGAGCTCCAATTCCCCGTGTGTAGGGTATGTAGGCCCAGGAGCCCCTAATCAGCCTTCACAGGTGTAGGTTATTTACTTGCTAAGTAAGCTATTCATATGAAATGCATCAAAATAGACAGAAAATAGTAAACTAGAAGTTCAAGGAGTACGTCAGATAAAGAGCAATCCTTCAGTCTGTTTCAAGGATATCCTAAGGACATCATCTAGACAGAAGCCCTTGAGCCTGACTCATTCTCAGTTTGCACGGTCCTTAAGGACTTCAAGATCCATCTCTGTAGGGTCTGTTGCCTGAATCTCATAATGTATGCCTTCCAACTCCCGTCTGAACCTGTCCTTGGATGTTGCATACAACATTTTTGCACGTATCCGGGATACAGAAGGAGACCTGTAATAATTGAATTAAAAAACCCACATCCAAGGCAATAACAGATCATGCATGAGCCAAACTATATACTGATTCAACCTACTCTGGTTTAAAGATAAAATTATGCCATTACCAAACATACATGGAAGCTTGCATGCATGTTTGGCAATGACATAATTTTATCTGCAAGAAATGGCATAATGTTAAAATCACTGACTCCACGTAAGCTTGACAATGGCCAAACATACATGGAAGCTCACATGGCAAAGCACAAGAAAGGAAGACGAGAAAAACATGGAAGCTCACATGTAAGCTGACAAAAGACTATACTAACCAAACAAAGGGTCTCAAGCACTAGAAAGGAACATGAGGGTGGGTCACCAGAGCAAAATCACTGATTCCAATACACTTTTCAGTCAAATATTGGGCGTCCATATGGAAAGGGTGGTCATGTTAAAATCAAACATCTTTATCAATTATCGAATATAGATGTAAAATGTGAGCTCTTAGAGTTCCACACTACATAGTCAGAAACTTTGAACCTTCATTCATTAATTTTCAACCATGAAAGAGTGTTAAGAAGACTTGCGAATCATAATTATGGAACCTTTATTGCTAAGCTATGTATTGCTGCAGACTGCAATCAAACCACGCAAAATAATTACACTACTCCATGCAAGCAACCTCTACTGTGGACATTTTTGTAGAGAAAAGATCTTCCCTGCCATTTCTATATCTTAGTATTGCTATATTAGATAAAACTGACAATCAAATATAATCAAACTCAATTTAGCTTTATCATATGATTCAATTAAACTTGCTTCCATTCAACACGAAAATTTTAATTGGAACAGAAAAGGTATTCAAAAAAGCAAGATTATGAGTGTGCGTATAGACAGCAACCATATATATGAACTCAATTACCTGGATAACACAGACTATGAACATCTTAATCAGTCAAACAAACATATAAAGATGAAGAAGTCAGGATCTGAAATACATGGAGCAAAATATAATTCAGATTGTCAGAACTTTTCATCAGTTCATCCTCCACCATTGGCACATACAAGGTAGACATGAAAAGTAGATTAAGAATTCATATCTATCATATTAGAATAGTTCTGATGAGATAGTGAGCAAATAATGACGAATCAGAGTTGGAGCTTCATAGAGGAGTTGGATGCTGTCATCGTTCACTCATTACCCATCAACCCTTCCTTTAGGTGACTGAAGTGACTTTGGTGCTTGCCCTTTTACTTTATTTGTTGTCTCTTACTTTCATTTCAAAAGATGTTTAAATTACAGGTCTTCAATGCAAACAAGAATAGAGAAATGCACTGATTTAAATCAAAATATATCCAGTCAAGGTTAAATTTTTCTCAAGATCAATTGAAAATGCATTTTCTACGATTTTATGAGAAATCAAGTGACTAACCACGCAACAAAAAAGATTTTGCTCTTTTGACAATTCTCAGAAGTTACAAAATCATAGTCATAGACGGCATATCTGCAATCATTCTCGGGTAAGGAGGCAGCGAAATCATCATAACTCTCAGCAGGCCCTCCTGTCTTCTCAACCACAACTTCTTTCTTTTTCTCATCAATCTTAAAAATGATATAGCGGTGCACTTTCTTCCTCTGAAGTTCCAAGTACGTGCTTACACTATGCTCAGCAACACCCATGCCAGAAGAGGCATTTCCCTGAAATGAAGTCACATGTCAAATACTTTGTCATCCAGGGCCCAAGAAAAATTACTAAAAAATTGTTAGTGATAGATAGCATGAAGATCGGAATCACCAAACTTAATTGCAACACAAATGGAAAAAATCGTTGTAGTGTATTAGGAAAGAATGAAGCATGCACCAATATCTCACGTGACAGGATACATCTAAGTCTGATCTAATTTTTCAAATGA
Source organism: Mimosa bimucronata (assembly GCA_037074515.1). Classification (NCBI taxonomy): domain Eukaryota; kingdom Viridiplantae; phylum Streptophyta; class Magnoliopsida; order Fabales; family Fabaceae; genus Mimosa; species Mimosa bimucronata. The sequence continues at coordinate 38,228,655 of CM073444.1, forward strand.
TTTCTTAAAACTTCTGTGTCGCGAACCCAATTAGGTTTGAACCAACCAAAGCATTTCACATTTAATAAGTAGGATAACAACAATCCATAAGCAGGTCCCAGCTCCCTTGCGCGATTAAAAACCATCAAATTCCAGCAGATTACATTAGAATCTGAAACATCAACAAATCCAGTTTCGGCAATACATTTAAAGTCTTCTACTTAGATCAAGATCGATTTAAAGTCAAGTCAGCTATCATATAAGAACGACAGCGCTAAAAAGAAACAAAAATTGATACAAAAAATCTGAAGTAGCAAGTACATTGAAAACAGTCAATGAGGGTAAGAAAGGGGGGGCGGGGGGGAAATCCACAAACGAGCGAAGCAAGCGGAGAACACTGTAAATCCAGGGAAATAGAAACGATTGAAGCGCATTTAAAGATCTAGAAGAAGGAGAAGAAGAGGGAGAAAGCAAAGGAGGCATACTTACCCCTCCTCCTACTCGGAACGCCATAATCACAGAAACCAGTAACCACAGAAGAGAGAAGAATAATGGAAGATTAAAATGAAGAGGGAAAAAAGAAAAAAGAAGGCAAATAATTGTTGGTAGAGAGAGAGAGAGAGAGAGAGAGAGAGAATGGAGATTAGGAAGGAAGGAAGAATTGGAGTTTTCTGAAAAAGAGGATGAGCCGTTGGACCGACGTACGCTATCCCTATTACCCTTTTGCTTATCATATGCTTCATCCCCCTTCCAAACACTCCTTATTTGCCCTCCACCTCTGCTATTTTTTTTTTAAAAAAAAATTAAGTACGATAAAACCTCATAATTAAATTGAGGTCTTTAGGTCTGACTAGAAAGTTGTCATTATCTGGTTACAAGTCGTTATTAAATTCTTGGTAACTAACAAAGTTAGACAAGACGGAACAATTTTTTAACCATTTATAATAACATTATGATCATCATTCACAACTATTATAAATTCTTTTTAACGAACAACATTTGGTCATATGGTAACTACTTTTTAGACTATTATAACTTCATTATGAGCATCAAGTCACAATTTTTTAAACACTTGGTCAATGACGTCTTTTAGTTGGATGAAAACAATTTTTTGCGATATGATGACAATTTTCTGGTTAAAACTCACCTTCATTTAATTAGATGATTGTGATACCTTAATTTAATTAGGGGATTTCGTGTACTATAATTCATTTTCTGAGTAAAATACTCTAATTCCTTTTTTAAGAAATGAAGCTTATTTGACTTTAATAAAATTGAAAATTATAACTAAAAAAGTAGGTGGTACTTTTTTTAAAGAATTACATGCTTTCTATAGGGCATTTTTACAATCATGCTACTAAATATTTACTCGCAGTAACCAAATCTAAGTTCATAATGTCACGAGCAACTAGTTCCTTGTGCTCCCTATTTTGTTTGCTTCGTTTTTGCTTGAATAATGGTATTCATGTCACTTTGAATTTGATATTAACCTATGTTAAGTTTAAAGCGTAAAAGGTTCTCACATTTTTCAATATGTGCACTTTTTGGGATTAGAATTTAGTGTTTATGATCGTTTGTCACATCAACCAATAGTTTGTCAATGTTGTCTTTCCTAGTAAATTTGAGTGTCAAAATGTTTCGTTGCACATAGGTACCCTTCTACAAGAGCCAATTATGGTAGTACGATCAGCACAAAATGAAGGCTTGTATAACATCATGATAAAGCCCATTAAAGGCCTAAGAATCCTGAGCTGGGCTTATAACTGTTAGTTTAAGAAAACAGTCTCATAAAAAAGTTCATGGGATATATCCCAGGATACTATTCTGGGCCTATAGAAAAAGCCCAATATGTGCGCGTGCATGAGAGTCTTAGTGTGTGTCCCCTGAGGAAATATTGAGATTTAATTATTTAAACAAGAGCAAAGTATCATCTAGCACCTGATATTATTATTGTTATGGAGCGTATAACACTATAACTTTATTTATACCACATCTAGTACTATAAACCATAAATAAGATAAGGGCTTTCAATATAATTAGACAGCAACATTAGGAGGTGTTGGCATCAAAGTGCTAGATGCTACTTTACCCACTAAACATCAAACCTTATTTTTGGGGGATTCGGATTAATAAATATAAAATTACATGGTTAATAGGAGTACTTAATATGTGCCAAAGCCAAACATATTTGGTCACCATATAAAACTCGTAACCAGATAAACAAGATATCAATATAGTCTGAAATCGTGTAGGAAATTTAAAAGGTCACCCCTCCTTTTCTTTTATATCATTTTCCCTCCTTTTCTCCCTTATGAACCATTTAAAATGAATCTAATGGCTATCAATAAAGAAAAAGAGGAAAAATGATGTAAGGGAAAAGGAGGGGTTCCTCTCCCCTTATCTGCTTGCATGAATGGTCATGTCTTACATGTATGATAAATTGATAATACAACAGGCATGAATTAATGATCTGTAATTATGAACATCGAGGTCACATATGTAATTATACGTATATGTTACTGTGAATCACCAAGGGGGAGAAAAGGTCCGAGATAAAATAATTGAAAATTATTCATGGTTGACTGATTAATTAGTGTGCTTGGAAAGTTATGCGTATATAAATCATGTTTGGAGGAAATGGAAATGAAATTCTGCGAAGCAAATATAAGGGAAACTTCGCGTCCACACATCAATATAGAAAGTAGATCAAGAACAACCAGATGTGATACGGAAGACTTCAGCAAACGATAGTAGAAGAAAGAAGCATACACGCAAAGCACATCTTGCTTTGATGCAATCATTCAAGGGTTTGAAATTTGAATTGCCCTGATATTTTTATGCAAACTCGTTGGAGTAATAATATTTAATGTGTTCTTACTATTTTTTCTTATTACTACTGTTGGAATATATGTCCGGGTCCACACTCGATGGGCCAGATCGTCCAAAAGAAATCTAGTGGACAAAAAACTATCAGGAGAAATTAGACTGTTGACTCAATCAGCATTTATTGCTGATTGAAAGTCAAATCATTTCTTTTCTGGATGAAGAAAAGAATCTGTCATAATGACTTATTAGCGACATTTATGAGAGGCAATTATGAAGGTAGTATACTTCCTTTATAGCGTTCGTCCTGAGCACTATAAATAGGACATACCCTCAATAGTTTTCCTCACCGCAGCCAAGTAGCATTTTCTGTCCCTACTTTCTTTGTGGTGATTTGCTATGCGAATCACTTCTAGACTCTCGTAGTTAGATAATTGCTTGAGCCTGGAGTAGAGGTGGAAAAACAGGCCAGCCCGCGGGAAAACGGGTCAGCCTGGAGTAGAGGTGGGAGAACGCATCTTAAAGGGTTGGAAAACCCCAACCTAATTTTTTAGGGCAGGTTGCTCCGCTAGCTCGCCACTTTTTTTAAAAATTTTCTTTTTATTTTTTAAATGTCATAATAAAAAAAATAAAACTTTAAACCAACAAAAATAGATCATCATTGCCTCAAATAAAATAGAATACCCCAAGTACTATAAAAATATGGACTCCATAGTTACATATTTTTTTGTATAAACATTTTCCTAGTTTTATTGTACTAACAATATTATTAACAAAGTTTATATTATATTATACAAACACCACAATTTGTTATATCAACCATATTTTATATTAGTGAAGTGTCTAAAAAATATCTTAATAAATTAAATATAATTTTTTTCCTTTTTTGTAATAAAAAATATTTATGACGGACCAACCCGCAAACCCACAGGCTATATGGTGTGGGCTGAGGGCAACTTGTGGGCTGGCAAATTGAGCCCATATTACCTGCTCTAATCTTGAGAGTTTTTTAGTTATTATTTGTGAACTTTCAATTGCAATATTCTCTCTAAAGGTCAAAAAAAAAATTGCAATATTCTCTCTCACACATAAATGACATATTTGGAGAAAAGTTTATTTTTAACATAACTTGCTTGACTTTAACGGTTTTCTTAAACTATGAAATTTAGTTATCAGTTTCTTATTTAAAAAGCAGTAAAATGAGTATAATATAGTCACATCATCACATATATGTGGTGGTCATTCTCAGATAATCAATGGATTCTCTGATTCAAAGTTTGGTGATGTAGGAGATTCCAGTCCATGTATATTAAATATGAGTTATTTCTAATCTCACGCCAATGCATCATCTCACTTTCAAATATATTTAGACAACTTATTTACCGGTACTCTTTCCGGTTACACACATATATATGAGTTATTTATCTAATTTGATTATATTAAATATGTTAGTTAAATTAATTAATACGACGTGATTTTTTAGAAACACCCCAACCATCTTCCTCAAGATAAATTCTTAAAGATGTTAGTTAGATTAATTAATTTGTGATCTCACCAATTACAAACAAACATGTAATGTCTGATGTAAAGATTATTTTAACCTGACTGAATGCCCTAAAAAAATTGATCTCCTCTTTTCTATATTTTTTAATTTGACAAGTTGAAAGAAAACAAATTTATCTACTAGCTAAATGCTTTAAGGTGTCTAGTCGGATTGAAATCTCCACGTCAGACGTTATGTGTTTATTCCTGATCGGTAAAACCACAAATGACGTAATTGTTTTCATCTCTCTGATTTGATTATTGTTAAAGGAACGTTAATCTCTAACTTGGTTATTGTTAAAAGAGTGTCAACACAAGCAATTTAATTGAAAAAATATTAACAAAAATTATAAATGAGTTTGACATTATGAACAAGATTAATTCATCAAATAAGCCCTATATTAAGTAGGAAGGAAATAATACCTTTTAACTGACTTTTCAACATTCAAGCTGCGATGGGAACGTCCCAATTTCACATATTTTCCAAAGTCACAGTCAATCAGCTAGCTTAGTAGCCTCTTTTTCTTCTTTATTAGCCCTTGTAGCCAAAAAGAAAAAAAAAAGATAAAAAAATACCTTCCCAATTTTAAAATCCTAAATAGGTGATTTGTAATTGTTAATATCTATACTTAACTTGTTAATACATATATTAAAATATTTATTGGGATTTAGAAATTTGAAAGGTATTTTTTTTGTCATTTTCACAAAAAAAAAAAAAACTGACAGCTCTATTAAGGCTAGAAATAATTGGATGTTAGCTAAGTTCATGCTTATAATTATTATAATATTATCTAAACATTAAACTAAATTAAAATACAAAATTCTAATGTTTTTTTCTGACAAAATCATCTATTTACAGAAGAAACGTAGACCAGTTCGTTTTTACCTTAACTGCGAAATGAGTTGGTCAATTTAAATAAATACCCCGCTCAAATAATAATCCGGGCATGAATATATAGTAATATATCGTATTCCTTCCGTTCCTAAATATATGACCTATTTAGGAAGATACTCATATAAGCTTGTTCCTAAATATAAAACTTCTTTTTAATTTTTCTCAATATTTCCTCAAATTAGCCTTATTGGTACTCTCATTAATAATTAAATTAAATAAGAGAGTGTGTGTGAATAAATGTAGGTAGTTATGCTGTTTTGGTAATATCACATGATTTTAACTAATTTAACATCTTTAATCTAATAAAATTAGGTAAATATATCTTTTACTCCCTCCGATCTTAATTATAAAATCAAATTGACTTTTTAAAATAAATTAATGATGCAAAAATAAATCACTTTAATTTGTTTATGTTTAACTTTTTTTTTTAAAACTAATTTATTTTACTCATAAACTGACATATAATATAATTATATGAAGTATATACTAAAATTTAACGGTATATTTTATTTCCTTACTTACAAAAAAAAAAAAGGGGTAATTTCACCATGTTATAATGAGGATCGGAGTATTTAATAATGGACAGAGCCGACTTTTAGAAAATTACTTTTGGCCTTCACCTGCAGAAAACTTTTTCCATATTCGATTTGACAATATTTATGTCTAATTCATTGTATTAGGCTAAAAGCCTAAAACACAACGAACACAGACAAGTTAGTGAGTTACGTCCCAACTTTAACTTGCATGTAGTCATCATTATATTCTTATTTATCTGATAAAAAAACCACTATATTCTTTGGCCAAAACAAATCATTATATTCTTATTCTCATATCATATAAGCTGCCAAGGAAAGCCCCCACATCTCTCATACACGATTTATTGACTATACTGTACTCTTTCTTGTAATTAATAAATATCGGATTGATTTTTTTAGGGAGATTAAGGTATCAAAATAAGCTATTTTAAAATATATATATATATATATATTCATGATTTTTTCAACAAACTAATTTACTTAATTTATAAATTGATATATAATTTAATAACATATAATGCATGTTATGTTGAATTAGTTTATTTAGTTTCTTTAACCCCTCTTTGTAAAATCAACTTGATCTTATATTTTAAGAAGACGGGATGAAGTATTAATTATGCCATTTATTATTGTATGACAATTTTGGATCATGTAAATTAATTACTAGTATTTTTTAATTCCCAAAAGTTGTTCATGCGAGCTGCTGATGAATGACGTTTATTACATGTATGTATATAAAAAAAGAAGAAGAATCACGTTTATTACATGATTGTTCATGCATGATTAGTAATTGTGTATGTGTACAAAACAATCCAACCTTTTTTATTTATTACAACCTTACCTAATGAATTCATATGTTTATTCTTTCACTACCACAGAAATACTTTATTACAGTGCAACAATTGCAGCGCTTATAAAACGAAGTGCTGGGATAGGTATAAGATGACCTATACCAGCGCTTTAGAAATAAAAGTGATGGTATAGGTATAAGCATATCCCAGCACTTAATAATTATAAGCGCCGGGATAAGCTCCTTGTTATTTTTATTAATATATATATTTAAGGTGTTCCATGTGTTTGTTCATAAGCGTTGGGATAGGCCCAAGAGATTTAAATATTGTTTAAAAAAATATTTCAAACAAATTTTAAAAATACTAAGGCCTTTTAAAAAAAATGGGAAACAATTTAAAAATAATTAAACAGGCCTATAATAGCACTTGTGACGTCATAAGCGCTGGGATAGACCTATATAAATATTTTTATTTTTTAAATAGTTTTACCTTTTTTTAAAATGCCTTAGTATTTTTAAAATTTGTTTCAAATATTTTTTAAACAATATTTAAATACCTTGGGGCCTATCCCAACGCTTATGACCATAAGCGTTGGGATAGGCCCCAAGGGGTTTAAATATTGTTTAAAAAATATTTGAAACAAATTTTAAAAATACTGAGGCATTTTAAAAAAAAAGGGGGAACAATTTAAAAATAATTAAACAGGCCTATCCCAGCGCTTGTGACGTCATAAGCGCTGGGATAGACCTATATAAGTATTTTTAAATCGTTTTGCCTTTTTTTTTAAAATGCCTCAATATTTTTAAAATTTTTTTACATATTTTTTAAAGAAAATTTAAATAGAGATTTAAATATTTTTTAAAAAATATGTAAAACAAATTTTAAAAATACTGAGGCCTTTTAAAGAAAAGGGGAAAAAATTTAAAAATGATTAAATAGGCCTATCCCTGCGCTTATGACGTCACAAGCGCTGGGATAGTTCTATATAAGTATTTTTAAATAGTTTTTCCTTTTTTTAAAATGCCTCATTATTTTTAATATTTATTTTACATATTTTTTAAATGAAATTTAAATAGGGATTCAAATATTGTTTAAAAAATATTTCAAACAAATTTTAAAAATACTGAGGCCTTTTAAAAAAAAGGGGAAACAATTTAAAAAAATTAAATAGGCCTATTGTAACATCCTAAAAATTAATTGAGGATTTGTAGGGGTAAATAGGAATTTATTAATGAGAAATGATGGATTATGAGAATATTTGAAGAATTTTGAGGTATTTTACAGTATTTTAAAGGCCTAGTTTCTTCTTTATTTGGACAATAATAATTTTGGGAGAGATTATTTTTAGGCTCAAAAGAGGTTAATATGGGAGGAAATAAATAAAGGATATTATGGGAAAATTTTGAGAGTGAAAAGAAAATTTTTTATTCAAAAGAAATATCTTATTTAAGAATTTTAGGGCCCAGTAGTATATTCTCCACTCTGCCGACACTCCATTCCTCGGCAGAAACTTTTACTGTTTCAATTATTATTTCCTCAACCAATCACATTCAACTACTATTTATATATATTATATTATATTATTAATATAATATATTATTATTATATTATTATTTTATTATTTCACAATTATATAAACACACGCACACTCTCTGCTTCATTCTTCATTTCTTCTTCTCTCTCTCTCACGACTCTCTCTCTCTCTTTTTCTCTCTCTTGCTCTCTCTTTCCACCATATATATTCCTATTACTGGACTTATCAGAGTCCGTCAGCATAGGAATAGTAAGTTTTTCGGCCAACTAAACACATTTTTGGAATCACATAAGTCTCCTCTACATTCCTATGTCATTAGTTTTTCATTTGGCTATACTTGAAAATTTAGGTCTTGTCTAAGTTGGTATTTTTGGGAGTCCTAAAATTAATAAATTGAAGCTTAGGCCTCGATTATGAGTTTTTCTGAGTAGATTTTTCATTGTTGGAAGTTTTCCTAATTATTAGGAATTTTTGGATTTATGGAAGTTTTAGAAATTGGGGCTTTTAAATTATTCGAGGTGCTTATGGGTAAATTGATGATTTATAGATGTTTATTAAGGTTATATGAGGGGATTTAATTAATTGATTTGATTGGGGTTTGCACCTAATGAATTATTGAGGGATTATGGGATGTTAAGGAATTTTATAAATAGTTATTGGAAAGATTAATAATTTTGATATATGTATAAATGGAGTAGAGATAAATTTTAGAGATAGAAAGGGAGAATAAATGTTAAATAGAAATTTAAAATAAGTAAGGGCAAAGAAAGGGTAGTAAGTAATTTATTTTCCAACATGTGAAATTGTTGGATAAATAATTAATTGTGGTTGTATGTATGGTTGTGTAGTGCTTGAATTGCACTAAGTTAGCACGGGGGAGCTGCACTATTGTGAGATTGGTGCCAGATATCAGGTAACCGCTTTCTGCTTGTTTATGTGTGTGTGTAGTGTTAGTAAGTAATTTGAAATATTATTATTTGACAATTATGATGTTATGTGGAGATGAGATTTTGAATCACAGTTGAGTTATGATTATCAATTGATGATTGATGAGATATGAAAATGAGATATTGGAATATTAATATTTTTATAATAAATGTCCTGTGGAGTATTATTTTGAAATGGCATAAATTTGTGATTTGAAATATTTTGAACTGAAATATATATGATTTTGGAAACCATTTCATATATATGTATATTATGAAAATACTGGAAGGCCTGGTGCCTGATTGTGGTGTTGCATATCCATGTGTTGTTTGTGAGAAATTATTTGTGTATGTGACACCGGTGAATTGGAAATTGTGCCATCACGTGATGAGGTACCCTGTTGCGCCACAGGGACTAATTGATATATTATGGGAAATAAAGGAGAGAAAGACGAAAGAGGGGAGATCGCCCCTCACGGATTCAGAAAGGACGGAGATCCTTCTAATCCGTGGTACGGTTCAGGGAGGGTAGAAAGTCCCTCGTGAATTGTACCGTGGTGATCAGGGGCTGGTGGAAGGTCCCGACTGGTTCCACATGTTTTCCCAACGCTTCTATTAGGATTCGTTTGGGTTGTTGTGATTATCAATGATATATATTATTTTTGAAGATGATTTGGGATGGATTATTTTGTACTTATAAACTGTGAAAGATATTTGGGACCAAGATATGCATTATATGTGAATACCTGAGCATGCTGTTTGAACTGGTATATATACATATGTAACACCCCAAATTTTAGAAAAGAAAAAATAATGAATTATTTAAGATTTAGGAAATATTAGTAAAATATTAAAAAGCACTACAAATAAATCTATGATGTTTTAGGTATTTTTAATAATTTTAAGGCTTATTTTATTTAAGAAACAAAGAAGAATTAATTAGAAGATAAAACGTAATTTTGAGGGAAAAAGGATAACAAGGATATAGTCGAGATTTTAGAAATGTATTTAGAAATTAAAAAGCCTTATAAATAAATTTATGAGGCCGGGTATATTTTTAATAATTTTTAAAGTTTATTTTCTTTAGTAGCTCAGGGAAAATAGTTAGAGGATAAATTTAAATAAGGGAATATTTAGAATCTTGGGTATTGGTTGTTAATTTAAAAGTCTTATAAATAAATTTAGAAATTAAAGTATATCTAGAGAAATTATTTTAAGGACAGATTTAGGTCTATTTCTAAATAATAATGATAAATAAAATTATGATTTAAGAGGAAAATATAAAATAGAAAATGAAAAAGACAATATATGCCTCTAGTTAAAAATATCTTCAATTATAAAGGGAAGGACAGGATAGTAAAATACCTGATAAAAATAAATATCAGATTCCTTTAAACCAGCACCACACATGTGTCCTATTTTTATTACCTCTCACTTCTTTTATTTCCCTCTCACCACATGGATACACACATATTTGAAAAAAAAACATTAAAATTATATACTCCCTCTCTCTCCGTCAGAAACACACACATACACACACCAACTCACACTTCCTCCCTCAGCCCGATCTCACTCTCATCTTCCTCCCTCCGTTTTTCGTCGGGCAGCAACGTCGACGGCGGCAACCGGCGGCCACGTTCAGGGAAAGGCGAACAAGAAGGCTAGAGTGAACTTAAGTAAGTTATTTCCCTTCATCTTTTCTTCTTTTCCGTCGGGATTTTGCGAAATGGGGGGAGAGTAATCCGAATTTTGAATGGTTTTTGGGGCCTCTGAAATCATAAAGATGAAGCCCAAGACTTGATTAAGAGTATTCTTGAAGTAATTTTGGAAAGGAAGGTGGATTTGAGTCCGATTTATCCCAAAATATGCCTCAGTTACTGTTCATCCAAAGCTATTTCCGTCGATTTTCGGGCTCCCATAGTTTGAATGTTTGATTAGCCTTGCTTAGGAGCAATTTTAAGTATATTTGGTATCTTTGATGTTTGATTTTGCAAGTTAGGATTTTCTGGAAAATTCTTCTTCCCCTGTTCCTGCGATTTTTGTTCGGCCTAGAAGGGAAAATTTTCTGCAATGAAATACACTTGTAATGTGAGATTTCTAATAGGTATTTTGTGCGTGTGACTTGACGAAGTTGGAAGGGATGAATTTTTGCTTCTCTTACTACCCTGTTCTGTTCTGACCGAGAGGGAGGAAAAGGGAAGGAGAGAATTTTGGAAGCCAAAATTCTTGAGATGTAATTGTTGATTTCTCTCTCTCTGCAATATGTGTGACTTATTTGAGTTGCAGTGGCTTAATTCTGTTCCTTAATTTTCTGTTCTGTTCGGCCAAAGAGCATGAGATAGCCCTTGATGTTTTATCTTGTTCTAGGAGATGAATTTGATTTTGATTACTTGTTGTGGATTGATATGAAATGTGTGATTGTTGTTTTCTAGTTCTGGCCGACAGTTTATTCAGGGAAAAAGGAAGGAGAATAGTATTATGGTTTAACAATTAAAAAGAGAAGGAAGTTGTTATGAATGTTGGATAGTAGTTTATAGGTTCTGAAAGTCTAATTTTTAATTATTTTGGCTGTTGATTTATTGGCAAAGGAAAGAAGGAAATGATGATGTTAGTCTAATGTGAATTAATTTAAGAGGAGTGGGAAGTTAAGATGATTGTTGGTGTTAAGTAAGAAATGCTTATTGATGTTGTTAGTTGTTGGTTATTGGTAGGAAAGAAAGAGGGCCTTATAATTGATTAATTAAAAGGAGTAGGAAATGGTTATCGAGGTTGATTATTGAATTCAATGAGGGGAATAGAAGAAAGGGGTAATATGAGTTTAATAGAAAGTAAAGGAAGAGATATGGAAAGGCGGATTGGTGGTTTTTGGATTTGGGAGTTAACTTAAAGGCAATGTGAGTTATATTTATAGATTGTTGACTTGCTATTGATGAGGGGACAAGAGTTGAGTTCTTTTGGATTATTATTTCAAAGGTTTTGAATTAAGATAGGATTAGTGATGTAAAAGGACATTTATTGGTGATTCATTAATTTAAATTCCAAGTCAACGGTGGGAGATAGGTTAAGAAGTTTAGTTTGGAAGTTAATTCCTTGCTTAAGAATTTCCAAGGCATAGGATAAAGTTTGAAGTTGAATTTAAAGATTAATAAGTTATAGTGAATGTAAATCCTTTCATTATTGATTGATAAGAGATGTTAGTTAATTTAGAATAGTAAGCATATTTTTATATTTAATGTTTGTGTTGTGTGAATATTAATTGCTGTTTGTGCAATGCTGATTTATAATATTGATTAAACCGTAAGCTAGGAAGCAAGATGTAATGGTATTAGAAGAACAGGGGGTAGTACGATAGGAACGAGAGAGACGTTTAGTTATTATGTTTAAGTTAGATATTAATATAGTATTTTATTACAAACAATTATAGGACAAGTTAGTGGGGTTGAATCCCCAGAGTACAAAGAAGAGGAAGAATACAACGAAGAGTAAGCTCAAGAATCAGGTAGCAGTTTATTTCATATAATATTTAATTACAGCGCATTACATGCATAAATTTCATAATATCTGTAGCAATGGTAATTTTATTCCTTAGAGGTTATGAGGGGAGTACTCCAAGGCTTAGGTGGGTCGCTCCCCCTTTGCCAGAGGTTATGAAATCCTGTTGCAGGTAGAGGTACCTCCACTATTTAATGAATATATCGTTAGTAGTGGTTGGTAGAGGTTATAAGGATAAAGATTATTCATATTGTGAAGATTTATGATTTATTATGCATGAACTCATATGAAAGAAACTGCTATTGGGATTACCAATCTCACCCCCATCCCCAAACATTTTTCAGTAATGCAGGTTAGAAGAAATAAGCTGGAAGATAGTGTGATGACTGAGATAAGGCAAGAGTACTGAAGAAAATTAGATAAAGATTTTGAGATTATGTTTTGAAAAGGGAGGTTATTTGTATTAGTTGTAAATTAAATTATTAAATTAATAATAGAAAGTATAGACACTAGAATTGTATAAATTTTATTAAGGAAATTAAATTACCTAATTATTATGAATTAGGTATAACCCTAAGAGGGTTATTGTACTTTTAATTGTTTTATTAACCACTTTATTTCATAAGAGTTTTAAGATATTTCAATTTGTTCGAAAAGCCCATTCCAACCAACAGAAGGTTGGTTAAATGTTTTAAAAGGAAAAAGTTTTAAATTTTCCGTATTTTTGGGCTTCGAATATTCGTAAAAGTGGTTATAATTCAATTAAATTGTTATAATATAGTAGTAAAAGTCCAGGTGTTACAACATATATGTATTCCACTGGACACCTTGCTAGCACACACCGCACTTAGATAAGTAGTCAGTGGTTGCGTTTGGGGCTACCCCCGTTGATCTCACTTTTGCAGGTCCTAGGAGCGAAGTAGGAGGTCAAGGGAAGGATTCGGGAACTTCTCACTGATATCGTGAGATATTCTGGACCAGAAGGACAGGAGGTATTGCCACATTTAGGATCATATTTGTATGATGCTTCCGCTGAACCTTGTTATTATTCTGGGAGAAAATTATTGTATAATACCTATTATGGTATGGTATTTTAAGGATGATGTGTGGAGATTAATCATGGATAATGAAATTTTCTGTTATTGTACTGAGAAGAAAATTAAATTGTGATTAGAGTTGAGGTTTGAGTTAAAAAGATAATATATAAATATTATGGAAAGATCTTTTTCTAACTATGTTAGTTATTTTATTAAATTAATTCCTTTTTCTAACATAGTTAGCTATATAAACGTTTTTAATGTTGAATTATGAGTGGTTAATAGTGGGATTAGGCAGTTATTGTTACACCTATCCCAGCGCTTGTGACGTCATAAGCGCTGTGATAGGCTGTATAAGTATTTTTAAATAGTTTTGCCTTTTTTAAAATGCCTCAGTATTTTTAAAATTTGTTTTACGTATTTTTTAAATTTAAATCCCAGGGACTATCCCAGCGCTTATGACGTCATAAGCGCTGGGATAGGCCTATATAAGTATTTTTAAATAGTTTTACCTTTTTTTAAAATACATCAGAATTTTAAAAAAAAAAATTCTCATCTTTCCCTCGTGATAACCTATCCCGAGGTATTAAAAATAAGCACAATGTCTCTCCCATTTCATTTCCCTCTCATTTTTCCCTTTAAAAATTTCCACAAACCCTCTCCTTCAGAGACATTCATCGAACCATTTGTACGGAACAAACCAGAAAGAAAGAAACCATGGCTACTCCATCTCCAATCTCAGCCACCTTCTTCCTCATCTTCCTCCTCCACCTTGCCATCACCGTCACCTCCATCGGCGTCAACTACGGTACTCTCGGAGACAACCTCCCGCCGCCACAAGCGGTGGCTGACTTCCTCAAGACCAAAACAACCATCTACAGTGTCAAGATCTTCGATGTGAGCCCCCAAATCCTTCAAGCCTTCGCTGGAAGTGGAATCTCCGTCACCGTCACAGCCCCTAAAGGCGACATCACGACGTTAACCAACTTAGATTCTGCTCGCCAGTAGGTCGTCTCTCACATCAAACCCTTCCACCCTCAAACGAAGATTAAGTACATCCTCGTTGGTAGTGAAGTTCTTCATTGGACCGATTGGAACACCATCAAGCTCCTCGTTCCTGCCATGAAAGCTCTCCACCGAGCTCTTAACGTAGAAGGAATCAGAGACATCAAGGTATTTCAAATCTGCTTAGTTTTTCCTCTCTTTTCCTGCTTAAATCCCTCTTTTCGCCCCTAATTTCACTTACATTTCAATTAAAGCTAAATTCAAGTTTAGAAGACATAATAGTCATGTTATGGTTAAACTCCTTGTGGTTCTTTGCAGGTTTGGGTAGCTAATTGAGTTTGGGAAATATAAGTGAGTGATGGTAGTTTATGGTTGGTTGTTACACATGTATAATAGAAAATAAGAATCCTTAGATAAAATGAAAGCATGGACTCATAAATATATATTTTGGGGGCTGATATGGCTATGAATGGAATGGTGCTTGAAATTAAAATGAGTTACTAATAAATCTTTGAAGTTAGTTGAGTTTGCTGTCTTAATCATGCTATGAATGGTTGGTTGTGAAATGCTCTTTTTATATTCTATCTTAATCATGCTATGAAATGCTCTAGCTGGCTGCAGGCTCTTCCCTTTTGCATTCTTACTGACTTTGACCCTGCTGAAGACTTGGTATTTGGAAAAACCTTATTATCTGTCTTTGATTGAAGACAGGTTCTTTAGGAATTGATTTTTCTTTTGTCAGCTTAATGAGCTGTTTCCTTTATTGAACGAGATGGTTTGTGCATTATAATGGTTAATACTGGCCTCCATTTTGATGCTGAGAATGCAAAACAAGAATGGACCATCATTATTTCTTTATCTATATGAAGGAAATGTAATAAAAGCAGTGTGAAGTAGCAAGTAATATTGGCGTTCAATTTTTACATCCCTATTTCGTATTCATCATTGTTTCTATGCCGTTAGTAAACTTGTTGATTTTCTTAGTTTCTTTTTATTTGGCATGAAGTAAGTGATTATGAGAATTTCTTGTACAGTTCACTCACAGAAAGTGCATTCTACATTGGTGCAATGAGAAAGGAGATATTATCAGTGAGATATGTCATCAGGTATGTTTCGCTTTTAACACTTTGTTTTTTAAATTTCTAATTCATGTTCATGAAACGCTGTGGTGATGGTAAAGTATGATATTTGTGGTAGTGGTTATTTTTGCTGAAATGTGGTCTAATTTGCTGTCAAAATTACTTGGTTGCTGTCAGAATTTGCATGTGTTTCTGTCACAGATTGGTGTCAAAATTTTGAGTTGTTTGCTGTCTGAATTTAACTTGCTATGCTGAATCTAGTTTCGAACTTTGCTGAGAAAGGTTTGAAACTGAAATGAACAACATGTGTGTACTTGAATTGACCATTTGATTTGAGTATCATCTATGTCCATTTGATTTGAGTTTCACTTATCCTATGTTGCATGAATTCTGGCTCTTTATTGCCTTTCACTAAGTGCTAAGAATTGGAATCTGATTTAATTTGTTACTAGTGTCATGCATTCTTGAGTCACTGAAGAGCTTCTCGCTGTTTTTTTTAGCTCTCTGTTCAATGCTAAAATTTATGTTTAATATTTCTCTTCATATGATCATGACAATTCTATGTCTATGTATTGTGCTGCGTATTACCATTTACTTCAATACATGTTACAACTTAGCAACATGTCATCATTTTTGTTGAATGTATATGGCAATTAACTTGTAGTATATAGTAGTTAATTATAATGCTTGCTTTAAATATATTTGATCTGTGGATATATGACTTTTATATATATATGTATCGAAAATATATGTAATTTTTTAAACTGATGCAGATATGGGATAATATTAAAATTTAATTTTTAAAAAAATAGAATAACCTATCGCGGTGCTTTTTTAAATAAGTGCCGCTATAGGTATGCCTAACGCAGCGCTTACTATATAATAAGTGCGGCGTTAGGCCTATCCTTTTTAATTTTTTAAAAAGCTAAGTGGCCTATAGCGACGCTTGGTAATTATAAGCGTCGCTTTAGATTAGCCTATAGCGGCACTAATTACATAATAAGCGCTGCTATAGGCCACCTATAGCGACGCTTATTAAGCACCGCGATAGGTCAAATGACCTATTGCAGTACTGGCTATTGCAGCGCTTATAAGCGCTGCTGTAGGGGCAAAATAAGTACTGCTATAGGCAATTTCTGTAGTAGTGTTTTAATTTATTCTGGTTTAGATCTTATATTCACGTGCGTGAATATATAGTGGAATGATTTTTTTTCCATACATCAATTGTACGTGGGATTAGAAAAACATCACTTGTTGGAGTTTGATTAAAAGATGAAGAAAATATATGGTTCGGAACACACACACACATATCAACTCAGCTTTTGTAATTTTGTGCATTTTGTTACGGCTAAATATATTTAATCTGGCTTTACCACAATAGGGGCTGGATTGAGGGGCGATCTCTCAAAATAAAACTAACAATAAAACCATTCAAGGAAAATGGCGTTTCTCTTCAGTTATTTGTGTCTGTTATAAAATAAAGAGAAAGAAGAAAGATGGAGAGATGGAAAAGAGAATAACAAGACAATATAATATAAGAAGAAGACAAGAGAATATGAGAAGAAGATGGAGAGAAAGAAGATATCACTTTCACTTATAATTCAATAGTACAAATGCCTTGTACATGACCTCTATTTATAGGCCTTAAGTCATTGAAGACTATGCATGAGGTTACAAGAGAATAATGGTGGAGTTTATGGCATTTACAAGCCATTCATTGAGAGGTTACAAAGTTAAGGGCATTTAAAGAGAAAAGAATCCTATGAGGAATTCTAAGAGGAATGGGTCATGGACATTCACTACATATAGTTTCATAACAGTGTCTTAATTTTAATTAGTTAATTGGAGCTGTTAAGAAATTCTAAATAAAAATCTTGTTTAGGGGAAAGTGTACGTTAGCCAGTGTGAAAATTTTCACAATAGAAGAAAATGGATGAAAAAAATAAATAAAGATTTGATTTATATAATACGACTATTTTGATATTTTGATATGTTTAATTACAAGAAGTTTTGATATGTGATATGAAGTGTACAGTCTATTGTAAAGTTTGTTAATGAAATAGATCGATAAATTTGGATACAAAAATCAGATGTAGACACTAACATACAGATATAGTCCTTCCCAAAGGTTTGCAACAAATTAAAAGTATCCTAATTTCTCACAAATTTACCATGTAATCTTGACGCAAGCAGCAATAAAAAATTATTTAGGGTTTGTTTGTTATTAGGGATTTGGAGAGGAGGGGAGGAAAAAATTTTGTGGGGTAACATTTTGCAAAAATCGAACAAGTGGGTTGTAATTGTTTAGTAAAATTAGATGTAAGATAAAATATTAAGAAAAAAAGTATTACCCACACTTTTCTAAATTTGTGTGACTTAAATATTTTTTCCTCAGCCTTCTTTCTCTCCCCTCCCTTTTTACCAAACAGACACTTAAAATATTTTTATATACCTGATTTTCTTTAGTATGATTAGATTATTCTCAAAATTTCTTAAACTTAAACCAATAAATATATATTTACAAAGAATTAAGGTTTAAAAAAAAATTACAACAAGTTCACCTACAACACACTCAATTTTTCAGAGTTTTCATACATTTGACTCAAAATTAACTACACAACATTTTCTCACAACTTACCCAATGATCAAGGTTCACTTGGTTAACCTTAATTAGATAACTAGCGAATACAATAAATTCATAAATTCCCTAAACATAAATATAATATTTATCACTTGGGCTGATCTAGGATATATGGCTCGGCATAGGTTGCTGTCGACAAGTTTCAATGTTTAATTTAATTAGCCTTCTTGTCACTCCGACACAAAATTATAACCAACTTGATATACATATTTATATATATGTATGAAGGTTCACTTGGTTAACCTTAATTAGATAACTAGCGAATACAATAAATTCATATATTCCCAAAACATAAATATAATATTTATCACTTGGGTTGATCTAGGATATATGGCTCGGCATAGGTTGCTGTCGACAAGTTTCAATGTTTAATACTTTAATTTAATTAGCCTTCTTGTCACTCCGACACAAAATTATAACCAACTTGATATACATATTTATATATATGTATGTATATGTATATGAGGATAACGATTTGACAAATGATAACCAATGTCAATGTCTCACACTCGGTCGCCTTTGTACAAATTCGAACCATTTTAATTATTAATCTCAAATAATTAGTAACCAAAACTTATTTATAACTTTTCTAAAGACAATGTGTTAGTAGTAGAATCGTGCTAATTATACGCCAAACAAAGTTTAGTTTGGCGCACGTACGCAGACGAGCTACATATGATTTGGTGCATATATTTTGTTTTTACCCTCATGGCTTAAATATAGAGTATTAATATTTTATAGCATCCTTAAAAATTATGCTCTTCACCTTGGGTGGACCGTGTGTTCATTAATAAAGACGATTGATTGACACTCAATTAAAATGAAAAAGTATATCACCCATAAAAGAAAAGTCATAGTACTCTGTGTGTCTGTCTGTTGGATTGCATGAGAAGAAAAACAGAGTATATATATTAATGATGCAATGATATAAGGTTATGAGTAACGATTCAGATCCCTCATAGTATAATAAAACAAACAAAACATGCTAAGCCCAAAATTTTTGACCGCGCTGCACTTAAACGACATTTTTTAATATATTCTTATTACTCATTCGCATTGTGGAGTGAAATTATCATTACTTGAGCCAGTTTCCCAGTAAATTGTTAGTCTTCTTTTTTGAACATTTTATATTAATATAAATTTGTCTCTTTTACTCTTTCTTATGACTGAGTTTACCTGCAGAAAGGATGAACTTTAAATATTGCCTGATTAGTGTTTTCATATATATTGATAGAACTCAGAAGTCCACTTACAATTATAGTTTAAGTGCAAGAATCAAGCTCATTGCGTATGAACAAAAGACTAAATTATAGGCCATGCAACCGGTAATTAAAGATAACTATATTGTTAACTTGACAATAATCATTATATTAATTTGGAGTCTAACATAATTGACTAGGACGATAGGAGACAGCTATAAACCATCGACAATATAATGTCCAGCTATTTATTTTTAAACAAATAATGAGATCTATTCTATATGGCCCATTCATCATCCATATTTTCGGCTTTTGAATAGATCAATAGTACTTCATTATTCCTTATCCTTAATTATTAAGGGCAAGTCAAAATACGCGTACTTCACTTTTTGATTTCTTTTAATACAATTTGTATTAATCTCTTTTACAAAAGGGAACCGCAGTCTAAAGGGATGAAATGTCGATTTTGATTTGTTCAGGTGCTACCAAAACGACGAGATCGTTGGCTAAATGAAATATAATATCGTTAATAAGTTTGATAATTTCAATATTATTTATGTATGTTTGGTTGCTTATATATCGCAATCGATTTTAAGTAAACTTGAATATACGAAAGAAACGACTCATAACGTACTCACAATGATGAAAACAAGTAATGGGTAAATTAAACAAACAGTGAATTAACCATGGAACAGTCAAAAAATAGACCAATGCTAAATAATTAGTCAAAAAATTCCTAATTTAGTCACGAAATTTTGTCTTTATCAACGGAATTCCATATAGCTGAATTATCGTGGCTAATTTACTGTTTTTTTAGTGATATAATGGATATATCCATTAATGAAGTGGGTATTGCATCTCTCTCAAGTTTGAAGAGAGAGAAATATTAGTAAGTTATTACTCTATTCACCTTGTTTATGATAACTACTTAACTAATTTTGAGAGATTAAATAAGTTAAGTTATTTATTCATCTAAAATTTGTGTTGATTTTCCTAAAATATCATACTCCCTCCGATACTAAATATAAGATTACTTTGACTTTTTTTTGTGGAAGTTAAGGAAGCAAATTAGACCACTGAATTATAACAAATGTGACATGTAATTAGATTATAGGTCAGTTTATAAGTAGAATAAATTAGTTTTGAGAAAAAAAGATAAATATAGACAATTTAAAGTAATTAATTTTGCATCCTTAATTTTTTCAAAAAAAATCAAAGTAATCTTATAATTAGGTCTAGAGGGAGTATTAAATCATTTGCATTAAAGTCATCTCTTGATATATCTCTCTTAACATATGCTATCAAAGAGATGTTTTAGACACAGAATGAAAATAATCATAATTGTGGCAAACAAAATAGGTTGAAGTATTACATTTAAAATTAAATTCAACCTATAATTAGCTCATATACTGAGAATATCCACGTTTGACGGAGGAATATAATCAAAGGTTTTGCACTCTAATGGTAGATATATCTTTGATAAATTAAAAATTATATGTTAGATTGCAATTGTAACTTCAAACAATTAGTATCGTCATTTAAAAAAAAAAGGAGGAATATAAAATTCAGTGTTATAAATATCAAATCACACGTGAGTTTACAAAGTGGCTGGCAATGGCAAGTGGTGAGGCCTAGTTGTCGTATTCGTTGGTTTCTGGCCCTCCATGCAACAGTACTGATTGCAAAAGTTATATATGCCAATCAATAATGCGTAATAAATCATATATAATTCAAATTCATCCCTATGATCCACTTGGCTTCCTTATACTATTATTTCCCAAAAAAAGAAGCAGCTTGACTTCCTTCAAACATAGTCCATGCATGAGCAAATTCATTGTATGTACACTATTTATTTGCTTTTATTTGAATATCAATCCGCTTTTTTTTTTTGCCCCCTCCTTTGCACGTCAAATTATTATTTATTGGATTTCAATTCGTCTGTTTCATTAGCTTTAGCACTTTATCCAAATTAGCTGTAGTTTCACATGTAAAACATATTCATTTTGTTTTAGCTAGCTCTCTATTCTTGCGATCAGAACTGCACAAAATACGGGTATGACCGGGCTAGACATATGCCCCAAAGTCCTGTCCTAAAAATCTTCAGGCTAGTATTTTTGGCCCAATACCCTATCCGGTCCTGTTAGACCCTGAGACTAAGACCTGGCAAAACATGTCCTCTGGGACGAAGAACTGACCCTATTGGTCCTTGAGCTTTTTTTGCAAAGAAAAAAAAGACTATGTTTCAAAAAATAAATTGGGAAAGGAAAAAATAACTAAATCAATCAATCAAAATATAAAAACTAATATTAATTTTTTATATGGTGTATTAAAAAATTATTATTATTTTAAAAAATAATAATATTTTCATGGCAGGCCACCCATGTGATCCTGATACTTATGCCTCTTGTCCTTCCTGGTGCTCATGTTGACCATGTCCTATTCTGTTATAATTTCCGGCTAATTTTTTCTAAGATCGAACTTGTTTAGGGCGGGACTCAGAGCCACTGGATTGAATGTGCAACCCTACTTGCAATAACATATCAGACTAATAATTGAAAGCAATTTTGCATGCTATTTCACTTCTGTGAATATAGAGGGTTTAGACAGATACATGCCTGAACTATTTAAGTTGAACATCATTTCTCATTCTTGGGTAAAGGTTCACATTTATCAATGGACAATTACCCTAAGAGTTCTGAGCACAAAAAAGTGTTTTGTGGTGTTTAATTAGACATAAGGTTTTAAAAATGGTGCAAGATTGCCAACGGCGTTAATGGGTTTTGAATGGCCATTAAATGCATCACATGTGGCGTCACGTGTGTGGGTGACCCGAATAACGTGGATAAAAAATGCATCACACAAAACAATTGTTTGTACCAGCTCTCTTGTAGGTAATTGTCCATTGGTAAATTTGCACATTTTTTGTCCACATCATTCCAATCAAGATCTGGGTCACCCACACATGTGTCCCTATATGTGATGCATTTAACGGCCGTTTATAGCCTATTAATGCTGTTGGTAACCTTGCACCATTTTTAAAACGATATGTTTAATTAAGCACCACAAAACATTTATTTTGTGCTTAACACTCTTGGAATAATTGTCCATTAGTAAATTTACACATTTACCCCTCTTTTTTCTATGTATGTGTGTGTATATATATACATATACATTTGTAATGCCTTTATCTTTGATTAAAGGGGTAACACATCATCGTACACTCAACGATGTCTGCACAAATGAGTCAATTGAAAATAAATAAATTGTTTTTTAATTAATGAACTACTATAAAATCATTTGCCACGAATTATTTTTATAACAGTTTGATGAATCGTTACAAATGTCATCAGTTAATCGATGCAAATATGCACTTTTAACTGCTACAAAAGCGTGTCTTTTTTGTAGGGACAGTATGATAATCTATGGACGTGCCATGCGTACATGATACATAAGAGGTAAAAATATCAATTGTTCCAAAAAATTAATAATTGAAAAATATTCATAAATAGATCTGATTATGATAACCGGTGATTAGGTTTCTAACTTGGTGAATCCTATAATTAATAATTTTCAAGAATCCCAAATAAAATGATGCATAAGAATTATAATTGTTCGTGACTTTATGTGCAATATTTTTTCACAAATAAAAATGAACAATTTGTGATAAAATAAACGAATTAAAACACCAAAATACAGTATTTCATAAGGACCTGAATATCTGAATATATAATAGACCCAGTGAAAAGCAAGTCACGTAGATAATGTATAAGCAAATAACACGAGGGTTTTTTTTTGGAATATTCAAATAGCTGCGTGGCACCCATATGTATGCTAAATTGTACTTTTCTTTTACATCAAAAGTAAACATGTCCTAATCTCTCACTGCCAAGAGCCTCACTTAATTAACCAATTATTTAAATCAAAAGCAAAGAAAATAAAGACATGAGAATTGAGATAGAGGAAGGTACAATTTCCAGGAAGGTGCTAAAAAGGTTGAACAAGGAAAAAAAAGTATATTCTATGACTTGACTATTCAAGCTCAAATTGGCGTGCGGATTATACAAGCATAAATAGCCACCTCCGTCCTTAGGAATCAAAGTTGAACTTGAACTGCTTTCTCCATTCTTCCTCTTACACTAAAAAGCCTCTACATGTGCTAGCCACAAGCTTGAGTGACACTAACACTAGGCTTCTGGTATAGCTCTATATATCCATACACACACACACACACATCTGTGTTACATTAGCAGAGTTTGCTTCTGTGAAAGCGAAGTTTGAGGCAGAGGAGATAAAAAATGGTGAGAGCTCCATGCTGTGAGAAGATGGGATTGAAAAGGGGTCCTTGGACTCCAGAAGAAGACCAAATCTTGGTCTCCTACATTCAAAAAAATGGCCATGGCAATTGGAGAGCCCTCCCAAAGCAAGCTGGTACAATTTTCTTCATTCATTCATTCTTATATACTCTAGATTTTGAACTCATGATAATGTAATGGTAATGACAGAAACAGGAAATGATTCGGGGCTGTTTGGTACAGCTTATGAAACCATGGTTTAGAGTCAAACAGCCCCGAATCATTTCCTGTTTCTGTCATTACCATAATTCTGTTTTTCCTTTTGTACTATTGTATTTGCAAGGATTTTTTTTTTATTTGGTGGTGGTGAACGAATTCCTTACCATCAGGTCTTTTGAGATGCGGGAAGAGTTGCAGACTCAGGTGGATCAATTATTTAAGGCCAGATATCAAGAGAGGAAACTTCACATCAGAAGAAGAAGAAACCATCATTAAGCTCCATGACATGCTTGGCAACAGGTATTATTCCTTACTCATCTTACAACTCCATTTCTCATGGATCAAAGAATATGCTACTTGCTTGGTGATTCTCCAATCTTCTTAGTTGACAGAAACTGTCATTGGAGATTTAGTTTCAGAAAATTCATTATTTGGGATTTTCTTTTTAAAAAATTATAATATAGTGGCAGAGGAAAGAAACAATATAGTGGTGGGGACTACTGTCATCGATTGCATTAGTTGTCATCTTCAAGAAAGAGAAAATATTTAAGAAGAAAGGGACTGTTCCCATAAATATATATACGTTTTTTCCTATAATGGTGGCGACCAGTGCCATTTTAATTGTTGGGAAAACTAGGCGTGCTCCTCGCTGCTGCAACTAGATATGGCGATACAAACAAGTAACAATAGAAGGCTGTAACAAGATTCCCTGTTTCATTATAATCCATATATCTGATTTTCACTATGAACGAGGCATTATATATATAAACATGTCAGTCACATGCAGCTATTATGTATGTGTGTGTGAGAAAAATTCCTAAAAATACGACAACCTCAAGTTTAATGTTTATTAAAGACTCTTGTCCTTTGTTTTGTTATCTTAGGTGGTCAGCAATTGCGGCAAAGTTACCAGGAAGAACCGACAACGAGATAAAAAATGTGTGGCATACCCACTTGAAGAAGAAACTCATTCAAAAAACAAGTGATCAATCTCATAATAATTCAGATTTCAAAACCAGATCATCATCAGCCTCCAAAAAATCTTCAATCAAAAGATCTGTTTCCAATTCCAGCACTGTGACAACTCAATCAGAAGCTGAAGCTGCAAGCTTCATGACCTCATCATCATCAGTTTCTTCTAGTGATTGTTATGGGCAGAGCATGATGAATAATCATAGTAATAATGTGGTCATTAAGTGTGAAGTAGACATGGATTCATCTTCTATGGAGCCTTATGTGTTGCCTGAGATTGATGAAAGCTTTTGGTCTGAAGCAGCAGCAGCAGCCATGGATGATGATAGTGGTAATAATGAGTTGTTACCAGTTCATCAATACCCATTTGACGATGGAATGGATTTCTGGTATGATGTGTTCATCAGATCTGGGGATTTTACCGAGCTGACCTTCTGAAATGTATCTCTACTTTTTTACTTAAACTCCTCGAGAGGGGGCTTTTTTTTCCTTTACTTGTAAAACCTCACCACAACAATGTTGTTATTATTGATTACAAGATTATTGAAGGATGATTATAAGATCAAGGGGAACAAATACACACACATGCTCAAGGTGAGAGAAGGGAGATTGGAATGTGAGACACTGAATCTAATTAACATTTTTCTTTGTTGAAGTCATTCATTAATTGTAATCTGTAATAACAAGTAAAGATGTGCTACAATATATATGAAATAAATCCAACTATTTATGTCTGTTATTGTTTGTTTTTCCTCTTAGATTTTTGATAGTGGCCTGGATGAGACTTGAGAGATTAATGCACTTTAATGGAATTGATGGATGAATCGAATTTAAATATACTCCACTGAATTCTTCAAGTGGCGGGCAATTTGGAAGCTTGAGAGAAAAAAATGAACATATAGATCAAACCATTAACTAAGCTATATGAAGCACTGCGGCCAAAAAAGACAAGAAACGTGGAAAGAAAAATTCATTTCAATTTTGACGGACGTGCATACTTTTAGATCATGAACAGCAAATTACTTTTATATTTGGATATCGAATTAATCTAATCTTTAGTCCTTCAAATTTGCCCACATTTTGATTTTTGTCTCTCAAATTTCAAATAAGAAAATTTGGTCTTTCAAGTTTTTTTTTCTTCTTAAAACATTAGTTTTTATAAAAAAATTTAGACCATTTTAGGCTTGAAAAGACCAAACCTCTTACTTAAAACTTGAACAAAATATAAAATCAAACCAATTTTCATGGACTAAAAATTATACTAACCCATATATATTATTGATCATATCACAACATATACCATTTAGTGTGTTGGAACTCAATTTTATTCATAACTAACCCCCTCGTCTTATCTTTTTTTTTTTGTTTTTGAAAATACATTCATATACATATATACTCCTCTCCTTATTACTTAACTATTAATTTGAGTATATTGAAAAAGCAAGATAAATTACTTAATTATAATATTATTTTCTTAAAATTCTATTCCTCCATAACATTATATTATATTATAGATGTAAAGTAGTTTTTTTTTTTGGGGGGGGGGGTGAAAAATATCAGATAAAGTAAATTGAACTTTCATATTTATAAGTTATATATAACCAATGTCAATGCCTAACAAAATCCGATATATATAGAATCAATTGGGTATTTAATTAGTTTTCATAATTATTGTTTACGATAAGGGCGTACAAAAATATGATTTACTTTGATCCTAAAGAGTAGGTGTAAATTTTCTCCTTAGACTATTCTTAGTGATCTTAGTCACTTACTCTAGAATTCGACAAGGACATAAAAAAAACAGTAATAAGAAATAACCGAGTAGTTTCCCTCTTGAGAAGTGATGAATATTATGATAAGTGATGTGAGCATGAATATGAATATAAATATAAATATGTACAGTATATATATGAAATTGTGCATCTTTTATGTGATTGTTAGTTAAATGCACTTGTATGTTTTTTTTTTTTTTGTTTCTCAGGGTATCCCCACCCGCGTGTCAGGTGGGACTAATCCCTCATTGTTCTGAAGTCCCATAAAGAGGGTAGATAGCTTGCCTGTGAATTTGCTCTATTCACAAGGGGTAATGCACTTGTATTTATTATTAGTCAAGTAAAATAATATTATATTATTGTAATAGAAAAGAAAACGGCTTTTGGAATGAGGAAACGACTATAAATTCGTCAAAATAAAGGCATTACCATGATTTTCTACCTAAAGTGTCGTTATTGGGATGATAATGCAGCATATTCCTACCTTTTTAGTGGCACGAATTCTACACAACTTAAATTTTAAGTTCCATTTCATTATGGGAAGAATTGGAAACAAGAAAATGATAAAATTGGAAAAGCATTTGTGCGTGTATGTTTATTATGTGGTATTTATTCCTTGGATATTCTAAATGTCCCACTGAGTAAAGAACCTGTTTTGATCATAATTCAATACTTCTCTTTTGCATTGCTAAACATAAGACTTATCTATCTAATTTGATTGAATTAAATATATTAATTAAATTAGTTAAAATCAAATGATAATATCAAATTACCCTAATCACCTACCTTTATTACTACCCCCTCTCTTATTTATTTATTATTAAGAAGTGATAATTTAGAGAAAATGTAACCAAAAATAAAAAGAAATATTATATTTATGAACAAGTTCACCTCCCTAAATATATACTATATTTAGGAATGGAGGGAGTATTATATTTTCAATTTTTCATTCAGATTTATTTGTTCCTAAACTCCTTGTTAACCGCATATATAAGCAATGAATTGTTTCCCATTCAAATTATGGAAAAGTGTATTCCAGGGAAACTTACTTGTTCTATTCAGTCCATAATATAAATAGATTCTAAAAGAATTTTGTAATCCAGTATAAGTCACTTTATAAAGGTTTATGTTACATTGATTGCATTATTTTAAATATGCTCTCATCCTTAATGAGATGACAGGGGGTTATTAGGGAAAATTACAACTAAATCCCATGTAAGGGAATTAATCACGATCAAGTCCCAAAAAATCATTAAATTACATTAAAATCCCTAAGAACCTGTGTGACATTAAAAAAAATGTGTCGGGAGTTGTCGATGCATCTTATTAAGTTGTAAATAACAACTAGTTATTTCCTTAGAGTTGTTAATAACAACTTATTGAGTTGCATCGATAACTTCCGACACATTTCGATTTAATATGACCCAGATCTCCAGGGATCGGATTTCAATGTAATTTAATGATTTTTTAGAACTTGATCTTGATTAATTCCGTTACATGGGACCTAGTTGTAATTCTCCCATTTTTTCTCTCTCCAAATGACTTGTATTGAATTAACGGGGGTTAATATTCTACATATAAATTTAACTATTGCTCTTTTATTTTATGATTACGAACAAGGTATAGTAGTATCGAATATTGAAAGTCTTCTTGAATCTTTGTGTGGACTATTTTGCCTTCATTCATGCATGCCTCCCCCCTCCCTTCTTTTCTCTTTCCTCAATATCCCTTGTTATATTTAATTTAATTTTCAAGGATATTTTTGTTAACACATTGATCTCTAAGTGTTGCTTCCCACTATTTTAACACGCATACATTAAAAGATTATGTAATAAGATTTCCTTACATGCCAAATATACATGATCTTATTAGTTCAAACTTCACTTTTCCAATGGGGCCAATTTCTTTCCCTCTTTATCATCCCAAATTCTTTAAAAAAAAAAAAATCTTTGCAACATATGTCAAACGGGCACATAGTGGAATCAAATTAAAGTTAAATAGTTATGATGATTGTCATATAAAATTATTGGTCCCTATAGTTATCATAATTAGTGGAGGACACAAGCTATGGGGTGGTCAATACGATACGATTGAATATGTGACTATAGGATTTCATATCCAATGAGCACGCTGCGAAGAAGTCTTCATTTTTTTTTAAGACAAGTCATTATAGTTGGAATAATGTGCCCCATATAAGTGATAATGTAAACTATTTATGAACAAGAGGCTTTTTCTTCGTTCTTTCCATACTATATTGTACAATTCCCCGGAAGCTTTCTATGCTATGGCCATTGACCACCCTTATAATGTTAAAGTGATCTTGGTTTGCGTAAGTTATTTTTACAACTAATTAAACGTAGAGTTCATTAGTATGGTGTTTAAGTTTTTTTTTTTTTTTACTTTTTTTATTAGAAACTGGATAACATGCTTAGTACACGACTGTCTATAGAGCTAATAACATCCTAATCTCTTGGTTAAGAGGTGGCAGACGATGTTCAAACATACAAAAATTATCTATCATACTATATATGTGATGCCTTAACAAGGAAACAGCAAGCTTTAAGAGCTCTCTCTCTCTCTGTCTGTCTCCCTGAAACTGACCAATCGCTATGGATAAACTGTCGCATCTCCTCTATAATGTCTAAGTGTGCAACTTTTTACTATAAAGGGAAAAATTCAGAAAAAGACCCTCGAATTATCAAAAGGACACTTCAGTACAACGAATTTCGGAAAGGACGAATCAGTACAGTGACTGAATTGTCTTTTAACAAATTTAAAGGAAAAGTCCAAATGCTCTTGGTTCAATTATTTTTTTTAATAATTGCCCACAGCCACCACCGTCGACCGCCTTCGGCCAGTGGGGCCCACCACAGACGGCTGGTGGGCCTCTGATGGGTGGTGGCCCAGCGCCACGTGGCGGCGGGTCCCACCCCCTCCATGTGGCAGCCCCACACCACGCCAAGTGGCATGTGTCCCTTGTAAAAAAGGGACACAAAAATGTGGGGGGGGAATCGAATTCTCAGTAATCCCTTGACAGAAGTTGGGAATCCCTTATGCGAAGTTGGGAATCCCTTGAACGGTTCTGGTAACAAGGAGGAAGATTTGGTGAAGTATTTTGGAAGTTGGTAAATGATAATGTACATGTTGGGAATCCCTTGACAGAAGTTGGGAATCCCTTGAACGTTTTTGGGAAAATATTAAAAAAGAATAAAATATAGTATATATATTACTTTTGTAATATATACCACCAGGCCACCAAGTGGAGGGGGTGGGTTCGATTCCCACCCCCCACATTTTTGTGTCCCTTTTCTACAAAGGACACATGCCACGTGGCAGCCCCACAGCGCGCCACGTGGCGTGGTGTGGGGCTGCCACATGGAGGGGGTGGGGCCTGCTGGCGCGGGGCCACCAACCACCGGAGGCCCACCGCCGGTGGTGGCTGTAGGCAATTATTAAAAAAAATATTTGAACCAGGAGCATTTTGGACTTTTCCTTTAAATTTGTTAAAAGACAATTCAGTCACTGTACGGATTTGTATTGATTCGTCCTTTCCGAAATTCGTTATACTAAAGTGTCCTTTTGGTAATTCAAGGGTCTTTTTCTGGAATTTTTCCTACTATAAATCATATATTTTGAATAAATCTTATAAATGTACAAAATATGTATAGACCTTATATTGATTTTTGTTCTTGCCCGTAGTTTAAATGTGAATTTGAATATTTCATATTTAATTTGTTTTGCAGGCTTTGCCGAATAGTCTCCTCAGAAAGAGTCAATTCACAGCATTTTCCTTGGCTCACGAGATGGACACAGAAAAGTAGACAGTACAATAATTTATAGAAGGGGAACAAGATTAGTTTTTGGCTGGCCGGTTTTAGTAGTCTCCCACTTATTTCTTATTTTAGGGATAGTAACGTATCCTTTTTTTCTTACATCTTTTTCCTTTTTTTTTTAATAACCATTAGATCCACTTTAAATGGTATAAATCTGATGCTTACAATATCATTATTAAAATTTTATATTATAAAAAGAAACATTACACCAAATCTGTACCATTTAAAATGGATCTAATGGCTATTAAATGAGAAAATGAGGGAAAATGATGTAAAAGAAAAGAAGAGGTTCCTCTCCCATAATGTTAGGTGAATCTGGTTTGCACTATCTGTGGTCTAATCAATTACAAAAAAACACGTTAGAAATATTTATCATCTTCTCTTATAAGGATCAGTAGTTAACACAACCCAATCTATATTTCTCCACTTAACTTCCCGTCCACTTACCCTCAATTAGATAAAACTATGTCGTTTTATTAAAAATTATGTGAGATAATCATTTACCTCTAAAACAAAAAGCATTAATTTCAGAAAGTTTGTTGGATTATAATTTTTTTTTAATAAAATGGCGTAATTTTATCTAAGTGGATGTACATCCGTAAATGGACGAGAAACTAAGTAAAGAGATTATAGGCCCATTTTTACAGAATCTGGAACACCTCCCTTTTTTATGGTTATTTTCCCCTCATGCCCCAAATTTTACCCATTCATTAAATCTGATGACTGAAAAATTATAAAATATTGGCCACACAAATCTCTCCCATCCCTATTTTCTACATTATACTATATTTCTATTCTTACCTCTTTTTTCCTTATATATTTTTAACCATCAGATTTAATGAATGGTTAAAATTAGAGAAAAATAAGGAGAAAATGATCATGAAAAATGAGAGGATCCGGACCGTTATTTACTGCCCAATTTCACAAGAGTAACGCCGGTCAATGCACTAGTGACGCTTCTTAAATCACAGGGTGATGAAGCCTGTTTCTTAAAATCTAATTAGAATTAGAATAATACAAATACAAATATGAAAGGGAAAATTATAATTATAGTTATAGTTATAAATTTTCTTAAAATCCGAGTTTCAAAATCTATATTGATTTAAGGGTAAAGGACCAAAAATACCCCTAACCTTATGCCAAAGGAGCTACTGGCACCTTAAACAAATGTTAGGTGCAAAAATACCCACAAATATTTGAAAAAGGCCCAAAATTAACATCTCCGTTAAAGTCCATTAAGTTTGACTGTTTCTTTAAAATTATTGACCAAGGGTGATGATATGTGCAATGAGCTGGCAAAGGGAGATTGAAATTTTGACCAAAAGTTTGAAGTGGGCGGTGAGGTGGCAAGCCAAAAGAAAAAAAGACCACAATCAATCAAACATGATACAATGAAATCCAAACAGGGACCAAAATAAAAAAAAGAAGAGAAAATGAAATTAGTGATAAAGGGAAAATGAAATCGAAGAAGGGGAAAAAGGAAAGTTGAACATCTAAGGGCCATGAAGCAAGGGAATTAGGGTTTAGTCGCAAGGCCTTTGGAAGCTCGAACCCGAACATGTTGTGAGGAAGTGAGGCAATCTCGAGCTACAGTGATAAAGAAGGGGAGAAGGAATCTCAGAAAGTTGGAGATTACTACGTGTGTGGCCATATATATTGTGATTATCATTTGTACCAATTCCGCCTTTGTCATGCTATTTTCTGCATATTTTGAATCAACTGTGCTTATGGCCATATGGGGTATGTTTAACATATATGTTCTGACTATTTTGTGTTGATGGAAATATACAGTTTGCCTTATATTTTGGATTATTTCCATTGTCCCTCACTGTATTTCGGTATTTGGTTTAACATATATATCAAATCTGTTCTTGATTTCAATTATAGCAGCACAAGATTTCTACAACTTTCTAAGGTGATCACATAGATGAAGCGGAAGATTTCTATATATCACCTCTTCCCGAATTGGTGACCTCATTATTGCCACCCTTCGTCTACATCTTCCTGTTGTTGATGAAGAGGAAGAAGTCGTACCAGGAACGAGCCATAGAAGAAGAAGAAGAAGGAAGAAACTAATAAGAAAGAAGATGAGTATGCGAAGATTTTAATGAAACTAATATTAGATCAGAGTAATCTCAGATCAGTTTGATGCCGATTCTGTAGACGAAGAAGATGGCTTTATTTGGCTTGTTATTGCCAAGATTTTAATGACAAGCAACAGTGAGGATGCGTGGGTCCGATTAGCAACTCCGACGAGCAAATCATCAGCTTCTTCCTTCATTTAACCCAAGCAACTCCATATCTTCCTCTGCCACGACTTCTTCTCCTTCTCCTTCATGCGGTGGCTCAATCATTTAATGTTACCATATAATGTCTGGAGGTTTGATCGTTCAAGATATTCATGGAGGTGGGTCGCTTTATTTGATCCCCACCTGCCACGTTATGAACTAAATTAACCCACGTGGCTTTACCAGTTTGCTTTTTCATCAGCACTTAACGCCGGTTAGGAAATTTAACGGAGATGGTATTATTTTGCCTTTTTTAAATGTTTGTGGGCATTTTTGCACCCAACATTTGTTTAAGGTGTCAGCAGCTCCTTTGGCATAAGGTTAGGGGTATTTTTGGTCTTTTACCCTTGATTTAAAGAACAAGTCATTCTTGACATAAAAAAGTAAAATAACTTAACCAAAAAAATCCTTTTATATACTAAACAATCATTACACTTGAACGGGGAACCCGACAAGCCTAGTTAGTCGTCAAATATGGTCAGAAAGGCTCGTAGTGGACAAAAGAAAGCTCTTGGCCTACAAATATCAATAAATTACTAAAAGTATACTCCCTCCAGTCCTAATTATAAGATCATTTTAACTTTTGTGACTTTTTTTTCAGTAAAAAAAAGTAGTTTCAATCCCAAAAAAATATTTTTTCCTCAAAACTAATTTATTCTACTTATAAACTAACCTATAATATAATTTCATGTGACATATGTTATAATTTAGTGGTCTAATTTGTTTCCTTAACTTCCAAAAAAAAGTCGAATTGGTCTTATATTTAGGACCGGATGAAGTATTTCCCTTCGTTATTTTGTTGTTCATCTAGGCCCGTTTGATTCACAAAAAAATTTATGACGGAATGGAATGGAAAGAAAGTCGACACGTTTAGTTCGCACAGAAAATGAATGAAATTGAATGGAAAATTTTATATTTAGTTGGTTGAAAATAGTGGTAAGGAAACCCAGAAATAGATACAAATGACCATATTACCCTTAATAAGTATTTTTTTAATGAAACTCACTAATATAAAATTTTAAAGTATTTTAAAATTAAATAATCATAAAAATAAATGAATAAATTATTTCTAATAATTATAATTTCAATTCAAAAAAAATTTTATAATTTACATAAATAAATAAAAAATTTTCTGTTAAATATAAAAATCACATAGATTTTAATTTTAATATATATAATATGATTAAAAACACAACTAGGGTAACTTTATTTTTGCAACCATATCTAACAAAGTAATTAATAATTAAGTTAAATAAATAATTTTAAATAGTAAAATATAAAAAATGTGATCACATAGAGAGAATTTGGGTCCGCAATTGGTGTTCATCACAGTGATTCCTCATCACTGAATTGAAAGTAAAAACTATTAAAATAAATCAAATCAAATCTGGACCATTAAAAGAAATCTGAATGGTTCAGATTAAGATGAGAAACCCCTTACTCATCTTTGTGATAAGTATGGAATGTGAATTCAGAGAATTTTGTGGCTTCAAGCCTTCAACTTCTTTTGAAGCTCCAACTACCTCAATTTATCCAATATATATATATATATCTTATATTTCTTCAACAAACTCTCTCCTTAAAATTTTTAAACCCACCTCTTAAGTCTCAACTCTCAATTACTTCTCATATAGTTTAAATAATTACAATAAATAAATATAAATATAAAATAAATTGAAAAAATATATTCACATCAAATTTTATATTCACGTATCTGAATTCCATTTTGGTTTCGAAAATCTATTTTAAAGTTTCAAAGTTGATTTTATAACTTGTTTTCACAGCAAATTAGTATGTTAAATTTGAATTTGACCGTCCAAATGCGATTTATCAGTGTCAAAATTTCTAGAATAATTTCAATCCTAATTCACTGCCCACATTATATACAGTGTCAAATCAGAATTTTGGGCAAGTATACCCGGACAAAAGTACAAGAGATGAAGAAAAAGAAAGGAAAAATGCCAAGCTTTTTTATAAAAAGAAAAAAACATATATTTCTTCTTTTTTCCTCTAAAGGGCGAACATGAGGCGCACATATATCTTCTTTCCTGAGCGAGAGTGGCAACCAAACATTTCCTCTTCTTCCACTCTTTTTCTCCACCCAATCATCTTCTTCAACTAGATTCACATCTCGGTTCATCTCTTTGAGCAGACGGGAGAGAAAGTAAGAGACACGAAAATGGAATTTTTTTGAGTGAAAAAAGGGAGATATATTCATTAGTCTAAAAATATGTACAGCTTTGCTAAGGTACTTAGCCACAGAGTCAAACTGCTTAGGTTACATATAACGTTTTAATTCTAGCAGTGGAATCTACAACGTGTTCAGCGAAAGCCAGGGCTTCATTAATAAGGCGGTGAGCAGTGATGGTTTCACTGCCAAAGAGTCTTCTATTGCATGATAACCAGAGACGCTAGCAGATTACCCCAAACAGGATGCTCCATTTGGTGTCTTCCTGCTTGGGCTCCAGGTTCCTCGGTAACCATACTTTAAAGGGGGCATACAGGAAGTTCGTTATATGCGTCGTTAGAATGATCAGTCCCCAGCTTGAGGAGGCAAGGTGGCAGACTCGCAATACATAGTTTATATCTTCTGGTCCTCTTGAGCAAAGTTCACAAGTGTTGTCTATTGTCATGTGCCTTCGGGCTCGCTCTGCATTGGTTAGAAGTTTGTTTCTCAAGACAAGCCAGATAAAGGTTCTAATGCGCTGGGGACCAGGCCATTTCCAAGCTATGTTCCATACCCGGTTGGCCTCCTCCCAGTAGCTATCATTGAGCAGTTGGTAGGCCAATCGAATTGTGAATTCCCTCTTACCTTCATAACACCATACTTGGACCCAAAAGAGGTTGGGACAGGTTTGAATGGCGTGAGCTATTTTCATAAGGAAGGCCGTATTCTGGGAGCTTATTTCCTTGATGCCACTTCCCCCTCTGTCCTTTGGTTGGCACATTAGGTCCCATTTGATTAAATGGATACCTTTGTGGTCCGATGTGGTCCCCTAGACAAATTTACGCGCTAATGCTTGTAGCCTTGTACACGTGAAGGGTGGAAGTCTTGTGGATTGCATGGCATATGTGGGAATAGCTGTTAGTACTGATTGGACCAGTGTGATTCTACCTACTAGCGAGAGGGATCTAGCTTTCCATCCAGAGAGTTTTTGTTGTACCTGTTCTTCCAAGTACTTATACGTGTCTTTGGTTACTCTCTTGTGCAAGAGGGGAACCCCTAAATAGCGTCCTAGATTATCTGTACTCTAGAAGCCAAGTTCAGAGCTTATATTATGCCTATCTGCCAGTGGGACATTCTTGGAATAGAAAATTCTGGTCCTGGCAGGGCTAACGCGATGGCCTGAAGAAAGGCAAAACGCTTTCATTACCTGCTTAATGGTACTCACTTGTGATCTATTAGTTTCACTAAAAAGTAGGAGATCGTCAGCGAAAAATAGATGTGAGAGTGGAGGGCCGTTCCCACCCATTTGAATGGGCTTCCATTTCCTTCTGTTAACCTCCAATCCTATACTTTGGGAAAAGCGCTCCATGCATAGAACAAATAGGTAGGGGGAGAGGGGATCACCCTGCCTAATACCTCTACTTGGTTGGAATGGTTCTGAATGGGTTCCATTCCAAAGGATTTGGATGGTTGAAGAGGTGACGCACTTCATAATTAGTCGGACAAGAGCCATTGGAAGGCCTATATCCATCAAGGTATCTTGTATGAAGTCCCATCGCAGTCTATCAAATGCTTTTTCTAAATCAACTTTAATTGCCATCCATCCTTTACCATCTTCCTTCACACACTGGAAAATGGGTTCCCACCAGCCTTTAAAGCAAAATGGAGGGAGGAGGGAAATAAAAATTTGGTGTTTCTATCAACCAAACCGGAGAGCCTGAAAATCTCCATTTTCCTCTTCCTTCAACAAAGTTTCAGCCAACCAAACGTACCCTTAAGGTTTCTCCACAGAATACTCCAGCGATAGCTAAACTTGGAACTACTTAATCTCATGCTTCTGTATTCCCTTAACATTATAAGGATTCGGTAGCTCCAATAGGGTTCCAATAAATCTTACAGAGGGATCTCACCCCACCCAAAAGGCCACTAATTTTTTTTACTCTTTAACTTCAATTTCATCATTTTCAAAACAACCTATCCGCCAACCTCATTCAAAATAATTCAGATGCCTAACAGAAATTGTATGCATGCATCAGCATGCTTCTGCATTTCCAAGAACATGTAAGGTCTTGTACAATCAACAGAAAAAATTCCCAAAAGATGGGATAACTAAGATCAAGAATAGACCAAAGACCACTCAAAGCAAGCTTTTTTTGTCTACTATCAAGAGCAAAAACACAAGCTCGAAGTACAACATGCTGCAACTATAGTGAAGCAGCGTCTCCATAAACAGTTCCTCTGTAGTTACGAAGTTGCCTTATTCAAAATTGAAACTACCTTCATTGAAATAGAGAGAGCTATAATGTTGCCAATCAAAAAGCTAGCAGTCTAAGAAAGGCATGAATAAGCCAAAGCCTTTTCCTCCGAGAGCTCTTCTGCTGTCGAATCCATTTTCGTCCTTGAAAACTCATCAATGGGAAGTCCTGGCAGATAAAAAGAAAATCAAATCAAGAATTCAAGATACAAACGTAAAAAAAAATGAATAACTGCAACTCTTGCGGAATGGGGGGTGTAAAAGTCGAATCCACTCTTTATTTTAAAGGAAAAAAAAAAAAGACTGCTAACTGCAAAAGTTGTGATGGCTAACATGAACGTCAACTGTTCAAGCATTAACAAGAAACTAAGTCATGAAGCCATCATCTCTGATACCAGAAAACTGAGCTGTCCCCATTAAACTTTGACAAAGGATTGGGAATTCTTGCTTGACTATACCCCAAACTAATTCTACTGGGAGAAACTCCACCACTCATTGTGCCACATGGGCCGTAGTTCTTCAGCCCACATAACAAAGCCAAGGACTATGGTCCTTATGAAAATTTCTAGTTTGCATTGCCATTAAACTAGGCTAAACAAAAGTATAGAGGGACAAGGAATAAAAGCTAGCAATTATGAAATTAGGGTCAATTAAATTTAAGATTTAAAATACTAAAGACAAAGTTGTTATGCCAAATAATCAACTGCATTCTCAGAGCAATCAGACTCTTACCTTGAACTATCTTCCACTCCCCACTTTGACAAGTGACAGGGAATGAGTAAATTAGTCCAGCTGGTACGTTGTAAGATCCATCAGAATACACTCCCATCGACACCCAGGTGCCCTATATTTGATTTGGAAGAATAACGCTAAGCATGAGATTTTACAGATTTTTCAAATAACATCAATGCAAATGCAATCCAACCTCTGGAGTTCCAAGAACCCAATCACGAATGTGGTCACAAGCAGAACTAGCAGCAGATAATGCGCTTGAAAGCTTCCTAGCTTTAATAATTGCAGCACCACGTTGTTGAACAGTAGTAATGAATTCCCCGTTCAACCTTAAAAAAAGAAGCTAGCTTCAATTCCTCTAGTCTTCAACAAATTCAAAACCAGGAAACTAATACAGCAAAAAAGAGAGGGAGAGAAGCTAGTATAAGGCATATAGGTAAAAAGTATTAATCCATCCTTGTACCATGCATCATCAGCAACAAGTTCTCGGACAGGCTTTTCCCCAGCTGGGGTTTTAACCGTTGCATGATTGACATCAGGATATTGAGTTGATGAATGATTGCCCCAGATTATGACATTCTTTACGTCAGAAACTTGAACATTCAGCCTTTCAGAAATTTGGCCCAATGCCCTGTTATGGTCAAGTCTGGTCAAACAGCTGATGTTTTTCTCAGGAATAGATGGTGCGAATTCCTTCAAGATCAATGCATTCGTGTTGGCAGGGTTGGCAACAACAAGAACCTGCAAGATAAAGCCACAA
This sequence comes from Mimosa bimucronata, assembly GCA_037074515.1. Taxonomy (NCBI): domain Eukaryota; kingdom Viridiplantae; phylum Streptophyta; class Magnoliopsida; order Fabales; family Fabaceae; genus Mimosa; species Mimosa bimucronata. The sequence continues at coordinate 38,267,423 of CM073444.1, forward strand.
AAATGCTCTTAAGTGTCCTATTTATTATATAAGACTGGAATTATTTTAGAACGAAAAATAGAATGCACTAATATCATATAGAGATATATCCATCAATATGGAGTACCATGAGCTGGGCTATACTATAGGATCAAAGCATCCCCTCAAAATGCCAGCTATCTCTTAATTTCGGGCTCTCTCACCCCCTTTCACTCTGACTTTCATCTCTCCCTACTCCAGTACTAAAGCATCATGCATATATTATAGTGCTATTACAACCATTCTTATTACCTTCAGAGCCAATCGTTTTAACACTAACAAGATTCTAAAGTCAATTGTTTACTGTATATAACAACTCAGAACCGTCACAAAAATGTTTTGATTGTTTCGAAATAAAGCATAAGAGAAATGAACAGCTATTGGTTACACAGAGAGGCTTCAAAAATGGTGAATTAAGTTGAAGTGGATTACCTTGCAGTTGGCAGCGGCATGCTTTTCAAGGGCAGAAGCCTGGGACTTGTAGATAGCCACATTTTTTGACATCACATCTTTCCTCTCCATGCCTTCCTTTCTCGGGAAACCACCAACCATGACTGCAATATTGACTCCAGTGCATGCCTCAACTGCATCAGTTGTAGCAACAACACCTGAAACAGATAAACTGAAAACAATTCAGAATCTAGCAGATCATTCAAACAAGTAAAGGTCCATAACAAATCAACATTAACAATCAGATAAATATTTACATTACAAACATTTCAAAAGGAAGAAAAATCAGACCTTTAAGAAGTGGGAAAGCAGCATCCACCAACTCCATCTTAACCCCATTCAAAGCCTCTGCTGCTGGAGGAATGTCAAGCATGTGGAGGATCACAGGCTGGTCAGGACCCAACATGACTCCCCTAGCAATCATAGGGACAAGTGCATATCCGATTTGTCCTAAATTAGCCACACAAAAAATCATATCAGTACACAGTATATAACACCAACATGCACTTCTAATTTGCTCATAGACAAGATAGGTAATACTGGCACAGTCCATAACATAGATACAAGAACTGATCTCAACGGTATGCGATCAAGCATTTTGCAGCACAAACCAAGAAATTATAAAGCAGAAATAGAATGAAATGATGCTATAGAATCCCAGGTAAAAAAAAAAAAAAAAGCACATAAAGTAACAAGCTTTACAACAACCCACAAGCATATATGATCGTGGATATAGATCTAAGCCCATATCAGATCAAGATCGACCACAAGAACATCACATAACAAATCTATCACATAGACTCAGCAAAGAAATCGAAAACCAGGTTGGATCGGGCAGTAAAGTAGAGTAAGAGACGAATCTGGAGAAAAGAAGTGAGGATAGGATAATCAGGAAGAATATGGTACCTGCAGCACCGGTGACCAGAACGCGAACTGGGTCTTTCGCCATTGAGATTTGAAGATCAAGGAGAAGAAGAGGGAGGGGCGATTTTGCGGCTTCTGATGAAGTGGAGAGTGAAGAACAGTAAGATTAAAGTGGACTATAGCGGACTACTTATTCGAGTGGAGTACGAGGACAGGATGGTGCCACATCATACTTATTAAACGACTGCGTTTCAGTGGAATATTCCGCCGGATCTTTTTCTTAAACTTTTTTTGGATCGGATTTCCTATGGACTATTTCAAGTCACTCCTCCACAGCCTGATTATGGACTATTTCTCGTCCTTTTTTGGGTCGGATTTACTATGGCCCCAGAAATTATCCCAATAATTCTTAAAAAAATTTTTCATTATTGGATAAGAATTTCCTCCCACTATAATCCATTTTGGGTCCAAAAATAATTCTTCTAACTCTAATTTTCCTAAATTAAAGGAGAAACTGAGCCTTTAAAAGTCCAAAAAAAAAAACCTTTCATCTTCCAAAATTTATTTATAAAACTCTCAAAACTTCTTAATTAATCACAAAATCACTTCTCAAATTACCATTAGTTCTTGATTAAAATTTTCAGTTCTACCATATAAGCTTATATGGTCAAACTTATCGGTTAACGTAGGTCAAGTTAATGGTGTTACCAAATTTGCACCTAATTTTATTCTTCTTAACCAAAATATGTTCACAAAATTCATTTTTCTGTTGAGTGCACCTGGCGTAATTGTTCGTTACTAAAAGATTGTACATTTACCCTTTATAAACAACAGAAACTGTTTCCAACAAAGAAAACAAACAACGCCTAGTTAGCTGCATGCAGCAGCAGCACCATGCTTCTGTAACTGCCAAAGACATATATATTGCACAATCATCAGCGCTGTGGCCACTGGAATATAGTTGTGTACGTTATAACGAGTAAAAATCAAGAGTTTATAACTGCATACTGCAATTAAAGTGATTAATTTAGAATGCAGCAGCATCTCCATTAGCAGTTATTCTGTATTTAAAATAGTTGCATTATTTAATATATAAACTACTTTCATAATAACATGAGGGACCAGGCAGCAATAACTCCAAACAAGAAGCAAGCAGAGTCTAAGAGAGGCATGAGTAAGCCAATTCCTTTTCCTCTGATAGCTCTTGTGCCGTCAAATCCATTTTCTTCCTTGATAACTCATCAATGGGAAGTCCTGGCAGAAAATTAGAGAAACTCATGTCAGAGGCATACATTGAAATCAGAATAAGTGCAAAGAATGTCACAACAAAGTGGCTACTCAAATTGTAATACTCAAGTGAGTTTCAAACTGTCATCTCTCCTATCAGTTGTCCCCGGGTTAAGGTTTGACAAAGAACATGGCATACTTGTTTGATCCTATCTCAAACCAATTCGTAATGAACAGTTCATATGTGCTACCACTCATTGTGCCAAATAGACTAGTTTTGTGCTTCTCTCATAATAATATCGCTCACACCAGATTTTGTACAAGGAAAACACGACATAAATTATGATAAAAACCGATATTTTCAGTCTATCATTGCAACAGACTAGATCTTCTAGTCCACAAGTACACCAAAGACTACGGTGAATGTGGTGAGCAATAAGTTAGCCTCCGATTCTAATTTGTATTACTAGCAAAAATCTTAAATAAGTTTAATGAATTAACAATATTGAAGAAAAAAATCTGATCGATCAAAGAAGTTCCAGCGGAATTCTCCCCCTAGAGTAACGAGACTCTTACCTTGAACTATCTTCCACTCCCCATCACGGCAAGTGACAGGGAATGAATAAATTAGCCCAGCCGGTACGTTGTAGGAACCATCAGAATATACTCCCATTGACACCCAGGTGCCCTGAATTTAGATAAGACGAATGCAATTAGCAGATTTTGTTTTCCAATTTTTTTTTTTTTTTTTTGGGGGGGGGGGGGGGGTTGTAAAAATAAAACTGAACCTACCTCTGGAGTTCCAAGAACCCAATCACGAATGTGGTCACAAGCAGAACTAGCAGCAGATAATGCGCTTGAAAGCTTCCTAGCTTTAATAATTGCAGCACCACGTTGTTGAACAGTAGTAATGAATTCCCCGTTCAACCTTAAAGAAAGAAACCGGCTTCAGTTCTTCAAGTCTTCAATAAATTCAAAACTGGGAAACAAATACAGCAAAAAGAGGGAAAAAAGCTAGTATAAAGCATTCATCCTTGTACCATGCGTCATCAGCAACAAGTTGACGGACAGGCTTTTCCCCAGCTGGGGTTTTAACCGTTGCATGGTTGACATCAGGATATTGAGTTGATGAATGATTACCCCAGATTATGACATTCTTCACATCAGAAACTTGAACGTTCAACCTTTCAGAAATTTGGCCCAATGCCCTGTTATGGTCAAGTCTGGTCAGACAACTGATGTTTTTCTCAGGAATAGATGGGGCAAATTCCTTCAAGATCAACGCATTCGTGTTGGCAGGATTAGCAACAACAAGAACCTGCAAGATAAAAGCACAAAAATGCTCTTAAATGACCTATTTATCACATAAAACTAAAATTATTTTAGAAAGAAAATAGACTCTACTAATTTCTTGCAGAGATAGATTCATCAATATGAAATACCATGGGCTGGGCCATACTATAGGATTAAAGCCTCTCCCTCAAAATGCCAGTTATCTCTAATTTTCAGGCCCTCAAGCCACTTTTCACTCTAACGTTCCTCTTCTCCTCCTCCAGTACTACAGCATCATGCATATATTATAGGCATAGCACTTTCACCGCTACTATTATTACCCTTTAGAGACCAATATATGTATAGTGTTTTAACACAAAAACAAGATTTCAAAGTCAGTTGTTTAATGTTTGGTAAAAAAAAGGGTCAGCTGTTTACTGCATAGAACAATGTGACTAAGAAGTGCCGCAAAAATGTTTAATTCTTTCGCAATAAAGCATCAAAGAAATGAACGCCTATTGGTTACACAAAGAGTCTTGAGAAATGGCGAATTCAGATGAAATGGATTACCTTGCAGTTTGCAGCAGCATGCTTTTCAAGGGCAGAAGCCTGGGACTTATAGATAGCCACATTTTTTGACATCACATCTTTTCTCTCCATGCCTTCCTTTCTTGGAAAACCGCCAACCATGACTGCAATGTTGACTCCAGTGCATGCCTCAACTACATCAGTTGTAGCAACAACACCTGGAACAGATAAATTGAAAACAATTCAGAATCTAGCAGATCATTCAAACAAGTAAAAATCCATAACAAATCAACATTAATAGTCAGATGGTTATTATATCACAAGCATTTCACAAGGAAGAAAAATCAGACCTTTAAGAAGTGGGAATGCAGCATCCACCAATTCCATCTTAACCCCGTTCAAAGCCTCTGCTGCTGGAGGAATGTCAAGCATGTGGAGGATCACAGGCTGTTCAGGGCCCAGCATGACTCCCCTAGCAATCATAGGGACAAGCGCATATCCAATTTGCCCTTTAATAGCCAAAAAATCATGTCAACGTGGCACAAAAATACAGAAGATCGGGATTACTATTCGACTGAGTTGCATTATTGACATATCTTTTTCACAATGAAATACATAGGTTTCATATAAGAATTTAATCACAAGTGCCACGAGAGCAGCTAGTAAGTCATGACTATGGAAACTGCAAAACTTAATTCAGATTGAGCAATAGGAAGTCAACTCCAAGGCCAAACTGAGTTTTACAGTTCTACGCGTTCTTATTCATTTCCCAACAAAAAAACTGCTGCTACGATGATATAGGATCCCGTTGTTACACTACCCAGAAGTTATACGACTACGATCATGTGCAGTATAAACCAAGACAGACTAATATGACACAGAGACACAACTAAGTGCTTTACTGTTCTTTTTTTTTTTGATAACAAGTGCTTTACTGTTCTAAACAAAAGAAATTAAAAAAAAAAAAAAAAGAACTTGTATATAAGATCGAGATCGAGTATGCAATAAAAATAGCATTTTAACACAAACCCAATATATGGAATCAGCAGATAAACCTTAAACTAGGTACGATCGAACAGTAAACTAACAATAAGTGAAGATTACAAGCATATGATAGGAACACTAATGAGAAAATCTGGATGGGTAACGTACCTGCAGCACCAGTGACGAGAACACGAACTGGTTCTTTGGCCATTGATTTTCAGCTGGGGAAAAATGGAGCAGATCAACGAGGAAGATGTGTGACTTGCTCTGCTTCTCGTGAAGGCTGAAGAGATAGTAGGGTTAAGAGATAGGAGCGAGTGAGAGAATAAAAATGTGGGGTTGACTGGAGGACCTGGTGATTTATTCTGCTAGAATTTGTGGGAAGAGAAAGTAATGTCCGAATTGGTGGGGGCCTTTTTGTTAATTTTAGCCTTCTATGTGGTTTTGAAAACAAATAGGCTATATTTAAAAAACAAATAAATAACAAAAGCAACTTTTTTGTTTAATAAAACCCCGCTGTTAATTACAAGATCAAGAGAACTTTTTTTTTTTTAAGATTAAGGTAGCAAAATCGACCATTAAATTTTATCATACACTACATATAAATATATTATATATTAGTTTATAAGTAAAATGAATTAGTTTTAAGAAAAAAATAAATATAGACAATTTAACATAATTTATTTTGCATCTTTAAATTTTACAAAAAAAATAGTCAATTTATTCTTATAATAAAATTAAAGGAGTAGATTGCAACTTCATCAGTCTTCAGTCTGGCCACAAAAAAGAAGAAGAAGAAAGATTGCAACTTCATTTGATAATTTTTTTCCTTTTTTTGTCAACGGCACCAATTGGTTTGAACTTTGAGGAGGTTTTTGGCCGAAAAAGGTTGGAAGGGTCAGTTTGGACTTCTAATAGTTTAATGTGGTTAGTGCATGGATTTTTTTTTCCTTCTCCCGAAGTATTGTTAATACATATCCAATTAAAAAAACAATTGAATCGAACTTATCCCCTCATGAAGTAGCATCACCCTCGCTTAATGGAAGTTTTAGTGTTTGGTAGAATGATGGAGAAGAAGATGCTTCTCCACGATCGTTCAAATTTAAATTTTAACGGTATAAATTTAATATTTTTAAGTTTGTGTTTTTTAAATGAATAATATGTTTTTGACAAAATAATAATTAAGAGAATACCTTAATTTTAGATTCTATAACCATAAAAGTAATTGTTTTTTTTTTTAATCACAAACTTAATAACAACGTTGGTCAATTATGGCTTGATCAATTGAGAATGGGGTTTATCACAAAGCATCTGATTCAACTGGTAAGGGTTGTACTCTCTTAACTAGAGGTCTCGAGTTCAAGCTTTTGAAACGCAATGGTGTTAAATACTTGGTGGTAGATCCTTACCACCCTAGTGGTCCTGCCCAAGTCGACATGGATTAGTCTGAACCCCAATAAATCCTTTGAATTAAAACGAGGTAGGTCCAGGATACCGGATGCTTCATGCAAAAAAAAAATTGACAATGAGCTTTATTCATGAGGCTAAATTCAAATCCTATCTATATAGGTGAATGATTTGTAAGTATACATGTAAACGTTATTTAAAACTAGAGCATATCTTACTCATTAACGACTAAGATTTAACTCGCCTAAACTTGTTTAATAGAAAAGAAATTGAAAACTTTGTGAGTGTAACAATTAACCTACAATGAAAAGGGAAAATTAATTATAAGTCTCGTATAAGCAACTTAATTGAGGTAAGGTCCTACAAAATCACGTAATTAATCTCAAATCCTACAAAGTTGTTATCGCATGCTCATTAAATTGTTATCGGCAGTTCAAAAGTTGTTACTGAACAAGACTTTAAAAGTTGTTATCATCAGGCCAAAAAGTTGTTATCTCCTAGTCAAAAGTTGTTAGTGACTGAGAATTTAATTATGGGTCAACAACAACTTTTAATAAGATAATAATAACTGTTTGGCCTGCCGATAAAAACTTGATAAGCAGGTGATAACAACTTCCTGACAGGGACCTGAGATTAATTATATGATTTTGTGGGACCTCATCTTAATTAAGTTTCTCACACAGGACCTAAAATTAATTTTCCCAAATAAAAAAGTCTGACGAAAGTTGACTTTATATAAAACGTTAAAATGTTTTCGATTATTCCATGTGGTTTTTAAGCGATAAGCATTTTTTTTTAAAAAGAACTGTGCATGTGTTTTTGTTTGATGTGTATTAAAAAATTTAGGAAAAAAGGTCCATAAATATTTATCAAATTAATTTCTTGTTTTTTCATTAACTAAGTGCAGGTAGTTGATATAGGCTCTCAAGGTAAACACTGTTGTCGTTGATATATTGTAAGAACCACATTCCTCAATCCCAACCGTTGGTATTGAGGAATTCAAAGTTTTATAAGATGACCCTCATGATAAGAGATTCATGATATGTTATGTCTAACTTTTGAGACACGGTAGATGTTAAGGGGTGAAAGAACACGGAGACACATGATTTATACTGACACCCAGCTTTTAAGCCGTGCCATAACATGTTATCCGTGATTGTCCCTTGCCTTTTCTGGTTGACAACTAATTTCACCTAAGGCCGTTAAAACATAAAGTGGCTTTTATAGAAATTAGAAAGCCTCTCAAGCAATGGCTGATAATAAACCTGACTCCTCCAATAAGAAATCAAACTCTGAGAATTACTTTTGGCTTGCTATTTTGACAGCCATGGGATGATAGAAACAAGAGCCTTTAAGCTAATGCTTCATTCACAACAGAACATGGTCTTCTAAAACCAAGCATTGGCAAAAAAAAAAAAAAAATCATACTAATAAGAGAAAAAGGAACCCTCCAATCTTGAACCAGTTTTAAACTAACCCGGTCCACAAACCCAGTAGCCTCCACAAACAGAATGTTGTGTCCTATGTTACCTTAGGGTGTGTTTGGAATAACGATTGTAAAAGTAGATTATTTTCATTCAGACTTTTATAAAGGTGGATAAAAGTCAGATTGTGTAATTTGATTTATATTTGAATTGACTTTTATAAAAGTAATGTAATTTATGTTTGAACCGATCTCTTTCTAAAAAGTCAGAAATTCTTTGTCTCCGCCTATATAGCCACCAATGCTTTTCCGTTTCCGTCCACACCTATTTGTTGGTGGTTCTCTGTCTCTTGGCTCATTACTCTCTAAGTTCCATGAGTCATACATGGACCACTAATTATGAAAATGTCAGGATCTTAAAATGAAGCAAACTCTGTGTTCTATTGTCTTCTACATGTGACGAGCATCTTTTATGTAGCAAACTTTGCCTTGAACAACCTGAACTCCATTTCCTATTGAACAAACTTCCCTTGCAAATCCATGTTGAAGTAGAGTATCCAATTGACTATAAGCTAGACCAGATGTATTATTTAAGTCCTATTGTGTCGAAGTAAAGCATCAATTTTTGGTTGCCTGATAATCTGATGGAGTGTAATTTTGGGTTAGCATCTAAGAACATGCGTTTTGCCCCCATGATATTCTAAGTTTCTACTCTCCATTATTGGCAATATCAAATTCATTGTTTGTTGGATCAATTTTGGCAGCTACTTCATTTAAAACTTAAATTGCACCAAACAGTACAGCTTGGAGAAATCAAATACACTTGCTATTACATTGTATACACAATTTATTAAACAGATTCTAACCAATGAAAACCACTGCACGATTCTCTCTCTGCTGTATCTCAAGAAAGAATAGCAACAAATGGAATAAGCCCAAAAATGAAAAAAAGAAAAGAAAAGAAATAAAGAAGAATCTCACACAAGCCTAGTAGTTTTCCTAAACATCATCTTCACAGTTCACACATCTTTTCAAAAGCCTTGTATTTGTATGGTTATTTTTTCTTTCAGGGACTGAACTCAAATTGAAGAAAACCAAAAACCAAAATCAAACCCAAACTCATGCACATCATTATGTCATTTCATATCCTGTGTATGGAAAATCGAAGAGAATTAATGAAAATAGCATTTTTTTCACTGCCTGTTATCAAATCGTCCACTGAAAACTAAAAAATATTATACCTAAATTTTGTCCAATAATCAATCAGTTCAGGTACTGCGAGCTAGCCTCTCTTGAAATTCAAGCAAAGACCTCTCTTTCTGAAGCTTCATGTCTTCATGGAACTTCTTGATGAACTCCTCTGCCTTCTCATCCACCTGCAAATTTGGTGACGTTGCCACCACAACCTTCCATGCATCCTCTAAAGTATCTATTCCACTATTGCTGCTCTCTCCTTTCCCAACCAAATCTTTATTCCCCATTTCTGCTTTGCCTCTATTTCTCATTTCCCCTTTTGCTGCATACCCAGAAGCAGATAAAGAATAAGAAGACGAAGAAGATGAAGAGGCTGAAGGATCTGCAAAAAGGTCATCTATACGTATGGCACTGAAGTTCTTGTGCTGAACATGGTGGTAGGAAGTGGAGGAGTTATAATAAGAGTAAGGCCTAGTGGGAAGAGGACGATGTCGACGAGCTTTTGTGAAGATGAAGTGGCGGAAAGAATGGAAGGTTGAAACCAAGCGTTGAATTGTAGTTCTGATTGCTCTTGGAATGTTTATCTCATTGACTTTGGATTGGACTCTGTTGGAGAAGTTCCTCCATGCCTTCTTTGCTGGTTTAAGCTTCTTTGCTAGTCTTGGGGGAGACATCAACGTTTTGGGAGGATATGAAAGAGATGATTTTGATGATTCTGTGAATGAAGCTTTCTGAGAGGATGAGAGAAAAGGAGAGTTGGAAAGGGATGAAGAAGGTGAAGAGAATGTTGAAGGTGGTCCTTATGAAGCAAGTTTTGATTATGTCCCACAAGTTTTATAATTCCTTTCTTCCTACCTTCTCCCTCCTACTATCTTTGCTCTTTCACAGTTAAAAGCAGCATATTTTATCCACAATTCCCTAATATCAACCGTGAAAGAAATCATTTTTTCCTTAAATTAATCAATTAATCATCACCAATCAATCAATTTCTTTCTATCAAGAATTAATTACATGCATTATCAATGGTTCAATCAACATACATATATTTCAAATTTTGAAATATAATCAGCCATTATGAAATGCTATTAATTGTGCTATTAATTAATTATTATCAATCAATCTTCAACTTATCAATCAATCAACTTATAATATGAAATCTCATAATATCCACCTAATAACCCGTTTAATCATAATATAGATCCGATTTAAAAAATGTATAACATGCATTATCAATATCTATCGGGATTTTCTGATTAACAAAATATTTATCTGGATTTTAATCGGCATAATTATATTTCAAATTTTGACATATAACTAACTATTATGAGATGTTATTAATTAGGATATTAATAGGCAAATGACTAATTTCAAAATTTTGAGGAGCCGTTGTTGTCGTGTGACTTCAAAATCAAGTAATCAAATTTTAGAAATATTCTACTATTCGACGGCGAGTGGGTACATTTGTTCCTCTTCAAATCTCATCTTATGGTAACTTTATACATTGGACAACTCATTACATCATATTAATTTCATGTGGCATATATGGTGTGTGTCGTATATGGAGAAATAACTTGTAGAAAATCTTGGGAATATGCTAGCGCCCTGTTATGCCGCAAAGCTACACCAACTTTCGATATCAATTCTGGCACATTTTCCATTCAGTTGCAAAAATGACATCTAAAAAATTTCAAAGCAGCAAAAACTGAACCATAAAGAGACTACAGTAGAATGGCAAGACTTGCAATTAATCAAATGTAAAAGGTCAAAGTTTCCAAGTCAAAGCCATCACTTTCGGCAGAATAATAGACAGCTTAGAAAAGCAACCTTGGGTGCTAAGTTTTTAGTGAGAATATACAAGGGAAAGCTCAAAGCCCAATCCTACAACACCCACCAATATTGGCTTTTCCATGTGCATTGCCAGTTGGCTTAAAATACATTTAACACATTTGTGTGGACCATTGTAAATTAATTAATTAAACATTGCTTTTTTGTTGCCAAGTCTTAATCTAATTATAGTAGAATGGCCACACCTTCTTTTCTAATGTTCAAAGTTTAGTGATGAGATTTTGAATGTTAGTTATTAGACTTGAGAATTGAAAAATGAGAATAGACTACCACTAGCCGGCCCTGAAATACTCAGACCAATTTTCCAGCCATTGAAGCAATAAGATTAGGTCTTGTTTGGCAGTCACTGTGTTCAGTAGGGGGATTAACGACCCACACCACATGTCATCAATTTGAAAGTGACAACCAAACGTGTTAGTTTGGAATCTAGATAATTCCTTTAACCCCCTGAGGGTGATTATTTGGATTAAAGTATTGGTTTCCTTTTCTGTTGGAAGATCTCATAAAGGAGGGATTAGCCTTTCAACTACCTTTGTTTCTCTCCAGAAGTTTATCCATGTGCAGTTTTCGAGGAACACCCAGTTTTCCTATCAACTGTACTTTTCTTCAAAATTGGAAAAGGATTCCTTTATTCAATATTAATCCTCGTCTTGTTATCTTCATGCGTTTTTCTGGATGTATACATTTTTCTTTTTATTGATAGCCTGTCATTTGTAACATCATGGTTACAAAACTCTAAGCTAGTATACTGAAAAATAAAATGATCATGAATAACCATGAGATAATTTTACGGATAATTATTAGCAAATCCCACAACCAAGAGAGAGTTCTATCATATTCGAGGACTATCACTTGTGACATGGGCTCCCACTTATTTGGCAAAAAAATCTCAATTAATATATTAATAAAATTTAGTCTTTAAATTAAAAATTAATCTATTATCCTAGCAGCATATCACGCACAACACATCGTTTTCTGTAGTATACAGTGGCAGCAAGAATTGTAGCCATCATGGTGACGTTCTTTGAAACTTCGGCCTAATTTCTTTCTAATTGCGTCAAGACATGCATCAATTATTGGATAAGACCATGGCCCTATCTAAATTTATCTCCCGTCACGAATTAGTTCTTTCACATTCAATTATTAACATTCAGGGCTGCTGTTCGATGCTCTATCGTGCTGGTGGGAAAATCAAAGAACCAATTTTCCCCACATTTTGTTCGTTTCAATGAAAATCTAAAAGGTGGGCTATACTTGTTTAAATATCAATGTCGGCAAGTATTTATGATATATGGTCAAGCCATTTAGATTTCTAATGTACAGAAGAAAATTGGGAGAAAAGCTGCAGCTTGGTTGTCTTGAAAGAAGCTTTGAAAAGTAAATTATATAATGTATTATTGGAGAATCAATAACATGATATCATACAAGAATCATCCATAGCCTGCCACGGTTGGTAAGATGGAGTTCAAAGTGGAGAGGCAAATGTTTGTTAAAAGCATCAAAGGCCTTGCATTTGATGACACATGTATCTAGAATGGTGCCACATCAGAACTTACTATAGCTACGTCAGATGACAACTGCCATATCATAAAGACTCGTATTCATTACTAATGTTATTGGCAGGGGCATAATTGCAGAATTTGAAAAGTATGAAGGCAAAGTTACCCCAAAAGAAAGGAATCAAAATAAATATTTGACAGATTAAAGGGACCAAAAAGACATATAAGCTTAATATGTAAGTCAAAGTTTGGGTTTTTGGGGGGTGGGGGGGGGGGGGGGGGGAATACTTTTACAGGCAAAACACATTGAGGAATGCATATCGCCCATGTTGAGATACGCCTAAGCAATAAGTGCTCAGTGAAAACCTTTTTCATGTAATGAGATCTCTAACACATAAAGTAACCACCGCTTCTAGCAAAATTTTGGAGGGTGTAACGAACTCGTCGTCCAGGGATGGCTTTAGAGCTTTAAACTGATGTTCACTCGTCCCCAACTTCTTGTGCCCCATACCACCATGAAACAGGACCAAGACCATCCTGATCCAGTGAACCCTATAAAACAGACGGCCTGATAAGGCATGCTTCCCATAATGAATAGTGTGATGAGTCACACTTCCAATCGTCAGCTAAGCTAAGAGCAATCAAGATTGCTTTAAGATGCTAGTATAGATAAATTAATTATGATTCTCTTTCCCAAAGGTTATCTCAAACTCGTTTGGTTTGCGAAATGAAAAGGAATGAAGAAAGGCTATGGAATTAAAAAGAAAATTTATTCATTATATAAAATGTCACGTGTTCCTAAATAAAAACGATTAGAAAAAGAAATACTTGTTATCAAGCAATGAAGAGATATAATAAACATTTCACATCTAAATTGTCATGAAATGGAAAGGGATTCCTTTTACTCAGTGCTAACAAATGGTGTAATTATATGACAACAACTCAACACAAGATATACAGAGACAACAAAATGTCTAAGCGAAGATGGTATATCTCTTTTCCCCTCTTTTCTCAATGAACCCGATCATTACTTACTATAAAGGTTAAAATGCTTACAGTGACCACCATTGGGGCAAATGGCTTTGATTCTTTTGGCTGCTCAAGTGGAATTGAAGGGTAGCTCACATTTTGAACTTGGAATTTGATCTGTGATGTAGGCAACTTGCGATTAGAATATTCCTACATTCCAAGCATTTATTTGACAGAATACCAAAGTAAAAGGAAGTCAACCTCATCAGTATCATCAATAAAATATAATTGTTCTTTAACCTCATCGGTATCATCAATAGGATACGATTGTTCTTTAACCTCATCAGTATTATCAGTAGGATCTGATTTTTTTGTAAAATCCCAAAACCATGTGCCTTTATTGCTGTAATTTGAACAGGAGCATATAAGTGTGGCATTCAAAATTCAGATAAAACATGTATTAATCTCAACAAAAAAGAAGACTATTTAAAACCACCGTATCACAGTAGAATTAAAGGTCATCTCAAAATTTAGATAATCTGTACAAGCAACACCACCTATTTTTGGCTTCACCCTCAAAATGAGATGGATTGGGCATTTGATGCACTGGTACATAAATGTCATCAAAGAATCCAAGTGATACTGTCAAACAGAGGTTAACATCAAAAGCATAAAGGAGCCATTAATAAATAACTGAACCATGAACAATCTAATAACATGATGCTAACATTGTATGGACTTGTTAATGTGGAAAAAAAGGAGCTACGTAATATGAGAAACATTGAAGGTGTCAGATATGCACAATAGGAAATAAAGAAGAGAAAAACAAGCATTAGATTTGATCACAGATTCACAATTTAACACGAAGGGCTATTTTAATTAGGGTTAAGGGTCAACAATGACAATGAACTTTCCCCAGATGTGCAGCTAGTACTACCTTATACAATTTTTGGGTGCAAAATTGTCCATGAACTTGTCAAAATGGGGCATAAATAACTCCACCGTTAAGTGGACAAAAAACTCTATTAGGTGGGTCCCACATTATTTTTATAAAATAATTTTTTTAAGAAAAAAAAAAGGAACTCTTCACAACCTCTCTCCTCCCCTCTCCCTCTCTTTCTCTTATTTTCCGGCCGTATCTTCCATCAGCATCTTCACTATATTTTTTGATGAAGATTCTAAGCTCTGTCGAAACCTGAGAAGATAATCATGAACAACCAGAGATTCAAAGAGTGTTTGAATTACATGCTTTAGCAAAAGCCCTTACCTTCTTCATCCGTAGAAATAATCTAGTTGATTAATTATTTATCTATTCAGAGAATTCAGGAACAGCAGTCTGGACAACAAATCAATCCATTCTCATTGCATAGCAAACATCTCTTCAAAACGCCTCTCTCTGGCAAGAATATACCTACGACCATATCCATCTCCACCTCACTAAGCATGTCTGCCAGCTCCCTCCCCAAGCATAGAAAAGGTCAAAGTTTCCAGGTACTAAATTTTAAAATGTGCTTTAAGTCACTAATTTATTTGTTTCTCATAACAAACATCTCTTCAAAGTTGCATTATGCAGACGGGCTCGAGTGAAATACTTGGGGTGTTTAGCCTTCTGTTAAAACGTTGAAACGGATATAATCTCCAACTATCATCTGCAGAAAGCATGAAATAGACTTCAATCATAGTACAACTACTAAATACTTACCAATCCCATCCTGATAATCTTTCATCTCACCAACAATCATCATGCCTCAACTCAAAATCCTCACACAAGTACCACAGACAAGCTCAAATAGTCAATCCGAAAAAAATTAAGTCAGAAGCACGAAATCAAAACTATTGAAAAGAAACAAATTGAAAGAATCCAACACCGAGAAACCAAGACAAAAAAAAAATGCAAGATTTAACAAAAAAACAGATTGACGAAGAAAGAGAAGGAACTAACAGGTCAAGAACGGAGATATATCTAAGGGTTGAGAATACAGAATCAGGATCATCAACGCTGTAGGAGGCCTTGACGGAGCTGATGACACTGACAAAGTCAACGCGCTCCTGGACGGTGAAAGCGGCCACAGGCGGCGGAAGCCATGCATTGTAGAGATGCATGATGCTGTAAACTAAAATCGAAGAAGATTGGTGAAGATCAGGGAAGATACGGCCAGAAAATAAGAGAGGGAGAGGGAGAGGAGAGAGGTTGTGAAGAGTTTTTTTTAAAAAAAAAATATATATATATATATTTTATAAAAAATAATGTGGGACCCACCTAACAAAGTTTGGTCCATTTAACGGTGGAGTTATTTATGCCCCATTTTGACAAGTTCATGGACACTTTTGCACCCAAAAATAGTATAAGGTGCTAGCTGCACATCTGGGGAAAGTTCATGGTCATCTTTTTACCCTTAAGCCTCTTAATTATTGCCTTTGACACTCTTCTGGAGTTTCAAACTTTCAATGGAGCTAGAATTCACTCTTAAATTCAGAATCTTTTTCTCACTTTGGCAAATAAATAAATAAAGAACTAGCACACATATCAGGGAACAAATTGAAGACAAAAACCTTATTTTTGCTAGAGCGGAGATTATATAAAAGTCATGACCTGCCAGAAACATACAATAAACTACTGTTTACAAAAAGGGTTGCTGATGGAGTAGAACATGAATACAAATACCATAATTTGCACCCATCAGATAGGTCAGCAATGACAACGTCTGTATGTTGTACTTTGTTTATTTGTTATTAAGAGGAGTAAATCAGTAAACAAATAAGAAGTGAAAAATGATCCGGGAAAAGACAAATAAAAGAAGCGTGCATCTAGAGGGAAAAAACAGAAATTGGAGAACAGCTAAACCATGTAATTAAGGAAAAAATTGCAATCAAGAGGTAGAGGAAAATATTAGGCATACAGCGTAAGCCATCAGCATGTGATGTTAGCAATTTTGCAGTAATAATCTCTCCTACAAATGGACGGAACATGATTAAAGTAAACACAACCTGCAAAAAATGAGAACAAAGTCAACACATCATAAAAAATTAATAACATTTTACTGACTAATTGCTTAAAAAAGCATTATTTGTATGTCTACTACCAATCACATATTCGAGTGTTTTTTGAACGTCAGTTTCCTTTATTCCCCGTAAAGATAAAGCAATGCCAAAATAATCAGTAAAGGCTGTAGTTTGTCAAACATTCAGTCCCACACAACAAACTTAATGCACCACCATAATTTAAACCTACAACAGATGATGAAAAGCTCAAGGCCAAATGCAAAGTTCATAAGTTAAGAACACATACTGTATAGGTTGCAGCACCATCACCAGGGAAGATAAACCCACCCTCAATGGATCTAATGTCATAGACAGAAATGCACAGCCCCAAATTCGCAATAACCTCCATCATCAGACAACCATATCAGCACTGCAAATGTCATGAATTAAACTACACAAAAGTAGTTCATAGATAAAAAATCAAAATGACAGCCCATCAAACCTTATCCAAGAAAAGCTTCTCAAGCTCCTTATGTATAGACTCCTGAATTGGAAGGCTAAGAAGATGCGGAGGTAAGCGCAATGTGTGCTCAATTCTACTGAGGTAGAACATGACTGTGACTTCAGGCTAAACCAAATGGAGAGGCAATCAATATTATCATATTAGTAATCAGGTACATTATAGCAGTGACATCAGATACAAATCTTCTACCAGTGAAAGTTAAAACTCTCAACAAGGGCATAGTCAATTGGTGTCAAGCTAAGCAAAGGAATGGGCAAACTAAACGTATTATCGTTTATAGAAATTCAATTCAAGCAAAGCAAAGCAATTTACAAAGATAATCTATGAAGAACAAAGAATGAAGACAGAGAACTCCAAGGCAGACAACCAGAAAAATTAAACTTGAGCAAACTAAACAGAAACCCAAGTAAACTCAAATCACAGTATCAAAATCAAACAGAAACCCAACTTAGGGGCTGATGGTGACTGAGGGGAAATCCAGACCTTTATATCCCAAGGAGTGGCGGGCGACTCGTAAGTTCGAAGGTGAAATTGAAGAAAAGAACAAGTGTGCAGTTTCCAAACAAACAAACAAAAAAAAATTGAAAGACTGAGAAGAAAAGACTATACTGCAAGTGCAACATTAATCAAGAGCGATACAAAAATGGTTGGTGTTCACTAGTCACTCACATCACTAAAGAACTTGAAGGTATGAGAAAAAGAAACTTCAATGCACCAAGGATTCACAAATTAACAGAAAAGTTCTGCAGTAGACTCCATTAGCTGTTGCCTCGGAATGAAACAATGGAAAATGGAAAGGCACCGATACACCAACTAAGAAACTACAGCAAAGTAAATCCTTTTTACCCAGACTTGAAGAGAAAGCAGAAGGCTTGGAGAAATGAATAAAGAAAACAACACAGTAGAAGACAAAGATGGATTATCTGAGCTATTGATCATTCTTATCTTCGTTATACATTATTTCACCGGCTAAGACTACCAAATTTTACCTCATGAGACACCCCACCGCCAATAACGCATAACCCCCAAACGTCACTCAGAACGAAAAAACGAAAATTCTTATTTATGTAACTATATTTGTCTCCGGCTTGTGCCAGAAACTAAAAGGCAAGTTCTTGAACCACCCAATCGATTTTACAGCTCTAGGAAACCGAAATATGGG
This sequence comes from Mimosa bimucronata, assembly GCA_037074515.1. Lineage (NCBI taxonomy): Eukaryota > Viridiplantae > Streptophyta > Magnoliopsida > Fabales > Fabaceae > Mimosa > Mimosa bimucronata. The sequence goes on from CM073444.1 coordinate 38,285,770, forward strand.
AGACCCATTTCAATGTTCTTGCGACTAATACATTGATCATATTCAACAAGGGGAAACAAATAGAAAAATAGCAGTACCTGGAGAAATGCAACAAGAAAAAAGACCTAAGTTATTGTCAGCAGCAAATATAAGGGTCTGTTTGGTTCAACTGAGGGGAGGGGAGGGGAGGGTCATTAAAGTTAGGGGAGGGGAGGGGTGGATGGGTTATTAACCTTGTTTGGTTGTAGGGGAGAGGAGGGGAGGTTTAATTTCTTGTTTGGTTCAGAAAGGGAGGGGAGGGGTGCAAATTATAAGTTGACGATTATGCCCTAAGATGAAGTGGTGAATGAAAAGGTCCTTCTGTATTAATCCTAGAAATTAAGATTTAAAAATATTATAAGAAATTCACATGATTTTCGGCATGAAAATATGAAAGCAAGAAGCTAGAGACAAAAACAAAATGCGTGTTGGGAGTATTCACTTTCCTATGACAGCTATGCAAAGTTATCCCAGCATCTAAAGAATTCATTTTCTAGTTTTTTAGAGTCATGCAGACTATTTTCCAGTATTCACATGATCATTATTTCAGTGGTTAAGCAAAACAAAATTGTTTTTTAGTAGCTTTTCACCTGCAACTTCTTGTGACTACAATCTGGTATCCATCCATTTTCCGATTCATCACAATCTGATGGTTCTGGCCTGGGACATCAAAAAATTCATCATCTGCGTCATTTTGATTAACAAGGCTTGCATGCTCTGATTGTGTTTGATCCACTTCCCTATTCAGACTAATATACAATGGTAATATACAATGGATGAACAAGCTTTCGAGGTGAGGACAATAAACCAGCCAACACAAATTGAATTTTTCCACGCAGAAAAAATAGCTCTTTCAACCACCCATAAGTCAGCCAACACAAATTGAAACACAGGAAGTCCGAACATTCAACATTCAAGGTTTCAGACAAAGGATTTGATTCAACATTCAAACTTACAATGACTACCTCACACAGTCAAATGATCATCTTCCTTCTTCCATTCAGACTTAATCAACAAATCAAACAAGAAAATAAATGTCAAAGCTAAAAAAAAAAAAAAATCGTTAAATCGGATACACACTCACCTGAACGGCGGAGCTCAGCGACGAACGGCGGAAGATAGGCGACGGGATGAGCGGCGACGCGAGCACCAGCGATGAACGGCAGAAGATCGGCGAAGCTGAAGAGTGAAGATGCGCGGCGCAGAGGAACTGAGGTTGCAGATGGGGTTTTTTGAGTGAAAAGGATAGGTTTGGAATATTGCAATTATTACAATGGCAAATTAGTTAGGAATGGACACAGGTTTTCTCTCCCTTCCAAAAAAACCCCAATTTTGGAGGGATAGAGAGGGAGAGTAAGGGCAAAATGACAAAAAATCTCCCCTCCCCTCCCCTCCCTTTTTCCTACCCAAACAAGGTTTTATCCCCTTGTCCCCTCCCCTCCAAAACCCTCCAACCAAACACACCCTAAGGGCCCGTTTGGTTGTGAGAAAATATTGTGATGGAATGGAAAGGAAATGGATGGAAATGAAATGAAAGTTAACTCGTTTGGTAGGTACATTAAAGGAATGGAATTGAAAGGAAAATATTATGTTTGGTTTGTTGAAAAGAAAGGGTAAATAATGGAAGTAACAGTGGAAATGTCCATAATGCCCTTAACTTAAAAAATAAAAATGTTTGACCTGGGGGGTTCGTTGGCTGGTGGTGATGATAGTTGGAGGCATTGTGACTATTGCAGCGGCGAGGCGGCAAATGGAGTCCGAAAACGAGCAACCAGAGCCATGGGAGGCCGCTATGGCGAGGATTAGAAGTTTGTATTGTATTCAATTTCAGATGAAATGTTGAAACTGGTTTGGTTGAATATTTTGTTGCATTTGTTGCATTGTAGGCCGTGTTCACCATGTATGGAGCCACGATGAAGACACACTGCTTGTTCAAATTCTTCGGGAGATAGTGGCGAGAGGAGCTGAGCACTGGTTCGAGTCAAGATCAGGCATCCGACAGCACATTGTGAACAATATGAAACAAAGGTTGGGCGAAGGCACAAAGATAAGCGTGTCAGACGTTGGGGATCGATTGAAAAAACTGAAGTTTGAGTGGCGTGTAGTGTGTGACATGTTGAATGTTGCACAAGGCAACGGGTTCACATGGGATGTAGAGACACACTCGGTAATGGCAGAGGAACATATCTGGGAAGCTTATGTCGCGGTGAGTGAGGGTGGATGATGCATATCTGTGTGTTTGTTTGTGAAGGTAGCGATGATACTGATGCATATGATAAATTTTATTTCAGGTTCATAAATGTGCAGGCAAGTATAGGAAGAAGCCTTTTCCTCTGTATGAGAAGCTAAATGACATATTCATGCATCATGGACACAATGTGGGATAGGCTTATGTTGATGAGGCAACCACATGGAAATGTAAAATGTGTTAAACCCATTTATCCTACTGTGTCTGTGGGTAGATGTTTAGGTGATAAGGATCAGTGAAGGATATTTTGGCTTCAATTGAAATGGAATGAAGCAATGTATATTGCAAGTTGTAAAATGAGACATAGTGATGATGATCTGATCTATGGTGTAGGACACAATACTTTGTAAAAGGTATATGTATGTAAGGTTTTTAAGTGGATGGAATGAATTGGTAGTTTGAACATCATAGATAGAACTTCTTGAATTATATAGAATGAAAGTGAGATTAATTACAATGGAAATTAACCATGACAGAAACAATGAGGGACAACAGTCAGGTGGTGCAGATGATGAATATAACTAACTGTAATGATCATATACTTGTAATTAACCATTCAAATTGGACTGTGAAGACTTAAAATCAAAGTTGATGGGTTAAAATCGAGTTTTCTGGTTTAAAATCGATTGTGAGGACTTAAAATCGAATTTGCTGGTTTACAATCGATTTTGATTGTTTAAAATCGAATTTGCTCGTTTAAAATCGATTTTGATTGTTTAAAATCGAATTTGATGGGTTAAAATCGATTTTGATACTGGCGCAATATGCTGATGTATTCTTGACAGGTTCAGTTTAATAATGAAGTACCTGTTTCTTTGTTGTACAAATGAATGAGTAAAATGTTTATCAAACTATATGTGAATAGTGCAGATAAATTAATAAAAAGCTGTTGAACATCAACACAATTTAGGCACATTAGCACAAGTGGGTTACCACATTTCAACAAACATTACAAAAGCAACAATTGTCTGAATCAACAAAAAGGAATAGCAGCTGTTACACTTGATGGCATAGAAAATAATCTAAAGCAAAAGCAACATTTTGTTTGAAACTAATTGCTTCTCCTGCGCTTTGGTGTGGTGGCCTTTGGTTGTGACTTCCTCCTCTTGGGTAGAGATATAGGTGGTCCAAGCTCAACATGGGTCCACATAGGAGTATCTGAAGTCTGCAATGGAGATGGAGTGGCATTTCTCCCAAACACATTGGCCAAGTTTTCAGCAGCAAGGTTTGACATGAATTGTGGATTTGGGATGAAGGACAAAGGTGTAGGTTGAAGAGGGATCCTAGATGGTGCATTGGGAGGCATTTGCATGTGTGGTAGAGCAGTAATGATGGATAGTGGAGTCACAAGGTCTTGAGGGAATGAGGGGCGTGTGGGAACTTCTACATTTTGATTAGTGGTGGTTTTTGTTGCTGCATTGTCAGAGTGTAAGTTGGTTTGTGTATTTGGAGTGTTCTGTGGGGATTAGTGTGTATGTGGATCAGGCTGCTCAAAATATGTGTCATGTGTGCTTCCAATGGGAGGATCTTCAAACACACCAAACTCAGTGGGCTTGTTTGTTGAGGTAATGAAGTCTGAAAGTTTGGTGAATGAAGTGCTGTAGGTTCTGCTAAGGTCCTCCAAGTCAAAACGGACCTTCTTCATATCACTCTCCATAATCCCAATCCTTGTGGATAGGACCTGCAACTTCCCATTAAGCTCAACTGAGAACTCCTGCAACTTGGCATTCATGTTATCTGAATACTCCTGTAGATTGCGCACAATTTGGTTGCCTAGTTCATCAAATCTGAACTGAATAGTTGCTTCCAACTTCTTTGTCATCTCATCAACAGAAGCTGATGAATGGGGACGGGCATGATCTTGCATTGAGAAATGACCAGCAGCCCCTGCATCTTGAGTGCCCCCCTGATCTTGATTATCCCCCTGATCTTGATTGTCCGCCTGATCTAGATTGTCCCCTGCATCTTGAGTATCATCCTGTAAGTATGGTTGGAGGATGTCAAGTGGTTTGGAACCTTTTTTTATGATCTGCATCCGACGTAGAGACTTTGCATCAAACTCATCTGTCCACAATGCCGGCTCACCGTCATGCAAGTACCAAATCTTGTGTTGGTCAAGGATGAGTGATACTAAAGAAGGATAAGGAAGAGAAGTGTTCCTCCTTTTCATAGAAGCCGCCCTACGCATGTGGTGCATAATCATCTCTGCCAATGGAACAGGCTCCCTTTTAATCAACTTGGTCAGGTTCTATTTGTCATCCGGTGTGAATGATGCGTAGCTCCCACCCTTATTGACAAACTTCCTAGAGAAAATATACCACAGTACTCTCAAATGTGCAGGCATCGATGCAGGCCTCACAAAGGGCTGAGAAGGGCATTCCCTTATGTCCATCAGTGTCTTGTAAACATCAACGTCAGAATATACCCCCACTCTAGACCGACTGGTTTTTAAGCCCAACCACTTGCTAATGTTCCTTTTATTAATCACAATTTTACACCCTCGAACAACTGTGGTTAACTCCTTATCCTCTTCCTTCATATTTGAATAAAACATCTTAACAACTGTATCACTGTATGGCAAAGATAGTTCTAGCAGGGTCTTATAAGGAACCAGCAAATCAGACAAATTATATTTGAATTCATCATCAAACTTATCTAATTTAATCCTACTCATGCGGCAAATCTCACGGCCTAAAAGTCTTTCCTTGTACCTTTCAAGAGTGGTTGCGTTGAAATCAGACTTGTGGGGAGGCAGAACAAAACGGTTGGACTTTTGTTTGATCTTCTTTATGTATATGGATTGAGCAGAGCTTTCACCCGGTTGATCTGAATTTGCATTGGTAGAGTTGTCACTAGCCTCCTGATCACTTCCATTGGCCTCTTCATCACCTCTATCGGCCTCTTCATCACTTGCATCATTACTTTCTTTGCCATTGGAATCACTTTCTTCATCACTACGTTTGTCTTTTCCTTTACTCTGTTCTTCGCTTTCTTGCCCACTTGATTCCTGTTCATCAGATCCTTGTTCAGGTTCTTGATTTCCTTCTTCCACGTCTTCTTCGTGTTGGGAAGAATCATTTGATTGTTCAGACACTTCCTCCTCATCTGCATTATCTTCTTCCTCACCATGCTCCTTCCCCTTGGTTGATGAAGATTGCTTTTGACTCCTCTGCTATCTCCTCTTCTTCAATAAATCTTCTCGTCGTAAGCGTTCCTGGTTCCATTTCGCGGCAGCCTCATACTCATCAACATCACGTGTGGACGAACGCCGAGTTCGAACTTCCTCTCTATACCTTCTCAACACCTCTTTATCGATGTTGCACTGTTTCAAACGGCTGGGTGCCGTTTTCGTTCTCGCTATTGACATGGGCAAGGGTTTCGATTGGACAATGTGTTGGGGGAAGTGGGTGGTTGTTGAGATAATGGTTCTATATGCCAGAGACGAACGGTCACGAAGTTTAAATTGGTTTTTTTGGGCCAATCCTTGTTTAAATCGATTGGACAATCCTTGTTTTAGAAGGAGTAGGAGAAATTATATTCGAATGGGTGCTCTGTTTTTTGCCAGTTATTAAATTGGTTTGTTTAAAAACCAAGTGGAAATTGGTTTTGGCACACAGATTACTATTCGATTGTAAAGAGTTAAGTTCCATTTTAGGGTTTTAAAATCGATTTTAAATAATTATAATCGATTTTAAATTGTTAAAATCGATTTTAAATAGCTAAAATCGATTATGGACGTCTAAATAGATGGAATATTGAATTACACGTATAATCAAATTAAAGGGGTTACATGCGATTTTAGTGAGTTACAATCGAATGTGAGGAATCAAAATCGATTGTACAAACTTAAAATCGATTGTGGCCAATTGAAATCAATTTTAGATAGTTATAATCGAATGTTAGCAATTAAAATCCAATTTGGAGACTTAAATTCCAATTTCGCATACAACCTGTTGCATAGTCAGATAACTTCCATATAACCTTGGCATTACAAATAACCTGACCATTTACAAAACAACCACACCATTTACAACATCCAGAAAGTGTTCACTCTGTGATAATTACTTTACAAAATAACCTGGACCACACCATCCATGACATAGGTACCATTACATCCAACAAAATAAACAAGCTTCTCAGCCTTCCAACTACATCTGCCCCATACTTTAGGCCATGTTTGAATTAGATTTCAAAAGAAACATGGCAAACAGTGTGGAACAATATATAACACACCTATGCACATAGATGAACTCCCTATTACCAAAAAGGGTAACACAACATGATGTCCAAAATACAATCTACTTGCACCACTAAGTGGAAAGCAAGCTGCGAATCCAAGATGGCTTGAAATCTTGTGGAATCCTCTTAAAAGCAGTCAGCAGATGTGGACATGCCACAATTTTAATATGGGCATCGTTCAGCTTTTTAATCGTAATTCCTTCAACATTCATTAGATCAAAGTAAAGATCTTCAGCTTTTGCATCCAATGCATCTTGTCGTGCCTTATTTGAGATCCGATTGCCCAAGTTCTCAATAACATTGACAATGGTTTGGTCAAGTGATCCTACTGTTTCCCTCAAAACATCAGCAAACACATCTCCATTGTTTGGCCTCTTTCGCTTCCTTGAAGTTGCTGAAACATGTGATGCATTCACTGTATTTGTTGCATTATCCACAAGATCCCTTGTTGGGTCAACTTCATCATCATCCACATTACGTTCTGCATCTCGCTCTTCTTGTTGCACCTCTTCTTCCATTCCAATGGGGGATCTCACCCCGTCTCCCACAGCCCTTTCTTTCACCCACACAAAGCTGAGATTCTCTAAATGTGGAAATGACTTGTTTCGGAAAGGGGTAGCCTTCTTATGAACCTAATGCACAAAAGTAATCAAGTTACTTTCTAATATAAAAGATTTAAATGCAATGTACATGTGACAATTATTATACATGAAACATTTACCCTTAGGTATTCATCCCACACATCTTTCTCAATAATTACACATTTTGTGTCAGGGTCCCATCCAAATCCAGAAGTGTTCGTTCCATACACCATGTCGTATACGGTTTGCCACGATTGTTTCAACGTCTTTATTCGAGATATGATGTGCGGATTTGCTTTTATTCCGCAACCAGGTGATTTTTCTTCCATCATGCTCTGGAGTACAATGGCAAACCCGGGCCTAAACCCATTGTCAGCCATGAACTTCTGCTCCATCCTAAGGTTGACAAGGCATTCAACCAGCAACTTATCCTCATCATGAGACCACAAGTGGAATTTTTGCTTGTTACCTTCAACATCAACCTGCTCCATCTACAAAACAAAGGGTGATGGTAACATACATGCTTACATAACAACACTATTCACATGATACAACCAAACATTTGACATGCTAAAAACACACATTTCATTACCAAACATGAGAACAATAACACTTTATTGAAATTTTAAATATCATGTCAAACACCTACAAAGAAACTTGCAAATAAGCTGTAAACTAATAACTACATAAAGTCAATTTTCCTCTGCAGCCGCCCGTTGTGCATTGAACATTTCATTGGCCAGACTATCCCTAAAATTATTCCAAGCATCAGATGTTTCCATGGTCATCATAGGTGTGTTGTCATATGTAGGAGCAGGAGTTGGGAATGTTTCTATTTTTGCATCAATGGGATCTTGAACACTCTCCCGCCTAATTAAATTGTGTAGGAGACAACATGCTGTGATGCACCAGTTCTGAACCTTCAATGGGTAATATGATGGACTGCGCAAGATAGCCCACCGCTTCTTTAAGATGCCAAAACACCTCTCAATAACGTTTCTTGCCGCCGAATGTCGCATATTGAAGCACTCATATGGGGTTTCGGGTTGTTGTCCCTGTCTCCACTCATGAAGGTGGTACCTTTGGCCTCTGAAAGGAGCCAAGAATCCTTGATAATTTGTGTACCCCGCATCTACAAGGTAGTAGTTTCCTGAACAACAAAAGATAACCACAATTAATTATTATATAACTCACGACATAATCATATCAAAATTTTACCATTAGCACAAACCATGTTGCACTTTCACTCCATGCCTTCTCCTAATAGCATCTCGCAACACTCTTCCATCAGCCGCAGACCCTTCCCAACCCGGTAACACATAAATGAATTGAGCATCTGGTGAACACACACCCAGCACATTTGTAGTTAGCTCTCCTTTTCTATTTCGATATCGGCCTTTCAGATGTGTAGGCACATACACACGAATGTGGGTCCCATCTAATGCACCAACACAACCCTGAAACCATAATAAAACTTTGTCACTAAACTATACAGTCAAAATGTTTAACATAGTTGCAACAATTACACAATTAATATTTACCTTAAACCACTTCCATCGTTCTTCTTCACAATCATATCCAATGGCCTCTGGGGCTTTCAAAAGGTGTGATTGTAGTTTCAATATTGCATTCAGAACCACATTAAAGTACCTACTAATGGTCTCCCCAGACCTACCAAACTCAAATTGAATAACTCTGTTCTTCACATGATGAGCTAGTATGTGCAAAAACATTGCCACTTGTTCGTCAACCAACATATGACTTGTAGGTTGCAATCCACCAATTGTGTCTAAGATGTGACACAATTTATCGAATGTCGCCCTATACATTCTAATTTGGTTGAAGCATGTTGAGTTGCTGCTGTATATTATAGCCCTCAGGTTTGCTCTCTTAGCATGAAAATCTAACCTATATGACCTCTCAGGTATGTCCCTCAAGCTATATGAGGCCACAGTCACAATTGTCACTACCACCTTTCTTACTGCTAAAAGTATGGCTAGGCAAGCAACCATAATTTCATAATACATTTCATCAGATACTTCATCCATGACCTACAAAAATGTAGCCCACACCCCTTTCCTTAATCAACCATCAATACTAGACACACTTCATAGACAAGGTATATGTCTGTTACAAACCAAATTCGATTTTGCCATTTCAAATTCGATTTTAACATTTCAAAATCGATTTCAATTTCAAAATCGATTTTAATTTATCACTTCCCATTACAAGTCAGAAAATCGATTTTAATTTATCACATTCAAATTTAACAAACAAGAACACCATAAACCATCCTCGCACAGAATATCACACATCCTACATCATCACAATTTCAGAGAAACAATCACACAAACAAATCAGTCCACTATCATGTTTTGCATTTTTCATTTACTCCAAAATCATGGATGCCCAGTCATTATAAAAATCACCATACCCAGGAAAAATGCCATTTCGTTACCTCCATAACCAACCTACCTTCAAGACGTTCGAGTAGTTGTCTCTGCTACTGGGTTATTATGCTAAAACCTTCGACAACCTCCCACTTCAGCTCACGTTCCTGCAGTCTTCAACCCCCAACTCCAATGAACTTCCCTTCAGCTGTGGGACAAAGTCATACAATCGTCTGTTTAACCCCCAGCTCCAACTTCAGTGTGTTTTTTATTTCAAATTCAGGGGCATTTTGGTACAAATCATTTTCCCTCATACGCCTGAAATTGGCTTCCCACCATTTTTGGTGGGAAGCTCATTTCATCCTTTTAATGGAAATCAGCCGCGCGCGAGAAATGGAAATGGCGAGGATTCTGCGCGCCAAACACGATTTAGCTGATGGAAATGCCTTATTTTCCGTTTCCGGCCCACATTTTCCAGCAACCAAACGGGCCCTAAGTCTCGGTCTTCCGATGCGATGTGATGCTCAGAGGGGTAATGGAAGATGGGAGATGGGAGATGGAGGGTAATCACCGGCTGGAAATATAGCGCCAACAAATTGGGTCCAATCTCTTGTATTAGTGTATTACAGGTTAATACCACCTTGTTTATATATATAATTATATATATGTGTATACAATTTTTTTTGCCTGCTATATACTCCACATATTAACAGCCAATCAACACTTAATACTTAATCTGTATCTTATTAGTGACTTCCCCTCTGGACACGCTATTTGTGTTTCATAGTTACAACTTACAAGGTGAATTTTGGTTTTGGTCATGAAATTTTAAACATGTGTATTGAACTCTTATTATAGATTTAGGGTTAACACCATTAATTATGAGTTGAGGTAAAAAAAATAAAAGCGGATTTTCAAAATTTTATATAAATGCTTTGTAGCTGTTAATATTGATACTTAACTAATTAATATTGTTATTCAACTAGTTAAAATATTCTATTTGAAATTTTGAAATTCAGAACATATATACTGCCATTTCCCAAATATAAAATATAAACTTATATTTTTAAAAATTGGATCTAAGTACTTCTGAAAGTATAAGGACTAACCATTAACAATTTGAAATGGAGTAAACCTGATGAACCAAAACCACACGACATTCATGGACTGAAACTAAGGTTTGAAACTTTACAGGCTAAAACCAAAATTGATGTTAGTTATAAAGACTAATAATGACATTGACCCTATTATTACTATTACTACTAAGTGTTGTTTTTAACAAGGTTATTAAACCTGGGCAGGGGTCTGAACCGACCGAGGTAGTGGGCCATATAGAAATCAACTCGGTAGACAGACCGATGGGGAATAAAAATTTTAAAAATTATTTTAAAACCTCATTGTATTATGCAAATATCAAATTATCACAAATTTGTGCAAATTTTTTAAAATATTAAAAGCATATTTCATTACCTTTTTAAAAAATTGCCACATTAATAGCAAATGTTTAAAAAGGCATAACTAGAAAAAAAAGGGGTTACAAGGGGCCCAAGCCCAATAACACCCTCCAACCAAACCCTAATTAACACTTTTACTCCCTTGCTTTTCCTTATTCCTGCAGCAACCACACAAGAAGCACACCACACCACACCACAAAACTGTATTTCATGCTTCCACTGCTACACATCTTCTTAAGTTTGACGAAGATGAAGCTGAAGCCTCTATCATTGAAAGTCAGCAAGGCTGACTTTTTTCCTTCATCTCTTGTTCATCTCTCTATTCATCTATTCTACTCTCTTCCTCATCTTTGATTTAGATTTAGAAATAGTGTATGTCTGAAGCAAAATCAGAACTACCATCTCCTCGTTTCCAGCGTCTAGGAGGGAAGAAGAGCCAACTCGTGTGACTCGCAATTCAGTCTGGTCACCTGAGTCATTACCGGGTTAGAGCGAGTCGACTGAGTCTCGACCGAGTTGCTCCGTACATTGGTCAGATGTCAGATTGGACCGGTCTTGCTCCCGGTCCGGCGAGTTATAGGCCGGACCGACCTATCCAATCCAAGTATGATAATCATGGCTTTTAATTTAAATAAAATCAAATTATTCAAAACGTGTAAGTGACGAGAAATATTCATGTGAAATTCCCATTAAAAATTTTATTTATGAGAAAATTTAATGAACTCGTAATTTAAAATAAAGATAATTTCATTATTTGGTCCCTCGTAGACGGTGTTGATGCATGTACAAGTAACATTAACAAAGGGAATTAACCAAATGTGAAAAGAAAATATAATTGAATAAAATAAAATAATTTTTTAATAAGTGAATAAAATGAAATAATGAAATTATAATTTAAGAGGATTAGTATCTTTTTTTACAATTAATAATGCATTGACCCTTTCTTTTTGTATTTGACAAGTTTTCCAATTTTTTATATGAAAAGGGTTAAAAATTGCTCCTTTTTTAACCGCATGGTTAAAAACTGCTCCTTAAATAATTATAAAAAAATTGCTCATTAAATAATTATCAAATTGAGTGGAAGATATAAGTTAAAAAAAGTAATGAAATTTTCCCTATTTTCCAGTGGAATTTCAATAAATATTGTGGAACTAAATACTTAATTTTTGTTATGAAATAATATATTTTGTGAATGTCCATAGCTCCTAAGTTTAAATTTTGAGTATTAAAAATCAACACTATTAATAGTGCCTTCTACCATGTCAACTATAAAGCATAAAAACATATATGTATGTTGTGTGAATTTATTTTACATTGTGCTAACTTATATAAATTTAATTATAAATATGGTTGTGAATATTACTTAAGTTTCATACATAAATCATGATATGATATATATATATATATTGGTATTAAATTAATTCTATGTGATATTTGTAGAGAAAATGTCATATTTATCTCATTTGAACTGAGAAAATGATAATTTATTTGATTTTATGGAAAATTTCATTATGAATGGTTGATGTTGATTTTAATTTGATTGATAAAATCACTTTCATAATATGTGTTAATTGTAGATATATTGCAAGTTAAATTTTTGGATGATACGATACATATTCTTCATTTTGTTTTTACCCTTAAAGATTACAAATCAATGTATTGTCATCTTTTGTGTATCTTGATCGTTTTTCTTTATTTTCTCTATATGGTTGAAAACTCCAAATATTTTACACTTTGAATACACTTACAAAACAAATTATGATAAATGAGCAATAGAATTATATAGAAATAAATATTATAGGTTAGTTCCTGAAGAACTAATCTGCAACAAAATTGATATGGTTCCTGGGGAACTATTAAATATTTTTTATTCTATAGGCAAAAGAGGAATTGATCATGAAAATTATGGCTCCATAGATTGATATTAGAGCTTCAATTTGTTAAAGGGTATAAAAAGATAGCCAATTGGATTGAAATCCATATTTACATGTGAATAAGGAAGTTTATTGATATAACTCACACTTGAAGGGGAAATTGTTGTAATACAAATGTGAGTTGATGTTGAATGTTGAATGAGATTATACTCATGTTATTCCTTACAGACCCTAATTAATCTCTCAAGGATCAATGTCATAATATGATTTTAAATATGGAAATTTAAAAGTTTAATGTTGATCAAGGTTATTAAACCCGGACCGGCCCGGCCGGTCCAAACCGGAACCCACCGGCCCGGGGCCTAAGCCGGTCCGGGTTTGATGTTAACTCAGGTACAGATTGACTCGGCTGCAACCTGGTTGACTCGGCCGAACCTGGACGGAACCCGTGAGACTAACCGAGTTGGGCGAGTTGCTGGGTTAATTTTTTTAAAAAAACTATACCTGCAAAACGACGCCAGCATGCTCTCGCCGTCGCCTTTATCAGTGCAAAACGCAGGTGGCCGCTTGAGGAAGAAGATGATGAAGAGCCTTTCATGGTTGCTTATATGTTAGCGGAAGGAGGAAAAAGAACGATGGAAGAAGCAAGAGGCAAGAAGCAAGAGTAAGATGGAAAACACTTCCTCAGATGAAAGAGGAAAGAGGACATAAATGAAATAGAAGTACAGAACCCACGTGATGCCTCTTAGCTTGAAGTTGCTTACTTGCTTTTAAGTCTGACTCCGTGATTTGTGCCAAACGCTCCGTGATGCGTGTATATTCAGTGTGTTGGCTGTTGGTTGGTCACATGGGGGAGGGGGGAGAGAGAGATTACAATGAGAGAAATTTGAAAGTGTGAGAAAATTGAAATTGAACCTTAAAAAATTGGGTATGTATTCCTTCTTTCATAAATATAGGATCAAATTGATTTTTTTTAAAAATTAACTAAACAAAATTGACCATTAAATTTTAACATATGCTACATATTTTAAGGAAGATGTAATGAGAATTTATATATTTATTAATTTTTTATTCCTTATCGGTCTGGCTCCCGAGTTAGTTACGGTCTGACCCACTGACCCTTAACCCACTACCTCGACCGGTCCAGTGTCCGGTCCGGGTTTAATTACCTTGATGTTGATTAAGGAACATGATACAATAAACCAAAAGTTTACTAATCTAAATAAATTTATTGTTGGCGCAACTTGTTTGATCATCATCTAAGTTTTATATATGAAACATCAAATTATTTAAGGCTAAAGTATACTTTTAGTCCTTTATATTTACACTAAGTTTCATTTTAGTCCTTTATGTTTGAAAAGTACGCTTTTAGTTCTTTATGTTTACATCAAGTTTCATTTTAGTCCTTTATGTATGAAAAGTACACTTTTAATCCTTTTTTGCTAACACCGTTAGTTCCATTTAACGGAAAATGCTGATTCTGTAACAGACAGGAATGCACAAGAGGGGGGTGAATTGTGCTTTCAAAAACTAATTCTGAAATGACAACACTGTTTATACCGGTTCAGCCCAAACTTGGCCTACGTCCAGTTCTCCAACTTGCAGTTGGGTTCCACTAGTTCCTCAAGATTCAATCAGGCTCTTGACAGCCTTTACAAGTGACAGCAAGAACTACCCTCTTTACTGATCACTCCCCCTTACACTTTGTAAGAGTACACCCTACTCTTAAGATCCCACTATCTTAAGAGTAAATCTCACTTTGATAATGAATACAATATGATTGTTCACTCAATTGAACAGATTGTTACACACTTAAGAGTATGAAATCAATGAATGTTGAGAGTATTGAATGCAGTAGATACAGATAATCAATGTGGCAATCAATTTCCACCAACTAACTTCTTTCCAATAGCATTTATAGTTTCTCTTAGAAATATATCCGTTGAGAATATGGCCGTTGAAGTCCTCAAGGAAGATTGAGAAGTCTGGTGGAGTAATGGTGATGAAATCTGCTATGCATTTACTCCATTGTACTTGCTTTTGCTTTAGCTCATCTTTCTTCTTCTATCGCTGTCAAAGTAGGTGAGCTCCAACGGCTCTTTTGATCAACTTGTGTGTTAACGTTAATTTCCATAAGTAGGTCTGAACAACTCTGTACTTTGAAAGCTAAAAATAGGCTTGACCATTGATTTTGAATATTTTCTATCGCTACTTCGATTACATGCCTCTAATCGATCACAGGATCTGTTGTCTAATCGATTACACATCGATTACCTATAGATTATAGCCTGCATCACTGAACATCAGATTAGTAATTCATGCGCCTCATCGATTACAGGGGAGGCCTGATCGATTAGGCAGATTTGATCGATTACACATATTCCTCTAATCAATTGCAAACAGATTACATTCAGATTACTTAATCTTCTCCTAATCGATTACATGGCTCTAATCGATTAGGCAATTGACTCTTAATCGATTACTGGACTCTTATCGATTAGACTGGGATCTCTTAATCGATTACATGACTCTAATCGATTGGACTAAGGTCTCTTAATCGATTACACATCTCTAATCGATTAGGCTAAAATTTTCTCATCGATTACAAGAACCTTTAATCGATTGGGCGCTATATAATTTGAACTTGTTTCATCTCTAATCGATTAGGCTAATTTCACTCATTGATCACAGGGGCCTCTAATCGATTGGGCGCTATCTGATTCTTCTCTAATCGATTGGGCTTAAGTTATTTGACTTGCAATCTATCCCTGATCGATTGGTTAAGACTTGGAAATCTCTATCAGATTAAGCCTAAGATATTTCTGATCTTATCATAGCCCTTCCCTATGCCTAAGCTATGTTTAGTTATCATCAAAACTTATCATTCTAACAGACTCATCAAATCTAAAAGGTGATTCTATAACTAAATGTAGATAAAAATGACTAATTTTTAAAATATATTAATGATTATACTAAAAAAATTTAAATTTAAGCATTTTTTGTCCACAATTAATTATAAAATTACCTTTTCAGATTTGATGAGTCAGCTTTTTCCGTTAAATAAAACTAACGGTGTTAGATAAAAAGGACTAAAAGTGTACTTTTCAAACATAAAGGACTAAAATGAAGCTTGATGCAAACATAAAGGATCAAAATTATACTTTTTAAACATAAAGGACTAAAATGAAACTTGATACAAACATAAAGGACTAAAAGTATACTTTAGCCAATATTTAGTGACATATATTGGAGAATTCGAAGATTTTTATTGAATAGCCAACATAATTCAAGAATTATTATGTGCTACTTGTTATCTAAGAAAATTTACAATGAAAAAAATCACTAGTTGTCATTTGGAAGGGATCTGTATATTTCCGGAAATATATCAAACTTATGGTGGGCTCATTCAAATAGCATGTAAACCATACAAGTATTCAATAAATTTGATAGATGCATCTATAAGATGGTTACATGTGTGATTATTATTAGTTTGCAATATTATTTGAATAATTTAACATGTTGAGTGCACAATTTCCTGAATATATGATCCGAAAATCATTTATTGAAGCCTCCATGAACAATTTGATCAATACTTATGAAAACAAAGTTTGTATTTCAATGTTAACATATTTGATATCATATATTGCAGCACTTATTTACATTAAGCCAATAAGATTCCCATGTAAAATTGGCTTCTGGTCAAGAGCAAGATATTTTCTGTCTTAAATTTTTTTGAATGTGCAATCCATATGCCTATTAATTCACCATAATTGCATAGATAAATATTTATGCAAAGTTGAGATAAATGTTGGGTACGGGCCTCCTTCTTCCTGTATATTGTTAAATTAAACAAAAAGATGTTTTTAAAGTGAACAAATGGATTTAGGAGACGCATACCGCTAATTATTTGATTGTATTCAACAAAGTAGCTAAAAAAATATATTGAATGCACTATTATTATCAGATATAGATCATCTAATATAACCAGAAGTTCATCAGACCTTGCATTCATTAAATACTATAAAATATCTGCCAGATATAATTACTGACCTAAATGAAAATTATCAAATATCATATTCTAGCTGAAAATACTCCAACGAATGAAGTATGCCTGAAGCATGAGAAATCAATCGATTTCAAATATAAATACTTCAGATAAATAGGAGCTTATAATTAAGATGATTTTATTGATGAGGTAGGTGCTCTAAGAGGAGGTACAGGTACCTGAAAATTAATAAAGAGATCTCAATAAGTTATGTAACAACAATAAAAATGGAATCGAAAAGAATAAAGTTGTCGACAACAATTTTGAAGATGACATCAAATGATTAAATGAGGATCTAATAGGAAGATATGTCATGAGAAGTTGACATAAAGATGATTGACCAAAAAGAAAATAAAAGGCAAAGCACAATGAAAATATGATTATGTTTTCAATATGTGGAAATTATGGACCTACAGTTCAAACACCTAAAATATAAAGTTATTATGAGATATAAATATTTATGTGAAATATAGATTTTTACAAAGGCAATGAAGATTATGATAAGGCATATTATTTTGTGTGGATACAATTATTTTGCATATATTATGAGTGTAACGTCTGGAATTTTCTATTATATTATAGCAATTTTTAATTGAATTATAACCACTTTTCAATGTCAGAAGCCCAAAAATACGGAAAAATTTAAAACTTTTCTTTTAAAACATTAGACCAACTCTCTGTTGGTTGGAATGGGCTTTTCAGACAAATTGAAATAACTTAAAACTCTTTATAACATAAAGTGGTTAATAAAACAATTAAAAATACACTAACCCTCTTAAGGGAGTCTATTCATAATTGATAATACTTAGGAAATTTAAATCTCTTAATAAATTTATACAATTCTATTTTCTATACTTCTACTATTAATTTAATAATTTAATTTTACAACATATACAAATAACCTTATTGAAATATTTACTACCTCTTGTTTTTCAACTTATAATTCTAATTTCTTCGTCTACTCTTCTTCCCCAGCTATCTTCTTTCAACCTGCTAAACTGAAAATGTTTGGGGAAGGGGGTGAGATTGGAAATCCCAATAGCAGTTTCTTTCATTAACTTATATTATCATGCTAGCATTGACATGTATTAATTTCATAAACCTGAACAAATAAAACAATTATACATACTTCCTGCGTTCAATGCTCTACCAGCCACTATTAACAATATATTCGTTAACTAGCGGAGGCCTCACCTGCATGATTTCTCGTTATAACATTTAAAGTTATAACTAACTGATCTGGCAAAGGGGGAACGACCCACCTAAGCCTGGAGTACTCCATAAATAACTATGCAGGAATTAACAAGGCTCATCACCTTCATGCATAATGTAAATTTGAAACAAATATTACAAAATAATACATGCAATTATTTTAATGTAATGAAATAAACTGCTACCTGGACTTCAACTTAAACCTTTGCTGGCTCTTACTGTTCCAGATGCCTTGGCGTACTAATCCCACTATCTTTACCTATATTTCCAAATAATATATAGATAATAAATTAATACCTATGTTTATAGATTTTTATTCAGCGTCTCTCGCGTTCCTATAGTGCTACCTATGTTTCTATCCTTCCCAAATCTAATATATTTCTTGAACTAGCATTTCTAACATTAATCATTATATTCACAATCATCAAATAACGCATACCTAGACAGACACAAGCATAGTTTTATTCTTATATCTCTAAACCATTTTAATATAACACTATATAATTCCAACCGACATTTACTAACAAATACCTTCAACTACCAATGGTCTTTTTAAATATAAATGCTAGAATTATTTATTTGGAAGCCATATGCCCTCAGTCTATAATACATTAGCCTCCATATTTTAATTCAAACAACTTCAGATTCAGTCATGTACATACCCCCATATAAAATTCTCATAATCCAAATCAACAATTCATCACACAATTTTCCAAACATCAAAAAACTTTTTACTAATTCAATCTTTACTCTATATTACTAAATCTCACCAATTCCATTAGCATACAAAGAATCTAACTATTCAATTTCAAACCTAAACAATTCAATATTACTATATTAAATCTCTATATAATTAGACACTCACGACTTAACCTTTGTTCTTACCTCTTTAAACATGGAATTGAAACCTTTTTACTTCTTATCACATACTTTCAACTCCAAGAGTCCAATATAAGTTAATACCCTTTTCTTACCCTCAAATAATTGCTTCCCATTTTAATTTACTTCCTATAAGAAAATTCCAAATTATTCATTAATAATATAAAAGCCTCTAATATTATCACAATATCAAACAATACTTAATCATTTTACCTTACCGCCCACAATCTCTAAAATGGTCACTATAATTTAAATCCCAAATTCATAACAATTACTTACACCCTAACCTGTTTAAATTTCGAAGTCAAACACATAATACCATTTTTAAATTTTGGTTTTCAAAACAATCCAAATAACAATTCACATTTATATCTCTTCTCCTCATTACAGCCAAATGCTTTAGACTAGCTTGAATAGTACCCATAAAACAAAACATAGGATTAAAAATAGTAGCAGAGGGTAAGGAACTGAAGGCTTTGAACATTTAGACTACAATTAGAAAAACATTAATTAGTAGAAAATATAAATCACCATAGATAGATTGAGAAACACTCAATTGCCAAGTCCTCTATTTTGAAAATCACAAGAATACCAGGACATATTAGTTAATTGGGATGAACACACATATAACACTCTTTGAACCATCTTTTACTTATGATTAGATAACCAAAATCTTTTACAAACTCTTCCCCACTTTTATTACCCAAAATTAAAGGAAGAACTTGCCACATATTTACTCCTTAAACCTTTAAACCTCCTGACTTCACTATTTATAGGCTTAGTTAAATAAATTCAGTTCCAAAACCATCCTATTGGATAACTTTCATTCTATTTGAAATATGAAACAATGCTTCCATAAATCAGTTTCTAATAGCACATACCCAAAATCAATAATCCTTTTAACCTTTCACACACCTCGGCAACCTCCAACAATCCCGAATAATCAAATATCTATCATTTAAAACTATAACCAATCATCCCCAATCAGCTCCTATTTCTTGTTCAATTAAACATCATAGTATTTTTTTTTCTTCCCTTAACCAAACCAATCGGCCAAAGCATCAAGAAATCCCATAATTGCACATTTGACACCCACATATTAATCAACTATAAGTAGACAGTTTCAATCCATTTCCCAGGCAAAACAAAATACCAAGAGCTCCTTTTATTCACTTTGGCCGAACAGAACAGAAATCAAGAAGAAACAAGAATTATGTACTTAACCAATTTCATCATCTATTCCTCATGTTTAAAATGTTAATACATACAGGGAAATAACAAAAGAAAAGTCAAGTAATTCAGGAGGGAATTTGAATTCGGCCAAACAGGGGAAGAAGAGAACAACAATTCACCTTCAGAAATTCATCAAATCACACAGCTAAAACAATCATTCCATCTTCTAGTTCATGCATATACATTCTACAAAAATTTATCCTCTCTTGAACCCGTCGGATTTGCAGAACATGGAAGAGGAAAGAACACTAATCAACTCTTCTAAAATTCTTCCAATCACCCAAACAACATCTTCCCTTTAACTTAGACTACTTCCAATCGTTTTTTGTAAAGAAATTTCATTTGATTCTTGCCCAATTTCAGAAAACCCCAATCGGGTGAACAGTACCCGAAGGAAGAAATTTGGAGAAATCGGACCAAGCTCAACTTCTATCCCAGAATCAACACTCAAATCAATAAGAGTAAGGCCTAGACTCCGTTTTTATAAATTCAGAAGCTCCAGAAACCTCCCAAAAATTCGCATCACACTTCCTCACTTCGCTCAGAATCAGACCGAAGAAGAAGAAGTCATAAGAGAATAAGCTTACCCAGAGTCAACCGAGTTTCAGGCGTTCTCCATAGCTTCTCGCCTTCGCCGATCGTCGCTGCTTTCACCGCCGGCCGTTGCTAGAAGAACGAAGAACAGAGGAAGGTGGGAGGGAGAGAGACTCGGGAATGGAGGGAGATATACGTGTGTGTGTTTTCAGAAGAGAGGAAGTATATATTTATTATTATTTTTTTTAATTGTGTGTGTATACGTGGAGAGACATGGGGATAAAAGAAATAAGAGTGAATGGAAACATGGACAAGTGTGTGGTGTAGGTTTAAAGAGAAATGTGATATTTTGTTTTTATGGGTGTTTTACTATATTGCCCTCTCCTTTATACTTTAAGATATTTTTAACTAGGGGCAGATATTGTCTTTTTCAATTTCTCAATTTATATTTTCTCTTAAATCATAATTTTATTTATCATTATCATTTAGAAATAGACCTAAATTTGTCCCCAAAATAATTTTTCTAGATATGCTTTACTTTCTAAATTTATTTATAAGGCTTTTTAAATATCAAGTAATACCCTAAGGTTTTAAATATTCCCTTATTTAAATTAATCTTTTAACTATTTTTCTTTAGCTAATAAAGAAATTAAACTTTAAAAATTATTACAAATAGCTCTGGCCTCATAAATTTATTTATGAGGCTTTTTAATTTCTAAATACCTTTCTGAGTCCTCAACTAAATCCTTATTATTTTTATATATAT
This sequence comes from Mimosa bimucronata, assembly GCA_037074515.1. Classification (NCBI taxonomy): domain Eukaryota; kingdom Viridiplantae; phylum Streptophyta; class Magnoliopsida; order Fabales; family Fabaceae; genus Mimosa; species Mimosa bimucronata. The sequence goes on from CM073444.1 coordinate 38,307,243, forward strand.
ATTTTTTCCCAAATTAAATTTTATCTTCTAATTACTCCTCTTTGTTTCTTAGAGAAAATAAGCCTTAAAATTATTAAAATTGCCTAAATATCATAAATTTATTTTCAATGCTTTTAAATAGTTTAATTACATTTCTTAAAACCTTAAATTATTTCCTATTTCCTATTTTCTAAAATTTGGGATGTTACAATGAGTCCAATAATTTATGAAAATAAAACATACGTCAATAATTAAATATTGTGAAAGTTAAATCCTTGAATGATTTTAAGTGCTAGAAGCATATATAAGTTATTAAGTTCCTCAATGATTTTAAAATCATGAATAGAGGTCTCATATAAATATTTGTTTATTTTGCTAGTATTACGTTTTACAAGTTAGTGGAATAATGAAATTTTTGTAGGTACACAAGTGGATAATGAAATTGTATAAATACGTGGATGCGAGAAATATTATGGAGATATGTTGGAGAAATACATCTTAATAGAACGTAAAAGTTAGTGTACTCAATCGAGACAAAGGGATAAAAGTAGTGTTGTCACTGGAGGAAGTAAAAGTGACGATGTCGTTATGTGGGAAAGTGAAAGTAATTATATCTATACTAAGAGAAAATATTATGCGGTACTCTTCTTTAACCAATGTTTTGACCCACTAGATTTTTCTGATAAGGTTTTTAACGAAGAAGCTTCAATAAATATTGTGTACCCTTTTTCCTTCATTATGTTTTTGTCCCAATGAGTTTTCCCAATAAATTTTAATGATGCACAATAATATAGACATCCAAGAGGAGTATTATGAAATAATATATTTTGTGAATATCCATAACTCGTTTCTCTTAGAATTCTTTCTAAGATTTTTTTACTTCTAAATGCCTTTAAATTTGTAACTTTCTAACAAATGGTTTGTGAGGCCATAAAATTTTGAATCATAAGTAAAAATTACTCTCTCATTTTCAAGTCCCATCATTATCTCTTTTTTCTCTCCATCTTTCTTCGTTCCCCTTTATTTTCATAACAATTTTCTTTCAAGAAATAAGTTTCACTCATCAATTGGTATGATTATGATGGATATTTCCTTAAAAGTCAAAAACGGCAACCCAACGGGTCATATTTATACGGTGTTCCATTAGATAAACTCAGAATCATTCACAGAACCAAAGGGAAGAAGAAAAGAAAGCTGAAATGGGAAAGGAAGATGTGAAGGTAGTGAATTTCTGGGCAAGTCTATTTGGAAAGAGGGTAGAATGGGCTCTGAAGCTAAAAGGCGTTGATTACGAATACATAGAAGAAGATATCTCCAACAAAAGCAACCTTCTTCTTAATCTGAACCCAGTTCACAAGAAGGTCCCAGTTCTACTTCATCACCAAAAACCCATCATCGAGTCAAGCCTCATCCTCGAATACATCGACGAAACTTGGATTCACAATCCCTTGCTCCCTCCTCAGCCTCATCAGAAAGCCCTCGCTCGCTTTTGGTCCAAGTTTGCCGATGAAAAGGTACTTCCACCTCAAATCCTTAATACTCCCTCTTCCGGTCAAGATGATTTTTTCCCCAAAGCAGTAGAGTAGAATAGAGAATTAAGGAAGCAAAATAGATATATAAATTTTAAATTATGTTACATGGAATTAGATTATATGTTAGTTTATAAGTAAAATTAATTAGTTTTGAGAAAAAAAGTTAAAAATAAATAATTCAAAGTGATTTATTTGGCATCTTTAATTTTTTCAAAAAAACTAACTTGGTCTTATAATTAAAACTAGTTTTTTTTTAGAAATCAAGGAAGCTAGTTGAATTACTTAATCATATTATTTTAAATGTTAGTTTATGAAACAAATAAACTGGTTTGGAGAAAAAATCAAGGCAAATCAATTTATTAGTAATTTTGTTTAGCTTTTATAGGATTCTTTAAAAAATAATCAACTAGATTGTATATTTAAAAATTAAGGGAGTATATTATAAGATCTAAGTGACATTTTTATGAGTGAAATAAAATAAGTTAGTTAACCATAATATAAGTGATATACTATCAGATTATGTATTAACTTATAAGATAAACAAACTAGTTTGGAGAAAAAATTTAGATAAATCAATTTTTAAGTGACTTGTTTAATTTCACCAAGATTAAAATGCTTTTTCTTCCATCTGATTTTTATAAATGTAAGATAGGATAAATGTCATATTGTAATGGGATCTGCTTGGATTGACTTTTTAGAGAAGTTAGCCTGTGAAACGTTCTATGTTTGTGTAACTTTTATAAAAAAAGTTGGATTGAAAGAAAAAAGTTGTTTCCGTAATAACATTGCCCTGGGGAGATTTTGAGATTTGGAGTGCGTGATTTGGTGACAGATTGTGGAGGCTGGGTGGATGGCCATGTGCTTCAGTGGGGACGAAAAAGAGAGTGCGTTGCAGGTAGGAAGAGAATCGTTGCAGAAAATGGAGGATGAGATTAGAGGGAAGAAATTCTTTGGAGGAGACGACATAGGCTTCTTGGATATCACATTGGGTTGGATCTCCTATTGGCTCCCTGTTTGGGAACAAGTTGGGTCGTTTCTGATTTTAGACCCTTTGAAGTTTCCAGCTATTTTTGATTGGATTGCCAACTTTCTGAATCATCCCATTATTAAGGATTCCCTGCCACCAAGAAATGAGCTCCTCCTTTATTACCAACATCGCAGATCTCAACTCGCTTCTACTCATCATGGCTAGCTACTTGTTAAGTGAGGAAAACAAGAGAAACGACGGAGATATAAGTTGCATATTCATGTGGAACTTCTAATGTGGGTTATTAAATGTAACATAACTATGAGTCTTTCATGCTTCTTGGATACACAGGTAGATGGAACTTTTTTCTCAAGTGTTGCATACTGCTTACTCCTTGCTATACATAATCACAGTCGGTGCTTTCCCTCAACTTAACTAATACCCTCTCCTCCACTCCAGCGTGAATGTGTCACATATTTATCAAAATTTAATTAAAATAAATATGTTAGTTAATTTGGTTAATAAGACATGCTTTTTTAAAAGACACTTATCATCTTACTTAATGAAGAATATTCAAAACATGTCCTACATTTAACTTCCAATGATGTTTTATATTAAGGGCTAGAGGAGTGCTAACTAATTAATGGTTTAAGTAAAAAAAAAAAATTAATAGTTGATATTTTATATATTGTCAGATTATTATAAATATTAAGAAAATAAATTCAATTCGTTAAAGTTTGATCCAATAATTTATTAATGGAAAATTTTAGGAAAAGACTTCCTAATTAGGTAAATGATACTTTGATATACTTAATTTTACAAATGACAAATGGATCACAATGACCTACTTGTTCAACGCCAATTTAAAAGGAAATGCTTAAAATATTCCCAGGTTAATCAAAAAGAAAAGAGAAAGTTGGTAAAACATTATACAAAATTGGTAATAGACAATAAGAAATTAGTAAAGTTAGGAAGTTGATAAATGGAAAAAACACATGTAGATAAAGTATTATACGGAGTTGATAACAAACAATAAAAAGTTGGAAATGTTTGGAAGTTCATAAATGGAAAACATATGTTGATAAACCATTGTACGAAATTGGTAACACACACCCCTCATTCCTCTTTTCTTTATATTAATACAGGGATATTTTAGGCATTTCCTTTTAATTTGCCATTAGATGGTTTGGCCATTGTCACTTATTTGTCCTTTGTGAAATTGAGTGTATTAAAGTGTTCTTGACCTATTTTGGGAGTCTTTTTCAAAAAAAATTTCCATTTATTTATAGGACAGTCTACCTAATGAAATTAGAAAAATATAACAATTTTATAAAACAGGAGTACTAAACCTTAATAATTACCGCTATTAAAAAAAGAAAAAGTATTTTCGTGCGTAAAAAAGGAAAGAAGGAAAAATTGATTATTTTATCCTTATAATTTTACCGAGTTTGCAATTCAGTCTTTATAGTCTGACTTCGTTGTGAGTCAGCCCTTATAGTTTCCTAGTTTTTATAAGTAAAACTAAGTCACCTTTGATTCGTCCTATGTGGCACCACATCAGTTAAAATGCATTTCCTCCGCTATCTCTCTGTTATTCCCTTGCTACTAGGGGTGTTCATGGGTCGGAACGGGACGGGACATGCTTGTTCCGTGTCCCGTCCCGTAGAAAGCCTCGGAACAGCAAAGTTGTCCCATATCCCGTTCCATTACCAATTTTGTCCCGTCCCATCGGGATCAGGACGAAATCGGGACGTCCCGCCGATTTTTTTTTTTAAATTTAACTTATTTAATGGGTTATTTAGATATTTATTTTATATTTAAGATATAATATCTTTTCATATAAATTATATCTATATTAAAATACATTAGTTGTATCTTTAATAAAAAAAAGTTGGATATTTTGATAAAGTTTTGTTAAGATATATGAGATATTCTAGGGTCTTAAATATTTCTATTATTTTTTATTAAAGATAAAACTATATTTAATGTGGGAATATTTTATTATACAAATAACTATAATTTTCTCCATATGTGCAATGCAGTGATGCATAAGAAATATATTAATATTCTAATTAATAACAGTTTATAATGATTAATTATATTTTGAAAATTTGAAATATTGTTTGTTGACCTATTAATACTCGAACTAATAATATCTCATAATAATAAATTACACTAAAATAAGATGATAAAAACGTAATAGTTCAAAAGCAGGATTTAAATAAGATTATGTTTCAAATACTAACATTGAATAATTACTGTTTTTTAAATGTATTATAAATTTTATGCATCTCAACTATTTGACCTGCTTTATTGGTTAAATGTTAAATTACACATAAGTTTGAATTTATTAAATAAATGCTAATTAAAAAATAATTAATATTTTTTATCGATAGGTGGGAGGAATCTATACATAAAATATAATAATTATATCTTTAAAAAATAAATATTCGGGACGGGACAAAAAGATGGTACGGAATAGTGCTCGTCCCGCGTCCCGTCCCGTTAATAATTTTGTCCCGTCCCATATATTTTCGGTACGAGAAAATCCCGTCCCAAAATAATCGGGATAGTACAGTCGGAACTGGACGAAGTGAACACCCCTACTTGCTACACCACTTTCTTCTTCATCTCCTACTCATCCCCCCCTTCTCCTTATCCATCGACATCAACAACTCCGCCCAAGCCCAAATTCTATGCTTGATTTCCGAGCACCCTGTCATCATCTTCAGTCTATCCTCTTACTTCATATGTTCCGTCAAAAAGAAACTACTCACCACCATCGTCATCGAACTCAACGGCCACAAGATTGCTGCCCCTGCACGCCTCATTCAACCTCGACATTGAATCCCTCAACAATCGACCTCTTGTGTTTCCCATTTCAACTTTATCAAACAGAGAAAGACGATATTCATTGTTATGTGAAGTTTATAGCATGAAAATGTAAAGAAATGGTAGAGGATTTGCGAACGTGAACAAGATTGACGCCCAAGGCCTTGAAATTGTCTAAGATTTGAGATTTAGTTGGGTTGGATAGAAGATTTAGAGCGAGCAGAAAGTCGTGCAACAAAGAAACATGGGAGAGAGCGGAGGAAATGCATATTTCTTTATGTGGTGCCACATAGTACGAGTAAAAGGTTTTTCAGTTTTTCTTATAAACACTAGCAAATTATAAAGAGTCGCGATGAGTCAAATTATAAGGACTGAGAATGAGAAGGATAAAATAGTTAATTTTCAGAATAATAAGAACTATTAAAGGGATTTTTAAGGGAAAGGAAACGGCCACGTACGATAACACTCAGCGCTCGCCTTTTGCCAGAAACGATGGAGTAAGAGTTCATCGTCTGCCAAAACGGACGATAAGGCAGAGCTTGGATCGCCTCTGCCATGGCCGCCACGTCATCACCCTTCTCTGTAATCCCTGCTTCTTCCTTCCACTTCCAGAAATGCCCTGCCCCTCGTCGCCTTCCAAAATCACCATGCCCCCTCAAGACTCCAATTTCAAGGTTCCGAAAGCCCCCACCCACCACCATTGTTCGTGCAACGCTCGGCCAGAAGAACGCATTGCAGTACAGGAAGCTCGGCGACTCTGACCTTACCATCAGCGAAGTCACTCTTGGTACTGTAAGTACTTTTTCGGTGTTCCTTCTTAGATTTAGTAGAATAGCGTCTGGAAAGCTTCGTTTGTGGCTATACCATGGAATTCCACTGTTCCTTCGGTTTATTAGCGATTTAGTGAGCTGCATTGCCCAGGTGTCTTCAATTTTCTACCTCAGTTTCTGCTTGACTTTTGGAGCAAAATCTGTGTGTAATAGACTGCTTTCCCGCGTTACTGTCCTTTGAAAGAGAGATATGTTGAATTTTCTTTCTGTTCCAGAAATGTTGAAAGCTATGCCTTGGAAACTGTCTTGATTCATGTTTCTGCTATAGAAAGCTATGGCTTGAGTACATTCATTCACGGGTCTGCATCTCTCTTTGATGGTTGATGTTGACAAAAGCCACTCTTTAGGAAAAAATTATGCTGGTTAGCATTTGAATACAGAAAAAGGAAAAAAGAAAACAACAAAGAAAAGGAATGTATAACTGCCCTGAACATGCCTCTTAATTGAATTTCTACATACTGGTGAGGTTCGTATATCAAGCCAGCTACATTGCCCACTTTCTTGAAAGAAATATTGTGGGAACGATTGCGCCTTGTGGTCATGCTTGAGGTGAAGTTTTATCCACTATGACTTTCAAGATAGTGGCTTCACTCTACCTAAAATAATTGGGGTGGCCTGAGGAATGGGTTAATATCCTTACCTGTTAAAAGGATTAAAATAGTTTCATACTTTTGTCATAATGTCATAGAATCAGTAATTTGTTAAATAAAGCCAAAAAATCAAATGCCTGTGAGTTTTTAGAGGAATAGAAACAGGGAGGATAAGAACATGAAGCATCAAATGGAAATCTAAGACATGAATGTAATGTAACTTCTTTTTATGATTTGAGTTCTTTATATCCTTTTTGGAAGTCAAGAAAAATGAAATCAAGAATTGGCTTAAGAAATGATCAAGCGATAGTTTTTGTTTGTTAACGCTCAGTAGAGCATAATTTGTTCAGCTTTGTATTTCTACTACCCAAAAATCTTTCAGCCTCATTGCTCGGTGCTAAATTGATGGGAAAAAGTTTCTTCCTTAAAATCCTTTTCACTGGATAGTCATCTTTTTCACCTAGATTTATTGCACCTTGGAGGCCATATTGTATTATAAATATGGAACATATATGGTTTGTGACACTAGTCTATTTAGCTGCTGATTTAATGTTATATGTGCATTAAACTATTAATTCATTGGCAAGTCAGAATCATTTGATCAATCAATCCTTGCAGAATTGTGGTGTACTGTTATGCCAATTGGCCTTTATTCACGCTATTCCCATTCTTTTGATTGTTCTCACGTACTGTATGGGTAGCTCCAGATTGCAACTTGCATATCCCATGTTTTCCTGCTATCAGTTTGATGTCACTATATTTTGTGGTATCTTGTGTGGTTGTTGATCGTTATTCATGTAACACTTCAGATGACATTTGGGGAACAGAATACAGAGAAAGAAGCTCATGATATGCTTAGCTATGCATTTGAGCATGGAATTAATGCTCTAGATACTGCAGAAGTCGTAAGTTCTTCAATTCTAGATGTGTATGTACTTCCTATGTGCTCTCACCCTCACACAAAACCATATGTATTGTTCAACTGGATTTCATGATTGTACGTAAGTGATTGTAGTTTTTTTTAATATATTTCTCGTATTTTGGTTGCTTTCTACATATTATATTTAGCTATTTCAATTGAATTGAATTGAATATGCAAGATTCACCAACTGAACCCTTTAGAACATATGATTAAATTTTAATATTTACTGATATTTTGATAGAAAAATTATCATGAGATCAGCAGCACTATTGAGGCCTACAACGGATATTCCTTAGGGGATTAGGAATTCAGATGCGCAAACCCATCAACTTCATTCTCAGCCTCTTGCTGCTTTACTATTTTATCTGATTTGCATTTGTATAACCTGTCTGGCAAGAATTTCTATTAGCGACATAGACCTTCTTTTGGATCTTTTCCCCTGACCTCAATTCTATCCAAATTCATTGTTTCAATTAAGCATGATCATTTTGTTGTTTTCCCGGCAGACTATGCTGTCTCATTCTAAAAGTTGGAACTTTAATAGTGGGTAAAACAATAATTAATAAACTCATGTATCCTCTATTTTCACCCTTTCAACTGAATTGTTCTCTTTACACAACCATGTTGGATCATACAGTGACAGTTACAGTTCTGATAAATATTGCTTCTCTTTTAGTTTTCCACTTATAAATGTCTTGCAATCCACCATTTTAAGCCAGACTTACAATTAGATACTGTTTTTGTAGTATCCAGTTCCACCGAAGCAAGAGACACAAGGAAGAACGGATCTCTATGTTGGTAGCTGGCTGAAGTCTCAATCTCGTGACAAGGTATTGGGCACGCGACTAACAACGATCCCATTAATTGTTATATTTGCTTTTCTGACAGAGGCTGCTGGCCTGTTGCAAACATTATGACTTGATTACTTCCTGTGTGGGACAGCTCGTTTGAGGCTAGACAGTAACTCTTAATAGTAATTATTATTTTTCCAGCATATATTTCATTTTAACAAGTTGTGCAAATTCTTATATATAAGAATAATTTATTGAAAGTATGAATTAGTGGGTTGTTACCCTTTACAAGCCATCTTGAATTTAACCTTGAGATGTGGATATAGGTTTTCCTTTGGAAGATTTTTTACTCATGTCTTAATTAATGATCTGGAGTTTAAGACTATTGTGATCCATTTTTGTGGATAGATTATTTTAGCAACCAAAGTATGTGGTTATTCTGAGCGGTCAACCTATCTTCGTGACAATGCAAAAGCTGTGAGGGTTGATGGTTCAAATATCAGAGAAAGTGTTGAGAAAAGCCTGAAGCGCCTTGGCACTGATTATATTGATTTGTTGCAAGTTCACTGGTAAGTATACAGAATGTAAGTGCTTAAATCATGTTTGTTTATTTTTTATAATATGTATTCTTGACAATTACTATCTGTGGTGGCTGCTATTTTCTTTCACTGTCTAATTGTCAATGCATTAGTTTGTTTAATTTCTGTCAACTCAGATCAGTGTATTAGATCTTGCATCATCAGGATAGTGCATGTGTGCCTTATTAAAATTTGCCTAATAATGAAGGACAGAAACTGTTTCCGTGTTTATTTTGATCATGTGTGAGGAAATAAAACATGTGGACTTTTTCATTACTGATGATGTGAGTTGGGATGGCTTATAAAATTCTGTGGCCAAAATATCCCCTCTCAGGTTTTTATCATATTGTAAAATTTCATCCTGTTCTATCCCTTGTTTCTCTTTCTTCTCAATTATCATCTTTTTGAAAGGAATGATAATACTTGTATTAGAGATTTATGTTGAAACCTGTTAGGTAAATAAAGGGTTCAACTTTGTTCATAGACTTAATCATATATTTATACAAGAGGAGAAAATATTCTAGAACAATTACCTACAATAATATCTAAACTAATATCCCTAATTAATAGGTTCTAATCTAATTCAAAATTAAATACTACCTCCGGTCCTAATTATAAGAGCCAGTTGACTTTTTTTGGGGAGATTAAGGAAGCAAATTAGACACCTAAATCTTAATATATGCTAAATGTAATTAGATTATATGATAGTTTATAAGTAAAATAACTTAGTTTTGAGGAAAAAAGACAAATAGAATCAATTCATAGTAGTATATTTTGCATCCTTAATTTTTTCAAAAAAGTCAACTGGCTCTTATAATTAGGACCGGAGGGAGTATTTCCTAATTATACTAACACTCCCCTTCAAGTTGGAGCATGAATTTTAATCATATCCAACTTGTTACAAAAATAATCCCTTAAACAACAAAGAAAAACTTCCACACTCTCCCTGAGCAACAAAACCATGCACTTGATGCAACGACAAGATCTGAAACTTGAAACCCAAAATGGCTCAACAAAGAGCAACCCAGTTCATGCCACAAATGCACCAAACTACAAACTCCATAAAACCAAAGCTCGCCGGAAACCCAAGAAGATCAAACCCGAATGTAATCACCACTAGGATTCGTCGGAAATAGGATGGCGACACCAAACGATAAAATTAAACAAAATGTCCCACAAAGTACATTCAAACCAAAGAAATTCTATCAAGAAAATTAGCAGCCACAATAAGGGCTCTAATTTAAACAGCCACACAAGGGCCCAAATGCCAGCAGCCACACCAGGGGCTCTAATCTAAATGACCACACCAGGGCTACAACAAATGAAAGCACCAAGGGCTTCACAACGAAAAAATCCAAACTCCATAACTGAATATGTGAAGAGCAGGAAATACATGAAGCAAAATAAACACCTAGATATAAAACCACAGATCTGTAATAGCAAAATAAACACCCCAAAAAAATTGAGGAAATTCGAAAAACACTATATCTGGATACAATCTTCACTGAAACCGGTCGGAAACTGAGGCATGAACAGTGTCCCGAATAGTGACGATGAGAAGTACCCGCGATAAACAGTACCAAACAGTGCAATGAACAGAGAAGAAAATCTGGAAACCCTAAGCTTGAAATGATGCTTTCTCTCATTGTTTATGGAAATGGCAAAGCACAGCGAAATTTTGGAACCCTAATTTGCTCTGATACCATGTTAGGTAAATAAAAGGGTTCAATTTTATTCATAGAATTAATCATATATTTATATAAGAGGAGAGAATATTCTGGAACAATTACCTAAAATAATATCTAAACTAATATTCCTAATTAATAGAGATTCTAATCTAATTCAAAATTAAATTTTTCCTAATTATACTAACAAAACCAAAATGGCTTATAATAGTTTCTAACAACAAATTTACGTACCCATGGTACATGTACAAGATGGTGATGATGTGATTGATTAACAACACCGTAGCATTAGTAGTTAATGACTATTATACAGTAATACTATCATTTAATTTGTGGGTGAATTTAAACATTCATCGACAAACTTTTTTTCTTCCTTTTTTGCACCAAAGGAATTGTCCTATACTCCCTCAAATCCTTAATATAAGAGTTATATAACTAATTTGGGTTAATTAATGTAATGAAATAATTGCTTAATTTGAACAAATGTGACATGATATCTCTAAAATATCCTATTATCAGTTATTATTTAGGTAAATTAGTTTGGGAAAAATGATAAATACAACAACAGCAAAGCCTTATCCCACTAGGTGGGGTCGACGGGAAAAATGATAAATATGGGAGATAAAATGGATTGAGATCTTATATTTTGGACCAAAACCCAAACCCCCACTAGCACTCATGTTAGCGACCAAGTGTGGTAATTTGGAAAGTTAAATTGGAAAATCTTAAGTTGGTGGCCTTGTAAAAAATGTGCTGATCTCTCTTTTGTTTCACTATAGGCCAGATCGCTATGTGGGATTGTTTGGATCTTACTATGACCCTTCAAAATGGAGGCCCAGTGTTCCATTTGTGGAACAATTGCAAGCTTTTCAAGAACTTATTAATGAAGGAAAGGTGATGGATTTGTATTTATATATATATATATATTTCGAGCTGTTTAACAACATCTTGATGAATAAAGTTACCTTTAGTTTGTAGGACTGTGGTAAATCTTCTGTTCAAATATGTTATTTCTGAAATAATGAGCTAATAGTGATTCTTAGTTTCAATTGGTCTGTTTTAGTGCCCCTTTGATAGGAAAAATGGAATTGATGATTGAAGGAAATTGGAATGAATAATTTGTCTCTCAAGTTTTTGGATTGGTAGACAAGAGAGTAAATTGTGGTCTACTTACTCGTTTGAATACTGGACTAGATGAGTATAGGTTACTCAGTTACCCCCCCCCCCCCCCCAAAATTAAAAAAAAAAAAACAAACACAGACACACACACACACACCTGGGTATATATGTTTATGCATGTGCATGCACTTGTGCTGTGATGAAATACTTATGTTAGGATGAAGAGATATGTGGAAGGAAGTTGAGTTTGGGCGGTTAGGTTGGTTAAATGATGGAATTTGTTGATTATGTTCTAACCGCCCCAGTTACAAACAAGCTGTGTCAACCGTTTGGTCTTGTTATTTTTCTGCATAAGCTTGTGCTTGGGTTTGTACATTTTACTGAGATAACCTAAACTACTTGGTTTGAATTATCAAATTCTCTTCTACCCCTTACTACTTATCTTCTATTCCCTTTCTCCCTATCAGGTGCTGATCACATTGTCATGTGCGTTCTATCATGCATGTTTTTGGAAGATATTTTTGAATTGTGATAGCAGCTATTTTTATGTGAATCAGGTGCGCTACATTGGTGTATCCAATGAGACTTCGTATGGAGTGATGGAGTTTGTCCATGCAGCTAAAGTTGAAGGGCTTCCAAAGATTGTCAGTATCCAAAATAGCTATAGTTTGCTTGTAAGATGCCTTTTTGAAGGTAAGTCCCTGTCTAACATGAATCCTGTCATTCATATGACATTATCTTTGTTGCCATTATCTTGCTCAAGTAACTACAATATCTTTCAACATAAAACATAGCATATGCCATCAAGAGGAAAAAAATAACTTGGCATAACCTTAGGAAGCAATATTAAGCTGTTCCTTCAATCTTTTCAAGTTCATTGTCTATCCTATTCTAAATCATATTGTCCTTCTATCTTTACGAATCTGAATGTTTAGAATAAAGGCAGAAAGTGACAACACTTGACAATCTGCTCTTCAAAGGGTTTATTTCACCTTTTCATGTGCATATAAATTATAAAGTCACATCTACTCAATTGACCTCTTTTCTGCTCTCTGTATGACCACATATTTTTGGACGCCTCTGGCTTCAACGAAAATAAAGTCCAAATATTTCGTTGAAAGATTGTTATATCTGTAACCTAAAGCTGGTATAAATAACACAATGTCAAATCATAAATGATATTGTATCGTCTGTCGTAGCAGGCATATCACTACAATTCTCAAAGATGGAACCGACTTTAACATGGAGCTGCTTCAATTTAGAACGCATACTTTGGAATTTTCCTGTAAAGAAATAAAAGTCTCAGGAATTCCAGTTGAGTAGCCTTAGCGTGAAACAGATTAACAATCTTGTAAACACTTATAACAAGATATTTCAATTTCAGGCTGGAGAAAAATAAAAGATATTCGTAGTCTAAAATCTTAAATATTCATTCTTGGCCATACCTGTTTTTTGCCTTCATGATTTTTATAGTTTTCCTTTTCTCTTCGTCGGATTTAATTGCAGTTGATCTTATCGAAGTTTGCCACCCAAAGAATTACAATGTAGGCCTGCTAGCATATTCCCCTCTAGCAGGTGGAGCACTGACAGGGAAATATATTGATATAAATTCCGAAGCTGCAAGAAAGGGAAGGTTTAACCTCTTCCCTGGCTACATGGAAAGATATAACAAATCTGTGGCACAGGTAAGTATTAATTTTAGGTCAGGATAAATATACTGAAGATTATAGTTTTCTGGCAATACTGATTTTTTCTATCGAAAAACTGGTAATAAAAGAGCACAACAACTTGATTTCTCTGAAAAAAATAAAAAAACTCCTACATCAGTAATTTCTTTGATTATATATTTTGTTATTGTGTAAGAAAAAGATGAGATTTGGCCGTTGATAGAACACCATGGCATTGTGTGATTCATGTAGTCAATCCCACCTAGTGGATAAGGCTTGTTGTTGTTGGTGTTGTTGTAAGAAATATATGCTTGTTTGGAGGATAATACACCAAAAATGATTCATATTGCGTTGCAATTCTTAACAGTTATCAGCAACATATTAATTCTGGGAACTCATAGGCCATGAGATTTTGTGCAGTAAATATAGAATTTGTGCAGTAAATATGCCATACCTCTCAAGCTTTATGTTAGCCAATTACATTAAGTCTAATCAACACAGGAACAGTTGGCTTGTTCATTAGTGTATACAATGATAGGTTATAATATGCTGTCATAAGATGAAATGATGAATGCTTAATTTTTTCCCCTCTTCTGATTTATGTTGCCAATGGTGTGTGTGAATTGTAGGAAGCAGCAAAGCAATATTTGGAGGTGGCGAAGAAGTATGGCTTAACTCCAGTTCAGCTTGCACTTGGTTTTGTAAGAGACCGTGTGTTTGTGACTAGTTCCATTATTGGTGCAACCTCTGTTGATCAACTCAAAGAAGATATTGATGCTTTCACAGAAACAGAGCCCCCTCTACCACCGGAGGTTATGGCCGATATCGAAGATGTTTTCAAGAGATACAGAGACCCTACTACTAACATTTAATTTTAATTGCTTCTAACATTACCCCCCCCCCCCCAAAAAAAAAAACAAAAAAAAGGCTTCCCCCATTGTAAAATTGTATGCTCAACAACCTGATAGGAATGTATAAACTGAGCCTTCCAAAAAAAGACTATTCCTATTTTAAGAAAAAATGTCAATAACAAAGGGAAATTAAGCCTAACAACTGATGAGACCTATACGCCGTTCGTTACAATCATCGAGCAAATTATGATGTTTATGATTGAACCCAAATGGATAATCAGAATATAGATATTGGAAGAAAAGAAGTTATTAATCTGGAAACTCTAATTTAATTCAAGCATCTTTTTTTTTTAGAGGGCAAAGAAACAAATAAATACTCATTGAATTTCAAAAACCCAAAAATGTATTTCTAATATGAGGAAGGACATAAGAGAGGTTGTTCCTAATTTGTGATAAGTAAATTTGATTAATACCCTTACTAGAGTGGTCAATATCGTTTCTCGCGTGGTTAACAATGTTTACCATTTGTGAGCGAAATCGACTCTAAATTTTGATTGTGTGAAGTGATTAATGCATTTATTTGAGTGGTTAATGCCTTTACTTGATTGGTTAATGTTTCAAATTTACTTATTCCGAATTGGGAATAATCTCTTGTGTCATTTCTCATATTTGAGGTATCTTTTTGAGCTTTTGAAATTTGAGGGTTATTTATTTGTCTTTTTCCCTTTTTAAAGTTACTTCCTCCCCTTCCGTGTTTAACATAGGAGCTATTCAATAGGTTTACTTTGGTCCAAAAAAAAGAATTATTTTTATTTAAAAAAGATATCAATTTATTATTATCCAAAATGAATAAGTAGTCTTAAAATATCCCTATTTATTACACATTATAATAGAGTTTTCAATCACGATAGTTCTAATGCACATAATTAAATTTGATATTTTAGATTGTCGTCTATTACAAATAACTAACTTAACTATTTTTTTTTTTTAAATTTTAGTAGTTATTTACATTCTATATTACTAAGTGGAGGGAGTATTACATCTGATGCGAATCAAGAACATTCATTTTCATTTAGAAAGGGAACAATTACACTCAGGTCCCAAGTAAAAGATTTAATGTCAGATAGGTCTATTGACAACTTTTTCATTTGTTAACCAAGGTTATTTCAATATCAATAGTTGTCATAAACATCTTTTTGAACCTCTCTAAAGAACCTGAGTACAATTGTGCCATTAAAAAACGGGAATCTTACCCAATAATGTAGCTAATTTCTTAATGGATACAGTACAATCTCCTCAAATATTTTTCAAAAGCAGATCAAACCTGCGCAACTCCAATTGCCACGTGGCAGAGACGTTTAGTTAGTTGGAGGAGGTGAATGAAGGGCGCCAATTTCTGAATCCCCTTTCTTTTGAGCTTCAACCTTCCCTCTGATTTCGCCTTCTCTCTCTCTCTCTCTCTCTCTCTCTCTCATACATTCATGCATCTTAATTATTCCCAAAAATCTCATTATTCTTCCTCCAAATTTAATTTTCAAATCCGATTCTTCAGTAAGTGATAACCCAGACCAGACATTGTTCTTCTCGGAGAGTTAGAATTTCAGATGTCACATACTTTGATTTTTAATTTGATGGAAACCGAAGGAGAAAACCCTAAATATTTATGAAGATTTAGGCTCGAAAGTATCCACCGCACCTCCTGATGAACTTGTTGACACTTTAACTTGGTCCTTGCTGGTGGTTGCATTGCGAATTTTTGAGATGGAATGACAGATCTTGATAACGATGCAAATATTGAGCAAGTAAGTTTTGCTGAATTTTCTCCTTCATTTTTCCTTGACTTGTTTCTTCATAATTCATTTATCTGATCTCTAAACGAGATTTAATTTTCTTCATATATATGTGTGATCGTAGGATTTTCAAGTTTTCTGAGATAATACTGGGCTTAGTTAATTCTATTAGCTTTATAAGTTTTGGTGAATGTATATCTTAATTTTGTGCCGCCGTTCGCTATTTACAAATAAATGTCACCTGTATACGGACACCCATAGGCATATGTTATGGCTGTCTGTCGCCCTCCTGTAGATTTTTAGAAGCATCAATATCAACATAAAATATAAAAATTATCACAAACTATGCTATTTATAAATCATAAATAAACAATACTAATGCTATTTATGATGAACAATATGGTTCATTTTTCAAATTATATGCCGTGCATAACGCCCACGTTCAGCTCAATACTATTGATCACAGGGGAAAGTTCATCCGGCCGAATAAGTGAACACTAGACTCAGAATTCGAAGAAGGGAAGTAGAAGGGAAACTGGTGTTCCCAGTCTTATACATAGAGAATAATGTGGGTGTAACTCGTCCTTTTTTCTTCTTGAACTTGTTTTCATTTTCCGATAATTATACGTTGTGATTAATTGATTATATTCCAAGAAAGATTATGTTGGTTACATTCTTTATCTTCAAATATTTTATTTATGTATTGATTCTTTTTTTAAGCCACTTAATGCAATGAAATAAAGGCACTCAGTTAATTAAGTATAGTCGGAAAGGAAAGCCAAAACTTTGTCCATTTAAACTCTCACCGGTGAGTTTTAACTGAAAACTTAAATTCAGATCCATATGCAATAAGATACCTTCATAAGAATGATTTTAAAATTTATTGACTCTAACAGGGCGAAACAACATTGATTTGGACAAGTCACAGAGGGGAAAGAAATCTGAATTTGTCTTGTGTTTCACAGATTATCTCTGGACAGAGAACGGTAAGTTGAATATTAGGTCCAACTGTGTGTCATTTTA
Organism: Mimosa bimucronata; assembly: GCA_037074515.1. Classification (NCBI taxonomy): domain Eukaryota; kingdom Viridiplantae; phylum Streptophyta; class Magnoliopsida; order Fabales; family Fabaceae; genus Mimosa; species Mimosa bimucronata. The sequence continues at coordinate 38,324,399 of CM073444.1, forward strand.
AAGTTCTCTTACCACTCAAAAAAATTGTGATTTAAAGAAAACTTTTTTTGCAGGCCGTCTTTAGAAGATATTCGTGTCCTGAAAAGGATATTCTATCGTTTTCTCTTCTTTACAAAAACAATGAACGGTCACTTAATCTGGTCAGAGAAGTTGTCAACTCTGACCGTTGATTTAAGTTATCAATTCCAAAGCAATTGTGTCTAATCCTTCTCCTTTTTATGTTTATACATTTGTAAGGATAAAGCTGAAGCAGACGTATGGTTTACTGGCCTCAATGCAGTAATGTTTCCTGGACAACGCCACAGGCATAGGCATACCAGAAGCGACTTTTCTAGTGTGAGTTTTAATGTAATTCCTTTGAATGATAATTTTTATCCTAAAGGTCAAGCTATCATTGTCATTGCAATGGAAGACAAACTTCCCGATGTTAGCAAATATGAGGAATATAAATACTCTGCACTTTCATGGAGTTACTATACTTCCTGCCACAATTGCTGCACCGGCTCCAACTTTGGCTTTCATTTTTATTTTATTTTATATTCCTCCTTTTTTAATAATTTATACAGCTTTCATACGTCAACTAATGAAAAATTTTGCGGATGACATTGAATGTATTGTGAAGTAGTACACTCAAACTTTGATCCCGACTCTTAAACTGATTTTGTTATTTAAGAAAATATGGTCCTAAACTTTGGGTTTTTATGAAATTTATATAACAAATCTAACAATTATCCATGTACATAACATACAAATATTTATTGGCTACTAAATTTATCTTGTGGATCTTGTATAAGAGGTTGCTGTGTCTATGAATTCAAGAAATTGCAAGTCAGAAATGTTTTTTTCATGCAGGGACCATACTTTGCAGGTTTATATTTTGAAACTTTTCACTGAGATACTTCTTTTCTTTTCTCTTTTGTTTTTGTTTTAAAAAAATTTCAGCTGCAAGGAAGCATTGGTTCCACTCTTGATGGTCATCCTTTAAGTGCAACTGTAAAGTATCCTTCAAGCATTCTTCATGGTCAAATCTCCATTGATCAGTTTCTCGTGACACTTTATTAAATTGGCCAAAACTTTAGATGTGGGGTTAGAACGTGTAAATATGCAATTGAGGGTAGGAACTGGAGATATTTTTCGTCTTAGTGCGTCGAGTGCATCATCTGGAATAGATGACATAGAATCGCTTGGAGATGTTTTTGTATGGGGAGAGGTTTGGGCAGATGGGGTTTCATCTGATGGATTGGGGAATCCGGTCCCGGTGAAGACAGATGTCTTGATTCCCAAGTCATTAGAGTCCAATGTTGTTCTTGATGTTCAACAGATTGCATCTGGTGTCCGCCATACTGCTCTAGTTACAAGGCAAGGAGAGCTTTTTACTTGGGGAGAAGAATGTGGGGGAAGACTTGGTCATGGAATTGATAAAGACTTAAGCCACCCTTGTCTGATTGAATTCCTGGCAGCCACTAACGTTGAATATGTTGTATGTGGAGAATATCATACATGCGCTGTATCTACATCCGGTGATTTATTCTCTTGGGGTGATGGTACCCACCATGCTGGACTTCTTGGTCATGGAACTGACATTAGCCACTGGGTACCAAAGAGGATCATAGGCCCTTTAGAGGGACTTGAAGTTTTATCTGTTGCTTGTGGCACATGGCATTCGGCATTGGCAACTTCCAATGGGAAATTATTTACCTTCGGTGATGGAGCATTTGGTGTCTTGGGCCATGGAGATATGGAGAGTGTGTCATATCCAAAGGAGGTGCAATCATTGAGCGGACTAAAGACCATTAAGGTTGCATGTGGAGTATGGCATACCGCAGCTATTGTAGAGGTTATGGGCCAAACTGGTTTAAATGTCTCACCGAGGAAGCTCTTTACTTGGGGTGATGGTGACAAATATCGTTTGGGTCATGGTAACAAGGAAACTTACCTCCAACCCACCTGTGTCTCTGCACTCATTGAATACAATTTTCAACACGTAGCATGTGGGCACATTTTGACAGTCGCCCTCACTACAATGGGTCAAGTCTTCACTATGGGGGGCACTGCATATGGTCAACTAGGGAATCCTCTCTCTGACGGAAAATCACCTATCATGGTACAAGATAAGTTGGTTGGTGAATTTGTAGAGGAAATAGCATGCGGAGAACATCATGTTGCTGCCTTGACGTCAAGAAGTGAACTATATACTTGGGGGAAAGGTGCCAATGGAAGATTGGGGCATGGAGACACACATGATCGGAAATCTCCAACATTGGTTGAAGGCTTGAAAGATAGGCATGTAAGAAGTATCTCATGTGGCTCAAACTTTATGTCTTGTATTTGCATTCATAAATGGGTCTCCGGAGTTGACCAATCTGTTTGCTCTGGTTGCCGGCAAGCATTTGGTTTTACTAGAAAAAGGCACAACTGTTATCATTGTGGATTGGTGCATTGTCATTCATGTAGCTCTAAGAAGGCATTGAAAGCATCATTAGCTCCAACACCCGGAAAACCACATCGTGTCTGTGATGCATGTTATGCAAAACTTAAAACTGCTGAGATTGGCTATGGTTCCAGTTTTAGCCGAGGAACTACCCCTCCACGTAGATCAATAGATAATAGAGAAAGAATAGAATGGGTAGAGGCAAAGTCTTCAAGAGTTCTCTTTTCTCCCATTACAGAACCTGTAAAATCCCTTGAGATAAGGACTAATAACCTAGGAACTAGATCTGATTCCTCCTCCTTAGTCCGAGCTTCTCAAGTTCCATCACGTTTACAGTTAAATGATATTGCATTTCCAAGTTCACTGAGCACAATTCAGAATGCTCTCAAGCCTGTTGTTATACCTCCTAGTCCACCACGAACCCCACCTGCCAATTCTCGATCTTCATCACCATGTGCAAGAAGACTCAGCTCACCACATTCAACCGCCCCTGGATTTTCTAAAAGTATTATAGATAGTTTGAGGAAGACCAATGAGATTTTGAACGAAGAAGTCTCGAAAATGCATAAACAAGTAAGTTTCTTACTATTAAAACTTCAGAAATCATTCGGTTTATTCTGAGAGGTTAGGAATAAATGTCCGCATTTATATAAGTTTATGGATATTCCTTTACTTGAATACAGATTCGAAGTTTGAAGCAGAAGAACGAAACACAAGATAAGGAGATAAAAAAGCTTCGGAAAAATGTTGATGAAGCCACCTCATTGGCCGGAAAGAAATATTCCAAGCATCAAGTAGCAAATGAATTTATCAAGTCCATAAAAGATCAGGTATTTTTATTCTATATTCCAATACAGAGATGAACTATTTCACTATTTAATAAAAAGTTGTTGCTTCTTTGATGGCAAAATTGGAAATGCGACGCTTCTTAAAGAAATGGATGAAAACTTTTTCGTGACTAATATACACACATGCTCCTTTGTAGAAATATTTTCTTTACCTAGTATTCAAATGAGTAATAATTTAGAAGGAAATAACTTGATAGTTGATAGGCAAAAAAAGAACAAAAGCAGAATGAATAGAAGAACTGAGAAAAACCTAGAATTCTGGACTTTGCTTACAATCATAATCGTTACCCTTCATATTTTACACAACTATCAATAGTAAGTAAGAAATCGAACTCATTTAACAACTAATCTCTTAGCAACAACACGAAGTATCTAACTACTCTCTACTCAGAATTTACTCCTAAGAAAAGCAAAATCTAACCGTTCTTTCATTTTCCTAACCTCAACTATTTAACTTGATACACGGAACAATTATTATGAACAAATTATGGTCACCCTAAGAAAAGCTTTTAATCAGCCTTTCTAGCTAGTTATCATAAGTAGCTATAGTTAATGTTGCTTTTGTTTGGATTCAGCTGAAGGAAATGATCAACAAGCTGCCACCAGAGGCTTCTCACTGTAAAAGCTTGAAAATTATGCTCGACCATGCAGAAGATTTTCTAAGAAAAATTGCAGAATCTGAAACCTCTACCTCTTTACCATCAAACTTAGAGTCTGGTCAACTAAATGCAACTACTGATGTAAATGCTTCAGATGGCGACACTGTTAAACCACAAGAACAAAAAGTGGAGGACAATGAAGATGCTGCAGGAGTCGATTCATCTCAAGATGGTAGAAAAGTTCAAGAAAGCAATGGGTCATCTACTTCTACTGGAGGAGCAGCAGTGCCTCCACAAATTTCAGAACATGGCTCAAGCTCACTGAACCCTTCAAGACCCAGGAAAGGAGGAGAAAACGAAACCATAGAACAATTTGCACCCGGTGTGTACGTGACACTCATAGTGCGGCCCGGTGGTAATAAAATTTTTAAACGAGTTAGATTCAGGTACATACGTTACTTGTTGTCTGAAAAGTTTAATCGTATTTTTAATTTCTCTGTTCTGTTTGAGTCTGTACCCAAAACCTTTTTAGAATAGTATATTAATTGACTTCATATAATGGTAATGTCTCTATGTTTACGCTGTTATGTGCGTAATTCAGTGGTTGTATGCATGAGAATGAATGATTATCAAATACTCCCTGGATGCCAAATAAAGGACTAATTTGGGGAGGGGAGTTTTATTCTAAATATAAGACCTCTTTCTAATTTTTCTCAATATCTAAGTTATCCTTAATGATACTCTTTAATAATGAACAAGCAGGAGAGGGAGTGTGGAAATAAAAATAAATGGTCAGGTGTTTTGGTAACATCACATAATTTTAACAAATTTAACTAATATCTTTAATCTAATCAAGTAAATAAATAGGTCATATATTTAAGATAGGAGGTAGCACATTTTTTGGTTCTTCTCTAGTCTTAATTTGCAGGCAAGCAACTTTAACCATATACTTCCATTAATAGTTATAGAGGATGTGCAAACGTTCAAACACAGATTTTCTTATATTTGTACGATTAACTTTTGTTCATATATATGTTTGTGTGCAACTAGATATAGGCCATGCATGCCATTGTTCAGGACTTGAGATGAGTTCTACCGTTAGAACTTATAAATAAATGTTATAGCTTTTCGTGTATATCTATATATTATATTAGAGCAAGATAAAGAAGGTTGATCCTATTCTTTCCCACTTTGATTAGTATCGACTAACCCAAAAGCAGAACCGAGTCATTATTACCCATTTCAACCATCTGAGGGAGCGATCTTCTTACTTTCGGCCTTGTAACATGTCTAATTCTCTAATGTCTGTATCTTTATTTCTATATGCAGTAAGGGGAGGTTTGATGAACAACAGGCAGAAGAATGGTGGAGAAAAAACAAGGATGAGGTGCTTAGGAAATATAGTCCATCGGCAACAAATTATGCGGCTACAGGGACATCTAGCACTCGCAATCCTCTACCACCACCTCCTCCGCCTGCAGAAGAGAACGTTGAGTCTTCACCACCCTAAACTAGATTCAGGTTAGTTTGATGGAATGATAAACTTTGTTTCTTAGTCTTCTAGTTCTACCTAGGCATGGTCTTAGTATGGTTACAGAATACCAATATAAAAAATCCATCAGATGTAAAGAAGGCTTATACTAGTAGTAGACACATTAGTTCAAGTGATTTGCGGCAGAAAATTTTGTTCAAGAGCATTCCAACGATGAAATAGAAATAGTTAAATACTACTCTACTGTCTGATTTTGACAAACTACTATAGAGATAGGACGGTCACTTTTGGTTTTAATCAACTTGCCTCTTGTCTTTTTGTTGAATTAAAATTAAAACAATGCTCCTTGTCTGCCTAATTCACTGACACTCTTCTATCACGTCTTTTCTTCTTTTGCGGGATCCAATGATCACTGAAGGGTAAACAGCATATAGTAAAGGGAAACTGCATATAGTAAATCTATATGTGCAATATACCGTTCATTTCCAGCACATGTATGTAATTTTTTTGTCATGCCTTCAACTTGAATTTAAGAAACCTTCACCAGAATTAAATTGCAGCTACAAAATGGCTAGCATCAATAAACCCAAATAATAATATAGCTCTTTATCATTTTTTGAATGCACGAGGTGTTAAATTAGTTCAATAATAAAAGCGTGTTCCTTTAAATTAGTATATAAATACATACATTTAATATTTTATTTTATGAGTTATTAATAAGAAGCGGGATGGAGCCATTTTTGGATCATTATAATTTCCTTTTGACCTCAAACTGATGTCTTGTTCGTGTCATGCACGATATTTGATGAATAATGCTAAATAACGGATGGATATATGAGTGGAAGGGAGAGGGGTCAAACAAGAAAGAGCAGGCTACACGATTACAGACAATAGAATAAAGAGGGGAAAATATAACATTTTCTTTTTAAAGATTATCGACCAATCTGTTGTTATAATTTATTGAGTTAAAAAATAATAGTCATATTTTCCCAAACAATAATAACGGTACTGAATTTCATATAGCTATAAAAACGACAACTTTTTAGAAATTTCACAGCACATTTGAACATAACAACTACAATATTGATTGTTAGGCAGCTCTATCATGATAAGAGCACATACGCAAGCATCTAAAACTTGAAAACAATTACACCCAAAATAAAAGTGAATACAAGTAATCAATGTAGATCCTTATTATATCATATATATATATATATTGATAAATTACATTAACTATATTATTAGAGTAAAATACACTCATCCCCCTTCTATTTTGCCTTAATTACAGGAGTTTCCCCTCTATTTTGAAAACGTATACAAACCTCCCTCAAAATTTAAATATATGTTATACTAACCTTCCTTCTATTTTTAAGATTCCATTTCCATCGACCCAAACCGTTAGTTGACTGCTAAATTTGAATTTCAAATTTTGTTTGGACCAAAATACCCATTTTAACATAATAATTATTTAAACATTTATATTTGTAAAAAATATTACTTATATAATAAACTAATTCTCACATTTTTTTTAAATGCACGCGCATATATTTTTGAAATCTCCAATATGTCTAATAGATTTTTTAATTTTTACTCAAATTGTGAACTTTTAGAATTTTAATTTTTTTAATACATTCACAAAAAATGATTTATTTTATTTTTTAAAATTACTGAAAACATATTTTAAATATATTATTATTCATAATATAATTTAGGGTTTTATTAAAATGAAGGGTAAAATGGTAAATAAAATATAAATTTAATTTAAAAAAATATATTTTTAGAATCTTTTTAGAATATTCCTAAGGTGTTAACGGATTGGATTAAACTGTATATTTTTAAAATAGAGGGGAGGTCTGTGTAATAAAGGCAAAACAGAAGGGAGGTCAATGTATTTTACTCATATTATTAATTATGTAATTTTCGAAATTTTTTATAGGGAATATTTTTAAACACACATTTTACAAAATGATTCAGTTTCATTGAAGGCATTTTATTAGAGTGGAATTGAGTTGATGATTGAAATCATTATAGTGGGCACAGAGATCTCTGGGGATTTGCACTTGCTGGCAGGGACCCATTTGACGATGGTAGCTAAGCCCTCATGAGTGAGAATCCATCTCAACCCTTGAAGCAAAGTTGGCCCTAATCCCATTTATGAGACAACAAAGGGCAACGAGGTCATTTCAATAAAGGTGTTGTCAATCAATCCAAAAGGCAAATGAAACAATATCATGTTATTCCCTCTTTATTTTATTATTTTTTTTATTTTAACCCATCATCTTTATATCCTTTCTGCATCAATCATCCTTCAGTGTCAGCCTATTTCCAATTTCCGCAATAAAAACCCTAAAAAGGCCCAAACCCACCTTCCTTCCCACTCAATTCATCAATTATACCTCCCCCCACTTTCCCCCTTGGATCTCCCATCTTACATGTATTTGTGAATGTCTTAGGAACTTCGTTGCTTCCATTTTTACTGAACAAGGCAAGCAAACAAACATACAAAAAAGCTTATGGCAATATTCATTACCATCATGATATCAATCTATAAATCAATATTATATTATACTTATATGCAAAACTTATAACTATAGTGTAGTAGAGCTCCTTCTTTTTGCCATGATGTAGTAGATCCATTTAATCATGGGAAAATGATAAAAAAATTCCTTTTAATTTGTAAAATTTCAAATAAGGAATTTTTAGTTGTTAATGGTTGTTAATATCTATCATAAAGTTGTTAATACCTATCATGAAGTTGTTATTAGGATTTTGCAAATTCAAAGGGATTTTTTTTCCATTTTCCCTTTAATCATTGTACTTATTATATTTTCATATTTCTATATATTGTACTCCTCTGGTCCTATTTATAGGGCAGAGAAAGAAGGTTTTATTTGGTCCTATATATAAGTCACCTCATTAAATATTTAGTGTGAATGTACAAGTTTACCCTTCATTTATTATGTGTTGACTTTATTTTCATGTGGTATAGTGGATATTTAATATGGGTAAAGTTGTAAATTTATTGGATTTTAGTGGAAAGTTAATGAGTTTTAAGGCTTTCCTTGGTCTATGTGAAATACGCTGGAAGTAACTTATAAATAGAACCAGATGAGTATAGATTAGAGCTTTTTCAAATCCTTTTTCAACAAATTGCATATAAGCTCTCCTTATGAGAGTGATACAAGAGGTTACATTATTCAATCCTACTTATAACATTATGTTATTACTTTATGCTTTAATTTAAAACAAAAACTCAACCTCTATTAATAAGCTTATGAATCTGCTAACTAATGCCTATGCCTATCAAATATCAATCTCACTAGGGTAATAACAAAGTCAGTGATAAATATGAAACATCATTTTTTGTGGGAAGACAAGAAGAATAATCATAATTTTAAGGGATGGAAGAAACATTACTCAATCATTGGATTCTCTTAACTTTAAAAAAATAAATCAGCCGGTGGATCAGTGTATCATATAAGGTTAAAGAAAAAAGAATCACACTGTTTATAGTTTTTGTCATACACATACATTTATAACAGTGAGCGGCATGCTTTATATATATTTTTATGGGACGATTGCACACAGGTCCCAAGTAAGAGAATTACTTTTATAGAGGTCCCAAGGAGTTACTAATATTAATTATTAATAACTGCAATAGCCTTAGTTGACAAGTGAAAAAATTGTCAATGGACCTGTTTAAAATTAATTATCTTACCTGAGACCTATGTGCAATTCTCCCTGCTTTTATTTAGTTTATTATTCACTGTTCTACAAACTCAATTATGCGAAAGTCATCATATATAATTATGATGAGGCTAATTATAGATATCATGGTAGGTCATGAATTATTCAATTTGAAGCGTATAAGTTACATAGAAACAAACAACAAACCTACAAGAGCTCCCCCTAAAAGGATGTTGCTAGGGTTATCAAAAGCACCCACCATACCACAACGTTAGAAGTAATCTAGGATTCATCAAAAGCCAATCGACTTGAAGCAAACCCCCCATATAGGAAATAACCAATTAATTAAATAAAATTATACAGACAATAAACAGTCTTCTTCTCAAAACACTGTTCTTTTACCCCCTACTCCCGGCATGTTAACTCCCATAACTTCGTCCCCACCATTATTAGTCCACCTTCTTCCCATCTCTCTCTCTCTCGTGAATTAAGCAGAGAGAGTTGAATCACTGTTCTGAAAACAGATCAAAGTCACTTTCTTTAAACTTCCATCTTCAAAAGAAAAAAAAAAACCCAACCAGGAACTATCCCACCTTACTTTCTCTCATTTCCACTGATAAACAGGAAAAAAAAAAAAAAAGATAAGTTGGTACACCAAAAAACACAACCCACCCACAAATCATCATCATCATCATCATCAACAACAACATCTATGATGAACCCTCTTCAAGAATTTGACTTCCCATCATCAAACACAAACAATAACAACAATCTCACATGTTCATCCCCATCCTCACCCCCATCATCATCCTCCACCACTCTCAGCCGTTATGAGAACCAGAAACGCCGTGACTGGAACACCTTCGGCCAGTACCTCCGTAATCACCGGCCACCATTATCACTTTCCCGATGCAGCGGAGCACATGTGCTAGAATTCCTCCGATACTTAGACCAGTTCGGGAAAACTAAGGTACACAACCAAGTTTGTCCTTTTTTTGGCCATCCAAACCCTCCTGCACCTTGCCCTTGTCCTCTTCGTCAGGCATGGGGTAGCCTCGACGCGCTCGTCGGACGCCTACGCGCCGCCTTTGAGGAAAACGGCGGTAAGCCGGAGATTAACCCTTTTGGTGCACGTGCTGTTAGGCTTTATCTGAGAGAAGTGAGAGATTCTCAGGCCAAAGCAAGAGGGATTAGTTATCAGAAGAAGAAGAGAAAGCGTCCTCCACAAGAAGCATTATTGCCTCCTCCTCCTCCTCCTCCTCCATCTTCATCATCAGCAAGTTAGTAAGCTAAGCATTAATAATAAGCGGTTCGTCGAGCTGATAATTGGGTTCGCCCCCAAGAATGAGAACGTGTGTCGAATCTGGGAAGCTAAGCATTGTTGATGCCTCCTCCATCTTCATCATCAGCAAGTCAGTAAGCTAAGCATTAATAATGTTTATCACATATTTATGAACTGATTTTTTTAAAGAAATCCGGCCGGATATTATGTTATTATATATGTCATGGCATGTATGTTTCCTATAATGTTATTATGTGAGATAGGGCTTCATGATCGATCAACACATTAATTGTATTATTACGTTGTATTTGTGTAATCATAATGTTGTATCCTCATGTTTTATGTGGCTCTCTCTCTCTCTCTCTCTCTCTCTCTCTCTCTCTGCTCATTAGGTTGCTTCTTAGGTTATTGTGGCTAATGGCCTTCATTTTCCTTTGCATTATTACTTATACTTTATTGGTTTAATTACTTTAGGTGTTTCTTTTAATTTAGTTTCCATTTGTTTTTTACTTTTGAAGGTCATATTATGGCAGTAATTAGTGGTGGGTGGGAGTTTGCTTGTGCAATAGTTCTATGTATGCGCGTTGTTCCGTAGCTTCCTAAGAATCCACATCACCTATACTATTGAATTACTTCTAGTTGCTTACTTCATAGTGCACTTAAATGAAGGGATTTGGCAATTTAATTTATATAACGATTATTATGCAAAGGAGAGGAAATAATTATTCTAGGATAACCTAACAGCATATGGTGGCATAGATGTATGTAATAATTTATTTAAGAGGACTGTGTGGCCTATCTGTCTCGCATCCAATTTCAATATGTTGTCATAATGATGGCTCGGCGATCGATCATCAAGTACAATACATATGTGTATGCCTCTGTTGAACTATAGTATAATGAGTAGTTCCTTCCTTCTATATATATATACACATTTGTTTATTTGGTTACAATTATGTTCTAGTGTGTATTTGATGAGAAAACAATCATTTTGTAATCTGTGTTGATAAATTTGGGTTGATTTGCCCCTCAGGGTTAATTGGTTCTAGCTATATGCTTATCTGAAATCACGATTCTAAGTATGTTCATGTAAGATGAGACAAAACTCCTATCAATCTTTTACGCAGTAATTAATTAAATCATGATTAAAAAGATGTTTTTGAATGGTGTGTAATAATGATTACAAACAAACCATTCAAATTTCATGCATGGATATTGCATTAGAAGGTTGTGTGTATGCATGCCTAGTATTTTATCCATCCTTCCGAGTAGACAAAACAACTCAAATGAACATAAACAGTTACTAGCTTCATGAACATGTACAGCTTGTTTCCTAAAGGAGGAGAGAGAGAGAGAGTGCAAGTGACGACACTGGTGAATGTAAATTACAGAGAGTAGCTAGGCGAAAAGAAAGACTAGACTAGACAATGCAGTGTTCATCAAAGAGTGATGTGATTGTGGTCAGGTTCTTGATGTCTGTGATGCCAATATATATATAGACGACACACACACACACACACATATATATAAACATTAAACAGAGACTTTCTGTCTGCGAGATTCTGATTATCTACTTCAGTGGGAGTTAAGAGGCTGCACGCAAGCACCTTAACAATCCCATACATGGTTCTTCCTTTGATCCCATGCTTATTAGGAAGGTCTCTTATATGGACATGCCCCTCCTTTTTCACTGCAACCAAGAGAAGGTCTCTTGTGCCTTTTGTTTTTAACAAATATCATACGTTTTCAATTGTTTTTTAAGATGAGATGTATGTTATGATATCTTTTAAAATCTTAACCATATAATATTGCACCGTTTTACGATTGTAAATGGTAACTTGTACTTTGTGTAGAAGTTAACAACAGCAAAGAGCATTTGGTTCAAGTAACGACTCATACCTCTTATATATGAGAGATTGTAGGATATTAACCTCAAAATGGGTTATGGGGTATGTGAGTGTCCATTTCTACATAAATGGGAGAGCTATGTACCCAACAAAGTTTGAAATAAGTAATTGTTATAATATTAGTAAGATCTGATGATCGACAACTGTTTTACACCTACTAAAAGAGTTTGTTATTCAATTAAAAATATAGTATGAAAGTGTGTCGTGTTTCATTTTTACACTAGTTTATTAGAATCATTTCTTAAGCACACCTTTTTGCCGAGAAAAATCATGTATCATGGATTGAATTAAACAATACAACTACTGTCCACAAAACTGTTCAACAAGATAACCTCTTAGTCATAATTAAAGTATCATTTTCGTTGCTTAAAGTTTACTTCTCATAATTTTTTAGGAGCCGAGGGGTAATTAAAACAATTCATAATTTTTATGGTATGTGTAAAACAATTTATTAGAATCAAGGTTGGACAATTTGTGTTGGAGATTCACGTCTCTATTTTATCATAACAATCTTGATTCCTCGTTAGGGTAGGGCATGTCTCAACGTCCAAATAACATATATAGAGTCATTTACAGATCACGCATACTAGCTAACAGGATCTTCATTTTAACACCAGGATTTGACCTCATGACTTCAGAACATTATAAGTTACGATCACCAGTCGGATCAACATTTGTTCACGATTCTCGTAGCATCTCTTACTTAGAATATCTGAATCACCAGTTTTGGTTAAAAACATTATTGATCAGAATTATTCATAATTATTTCTGATGTGAGCAAATCGATCTTCAAAGTTATCAGTCAACTTTATTTCTGATTCTGTAACTAGAGCATTGATTAGCCGATCCAGTTATGGCACCCTAACTCGTACTTGTGGTAGATAGAAAGGTGTGACCTTTCCCTAGATGTATAAATATATCTCTCATCAAATTAAATGCTCCCTCTGACTCCATGCGCTAAAATCAGCCCAAGTTCTTTGTGAGAGAGGGGCCCCAAAAACTTTGTATTCTATTCTCTTTAAACCAGGACAGGCTAATAGTGCATTGGTGGAAAATAAAAATTGGTTATTAAAATAGATTGTCCGAAGTTGTTCTCCTCTGGTGAGAGAAAAAACAGATATCGACTAAAATAAGTGTTTGGGGTTTTTTCCCCAAATCTGATTTTCTATCTCAAGTGATTTCCTCCTGCATCCAAACACGCATACAGAGCATTGCAAAAGCCAATTCATTAGTAGCTTTTGCAGTTATCTCCATAAAGAAAATATTTATATGTGTTCGAAATACTAAATTACATGTGGACACCTCTTTTAATTGAGATTAGGGAATACCTTGATTTGTGGATCCGGGACATCCTTATGGATTTCGGTTGAGGTTGGAGAAGACTCTTGTAAAATAACTAGTTGTGTTAGCAAAACAAAACCAAGATTTTTTTAAGGGGTTAATACAACTTTTGGTTCTTGAAGTTTTAGTCAATTTTTGTTTTGATCCATAAACTTTAAAATCAATGGTTTTGATCCTTGAACTTTCGCTCAATTTTGGTTTTAGTCTCTGAACTTTAGATTAATGATTTTGGTCTCTCAATTTTGTGCTATTTATAACCATTAGTCCTTGATTTTTCAATTTTTTTTTAATTCAGGGACTAAGATCAAAATTGACCGAAAATTTAAGGACAAAAACCATTGAGTTTAAAGTTCAAGGGCTAAGACTAAAATTGACCAAAAATTCAAGGGCTAAAACCACCGATTTTAAAGTTCATTGATCAAAACCAAAATTGACTGAGAGTTAAATGACCAAAATTTGTATTAACCCTTATTTTAATTAAAAGATAAAAATACATATGTATCAAGTTGAAAAATGAAAAAGATATAAATTAAATGAGTCTATGCTAAATGGTTTTCCTTGAACATATTCCTAACCTTTGTGATCACATAATTGAATGAGCAAATTGTGCAAACCATTTACATCATAAATTCATAATTATAAGTATTAGTTTTCTGAAGATATGGTCACATGTAGCCTGCCAAAATAGCTCATAAGGGACCTTCTGATGTCTTTGAGAGCAATCAAACTATCAAACTAAATGGGAAAAACCTCTTCCACATGCACCATTTAATTTTAGTTACGCGTGCACGTCTGAGAGATGTTAATTGAAAATCGACGCAAATAAAATGCTTAGACTTTACCAATAATTCAGTACTTTATACGAATTTTTTATTTGATGGCCAATATATATTATTACAGCAGCAATTAATACTATACAATAGTTCAACTTGCGCCAAATGTTAACCTAATTTTCAAATGGGACCTACATATGTCGAGACCTTTTCCACGTTCCTCATCAACGATGAAAAAATTTTAGATGCTTATAAGTTATGACACATATACAACTCCGATCCCTCTTATATTTATAGCAATGGTTTAAAATAATAAAGGTGTGAGAGATGTGATTTTTTTTTAAGGTATTTACAAATCTACTCCTCATTGAAATGAATGAGAAAGTAGTAAGTTATTAAACTTATTTGAAAATTCAAAAAATATCTAAATCTGCTTATCTTTACAATCTCATAATAAGGGATAAAACTTTCTGAACAAAATTTGAGTTAATTAGATTCAAAAACAGATGTGCATTTTAGTGGTTAAAAAAAGATTAAGATGTATGTATCAATCACTTTGAGGTATCTTTTTTTATGTGCATCTAGTGCCATACAGTACTTCAGTGTTGCAACCAACACTTTAAAGTATTTATAACTTGGTGATAGATGCATTAAAAAATAATTAAAGGTCATGTACACACCTAAAAAATATTTCATGCTAGTGGATGCTCCAAAAATTACCTATAAGTATTGACGAATTCAAAAAAAAATATTGTGTATGTAACACAAATTATTTTATGATAGACCCATTGATATTTCATATTACTAGATACACCCTCACACATTAAAAAATATCAATATTATCCGATTGCCGCTTACATGAAATTTAGGGAAAAAGATTCGCTCATTTAAATTATTTCCATATAAATGTGATCCACATATCACCAAAACAAACGGTGACCAAAAAGTATACTTTCCAGTTTTTAAATATAATAATTAGTTAATTTTTTTGAGAAATTAAAGAAGCTAAATAAGTCACATAATCATAACGTATTTTGCATATTATTAGATTATATGTTAGCTTATAAGTCAAATAAAATAGTTTAAAAAATTTAGACAAATCAATTTATGTAATTTATTTAACTTTCTTAAAATTTAAAAAATAAATGAACTAAAACCAATATTTAAGAAAGGAGTAATTACTATTTCTTTTATCCTTCACTGATTACTCCCAAAAACGGTGTACTGTTAGAAAAGTGAGCACTGGTGTTAAAAAGAAAGTGAGCAAGAGAATACAAATAAAAAACAGAAACAAGCACAATCCAAGCATATATCAAATAAAGTCATTAAAGTAAAATCTAAAACACGATGTGGACAATAATACCATATCTTATTTGTTCACGTGATGAATTACTCTAAAATGTCTTTATTAAAAACCAAGGAATTAATTTAAATTTAGTTAGTGGTTATTTAGAAAGTTAAAATTATCCTAAATAAAATTCATCAATTAAAAATAATCTCTAGTGATGGTTTGAGCAAACAAAAATATTCTCTAGTTAATTTAAAAATTGTTCACTAACAACGTCACGAACTAATTTTTGATAAACAATGCCATGAGAGTTCCACAAATTTAGTGGATAATCGTGTCTTAAAAATAAAATTGTTTTTAATAAAGGAATACATATATACTTTCAACAAGCCAAAATGATATATTGAAGAAATCGTTGTTTAAAGCAAATTATTTTGCACTAATTACTGCATATGACCGTATTTATAATGAAGACTCGAGGAAGCATTTTGTAAATCAAGTTTTTTATATTTGAAAAGGTCTGAATTAAGGGTGTTTTTTTGGTGTGGGCTTCATTTGTTTGAGGGTTGGCAACGTCTTTGAATTGAAGTGTCCAAAAAGTGGAACTTTAAGCGGAGATTTCTATATAAATTGTCACTGAGCATTCCTCTGTATCTTATCTGATCATGAAACATGTAGCAGCTAAAAATTCCTCTGTGTCAAACTGTCAATAAAATAGTACTCATTTCCGGTCTTAATTATAAATTATAGGATCAAGTTAATTTTTTTTTGGGTTAAGGAAGTAAATTATATCATTAAATTATAACAAATACTATATGTAATTAGATTATATGTTAGTTTATAAGTTAAATAAATTAGTTTTTTAAAAAAAGATAAATACAAACAATTTAAAGTGGTTTATTTTGCATACATTTTGTTTCTCTAAGAAATTTACTTGATCATATAATTAGGACCGATGAAGTACTACCTCACATATTTCCATTATGAGAGTGAGACAGCTAATTTATATATTTTTAAAAAATATTGAAATTACTTAATTGTAACAAATATAGTTTGGTTTTCTTAAATTATAAGGTTAAAGTGCATTTTGACCAATAAAGTATTGGTAAATGAGCGTCTTGCACAATTAAGTTTTGAAAGGTTATTATATGCTAATAAACTTTTAAAATGGGGCATTTTGGCCAACACCGTTAGAAAGCATTTAACGGCCTCCGTTTGTGCTGATACGGCGAGACACGTGGCAGTTGGTGTGATGATGTGGAAGTTGAAACAAGCGGCCGCCACATCAACACATAAGCTTATATGTGTCTCGCCACGTCAACATAAACGGAGGCCGTTAAGTGTTTTCTAACGGTGTTGGCCAAAATGCCCCGTTTTAAAAGTTTCTTGGCATACAAGAACCCTTCAAAACTTAATTATGTCAGATGCTTTTTTGCCAAACTTTTATTGGCCACGAAAATTTTTTAACATGTATGATCAATAGGGACATTCTATAAAAAATTATGAATTCAAGAGACATGAATTGGGATTTGAGAAAAAAAATTAGGAAATTTAGACTTAGAATCTTATCTTATACTTTAAAAATACTCATCTGGTCTTATTTATAGGGCACAGAGAGAGGGTTTTATTTGGTCCTATATATAAGTCACTTCATTAAATATTTAGAGTGCATGTACAAGTTTACCCTTCATTTATTATGTGTTGACTCTATTTTAATGTGGTAGAGTGGATATTAAATATGGGTAAAGATGTAAATTTGTTAGATTTTAGTGGAAAGTTAATGAGTTTTAAAGCTTTCCTTGGTCTGTGTAAAATGTGTTAGAAGTACCTTATAAATAGGATAAGAGGAGTACGTAATTTTAGAAATAGAGCAGGGCAAAAGGGTGTTTTAAAATTTTCGCCAACGGTCTAAGGTTTTAATGCTTCGTTGGTTTTCTACAGCTATACCTCATTCTATTACCGATGTCCGATAATTTTGTCCCATACTTTCTTCTTTGGATTATTGTTGCATTTAATGAGGTTATATGAATTCACATCGTTGCATTAAAAGGAGGTTGTTTGAGTTCCATGGAGAAAATTTACACGAGAAACTGATAATACCCCACTCTCATTTTACTTTAAAAGACCCATTTGAAAATTTGAAATTTCTTGTGATGTACGACTCCGTTCCTTATTATAAGTCTAACTACCACAAATTTTTTATTCCAAAATATAAGTCCACTTTGGGATCAATTAATATTATTATGACTAATTTACCCCTGTGTTGGAAATAGGAAAGATGAGAGAGAAGAGTTATAATGTACTCATCTGGTCCTATTTATAAGTCACTTTCAGCATATTTCACACAGACCAAAGAAAGCCTTAAAACTCATTAACGTTCCACTAAAATCCAACAAATTTACTACTTTACCCATATTAAATATCCACTATACCACATGAAAATAAAGTAAACACATAATAAATGAAGGGTAAACTTGTACATTCACACTAAATATTTAATGAGGTGACTTATATATAGGACGTAATAAAACCTTCTCTCTCTGCCCTATAAATAGGACCAGAAGAGTATAAAATATTATTTTAACACCTATTCTTAAATAAGGGTAAAGTTGAAAAAATATGATATATTTAATGCTATAACTTCCACTCCTTGGTATGTGAGAAGTAGTTAGGGTGGACTTATAATAAGGAACAAAGTGGTACACTTTTTCAATCACAATTCACACATATATAACAAACCCTCTCTAATTCCTATTATAAGAAATAATCAACCTTTTTACACATACCAATCAAAACATGTTGGAATCATTTATTATTGGTAGATTTAATAAAATTTTACATTTTTACCCTTACTCATTTATTAAACACACCTTCTCTCCCATCCTTGTTATTTATATACAAGGGCAGAAATGAAAAACATACATTTATTACTTTGACTTTTGCATATTACCTTTTATATTTTTGACCCAAAAATTTGCAATTTTACCTCTTATATTTAGGACCAGAGGGGGTATGTCTTACGCTTATCGTTCTAGTCTTAAATGTATCTACTTAATTTTGTTAGATTAAATATGTTACTTAAATAAGTTAACATGACATAATTTAATCCATAACACTATGGGCTCGCTTGGTACAGTGGAATTGATTTTGATGGAAATGGATATGGATATGGATATGGAAATGGAGATTGAGATGGATATGGAGATGGAATTTAAAAGTATGTTTGGTATGTCATGGAAATGAGACCTTATTTTTATGTAATAAGACTAAAATATCCTCTAAATTAAAAAATAGAAACAAAAGTAATCCTGAACAAACACCTTCCTCTCCTCCAGGAAAACCAATCATATTCAGATCTAATCAAGAATCAATTACAAAATCCATGAATCGGACAGATACTGAAATCTAGAATCAACAATAACATCATACTTTTATTCTAACATCAAAATCATTGAAGATCATCGAAATGGAAATTAAAATTTTTGTCGATGAATCCCAGACTGTGAAAGCTTGAGAACTCAGAACAGCTTTGAGATTTTGCCAGGATCATGAAATTCGGTTTAGGGAAAAAATGGAGAAGAAGAATAAAGTGAAGCGGTGGAGGAGACAAAACCAAAGATTTGTGGAGGAGTCACCGTCATCTTCTAACCAGTGTCGATGCTGCCATCCTCACGATTTTCATTTCCAGATCTATGGAGAGTTTCAACTCGTCATTATTCGCAGGTTTGTGTTTTAAAGTTCCAAAGGAAGCTGCCGACGGAAGAGAAGGAGAAGATGAACCAAAGTGAGGAAGAAGCCGAAGTTGGAGACTCGACTCCGTCGCCGCCGTAACCGAGACTAATAGCTTCGATCTTCTTCGAAATAACCAAGACTGTGTGGAGTTTGAAGAAATCACCACAATGTGGTGAAAAGCTCGCCGGCTGCTGGGAGCAGAAATCGCCGACGGCTGGGGACGAAGATCACCGGTGCTGGGTGAGAAAGGAGGTAGCCAGTGCTTGCTGGGTGGGGAAGAAGATGGTCTTCGGTGAGTTTGTGAGGAGGGTAGTACATGGAAATTGACACATGGAATTTGAAAACTGAGGATTTTCGGTGGAACCCAATGGATGGAATTAAGCACTCTTGGATTCAACATGGAGGCCAATTCCATGGCCATTTCTCCATACCAAACATACACTCAATATGGATTCCAATTTCAATTCCATTTCCATGGCTCCAATTCCATCATACCAAACATGGCCTATAATTGCCTTATTTGATTCATTCATTCAATCTATTAAGATAATATCAATAATGGCATTTTGAGATGACAAATATTATAAATAAGTCATACATTTAGGACAAATATCAATTCCCGAATTAAGCCTTACAACAAAATAGAGGGAATATTTATTTACTTGGTTTTATAGTTAAACAATAAGTAATATTTTAAAATATAATACAATCAACGTGGAAAAACTTGACATAGTAGATACAAGTAACATAAACTTGACTATGTATAAAAAACATAAGGGTAAAGGCTTTTAAATACCTATAAAGTTATATATAGGGATCTACCAGCACCAAAAAGTTTTTTTGGGACCTTAAATACCATGAAAGTTAATTTTGGTAGCTATGCTGACCATTTTTAACGGTACCAACTTAACTGACATTAAGTGAACACTCTGGTATGACATATAGTTAACACGTGGCTTGGGTTAAGGTTCTCAAATATCTCGAAAGTTTTCTCAAAGGGGCATATATCACCTGGAAGTTTTGCTTTGGTTTTTAAATGACCCGGAAGTTTTCTCAAAAGTGCTACTTAATCCAAACCACATTATCATCCATTCAGTCTGACGAGGTATTCAATTTGACGTAGCAAATGTCCGTTTTCATCTTCGTTCACTTTGGGCATTAATGCTACGAAAATAATGCTTTTCACGCATTTAAGATAAAAAAAAACTTTTTGGTGTTGGTAACTCCTTGGGTATAACTTCCTGAGTATTTAAGAGCCTTTTTCTCAAAACATAAACTAATTATTACTAAGGGAGGATTTTGCACTCCTCTTAATACGGCACAACATTGATTTTTTATCACAAGTTTTTTTTGTTTATTATTGATATAAAAAATAGAGAATATTAGTAAGAATATATTTATTTTTTTTCGATACATTGTAAGAATATATTTAATATAAATAAAGTTGTACATTTTTAATTTTTTTATACAATTTTGGGACCCACTACATATCCATGTCCCTCGTCATAATATCCTGAAGATCAGACCTTGGTAGACCACATGAATCTTTCTAAACAGAGATAATCAATGTTCTAAAATCTTTCTTAATTTTGAAAAAAATGTTTAAAATGATACTACATAAATATAATAGGAGTAAGTAATGAACATTGTAACGTTATAAGATAATATCTTATCTTGGATATAACCACAGTTTCCTGATTTCCTCCACCAAATAGCTAGCGAAAAGCCAAACTCTCACAGGACTGTCATATGTTAGAGGCAGTGACCCCTCATAACCTTATTTTTTCTTACACGCCAGCCTAAAGATTTTTTTTACCTAATAATATGTTTTCATTGCGATGAGAAGAATACAAATAACAAAGTGACAAGATCCAACAAAAGGCCTAAAGACTCAACAAACTGTTTGAACAAACATTTATATAAAGTGACACAAATAAATCAAAACAAACAGAACCTAAACCCCATGGATCGAAATAGAGCAATGACCAATTTTGTTTATAATGATCGAAGAAGAGGCAATAAAAAGTGGTAGTTTAAGGACTAGTTTCAAAGAAGCCCACAATCTTTGGCACAAAAACTGCAAAACAAGAAGAGTCAAACATCCTTGTAAACACAAGGGGAGAGGGGAACAACCGAAAGTTGACAAATACTTCCAATGCAAAGTAAATAATTGCATACATAAACTAGTCACCACCCAAATTAACCCAAAAGATAAGAAAATTGCTAAAACTAAACAACATACACATAATAAACATCCTTTAAAGACAAACTCTAAAACCAAATAGGGGTATACAAGATGGTATAGGACATTGCCGGAGAAACACTGAACCCCGACAACTCCAAGAAAACGGACTCATGGTTCATGAGTGGCTAGGTATTTTTTATAGCAACCTTCAAATGATCCCCTAAATTAGGAATGAGTGAAATTTGAAGAGAGAACATTTCTATCGTTTCCAAAAAAGTGGACTCATGGTTTAGTTGAACGAAAGTCCCTTCTACCATTGGCGTATAAATTGGGATTAATACATTTGTTGTCAAACAAATTTTCACTGAAAAATAAGAGGAACTAATTTTTAAAATTATGTGCAAAACCTTATCCAAAGAAAGAATTTTTTTTTTTGCCGACAACAAACAAAATAATTGGGAAAAAGAAAAAAAAAAGAAAAGAAAAGCAACATTTTTTAAGGGAAAATGACAAAAAAATACCTTCAAAATTTAAAAATCTCAAATATGTCATTTTGAGTTATTAATGATTGTTAATAGCTAGTGAAGTTGTTAATAGGTATAGTGAAGTTGTTATTGGGATTTTGAAAATTGGAAGGTATTTATTTGTTATTTTCCCTTTTTTTTAATTCCTCTAAAATAAATACAGCCTCATTTGGGCGCTCAAGTATAATTTTCCCACGCCTTTTTATTCTTTCATTTCAGATCGCCGACAATCGTACCATGTAATTGCGAAGATAATCACTGTTACAAATGGAGATTGCCCCAATTGTGGAGTGACATCCCACTAATCGAAATGGAATCACAACGGTAATGCCAGCTTAATCTATGGTCAACTTGCTTCTCCCTCTGTTGACAATCAACGCGTTGTTGTTACAGACCCACCTTAAATTAACGACCTTTACGAATACCCTTGTTTTAGTTCCTAGTCCCCCTCCTTTCTCTGTGTGTCACTGCCCGAAATAGTATTCTTTTTTATTGCACACTCTGTCCCTTAGGCCTCAGATCTGATCTTCCCCTGCCTTTATTCCTTTCTCATTCTTTTTCACTCTTTCCTGCTTTCATACAAATTTGGATTCTTTTCTGTCATCATACCCACTTAGATTTCGATCTCAAATCCAGTATGTTTCCCTCTTTATCTTTGTTTTAATTGCCCTTGTCTTTCTCTTTCTGTGTTAGATTTATGCAATTTTTTTGCTGGATCTGGTTGAGTTCTCAATGCGGGTTTGTTTGATTGAATTAGTGTTCTTGGATGTGATTGCAATTGATATGCATCGCACCCTATGTTATAGTTTCATCCATTTGGTGAATTATCATTGAGTTTTATCCGTTTTAAGGCAGATTTTGTTTTTCGTTGCCCCAGATCTGACATCCCCCATGTAATTTGTATGTCTTGTAATTTACATCTGATTCGCTATTTCTATATACAAATTAAATTGATCGGATGAGTTGTTTTGGGTTTTTATCTCGCAATAACTTCTTTCCTCTTTGCTTTTTCATGGATTTTTTTATCTATCATTTTCATTGGTTTGGTCTTAATTGCAGTTGTGGATGGCTTTATGTTTATTGTTATTTCTATGTTCTTCAGTCGTTTTTGTCATTTTCCCATCTGTAAAATGGGATGTTTAAGTTATTGGAGTCTGACTGAAAACTAGGAAGGCGACCTTTTGAGTGAAGTTGAACTTTTTGTTTGGAGTTGAACTCCCTCTTTTGGTCACTGATTACGCACACAATCAACTTGTTACTAATAGAGTGGCAATAGTGTTGAATTTTCCATGCTAGAAAAACATAGCAATGTCTGCATCCATAATGACAATCATTTTTCTTTTAACATCTCTTATGTATGCAGACCTACTACAGAGTGATGAATTTCTTGGAATTTTCGTGCTGACATCTCCCATCTCTTTTGCAGGTTGTTTAGTATTGTTTGTCAAATCTGAAAGATTCCGTCTGAAGCTGAAACTTAATATTCATCAAATGTTTTAGGTTGACAGTTTTAGTTGGAAATTCTTATGGTAAATTTGACACACGATCTTTGCTGTCATCATATATAGCATACAGCTAAACAGCAAAAAAGTGTAATTTGGATTTGTATTACACTTGATAAATAAATGTCGAGGGGGAGATCTGATGGATCGCAAAAGAAGCACTTAGTTGCTTCTATTTGTGCTGTGGCAATCTTTCTTGCCTTCCTTTATGTGTTTTATGGATCCAAAAGCACCGGAACATCCGCTCTGGAATATGGAAGTAAATCGTTAAAACGACTTGGGTCATCGTATTTAAGTGCAGATGATGATGCCATGGGCAAGCAAGATGATTCTTCATCAAGTTTTGGGCAGGGAGATTCGGAGGTTGATATAGTGCCTAAGAGTTTCCCTGTAAGTTCCAATGTTATGTTTAGAATATGGCCCCTTAATTATATTTTTCCCGAAATATCCGTATTTTCTTCATAATCTTTCACATATGATTTTGAACAGTCGCAACGAAAAAAATGAATAAAAGAAACTAGTAAATAATTGCATGATTTGCTTTTCATCCCAATGCTTCTGGTTTTGCAGGTTTGCGACGATCGTCACTCAGAATTGATTCCCTGCCTAGACAGAAATCTTATCTATCAAATGAGATTGAAGCTGGACCTCTCTGTGATGGAACACTATGAGAGACATTGCCCTCCTTCAGAAAGGCGGTTCAACTGCCTGATCCCTCCTCCAGCAGGATACAAGGTTAAGCTTATTTCATTGTTGAAGAAGTGTTCTGTATATCCTCATCAATGGTTGTCTTGATTTTATCAGTGTCATATCTGTTGCTGTTTTCTTGATGTTGCAGGTCCCTATTAAATGGCCACAAAGCAGAGATGAGGTGTGGAAAGCAAATATACCTCATACTCACCTTGCACATGAGAAGTCTGACCAAAACTGGATGGTTGTAAAAGGTGAAAAGATTATATTTCCTGGAGGAGGGACCCATTTTCACTATGGAGCCGACAAGTACATTGCAGCAATTGCTAATGTAAGGTTGCATATGGCTTTAATGGTCAAGCCTATAGGAAAGAGCGAAAACATAAATATTATTTTCTGTGTTTATGTATCATACAAGTATCTATCTGTATTATATACACACTTATTTGTAGATGTAAATATATTGACGGGCATATATCTTACATACTGCATGGTCTTTAGTGCCATATTTGACTGTGTTGAGGGCGTTCATTTATGCATTCCTTAGAGGTGCATCTTACGTTGAGTTTGTATTTGGCAGATGCTCAACTTTTCAAAAAATATACTTAATAATGATGGAAGCTTGCGGACAGTGCTTGATGTTGGCTGTGGTGTTGCCAGCTTTGGAGGATATCTTCTTTCATCTGATATCATTGCGATGTCCTTGGCACCGAATGATGTGCATCAAAATCAAATTCAGTTTGCCTTAGAAAGAGGAATTCCTGCATATCTTGGCGTCTTGGGAACTAAGAGACTCCCTTACCCCAGCAGATCCTTCGAATTGGCTCATTGTTCTCGATGTAGGATTGATTGGCTTCAAAGAGATGGCATACTACTTCTTGAACTTGACCGGTTGCTTAGGCCAGGAGGTTATTTTGCATACTCATCTCCAGAAGCCTATGCACAGGATGAAGAGGATCTAAGGATATGGAGAGAAATGAGTGACCTTGTGGGACGCATGTGCTGGAGAATAGCTTCAAAAAGGAACCAAACCGTCATCTGGCAGAAGCCTTTGTCAAATGATTGCTATATGGAAAGAGAACCAGGCACTCGCCCTCCGCTCTGCCAATCTGATGAAGACCCGGATGCAGTGTGGAATGTGAATATGGAAGCTTGCATTACACCTTACTCTGAGCGTAAGTATCTTTTTTCTTGAGCTATCTGATGGCTTTTTCAGTTTTTGGCGACTATTTATATCTTTGTAACTGAAAAGTAACAACCAGTAGTCGTTTCTTTAATATTTTGCCATTATGTTTCGCTGTAGTAGAAATGTAGAAAAGGAATTAAGAACAAAAGGGAAGTGAAATAAATTATCCAAGAGTCAGTATATCAATAATCAAGGTCAATCTCCTAAAGTTGCGGCAGTCCTATTCTTCTTTTGGCCTGGACCGTAAGCTTCCTTATATACAATCTATAGAAGAAATTCTAATGCATCTAAAGTACAATTTTTAGAATTCTAAACAAACTATAATATGGGATAACATATCCCACAGACTTAAACTGGATTAGTCAAACCCTAAATTACGGACGAATAAATCTTGAATCGCTCTAATTCCTAATTGCATGCCCTAAATTCCAGTGACTTGCAAATCACAAATTATGACAGACTTTTTTCCTCAATGAATTATGTTGTTACTGAATATCCATTTATGGTTTCTACTTTCTATGGGCCATTCTGACCATTAACTCCCCCCCGGCCCCCCCACCCAAAAAAAAAATGGTTCCATGGATTTTAGGGATTTTTATTATATTGGTTTAAATAATGAATGAAATTAATGTGGGTTGCTTGGAGAATTAGACTCTGCATACACTGCCATTCGGCAGAGGAGCCTTAGATCATGAGTTCTTTTAACAACTAATGATCATTTTGGTAAATTTTTGGTTATTATTCCCTCCTTGAATCAGGTCTGAGATCGACATGTTCAACACTCACCACATGAGTTGATAGTTACTTGATTATTTTGATGAGAGGGAGATGCTACCAAAAATCATAATTGACTATACAGAGAATGACCAAAAAATAAAATGTTTAATTTTATGCTGTGCATTGTGATTAACAACATTGGGACATTTCATGTTTAGACCATAAATCAATGACCTCTTACATGTGCTCCTGGCAAAGTAGTAGTTGTAGTTCTTTCATCTTAGCTTGCAGGTTAAGTAGGAGTATACTCTAGTAAAATAAAATATGCTGTGCATCTTCACTGCTAGGTCTTCTATTACAATGCTCATTATACGATGTTTTTGTACTCTATCCTCCATTCATGACCTGCTTTAGATTGTCAATAATGGCTTTAGCTGAAAGCCAGTATTAAGTGTATCAGGCCTGGATATAAAGCTGCTAAAATCATCACAGATATTTTTAATTCAATATAAAACAATTATTTCTTAGCAGATCTAGCCTTGGGTTGTTGACTTGATAGTGGACATGAAATTTTTTAGCTACTAAAACTTTTTTTGGTTTTATCAGATGACAACAAAGTCCGGGGCAGTGGATTGGCACCATGGCCTGAAAGACTGACTAGCCCTCCTCCCAGACTCGCTGACTTTGGCTATACTAGTGAAATGTTTCTAAAGGACACGGTAATTTAGAGTTGGATGCATTTTACCTGTGAGAGATTGGAAGTCATTCTCTTAAATAATTCAGATAGTTAATAACACTAAGTTTACATTTTGCCTTGTGATACAGGAACTATGGCGAAGGAGAGTTGATAAATATTGGAGTCTCTTGGGCCCAAAAGTAAAATCAAACACAATAAGGAATGTGATGGATATGAAGGCAAACATGGGGTCATTTGCAGCTGCTCTTAAAAGCAAGGACGTTTGGGTGATGAATGTTGTGCCTGCAAATGGACCAAACACACTAAAAATTATATATGACAGAGGCTTGATAGGCTCTATCCATGACTGGTACGGAAATCAGTTTGCCTGAATTATGCGGATATATATTTTTTCATAACATTATAGCATGCATTTGATGACTTTGTTTAAACCCTTGAAGTATCTGATTTTTACGCCAATACCTGATCATTGCTAGACAACTTACATTCATTAGTCACTACGGAAAATGCTGGAGATATCCAGTAAATGTGTTTTTTAACATACTAGAGTCTGTTGGCTATTCATAATTCTATTCCTTTTCATTGGCAGTTTCTCCTTCAATTTCTAGTTTGTTTAGATTCAGATTGAAGTATATTTATTTGGTTGGCTTGATCCACGTTTACTGAATATATCTTTGCAGGTGCGAATCATACTCAACTTACCCCCGGACTTATGATCTACTCCATGCATGGACTGTCTTTTCTGACCTTGAAAAGAGGGATTGTAGTCCCGAGGATTTATTGCTTGAGATGGACCGCATGCTTAGGCCGACTGGTTTTGTAATCATCCACGATAAACAACCTGTGATTGACTTCATCAAGAAATACCTACCAGCATTGCACTGGGAAGAAGTAGAAACTGCTGATTCCAGTTCTGAAGATCAGGATGGAGATGAAGTTATTTTTGTCCTCCAGAAGAAATTGTGGCTGACAAGCGAAAGCTTTAGGGATACGGAATAGGAATAGGACCGTGGCTTCTTCATTTTATCTAATATATTTTCTGCTGCTATGAGGAACCAATAAGTATACCTCTAGTGGTGAATCAGTGAACAGTTTTATTTTGTTAGTATTTTACTTACTGGTCACATTGTTCCCTTTTCTTTCCATTTGCTTCTATATTTCATTGTTTGTTCATTTTTGTGATAATGATACAAGTTACTTTACTATCAAGACAGAATAGATGTGGTGATAGAATGTAAGAATTTGTGGCTTCTAAATTATGCTATATTTATTTATGCTCTTGTGGCATAGCATATCAGATGTTGTTCCTTCTTCCTTGCTTTCATGTTTTTGTTTTCTGTATTATATTTTCCCTCAGCAGCCTAGTTATTTCTTGGTGTGAGAGCCCAAGTTTGGAGGTGTACAAGTCAGATGCTGACCCAAGGTATGAAAAAAAGTTTGGATCTGGTCTGGGCCAGGTTCACCCGCCCAAATATTTAGTCCAAGTTAACAAAAAAAAAAAAGATATATAGTGCAGACCCCAAAAATGGGAGGGGGAGAACTTCATGAATTCCTGACTGATTTAAGTGTTTGTGATACAGTCAGGCTTTATGTTTTGTATATTTTTCCTTTGATAATGTTATGAAGTATCCAGTTTCCATGAAAAAAAAAACTTTTTTTTTGGCCAAACTTCAAAAAAAAAAAAAAAAACTTCATGAATTACAAGTTAACATTTTTCGTATGGTAGAGAAAAGGAAGAGAGAAAAATTACCATAATTTCGCAGACGGTAGCTTGAAGCAAAAGGTGACCTGTTTGAGTTATATGTAAAATATTATTTTATGGAACTTTAAGGGCTAGTGAAGGTGAATTTTCCTTTGAGAAATTTGGCTTCAGCTTCTTTCTGAAGTAAAAGGGGGTGTCATAGGATGTTTGGCTTGGATTTAGACAAAGTAGGCATAGAATGGAAGAGCATGAGTCAAAGTGCTTGGGAAAGTTCATTTTGAAGTTTTGCACTTTTGCTAATATAGGATTTTGTATTTCGGTTACTTCCATAGGAAGTTGTAAGCTTAAGGATATGTTTTGTGTATATCTTTCTTCTTCATATGCAACTAAACAAAGTGGGTTTTAATGCCTTTTTCAGCAAATGAACAGCGTGGTCCCAAATTCTCATTGGAGGTGCAAACTTTGGGCCAGGTTCCATCTTTTTTGTGCTTCCTTTTGAAGCTTGACCAGATGGTTTACCATAATGATATGAATCGGTTACATTTGAATTATATCAATTATAAAGTTGAATTATTTTGCCTCTCACTCATCGTATTTTTTAACTGAATCTAGGTGAGCTAAAAAAAAATTGCCGCTTAACGAAGAGACAGAGAGAATTTGCCATGGGACCTGATGAAAAAACAAAATCATTCTGTTTATGATCTTGGAGGAGACCTATAAATAATTAAATATAATAGAACAAATTCTCTGTCCACTGTTAAATTAATCGACCTTTAAAATCGGAACAGCAAAATACAAATAATATCTTCATACTAAAATAAAAAATAAACACAACAAATAGAAATCTCAGTTTCATTTGGGACCCTTATGCGTGTAGGAAACTTATCTTCGGTGGAACAATATGTTTGTCATCTTCCTTTATTCTTCATTCCTTTGGAGGTTTTGGATTCTCAGTGTGAAGAATTTTTTATTCTGATAACAGACCTTTTAGATTACCAACTCAATCAATAATCTCCGGATAATGTCTGAGGAACTTGTTCCTTTTCTACGGAGTGTTTTTTTTTTCCCCTCCTTATGTGATTGTGTGAGAATTTAGGAAAGCTCAAAAGCATGATGAGGATCGACCGGATTGAGGTATAAAATTCATTTCAATTAAAAAAAGAGCTGACGTGGTGTTTCAAACAGTTACATAAAAATTTAATTGAATTTAAAATCTAACATGGGATATATGTAAAAAATTGATAGTGCATCAGCACTTCAAGATGATATGTATAAGTTTGGTCGCAATTATAAGTCAATCTTTTTAGAAATGGCACATTGTTACTATTATAAGTCACCAAATAAGGTTTTCCTTACTTTGATCCCCAAATCAGGTATTAATTACGTTTTTTTATAGTATGAGGCAAAATTAAAGTTCAATGCAATTTTTTTTTCAAAAAGTAAGTCATAGTAAACAAATGTAAATTTAGATTTTTTTTTTCTGTTTTCAAGTAAACTTAATGATTTAAATTTTTTTTGAATAAATGAAAAACCAATCATTTGATCCTTTTAGTTTTGATAAGTTGTAAAGTCTCTGTAGTTTTGACTTGGATAAAATTCAGTCATTGATTTTGACTTACTATATTCTGTCGACAAAATTTCCTTATGTTTTATCATAAAGATCAGAAACCAAATTATAAAACTATTAAAACTATATGGATTGAGTTGTCATGAGTCAGAATATTCAAGGAATGCGTTATAACTAAGTAAAAAATATAGGGACTATATTGCATTTAATCAAAGTATAAGGCTTGAATTATAACTGATTCAAAACTATACAACTAAAAGATTAAGTTTTCAAAAAAAATAAAACAAAATTACTATTTCGGCATAGGGAGGGGAGAGAGGAAGTGCATGTGCAAGGGTTGATATTGGGTAAGTAGGTGGATGGATGAAGACAACAACGATAAAACTTGGCTAAGCGGTGCTTTTAAAAGGGAAAGGTGTTGGCTTCCTTTAACTTAAAGATGATACCACTTTCTTCCTTATATCATGCGCCTCAGTTTTTAATATTTATAGCCTTTCAACACTACTATCCCTTCAGGTAAAAAAAATAAAAAATAAAAACTCTACTAAAAAAAAAAAAAAAGAACACCACTATCCCTCCCCTTCCGAAATATTCTTTCCCTCCCCCCAAATAATACTCAATGTTTATTGACATTGATTGTGGTCGCTGTAATAATGCAAAAATATCATCTTCACCCTTCTTGCCATTATACGCTATCTCTTGTGTTTCATACTCGCTCCACATCCTTTAACATAATGTATCAAATTGATTTTTTCAGAAGATTAGTGAATCAAAATAAATTGAGTGTTTATATTTATCATTTTTTCTTAAATTAATTTATCTAATTTATAATCCAATTAGATGTAACAGTGTTGTTATTAAGTAAGTTATATATCATCTTTAATTTCTAAAAAAAAAAGTTAACTTGATATTATATTAAAGGTAGATGGATTATGAAACTTAACTATCATTCTATCAAAGACTTGCCATTCATTATCGTTTGTTGATAACTTGCAATTCCTTCTTTTCACCCTTTAATTGATGGGTAAATTTTTTTTATTATTATTGATAGAGTACAATAAAAAACAATCCAGCCTGATAGAATAAAACTTGTCATTATCTTAGTAACTGATTTGCAAAACAAGTTATTTCTTCCAATGAAACTATTGTTTATTTTTACGATACATAAATGATTATTTATTTTCGGAAAGAGAAGGTTTGAATGAAATAAGTTATAATATGCAGATTAATTCATAAATAAACATGACTTGTTAGAAATTGTTGGCTAAACAAGAAAGTAATGTTTAGAATGAGGAGATGAGGTTAGGATGGCCCTTATTTTCAACCACAAAGGCACATGTAAGTTGACCTCTTGATGGTTGCCGCGCGCACACATACATATATATATATATAGTAACCACAAAAATAAACGATTCCATAAAAAATACCCATTACTCAATAAATTCAACGATAACGACAGCTCATAAGGATTTAAATCCTTCTTTTTCTTCATTCTCTCATACACTTTTGACCTCATTTTTTACTTCCTTCCTCAATTACCATGTTTCTATTTTAACTCCTGTCCCTCACACTCCACATAATTAAAAAAAACCATGTAATATTAGTAATTTATAAATGTATCTGAATTAAGGCCTTTAAGATAAAAAATATGAACAAATATGAAAACTCTTGATTGATATTATTTTAGTAAATGCTATAAAAAAATAGAGATTACTTTGGTAAAGCTTCATAATATATCAAGAGCTTAAATCCTTTCATAGCATTTTGGCAAAAAAAAAAAAAAAAAGCCCCCTCCTATAAGTTGTTGATATTTGACTGCATTTTCACCGCCTCACTTGTATGGTATTATTATTTATTAGAGTCATTCTTAGACATCAGTCCCAAAAAAAGAAAGAGTCATTCTTAACAGAATTAGAGAAAACGCTTAAGAGGATATTAAATCTTTCAGACGAAAAATTGGCTGGTATTAATCAATCAGTGCCACTAATCTTTAATACTCCAATTTACTTTATCCCTTTCAGATAAATAAAATTACTTTATCTCCTATATTTATTACTATTTTTTAAGCTATGAATATTTATTGCATATGTTAAGGGGATTTGTATTAAGTATTAACCGATTATTTTACCGCAAATGATTTAAGATGTCATTTTCAGAGACTGGAATATATTTTTAACAAATAACTAGTATGGGTAATTTTTTTAGTCTATCCAAATCCAAATTAGTTCTGTATATATCATATTAGTGGCATTTCTTTGCAATAGGTCTATCTATATTGGCTAAAACAGTAATAAATCAAGAAGAAATTTTTAATAAACAAAGCTTAGATAAGTGAAGTTTTGGGGTTTCAAAGAGCCCTTGATGAAATACCTCAATAATTAATGAAAAAGGTATAAATTAATCCCATTCCTTTTGATTTTTTTAGTTGATAGTTGTCATTGCTGCTGGTAACTTCCTTATGATGTGTAAATGCCATAATTTTTCAACCACCCAAAAATAAATAATTGAGGTAGACAAAGAAATGTCTTAAATATGCCAACAAATATTTGTTCAGCTGATAATCGAGTTGGCTCATAATCATAAGGTTATAAATTTGAGTCTTTCCGATGTGAGGATCTTGATGGGCGATCTGTAAGCGCTCTGGTCCCCCGAAATCTAAGATCCAACTCACCTAAACTTTACTAGTTATTAAAAAAAAGGGGAAATGTCTTAGATACAAGAGATTATCTCCAATTTATCACACAGACACCAAAGAAAACTAAGAAGGGAAGAAGGCAAAGATAATATACTCAGACACTGATAAGTCTTCACGTATATAAAGTGATTTCCATCATTCAACAGAACCAAAGGAAAGAGAAGGCAAAAAAGAAAAAAAAAGTCAAAAAAAAAGAAAGAAAGAAAAACGAGTAAATGGGGCATTAGAATCATGAACGTAAAGCGATCCTTTAGTCCTCTTCATCGTGTCTGTCTTCTACACCGAAAATCTCGGCCTCCCCGCTTTCTCTTTCTCTTTCTCTTTTTCTCTCTCTAGGTTTCTCAATCTCTGTGCTTTACCTACAATTTTCTTCTCACTCTACACACACTACTATGGTCTAGTTCCACAACCTCCAGATTCATCCTAATTCAAGGTATTCATTTCACCCTTTTGTCTTTTCAATCCCCAATTTTAGTTGGATTGTCTCTGTGGAAGTGATGGTTGATCAGTTCTAATTTCGATTCAGATTGAGGGTGTGATAATTTTTTTGTTTGTTTTTATTTTAACTTTGGGTTTCCTTTTGGCTGGTGATAACATGTGGAAGAACAGAAGAATTTGGGGGTGGGATACTGTAGTTGGCAAAAATGCATTTTGACCATATTTTTCGGTGCCCAGATGCGGGATTTAACGTATGCTATGAAGTAGGGTGCGATGGATGAATGATATCACTTTCTAGCTGTTTTTTTTTTCTTGCTTGCTTTCTTTTTCTTCACACATGTATTTTTGGTTTTTGTGAAATCTGTAAGTTTATTTCGGATTGAATTATGCTTTTCAAGCTGTTTTAAACTGCATAGCGCGTGATTCACTTGTTTTCATTAAGTTTAAGAAGTGGCACTCCGATCATGTTAAAGTCTTGAAATTCCAATATGTCCCGAGCTAAGGATCTCAGACAGTGGATTCATTTTCAAGAACTTGTTTTGGATTCCCTCTTTTTATCACCTTGCTGTGATTTGTGACTGCGTTTTCTTGGTATTGCAACTGCTATGACTAGTAATGTAAAATGAATTATTTGTGATAAAGCGTTCCCTTTCAGTGCTATATTTTCCATTCACCTTCCACATGAATCATGTGGTTCACTTTTGTTTGTTTTCATTGGTAAATACTACATGGTACGACCAATGAATGTACTTTGGAATATTTTCATTTTATCTACGTTGCACTTCTGATTAATTGGAATCAATTTGCATGATACTAATTTTGGTTTACTCTCCTATTTGGGCAGAAGTAACTTAAATGTTCCTTGGGATTTTTCTGGCGAACCATGGGGCCTTGATTTTCATGATTGCTGAGATGAATTCCTTATTGAGCAATACTTCTAGTCTTTAGTGGTTGGTGAACTAAAATATCTGATTTAGTGGGCTTGAGAGACCTAAAAAATGGAAGCTACGAGGTGTTGGTTTAATAAGTTCAAGTCAAAGGACAAAATGAAGTCTCCCAAGAACAAGGAATCTACAGCTGCCTTAAAAGAAGGTTCAAGACCACCAACAAATGAAGAAGCACCATCAAATGTGACCAAACAGAAGGCTGCCGCTGCAAAGCAGTACATAGAAAATCATTACAAGAAGCAGATGAAGAGCCTGCAGGAGAGGAAGGAGAGGTATGTTTACTTTTCCACTATATTTGTACTGATGTTTTCGTACTATGTAATGTGGTTTTAACCAATCATACTGTGATCTCTAAGAATATATTATGCATGAGAACCTAGATTTATTTATTGTTCCTGAGGTTGTTTGCTCATTGGAACTTAATGCAGCATTTATGGGCTTGAGACCATTTTCCATTTTGTTTCTTATATGCTGTTATATGTCACGTGCAAATAACTTCTCACGAATAGAAATGGCTTTAAGCCCTTAATATGTCCTAAACACATAACCATCTGCAGACGTAATTTGCTAGAGAAAAAGCTGGCTGATGCTGAAGTTTCTGAAGAAGAGCAGAACAACTTGCTTAAGTATTTAGAGAAAAAGGAGACAGAATATATGCGCCTTCAAAGGCATAAGATGGGAGCTGATGATTTTGAGCCATTGACTATGATAGGGAAGGGTGCATTTGGAGAGGTATAATCTAACTTAATAAGCAATTAATTTAGTATTTCTGGGCTGTCTTGTGTTTATGTCTGTTGTGTATATTGGTATCATCGTTTCTTGTTTATGCATGAGTTAAGGACAATCCTTTCTTCAAGTTTTATTTTAGAACACCATCCAGCTGTGAAAGTGTGACAAGCTTATCTTTGAGGTGGTTTTTTTGTAAGAGAACAATTAATAATATTGAAGTTTGGGGGGCATCTAATGGGCTCACCTCAAATGCAAACTTACACCTGAGATACTGATTCAATAGCCTTGGATGGTGGGATTTCCATTTCCATGGTCTTGACTCTGGAAACTGAAATATGACACAAGAACCTGTACTTAAGTCTATGTTTTCTTCAAGGTAGGTTGTAATTCTTGTTTGAAGACACTGTCAGGATTGTTGTGTTCTCAAAGACAATCCTTATTCATCCTATTAGGCACCAAATAGACCCCTTGAAGGCAAAATTTTGTGATGCCATATCACTGGCTAAAGCTAGGTTGGAACTGCCACATGTTGTAGCTTTAGCCTTTATGAGTAGATCTGCTTAGACTTCCAGTGAATTATGGCATAGTCCTTTTGGCTAGTAATATGCTAAACATTCTTGCTGCATTAACAAAAAAAAAAAAAAAATCTCATAACTTTATTGGCATATGTTGCTTTCATGATTTTGGGTTGAGTTTACTCGTGCAGAAATTTAACCAGGTGAGCTTTTGCCATTTTACAACGTCATTTGTGCAGGTTAGAATCTGCCGAGAGAAGGCAACTGGTCATGTATATGCTATGAAGAAGCTCAAGAAATCTGAGATGCTTCGCAGAGGCCAGGTATTGATATCAAGTTTCAATCACTTTGTTAAATGCTTATTTTCTTTTAACCATATTATTTATGTTTATCTTCTTTAGGTTGAACATGTAAAAGCTGAGAGGAACCTACTTGCAGAAGTCGACAGTAATTGCATAGTAAAACTTTACTGTTCCTTTCAAGATGAAGAGTATCTATATCTCATTATGGAGTATCTCCCTGGTGGGGATATGATGACTTTGCTGATGCGGAAGGATACTCTGACAGAAGATGAGGCTAGGTTCTATGTTGGGGAGACTGTGCTAGCGATTGAATCAATTCATAAACACAATTACATTCATAGGTCAATTCAATAAGTTGATAGTTATATCACATGATGGATCTTTTAGCATTCTTATTTTATAGTGGTCTTTGCCCCAAATAGTTAATTTCTCGTTTTTGAAACGTTTTACAGAGACATCAAGCCAGACAACTTGTTGCTAGATAGATATGGTCACATGAAATTATCAGATTTTGGATTATGTAAACCACTAGATTGCAGTAATCTTCAGGAAAAGGATTTTTCTGTTGGAAGCAATTTAAGTGGAGCTCTCAGGAGTGATGGACGTCCTGTGGCACCTAAACGTACTCAACAGGAACAGCTTCAGCATTGGCAGAAAAATAGACGGATGCTTGTAAGTCACCTAGTATTCATGATAACAGGAATAACTTTTGTTTTTTATTTATATTCCTGCTCATATTTCAGGTTAGCATTTTTCTCCAACTGACAGACTTTTGTTTTTATCATGAACAAGTGTATATGTAACTTTTCAAGTGTTGAATGGTTGGTTTTTACGAGATGGGCTTCACTGTGTATATCTTTTTTATATCTCTGGTTCACTTCATTTTCTTTTGTTACTGTGTTTTCACGATTTTTTTTTTTTTGTTTCAAGATGGTATGGTGATAATATTAGAGTATTGGAGTTTGAACGGTATTGCCTTTTGGGATACTGCAGGCCTATTCTACAGTTGGAACACCTGATTATATTGCCCCAGAGGTTCTTCTGAAGAAAGGATATGGGATGGAGTGTGATTGGTATGATAGAATGTGTTTTAGTTCTTATCTTCATCAAATTCCACTGCACTCTCTTATTTTCCATAATTTATTGCCTTTCCATACTGCGGTTGTATGATGAGTTTTTTAATGGTTTAAGGTGGTCTCTGGGTGCTATAATGTATGAAATGCTTGTGGGGTATCCACCCTTTTATTCAGATGAGCCAATGTCAACTTGTAGAAAGGTAATGTCTGAAACTACTTGTGATGCATCATGCATAGGTGTTTGTTGAAGTTGAGTACATGGGTTGGACTTAGAATCTATGATACTTTGCTTTTGATTGTTGTGCTTAAAAAATGCCTTTATTGCTACACTAGAAGAATTCTAAGCGAAAAAAATATCTGTATTTTAAAATAAACTTAATGTTGATATCTCCTGCATCCATTAGGAGATCAATTTGTGTCATGTTATGCATTTATTTTTCTTGGTTGTATGATTCTTGGTAAACATTTATAGAAATGTTTTTGCTGTTAGTTTTGTTAATGTTCTATTTTTTCACTGTTCTAGTTACTTTTATCTAATCATTGATTAGGACCATTTTCTCTTTTTGTCAATCATACAGATAGTAAATTGGAGAACTCATTTAAAATTTCCAGAGGAAGCTAAGCTATCTGCAGATGCAAAGGATCTTATTTGTAGACTCTTATGTAATGTGGACCAGCGACTTGGCACTAAAGGGGCGGATGAAATAAAGGTGTTGCGGTGTGTTCTTTTTGAAATGTTTGATTTATTTTATCTATTTTCATACTAGTGAAATAATTTTTTTTTTCAGGCTCACCCATGGTTCAAGGGTATCGAATGGGACAAACTGTACCAAATGAAAGCTGCATTCATTCCTGAGGTCAATGATGAACTAGATACTCAAAATTTTGAGAAGTTTGAAGAGGTATATTTCACTTCATGATCAAGGATAAGGGAGTTTCTTGTATGTTGTTGCCAATCCTTGTCAAGCTTTTATGATTTGATGATGCTTTGTAGGTTGACAGCCAAATTCAGCCTTCCTCAAAATCAGGCCCATGGAGAAAGGTTGGTTTTTGTGACTGAAATGTGGCTTATAGTACGTCTATGATTTGTGGTCTGACAGTGGGGATTATGTGTTGAATTAAGTCTATTTTTTGGGATTTATTGTCTCTCTTTCACTTTTTAACCTATCCCTTGTTAATCTGTCGATCGATCAAGCTATCTATTTTAAGCTTTATTTACATTGGTTTCCCTTTGACAAAACAGTATATATCTTGGTCATATAACATGGCATATATATTAGGTAGATGAAAAGGTTGTCTTTTCCATATAATTTGTTAATCTGCTTGTGTTGTACTGTTAAGAAAAGCTTAATTGCCTATGGATGACAGTGAATTTAACTTAGTCTTCTTGGCGGCATTTACAAACTTAGTTGTTGTTTAATTTGAAAATTATGGTTCATCATTGTTTGCTGGCAACATTTGTTCTCATGTAGCGTGCAAATCTGGGATTTTAACTCTGGCTGCTCATTGCTGCAGATGCTTTCATCTAAAGACATTAACTTTGTTGGATACACTTATAAGAACTTCGAAATTGTGAATGATCATCAACTACCTGGAATTGGTACATACCTCCTCAGTTATGCATGGACTTATTGTCATTTTTAAAATCTAAACTCCTATTTGTAGCTTGCACTGTCTTTCTATTGCATACTTGGCCAATGAAAACAGCTATTGTAGTTGCTCTTGTCAGATTACTAATATTAGCAACCAAATTGGATATTAATTTAATTTCAGATACCTGTATATGTTGCTATTGGATGAACATGCTATAGCTGTATTTGTACTGAGCGTTGGATTTTTTCTCCTGGTTCTTTTGGTGTAATGATTCATTGTTATATTTGTGCTAATCTTTCTAAGTAATTATGCTGTGTGCTACTTTATCAGCTGAATTGAAGAAGAAGAGCACAAAACCTAAAAGACCGTCTATTAAGACTCTGTTTGGTAAGAATCACCTTACCGCTTTTCGTACACTTCATTTGAGGCTTTTGTCCCTTTTTCTTTTTTTTGGAAAGTGTTGATGATGTCCTAGAAATTTAATTATTTAAGATTAGTTTTCTGTCACTGTTATTTAGGGACTCAGCTGTTCAGAGTAGTTTCTTACTTCACTTTGAATTAGACAAAATTGAAATTAGAAAATTTATATCGTATTGGGTGGAAGTGGAATAGGAAACCAAAAACTAAAAAAAAATGTGACCTGATTATTTGAAATCTAGAAAAAAACGTCTCCCCCTTTTCCTCTCCCTCAACATCCTTTCTTTACATAGATTTAAAATTAATAATCATTCATGAACAGTAATATGATCTGAAGTTTGGAGCAAATCAATGAGTCAAAATACTGGGTTTAAAGTTTGTTTAGGAAGCATATGATTTTCCAAAAGCTGTATGCATGGGACCATGAATCAAAGATTTAGAACCATGCTGAACTCGAGATATTTGAAATTCATGTTTCCAGTCCCGTTGAAGCTCTTGTAGGATTAATGTTTGCCTCAGGCTCATAGTGGGGTAATCTGAATGGCCATGCAGCTTCTGGTTTAACAAAATCATCAAGAAATGCAACTATTTTGTTCTTATTGATGGCTTTACCGCAAACCAAATAATTTGCTGCTGCCTGAAGTCTATTTCAATCTTCCTCCTGCTTGTCTGTTTGCAATATCATGGCATTTCCATTCAGCAGACGTATGCATTAACTTACATAATGTCAATCATATTGGGCGCATAATGTTGAAACTTGGATTACTTAACATGCTCAAGTGTCTGTTGAACTAGCATACTGTTGAAGTTGCTCTGTTATACTCTAAATGTTTACTTTTTTCCTACAGATGATGAGTCATCCATGGAGGCCAAGCAACCAGTCCAAGGAAGCTTCTTAAACCTCCTACCTACTCAACCTGAAGTTCCAGAGAAAAGTGAATCGCAATGATCTTAACTAACACTTTGCATGACCTTTATTAGATGGCGATGAAGTTACTACCAGGTGCTGGGTGGTTACTGATTGTTTTATCCTTTTCCTGCATTCTTTTGTTAATTTGGCGTGGGTAGTTTTGGGAGTGAAGGCCCCAAAACTAGTCGATTTGGAGAACAAGGTTTTGGGATAACTGGCTATTTGTCTGTCTGTGCAAAAGGTCTTCAAAAGTATATATTCTTTAAGTTTTAGTTGTGTTTTTGTTTTTCTCCCTATTAAGCTTCAATATTGGTGATCAACGTCCAAGTTAATTTTTTTTGTAATTATGTAACTCCTGAGGTTATGATAGGATGGGCAATTCACAGATGAGTGCTTGTCTTTGTTTATCATGTAGAAATAGGTCAAGCATTCTCGTTGATATCTGACTCAACCTACATCAATGAATATTCAAAACCTGCCTTCTAAGTCTCCCATTCCCACTTTCCCCTTGTGTTTTTAATTCTTGATTAATGTAGTAGATTCCTATAGTATAGTTGTATAATAGATGATGCAATGTCTTTCAAAGTTATCTTGATTTTCTACAAGGTATGGCTTTTCTAGGTCAAGCCTGCATTTGTCCTTATGAGTCGGGAGCATGAGATGCTCTTCATTGAGTGTTAAATACAGGTTGAAGCAAATTTCTATTGTATGAAGCATTGTTCTCAAGGAGCATTTGAGAAAACACTGCTTTTATTTGTGGAGATGATTTGTTGGAGTATTTATCTAATCCTTCCAAACATAACAAACATTTGCTTTGTACACCATAGTGATGTGGTAGAACCTTAATTTTTAAGATGATTATGGAAAGCACAAGGCTTTTTGATTTGGGCATGGCAATGACTCAAATCAGAACACAAAAGATGGGGAAGAGTAACAGGAGTTCAGAGATGACACTTGAGTAGTCGAGAATTCTGAAAGAACAACATAGCCTTGTTGTTCTAGGTGAGATCGGTTAATGCCATTGTGTTCTATTGAGCATTTTGAAACATGGGAAGATGTGAGCTTTCAACAAATCACATCATTAATGAGATTCTTAAAATATGCATGTTTCTTCTACTTTTAACACTTGAAGTGGATGCGGGGCCCTACTTTTTTTTTTTTTTTTTTAAGAAACAAGCAAAATAATAGAAGGAAACAGAAAAGAAAAAGAGGTAGTAGATGCAGCAAT
Source organism: Mimosa bimucronata (assembly GCA_037074515.1). NCBI lineage: Eukaryota > Viridiplantae > Streptophyta > Magnoliopsida > Fabales > Fabaceae > Mimosa > Mimosa bimucronata. The sequence goes on from CM073444.1 coordinate 38,365,399, forward strand.
GCATAATGATTAATAAAACAGATCATTAATGCTTTTATTTGTATTCTTTTGGTTTGGGACCTGAACAGATCACCAATGCTAGACAACTGTCTAACAAATCCCCACTAAAATGTTTAGGTGAAGTGATGTACCAACTTCAGTTCAAAAAAAAAAAAGAAGTGATGTACCAACCAATTACGATATCTATCTTTCAATATCGATCCGTGCAACCTGCACCACCGAGACAGGACCATCTTGTCATTTTCTATGCTCATAAGAGTAGTAATTATTATTACACAATATCTGGCAAAAAAAAAATTATTATTACACAATAAAACTAAACGAAAATAATCAATTCTTTTTTATTATTATTGACGTCGATGTTTTGGCAATGGAATATTCTGAAGTAATCAAAAAATTGAATTAAATGTATGCTTTATTATGGGTAAGTTCATATGACGTGAAGGGAGGACAGGGGTGAATAGTGTCTTTCGATAATAATGAAATCAAAGGGGAAGTCAAAAGGTAAAATAAAAAAATATATATATATAGACATCATAGAAATAAATCAAAAATTTTATTAATCTCTTTACTGCTCATGTCCTTGCACATTCTTATAAGAGCGATGGTTTCTGTTGATTTAGAGATTTGAAAACCCAACTCAATAACAATAAAAGAAACTAGTTGATTAACTTAATGAAGAAGTCAATCAACAACCCATGGATCAGTATTAGCTAAGCTAAACAAATCAATAACAAAAGATACGCGTAGTGCAAGTGAGGCTAGGCGTATTGCGTAAAGGTGTACTAAAAGATAATCTCATTTGCTTATTATTTTACGCTAAAAGTAGCTTAAACTTACATCACGATTCCCACAATAATTCTTCAATGGTTTTTTAAGAAAATATTTAAAATTGAGGAAACAAATTTTAAGTGATATATATATACACATATATTCATAAAGGGTTCAATAAACCCATCAAGATATTATTTAGTTGATATTGAAAAATAAAGCTACTTTAGACAAGAGGAAGTAAGGATTAATTATCAGTGCTCTTCTTGGACAATTCTTTTTGGGAGCAGCAGTGTATTTCTTGGATTTTGTTAAGAGCAATTGTAATATGACTCAACTTACTAATCCGTATGCATTTTTTTAAGTAATTTTTTTAATATTGATCTTATAAATTATATTAAACTCCAATATTTATTATTTTTACACTGATCTAATTAAATTTGGACAAATATTAAATCACATTTAATACACTTTCAAAACTACCAAATGCGGTATGAAAAACTATCTACAACACTTTTTAGTATGCTTCTTATAAAAAGAATCAATATCTTGTGTTGTATTCTTTTGCCTGAATCGTAGCATAGATTAGAGAGGTATTGAGTCATAAGTCATAACTAATTTATAGATATTAAAAATTAGTGAACTAATTATATATAAAGGTGTGTGTTAATCATTCGCATTGAATATTATTTCTTTGACTCCTTAATATGTATACTCAATCTGTGGAGCTTGAGAAAAAAATTATAAATTAAAAATATAAAGTGTTAAAAATTATAAATTAAAAAATATAAAGTGAACTGATTTCTTTCTTACATTTAGCATCAAAACAATCTTCTATACTAACTCAAACATTTAGAGCATGAGAATGCTTATAGACAGCATCATTTTGCTAAAACCTTTGTTATTACATATACTCCCTCTGATCCTAAATATTTAATATATTTATGAAGTTGGTATTGGCCCTATAAATAGAACATAATTTTAATTTTTGTTAACTTCTTCTCAAATTGTTATTATTAATACTTCTCTAATAATAATCAAGTAAAAAATATGAGAGAAAATAAAGGAACAAGATTGGGATGACTTAGAAAAACACAATATACTAACAACAAGTACAATTAATATATTTGATTTAGTCAAATTAGTTAAATAACCGGACCGAATAGATTACCATTATTAGGTGTGCAGATATATACTTTCCAGCAACAAATACTATATCACATGAATTATGGTCGAAGTAAAGCAGAGTGCATAGTATTTAGCACAAAAGGTTAACGATTCCATTAATTTACATTTGAAGGGAAAAAAGAATGATTTAACGAATATAATCAACCAAAATTGGGGCCCCGACAATGTTTCACTGACGGCCGACCCCATTATCGGGATGATTGATTGATTAAACTTCCTACTTTAATCCTCCATTTGATTCGATTCCATGGCACGTGTCAGGCTTATGGAAAATTTCTGCTTTTAATTTGAGCCCAACACTTTTTTAGTGAATCTAATTTGGCGGAAAAACATGTCTCATCTCTTATATTTTTAATATTTTATACTCTCTCGTCTCTTCTCTCCTTTGTTGCTTAATATATACTCGCTCTAATCCATATTATAATTAAGATGTAACTCAATCATTCTACACAAATAAAAAAAGATATAGTGTATTTATTAGTAAAATTAATGTGTTTTTTCCCATTTGATCATTATATTATTTATTATATACACTCTCTCCACTCTTTTTATATTTAATATTCAAGTGAAAAAACGAAAATTAAATATTTATTATTTTAATTTTTATATGTTACTTCTTATTATAATGTGAACTAGAGGGAGTAAGATCTATCTGCCTTTTTTAGGAAAATCATAAGAAAGTTAAATAAATTGTTTATAAATTAATTTTTATGAAATTTTTTTTCAATAATTTTTTTTACTTATAAATTAACGTATAATTTAACACTCATTCTGATTCTAATTATAAAATTAAGTTGGCTTTTTTATGGAAATTAACGATGCAAAATAGACCGTTAAATATTAACCCATGCTAGATGTAATTAGATCATACATTAGTTCGTTAGTAAAATAAATTAGTTTTGAGAAAAATAGATGAATATGAACAATTGAAAGTGATTTATTTCATATCATTAATTTCTTTAAATTCAACTCAAATTTATAATTAGGATTGAAGGGAGTACTCCCTCCCAAGGTTGTCAAATTCGTGAGTTTAAGTAAACTCGTGAGAAGAATATAAAATCGGATCGTAAACTCGTAAGAGTTTACCTTTATTAATAAATACATATTTTCAGTATATAATTAGATAGGAAATACAAAAAAAAATAATAATTTGACTTGCATATATTTTAAATATAAATAGTTAGTATTCGATATATCAACATTCATACTTTATCTAACTCAATAAAGAAATTTCTATGAAATTTATATATAAATTCATTGAATAATTCAAATAAAAATAATTAACATAAAATTTATAGCAAGTTAACACAATTTTCTAAAAGGTAAAAACGGTAAATTCGACATGTAAACTCGTGAGTTTTTACCAAATTTACAGCTGATACGAATTTCAGTGACTAATAACACGTTTTGATTAGGTAGAGCCGTAAAAAGGGTAAAATTCGAGAGTCAACTCGCGAGTTTGACAACAATGCTCCCTCCGGTCTTAATTATAAGAGCCAGTTGATTTTTTTGGAAAAATTAAGGATGCAAAATACACCACAATGAATTGTTTATATTTGTCTTTTTTTTCTAAAAACTAAGTTATTTTACTTGTAAACTTTCATATAATCTAATTGCATTTTGCGTATATTAAGATTTAAGGGTCTAATTTACTTCCTTAATCTCCAAAAAAAAAAAATCAACTGACTCTTATAATTAGGACCGGAGGTAGTAATACATAAGAAATGTTATGATTAAGTCATTTGCTTTCCTTAATCTCTGAAAAAAAAAGTCAATTAGGTCAGGGATGCGGGTATTATACTTATACTCCCTCCGGTCCTAATTATAAGACCACTTTGACTTTTTTGACTTTTTTTTTTCAGTAAAAAAAAAGTAATTTCAGTCCCAAAAAAATCTTTTTTCCTCAAAACTAATTTATTCTACTTATAAACTAACCTATAATCTAATTTTATGAGACATATGTTATAATTTAGTGGTCTAATTTACTTCCTTAACTTCCATAAAAAAAGTCAAAGTGGTCTTATATTTAGGATCGGATGGAGTATTATATAATGATGTTAATTAACATATAATCATGGTAGATTAAGTAAAGTTAAAATAATGGTAACGCAGATAATCATTATAATATCGTCGTCGCTCTTTCTTCTGCAGTCATCCACTGTGTGAGCCACATTTTCTTCCTCCCTTCCTTCTCTTTCTCCCCTTCCTCCTCACAATTCTTTTGATTTTCATCTCCTCGTACTTTTGTTTTGCGAAAATTCTCCTGAAAAAACAAAAGCCCTGTTGGTTTCATCGACACAGATCCGAAGATCAGGTCGAATCTTGACCTACCTTTGTGCGTGAAGATCTGAAGCACTGGATTTTCCATCCGATATACACCTAATTTTCTCAATTTTGAATGTTTTTTTTGCCTTTTCTCTTCCCCTCCCACCCCATCTTGAAGAATAGGTGAAGGGGCTTCTCTGTATGACTTTTTGTAGATTATCGTTCTTGATCTTGTATTAGATGATCAGAAGTTTCTCTTTTTTTTGTTCTTTTCGAGATATTGTGAATCAAAGGCATGATTTTTGTGTGACTTATTACGTCGCATCGGATCGCTCTGTTAATTTTGGAGCTTGATGGATCTGAAACTGAGCTAGAAATGAGATAGATCGCCATTGAGATATTCGGATTAATCGACTTTTTTAACGATTAATGCGTATCGGAGGGTTGTTTGTAATATACTAAGTCACAGGAGATTGGGTTTTGGGTGTATCTTTGGTTGGATTTATGGTCATGGATCAAGTTATTGGTGGAAAATTCAAGCTCGGGAGGAAAATTGGGAGTGGGTCGTTTGGTGAACTGTATTTGGGTATGCGCTTAAACAAGCTTTAGTAGCTTTTTTTGGAACACCTTTTTGCTTGAAATTTTCTGGGACTTCATCTCACGTGGCTTTTTGGTCCATTTTTAGGTGTTAATGTGCAGAATGGAGAGGAAGTTGGTGTCAAGCTGGTGAGTGCAGTCTGGAGACACTCTCTTTGTATTTATAAACTTTTTTTGTTTTTTGATTGGGTTTTTTTCATAATGCTTGGGCGTCTTTGGACATTGCAGTTGGTGGTATTGTTTTCAAGTCTTAACGTTAGACACTTTGGCTAAGTTAGCTGCTATGATTATTATGCCTTTTGGTTGATAGAACATTAAAGTAATATTTGCCGAAATAGTGCATATTTTTGTGCGCTTTCTATTACCAGTTTTAGAAGCAACGGAGATATTTCGGAGCTGTAGAACTATTAGTATAAGCTTATATACAATTGCTACGACAGGGTCACAAATCATTCTTCCTCATAAATCTTCAATGCAAGTCCTGGATTTGTACATTAATAGTTGTTTGTGTGTTTGACTGTTTTGGGTAGCATTAAACTTGGTACAGCTTGTAAATTCTGTGTTCAGACTTCAGCCTCCTAAAGCTTTTTTTCGTGTTTGTTCCCCATCAAGTGCCAAGTTTTAACTTATGCTATTACTGACCCATTTTTCTTTCTCTTCCTTGTTCTGTCAGGAACCTGTGAAGACCAAGCATCCTCAACTTCATTATGAGTCAAAACTATATATGCTTCTCCAAGGAGGAAGTAAGTCCGCTGCCCTCTACTTTCTGTTCTCTATTCTGCCTTCGCAATTCCTTCTCCTGTGGTTAGTCCTTTTGTTTTCTCTTTTGAAACATCATTAGTGAGTTATGTGCGTCTCTAACTAAAGTGTTCAATTTTAATTGAAGCTGGTATACCACATTTGAAATGGTTTGGAGTTGAGGGTGATTACAATGTCATGGTTATTGACCTTCTTGGACCAAGTTTAGAAGACTTGTTTAATTATTGCAATAGGAAATTCTCTCTAAAAACAGTTCTGATGCTAGCAGATCAGCTAGTAAGTATGTTTTTGCTTTCGGGAAAACTATATTCATTATAGAAAGCTGTATTTATGCTCTGTTCCTCTTCATTCTTGTTTCCCTAGATAAACAGAGTTGAATACATGCATTCCCGGGGTTTTCTTCACCGAGATATAAAGCCTGATAACTTTTTGATGGGTTTAGGCCGCAAAGCAAACCAGGTACTATGCGCTATCCTGAATTTTCTTAATCCTTTATATTAAGGTTATCTGATTATTGAGTTCAATGTGCTTCTATTCTTTTGAAGATACCATTTTCAGAATTAGGTCGTAGATAAATTTATTTTTCTACTAGTAACTTAATGTTTAGTTGTATATGCATGGCCTCACTTATCAAAACAAAGTGGTTTATTTTAAAGTTTGAACTGATTATGTGCCATACAGTGAAATCATTCGTTGTTGCATAAAGTTGATGATGTTCAAAAATCTATACCTTCTCATTTAGGAAGAACTTTTCGGGGTTTAGATTTTCCTATGAAGTTGGTATCTTGTTGTAAAGTTTAGAACCAATACTGTGAATTTGCTAGAATGTTTGTTAGATGTTTAATGGTTTGGAAGTTAAACCCTCTGTTCATCAGTCGAGGAGAGATAGATAGAAAAGGGTTTGTCATTAGTATTGCATTTTGAAATTTTCTTGGACATGAATGATAAGAAGCTTTTGTTTTGTTTGGTTGGCGTCCTTGACTAACAAGGCAATAACTTTAGTGTGCCCATGGTTATTATATTGCCTGTGTCATATGTTTTGGCTGTTTTTGATGCATTGCAGGTGTACATCATTGATTATGGCCTAGCAAAAAAGTATCGTGATCTCCAAACACATAAGCACATACCATATAGGTACCATATTTGAGATTGGCTTGTTTTGTTTAAGTTGGAAACAAGTAGTGCTTGATATTTTATTTCTTCATTGTTTTAAGTCCTTACTTAGTATTTGACAAAAAAAGTCCTTAGTTAGTTGATTTTAATGCCCTTAGCCTTGTAATAATGGAGGAGATCATATTTTTTTATTTGATTTTTAACCGGTATAAGTTATCTTTAGATTTATATTATTTTGTATTTTGTATTGTACATATTACAACATGTATATGGGTAATTCATCTTTAGATTTATTGTCATGCATTTTTTATGCAATTAATTATTGTCCTGCACATTCATATATTCATTCCATGAGTGATCATATTATTCTTACAGGGAAAACAAGAATCTAACAGGAACTGCTCGGTATGCAAGTGTTAACACTCATCTTGGAGTTGGTGAGCAACTGAGGCAAACTGTTACAGCATCTAATCACTATGCTTTTCAAACTTGACATTTCCTAATTGAAAATGGAGTTTCTTAATAAAAACATGTTATCTTATTCTGATTATGCTTGCAGAACAAAGCAGAAGAGATGATCTAGAATCACTTGGATATGTGCTCATGTACTTCTTGAGAGGAAGGTTGGTTGAACAATTCCTGCTTCTGTTAGAATCATTCTCATCATATTTTCAACCCACACTGCTTTTCTTTTTCAGTCTCCCATGGCAAGGCTTGAAAGCTGGCACTAAAAAGCAGAAATATGACAAGATCAGTGAAAAGAAGATGCTTACCCCAATAGAGGTCCTATTACTTTTACTCGCAAGCAGCTTTTTTGCCTAATATCAGGATAATTGGTATACATTTATGTTTGGACATTTAGTGGTTTTCTGCTTGAGCCTGTAAATGCGTCCTTGAACAAACCAGCCTCCGCCTTCTGCGTATATGTTTACTGAAGTATTATTGCATTATGTCTGTATGCATTTCAGTACTGTACTTAATTGTCTGTTATGCTTGACTTATATCTTTTGCAAAGAATTTATTGTATGAGTTTTGATGCAGGTCCTTTGCAAGTCATATCCTTCAGAGTTTACATCCTACTTTCACTATTGCCGATCATTGCGGTTTGAGGACAAACCTGATTATGCATACCTAAAGAGACTCTTCCGTGACCTATTTATTAGAGAAGGTTAACTCACATTTAAGCTCTATTGTTAGTTTGTTGAATGTTCTTCCAAAGCTAGGGCATGACATAATAAATGTTGTAATTACAGGCTATCAGTTTGATTATGTATTTGATTGGACTATATTAAAATATCCACAGATTGGATCAAGTTCCAGATCACGGGTTAGTACTCTATAGTAGTCTTGACTTTCATCTGTGAAGAGGCAAGAAACATGGTTTCACTGTATCACTCCTAAATGATTCTTATTAAGTAGAATTTTTGTTCCATTTTGAGCAGACAAGTGGGAAGCAAGTTATAAACCAAGGACCGTCTGCAGAAAGAGTAGAAAGGCCTTTAGGTTTGCTTCTACTGCAAGATCTGAAATGTAGTTTGCTTTAAAGCTATTTTTTGCATCGCACTACTATCGAATGGTTCAATGTCTTGTTGATCCATATTTAGGTTCTATTATGCTTATCATTACTGCTCTGTTCTCATCATCTGGTGTAGGATTTGTTTGAAAATTAGTGGTATTGGCAATTGTTTGAATCATCAAAACAAAGTTCTGTTTCGTCGTGATGTTAAAGTGTCTAGATATATACAAGGGGAGAGGAAGGCTTTCACCTGCTAACTATTAACATTATTCTTCTAACATAGTTGCACAAGAGACCCGGGAACGACTCCCAGGTTCAGTTGAAGCATTTGCTAGAAGAAGCGGCTCTGGTCTTCTTAGTGATCATTCTAGGCACAGATCATCAGATGGTGGGCCCTCATCCAAAGTAGTGGTTAGTGCACTCCCTGAAACATGGGCATGTTTATTTGAGTACGGTCCTTGAAACATTTATTTCTCTTTAAATAGCAAGTTGACTGCTTAATTTTTACTTGTTTTATCTTTTAGCATCCTGATTCAGAGAGGACTCGTAGTTCTTCGCGCACCGGTAGTGCCTCGAAAAGGCCTGTTGTATCAAGCAGCCGACCAAGTTCCTCTGGTGAGCCTAGTGAAAGCCGTGCCAGCAGATTAATGTCTAGCAGTGGCCGTCTATCGACCACTCAAAGGATTCAGCCTGGTTTTGAGTCCAAATCATCATCATTCACCCGCGCTACAACATCAAGAGGCGGCCGTGATGATGCAATTAGGAGCTTTGAGCTTCTGTCAATTGGCACAGGGAAAAGGAAATGAAGGTATACATGTGGTCAGAACTCAGAAGACTCCATGCTGTCTCCAACATTTTCTCTTGAGATGTTAACACTTGTCTGCTCTGTATATTTCCACCCCAAGTTGGGTTCATCAACGGCTAAAAGCGCCATGAATTTTTCTTGTTGAAAGCTTTGGACGGGGCACCTCTTATACCGTTTCCTTCCATGATTATTGCCTCGTGGACCCATGTGTGAAGAGACAAACTGTCTCCGTTGGGAATTTATTAATATATGAGACTCAGCTACTTGTACTAAATACATTCCCAATTTTCTTTTTTGTCCTGTTAAGAAAAGGAAAGGAAATTGCAAAGCTTAATTAACATGCTTTGCAAGGTTTGTTCCGCCCTTTTGTGCACTACTGGAAACAGACTTTGTTTCAATGAACAATGAGGGAATGTAGCTCCTTTTTCGGTCCATGTAGTCAAACATGCGCTGCAAGTCTCTTTCCCCTCCCATCTTCATTGTTTTCCTTTCTGGTTATTGGCATTTCAAGTTGTAGTTACCTTCCTCTTCCAAAATGTTTAGACATTGAAATTGAGATTCTCTAACGGAAAGGATTACTAGTTATATTGTGAATTTCCCTTCACCTCTTGCCCCTCTTCAGTGTATTCTCTTTCTTTCTGTGTGATCTATATTAACATGGGTTATGTGTATGAAAAAGATACATGCTTGTAATTTATGGGGTTTTTTTTTAACAATTTATCTAAAGAATTAGTGATTAAAAGTGAGGTAAGGAATGTTGTTGCTCTGCTTATAATAAATTATTACTCCATTTTTTATCTCTCGTACAAATAATGATTTAGAAGTATAAGTGACAACCCTAATTAGCTAATAATGATCCAAATGAATATAATTAAAAAAAACTCTGCAGCATCATGTGTAAGGTTATATTAATTAATCTGCAGGATCACCAAAAGTAAGTTGTGTTTTTTTTTATACAAAAAAAAGTAAATTGGTTATTTGTAATTAATATTTAAGGAATTAGTTAGTTTTTACAGTTTATAAAAGGTAACCATGCCATCTAATGATTAAAATTTAATGCTCACAGATATAAAGTGTGTGTTTGGATCTTACTTTTTCATCCCAAAAGCACATCACCAACGTGAAAAGTGAAATTTTAAAAAAAATCATGTTTGGTTTGGCTTATTTTCAGAATGATTTTTGGCCCAAAATGACTTCTGCAACGTGAAAAGTCAGAAGCAAAAAAAAGTGACTTTTGGCTTCTGACTTCCGACTTCTTCTGGTGGGTCCCACACCTTTTGTTATGTATTATTTAATAAAGTGGGTAGGAAAATTAGACTGTTAGACCTCTAAAATTCTCAAATAAGATAATTTCTATTAATCTAAAATTTTCTTTTTATCTCCAAAAATTTACCATAAAAATTTTAACTACTTTCTCCCACAATATACTTCTTTGAGCTAAAAATATTATTTTTTAAAATTATTTTCCTGAAAATAAGGGAGAAACTAAGCCTTTTATAAGAATATATGCATATTATATATGTATTATTTAATAACAATAATGCTCTTTTTAGTAATTTTTCATCTAAAAGTACTTTTCAATATAATCATTCAAACATGTTTCTAAAAGTCAGATCGAAAAAAAGTCACTTCTATCATCACAATCCAAACATAAATCACTTCACACAATTTGACTTTTATCCAAAAGTCACTTCTAAAAAAGTCATTTTAAAAAAAAGTCACACCCAATACTCCAATAATAGGACAATTACAGGAAAGATAAGAAAAATTGGGATTTTATATTTTAAAATTTGGTATAATTAATTTGCAGGTCGATATAGGTTCAACTATTTTTTTATTGGGTCCCTATAGTTTTTTTTTTCCTTTTTGTCAATTCTTTATATTTTCACTTGTTTTTAATTAGGTTCTTGTATTTTTTTTTTTTGTCTGGACATTTTATACTCATTTAAGGGTATTATTAGAATTTATAAAATATAGAATATAAAACTAGGAGATGTAGTTAAAAATTAGAAAAAATTATAAGAACCTTATAAAAAGAAAAAAAAAAACTACTAGGATCTTACTCCCGTAGTTATTTTTTTGGAAAATTCGAAGAAAGCTAAATAATTACTTATAAATTGATCTTCTTTATTTTTTCTCTTAACTAGTTTATTAAACTTATAAGTTAACATATAATGTAATAATACACAAAATACATTATGATTGGCACATTTAATTTCCTTAATTTCTAAAAAAAATCAATTATGTCTTATATTTAGAAACGAAAGAATATTAAAAACAAGTGAAAGTATAAGGACATTAAAAGAAAAACAAAATCACCTCACTAAAAAATTGGGAGAAATTACAAGTACTTGGAGACTAATTCTCTCAATCAAAATCTTTAAACGAAACATATATTTAAGGCCGAAAAATGAATAGATGTTGTATATATTTTTTTTTCCAGCGCGATAAAAATTTAAAATTTAAAAAATTTCCACAGTGAAGTTCGTCCGCTATCGTTTACTCTCTCGCTGACTCTCTCTCTCTCTCTCTCTCTGGACTCGCTAATTTCTGTTGCTACAGTGCGTACCCATTGCTCCTTCCTTTCTCACTCTCTACTTGTCCCCCCCTTTCTCTCCACAACTTCATCACTCGACTTCTTCTCTTTTCCGTGTTATTATTCCTCAAAAACCCCTAAAAGGGTTTCTCTCATTTTCACCACTTCTCTCCCCTCAACTCGTTTCTAGAACCGTCAATTTTATCGATTCCATTTTTATTTCTTGCTTTCTTCTTGAAAGTTTGTGCTTTGATTCTACCCATTATCGTAATCTCTGTCCTCCTCCCTATTTCTTTTGTTGGTTTCGAATTCTTAATTTCTGGGTATAAACTGAATTGTTTTAAGGAAGCGGTGGAATGAAGGAAGTTGAAGACTTTATCGGTTCTCTTCTCATTATACACGGTTTCCTATAGTTATTTCCTGCTTGAAGTTGATAAATTGAAACTGGGATTTATTGACCCAGGGAAAAGAGTTGAAGGAAAAGAAGACTGCCGCTTAAAAAGTGGGGTTTAGGGTTTCTTTTGTTATTTTGTTGTGGTGATTGAGTTTGGGAAGTGTATGAGTGACAGAATTGATCTGAGATGGATATAGAGGAAACTGAGGATGCGTTGTTGTTGGACCCAGACATGTTGCAGCTTCCAGAGGTGTCACCTTTTGCACTGAAGTCGAGTCCTAGTATTGCTGAGGAGTTATTCTCACAATGGCTTTCGCTGCCAGAGACTAGTCGCCTGGTACATATTTGATCTGACTGAACCCAATTTCTTTTTGAATGATTCTGATTGCCGCATGTTTGCACGCCTGTAGATGGTACAATGAGGATCCTTGTAGAAAGTTACCATTTTGGTTGCTTGTTAACTTGTTATCTTAAGAGTATGGGAATTTCATTTCGGAAAATTGAAGTCTTTGTGGTCAGAGCTGTCCAAAATCTGACAAATGTGACATAAGATACCGTTCAGTGTAAAATAACTAAAACAATGTACTTTTTAGCATAATGATCAGTTGCGATCCCCAATCTGTATTATTTCATATTTATTTGATCGCAATAGTTCTTTAAGTTAGCCTGGACTAAATAAGACAGATTTTTGCTGTGCTCATATCTGAAAAATAAAAATATTTTTCGTTGGAGCTTTCCTTTCTTTACATGTGAAGATGCTTCTATGCATACTAAACAAGGCTCCAATGCATATTGCTCATATCTGAAAAATCAAATTAGTTTTCTCTATTTCTAACTTTGACCAGAATAGAAAATGTCATTATTTCCTGATTTTAGATAATTTTCTTCACCTTCAAGAACCACACAATGATAGGAATTTCCTTAAAACGTGTCATCCTTTATATATGTTATGTTAGATGCATCTGTGACTGAACATACTTTTATTCCAAAAGAGGAGATAAATATCTCTTTTTGTGTGTTCACATCAATCATTGTTAATATAAAAATTTCTATTTGGGGAACGGAACTTCTTGTTGTGCTTGTTATGGTATCATGCTTAATCATAGAAGATTTATTACAGCAAACCTGTAATTTTAGTTTGGATTCTGTAGATGGTTATTTTTTATCATAAACGATTTATGTACTAGCACTAGCAATTATTATGGCCATTTCATTATTGAGCTGTTTCCTGGGGTATTGCTCCAGCTTTTACACACCACTCTAATAGTTTGCATTTGCATATTTAACTTGTGAAGGGGAAAACATTCAACTGAATGCCAGGGTTGGTGAGGCTGAGATCCATGTAAATTGGATAAATAAAATGTTGTAATTGTTTGTTTACTAACTGTTGTAAGAAGTGATATAGAATTTTATTTTCAAATTATAGCTTTTTGTTGGAATTAATGTTCAGTATAATATTAGCAGGAGTGTTGACAAAAGTTCCCTAACTTCTGAAAATGTGGTGCTTCTGAGATCCTTGGTGATGTCTATATACAACATGTGGAATCATGGATACTGACTTTTCATGCACATGCAATCAGCCGTATATTTATGAACTTTATTGTGAAATGACAATTCTCATATAAGTACAAAAATAAAGATGTGTTTGTGGTTCCCCTTTTCCTTTCCTGCGATGCTCAAAAGAAACTCTGAGATAGTTTTGGTTGAAGAGCATGAAATGGTTTGGTGGGTTGAAGGTATTTAGGAAAAAAATAAAAAATTTAATAAAATTTTTCATGGATTTTTTTAATTTGAAATTGATTATCATGAATTCATGATTAAAGTTTTGATTGAGATATGACATTGTTTATGTTTTGAAAATTTGTATGTTACTGTGATGTAAGGTAGGCCGTTGTATAACTCCTTTACATAACTGTTTGTATTTAATTACTAAAATATCATTGTGCTGGAACTGATTTTTTTTTTGTTTAAAAATCTATAAGGTTGATTATTTTATTTCTGAATCCATTCCTAAATATAGAACCTAGTTGACTTTTTCGGAAAATCTTAAGAAAGCAAAATAAGCTATTTTATAAATTAATTTGTCTGAATTTTTTCTCCAAACTAGTTTATTTGATATATAAGCTAACATATAATTTAATACTACATAAAATACATTACGATTAAGGGATCATTTAGCTTCCTTAATTTTTCCAAAAGAAGTCAAATGGGTCTTATATTTAGGAACGAAGGAAGTAATATATTGTGCTGGAATCATTTTGACTCTCCTTCATGGCCTATGCATGGGTGAATTTAAGCTATATTGTATCTTTGCATAGTTAATGTTCTGTGCTAATTAGTTGGAGGCAGAAGAATAATTTCTTTACATAACATGCATTGGTTGATATACTGCCATATAAGTAACCAAGTACTAATAAGGGTTAATATAACTTTTGGTCCCTGAACTTTCACTCAATTTTGGTTTTGGTCCCTGAACTTTAAAATTTTTGGTTTTGGTCCCTGAACTTCCGATCAATTTTGGTTTTGGTCCCTGAACTTTAAATTTTTTGGTTTTGGTCCCTGAGCTTTCGGTCAATTTTGGTCATGGTCCCTGAACTTTCAGTAATTTTGGTATTGGTCCCTCAGTTTAAAAAAAAACTTCAAAAAAAAAAAAAGTTGAGGGACCAATACCAAAATTACGGAAAGTTCAGGGACCAAGACCAAAATTTCAGGGACCAAAACCAAAATTGACCGGAAGTTCAGGGACCAAAACCAAAAATTTTAAAGTTCAGGGACTAAAACCAAAATTGAGTGAAAGTTCAGGGACCAAAAGTTATATTAACCTTACTAATAAATAATAATAACTCTTTTGAGTTGTGAAGGGTATAAAGTTTCTAACGTATGCAGTGTTAGAGTTAAATTTTTTTTAATCAAATTCAAACACTCCTCCATAACATCCTTCTCTCTTTTGTCCCTTTTTAAAATTATTTTGTTCTTCTGAACTCTATTTTATATTTTCTTCTATACAGAGGTATGTAAGAGTGAAACTTATTTATAGATGTATTGTGTGCACTTCAGGTTAAGTCTTTGCTTGCCGATGCAAAAGCGGGTGTTCCTTTGAGTGGAATTGCGAACTCAAGTACAAATGCTGTGGCGAGCAACTCCTTACCTTCCATGTTTCCTGCAGGGAGTACACCTCCACTTTCACCCCGCAGTTCATCTGGCTCCCCACGTACCATGAAACAGAGAGCTAGTCCTTCTTCATTAGCCTCTCCACTAAAATTAGTCAGTGATCCCGTACGAGACATCCCACCGGTAACTACTATTGAACACCCCCCCCCCCCCCAAAAAAAAAAAAAGTATTCTGATTAGTTTAATTTCTTGTAATTCATTACCCATGTTCTGAATCTTCATGCAGTTTTATTTTAAAAATGGCCGGCCACCTCCAAATGAGTTGAAAGAGCATTTCTTGTGTCAAATTGATCATCATTTTTATGGTCACATGGATGGTCTGCAATTGCATGGTGAGAATGGGAGAGTGATATTCTATGCATTGGTTTTTGAGAATCAATGATAGATGTTTAGTTCTCCGGAGAAGTTTTAATCTTTAGTTTTTCCTGTTGATTTGGCTTCTTTTGTTGCAGAATTTAAGTCTGTCACCAAAGAAGTCTGCAAACTACCGTCATTTTTCTCCACTGCTTTGTTTAAAAAAATTGATGTCAATTTTACTGGAACCATAACAAGGTATGTATTTCTACTTCATCTGTCTGAATCACTGCATTGGATAAACTTTCTGAATTTTTTATTTTAATATTTCCCTTGAGTTTTATTGTAGCTGTGAATGTAACAAAATTGATGATTGAATGATATGGGAAATAGAGCTGCAAGACGTTGTCAATTCCAATGAGCTTTTGCTAGGTGTTCACTTTTTGGGTTAATGCAGTGATTCTCTCTTTACCTTCCATGGTGATGGGGGAATAGATATTAACTGTTGAGAGAAGTGGAAGGAGAGATGTATGGTAGATTAGGTAGAGATTAAACAAAATATTTTTTTTTAGATTTACTCGTGATGTGTGCATAACATTAAGCCCATAACCTCTGTTCCTTCTAATATTATGACCACACTTACACATCTTTACCCTTTACTTAGGTTGTTGTAAACATGACTCTTCATAACCTATGAGAATGATTTGAGTCTTTAATAATCCAAGATCCTTAATATCTGGGTTCTTTGTTAGTAACTATTAAGTATTAACCTATATTGCTTTCATAAATCTTTAATATCCCTAACATTAGCTTTAGATCAAGGGGTGGCCAATCTAATTCATGCCATTTTTTTTATATAGATATTGATTGTTTGGATGTTTTGTAAACCCGTTGAGAAAGCCACCCTGGTTGATGGTTTGCCTGCTTTTTAGGAGGTTATTTTAGATTGTCTTAGGAAGGTTTATTTTGGATTGTTTACCCTAAAGTTTGCATTTAATGTTAGAAGCACATTGCGTTACACTTTAGCTGGATCAAATATGACCATCAGGGTTCCCCTGTAGTTTTTTCTTAGACAAAGGTCCTACCTTGGATCATTTGTGAACTTTATATAGAATTGGAAGGCTTAAATTTTAATACAAAGTATTACTATTGGAGATCTCAAATTTTCTGACGAGTTGTTTGATTACACCATTTGGCGATGGATTAATTCATGTCGACTTAATCCTTTCACTTTATGAAATATTGTAGGGATCAGTTTATTGAGTATTGGATTCTGGGTAATATGTTAACAATGGATTTGGCCACTCAAATTTATACCATACTGAAGCATCCAGATAGAACATACCTTTCACAGGTTTGCATTATTCAAAATTGTCACTCCCCAACTCTTAATGTTCTTGCTATGTGTAATCTCAATATTATTTACCAATCACATTCTTGAATGTATGGGATTCACTCTTATGCCTTACGTTTTGAATGTAGGATGATTTTAAACCTGTATTGAGGGAACTTTTAGCAACTCATCCAGGGTTGGAATTTTTGCAAAGTACACCTGAATTTCAGGAAAGATACGGTATTGCCATTTAATTGATTAACAATTTTTGTTTTAGAGTCTTTTATTTTCTTTACATCTGTTCAAAGATTTCTTAATCACATGTGATCACATGGTGTTTTTGAAAGGGCTGGAAGGTCCTCTACATGTTTGCTGTGGTTTATAAAACGATCCAACTGAAATATGACCTTTATCTCTTTTCTTGGTTTTGATTTTCTTCTTGGCCCCGGGGTGACGGGTGTGGGCAGACAATTTTGTGGATAATGTGAAAGACGAAGTTAAATCTACTAGCAGAGTTGTTTCATAATTGCTTTAGTATAAAATTTTGCAATATGGCTTGAAAATAACGGACTTGTCCTTAGAACAAGGCTATGAAGTGTGGAGAATGACATACATATAGTGACATACATACACTATCCGTATTGTTTTCTCCTCCACTGTTATCTTCATTTCTCTCCTCCAACTTACTGTAAGCTTCATGTCATTGATAATTTGTTTTTGTGTTCTCTTGATTGGCTATCTTCAAATCCCTGTCTCTGCTTTTCTTGCAATATTACACTGTTTTCAGCAGTGTCTACTTTCTAATCTTATTAACTTTATTGAATTTTCTCTAGGTTTATTAAACTGAATTTAGTGTTTGGATCTGCTTTCAGTTGCAATTTTCTCTTGATGTGTATTTTGCTCGATATGTGTTTATAAAAAGGGATTTTGAAAAGGAAAAGGGATTGGAATTTAAAATTAATGTTGTATGGATTCAAAAATTTGTCTAGTTTTGTCCTTCTTTCCCTCCTTTTTTTTGCCAAGCTGTATTTGACTTATGAATTCTGTAAATTTAGATGGTTGATTGGAATGTGGTAACATTCTATAGAATTTTTATACTTGATTATGTATTTGTTTTTGCTGGAACAGGTTACTCATTCTGAAAACATAAACTTTTCTTATTAAAACTTGGTACAAATATATGATGATGTTTTTTTTAAAAAAAATCTATACTGAACAAGGGGCAACATTTTGACCTTGCTTAATAACAAATTAGGTGATATGACTTGAATGATTTTCTTATTTGACCTATAACATCCATATTTAATGTGTTATTATTGGGTTTCACTTGCAACAAATGACTCTGGATATAAACGATACAATTCACATACAGTTCAATGCCAGTTTGTGTAGCAATAAGTTAAGGCTAACATCTTACGTAGTACCTCCTCAAGTAAATTTTATTTTAAGTGCCCACATATGTTGATTTCTTAGGTTACTTCTCACTGCTTCATGTTTTGAGATTGAACAGCGGAGACAGTTGTATATAGAATTTTCTACTACATGAATCGATCAGGTAATGGCAGGCTTACCCTCAGGGAGTTAAAACGGGGGAACCTAATTGCTGCCATGCAACATGCAGATGAGGAAGAGGACATAAACAAAATTCTGAGGTAAAATCATTGGCTAGCAATATGTGAAAATAAACTGAATTTTTTATTCTGGAAATTTTCTTCAATTAATTTGAAGCTTGAACTCTATTGAAATCATCCCCTTGACCCTTGTTGAGAGAGTAATAGAACTCTTAGTTTCGTTATTTTTTATGTACTTGTATTGCTGAAATAAGAAGTTTTTCCTTTCATTCTTGTTAGCTGCAGTGCTTTATGTAAGTTCAATCATGAAGCATTATATCCTAAATATGTTTGAGGGGTTGCTTGGTTCAATTTATGGAATTTCTTGGAAAGTTTTTAAATGACTGTTTGTTTAATTTTTTTAGTTCCTGGGAAGTCTATTATTTTAAATAAAATATTTTTTATAATAAAGACTATAATAACCTTTTAATGGAACTTTATTTTATAATTTGTAAGGGTAAGTTTGTAAATATACAATAAATAGTAAGGAAGTAAAACATACCCAATTCTACTCAGCAAGTTACTTCTCTAGTGAGGGAAGTGTGAGGCTTAACTTGGGAAGTTAACGCTGTTAGTGAAGCAGTTGGGGAGAATGTCATTACTTTCTGGGAATTTTAACTTTCCTCCTCTATTTACCTCCAACCAAGCAACCACCGAGTCCCATGGTTGATTATTTTTCCATTTTTGTAACTCTTCAGAATTGTAATCTGCTCCCCCCCTCCAATTTCTAAATGTTTATTTGGTTCTCTTACTGAATTTCAGGTACTTCTCATATGAGCATTTTTATGTCATTTACTGCAAATTTTGGGAGCTCGACACAGACCATGACTTTTTTATCGATAGAGAGAACCTTATTAGATATGGAAACCATGCTCTTACCTTCAGGATTGTTGATAGAATTTTTTCCCAGGTTTGTTGGATATTGGCCGAAAAGTGAAGTTGAGATTTACCATGCTCAGAAGTTTCTTGATAATAATTTTCCTTCCTGTTTTATTCTGTTTTGGTCTTTTCTCTTAGGTTCCAAGGAAATTTACCAGCAAACTTGAAGGGAAGATGAGTTATGAAGATTTTGTTTACTTCATACTTGCAGAGGAGGACAAGTCATCTGAACCTAGTTTGGAGTACTGGTATATTTCACCTTTTGAGATATTGGGGGCCCTTGTATATACTCGCTTCAGTCCTAAATATATGACCTATTTAACTACTTTGATTATATTAAAGATGTTAGTTATGTTAGTCAGTATGCTTTGTTTTTTCTTAAATGGCTCCAATCATCTTCCTTTATTCCTTCCATCTCTTACTTAATTATTGTTGGAGGAGCACCAATAGAGATAATTTGGGAAAAAATTGACAAAAATTATAATTAAGTCTTATAGACCAACTCCCCAAATAGGTTCTGTATTTAGGACCAGAGGGAGTACTATCTTAAAAAATTCTTCTGATATTTCCCTCATGGATGATTAAAAAGGCAAATCATATTCTTCTGACATCTTTTAAAGAGGATTTAATGTGGAGTAGAAGGTAAAAGAAAGAGTGTGTAAATTGGGAGTCCTTTTTTATTTGCTTTTTTTTTTGGTTTACTCAGTCAATACTTACTTAAGAGAGCAAGAGGTTGCTTTCCGTCTCCAATTTTTGTCTCTGAAGTTATGAAAAAATCCTTAATTTTTGTATGTTCATGAGTGAATTTAAAATTCAAAATAAACTAATTTGACGTTTTTATGAGAATAGTACTTTGCCTATTAAAAAAAAAATCTGAAGTGCTTCACTTTCTGTGATAGCAGATTCCGGTAGAACTTAGAACTAGCCCGTCTTCCCCAATATATTCTACAATTCTTTGGTTTTTCAAAACTCCTGTCGATTTGAAGAAAAATGCTTCTGAGAACTTGGCTTCTGATAGAAAATAATTGTCAATTAATCATGTGAACTGCAGTCATTGCTTGTTTGTAGGTTTATTTATAAAGTTAACGTAGAACTTCAATTAAAGAAAGATTTGTATTGGTCATTCTGTCATGTTAGTTTCTTTCCTCTCTTGTGTGCTCAGATTGGTCATGCACAAGAGGCAACACATACATTTATGTGTATAATATTCCAAAAATTGAGGTTAAGCTCTTTTGCAAGGACAAATTTATAAAATATTAAATGGTCCCACACCTTGTGAGTTGCAAAAGGATGTGTTTGTTGTCATATGTGACATTCTTTTGGTGTACCTCCATGGATACATTTTACTACCTATTTGTGATAGGTATTACTGTAATCCATAGAGGAATTAGGTAAAAAAAATAATGCCAGAATTTCAATATCTTCAATCGACCAGGGGAGATTCCCCAACACAAAGATAATTAAATGCAAAAAACACCTATTGCATCCTCACTGCTGCTATTTATTAGTAAATACGTAACTGAATCCTGAACTGCTACATAATTGTGCCTAATGCATAAGTGAGCGTGACAGCAACAGAACACCATATATTCTACTCCTATCTACAGAATAAGGACCTGAACGAGGAACACAAGATAACTTCCCTACGCTACCATCATTTTTACACTTGTTTCATCCACTTGTCCACTACTCTATGATTGCCCTCTTTTTGCTTCTTCTGTAAGTGATATAGAGATGTGGATCCCTTACAATTTTTACGGATGAATTTGTTAGATAAGTGCTGCTGTTGGGATGTGGGGAGAGTTAGGATTTGAGATATTGGGTACAGGAAGCATAGACCCACCATAGCATAAATTATGAGATTGTCAACATCAGAATTTCAATATTTGTTTATTTGTTAGAGGTTGCTTATAAAAAATGTCTTGATTTGCTTTTGAACTGAAGTTTCTATGTTTTTGAACCTAGTTCATGAGGATGTACTTTCTGAACTTCCCTTGCCGAATTCTTCATCACTTCCCCTTTCCATAAGAAATGCAACAACAAAAATAACTTCTTTTGTCTTTATAGGTTCAAATGCATTGATTTGGATGGGAATGGGTTACTTACCTCAAATGAGTTGCTGTTCTTTTATGAGGAGCAATTGCATCGAATGGAATGCATGGCCCAAGAGCCAGTGCTTTTTGAAGACATATTATGTCAGATAGTTGATATGATTGGGCCAGAGGTCTTTTTTCCTTTGTCTTGTTCCTATATCTGTTTCCCCCCAATTGTCTCTGTTTTCATCCTTCAGTAGCAGAGCTAGTACTAACCAAAGTATTTATGCAGAACGAGGGATACATTACATTAAAAGATGTGAAAGCTAGCAAGCTTTCTGGAAATGTGTTCAATATTCTTTTCAACCTCAACAAGTTCATTGCTTTTGAAACTCGTGATCCATTCCTCATACGTCAGGTAAATGCAAGCTTTTAGAACCTAATTCATTGTCCATGCGAGCCTTTTTTTTTTTTTTTTGTGCAGTTAGCTTTTGAATTCTGATTATAAGGTGGTATTTTGTAAGGAACGTGAGGATCCAACTTTGACGGAGTGGGATCGTTTTGCACATAGAGAGTATATTAGGCTTTCTATGGAAGAAGACGGTGAAGATGCCTCAAATGCCAGCGGAGATGTCTGGGATGAATCACTTGAGGCTCCGTTCTGATTTTTTTCTTTTGGGTAAGTTGAATATATTCATTTTGCTAATAGCTTTAGCAACTAGATGCTGATGTAAGCTAGTTTCATTTGTGATAGCATCAATATTAGGTGATTTGCATGAATAGTTGGGCCAAGACCTAGATTCTTGTACAGACGCACCTTAGGCACTCAACTGGGTTGGTATCTCTCCACATATTGAAGCAGTAGTGCCAACTCAATTACTTTATTAAGCTATACATACTGTTTAATGGGATATAGATTTAATAATAGGAGGTGAGGACTCATCTTAGCCATTCACTTGCAATTGAACGGATGCATCAGATTGCTTGAATCAAAACATGCTGTTTCATTCATTCTTGTGAGTTGTCGTTGTGATAGACTCTTACAGCTTCTTTTGAGCCAAGCATGAGGGGTTGTTGGAAGAAAATTTGTGTTCAGCTTATTTTGATAAATAATCAAAATACTGAAAATAGATTTCTTCCAACAACCTCTCATGTTTGGTTTAAGGTTCTCTAAAAAATTCCATCATGTAACTTAATCAAAATCACTTTTTCTTTGTTGATCTTAAACAAACAGGCCCTGTGTAGCCCTTTCTACCTTCATCTCTATCATTTCACCCTTGGTGAAATGACATTCCAGGGGAAACATTTTACTAACACTTGATTTCTTCATTGGTGAAAAACCCTCTACAAATCAAGTAGCATTTCCAAAGTCATTGGCTATGAGTTTTTATGCTGATTGATGGGCTGTCAACCAAAGATTAGTTATTGGAGAACCGGCCTGTTTAAAGTCTTTTATGGTGTCAATATTACTTAATGTGGGCTAAGCATTCCCTACTAACAATACTAATAAAATTCATAGTTCAGGGAATCTCTCTCTCTCTCTCTCTCTCTCTCTCTCTAATATCATTAAGTGGTATTCTCTTGTACCAAACTTTATGCACCCTTGTCTAGAAAAGATCTGTTCATCCTTAATATATTGAAGCAAAGACGTCTCAAATTTTAGATCAGAAGAAGCCTTTGCACCAGAATGTCACTCATGTCTAGACAAAAATTGCCATGATATTTCCTGACTTCGGTTTTATATTTCATTTGATATAATTGCAGACTCATCAGTGGCTATGAATGCTTCAAGAGTCTGGGGCATAAACGGTATTGCATTTGGAGTGGCCTGCTTCAGACATACCAAGCTCCTATAACTGTGCTCTAGAGAGGGGTCCCTATGACGACTTAAAGTAGAAAGAAAGACGGCAGGTTGGTTACAGTACATCAGGAAGAAGACGGCCACTCTTCTACTTGGATTTATTTTTGTCCATATACATTTTACTTAGACTAATCCAAATCCAATTAATTTTCTGTAAAAAAAATATAGCTGGAGTTTTTCCTCTGTCGTCATCGTTGTCATTGTATTTTTTTTCACAAGTTCATTGCCTTTTTTTTTGTATTTTAAAAATATTATGTTTCGTTTATTAAGCACATAGGGAAGAGAGAACATGAAAAGTTTATTTTCCGTGGATAAAGGGATATTCTTCATAATATTTTCTATTTATTATTTTTATCTACCCCGATTTTACGTGATATTTAGTGATACTATCAACAATGAAAATGATAATGTCAATATTGGACTTGCATTTGTATTTGTAGCAAGATAGCTTATGAAAACAAAACATAGTTTCAGCCATTCATATTTACATAATATTGGTATGAAAGCACATCGTTGTTGCTATTATGTTGGCTTTGCCTATCAATAATTTGAAGCTGCGCAATTAATATAAAAAATATAGTTCCTCTGGTAGTTAAATTAATTGACATGTTATGTTTTCACTGTAATATTAATATCCTAATAATCTTTTTTAATTTCCTCCACTCATTTATTTGATTATTGTTGAGAAGCTATCATTAGCGGTATGTTGACAAAGATTAAAATATACTTCTTCCGTTTTTAATTATAAGAGTCAATTGACTTTTTTAGAAAA
Source organism: Mimosa bimucronata (assembly GCA_037074515.1). NCBI lineage: Eukaryota > Viridiplantae > Streptophyta > Magnoliopsida > Fabales > Fabaceae > Mimosa > Mimosa bimucronata. Next base: position 38,389,296 of record CM073444.1, read on the forward strand.
ATTAAAGATGTAAAATACACTACTATGAATTATTTATATTTGTCTTTTCCGCAAAACTAAACTATTTTACTTATAAACTATCATATAATCTAATTACATTTCGCATATATTAAGATTTAAGAGTCTAATTTGCTTCCTTAATCTCCCCAAAAAAAGTCAACTGACTCTTATAATTAGGACCGGAGGTAGTATCTTATATTTAAGATTATGATCACTTCCTTAAATATGCTTGTATTAAAGATGGGAAGAATTACAAATTTTAGGTATGGACTGTGTATTATTTTGAAGGAAGGTCTTTCAACCAAAATCTAAGAGAATCTGTGATCATCTATAGTACATTATAGTTCAATCAGAAAATACTGCTACTTTGTACCATAATATAAGGTTCTTTTTTTTAATGACCTTGTCTCAAAATATAAGGTCTTATTTGACTTTGTTTGAGTAATAAATGCGTCTTTCCCTATTTTACTCATACATTAATTTCTTCCACTCATTCTCTTGCATCTTCTTTTCATAATTACCCTCTCTCTTGCTCATTCATAAATAGGGGTATTTTTGAAAAAAAAAATGTATATTTCCTACACATTTATTATTTTTAATTAACTTTAATAATTATTTAGGAAACTGTAATTCAATTAAAAAGACCTTATATTATGAGATGAGGAGGCAGTACATCTATTTTTCTAAGAAAGCTTTCTGCAATCTCAACATGAAATTGTAGAAAGTCAAGTGTATGTCTCTTTCCCGTTTTAATGCGAACCTTTATTATAGTACATAGTCATGAACTGAGCCACGTCTGAGCCATTCTAGCCGCGCAACACTCTGAAAGTATGAACACGAAATTTAACAATACAGGCACAGCTACTGAAAAAGTCGGTGTTCAATAAGGCCATGGTCTCAGGTAAATAAATAATAAATAAATAAATAAAAATTTATTCCGAAAGTTTTTAATTTTTTTTTTTTTTTTTTTTTTTTGCCAACAACCGAAAGTTTTTACCTACATAATAATTTGTTGCGAAATTTTTTTGATTCAATATTGCCTTAAAATTTCAGAACATTAAAATATTAAGGGTTAATGCCATAGGCTTATTAGATTACTGCCTTTTGATTTTATTTATTTAAAAAGGAAAAGGAAATTGTTGAAATGCCACTCCGGTCCGGTTTATGCCGAATCTAGCTGAGCTAACAAAGGCAGGCAGGCAGGCTCTACCAAGTTTAGCGTTGTGCAGCAACATTAGATCCTATTCTACTGTAGCACCCTCCGATCAAAGCGTTGCACACTGGTACGTTTCTCTTCATTTCCTCATCTTCCGAATCTCTCGTCAAAACTGAGTCTTTGACTTCAATTTTGTGCCCTAAACCTTCATCGTGAGATTTGAGCTTCAATGTTGATGGATAGGGTTTTACTTTTATGTACCCCGCGCGTCTTGTTGATTTCGCGTAGAATACCGTCGAACTTGTTTTGCATTCTCAGAGGAGTACAAGTTGAGGTAGATGGCTAGAAATGGGACTTTTCGTGGTTTTTAATTTTTTGTAATTGGGTTTACTCAATCCTTTCCATCGATATCATTATCGTTTCTGATTTCTCCAATTTTCGCGAAGCCGCGAAATGTTCAAGATAACCTATGACCATTGATGAAGTTGGAATCTTTTTTTTTTCTTTTTCTTTTTTCAGTTGGGTGTTTTACCTCAAATGTAGCGATCAGGACTGGTTGCGTTGGGCCAGGATAATAATGGGTTTTCGTAACAATTTTCAGTCTTTGCTTTTGTTATGGTGAGCTGAGTCTGAGTGTTCGGTATTTTCATTATGAAGAGGCTAAAATTGAATGTTAGTGACTGTTTGATGATGTTGTAAGTGTTTTCGAGGTTTTCTATTTTTCTCTTGAAAAAGTTGTATTTAGAGTAAGTACATAATTTAGTGTATATAGATCTAGACGTGTCGGTTTATTCAGTTATATTGCATTGTCTAATTACAGATTGTATTTTCAGAAATTTGAATTTGAATGTGCACTTTGGTGTGATTATTGAGTACTGATTCCTTGCTCATATAGCAATTCTTTTGAATCCTATAGCCGATTTGAGTATCATGCTTTTGGTTAATAGGAATTATAACCTGGTCACTGGCAGTTCCCTAACATTTTTTATATACACGTCAGTTCCATAACACTAACCCCTAATGTTTTGTTGAAAATAGAAATTTCTGTGCGGAGAAGATGAAAAGCATTCTTTCTCTTCAGAGGACATCCCTAGTCCGACATCATAGTGAGAAGTGGGGTCTTGGTTTCAGATTATTTAGCACTCAGGGTGCTTCTACTACCGGTACTCCTCAGGCTGCTCCACCTCCCCCTCCTCCACCTCCAGAGAAAACCCATTTTGGCGGCCTTACAGATGAGGACAGGATTTTTACTAACTTATATGGGTTACATGATCCTTTTCTCAAAGGTGCCATGAAACGGGGTGATTGGCATCGAACTAAAGATCTGGTACTTAAGGGGACTGATTGGATTGTAAATGAAATAAAGAAATCTGGCCTTCGAGGACGTGGTGGTGCTGGTTTCCCTTCTGGTCTCAAATGGTCATTCATGCCAAAAGCATCTGATGGGCGTCCTTCCTATCTTGTTGTCAATGCTGATGAAAGTGAGCCTGGAACTTGCAAAGACAGGGAAATTATGCGACATGACCCACATAAATTGTTAGAAGGATGCTTGATTGCTGGAGTGGGAATGCGGGCTAGTGCTGCTTACATTTATATAAGGGGTGAATATGTAAATGAGCGGATAAACCTGGAAAAGGCTAGGAAAGAGGCTTATGCAGCTGGTTTCTTGGGTAAAAATGCATGTGGCTCAGGCTATGATTTTGATGTGCATATTCACTACGGTGCTGGTGCTTACATCTGTGGTGAGGAAACAGCACTTTTGGAAAGTCTTGAAGGGAAACAAGGTAAACCAAGATTAAAGCCACCTTTTCCTGCCAATGCAGGGTTGTATGGTTGTCCTACCACTGTTACAAATGTGGAGACAGTGGCTGTTTCTCCTACTATTTTGAGGCGTGGACCAGAATGGTTTGCCAGTTTTGGCAGGAAAAATAATTCTGGGACAAAATTATTTTGTGTGTCTGGGCATGTGAACAAGCCTTGCACTGTTGAGGAGGAAATGAGTATCCCTCTGAAGGAGTTGATAGAGAGGCACTGCGGAGGTGTTAGAGGAGGGTGGGATAATTTGCTTGCAGTAATTCCAGGAGGATCATCTGTTCCTCTGATTCCCAAGCATATGTGTGATGATGTTTTGATGGATTATGATGCACTCAAAGCTGTCCAGTCAGGGTTGGGGACTGCAGCCGTGATTGTGATGGATAAGTCAACTGATGTTGTGGATGCTATTGCAAGGCTTTCTTACTTCTACAAACATGAAAGCTGTGGGCAGTGCACACCATGCAGAGAGGGTACAGGATGGCTCTGGATGATCATGGAAAGATTGAAAGTTGGGAATGCAAAGCTAGAAGAAATTGATATGCTTCAGGAGGTGACAAAGCAAATCGAAGGGCACACAATCTGTGCCCTGGGTGATGCTGCCGCATGGCCAGTACAGGGTCTTATCAGGCATTTTAGACCAGAGCTTGAGAGAAGGATTAAAGAGAGGGCAGAGAGGGAGTTGTTGGAGGCTGCTGCTTAGACTTTGTACTAAGGTTTTCTCTTGGATCTCTCTTTCTAGTTACCTAATTAAACTTGTGTTTTCATCTTTCTTAATTTTGTTGCGATTGAATGTGAAAGCAATATAAAAGTTTTGGGGTGGGGCCATGATTATATAAATAATTTCTTTTATTTTCAGAAAATAAGTGAATGTCAATGGTTTGATCTGGCACAAGTTGTTAACGGATACTTTTACGGCCTTTACTGATGCGTAGAGTGCAGTGATGTGTCATTGGTTTTAATGCTCTGGTCTTAGCAGAAATTGGTTCGTGGTGTACTCATTATTCCAAGAAGAGGGAGATATGCATGGGGACTTGAGTTTTGTTTTAGAGCTAACATGAAGTTATATAAATAAGTAAATAACCATCCACCGAATTATTGAAATATACTAGCGTTTTATTGCAATATGATTTTAGATGCTTGTGTGCCGCAGTATTACTGATATCCGTAGCGATATTTCCCTATTTAGATAAGGCAAAGATCCCATACAAAGGGGTACATAGTTGTTCTTAGAAACTGTCTTGATATTTTTCTTATACAACACCCTTTATCATGTCTTATGGAATTCCAATGAACTCAACCTCATTGTGGCTCATTGATTTGCATTTCCTTTATTTAGAGGCTATGATTTCTACAAGTTTGGTTTAGAACTTCTTTTGATATGCATATCTTTTCTTTTCTAATAATATTGCATTTATTGAATATGTTGCTTTATTGTGATTTGTGACCAAGTAGAAATATGAACTCAAAACGTCAAGATACCATTGGGTAACGCACAAGACACCATGACTACTTTATGATTTTATTGAATGTGCGATATTATCTTGTGGGTAAATGGCTAAAGCTGGTTGCTAATATTTTGTGTTTTTCATTTGAACTAATAATTTAACGCCAGATGCAACTCTTATTGAGTTTCTCTTATAATGTGTGTGTAGGGGTAAGCATACTGGTGGATAGCAAGAAATATAATAAAGTCCGAGCCCCTGATTTTGGAAGGATAGATGGCTCCGGTTGTTTTGGTGGCTTTAATGTCTTTTTCATTCTAATTTTAAAATTTAGAACTTGATGACTGGAACCAGAGATATTTTCTGGGCTTTGGATTTAATGTGTTTCCTGAACATGGCCTTCCACACATTTTCCTGTATGATAATAATATAAATTGTTGTTAATTGTACTAAACAACCGATGATTATGTGGTGTTTGTTGTTTATCAATCAATGATGATGAGTTAAATTGTGAACTTCATTGATAGGGCTGCATCTGATGAACATATTTTTCATTTTGTATAAACTAAAGGAAGATTGGTCGGTCATTTTATGACAGCCAAGTTCTTCAATCAGTATTACACTATTACTTGATATAGGTTGTAATCCCCAACCTTGATGCTTGCTTTGTTACCTCAAAAAACAAAAAATTATTTGAAAAAGTACCATTCGCTCATGCAGTGTTAAAGCTACCCAAGGAAAAAATAATCTTCGGTTATGTTTTAATCAATTGAAAAAAAAAATGGTTGCATATGGGCTGGAATTGTATTTTAGGTTGACTTTGAATTGCTCTTCTCCTCTATGGGCTTGTTTGGTATGATAGAATTGGAGGCATGGAAATGAAATTGGAGTAGGATTCAACATAGATTGCATGTTTGGTATGATGAAATGGACATGGAATCCACCTCTACACCATATCCATCAAAATTGATGGATTTGACCTCCATAAAAAAAGCACGGATTTGCCAATTCCATGTCTCCTTCCCCATTTTAACCCTTTGCCTCTTCACTTCCGATTTTCATGCCACCACCTCCCTCTTCCCTTCACCACCACCTGCCATCACCCACCACCTTCTTAGGCGACGACGATGGCGACCTTCTTGGGAACTGCTTCAAACTCACCATACCTCCATTGGCCTCTAGCAACGAACCCAGAGTTTGTACTGTGAACAATGAGGTCCGCACCGTTATTAGTGAGGACGATGACGGCAACTGGAGAATTTACGAAATTTGATGCTTCTTGTTCTCAATGAGGTCTGCACCGTGAATGGAGGCTGGAGATAAGACCTCGCGGTGGAGCATGGTGAATTCACAGAAATCTTCCCCACCCCCTTAAATGGAACTCACAGTTTTGACGGCATGAAAGTCGTCTTCTTCCCCCTCAAATATGAAATTAATACTGAACCTACAGATTTTCATGCTCAAATCTAAAGAAAAATCACAATAGATCTACAATCTTGCCTGAAAACATGGTGGTTTGTGCTTGGTGGATTGTTTGGTGTTAATGGGGGAAGGGAAGTGTAGGTTTTTTTTTATCAAAGGGAAGTGTAAGGTTCGAGGAAGAAAGTATTTTTTGGGAAGAATTTTTTTCAATGAAAAAATAGGAGGACATTTTGGTCATTTCATATGAAAATTAGATCTCATTTCCATGACATACCAAATGTACTTTTACATCCAATATTCATCTCCATATCTATATCCATATCTATTTTCATTTTCATCAAAATCAATTCCACTGTACCAAACGAGCTTTATAGGTGTATATTAGATTATTGAAGAATAGTAAAAATAATCAATCAACTCAATGAAAAACAGTAGAATAAAAGCAACATGCTTTGGCAGGACCTGAAGAACACTAGTGAAGTTGTATGTATCAAAAAAAAAAAAAAAAGAACACTAGTGAAGTTGTAAAAGTTTATGTATAATTTAATTAAAATTGAGTGAGATTCCTTCAAAGTTCAAACATCCCAGAGATATAGTAAATGGGGGATTAGATTAGGTAAAGATAAATACAAGACGGAATAAAACATTTAATGAAAATGAAGGATTATGACCTTTCAACCTTTTGATTGAATCCTCTTGAACTTATTCTTGTAGTCTGGAAAACGCATGAAAGAAAGGAATGTGCTATTTATGTGAAAGTTTTGACATGGTTGTTATTTTCACACCTAATTTTCTTTGTCAAACATAAGTTTATACGCTGAGATAGATTGCTTCGAATAACAAATTGAAGTGATGGATTACAAAAACAGTTGTTCACGCATTGGTTGAAACAATAGTGATAGAAAGCGATGAAAATGAAAAATAAGTTTTTGATAAGATGGTGTGGTTTAACATAGCTTGCTGGTCAGGAAAAAATGGCTTAACATAATATACATACACAGAGATGTTGTGTGCGCCCCTTCAAGTTTGTTAATGATTTTTGGTGACTCCGCTCCAACTTAACTTTATGATGATATTATCAACGGTTAGATCAAACAAATTTGCAACTTCATCATGAGTGATTATGCTATTATTTTGATCACATGCCAAGTTTGTATTAGTTATGGTTAAGATTGCTTTTATCTCATCTAACTATTGTAAACTCAGGTTTCAATGTAAGTAAGATAGACAATGGAGTGTGATTTATGTTTGGATTAGCTTTTGTAAAGTAAAATAATGTATCGTGGGACCCATTTTCCCTCATTCAGTGATCATTTAATTTCTTCTCCCTCCACGGTTGAAGCCATAAGCACATAATTTATGCTTGCATCTGATTGTAACATTTTATGCAAATACCAAATTGCTTCAACGGCTTTAGTCGCACGGTGCAGTAGTAGTGGCAGGGTGCAGTGAGACTAGGGGTGTTCACGGGACGGGACCGGGACGACCCCGTCTCGTCCCGTCCCGAATAAAAGTGTTCGGGACGGGTTTCCGTCCCGTGTCCCGTCCCGTCCCGAACTTGTCCCGGTCTCTATCGGGACGGGACGGGCCTTGTCCAGAAACTTCTTCTCAATTAAAAAAATTGACCCAAAAATATTTTTTTTTGCAGAGCAACACACTTGGTGGGTGATTTTATAGCATAATTAAATCTCCTCTAATGCCATGAACACTCCATATTAATACATAATAAACCAAAAAAATAATAATTAGAGCAAAAAAAGTAGCGACAACTATACATTTAAATAGAGTTTAAAAAAAACTTCAAATGTGATGTGTTACACATAGGGTATAGTGGCAGCGGACAAGAAATTTGAGATCAATGAATGGTTGGAACTTAGTTTAGAAGTTAGAGTTATATATTTTTTTTACAAAAATTCATATATACTCACATATGAGACAGATGACACATGTATTTTTTTTTAAAAAAATATGAACATACATATATATATATATTCGGGACGGGACGGGATCGGGACGACCCCGTCCCGAGTCCCGTCCCGTTCCGAAGCGGTACTCTGTCCCGTCCCGATTTGTCCCGTCCCGAAAATTTTCGGGACGGGACGGGACGGACTGGGACGGGACAGAGTTGAACAGCCCTAAGTGAGACCCATATATTTATTCCCACAATTTTTGTGCTTTTTAGCCCGTGCAGCTGTATTAACTTAATAATGTAATTCTTTATTTGTGTGTCAGAATAGTTTGGTGAGCATATGTGAGGGAGATATGACTAAAAATTCATAATTCTAGTGCTTTTATATTGCTTATTATTTTGCTTTCAATAAAGATAATATTCTCTAAATATAAGATCCAATTAATTTTTTTTAGAAATTTAGGAAGCTAAATGAGTTACTTAATTATAACGTATCTTGTCTATTATTAGATCATATGTTAGCAAATAAGTCAAATAATTTAGTTTAGAGAAAAATTGAGACAAATTAATTTATAAGTAACTTATTTAGCTTTATTAAGATTCTCCGAAAAAGTTAACTAGGTCTTATATTTAGGAACGGGAGAGTAGTGAGTAAAACAGTACTGGTAAAAAAAAAAGTGGTGAGTAAAACGCTGGGGTTGCTTTAATTTTTTAACCTGGATTTTTTATTATTTAGAATTTTGGATTACAATTAGTTTGATCAAGTCTCTCTACTATTTATGGGTTGTTAACTTTTACTGCATTTATTTGATATGGATGATACTAGATTTTTTTTATCAATTTAATTAAAAAATTGTCCGGGACATGTAATCCAACTAACCATGTAATTTAGTTGAGCATATTAAATTTATATAATTTCTAATTTATATGCATTTTTATCCATAAAATTTTTAGCGTTTTCAATTTCTTATAATTTTAATTTCACTTTTTCTTTCTAAATTATAACAATATATGCATATTTTATATGTGTATTATTTAATAAGAATTATGTCATTTTAAGTAATTTTCCATCTAAACTAAACTTACTTTTCAAAGCTAAATTTCAGTTTTTTAACTTTTTTTCATTGTTTGGATGGGTGTTTCTTTCATCTAACTTTTGGATGAATTTCACGATATACCATAAAACAACTTGAAGTTGTTTTTAGAATAAAGTCACCATGCCGCACCGGAGACAGGGAGAGAAGGAATGTGGTTTATGATAGTGTATAAGTGAGTGTAATAAAGCCACCAAAAGTTGGGAAGAATCAAAAGATTTACTCTACTTATTTGAATAAAAATAAAATAAAATCACTAGCAGTGCTCACGGGTCCCATCCATCCCAGAGAAAGGTGTTCGGGACGGGAACCCTATCCCTTGTCCCGTTGCGAACTTGTCATGGTCCCGATCGGGACGGAAAAATCCCAAATTTTTTTTTAATTGAAAACAAGTGCTGGGAAAAAAATTACGACCCTTTAGACTTTTAGCAAATGAAGAAATTGGTTTAATACCGCTCCAAAAAATCTATCTTATAAGCATAATAAGCCCAAAAATAAAGATAACACATCTAAATTGGGTTTAAAAGAAACTTTCATATTAATATATAAACTTTAAAGGTTAAATTATAGAAAACCCCCTGAACTTTGGGTCAGTTGTATATAACTTCCCTGATCTTAGATAGTTTAAATTAATCACCCATGACGTTTCATATTTTGACTCTAACTCTACTGCCGTTAAAATTACCATTAAAGTTAACGGTTTTTGTAATTTACCCTTTTTGACGTGATTTTATTATATACTATGTCATTCTAAAAATATTTAGTCACAACTGACATATAATTTTACGTATTTTAAAATATTTTTAAAATATAAAATATTTAATAGAAAGGGTTTAATATTTTCTTGACCATACACTTTATAAATAGAATGTCTTAAAAATAAAAGTACTTAAAATGAATGCAAAGTAATTATTTGATCATGTCTTTTTTAAAATGGAAAATTATAATATACTTACTATTATTTATATTAAATGAAAAGACTTATTTTTAATGACATATTATACAAAAAAAAACGTGAAAAAATTGGATAAGATAAAAACCGTTAACTTTAACGGAAATTTTAACGGTAGGGGAGTTGAGAGTCAAAACATGAAATGTTATGGGTCCTTAATTTAAATTTTCAAAAGTCGGGGAGGTTTTGTGCAACTGTCTCAAAGTTCAGGGGAGTTTTTTATAATTTAGCCAACTTTAAATTAAAAATATGTCTTCAAATGTGAGGTGCTACACTTAGAGCATATTGGCAGTGGACAGGAAATTTGAGATCAATATATGGTTGGAATTAGGGTAATATTTTTTTTTAAAAACATAATGTCATATATGCTCACACATGAGACATATGACACATGTATTATTTAAAAAAATATATATAGACACATATATATTCGGGACGGGATGGAATTGGGACGACCCCGTCCCGAGTCCCATCCCGTCCCGAAGTTGTACTTTGTCTCGTGAAGGGATGGACTGGGACGGGAAATGGTTGAACACCCTTAAAAATCACTTTACAATCACATTTATATTTTTGCTAATTTATATGTATTTTTTTACATTAAATATATTTTATTGAGTACTTTAGAATTTTCAATTTTTTATGATTTTAATTTTACTTGTACTTTTCCTTTATAAACTGTAACAATAAATACATACAATATATATGTACCATATTTTTAATATGTCCCTTTTAATTATTTTCTATCTAACCTTACTTTTTTTTAAAAAAAAATTAAACATGTAAGTAAAAGTCATAATGAAAAAAGTTACTTTTGCCTTCACTAATCCAAACATAAATCACATTGCACCATCTAACTTCTATCCGGTTTTAAGTTTGTAAAAGTCATATTAGATTCACTGCTAATCCAAACACACGTGGTTACAAACATGATGGATGTGGGTTCTCTAATTGTCACTAAATGGACATTGAATTTTATGAATATTCCTTCTTATGGATTACAGAACTATTATCTTACAAAATGTTAGTCCTAAATTTCCATTAGCTAGATAGTTTGTATACATTTTCACTCCGCCATTTATTTCAAAAGAAGTTAGTTAATGATTTAATGAAAATTAGATTATTAATATACACACACCATATTTTTGTTTTTTGATTCATCAATTAATTTGGAATGTAGTATTACTTATGATGAGCAAACTCTTAACCTATCGTCATTAACTAACTTGAAGACACTACAAAATTTTCTTCATAGATACTGTTTTAAACTCTCAATAAGAGACCCATTTCTAATTTTTCTAAAATTTTTTTTAAATTATCCCTATTAATGTTCCTCAATAATAAACAAATAAGAGGGGGGAGTGAGAATAAAAGTATATGATTAGGATATATTGGTAATATTATGTGTTTTTATCTAAGTTAACTAACAACCTTAATCTAATCAAATTAGGTAATTAGGTCTTACATTTAGGACCAGAGGGAGAATTTAAAAAAAAAAATCAAATTCTTTTTTTTTTAATCGAAATTTTAGGAAAGGTGTTTGACTCACTCACAATCCAAGGGTAGGGCTCCTAACTCATGATCCACTGGGGCCTGTTCCTGTGGGCTCTGGAGCTAGGGGTGTCCAAAACCGGGACCGGGACCGGGAACACCTATTCCCGGTTCCCGTTCCCGGAATGGGGCCGGGATTGGATTTCAATCCCGGTCCCGGTCCCGGCGGGACCGGGAATTCCCGGTTCATTTTTTTAAAAAGAAAAAAGAAAAAAATGGGCTTCAATTTTGGTCTTTAGGATCTCCTCAATTTCTTAGGTGGTTTTCATCTTTGTAACATTTTCAAACTATGAAAGAAAACAAGTCACAAATTAATTATTATGAAGTTATAAACAAATGCACAAGGAAAAAGAATGAACAAAAATGATATAACTAGTTTAGTCACTTAATTTATGCCACATTTAAGAAAAAAAACAAAACAAAACAAGGATTAAACTTTCTCAAAATTCTGAACGCTTTCTTCTATAATAATGCCATGACATGAAGCAAATAAATCTCATTAAATATAAGAGATAATAATGCCATGACATAAAGGATAAATCAGTAAAAAGGACAAGTTTAATATAACAAAAGCAAGAGATAAAATAGGGGCAAAATGCTAAAAACACCATGGTTTTTATATAGGAATTTACTTTATATGTAATTGCAATAGAATTAGCTCTCTAAAGTGTTGAGTCTAATTTTTTTTTTTTTATAAATAACATGGGGGCCGGGATCTCGGTCCCAATCCCGGCCATTTCCCGGTCCCGGTCCCGATTTGCCGGGATCGGGACGGGATCACAGGGACCGGGAGGGGTTGGACACCCCTATCTGGAGCATAACAAACAAGTTATTTCTTCTATCCATACAGGTAGATTTCGCCCAACTTTACTTAGCTGTGAAGGTACGTCTTCAAACACCGCGACTAGAACCACAACTAAGTGGTACTCGCTAAAATTGTCAAATGTCTAACCCTTTCACCAGTTGAACCAACTGACGATTGATAAAAATCAAATTATTTTCATTTAACATATCACAATATCACCACAATTATTAGTCCTATCGTGTAAATTGGAATAATTAATAAAACTTAATTACATTTCCTTAACCAACTGAAGCTATGGGGGGTATTTTATAAGGTTGATAAAAATGAATGGTTGGCCTAATTTTGATCTTCAACTCGATATCTATTTAAGAGTAACTTTAAACATTGATTTCCAATATTAAGCTAGGACAATAGGTAAGGCGATCTTGTAGCTACCGAATTTTCAAAATTTGATGCCTCTTTTTAATAAGATTTTATTAGTGAGGTCAAACATGGAAAACTAATATATTGATAAAATGTTAAAATTGTAACATAACATAATAAGTTAAATTTTATACACCACCATTGAAACTATGACCTGAAAAATATCATTGGAACCATTATTTTTAAAAAAAAAATATTGGTAGACCCGCCTAATGTATTGACTCCGTATGCCTGAAAAATTGAGTATTGATCTAAAATTTAAACAACTAACGCAACACTATTTTGAAGTTAATCGTTAAGGTTTTGACACTTCAACATTTAAAAATGAAAAAACAACGCAAAACCCTTAAGTTGTTATAGAAATTTCAGTATTCAAATTTCAAAGTAAACATTGAAGTGTAGGATTAAAAAAAGGTACTAAAGAGGGAGTATAATACATTAAAGTAATGTGAGTTGAATTAAGTAATCTAAACCATGATTACGACGCGACGTGACAGTGCTTAACTTAGCGATTAAACTCCCAACCCAATGTAATTAATACTAATTACTTGGCGCTTTCTCACATCATTCTCTGCTACGGACACGTTTTCTTGTATTCGTTTTCACCTTCTTTCAGCTTCCCTTCTCACCTTTCATGTTTTCTTCGCACATTGTTCGCATTTGACCCCACCCTTTGAATTCCCACCACCAGTAATCACGGGAGCTTTATAATCTTCATTTTCTTCTTCACTTTCACTGTGCCTACCAATTCAATCCTGTGCTCACCATCGGAAAGTTCAGATTTTTCGGGTATTATTATGTTCTTATCTTTGTTGATCTGATCGCAAGTTAGCTGTCGATGCTTTCTTTGTTTCCTTCATTTCTTTTTCGCAACTGGGTGTTTTGCTGGTTTGGCTAATTGTTTATTGTCCATTTTTGAAGTTGTTGATTGCTTTGGTCATTGCTATAACGGGATGGCTTTATCTAAGTTTGAAAATTTGTCCATTTAGTGAACGTTTCCAATTTCCATGCCTTTAATTGGTTTGTTTGTCCAAGTCCACCTGGGGATTTTTTTCTCTCTTACCTCATTCCAGTCGGTAGTGTTTGTCTTTCAGTACAACAATTCTTTATTTCCGTTGGTATTGTTTATTTCATTTTGGCTTTATAATTGGTTTTTTAACATATTTTATTTCGGGTAGGCGCCATCTTATTTTTCTTTTGAATATGGAGAGCTTACCACGTTCTCTTTTTCTGTTGAAATTATAACTGGCTCGTTTTTAGGCCCCATTTGGCCGTCCAAGTCTTCATTCTCTGATACAAACTTGTCAAACAAGTCTCTCTTTTGTATGAAGTAATGCATGCTACAATTTTTTTTATCAACATTTTCCTCTGAACCAATTTTTGTTTTCTACTCAGGTTTGATCATTTATAGTGGTTCATCACACTAAGAAAAGAACTTCTACTTCTTGTTAATATGGTTCTGGGAATAAGATCAAAGAGTAGAAAAACTGTCTCAATCCAAGTGCAATACATCATCCATGTTCAGGAGATCAGGCCCTGGCCTCCTTCTAAATCTCAGAGATCTGCTCCATCAGTTGTACTGCAATGGGAAAATGGTGATAAAAATTCAGGATCTTTAGCTTGTTGCTCAAGGGATGGGAAAATCGAGATCAACGAGTCTTTCAGGCTTCCATTACTTTTGTTGAGAGAGTCATCCAAAAGAGGCAAACACCATGACACTTTTCAGAAAAATTGCTTAGACTTTCACTTGTATGAAAAAAATGACAAAGCCAAAAGTCAACTTTTGGGATCAGCCACAATAAACATGGCAGATTATGGAGTTATTAAGGAAATCACAGCCATAAACACTCAGGTGAACTTCAAGAAGAGTTTCAGAAACTCGGCACAGCCATTCCTTTATATTAATATTCAGCCGTTTGATGTAGAGGGCTCTGATTCATCACCAAAGAGCTGTGTGTCAAAAGAATTGTCGCTAGATAAGGAAGAAAGTGAATCAGCAACACAGTCCCTAAATGATGAGGATGTTGAAATTGCCTCTTTTACTGATGACGAGATTGGTGATGTTTCTTCAAATACCTCACAAACTGTCAAATCGGCTTCCGATACTACAGGAGGTTTGCCACCTCTAAGTGATAAAGTACTCCAATTAAATAGCTTCTAATCATGCATTATGTGAATTGATCCAAATCATTCTCTTCATTTTGGTATAAATACAAACCAATCATCAACATGCGTTTTCAGTTTAGTTGCTCACTGCAAACTATTTCGTGTTGATGTTACTTTACTCTTGAGCTGATCTATGCTTATGTATCATTTACTGTTGCGGTAAGTAATTTTCCATTTATCTCCTTCATAAAATGACCAATGTTTGCAGCTCCATACATGTCGACGTTTTTAAATAAAAATACTATCTCCTTGAATGGCAAGTAGATATTTGTGCTGGAATTGGATAGAAATCTGAGGATTCGGTTACCTGTTCTTCAAGACAATCATTTTTTGTTGTTGTTAAAAAGCATTTTTTTGGCTTTTCTTTGATGATAATGATATTTGGCCCAAAAAAAGCTTTGCTTTGATGATATAATGCTGCCATTCGATCACAGATAAGGTTGTAACCAGCAAAGCAGGAACAATGGGATCAACTAGCGAGTCCACTGAACCCATGGAGACATCTTCTGCTGGCTCACATATAGAAGCTGAGGCTGGGGCATCATTGCGCTCATTGTCTCTGGTCTTGTCCTCGGATACCAGAAATACTACAAATGATGGGACTTCTCTATCAACATTTCCTGAGGATCATGCCAAGGTTGCTAATGCAAGTTCTAAAATTCTGGAATCTGCTAACGCAGACATAATGGCAGAGGCTGGAGCATCCGAGAAATCCAATGGAATTAAATTGCCCACACCATCTGTGACATTGTTCTCAGATATTCACAATGCCCCATATGATAGACCTTCACCAAAGTTTTCTGAGGAGCATGTCAAGGTTGGTGATGAAAGTTCTAAGATTTTAGACTTTTCTAGCTCACATATTAAAGAAGAGGCTGGAGCATCCAAACAATTAAACGGAAACAAATTACACTCGCTGTCTATGGTCTCGTCCTCAAACGCTAGCAATGATTCATATGATAGATATTCTTCGACTAAATTTCCTGAGGAATGTATGAAAGTTACTGATGCGAGTTCTAAAATTCCCGAATGGACTCAACAATCCAGGAGGCATATAATTTCTAAGGGTGCCATGGTCAAAAGCTTATCTTCTGCGTCATACATTACGCAATCAAACATCAAAAGCTCTTCTCAATCTCAAGATAAGGAACTTTTTCATAATCCTTCTGAAGATGATTATCCAAGAAATGGAAAATTAGCAAGTGCTACACGTCGATTGAGTAGGAAAGCACATGAACAACCCAGAAATGTTTTGATTAATGATAAACCAGAGGATTTGACATCTCTTAAGTTGCCTTCAGACACTTCCGAGAATTATGGTTTATTTGCTAAAAATCAGGCCCCAGACAAGGCAGAGGAAAATAATACTATGAATGATGATCATGTTGATGCTGCTTGTCATGAAGGCTCTCATACAAATGACAGCTTAAACAATAATGAGAATGAACTGAAGTCTGAAGTTCAAATGCTACGAGAAGAGCTGAAGGAAGCTGCTGCTCTCGAAATTTCACTTTACTCTGTTGTTGCTGATCATGGAAGCTCAGCAAACAAGGTTCATGCTCCAGCTCGGCGCATTTCTAGATTCTATTTACATGCTTTCAGAGTTGGATCACCTGCTGCCAGAGCTCGTGCAGCCCAAAGTGCTGTTTCAGGATTTGTTTTGGTGTCTAAAGCATGTGGAAATGATGTCCCAAGGTACTAGAGTTCAATTATGTACTTTTTTAATGTTGCATGAGATACAGGCTCAGGTACTCTTAAGTGAAAATCTTACTTTTATATTAAATACTTTTCCTGTGCCTATTGTGGAGACGGGAAGCTATGCTATCAACTAAACCTAACGTATCTGAAGAATTTTATTTTAATGTTACTTCCATCCATTAAAGGTTGGGAATTTTAGAACCCGCCCTGAAGGCTTTCAAATAATCAATAAAATATGAATGCACGAGTCATTAAGAATTAATGTTTATTCTTTATTTTAAAATGATGATGTTCTTTACCTTGGTTAGGTTGACCTTCTGGCTCTCAAATTTAATTTTGTTGAGAGCAGCTGTAATCAAAGGAGTTGAAAAGATACAACCTGATGACGGTATGTGCATCAATATTGATAGAAATGGATTAGTTAATGGAAGCTCGCTGAAAAAGTCACCTTCTCATGATGGAGAAAAAGAAAATGCAGTCAAATATTTTCATAATTGGGAGGATCCGCCAACATTTCTATTTGCATTGGAAAAGATTGAAGCTTGGATATTCTCGCGTATTGTTGAGTCTGTGTGGTGGCAGGTTGAATCAGAACCCTTTCTGGTTTCCTACTTATGTTGCCTATCTTAAATTACTATTTTTTTCTTTACTGATAAGTCTTACGTTGCTTTGTTGTCCCAAGACTCTGACTCCGCATATGCAGTCTGCTGCTGCTAAGAGCTCCAGCTCAAGGAAAATCTACGGAAGAAGACATAGTTTAGGTGATCAAGAGCAGGGAAGCTTTTCCATTGACTTATGGAAAAGATCTTTCAAGGATGCCTGTGAGAGACTTTGCCCTCTTCGAGCTGGAGGCCATGGTTGTGGCTGTTTGCCTGTGATAGCTAGATTGGTAAGTTTTAGCAAGGATATATCTTTATTGAGTACGTCATTGGGCTGGATTTCATATTAGTATTCTGCTGTGTGCGTGCTTATGGATATTAGTAATTGTATTATGCAACTACAGAACTAGAAAGCAGAGGCAATATTTCTTAAGGCAGTCATGCCATGCCTGTGTGAGAATATAAAAAGGACACTCATTGTAACAAATATTAAAAGTAACTTTTGTAGTTGCTTGGTGATGATGGTGGTTCATTAGGCTTATACCTGTCTATTCTGTTAACTTATTATTGTCTTTTGGCCAGTGCTACTCCAAAGCTGCAAGTATCTCAGTTGTTTTGATGGATTTATGTCACCCCTTTTCCTTTCCACTGTGAACAAGTTCATTCTTGTTTTTCTATCTCTGGATTTGTAATAGATGTTTTGCTGGAAAATTCATGTGTAGTTCAGCATCTGTGGTTGATTAGAGTTGCTGACGTCAGTGGAAAACCTTATAAACTGATATTGCATCCTTCTCTCCTTGATCCTTCTTGTTATGAGGGAAAAGTTGTTATTTCCATCTTTGATTGTTTTATCGTCTACCACTGGTTAATACTTTGTGCAAGCATGTCTTTGTGTTTGTTTATTGAAGTGGTCAATTACATATTATTGGGAAAAGAAAATTCTTTGATAAATTGAGTATCATGTGATGGAAATTTGAATCAACGTTCTTATTCCTAGCGTCTTCTCTTATAAATTGAGTGTGATGTGATTGAAATGTGACTTTTTCCATGCTTTTAGGTGATGGAGCAGCTGGTAAATCGACTTGATGTGGCAATGTTTAATGCTATTCTCCGTGAATCAGCTGAAGAGATGCCAACTGATCCTATATCTGACCCCATTAGTGATTCAAGGGTTCTCCCGATTCCTGCAGGAAAATCAGGCTTTGGGGCTGGTGCACAACTAAAAAATGCTGTGAGTGATGAAATTGTGTGTCACTCCTTATATTATTGTTTTTTCTCTGACTTCTAATTCATGATAATCTTTTCACCTGTCTGCAATATCTGATTCTTTTCTCCTACAAATATATTGTCTGCCACTAAATCACAAGGTCCACGCTGTACAATCAGCAATCTGCATTTGTATGATTTTTGGGAAGGCTCTGCTAGCTGATTCAAATGAATGATGTAAAATATCAAGTGATAATTCAAGGATATCATGGAAACAACTGTAACGTGTTATTTCTCATTGCGCCTTGGAAGACAAATCTTAGTTGAATGTTAGATCAGATTTACAATTTTATTTTATTTTTGTTTATGGTGTGAAATGCTTTTTAGCGGTGGACATAATTTTCTGATGAAAAAAATTGGTGAGATTTTAGATTCTACAATCCCCTCCTGTCTACTATGTAAGATCAGATTTACAATTTTATCTTATTTTGTTTGTGGAATTGCTTTTTAGCAGTGGACATAATTTTTCCATCTACTATGTTCTTTGATGACCGATGATGTTACATTAAATACCATTGATATAAGTGTAGAGTGCTTAGGAATGCATGTACATTGAAGTCTTTAATTAAATATTTCATTTGAAGCATGAGCTTGACTTAAAATTGCAAGTGAATTTTGTCTCAAGGTTATATGAATCATGTTCATTTTGAGCCCCCTCACCTTAGTACATGAGCTTATTTTGATATTTATTTTTTCTGAAAGCTTCTCATATTTTTTTTTAAGTATTGAAACATGAAGTAGAATAGTGTTTATATTTTATCTTAGTTTAGGATTTGCAGTGTATTCCTTTGGTTGATCATCATTCCTCTGTTTCTAACTTTCTATTGTACTCAGATTGGGAACTGGTCAAGATGGCTCTCAGATTTATTTGACATTGATGATAGTAACTCTCCTGAAGATCGCAATGAAGATGATGGCAACGGGAGCCCGGAGTGTGAGACATCCTTCAAGGCTTTCCATCTCCTCCATTCATTGAGTGATCTAATGATGCTTCCATTCGAAATGCTTGCTGATGCGTCTCAAAGAAAAGAGGTTGAATCATGTTTCATAGTCTTGTTCCTCATGTGTCGGTCAATCAGTACTTTATTATCTGGTATTTATCATCTAAACACTTCTATAGGTATGCCCTACATTTGGCGTGCCATTGATAAGGAGGGTTCTCAATAATTTTGTCCCAGACGAGTTCTGCCCTGGGCCCATCCCTGATGCTGTTCTTGAGACCCTGAATACTGAGGTAGGTTGGTTTACATTTTTGTGCCTTCTCTGTAGTATAAGCATTAACTTGAGCATAATCAATGAATTATTGACTGTTCACCAATGAAAAATGAATTGTTAACTAAATTAATAACTTTCTGAGTTCTATTTTGCTTTGTCTCTGAAAATCAGTTAGTCCCAAAAAATAAGACTCAGTGCATGCTAGTCTGTCAGTCAAATGGCCGTTAATACTAGAATATGTAATGAGGGTTTTTTTCTTGAGACTCATCTAACAACCCAATAACCTTTATTTTCCTTTTGTCACCAACATCATATAAGAAAATCAACCATCTAACGTTCATTTGCCTTATAGCTTAGTGGCATGAAAGCTCCTTGTAAGTAGAAAGTTACGGGTTCGATTTCGCTTGTAATCTCATGATGTCAATATCTGCCCCTTTAGTCCAAGTGGATTGTTATGCTTCGGCTTTATTCACTTCCACTTCTCACCGATGTGGGATTAAGGGCGTGTTTGGATTAGCCTTTCGAGAATAATTTTTGAGAAAAAAGTTGAAAGATAGCTTTTCGAGAATAACTTTTCTTAAAAAATGGCTTTTGATAAAATGAGAGTGTTTGGATAAGGTTTATCAGAATCACTTTTTAATGTACAAATTACCAAAAAGGACATATCTAATGTGGTGTTTTGCTTTTAAAGAAAAAATTTTACTTCAAAGATTTAAATGATCGAGTTATATAATAAATAATAAAATTTTAAAAAGATTACTGCACAAATTAAATTCATAACATTAATTATTTTATAATATGATTAAACAACTAAAAATATATGTATTAAAGAATAGTAGAAACATATACAGTTTTTAGGTTGTGCCAATTTGAAGTATAATAATAATAATAATAAGTATAGACAAATCACTTGAACAGAAAGTAGAAACATAATATGATTCCCGTAGAAGTATAGACAAATCACTTGAATAATAAAATACTTCAAATTGTTAGATATCATAAATAAACGGATCACAAATTATTTTTAAGTATCCAGTTTTTTTTTTAACTGAAAGTATCTAGTTTTTTTTTTTTTTTTTGCCAATGTTTTAAAGCATATCGATTGTTAATATTTTATGGATGGTTTATTTTTAACAACAAAATCTCATTTTCCACTTTCTCTTTTTTATTTCACTATTTTATCTACATCTTTTGATTAAGAAATGAATGGTTTGTGTTTAATATTTTATAAATTTATCATTTTAAAAATTCTGTCTTCAATTTTGTTGTACTTAATTGTAAAATTTTAACAGTTTAATTTTATTTATATCTGAACATATATTTTTTTATTTAAGGGTAAATATGTTATTTTGATAAAAAGGAAAAGGAAAGAAAAAAGAGGTGACTAAGATCTGATTTTTTCTTTATATATATATATATATATATATATTCACATACAATAAAGTAACCGTACATGCTTTCTATAGAATCTAAAATTAATTAGTGGGCGGACATTATTGGATAGCATTGTGAAAATAATCAAAATATTCTGAAGTGGCTATAGGAGAAGAGAGGAAATAAAAGGGTAAATTTGGGTGGAGCAATTTATGACTTCAATAATGACCCAACCTAACCCCAAAAAGAGAAAAAAAAAATAGCTTTTCTTAAACCTAGGTTTTGAGAGTCAAAAACCTAGGTTTTGATTTCAAAATAACTTTTCTAATTTTTTTGACTGTTTGGCTAGTTTTGTTTGAAACCTAGGTTTGATTTCAAAAAGCATTTTTTTTATGTACGCCAAACAGGTACTAAGTATTCACTCCACTAACTTGTGTAGTCTGAACTTTTGCTACGTCTGTGTATTGATGCTGTAATCTGTCACTAATGTTGTACAAAGAACTTCAAATTTGAACCTCTTGTATCCCAAAAAGGAAGTAAAAAGGAAGAAGAAATTATGTTGACCATCTTTATGGTGTTTTTGCTGGTTTTAGGATGTTCAGGATGACGAAGGTTCCATCAGCTGCATTCCACACGTCGCTGCCCCTACATCCTACGTGCCACCCCCGGCAACCTCAGTTACAGGCATAATAAAAAAAATGGGCACCCAATCTCTGCGAAGAAGTGGATCGTCAATGGTTAAAAAGTCATACACTAGTGATGATGAGCTGGATGACTTAGACTCACCCCTATCTGCTATTGGGATTGATGAACCTTCACTTGTATCTAACAAGTTCCCAGTAGCGAAAGAAGGTCATAATTTTGTTAGGTATGAGCTTCTGCGAGAAGTATGGAGGGACTGTGAATGATGACCCATTCCTATGTGAGACCTATTGTTTTGTTTGCTTCTTGTGATGTATATTGTATACTACTTGCATATCTTCCAATAATATGTTAAGTCATTTTTACCCAAAAAAAAAAAAATACAAACACTCATTCCCGACATTCTACTGCATTTTTTGAAGGAAAAATTTCAGAAAAAGACCCTCAAATTATATAAAAGACACTTTGCTACAACGAAATTTGGAAATGACAAGTCAGTGCATTTGATTGAACTGTTCATACCCAAATTAAAAGGAAAAGACTGGAATGCCTTCAGAAAGAGCTTATTGAACTGTCTATTTAAAGAGGTGACTGAACTGTCCATTTATTTAAAAAAAATGAGCTGACCTTTTACCTTTTAAGGCTTTAACACAAAAAGAAAGGAAGAGAGAGAGATGACTTAAGGCTTTAACACGGCAAGAAAGGAAGAGAGAGCTGACATCATCAAATTGTTTAAAGCATTTTCTTTTCATCTCCTTTGTCCAATATTTGATTACATTGTGGTTGGGGTTCATTGTTTGGGGTTAGGAGAAGCATTTTGTTGGGTGGGAAATGAAAATGGTGTGGTTGTGGTTATGTGAGTGTCAAGGATGAGTTGGGATGGGACATGAACACATGGGTGGGAAACCCTTAATAGAATATGGGAAACCCTTAAAAGAATCTGGGAAACAATTAATAGAATCTGGGAATTGTGATGTAAAGTTAATTTTGCAAGTGATGTAATGTAAATTGAGATGAAAAAAATCTGAAATGTTATATTTTTTGTTGCAGGTGAAGGAGGAAGATGAGTAATGAAATTCGGTCAAGTAGTGTGAAAGAATTGTTTTGTTATTTCCATGTAGAGGGGAAATTTGTTTGTAATGATGATAGTGAAGTTAAATACGCTGGAGGGGGTGTGAGGTCAAGGATGCTGAAAGAATGGATGACAATGATGAGTTAAGACGTATTGTATGTGAATTGGTAGGATATGATTAGAGTTGTTGTGACATTAAATATACAGTAAGGTATGATGAGAGGACACTAATTGATCTTGATAGTGAAGTTGAAATGAGAAATCTATTTGGTCACAATGAAAGGAAAGCACATGTGTATATAAGTTGGAAAGGGAATTTGAATGAATCGGTGGAAATGGGTGATCCTCAAGTGTAAGTGCTTAAATATTCTGTGCTATTTGATGTTGGTTTTTGGCATTAAAGTTTTGGTAATACACTAACAAGTTTTGGTATTGTAAGAAGGTAGATGAAGGGTCATGTTAGATGTCATGCCTATTTTATAATTAATATATGTGGTTGTTTCAATGACAAAGGAACATTAAGTTGCACCACTAACTTAATGTCCACTTGTCATTGAACACAATACAGCAATAGTGTTGCTGTTTTTTTTTTGGGATACAGCAGAGAAGTTGCTGGTGTTTTGGGATTGCCCTATAACATGTTGGCATTCTACAATGTAAAGTTGGTATTGTAAGAAGGTAGATGAAGGGTCATGTTAGATGTCATGCCTATTTTGTAATTAATATATGTGGTTGTTTCAATGACAAAGGAACATTAAGTTGCACCACTAAATGTATGTACATATTTAATGTTCATATGATGTCATTACCAGAATCTTGCAAGGAGATTCCCAACTTCCCTAAGGGCATTCTCAACATAAGTTGTAACAGAACCAATTCCCAACATCAG
The DNA here is from genome assembly GCA_037074515.1 of Mimosa bimucronata. Classification (NCBI taxonomy): domain Eukaryota; kingdom Viridiplantae; phylum Streptophyta; class Magnoliopsida; order Fabales; family Fabaceae; genus Mimosa; species Mimosa bimucronata. The sequence continues at coordinate 38,412,783 of CM073444.1, forward strand.
TTATTACGTTACCAGATCTTTCATGTCGTTATCAGAATCTTGTAAGGGGATTCCCAACTTCCCTAAGAGCATTCCCAACATGAGTTGTAACAAAACCAATTCCCAACTGCACTAAAGGCATTCCCAACATGAGTAATCAAATGATGGTAGAATGATAAATTAATAAATAAAATCGAAACATTTCAAACACTTAAGTGAGGGAATTATTTTTTATAAATGTTAATGAAGAGGGTATTAGCTATCACCGTTTGTAAGGAATTTTTCTTAATAAAAATTGAAATATTGTAAAGAGAACTTTTTTTTCATGAATTGTAAAGAGAACTTTTGCTCATATACACAAGTAGATTAGCAAAAAACTTTTTTTAATATATGATTATTTTTAAAAAAATATTTACAAAATACAAAAAAACTCTCTTAGTTATTTTTTTAGGGAAATATTATTTATAGAAAGATTGAGTTATATCAAATGGAATAAGTTTTTTTGCTAAAAAAGAATGAAAAAAATAGGGTGTCGTATTGTCAATACTAGAGTGTCGCAAGGTCAAGACTAGGGTATCGCAAGGCAAAGACTAAGGTGTCGTATGGTCAACACAAGGGTGTCAAGGGGTCAACAATAGGGTGTCACAAGGTTGACACTAGGGTGTCCCCATGTGAACACTACGGTGTGGCATTGTAAAATATTAAGGTGTCGCTAGGTCAACACTAAGGTGTTGCAAGGTCAATACTAGGGTGTTCACTAGGGTGGCACAAGTAACATTGTGGTGTCGGATGGTGAACACTAGGGTCTCACAACACCCTAGTGTTCACCTGGTGTTCACAAGGGTGTTCACGGTAAACACCATAGTGTCCCAATGCGACACCTTTGTGTTCACATACCGACACCCTTGTGTTCACCCACCAACACCCTAGTGTTCACCTTGTAACACCCTTGTGCTGACATTGCGATACTAGGGGTCCTAAGGTGAATACTAGAGTGTCAGTAGGTGAACACAAGGTGACCTTGGGTGTTCACCTTGCGACACCCTATAGAGTTCACCATGCCACACTAGGTTGTCACAGGGTGTAGACCTAGTGTTGCAAGGTTGTTTACCTTAGTGTCAACACTAGGGTGTTCACCCGAGTGTTGACCTTGCGACGCCCTAGTGTTGACCTTACAACACATAATGGCACCCTAGTGTCCACCTTGGGACACATAGTGTTCATCTTGCGACACCCTAATGTTCACCATGTGACACCCTAGTGTTGACGTTGCGATACCTTGCGTGTCACCTTATGATACCCCTAGTGTTCATAAGGTAAACAACCTTAAGGGCATTCCCAACATTAGTTGTAAACAACCCTAAGGGAATTGGTTCTGCAACTCATGTTGGGAATCCCCTTAGCGCAGTTGGGAATGCCCTTAGGGAAGTTGGGAATTCACTTACAAGATTCTGGTAATGACATTAAAGATCTGGTAACGTAATAACTGATGTTGGGAATTGGTTCTACAACTCATGTTGGGAATCCCCTTAGCGCAGTTGGGAATGTCCTTAGGGAAGTTGGGAATTCCCTTGCAAATAAGGTGACATTAAAATCCATCACCCCACCATCGAAATCTCCCTTCCTCTCCCCGCTATTGAGGCAAACACATGCTTGACGGTTTCGCTAAGTTGTTTTTACGATCTTGCTAACAAAAATTGGCGGCAGAACACAAGGGTTTTGGACTGATGATGAAGATTAATTACCGATTACTTGTTGCCAAAATCACTATAAGGTAATGCATGTATTGCCTTGGTGGGAATATAATATGCTCCCTCCACTTGTAAATATATGATATATTTAATTAATTTGATTATATTAAGGATAATATTTAAGTTAGTTAAAATGATGTGTTTGTTCTAAAATGCCCCAATCATCATCTTAAATTTCCTACCTCACCCACTTAATTATTGTAAAGGGAATATCATCAGGGCTAAATTAAAGAAAAAGTTGATAAAAACTTAGAATTTATTGGTAATTTCTTTCTAATTAAGATGAAAAGGATCTCACGGAAAAATTTAATTTTTGTGAGAATTATCCAATATTCAATAACATCATGCTGCTATTTGGCCCAAAAAAATATCATCACAAATTTTGATGTGCAATATCCAATATTCCTGCTACTTTTGATGTGCAGTTGTATCCTCACAAATTTCCATACAAGTCAATCTGTTACCCGTGTTTTTGGCTAAATCTTTCTTTTATATGTTGGATAATAGCTACCATCAAGGTTGTCAAACACGTGGGTTTAAGTAAACTTGTGAGGAGAATGTAAAATCGGATCGTAAACTCGAATTGTAAACTCGTAAGAGTTTACCTTTATTAATAAATACGTATTTTCAGTATATAATTAAATAAGAAATACAAAAATAATAATAATTTGACTTGACGATATTTTAAATATAAATAGTTGATATTAAATATATCAACATTCATACTTTATCTCACTCAATAAACAAATTTCTATGAAATTTATATATAAATTCATTAAATATTGTTAAATAAAAATAATAAACATGATATTTATAGCAAGTTAACACAATTTTCTATAAGGTAGAAACGTAAAAACGGTGAATTCGGCATGTAAACTCGTGAGTTTTTACTGAGTTTACATCCAATACAAATTTAAGTGACTCGTGACACGTTTTGGTTAGATAGAACCGTAAAAACGGTAAAATCGGAGTGTTAACTCGCGAGTTTGACAACAATGGCTAGCATCTCTCTAACATCTCTCCTTTACCGTTTCAGTATCCTGCTGAACTTAGGAAACTGAAATGCGGAAACTGAAATGCGAAGTCCACATTAGCACTCTCCAATAGTGCAATCAAACACTCAGCTAAACAAATCAAATGGTGAGTGTTTCTCAACCTGATAATTATTTTGTCTTTATTTCTTCTTCATCTGTCCAAAGCCCAAGCAAATATAAAAGGAAAAAAAAAAAAAAGTGATATGTTCCGGGTCGGGTATAGTCCGGCCCATGTTATTGAGCATCCCTTCTTTTATATAACGCCTACTCCCACAAAACCCTAGTTTGCCGAACTGTGTCTGTGTCATTCTCTACCTCCTATCGCTCTCGCTCTAGCCGTCACTGAAAAATGGTGATCATCCGTCTACCATTGTTGGCTATTTTACTGTGTTTGTATTCTCTTATGCTGATCCGCTTTCCTCTCTTTCGCAGCCTTTCAAGAGGTATGTTGAGATCGGAAGGGTTGCCTTGGTTAACTATGGCAACGATTACGGCAAGCTAGTAGTCATTGTTGATGTTATCGACCAGAACAGGGTATGCCTCTTTCTTTGTCTGTAGCTTTTCCCTTTGCTATTAGATTCTGGGTATGGGAGTCTCTATTCGTTTTTAGTTCTTACTTCTTCCTAAGCTAAAAGTTTCATTTTTTTTTACATTCATTTGCTTTCCCTGTGATTGGTATGTAGTTATTGATTTTATGTGAAATTGGGAGATCCTTGAACTAGTTTAACTTGTATAATTTTAGTTGGTTTCACTCTTTAAAACTTCATTTCAATCAATCTGGAGGCTGCTGGCTCGGTTTGTTCTATAGTTACCTAAACTAATCTCGTTTTATTTTGTTAATGGAGACTCACCATTTTAATAGCCAGCGCTCGAGATAAAGCTTTTGTTATTAGCTTGCTTTTGACACCTTTCAAGAAGGCATTCAGCTTGGGTTGACGTTCCCGGGGATTTCTTTTTCAAAATTTAGATCTCATATGGTCATCAATGTATTGTCTCAGGAAATTTATTTGTTTCAAGTTAGAGCGTTGGGCTATTTGCTACTTGCTAATCATTATACTCCTCTCCTAATTATCTAATTATAAGAGTGAGTTGATTTTTTTGAAAAAATTAAGGATGCAAAATATTAAACTATGAATTGTTTATATTTGTCTTTTTTCCTCAAAACTAAGTTATTTTACTTATAAACTATCATATAATCTAATTATATTTCGCATATATTAAGATTTAGGGGTCTAATTTGTTTTATAAATCTCCCCCAAAAAAAAAAAAGTTAAGTGGCTCTTATAATTAGGACCGAAGGTAGTAACATTTTTTGCAACCATGTGTTATTGATGGACTAGCATTTCCATATGTCAGTCTGTCAGAAACTAGCTTATTTTACTGCCTGAAAAAGCTGGAGCGCTTTTGCATTGTAATATTTTGGCCATTTTTTTAGGACATGCTAGCACTTGAATATTTGGGATTGGGTCTTTATTGTGATCTGTCTTCTTTATGTTTGCAGGCCCTGGTTGATGCCCCTGACATGGTTAGAACTCAAATGAACTTCAAGAGGCTGTCCCTCACCGACCTTAAGGTTGATATTAAGAGGGTTCCTAAGAAGAAGGATCTCCTTCAAGCGATGGAAGCTGCTGGTGGGTGGACTGTTGATATACTGCCGTGTAAAATTCATTAAGGATATCTTGTTTGTTGAATAATTCTTTTTATTTGCAGATGTCAAGAAGAAGTGGGAGAATTCCTCTTGGGGAAGGAAATTGATTGTTCAGAAGAGAAGAGCCTCCCTCAATGATTTTGATAGGTTCAAGATAATGTTGACAAAGATCAAGGTGAGATTTTGATATGCTTGTGTTTCCATGTACCTTTTTTATTACCACAATGTACTTTAGTAAACAGATTCACTGATTTTATTTTTGTTTTTGGTAATCTGTCCTAATATGCTGGCTATCTGTGCCATTTGAGTTCGTTGTTGCTGGGGTAAATGATGCTAATCTACATTATTTATTTCGTGCAGAGGGCAGCTGCTGTAAAGCAAGAACTCTCTAGGCTGAAGAAGAGCGCTTCTTAGGCATTATTTTGTGGGATTTTTGCCTCAATACATGTTGGTTATGGGTTGTTTTGTGGAGATTTTCATTTTGGAATATTCAATGTTAGGTTTTTTACTTCTTTCCCTTTTTTCAGCTCTCTATGCCTTTTCCTTTTATCAGGGAAAAGAAAAAAGAAAAATGCTTTTTTTGCTCCAACATAATTGCTAAGCTGGGCTGATGATTAAGACTAATTACCTTCACCTGTTGTCAAAATCTTCTCAAGATAATGCATGTATACACAATATAATACATGTTAAGCAAAAGGAAAAATAATATAGTTAACATTGGAAATTTTTGGTAAATTCTACCTAATTAAGATGAAAAGGATCTCGCTGAAACAATCAAATTGTTGTGAGGGTAGTTCAATACTAATTTTAATAGTAGCAAGGCAAGCCGGAGCTTGTTAGGAAGAGCCCGAAAATGTCTCTGGGTGCTGAGCACCAGGACCCATGATGAGATCTGCCATATCCTGTTGAAGCAGGCCCAGACAGGAGCTGGGTGGATCTTGAGAGCAGCATCAACGATGCTTCAGTACCATGGGCAGTCTTAGCCAAAAATCAGCAGGTTTCTCTGTTAGAGTAGATGATCTCTAGATCCCAGATTGCTGTTACAAGGGATCTGACCTGCATAATCTCTCTTTCAATGGGTGGAGGGTTCCACAGTCCGTCATTAGCATTTGTAGAGCATCCATGGAATCAGTATGAAGTTTAATCTTGCTAGAGATTCATATCTTTGCATGCTTAAAGCCCCGTTCCAATAGCTAAAAGCTCGGCAGCCGATGACATAGCAGAGTAGTTTAATACTCCCTCCGGACCTAATTATAATTATAAGATCATTTTGACTTTTTTGACTTTTTTTTTTCAATAAAAAAAAAAGTAGTTTCAGTCCCAAAAAGAATCTTTTTTCCTCAAAACTAATTTATTTTACTTATAAACTAATCTATAAGCTGATTTCATGTGACATATGTTATAATTTAATGGTCTAATTTGCTTCCTTAACTTTCACAAAAAAAAGTTAAAGTGGTCTTATATTTAGGATTGGAGGGAGTATTGAACATATCTGGCTCGTCCGCAACAGTTTTTTTTTTTTTGGCCTATTTCTTTTCGAAATAAAAAGAAAATTTTTCCTAAGGACAATGTTGCGCCTATTCATGATATCGAAGAGAAATTTTTAGGTACTAAGAGGTAACCGTCACATTTCATACACTGAACACTCATAACTTGACACCAATAACATGTCATGAATATTTTTTTTATCTTATGTATTAGGAAAATTAATAACATGATACTAAAAACATGACATTGACATCAATGTTGAGGTGGAAAAGATGAGTCAAATTAAAATTTAATTCTTTCAAATAATACCCCTTAACTCTTGGTTTCTTTGTTCCCTTTTTTCATCTTCATCCTCTCAGATGTGTGCCTGCACATCACCGGCGGTTCCTTACTCCGACTTCGGTCAACACTAGCCCTCACCCTTTACTCTCTTCATTTCACCTCTGTGGCTATTCCCAAAGCCGCCGCTAGCTCCTTCCATGGGTGTCGGGAAAATTTTCCCCTCTCCCATCCTGATTCTCTCCTCTGAATGTGGGAGGATTTGGACGGAAAATGTCATATTTTAACATGTTTAGATTGCTTTACTTGCAATTATTTCTCATAGTCCTATCTTTTGAAATTTTTTTAATAAAACCTTTATGACACATAATAATGAATTTAAAAAATTATATTAAAAATAATAACATCAAAACCCTCCCATTTAATCAATCCAAATAAGGTGACATTAAAATCCATCACCCCTCCATCAAAATCTCCCTTCCTCTCCCCGCGGTTGAGGCAAACACATGCTTGACGATTTTGCTAAGTTGTTTTTACGATCTACTAGAAACTCAAATGAACATACTGGCACTTGAATATTTGGGATTGGGTCTTTAGTGTGATTTATCTTATTTATGTTTGCAGGCCCTTCTTGATGCCCTTGACATGGTTAGTGTAACATCCTAGATTTTCATCTAAGGATTAGTTAGAGATTTATGATGATTGTTTGAGGAAAATGGATTAATGACTATTTATGATAGTGAATTAAGATCAAAGTCATGAGAATAAGGAAAAATGTTAGTCAGCAGAGTTAGGAAATAAATGATTGGGTTATAAATGATTTAGGTGAGGAAATTGATGGGATATAAATATAGTGATTAATTTAGATGATTGGTAATTCACTCATGTTGGTTGATTTACTAAATTGAGGAATAAAAGAAAAATTAACTATATGAAATGACGGGAGGTTATGTTTTAGGATTTTCTGAAGAAGTGTTGAGGATAAAGAGTTTCGAGGTAGTAAATGATATTATTTTTTAAATGATACGTTTGAATTAGGAAGCTAACATCCTAAGCTTTCCAAAAAGTCTTGGTTTATGAATTTTGAAGACTTGTGGAGTGAGTTACACGATTTTGAAGTTGAACCCCTCCTTTTAAACCTGAGTTTTGGAGTAGTCTTAGGACTTTTTTCATTTTGAAGGGTAAAATGATAGAATTTTTGAGTCATTCCATTTTTATTTGAAAGTAGACATCCTAAGCTTTCCATAGAGTCCTAGATCACGATTTTTGGAAGTCTATAGCATTAGTTATGAATTTTTGAAGTTTGCTCAGGTTAGCAGCGAGAGGCACCTCGCCGTGGTGAGGCAACGGCGAGGACCAGACCTTGTTTTTGGTCTCTGGAGCTCGCCGTGGCTAGCCACGGTGAGGGGCACGATTTCTGCACCTATAAGTAGCGTTTTAAACATAAAAATTAGGGTTTTTGAGTGGGGGTTCGGCCAGAGACATGAGAGGGGCGAATTTCCTCTTCTATGGCAAGCTAGGAAGGTGGTTCTAAGGCTTCTTATCACTCCCTATTGGTAAGAGACTCTCTCTACACCATGATCTTCATCTTTTCTTCTAGTTTTTCCTTTCTTTCTTCATGTGGGCAGTAGGGAGTCCGAATTTATGTGATGAGAAACGATCTTTAGATGCCCTCTAACGAAGTGAAGGTCTCCTTTGGTATACCTATGGATTATGGGGAATGAAATATGGATTAGAAAATGAATCATCGTAGTTTAGGCTTGGAATGTTAGGTGTAGGTTTGAAATCTGAAAGTGGTGGATTAAGTTGTGGTTTTAGTGTATCGTTGGGGTTATCTATGTTGGATTAACAAAATTGGGTAGTTAATTGGGTGGAATATAGTGGTTCGTTTGTCGTACCATGAGCATATAGGCTTGAATATGATAGAGTCGATGTTGAGGGATGTATATGAGCATTAGGAATAGGTTATGAGGCTTTAGCAGAAATTTATGCTTTTTGTTTGGTAAATAGTAATTATGTGTATTGTTTGTAGAATTTGATTCGTGCCAAGTAGCACGAGGGGGAAGCTGCACTGTTGCGAGTTCGGTGCAAGCTGCAGGTAACTACTTCTGCTTGCTTGCGTGTGTGTGTGGGTTAGTAAGTTTTTGGAACTTGAATTTTGTGAATTTTCTATGGAATAGACGAACATGAATTTGAAGATTTATTTTATAATATAAACGTTTGGTGGAGTATGTATTTTTAAACGGCATGAAGTGTAAACTTGTATGTTTTGGAAATTTATACTATTTATTAAAGATATTTGCATGATTGAATATGAGAATTTCCGGAATGGACTTTGTGCCATATGTCGTATGTGTATAATTATGACGTGTTGTGTTGACTATGTGAACACCGAATAAATAAATAAAAATGCCATCGCGCGATGATGTTCCTTGTCGACCCACAAGGACTAAATAATATGAAACAAAAAGACAAATTGAGGAGAACGCCCCCGGTCTCAGGCGAGGGTTGTGAGTCCCTATTGGACCATATGATATCGGTGATATGATTGATTGTTTATGTTTTACCTTGATTTGGGTTATGATAAGAAATGTTGAAATATGTGATCTGTGGTTGAATTTTGAGGAAGTTGCTATACAAAGTTGAGAATATGTAGAGAATTATGTTGTGTTCTGTGATGCTGTGAATGTTGATGTGTGTTGCACATTTATTTGGTACCTGTTATATGTTTTAATCCACGTATTTATATACTTAGTAATACTCCACTGAACACCTTACTAGCATACATCGCACGTTGGCTAGTAGTTAGTGGTTACCTGGGTCTACCCCCATTTTATCTATTTTTACAGGTCATAGCAAAATAAAGGGAAACCAAGGGAAGGATCCGGAAACGCCTCACTAAACTTGTGAGCCTCTGGACGGTGGGTCAGAGATTATTGCCACATTTAGGGACATGTTGCATAATGATTTTTGCTTCCGCTCAATTTTAAGACTTATTTGATTATTTTGATTTAAGGATGTTGTTTTGCAAACGTCGTGCTAACCAATGATTGGTTACTTCTTTTTGGACCGGTCCTAGTCCGGCACACTTTATTGTTTGTTGTTTCGTAATTTACCCAGTTAATTCCCGGATTTGTTTAAGGGTTCTTATGGATTATGGAGATTTTGTGGATTATTACTTATGGAGGTTTAAACTTTTATTATTATCGTAAATTTTCTAATATCCATGTTAGCCTTTTTCCCGTTTTAGAAGAATTCTTTTCTAACATGGATAATTTGTTTAGAGTATGTTGAATCTTTTCTAACCATGATAGACATTCTTCAGTTGGGAAATTCTTTTCTATCATGGTTAGCCTCTAAATCAAAATTTATTTAAAATTATGAAAGATCATTTTTCTAACTATGTTAATGGTTTTGCTTAGTTGAATTCTTTTCTAACAGTTAGCTGAAAATTGATTTGTAATTGGTCAAAGCAAATTAAAGATATATTTTAAAAGTATAATTAGTTAGCAATTGTTACAGTTAGAACTCAAATGAACTTCAAGAGGCTGTCCCTCACGGACCTTAAGGTTGATATTAAGAGGGTTCCTAAGAAGAAGGATCCCCTTCAAGCAATGGAAGCTGCTGGTGGGTGGACTGTTGAAATATTGCTGTGTAAAATTCATTAAGGATATCTTGTTTGTTGAACAATTGTTTTTATTTATAGATGTCAAGAAGAAGTGGGAGAACTCCTCTTGAGGAAGGAAACTGATTGTTCAGAAGAAGAGGGCGCATCGCTCAATGATTTTGATAGGTTCAAAATCATGTTGTTGACAAAGATCAAGGTGAGATTTTGATGTACTTGTGTTTCTACATAACTGATTTTACTATCATCATGTATTTTGTTAAACAGATTCACTGATTTTTAGTCTTTCGTAGTCTATCTAAATATGCTAGCTACTTGTGCCATTTGTGTCCTTTGTTGTCGGGGCAGTTGATGCTAATCTACATTATTTATTTTGTGCAGAGGGCAGCTTCTGTAAAGCAAGAACTTGCCAAGCTGAAGAAGAGCTCTTCTTAGGCGTTATGTTGTGAGGGTTTTGCCGTGAGAGTACACCTTGGTTATTATGAGTATTTTTGATAAGAAAGTGATATTTTGAAATATTTATTGTTAGTTTCTTGATGTTGGTCCTTAATGGTAAAATGTCCGGAACTTCTATTTTTTTAATACTATCCGCATTTTAGGATATTTGTTTTTAGTGATTATTTGAGTGGATTATTTTTTCTTATCTTCCCTTGAAATTGGAAGCGTATGTTTGAATGATTTATAAAACACAACACCACAGGGACCTTTCGAATTGGACCCAAATGAATTAGTTGAAGTCAATCCCTAGAATTTTGGATGTGTGTTTCCAAAGTCTTAAATTATGCTTGAAATGCATCTTCTTCATGCCTCATTAGAGTGTATGTTGTTTTAAAAAAGCAAGGAATTTTCACTATGAAGTAATTGGAAAACTCTCAATTTTGGGTCAGTGGAATGTAAGCAATGGCATTTATCTAAGGCTAAAGTAACAATTATAACAATAATGTTTCGTCAAAGGAGCATGTAGCACCATAATGTTTTATAAGGTCCAAAAGTAACAATAAACATTTGAAAACTGAGCAGAAGTACCACTATTACTAACACTGTTAAATTTCTGGTTACTTTTTTTGTTGTGGGCCCCACATGATTGATTTTATATTATTATATTTTAAAGATGTTGCCATACTTAGTCCTCCCTCCCTCTTCTTCGTTCTTCCCCTCCTCCTCCTCTATTACTATAGGTTTTGCCGCCGCCATGTCATCGTCTTCTTCGAGCATGTTTGTTTATTATTTCATGCATTATAGCCGCCACCGGTGGCCTCATGTTCGGTTACAACGTCAGCGTTTCAGGTCTTTCCTTTTCATCCTTGTTAATATGGTTATGGTGGAATTGATGATCAGGTGGTGTGACGTTGATGCCGCAGTTCTTGAAGAAATTCTTCCCGGTGGTTTATAGGAGGACGGTGGAGGAGAAAGACAATCAAGGACCTCAATTATTCACGTTGTCTCTGTACCTGGCTGGTTTGACGGCCACATTCTTCCCTTCCTATATCACGAGAAAGTTGGGGAGAAGGATGACCATGTTGATCGCCGACATCTTCTTCACCGCTGGCATCGTCTTCAACGCCTCCGCTCAAAACCTCGCCATGCTCATCATCGGTAGGCTCCTCCATGGCTTTTATTACTTGAATTCCCCTGTTTTCTCAGGCAAACATTGATTTGAATACTCACGCTGACCTGCATAATATTTATATTTGGCAATTATGAAATCACAGAATCAAAGGTGGATGGGGATGGAGGCTATCTCTGGGATTGGCTGGCATTCCTGCTGGATTTTTAACTCTAGGGACTCGAAATAGCATAACGTGCTGGTGGTGAATCAAATGAAAGAAGAACAACAAGAAGAAGAAGAAGACAGAGTATGGCAAGTAGACCGTGACGAAGAAGAAGGGCGTGGATTTAAAGAAGCTGATTCATGGATTTGCATTTGTCGATTAGGAAGGCAGCTCTGTCTACTTGCAGAAAATGGTTGCTCGAAGAAGACGATGATGTGGCTGCTCGAAGAAGAAGTTGATTAATGGACTGAGTATGGGAACATGTTAAAAATATAATAATATAAAATCAATCATGTGGAGCCCACAACACAAAAAGTAACCAGAAATTTAACAGTGTTAGCAATAGTGGTCCTTCTGCTCAGTTTTCAAATGTTTATTGTTACTTTTGGACCTTATGAAACATTATGGTGTCACATGCTCCTTTGACAAAACATTATTATTATAATTGCTACTTTACCCATCTATAAATTATATAAGCCTCGCCTAGGTAGTCGTAGCCTCGAAGGCTTTTCCATGCGAATTACTTCCTCCATCCCCTATCTATCGTGTTTTTTTAAAAAAAATAGAATAATTATGTTAGAAATGTAACTTGTTTTCCTATAATATCTTTATTATTAAAGATGAAAGATAATGTATGGAGCGAAGATAATAAGAGAGAATATGGCAAATAAAAGGTAATAAATATGAAAAAGAATGTAGGAGAAAAAGGTTAACAAAGGGTAAAACTGGAAAAAATACAATAAATACTAAGACAAATAAAAAGTGAAACTTACATTTTGGGACACATATATTTACAAAACGTGAAGCTCATATTTAGGGAGGGAGGCAGCATGATACTGAGGTTAGGAAAACCATGACAGATAGAAACTGAAACTACAAAGATTACTTATGAAAATTAAAAGCAGCTGGTTAAGCATATATGAAATTCTGAATTGGCACGTATAGATATGACAACATCTACTCTCAAAGTTTTGGTCGATTGAAATGTTCGGTTTGCTTCCGAAGTTAGGCTGCATTTGATATTTACTTTAGCATATTCCAACAGATATTGGGATAAAATTTATATATTGAGTTATTACAAACATGAAAAAATAACATTAAACTAATCTACATTTGACATGCAGTGTATGCGCAGAAAAAATGGAAAATTTTCAAATTAATGAATTATAAAATATCATAATATTTAATTTGAATCATCTCACTTTTTTTAAGGGTATAGATGAAATTCTAAGAAGAAAATGAGATAATCCAGTTTAATGGTGGCCATGGGGCTTTGTGGATTGCCCTTGGTGCATGTAGACGGAAAAAATCAACCAGGTCAAACTTTCATTTCTGCTTCGAACATCTAAAACATCATCCATTGTCCAATATATGACGAGCAGTCAAGAGCTCAAATAAACACAATTGACATATCAACAATGAAACGCGAATATACAAGTCACAACACAAAGATCATACAGCAAGACTCACAGATTTGTCACTGCATCAATCTCAAGTATAAAAAGGCTGTCATTCTATCAGGCCATCATCACCTTCTTTTCACTACTCTTGCTTCGGAAGGGTGATAACAAGGAGAACGAGCGGGATGCTGCATAACAATAATATTTTAAGTTCAGATTAAGAACAAAACAAGTGACTTAATGAAGAAAAGGAGGAAGAGACTGAAAGTTGATGTTCAATAGCAAAGTTGCGCAGACAAAAGTGCTTACACTTCTGCGGGGTTGTGTTGGCGGTGGAAGTTTCATCTTGGGATATTAAATTCTTTAAAGTGTAGGCTGAAGATGACAAGGAAACTAAAGTCAGTTTGATAAAATATCAGCCATACTGAATATGGCGGACTTATTAACAATCTGCAAACTTATACAGATTGAGAAATTTGTGAGCAGTAACAGGAAAGCAGGAAAAGCGAATTGTTGATGAACAAATATAACTCATCAATCATGAACTTGTTATCTAATGACTGGACAAACTAGGCTGTTAAACGATTTTCATTTACAGCAGCCTATGTTCATATTTTCTCTAGTGATTCAAGGAACCAAAATCGTATGTGAAAGCTGGACTGTATGTGGCTCAAACTATTATCAAGACAAAAAATCAAGGACAACAAAATCCAGTGGAGACCAATTATCTATCCAACCTCACATACCACAATAAACACCCTATACTACTCCTAATGTGGGGCTTAGGTTATCCTATACAATCCAAATTTCCATCATAACTACTCACAGATAAGTTTCCATCATAAATAACCATGAATTTTCTAAGCTATGGCTCCTTCACAATCCCAAACCTCAGGACATTATAAGTTCCACTCCTGTCCAGTATAGCATTTACATGACTGGTAAGAGCAAGAGAATGCCCAAGTTTCGGAGTTCTTGATGCAGTAGGTAGTAAGTAGCCACTCGAGGCAAAAGTGAGGAACTGTTTGTGGGAAGTGACTTTTCTAGTAAACTTAGGATATGTGGACTTCATTCAATGTGCTAGCTGTGTTTAGAGGTAAGTTATGAACTATATGACCACCCAAATTGATGCACAATATCTTTCAGAAATGGTAAAGGATACCAAGCTACTACCCTAACTCTAGTTAGAGACATTTCACCTTCTTTAGAAGAACCGTTTGTCCCAATCTCATCTGCTTCAGAACCGTCAATGCATGCTTTATCTGATTCCATGTTGTGCCCAGAAGTAGCTGAGCTATTATGATTTTTTCTTCCAAACTTCAATAGACGTTTGAAACCTTTTGATGATTCCTTCACCTGAGGCTTCTCAACAACTTCAGGAATCTTCTCAAGTGTTGAGTTTCTGGAGTCAGATACATAAGCTCCTACAGTCTCTGTAACAAGAGGTGCAATCTCTGTTTTTGTTGGGGGTGCTTTGCCATATTCAGAATTTCCTTGGCAAGGATCTTCCAAAGAAGAAACTCGAGCGTATGGAGCATGATATGTTTCCTTATCAATATCAATGTTTGAAGGTCCTTTCTTCATACCATCCGATTTGACATGAGTTGGTAATATGAAGATTTGGTAAAGTATTTTGGAAGTTGGTAAATGGTAATATACATATTGGTAATCCTTAACAAAACTTGGGAATCCCTTATAAGAAGTTGGGAATCCCTTGAACGTTTCAGGTAACAAATATGAAGATTTGGTAACGTATTTTGGAAGTTAGGAAATGGTAATATATATGTTGGTAATCCCTTAACAAAAGTTGGGAATCCCTTATCCGGATTTGGTAATGCCTTGTACAATTCTGATAAAATATTAAGAAGAAATGAAAGATAAAATATATATATTTTGCAATATATATAACAAGGTCCCATGGTGGCTTAGTGGCTTAGTGATAAGGCCTTTTACCACCAAGCTTATGGGGGTGGATCGAATTCCACCCCTCTCACTTTATCCCTTTTTTTAAAGGGCCACCCGCCAAGTGGCAGCCCCACACGGCGCCACGTGGCAGGTGGGCCCTCCGCCACGTGGCGGGGGTGGCCCCTGCCGGCAGGGGTGGCTGGTGGTGGTGGATCCTTTTTCTTAAAAAAAATAATTTGAACCAATAGCATTTTAGACATTTTGTTTTAATTTGGGGCTGGACAATTCAGTCATTGTACTGAACTATCCTTTCTGAAATTCGTTGTAGCAAAGTGTCTTTTTGGTAATTTGAGAGTCTTTTTTTGGAATTTTCCCATAAAATTATTATTGACAAAATTCTTTAGGGTATTTAAGGAATTTAAGTTTTTTCTAATTTAAAACTGAGATTCCTGTTTGCATTGTTTAAATTGATAATTGTAATTTGCTGTTACCCAAAAAAATCTCAATAAATCAATAGTGATCTCAATGATTCGTAAGGGTTGGCAGTTGGAACAAGAAGGGTTGGAGATCCATGAGATGGACAACATCAGGCCAATTTTTCTCTTTCAATTTAATAGAGAGGGAGACTTTCAAAGAATTCTCAAAGGTCGTCCATGGTCTATTTAGGGGTTTCTCCTAAGCCTTTCAAACTTGGGAGGATTTTATGGTGTTAAAAGAAGTTAAATTCAATTCATCCCCTTTTTCGGTGCAATTCCACAATCTTCCTTTAGAGGCTTTTGATAAGGAAAACGCCATTATACTTGGTGAAGAGATTGGACAAGTTCTAATGCTCGAGAATCCCAATGTCAATGGTAACTTTAGTCGCAGCTTCATTCGGGTACGATGTATGGTCAATTTGGACAATCCTTTAGAGACTGGTTTTTGGGTGCCAAGGGAGGAGAAAGATCCAGTGTGGGTGTCAGTTAAGTACGAACGACTGCAAAAATTTTGCTACAACTGTGACAGAATCGGTCATGATGAAAAAAACGTGCAAACAAGAAAATATGGTGGTTCATAAAGTTGGGTGGATAGAGGCTATACCGGTGAAAAAGACCCCTATGCTGCCGTCAAAACCCTACAACAGCCAGCCAGTGACGGAGGGTTCTATTCCTAGTAAACGAAATTTGGAGAGTGATTTGCGTTTGAATATTAATACTAACGGCTTTGGAGATACTCGTATCAGGGAAAGGAAGGGCCGATTAATTGCTGATACAGTTTCAATGGAATTTAATGCGGGATCCGTACATTGCAACAGCCAAAGTCAAAATCAAACTGAAGGCACTATCATTCCACACATTTCACAGCATAATGAGGGGAAAGCTACAGTAATGGGCAATAATAATGGGCCAAATAAAAGCCAGCCCGCTCGAATTTACAAGACTAGAGTGAAGCCATTAACTCCAGAGCCCATTAATCAATTTTCAACGCAGAATCGGCCCACAGCTTGCACTTCTGATCCAGTGGAAGCTCCAGGTGATTTTTCAAAGGCAATAATCCTATATGGTGCTCTCTCCCTGATGTCAGAAGTCACCTTGGGTCTTTATGGCATTAATCTAAAGTGTCCTGGTGCTGATGATTTAAAGCTTAATGATCCTAAGAGGAGGAGAAGCCTAACCTTTGATGATTCAAGACAGAACGTTGTGACAAAACCAGTTAGTGCTGCACATGCACCTTCTCACAGGAAATCAGTTCGCAATCTGAAAAGACAAATTCGCAATAATTCTGCCACTACAAACAATGGACTTGTACCTACAGTCCACGAGCAATGCGGAATAGATTTCCCACAAGAATGGTTTGTATTTAATGGAGGTAATACTAACTTAGCTTCTTGTTCCTCATCCCAAAATGCCGGTGGTTGGATGAGACCAATTATTGGTTCACAATGAATATTTTATCTTGGAACTGTCAAGGTCTTGGGGTTCCCTTGACAGTTCAAAATCTTAAAGAAAAATGTTTAAATCATAAACCCCAAATTGTATTTCTCATGGAAACCAAACAAAAAAAAAGATTTGTAACTAAGGTGAGAAATAAATGCAAATTTAATAATGAATGGTTGGTGGCTCCTATAGGCATAGGTAGAGGCTTAGCACTTTAGTGGATTAATGAGGTTATTGTGAACATTTTATTTTCCTCAGCTAATATTATCCATACTAGTTTTTTTCTTCAGCTTTAGATGCTCTGGCCTACATCACATTTATCTATGGCCCTCAAAACGAAAAAGATAGGCTCGAGTGCTGGGAAGAACTTAAGCGGCTTGCTAAAACTGTTGACAAGTCATGGCGTGTGTCGGGGACTTTAATGATATTGCCTCTCTCATAGAGAAGTCTGGTGATAATCCTAGAGCAATGAGAAAAATTATTAATTTTCAGAATCTTATCTTTAGTTGTGCTCTCATTGATTTAGGTTTCAACGGTTACTGCTTTACGTGGTGTAATAATAGAGAGGGACAGGCAACCATAAGAGAAAGAATTGATAGAGCAATGGGCAATGTTTGCCTAAGGGAGGATTTCCCTAATCATGAAGTATTTCATCTTGATCCCATGGGCTCTGATCATCATCTGTTGCTAGTTAATTGCTGTTATAAAGGTAACAAATGTGCACACAATTTTAAATTTGAAGCCAATTGGGCATCGCACAAAAATTATCTCCAAGTTGTTAAGCGTGGTTAGCAGTAGATCGAGGTAAGGGATAACTCATCCCTTGTTAATTTTCTAACCCGATTATTGGCCTGTCAAAATGAATTATCCAGGTAGAGCCGCAAAGAATTCCCCAATAGCAAGAAGCTGATTGCTAAACTCAAATGTGAATTGGCTGAGTGTTTACAAAATCCAATAACTGAGACTTCTAAGCAGAGAATCGAACAGATAAAAGCTGATCTTGAGTGTGCTTTTACTCGAGAGGAGGAATACTGGTGGCAGAGGTCTCGTGTCCAATGGCTTCAAGCAGGAGATCGAAATTCCAAGTTTTATCATCTCTCTACCATTAAGCGCAGGAAAATCAATAATATTCTCAAAATTAGAGACGATGATAACAGGTGACTAATAGAACAGAATGACATTGCAAAAAATATTTCTACATTTTATCAAAGCCTATTTTGCACTGTCGGTAATAGAAGGATAGACGACACCCTTTCTTATGTGGATATTCGTATTAATGCTCAAATGAACCAGCAATTAATGGCACCGATTACAAAAGAGGAGGTTCGGTTGGCAGCCTTTAGCATGGGAGGCAATAAAGCACTAGGTCCAGATGGCTTTTCAGGTAATTCTACCAATCTACATGTCTGAGATAGGTAATCAGGTTTGTGACATGGTCCTAGAATTTTTTGAGGGTAAAACTCATTTGACTGATACTAATGATACAAATGTGGTGCTGATTTCTAAACTTGAAAAACTTGAGCATGTATCCCACTTTAGACCCATTGGTCTCTGCAATTTCTCTTATAAAATCATTTCAAAAATCCTTGCTCTTCGTATGAGACCTTTCTTATATGTATGCATTTCCCATAATCAGAGTGCTTTTGTACCAGGTCGGCTCATTCATGATAACATCATTATTGCACATGAGGTTTACCACTATTTGTGTAGGAAAAAATCAGGTTCAAAATATAAATTTGCTCTTAAAATGGATATGAGTAAAGTTTATGATAGAGTTGAGTGGGATTTCTTAAAACTTGTCTTGTTAAAACTAGGATTCTGTGGTCAATGGGTAACTCTTATTATGAGATGTATAGAATTTGTGCGGTTTAATTTGTGTGTTTCAGGAGACAAGATTGGCTCTATCACACTGGGACGAGGACCTAGACAAGGCAACCTACTCTCTCCATATCTTTTCATCATCGTGTCCGAAGTCCTTTCTACTATGATCTACAAGAATATTCAGAGCAAAGAAATCAAAGGAATCAAGCTAAGTATAAGCTGCCCGGAACTCTCCCATAGCTTTTTTGCCGACGAAGCTCTATTCTTCATGAATGCAAGCATAAGAAACTGCAGAAATCTGGCTCGATTATTAAAAGTATATTGTGAAGCATCTGGTCAAGCTGCAAACCTAGACAAATCCAGTATTGTGTTCTCTACCAATACACCTCCAGAGATGAAGGAAATGGTCGGGCAAATCCTTGGGATTCAATCTTCAGACGACCAGGGGAAATACTTAGGCATCCGATCATATGGGGCAAATCTAAGCATCAAGCCCTTGCCTACATCAGAGAACGAGTAAGATCTAACGTTAAAGGTTGGCAGCAATCGACCCTCTCATCTGCGAGTCAGGAGGTGATGATAAAATCTGTGGTGAACGTTATTCCGATCTTCCCCATGAACTGTTTTAAATTTCCCACCAAGACTTGTAAAGAGCTCAATAGTTTGGTTTCTAATTTTTGGTGGGATGGTAGTGCTAATGAAGGTGGTGTTCATTGGAAGGCATGGGACTATCTCACAGACCTAAAGTCTACAGGTGGTATGGGTTTTTCGTGATTTTTCTATCATGAATGATGCATTATTATCCAAAACTGCTTGGAGAATCCTTAATAACCCTTCTGACTTGTGGGTTAGAGTCTTGAAAAGCATATATTTCCCAAAAGGTGAATTTTTTTATGCAAAAAAAGGGTATAAAGCCTCTTGGTATTGGGCAAGTATTATCGATGGAAGAGATTTGCTAAAAAAAGATTTATTTTGGGATCTTGGGGATGGCTCTTCAATCCGAATTTGGGGAGATAATTGGGTACCAAATGTTAAATTTCCTCAAAAGCCTGAAAATAGCGGCAATTTATTTGTTGAGTATGGCCATGTTTCGGATTTAATTGTTGATGGCACGTGGAATGTAGATCCAATCAGACACTTATTGCCTCAAGAAATAATAGATGCAATCCTGAAAATTGTGATCCCTCAATCCCCACTAGACGACAAACTGGTATGGTCCCCGTCAAAAAATGGTGTGTATTCAGTGAAAGGGGGTATATAAGGGAGAAAAGTCTGAAGATTAACCACCGAGACGCTGCCTCATCTTCCACCGTTTTATCCTCTAAAGATTGGCAATTCATTTGGCAAATCCGAACATTACCAGAGTGCAACAATTTATTTGGCAAGTTCTATCAAAATCAGTGGCAACAAAAGAAGCTTTATTCCACAGAAAGCGAGCTTCAGATCATTATTGTCCGATATGTATTCAGTCGGTGGAAACTATAGAACATCTATTTTTCTCATGCCCTTGGACAAGGTGTGTATGGTTTGGATCCCCTTTAGGAGGCAAAATTGATCCAGCAGATATATCTAATTTTAATCGTTGGTGGCTTAATCTGTTACATGGCCCGATTAAATTTTACGAAAAGGATGTCTCGCTGATTTGCTTGTTGCTTTGGTATATCTGGAAAAAGAGAAATGATTTTGTCTATAATGAAGCTCACCCAAACCCGAGTGATGTCTTTCTTTTGGTTGCGAGAACGAATGAAGACTTTTGAAATAAAGCTACTTCATGTTCATCGGATAATAAGGATAACAAGGAGAAACTTGCTACTTGGATGTGTCCACCTACTGGTTACATGAAAATTAACTGCGATGGGTATTTCAACCCCTCTCAATCAGCGGCAGGCATTGGAGTTATCTGCAGGGATAAACAAGGATCCTTTTAATGGGGATTCATTGACAAGGTGAAGTCGGTCTCTGCCTTTATGACGGAGGCTCTTGCTTTGAAACGTGCTCTGCTAATTGCCATTGATTTGGGTTACGACAAAGTAATTTTTGAGACTGATTGCCTCATTCTGAAGCAGTACATGGAAAAAAAGATCCCGAAGCACAAGAATGGCGATGTCGAGGAGTGCTCAATGAAATCCTCAATCTCTTGACTTCTTAAGCTGGTTTTTTGGTGTGTTTTATCCCCAGAAATGGGAATGGTGCAACTGATATCTTAGCAGCTGATGCTTGTAAGGAAGTGAGCCTAATTGGGTGGGTCCATAAACCATCATTTTTTTGTCTAATTTGCTAGCTTTAGATGTTCAAGAGTCTAGTGGAAATCATATGTCTCCTACCTTCCCACTGCAATGTTCTGGTGTAGGATGATTCAGGATACCAAGCTGCCAAAGAGTCATGTGTCCTTGATGTTTGTCTTGTTTTTACTGCTTTGGTTTCCCTTTGATGTATTCCTGAATCTTTTTTACTTCTTATCAATGAGAAGCATAATTATCAATCCAAAAACAAATTCATAATTGTAATTTATTTCCAGGTTAATTTGTAAAAGTACCTATGGTAAATTGGCAAACGTACATCTGGCACCATAATAAAACTTCGGATGTATAAATACTTATTATAAATGCAAAATGGTGTAAAATTGTTTTTCCGTTAAAATGAGTTAACGATGGTGAAGCTGATTTGTGAGTCCCACAAAAATCTTCCACATGTATGATCTTCTAGTTGTTGACTGTCCAAGTGACAGGTGAAATAATTATCCACAGTAATTGACTGTCAACGCCCAAAAGATCATACTTGTAGAAGATTATTTTTATGAAACCCACAACTCAACTTAATTGTTAACTCATTTTAATTGAAAACAATTTTGCACACTTTTAAATTTATAATAACTATTTATGCATCCGAAATTTTATTGTGATGTTAGATGCACATTTACCAATTTATCATAGGAATTTTTACACCTACACCCTTTATTTTTCCAAAAAACAATTCGGAGCTGTCACTATATCTTGTGACTTAAACATAATTCTCCCAATCTACCTGAACAATTTGTAGCGACAAGTTTCGAGGTTCTCAGTTCCAAGTGGAGAATGTCGACAATAATATCAATACTTGACAGCTCACTCTACGGTCTGCAGTTATCCTCCCCATTCCCTAGTTCTATACCCCATCCCAGGCTCAAATATGCAAAGAGATTAAAACATATAGACTTGTCATTGACCATAGGATGTCAAAACGACAAAAGCGATATACTAGCTATAATCATAACACCTCATACTAAGTATAATTTAGACTCTATCATACACATTGATATATTGATTTGAAGAGACCCACGCTCTATCATAAGATGGATCTGAGGGTTCACGATAAGATATTTACTTAAGCCAGCACGAGTTCACTTGAAAAGCTTGAACCAAGATGGCCTAAACACACCATTCTGGCATGCTGCACTGAGTTACCAACTTCAAGTCGCATGGCAGAGAGGTAGATGCTTTTTCTCCAAGATACTACACATTTCCATGGGCACGAATACCGTAAACAAGTATGCCCCGGAAAACTAAGGAAAAACGTAAACGGACATTGAAGAATTTATACAAATATGCTCCAGAAGCTGGATGATAACTTTTTAGCTTAAACATATCAGTAAAAGAGGGAAAATCGTGAAGTAGAATTATCAAAAGATGAAAAGCACAAAGAAGCATGCATTGATCAATAGAAGAAATCTAAAAATAGTATGTCCATATCAATATGGTCACAGACCTCTTTAAACACCACAATCTTAACAGTGGCAACCAACTCTAAAACAGCAAGAAACAAGCTGGTCTTGGGTTCAACAATCTCAAATTTTAAACAGGGGACATGAAGCATCCAAAGCAACTCAAACCGCACAAAAATAAACGCACCAAACTCAGAAACCTCTCTTTCCAGCAAATTGCCAGCCAGCACTCTTCACTGCAACTGACTTCCCCACATAAACAACAAGTAATTAAGGCTACATATCTTCTCACATATGTCACAGTGATCACATGCTACATGTACAGTTAACAGACCAGAGATGCAGAAAACACGCATATAGCTTCCATGCAAATAAGTAGCTTTGAGCAAGCTACAAAAAGCGAAGTTGATCAAAGAGAGTACACAGACAAGAACCAATCCCAGCAAAAGGTCAAAATATATATATATATATATATATATGGGTAATTCCTAAACATAGTGTATACACAAGTGTATTAGACATGGGTAACTCTTATTGTCGTCTCAGTGAAACTATATGAATGATCTATTAGTACATAAACAACATGATAAGGACTAATAAAACTAGTGAAAAGTAAATAAATTGTGAGAGTAATATTGTTTTCCAAAGAAACTTTTTTGAAGAACAAAACTCTATCAGTATATTTGCCAAAGTGATTGTTCAGAACTAAATGAAAAACCACAACTCCTTTACTTATAGTGAAAACCATACATTTAGATGCCATTTTCAAGTGTATAATTTATCAGAACCATGAAGGCACCAGTTACAGGACAATGCAATCCTTGGAGAAGTGCCCACCAAATTTAGCAAGAAACCCAATTCTTGTGAGTGCTAATGAGAGCTGACAGAAGTCCCGCCGACGATACCAACAATGGCCTAGATAATGGTCCTTTCCCATCCAATATATCATCCAATGCCATAAACCCATCAGCCAAATCTTGAATCAAAGAGAGCCTCTTCAACAACTTCTTCTCCCTCACTTTCCTCAACTCGGCCTCATATCCTTGAGAACCCGAACCCGAACCCGAACCCGTAGTGACTGCAAGTTCAATACTCGATTTCAAGCGTTCCTCATCATCACAAATATCTCTCAAATCCCTCATCTTCAAAACAACACTACCAAAGTACCCAACAAACTCAGCCCAAGCACTAATTTTCTGCAAACTACGTAAATGCTTACTATCGATGAGACCCGACTTCGCCAGCCAAACGAACTGTTCGACAAAGTAATACAATCCTTCACCAGCATAGGCAATTATAAAGAGAACCCAATCCTGTTTAGAATCAGGATGAGCATTTCTGAAAGCGTTGAGGTCCTGAACAAATTTACCGAGCCTGAAGGCTTTACGACTAACCCCAACACTGGATTCGAAGCTCTTAAGGCGTAAAGATAGGGATGGGTTACCTTGAATAACGGAGGAGGCGAGGATAACCTTGGAAGCGTACCTGGAGATTTTGAGAAGCTTGTCAACGCCATCTCTTTTAGCAAGGTAGGCTTCGAGATGGTTAAGGAAGTCTCTGTGCTTAGGTTTTGGAGGATGAATCGGAGGGGTCGAGGAGGAATCGGAATTCATGGGATGGATCGATGGAGGATTTCTCCACACGACACATTCAGCATCAACGGATCCGATCAGGAGCTACTAGTACTATATATGTCTTTTTTTTTTTAGAAATTAAAGAAGACTACTAACTAGTTTATATAAATACTACAGTCACATCAAATATTATAATAATTTTTTTATAACTTTTTTTAAAAAAATTATCTGATCTTATATTTAGGATTGGTAGGGGCACCACTCCTTGTCTATTTATATAGCCGGTTTGTGATAAATTTTTCCTCTTTATTACTCTATCTTGTCCTTGATATGGGATGCATTTAATTTTCTTAGAAAGTATTAAAAAAAACTAAATAAGTCACTTATAAATTGATTTACATGGATTTTTTCTCCAAATTAATTCATTTACTTATAAGATAAAATATAATCTAACAACATACCACATGTGTTGTGATTAAGTAGTTTATTAAACTTCATTAATCTCCCCAATAAAAGCCAATTACATCCTTTTTTTTATATTTCAATTGGAAATAAACGCATTGGTATCCGAGCAACTGATTACTCTAATTTCTCAGTTTGTGATTTCCCCTTCCCAACACAAGTGTCTCCTCCATGACTCAAACTCGAGTCCTCAAGGAATATAGCTAAGCCTTACACCGCTAATTAGGTGTTGGTAATTACATTTTATATTATGGACTGGGAGTATAATTCTATTTTGAAAGCAAATAATGTGGGTATTATAAATTTGCCCTCAACCAATACATAATCGGTCAAGCGGTGTAATGCCTCACTAGATCTCTTGAGGTTTGAAGTTTGAATCCTAAATAAGACACTTGTGTGGAAAGGGGGCTCCACGAACCCCGAAACTAAAGTAAATAGTTGATCGGATACCTGGTAATATAATTTAAATTAGACGTTGATTGCCAATTAATATATATAAAAAAAAAGTTATCAATTTGCCCCATGTTAATGTAAGAGAGAGAATCATAAAATATTGATAAACCAAAGAGAATAAAAATACCCATTCTTTAACAAGAGTAAAATTGACAAAATTTATCAATTGAGAACATTTTGAATTTCATGACATGACTACTTTTTTATGTTAGAATAAGTAGGTAACAGGAACATATAAATAGTTACGGAATGGAATCGTATGCAACAAACTCTTGCATGAATAATGTTATGTTTAATTTGAAAATATCAATTCACATCATTCAATGGAGCATGAAATTTACATGGTATTTAATAAACCAGTCTGATCACTTATCTTCTTGAAATTATTATAATACTCCATCTGGTCACTTTATATAATGTCATTCTAATTAAATTGTTGTTTCCTAAAAAAATAATTAAAAATTAGTTATATGTAATAAATGTGTAAGAAATATTGTTTTCTAAAATAATGCCCTTATTTATGAATAAAAAAGAAAGATTAATGGTGAAAAAAGACGAAAGATAATTTATGGTAGAAATAAATAAATAGGTAAAAATACATATATTATTCAAACAAGACATTTTAACAGGAACAAACCAATTTTTTTTTAAAAAAAATAGAACTTTATGATTAAGTAATTTAGTGCGGGAGGGAGTATACTCTACTTCTACCATATGCATACATAGTCAGAGTATTTATAAATATCGCTCTCGCTACACTAACAATTAACAATTAACAATTAACAATTAACAATTAACAAACACGATGGCAAAAAAAAAAAAAAACAAGTAACAAACACAATACACTATATTATCAATTGATGGGACGTACTGAATAGGAGTAGTGATAATTAAATCTCAAAAGTTTTGACTTAATAATGGTTAAGTCCTCCAGAATTTTTTTTTTTTTTTTTTTTTTTGAAGTCCTTAAAAAACTTTCGGAAACATGAGTTATAAATACCATAATTGCAGATAGGAGAGTTTCAACTAAGAATTATCAAGAGAGATATATGAAATATAAATTCCTAACTTGCGATTTATTAATGATGGGTAATCTAATAATTTCAAATTTTCAATATTAAACATATTCAGATTCATGTCTCTAGGGACCTTACTTTAATTGGTAGATATTGTAGGACTTAACTTTTCTTACATGGGATCCCTAATTAATTTTTTCAAAAAAAAAAATTGTTCTTATTATAAGTGCACCTAAAGAAAAAAAATATTATAGTTTTACCTTGTTAATAAAGATAAAGAGAGAATAAAGAGATGAGACATAATGTTCAATATACTTTTTAAATACTCGTTCACAAATGAGATTAAAAATTGAAAATTTCATCAATTTACATTTTTTATGAGTCAACTAATTAACTTTCCTTGTTATGCGATAATTGTGTGGAATAGACTTATAAATATGACGATATGGAAATTGTAATTTCTCTCTAAATGAACCTTTATTTCCATAAATTTATATTTAAGATGGTGCTTGCTTTAATCATAATTAAAAACTCTCCAAATGCACTTCTTTACTCTCACATATTGAACCATATGTAAAACAATAAAAGCACTTATAATAAGTCAAAAGTAAATCAATCCAAATGAGCACCTAATACAAGTACAAAGCTTCCGTTAATACAAAAAACCAATTTTTGTAAGCAACATATACATGAGAAAACAGTATATTTATCTTTAATTTATGAGAAAACGAGCACCTAATAAAAGTTTTCAGAATAAATCATGGAAATTATGAGTTGGCTTTCCGAATTAATTATTTTTTTATCTTTAACTTATTATATTGTGTTGGTTTGCATTTAAATTCGTATTAACCATAAATTCTATAGAACTCACGAGTTAACACGTTAACCTCACCACTTTTATGTTTCTAAGTTATAAAATTGTGTCAACCCACTTTTAAACATTTGTACAAGTTAATGAATATATATAGGAGTATAAGGCTACTCCCTCCGGTCCTATTTATAAGAACTCAACCGTCAAATAACGCTTCTTAAGAAAACATATAAAAGTTAGTCGAGAGCTATAAATATGTCAGAAAAATAACTATTTTTTCAATATTACCCTTATTTATGATGAGACTAGAGAGAGAGATGTAAGTAGGAGTATTAATGAATACTATGAAAGAGAGTGTTAATAAGTATGGGTAAAATAGAAAAAATGGCATTAAATGATGACAGATTCCAATGCGGGATCTTATATTTTGGACCAAAACAATTCAAATTTCAGGTTCTTATAAATAGGACCGGAGGGAGTACTTTGTAAAAAATACGTTTGAGAGACTAATTTTAAACAATAAATAGAGATAATAAGTTAACTAGATAATTTAATATAACTTTTTTAAATTACCGACATTGAAAAATAAAGATATGTTGCCATATATATAACCGTTATCACTACTAAAGATTAAATATTCCACATCCCTATTTAACGTACATTTTAAAATAATAGACTTAAAAGAAATGCAGCAATAAAAGTGTAAGTAGAACTTTTGTATATTACTCACTTCTCTATTGTTTATAGTTACTCATGCGAGTTGATCTATAATACTCCTCTCCTTTGATCATCCAGACTATGTCACTATGTACTAAAAATGAGTCAGGAAGAAGTTGAGATTATATTATGTAATTTTGAAGCAAATTCAACTGTAGATGCACTTGCAACAAAACTTGTTTTTTATTGATAGAGTCAATAGTACTGCAATCTCCCTATATTTGGTAATTATATTTCTTTAGAATGAACAAACTTAATTGACTCTTCATAGGAGTC
This sequence comes from Mimosa bimucronata, assembly GCA_037074515.1. NCBI lineage: Eukaryota > Viridiplantae > Streptophyta > Magnoliopsida > Fabales > Fabaceae > Mimosa > Mimosa bimucronata. The sequence goes on from CM073444.1 coordinate 38,440,410, forward strand.
AGGGTAGTTAATATGATCTTATGCAATATTATATAAAGAATTATAACTTCTTTTTAAAACGATTACCTAAAATTCTATCAAGTAATTTCCATAATGAATTCTACTGTCATAGCTTCCGCCCAACAGTTTTTTTTCTACAATTTTAGTTTAAAAATTGGAGAATCATTATTCTCAAACTTGATTGTTTTTATTTATTTATTCACCGGTATTTGACGTTACTAGCAACTGCTAGTTTGTGGGATTGTAGGCCCACAATGGAAGGAACCTTGCTACAATAATTATTGCGACTGCATACTCAGGGCTCGAACTCAAGATCATCGATTAACCTGAAACAACCCACAACCAGTTGATCCAAGCGATTGATGGTTAAATTTTGAAATTTTTAACATTTATTTGTTTAACCTCCATTGGGAAAAAATTTCTAAGACCTAGTTTTTAACTAATCGGCATTTACATAATTATAGATAAAATAAATTTATTTACTAATTCTATCAAAGATTTAGAATATAATAATAACAATTAAATAGAGTAAATGGAACTTCATGTACTTTTTAAGCATATTATATTGGGCTCAGATGTCGTAATTGGAAGAAAATCTAGGGGGTTACTATCATTTGATCACAATAATGCTCAAATCTGTATATAATAAAATATGTGATAACAAATAAATGCATGCACATTAAAACGAAACTTTTTTTAGTAGAAATCACATAATTCTTCTAAAACTTAACTCTTCAGATTATCATCTTCATTTATTATTATTTATTGTAAATGCACATTTAGCAAACAAATATATATTTCAGCATCTCATATTAACTTCTTTTAATTGATTCCATTATAATGAGAGATCCTCCCACTTTTTCTTCCTTACAATGGAATAAAACCTGGTTAAATAGATATTATGCATCTATAAAGTTAAAAATAAGGAAAAAATTTGTATATGTATATCATAAATGCTATAAATGAAAGTGATGACCAAATCCCATTCATTCAGGAAGTTGTAGATTTGCATCATCATCACATATTCATTGATGAGGAAACAAACTTTCCTATTTATCAAATAAAGAAAAAGAAAAATAAAAAAAACCAACGACTTTCCTTTATCATTATTTAGTGATTAAAACTTGTTGGCTTAAGAAATTATATTGGCTTAATTGTATTGGTAGTACAGCCGTACAAGAGGATTAGGTAATTTTTTTGTCAGATTTTGTTTCTATATTAATTGTGGGTGTAAATTAAGCTAAATTAAGCCCCCAGAACATGTTTATACCAAAAATGTGAAAACATCACATCGGTAATAATGTAAATGGATTGTTTCTTGAAATTATTCGTAAAAAACAATAATTGAGTTCCCAAAAAAGAAAAGAAAACGGATACAGTCAAATCAGAGAGTAAATAAACCAAATTAATACTTACTATACTTGATGTGTTTTCATTAAATTTTGGAAAGTTCCATATTATTTACCTTTATAACACACCCCACCTTTAATGCACTAGAACCAGAACCAGGGACAGTGCACACTGTAAATTACGCCTTGGCCTCCATTTCCAAATATAAATGTCGCATTTAATTTCATTTCTCTTCATTACTCCCCTCTAATTAATTTCGTACCAAGAATTCAATAGGTCAAACATTTTCTTACGGAAATTCATAAAACGCTTGATTTTGTATGCAACAATAATAATAACATTATAAAAATACGCACACAAACAAGATAGCTATCAAGTCCCAAAGTAACTAGCCGCCATTCTATGCAAAGTAATAAATGCTCAATACATCTCCATGTACTATATAAGGACCATGCCACATATGTGATTTCTCACACCAAGTACTCATCACATCAAAACAAAAGTACTTCTCTCTATTCCCTCTCTCTAAGAGTCTTTATTATACCTCGTACCTTTGTTCATTTCCATGGCCAATAGGGGTTGGGACTCTAGAAATCATCACTCTAACAACAACAATACACCAATCGCTTGCCGATTGTGTAGCCAAGTTTTTCCAAACAAAGAAACTTTCATATCTCATATTGATTCCCATTTGGCTCGTAACGAGGTTCTTCATAATAACCATGGGAGCAACAATAATATTCAAGCCCACCCAAAAGCTTCACAACATCAAAGAGAAATAGCTTTTCATCCTCATCATCACCAACAACTAGCTGTTGTGATGCACAATAACTTACCCACCCTCAGGCCTTCACTAGTCCCCAACAATGTGCAAGTGCAACAGGCCAATCGAAACGTTTTTGAAACGCGCCCAGAAGTAGTCAATAGAAACGTTCTCGAAACGCGGCCTAATCCTCTCCCTCCTTCATTGGTGCCTCCAGAAGCCAATCGAAACGGCTTCGATGCTCGCTCTTTGATGCAGAAAGTCACCAGAAATGGCTTTAATAACCTTCCTTTGATGGTGCAACGAGGCAACAATAATCATGGAGTTCATGTTGCCAATAATCCCGGGCCATCATCGATGCCTACTCCTCCTGCAAGAAGAAACCCTAGTTTGCTTACTTATGTTCCTCCAAGTGCTCCTGTTGGTGGTTCACTCCAACAACCAGCACAGTTAGGGATTTCGTCTATCCGAACAAGGAATGCTTCTATAAGAGGTCGTCGTAGAACCCAGCAAAGAAATGTGGAAATGGTGGCTTCTGCAACCATTGAGCAAACCACAAGGCCATTTATTGACTTGTTGGATGTGCCAATCAAGAAGGTTGATTTCATTGATTTGGAGAATATGGATGTTGATGATGACTCATCTGGTTCAAGGAAGAAGAAGTTAGATTTGGAATTGAAGCTTTAGAATGATGTTGGAAAAGTTAATCATTAGCTGTCATAGTTTCTAGTCTCTATGTAATCAGGTAATGATATCTTACCGTTATGGAGGAAAAAAAGGAAAAAAAAGGTTGGTTTTATGTTTTTTATATAGTAAATTAGTGTTGCTAGCTGTTGTAACCGTTGTTGTTGATTGAATCATATCATAGTGTATTTCTTTTCCATTAAGCATACATGTCGTTGGCCGTTTGTTAATTGGGTTAGCAAAGACATATGCAGTATTCTGTTTGAAACTATATTCACTTTGTATATGTGTATGAGTGTCTATAAATTTAATTAATTCGATGCATTTTAACCAGTATTCGATCAAAGAGTAATGGTGACATTTGGACTAGAATAATAATAGTTGGAAAAATTAAAAATTAAATTCGTAGCAAATATTTGATATACCAAAGCAATCGCACTGACACACACACATATCCTTCAACAATTCTATAACCCATTACTTTTACTGCGTAGATCGTATAAACAATAATTTCAAGCGTGATAGTAGGTGTGCTTTTTGTAGGTGTGTTTTGGAAAACGTTCGTGATAATATTTTTCTTGATTTCATTTAATTTGCAAAATACTCTATCTAGGAAAAATTTGCAATTTTTCTTGCCTATTATGTGCACGGTGGCACATACCAAATGGTAAAAGTTCTGAGAAAAATGAAGATCAACTTAATTACTAATAACGAAAGATTTTCAAAGGAAACGTTGGTCACGATAACAGTATATTCCTATTATTTAAATTTTTGTCCTAAAATAGTGAACTACTCCCTCTGGTCCTTATTATAAGAGCTCAAAATTTGAATTGATTTTGTCCAAAATATAAAAGCTCACATTGCATTCTCTCATCATTTAATGCATTTTTTTCCTTTTTTACACCTAATTCTCTTTCATATTTATTAATGCTCATATATTTCTCTTTCTTAATAGATTCATCATAAATAAGGGTAATATTGAAAAAAGATGTATATTCCAGACACATTTAATTATTTTCACATGTTTTCTTAAGAAATATATTTTGATGGCCGAACTCTTATAAATAGGACGGGAGGGAGTATAACATTTTTTAGTGATGTTTCTTGGCGACTAAATATATTATCTGGTTGGCCAAAGGCCATTTACCTACTGAGTTGGCAAATAGAGGATGAATTGTACGTTATGAAATGGGTAAAGTTTTTTAATTCAAATTTTATGCCATTTTCATAACTCAACCATCGTGTGATGAGTTTTGAACTTGTCTTACTTGATTTGTCTTTAACTAAATCTGAATCCATGATTATTCTATGGTGATAAGTATGTATATTATTTTGTACTATTAAGTATCATAAGTGGCAAATATATTTCAATGGGCATTTTCCCATGGTCTTACAGAAGATCCAATTCATCACTTGATTCACTTATATTCTATTTCATTATAAATTAAAATACTCCCGAGCTTTCATCTCTATTGCCAAACCCGTTTTCTTATGTCAGTGCATTATACATTCAAAAGCTCCTCCGATCCCCCCCCCCCCAAGTTCCACCAAATCCTTATGATCTTTCATCACATATATTATGAATTGGTACATAAAAATTTGCAAAACTCTTGAAAACAACGACAAGTTTTCATGGGAAAGTTGGAAACAAGAATAATTTTGTTCATATTAAAATGTTTACTTTAAAATAATCAACTATAACATTTTAGAGTGATGTTTCTTGTTGATTAAGTATATATCAAATCTGACTGGCCATTTATTCATTGAGTTAGCAAATTTTAGGACGGGTTGTTGTGAATGCCCCTTTTTTAATGGAACATTGCTTGCAATTGATCAATTTTCGCAAGAAAATATCGATTCCATGCCAAAATGGTTCATTATATGGTAATTCTCCTTACCTCTCATTATATCAAAATTGTGACATCAATTATATAAACAATCACAATATAATATATCCATGGAGCTTTTATTGTAGTTGAGTACGGATTATTTTGCAGAAAAAAAAAATTCATACCCGTTTTATTGTATTTTTTTATTATTGTACTTTGTTTCCCCTTACCACTTTCAATTTCAAACACTATTATGTGGATTGATCATTCTAGAAAAGGAGATGAATCAAATTGTTGTTTTAATGAATGGTACATTTTATCTGATTCCATTTAGCGCTTTTGATTTGAAATGTTCTTATGCGGATTGGCTGTCCGTTAAAAGAGATAAACACAAGTGTCAACACTATCTAACACGTGAGATCTACCATTTTGTCCACATATTTGATCCCATCTGGATTGGTTAATACAAAAGATATTATCCTAATTAATTACTCCTATTCTATTTTATACTCCCAAGTTTTTTCATTTTCTCATTTAGTTTTAGAAAGCCTAATAACAAGTATTACAAACTATAAGTGTTTCACTTGCGCTTTTCAAATTGTATAGAAATCTTGAATATGGATATACAAAAGAGAATACCTATTAATCATATCCACTACCACTTATATTCTATTTTATTATGAACTCTTCCCAAGCTTTCTATTCTTAGCCAAACCCTTTTTCTTACGCGTATCTGTGTGTATTATATATTCAAAAGCTCCTTTCCTCCCACAATTACACCAAATTCTTATTATCTTTCATCACGTATATTGTGCATTAGAGTGAAGTTTCTTGTTGTTTAAGCATATATCTGGCTGGCCATCTGATTTATCTATTGAGCTGGCAAAATTGAGAACGAATTTTTATGAATGGACAGTTTTTTTTTTTTTTTGACATAAAATGAATGGACAGTTTGTGAACGAAACATATCATGAATTGATCAATTTACACCAAAAATATCGATTCCATACGAAAATGGTGCATTATATGGTAATTATCCTCACCTCTTATTATATTAAAAGTATAATATCAATCTGATCAACAATAACAATATACAAATACATATATGCATGCAGCTTTTATTGTAGGTGTGGGTACTGATAATTGATTAAGATTTCATCGCAATTTACAAATTTGAAAAAAATACATACACGTTTTATTGTATTATCCTTTTACTACTCCATCTGTTTCTAAATATAAGATCTATTTATCTAATCTGATTAGATTAAAGATGTTAGTTAAGTTAATTAAAATCTCATAATATTACCAAAACACTATAACCATATACCTTTATTCTAACCCTCCCTCTCTTGTTTGTTTACGATTGAGGAGTATGAATAAGGGTAATTTAAAAAATATTGAGAAAAATTAGAAATGAGTCTTATATTTAGGAACAAACTCACCTCCTCAAATAAGTCATATATTTAGGAATTGATGGAGTATGATTTAACAAAAACATAATCAGACAAAACAAATCCAATAAGAGATACAAGAGTCTATCATAAAAAATGGTTAATTCTCAGCATAACAAGTTTGTGCCATCTTCATATTGCAACCGTCCATCCATACATCATGAGATGGGTAAAAAAAATTGTTTTCGTAGCATTTGGGTAAAAGGGCCACAAAATCTGAATCCACAATAATTGTATGACAATTTAATTATTATATTCATATAATAAGTGCAACATTTTTTTTTTCTAAGACATTTCCACATAATTTCAAAGAAGCATAAAAACTGGTATCAGTCTATTTCACCAAATTTTAAATTGTGGTTTCAATAAACGGTACATTTAATATATAGTTTTTTACCATTTTTTTTTTACTTTATACATTTTTAAGCGGATTAGCCTTTCAGTAAATTAGGTAAATGTGAGGGTCACTATTTGACACGTGAGATTACTTAGTCAATGTGTGAGAAGTGATGGTGCAAATTAATCACTTCTATTATATTTTATATATAAACAAACCCCTTGCAAGTTTGTGATTCAGATTTCAAATTCTTTTAATGCAATAAGCAAATTATCATTAATTGATGTTGGTAAGATGACTATTTTCCTAATCTTATATGACAAATGATATGCAAAGATTTGTGTGACAATACATGGAATTCTTATTATATTTATATTTATAAAAAAGATGTCTCCTGCTAATGAATAAGTTGTTCATATACTTTATTATTTATTTATCTTTAGTCGTTACTCAATACCGACTCCAACTGACTTTTTGTTTTGTTTTTATTGAAAACATTAGGAAAACATGTAAAAATGTGTGTCTTATCGTGCCAAAAAATACTCGGTCAAAAAAAAAATTATGCCAAAAAATATGTGGAGCCGTGCTGCTCCCTTTAAATAACATATCATATATTAAAAGAAAACAGATATAAGAGAGACAACTACAAAAGGTAGCAAAGCAATAGGTGAAAACAATAAAATATTTATTATTTAAACGTATAATTCCATTAAATATCCATAGTTGTTAAATATGGACTGGCCAGCCAGACCACAAAAATAGTCTAACTCAGCCTCTAACCTGGTATTGAAGTAACCCCGCTCTCAACTCGGTTTAATCTGGAAGAGACCGGGGTGACCTGGCGAGTTGAGTGGGTTAATTAGGCAACTTTTTTGAACTGCCAAAACAAAATCATTCATATTTTTTTAATTTTGTTAGGGTGATTTTTTTTTGCTTTTTAGTGCCAAACTAGTAAACTACCAAGTGCTAATTTTTTTTTTTTTTGTCATCCTGATTTGATGATGGTTTGATACATTGATATCTTGATAGTTTCATGCTATAAATATCTATAAATGTTAGATAAATGGATTATTTTTTTAATTGATTTTGTGTTTGGACTTTGATGGTGTCATAAAAATTTAATTTATTTATTTTTTCACATGTTAGGTAAATGAATGATTTTTTTCTTAATTGACTTTGAGTTTGGATTTTGGATGGTATCATGAAAATTTAATTTTTTTTTTTACACCGGATTGATTTCAGACTAACCAGTGACCCACTGTCTTAATCGGATCGGTGGCCTATTTGGGTTTAACAACTTTGAAAATATCAAGATGATAATTTCCATAAAATGACTAACAGGGATGTATATCTTTCCTAATTAAGTTTGCTTTATATAAAAAAAATGAAAATTAAACCCTTGAAATCAATTATTTGTCATTAGGATGAAAGAGGTTACTGTTTTATATCAAATCAAACTGAGTTGGTGACTCTGTTAAATATATTATATTTTCCAAAAGTCCATTAATAATGATTTGATTTGAAAAACTGAGTTTTTTTATAGATTAAAAGAATCATATGAAAAATATTAACTTTATGTATTTGATGTTGAAGAAGAATAGATTCCTCTTAATCTTCAATGATTGGTCGGATTGGTTGGTGATATATATACATAAATATAAAGGTCTATGTTTCTTATCATGTCTCAAGAGAAGATTCCTCATCATCATCTCTATTAGGACCTTTAGAGAAAACACTTTGTGATTAGTGCCAATTAATTCAATCCTTTGGAAAATTGTGCTGGCATATTGATTTCAATTGGCTTCATAACTAGTTTAATTAATTAATTAATTATGTTTGGGTTTCCTTTGTTCATTTCCCTTGAAGTGTCCATATCCAATAATGCACTAGAAGACGAACACTTGCAAACTTATGTAGACATAGAACATGCCAACCCACCCCAATTCTTTGACCAAAACGCACAAAAAATTGGACAAAATACGAAGAAAGAAGATAATTATTGTATCCAAACATACTTACATTTGAGAAAGTGACACTTTTATGGTACTTTTGCTTGTTAGAACATCACATACGAACGGATGGACATATCTAGATATTTATTATTGTCCATAGATTCTTAGTTAATTAAATAATTCAGATAGACCTAACCAAAGTATACCAGTAATTTTTTTAAAGTGGCAGATCATGAAAAGTGATTTCTCCACAAATGAATTGATTATGTCGCTGCAAAATTTATTAATTATTACTCATCTGGTCCTATTTATAAGTCACTTCCACCATATTTCACACAAACCAAGGAAAGCCTTAAAACTCATTAACTTTCCACTAAAATCCAATAAATTTACAACTTTACCCATATTAAATATCCACTATACCACATGAAAATAAAGTCAACACATAATAAATGAAGGGTAAACTTGTACATTCACACTAAATATTTAATGAGGTGACTTATATATAGGACCAAATAAAACCTTCTCTCTCTGCCCTATAAATAGGACCAGAGGAGTATGACTCAATAGATTGATTCTAATTGGTTGGAAGCTGAGCTCACTTAATTGAGAATTAAAAAAAAAAAGGAAAAACAAATAATGGTGTCAAATGACTACCAAATAACACAAGTGTGCTTTAAGCCTTCATACAAGGAAATAATTACTTACTACTAATTGATTGTTTATCCTTTTTTGGATAACAAGTGATTAATAACTTACTATCTTTAATGGCAATATTAGTGTGAACAAAAAGGTGAACTTGTTGAATTATGCCATTACAATAGTAAGGTGGATCTCCAACGGCACTAATATATGCAGCATTAAATGATGAAGGGTAATTATGTCATTTCGATGGGAAAACCTTATAACGTTACTGTACCAAGACCATGACATCTGTCTATAGCATCTCACGCACCAATACAGATTGTCAAATTAACTCATGAATTTCCGATTATATCCCTGAGCACTTTTTGTAATTACTCGCCGAACTAAATTCAACGAGGTTGATAAATCTGTCAGCACAGAATTGACGGTCCTTGGTTGGAGTTGGCATCCAAACCAAAAAAGATCGATCTTTGGATCCTTTGTCTTCTCTTTGGAACCTTCATACCCTCCATTTCCCAGTGGCTTTTTTGGCCGCCATTAGAGCTCATTTCCTGGAGCCATTGCTTTACTCTCTTTTTTTTTTGTAGTTTTTCTGCTACTTTCTTCTCTGAACCTTCCTGAGGCATATCTTTCTGAAGCAAAGTCCCTTACTTTTCATTACAGTTGATAAACCCCACTTTGGTACTGTGGTTTTTTTTTTCCTTACCCTGTTATTTGTGGCTGTTTGATCTCACTTTTGAGCTGCGTGATCCTAGAAAAAGAACCCCATTTACTGGATTAGCTTCAGCTTCTCTGTTTGATTGTTTTTGAAGACAATGAACTCTTCAACGAGATTGGATTCAGCTGTATTTCAGCTTACACCTACACGAACCAGGTAATACAGCAGCTTGCTTTTCTTCCATCTGCTCCGTTCTAAACCTGCCTAAAGAAAAAAGGGGAAAATTTGCTAAAGCTAAGGAATAAGTTTAAGCTATACAATGGCTAAATTTTGTTCTTGACCTCACTGAACACTTCAAATATTTGCAAGCCTTGAAGCTAATCGATAGGATAGGACATGTTTTTATTGGGAAAAATACTTCAAATATTCTCTGCAATTCATTGATAAGCAAGTATTTTGATATTTTCTGATGTTTGTGGATGTTATTGAAGCTAACACCTTTCATTCTTAAGAGTTCCAAGGTTTATTCAACCAGTTGTCAGAGTATTTGCGCCTCTTTGTCCTGATTCCTCTGGGTTTTTGTGTAAATCAGGTGTGACTTGGTTATAATAGTGAATGGGAAGAAAGAGAAGATTGCTTCAGGTTTGCTTGACCCATTTTTGTCCCACTTGAGGGCTGCTAAAGATCAGATGGCCAAAGGGGGTTATTCAATCATTCTAGAGCCTGACCATGATGGTGCCTTCTGGTTTACCAGGGGAACTATAGAGAGGTTTGATCTTGTATTTAATAGTTTGATTTTTCTTTCAGTGTCGCATGGAAGTTGAATTAAGATTGTCAATCCATTAATTTAGCGTTCTGGAAGTTATGATTACCTCCATTTCTCAACATGGATCTGGAATGTCATTTCAACCGTGCCCTCTCCTTTTTGTTGTTAAAATGTCATCTTCGACCATCAAAACCCCGTTGTCATCTCTATGTTTCTTTTCTATTTCCTACCATAAGGAAATATGCTGGGAAAATTGCTGCTAATCCATGCCTTTGAAAGTTAAACTTAAGCGGTTCACTTGTAGCTCTCATGGTTAAGGTTGTAGACTTAAAATTAGCTTGCCCAACTATTATCATCTCCTTTTGCAGGTTTGTGCGCTTTGTGAGTACTCCTGAGATATTGGAACGTGTTTATACTGTAGAATCTGAGATTTTACAAATTGAAGAGGCAATTGATATTCAAGGGAATAACACTATAGGGATTAACGCTGTAAGTAAATATAACACGGTTTTTGATAATATCATAGCACTCAAAGTTCTGTTTTTAACTATTTTCTATTTCTTCAGCAGGAAGGAAGCCAGGGAAAACATGTTGAAAATACCGAAGGTGCTTCTGATAGGAAAAGTATGTGTCTTGTAATCTTTCTTTGTGTACAATTAACTTGTAATAAAAAGGTGTTTATGCATTTAAAGCCTTGTAATTGTTCAGTCATAATAAAACTCATTGCTTGGTACAGCCAGCAAAACTCTGCAGGACACTAATGAGGAGAAAGCTATTGTACTTTACAAGGTCAGTGGATCCCCACTCCGTCATCATTAGTTGAGTAATATTTTTTAATCAATTTTCATTTATCTAGCAGCCTGAAGCACAGTCACCTGAAGCAAATGGAACCACTCAGTCCGAAGGAAATTCTAAGTAAATTCCACATCTCCTGTGATTTTTTTCCCCTATTGTTCTGCGGTTATTACAACATTAATAATAAAAAAATTTAACTAATACTTAGGGGATGTAAATCAGTGGGTGTAAATTTCATGGAATTTCTATGTTAGACCTGCAAACTTGAGATATTTATTTTCTTTTATATGAATGAAGCAAGTTTCATTATCTTTATTTGCTTTGAGCTCGTTGAGCTTCTGTGCTTTTTCAAGATACTCACATTTTACATTATATTAGAGTTCAACTTTTGAAAGTGCTGGAGACTCGAAAATCAATGCTTCAGAAAGAGCAAGGCATGGCCTTTGCACGGGCTGTTGCTGCTGGTTTTGACATTGAATACTTGCCAGCTTTGATGTCATTTGCTGAATGCTTTGGAGCATCTCGAATGATGTAAGAACTAAATCTTTCACTCTTTTATTTGATTTACTTAAGGTTAGTCACAGTAAGATAGTGGATCTATCATGCATACAGCCATGATTTTCTAGACACTCTTGCTGATGTATTTTTATCTTATGTCAGGGATGCGTGTAAAAAGTTCATGGATCTTTGGAAACGAAAACATGAAAGTGGTCAGTGGCTTGAAATTGAAGCTTCTGAGGTAATTCCCAATCGATTGGACTTCTCTCCTGTAAATAAATCAGGGATTATACTCTCCAGCATGGCTACTGCATCTCCCACTGAGCTGGACTCAGCAAATAATGGGAAAGTGAATGCAGGTACTTGACATCTGCGTATTTTGAACTTGTAAATTTGTCAGTTTTTTAAATTTATTTATGCATCCAAATCATGATAGCTATTTTCCACACATGCACAGCCCCTTATATTGGAACTGAACCAGATTTTTACATTTCTGAGAGGGAATGTTCTCTTCTATTTTCCTCTTACATTTTTTGAGCTGCAAAATTGAAGAGTTGTCTAAAAATCAGTAAAGGGGGTCTGAAAATTGTCCAGCTGTATTAAATATCATGCTCAGAACAGTTTTTGTCTCACTAGCCTGTTAGGTGTTTTTCTTCCTTCCATAAATTGAACTTCATCCTTGATAAAGTCTGTGTAATGCTTATCCAAAAGGATCTAAATTGCTATTTTAGCTTCTTCGGAGAGTGGCAAATGAACTGGGACATATTGGTTTCCAAATGTACTTGACCAGCCTAAATATTTTTTCATGATGAGTGACCTATAATTTAATTTCTTTTTGGGAGAATGAAGTTTTAATTGAAGTCCTCTACCAAAATTATTATATGGTGCTCCGCATTTGTGCTATTATTTTTCCTCCCTCATGTCTTGAGATTCTTGTTTACTTATTCCAGATGTGCCTCCAATGGACCGTCAACCATCTGCAGGCCACCAAGAAAATATTCAAGGTCAATTTCCACATCATATGTACCCTCCTTGGCCAATCAATTCTCCCCCAGGCACTATGCCAGTCTTTCAGCCATATCCTATGCAAGGCATGCCCTACTATCAGAATTATCCAGGAGCACCATACATGCAGCCAATGTATCCACCTGCCGAGGATCCCAGACTAAATTCTGGTCAAAATATGGGGCGCAGAAGGCATTCAATGGATGGTAGGTACAGCAATACTGAATCAGAACATTGGGGTGAGCTGGACGTGGAGGGGGAAGGTTCAGTGACTGGAGAAAGACGGAAGAAGTCTAGCCGATCAGGTAGACAGAAATCTGGCACAGTGGTGATTCGAAACATCAATTACATTACAAAGACAGAGAACTCTTCTGGAAGTGGTTCATATTCAGATTCTGACTCTGAAAACAAAGATAAGGATACTCATGAATATGTGGAAAACCCAAAAAGAAGAGGAAGTGGTAAAGAATCTTTCAAGAAGCTAAATTCGTCTGATAGGGAAGAAACAGAGCTGGGGAATGATGCAGACGGAGGACATTGGCAGGCATTCCAGAATTGTTTACTTAGAGATGCTGATGACGATAGACATGCAATTGACCAAGACCAGTTTGAAGTGGAAAAGGGGGATCGTCTGCAAAGGAAAAAACATGTTTCAGTTAATGATCCTTTAGTTTGTAGTGAGCAAAATGGGCATGAAATTCAAGGTGGTAATTCTATAGATATGCATGCCATTAGCAGGGGATTAACCCGCATGCCTAAGAAATCAAATGATGAAATTTTGTTATCTAGGGGGGCAACTCAGCCTGGTGGCGGCGTGTCTCTGGATGATATGCAGTTTTCAGAAATTGATGGCAGAAGGGTTGGTTATAGAAGGAATGCCAATGATGATTTCATCGTTCTTAAACATGATAGTCAGTCTGGTAATGTGCATCCTTCCTCAGATTTGGAAGTGGTCAATGGACTCGGTTATTCAAACAATAATTTGGAGAGGAAGTCGTTGCGTGATATGAATGATGATTTCTACATTGTTGAGCATAGATCTAACCATGCCAATGATGCAGGAGACAATGAAAGAAAAGTTATTGACATTGACTCTGAGTTGCCCGTGGTGCATCAGAAGTCAGAAAGACTGTCCAGTGATCTGAGGAACCATCGCAATTATCAGCCAGATGAATTGAGTTTGATGCCTGAACGAGGAACCGAAAGGGCATCAGTGGGCTATGATCCTGCTTTAGACTATGAATTGGAGGCTCATGTTGAAGTTGATGCTTCACAAGATAAGAAGAATAAAGAGGTATCTGTTGACCCCAAACCAGGATCTAAGAAGTTGGATAAGGAGCAGAAGTCAAAACTTACTCCAAATAGTTCTGATAAGAAGAAGAATGTGGGGCCAATAAGAAGAGGGAAGAATTCGAAATTGAGTCCCCTGGATGAAGCGCGCGCACGTGCTGAGAAGCTACGAAACTACAAGGCTGATCTCCAGAAAATGAAGAAAGAGAAGGTATTTACTTCTACTCCATTAGTTCCCCTCCAATCTCTTGCTTTTACGCAGTTTAGCTGAAAACGGAAGTTATTCATTTAGTCCAACTGCCTTGTTTACGGGACCCTACCTTAATTTCCAGTATTATTAACATTTAAATTGGTCAAATAGTTGCATTTCCAAGGTTATCAACTTTTTTTTCCTTTATTATATTTGGCTGGGTTCTTTTGCTTATACCATGCAGGAAGAGGAAGAGCTTAAACGACTGGAGGCTTTAAAGATAGAGAGGCAAAAGAGAATTGCTGCCAGAAGTGGCTCAAACACTGTGCAGCCATCTATGCCGTCACCACTAACCAAGAAACGGCTTCCTACAAAACTTTCGCCAAGTTCTCACAAAGGCTCAAAATTTAGTGATGCTGAGCCAGGATCATCCTCACCTTTACAAAGGTTCCCTGTCAGAACTGCTTCTGTTGGATCTAATGATTCAAAAGCCTCAAAATCCAGCAGATTGAATGTTGGAAGCCATTCAGCTGAAAACAAGTTAAGCCGATCTGTGCCTTCACTCCCTGGATCTAAGCAAGAGAAGGGAGGTGATACAGCTGATACAAAAGCATCAATGGCAAGGATTAGAAGATTGTCAGAACCTAAAATGAGTACTATCCATCAAAATTCTACGGTTAAACCACAGAGCACTGCAAAAATATCAAAGACCAAAGTAGCTGATGGAGCTGAGATCAAAAAGATTTCTGCCATTGTGAATTATGATAAAAACAAGACTGCGACCCTCCCTGAACTGAAAGTTAGAACAGCAAAAGCAACTGATGTTGCCCATAATAGATCATCTATCAAAGAGAGGACTGAAAAGGTAAATGGCAGCAAGATTTCTATAAACTTGGAAGGTACTTTGCCAAAGAAATCTGTCAATACAGAGCCATCTCATGATAATGAAGATGATAATCCCATAATTGAGAAGACTGTTGTGATGCTTGAGTGTGAAAAACCTCATGCCCCAGCTATCCATATGACCAAAGAAAAAGTCGAGGTGCGGATGCCAGAGAAGGAGTGTGATAATTGTGAAGTGACAGAGAAAACTGAGACTGTGTCCAATTATGTTCCTATCCGCGCACCAGTTTCCTCAAGCATGGACATAGGAAACACAGAAATCACAGAAAACCAAGCACGACTACAACCCATATCTACTGAGGTATGTTGCCGTCAATTAATAGTTGCTTCAATGATAGTTAGCTATCTCACTTGTTTGCTATTTTAAGATAATGTGAATTGTTTTACAAGGCTTAAAATTATAAATAATGGATGATGTTTTACTGTCTTATTGGAGGAGGAAAAGAATGAAGTTCACCTGGCCTTGGTTAAGAACTCCCCATGTTGACAATTCTTCATCCTGATTGTCATTTGTATTACTAGTTAACACGTGACAATGGTCCTACCAAATGCCGTTTTTTAAATTCAATTTTCTGTGCATCTATGAAAATTTCAGTTATTGCTAGAAGAGAACTCTATGGCTCAAGTTCTATATCCTACGACTGTTATA
The DNA here is from genome assembly GCA_037074515.1 of Mimosa bimucronata. NCBI lineage: Eukaryota > Viridiplantae > Streptophyta > Magnoliopsida > Fabales > Fabaceae > Mimosa > Mimosa bimucronata. The sequence continues at coordinate 38,456,175 of CM073444.1, forward strand.
AACTTGCCAATATTTAAATTTCAATTTGGATGGCGGTAAAATATTATATTTAATGACCTATTAACTATATGGGTAAGGAAATTTTATTTTCATTCATTATAAACGACATGCCTAAATTGTAGATACAAATTCTTCCTGCCTTGGAAATTGGAAAATTGTTGTTTCACGGGCTGATTTTGAATATAATCTCTCAAACTCAGGTCAAATCGGATGGTATGAAGAAAGGACCTTCAAACATTGATATTGATAAGGAAACATATCATGCTCCATACGCTCGAGTTTCTTCTTTGGAAGATCCTTGCCAAGGAAATTCTGAATATGGCAAAGCACCCCCAACAAAAACAGAGATTGCACCTCTTGTTACAGAGACTGTTAGAGCTTATGTATCTGACTCCAGAAACTCAACACTTGAGAAGATTCCTGAAGTAGTTGAGAAGCCTCAGGTGAAGGAATCATCAAAAGGTTTCAAACGTCTATTGAAGTTTGGAAGAAAAAATCATAATAGCTCAGCTACTTCTGGGCACAACATGGAATCAGATAAAGCAAGCATTGACGGTTCTGAAGCAGATGAGATTGGGACAAACGGTTCTTCTAAAGAAGGTGAAATGTCTCTGACTAGAGTTAGGGTAGTAGCTTGGTATCCTTTACCATTTCTGAAAGATATTGTGCATCAATTTGGGTGGTCATATAGTTCATAACTTACCTCTAAACACAACTAGCACATTGAATGAAGTCCACATATCCTAAGTTTACTAGAAAAGTCACTTCCCACAAACAGTTCCTCACTTTTGCCTCTAATGGCTACTTACTACCTACTGCATCAAGAACTCCGAAACTTGGGCATTCTCTTGCTCTTACCAGCCATGTACTGATAATGTCCTGAGGTTTGGGATTGTGAAGGAGCCATAGCTCAGAAAATTCATGGTTATTTATGATGGAAACATATCTGTGAGTAGTTATATGGAAACTTGGGTTGTATAGGATAACCTAATCCCCACATTGGGAGTAGTATAGGGTGTTTATTGTGGTATGTGAGGTTGGATAGATAATTGGTCTCCACTGGATTTTGTTGTCCTTGATTTAGGCCTGACCCTTTGTCTTGATAATAGTTTGAGCCACATACCGTCCAGCTTTCACATATGATTTTGGTTCCTTGAATCACTAGAGAAAATATGAACATAGGCTGCTGTAGATGAAAATCGTTTAACAGCCTAGTTTGTCCGGTCATTAGATAACAAGTTCATGATTGATGAGTTATATTTGTTCATCAACAGTTGCCTTTTCATGCTTTCCTGTTACTGTTCACAAATTTCTCAATCTGTGTAAGTTTGCAGATTGTTAGTAAGTCCGCCATATTCGTTATGGCTGATGTTTTATCAAACTGACTTCAGTTTCCTTGTCATCTTCAGCCTACACTTTAAAGAATTTGATATCCCAAGATGAAACTTCCACTGCCAACACAACCCCGCAGAAGTGTAAGCACTCTTTTGTCTGCGCAACTTTGCTACTGAACATCAACTTTCAGTCTCTTCCTCCTTTTCTTCATTAAGTCACTTGTTTTGTTCTTAATCTGAACTTAAAATATTATTATTATGCAGCATCCCGCTCGTTCTCCTTGTTGTCACCCTTCCGAAGCAAGAGTAGTGAAAAGAAGGTGATGATGGCCTGATAGAATGACAGCCTTTTTATACTTGAGATTGATGCAGTGACAAATCTGAGAGTCTTGCTCTATGATCTGTGTTGTGACTTGTATATTCGTGTTTCATTGTTGATATGTCAATTGTGTTTATTTGAGCTCTTGACTGGTCGTCATATATTGGACAATGGATGATGTTTTAGATGTTCGAAGCAGAAATGAAAGTTTGACCTGGTTGATTTTTTCCGTCTACATGCACCAAGGGCAATCCACAACGCCCTATGGCCACCACTAAACTGGATTGTCTCATTTTCTTCTCAGAATCTCATCTATACCCTTGGCAAAAAGTGAGATGATTCAAATTAAATATTTTATTAAAGTACTGTTATAATATTTTATAATTTGAAATTTTTCCATTTTTTCTGCACATACACTGCATGTCAAATGTAGATTAGTTTAATGTTATTTTTTCACGTTTGTAATAACTCTATATAAATTTTGTCCCAAATATCTGTTGGAATATGCTAAAGAAAATATCAAATGCAGCCTAACTTCGGGAGCAAACCGAACATTTCAATCAACCAAAGCTTTCAGAGTAGATGTTATCATATCTATTCGTGCCAATTCAGAATTTCATATCTGTTTAACCGGCTGCTTTTAATTATCATAAGTAATCTTTGTAGTTTCAGTTTCTATCTGTCATGGTTTTCACTTCTTGTGACATTGTCCTGAAATATAAGTTTCACTTTTTGTTTGTCTCAGCAATTATGTTTTTTCCCAGTTTTATCATTTGTTAATTTTTTCCTCATACATTCTTTTTTATATTTATTACTTTTATGGGTTAGTTTTGGTCCCTGAACTTTCGGTCAATTTTTGTCATGGTCCCTGAACTTTCAATAATTTTGGTATTGATCCCTTGATTTAAAAAAAACTTCAAAAAAAATTAAAGTTAAGGGACCAAGACTAAAATTACTGAAAGTTCAGGGACCAAGACCAAAATTGACTGAAAGTTCAGAGATCAAACCACAAATTTCAAAGTTCAGGGACCAAAAACAAAATTGATCAAAAGTTCGAAGATCAAAACCACCGATTTCATTCTCTTTCATCTAATAAATAAGGATATAATAGAAAAACAAGTATATGCTTCTAAGATAATTAACTAATTTTTCTTTTATAAACACAAAATAGATGAAGGACGGAGGAAGTAATTCTCATGGTAAAGCTTTCGAGGCGACGACTACCTGCGAGGCAGATATAATTTATAGATAAATGCCATTGCTTAAATTCCACTGACCCAAAAGTGGAAGAGTTTTCTAATTAATTCATAGTGAAAATTCCTTACTTTCTTTTTTAAACAACATACACTCTAAATGAGGCACGCAAAACTCTAAACAAAGCTGAGAAATTTAGCCTGAGTTTCATAAGAAATTTAGTACCTATTTGAATTGACAGCAGAAGATGCATTTCCAGCATAATTTAAGACTTTGGAAACACACATTCAAAATTCTAGGGATTCTGACTTCAACTAATTCCTTTAGGTCCAATTCGAAAGAGGTCCATGAGGTGTTTTGTTTTATAAATCATTCAAACATAAGCTTCCAATTTTAAGGGAAGTATCCTGAAATGCGGATAGTATTAAAAAAACAAGTATCCTGAAATGCGGTTAGTATTAAAAAAAACAAGTATCCTGAAATGCGGATAGTATTAAAAAAACAGAAGTTCCGGACATTCTACCATCAAGGACCAACATCAAGAAACTAACAACAAATATTTCAAAATATCACTTTCTTATCAAAAATACTCATAACAACCAAGGTGTATCTCACGGCAAAACCCTCACAACATAACGCCTAAGAAGCGCTCTTCTTCAGCTTGGAGAGTTCTTGCTTTACAGCAGCCGCCCTCTGCACGAAATAAAATAATGTAGATTAGCATCATTTGCCCCAGCAACAACGAACTCAAATAACACGGATAGCCAGCATATTAGGACAGATTACGAAAAACAAAAATAAAATCAGTGAATCTGTGTACTAAAATACATTGTGGTAATAAAAAAGGTACGTGGAAAGAAAAGTATATCAAAATCTCACCTTGATCTTTGTCAACATTATCTTGAACCTATCAAAATCATTGAGGGAGGCTCTTCTCTTCTGAACAATCAATTTCCTCCCCCAGGAGGAATTCTCCCACTTCTTCTTGACATCTGCAAATAAAAAGAATTATTCAACAAACAAGATATCCTTAATGAACTTTACACGGCAGTATTCCAATAGTCCACCCACCAGCAGCTTCCATTGCTTCAAGGAGATCCTTCTTCTTAGGAACCCTCTTAATATCAACCTTAAGGTCGGTGAGGGACAGCCTCTTGAAGTTCATTTGAGTTCTAACCATGTCAGGGGCATCAACAAGGGCCTGCAAACATAAAGAAGATAAATCACACTAAAAACCCAATCCCAAATATTCAAGTGCTAGTATTTCCTCAAACAATTGCCAAAATATTATAATGCAAGCGCGCTCAGCTTTTCAGGCAGTAAGATAAGCTAGTTCCTGATAGACTCTGATATTTTCACGGGATATATCGTAATGCTAGTCCGTCAAAAACACATGGTTGCAAAAACTGTTGTAATTATAGCAAGTAGCAAACAACCCAGCGCTCTAACTTGAAACAAATAACTTTTCAGAGGCAACACATTGATGACCAAATGAGATCTAAATTTCGAAAAAGAAAATCCCCAGCCAAAGGTGAAAGCCTTCTTGTAAGATATCAAAAGCAAGCTAATAACAAAAGCTTTATCTCGAGCGCTGGCTATTAAAATGGTGAGTCTCCATTAACAAAATAAAACGAGATTAGTTTAGGTAACTACAGAACAAACCGAGCCAGCACCGTCCAGATTGATTGAAATGAAGTTTTAAGGAGTGAAACCAACTAAAATTATACAAGTTAAGCTAGTTCAAGGATCTCCCAATTTCACATAAAATCAATAACTACATACCAATCACAGGGAAAGCAAATTAATGTAAAAAAAAAAATGAAACTTTTAGCTTAGGAAGAAGTAAGAACTAAAAAGAATATAGACTTCCCAACCCAGAATCTGATAGCAAAGGGAAAAGCTACAGGAAAAGAGAGAGAGAGAGAGAGAGGCATACCCTGTTCTGGTCGATAACATCAACAATGACTACTAGCTTGCCGTAATCGTTGCCATAGTTAACCAAGGCAACCCTTCCGATCTCAACATACCTCTTGAAAGGCTGCGAAAGAGAGGAAAGCGGATCAGCATAAGAGAATACAAACACAGTAAAATAGCCAACAATGGTAGACGGATGATCACCATTTTTCAGTGACGGCTAGAGCGAGAGCGAGAATGACACAGACACAGTTCGGCAAACTAGGGTTTTGTGGGAGTAGGCGTTATATAAAAGAAGGATGCTCAGTAACATGGGCCGGACTATACCCGACCCGAAACATATCACTTTTTTTTTCCCTTTTATATTTGCTTGGCCTTTGGACAGATGAAGAAGAAATAAAGACAAAATAATTATCAGGTTGAGAAACACTCACCATTTGATTTGTTTAGCTGAGTGTTTGATCCACCTTCGAACTCAGATCTTGCTGGAACTGAAGTTGGGATTCCCAACTTCCCTAAGGGCATTCCCAATATGAGTAATCAAATGATGGTAGAATGATAAATTAGTAAATAAAATTGAAACATTTCAAATACTTAAGTGAGGGAGCTATTTTTTATAAATATTAATGAAGAGGGTATTAGCTATTATTCTTTTTAAGAAATTTTTCTTAATAAAAATTGAAATATTGTAAAGAGAACTTTTTTTTAATGAATTGTAAAGAGAACTTTTGCTCATATACATACGTAGATTAGCCAAAAAAAACATTTTTTAATATATGATTATTTTTAAAAATATATTTACAAAATACAAAAAAAAATCTCTTAGTTATTATTTTTTTAGGGAAATATTATTTATAGAAAGATTGAGTTATATCAAATGGAATCGGTTTTTTTTTTTTTTTTTGCTAAAATAAAGAATGAAAAAACTAAGGTGTCATATGGTTAATACTAGGGTGTCTCAATGTCAACACTAGGGTGTTGTAAGGCAAAGACTAAGGTGTCGTATGATCAACACAAGGGTGTCAAGGGGTTAACAATAGGGTGTCACAAGGTTGACACTAGGGTGTCCCCAGGTGAATAATACGGTGTGGCATTGTCAAATATAAAGGTGTCGTTAGGTCAACACTAGGGTGTTGTAAGGTCAATACTAAGGTGTTCACTAGGGCCGCACAAGTAACGTTATGGTGTCGGATGGTGAACACTAGGGTGTCACAACACCCTAGTGTTCACCTGGTGTTCACTAGGATGAACACAAGGGTGTTCACGGTGAACACCATAGTGTCCCAATGTGACATCCTTGTGTTTGCTTACCGAAATCCTAGTGTTCACCTTGCGACACCTTACTGTTCACCATATGACACCCTAGATGTTACAACACCCTTGTGTTCACCTTAGGGCGCTCTAGTGTTCACCCTATGAAGCCCTAATGTTCACCTTGCAACACCCTAGTGTTCACCTTGGGACGCCCTAATGTTCACCTTGCGACACCATAGTGTTGACCTTGGGACACCCTAGTGTTGACCTTGCGATACCCTAGTGTTCACCTTGCGACACCCTTGTATTGACCTTGTGATACGTTTATATTCACCTACCGACACCCTTATGTTCACCTTGTGACACACTTGTGCTAACATTGCGACACTAGGGGTCTCAAGGTGAATACTAGAGTGTCAGTAGGTGAACACAAGGTGACCTTGGGTGTTTACCTTGCGACACCCTATAGAGTTCACAATTCCACACTAGGTTGTCACAGGGTGTTGACCTAGTGTCGCAAGGTTGTTTACACTAGGGTGTTCACCCGAGTGCTGACCTTGCGACGCCCTAGTGTTGACCTTGCAACACATAATGACATCCTAGTGTCCACCTTGCGACACTGTAGTGTTCATCTTGCAATATAGTTGTGTCAATCTTAACTGTGCTTCATCCACCTTATAATTTTGAAATCTCATGCAAATGTGACATGCAACTTTAATCACAGTAAGCCCACATAAATGACAGAAAAGCATGCAACTTAGACACACTGTGCCCACAGAAGGTTTTCAACCACACCACAAAAGAAAAGCATATAATCACATGAACTAGATAGAAAAGAACTTGGAAGTCAATATGTAAAACATTAAAATTATCAACAATAATCAAGAAACACAGTCGCAAAAATATTGAGTTAAAAACATTCAAATAATGAAGTGCTTACATTTTAAAAGATAACAAACACTAATCAAGAATTCACCTAATAAATATTAATAACTATATTACCTTTCTCTTCCTCCTTATTCTCTCCTTTGCCCTTCCTACAGCTCTTTCTTGGTGCCGTTGTCTTAGCTTTCTTTAAGACTAAACAACAATAACCAATATCTTCATAATCTTCACTTTCTCGCACGGTACAAAATAGAAGCACAAGCTAGTAATCAAATTATCATCAATATAACTATTTCATGTTTCATAACAAAAATCATTTTGCAAATTGTCACTAATCCAATTCAGACCATACAATCTGAATCGAACAAACACAAAAGAAAAGAATAAACATAGCTAATTAGAAATTTCTGACACAATAGTAGCACAAGTACATGCAGCCTAATAATTAAAAAGCCATGCCTTAAAGGTCAGAAAATTTTGACCTTAACCTTAATTACACATACTCAGGATTAGGATAGTGATAAATAGGAATGCACCAGAATAATCAAATAACAATAAAATTGAAGCTTCATAAACTTTTCCGAAACTGAGAAGGCACAAGTTATATTACACTTAATGGAACAAACAAAACAGTATTTGAATATGAACATTCTCATTAACCCAATTTAGGATAAGAGAAGTTTTAAATTCAAGTTAGTGAACAAGCAGAGAACTCAGCAGGTGTTAGGAACTTGTCCCGGTAAATATCACAGCAGCAATTTTACAAAAACAGAACACATAAACTGAAGGGAAATACTGAGATTTTGATATTGATGATAAGATAGAATCAGATTACAAACGTGGCTTCCCTGATTCTAACCAAATTCGACTTCGCTTTTGTCCCTTGCATTTTCCTCTTATAGGTATACTTAAAGCCAGTGATTATGTTAGCTATATCAGAAAGTTTAAACAAAATATTCTCAACTATCATTAAGCCACTTAAGCATAAGAGACAATCAGAAAAACTCCCGGAGAAACTACTTAAAAGCCAAATGATTTAAACCTTTAAATTTCCCTGTACTAATCAGAAACTTATCCTTAAACCTCATTGAGCCAATTCAGGATAAGTAAGAAAAGCTAAAAAACATAACACACAAAATAAGAAACACAAATGCAAGTGCAATGTTAGACCAAACACAAGGCCGATAAGATGAAACCCATACCATTTTAAGCTCAAAACTTTTAGGGGACACATCATGAAGCACATAACCGCTTCCACAAGACCAGAAAAAGCATTAGAGAATAATGAAATTGATGTCATTCTTACTTAAGTCAAAAATTTCTCACATTAAAGCCCTTCATCCATTTCCCAAACGCAAATATAATATAGAAATCATATGAAACAATGTCACTGAATAACAAGTATACCCACGGTAGTAACCTCACATCAACCATAAACAAAAGTGCTTTTTTAAATTATAGACCTGGGAAGAGAGGCTAGAACGAATGAATGAAGCAGAAAAGGATCTATATCTATATTTATTACCAAAGTAAGCTCCAAAAATCCCACCTTTAAGGTCTTCGAGTCGCCTAACTGGAATCGCCGAACACTCGAGCTTAAATGTCTCCTCTCACTTCGTCTTGTCTTTTCTCGATTTAGGGGAAAACTGGAAAATCGTTGCATAGGCTGATGAGGGTGCCAATCGAAAATGCAGGTGACAAGGGCGAGAGTGTTCTTGCAGACGGTGAAGAGAGGGTCACGAGAGCGTGCAGAGAGTGAGGGTAAGGGTGAACAGGTCAACAGAGTTAACCTAGAGGCATTTTAGTCTTTTCCTTTTAATTTGGGTATGAACATTTCAGTTAAATGCACTAATCTGTCATTTCCAAATTTTGTTGTAGCAAAATGTCTTTTATGTAATTCGAGGGTATTTTCTGGAATTTTCCCAACTCTTAATTCCAATGGATTTAGCTATTAGCTCTTGTATTAAAGACAGATGGAGTAACATTTAGCATCTGTGATTACTGATTAGATATATTTTTATATCTCAAATCAGGGAAAATTCTAAAAAAAGACTCTCAAATTACCAAAAGGACACTTTATTACAACGAATTTCAAAAAGGACAGTTCAGTACAATGACTGAATTGTCCAACCCCAAATTAAAAGGAAATGTCTAAAATGCCCTTGGTTCAAATTTTTTTTTTTTTACCGAAACGTGTTGGTAATCCCCCTATCTGGTTCTGGTAATCCCCTATACAATTCTGGAAACGAACAAAGGAAGTTGGTAATGATAATTTGAACCAAGGGCATTTTAGACATTTCACTTAAATTTGGTTTGGACAATTCAGTCAATTGTACTGAACTGTCCTTCTTGAAATTCGTTGTAGCAAAATGTCCTTTTGTTAATTTGAGGGTTTTTTTTTTTGGAATTTTCCCTTTAGATTACCTACCGGTAATTTTTTTTTTGTCAAAAAATTTTAAAATTACTCTTAAGCCCCGAAGAAAACTCGAAATTTGGCAAATGAGGAACACTTTCGCAGGGGATAAATAAAGAAGCATCTTCGATTTTGTACCAGAACTGCGCTTGATTTTAGATCACCACTGTCTCATCGCCCAAGCGTCCAGGTTTGTTCTATACGTTTCTCTTTTCCTCTTATTTTCTCAATTTTTCTGGGTCATCTTTGCATCTCATTGTCGATCATGTTAACCAAAGGTCTAATCTTTAGACGGTTTCCCGGGAAAATAGGGGTGATATGGATTTTCGAGAATCTGGGAAATGGTTTTGCCTTTAGCTCAAACAAGCTGATGGGTTGATCCCCATGATTTATACATCAGTTAATGAGATCTGCCTTCTCTCTTTCTGTTTTTTTATTATAAAAAAAAATTTTTCAGCACAGAATGGTGCCTGGCTGCAGATTTTTGTTTATTTTCTTTGATCTGATTGAAAATTAACTTTCCTCCCAATTGGCGGATGTGTTTAGCTGCAACCTGATGTTGCTTGACATGATCAGGAGTTTTTTCATTCATTTATAGTGTTCCAGATGGTGTGATTCTTAGAGGTAGGGAAAGCAAATTGTAAGGATGAGGCAGCACTAGAGACCCTTGTGTGAAAATGATGTAGAATAGAGGCTGATCAGCGGTTTTGAAGTCATTGGCCCAATAATCTTTCGACTTAACTTTGTTTCTTTTTTCTCTGGGCCTATAGAGTTGATCCTTATTTATTATCTGCTTATACTTGAGTGGTTCTTTGGACCACTTACACACTTCAGTTGAATACTTATTTTTAATGACGAAATTATATGCAGTAAAACACAAAAATGGAGGGCACTGTCTTCACTCCTGCATTAGAGAAATTACAGCATGTAAAGTCTGAGCAAGGAGAAATCTTGACCATGCCTTTCTTAGATGCATGCAAGCAGATATTACCAGTTATAGGTGCATGCTCTTTTCCCCGAACTTGGTGGATAAGGACAGGAAAAAATGAGAAATGATGTATTTTTATCGTTGTTGTTTGCTAGGATATGTGGACAATTTCCCAAGTTGCAATGTTTTATCTCTGTTTTATTCTGTTGTTTTGTTCTCCAATGGCATCATCCAATGCTATTGTTAAAGAAAATGCAGTATGTTAAACATTTTTATATGTACTTATGTTTACATTGAAATAAACTCTTGTTATATCCTTGCTTTTTTCAAATGGTTTACAGTGATAATGATTCAGTCCTACGTGTCAGCAGACTTGTTGCAATTCTAAAATTTATAATTTATTATATCATGAGATTTTGGCTTACCAAAAAATTTGAATCTTTTATGCTTTCTTTCAGTTGATTTCTTTGCCGGAATAAACAACTTCTTTTGATACAAAATTAATCGTATGTATTATGGAAACTGTATTGTTGGCTTTTGCGATGTTTCTTGGTTAACCAAAGTTATCTATATCTTCTAAGTGATTTCAATACTAATTTATTTTATAATTTCAAATTTTCAATTTGAATCTTTGCAATCTGCACTATGATTGAATGTTCACTCTAACATCCAAGCTATGCTATTGATACTTGTACATTGGTCAGAACTGATGCTTTGTTTTCGGCAGATAAATTTGGAGCTGCTATGACACTTGTTAAATCTGACATTGGTGGAAACATATCGGTATGTCATGTCTCTCTGAATAACCGTTTGCTTAAAGCAGCTTAAGACATCATGGATTTTTCTTAGGATGATATGTATTGTAATACCATATATGCTTGGGTCCTTTTATGTTGGTTTCTATCTTGCCTATATACTATGTTTTAGTCTATAGCATCTGTCACTTTTGTTAAGTGTGTAGTTCATAGGCATTTATGATGTCGGTTTGAGATGCTTTTTGCTCTTACTTGCTGCTATGTTGACTTTTACGGCAGAGATTGGAATCTATGTATAATTCCAACCCAGTAAAATTCAACTATCTATATAGTTTGGTACAAATAGAGGTTGAAACTAAAACTGCAAAGGGAGCATCCAGTTGCACCAATGGACTTCTGTGGTTAACAAGGTAAGGACAGCATCAATACTTGTCTTCTGTTCTTCCCATTAAACTTGCACTTCATATCCTTATAAGTATCAATAGTTGTCTTTTGTATTCTATCTGAATTAGTGAGGTTTTTTTCATCCACTTTTGTAGTTTAGAAGATTGCGCATATAACTTTTGGCTATATATTCTTCAGGGCAATGGATTTCTTGGTGGCATTATTCCAGAACTTAATCGAGCATGAAGATTGGTCAATGTCACAAGCCTGTACAGATTCCTATACCAAAACCTTAAAAAAGTGGCATGGTTGGCTTGCTAGTTCAAGCTTCACTGTAATGTTCTTGGATCTTCTCTTGATAATTTTTTCTTGTAGAAATAAACTTATTCATCATGCTGAATGTTCTCCATAGTATTTTAGAATATCTGCTGCGTCAGGAATTTTTTGAGTTTTTGTGTTGTCTCTACTTTGTTGTCAATGAATGCTTCATGGTTCAATGTTGATACCCTAGGACAATATTTACCAATTTATCATTATATTTATCCTCATTTACAATTTTTAACTTCTAATTATTACAGAGTTTTTTCTACTTGGGTAGTAGTTTCATGTCCATCTATAATCTGTACTTCATTCGCTTTTTTATTTCTCTCATTCATTTTGCTTTCTTTTTGTCTCCTCTCTTCTAAGGAGAGGATGAGGAAGGATCTAGCATTTGAGAGGAAATTTGTGGCTTATTTACAAGTTGAACTGCAGATTGCCATGAAGCTTGCTCCTGATAGGAAAAAATTCATGGACGTTATAGGAGGATCTGGGGATATCAATGCCGACATACAGAAATTTTGCTCAGAATTTTCTCCTTTCCTCGAGGAGAATCACAAGTTTCTGGTAAGATGACTTGGTTCACTTTGGTATTTATTAATGATCATTAATGGCACTTAATAATTTTTTTAAGAAACCATTGAACTAGGATTTAGTAGAAGTTTTGTTCCACCTATAATTAATAAAGAGAATAAAAAGATGGCCTCATCCCAGGATAAATGACGTATTTATTCATAATAGAATTTATATTGAATTTTCAAATAGTACTACTCCTACATAGTGTAATCAATGGTCTCAAAAAAAAAAAAAAAAATCGGATACTCTACCCTCTATCCTAAATCTTTCATTTGTTCATAGTACATAGTTTGAAAAAGAATTTCATTTAATAAAGGCTAGTTCGAAATAGAATTTCATTTAATAAAGGCGAATTAGATATGGGACCAACCTACCCCGTTTGTCTCAATCCCAAACCCACATTATTTCCTTTTTTCTGGACAAAAATGAGAAAACAATAGGCAATATAAGCTTCAATTTGGCTCAATCCCGAACCCACATTGTTTCCTTTTTTTTTACAAAAATGTTTAGACAATCGGCAATATTAGCCTCCATTTGGCTCAAGTCCAAACCCACATTATTTCCAATAGTGCATTATTCAAACACTAAAAGCACTCTAAGTTGGTAAGTTATATTAGGCTAATGGTTAAAAAAAAAAATCCCCAGAGTAGGAATCTAAATGATATTTTTTTACATATTGAAATGTTCTGCATAAGTAGGAATCCAAATGATATTATTTTTCCTATTGAAATGTTATGCATAAGGACTTTGTCCTTAAGTTGACTTAAGTCACTCTTGTGGCACAGGCTAGTTGCGGCTTGGATGACTTGAAGGCTTCATAAATCATGAAACGTGATCAAAACTCTCTGGATTTTGCTACAGAGTCCTACTTCTTCCTGGCCTTCGAAATAGCAAATATCAATGATAAATAATCTGTGCATTCATTTATGGATGGTTGATTACTTTAGACGTTTTAAGAGGTCTTGTGCGCTTACTGATACTATAGTGACTTCACTGCTGCACACTATATGTTGGGTTCGTCTTCCATAAGATCAAAAACATGATTTGCTTACCATATTTATCAATTTTTTGTTGGAAACTAATAGTGTTTTGAGTTATGAGGTTTTTCTTATGACCTTCTTTTCTTCCCAGTGGATCTTCTTTTAATTGATTTTTTATTTTTTATTTTTTATTTTTTATTCGAGTAATACATACCCACACATCCACTAATACAGTTCATAAATGTGAGTGTTTACATGGTGATGTTGAGCTTCAGTTTTGAAGAATAAAAATAATAATAATAGTTGTGATTTTAAAAAGGGGTTAAGGGTAAAAAATACACATATGATTTTGTCAAAAGTTTCGCCCGGTATCAAGTGCTTTTGTTTAGATTAAAAGTAATTCTGAACTTCTAAATTAGGATCAAAACTTACATTTACCGATAAATTAAAGTAAAAAATACACTTGTGATTTTGTCAAAAGGTTTGTGCAGCGTCAAATGCTTTCTTTTGGACCATAACTGTAAGTATGACCTTTTATTCTAATTTGAAATATCAAAGTTACTTTTGGTAAAAAAAAAAAAAACACTTGGTGTTAGACAAATTTTTGACAAAATCATATGTGTATTTTTAACTCTCAACCCTTTACAAAATTTAGTAGGTATTTTTGACACACAACATGAACCCATGAAACCATTGAAGGATTTACACTATTTTTAAATGACAAGAAAAAAAGTTATAAGTAACAGGAAAGATGAAACCATTGAAGGATTTACACTATTTTTAAATGACAAGAAAAAAAGTTATAAGTATATTCATATTTTCACGTGAATAATAAATAATAATAACCTAGCAGTCAAACAAATTTAATGATGTTATTATAAATACAAAATTAGCAGAAAATTGCTTGTACTTTTATATTCAACCAGAATGAAGTTTGAGATGATAGCTTTTAAAAATTGTAAATAAAACGAAAATCACAAGCAAATTTGACAAATGGGCCAGGTTTTTTCTGTTAAAAAAAAAATCTTCCAATTGGATCAAATCTTCAAGCACCTCCTATCCTGAAGCTCAAGGGGTGACAATTTTTCCGCCTATAATCAAAATAACAATAATTAGGAGAGTTGACCAAAGCCGCAGAGTAATGCATTGTGAAGCGTTGATTTCGGAGGTTTAACTAAATATAACCACAACACATGAGGATTTAACACAACCTACCTGCATTCCCATCAAAAACTCCGGCGAGGCACTGGTTTTGCTCTCACCGGCCGGCGATCAAAACCAGTGCTCTCCGCTCTTTCATCACCAAATTAAACTCAATCAACCCATAATCTCATTCCCTCCCTCCCTCCCTCCCTCCCTCCCTACCTGAAAGCCTCTTCCTTTTTCAGGTAGCCAATCCAATTAGCCCACATTGTCTTCTCTCTATCTATGTCTACAATCTTTTCATCAGTTTGGAACCAACCACATCCATCTTCACAAGTTAAGATCACATTTTATATCTCCAACCAAAAATGTCTGCCAAGGTGAAAGGACTGATCAGAGGACTTCGATACATCACACACATATTTGGTGAATGTTCTAATAATGTGTTTGATGTCAATCAATCAATGCCTTGCTCTTGGGAATTTATTATGAAAAGATTGATGTGAATTTAATTTATGTTGCAGATGAGAAGGAAAAAAAAGAAGAAGAAATACAGATTGGGTTCCCAACGGATGTAAAGCATGTGGCACATATAGGATTGGATGGTCCATCAGCAGCCGCCCCAACCTGGGTACTACTCCATTCATCTTTCTCCTCTCCATTTTCATCCTCCCTACTTCTTCACTCAAATCTTGAAATTGTGCAGATGAATGAATTTAAAAATGGATCATCAGGCTCACAACCAGCACCCGCAGAAGCACCGGTCAATTCTGTCAAAACTCGGGGAGGTAATTAATAATCTGCCCGAAGCATAGCATCTATCTAGTTCATTTTTCAGGAGATTAAAGCAACATAATACATAATATATGTGATATATTATTATATTATATATTAATTTATAAGTCAAATAAACTACTTTTTTTAAAAAATGGGAGGAAATCAATTTGTAAGGAATTCTTACGTGAAACCCTGGTACACAACGTCATTTGTAGTCTGATAAACACAAAAGGGCTGATGATGTTGGAATTTTTAATCTGACTTAGTGCCTTTGAAAATATAAGTAGAACATGAAAAAAATTGAAATCTCATGTTTTCAATGATTTTTTTATTTTACAAGTTAAAAAAATATTGTTATCAGTTAGTTAATATTTTAAGGTATCAAGTCAGATTAAAAACTCCATATCACACCTAATATGTTTACTTGTGATTTATTAAAACACAAATAATTTCTCCCGATTTGTCGGTTTATTTAGTTTATTAGGCTTTTTCAAAAAGTCAAACAAGCTGAAAGGGTAACATACACATGCATGCATATGAACATGCATATGTATTATCTGAACTACTATTTCATAATCGCTGTTGTACTGATCATATTGATGAAATTTACAGATTCCAAGACTTCAAAGGATTCAAAACATAGGCCAAGGCTCATTCCGAAATCCAGACACGGTTCCTTGGAAAGCAATACCACGGATTCACCATCCTCAGACGGATCGAAGAAGCATGTGCGACGCCACCGATTGTCGGACCCTCCTACATCGGAGTTCTCGCCTCGGGATTCTCCGTCGTCGTCCGGCAGCAGCCGACATTCGAGGAAATCTAGGAGCTCAAATCTAGGATCAGATTCGCCGGCGAAACACAGGCTCCGTCGGAAGAAGAAGACGGGTTCCATGGATGGGTCGGAGCGATCGTCGACGAAAGGTGATTCCATTACTGACATCTCTTTACCGGATCTTGATGCTGTCGTTGAAAACGGCCACCATCAGTGAGGATTGAGGATTATGGATTATGGATTGATTTGGATAAACCTTTTTGGATTATTGACACTAATTGAATTTTAATGAGAATCTAGAGAGAGATAAAAGAGTGGGAAGGGGGAAGGGAGGAGGGAAGATTATTTGTAATTTGTAAATTAGTGAACTTTAATACAGTCCTCAAAACTTGGAGGTCTGTCTTCTGGTTCTTTTTGTTTTCAATTACTTTCTTTCAATGACCATTCCATACTTGATTGCATGGAATGATTTGAGTCAACTTTGAAGAAGAAAGAAATGGGGGAAGAAGTACATTTTCTTTCTCCCAAACTTTCTATTCCTTTGAATTCATTTGCTTTATTTAAATAGAGTTGAGAGAGAATACTTCATTTGGTCTTATTTATACAATATCTCATTGATTTTTATATGTGAATTTACAATTTTATCATTCATTTATTATGTGTTGACTTTATTTTCATGTGGTGTAGTGGATATCAAACAATGTATAGTTTTAAATAGAGTTGAGAGAGAATACTTCATTTGGTCTTATTTATACAATATCTCATTGATTTTTATATGTGAATTTACAATTTTATCATTCATTTATTATGTGTTGACTTTATTTTCATGTGGTGTAGTGGATATCAAACAATGTATAGTTTTAAAGTTGTCAAATTTTAAGGCATAATTAACTAGGTTTAAGGTTTTCCTTAAATCTGTGTGATATATGTTAAAATGGGGGGACCATAGTATATTTCAGGGTATTCCCAAATAAGTTTTTTCTAATTTAATTTGAACAAAGAAACTGTCTCTGTTTCTTCTTAGTAGCCTCCGCATTTCAATCATCATAAAGTGTTCTGGGCCTCTGTTTCACCAACATAGGAACATTGAATGAAGCTTCTCCGTTTTAATCCCATCCAGCAAAGTGAGCTGAGGGCTAAACACACATGTAAAAGATACAACCAAATAGATACATGCAAAGGTATTTTGTTTGTTTTGGTTCATATGATAAAAGAAGCCATTAATTGGGATGAATGAATAAGAGCACATATATTCATTCCAAAAAAAAAATGCCACACATAGCAAGAAACACTAGTATGTTTCTCTTTACACAACAAACTTACATAATTCATCCCTATATAGTACAGCTTTTTGCTCTGTCCAAATGTCCAAAGGAACCTAATTTCCCACAACATAATTTGGTTCCGTGTTTTCTTTGTTGGAGACTTTGAAGATGGAAGAATCCTTCTCGCATGACTTGGCCACTGGGGATATCTCGATGAAATCACCTGACTTCTTTGAAGGAGGAATTGGAGTTCCCACATGCGAGAGCTCTCTTTGGTTTCCACACAGAGTGAATATATTCTGAATTCTCAGTAGTCTAGATGAAGCTGACTCCTTGTCCTCTTCTTGATTATGTTTGAAACAATGATCATCATCTTGTTTCGGACTTCTTCTAGGCAAGTTTGGTGATGTGAGGTCAAAATTCTGAACAGAACATACCCTCTTCTCCTCTATGATTTCTTTCTCCACCACTTCCTCATCTTCCACCATCTCTTCATGACCCTTCTCTCCTTCTTCTTCTTCATCTTCATATACTGTGCAAAGGCCATATCTTGGTGCAAAAACATCAGATTCTAACACCCCATTTAGGGAATTCAAGGGTTGAGTTGAAGAGAAGTTTTGGCTTGTATTGTTCTCAACCCTGCACATGACCAGAGGTTCTGGATCATCCATGTCCAAATCCATGGATTTAACCATCCCAGGGTCATCCTCACTCTTGTATATACGCATTAGCCTCTTGGCAAACCCGCTTGATTCGATTTCTTTGGACTCATTTTCCTCGCCATTGCCTCCTCCATCCCTTGGACAACGTAGCAGGAGCTCAATTTCTTCTAATCTCTTCCTCAGAAGTTCAACTTCCTCCTGCTGCTGTAATATCCTCTCTTCCATTCTCCTCCTTTCCAATTCGACAAACTCGTTGGCCATTCTTTGGCACTCCTCCAACTTCTTCTCCAATTCTGCTTTTAGAAGCTGGGTTCGTTGAAATACCTTCATGTTAATCTCTTCTTCACTTGGAGAATTCTCCTTGCCTTCTACGTTCTCAAGTTTAGCTCTCAGTGCAGCAACCTCTTCTTCCTTCTTCATAAGCTTTTTGTGTGCCTCATTCCGCTCTTTTTCTCTGGCCTTGTTCTCCATCTGCAGCTTCATGATGAATTCGTCCATTGCAGCAATTCTGGACCCCAAGATGACAGCAGAAGATTCTTCATCCTTAACTGGGGTGAGAGGACCACGAACAATGCATTTTGCTTTTGCTCCATATTCAAGAGTAGAGATGGTCTTGTGGATCTCTTTAGGGTCAGGACTTGCACACAGAATCATCAGAATTTTTGACTTATCATCCTCAAAGGAATCCTTCAAAGAGGGGGAAAAACAAGAAACATGACAAACAATCCTGTGAGTCAAATTTGAGACAGTCTTTGCAAAAATTCAGCAATTTATCCAACTAAATACGATCGAGATTTACCTGTAGAAGCATTGTAAGTTTGCTGTCTCTAAAAGGAACGTGTGAATCACCATTGGCAATAGATTCAACCACCCTCTTCAGTGCTATATTTCCTTGGTTGATCTTTGCTGTCTATACTCACATTGAAAGCATAATCAATAGCAGGAAACTATTAAGACTCACTCACACAAGGAAGAGCATAGAAGTGGAAAAGATGTTTGTTACCTGCATTTTGGCTTCAAAACCAGTTTGACCTGCTTGCTCAATATTCTCTGATCCTGCCATATCTACAAGCATTAGTCTCCCTCCCACAGTTGGGACATCGAGGATTATCTGTTCACATAAGGTGATATCTCAGTACCAAGACAACAGATAGCAGATTAATTTTAGCACAATAGTATTCTATAGAAAAACAGTCATACCATGCAGTGACTTCGAGAACTCCTTTCATTACAAAGAGTGCTTTTAACAATCCTGCGTTTCTCTACCTTCTGAATTTCTTTCGAAATCTTTCCTGCTTCAGTTCCAGATATATAGGTTGCATTCTTTGCCTTTTTCCCCATCACTTCAAGTTTCACCTATGATTAAGTCGCATTAACAAGAAATGTGTTGGTAAACCACCACCAAGCTAAGATCTAAACCTTATTATAAAAGATCCCAGGAATGAATATACATATAGTACGATTTGAAGCAAAAAGAAAGACCATCTATAACATATTTACCTTGGAAGCGTTGCCTTTAGGCCAGCCTAGTCCTGCAAAACCTCCCCCTCCATTTGTGGACAAGAGATCATAAATCTCCTCGTTATAAATCTCCAAGACAGTGACCTGAACAAAATTTCCAAGGCAAGGATTTTCACCTCCCTTAGAATCAGAACCTTCGTCTCCATCTCCAAGAATGTCCCTCAGAGACCGATACACAATACCTGCCTGCTTTGAACATCCAAACATGGTGTGACTCTTTCCAGAACCCGTGGGTCCATACATCATTATAGTGCATTTCTCCCCCAACTTAACGGCCTTAATCCTCGATTCCACAAACTTCTTGTAAAAATCATCGAGGTCCTCGTCTTCAGACACAGAAACTCCATCAAGGGTGAAATCTCTGTACCCAAAATCAGCCCTTACACGGATCGATTGTGATGAGTTCGAATTGACCTGCAAAACCGATAAAGGCTTGTCTTTTCGATCTGGGTAGTCACGAATTCTGGCTATGACCTCAACTGGGTGCTCTGAAGGGGCCTCCTTGGCAGCCGAGTTCGGATTCGGAGTTTGGTGTCCTTTCACGCCATTGAAATTCAGACGATGCCTAGATTGGGGGGTTTTTAACTGGGTTTGATGATTAGGCTTCGAAGAAGGCGTAGGAGCCATGAATGTGAAGACGTTTTTTTTTAATCTAGTCTGAACTGAAAGAAAGCGAAGTTAAAGATTGAATCTTTAGCCTTGGATCTATATAATCCACGGGAGAGAGAGTTAGAGAGTGAACGTCAGTTTGGACGACGAGAGATTGCAGAAAGAGCTGGAAGGAAAGAAGGAAGGAAGGAAGCGAAACGAGAGTTGAAAATGAAAAATGGAGATGGGATTGGAATTCATACGAGTTTTGAAGTTCTGGACCAAAATGTAGCCGTTACAACTCTAACGTCTATATCGCAATTTATATCATTCACCTCCAAGGGGTGGGGATGGCGCACGAAATACTTATGATTAGGCCGCGATTTGTATAATATTTCCTAACATGGCTGCCCACTCATTTCCCCTTCTCAAATTCTTTTTTTTTTCCCCCTCACAAGTTAGGATAATACTGTTTCATGATTTTGTTTTTTTAAAAAAAATTTTGACCTATATTTTGAATTTTTTTCAATCGGACACATTTCCTTGTGTATTGCATACAGTTTTAAACCAGACATATTGATCACATCTCGAGAATAGTAAAAAAAAATTTATATTTTATATTGATATTCTAATATCTCATCCGTACTAACTACTATAAGATTAAGTTTATGTTTTTTTAAAAAAATTAAGAATACAAAATTAATCACTTTAAAATGTCTATATTTACCTTTTTCTGTCAAAACTAATTTACCTTATAAAATACGCATAGTCTGATTATATATAACATATGATAAAATTAAGTGACATATTTGGTTTGCTTAATCTCCACAAAAAAGTCAATTTGATCTTATAATTAGAATTGGAGGAATATTATTGATAATATTGGCATATTCCTTATTTGAATATTAAAATTTTTGCATAAAAGTTTATTAAAACTATCATGTTCTTCCCTCAAAAAACTTGAAATGTCATGACTATTTCCAGTTCAATCACACAGGCAATCAAAATTCGAGTTTTGATACCAATAATTAACCGTGGAAGTATGTTATGCCGAATTGAAGTTAAGTATTTTTAAGACACCTTTTGTTTAACTTTAGATCAACTAATTACGTGTCGGATCAAAAGAAAAATAATTCATTACTTAATTCTTTTTTAAATTTTAAGGAAAGACTAATATATTTAATATTACATAAATGTGGAATTTTTTTGGTTCAAAGTCTTTAAGTGTCTGTTTGACAATACCTTTTCAATTTAGATTCAAAATCTGAATAAACAAGCACCCTCACTTTTTTGAAAATAGCTTTTAACAGTTAAAACTATGTTTTAGTTAAACGAGACAAACATCGTTAACTTTTTTAGAATGGCTTTCTTGCTTGAAATTTTAATTGTTTTTTAAATAATTTTTTGCCATCTTTTTTAAATAATTCATTACGTGATTCTTTACTAAATTTTAATGAAAGACTGATATTTTTTTTTGCCAACGAAAGACTAATATATTTAATATTACTAAATGTGAAATTTTTTTGGGTTCAAAGTCTCTTAGTACCTGTTTGCAATAGCTTTCTTAGCCTAGATTTGGATCTGAATCTGGGTTTCAAAATCTGATCAAATAAACACCCTCAACCTTTTTAAAATAGCTTTTAATAGTTGAAACCTATGTTTTGGTTAAGTTAGACAAATACTACTAAGTTTTTCATAATATCTTTTTTTTCTTGAAAAACTAGGTTTGGGATAGAAAATCTAAGTTTTACCATAAGCTATAAACTCAAAAATTATTCTCCGAAATTTATTCTCTAAAAGAGCATTATCATATTTTTTTTCTCAAAAACTATTCTTCACAAGCTAATCCAAACATAGCCTTAGTTGTAGTTTCCAATGTTTACTTGATGGCTAAGATATGCCTTTTCTCCATCACTATTCCACTTTTCGTGTTTAAGGGTTTCGTCATCATGGATTACCAAATTTGAGATCACCCAAAGCTTGACTACCAGTCTACCATACATATTTGGTTTTTTCTACCGAATAATGTTGATGAAATTTAAAGACTATATCCTATTGATAGTTATATTACGAAGACGTTAGAATTTTTTTACCACTTATATTAGTGCCTTTGGGAATAGCCTTTTAAACCTAGGTTTAGGGAATCAGAAAAAACAAACACCCTTTAGTTTTTTAGAATAGCTTTTATATTTGAAAACCTAGATTTAGGACAGAAAACCTAAATTTTTGTCAGAAGCTATTTTTTTCTACAATCTGAGAAGCTATTCTTTAGAATCTATTATCTAAAAGGGCTTTTTTCAGTTTTTTTTTTCATAAACTATTCTCCATAATGTTGCTGAAATTCAAAGACTATATCTTATTGATAGTGATATTATGAAGAAGTTAGAATTTTTTTACCACTTATATTAGTGCATGTTTGGGAATAGCTTTTTAAACCTAGGTTTGGGGAATCAGAGCAGACAAACACCCTCAGTTTTTTTTTTTTTGGTAAAACAGGGTATTAACCCCTGTCAAAACTTTATTCAAACCAAAACATGTCTTTGTTGAGTAACTCCAACTAGATCACCCAGCACATAACTTTGTACAACGTTAGGAATATTGCAGCCTTTGAATCTTGTAACATTTACTTTGTAAAACCATTTTATTAACAATAAACCAAATTTACTTCATTTTATTAGCCATAAAACCGAATGTAACGAGATTTAATCAATACTAACTATGTTAGGAAAAAGAGTTTATGAAATAGAATATTAACATAGTTAGAAAAAGAGTTCAAGGTACAAATTTCAAAAAAATTAAAGTTTAAATGTCTAACTATAATAGAGAAGAATATTACTAAAATTATCAAAAAAGACTATCATAATTAGATAAGAATTTATATTATTCAATTAAGAGGAAATCTCTCATAGGGCTAGAGTAGAAAACAATTCTTACCAACACAACTAACATGGATATTTAAAAATCCAACCGTTCCATATACCAATCCATGTTAGAAAAGGAACATTCCACCTTTTAGATCAGTTTATCCATGTTAGAAAGAATTCACCTAACATGGATATAAAATATATGAATCATGTATCTAAATACCTTTGTAAATCTTTCTTTCAAAATATAGTTAATCACCCGAGTAAATCTTTTAAATAAAACATCAAACTCTTTGATCAATTAATTAACGTACTCTTGCCATGTTCAAGTATAATAAAATATCCAGTAAAATTCCAAACAACCATGGTAGGGAGAAAGAAGTTTCCGACCAACAGTGCATAACCAAAAATGCAGTTAGAAAAGCAATACCAATAGGTCTCAGGCCTATATGCCGGAAATAGACCGATCCTAACCAAAAGAATAATGCATACATTTATCCAAAAGTAAGAATGCGGAAGCGAAATATGAAAGCCTAAAGAAGTATGGCAATATACAACACTTCTCGTATAAAACCCAAAATTAAAGCCCACTATGTTTCAGTGAGAAGATGAGGGATCCTTTCCCCGAGTACCCGTCTATTATGCTCCTAGGACCTGCAAAAAGTGAGATAAACAGGGGTAGCCCCAAAACGTAACCACTAACTACTTCTTTACGTGCGGTGTGTGCTAGCAAGGTGTCAATGTGGGAAACTAAATAATATATATTCAATTTGAAATATGAGCACATACCAGAAGTCATGCAATCATCAATACTCAGAAACATTTTCACAACATGTTTATCGTCATTTATAAAAATGGTT
This sequence comes from Mimosa bimucronata, assembly GCA_037074515.1. Taxonomy (NCBI): domain Eukaryota; kingdom Viridiplantae; phylum Streptophyta; class Magnoliopsida; order Fabales; family Fabaceae; genus Mimosa; species Mimosa bimucronata. The sequence continues at coordinate 38,479,884 of CM073444.1, forward strand.
TCCAAATACATTTTTTTTTTCACAATCATCCATAACGTTCGCCTTGCGAAACGTTATGTTGTCCCCTACATTTAGGTGGACCAGAGTGGAACTCGACGGGGTTCTCAACCCATACCCAGAACCACGGAGAAGTGGAACTCGACGGGGATTTCAACCCATACCCAGAACCACAACGGGGGTAATGCTCGATGGGGGCTACCCATACCCAGCACACCAAACGGTAATACTCGATGGGGGCTACCCATACCCAGTACACCGATAATATAATTAGTCCCTGTGGGCCAACAGGGTACCTCATCACGTGATGGCAAAAGTATCCAGTTCATCGATGCTAACTACCACAGCATATGCATCACAATCAGAAATGCAATTTAACCAAAGCTAGGCACTTGGCCTTTTCCAATATTTCAAAAACCATATAATGCAACAGTTTCAAATCAATATATATCCTTTTTTTAAAAAAATGATTATCACAACACATGCCACTTTCCGAAGTACGAATCCCACATGACATTTTTATATAAAAATAATCAATGAAAATCATATCATATATATACCATCAAAATCCACGGTTGAAAGGAGTTTGAAATCCCTTACCAACAACGCACCCACACATAGAACAAGTAGAAGCGGTTACCTGATAGCTGGCACCAATCTCACAATAGTGCAGCTCCCCCGTACTGACTCCAGACAAGAAACCGTCTACATAACAGTCATATAAAAATTAACACTTAAATTAAGTGTTCAAATGCAAAGTTAGGGAATTTAATTCCCTAACCAAAAGAAAAACATTCATCCTCAAGAAATTTATTCCAAATCCCTCCTTAATTCTCTCTCAACTAAACCATTAAAAATCCTCCATCCATATCCCTCCTAAGAACCCAAAAAGCCATTCCTCACATACCCAATTAAATCTTTTCAACTCCCATAATATCTCAATTCAATCCTATATATATCCCAACAACAGCCTTAATTTAATAACCATAAATTTATAAGAATCACACATTAACCTCAAATGTCCCTATTTCAATAATTCCTCCTTAATCATTAGTCTAATCCACACTGTTTCAGTCTAAAATTTCACCATAATCAACCAGATTAATACATAATATAATAATAATTAAACTCCCATAAATTGTCAATTTAACCACAACCAGTCAGATTATAATATCCCAAAATTTTCCCTAATATTAGAAATTCTAAAAATTCCAAATAATTGGAAAAACCTCAAATAAATTATAAGCTTCTTAAGAAAAATCCTAACTCAAATATTAGACTTTAATATAATAGATTTAGATATCCTAAAAACCCCAACTCAGATAAGGCCTATTTTTGAAATATCACAAATCAGGAAACTAATAACATGGTTGCGTAGAGAATACTTACGGGAGTCCGAATATGGCCTTAGGTGGCCAGAAAAACCATCGGTCCGGCGCCGGTGAGCTCTGAAAGCTCCGGAGAACAATGATTTTAACATATTTTCTAAGCACAAATCAGTTTAGAAATAAGTGGAGGAATGAAATACAATGTTGAAGGAGGTGAGAGGAGGAGATGAATGGTGGTTCTCCGGCGAAACTCGCCGGAAAACTCCCTCCCAAAGTTGACAGGCACGACCGAAATAAGAGGGAAAAGAGAGGAAAATGAGAGGGAAAATAGAGGAGGAGGAATGAAGAAGAGAAGCTTGGTCAATGGTGGTTATTTGGTGAGGAAGAAAAGAGAAAGAACAAGAGTGACGGTGATGAAGTATAAGTGAAAGGGAAGAGTAGAGAAAAATGAAAAGAGAAAGATAGAAAGAAAGAAAGAAGGAAGGTCACGCTGGGGGGTTTTGGTGCAGAAAAGAAAAATAAAGGGAAGGAAAGAAATATTAAAATAAAGGGGAAGAGAGAGAAATTGATAGTGATGGAGATGGTTGAGTGTGATTAAAGGGAAAAAGAGAGTTGGCGTGAGGGAGAGGGTTGACGTGAGGGAGAGGAGGAAAGGAAAGAGGGAGCACGTGGAAACGGGGAGGGAGAGAGAAAAAGAAAAAGGTAGGAAAAATATATTATTAGGTTTTAAAATCTTTAAATAAGATATTTTTTTTAAACTAAAAAATTTTCTTTTCACTCTCAAAATTTTTCTTTAATATCTTTTATTTATTTTCTCTTATAATAACCTCTTTTGAGCCTAAAAATAATTTCCCCAAAATTATTGTCCTTAATATAACGGAGAAACTAGGCATTTAAAATCCCCACAAATACCTAAAAATCCCTCAAATATTCTTATAATCCATCATTTCTCATTAAGTAATTCCTAATTACCCCTACTAAACCTCAATTAATTTTTAGGATGTTACAAATCCCCTCCACCACTAACCTCCTAACGCCTAACTCTTTAGCCAACCTCAAACCCCAAATAACTCCCCACAATTCAGCTCTATACGCATCACAGATAGCAATCTTCTTCGTATAACCTCTTAACCATTCACCTTTACAATTCCTAAGCCGCCAAACCTGAATCCCCTTTCACAGCACCATCAAAATGCCTTAATAAACTATTCTTCCAAACAGACCTTTAGTTCTAGATTCTTTTTGCACCAAGCCAATTGTTTATGATTCCTCTAGTTCTTCTCTCCGGTTGGAGATGTTTTGTGATTTCAAACATCGGAGAAGGTTCTCCTTGTTATAGCTTTCAGGGTTTTTACGTCGTGAAATTCTTCTTTCTTATAAAAGCTTCATGGGGGCGTATTCTTCCGTCAAGTTTCAGCTGGGCGAGCTTGCATGAGATTCAAGACTCACATAAAATCTGAGCAATTTAACAATCCTAGTAATATCCAATCTAAGAGAAGCAGGGAAGTGCTTTGGGCATTCTTGGACTACCGCACTACACCTGGACCATTACTTGGTCTAAGGACTAAGTACAACAACCATCCAATTTTGAGCCCAATGCAGTCTTGTTTTATTGTATTTCCTGTTACGTTATTGTTTCAGTTTGTTCTTGTCTTATTATTATGGGTGTGTTTGGATTACCGTTGGAGAAGTGACTTTTTTTAGAAGTGACTTTTGGATAAAAGTCATTTATGTGAAGTGATTTATGTTTGGATTTATGATGATAGAAGTGACTTTTTTTCAATCTGACTTTTAGAAACATGTTTGGATGATTATATTGAAAACCACGTTTAGATGAAAAATTACTAAAAAGGGCATTATTTTCATTAAATAATACATATATAATATGCATATATTCTTATTAAAGGCTTAGTTTTTCCCTTATTTTCAGGAAAATAATTTTAAAAAATAATATTTTTTGCTCAAAGGAGTAATATTGTGGGAGAAAGTAGTTAGAAATTGTTGTGGTAAATTTTTGGAGATAAAAAAAAAATTTAGATTAAAAGAAATTATCTTATTTGAGAATTTTAGAGGTCTAACAGTCTAATTTTCCTACTCACTTTATTAAATAATACATAACAAAAGGCGTGGGACCCACCAGAAGTCAAAAGTCAGAAGCCAAAAGTAACTTTTTTTTCCTTCTGACTTTTGCCGTTACAGAAGTCATTTTGAACCAAAAGTCATTCAGAAAATAAGTGCAACCAAACATATTTTTTTTTCCAAAATGACTTTTGCCTTTTGGGATGTGCTTCTAGGATCCAAAAGTAGGATCCAAACACAGCTTATGTTTTCCCATCGGGGTGTTACTTTACTGTTTCAGTTGGAAGAGCTATTGCCAAACACTTAGCCAGTAGCTTTATAATGGGTGTGTTTGGATTACTGTTGGAGAAGTGACTTTTTTTAGAATGACTTTTTTTAGAAGTGACTTTTGGATAAAAGTCATTTGTGTGAAGTGATTTATGTTTGGATTTGTGATGATAGAAGTGACTTTTTTTCAATCTGACTTTTAGAAACATGTTTGGATGATAATATTGAAAAGCACGTTTAGATGAAAAATTACTAAAAAGGGCATTATTTTCATTAAATAATACATATATAATATGCATATATTCTTATTAAAGGCTTAGTTTCTCCCTTATCTTCAGGAAAATAATTTTAAAAAATAATATTTTTCGCTCAATGGAGTATATTGTGGGAGAAAGTAGTTAGAAATTGTTATGGTAAATTTTTGGAGATAAAAAGAAAATTTTATATTAAAAGAAATTATCTTATTTGAGAATTTTAGGGGTCTAACAGTCTAATTTTCCTACCCACTTTATTAAATAATACATAACAAAAGGTGTGGGACCCACCAGAAGTCAGAAGTCAGAAGCCAGAAGTAACTTTTTTTTACTTCTGACTTTTCACGTTGTAGAAGTCATTTTGGACCAAAAGTCATTCTGAAAATAAGGCAAACCAAACATGTTTAATTCTTAAAATTTTGCTTTTACTTCTAGGATTCACTTCTGGGTGCCAGAAGTGGCATCCAAACATGCCCATTGACTTTTTCCTTATCCCTAATTGATGTAAAACTATAATTTTGTTTTAATATATATTAATTGTCTTTTACCGGAACAAAATTACACAAAGCAGTGAAAAATATACGAGCCTTGATTTAATCCCTATGTCAGCATGAATCTTAATTTAATCCCCATGCCAGCATTTTATGACTTCAATAAAAAATTTGTCAAAGGAAGTGTTATCACTAGAAGCCTACAAGGCCAAGATACACGATGAATAACAATAGCTTTTGGTAACAAAATAAGAGATCATGCAGAGACAAGAGAGTTGTGAACATGATCATATACTGAAAAATTCCCAGATCTCAGGGCAATAAATTGGTGTTCCCTAAAGCTCAAAATGTTACTACATTTGAACAGAATATAGCACCCTTGAAGATACGTTACATGATTCAGTACACTGGTATGTCTATTTTACAAGATGTAAGAATAGAAAACAAGAAAACGGAAAACGATAAAATGACTAACATTGTCAATATTACAAAGTAATGGGTTCCCAAGTTTAGCAGGGACAAGGTAAACTCCAGGAAATCATGAGATCACAAAGACCCTTAGCTCACCTCTATCTCCTCTAGTAATGCGGGTGTCTGAATCAAGATAGGTAACTTCAAATTCACCACTTCCAGTATTAGATGGAGGCCTAAATTGATCAGGAATTCTAGGAACCTCTAATGGTGGCAATTGAGACAAGTTTCCAGTTGTCTTCACAGTGGTTTTTTCAAAATTTATTTTTATCTTTGATGATCCTGCAGTTATAAGAAACACCCATCGCAGAATCAAATAGAATAAGACAAGAAGATGGTAATTTCTTGCAAATAATAATTGTGCAAAATACTACTCCCTCCGGTCTTAAATATAAGATCACTTTGACTTTTTTGTGAAAGTTAAGGAAGCAAATTAGACCACTAAATTATAACATATGTCACATGTAATAAGATTATAGGTTAGTTTATAAGTAGAATATAGTAGTTTTGAGGAAAAAAGATAACTATAGACAATTTAAAGTGATTAATTTTGCATTCTTAATTTTTTTCAAAAAAGTCAAAGTGATCTTATAATTAGGATCGGAGGGTGTATTGAACAGGATAGGCATATATTATAACCGCAGAATACACAAAACGATAATATAAACCAACCTATGAGTTCAAATTTATGAGCTAATGTGGCAGTAAGTTCCACAGGTGGAAGGGGCCATGGAGCACCCAATTGAAGCTCCACTATATTATCAAAATCCTTGCTCAGGATATCAATTCGTTGAAAAACCTGCCAGCAAAACAAAGTATACGTTCGGTAGACTTAATCATTGATGAGAAATTCTAGAGCCAGAAGCAAAGCAAACAAACAAGCAATATCAGTTGCTCAGACTCAGCTGTATGTCCAAATTGATACAAGTCCTACAGAACAAAATGGCTCAAAAGCCATCATAAGTAAGAGAATGTAAAATGGAAACTCAAAGTCATGTACACCTTAAGGGTATTATACCTGACCAAGAGTTATAGGAAGAAGTCTTCCGGTTGGAGGGCCAGGACGACTCCCACCTAGGGTACGAGATGAGAAGGCGCTGCTGTAAATCAGTTTCCACCTCCCTTGCAATTTATCCATATCAACTGTCAGATCTACCAGTCCTCCAGCACCTTCAAGTTCATTAGCAGCATCATCTGCCTTTCGTAGATCGTCTTCATTAGCAGCAAGACCTCTATTTAGCCCAGAAACAGCACTCTGCATTAATAAAGACAAGTCTTGGAACAAAAACATAAAAAGAATAATGATAAAAATTAGAGTGTCGAGTAGAGCCTTGTGTTTACGAGTGCCCAAGAATTAGGAACTTATGCAGGGCCTCCGCAGTAAGAGCAATATTTCTTATTACATTTGGACCACTAACAGTCTTAAATAGTTAGATGAGTTGGAAAACTGTTGGACACCGACACTACCAGCATTGGATGTATCGGGAAAAATTCAGCTCGGACACATGTTGGCCCAAGGGGGAAAAGGATGCAATGGAACCAGAAACCCATCTTGATAGATAACAGAAATTCTTCTCTAATGTCAACATATCAGCATCCACCATACACAAAACTACAACCAGAGGTAATGCTCCATGGTAATGAATAATGGGGCGTGTCAATTAACTCTATCTAGTCCATCGAGTTTTCTCAACATCCTTATAGACAACTCGGCAAGTTTTCTTCTCAGTTTCTCTAATGTCAACATATCAGTATCCATCATACACAAAACTACAAGAGATAACATTATGCAACATAGGCTATGAATAATGGGGTGTATCAATTAAGTCTATCTAGTCCATCGAGTTTCCAAAGCGTCCTAATAGAAAACTCGACAAGTTTTGTTCTCATTTTGGCATGCTGTCATTGCAGGAACGTGAAACATCACATTATAGAATGGAAGTAAAAAATACTATAGTTTCTCGTCTCCAAACTCGGTTCAGCATCCAATTGGCTTTCAGTTACACATGAAATGCATCAGTTAATTATTATACCATCACCATGCATAAGGACTACAGCTTTCAGTGAAACACAAATGAACCAGATCAGTGAAAAGTATCAGCCATATCAGCTGGACAGCAAACTTCCTAGTTGAGTAATAAAGGCCCCAATTCCAAGTCCGTAGCTTCCAAATAGCTCAATCAACAGAAAGCAAATTACAAAATGTTTCAGATTCTCCAGAGGGCTCAAATTTAGTAGCATCATTCAACTCAAAGGAGGGAAAAGGTTAAAGAAAGGCGGGAACCCCAAAAAAGACATAATCAATTTCAAGCAACTAACAGCATCGAACGATGAGAGAAAGGGAATATAGAGGCGATCGAAGGGCAAAACGAGTTTTATAGCTTAGAGGAAGGAAACCCACCAGTAAATTGAGCTTAAGGGAGGCGATAAGATCCGCGGGGGGGCCTTTGGTTCCAGGAGGGTCAACGAAAGAGACTTGGTCAACAGCCGAATTCAGAACAAGGCTTCTTCGATGGTGGCGGCGGGGGCTATGTGGATGTCTGAGAAGAGAAGAGTGGGGAATGCCATTTGTAATGTTGGAGGGAATCAAATTCCTGACAGAGGAAGAGGATGGTGTTAAACGGTGAGAAATGGAGGAGGGGGATTGAGGAAGAAGAGCCAAGGAAGAAGGCATGGCAATGGAGGAGATAGAAGAAGGTGGGAGAATATTCGTGGTGGTGTTGAGAATTTCGTGAGTGAGTGATCAAAGGAGAAAAGCGACAAGGATGAAGATGACCTGCTTAGCTCATTCGCAGTGTGATTGAGCGCCACGTAATGCTCGCAATCCCACCTCGTCTCACATACACATGTTAGAATTTGTTTATTTTTTTCTTTTTTCGCAGGAAGAAAAAATATTGGATCGGGCCCTTTATTCAACCATACCGGTCTTTGCAAATCTCCAATAATAATCTAGTTCTTGTTCGGTTTCTCTCACTGATATTTCTGCCCGTGTCTCTCATAAATATTCATCTTATCCGTATAATCAATCTAAATTATTATACAAAACACATTGTATAAATTTTAAAAATTACATATTACTATTGAGAATAGTAAGTAATTCTGCTTTCATGTAAAAAAACAAAAAAAAAATATTCAGATTTGCTTATACATTACTCTGGGGTCATTCGATTGGAATTTTTTAGGCTATGGGTAAATTCCAACTAGAGGTAGTCCCATTCAAAAGACAATTGAATTGAATTATATATAAATATGTACTCTTCATAATTGAGATTTGAAGCGTAATCTACCACAAATGTTATAATGATAATGATTAAGGTTAAAGTTTAATTTGGTTATCCTCGGTCTTAGTGAAGGTTTTCTCTCTCTTGGGTATAGTGCCAGATAATTGTGCGTGAAAATGGAAGACACAGGTCAACGCAAAACTCCACCAGGTTGGCTGTCAGCTTCAGAGGAGGTTGATCGGAGTAAGAAGAAAAGGTTGGAAGATCCTAGCGTAGCGGTTATGGATGATTGTATGGAGGGAAAGGATCAAGACCAGAATGACAAAGAAGTTGAACTGAATAACAACCAGAATGGGGATAACAAAATGGAGGAGGACTTTACTTCGAAAGTTCGATTAGAGATGATCAAGGCAATTGGGTAATGGGGTTCAAGAGAAAGTTAGGGACATACCCAGTTCCTATTGCAGAAATTTTAGCAATTCAAACAGGCACGGAGATCTGTGAGATACTTTAGCCACAGGACATCCAGATCTACACTAATTCGCTGGAAGCCATCAACATATTGATTCATGAGAACGCAATAAACCATCCATTCCGAGAGGTAATTGCGGCAACTAGAGATCAGATATATGGACAGCGGTGCATTGAACTAGCACATGCAAGTAGGGAAGTGATTGGATACGCTGACACGATGACAAGACAAGCGCATGACTTAGAAAGGGAGGTTGAGTTAATAGCCCAAGAACCACACAGGTGTCGGAACAACTTAGTTCCAGGTGTCTACAAAAATGTGGAGGAATCTCCATGAGATACTACAATTAGTTATTAATTTCATCGAGCGTTAGCTTGCCCTTGTATTTAAAGAAAAAGTTTAATTTGGTCCAGAAGATTGTCTTGTATTAGAAGATTGTCTTGTATTGTAATGTTGTCTTGTAAGTTCTTTGAGTACTGTATTCTCAAATATTCCCAAATCTTAACAATTTTGTCCTGATGGTTTCTTGATAAAAGTGTGTTGAACCATTAAGTTCATGAGTTATCCAATACATTTTTTTTCCCACGTAAGTTTGTCTTAGAAGTTTCCATTAATGAGCGATGTTATATTAGAAGTGTCTGGTTCAATATCCTAGCAACGCCACCGTTATGGTTATTTAGGTTAAGTTTGACTATCAATTGATCAAATACGTTGAAAGCATAAACAATAGTGTAGTGAAAGAATCCACATATGGAGAAGGGTCTCACATTCACTAGAGAATAGTGAAGAAAAAGATTTAATTACTATAAGCATAACACACCGAGAAAAAATACCATGGCTAAAGCCGCTAGAAGCCTTGTCATACCCCAGCGACACTGAGATAGATAGGTAACTATTTTATTCTCTATCCACCATACAAGAATAATCCACCTCTTTGGTTATCTTCGAATAATCTTTTAGATGGGATGCATTTTTTAAATTTATTCTTTGTTCAACAATTAATTTCGAAAATCAATGAAAAGAATGACACAAAACCTACCAAAATTAGCATAGTTGGTACATAAAAAAAAAAAAAGAGAAAGAGGCTTATACTGACGTATTATATATGCATGCGAATATAGCTTATTATGTTAAGCAACTTTCTCTTAAAGTACGTCAAATAAATCCTACTAGGGACATCTGATAAAAAAAAAAAAATCCTACTAGGGACATGCTTACTTTTTCTCGTGAAACTATATTCGAGACGCACAAAAAATTATTAATACCCTAATCAATAGCATTTTATAATGATTAATTGTGTTTTAAAATTTGAAATATAATTTATTAGCCATTAATACTTCAATTCAAAACATCTCATAATAACCAATTAGTCCCTCTGCTCTTAAATATAAAACATATTTGGGGAAGTGAGCTTGATTCAACATATAAAACATCTTTTTAATTGTTCTAAGCTTTTTTTTTTAAAGTATTCCTATTAATGCTCCACAATATTAACCAAGTAAGATAGAGAGGGCGGGGATAAAAATACATGGTTATGATGCATTGATAATATAATGTGATTTTAACTAACATCCTTAATCTAATCAAATTAAATATATAAGTTTTATATTTAGGACCGAAAGGAGTATATTAAAATATAATTGATGCTCGTTGAAATTGAAAACACATTGGTGATGAAAAAAGCCTGAACCATATTAAAATTAAATAGGTTGTTGGGTGGATGTTAGATTTTATATCATAAGTTGATACAAGGGACTTGTTTAATTTTTTTTTTTGAACTGATAGGGACTTGTTTAATGGAGTACACTGAAAAGAGAAAAAAAAAAAGATTAAAGTATATTTTTGGATCTTTTTGCCTGCATTAAATATTTTATTTCTGGTTTGGTAAGTTTGGAAAGTGCACTTTTAGTCATTTTTTGATAACGCCGTTAGTTTCATTTACTGGAAAATGCTGACTCAACAAATTTAACAGTGATTTTATTGTTAAATGCTACTAAAATGTGTTTAAATTTTAACTATTTAGTATAATCACTCTTATATTTTAATATTTAGCCATTTTTTTTTATCAACTTTTAATTATAGAATCGCCCTTTAGATTTGTTGAATCAGCATTTTCTGTTAAATGAAACTAACGGCGTAAGTAAAAAATGATTATAAGTTCACTTTTCAAACTTAATAAAAAAGAGACTTAATGCAAACAACAATGACTAAAAGTGTGAAGAATTCTTTGATGAACCCGTGCATCAACGTCATTTGTGGTCTGACCAATCACAAGCAAACACGTTGGATTTGACTTGAAATTTTTAATTTGACTTAACACCTTAAAAAGTTAACTAACTAATAAAAAATATTTTAAGAATTCTTTGATGAACCTGGTGCATCAACGTCATTTGTGGTCTGACCAATCACAAGCAAACACGTTGGATCTGACTTGAAATTTTTAATTTGACTTAACACCTTAAAAAGTTAACTAACTAATAAAAAATATTTTTAAGAATTCTTTGATGAACCTGGTGCATCAACGTCATTTTTGGTCTGACCAATCACAAGCAAACACGTTGGATCTGACTTGAAATTTTTAATTTGACTTAACACCTTAAAAAGTTAACTAACTAATAAAAAATATTTTTAAGAATTCTTTGATGAACCTGGTGCATCAACGTCATTTTTGGTCTGACCAATCACAAGCAAACACGTTGGATCTGACTTGAAATTTTTAATTTGACTTAACACCTTAAAAAGTTAACTAACTAATAAAAAATATTTTTATTCAACTTACAAAATAAAATAACATCCATGATATTTAAATTTTTTTATCTGTATAGTTTTTGTAGAGTGCTAAATTAGATTAAAAATTCGAGGTCATATCCAACATATTTACTTGTATTGATTATACTCCCTCTGATCCTAATTATAAGAGTCAGTTGATTTTTTTAGAAAAATTAAGGATACAAAATATATCATTATAAATTGTTTATATTTGTCTTTTTTTCCCTCAAAACTAAGTTATTTTAATTATAAACTATCATATAATCTAATTATATTTCATATATATTAAGATTTAGGGGTCCAAGTTTCTTCCTTAATCTCCAAAAAAAAAAATTAACTCGTTTTTATAATTAGGACAGGAGATACTACCATAAATCACTTGTTATTCCCAGAAGAGCCAAAAATAAGATTGAACCTTGATGGAATGCGTGAGTGGCGAGAGATTTCAAGCTCCCTTTGTATGCTCAGGTGGCATTTTTTTTTTTTGGGGCCAAAGCCAATCCAGCTCCCAATTTCAAAACTCAAAATTTCAACAATCTCCCGCCCATATCATATCCAGGTAACACCCCTTCAATTTTCGCCTTTCATCATTCCCTCCCTGTTTTCAGAAAATCCGCCCCCTTTCTTCTTCCTCGTGTAAGCCACAAAAATCCCTCCCACAGTACTATTCAATCCCCACTTTTCACCTCAACTTTCCATGTCCACTTCATCCACCCGCCGGTTAAAAGACCGCGACGGAGGCGACGGCGGCGCCTCCGCCGTCAAAACCACCGCCCACCGACCTTCCAGATCTCTAACCCCTTCTTCAACCTCCGACAAAATCCCCACCGTCAATGCCCTCCGTAAACTATCTGCCGAGAAAGAGAATCGAAGATCCATATCCCGTGGATCTGCCACTGCTTCGACCCAGAGACCTACCATTCGACCCATGCCTCGAGTTGACAAGGCATCGATCGTAGCCGTAGGAAGTGGCACTGACAGTCGTGACCGGAAATCCACGTCATCGGTGCCTCGAGGTAGGAGCTCTAGCCCTTCTGAGTTTACTAGGTTGTTTTCGGATACCCGAAAAGATAGGCGTGTTTCTGTGGATCGGGCTGTTAAGGGTTCAGTTGCTGAAGTTGATCGTAGGGGTATGAGAGTTGGTAATCAGGGAAAAGGGAATAGAGATTTGAGCATCAAAGGATGTGGAACAAAGAGTTTAAATTCAGAGATTAAGAGTAGAAACGTAGGAGTAGTGGAAAACAAGGTTGGGGAAAGTGAAAAGATTAAATCTTTTGTGAGATCAAGTGCAGTTCATGAGAGTGGGGAGCTGCAGATTTACCGTGAGAAGGTTGATTCTGAATCTGAGTTAAAGAATTCGACTGATTTAGGTATTGTTGGGCGTCGGGGGCAATGTTCTACTGGTTTAGAAAGGACTGGCAATGATGTAAATTCATGTTTTAACGAGGTTGTTGGAAAATCTGCTGGTAAGGCTAAGGCTTTCGAAGTTCCAAAAGAGAAGGCGTCGGGGGATGATTGTTCTAGTAGTGGGGTTTCATGTAAATATCCCAGCAGGCTTCATGAAAAGCTTGCTTTCTTGGAAGGAAAGGTCAAGAGGATTGCGTCTGATATTAGGAGGACTAAGGAGATGCTGGATTTGAATAACCCTGATCAATCAAAGATCATTCTTTCAGACATCCAGGACAAAATTTCAGGTATTGAGAAGGCAATAGATCACGTAGCTAGTGACTCAAATTCTAAAATAGGGTTATTGAAAGGCAATGCTAATGATGTTAAGGAAACAAATATGGTTGTTGATAGTCAAAATGAGAAAGTTGACAAGGGTAAACGTGGTGCCAAAGAATTAAACAGTGAGGAATTGGAAGCTAGATTATTTCCTCATCGCAAGCTACTTCAGGATCGAACTTTGGATAAAGCATCATTGGAAAACTGTCTGAGCAATGAATCCATGGAAAAGCAAGTTGATATTGAAGCAGCTGTGGAAGAGAAGGCGCCGAGCCATGTTGAAGAGATCAAGATAGCACAAGAGTTCTTGGCTAACCTTAGTAAAGAGGCAGGTCACGTCAAATCAAGAGATGGAGAAGCCGATATGAAGTATTGTGGAGTTAAAGAAACCGGTGCTAGTGCATCTGCTAAAACAAAAGACTCCTCCTCCGCCTTGAATCAAAAGTGTGATGATGAGCTCATTCTCACAACTGATGAGAAGCTTGAAGAGTTTGATGATCAAGAAAACAGGCAAGGGGTCTATATTGATGAAGAGACAGAAGATGATTTCATTTATTCGCTGAATGATATAGGAAATAAGACAGCCGTGGGAGGATGGTTTGTGTCTGAAGGGGAGGCTGTCCTCATTGCTCATGATGATGGTTCGTGTTCATATTATGATATAGCCAATCGTGAGGTACGTAAGCCGTTACAATTTACAAGTCATTAAATGCAAGCAGTAGACTCTAAGCTGGAACCAGTTTCAATGCTCCGTAACCGTAATTGAGTTCAGAAAGCCTACTTCTTTACACGCTTTATGTTTACGAGCCGTTCTCCATTCTAAGAAAATACTAGTAATTCATAATTCAGTTAGACGATTTTGTAGCACCACAGTCTTCATGAAATCAAATGTTTAAATAAATAAATGATCAAATTTCTCTATATGATATATTTATCCTCAAACAAATTTGCATCTTTGATCACATTTTCATAACGAATTATGCATATAGATTAGTATTCTTTCTACAGACTTCAGCAAGAATTGTGCCTGCTCACAGTTCACTATCTTTCCAGGAAAAGGCTTTATATATGCCACCATCCGGAGTTTCACCTAATATGTGGAGAGATTGTTGGATAATTCGTGCTCCTGGTTCCGACGGTTGCTCAGGAAGGTTTGTAGTAGCTGCTTCTGCCGGCAATACCATGGATTCAGGATTTTGTTCATGGGATTTTTACACAAAGGATCTCCGCGCATTCCAACTAGAGTTTGGAACAGCCACCTCTAGGACAGCACTTCGACCCTTACCTAATAACATCGGGCAAAGAAATTCTGGATCTGGCAGTTTGGCTACTGAAACCAGCCAATGGTGGTATAGACCTTGTGGACCTTTGATTATCTCAACTGCGAGCTCTCAGAAGGCTGTAAAAGTTTTTGATATTCGTGATGGAGAACAAGTCATGAAATGGGAGGTTCAGAAGCCTGTTCTTACAATGGACTATTCCAGTCCTTTGCAATGGAGAAATAGAGGAAAAGTTGTGATAGCCGAAGCAGAAACGATTTCCTTGTGGGATGTGAACTCACTTAACCCTCAAGCCTTGCTGTCTATTCCTTCATCTGGGCAAAAAATTTCTGCTCTGAATGTGAGTAATACAGATGCAGAGCTGGGTGGAGGGGTTCGGCAAAGGTGAGTTGAAACCACAGACACCCTTACCATGTGATTTGTCTCAGCATCTCTTGGTCACTACTTGTTTGCCTCTTGACAAGTTAATTTGCCTCTAGAATGAAATTATTTGTGAAAGTCTCTCTTCGTTCATATATTGGCATCAATACTATTGTCTTTTTCTTTTTTTTTTTTGCCCGAACCTATTGGTTTTGATTGTAGCTTAACTATTTTAGTTTGTCTCCTCACGTTTCGTTCCTGTCGTTTTGATGTTAACTTCAATCAAACTGTTCATGACATGGTTGGTTTATTCCTTCCACACAATATATCAGGGTGAGCTCATCAGAAGCTGAAGGAAGCGATGGTGTGTTCTGCACTTCAGACGCCATTAATGTCTTGGACTTCCGCCAGCAATCTGGTGTGGGTCTTCGGATACCAAAACATGGGGTGAATGTTCAGTCAGTTTTCTCACGTGGAGACTCCATCTTCCTTGGTTGCTCAACTTCTAGTTCCATTGGCAAGAAGCAGTCCTCATCTTCTATGGTGCAACAATTCTCATTGCGCAAACAAGGGCTCTTCACCAGCTATGCTCTGCCAGAATCCAATGCACACCCCCACCACTCTGCAATCACACAGGTTTGGGGAAACTCTAATTTTGTGATGGGTGTTTGTGGGCTTGGCCTTTTTGTGTTTGATGCATTGAAAGATGATCCATTGCGGGCTTTCAATATGGATTCCTCAAATACTCAGGGGCTCAGCCAAGTCATTGGCCCAGATGACTTGTATTGGCCTTCCTTTGATTATTTGAGCTCTCGTGCTCTCCTTATATCAAGAGATCGACCAGCTATGTGGAAGCAGCTCACATAGTTTTTTGGTGCATTTCTCTCTACGATCTGTTAGCATTTCTAGTGTTACAAACGGGAATCTGCTCGGGGATTCAGATAGCATTTGCTTTTGCTGCTTCCTGTTCCCCATTAATAAGTTAAATTAAAGTCCCTACTACGCTGTTTAAAGTTGCTAAATTTTGATTTTTGACTGGAGGGGATGCTGTAAAATATGGTTATTTTCCCTGTGTAAGCTTCCGAAGATAAAACTTAGTGTTGTAATAATGTAATGTGTTAAGTTTTTTAATGCACGAGAGCCGTGGATTTTTTTTCCCCCTTTATGTTTCTGAAGTGGCGGTTGGTTACTTGGTTGTAAAACAGTTTTTAGTCTGCTGTATTTAAATTTTATAGCTCTCTGCGTTAAATTCCGGAAATAAGTTTGTAGGAACTAGAAAGTTGAAAAATATAGGTACAGCCGTACAAGGAAACCAAACGCATGGGTATGTCCTCCAACAACCTTTTCCCTGTAATTACTAAGGCTCAAAAACTAATAACCGTAGATTCTACCTGAACGATTGCATCCTCCTCCATTTTCAAATTCCCTTCTTTATAGGTTATGACTTATGAACCTCTTCAAAGCCCAAAAATGGATTTTTTTTAAATAAATAGAGGGTTGGTAGGTTGATAAAAGTGACAAATGAACAAATAGTGGCCGCTCCTCCTATCTAGTTTTGTAATTAGCTTCAAGTTCATTTCTGTACCTATCTGGTCCAGATGAAAAAAAAAAAATTGGGTCCCATATGGCTGGACCAGTTCATATGAGGTTAATAATGAAACCATACAGGCAAGAAACAAGATCCTGGTTTACTTTTTTTACAACCCTATGAGATCTAAATATTAAAGTTTGAATAGAGTTGTGTCGCAAATGATTTTTTCCCCCTAAGTTGATAAGATTTAAATTTAAAATGTTATTTATTAAATATAAAATCTATTCTAACGTGCGCACAAAGGAATATGCATGTATGACTCAACTACTCTGCGAATCATTTTTCTCCCTATATTCTTCAACCACAAATTTCAAAATGAAATTTCTGGATTATCGAGCCTCTTCTTCTAATTTCTAAACATCATATCAATCATGGTCATACTTATTAGTAGCATAGTAGCAGTTCCAACAAATGATGTAGTCATTCCAATATTTGCAACGTCGATGCCTTCAATGACGGCAAAAGTTGTTGCATTAAATATTCGAAATAGTGCCCTTCTCTCTTTTCTTTTTTTTTTTTTGATAACAAAGGAGAGAAAACCCCTCATCTAACAACTATCCTGCAATAGCAGGTGCCAAATCTCGCAAAAGAAATTCTTGAATGTCAGTAGATGGTATATCCATAGTGTGAAATCCTGGTACTGCTCCAATCGCTTCCTTAACCAAATAATCAGCAACCCGATTAGCTTCTCTTGGCACATGAATGACCTGGACCCTCAAATCCAGCTCCAATAAGTGTAATATGTCCGGTAAAATCACACAACCTTGGCTGCTACTTATACATCGCTGCTGAACGAGATTAATTGCTTCCATTGCATCCGATTCAAGAATGATCTGACGCATTCCTCTCTCCCATGCAAGTTTGAGCCCATGCAACATTGCCCGTAATTCCGCATACAAAGTGTTTCCTTCATTTATTCTAAAGAAGAATCCAGTAATGAAATCACCTGTATCATTCCTTATCAGCCCTCCACACCCGCATTGCTTCAAGTGGTTGACAGCACCGTCGACGTTCAGTTTAAACCAACCTTGCGGGGGAGCTTTCCATCGTTCAGATCTATCCACTACTACACTTCCATTCAAATTGACACCCTTAAGTCTTTTCCTGGACTGGTTCAACACATCAACAATATTCTGAGACTTTAAAATCACAGCATCATTTGACAATATCTTATTCTCAAATATCCTTTCATTCCTCCTCAACCATAACGACCAAGTAATCGTAGCAAACAATCCATCCCATCCTGGTGCCATTCCCCCACGATTCATGATATTTCTCGAGATCCATCCATTTAGATCTTGACCAAAAAACTGACCTCGTTCATTCTCCGGAAGTAACGTTAACCATAATTTCCGAGTTTCCGCACAATCTCGGAGGACATGAAGTAACGTCTCCTGTTGTTGCTTACACCACGTACAGAGACCATCATCACACATCTTCCTTCGTTTACGCTCATCATTAGTCAATAAAGTACCATGTAATGCTAGCCATAAAAACATTTTACATCTCTGCACCGAATTAACCTTCCAAACACTTTGCCAAACTCTGTCTCCCTCCTGCGATTGCTCAATCAAACTATTATAAGCTGAATGCACATTAAAACACTTATCACTGCTATACCTCCATTGAACCCCCTGAATGTTATAATCAACAACACAACCTACCTTTACCTTCTCCCATGTTTGCTTGATACCTAGCCATGTGTTTGGCCCCGTACGTCCCATGTCTACTATTGGCAACAAATCATCCCCACAACGATATTTAGAACGCATGACCTTCACCCACAAAGCATCACGTCGAGTAACAAGTTGCCATCGAAGCTTCATCATGTATGCTTGGTTTTGCTCTTTCATGTGCCGAAGACCCAAGCCTCCTTTCTTCTTATCTTGACATACCGTGTCCCAGTCCACTAGATGAGTCTTACGGTGTTCCTGTGTACTTCCCCATATAAAGTTCCTATTCTTCCTCTCTATCACTTCCCACGTGTAAGTGGGAACCTTCGCTGTTTGCATAGTATAACCAGGGATAGAAGATGTCACCGCTGCTACTAATGTTGTTCTTCTTGCTAACGATAATGATTGAGCTTTCCAACCCGCTAGTCTACTCTGCACTTTGTCAACTAGATCCATATAACTATCTCGTGTAACTATCTTATGGTGAATAGGTACACCAAGATATTTGCCCAAGTCTGCCGTCATTTGGAAACCCATAGTTTCACTCAACTGAACCCTTCTATTATGGTTAACATTTGGAGAGAAAAACACTCTTGTTTTCATATTATTCACCTTTAAACCTGAACTTCTACAAAACTCCTCTAGACAACTCCGAATTTCCTCTGCCTGATCAAGGGAAGCCTCTGCAAATAACAACACATCATCTGCAAAAAACAAATGAGAAATAGGAGGGCCATCATTCGAAAGCTTAATAGGTCTCCAATCTTCAGCATGAACTCTCTCTTGAATCAAATGAGCCAATCTTTCCATGCAAATGACAAACAAGTACGGCGATAGAGGGTCCCCTTGTCGTACCCCTCTCTCTGAATAAAATTCATCAGTTTGCTCCCCATTCCATAATAACCTCATACTAGGTGTAGATACACAACTAAAAATAGCCTCAACCATTTCATCTGGAAACTTCAGTTCGTACAAGCAAGCTTTAAGGAAGTTCCAATCCAGCCTATCATAAGCTTTTTCCAAATCAATTTTAATTGCCATATACCCTTTATTTCTTCTCTTACTCCTCATCGAATGTATCACTTCTTGGGCTATAATAATATTATCAGAGCTATGCCTCCCAGGGACAAAACTACACTGAGTAGGAGCAACAACATCAGGCAAAAAACGCTTAATTCTGTTTGCTATAATCTTTGTCAAAACCTTAAAAATCACGTTACACAAACTAATTGGTCTAAAATCCCTCAGTTCCTCAGGATGATCTTTTTTTGGAATAAGTACCAAGAGAGTACTATTAATTGATTTAATCTCCTCCGGGTTATCCCATAAAAACTGAATAAACTCACATACTGACCTTCCAAAATAAAAAGTAGTTTTCCCCATAGGCACAAAATACTCATAAACCAAAAATAGATAGATATATAGATAAATAAATAAGTAAATACTACTTGTTACATTGGTGCAATGGTCTACAACACTCCCTATCCCATTGTTTATGCCTTTAACTTTGTTTTTTTTGCCGGAAGCCTTTAACTTCGTTATATCATATATGGCCCCTCAGTTTTTTTTGCCAACTCAAATGGCCCCTCAAATAAATGAGTTTGGTTTTGATAAATTGACATTGAATATTCGTATGCTCTGTTTTTGGAGTTTGTTCCTTTTCCCCTTTACCTCTTCTCTATGTACAACAATAAATTTCTATACTAGTCTGAAATATAGTATGTTATATGAAAAAGAGATGAAGCATATGCAGATGATAGGTGATCCTTACATTCATAATATCGTAATTTCTATGAATATGCAAATATGTGAATATATGATATCTAATTTGATTTTCCCTCCATCCCCACACTGTACAGATTTCATTTGATAAGATTATAATCCAAATTCACTTTTATCGTTATTTACATATTTGTTTGAAGTTGTTTTTGCATACATAAATCGAGACAAAATTTATTTCATATACTTAATCTGTGCATGTAAATGACCATTTAAAAAGATATTTTTAAATGTTGCAGTGGCCTTACTAAACAAATCCTATCAAATGGTATCGGTTGCATTAAAACTATAAAAGACTGCTACATAAATTATTCTAATACACAAGAGTAGGTAGTACCACCTCTATTATTTCTTTAGGCATCTAAGGTTTTTTTTTTAATCCTTTCATTTCTTTGGTAAAATCTTATTTTTTTTAATCACATTATTGAATTATTAGAGGTTGAACCTAGGACGTGTTTGACATAAAATTTGATTAGCTATTTTTTTGTCATAAATCACGCACTTATTATACGTATCTTCTACAACGGATATAATTTCATAACCCCACATCTAAGAATGCCTCAAGGAGATTCATGGTATCAACCGGGCCCGGCTACAAAACCTCTACAACTAAGTATGCCCAGTGGAAAGCATTAGATATCATCAACAATATTTTTTGTTTAATGTTTAATAATATGATATTGGAAAAAAGATGCTTGCTTATTAATGTGGACATAAATAAAAAGGTATAAATATGCTATACCTTGCCATGATATTTTTTTAATTAGTTTAACACCATGCCATCCTAATCCAAACTTAAGGAAGCTTTGTTTTCATAAGAAAATAGTTTTTTTTCTTATACATTCATAAGAAAATAATTAACTTATGGAAAATCGCCTTTTTCAACATCTTTTTGCAGGTAAGGTTTCGCATTCATTTCAATGAATTCATGGTATTTTATAAAATACCAAAAATATTCTAATATATAAATATCTCACTCACGCACACACTCTTTATCAATGTTTTAAAAGCCGGACTAGATATTGAGCTGGATTGGCCAGCGGGTCATGGTTCAAATGGTCAGATCGGTTGGGCCGTTGACATAATAATTAAATAAAAAATAATATATGAGTATATAAGAATGATATATAAGGAAGAAATAAAATATCAAAATGTGAAGAAATATCATGATATGTCAAATTATAAATATGTTAAGTAATAAATTAATATTTTAAAATTTTACCAAGGAAATATAAAATAAAATAAGTAGGAAATTAATTTTAAATATGTAACATCTAATTATGAATAATTGGGTATGCTTTTATTAAGAAATATTTAATACTCATTCCTTAATTTGTTTTTTTTAAAATACAAATTTAACTATTTGGAGTCAAAAAATAAGGAAAATATATTTATTAACATTTAATAACATACAAAGTGCCAATTTATCTCTCCCTAGTTCCCACTTCCAGCTTAGATCTTTATTTAATTTTATACTTATAAAAAATTCAAATTAATAGAGACCCATGTGGTGAAAGATAATGACTCAATCAAAAGCCCAACCCAAATTTAATCTACTTGTCATCTTTCTTTTCGGCTCTTCTCCCTCATATTGCATATCGCCGTCTTCACCTCCGTTCTCATTTTTTGTTGCCGGCACATGGAGTTTTTGTTTTGCTGCAATAGAGATCTTATAGATGGTTTTAGTTGTGACAAAGTATATCTGAATTACTTATTTGCTATAAAATTGTAATTTTTTCTCATTTTTCTGGATCTTTCTAACCTTCTCTTCTCCGTCTTCTTCTTTAACACCGTCCATGTTTTAGAACGTCCGACTTAGCTAAATCCGTTCCAGTTTCTGGCTAGACTCGGGCTCCCAGCTCAAATGATGGTTTTCATCGGTTCAAAACGGACTAACTACACAAATTGGCCATCCATGTGGAAAGAGTCTTTATCAATGAAAAAAATATCACACACACACATATTAAAAGAAACCATATTGAATATCTTGCGTGAAGACTTCGATTATATATATTACATTAACTAAATGTAGGGCTTTTAAGGCATAGCCTTAATTTCAATTTGTTGGTGGCTTGGTGCTAATGCAGATAAGGGCCATGACAACCATTGATTTTATGTCACTATAATTTTTTATTATCCGGACTAATGACCACACGGCCATCACTACCATTTTCCTTTTAGAGACTAACATCCAATAAGGTGATAAAATGTAGTTTGGTAATATATTTATATATGTCTGTGAATGAGCACCACCACTCTACATGAGTATTAAATATTTATTAAATATTATCCCATTCAAGCTAAATAGTATACCTTGATGATTAATTTATGGATATTGAAAAATTAATTATTGGTAAAAAATGTTTGTTGGTTTGTCTAAATTGTCTTCTTTAATCATTATTCATTACCCCACATTTGATTGATAAAAAATTTACCCCCTCGTACCTCACTTACCTTATCACTACTTATAAGAAACATTTATAGATGATGCTTCAAATTTTTTGGCTAAATTCTCATTTATTTGTCATCATTTAAGTACTCATATTAATGTTATTGTATTATTGGGTAGAGGTGTAATTTTAGTATCGGACAATTACGCCAGGTGTATTGAGCAAAAAAATGAATTTCGTGAACATATTTTGGTTATAAAGAATAAAACTAGACGCAAATTCGGTAACGTCGTTAACTTGACCTACGTTGACCGTTAAGTTTGATCATATAGCTAATGTGGCGGAACTGAAAAATTTAATTAAGGACTAGTGGTAATTTAAGAAGTGATTTTGTGATTAATTAAGGAGTTTTGAGAGTTTTATAAATAAATTCAGGAAAATGGAAGTTTTTTTTAGACTTTTAAAGGTCTGGTTTCCCCTTAATTTGGGAAAATTAGAGTTAGAGGAATTATTTTGGACCCAAAAGGGATTATAGTGGGAGGAAATTCTTAGCCAGTAATAAAAAAAATTTTAAGAATTGAAGGGATAATTTTTTGTCTAAACAAAAATACAATAGATTAGGTAAAGAATTTTCTATTAGGTCCTTAAATTTTCACACTAGGATATATTATTTGGTCCAAAAAGTATCCCTTCAATTCTTAAAAATTTTCTTCATTACCGGCTAAGAATTTCCTCCCACTATAATGCCTTTTGGGTCCAAAAATAATTCCTCCAACTTTAATTTTCCCAAATTAAGTTTGGGTCCAAAAATAATTCCTCTAACTCTAATTTTCCCAAATTAAGGGAGAAACTAAGCCTTTAAAAGTAAAAAAAAAACCTTTCATTTTCCTGAATTTATTTATAAAACTCTCAAAACTCCTTAATTAATTACAAAATCACTTATTAAATTATCATTAGTCCTTAATTAAATTTTTCAGTTCTGCTACATCGGTTTTTGTGGTCAAACTTAACGGTCAACATATATAGGTCAAGTTAACGACGTTACCGAATTTGCGCCTAATTTTATTTTTCATAATCAAAATCTGTTCGTGAAATTCATTTTTCTGCTCAGTATACTTGACGTAATTGTTCATTATATTAAAATTGCACATTTACCTTGTATTATCTATTGCTAAGTTATTTTGTCGAAGTCTTCTATCTGTTAAGTTTATCTTTTCCACTCATCTCTCTACATAAATAGTTTTCTTATTCTCTCTCTTCTACAATCCTCTTCTTATAATGATTTTCTTATTCTCTTTTATTCCCTATCTCACCATAAATAAGAGTATTTTGTCAAAAATGTTGCAATTTTTACTGGGAAAATTAATTTCATGTCCTTTGTAAGGGACTTAATTAAGATGAGGTCCCACCTAATTAATTTGAGGTACATACCAGAAATATGTTATGGCAGGTCAAAAAGTTGTTATTACAGGCCAAAAAGTTGTTATCGTGCGGTCAAAAGTTGTTAGTAACTAAGCCTTCACTAACAACTTTTTGGCTTGTAATAACAACTTTTCGGCTTGCAATAACAACTATTTGGCCTGCCATAATAACTTGTGACTTGAAAATCACTCTTGGTCTGTAACAACTTGTGATATTGTGATAACAACTTTTTGGCTTGCAATAACAACTTCGTGGGACATCAGATTAATTAGGTGATTTCGTGGGACCTCATCTTTATTAAGTCTCTTATAAGAGACCTGAAATTAATTTTCCCATTTTTACTTCTATATTACAATTAACCAACTTTTTATCTGCATTACTCTATTAAGCATTAACGTTTTTTATACATAAGAATGGAGGGAGTATAAATTTGTGAGGTGAATTGGATCAAGTTCTATAAAACAAAATTTTCAAGTAGATCTTACAAGAGAGTAGTATGTTGAAACTTGAAAGGAAACTCTTGATATTCTATATGATTTGATTGATTTGGATAACATAATTTTCAGGCGTGATTTGACTTTGATTTGTTAATGAGTTTTGAATAAAGCTTTAATAAGTTTTTCTTTTTCTTTTTTTTTTCTTTTTTTGCAGTTTACCTGAGCGCGGATAATGAGTTGGATTCATATATATTTCCTACCAATCTGATGAGCTAGTTGAGGATATGGACCATACGTTAATTATCTTTAAAGTGATGGACAATGGGACATGTTATATCGATCATTAATTTGAGTAATCAACATCGCGTCAATTAAATATAAATGTCAATTTTTTCCATTGAAAGATTGCTTTTGTCAAGCTACGGATATTGTAAACGTAGAATATGATACTTGCATTATTTTTTAAAAGACGTCAGAAAATATTTTGCTTGTGAATGAAGAGTTCGTTTTGTTCAATTTTGTCCATCACAATGTAGTCCTGTGTACCAAGGAATTGATTAAAGTATGAACTTTCCCATCATCCTATTATTAATTGATTGTGGGATATAATATAAATATATAAGATACAATATGTAGTGAGCGACAACAGCACAATCGTATACTTCTAAAAAAACTCTTACGCATAAGAAAACTTAAAAAAAAAAAAGTTTACACTTGTTGTTATTAATTATTATTTTTTTTTTGTCGACTAATTATATACTCTCTCTGGTCCATAATACCACCATATTCTTTATTATAAATCAATTTTAACTAATTCTCACGTAAGAATTATTAGTTAGACCATTCAATATGTCCTATATTGATAAAATTTTCCAAGACTACCCTTATTCCAAATCTCTCTCTCTAGATCTATAAATTATTCTCACATCTCTCTCCTCTTTCTCTCTTCCCAACAAGAATTAAATAAGGCCTAAGTTGAAAAACAACAATTAATACTCCCCTTGTCCTAATATATAAGGTCTTTTTAACCAAATTATGAGTTCCTAAAAAATTAGTTATAGTTAGTTAAAAACAATAAATATATAGGAAATATACCTTTTTTTTTCTAAAAGTGCCCTTATTTATGAATGAGTAAGAGAGAGGGTAATTATGAAAAGAAGATGAAAGAGAATGTGTGGGAAAATTAATGCATGGGTAAAATGGGAAAAAACACATTTATTATTCAAACAAAGTCAAATATGACCTTATATTTTGGGACAATGTCATTCAAAAAATTGGACCTTATA
Source organism: Mimosa bimucronata (assembly GCA_037074515.1). NCBI lineage: Eukaryota > Viridiplantae > Streptophyta > Magnoliopsida > Fabales > Fabaceae > Mimosa > Mimosa bimucronata. The sequence goes on from CM073444.1 coordinate 38,505,176, forward strand.
TTATGGGACGGAGGGAGTAATATCTAAGTAGACTTATATTTAGGAATAAAATTTTTTTGGTAGTTGGATTTATAATATATAAAAAACAGAGTGGTATAAGAGGTAACATGAAAATTCTTTTGTTTCACATAAAAATTAAGATAATAAATATTTGATTTCCATTTTTGGTCGTTGCATAATAAATAAAAAGAGGGAATAGATTGTGTGTATAATAAATGATACAATGGTGAAACTGGAAAAAACATTTTAATTTTACCTATAATAAATAACTCCACTGTGTTTTCTTAATTTGTGTAAAATGATTCAATATCCCTTATTATATAAATTGGAAAGAGTATTTTGTACGAGATTCAAACTCACAACCCTGCATTTTACTGCAACAATTCGATTACGCACCCATTATATCCTTTATAGAAAGTTGGAACTCACAAAATTAAAGAAGACCTTAAGAAAGTTTCTTGACGTGATTTGAATGACAATATATCCACTGATTGATGATTACATCCTTTTAAACAATGCATAACAAACTTTTATTCATTGGTTTCCTGCTTTTGAAAAATAGTTGAAGTGTGTTGGTGGGGCCCTCTTAAAGGAAGAGCAGATAAGCACCCAAGAGAGACATGCAGAATGCAAGAGAGTGGTGGCGTAGGATTTTTTTTTTGTTTACCCCTATTTTAACCCTACTATTTTAGGAATCGGTTTCGGTGCTCGTCGTAAATATAGGTAGAGGGCGCTCATCTACTCTGGATCATTCAGATTTAAATCTTGACGGTCCAGATTTAATATTTTTGAGTGTGTGATTTTTAAATGAATAATATGTTTTTTGACAAAATGATAGTTAAGATATTATCTTCATTTTAGATTTTGTAACTATAAAAATAATTGTTTTTTTAAAATCACAAGCTTAAAAATATTAAATCTGGACCGTCCAAATCCAATCTAAATGGTCCAGAGTGGATGAATGCCCTCTACCTATCTTTACGATGAGCACCGAAACCAAATCCCCTATTTTAACCCTCCCCATAGGGGGACTACTCACAATCCACCACACACACATTCTTAATCTGGAAATTGATGTCACAACCCCCTCCCCTCTATAAGGTGCTGGAATTCGTAGGATTATAAAGCCAAAAGAGAGTATTTAGTTAAGCCACCTAACATGGGCCCCACACTCCTCCCTCACTTAATTTGCATTCTTCATACACTTGGTTTGATCACATCCCCATCTTTTGCTTAATATGGTCAAATTTCAATGTACCTCTCATGGTTTTAAGAAATGAGGCCCCACATACAGTGATTAATAGTTTTTGTACACTTGTCTTGTTTTGTGTAACATATCATTATAGCTAACCCAAAGAAAAACACCTTGATCTCTAGAAACTACCCCCACTACTTCCCACAAGTTGAAAAAACTCCAAAACTTAATGCTATTATGTTTCACATAACTCAAAAAATGGGAATTCCATCACTTTCTTTCATTTTCTTCTCCTCTTCTTCCTTCCCCCTCAACTCCCAACCATCATTATATAGACAGACAAACTACTCTTTCTAGCTCCCGTATTTCCATCTTCTTATATATACACACACCCCCACACAAGCTGTGCCATTATATTGATAAGTATATAGTTTTTACAAGAGAGAGAGATGAGGGGAGAGAGTCATCCATTATTGAGAGGAGGAAGGGGAGAAAGGAAATACAGGCATGGTTTCACAGAAGGAGAGATGAAGTCATTGGGAAGCATATGTGAGGTTGTGTTGCCCTCTTTGCCTTTGCAAGTTCTTCATGATCACTCTCAAAAAACTCCCTCTAAGTCTCTTTCTTCTTTCTGGACTTCTTCTGCTTCTCGCTATCCAATCCCTCATGAGGTATAATACCCTTAATTTATTCTCTACATTTCTTTCTTTCTCTCTGATTATTGGAATGTAATCAAGCTATAAATTAAATTTTCACTATGTATATATTTATATCAAACTCCTTCTAAGCTTCTTTCTTCTTTCTGGACTTCTGCTTCTCGCTATCCAATCCCTCATGAGGTATATGCCCTTAATTATTGTCTCCATTTCTTCTTTCTCTCTAATCATTAATGGAGTCCATAATGTAAAACTTCATAATATATATATATATCAATTTAAACACCACCCACATACATATATTTACTGTGTAGTACTTGTGTGTATCAGTCTCTTGTATGAAAACGAAGCCTGTACGTTACTGTTTGGTTTTCTGATGAGTTTTCTTTATCTCCTTCCCTTGTTTTCTTCTTTTAATTTTCTCTGAAACACAGGCCACATGCATGGCATGTGACACTGTTACTATGTAAGTTTTGACTTTAATTAAGCATGACTGTGTTAGTTTCACTGATAAACAAGAACAGAAAATAAATTTTGTCAAAATTGTGAATCCCATTATCTAAATTTCTCACGCTTTTTCCTTGTTATCTTTTATCTGTGGTAGTTTACTAGCTTTCTTTTTGTCTAATAATTGAAAATTTGAAGTCCTTTTCAATGCAGTTATGTTTATTAATAATATAATCAATTTTCCATTAAAATTATTCAAAAAAATTAGGAGGTTGACATGTTATATGTACTCACATAATTTACGAGCCATGCAAAATCCCGAAACTTTCCCACATAATCTTAAAATTCGCTTTGTAATTCAATCATGATTCTTCATAAGAAATTAAGAATGTTATATATGCATTCTGATTTTAGTAAATTACACTTTTTTTAGCTAGCTGGCAAGTACCAGGAAGGTTTTGAACAGTATTTAAGCGTTCAAACCCTTCTAGAAGATTATATTATACTATTTCTCGTTCTGAATAATCATTTTTGATCTTGTGTATGTTCTTTGAAATCATAAAACTCTTTAAATTTGAAAACTTTTCAATAAAGTGTAAAGGGTTCAATTCCATATCTCTCAATCTCAATATCCCATACCTTAAACAAGTTAACTCACCTTTTTGTAGGTGTTAAACCAGCATGCATGTGATTGAGTTGTTATAGCCCGTTCATGAAAATAGCTACTATTTTATATGTAAATAAGTGGACATATATGGTTGCAGCTTGCAGATATGTTAGCGAAGAGGGCTTTGATAGAAGCAGTGATACTGGTTAGAGTGATTCTATGGCTGCTTTCGACAAGATTAGGCACCTTCTTGCTTTGTGGATCCCTGTGTTTCAGAGAAAAATGGCCATTCCTCCACAATTTTTCAGACATTTCTTTGCACAAAAGAGAGAAAGTTGTTCAGACCTGGCTCCAGCATCGCTTCCTCTCTCCCATCAGACTTGCTTTTGCTTATGTCAAAGTCTTATGCCTCTTCGTTTTCTTCTCTTGGGTGCTCTTCAACCTCCTCCCATCTTCACACACACACACACACACACACACACTACCATGTAAAAGAACCAGACTCTGTTAATTTTTTTTATCTAAATTAACTAATTTGTCTTACTTATTATTAATTGATATTCCCTCCCTCATGTCTTCAATATATAGGATATGTTTCTATTTTTTGTCAAATTTTCCCTAAACTATCATATTGAGGTTCCTTCAACAATGATCAAATAAGAGATTATTTGGTTGTTTTAAAAAAAAACATATATTATTAACTAACTTAATGAATATCTTTACTCTAATCAAATTTGATAAACAGATCCTATATTTAGGACTGGAGGGAGTATATAATCTAATGATATACATAGGTTTTTCAAGAATATCATGTAACATATTACGCCATAGATAATTAGTTTATTCATCTTCCTAAATTAGTTAGTTCACTGAGCCTGATATTAAGCACTGTAGCCTGGAGGGAGGTAGTATATAAAAATTATTATCCCATACCAGTCCATTGAATTCAAAGTTTTGATTTCTGCAGGTTGATGAAAATGGTGAGAACCCTGCATGGAAAGCCATTGGATATGAGGTGCCTGGTGATGATCAGAAACCAAGAAATGACTCTAACGTGAGGCTTCTTCAGAAGGGAATAGTAGAGACCATTTATGAGTCTGATTCAACTCTGCAACAATCTCTTGTTGAGAAAGGCCTCCATGTCACAATGGACACCAGAAGCAAAACCTTGAGAGTAAAATGTGATGTAGTTATTGTTGGGTCCGGCAGCGGTGGGGGAGTTGCTGCTGCTACTCTTGCAAGTGCAGGCCACAAGGTGGTTGTTCTAGAGAAAGGAAATTACTTCACAGCTAATGATTATTCTTCCCTTGAAGGTCCTTCCATGGATCAAATGTATGAAACTGGAGGGATTCTTGCTTCTGTGGACTCTAGAATTCTGCTTCTTGCTGGATCAACTGTGGGAGGTGGCTCTGCTGTGAATTGGTCTGCTTCCATTAAGACCCCAAATGAGGTGCTTGATGAATGGTCTGAGAGATATGGGATTTCCTTCTTTTCAAGCCCTGAGTATCTGTCTGCAATGGAAACTGTGTGTCAAAGGATTGGAGTCACAGAGAATTGTACAGAGGAGGGTTTCCAGAATCAAGTGCTCAGAAGAGGGTGTCAAAATCTTGGCTTGAAAGTTGATTTTGTTCCTAGAAACTCATCTGGGAATCATTACTGTGGTTCTTGTGGTTATGGCTGTCCAAAGGGAGAGAAACAAGGAACCCAGGTTACATGGCTTGTGGATGCTGTGGATCATGGTGCAGTAATTGTTACTGGATGCAAAGCTGAGAGGTTCATTTTGGAAGGTAAAAGGAGTGGAAGTGACAGGAAGAAGAAATGCATTGGAGTGATGGCAAAAGCTTTAAGCAGCAGAATCACAATGAAGCTGGAATTTGAGGCCAAAGTGACAGTTTCTGCAGGTGGGGCTCTTTTGACACCTCCTCTAATGATCTCTAGTGGGTTGAAGAACAAGAACATTGGGCGAAACCTTCACCTTCATCCTGTTCTAATGGCCTGGGGATACTTCCCAGACAACATTACTGAATTCAAAGGAAAATCCTATGAGGGAGGCATAATCACATCAGTCCATAAGGTGCAATCATCAATTGATCCCAAGTCTAATACAAGAGCCATCATTGAAACTCCATGTTTGGGACCAGCTGCCTTTGCCTCATTATTCCCATGGCAATCTGGACTTGACTTCAAACAAAGGATGCTGAATTACTCAAGAACTGCCCATTTGATCACGATCATCAGGGACAATGCTTCTGGGCAAGTGACATCAGAGGGAAGGATCAGCTATAAGTTGAATTCAATAGACAAAGAGAACATGAAGGCTGGTTTGAAGCAGGCAGTAAGGATTCTGATAGCTGCAGGAGCAGTTGAAATAGGAACTCACAGGAGTGATGGACAGAGACTGAAGTGTAATGGGATCAGTGAAAAGGAAGTGGAAGAGTTCTTAGACAATGTGTATCCAGCAGAAGGTGCTTTATCACCAGGTAAGTATTGGAATATATATTCTTCTGCTCATCAGATGGGAAGTTGCAGAATGGGAGTGAATGAGAAAGAAGGAGCGGTTGATGAGAATGGGCAAAGCTGGGAAGCAGAGGGCTTGTTTGTCTGTGATGGCAGTGTGCTTCCAACTGCAGTTGGTGTGAATCCCATGATCACTATACAGTCAACAGCATACTGCATTTCAAAGAGAATTGCAGAATATCTGAGAGCAGAGCATATCCCTAAAGTTCATTGATGCTTTCTTCTTCATGGGAAGTTTGATTATCTTACACGTCCAATTAAGATGAATGAGTATCTTTATGTTTTCACAGTGTTGCAGATAAAATGCAGCACTCTTTCTTTAAATCAATAGTCATGCTTAATTGTTAGGAAGAGCAAAATAATGCTTGAATTGAGTTTGTTATATATCTGCATAATATGAGGATTGGAATATATATATTGTTATATATCTGTATAATATGAGGATTGGAATATATATATATATATATATATTGGAGTTGTTTTACTTGCCAATTTCACATCTAGATCTAGTTATCATGTATTTTGTCAGTAACTTCTCATGAATACGTATACAAACAGTGGAAAAATAACGCCATATTTTTGTTTTTTATGGGATTAGGTATAAAAAAATATCACTCTCTTTCTTATTATAAGTCCAATTACCACTAATTTTTTGCTCCTAATTATAAGTCAAGTTTGGGATCAATTAACGCTATTGTGACTATTTTACCCCTATATTGGAAATAGAAATAGGAAAGATGAGAAAGAAGGATTATAATGCATAAAATATTATTTTAACCCTTATCATTAAATAAGGGTAAAGTTAAAAAAATAAGATATATTTAATGCTATAACTTTCACTACTTGATATGTGAGAAGTAGTTAGGTGGAGTTATAACAAAGAATAGAGTGGTAACACAAGCAAAACTTACGAAAGAGACCATTTCCCCCTTTTTTTCCTTTTAATTACTTACTCGCATCATGGTGAAGTGCATCAAAATATCTAGGTGATCTCCCTTCAAATGCTTTTGTTAAATCTGTTAAAAAAAAATTTATTAAAAAATGGATAAAATAATTATGTAAATGAAATTGCTGCTCAATTATTCACCATAAAATCTGGTTTCACATATTACTCCACCAAACAATTGCAGAGGAGTCTATTCCCATTTAATAACCACTCAATCTATCTGTCAGAGAAAATGCAAAGGGGTTTCCTATGCAAGTAAGTTGTGTGGCATCATTAACCTGCACAAAGCTTACCAAACTTTTAGGAAGCTGAAAAAGTTGAATGTTACAGTAAGTCACATGCAGCTATTTATTTCTTGAGAGGCATTAAATTGAAAAAGTTAAATGTTTTTTTTTTTTTGCCCGCTGAAAAAGTTGAATGTTACTGTAAGTCACATGCAGCTATTTATTTCTTGAGACTTGAGAGGCATTAAGTTGAAACTGCTCAAAACATCTTTATGGTTTCTGACGCAAGGAAGATGGCAATCATTAGGACAGTACAAATCACTAGTAGAAGTAGGAACTCACTGAACTAGTACTTCTATTCCATTGAGTCTCCTGATGTAGAATTTTATGATGAGTTTTTTTATTCATTGTTATTCAATTCAACTATGTTCATAACTTTTCAGTCGAGATTAATTAAAATTATTCATAAAAAAGGTGTAAGGGTAAAAACATATGATTTTGTTAAGAATTCATCCAGTAATAAATATTTTTTTTGGATAAAAAATACACACGACTTTTTAAATTGGATAAAAAATATACATTTACAGTTAAATTAGGGTAAAAAATACACATGTGATTTTGTAAACAGGTTCATCCAGTACCAATTGCTTACTTTTGAAATATAATTGTAAATGTGATTTTTGATTCAATTTAAAAACTCATGTGTATTTTTTATTCAAAAAAAATTATTTGGTGTTGGATGAACTTTTGATAGAATCATATGTGCATTTTTTACCCTTAACCCTTCATAAAAATTGTAAACAAAATGAATTGTGGAAGTTGATGTGGGGCAAATAAATTACTTCTATCATAAGAACGATAGGCCATGTTGTTGACGGTTGACTAGTTGAAGCATTGGCTGAAGATGATGAAAAAATGTAATGGGATTTTATGATTGAAAATGAGTATTCATGGAAAGGAATAAGAATACTTTTCCATTTGAATGTTTGGAAGAATAGAAAAGATCATAGAAATGGAAATAAAATGTGGGGTAAATGACTAAAATACCATTTATCATATTTACAGAAAGCTTACTGTGAAATTCTTTGGTTTGGTTTATGTGTAATGAGCTAATTCAGTTTTGCTGCGTAATGACAGTCATTATGTATGAGTAAAGTAGTTTTGATTTTAATTTGGACCACCCTCTTCCCTATACTTGTCTTATTGATTTAGTGGTGGCCTGGTGGGAGATACACATGGATTGTAAAGGAGAGTCACATTACCCTTAGGATTGAATATCCTGAAATAGTGAATGCCTAGCAAGCTACTTAATGGAAAGATAAAGTGACATTCTACTATACTATGAAAGAGAAGAGACTAGGTATGGGGATACGAGATGAGACTTTGCACATGGTTAGGTTCAGGATTTTAGTTTAGTACATTGATGGAGAAGAAGCAACTGAAGCTAAGCATAGCTTGTTTTGTCTTACCTTTCATCTTCAATGTCATATAGCAACATGGTAACCATAATAATTAATAATTCACTGCTATTATAGGGCAATACGTACGGCCTCCCCCTTCAGCTCAATTTGGTGATCTAAAATTGATTTATTAGAGGAATTCGTGGGGCCCACTGTCATAAATAGATGCCCCAGGCACGGAGAGTAAAAGCAAGTTGTATAGTTTTACCAAAAAAGAAGTCACATAATAGTCAAATGCTATTGTTACAGATTACAACGATGATAAAATTATCAGGCCAGAAAAACCATGGTACACAAGGTAAAGTAATCATACTTTGAGCTGTGGGAGTTTATTGCCGTAGGGCTGCGTTTTTTTTTCCTTAACTAGATTCAGAGTCAAACGTTCAAGCATAAGAATTAACTACGTAAAGGTGGTCGACTAGTTTATTCATTGGTTGGAGCTAGTCAAGCACTATGGACTCAGTCAGCAGATTAATGTAACGTATCAATTGAAGTGCACGTTTGGAGCTGCTTATTTTAAGCATGTTCATGTAAGCTGAGACAAAATTTATCTCATATACCTATCTTGTGTATACTGTAAATCATGATTGAAAAGATGTTTTTGAAAGCATCAACCGCCATTCCAAACAAGTTAGAGATTGAAAATTACCCTAGAGTTTGTGGAATGCTCTTAAGAGGACAATTTAATATATTCTCATTAGAATCCAACTTGTTTCCACTATCTGTGGCTTGTACAATTGATTCTTCTTGCCTTTCTTTCCCAAGGTTACAATAGATGAAATAGACACAAACTTATAATCTCTTCAAACTCAGTGGAAGACATGAGAAAGAAGAGGGAAAAAGCCAGAGAGAAGAATCCAAAAACAGTTTCTTTGACTAATGAAGCTGATCTGGATCAGGCCAATTTACAAGAGATCATGTCATTTTGAGGTTCACTCTTGACATTACAAATGGGCATATTTGGCGCCTATTCACACTTGTCTTGCAGCTTTCATATCAGAAGAGTGAAGAGGGATGCCTCCCTTTCAGCTTATGCTTGTTTCTTTTATGTCAGAATGCCTGAGAGAAATCTATACATGTGTACTAGAAACTCTCTTCAATTGTCATACTCTGTTTCCCTGAATGGCAACGGAACTGCCTTCACTGCCCGGAAATGACCGACATTATTCAGATGCTCATTCTCCAACCTGCTCAGTAAAAGGTTGGTTTTCTTCATTATTTTACCCCTCAGGAAAATATGAATGGCAAGTACTTTCTGCAGTGACAATAAGTGCAGGGAAATGTACCTGTAGAAATTCCAATGGCCTCTTCTAATAACCTCCAATGAAGCTAACCAAAATTCTAGCAATCTGGATTGAGCAGGTCCTACTTTGAGATGCATAACACCCTCCACCCAAGCAATTCTTAGAACAACATTCAAGGCCTGCAATCCAATGTATCCTTATATGATCAGAAAGAAAGACAAAAACTGTATGATTTTAATACAAAAGAAGCAGTTTTGCTAAATGAAAATTCAAACAAGAGAGAGAGAACTCTACCATAGACAAGTAATAGATGCCTTTGTTCTTTAGGATTAGGTCATCTCTAAGCCAGGGGTTTTTGGAGTTGGGGTTTAAAAATCCCCAATCCTTGACAAAATCCCAGTACAATTGATAAACCGTGGCCCCTACAGATGTCACCAAGACTATAGCAAACCATAGATGATCCGGTTTCCTGCTATATGTGACTCTAGCCCCAGCAGCCACCATTGCTGATACGTACTTTCCCATGTTTGTCAGATGGTCAACCTTGTTGTCATCAAACCATCGTCTTGCGCACTGGAGGTGTCATTCAAAATTATAGAGTAGGTGTTAGTTTGATGTGTCCAATGAGTGACATGTAATTTTTGGTTTCAACAAAATAATCCAATTCTTACTTGCATAGCACGCCAATAGTAAGGCAAGAATGAGATTATGTAAGTGATTTCTATATATAGCTTTCCAGAAGAGCAGGTCTCAGGTGGGTATGTTTTGAAAACTCTGCCAATGAAGTTGCAGCCTGCGGTTTCCATACTCCTTAGCAATGGAATCTGTACTCACAACATATAATTCAATGTCCTTCACAAGTTAGAGGATGAAAGGAAATTAAACAAAAGAATGAAATGTGATTAATTTGCAGGCTGCAGTAATATCACCTGACTAGTTAGTTGGTCAGCCATAAAAAAATCTACCAGCAGAACCTGTAAAAAGGTAATGAATGTTTTAGTTATCTCCAGATGTAATTATTATCAATGAACCAGGTTGTTCAATGAAGTTAATGAAGGAACTTTACCTTGTAAAATGGAGAGAAGACAATGTTGCGAAGAACACGAAGGAAGCAATACCGGGTTGAGCGATAAAAGATGTCAAATGGGCAAATGAGCAAGACTAAAGAGAGCTGAAATGCACAAATAATTCACAAGTCAGAACCATCATCTGACCAAAACTCAGGTTTAAATTAATTCCAGATGCTGTAAGTACCAAAGAGAAGCCTAATTGACAGCAGTAAAAGCAATGTGAGTATATATGATGCTGACCATAAGGAGAATTCCGGGAATGTTATCAACTTGGCCGGGGGAAAAGCCAGCAGCCCTAAGAAGGAGGTGTATGATCATTGCCCCAACCACAGCAGTCATGAAGGTGGCGGATATCAAAAAGGCATCCCTATGCTTTAGGGCTGTGTTTGGTGAGAATTCAAATATGAAGTTATAGTTGATCCTTGTGCTCTTCCACATGAACAAATTGCAACCGTACATGAACAAGTGCAGGCTTAACAATGCAAACACACTGCACAAAAAGCAATCACATATAACATGTCAGCACACTAATATCACATAGTTAAGGATGTTACAATGGTACATAATTAACATTCAAAGCTTCAAAGCTCAAGAAAGTCATATTATGTGTCTCCTGAAATAAGTGAATGCAAATTGAACTGCATGCTTTACACTTTCTAGTTATAATGAAGAGTAAATGAGGAAAGATCAGGGTTTTTACTTGTGCTGCCCAAATTTTCTCATATTACGGCTAAAAACATTCTTTGAGTACTGTTTGGTGTGTGTAATGAGTATAAGACCTCGAGAAAACAATACCCCCATAAGATAGGTGTTAGAGTTGGGGAGGTCTTATAGGGCCCTATTTTAAAGTAGTCATCCCGACAGGAGACTCATGACAATGTGTTGATTTTATTATTTAAAGAGTAACTATAATTTCTTTGAACAAAATTATTAGATGAGAAAGAAAAAAATGTTATGATGCTCATTTGCCAAACATATTAGTAGTAAATTTATAGCAGAACCTGAAGTAGCACCTGAAAATAGGATAGATAGCATCCACATAAGCAGCCTCTGAAGTAGGAGAAAATACACCACTCAAATGGGCCAATATTACATACACACAGAACAATGATACAAAACAACCTGTAAACAACCCTGTAACCACAGTAACAAAAGATTAATCATTAGAGAAGAGAAATAAAAATACTGTTAATTATTTTATTTAACAGGTGGGTCCACAACAACAGTGGTGAGCTCTTATAATTAGAAATGAGACAATAAAAAGGACGTGGCTTACTAAATACTCCCTCCTGTCTTTATTATAAGAGCTCAAAATTTGAATTGATTTGGTCTAAAATATACGAGCTCACATTGCATTCTTTCATCATTTAATGCATTTTTTCCTATTTTACCCATAATTCTCTTTCATATTTATTAATGCTTATATATTTCTCTCTTGATAAACTCATCATAAATAAGGGTAATATTGGAAAAATATGAATATTCCATACATATTTAATTAATTTCACATGTTTTCTTAAAAAACGTGTTTTGACGGCCGGTTCTTATAAATAGGACCGGAGTGAGTAATAATGTACAGCAATTATGATGATATGTTCCACTAGTAATTGTTTGAGAGAGAGAATCAAGGATTACCGACAAAGAAGGTGACCGTGTGAGAATCTTTGTGTTGCTGTTGAGGTCTTAAGAATTTCATGGCTTTTTTCCTGTCATTGTCGGCGAAGTGCTTTGTGAATATGGATTCCACTTCGTCCATTAGTCTTACCACCTTTCAATCCACACATCACATTTAATTAATTAATTTTTCCATTACCTCTTATTGGAATGTACCGTATAACCCACTAATTAGTCATTATCACCGAATTATAGTAATTAAGTTTACAGCAATATATATGCATGTATACCTTGTCAGAACTAATGAAGTGGGACCTCTTCACTTCTGCCAGATAATTCTCCGAAGTTTTCTGGCAAGATACCTGCTTCATCACACACATTAAATGTTCAAGCTGTATGTATTTGGAACTTTCATTGTCATGCCATGACTATTTATTTTAATAATGATAATATATATAAAAAAAAGGAGATGAAACTCGCACTGAATAATTGGCTCTCTAGTGTTGGAGTTTTGGTTCTAAAAATATATATCTCTTTAAGGCTATGACCATGCATGGTATTAAAAACACACACTTTTCTTATGCACCTTTAATTTGCTTGCCAATCACCTCCACTACACTAATATTTTGTATATATGTACTGACATGAAATGTATGGATTCCATGCAATAACATATCATTATCATATCAATAAGAAAAGATAGGGGATTTGGCGGGAAATAATAATTATGTAAATAACTTGGATGGAGAAAAAAAAAAGCATGTCAGATTCATTCAATCATAGAGCATAATAAGAAGATATATCGTTGTTACGACTATCACAATCTCTAGTAAGAAGCATATGCAGTAGTTTTCAAAACGCAAATTAGTAATAAGGGGCGATGAATATATAGGGCTGCGCCAAGAAACTTTTTCTTTCTTTTATATACTTTATATCCCCTTTTCTTTTTATCTTTTTTAATTATTGAAAATAATATTATTATTGAATATGTACAATTTAAGTTCAAGGGCAAACGAGGATATATAATAATATACCTTGTCAAATTTTTTGAGTATCTTTGAGAATGCAACCATATTGAGTGAGCTGTCAAAAAATGAGTGATTTCCATCAGAACCTTTATTTTTCCTTTTGCAACAAAGACAAACATACTCATAACAATAATACATAGATAGGGAAAATGCATGCATATTAATCAAGCACCATATATCCAGAACAGTGTATATAATTACGTGAAAGAAATGAAGAATGAGTTGTGGAGTTTCGAGGCCAAAGCATGTAGAGAGATAGATATGTGTATAAGCTGATAGTTTCATGGTCTCTCTAATTCTTTTCAGGTACAGTAAAGTTGTTCAACTACGACCTAAAAAAGATCAATTTTGTGTTCCAATTATACAAAAAGCTTTGCTTTTTATCCCCTCACCAACATTTTGTCAAAATTTTGTGCCTTCAAGTAAAAACGATAGATCAGTGTGTGTGTGTCACTCACGCACATCACTTAGATATTCATATTCATCACTTCTTTTTCTTTTCCTTTTGTTTTCTCTAGTATCTGGTTGAGTTAATTAAAGGGGAAATAATAAATTCCTAGCTAGATCATGTAGCATCATGTTTGAAAGAGGAAAAAAAGTGGCAAAAAAAAAAAAGCATTGACGTAAAGCAAGAAATAAAGAAATCCAAATTGGTTTTGTTCACTTGTGTTGTGTTTTAAAGGTGTGTGGCTGTGTGGCTGTGTGCTGTTTCACACTGAAAGTTTAATTTGTAACAAAGCCTCAGAACCTTGTAGAGCCGTCTTGGCCCATTTAACTAAACCATCACACGCCAACCCCTCAATTATTAAAATCCGATTTTGTGTCACACCATTTTCAGAAAAACAATTTCAAAAGTAAAATGATAAGAAAAACTACTATAAATCGGAATAAAGAAATGTAATAAAGAAAAAGTCTCGATAACAAATGGTGTATAATAATATGATTTGCCATTGTATGCTACTTATTTATTGTGTGGTTTTTTATTAAATATATCTATTCTGAGACTTCATAGTGATTTTTTCAACAATATTTAATAATATTATGAAAATATGAGAGAGAATAATGATATAACCTGTATGTTTTGAGAAGGCCAAGTGCTCTATAAAGTTCTACAAAAGCTCCTCGAATCATTTTTTCGGCGTATTGCATTTTCCTCTTTTGATTGATGTCCACGCACCCTTCTGTCATCGGATTGTTAACTAGATCCTCCCAAAGCATGGAGGTTGCCGCCGTGAACGCCTTTGCTGGTCCGGCGGCAGCCACCGAAATATCAATCCTCATAGCCATCTTAGACTTGCCTTTTTTGGTCTTTGCCTTTGTCGTAGAATTAACAAAACTAACGCCATTTTTTTCTAACGTTGCCTTCACATCATTTGGTTGTGAAGCTTCTAGTTTAGACTCATCTTCTGCATATTAATCATGATCCATAGTTTTTAATTAATCGGTTAAGTGGAGATTAATTAACTAAAATTATTTCAAGGGACATAAAACGGATATATATTTGGAGCAGGCGTGCAATAAAATAATAATAAATTTATAGTCTAGCCCTTTTTCCTCCTCAAATGTGGATCCCAGTTGTCAATCACACACACCATCGCTATATCTCTTAATTAAATGCCACGATTGAGACGCAAGTCTTCAATTATTCTATCTTGTGATTTAACTTCAATTTACTTTGTTCATTTTATAAAAGAATATTCAAGAAATATGGGGTAAAAAACTAATGCATTCACATACATAAATTGTAAGTGATCATTGTTAACTTTAAAAAATATAATGAAATTAATTAGATAAACGATAGGAGTAATAGGTTTGGAAAAGAGACGAATTATTATGGTATTATATAGGAATTGTGTGTGGACACACACAGATATGTATAGACAGGTGGAGGCTTGACATTGTTCGATTAATGGAACCTGCAGAAATGGAATTAGCGTAGAGAATACAAATTCCATAGGTTGTGATGCAGTTTAACAGACGAAATTAGCTGGAGTCATGATGAGTTGACATCAACCCCTTTTAATTCCTTCTATTCACATATATACCACACACAAAACCATTTTTAATTTATTACACATGAGTGTTATATTAATCAGATCCCACACAATTGTCTTCATCAACAATTTTTCACCATATAAAATTCCATAATTTTCTCATACATGATAGGGATAAGGACGATCCTCATAAGTTCGTTTGTACGTTACTCATTCAAGTTAAACATACCGAAAAAGCGCGTTTCTTCATTGCTAAAACAATATACCCCTCTATACATATAATATAATTCGTTCTCAAAAAGATTTTTTTATCTATAATATTAGTAAGTCACCAAATAATTAATATTTATTTATCAATTGTACTTTTTTTATAAACATAGTTTAGGTGGGTTATGTTTATAAAAAAACTGTGTTTAATAAAACTCATCAGTATCAAATAGGTCATCCGGAATCAAGATTCAGACAAAAAAACTTTATGGATATGAGCCAACATTTTCAGCAAATGATGGGATCAACTTTTCTTGGCGTCAATTTTGTATAGTTAATCAATTAATGTTTAATACCACAACTTTTTAATCTTTTTTTCTTTCTTCTTCCAAACATTTTTTAATATTGGTAAGTTAAGCCGATGTTTGTTTAATTCAAGACATATTTAATGAATTTATTGTTATTTCTTGATTCTAATGATATAGATGAAATAGTTGGAAGCAGCTTTGTGTATCATGGAGGGAAATGTATAAATGATATAAAAACAAAACAGGCCCTATCTATTTAGGAACAAAGGAGTATGTTATTAAAAAAGGCTTGATGGAATATAAATGTATATAAATAAAGTGTTACCGGAGTAGTCAGGGTGGCGGGCCAGAAAATGGTGGAAGGAGGCGGCGTCGGAGGGCTTTGACGGCCGACGGCGGTCGGAGAGAAGGAGATGTTTGAGATCAACAAGTATCTGAAGCTGCCTGTGCAGCATTTCTCCTCTTTCCAAGAATTCTTTCTCCTGCCTCTTATAGAATTGGTTCACTTTGTTCAACTCTTCGTCTAATCTCTCAAAAAACGAGCGCACCTTCACATAAAATTAAATATATATATATATATATATATTAACAACAATAATGCTTTATTTAATAATAATGTACATTCTTTTTTCTTTAACAATATAGACACACATATAAATAATTACCTCGTTTTCTTCGGAGAACAACTGGGCAAGCTCAGTCTGGTAGACTTCATCGTTGGTGTCGTCCATGATTTTTCTCCTGACCTGCGAGAGGTGCGAGAATTAATTGAATTGAATTGAAGAAATCAATTAATGAAAGCGTACATTATATGGTTTGTTATATATTTATAGCATAGTATTGATGTAATTTAATGGGTTGGGTCTCAACAATGTCACGATGATCTCGTGCTCATGTGCACTTCCACAAAAAGAAACAAAACCGTTTTATGTGGTTTCGTCAAGGAATTAGAAACTCCTCAAAAGCTGAAACAAACGAGCAAGTTTTCCAGAAATTCTGCCCCACTTTTTTCACAGCTATTATTACCCAACCCACATTTTTCTAATTACATGCATAATTACTTCATTCCTTTTAATTCCTTTATTCTCCCTCTCTTCACATTTATATCTCATAAGGCTTATTTTTTGAACTTTGATGACTGCATGCTCTGCACACCTAACTCATTTTTATTACAAACTGAGTTATAATAACTTTGACTGGCGGGTTACAGTTTATTTTTGTCTATATACATTTAAAAGAATTTTTTTTGACCAGAAATATTTAAAAGAATTGGAACAACGTCTTTCCTTATTACAAGGTCATGAGATTTTTGACAAATGTAAAGGCTTTTAATTTTGCTTGACATATATATGTGTATGGTCTTCAAGACTTGGGTTGAATTGAGAAAAAGGAAGAAGAATATAATGGTAAAGGTTGGGGTCAAAATAAAGAATATATGAATGCATATATCGAGGAGGAAAATAATAAAGAGCTTTCATTTGAGGAGAGGGCGGAAGATTATTGGGCGGAGAGTTGAAAAGAAAGGAAGAAGGTTTTGAGGGTAATCTCAAAAGTACATAAAGCTAAGACTATAAAGATATCATACTAGAGATTTCATTATGACGTCACCCTCTCTACTCAATTATCATTTCCATTAATTTCTTTTCCACAAAACACACGACCACACACATACAGATGGCAACATTAATCAAATCTTTAACGCACCTAAAATATATATCTAATCTCATTGGTCATCAGATTGGTCATGGCAGTGCAAGCCTCCCACTAGGTGGGGGTATGGAGAGGGTTAGATTTATGTATGCAGCCTCACTAAGACAACTCCACAGACAGAGAGCTTGTTTTCAAGATGTTTTACTTTAATGATTTCTTTTTAACACACCTAAAACATACATCTAATTTTTATGGTTATCCTTATTCTTGCCATGTTATTCTTATTATTAGGACGGTCTAGCTAGTGCACAAAACTATTATAATTGGGATCTAGAAAGGGTCATACAGCCTTATTTCGCTAAGTGAAAACGGTGTTATCAAAATTTTTATCCTAAATATTGGAACGCACCAAAAAAGAGCTATACGTACATGATGAGAATAACAATGAATCATTGTGAAAACCAGAAGAAGCTTTAAAGAAAGAAAAATATATACGGTTACCCGAATGATGTCTGGTTGTTGAGAAGATTTGTTGGAGAAGAAGGGAAGTGAACTCAAAAAGGAAGAAGGATGATGATGATGGTGATTGTGGTGATGATGAGGAGATTGCAAGGGAATTGTGGAGAGCTTTATTCTCTTGATTTGTTTCTTCAGCTGCCAATAGTTTACAAATGCTTCCTTCCATTCTGGTATTAGCTGAGCTTCTAACTCCTTTGAGAACTTTACCATCTTCCTCCTCCTCCTCCACTTCTGTCTCGCTCTCTCTCTGTTATATACTTATGCCTCTGCAAAGTGATAACGAAGATTATGATTCTGTGTGTGATTAGTTGATTTCCAAATGAAGCAACCTCTTGTAGATGGAGAAAGGGAGAGAGAAAGATATATATATATATATCTGTGTGTGTGTATACATATATATATATATATATATTTGTGAGTTGAAGTGATGAGGGAATTGAGTAATGAGGAGAGGATTTAGGGAGGGATATATATAAAGAGAAGAGAGGCGTGTGGACAACATTTATGACATGTTCATATTCATATATTTTGCCTTTTTCACTCATCATTTTTATATTCTCTCAGATTTCCATTCATTCCATGCACTTCTATACTCCTTTTCTCTTTCTCTCCTCCTTTTTAAAAACAACACTGTTTTATTTATGTCGTTGATCATTGATATAAATAAATGTGGATGCTTATGATTTAAGGATCGTTTATGTATTTCTATTATCTCTTGCCTTGAGCTAAAATCTACAAAAAAAAAAAAGGAAAATTATAATACAAATTTCATGAAATTAGATCATTGCACACATGTTTCTATTTTCCTAAAATAGATTTTCCTCTAAATTTTAGAGATGATCAATTTAATTGCGTTAAGTTTTGCATGTTCGCTTTTTATTTTTATTTTAGAATATAAAAAATGAAACTTCATCCATTACTTTCACTTACAATCCAAATTACATCCCTCTATTTGTAAATATGGTATGGTATTTAATTTGAGTCGAAAAAGATGGATATTGTATATTTTTTCCCAGTTTAGTGCTCTATGGTCCGAAGTTTCTTTGACAAAAGTCATATTTTCATAAAAATTAATAACGAATCATATTAAAAAAAATTATATATGTATATATGGGAATTTGGGAAAATCCACATCTATATCTACTAATTAATGGCACATATACTTCAAAATGAAAGCGATTTCTTATTAAAAATATAAAGCATATACATGATTTCTAACCATATATATTGTGATATTATATACACGGCGTATATAAGGCAATAGAGTGATATGATAGCGTGGATTGGAATTATTTCTTTCATGCTTGAAAAAAATCGTCTATATGATTTCTAACCATCTGTTACCATCCAAACAAAAAGAACAATTGATAAGTTTGTTTTTTTGGACAGAATACTGAATACCTTATACCTCCGTTATCCTGAAGAAGAATATTATTTTTTAGATATTGACATGAGTTAGTAAGCCGAAAGTGTATATTTAGTTATCTATTTATACAAAGGTTTAGTTTGATTATTTAAATTTATAAAGTATATTTTCAATTCTCTAATTCCAATTCCAATCGTTTGAGACGAGAATCTTTAAAGATGCTTTGTCAACATTTAGAAAGACGAAAATCTCCTACATATACTCTACCATTGTCTAAATAGTTTGAGAGATAACACCGTACCATATATATTTATCTTTATGATCAATGAGCATCAAATTCAGAATTCTTCAAATTTAATTTGTAGCTTACAATTATAAGTATGTCTTATAAATTGCTTAGATTTACAAATAACTAAAATGCCTATCTTTTATTATAATATTCAATTAAATAAAGGAGAATTAAAATAAGTGAACAAACAAGTAGAATATAATATATATTGACATTTTCTCTCTAAAAATTCTTAGGGGCATGTTAAGTGTGAACCTTAAATAGGATACGGCAGTTGGCTGATGTTGTGTTTCGATGGATCAAGAAGAGAAGACACGTCAAATTCTTGTCTAAAACGAAAAGAAAAGAGAAGAGAAGCGAAGACACATCAAATTAAGATTTGTGTTAGCCCATCATACGGATTGTTATTATAAATCTTGATTTTTTAAAATAAGAAGAGGCTATTCTAATCTTAATTCACTCCTTCCTTCTCTTCCTTGAAGGACGCAATATGCTATCGATCTTCATATTCTGTGTACGTGTATCCACATTCTTAATTTTTTCAGTTCTTCCCCTGCTTTTCTCCCTTATTAATAAATTTCGCTAATTAATTGAATAACGATATATATCTATCTACTATATATATTCTGGCAAAAAAAAAAAAAAAATCTACTATATATATGTGTGCGCGCGTCTGTACACACACGTGTCTGTATGTATCAATGACCTTTTTCATGATTTGACTTAAATTTCGTCATCTTTTCTATGTGGTGTGTAATGTATGTTGAATCATGTTGTTGTTGGTTTCAGTATATATACCATAACTAAATTAGCCGTGTTATTGTTTTGATTAGATAGAAATAGTTATATTGATATAAAAAATAATTTTATCACTAAAAACATTTTTCATTCATAAACTTAATTAATAATTTAAATTTTTCTTCTTTTTGGCCAGAGAACTAATTTAATTTTTTGTGATTATTTAGGATTAAGTTTAGTTGAAATTAAGTAGCATAGTGTAAGCAAGTGTGATAATGGAATAAATCAATTCAATTAGCTAGCTTTCAGACAGTGATGTTTAATCTCAAGAGAATGAAAACTAATTTTAGATCATTTTTTTGAAATAAACATGGAAAATTAGGACTTAGTAATGTACCTCTTTAGCAAGTATACTACACAAAGGATAACTTCGTGCGAGGCATATCTAACTTCAATATCCCAATATGAATATGTCACGTTCTTAACTTCATTAATCTCTTATCTTAAAAGATAATCACACCCACCATTTAACTGATCATTTTTAAGAACTTTTTTTGAGGAATATGTGTATGAAAGAACCTTGGCAGAGTCATGCTGCCTACAGATTTGGAGGCCAGTTAAGAGATATCAAGTTATTCAAAATCACATTTGTCCAAATCCATTCTAAAGGGCACTCAAACTAGAAGTTCATCATAATTTTGCCATTCCAAGTTTGAATTATATGTCTAACTTTTTCCCTATCATTGATCCTTTATGGATTAAAAAGGGGTTTCTGGCTTTTAGGATGAAGCATCTGCTTAGAATATTCCAAATATTATTCCGAATTAAAGAATCATTATTAAAGAAAGGTATCATGGATTTTCATAATTTTCCCCCATCAGCCCTTCCCAATAATTATTATTGCTTCCATCTCCATGCTAGCTAGCTCATCTTCCACAATTCATAGGAGTACCAACTTGTGAAATCTCTGGTTTATATTATGAAATGAACTTGCTTTTGCCTTGGATAAACATTAGAAAAAAAAAACTAGTTATTACATTTGATTATTTTTTTTATTTTCAAGTAAATGTTATACATAAAGTTTAAAGTTCTTATATTTTCACTTACTTTTCAAATGCTTCACTATTAAAAAGCGATAATTAATACTGTGTTGAAAATATAGAATAACATACAAATAAACAACAATTTTCTTATCCACGTAAGTGTGGCTTAATAGTTTCTCATTATGTTCCTTAGCCAAGTGGTGGGGGTTCGAATCTTACTTTTGGGTCTGGAGAGCATTTTTTGAACACCCGTTTACCTTTAAGTAGAAGACTCACAGAGAGGGAATTAGTCATTACTATCGGCCATGGATAACCTGAATTTAATAAAAAGACAGCAATTTTCTTATAAGTGACAAATAAAATGAAACCGATGGAGTATTATGTATAGATAAGATTAATGATGATATATTCGGTTAATCATGTCAACGTCAAAGTTAATGTTTATCCCATCATTGGCTCTAGATTATTTTTAAAAAAACCATATATAGTTATTGTTTTATTTTTAGCTTCCATATAATTAATTTTTAAGTTTGTGTTGGATGGTGACAAATCACGATTTCTTGACAAATTTGAGGGTTATGTGATTAATATATATGTATTCAACCATATCTTACCTACATTCTTCCGATACATATTCACGAGCGTATGAGCACCTACATACCTAGCTATATAATTCCTTATTTATTCTTAGACGTACGCTATCATTTTCATATTTCCTTAAAAAATATACATTCATTGTTATCTAAAACTAAATGAATTCCAATCATAACATACGTATATATATGCATATCACATATTTAGTACATCACATACATAACTATCAAAATTATAGAGATCAAGGAAACTTCTGAAAATTATTCTCAATCAAGTTTGAAAATGTCATAATCGAATTGCAGGAATATTATATTATATGTCGGATGATTAATCATATATATATATATATATATTGTGTATTTGGTTCGATTGTCAAACGCTTAAACATATAGTTATATTAATATATGTATAGTAAAGCATGGCGTAAAGGAATTGAAGGAGCTGGCAAAGTAAAAACGAAGGAAAGGACTACAATAAAATAATAAATGAAAAGGTTTAGAAGCAGAATACGTAAGCGTGCTCCGATCTGTCAAATGATTTTCGTCAAAGTGCTTTCCCTCAACGATGCCATTAGCAGCTAATTACCAGCATGCATATTTACATCTGTAGGCCATATATTCATTTAATTTAAGAAAACACAGAGAATGATTATTAACCGAACAAAACATATTATGGGGATTTATTTAAGAATTAATACATAGACAATGACACAACCATGGAAGGTACCGAATATTGTAGAAGGCGGACCGTAGTACGACTTTGCAATTTTTAATAAAAGCATCAAGTGAATATTTTTTACTTGAAGATTGCTAAACAATTCTCAATTGTGAAATTTATGGCCTAAAGATAGATAAGGACACCAGGGTGTTGGGGCAACTCTTCTTCAACTGTTTGTTTCATATTGTAAATTACATGTAAATGTCTTCTATTTTACATATATGTATTTGGATTAACTTATTTTATTAAGAAAAATATGCAAAAGAATTTTTGTTTTATAAAGTGAAAAAATATTTTTTTCAACCAAAGGGACAAACATTAATAGCTTTAAATTACAATACAAGCAACAATGAACATGTGATCTCTTATTTATAAGCGAACACTCATGCCGATTTAGTTACAAAATCACTTCTTTTAAAAGTTTCCAAGCCTATACATATAGTTGAAAATATGTTAATTGTAAGAATGAAAAAGAGTTGCATGCACTTGCACTGCTAAAGATAGGTTGTAATACAATGTGTAATCAAACCCGGACCGGCCCGGCCGGGTCAATCCGGGACACGTCGACCCGGCCATGGGACCGGTCTGGGCAAGCTAGAAACCCACCCTTCTTTTAGCCCGGCATGGCCCGGGACAACCCGGGCGCAACCCGATCAACCCTGCGGGTTGCTGGGTTGACCCGGGTTGTATTTTTTTAAAAAAAATTTAGTGTTAAAAATTAATAATTTGTGTTTTTTTATTTTAATGATAATTTTGATATTAATTACTACTAATTTAGTAACAAAAAAAATTATTTTTAGGAATATTTTGTTAACATTTATCTATTTTAACCTTTATTAGGAAGAATATTTAGTAATTATTGACTACAATGTCAATGAATAATAGATTAATACTATTTATGTCAAAGAAACCGTAAAAAATATTGGATAAATATATGATTATTTTGTTAGTAGTTCAAAGTATGGAATTGTTATTTAATATTTAAATGGGATGCTAGTAAATTTTAAATTCAAATTATTTTATTTTTCACCGGTCTAGCTCACAGGTTGACTCCGAGCTGACCCACTAACCCTTGACCCACTGTCTCGACCGGTCTAGTTACCGGTCCGGGTTTGATAACCTTGGTAATACATGTGTCGTTCTAAAACAAATTTTAGGTATTTTGGACAATAAATCTTGTAATGAGTTTTTTCCCCTGAAATAATTTTCTCTAATTTTTATAATCCGGATAATATTAATTATTAAATTTAAGCAAACCGTTGTGACAAGGCATATATGAGAGTTATGGATTGCGAGAATGGACACGTGTACAGATTAGTGGCCATGAGTTGAGGGAATGGGTAGGATAGGAGATCAAGAGAGTAGAGAGTGGAGGCTACAATTTTATTAGCGTGGAGAGGGGCGATCTCAATTAGCCTCACTATTGGAGAGTTGTTTTCAACAGTAACCACCAATTATAATCTTCCCAACACTCACATAAATTAATAGTTAAGGTTGTTCGAGTGTTATGTGGGATGACATTGGATGGATCGAAAGCTCCCATTTATGATGCCTCCACTAAACCAATACTAAAAAAAAAAAAAACACACACACACACACACATATGTGAGTGTATATCTTCCCAAATGCATTTCTCTTTTCAGGTTGATGGGATTACATATGAGTGGTTTCCTTTGGCTAATCCCAATTTTAAAGTATTATTAAGGGCATATGAAGAATTAATAATGACTTAGTGTGGGAGGATATTGCTGGATGGCTGGATAATTAATAACCATTTCAGATAAAAGAAAATACTGTCAGTATATGTGGGGTTTAAATATTAATTCTGGCTGACCCAGAAAACCCCAAAAGCACATATAAAAGTTTAATGTCCTTATGAAAATAATCTCTCACTGACTGAAGATACAATCAGATACACACACATAAGGAATCTCAAAGTGGGTTGTATATATTTTAAGAGAGTAGAGTTTCTACAATTATTAAGGGCACTTTAATTTGATTTAGAAAGAGTCCTCAGTTGAGGAAGAATAATGTGGATGTGCCCTACAAGATAAGGTACATGAACTTGGTAGGGTTAGAAGCACTAAAGTATGGGTACTAATTAAAATTTAGGAGCACCTCATCTCATTCTAATTGGCAATAGTTTTGGCTAGTTTAAACTATAATTCAGTATATATATATATTATTTGTCTTTCAATCAAAATATCTTAATCTAATTCACTTGATGATCTTTGTATTTAATTCTTTCACTAGCTAGTCAATGGGTAACCTTTTTTTATTATTCTAATACTCCTTCAAGTTCTAATTATAAGATCATTTTGAATTTTTGGTTGAAATAATGATACAAAATTAATTACTTTAAAATGTCTATAGTTATCTTTTTTTCTAAAAACTAATTTACCTTACTTATAAACTATCGTTTAATACAATTACATGTAACATACGTTAAAATTAAGTGATCTATTTGGCTTCCTTAATATAAAAAAAAAATCAAAATAATCTTATATTTATTAAGACCGGAGAGAGTACAATATAAGGGTGCCTACAGCCATATTATTACCATGTCAAATCTTGAAAAAACTTCTAGAAAATGACCCTTTGTTTTGTATTTTTAACCTGTGCCCTTCCATTGGGGCCAAGATAAGGATATTGCCTCCTCCTATCATCTTAGGATCAGAGAAATAAAGTTTTTGGCTTAATCATATTGAAGTGTACTATTTGAATATCTATATATGTTCACTAAAAAACTTTTGAAGTGTTTGATTCAGAGATCCTTGTCAGTTCCTATAGCAATAAGCAAGAGTCTTATTAGTTTCTATAGGTCCTCATATTCCAGTGCACGTACGTAATTTATTATTGTAATAATCAAAACAAGATAATGCTACCTCCACTAAGACCATCCTTATTCATCATCTTCTCCTTTTTCTCTTATTAATAATAATATATATCAGATCAGATCTAAATTTTGGATTCACGCCATAAGTTTTTCATTTTCCTCATTCTCCTATTCTTTATTAATTTACAAGTTATTTTATAGCATTAAACTGAGTCATACTAGCTAGCTAGTGTTACATATATATATATATATATAGGAAAACCTTTCACAGGGGTGTATGTGTGTGCAATCCATTATATGCATCTGCATGGGCATTTGACTAAAGAACGATAAGTCGTGTGTTGCAAATTGTGGCGACCAATATATATATAATTCTACATATTCCCATATGAATGTCCTGCAGAAGCAGCTAGTATCAAGCCGAGCTTAAATTTGGCAAGCAATAATAAGTGGATTAGATGAAAAGGCATTAGTTTGATATATATCACCATGTCTATATATGCCTTTCTCCTTTTTACTTTTTTTTTTCCTTCTGATTCTAGTTTTATTAATTAGAGATGCAAAATCAAATACGTATCTCATATTTATAAATAAAACTCTTAATTTGCTTCAGTATTCTATCCTGATGCATTGTACAAATGGAACTAAAAATAGATGCATGCGTAAAAATTAAAGTTGAACATGCACTTGATTTGGACAAGTGAAATCTACTAATAACATATATACGTTTTTAACGTTTAGTTTAATTTACACATGAAATTGACTTTAAAATGTCATAATGGGTGGCTGCTTTGAGTTAAATTTTCTCCTCTGCACGAGTCTCGAGTGCTAATTAATTATCCATGGCAGAAAACTATATATGTATATATGATCTTTTTCCCCTGAAGATGACTCTTTTTCTTACATAATAAGAAATAAACATTGGCGCAAATGTTTTTTTTTTGTTGCCTAATCTTGCTTTCATGCATGCCCAGATTAGTTATCTCCATTTGTTTTTTTACTATTAAAAGTATATAGTTAACTAAAGAAAGCATCATGTAATGCCAAATATTACATATAGACTCTTCACTTACAGCATTTTCTCATTAAGTGAATAAAAGAGAAAGATGCTATTAATGTCTAATAAGATTGGATGAAAGTGAGTCATGAAATGACCCTACCATTTGCTATATTACATGTATTTTAATGTGTAGAGTACTATATTGACATGTATGCTTTATTGATCATCAAGTATAGTAGCTGTGTGATTTGGTGAGCAAAGTGACCATCATGTAGCTACAATAGTTTAATTTATCTAATCTAAGAATATTTTACCACAGAATTACATGCAATTTGTGAGCATTTGATAGGTTGTTCTTTTTGTGTCTGTTCTCTCTTTTGCCTTTTTTTTTGGGTTTTGTTTTATCTATGAACCAAAAAAAAAAAAAAAAAACAGAATGTGAGATCAGTGGCTGGTCCTTTGGGAGAGGATTAGCAGAGTGGAATCTTTACCAGATAGAGAGGCGTTCAAATCATATATATATATATGTGTGTGTGTGTGTGTGTGTATCAAATTTAGTTTTTAAGTGCAAATAAATGAGACATTGAAATTTTTTTATCATTTAATTCTGTTTACAGTTACCAATTGCTGCTGCTAAAATATGAAAAATATATATAGATAAATGGCTTCCTATAAGTGTGTTTTTTTTTTACCAGAACCTTTAAGTGTGTGTTTGAGATTAGACCTTATGTATTTTTCTTTAAAAAGAAATCACATGCACATCGTCTTCCTCCTATAACATGGCTCAAATATGAGTTAATCGATGTTATACCAGACATCAGATGGTTCTCACAAATATAAAGACCAAATCTAGGAGAACTGTGAATTAACACACAAGCTCAAACAAGGAAAAGTCTAAAATGTATGAACTGGGTAAAGGGTATTTGAATCAATGGCATATGCTTTTCAGCCTGAACCAAAAAAGGAATATACTCCATATCAATGAAAAGTCCATGAGCCAGTGCTCTAAAACTGTGTAAGAATCTTAAATTAGCTTAGAGTAAATGAAGGAAAACGCTTTTTCTGCAAATCCTATCTCATAAACAGATTCAATTCCCAGAGTATTCACTCTTAAATATTGGGAAAATATATTTCTGCCTATATTATCATCCATTCTAGAAGTCAAGTTTCATGTAGGTAACCCTGTGTGAAAAGTTCTAAATTGCGGATCCATTTTATCCACATCCTCAAGAAGCATTTAGATCCTTTGATTTCAAATGTCATGGTATAACAGCTCATCTATAGAGGAAAACAACCAATAACAGATTCTTTCAGAAATTGTGAGCCAATAGAAAAGTTAAGAGATATTGTCATGTAGAGACCTATTCCACCAAACCTTGGTAGACCAAACCAATGATAAAAAGACACACATAAAGGTGAGACTTCGAGGAAAAATCTGTCTGACATGCTATATGTCTCTTCATGATCCACTTGATATGCTTATTTTCATCAGAGGTTTAATTTCTTGTAATTGCAACTTCCTGTTGGCCAGCTGCCATAGAGCCCGAGAATCAAGTTGCTTTTCCAAAGGCTAATGGCCATTTCCAAATATGTCTGAAAAAAAGTGTAAGTTGCACAGCTTTCAAATGACTATGAACTGTTCAAGTGGAACCAAAACCACATGTTTTCCTTTGGGTGCTTGTAGCCATTTTGACGATAGGATTTCTTCTTTTCACAAGAAAATGACTTTTGATATCTCCCCATTTTACATTCCCCCCCATGGGCGTTTCAACTTTCAAGTACTTGAAGAAAATAAGCTGCACTTTCTAGTCAACTTGTCCAAGCAACATGAACACAACTGCATTAAATCAGAATCCATGTCGACACGGAGTACTTGGAAGGGAAAAAACACTCATGTCCCATTTTTGGCCACGGCCTTTTCCTCTTTTATTCCCCCTTTTGCTCACTGTCGGATATATAGTGTGTCTTTTCCATTATAAGTGGCTCTGTTTCCACATCAATCCTTTTATTTTTACCACACACCTATTTAACCTCTTACTTTTTGTTATTAAAAAATTTAGGAAGCAAATGGGTTGTTCTAATCAACAGAGAGTTAACTTTTGCTTAGCCTATATAGATTGAGCGCTTTCTATGAGCACCAGCAAGTTTGCAGCTAATGATTTATTTTCTGATAGTAACCACAATCCTTGAACATGGGAGTCAAAACAAATCTTACCATGTTCTTGGGGCTCATTATATATATATTGCAGAGTGTAGGTACATCAAAAGCATAGCCAATGTGATTTTCTTAAAATTGTGGAGAAGATTAGCAAATTTGGCTTTTGCAAATTGCAATACTGTTTCCAGAGTATGAGAGCCATATGTTATCAATGAATAGTTCTTACCTATAAAGATTTCATCATTGAGAAGGTTCATTTTCACAAGGTGGAGCCAATCCAGTAATAGAATTAAATTTTCTTATTGAATGGTTCTTCTGTGAGTGGGGAGCATTGAATTTTATTTAAATTATGAGACTAATGATCAAATGCCAAGGCCACTCAGCTTGCTTAGTGGGAGGTCTGGAGGGTGTATAAAATAATGAGAGAGACATTACCATTTACCACTAAGCCACACCCAAATAGGCCAAAGGAAGAAAAAAGAAGGAAGTGTACAGCAGATTTCTTTGGACTATATATCTTTATTTGCAAAATTATTGTAAACCTGACATATCTAGACCTAACCCCAACTTCCAATACATGCTTCCTCCAGGCATTACCAGAAAAAATAAAAAAATTAGAGTGCAATACATTATAATAAGTAATCTGAAACATCAGTCCATGGTATGGAAAGTTCCACCAATAATTTGTAGGGAAACTGGGTGATGTCACTGAGGAAATTAATCAAGTAACGGTGATGGAAAAGCATGTAATAACACTGAGAATGGGAAACCCTTATAATGGAGTTCACAGTGAGAGCACCAAAAATCTGACATCAGATTGAGGATTCAACCAATGATGGAAGCTTAACTTTATGGAAAATGTCAACGAGATGTATATTATAATGGCATAATGGGGCATGCTTAAATATTATCATGCCCAGTTTTGAAGGAATATGAACAGTACTACCTCCTTTTTTCTTTCTCAGGCCTTCAAACGATAGGCTAGCATTAAATTCTAGTTGATATAATGGAACATTATTGCAGTAACCTCATGATCTTCTATTTTATTTTTGATCTTCTGAGCTACAGTTAGTTGATCTGATAGTATCGCCATCCTGACGTGAGCCTTGGTCAGAGCCTGGAAGACTCATACAGAATAGAATTTTCCAGTCCATGATAATGGTTACTTGGCTTCAAGTAGTCAAAGATTCAATATGTCTCTCAGGCATTTACACAGACAGTTCTGCTTCTATCATATCATATCATATAGATAAGTGCTGTTCATAGTTGATACAAAGTTGACCATGATTCTATTTTGTAAGTATACGAGCAAGTAGCTTATATAGGATGTTTGGAAGATTTCTCTAAAAAAACAAAATCCATTCCTTATCTAATGATGGCATGGCTCGTAACCATTGATTCAAAGAATCAAGTTAGCTCTTAGAGAATGCACATGATGCTTCACAAGGCTTCAACTTCATTTGTATATAAAAGAGTGTTTGAAAATAATTTATCTATCTCAAAGTAGAATGAAGATTAAAATTCATACAAAACAGCCTATGAAACAGTTCATTATAGGATTTTAGTTGTCACCATCGATTCTTTGTATCAAGAAACCCAATAGAGCTTTTATCTACAAAAGAATTATACTTTTATCTACAAATATTGATCCAACTGATAAAATGACTGTCTCATAATCATAATGATGTGGGTTTAGATTTTACCGATTTGAACTGTGTTAATGGGCTGTAAATACCTTTGTAAAACTCAAAGACATGCCTGGGCCTTCGCCACCCCATCCTAAACTACCTAAGCCTTTTATAACAAAAAAAAGGAAATTTTGTTTTTTGGGTAAAAAAAAAAAGGAATGTTTGATGGTGATCAACAGTATGGTAAAGGACTTCACCAAACCCAAATAATTGGGTCGTAAATCAGATGATAGCAATTGGGTTCTTTATATCCAAATATGGAGTTTTCGGCCCTACATATATGATATGGGTAATCCATAGAGGACAATGTCCATGGACCATGAAAAAGAAGACAAATTCATCCTAGAGAACCCAAAAAATGATAAAACATTCCGATGGCCAACTGATCCACTTTAAGGATTTTTTTCTTATCTTTATTTTTCTTTATGCTTCATGTTACAGTTACTCCTTCCGTTCCTAAATATAGGATCTATATAGGAATATGAGCTTGTTCTTAAATATAAAATTTATTTTTATTGTTTCCATATTTTTCTTAAATTATCCCTATTAATACTCCTCAATGATAAACAAGTAAGAGAGGGAGGGTAGGAATAAAGGAATGTGGTTAGGGTGTTTTAGTAATATTATACTCCCTCCGGTCCTAATTATAAGACCACTTTGACTTTTTTGACTTTTTTTTCAATCCAAAAAAAAGTAGTTTCAGTCCAAAAAAAATCTTTTTTCCTCAAAATTAATTTATTCTACTTATAAACTAACATATAATCTAATTTTATGTAACATATGTTATAATTTAGTGGTCTAATTTGCTTCCTTAATTTCCACAAAAAAGTCAAAGAGCTTTTATATTTAGGACCGGAGGGAGTATGATTTTAAGTAACTTGACTAGAGAGGGAGGGTAAGAATAAAGGAATGTGGTTATGGTGTTTTGGTAATATTATGTGATTTTAACTAACTTAACTAAAGAGGGGGAGGGTAGGAATAAATGAATGTGGTTAGGGTGTTTTGATAATATTATGTAATTTTAACTAACTTAACTAACAACCTTAATCTAATCAAATTAGGTAAATAGGTCTTATATTTATAAAAAGGGGAAGTATTATGTTTTCATGCTACGATTCAATAATTTATATGGTTGGCGTTGTTGTTTTTCATTTTTGAAAATCTTGTTATTCTAAAAGCTAGTAAATCCTACTTCAGAAGGGGTACTAACAATTAACAAAACGTTGTTGGCAAAAAAAAAAAAAAACAATTAACAAAACGTTTCAGCGAGCTAAGAATAATATACTGGAAATATAATTTAAAAAGGTCGGTGCTTTCAGAAAGACAAAACTGAAATAATCTATCTCAAAACCAAACATTTATTTCTCATAATTTGTCCTTGAAATAATACTAAACAAAGCGGTTTTTCCGTGACTTTATCTTTGTGACTTTGTTATTTAATTATCCAATGAATTCTTACTGCACGTAAAGAAAATAAAATAATAATTGGTCATACAGTGTTTTTTTTTTTTTTTTTGCCATCAATTGGTCATACAGTGTTGACTTATATAAATGAAATACTTACTGTATATACATAATAGGAAAATGCACTTGTATCTATATTTTTATTTAGTTTTGATTTTGGTACATATATGTGTATTTTTTAATTATAATTAAATGCTTTAATTTTATTTTGTAAACACCATTAACTCCTATACAAAGGCTATAAATCATATTAATAGAACAAAGCTAAAGGAGTAAATAATGGCAATTGAGCAAAATTAATGATTTATTTAGGAGATAAAAGACCATAGATACCAAAATCAAAATTGAATAAAAGTATATGCACCAACAAATTTGTTTTCCCAACATAAAATATAAAAAAGCTAACAAGCTGCAGTATTGATGCTTGATTAGCTCACACTTTGTAAAGCACAAGACCCATAAATACTACCTCTGGTTCACCGGTCCGGAATGCCTGCATTTCTTTATTTTACTTTTTTCTTGTTTTTCCCTAATCTTAGCTATCCATCAAATCTGATGGTTGAAAATATATAAGGAAAAAAAGAGGTAAAAATATAAAGATAATGTAATCTAAAAAATAGGGATAGGAGAGATGGTAGGAGAGATTTGTGGGCCAATATTTTATAATTTTTCAACCATCAGATTTGATGGATGGCTAAGATCAGGGAAAAGCAGAAGAAAAGCACCATAAAGAAATGCAGGCGTTCCAGACCGCTTGTTCACATTATAAGATGTAGTCAACTTTTTTACACAGATAAGAAAACAAAAGGAGTCATTTATTATGGGTAGAATTAATGTAGTTTTACAATTTTACCCTAATATCACTTATTATACACACTATCTCCCCTCTTTACATTTAATGTTATATTGATTTTTACATGTTACCTCTTATACAACAACAATAAAATCTTATTCCATTAGGTGGGGTTAGTTACATTGATTATACGATGCCATTTTTACCTCTTATATGGACAAAAAAATTTCTCATGTTGCATCTTATATTATGGACTAGAAGGAGTAATTGTTGGGAAAAAAACATTAAAAGGACAAATTGGAAAAATGAGATGCTTACAATTGGTCTCTCCATGAATAGAAATTGATGAAAGAACAGAATAACCTTTTTCTTGAAAACAACGGAGACAAGGACAAAAGAAGGAGAACATTATGGGAAGAGCGGCAAAGAACAGAATTACCTAACTAAAAACAACAACAACAACAAATGAGTGATAAAGTGATATTGGTGATTAGACGGCATATGATACGGCAGCGATTAGAGGTTAAACGAGTTCGGCAAAACGATGTTCACGTACAACTGATATTGCTGGGAGATGAATTTTATATCCCTCATCAATATCTATAATACTTCCTTCAATTTTTTATTTTTTTTTGGTAAGTATAACTATATATTATGGTATTAAAAACATTATTGGCGTGGGCATATCTCTTAACAGCGATTTGAACTTTGGTTCACTATATTGCGACGGACCGATTCTTTTAAACAACTTTCATTGATTCCATTTTTAAAAAATTAAGTAAAGCAAATGTGTTATCTTATTGTGGGGAGACGAATAGGGTAAACCAACTTGAAACAATAAATTTTAACGGTGACAGACCATTGGAGTATGTATATTATATATTCTCACGCTATCACCAAAGGAGTCATCATCACACACACACACAAGTGCACAGAACGAAACGGATCCATTGTTCTGATCATTGTATTTATATTTGTAGAAAACCGTTACAGTAGTGATCATACATATAGGGAATATTTTTTTTGGGGGGGGGGGGGGGGTTTGAGCGAGATGAAGAGGATATTTGGGGGTGTGGCAGCATCACCAAAATGGTCAGTGGGGCTCTGTGGATGTGGAAAGGAGCCCAAAACATGTAAATTCTCCATCATTAATTTCCTATGAGAACAAATTAATGATATAATATAATGAAATGGAATGATATAAATAGGGTATGTAAGGGTTGATGATGATGGATGCAGGTTGTATAACATGGTGTTTGCCGTGCGTGACGTTCGGCCAAATTGCAGAAGTAGCGGATGAAGGACGAAGCTGTAAGTAGTACATCATGTGTTTATGTGTGTGTATGTGTGTATATATGTGATTAATGCAGTGAAAGTGGGAAGAAGAGTAAATAGAGTAGTAGGTAATTAATTTGTGCGTATGTGTGAAATGAAGCGTGCGTAGGGCAGGGATAGTGTACGGATTGCTGATGATGGTGCAGTGCCATTGGGTGTACTCATGTATGTACAGAGAGAAGGTGAGATCCAAATATGGATTACCCGCTGAGCCCTGTTGTGATTGCTGCGTCCATTTTTGCTGTGCTTCCTGTGCTCTCTGCCAAGAACATGCTGAACTCAAAGCCAGAGGTCTTGATCCTTCCCAAGGCTGGACTACTCAAACTCGACCTCCTAAGCTTTTCTCCATCTTTAGATGATTCGTTTCATCCAACCCCATTGTTTTCTCTTGTTGTATCTCAGTTAAGATTTTCAAATATCATCCATCTTTTGTTTCACTTTTAATACTTCTTCATTTCTTAAATATAAGATTTAATTGACTTTCTTTTTTTTTTTGAAAATTTAAGGAATCGAAATGAACCACTTAATCATAACGTATTATGTATATTATGATATCATATATTAGCTTATAAGTCAAATAAACTAGTTTACAGAGAAAAGATTCAGGAAAATCAATTACTAAATAGCTTATTTAGCTTTCTTATGATTCTCCAAAAAAGTCAACTACATCTTATATTTAAGAACTGAGGGAGTAAAACACTTCTAATCAATTAAATATCTTCAATTTGTTCTCATGGCCTAAAATTGAAAGATTTTTACCTAAATAAGAGCAAGACAGAGTATTGGTAATTGTAGTTTTGATAAAAAGACATGTTTGCACTTTGCAGTAACATAACATAGACCTTAAATTGGGAGATCATAATATCTCCCTTAAGATCTTCACATGCTATCCATCTTTAGTTTCACCGTTTTTTCTCTAAAAACTTCTAATTAAGTGCCTCCAATTTTGTTCACATTACCCATACTCGAAAACCACATGATGATGATGATCATAATCCTGTCCGCTCCATGAAGTACACTTGGCAGTGTGTTAAGATGATTCATTTCATCCAACTATTGATCTCCATCTTTAGATAATTCATTTCATCCAACCCCGTTGTTTTCCCTTGTTGTATCTGATCAGTTAGCAACTTAAGATCTTTACCCATTAAATCCATCTTTAGTTTCACTATAATATACAACTGCTAATCAATTAAGTGCCTTACATTTGTCCCCATTATTACCCAAAATCGAAAAGCACATGACGGTGATGATCATAGATTCATAATACACCAGTTTGAGTGTTTGACCTCGGAAACTTACAATGTAAAATGACCCCCAAAACAATATAATCTTACCAGTTAAATAATTGATCCGTTTAATTCATGAATGTAATTAGTAATATAATACATAGTCAAGTTCGCTTCATGAAGCACACTTGGCAGTGATCTATATATACACCCAACTAACCAGCTAAACGGACTAATTAATCTATCAATCACACTACTTTAAACTTCAAACAAACACAACCACACATACACAAAAAGCATCATCATCATCATCATCATCATCATCATCCATATTAATTCGTCCATCTCCAACTCAAAACGTACGTGCATTATGTATTACCATATACGCACAATAAAGTAACAAAAATATAACCAGCAGTACAAAACAAAAAAACTACGTAACGGGCGGTTACGAATTAAACCATGTTCACATACTATCAAGCTTTTCTCCCAATCAGGACTCGCCAAGTCATGCTTGCATCCACCTGGAGAGCTGACTGGGATTGACAACGCCCGGGATGTGGGTCCCATCTGATCTCACAATGCTTGCCATCTCCGCGTGACTCTTAGCCGACGAGCCAGCTTCGGCTTCGGCTCCAAGCGACTCGAACTTCTGGCCGAGCAGAGTTCCCCTTGTCAAGAACTCGTGAGCCATGTAGCCGGCTAGGAGCCGGTTCGAACACATCGGCTTCGACCCCCCGGCTTCTCTTGCATCAGCCGAATGAGCCGCACTATTAATTGGCGCGGCTCCTTCTGGTGGTGGGCCCGATGTGAAGCACGGGTTTTCTCTCTCCTTCCTCTTTCTCTCCACGCCAGCTGGCGGAATCCTACGCCCATAGTGACTCTTCATGGAGGGCCTAGATCATGCCACGTCAGCGAGCACAAACAGTCAAATCAGTTTCGTACGGAGGGGTAAAACCGTAAGGGCAGCAGAATATTCGAGAATTGTTGTTTAATGTTGAGACGTCATTTTCGTATTCTTATCGTTATAGAGAGAGAGAGAGAGAGTGAAGGAAGGGGTACACAGATGGACCGAAGAAGACGACACGGAAGAAGAATGGGTTGAAACCTAAGATTTATGAATCAGAGCTACAACGAGGAATGAAAAATTGAGGCGGCGAGAGTGAGGGGTATGGAAATCGGAGTACGGGAGGAGGAGAATACGATGAGATCTAAGAAAAAGGAAGGGATTTTGATATGAACTCTTCGAGGCGAGAATCGCAGAGAAGAAACAATTCACTTCCCATGAAAGAACTTTGGGAGATGAAGATTTCGGCGTTAGCGTCTCTTTTATATATGGAAGATTCTTCTACATTTGCCCTTCTTTTTCGAGTAAACCACAGCGATGCCATCTTGTCAAATGACGAAACTGCCCGGGCTTGCCAAAGAAAGATAAGGCCTTTTCTTTTTATTAAAAAAGGAGTCAGTATTATCCACGGGATTTTTATCAACAAAAAAAAGCAGAAAATATTCTCGTATTAAAAATATGAGAAAATGGCGGAAAAAATACCTTCTTAATTTAAAAATTACAAATAGGTAGGTGATTGGCATTTATTAATATTATTATTCACTCAATTAAATGAATAATGTTAATCGACTATTTATTTATCTGTCATTTTCCTTAAAAATATTTACAAAATTTTTTTTGCTATTGAGAGTATGAAAGACAAAGCATATCATTCATGATTTATAAATAGTCTTATGGCCAACTTGTACATTATACAGGCACTCTTAATAGAACATAATTTTAAATTATTGAAGTCAAAATAAGTTATTTTAAGTTTAATTTTGTTATTATGATTAACGTTAAATGTGGTGGATCCAGCTACATTGTGATTTGTAGTTTTCTCATGTGATTTATTTTCATCTCAACAATCTTTTGCTCTCATTACATCTCATTCAAAATTTACATTTCGGTTTTCTTCAACTTCTCAGAATGAAATTATGGATGCTGATATCTTCAAAATGCTCCAATCTTTCAGTATCTTCAATCTTTTTTGTATAAAGGAGGGGGGATCTTTCTTCTTTTATGCACTCCATTTCATTACATTTTAATATTCTTGTTACTGTGATTTGATGATTACCATTTTGTAGAACCTTTTTAATTTTAATTAAATCTGTCCTTTATAAAAAAAAAAAACATAAATTTCGTGGATGAGGCCGGTCAATTGACTGAATATATGGTGCTCATCTTTTACACACCTTGTCAATGGATGATCAGTTGAGAATGAGGGCAACTTTGTATGATTCATATATCAGCGGAAAAATATAACTCTAGTATGAAGTTTTTTTTCACACTATACTTATAATAGAAAGAGGGTAGTTTATTTGTCAAAATTTAATTAATGTATGGAAGACATATCTAACTAAACTTCCAATATGATAACTCTAGCTAGTATTAAGTAGGGATGGGTCACATTAAGGGGGAAAGGAAGAAGTAACGAATAACATGCACATTAATGTTTTCTCAAAATGACAAAGCTTTGTCAAATGTGCCACACATCTCGTTTCATCATCTCCCAATGTATACAATGTTTACCATTAGTTTGAATGGAACTAAATACTGCGATATAATACCAAGCGGATTATACTAAAAACATTTTATTTTTTTAAAATTTATTTTTAGAAGTTCTCTTTTACATTAATCCATCCCTTGTTTTATTCTCATGACTTCTCATCTCCGATCCATCAAAGATCAAACACCGTCCTGACAAAAGATATGGCTGTGGGTTTCACGTTCGAGAAAGCCACTGTATTATGTCATTTGCATGAGGCCTATCTCCATGTATAGAGATGATTTTTTTTATATAAAAATTCTGAACTTTTGTTCTTTTCTTTTTAAGATTGAGATTACTTACCATATCGACCAACAACTGATCAGTACATTGATGATCATTACTTCAATCCAATGATTGATTTTACACTCTTTGGGGTTAGTCTCCTAATGACAAAATTGCCTGTTTACATAGAATAAGTATTATATTCGTTTGGAATCATGATTTAAATGTGCGTTAACATAGTATAAGACAAAGTTATTTTCATATAATAAATCATGATTAATATTTTTTTTTTGAAAGCTCCCAATTGACATTCAAAACAAGTTGATGATTGGATATCTCACAGGAAAAGTGTTCATGCATTTGCATTTTGAACACATTTGTTTATTATTTCAAAACAAGAAGAGTGAGAGAATGATACGATCTTATCATTCTATTCCTTATTATAAATTCAACTAAAAAAATTTTATTCTTACATATAAATTTATTTAGAGGTTATTATTGATTGTTTTTCAACTTTAGTATTATATAATTCTTGTTGGGAATAAAGAAAGAGGAAAGGGATGTGATGGAGGATGATTTATAAATATAAAGAGATAGAAAATTTGAATAAGGGTAATCTTAAAATTTTTTATCAAATATAAAACATATTTAATAATCTAACTAATAATTTTGTATATATGAGAATTAGTTAAAATGGATTTATAATAAAAAACAAAATGATTAATTATAAAATTTACGTGAGAAAAACATGTCGTAGGCCCTGACTTGGTATAAGTGTCGCACCAATGCTCGAACTAGCTAAAAGCACGAAAGCACCTAACATGGAGTAAAACCTTGTGGGACAGTCCGTACTATATAGTACAGTAATAATAATCCTCTCATTGCAGACTCAAAATTTATTTGCCACATCTACCAACTCATTTTCTCTATCATTTTTATGTGTATCAATAACTTAGTTAAGAAGTTGGCCAAAAAAAAAAAAAAAACTTAATTAAGAAGTTAAATACTGGTTAAATTCAATGACAAGGCCCATGGGCCTGTATAATATACTCCAATCCACATGAACCCTGGATAATACACATGGACACAAGTGTCCATAATCAGTTATTATTCATATGGCAATATTCCCCCCCCCCCCCCTCCCCACCTCTGAAAAACAAAACAAAAAACAAAAACCTGCTAGGTCGAGTAACATTTTTCGTAGTGTTCAGTCAATGCATTGATATTGGTAAAAAAAAAAAAGTCAATGTATTGATGACCATAAAATTACTTACCCAATAGAAATTTACAAGCACTTCAAAAGTAATGGCGCCTTCTTAACGTGGTGTCATGTGACAGGAAATACATTATATTGAAGAATTAGTGCTATATTTTTTTTAAACACCATCCAGTAATTCGACGTGCCTATAAACAACCCATTAATCTGGACTTGAGTGGTAGAAGTTCCGCCCACATAGGCAGGGTTATCCCAAGGATTCGAACACATATTTTCATTCTTACAGGGCAAGTCTACTTACCAGCTTGACCAATTGTTTGTTGGTAAATAGTGCTATATATTTTGTATAAAAAAGAAATGATGTTGTATTGTAGAACAAAGGAAAATATGCTGTATTCCCTCGGTTCATAATATAGAGGTAATGTGAAATTTTTTTTAGTCAAAAGTCAATATAATAAGTGTTTGATTTCCATTTTTGCTATTGCATTTTAAACGTAAAAGGGGTGGGGGAGAGAGTAGTGAATGTATAATAAAGAATTAATGGTCGATTTTACCTCGAAAGTTTTAATTTAAGATCAATTTACCGCGGAAGTATTTTTTGTCCAATTTTACCTTGACAGTATTTAAATGGAGCATTTATACCCTTTAACATTAAAATATTAACAGGTAAACAGTCAATATGAGTTTTATAAAGGAATAGGATGATATTACTCCATTTTGAAACTTTCAAAGCAGTTTTTAACCTAAAAAACTTTTAGGGCAAAATTGGTCTTAGGCGAAAACTTTTGGGGTCACTACAAAAAAACATGAAATTACCGACGGAATAAAATTCTGTCGGTAATTTCTGACGGATTTCCAGCGGAAATTCTGTCAGTAAATTTATTGACGGATTTTTATTCTGTCAGTATACCGTTCCGTTGGTAATTTGTTAAAAAATATTAAAAAATGCATTACTTATTAAAAAATTACCAACGAAATTCTGTCGGTAATTTCTTTAATATTTTTTCACAAATTACCGACGAAATTCCGTTGGTAATTTGTGAAAAAATATTAAAAAATGAATTACTTATTAACAAATTACCGACGGAATACAGTCGGTAATTTCTTTAATATACCAGATGTGTACCAGGACTAGCCAGAGTATAGAATATATAATAAGAACAGAGAAATACTATAAAAGGATTTTATATTGTCTATAAAGAAATTATACAAAGATATCTGTAAAAACTTACAAAGGTGTTACAGCAGAAACCCTTGCAAGAGAGACTATATGAGAAATTCAAGAGAGAGAGAGAGAGAAGACAGTCGAAGTGTTCGAAGTCTGCTCCTCATTTTGTTGTAAGGGCCTTTTATAATGAGCCCGGAATACATTTAGCTTACATTTCAATCTTCATTTCATTTACATTTTACTTTTTAAATTTCCTGTAGATATCACGAGCTTTCATAATCTTTAAGTCACTGTTACGCAGCATCTTCCTGTAGCAGTCATCTTTATGTCTTTATTGTCATGCTGTCTTCTTTTCTTGTAGCATCACGCGTTCTTTCCCTGTAGTGTTGGCAAATGTCTTTATTCATAATCAAGATCAATATAGTATCAATCATCCAATTTCATTTCCATTAACTGAGGATCCAGAACTTGACTTAGTTTGAGAGCCTGTAGCTTGATATGCAATTTCCTGTAGTTTTAGCTGAAACTCTTCTGGCTTTATGGCCTTCAACTCTTCTATAATTTTGTATTTTTGGGTTAAAACTTTGGTAGGAGTAGGGGTGGTCGATAAAGGGGGAAACTCTCTAAAAGAATACTCAGCCTGCCACCTTAGCACTTGAGTCTTATTTGCCCAAATTTCTTTATACTTTGGCAACCATTTAACTCTATATCTTCGAGCTAAATACCTTAATGAAGGAGCAGGTTCTACTCCTTTGGTAAATATAAATGTCCAACTAAATATCCAAGGAATTCAAAATCTGCTACAGAATTCCAAGGGTTTTTCTGCATCATGACAATTTATCATTTCTTTAAACATCTTATATCCCTCAAGTATGGTTGGAGGTAAAATTTGCTATACTGGTCCATTGATACTGAACCTTTCATAAAACCATTTGGGATATTTTTTAGAGGCATTAATGGCTTGTTCTTTATCAAACCATATGAACCAAGAATGGTTATAATTTTTGTAATAAAGAACATTATACCATGCCTTTTTATAATCTTCATAATTATAATCCAAATTAAGTGTCACAATGGGAACACTAGGGTTTTGCTTTGTGAACGCTAGGGAATCGCATTATCAACACTAGGGTGTCACATGGTGAACAATAGGGTATCGCAAGGTGAACATCGGTGTCGTAAGGTGAACACATGGGTGTCGGTAGGTGAACACTAGGGTATCGCAAGGTGAACACTTAGGTGTCACAAGGTGAACAAGGTGTCGCAAGGTGAACACTTGGGTGTCAGTAGCTGAACACTTGGCTGTCGGTAGGTCAACATTATGGTGTCACAATTTGAACACTAGGGTGTTGTAAGGTCAGCACTAGGGTATCGGTAGGTGACCACTAGGGTGTCGCAAGGTCAACACTATTTTGTCCGTAGGGTGGCGGTAGGTGAACACTTGGGTGTCGTAAGGTGAACACTAGGATGTCGCATGGTAACCACTACGATGTCGCAAGGTGTACATAAGGGTCTCTCAAGTTGAACACCATGGTGTCGTTGCTAGGTAAACACTAGGGTGTCGTAAGATGAACACTAGGTTGTTACGAGACGAACACTAGGGTGTCGTAAGGTGAACACTAGGATGTCGCATGGTAACCACTACGATGTCGCAAGGTGTACATAAGGGTCTCTCAAGTTGAACATCATGGTGTCGTTGCTAAGTAAACACTAGGGTGTCGTAAGATGAACACTAGGTTGTTACGAGACGAACACTAGGGTGTCGTAAGGTGAACATTAAGGTTTGATCAGTTGAACATTAGGGTGTCGAAAGCTAAGCACTAGGGTTTCGGAAGGTAAACACTTAGGTTTGGGTAGGTGAACACTAGGTTTTTGCAAGGTCAACACAAGGGTGTTGAACACCAGGGTGTCGTTGCAAGGTAAACACTAGGGTATCGTAAGATGAACAATAGGGTGTTGCGAGAGGAACACTAGGGTGTCGTAAGGTGAATATTAGGTCTAACCAGTTGAACACTAGGGTGTCGAAAGTTGAACACTAGGGTGTCTATTGGTCAACACTTGAGTGTCACAAGGTGAACGTTAGGGTGTCGCAAGGTGAACACTAGGGTGTCACTAGATGAATACTTGGGTATCACAATCGGAACACTAGGGTGTCGAAAGCTAAGCACTAGGGTTTCGGAAGGTAAACACTTAGGTCTGGGTAGGTGAACATTAGGTTTTTGCAAGGTCAACACTAGGGTGTTGAACACCAGGGTGTCGTTGTAAGGTAAACACTAGGGTGTCGTAAGATGAGCAATAGGGTGTTGCAAGAGGAACACTAGGGTGTCGAAAGTTGAATACTAGGGTCTGACCAGTTGAACACTAGGGTGTCGAAAGCTGAACACTGGGGTGTTAAAAGGTAAACACTTAGGTCTAGGTAGGTGAACACTAGGTTTTTGCAAGGTCAACACTATTGTGTCGCTAGGTAAACACTAGAGTGTTGGTAGGTGAACATTAAGGTGTCACATGGTGAACACTAGGGTGTCTGTAGGTAAACACTAGGGTATCGCAAGGTGAACACTACGATGTCATAAGGTGAACACTTGGATGTTCCCTTGATGAACACTTGGGTGTCGGCTTGGGTGTTGGAAGGTAAACACTTAGGTGTGGGTAGGTGAACATCTAGCGACACCCTAGTGTTCACCTTGTGACACTCAAGTGTTGACCAACAGACACCCTAGTGTTCACCCTATGACACCTTAAGGTTCACCTCTCGACACCCAAGTGTTCCCCTAGTGACACCTAAGTGTTCACTGTAACATCCCAAAATTTACAAAATCGACATAAGGAATTATTTATGTTTTAAGGATATTATTTAAAATATTAAAAAGTATTAAAATAGATAAATTTATGATAATAGGCATTTTTAATAATTTTAAGGCTTATGTTATTTAAGAAACAAATAAGAATTAATTAGAAGATAAAACTCAATTTTGAGAAAAGGGATAATAAGGATGTAGTTGAGGACTTATAAAGGTATTTAGGAATTAAAAAGCCTTATAAATAAATTTATGAAGCCCAGTATATTTTTAATAAATTTTTAAAGTTTATTTCCTTTATTAGTTCAGAGAAAATAGTTTGGAGATAAATTTAAAGAAAGGAATATTTAGAATCTTGGGGTATTGATTATTAATTAAAAAGTCTTATAAATAAATTTAGGAATTAAAGTATATCTAGAGAAATTATTTTAGGGATAGATTTAGGCCTATTTCTAAATGTTAATGATAAATAAAATTATGATTTAAGAGAAAAATAGGAAATAGAAAATGAAAAAAAGACAATATCTGCCCCTAGTTGAAAATATCTTCAGTTATAAAAGGAAGGGCAGGATAGTAAAATACCTGCAAAACAAAAATATCAGTATCCTCTTTACCCTATGAGCTACACGTGGCCTTCTCAATCCTTCCACCTCCTTATTTTAATTTATTTAAAATACTCCCTCTTCCTCTGCCGAAATACACACACCCACACATATATTTCCTCACTCTCTCCCACCGCCTCTCATCTCTCACTCTCTTCTTCCTCTGCTCTCTACTGTGCTTCCTCGTTCCAGCACTCTCTCCGGCCTCCAGCGACGGCAAACGGCGGCGCGCGGAGGAGCAACACGTGCCAGACACTAAGGCTAACATTGGGTAAGCTTCTTTCCCTCATTTTCCTTCTCTTTTGCCCGATTTCGGGTCTGAATGGGAGGAAGAGAGATTCGAGTTTTGGGAAGTTTTGAAGCTTTTAATCCCATGAAAACAAAGCTTAAGACTTGGGTAAGAGTATTCTTGAAGTGATTTTGTAAAGGGATGATGTTTCGTGTTTGATTTCCGTCGATTGGGGCTTCGGGTACTGTTCACTTCGATGCCATTTTTCTGATTTCGAAGCTTCCTTGCTTTGAAGCTTAGTTAATCTTGTTTAGGAGAAGGATTAATGTTGTAATCGAACCTTGTATGCTAATATGTGAAGCTTAAGGTTTTCTTGGAAAATTTTTCCTTCTTCCCCTGCTCTCCGTTTCTGCCGTCGGTGAAGGTAGCCAGTGGTGATGAAAATTATACCATGATTAAGGGTTTAATCTCCTGGTCTAAGTTGCTTGATAGTGTTAAAAAAATAATAATTGTTCAAATTCCTTTTCTTTTTGCTGTTTGTTCGGTTAGATTTCTTGCTCTCTTCCCTTGTTCTGGGTGACGCGTTCGGCTCTGGTGGAATTTGTTCCTGGTGCTTGCTTAGTCTAAGCTAATATGTTGCTTTGTTCTGGTTGAATTTGTTCCCTTTGTCCTCCTGTTCTGTTTGGCCGTGAGGTTAGGGGAAAATTTGGATGTTTAACTGTTAAAAAACTTGATATTGGAATTTTATTTCATATGGGTGTATGGCATTGGTGGTTGAAAGCTCCAATTCTGGTGATGGGCTAGTTCTGTTGGATGATGAGATTGATAGCAAGTTTGGAATTCTTGTTTCCCTTCTTGCTTTCCATTCTGTTCGGTCAAAGAAAGGAAAAATAGCATAGATGTTTTGGAAGATGAATGGAATCTGTTAAAGCATGGTTTCTTAATAGGAAATTATTGAGGGTGTAATTCTGGTTTCATGATCTGGCCGTGAGCTTGTTTAGGGGAAAGGAAGGAACTTTGTAATATTTAGCTAAACAAGAATTAGAAAATGATTAGCTATGTGAGTGGTAGTTGTTTAAATTAGGAGTGCCTCTGATTGCTCTGACTATGGGGTTGATGATAAAGAAAGAAGGAAGTTTAGTTGTTATTAAATTTGAGATTTGAATCTTGTTTCAGGTGATAGTGTAGTATTGGTGATTG
Organism: Mimosa bimucronata; assembly: GCA_037074515.1. Classification (NCBI taxonomy): domain Eukaryota; kingdom Viridiplantae; phylum Streptophyta; class Magnoliopsida; order Fabales; family Fabaceae; genus Mimosa; species Mimosa bimucronata. The sequence continues at coordinate 38,550,144 of CM073444.1, forward strand.
AAAGTTCCAACTCTTGTTGATAGGATTAATTGTGGATAATTGTTATAATTTTAGGTTCTAGGAATTTTGATTGTGTTAAGACTAAATCAAATGGCTTATTGTGTTAGAATAAATTAGATGTTCTTTATACGTTTGATTTCTCTAACTTTGCTTGATTACAAAATAATGTTGACTGCTGGATTATTGGCGAAGAAAGGAGTAATGGTAATATTAACTCGAAAGGAATTAAGAGTAAAGGATGAAGAAAGTTAGATTAATTATTCTTGGATTTGTTGGACTTAATTTAAAATGTAATGCGAATTACATTTATGGATTGTTGACTTGATATTGATGTAGGGACAAGAGCTGAGTTCTTTTGGATTATTATTTCAAAGATTTTGAATTAAGATTGGATTTGGAATTGAGAGAAGTGGGAAGTTAAAATAGTTGTTGATGTTAAGCAAGAAATAATTATTAATGTTGTTGATAGTTGGTTGTTGGTTTATTAGTAGGAAAGAAGGATGGTATTATAATTGAAAAATTAAAAAGGAGAAGGAAGAAATTTAAGGAAGATAAGAAGTTAAAGGGGTGTTCCTTTGATTTATTGAATTTGGATTGAAATGTAATTTGAATTACCTTTCCAAATGGTTGACTTGACATTGAATGATTGTTAGGATAAATTAATGTTTTGGTTAGTGATATATTGTTTGGAATTTCCAAGTCGAAATGTTAAGTTGGTTATAATTGATTGAAGATAAGAAACTTTAAGTTGGATTGGAAATATGTGTTATCATATCTAGTATGTAAGTTTAATGTAAATTAGTAAGACTACTTTTATGTTGGATGCTAGTTATATGTATATTAATTAATGCTTGTGCATTGTTGATTTATAATGGTGATTAACCATTTATCTAGAAGTTAAGATTTAGTATTAGAATTAGAAAGGGGGTAGAATTATAGGAACGTGAGAGACGTTTACTTATTATGCCTAAGATTAGATATTAATATATTATTTTGTACTATAAATATCTATAGGACAAAATAGTGAGATTGAATTCCCAGAGTACGTAGAAGGAAAGAAATACAGTGAGGAGTAAGCTCAGGATACAGGTAGCAGTTTATTTCAATAACAACTAAATTGCATGTATTATTTTATAATATCTGTTTCAAGTTTACATTATGCATGAAGGTGATAAGCCTTGTTAATTCCTGCATAGTAATTTATGGAGTACTCCAGGCTTAGGTGGGTCGCTCCCCCTTTGCCAATTCAGTTATGTTATAACGGGATAGTTATAACGAGAAATCCTGCAGGTGAGGCCTCCACTAGTTAACGAATATATTGTTAATAGTGGCTGGTAGAGCATTGAACGCAGGAAGTATGTATAATTGCTTTATTTGTTCAGGTTTATAAAATTAATACATGTAAATGCTAGCATGATAATATAAGTTAATGAAAGAAACTGCTATTGGGATTTCCAATCTCACTCTTTCCCCAAACATTTTCAGTACGCAGAAAGTGAGAAGCTAGCTGGGAAGGAAGAGTAGAAGAAGAAATTAGGAATATAGTTGAGAAAGAAAAAGGTGGTTAAATAATTTAGTAATATTATTTGTATATGTTGTAAAATTAAGTTATTAAGTTAATATTAGAAAGCATCGGTGATAGAATCATATAAATTGTATAAAGTGGTTTAAATTTCCTAAGTAATATGAATCATGAATAAACCTCTGAAGAGGGTTAGTGTACTTTTAATTGTTTTATGAGCCACTCTGCTTTAGTTACGGATTTTAAATTATTCAAATTGTCCGAAAAGCCCATTTCAACTGAATAGAGTTGGAACACTATTTGAAAAGAAAAAGTTTTAAATTTTTCGTATTTTTGGGCTTTCGGTATTAAAATAGTGGTCATAATTCAATTAAAATGCTATAATATAGTAGTAAAAATCCAGGTGTTACATTCACCTTGCGATACCCTAGTGTTCACCTTGCGATACCCTAGTGTTCACCTTGCGATACCCTATTGTTCACCTTGCAACACCCTAGTGTTCACCTTGTGAAACCCTAGTGTTCAAATTATGACATCCTAGTGTAGACCTACCGACACCTAAGTGTTCAGCTTCGGAGGCCTTAGTGATCATCTAGCGACACCCCAGTGTTGACCTACCGACGTCCAAGTGTTCAATTCTGACACCCAAGTATTCATCTTATGACATCGTAGTGTTCACCTTGTGACACCCTAGTGTTCACCATGTGAAACCTTAAGGTTCACCTACCGACACCCTAGTGTTCACCTAGCGACACAATAGTGTTGACCTTGCCAAACCCTAGTGTTTACCTACCCATACCTAAGTGTTTACCCTCCGACACCCTAGTGATCAGCTTTCAACACCCTAGTGTTCAACTGGTAAGACGCTAGTATTCACTTTGTGATACCCTAGTGTCCACCTTATGATACCCTATTGTTCACGATACGATACTCTAGTGTTGACAATGCGACTCCCTAGCATTCACAAAGCAACACCCTAGTGTTCTCCTTGTGACACCCTAGTGTTCCCATTGCGACACTTAAGTGTTCATCTAGCGACACCCTTGCGTTCACCTTGCGAAACCCTAGTGTTCAAATTGTGACACCCTAGTGTTGACCTACCGACACCCAAGTTTTCATCAAGTGACACCCTAGTGTTCACCTTGTGAAACCCTAGTGTTCACCATGCGACACCCTAATGTTGACAATACGACACCCTTGCGTTCACAAAGCGATACCCTGGTGTTCCCCTAGTGTTCTGATTGTGACACCCAAGTGTTCATCTAGCGACATCCTAGTGTTCATCTTGCGAAATCCTAGTGTTTAAATTGTGACACCATACTATTGACCTACCGACACCCAAGTATTCAGCTTCCGACACCCAAGTGTTCATCAAGCGACACCCCATTGTTCACCTTGCGAAACCCTAGTGTTCAAATTATGACACCCTAGTGTTGACCTACCGACACCTAAGTGTTCAGCTTCGGACACCCAAGTGTTTATCTTACGACATCGTACAGTTCACCTTGTGACACCCTAATGTTCACCATATGACGCCGAAGTGTTCACCTACAGACACCCTAATAGTGTTCACCATATGACACCTTAAGGTTCACTTAACGAAACCCTAATGTTCACCTTGCAACACAATAGTGTTGACCTTTCCAAACCCTGGTGTTCACCTACCCACACCTAAGTGTTTACCTTTCGACACCCAAGTGTTTACCTTACGACACCCTAGTGTTCCCTTGCAACACCCTAGTGTTTACCTTGCAACGACACCTTAGTGTTCAACTTGAGAGACCATTATGTTAACCTTACGATACCGTAGTGGTTACCATGCCACACCCTAGTGCTCACCTTGTGATACCTAAGTGTTCACCTACAGACACCCAAGTGTTTACCATGCAACACCCTAAGATTCACCTACCGCCACCCTATAAACACAGTAATGTTGACCTTGCGACACCCTACGACACCCTGGTGCTCACCCTACAACACCCTGGTATTCAAATTACGACACTGTAATGTTGACCATCCGACACCCAAGTGTTCAGCTTTGGACACCTAAGTGTTTATCTTACGACATTGTACAGTTCACATTACGACACCCTAGTGTTCACCATATGACGCCGAAGTGTTCACCTACAGAGACCCTAATAGTGTTCACTATGTGACACCTTAAGGTTCGCCTAACGACACCCTAATGTTCACCTAGCAACACAATAGTGTTGACCTATCCAAACCCTAGTGCTCACCTACCCACACCTATGTGTTTACCTTCCGACACCCGAGTGTTTACCTTACGACACCCTAGTGTTCCCTTGCAACACCCTAGTGTTCACCTTGCAACGACACCCTAGTGTTCAACTTGAGAGACCCTTGTGTTAACCTTGCGACAAAGAATATTTCATGTTCTGTGTAGCCGTCTAAATTCCATTCATGTATACAAGTTTCATCATAAGATGATCCAATATTTAAGTGTCTTTTTTCTGTCTGTAAATCAGGGAAAGTTGGCTTAAGGTAATAATTTCTATGAGATCCTTTTTTATTTTTATGACTAATTTTGTTAATATTATGTTCGTCTTCTCTAAATTGTTGTTATGTTTTTGTAATACTATTAATTTTAAAGGCTGTTGATTTTTCTTTTTTATCATTTTCTTTAAGATTTAGATTTAAATTTTTTAATTGTCTTCTTATTTGTTTTAGTAATTCATTATTATCTTTCTGTCCTAAATTAAAGTTTTTTGTAATTTCTTTGGGTACAGGTTCATACTTAAATATGGGTCTTTGTGGATCTATACTAGAAGCAGAGGCTTTAGTTGTGTCTAACTTGTTTTCTATTCGGGTTAACCGCTGTCCTACTGTATATAAAACTTGATTTGTATAATTATTTTGCTGTTGTATCTTTTGACTAGATTTATCCTCTGTAGACTCTGTAATTTTTAAAGGTAAAGCTATAGCTTCTTCATCTCCTACCTTAATTATTATTTCTTCTAGAGGTGGGTGTATCGACGACACTACCTTATCTTTACACTGCCAATTTTTTATATTATTTGTGGTTACCCTTACTGACAGATGATTTTCTTCAAAGGGATTAAATATTTCATTATTATACGTATACATTTTAAACTAATTAAAGAAATATATTTCTATTCTTAATTTTCTCATATATGTATACCGTTGTTCTCTTATGTTTTCTTGTTCTTTTTCTGTAAAGGCTGTAAAAAACCAGTTTCTTTTATTCTTATGTTTTTCTAAAATAAATTCTTTTCAAATTAAGTATTTATTTATGTCATAGTTATTAACTCTTATTACTCTTAAGCTAGGATTTACTGACTGATATTCACTAGGTGCAAAATTTCTTTCAATTTCTGATTCTGTTTCCAAGTTTCTGTTTTCATTATTTTGTTCATATATAGGTAAAGGTATATTAGGTCCAAAATTAACTCCTCTTAATCTATATCCTATACTTACATTATCTACTGAAGGTCTAGGTTCTGTAATGTGTTCTGTACTTCTAGTCTGTACACTAGAGGTTGATGCGGATCTATTTAATATTTTATAAATAGCATCTCCTTCTGAATTTTGTATTATTATCTGTTCTATGTGTAACCTCTTTAAGGGTTCGGGTTAAGCTACATTTTCGAATTTCCAACTATCTGGAAAAGTTATTTCATTATGCTTTAATTTCTTAGGTATAAGGACAGTTGTCTTAGTGGGGTCTCCTAATTCTATTAACATAGTTTCTCCTTTAGGTGATTCCTTCAAAGCTGCAAAGTCTTGATGTGTTTTAGTTAATTTAAACATTAATCTGTATTGAAGAACCATTATTGTAGTACCTGTCTCCCAAGAGGCATCTGAAGCTAACTCTAAGACTAAGGCATTTCTTACTGATTTGTCTTGAATTTTAGCTGTATAATTTGGAAAACAATTAACCGGTCCATTATGAAGATTTGTCTGTATTATTCCTACAATAGAATCATTAAATTTTCCTGTTTGTCTTCTATCTCTAATACAAGCAAGAACATGCTTATCTAATCCTTTTCTAAAATTTGGCTTTATTGCTACTTATAATAAGCCTATATGAATCCAGGTGTAATTATTTATATATTTTTGAATTAACTCTAGAGGGATCATGCTTATTATTTGTCGACTAGCTGTAATAGGAATCTCTTTTTCAATAGTTTGAGTAACATAAGAGAAATCAAATGTAGTTTTTTTATAGACTTCTACTGTCTTAAAGGTTGGCATAAACCAATTATGTAGTCTATCCTGAAGGACTTGACTAGTAATTTCTGAATAATTAAGGATATCATCTTCTGTAGTTTCTATAGTTCTAGTGTCTGTATTGTCTTCATTAGAGGCTAAACTATAACTCCTCAAACTCGTACTGCTACTGGCTTTACTTCTACTATCTGAACCAAAAATTTGTTTTCTTAACCAACTAGCCATTACTGTTTTTCTCTCAATTACTATCTTATTTCTAGCTTGACGGGAACACCAGGGCTAAACCAACGGTCTTACGCTCACTCTGCCGTGACCACCCTCTCAGGCTTACCAATGTTTCTACTTTCCACCAGAAATAGTAACAGTAATCTATTAAACATTAAAAACAAAACCTTCCCGCCAACTCCCCACATCTATTCTCTTCCACGGCTTCATCTTCTCATGGTCGACTCCTGACTCATAACACTATTCACAAGCGAATATCACTCCTTTCGGGCTGCGTGCAGGAAGCAAAGATAGATATGGTGGACTCTCACTTAACATTACAAGCATTTCAAAATTCAAATTCAAATTTCAATAGCAAGTTTCCCTCCCATCATCGCAGAAGCATTTGGTCATATATATTTATATATCTCAGACTTATCCTACTCCATTTCAGCTGCTTCCACTTGCCCATGCGCTGTAGCTCTGCCGTTTATAGAGTCCTCTGTTCTCTCCTTGCATACCAGATATTTTGGTTCCACTTGTCCTCTCTCCCTCTTTTCAACATTTGAATTCGAATGTGAAGTTTTCCTCCAAAAAATCTTGCTAAAGTTGATTGCTCGCCATTTAAATTCAAAATGAGGAAGAACAAAATGGACAGAAATTATATTGGTGAGACCAGTTAGGCCTGGGTTCCTTGCTGTCTTTTCTGTACACAGCTCATACTCTTCCACACCTCATTTGCTTATTCTGTTAGATCCAAACTCATCTCCCTCTTCTATTGCTTCACAGGTAGATAATAAATGGTTGTTTGTATGTATTTATACCAACATTTTATTGCTTTTATGCAGTATAAGAATTCTGGCCTTCTGTTTCATTTTACATACACATCCCCTGTTCTTATTTTTTTCCATCCTTACTTTTGCAGTGTATTCGCCGTTGTCTTCTCGGGCAAATCCGTTACCGAGCCGCCAGGGAGCTTAGGCCTACCTTTCTGCGGAGAGACTCTTCAGCTAATCTCAGCCTACACTAGCAAAAACCTAGAGCCGTTTTTGGACAAGCGGGTGAACCGATGACATATTCGGCAAGCCTACGGTGTTCTTGGCTGACCCGGAGACGAACCGGTTCGATATCAAACCTTTCGGGGAAACACTCGCTTCTCTTGATGAAAGGTTTGCTTCATAAGAGAATGCATTCTCTCGCCATGAGTTTTGCTAACACCTTGGCTTCTTCGGTTAGGTGAGGTAATTATTGATCGTATATTCCTTGAATCCCAGACAATAAAGCTATTACGAGCGAGGCACCAAGAAACAACAGGACTAGTGGATGGATCTTCCATTTTTCAAAGGTCTTAACAAATGTGAGAAGATTAAGAAGCCCTTCCATGGGGCGAGGAAAAAGTCTTGAAGTAGAAGATTAAGAAGCTGAACCAGCTCAACATGCCACCGTTTCTTCTACTTTCACTCCCACTTAGAGACTGCAGAGAAGAGGTCAATTAAAAAGTTTTTGTTTTGGCTCTGAATATGTTTGATTTTGTGAGGTTAATTAAGCTTGTGGGGATTAGTGTAAGGAGATAATTGTTTTATTTAAGGCGGTGGAAAAGAAGATTTTAGAGACAGAAAAGGAGGAGAGATCGGGTAGGTGTCCCCCCCCAAAAAAAAAAATTCTGCCACCTGTCCCACTTATTTGGCCTCAAATATTTTGCAAATAGTTACAGAGCCTTCTCCTCTCACAGGTTTATTTCTAGAATTCCCATTTAGATTTTATTATGATTAAACATCCTTGGGCTTAATACAAGAGCTTCCTGGAGCGAAAACTTTTCTTACTTGGTTATAAGAATGTGGTGGGTACAAGGAGAGCTTCTTGGAGGATTCTGTCTTCGATTGAGTAGAAAGAGTAAGCAAAGGGGAACATTGAGTGTGCAGCGTATAAAGGAGTGTAGACATAAGGTGGAATCGGAGGTGTCAAATATTTGCAGCGATAATTATGAATGTTATGGATGAACATCTTATTCCCTCGTGCTCTGGTGGTGAATCCAGAGTGTTTATCTACAAATGTATTTAATGTTTTAAGTTTTTCTTTTTCCTTTTCTTTGGCTTTCTTCCCTCAAGAATTTTTAAATTCGGAATTTTTGTTCTTTGACTTTTCTACTGTAATGTAGGAAAGGTGACTATTATCGTCTCTGCTTTCTTTGTCACCTATTCCTCTTCTGCTTCTTTTCTTAATTCTTATCACTTATTTATCTTTCTTCCTACTACCGTATCACTAGCACAATGTTTATGAGGCGGCATGATAGAAATCTTTGCAAATTTTCTAGACAGAATCACTAGATGTGCATCATAAATTTCTTGCAGGTTGACTTTGTAAAAAGAATTAGCAATAAGGAAAAACATAATTTAAACAGCAGTAGTGCTTTTGTGTAAGGAAAATTTGAAGCCTTTTTTCTTTAATTTTTTTTGCAAATCATCTCAAGGTACGAATGGAGTTTCTCAAATATTAATTTTAGGCTGCAGAGGCTCAAGAAGCTCTTAAGGAAGAGTCTCTTAACAAAGTAGAGATTGAGGTTAGGCGAGAGTTGGAGCAAACTCTTCAAGGCTATCATTTTATGGTTCTCATTGTTTTTACTTCTGATTTGTGTGTTTTCACTTGTGTCTATATGTGGAATCTGTCGTTGCAGATGAGATGACTACTTTTAAAAGAGGAGTGGGAAGCTGTTCTGGATGACCTTGAGACTGAAAGTACCTACTTGCTGGTTTGTTTCTAACTTATTTATAAAAAATGGAATATTGGTGGGGGAAAACAGGGAAAATACACCTATATGGGAGGACTATCTTTCTTTCAATTCAATAATAAAATAATGTGTAAGAAAATAAATTATAAGATAAAAAAACATCAAGGAAGTTAGCTTAGCTTCAGCATTAGCAATGATCTCCAATCTCTCTGCAGATCTGATAGAGATTTATTAAGACATCCATGTATAGTGCTCTAAAGAGGGGTCATACCACTGGCCTATCTTATTACATTTCTAATATAATGGAGGTTCTCTTAGTTACAGTACATGTTTTGATTTATTAGTTTTGGCCCCCTTCTCTTTTATGTTCTGCAACTTGATATTGCAAGGTGTTTGAATTTTGTGGTTGATATGGTTGGCAGTTTTCTTGGAGCATTCATTGTTCTACTTAAAAGTGTGCTTATCTTTTGCTCTTCTGTACATTCATATGATTTTGAGTAGGAACAGCTTGATATGGCTGGTGTTTTTCTACAAATGAATGTTTTAAGTTTTTCCTTTTCCTTTGCTTTGCTTTCTTCAATTTTTCTTTAATTGTATGGTGCTGATTTATCTTTTGTAAATTGGCGCTTTTCACTTAACCCTTTATAACATATTAATATTTAGAAGATGCTGAGGGGATCGATTTATGGGTTGTTCAGTATTTTATTTTCACATATCCATACGTTTAGTTGTGTGGTCATGATGTGTCCTCATGTAGGAATTTTAGATGCTGCTGCTTATTGCGTATTTTTTGTCATTTGTTTGTAGAGTTGGTCTTATTGTTCTTTGACTGTGCAAGGAGGGGTGCTTCATTTAGGTTTAAGAACAAGAACACAATATGTCTGGGACAGCAATTAGGTACTTTGCCAAGAAAGCAAAGCCAAGGTTGAGTCCCTCTCAAAACGCCACCAGAGCAGCTGTTTACAGTCTTTATTGCAAGTTTTGTGGGTAGGAGCTCTTCTACTAGGATGCTTCTCTAATTGGTTTCATCTTAAAATGGTAGATATTAAAAGATGAGGGGGATCACCATATGATGGGAATTTGTGTATACTTGATTTTTACTCTTTTTTGGGGAGGTAATTTTTCTTATCACTTTGATATTTTAGTTTTCTTTCAGTTTTTTGTTTCTTTTTTGAAATGTTTCTAAGAACCATTATGTATTTGAAGTCTTTCTAGATTCTAGGTTTAGATAAGTTATAAAGTCATTATGTATTTGCCTATTCCTTTTTCAAGTACATATCGTTGGATTCAAATCTCTGGTGCAAGTGGATGTTAATTGACAATATTAAATGATTATTCCAAGGCAAATGCAGTGTAGGATGCAATAAGGCAGAACTAATCTTTATTTGATTTTAACCAAAGGAAGTGGCACATTAAGATTATTGCAAACTTTAGCAAATTGGAGTATTGCTTTTACATTACTATTCATGATGGACCAAACCAAAGGAAGTGGCATATTAAGATTGCAAACTTTTGATGGACATAATAATTAAGATTCAAGTGGCATTGTGACAACGCCTTTTGCACTGCATACTTTTAGACAATAGAAGACTAGAAATTTTTCACATTACAAGGGTGCAGCGATAAAAAGTTTTGAAATCTATCTATATCCAGTTGAGGGTATGTTTTTTCCAACGATAGAAAACACAACTTAGAAATGAAATTCGTAGTCTCTTTATTTTATTACACTGGATCTAAAATCAAATCAAATTTTTTTTATTTACAATCTAGGTTGAATTTTCTCATTTCATTTTTTTTTATGTTTTCTTCTAAAAATCTCATTCACCCTTAACTTAAAAAATGGTTCAGAAATAGTGTTTTATAAAAGAATCAAAGATATTTAATCTCTTAAAATTATATATACATTGTCCATAACTATAAGAGAAAAAGGAGAAAGGTATTCATTTTTTGATCTAAATGTGGAGATGAGATTTTGGGAGTAAAATAAAGAAGAGGAAAAGACAAGATGATACATTGAGAAATGTTGGATCAAATTTGATGAAATATATTTCACTTATGGAACATCAAAAGTTAAGTCGATCAAAAGAGTGAAAGGGTTTAAAATTAATGTTCATGAGAGTGGAGGCAGTTCCATAAATACAAAACCAATATTAGATCATAAAATATTAAACAACTTGCCTTGATTTCACTTTTTTTACTTTTAACAAGTTTGTCACCATTTTCAATAATTTTGGAGGGTACCTTATATGTGCTTTCATCAATTATATTGCATGTGTTACAATTCCTTTAAGTAAATTATTTAGATGTATATTTGTAGTCAATGCTCCTGTACAAAGATTGGAAGAAACCTTATATATATATATTGTAGTGCTTTCATCATTTTTAACTTTAATAATTTGTTGATTTTTTATTCTTGCCTTTTCTTATCATAATCATGGAACCTCTGCAAATTTTGTTTGCTATTTTCTACTGTGAAGATCATGTTCACAAATAAATAAATCAATTAATTGTAAGTGTCTTCATGTAAACATCAACTAGAGGAGTGCGGTATGAAAATCTATGGTTACATAAATATATTAACTAAATTATTATAATTATAAAATGGAATAAAAGTAACTCCTCCGTGCAACGCACGGGAGATCCAGCTCGTTAAAATAAAACAATAATCACATTACCGACGGAATTCAATAGGTAATTTGTTAAAAAATAATAAAAACGAATTAATTATTAACAAATTACCGATGGAATTCCGTCATTAATTTCTTTATTATTTTTTCACAAATTATCGACGGAATTCCGTCGGTAATTTGTTAAAAAATAATAAAAAACAAATTAATTATTAAAAAATTACCAACAGAATTCCGTCGGTAATTTGTGAAAAAATAATAAAGAACAAATTAATTATTAAAAAATTACCAACAGAATTCCGTCGTTAATTTATTTATTATTTATTAACAAATTACAGATGAAATTCCGTCGGTAATTTGTTAATAAATATTAAAAAATAAATTATTTATTTTAATTTATATTAAAAATATTATATATATAAATTAGTTAATAAATATATGTTCTAAATATTAATAAAAATTAATATATATACATATATATTTATTACAAATTTAATTTTGAATTTTTTATTAAGTAATATGTTATTTATTACAAATTTAATTTTATATTTTATAATAACATATATAATAAAATAATAATTAAAAAATTTCATATAATAAAAGAAATTCATAAAAATAATATTTATTATAAATGTAAAATGGTAATACTAATATAATATTATCAAGTAAGAAAATACTAAATATAGTATGATGTATATGAATATAAAATATTATTTATAAAAAATAATATAATTATTAATATGTAAATTATATATTAATAATTAAAAATATTTCATAATATATTAATTTAAATATAATGTAAAGAATATATAAGATCAAATATAATTATAATAGTGGGAGTTTAAATATTATAAATATAATAGTTTACAAATAATATCACAAGGTCTTCATAACTCAACTGGTTAAGGTATAAACACGCGCGCACGAGGTTAGGGGTTCGACACTTCACTCAGCCACATTTCAGACAATTTGTGAGAGCGACACGTGGTGGAGCTTGAGAAGGGACACGTGGCATAAATTAAAAAAATATATTTAAAGCAGTAGGTAAATTCATCGACTAATTTCCATCGGTAATTCCGATTTTTTTGTAGTGGGTAAAATTGACCTTTAACCCTACAATAAATGATATATGGGTAAAATTATAAAACCAAATTATTTTTACCCATAATATAAATGACTCAACTATATTTATTTGGTTTGTATAAAATGGTTGACTATCTCTTATAATATAGAATAGAAGGAGTGTTACCAAATGACAAATGATTGAAAGCTAATTAATTAAAAATAGTTAAGGTACTCTTTATATGCAAAATTTACATAGCAAATGAACCATGGCACACGGTGGCCGGCGGCTAACTGAGAATATATCAATATGGACTGTTTTTTCACCACTACAGAAATACTCTATTGCAGCGCAACAATAGCGGCGCTTACAAAACGCAAGTGCTGGGATATGTATAAGATGACCTATACTGGCGTTTTAGAAATAAAAGTGACGATATAGGTATAAGCATATCCCAACACTTAATAATTATAAGCGTCGGCATAAGCTCCTTGCTATTTTTATTAATATATATATATATTTAAAGTGTTCCATGTGTTTGTTCAAAAAAGAAAAGGATTCCATGTTTTTTTAATTTTGTTTTACGTATTTATTAAGTATTACTTTTTTTCCCTTTTTTTTAAATGATTCATTTTTTTAATTTGTTTCACATATATCCCATCGCTTATGACATCATAAGCGTTGGGATAGGCCTATTTATGTATTTTAAAATTGTTTCCCTTTTTTTTAAAAAAAACCTCAATATTTTTAAAATTTGTTTGAAATATTTCTTAAACAATATTTAAATCCCAGGTGGCCCATCCCAACGCTTATGACGTCATAAGCTTTGATCATGAAACGCAAGTTTATGATGCTTTCCATGCTTATTTTTGGGCCTAAACAGCCCGGCAACGATATAGACGTGTACTTGGATCCTTTGATTGAAGACCTGAAGTATATCTGGGATTCAGGTGAGACGGTTTTTGATGGGTGTAAGGAAGAAAGTTTTAAATTGAGAGCCATGTTGTTTGGCACAATAAATGATTTCCCAGTATATGGTAATTTGTCCGGATACAGCATTAAAGGATATGGTGCGTGCCCTATATGTGAAGATGATACCCATTCGATGCGACTGGACCATTGCAAGGAAAAATGTTTACATGGGACATCGGAGGTTCTTTCCGTTAAAACATCGTTGGCGAAGGTGGAAGAAGGCATTTAACGGGAGCTCAGAAGAAGGTAGGCCACCGAGGATATTAACCGGGGATGACGTTTTTGAAAAGGTGAACACGGTGGAGAATGATTTTGGCAAGCCTTTTGCTAAAAATGTGTTGACAAGTGGCAGGAAGAAGAGGTCCATATTCTTCAAACTCTCGTATTGGAAGTCCTTATATGTCAGGCACTTTCTTGATGTGATGCATATTGAAAAAAACATCTGTGATAACCTAATTGGCACGTTGCTAAATATGCAAGGAAAAACTAAAGATGGTGTCAATTCAAGGTTAGATATGCTCAAGTTGGGAATAATACAAGAGTTGGCACCTGTCGAGAGAGGATACCGCACTTATCTACCTCTAGCGGCTTACACCCTTTCAAGGAAAGAGAAAATATCATTCTGTGAGTTCTTGAATGGGATCAAAGTTCCAGAAGGCTACTCCTCAAATGTAAAGAACCTTGTATCCATGAAAGAGTTGAAGTTAAAGAACCTAAAATCTCATGATTGCCACGTCTTTATTCAAAATTTCTTACCGGTCGGTATACACAATATTTTACCCAAGAAACTGCGGAGCACGATCACTAGACTGTGTATTTTCTTTAGGCTCATTTGTAGTAAAGTGGTTGATACAATAAGGTTGCAGGATTTGCAGAGGCAGATCATTCGTATCCTGTGCGAACTTGAAATGTATTTCCCCCATCATTCTTTGACATCATGGTTCATCTTACTGTAAACTTGGTCAAAGAGGTTCAAATGTGCGGCCCAGTCTATTTGAGATGGATGTACCCAATTGAGCGGTTCATGAAAGTTTTAAAGGGGTATGTTAAAAATAGATATCGACCGGAGGGGTGTTTTTCTGAAAGATACATTGTTGAAGAAGCAAGTGATTTGTGTGCCGATTACTTATCAAGTGTTGAACATGGTGGTTTGCCGAAGTCTCGTCACGATGGTAGAATAACAGGGAAAAGAATAAGTGCGTTCAACTTAATACGCATTTTGAATACTAAAAGGGAGCTGACTCACTTGTATATTCTTCACAACACTCCTGAGGTTGAACCATTCGTTGAAGAACACAAAAAACTCCTGCAGGAAATACACGGTGATAGAAATGAGAGTTTGATAACAAGAGAGCATGTAACATTCACTTTGTAAAACCATTTTATTAACTATAAAACCGAATTTACTTCATTTTATTAGCCATAAAACCACATGTAACAAGATTTAATCAATACTAACTATGTTAGGAAAAATGGTTTATGAAATAGAGTACTAACATAGTTAGAAAAAGAGTTCAACATACCAATTTCAAAAAAATTAAAGTTTAAATGTCTAACTATGATATAAAAGAATATTACTAAAAATATAAAAAATGACTATCATAGTTAGATAAGAATTTATCTTATTCAATTAAGAGGAAATCTCCGATAGGGCAAGTGTATAAAACAATTCTCGCCAACACAACTAACATGGATATTTAAAAATTCCAACCGTTCCATATACCAATCCATGTTAGAAAAGGAACATTCCACCTTTTAAATTATTTTATCCATGTTAGAAAGAATTCACCTAACATGGATATAAAATACATGAATCATGTATCTAAATACCTTTGTAAATCTTTTTTTTTTCAAAATATATTTAATCACCCGAGTAAATCTTTCAAATAAAACATCAAACTCTTTGATCAATTACTTAATGTACTCCTGCCATGTTCAAGTATGATAAAATATCCAGTAAAATCCAAATAACCATGGTAGGGAGAAAGAAGTTTCCGACCAACAGTGCATAATCAAAATGTAGTTAGAAAAGCAATACCAGTAGGTCTCAGGCCTATATGCCGGAAATGGACCGGTCCCAACCAAAATAATAATGCATACATTTATCCAAATGTAAGAATGCGGAAGCGAAATATGGAAGCCTAAAGAAGTATGGCAATATACAACACTTCTCGCATAAAACCCAAAATAAAAGCCCACTATGTTTCAGTGAGAAGATGATGGATCCTTTCCTCAAGTACCCATCTATTATGCTCCTAGGACCTTCAAAAAGTGAGATAAACGGGGGTAGCCCCAAAACGTAACCACTAACTACTTCTCTACGTGCGGTGTGTACTAGCAAGGTGTCAATGTGGGAAACTAAATAATATATATTCAATTTGAAATATGAGCACATACCAGATAGTCATTTAATCTTCAATACCCGAAAATATTTTCGCAACATGTATATCGTCATTTACAAAAAATGGTTTTCAAATACATTTTTCACAATCATCCATAACGTTTGCCCTGCGAAACGTTAGGTTGTCCCCTACCGCTAGGTGGACCAGAGTGGAACTCGACGGGGATCTCAACCCGTACCCAGAACCATGGAGAAGTGGAACTCGATGGGGATTTCAACCCATACTAAGAACCACAACGGGGGTAATGCTTGATGGGGGCTACCCATACCCAGAACACCGAACGGTAATACTCGATGGGGGCTACCCATACCCAGTACACCGATAATATAATTAGTCCCTGTGGGCCAACAGGGTACCTCATCACGTGATGGCAAAAGTGTCCAGTGCATCGATGCTAACTACCACAACATATGCATCACAACCAGAAATGCAATTTAACCAAAGCTAGGCACTTGGCCTTTTCCAATATCTCAAAAACCATATAATGCAACAGTTCCAAATCAATATATATATTTTTTTAAAAAATGATCATCACAACACATGCCACTTTTCAAAGTACGAATCCCACATGACATTTTTATATAAAAATAACCAATGAAAATCATATCATACATATACCATCATAATCCAGGGTTGAAAAGGGAGTTTGAAATCCCTTACCAACAACGCACCCACATATAGAACAAGTAGAAGCGGTTACCTGATAGCTGGCACCAATCTCACAATAGTGCAGCTCTCCCGTACTAACTCCAGACAAGAAACCGTCTACATAACAGTCATATAAAAATTAACACTTAAATTAAGTGTTCAAATGCAAAGTTAAGGAATTTAATTCCCCAACCAAAAGAAAAACATTCATCCTCAAAAAATTTATTCCAAATCCCTCCTTAATTATCTCTCAACTAAACCATTAAAAATCCTCCATCCATATCCATCATAAGATCCCAAAATCCATTCCTCACATACCCAATTAAATCTTTTCAACTCCCATAATATCTCAATTCAATCCTATATATCCTAACAACAGCCTTAGTTTAATATCCATAAGTTTATAAGAATCACCCATTAACCTCAAATGTCCATATTTCAAAAATTCCCCCTTAATCATTAGTCTAATCCAGACTTTATCAGTCTAAAATTTCACCAACACATTCCACCATAATCAGTCATATTAATATCATAATATAATCTTAAATAAACTCCCAAAAAATAATCAATTTATCCTCAAATTAATCAGACCACAATATCCCAAAATCTTCCCTAATATTAGAAATTCCAAAAATTCCAAATAATTGGAAAAACTTCTGATTGCACCTAGATATTTTATATTTTAACCTACTAATTATAGTAAATTAGCACTTGTCCTAGGCTAATACATGGCAATTCAGGCACTTTTACACTTAGAATTTCAATACATTGAGTTAATTGCATTTTAGTGCTTAAATGAGAATTTTAAGGTTTAAACTCATGTATTTCTTATTTTTGGACTTGGGATATTACAAATTGTGGTTGAATTTGTCATTGTAGGAAGTCTTGATAAAGATGGGCCCGAATTCCAGAAATTACAGTTTAGTGCTCGAATTTCAGAAATTACACCTAGGTCCCGCTGCACTGCATATCTCAATTGGGCAAGGAAAAGTTGGGTAATTCGGGAGATTAAAGGAGGGCAAAGATGGAATAAAAATTGTTGGGTTCATTTTTATATTTTTTTAAATAGAGATTAAATGAGTAAGGGTCCCGTTTGGAAGCTTATTTGGGTATCTAGCAAAAACCCTTAGATTTTGGGCTTAATTTCCTTAAACCAAACAGCCCCTAAGCTCATTTCATCCCTAAATCAGACCTGAAACCTGAGAATCACGAACAGACCAGAGGCAGCCACCATTAGAGACACCATTGACGCATCAAGCTTCTTCACCACCACCATCCTTCATCCACCCACTACCATCCGCCACCATCACTACCTCTCACACTCTCCTCACCATTCCCCATCTCATTCTCGAGCCACAACTCCTTCACCACACCATTTTTGCTATCATCAAACTCATCCTCTCTTCACGCCATTTTCCTTCATCTCCCTTAGCCATTTTCGAACTGCACACACACACTCAATCTTCTTCTTCTACGTTAGTCCATCTTCACACACTCTTCCTCCCTTATTCCTTTCGGCCTTCATTCATCCATACACACACCTTTCAGCTACTTACCATTTTCTCTATTTATCACCCCCTATTTTCCATTTTCTCATTCACTTCTTATAGAGCAAGAAGGCCTAAGCATTAGTTGTGGTCTCAAAAGGATGAGTGGTTAGAGCTTTTTGGGATTCTTGGTGGATAGAGCAACCGGAGCTTCAATAGTCTTCTAGGGGAGTGTTTAGTGTTTTCCTATGTCTAATTACACATTTATGTTCAAATTCCTTTGATTTGTATGTATGTGTGTTGATTGGTACATGATACACTATGGATTTCTATTACTTGTGGTAGTTTTCCTTTAGGGTTATGTATGTAATTAAGCGATTGCTTTTATATATATAAATCTTAGTGTTTGTATCTTGGCATTATTCAATTGATGTGGTAGAATTGCTTATCTCCTTTGGATTGCTAGCTTGGATTAGTGCTCTTGTTCATTGCATTTAGCACTAGACACTAGATCCAATCTTGAAGGGTCAAATTACACCTTCAAGAAGAGACTCATTGTTTCTTTGTCAAGGACTTTCACTACCAAGCGATTTTGAACAATTACCTAACTAATTAATTGTGCAAGCGATACGCCGAATCAATTAGTAATTAGGAAATTGGACTTAGGCGATTGCCTTTGGTTAAATACATTTGGTCTTGGATTTTTACTTCCAATTTAATCAAGAAGCTAGGAAGGTTGCAACATTTCACCAAGAGGCCCTAATTCCATCAAAAAGGTTTTCAAAAACAATCCACTTTGCTTTCCTTATCTTTAAAACCCAAAAACAAGTTTCTTTACATTTCTACAATTGAAAAATACTAAAAATATCATTTCAATGACAAAACCCTGTTTTATAGCTTTCTTTGCATCTAGGTTAGTCTAGGCATCAAAATAATTTGACTCCTTTGAGAGACGACCCGAGGTTGAGCCACTTTGCTCAAGCCTTGGTTTTACATATTTTATTGCATTTGACTCCGAGGCGCACCATTCCGACAAAGGTCAAATCAACCTCAAATAAATTATAAGCTCCTTATCCTAACTCAAATATTAGACTTTAATATAATGGATTTAGATATCCTAAAAACCCCAACTCAGATAAGGCCTATTTTTTGAAATATTTCAGATCAGAGAACTAATGACATAGGTGAGTAGAGAATACTTACGGGAGTCCGAAAATGGTCTTAGATGGCCAGAAAAACCACCGGTTCGGAGCCGACGAGCTCCGGAAGCTCCAGGAACAATTACTTTAATATACCTTCTGAGCACAAATCAGACCGAAAATGAGTGGAGGAATGAAGTACAATGTTAGAGGAGGTGGGAGGAGAAGAGGAATGGTGGTTTTCCGGCAAATTTTGCCGGAAAACTCCCTCTTAAAGTCCACCACGGCGGCGGACTAAAGGGAGAGAAGAGAGAGAAACGGGAGGGAGAAGAGAGGAGAAGGAAGGAAGAAGAACTGGGCAATGGTGGTGTAGTGGTGGCCGGCGTTGAGGAAGAGAAGAGAAAGAACAAGGACGGTGAGGGAGTTTGAGAGGAAGAAAGAAAAAGAAGGAAAAAGTGAAAGAAGAGAAGGAAGAGGAAGTCAAGGGGTGTGGTGTGTGTGTTTGGTCTGACGTAGAAAAGAAAAAAAAAGAGAGGAAGGATAAATAAATAATAAAAGAAAAAGAGTGATGATAATGTTTTGAGTGTAAGAGAAGGAAAGAAAGATATTTGATGGTGATGGTTGAGTGTGTGAGGAGAAAAAGAAAGAGAGAGCACGTGTGGAATGTGCAGGAGGGAAATAGGTATAAGGAGGGAGGGAGGGAGAAAAAAAGAAAAGGGGTAGGAAAAATACACTACTAAGCCCTAAAATCCTTAAATAAGATATTTCTTTTGAACAAAAAATTTTCTTTTCACTCTTAAAATTTTCCTATAATATCATTTACTTATTTTCTCCCATAATAATCTCTTTTGAGCGTAAAAATAATTTCCCCAAAATTATTGTCCTTAATATAAGGGAGAAACTAGGCCTTTAAAATCCTCAAAAACACCTCAAAATCCTTCAAATATTCTTATAATCCATCATTTCTCATTAATCAATTCCTAATTAACCCCATTAAACCTCAATTAATTTTTAGGATGTTACAAAGCACAACAAACATTTCATTAAATGGTTCAATGCACGCATTTGTCAGCAGGTTGAGCTTAATGTTGGATCAGTTTCTAAAAGATTGTTCTGGCTGTCGAAAGGACTGGGTTTGCACGCATTTTCCTACACCGCCTATGCAATCAACGGTTACACATTCTATACAAAAGGCCAGGATGAAAAAAGCACAATGCAGAATAGTGGAGTCACACTTGTTGTCGAGGCATGGCATATATCCAGTTCAGAGTTAGAGATACAAATCCCATATATACGCAGATGTCGTACTTTGGTGTGATTGATTGCATTTGGGAGTTAGATTACACCATATTCAGAGTTCCTGTGTTCCGATGTCAGTGGATTAGCAACCATAGTGGACGACAATTAGATGAATTTGGGTTTATATCGGTCGACCTTTCTAAAGTTGCATATAAGGATGATCCTTACATTCTACCATCTCAAGTATCACAAATGTTTTACATTGCCGATCATTCTAAGAAGAATTGGTCAATTGTCATGCAGTCAAACAAAAATTATGCCAAACAAGTTGATGATGAAAGTAGTGATGATGATATGAATATGATAGAAGATGATCCTTCCTTTGAGACGCTATTGTCAGAAGACTTTGATGCGGACGAATATGATCATGAAGAAGGCATTTGGGTCAACATAACCTTAAATCCAGCAAAAAAGAGGAAGCAAACAATTTTAGATAATATAACACAGAGGAAAAAGAGACGAAAGCCGTCATATTGATTTAAGTTTGTATGAATTCTGTTTTACATTATGAATTACTTCATTTAATCTGCATACACGTAGTTTCATTATATGCACTAAAATCATGTCTTGTTTAATTATTTTTCAGGATAATGGATCCCCCCTAAACGAGGAGAAAGAAGAACAACCGAATCCATAGGTAGATATCGATGCGGGTAGAGTGGTTGTCGAGGCGGATGTTCACCGTGGCATAACCCTTATGCGTAAACTCCTCAGACGCAGAGCTTTGGGAAAAAAGACTAAACTTAAATGGAACACAAATGACCAAGCAATTGGAGAGACTGCGAAATCCCTCTCAGGTTTTATTGGGTGCACTATTAAGCAGAAAGTGCCTATTATTGTTGCAGATTGGAGAACCGAGAGGAACAGCCATGACGCGATTTGGTCAGAGATTCAGGTAAGGTGCCTTTTTACAATTAAGTTTAATTTTATTATGATAACATTGTAAGTAACAAATCTAATATGATTTCCGTTGTTGCAGATCGTGTTTGATATTGATGATTGTCATAGGGAGTATGTCCTGAAGAAAGCTTCCAGAATGCATCAGGCTTTCCGTTTAACTTTGCCCAAGTACTATCTGAGAGATGAAAACGAGGAGATCGTTCCAACATCCCCAGAGGCATATGCAGGGTTAATTACCTAGGAATAATGGGATGAATTTGTGCAATCATGTCTGACAGAGGAGTTTCAGGAAATAAGTCAAAGAAATAGAGAGGTGGATAAAAGCTGCGAGTATCCGTATATCGGCGGACGAAAGACATTTCCTGAATTGGAGGAATATATGGTATGTTAGTAACTTTTAAATACAAAATTATGAATAAATGTTTACGTGATTAATTTATGCTTTCACCTGGCTTACCTTGACAGATTCAGGAATAGGACCTAGAAGGGAGGCCACCACGGCATGACCTCTAGGTCAGGGGACACTCCAAAAAGGATGGTACCATCGTTCACGAAGAGGTCAGAAGAGTCCGTGAACGATGTGTAAGTCATTCTCTTTGACTTTGTAATATTTTTTTAACTGGTGACTTTGCTAAGTTAATAACTAATAATCATTTCTTCTTGTTATAGGATATGTTGTCACAAGAATTCCCTGATGAGATCAACAAATTTAGCCCTGGTGATTTCCTAAGTAGAGCGCTCGATCGCCCTGAGTATTCAGGACGTGTTCGTGGCACAGGTGTAGGGGTCACGCTCTCATCTTACTTTGGCTGCCAAAAGAGGGCATCAAAAGGCGAAGTAAGAGCGTTAAAAGAAGAAGTTCAAACTCTGAGGGAGAAGATGCAACGACGGGACAAGGAAATGTAATGACGGAAAGAGGAACTGCATCTGCGGTACGAGCAGATGTTCGAATTTTCCCAGCGATATAATGTTGCATCACAAACATTGAACTTCGTGCAACAAGGTAACGTTCCTTCCGTCGAAAGTCCAAGCATCAGGGATAGCTGTACGTTGCCTAGGGCCCAAATTCCTCAGGTAGTTCATACATTTTTTGCTTACAAACTTGCAAGGACACTGTTATACTGTCGATTGTGAGCTAATGTTGTCAACTCTTTCGTAGGGCGAGTCAGACTGCAAGCTGTATAAGGATCACTCTTTTAGTGAAGTAGTTGCCTCTGGCAAAGTCTACAACACTTCCAACACGACTCTGCACAACTCGCCGTTACCTGATAATGCACTGAGGGTCATGATTGAATACTCATACAACAATGGGGCACCGTTACCGTTCCCTACTGATGAGATGGCTACGGTCGGAGATGCTGTCGGTGCATTCGTTGCTTGGCCAATTGGTTTGATTGAGCCAACACGACAAGTGGTCATTTACTAATAACATTTACACTAGCATTCATTGTGTTGGAAGAACACTCTTTTATTTACATGTTTTTTCAGGGTACACGTTCTACCGGAAAAAAAAAAAGCACAAGTGGCTAATATCAAAGGTACCGGTGGTTCAGCCGCTCAAGTGATGAAGAAAAAGATTTCACGTACTGATCCATTGTCACGGGTGATTATTTACTAATCACTTTAAACTAGCATTCTTTTTTATTGGAATAAAATTTCAGACTTTCTATTTACATGGTTTGTAGGCAACAAAAGCCAAGGGCAAGAAGAAAGTACAAGCGCCTCCTCCTGTTATTGAACGTACAAGCGTTGGGACGCCAAATCGTGCTCGATTGCGAGCATTTGCAGCCACCATATCTCCCAAATTTATTGGCACGATTCCATTCAATAGGCATATATTTGGCGTGTCAAATATGAGTGAGCTTGTTTCTAAGGATCAGCTCATGGAGGTGCTTGATGAAGGATGTCTCAGTGCTACGGTTATCAATTTATGGATCAGGTATATATGCGTTTCCATTGGGGTTTCGTTTAATGTCATAAGTTTTACACTAATTGGGAGTTGGTATGGTTTCTATGAAGGCGCCTGTATGAAGATGTCATGATCGCCGCGGAGCATGTCTCGTTCGAATTCATAAGCCCCTATGCCATGGCACATATTGCGTGCGCGAGATATGATGAGCAGTCCGCGGTGCTTAAAAGGCGCTTTTCTTTAAAAGCAACAGACAGGACTTTATTCTTAGCTCCAATTAATACAGGGTAAGTCGATACGCATTATAGGTTTCATCGTATTCCTAGCTCCAAGCATCATTTATATATACTGACATAACGTTCTAAAAAATTTTAGGGCACATTGGCTTTTGCTTGTCATCTATCCGCAAGCACAACCAGAACCCTTGATTTACTATTTGGATCCTGTGCTAGGTGCTGAACCAGACAATCGCCCAGCTTTGATGCGTGTCGTCAATAGGTATGTGACCCTAGCTAATAAAATTAATTTAATTTGTTTCATTTCCAACGCATTGACCAGTTTTCGGTCCTCCATTAACTTGAGTTATTCTAGAGCCCTTGACCAGAAAGATGCTTATCCGTGGAGCATAGTCTAGGTTTTACAAGTTATTCAATTTTTTAAACAATCTAGTCAAACATAACGTAAATGTTTCTCATATGATATTTGGTGTTCTTTGTTATAGTGCCCCTTCCAACCCAATAACAACGACTGTGGATACTATGTGATGCAGTTTATGAGGGATGTCGTTATATATGATCGATGTAGCATTCCATTGACAGTAAGTTTTATATTTTGCCAACTCTAATTGTATTTGAACTTGTTATTAGATTTCAAGTATATTTGATTGCCATTCAAATATATTTGTCTGTGCAGTATTACCCAGATGCACGTTGCCCGATGTTGTCGAGGGAAAAAATGAATGCGCTAATTGAAGAATGGTGCGCTTATGTACTACCTCTTTTTCAATAAGTACAAATGTAGATAGTAGTATAGCTATAGTAGTGTGCTTTTTGTTTCCCAATTAAAATGGTTGGTTTAATTGTACATTGCTATTTGGATGAGTTATTGGTGTATATTTGTTGCCTGAAACTGTATAGAATTGCTGGTATTTAGCACTGATGCAGGTGGGGTATAAAATAAAATCAAATGTTTTAAAAAAAATCAATAGTGACGCTTATTTCGTTATAAGCGCTGCTATAGGTATTTTTTTAAAAAAATAAATTACCTAAATAAGCACTTATAAAGAAATAAGTGCCGCTTTAGGTATACTTAAAGATGCGCTTATAATTTAATAAGCGCCGCTTTATGTTACCTATTGCGGCGCTTAGCAAGCGCTGCGTTAGGCTTAATAGCCTATCGTAACACTGGCTATCGTAGCGCTTATAAGTGCCGCTATATGGCCAAAATAAGTGCTGTTATAGGTAATTCTGTAGTAGTGTTTTTTTCTTTCACTAGTCATGGTTTTTTTTTTTTCAATTTTTTTCAAATTGTTATCCAGCCTGTCGCTTAAGAAAAAATGCAGCTCAAATAAGAATTCAGCGTTGGCAAATGTGGTCTCTTTAATGAACTAGCGATTGATAGTTACGTTGAACCTTTGTGTGGGCTGTGGCTTCAATTATTGGTACCAAAAGGGAAATAATTCGGAATAGAAACATGCATGCATAAATGCGCTATCCGAAAGATTTTTGTGTGTGTATTCTCTGTCAAATACAGTTTTTTAATTTAAAAAGTCAAATAAACCACTTAATTATAGCAATATTAAATATGATTAGATTATATATTTATTTATAGTCAGGTAAATTAGTCTTTCAAAAAATGATGAATATTAATACTTTAAAGTGATTTATATAGAAAAAGTCAA
The DNA here is from genome assembly GCA_037074515.1 of Mimosa bimucronata. NCBI lineage: Eukaryota > Viridiplantae > Streptophyta > Magnoliopsida > Fabales > Fabaceae > Mimosa > Mimosa bimucronata. The sequence continues at coordinate 38,575,153 of CM073444.1, forward strand.
CTTAATCTTATATTTAGAATGTGATAGAGTGTCTATGTGTATATATATAGGTTATATAGGTCGGAGTACCACTCTGTTCTTTATTATAAGTCCACCCTAACTACTTCTCACATACCAAGGAGTGGAAGTTATAGCATTAAATATGGCATATTTTCAAAAAAAATTCCAACTATGTCCTTATTTAAGAATATGTGTTATAATAATATTTTATACATTATAAGCCTTCTCTCTCATCTTTCCTATTTCTAATATAGGGGTAAAATAGTCACAATAACATTAATTGATCCCAAAGTGGACTTATATTTTGAAACAAAAAATTTGTGGTAGTTGGACTTATAATAAGGAACGAAATGGTATATGAGATGAACATGCAACGGATGCCAGCTATGGGTACTTACGTATTACTATATATAAAGAAGAAAAAGGCACGAAAATTTCAACAAAGCAATAAATTTATCATCTACCAAGCACATGCGTGTTGCTCCCAAATCGACATTTTCATGTTGAAGCTTTGGAGATCCAAGAACCCTTCTCTAGCCCTAGGTCCCATCCTCGTTTGATAATGCAACTATGAATAGCCTAAAGATCAATCACTTATAAAACTATATATGGATTTTTTTTTTTTAATTTTCATGTGCAATTTCTAATAGAATCATTTCAAACACAGTTAACATTGTATGAATAAATAACAACATTTTTACGGAATAAAATCCTAATATTGCCATATCAAGAATTATTCCACGTGAAACTTTAGAATATACATTCCCCTGGACCGGAGAAAAGTGAAAGAAGAATATAAGACAGAACTAATGTTAATGGTAGGAAGCAGTTATGAGATTGCACGGAAAGGGAGGCGAAAGGAACATGCAAGTTTGAGCAAAGGAGGTAGCAAAAGCATGTGAGAAGCAGATGGTGGAAGAAAGCAGATAGAGCATTATTATTGAGATGGTAGGCTTTGTTTAGATTTACCCTGCTTTAATGATACGAACAAGTTATAGATTAGTCTATCAAGTGGCGCATGTATAGTGAGTAGTAAGTAGAGTGGACAGTGAAAAGCAGGTGCATCAAAGTAGTTGTGAATTATAAGTGCGCATTAAATGTGAGGATCGGTTAGTAGTTGAGAGTGATGAAGTGAGAAAGCACGGAACGAATGAGTTTCATGAATGCTTATAAAAAGACGTGTCTTTCATGCTTCACAAGGCAACACTGGCAAGAGCTCAAACACTGTCTTGCAAGTGACAGGAAGCTCAAAATGGGAAGGTTAAGTATTTTGCTGCTTCTGCTGGTTGTACATGCTTTTGCGACCAATGTGGTTGCAAGAAATGTAGCAAAGGTGAGACATGATGAGGAAGAAGGGAAGGTACAGAAAGTTGGGAAGGAAGGGTTGTTGGGTGGTGGAGTAGGAGGAGGAGGCGGCGGAGGATTTGGAGGTGGGTTCGGTGGAGGGCATGGGATTGGTGGCGGTGTTGGTGGTGGGTTTGGAAAAGGCGGAGGGCTAGGTGGCGGAGCCGGTGGAGGGTTTGGCGGCGGTGCAGGAGGTGGTTTTGGGAAGGGAGGAGGTATAGGTGGTGGCTTTGGGAAGGGTGGAGGCTTAGGAGGTGGTGCAGGTGGTGGGATAGGTAAAGGAGGAGGTCTAGGCGGAGGACATGGTGGTGGTTTAGGTGGTGGGATAGGGAAAGGAGGAGGTATAGGAGGTGGACATGGTGGTGGTTTTGGAAAAGGTGGAGGTATAGGTGGTGGAATAGGAAAAGGAGGAGGTTTAGGTGGTGGGCATGGCGGCGGCATTGGTGGTGGAGGAGGCCTAGGAGGTGGGCATGGCGGCGGAGGAGGCCTAGGTGGTGGGCATGGCGGCGGCATTGGCGGTGGAGGAGGCCTAGGTGGTGGGCATGGCGGCGGAATTGGTGGGGGAATAGGAAAAGGTGGTGGTCTTGGAGGGGGACACGGCGGAGGACTGGGTGGGGGCATTGGAGGAGGGCATGGTGGAGGAATTGGAGGAGGAGGTGGTGTAGGCGGCGGAGCAGGCGGTGGGAGTGGTGGTGGGTTTGGAGCTGGCGGTGGTTTTGGGAAAGGTGGGGGCGTTGGCGGTGGCATTGGGAAGGGAGGAGGATTTGGAGGTGGCTTTGGGGGCGGTGCTGGCGGCGGCTTTGGTGCTGGATTTGGTGGAGGAGCAGGTGGTGGCGGAGGAGGCGGCGGTGGAGGCGGTGGCGGCATTGGAGGCCACTGAACTTGACTCTGCATGCACCTATACTTACTGAATGTCAGCATCTCTCTTGTCTTAAGAATTCAGATATGGTAGTTATGTATTATGGCAGTATTACATTACATGTACTTGTATTGCATTGCTATTATAGTATTATTGGGGGGAAGCTTTATGTTGTGGGAGGTATCAGGTAATGAAAGAGTGAGAATTAAAATTGTTTGGTTCTATAAAGGAGCGGTCATATGGTTTGTTGATTTACTGTTCTACATACCTCTCTGGGTATTCCCATTTTTTGTTAACAATAATCCAAATGTTATAAGTTAGTTATATAACTGTTTATTCTTGATTTATTTCATTTTATCTCCAAATAAATTTAAAACTTTAAGTCTTAATCTTAATTTTAAATAGTATATATTGCTGTAACTTAAACTTCGAAAGAGTCAACAATTTTAAAAATATGAAATTAAACTGAGCATTGTAATGTAAATAAGTAATTTTGGCAAAAAAAAAAAATTACATAATAGATAGAGATTGAACCATCTGTATAGTGAGCAAATATTGTTTCTCATTACAAGCACACAACCCTCAACTCTAGAAGTGATAGTTTCAACTCTCATCATGCCATGCCAATTACAGGGACGACTTTGTTGACTTCATTTCATTAGCTAAACGATGACAAATTACGCCAGTAAACGAACGGCCTCTGCTTCTCAATATATTCAGTTCACTCTCACACCTTCATGAATAGGAATTTAGATATAAACACAATCACATTATTACTGCATCACATATTTTCTGATCAGATATTTGTATCACAACAGTAATACATTCAACCATTTTCTATATTCACACTTTAAAGCCATCTCCGACTACTTGCTCACTTAGCAGTTTCACAAGTTAAAACAAAATACAATGCTCCACGTCAATTTAGAGTTGGTTAATGGAATATACAACTAAATATTTCAACTCCCAAGGTGCTAGACCAAATGGGTTGAAATGAACCTAATATGCGGTTAAATGGTTAATGTATAAGGGGGCTCCTTTGCTAAAAAAAAAAATGAACATCAACACCAAAATGATAGCTACGTTAGCACATTACACCACCTCTTCCGGATTATTTACACCCATCTTTTAAATTACCCATAGCTACCTTCAAGTCTTCAACGCTGATTTTCCCAAAGCAAGGTATACCTAATTACCTACTTCTATCATTGCATTTATATCTGTCTTGGTGGCTGTCTCAGGTGACCTCTGTACGATCTCTTCATCCACAAATAATTCAGCTGGACCTAATTAGTTTGGAAACTCAATTAAGCAAGCTTGGAGTCATGGAACATATTAAGAATAATCAGGGTATTGGGATCATAGAAGGCCACCATCAATGGACCATCTTAACGTGTAACATGAAATTAAGAGGTTAAATAAATGGAATTGAGACTGAAGGAGTTATTGGAAGGGCATGTTGATGTATCGACTCCAATGATACTGTAACTCCATATACTGGCGAAGCTACAGAACAGGATGAGAGTGAAGTTCTATGTGAGTCCATTAGCATTCAAAGCTAGACATTACCCAAAAAGAGTTATTAGCTTTGCCAAGATGGACTGCTGACACTAAGAAGAAAAGGAAAACAAAAGACACCACGCTATCATTTGTTATCTGAGTTAAGCAAAATTAGAGGTTGGTTAAGAATAATTAGGTATAATCTTTGGAAAAACAGTTGAGAGAGCAAGCCACACAGACTATGGCAAAACAAACACCTCAGGCAGATGAAGTTCCTGCAAGTATGAATAAGAACAAAGTTTATAAAGAGCACCGTGCCAAACACTGAAAAGGAAAAAAAAATGAAATAATGAGATCAAATGAATGAGTGATTGGAAGGGTATGTTGATGTATCGACTCCAATGATTCTGTAACTCCATGTATTGGCGAAGCTACAGAACAGGATGAGAGTGAGGTTCTATGTGAGTCCATTAGCATTCAAAACTAGACATTACCCCAAAAAGAGTTATTAGCTTTGCCAAGATGGACTTTTGCTATCAGGATAAAAGGAAAGGAACAGAACCTGCATTGCCATTTGTTAACTAGGTTAAGCAAACAAACTTAAAGAGGCTGATTAAGAATGATTTGGCATTTGGAGTAATTGGAAGGGTATGTTGATGTATCAACTCCAATGATACTGTAACTCCATGAACTGGCGAAGCTACAGAACAGGATGAGAGTGAAATTCAATGAGAGTCCATTAGCATTCAAAACTAAACATTACCCAAAGAGAGTTATTAGCTTTGCCAGGATGGACTGCTGATATTAGGATAAAAGGAAGAGAACAGAACACACACAGTATCATTTGTTAACTAGGTTAATCAAGCAAAGCTGGAGATTGATTAAGAATGATTTGGTATAATCTCCCTAATACAGTTGAGGACAAGCAACAAAGAATTTGGTGAACCGTACACCTCAGGCAGATGACATTCCTGCATGTTAGTATGAATAAGAACAGAGTAAATAATGCAAGAAAAAAACTGAAGAGGAAAAAATAACAAACACAGCGAGCATATACATGTTTCATCTCCCCTGATCCGCATCTCCACGAACTAAATAAAGCACAGAACAGTTAGGAGAGACATTTGATGTAAGTCCATACATTGAAAGCTTAATTGTACGCAATACAATCTAACATTATCGTGATGGACTGCGATTCTTCTAAAAGAGAATGAATATAATGAAATATGGAACACCGGAAAGCTTTATTATAACACTCACCGACGGAATCATTATTATCTGCGTCAACGTATGAATCGGAGAGGAAGAACAGTACGCCGGAAAACAATAATGACTGAAAAGGAGAATGATGCATACAAATGTAAGTAAAACGGAAAAAGTAAGGTCCTAAACTTGAATACAAATACAAGAATTGAAGCAAAAATATGACACAGACCTTCAAGATTATGAGATGTCTCCCACGAAGTATGTCTCATGAGAAAGAAAAATGATGAATCCTCTTCTTGGCTTCCTCGTGGCAGAAAAGTGAGCAGAGTATGAGTGAAAGGCTCGAGCAGGTGTAAGAGCCATTTCGGAAGAGGATGAACTGTAAGTAGGGTTTTGAGAGGGTTTTTTTATCTTCGAGCTTGAGGGCGACATTTTACTAATTGGGCTTTTTGACTGGGCTGAGGTGAAAAGATGGGATGACCATGGCCCATGATCTCTCGGGCCAGGGTATTAACTCTTGTTGGTTCGTTTTGCCCCCCATTTTTTTAAAGAAAAAATAGAAAATTCCAAAAACAAAAATACCTATAAAATTGAAAAATGAAAAATCAGACTCTTGATTAAGGGGAAGGGAAAATGACGAAAAAATACTTTTCAAATTTTAAAATCCCAAATAGGTAATTTGTAGTTGTTAATACCCATACTCAATTTGTTAATACCTATATTGAAATAGTTATTGGTATTTTGAAATTTGGAATGTATTTTTTTTGTCATTTTCCCTGAGGAAAATCCCAAATCAGTGTCAAGAAGAAGAGGATTCTAAGACTTTCATATCTGATCAAAAGATATAAATGGCCCTAATTATTTAAACTAATATTCACAAGTTCAAAATAGAAATTTGCAATTTAAGTTAACAATTCACAACTCTCTTTTCTCCTTTTCCCATGCCTGGGGCAGTGTTATGAAAAGTTTAAATACACACTTTGAACTTGTGAATACTAGTATTCACAAATTTTAAATAGGTATTTCCGACCTTATCATAACAATTTTTTAATTTAATTTAACAATTCACAACTCACTTTTCGAAAGCCAACCCAAACTAAGTTTAAAAATCAAGATTCTTCATTCAAGTTTGATTTGGAATTTTTATAAGTTGAGAGGCTGAATTATCCTTTTCAATTTCAGAGGGATTATATCATTATACTATGATCTACCCAAGAAAAGAATGTTACTCCCAAGGTTGAAAAAACCAGACCGATTAAGGAACCAAACGATGTAGTTATTCATTGGTCAGCAATTTAACTGTGGGTCAACTCGGAGTTAGACCGATCATAATTAGAATAATATAATTTGATTGAAATTGAAACTAGTTTGAAGTTTGTTAACTTCATATCACATTTTTGGTCAAAAATGATATTTAATTATATTTATATATATTATATGTTTTACCTTTAAACTCAATTTCTATTTTTCAGACTTTTTCAAATATTTTTAAAAATGTTTTCATATTTTTTTATTTCTTCAAAATCTTAATCTTTATTAGTCTTAAAAGCAGAGCAGTTTTATTTTTTTAATTATTATTATTATTATTGTTGTTGTTGTGCAAAGTGGGGGCCGAACCCATTGTAACACTCCTTGACAGCTGCCGCCTCTTTCAATGCCAACACTCTCTCTTTATTCGACAGACACAATTTGATGAAGGTGTGAAGAACCAAGGTAGAGTGACCTTCCATATGTTAAATCTCCCTTCATCAAGGTTGGAAAACCCAAATTGGATCGGGCTGCCCGACGTCAAACCGGCCAATTATTCGGTCCGGGTGAGGCATTGACCCGAGGGAAAGTTGAGCTGGCAAAGTGGCGGGTCAAACGGCCCAAAACCGGGAGCCCCGATCAATGCCGAGAGGTTGAACCGGTTGATTACCCCCAAAATGTGATTTTTTTTTATTTTGTTATAATTCACCTAATTATTAAGTTTCACTTCACTCAATTTTAGAAATCAGGAAACTATAATATTTTAAATGCTATTTTACTTGCTTATGTTTAATATTTAATTGTTGTTGCTCTTAGTATTTGTATTTTAGCCTGTGAATTGTAGAATAATATTTATTTTCACGTGTAATCAACTAATATTTTCTCTTTCCCGTTCTATATAAACATTAAAATATTCATGTTTGATGAATCATGCATACCTATCTATGTTTACATTTTTATATTAGTGATTATTAATGTAAATATCAATAAATTTTTATTATTTTAATATAACCGGTCCGACTATTAACCATTGAATCAGTGCCTCGTCCGGTTCTCTGTCTGATCCAGTTTTTTGAACCTTACCCTTCATCGATTTCATCAGATCCTCCTGATCTATAGGGCGAATCAGACCGGACTAGGCGTCGGTTCCCGGAGTTAAACCGGGGTATCCGGTCCCGTTTCCCAAACATTGGTACTTATTCCAAACAACTTTTTGTTGCAGAAGCGGGGCCCTCTCCCACGCTGTGAGGAATCTCGTCCTCTTCACGCTCACGCAGTCTAAAACCCTCCTCTTCCTCCTCCACTCCAAAATTTCTGGCCTTGTCCGCTCATGGCAATGGAGAAGACTTCGAAGAAACAGGTCAACCTCTTCTACTGCCTCGACTGTGAAGACCTTGCCCGTAAGGTCGCCGCTCAATCTGATGACATCACTCTCCAGACTATCAGTTGGAGGTCTCTTTCTCTACCCCACTTCCCTTTTTCTTCATTTGTGTTTGTTTTATGTTATGGGGTTATTATTAGTATCTCCTAAATGTTTCACAAGTGAAGATTATGACTGCTTTACTTTATAAATCACTGTCTATGCCTTTTGTTTTTAAGTTATATTTAAGCTATTGAAGAGTGATCAAGCAAAATCATAATTCCTCTTTTCATCCAATTTATTAAGGCCCAACAATTATACTAGTCAATAACATCTCAGCCTTATGCTCTGATAGTGTCAGGCACTCATGGACCATTGCTTCTTAAGGCGGCCTTCAAAACCTGTACCTCACATGCATCGGGATGATTTTTATATGTGAATGTTTATTAAGACTAGTTCAAAAACTTCTGTATGGATGTTCATTAATACTACTTGATTCGGATCATTTCCTTATTTTGTGAATATTTTTTGATTGTATAAATTACAGGCTTTTATTTATCCAAAATGGGTCCTTCACATGCTTCATGACTGCTTGATGATCCTGTCTTTTAAAGCCATTGTGCTTTATTTATCCAAAATGGGTCCTTCACATGCTTCTTGACTGCTGGATGATCCTGTCTTTTAAAGCCATTGTGCAGTTTCATCAAACTGTGACAAATAATTGTTTAATGATTATAGTCCTGTTGTTGAAAACCATAACTGGAGTGATGATTCTGTTTCCTCATTCCTGCATGACCAGGTCTTTTGCTGATGGATTTCCAAATATTTACATACATAATGCAGAAGAGCTCCGAGGTCAACATGTTGCTTTTCTTGCATCCTTCAGCTCTCCTGCACTTGTCTTTGAACAACTGTCTGTCATATATGCACTCCCTCGTCTATTTGTTGCTTCTTTCACTTTAGTCTTACCGTTCTTTCCAACTGGGTCCTTTGAGCGAATGGAAGAAGAGGGAGATGTAGCAACTGCATTCACCCTTGCGAGAATGCTGTCAGACATTCCTATATCAAGGGGTGGCCCAACTAGTTTAGTCATATATGATATACATGCTTTGCAGGTTTGTGTACTTGATGCATAAAATGGATGTATTGGGCCTATATTTTCAGTTTTATCTGAGATCCTCATGGATTCTTGTTGTTTTAATGGTGTAGTTGGTGAATATCTATTGTCATGATTGCATCATTTTTGTATGATGGGTTTTATGCTTAAATTCCAGCTCTATAGTGTGTTGTCTTTATGATCTAGATGTAACTTCATACTTAGTTATTCACTTTTTCTTCAATTGCTTCACTAGTAAATAAAATATCTATATTAGCATTTTCCACTGTATCATTATGCTGTAGTTTCCAAATTATGCAGGAGAGGTTTTATTTTGGAGATGAGGTTCTGCCTTTGTTTGAAACTGGTATTCCACTGTTAAAGCAACGCCTGCAACAGCTTCCTGATGCTGATAATGTGAGTACTATACAATACTTCACATATTCTTTATCATTAATCTTGGAATGTTGGAGGTAATGATTATATGTTGTTTACAGCACTTTGCAGTGGTAGTTGCTCTGTTTTTTATATTTAATTCATAATTGTAGTTTTTTTTTCTTCAGATAGTTATTGCATTTCCAGATGATGGTGCATGGAAGCGATTCCACAAGCAGTTTGACAATTTTCCCGTGGTTAGTCTTCTATGAGTATCTCTTTTTACTCTGTAAGTGATTCTTTCAAAGTCCTTCTAATACTTTGACTTGGCAGTTGGTATGTACAAAAGTTCGCGAAGGTGACAAGAGGATAGTTCGACTGAAGGAAGGGAACCCCACTGGCTGTCATGTGGTCATTGTTGATGATTTGGTCCAATCTGGAGGTACTCTCATTGAGTGTCAGGTCAGTGATTCAATATAAAGTTGATTTTTGAGGGAATTTTGTGCTTATGCAACTTCTCATTCTTGTCATAGTTGGGTATAATTGAATGTGGCTTCCATCTTTGCAAATATTTCTCTCTATGTGAATACCTCTGTATTTTTAAAGAGAAAAAAGATTTTATTTATACGTTTCCTGTATATTTGATGTATTCTTATTGAATATAAATCAATATAAATATAAATGCCAGTACATACATATCACTTTTGTATGCTATGTTAATTTTCTGTAGTAGCATGATAAGATCCATATAAACATGTCCTTAATGACGTACACATGCTAAAGACTAATGACAGCTCAACTAGTAGAATTAGAAGACACTGGTAAATCATGGGATACAGCGAACCAGAAATAATAATAATAAAAAAAAGGAATGCATGAAAGACAAATTACAAGGCCCTCAGACTTCATTAGAAATTCCCTATGCCTTGCCCTTCCCCCTATCCATATTGATCCCCAAAACAGCCTTTAACTGAATTCCATTAGCCTCCCCTGTCTTTGCACCATGTGCCCTCATCCTTACTGTCAAGGTTAGTTGCACAATACCAGACAGTGCACCTTACGTCTGTAGTTGCATTTTCTGAAGACACCTTACCCATGTCCATGACATTCCTAGTGGGGACTAGTTACCTCAATGCCTAGCATAAATTATATTTAGTAGTCTCCAATTATTATATCTTATGAAGTTTGAATAACTTCTCTAGAATATTTTGACCGACATTTCTTGTATCCACTATGCTGGAGACATACAGAATCAGTAGGGAGCTGACAAATCTTGATTTGATGAAGGAATCTTCATTTCTTAATGTAGTTCTCAGTTATTTGTTTAAGTCACGCAGAGATATGAAATAGGGTGATAACTCTGGCACAGTTTCAGTAAGAAATACCAGAGTTTGCTTAGGTTATAGAAGGGTATAGTTGTGGATTGCATACAGGATTTTTTTCAGAAGTTTCCTGATAAAATTTAAATGTGTTTCTTTGTCACTTGGTTAGCTTTTAACTATTTATCAGGGCTGGCATACCTAACAAACACCTAAAAATTTTCCACCAAGAGTAATAGGCACTTGGTTTTGGGTCTCAAACTTAACTACATTAGGCAAGCTGTTAGTATTCCGATAAAATCATATGAATGCACAATTCTATACACTTATCAAATATTGATTTTCTGGAATACTTTGACACAACCTTTCATCAGGGAAAAATTAGACTACTGGCAAATTATCATATGTCAAATGTTTTCAATTATGTTCGATGTACTGTTTTCATGTTGAGATGATATTCAGTAGGTGATTATGTTTGCTATTTAAATAAGCAGCAACTTAAAATGTGTACGAGAATTGTATTATCAATGCATGCATTTGCATCTAGTTTCAGCTTTAACAGTTGTATCTTACTCATATTGGATGTCTCTAGAAAGTCTTGGCAGCTCATGGTGCAGCAAAGGTGAGTGCCTACGTCACCCATGGTGTATTTCCTAAACAATCGTATGAGCGTTTCACTCATAAAAACGGTGAGTCTCTGCTTCATGTTGCAAATACTGGATTCCTACATTTTTACATATCTGATTGTATCTGTTAAATTTAATTTACAGAAGAAACGAAGAAAGCTTTTGCATACTTCTGGATCACTGATTCTTGCCCTCTCACTGTGAAAGCTATAGAAAATAAAGCTCCATTTGAAGTGTTAAGTCTTGCAGGGTCCATCGCAAATGCCCTACAAATTTGAAGACCAAAATGGAAATATCATGATCGAATAATGCAGTACAAGGAAATGCTTGAAGCTGATTTCATCTTATCGGAACTGTATTCTAATTTTTGAGTGTTATCTCTAGGAAAGGACCAATTTAAACACAGTATTGTGCTTCCTGAGGATTGCTGTATTTAATGGGCATGAAAACTTAGAGAAATGCATGGTCAGGAACCCGGAAATTCAATGTTCGAGAGTAATTCAGACTAAATTTTCTTCGAATACCATGTCCAACAACTAATTGTCTCTTTTTTTGCCAATAATTATTTGTCTTTTTACATCTATATAAATGGGGAGTGCGATATTTTACTGGTTTGTGTGTCTATGCATATTGGCTTCGACTGTAACCAAGCAAATTTGGAGGGACTATAGAAAAGAGACATATTCTTATAGGTATGGGGAAATATAGTTTACCATAGATAATGTCTCTAGCAAGAAGAGAAGTTGTATGTTTCTGTGAAGAATCCAAAGCTTGTTTGTCATAAAAACATTCACTGCATAATTTGTCTTGCACGAGATTGGAAGAAACTTGTAATGAGGGTTGATCCCAATAATTGGCATTAATTAGTTTTTTTTTTTTTTCAAGCTATGCTTGAAAGAAATACAAAGAGACAAACAAAAGGGGATGGGTCTAAGCTTGCAAAAATGCTTCGAAGCCTTTAATTATTCATATTTATTGATTGTGTATATATTTTACCATAAAGTATACCTCAAAATGGACCAAGATGGTAGGAGCTTTAAATCATTTCATATTAAAAATTAGAAAGTTTAATGTCACATTATGAAAAGAAAGATCAGTTTGATAGTTTACAATAATAAAGTGTGATGAGTGAAAGGGAATGATTGGAATTAGCTAGCAATACGTTCATAGCTGCTGTTTTGGGTTGAGGCGATTGTTTCCGTTTTTTCTGTTTGGCATATACCCACCGTTTCGATTTCAATGCAAAGCGTATGTTGTCGTTCTCTCCTACTTCTCTTTCTTGCTTTGTCCCCTTTGACCCTTTAATATCAATAATTTCAAAACAAGTATTGGTTTCTTTTCTTGGAAACATCAAGATTACAAGTTATCTAATGTGGAGTCGTTGGATTCATTAAATTAATATTGGTGCTAAACGTATTACTAACAAGTTTCTTTGATCAAATAAAATAATTAACACCGAAAACGAGTGAAAGAAACTACCTTTGACTTACTGAAATACTACTAGAGGTGAGGATGGTTAAGTTAGATGGAAGAAAGAAAGTTGATAATTTTATCCTTATTAAATTTAAGTTAGTTATCACATAAAAATAGTTATGTTATGACGAAGTCCCTTGTATTTAGTGAGCAGCTATGCCAATTTAATTAATCGGTCAGTTGGATTTGAGCCCTAATAGATTTTCTAGGAAGGGAGAGAGTATTTAGCAAGTCCAGGTCCGTATTTATATAAAGATTAAGTAAACAAAAAATTTACTTGAAGGTAGTGTACATACATTAACTTGTTAACCTTATACAGCTGCCCTCTCACTCTCAGTCTCACAAGCAGCTTGTACACTTCATTCGGCAGGCAAATCAAATGAACATAGGTGACAACGATAGAAAAAATTATAAATAAAGCATTCTACTATTTATGTACTACAAAGGTTATGAAAAGGTCATATATAATTTAAAAAACGTGATTATGTTTTAAAGTTAATGAAATTCCATATATATTGAGAAAACTATGTGTCCAAAACTCCAAATCAAGGAGGAGGCAATATCAATATTTCCTAAATATAAGACGTAATCAACTAACTTAATTAGATTAAGAAAGTTGGTTAAATTAGTTAAAATCACATTATATTATTAAAGCATCATAACTATCTATTTTTTTATTATTGAGGAGTATCAATAGAGATAATTTGGGGGAAAAATTGAGATAAATTAAAAAGAGATCTTATATTTAGAAACAAGTTCAACTTCCCAAATAGGTCACTTAGGAACAGAGGGAGTAATGAAATAAAGACAAAGTAGAAAAAATTGAGTGAGAGGTGATGATTTAAATATAAAGGCGTGAAGTGCCATGAATATGTGCATTAATCAAACACCAAATTGAAAGAAGGGAAAATCAGATGGTAGGATTGATTGTGGATATGGAAGGGGAAGAAGGGAAGAGGGATGAGTACACACAAGATGGAACAGTGGATCTCAAAGGCAAACCTGTTCTTAAATCCACAAGAGGTGGATGGAAGGCTTGCTCCTTCATCGTTGGTCAGTACATAGACACACAAACACACATACATATATAGTTTCTTTCCAGTTACACATACTACTGCTTCATATTCATGGTGTTATACATATATAAAAATAATTAATGACTGTTGTGAATGAATATTGGTATAGTGTATGAGGTGTTTGAAAGAATGGCGTATTATGGGATATCAACAAATCTGATAATATATTTGACCACTAAGCTCCGGCAAGGCACCGTGACCTCCGCCAACAACGTCACCAATTGGGTCGGCACCACCTGGATCACCCCCATCTTCGGCGCCTGCATCGCCGACGCCCACCTCGGCCGCTACTTCACTTTCGTCATCGCCTCCCTCATATACCTCTCTGTAACCTTCTTTCCCCTTCATACTCGTTCATTTAAATAAAGTTTCTTATATCCATTATGTCAAGCTTCTAATAACATGTGACCATGTGTCGTATTTTTAAAATATTATCACTTAACTATAAACTCACATAAATAAGCTGTACAACACACAGTCTAGTCACCTGTGATTGAACAACTCACATAACAGATATAAGAAACTTGATATAAGTATGGTATTACATTTGAAAGTATTATAAACTTGTTTTAACGGTGGTAGGGTATGTGTTTATTGACGTTATCGGTATCACTACCGAGCCTAAAGCCACCGCCCTGCGCGGAAACGGACGTGACAAAGTGTGGCAAAGCATCGCCGCTGCATCTGGCGGTGTTCTATGGGGCACTCTACACGCTGGCGATTGGGACTGGAGGGACGAAACCGAACATATCGACCATTGGAGCCGATCAGTTTGATGACTTTGACCCAAAGGAGAAGGTTAAGAAGTTGTCATTCTTCAACTGGTGGTTTTGTAGCATATTTTTGGGCACTCTTTTTGCCAATACCATTCTTGTGTACATACAAGACACAGTGGGGTGGACTCTTGGGTATGCTCTCCCAACTGTAGGGCTTGCTGTCTCCATATCTATCTTCTTGGCTGGTACTCCCTTTTACAGGCATAGGTTGCCTTCTGGAAGTCCCTTCACCAGAATGGCTAGAGTCATTGTGGCTGCTTCTAGGAAATGGAATGTTACTACACCTACTGATTTTCAGCAACTTCATGAACTTGATTCCCAAGAATATTCCAACAAGGCTAAGTATAAGATTGATCCCACCCCAACTTTGAGGTATCTTATCCACTTCTATCCACTTACTACTATTGACGTCTGATTTAGGAGACGTCATGTATACTTCCTCCCTCTAGTGAATAATACTGAACTAATTTATTAAGTAATTAAATTAGTCATTTAAAGTACTATTTTTTATTATGACTACCATGAATAGAAACTCCATTCATATAAATAAACCAGTATCAGTGCTTATCAAAGAGTGTTGAGCAAGCTATGGATTTTTTTTTTATTTAAAAATCACTAGTCGAAAAATCTTAAACCTGAAACATTAAAATTCTATTTGAGCTATGCAAATCTGAACACAGTGATGCCTTGCATTGATATATGAGAACTAAAATTGGTTCCGTAAAGATATGTAATCGATAGGGAGAGAATTGATATATTATATTTATGACCAAATACAATTCTAGTTAGCTCTTATACTTAGTACCACCTTATTACATGTATCATGTATGTGCAGGTTCTTGAACAAGGCGAGCGTAAGGAAGGGAACAAGTTCAAGTAGCAGTGGCAGTAGCAGTCCATGGATGCTATGCACAGTGACAGAAGTAGAAGAGACAAAACAAATGCTAACAATGATACCAATCTTACTAACCACCATAATACCAAGCACAATGATAGCTCAAACAAACACACTCTTCGTAAAACAAGGAACAACTCTCGACCGACACATGGGAAACTTCAAAATCCCTCCCGCAAGTCTAAACGCATTCGTCACCATCTCCATGCTCACCTGCCTCATCTTCTACGACCGTTTCTTCGTAGGCATTATGCAGAAAATTACCAAAAACCCCAGAGGAATCACCCTCCTTCAAAGAATGGGAATAGGACTCTTCATCCACATAATCATAATGGTCATTGCTTCTTTCACTGAAAGATACAGACTCAAAGTCGCAAGCCGTCATGGTGTGGTGGATAAACATGGCGAGGTTCCTCTGACTATTTTTGTGTTGCTTCCTCAATTTGTGTTAATGGGGTGTGCTGATTCCTTTCTTGAAGTTGCAAAGATTGAATTTTTTTATGATCAGGCTCCTGAGAGTATGAAGAGTCTTGGCACTTCTTATTCTCAGACTTCTTTGGGTATTGGGAATTTTTTGAGCAGCTTTTTGCTTTCTACGGTGGCGCGTATTACTCAGGCGGGTGGCCGCCGCCGTGGGTGGATTCTGGACAATCTCAATGTTTCTCGGTTGGATTATTACTATGCCTTCTTTGCTGTGCTTAATGTTGTGAACTTTGGTGTTTTTATGGTCGTTGCCAAGTTTCATGTGTACAAGGCTGAGGTTTCTGATTCTATCAAGGTGCTTGAACAAGAGTTGAAGGAGAAATCATCTGTGCATGGGAACAGAGCAGAAGCTATGGAAACAGGGACTTAATTGAGGCACATGATACAGAGGGCTGCATAATTGTGTGAATATTTCAAACAACTTCGTCACCCTTAGCTGGCACACTTTTATATCCTTGAGATAGGGTGAGCAAAATAGTTGCTGAGTTATTAGTGAGATTATGAATCTTCTCTGTAAGACATGTTGAAAGGTTTCAGTTCAAAAAAAAAAAAAATGTTGAAAGGTGAAGACTTCATTATGATTGAGTGTATATATGGTCTTTAAAATATGATCTTTTCAACATAGTTTACTAAGATTAAGCAATCTGGTTAAATTAATCATTTAAGATTAATATGCTATATGAAGAACAAAAAATTAATACGCGATATGATTGGAATAGTCATAATCTTTACGATTATTCTGAAGTCCCAACGTTGAGTGAGATGTCTCAACTTGTAATGACATTTTATTAAAATTTTAAAGGAAAAGCATTTGACGCAGGAGACGACATAATTTGAGGACAAGACTTAAATTCATTTACGTTCAATTTTCTAATTCTTATTGTTAATAGTGGTTTAATAAAATTTTGAAATTGTACATCTGGGATGGTAGGACTAGGAAGTGTGAATTTCTATGTACAAAGATTAAAGGATTACTTTTGAAATATGGGGAAAAAATTTTGGGGGCAAACTTAGAAAAAAAAAAGGAACAAATCATTTTGAACCCCATTTTTTTTTTAAAAAAAATATTATCCACTTTTATTACACATTGTTCCAAAGTTTTGGATGTTAGATCCATTAAACATTGTCACTACATTGTCACTATATGGAAATAGCTTAGGCCTCTGTAAGCTTTAATTAAATATGCCTGAGCCAGTAGGAACATAAAACCTAAGTTTGGGCCTGTATATAAGCTTTTTGTTCGGCCTAAGTATAAGCTTTCAAAAAGCCTGATAAGGTATGAAGCTTTTTCAAAAGTCTACTTAAAATATAGGCATTAAATAAATTTAAAAGCTTATAAATCTAATCCCATATATTATCCTTTTTTTATAACAAAATCTTAGGAAATGGGTCCATATATCCCCCTTTAAACCTATATAAAAGTCTATGCACGTCTCAAAAAGTATTTATGACTATAAAACTATGTATATTTTTCTTGCTTTTACCGTAAAAACTGTGTTAAATTATTCGTATTGATATTATAATATTCCATTTAAGCTCAACTGAAATAAACTTAAAAGTACAAAAATTATTATGTTTTATAAAGTCATAAAAATTAAAGAAGAGTAAGTGAGCTACCACATTATCTTAATAAGGAAGAAATCAGAAAGAGGTGAATAACCACGATTGAACTTTGTAAATGAATGATGAGATGTGAAGGTTAGAATTAAAGTTAAGTTGTAATGTTATGAATAATTTATATAATTGATTTATTTTATATTATACATAATATTATCAATTAAAATAAAACTAAGTAGACCAGGCCTGTAGGTTTGTATGCTAGGCCTCAAGAAAGAATGTATGGCCTATTTATCTAAATAGGCTTATAAAGGAGCATGAATATGAGTCTAGTCTATTTCCTAAATATGTTAAGCTAGGTTTCATGGAGGTTAGGTTGTAAGCCCCTGAATACTGCCTGGCCTATCTATTCGCATGCCTAATTGTGACAGATAATCTCATGTATTTTTTTTAATCGAAGGGGCTAACATTAAAGTTTAAGGTTACATTGGGACGCAACTTCCTACCTATCATTAGGGCAGTGCAATGGGAGGGTATGGGTACCCCCACCCGTGTAAGCTAAACGAGTATAGGCATGCCCATACCTGTTAGATGCCCATTTAAGCCCGTTGTTAAATGGACTAACGTATGGTGGGTAGGGAAAAAGGGTACTGGGCGGTCCATTTAGCAATAACTTAAAAAAAATTAGGCCGCATATATTGGGAGTTTTATATGTATCTGGTGTAGGCTTTTAATAATCAAGATTTACAAGCCTGTTTATATAACTTTGATAAAAGAATATGAATGAAACTCCAAGTATTTCCTCCAATTCAATTTACAAGATGTTTTAAAAGGAAATTGTCACAACAAAATTTATAAGTATGATCAAACAAAATTTAAAAGCAAATTCAACTTTGATCAATTACAATTCCAACGAGAAGTTTCCAATCTTCTAGCATCCAAGAGAATATATGAATATAACCAAACTAAAATTTCAATTTAAGACCTAATAACATGTTAAAATAACACATAATTTCTAACATACATAAACAATAAACAACACACATAATTCACTACCCTCAACTTAGTTCCAATATCAAACATCCAACATTCATAAACAAAACATTAATAAGTTCCAAGTCTATTTATTTCTAACATGAGTGAAAAAAATAAAAAACAAGGTAAAAAAATAGGGGAAGGCATAAACGGGCGGGTACGAGCAACCCATGCCCTTGCCCATACACATACTCGTGTAAGCCTTACATGGGCGGGTTTGAGCCCGCCAGTGATGGGCCCTTACTGGGCGGGCCAAAAAGGGGGAAATTGCGGGCTTAAATGGGTGGGTTCAATGGGTTTTGGGTAGCTTGCTCAACCCTACCTATCATAGAGATGTCATACCACTAAGTTACAATGTTTTTAATATAATGTCATGTAATTTTAACCTCAAATAAATGATTTTACCATCGTAAAATAACTACTACTCATTTTATTCTTAGATATAAGATCTAGTTGATTTTTTTATTAAATTCTAAGAAAATTAAAGAAATTACTTATAAATTGATTTCCCTGAATTTTTTTTCCAAATAAACTAGTTTACTTGATTTATAAGCTAACACATAATCTAATATATCCTCCAGTCCATGATATAAGAGGTGACATGAGAATGTTTTTTCTAAATTATAAGAGGTAACATATTAAAGTTAAGATAATTAATGTTTAATTTCCATTTTCATCATTGTATATTAAATGTAAAGAGGACAGAGACTAGAGAGTGTGGGTGTATAGTAAATGATAATAGTAAAATTGGAAAACCGCACTGATTTTATTCATAATAAATGACCCCACCATGTTTCTTCGGTCTGTATAAAATAATTTACCATCTCTTATAGTGTGGATCGGAATGGGTAATATACAAAATATATTTTGATCAAGTGGCATATTTAAATTCATTAATTTCTCCATAAAAAAGTCTCTCCAGAAATTTGACAAAAAAATCTCTCCAAAGAAATAAGATCAACTAAATCTTATATTAAAAGAAAAATGAAGTTTGTAAAAAAAAAAAGTATCATTTCTTATCTGAATAAAAAATAAAAAAAAAAAAACTCTCTACTGTGTGGACGGTGGACAAGGGTGGATAACTGGATATCGCTGCTAAAGCTAATGCTATCCAAAATTTCCCCTTCCTCTGCAACTCACCTTCTTCCCTTTTGGCGGCGAAAGAGATGGCTATGGCGGCTTCCTGTGCAGTATTGGCTAATAAGTTCAACTTGTCTTCCCCCAAAATGAAGTCTTTAGGTTTTCCTTCATCCAGTCTCTCTGTGGCTTCCGAGCTTGGCTTCGTCTCTTCCCAACTCACTGGCCTCCAAATCTCCTATCCCCTTTCACCTAAACTCCCCACTTCCCTTCTTTCTGCCCCGCTTCGCCCTCCTTTACAACCCATTGCTCGTAATTCCTTCTCCTTTCTTTTTATTTCCATTACTTTTTTTTTTTTTTAATACGTGGCTCTGGACTTGATTCTATTATATGCTCCATTGTTTAGAGCTCTGTTATTGTTTTTGTGAGTTGAATACAAGGGATTGCTGGATTAGACACCTGCCCTGGTTCTTGAAAATGCTTGAATTGAACCAAATTTAATTTATGTTATCTTAGACTTTTCCAGAAGCCAAGCAATTGGTGATTGCTCACTTCTTCTTTCTATTAAACACACTGCACAAATGAAATGACTCTCTACAACTTCAATTCCTCACCACAGCTTTTCAAGCATTTTTCCTTTTTTTATTTCTTTGATTCTGGTGAAACCCACAATTCGCATTAAGGCATGGAACTGGTTATTTCTCTTTCCCCTTGCTTTCTTTATACATTTCATGTGGTTATGCTAGGAAGTATGCCTCGATGGAAGTAACCATTTGAGCTTGTACATAACGCACTCACCGCTGGCAGATTAATGCATATTTCATTTCTGTTGTGCTTGGGCTGAAAGGTTAATAGTGATATGTACTCCATTTTCATCTTTTGATTGGCACATATGTGCCCCAGGACTCATAGTCAACTTCATTTTGGAACTGATAGAAATTGGAGTTATACTCATTCTTGTTTCTTCTTCTTCTTTTTTTCTGACAATGCCAAGCTTTGTTATCATTAGTTTTCAAGTTGTCAAATTCTGAGCTTGGTAATGGTCATGATGGTAGAACTTTTTCAATGTATTGACTGGTGATCTAATCTTTGGGACTTTGGATTTGTCTTCTTAGGAAGAGTGTGCCCCTTCACTGGAAAGAAAGCAAACAAGGCCAACAAAGTTTCATTCTCAAACCATAAGACAACAAAGAGGCAATTTGTGAACCTGCAGTACAAGAGAGTTTGGTGGGAAGCTGGCAAGCGCTATGTAAAGCTTCGTTTGTCAACCAAGGCGTTGAAGACTATAGAGAAGAATGGACTTGATGCTGTTGCAAAGAAGGCTGGGATTGATCTCAGCAAGAAATAATTGAACAAGTGTATCCAGTCTAATTGTTGTGGTATTCTGTGGAAGAACATGCCTAGTTCACAAACTTTACCCCCACTTTTTTTATGTATCTTAATTTCGCCCGTTGTTTCTTCTTCCCACAACTCCTTGTAATAATCTTCATTTTTGATTAACTAGAATCGTTTTAAGTCATTTTGGAAAATTTAAAGTTTTGTTATCATTCATAAGTAATGAGAATGCGTTAGTGCATGTTTGATTCAAAAAGGTGGAAGCCTGTGATTTCACTTTCACTTATAACTTCAGAGCATTAGTACCTACCTCTTTAATTCAAAAGAAAAAGAGTGTAACACAAGGTGTTAGCCTAAAGTTGCGGCTATCTTTCTTCAGTGTCAGGGAGTTTTAGGTGGCATTCTTTCTTTCTGTTTTCTGCTTAGATTCCAATGTTTTTTGTCAACAAGGGCAGGGTTCATTGACAGCAAAATATTTGAAATCATTCTCTCTATGAAATATGGCGTTGCGTTTTCATCCACAAAGTTCAACTCCAGCATCTAGTTGGAGAACTAGAGTTAAAAAGAAGGGATAGAATGGGAACGATGACCTGAAAGATAAGGATGTGTGCTTTAGAGAGAGATGTAGCAAACGTGGAACTTAGTGGATCTGTGTGGGCGAAGGATTACTGCAAAAGGGGTAAAAGTGCTAGATTTGTTTATTAAATTAAGTTGATTAATTGAATTTCGATAGAGAAGTGTCAAGTTAACATTTTACCGAGCCCCAAATTGGAAGCATACCATGGTTAAAACAAGAAAAAGGGCCTTAAATGTGCCCGGAAATGAGCATCAGATTTGTGTACACATAACACATGGGGTTCAATAACATGCTGACAGAATAAAGATGTCTCATCAGTCGTCACTATGAGCTTCATGCATGTGGCCGAAAAAGACATTAAAAAGAAAGGCATCCCCTTGTTGTTTAAGTTTCGAGACACAGTAAAATCGGTGAGAAGAAGAAGATGACGTCGGTGGGGAAGGACGTGAAGTAGCATATCAGATTACCTCCATGCAACACTTTATTTTAGACAAAGCGAGTCTCCTACACATCAAACAATCTAATTTCTTCATACGTTTGTCACTGTTAACTGCAATACCGAAAACATTACCTACATCTCTTAATGGGCTTTATATTAAAATGATGGTGAAATTTTCTTCTATTGGCGGAGAAGCCAACTAGTATGTAGAAAAAAAAAAAAACTGAACATTACTGACATACAGTCTTTGAATCAAAGGTCCACCTATTCTTATGTTGCTGCCGAAGCATAATTTTTAAAATCTGCACCGTACCCATATCATGCTGGATGTGATTGTCTTCCACACCTGATGTTGTTTGAATGTTGTAGCATCTATTTTTGTTCCCCCTATTTGATGGTTCAAAATGTTGGAATATTTTAAAATGAAGAGGTGTATTGTCTGGGGAAAATCATGTTCTTATAAATGAACGAATTTATATAAATTTATATTAAGAGGTGTGTATGGAGACATAATTATGAAGAGGTGTGTGGGGAGTTAATTCTAAAACTAATGTATCTTTAAGTACCTTGAGACACATGTGAAAATGAACATCTTCACGCGGTTATTGCCTTTGCCTGTATCTATTTATGATTATGACTTTGTTGAAGAGACGTTGTTGTTTGAATAGACACTTTTTCAAGTCATCACTTTATAGGTTATAAATAACTTTCATCGCTTCATTAGAGATATGCCCAAAACACGATTTTGTAAGGTGGAAGAAATTTTGGTTGATAGGTTGATTTAATTAGTGTCATGGAGTTTCCAGTGACCTTTCTTTCTATTTTCTACTTAGATTCCAATGTTTCTAGTGAACTGGGTTAGGGTTCATCAATGGCAAAAAATTGAAGTTTACCTCCTCTATGGATAATGGTGGTGTTTTCGTCCACAAAGTTGAACTTGAGAATCTAACGGGAGAGAGAAGATTAAAAAGAAGGGAAAGAATATGAATGATAACCTGAGAGATAGTAACCGTAAATTGTAGAATCATGTTCTTCTGAGGGACTGAAAATGCTGTGGCCTGCTTGGTTCTACCGTTTTTGCTTCTAACCTATATCCCTTCTTTCTCACTTCGTCAGCAACTCTTTAAAAAGTAACTTTCAGAGTAAATAAAGCAAATGTGTAACTTAATTGGTAGATGTGGGTGAATGGTCACCTCAAAAACACGGCGGGCAAAACATGGGTGGGTCAGAATCCATTTGTACTTCGATTCTTTAGGCAGATAATTAAAAAGAAGACAGTTGTTGACGTAAATCCGTTTTATTTAAATCCTTCTTTGTTCAATATTCATTTTTTTCATGTGATTTTGGTCTTAAATATAAGATATATTTTTAATTTTTTCTCAAATTATCTCGATTGATACTCCTCAATAATAAATAAGTAAAAGAAGGAGGGTTGGGGATAAATGTAGATGATGAGGGTGCTTTATTAATATCATATAATTTTAACTAAATTAACTAACATCCTTAATATAATCAAATTTGATAAATAGATCTTATATTTAGAACGAAATGAGTATCTTCTTTTCAGTTGACAATGGAAAGTACAAGCCATTAACCACATTCATGAGAGAGAGGCACAGAAAAAAAAAAGACACGCACACACAATGACATTCATAAGGAAGTTTTTATACTCCCTCGTTTCTTAAATATATGACCTATATAGAGAGATGAATTTGTTTCTAAATATAAGATTTTTTTTCTAATTTTTCTCAATTTTTACACAAATTATCCTAAGTGATACTACTCAATATGATAAACAAACAAGAGAAATAGGGTGTGAATAAAAGTAGGGCATGTTTGGTAAGGCTTCTGGAGGCCAAGAAGCACTTCCCAGCTGCAGAAGCCGTTCCTTAATTTATTTATTTTTTTTTATGTTTGGTATGCTTATAGGAGAGAAGGACTTATGGGTGATAAGTAGGGCTGAGCAACGGGCGGGTACGAGCGGCCCGTGGGTCTGCCCGTACCCGTACCCGTTTAACATAAACGGGTATGGGCATGCCCATACCCGTGACGGGCCTTAAATGGGCGGGCCCTAAACGGGCTCGCTGTATACGGGCGGGCTAAACGGGCATTTGGGCGGCCCGTTTAATCTTTTCCTGAAAAAAAAGACCTACATCATAAACAATAAACAACACACATAATTTACCATCTGCAACTTAATTCCTACATCAAACATTTAACATTCATAAACATCCAAAATCCAACATTAATCAAATTTTAAAGTTCCAAGTCAAACTATTTGTAACATGATAGAATAATAATAATCCCAAAGTTATAAGTTTCAACTTCTAACATTTCAAATTCAAAAACATTGTAAAGCATTCAATCATCCATGTGTTTCAATGTCATCATCATTGCTTTCATCACATCCAGAAAGTGCCTAACATAGGTGTAAGTGAAGGTTAAATTTTTTTTAAAAAAAAAATTATTAAACTAAACGGGCTTTAAACGGGTACGGGCGCGCCCGTGGGTCTGCCCGTACCCGTACCCGTTTATGTTAAACGGGTACGGGCATGCCCATACCTGTGACGGGCCTTAAATGGGCGGGCCGTAAACGGGGAATTTGCGAGCGGGCCGGGCGGGTTACGCGGGTATGGGCCAACTTGCTCAGCCCTAGTGATAAGCCCAGTGGGGTAGCCAGAATCCAAAAGCTGGAAATTTTGGCTTCTGTTTTCTAGCTTCTGATGGGTTCCATGCCTTTTGTTATGTATTATTTAATAAAGTGGGTAGGAAAATTAGACTATTAGACCCCTAAAATTATCGAATAAGATATTTTCTTTTAATCTAAAATTTCATTTTTATCTCCAAAAACTTAACATAATAATCTCTAACTATTTTCTCCACAATATCTTCCTTTGAGCTATTTTTTAAATTATTTTTCTTAAAATAAGGGAGAAACTAAGCCTCTAATAAGAATATATGCATATTATATATGTGTTATTTAATAACAATAATGTCTTTTTTAGTAATTTTTCATCTAAATTTGATTTTCGAAATTATCATCCAAATATGTTTTTAAAAGTCATATTGAAAAAAGTCACTTCTATCATTACAAATCTAAACATAAATCACTTCACACAATCTGACTTTTATCCAATCTTACTTCTGAAAAAGTCCTTATAAAAAAAGCCAATTCAAACACACCCGTAATGGCTAGGGAATTTTGGTAATATTATATGATTTTAACTAACTTAACTAACTTCTTTAATTTATTCAAATTAGGTAATTAAGTCTTATATTTAGGAACCAAAGTCTTATTTATTTTCTTCCTGAAAGATGATGAGGCCTTTTATTTAGCAACTGAAGGAGTATTTATTTTCTTCCTGAAAAATGATGAAGTCATTACTTTTGTTAAAACTATGATAATTACAAAGATCCAAAATACACATAATGACACAAAGCCATAAACTAGTATATAAGCTGCTCATATATGTCTTTCTCGGTTGCTCTGTTTGAGTACATTTCTTCCATTTTGAATATTAGTGGAGGCTAAGTGTTTCCCACTTATGAATTATGGAATTGGGACGCATGTCTTCTACTAATAATCGCTTTGTAAGAATAAAAATTGATTTTCTCAACCATATTATTTATTATTATTATTATTATTTTTTGCCAACATATTTAAAGGCCTTACTTATTAACATACTGATGTTCATGCAAAAACCCAACTCAACTTCTCACAGAGCCAAGCATTAGCATCAGGTGAATTCCTTCATTTCTCCATTTTAGCTAAATTCATTTCTTTCTCCTTTCTAATGAATACTTTAAAGTAAAAATTGTGATTCACTTGTTAGTTGAATTTCCTCTAGAAATACAAGACACAGCACGTGACATATCATGTTTACTCAGACATGGAATCGTTTTTCATTGTATGAATATAGAGATGTAAAATGTCTATTATATCTCTGATTATTATTTGATAGCAAGTATTTTTTTATATCTAAGGACATACATGATAGTTTTTTTTTTTTTTTTTTATATACTGCATCTATCATTGCTTGCTGCCTCTTCATTGCATTTAAAATGACACTTTTTCACCTCTTCAGAATCCATTAAACACTGTATTTAGATTTCCAAAGCTGCATTAGGCAAGGATAAGAAAACTAAATAAAAATTTAATCAGGTGCTTTTTTTTTTAAAATCTTTTTATTGGATCCTTACAGTGTCCTCAATCATCACCGTGTATAGCATTTAATAGCTTGCTGCAAAATCAACTATAAAGATCCTTTCAAACTCTTTTTTAACTCATCAGGATTCTTGTGAACGGAACACTTGAGTTCAGAGTTCTGGAAAAAGAAAAGAAAAGGCAATGGAGTTCTGGAAACTCTTTATTGTTGCACTAATGCCAGTGCTTAAAGTACTCGTGGTTACTGCCGTTGGAGCGTTCATTGCACTTGATCGCTTTGATATACTCAAGGAATTTGCCAGGAAGCCCTTGAATTCTGTAAGTTCCATTGCTCTCTCTTAATCTCTTGATGCTTAAATTCACCACCGGCTACTTTCTATAAACATCAAACCCAAGTTGGTATCGTTGTTACTTGCCATCTAAGCTAACCTTTACAATTTCTCTCGACTCTTAGCTATGTTATCTTAATTCTATCCCCTTAAAGTTTCTATTAATCCAAGAAAATTGTTCTGTACAGATGGTATATTACGTATTCACTCCAGCTCTTCTTGCCAGCAGCCTGGCAACAACATTAACATTAAAGATGCTGGCTATACTGTATGATTGTTTCTCACTATTCTGCATTTTCTTTTGTAGCTATAACATTTGTTTTTACTTCATATGATTCAGGATTTGGTTTAACAGACATGGTTTCATGAATTATATAGGTGGTTCATGCCCATAAACTTGCTTCTCTCTTTTACCATTGGGACAGCATTTGGGTGGTTTGTTGTTAAAATAACTAGAACTCCTCGTCATCTGCAAGGCCTTGTGTTGGGGTGCTGTAGTGCAGGCAGGTTCACTTATTGATTTGCAATTATAATTTTATCAATTCCATCAACTTCACATAGTTAAATTCAATGTTAAACTTGGGATGATAATAAGTTTTCTTTGCCTGTTGTGGTATGATCTGTTCAGGAAATGTGGGAAATTTGCCTCTCATCATAGTTCCAGCTATCTGTAAAGAAAGTAATGGTAGTTTTGGAGATGTGGAAGTTTGTTACAGAAATGGGATGGCTTATGTTTCTCTGTCAATGGCAGTATGATCCTTGAACTTGAGAACATTTGGAAATCATTAAAATCCTGATTATTCTCTTTTATTTTTCAATATATCATTTTTGTTTTTTCAGTTAGGATCGATTTACATTTGGTGCTATGTATTCAACATTGTGCGGCTATACACATGTGACAACGTAAACAAAGTAGATGATTCCACAGTAGCTTCGATATCTGCAACAAAAAGAGATCTAGAAAGCCTTTCAAACTGCTCCACAGGACAAGATGTCAATGTAGAGAATATTTCACAGGAAAATGGTCAGATGGGTCATCTTGAAATTGAATGCAAAAATGGAGAAGTAAAGGTTATTCTTCTGTGTGGTCTGATAAAATTAGTTGAAACATGATTTTCACTCCTCTATTGAATGTGTTTTTTTCCTTCTTATTGCATCCATTGAAATGTCAAATACAATTCATGGGATGAATTAACATAATTCATTTGTGACTACAGTCTACAGTGACACTCATCTCCTGTTTTTTATGATATCAACACATGTGCTTGTCTATATTTGTTAAAATATTATATTCCGAACAGTTCAGGATCCAAATTTGAATAAGGGTGAGTGAGAAAAACTCCTCTAGTTTTGTATGCTAAAAGCATTTACTTGTAGGAGTTTTGAACTTACAACCCTCTGTATTTTTCAGATATAACAAGCAATTGATTGTGAAATTCTTTATTGTACCCTTTAATAATGTGTTGCAGGTACCAAAAAGGGAAATCCTAATGAAACAGTTGAAAATGATTGCTCAAAAGATCAACCTGAGGGAATTATTTGCACCTTCAACAACTGGATCGGTATGCCAAAAACTGTCTAAATTTCCTTTCATAATATTTTTTTCCTGAGATTTATTCATATTCATTGAGACCTTGTTAATTTTTCTTAACAAGGAAACATTATCTTCTCTTTTTTGCTTTTTACAGATTGTTGGTGTGGTAATTGGCATAGTCACTCCTTTTCGAAAGGTATTAATAGGTGATAGTGCTCCCTTCCATGTAGTTCTAGACTCAGCATCCATGATAGGGTAAGCAAGGTTTTATTTATTCTTTATGCAGTTCTAGATTTCGTCATGTTGCTCATGCATTGATTCTGTTTCACATGCTGGTTTCATAGTGATGCAGCAGTTCCTGCCGCAACCTTGTTGATTGGGGCGAATCTTCTTAAGGGTAACTAATCATTAAAATTATTATTTCATTTGAGGTTAAGTTCCATTCATCAGGTAAGTTAATGCATGGTTAAAATCTCAAAGACAATAGCTGATTTTTTTTTTCCAGGATTAAAAGGGTCAGGCATGAGGATTTCATTAATTGTTGGTATCATAATTGTTCGATTCATTGCACTACCAGCAGTAGGTGTAGGCATTGTTAAAGGAGCTGTCCATTTTGGCTTGCTCCATCCTGATCCATTATATCATTTTGTTTTATTGCTTCAATTTGCTCTTCCACCTGCAGTTGCCATAAGTAAGTAACCTGATATGCATTGCATACTTATCGGGATATATTTGTTCAACTTTCAATTCAATCCTAATTGACAGCAAAATTTGAACCATTTTGTTTGTTGAGAGAATCACTAAAAGGTCTATGAAAGGAACGCAAAATTGTGAACACCTGAAAGTCTTGTAGCAAGTGAGCAACATAGACCATGTTGTCATGTCCTGTACTGGAACTTGTCAATATATATTGCTCACTTGTTGTAGAACTTTTTGGTGATTACATTCCTTTTTAAGGATCTTATAGTGATTTCCCCTTTGTTGTTTAGGCTTTTGTTTAAGGAAGTTTTGAAGTCAGGGTTTTTGCAGGTACAATGACACAATTATATGGGGTTGGTGAAGGGGAATGCTCTGTTATAATGCTAGCAACTTATTCCTGTGCTGCAGTTTCGCTTACTCTGTGGTGCACTTTCTTTATGTGGCTTGTTCTCTGATACTTTTACGTTTCAACGCCCTTTTTTAAGTCTCCAAACAGTGCTGATGATGAAGATTCTCATTCATGTTGCATAAGCTGCTATACGAATGCAAAATGAGAAGATAATGTTACCCATTTATTAGTTTATAATGTGACAATGTAGATGTTATCTGGTAAACAGAGTTTGTAATTTAGTGAGTTGGGAAGGATAAAATGGGATGTACGTTAGATATTTGAATAAAGCCTTGGTTAGGAAATCATGTTAGCTAGCTTGTTGGACCAAGTTCAGTTAGCTCATGTATTTAACAAAAATGAAATAGAAGTTTGGTTAGCTATAAATTTGTTAAGTTGGTGATTTATTATTATTTTTTTAAAAAAAAAGATGAGTGTCGCTTCTAGAGAATACTTCTATTTTAATGAATGTACTAAATATGGAAAACAGAATTGGAGAGGAAAATAATACAATTGATTGGGGAAACATAGGAAAAAATTTTAAATCAAGAAAACAAAGAAGACGAAGTCATTTGTATAGTTACGATTCAAATAAATTTCTTGTCAGGTATTATAATTTAGAAGGGATGGAACATCTAATACTGTCTCTAAATATTAGAAATATGAATAATGTGAAGCTATAATAAACAAATCAAGAAATGTGTAAAAGGGTCGTTTTTAGTTAACAATGTGCAATTACGAGTTTTAAAGCAGAAAAAAAAAAACCTAAATAACAAAGCAGAAAATGACAACAAATTTATGCTATTTACTTATTATTAGAACTTTTTATAGATTCCATTCATTTGAACTCATCACAGGGATTCTCCCATAAATTTACTCCATAAAATTTCTTGTTCAACAACTTTAATTTTTAGTTTACAGTTTTTTTTTTTTTTATTATTATTGAATGACGTTAAGAGCAAAATGCATAATATTGCCTGCATATGGCTGACAAGACCATGGTGCTTCCGTGACTAGATGAATTCCGACTCAGATATGAAAATCAGTCAAAACTTTATGTTTTCCATAATATATACTCCCTCCCTCCATTTTTTAAATATAAGACATATTTATCTAATTAATTAGATTAAAAATGTTAGTTAAATTAGTTAAAATGACATGATATTACCAAAATATCACAACCACATTCTTTTATTCTCACTCTCCCTCACTTGCTTGCTTATTATTGAGAAGTTTTAATAGGGATAATATGGGAAAATATTTCGAAAAATCAGATAGAGATCTTATATTTAGGAATAAACTTACCTTCCTAAATAAGTCTTATATTTAGGTACGAAGGGAGTATTTTTTTTATTGTTATTATCTTGCCCATCAACTTGAAATGATGAGATCTTGATTATATGGCCGTAGTTATTGCTGCAGGATTTGGTTTGAGCGTTAATCCTCACCAGTGAATGAGGTCCATTATATTGATTCCCAATTCACTTTTGAAAAGCAAAGAATAATTAATTAAAAATTAAACTTATAATAGTATCAGTAGAAAAATACGAAGGGATATTTAAGTGTGAAGACTGAAGGGTGAAGCCCATCAATCCCTTTTGAGTTTTATAATCCAATTGGTTGTTGCTGTCTGATGCAGCAAAATCCAATTTCCATTCTAGTTCTCAGGTCACTGCTTGCTATGACTCATACTATATTCTATTTAATTTAATACCACTGATTGTGAATGATGTTCTCTATAATATTATAATCCTTTAAATATTTATATCTTTTTTAAAAGATAAAATCATGGATTTATTAATAAGCAAGTGCTGCTGCACTGTAAAGCATCAGTTTGAATGGCAAATTTTATTTTTTAATATAACTTTTAGTTTCTGACTTTTTTTTATATTTCAGATCAATTATTAAACTTTGACTCACTATAATTTATATTCTGACTTACTATAACTTAGTAACAGTAGTTATATTTAAACTTTGTCTACGAAATTAGTAGAAATATAATTACCAAAAAATCCTACAAGTAAGATGTATATAATACTTTTAGTGAAGCAAAAGACGAGATGTTTATGTTGCTCATTTGTTCATTGTTATTAAGACCTTCTGGTAATTACATTATTTTGTTGGCAAAAAAGAAGCGGTAATTACATTATTTTCCCTAGACTTAAGTGATTTCCCAAAATATAAGCATAGTACCTCTGCTCCAAAATATAAGAGCTAGTTAAAGTTAATTTATAATCCTTCATATACATCGTTTTTTCATTTTATCTTTTATATTTGTCATTTTTCTCTAAATTAATTTGTCTAACTTAATCATTTAATGGTATATCATCGAATCATACACGTCAGTCTTTCAAAAATATTATGCAACAAATGTGATAACTAAAAAAATTAGTTAATTTATTTAATCTCCTCAAATTAATCAATTGGTCTTAATTACATTAAAGAGAAAAGTAGTACTCCTCCATCTAGTTGACTTTTCTTGAGAGATTAAAAAAATTAAATAAAGCACTTAATTATAACATATTTTATGTATTATTATATTATATATTAGCTTATAAATTAAATAAATTATTTTAGAGAAAAATTCTGAAAAATTAATCCATAAGTAGTTTAGTTAACTTTTTTAGAATTGTTTTTTTAAAAAAAAAACATTAACTAGATCTTATATACATATATAATTTTTTAAAATCATAGCCCAACCTCTTCTATGTCATGCATCTTCTTTGTAACCTTTGCATCGGTCGATCTTAATCACCTACCCAATGCGACATGTTATCTTAACATCTTAAAAGAGCCCAACTAGTAAAATCATGTAGATTAACAAAATGGTTAAAAATGATAAATATATCTGAAATAATTTTATTTTCTCAAGTTTACCCTTATTTATGATGGAGTGTATAAAAGAGAGAGAAATGTGATAATAATAATGATAAAAATAAATATGAAAGAGAATGTGAATATAACGAATAATGGGTCTAAAATCTCTTTACTTTTCCCCTCCGCTTATCTCCAATTAGATAAAATTACGTCATTTTATTTAAAACAAAAACCATTAATTTCGGTATATTTGTTGGATCATAATTTTTTTAAAATAAAACTACATAGTTTTATCTATGTGGAGGGGAAATTAAGTGGAGAGATTTCAGTCTCAGAATAATGATGGGTAAAATAAAATAAAAAAGTCATTAAATACTATAATAAATCTAACCAGACTCTTATAAATGCTTCCCAATTTTGAATAACTATTAGTTTGACCAACTAATTAATTGACTTGTTCTTGTTTGAAAGAGCCGGCGTGTGGAAAGATGGCTCAACGATTTTTCAAGCTTTCGATGTATACAGCATCCATTGGAGAACTCTGTTGATTGTCGTTTTAAGATATCATCAAAGTTAATGGAGGATGATAGAAATTAGGCCAATCAATGCATGAGCCCTATCGCATCATTCACTCACTTGATAATCAATATTCAAAGTTTTGTAATCACCTAGTTTTAAAAACAAAACCAACTTTATTTAACCAAAGCTGAATCAGTCAACTCATATGTCACAATCTTGTCTTGCTGTTGATCAGAATACATCATGTTGCTATTTATAAGTTCGCCATATTCAATTCATATATACTGATGAAGAAGAAGGTAGTTAAGTAATTGGAAATGACCATAATTAATCAATCTTTTTAATTTTACCCTATTTATAAATGACTATTACATTTTTTTTCTACATTTTTTAACATTCTCTCTCACATTAATAAAGGGACCAAAATGTAACACTCACATTAATTGCTCCTAAAGTAGACTTGTAATAAGGAACAAAATATTTTTCCACAAGCTGGACTTATAAATAGGAACAAAGTGGTATTTTGTTGATGATAGATAAATAAATAAACAAACAAATAATCTATATTTTTTTCCCTCACATAAATAATCTATATAAGCATTCTTTGAACCTTAAAAGAGTACTTATAACTTAAAAGTTGGATTTTTATACATGGGAGGGGGGATTTTTTATTAGTTAGATTTAAAATAATTAGAGAAGTGAGTTAAAATGTCGTAATTATTTTTTCTTACTCTTCTATTTTACATATTGTCTTTGTTATTAAAATGTTACAACCCACTCTTCCAATTTACTTAAATCCAACTATAAAATTTTCTCCCCTCCCATTCAAATTTCTCATACCAAGCTCCAGCACTTAACATGTTGCGTATAAAAATGGCGCAATACCAATTTTGTTCATAAAACTTTCACTCGATTTTGTTTTTGATCATTGAACTTTGAAATATGTGATTTTAGTCCTTGAATTTTCACTTTATGGTTTTGGTTTTTAAATTTTGTATCATTTATAATCATTGCTCCCTGATTTTCTGAGCATTTCTTAAAGTTTGGGGTCTAATAGTTAATTATAAAACACTTAAAGTTCAGAGACAAAAACTAAAATTGAGTAAAAGTTTAAGGATCAAAACCACTTATATTAATGTTCAACGACCAAAACTTAAATTTAGTAAAAGTACAAAGATCAAAACCACCAATTTTAAAGTTTAGAGATTAAAACCAAAATTTAATAAAATTCAATTATCAAAAGTTGAATTAACCTAATAAAAATTAAAAAAATATGTGAGCTACTAATATATCATATTAAGTAAGCAGAAAGGTGATATTTTAAAACACTTAAAGTTCGGAGACCAAAATTACTTATATTAAAGTTTAATGTCCAAAATCAAAATTTAGTAAAAGTACAAAGATCAAAGCTACCCATTTTAAAGTTTTTTAGAAACCAAAACCAAAATTCAGTAAAATTCAATTCCCAAAAGTTGAATTAACCCAATAAAAATTAAAAAATATGAGCTGTTAATGTATCATATTAAGTAAGCAGAAAGGTAATATTGAACATGAACCACATTGCTTTCATTGTATACTTTTTTTTTTTTTTCTTCTTGTCTTGAGCCACCAAAAGCCAACTTCGTCCATTCCCTCGTGTTCATGGTGGGGCTCATCCTCTGTATGCCACGTCTTAATTATGCTATCTACTCCATTCGGTCATAAATATAAGATTATTTTAACTTATTTTTGGGAAATTATACAATAAGCCATATAATTTTAACGTATCTTACATCTAATTGTATTATACAATAGTTTATAAGTAACGTAAATTAGTTTTGATTAAAAAAAGATAACTATAGACATTTTAAAGTGATTAATTTTGCATTCTTAATTTCTCCAAAAAAATCAAAGTAATCTTATAATTAGGACTGAAGGGAGTATTAAATATGCACTCTAATTATTAAATTAAATAAAGTACGTCATCCACTCACAAAATCGCCGATGCATGCTTTCGCAAGTGCCGCAGCACTAAGAAGATTTTTATTAGTTTATTTGGCGTAACATGGAATGCTTGTTTCATCTTTTATGATTATGCATATAACGTCTGCAAATGCAGCTTATGTCCAGGGATTCTACCACCAGCATGCTTGTCGAGAATGGGATCACGTAGATAGAGTTGATGTTTCTTTTTTCTTTAGTTTTTCCTGATGTTATAAAAAAAGTAACGTCTGCAAACTTTAATAACTTATAAATCTATTTCACATTAAAAACTCTGCCTTCCCGCCAAAACTTGTAAAAAAACTCTTCCACTACAAGCCGTATGAAAATGGTCGGCTCCTGACTTGAAGAACTATTCATAAGCCGTATGCTTAATTCCTCTGGCTCCGTGCATTCATTCATATGAAGTTGCCAAGTAGGACAAAGAGGGCGGGACATTCACATTTTGCTGAGTTAGTTCACTTGAAATTCAAATTTGAATTTTCCCTCCCTCAGTTCATATAAAGTTCATTTTTCTGGACATGTCATTCACATTTCCATCCGGCCAAAACCATTTGAGCTCACAGGTGTTGTGTTGGGTGAAATTTCTGGGTTCGGTCTTCCCTTTTTGTTACACTCGCCTGCTTATCTACCACCATACCAAAATGCATGACCTTACCATAAACCTCCCCTGTTTGTTATTAATTGCCATCGACCTTATTTAATGCTTTGCGGTGGTTGGAAACATGCCCATAATGCTATTTCTATGTGATTATATAGTTGTCCAACAATATGTTTTTGGTGGTTCCGTTTTAATTTTTTTTTATCTCTTTCCGACAGACATCCTCTGTTCTCCTTTATCTGAATGTTTCACCTTGCACCGTCATTTTTAAAGTAGCATGGCAGAATTTCCAACCGCGTTCCTGTCCCAAATCCACCCTGCACACGATGCATTCAAAGTAACGGTAAAGATTGATCGGTCTTTTTCTAGGGAGGTTGTGGACTTCGTCGGCCCCTCTTGTCGTGCTGTTAAAGAGCTCCTCTCCTTGGACTTTGTTGTTTATGACGAAGAGGTGATGACATATGTTATCTACTATTTTCATTTTTATATTCACATCATAATCAGGTTAAAGACTTCGCGTCTTCATTTACAAATAAGCAGGGTACACGGATGTTAGTGAAGCTGCAAACAGAGTCTTCAAGGGATCGATTTATGTGGATGATACACCCTA
Source organism: Mimosa bimucronata (assembly GCA_037074515.1). NCBI lineage: Eukaryota > Viridiplantae > Streptophyta > Magnoliopsida > Fabales > Fabaceae > Mimosa > Mimosa bimucronata. The sequence continues at coordinate 38,610,451 of CM073444.1, forward strand.
GTGCTGTTTATGAGGTCATTTGTCCTGCAGTCGAGGTTGGTGGGGAAGGTGTACATGAAGACTACCATATGGAGCTCTACCATAACAGTGTTTTACGGGATGCCACCGGTCAATTCCCACCTCTGCCGTATAACTTGAAACTTGTATCTCAGGTGCCCTGGTCATTTAAGCCAGAAGAGGGATTTTTTGGTACGCAGAGTCTGCCAAACTTACCTCTTAGTCATATAAGTTTCTACTTATTTCAAACTTAATCTGACAAACTATTAAATGCCTCAGATTTGTTGGGGTTTGTCAAATATTGTTCTCCTGTCTCTACGGATAAGCAAACAGGATATATCGAGAAGGAATTCGTGTTAATCCTTGAAACCTGCAAGAAGGGTCGTGGCTGGTAGTATGTTTAAAGGTGGCACTTATTTTTTCATTTTTCTCAAACTATCTAACTTTAGTTTGGTTTCAGGGCCCAAGATGAAGTAAGGTGTTGCCTTCGGGGTTCATGGGTAGAGGCTATTCACAAGGAGGTACGCAATGCGATGAAAGGAATTGAACCCGTGTTTGTCCATGTTAGATATGTTGTGTCAAGCCAACCCCAAGGTGAAATTATCTGAAGGAACATTTTGGCTTTCTCAATTATATTCCTGTGAACCTCATTGATAGCAGAGGATCATAACAATGTGTGGATTATGGTATTTAATCTATTTAATCTATGTGTAGGGCTTCCGACTGTCTCTTCTTTTTGTGATGCAACAACCCTTGACATTGATCCACCAATTCCTGAAGTTCAGGCTCTGAAACAGAAGATGATTGGAAATTAATGGTGGACCTTGTGAAGCGTAATTTCCAGTTGAACAATGTAGTATCAAGTGTATGAACAATGCTTTTTGGTTTTTTGTTTGCAATAGCCTATATTGTTATTTGGTACGTGTATCCACTGGATGATTTGTAATGCTATTTTGTTCGTGGGTTATGATATGAATGTCATGCTTGGTCAATGTAAAGATTGCTTTAGTGTTGCAGTTAAATAAAAAAGGCAGTGTCAGTGTTGATATACTTGAAAAGTTTAAGTATATACATGAAGCTCACCGTAAATTTGGGCTTCATGTATCAAGTTGTATGTACATGAAGCCCATTACAAAGCCCATAATATATTAATCTTTTCCATAATTAAAAATGCAATGGGATAATTCTGAGATGTAAAATCCAAAAAGTATAGTGCATAATCCTTCTCTGCCATTGAATCAATGACACGATACCACCACCTAGACCACATAAATTTTTCTTTGTGCTTTCAGAAGGACTGTAGTGTGCCTATGGTTAAGCAAGCTGAAATCCCATTGTAGTGTCATTTTTCGAAGAAAATAACAAAAGCCATAAGACAGAATTCGTTAGTTCCCAACAAATCCAAGTGAGCTTCCTAATTCATCCGGTGAAGGTAGATTTTGTTCATCGTTAAAGTCTTCTTCAGTGATGAGATTATTCACTGGGTGGCACTGCAAAATGATGGTGTTGCTGAAACTCCGATTTGTGTGGCCCAAATGCATGTTTAGCGGCATAACTTTCAGGTAAGTTCCATTGCAAAAATCCTCTATTTGAAGCTGTTGTGGATTGTCTGTGGGGAACCTTGATGTAAGGAAACCTTTTGATGACCTCAAGAAAGAGATGTATTCTGCTGTATATTCTTGAATGTAGGTTGTTTCCCACTCATGGTTGTAGAACCCTTCGCTTCGTAGCAACCCATACAGGCACTTCCAGATGAAATAACGCCTTGCATTCCAGCTCCATGATCCAACTGTTACAGCCCTATGTTCCTTTGTCAAAATTCGATAGTGTGCCTGCATCATTGGTGTTAACACTTCATAGAGAGAGTTAGTGTAAATATCATAAAAAGTATCACTTCTAATGCCATACTCAAAGTAGGGAACCCAAGTTATATCTAATGGACCACACCATAAATGTAGGTATTTTATCCCTACTTCTCTCCATCGACGTAGTAAATCGATCAATCTCTCTTCAAAATCAGGATATACAGATGCCATTGTTAAGATAGGGTTGTTTATGTAAGTCTAATGTTAATGAAGGTGGCCTTATATAAATAGGGACTTCATATTGATTTTCATAGTTACGATTGGTTACGTTCCATTTACGTTGATTGTTATGTTTAGCTCCCCATTTAGTTGTACAACTCCAATCGAAATATTTTTTTTAGTAACTAAGGAAAAAATTCATTTAACTGGTAAGTGTTTTGTAAAAACATCTATGACCCAGTACAGCTAAGCAGTACATTTACTGTTCTTTTCTTCCCTATATTTATACCTCTGCTCACCTTATTAAATTTTCGTGTATTACGCTAAAGCTTATTCGGCGGCCTCAGAAGGTAGTGTATACCAACAACTCTGTTCAGACCTATGACCTTTTTTTATTGCATAGTTGTCAACCAAAATCAGAAACATTTCTTACTGACTTTGCATTTGTCACAGTGAAATCACGTTAAGGAAAATAATAACCATTATTTTCCTTCAACTTAATTGTAGGTCTATCTACACCTACAATCGTCCAAACTCTATAAATTATCTCTACTTATCAGAAACATGAATATTTATACCAAGAATGATATTTTTTTTCAATAAAAATTGTCACTTATCTGAAAGATTTCATCCTGACATTTGATTTTTTTGTCCTTTTACTATTACCTATGAAGAGTAAGTAGGTTGAATCAAATAATATCTGATATCTTTTATTTTCTTTCTGCAATTGATTTGCTTTCTGTTGACCAATGCCCATACATGTCACATACATCTACAATTGACAGAAACACTTCGCGCCAATTGTTTTTACATGCTTCCTTCCCGCCCAAAGTCTCCTCTTCCATGCTTCTTTTTAAAGCCAACTGCTAAGGTGTGTTACCCATCATTATATCTCCAATATTACCCTCTATTGCATTGCTAATTTGCTCGATCTCATCATGTCTTCCCATTCATTGCTTAAAGATATCCATGATGGATCGGACATGTGGAGTATCATTGTTAGAGTTATGAGAAAATGGAATGTCTACCAAAAATCTTCACCCAATGAACTTTTTTGTGTCTCAATGATTTTAATTGATTCAGAGGTATTTTTCTGTTATATATTACTCTTCTTCCACTTCATGTTAATCCCTGTTGACATGTTCAGTAAAGTGACAATTTGTTTAATGCCATTTATGCTAATTATGTCAGCTTCATATTTTACATGCAGGGGAACAAAATACAGGGAAGTATAATCACAAAATCTATGCACGAAAAGTACAACCAGGGAATCAAAGAAAAAAAGACCTATGAATTTGAGAACTTTGTTGTTTCCCCCAACACTTATAAGTATAGGCCTACTAACCACCCTTTCAAGATTACCTTTACAGCCCACACATATTTCTGTGAAGAACCGGCTGACTTGCCTCTTGAAGTATGGACGTTGAAAACCATAGCAGAGATAAACTCCATGCCAGAAGATGAGAATGTTGATCATCTTATTGGTTAGTAAACATAGCATACATGATTCACGCCTGTATCTGTTCTGAGACATTCATTACCATGATTTTTTTACAATTTACCAATTAATACATGGTTCGTATTTCATTTCTGTTCATAGATATTTTGGGATTTGTCAAATCCATGGGAAACTTGGACGAATTCCCCAGTCAAGGTGGAAACAAGGCTAGGCTGCGAATGATTCTTTGCGATGCTGAGTATTAACATACGCTGTTTATGATTAGATACTTATACTTTACTTTTATGTTTTAATTTAAGTTATATAAATGCTGTTTTGCTTCATATTTCTAGGGATAATGACATCGAGTGTGTGCTTTTTGATCAATGTGCAAGTGATGCATGCTTAGCCCAGATGCAAAATACCGACACTCCTGTGGTTGCTCTAATCAACCTCGGAAGAGTTACATGGACTGAAGATAGTAAGTTTATAGAGTTCCTGTCATATAATGTATCAATGCCCCAGTCAGATGAAGTAACATTTAAAGCTTTGTACTAACGTAACTTTACATGTATGTTTTTACCTGTAGACCATCGTCAGATCACTTCTTCCTTTGCTGCTACAAGGGTTTACTTCAATCATGACACCAAAGAAGTGAAGGAATTAATCGATAGGTGAGTACTCCCATTGGACATGTAAAGAATATAGACATTGTAAATCAGTTTCTTAAAAAATGTATATTGTACTGATGCTGATATGCGATGCATGCATCCTCATACCTCACAGTGTAAAAGATCGTAGTACTCCTATTGCTGTGGAGTTTAGCCAAACGATGCCTACACAGAGGAGCCGTGTGTCCGGTGGCCATTCTTTGCACGGCCAAACGAAAGTCAATTTAGATCAGATAAAAGACCAAAAACTTGTGGGTGTACTTTGTGTTTATATTTAACAATATATTGTACAGATCACTGCTAAAGGTAAAGTGTTTTTTTCGATTGTGCAGAATGATGGGTTCGTTGTTGGTTGTGAACTTGCAAAGTTCGAAACCACACATGGATGGTGGTATGATAATTGCTCAAAGTGTAGCTCAAAGCCCAAACCTGTGGATGCTAAGGTTCCAAATAGCCCTCTTTATTGTTCTGGCTGTAAGAAAGCACCTACTAAAGTTGAACCGAAGTAAGTAATGTGATATTATGTAACTCCTCATCTATTGAACAATGTTTCTTACAATCTGAAATATTGTAATATAATGGTTAATATTTACTTACATGTTCAGATTGAAACTCACGTACTTGGTCAAGGATGAGACTGGATCAGCCTTCGTGACTTTCTGGGATAATCTTGCAGTGCAGTTATTGGGCAAGAGTGCTGTACAGTTAAAGCTTGAATTACTTGAGGTTGTAGATGAATATATAGAAATTTAATATGTATTATCAGACATTTTACTCCCATGCTTACACATTACTGAGGTGACATTGTTGTTTGTTCTCGATTACAGAGGAAGCGAAAGGAAGGATTTCCTGTGGACCTCCAAAATCAGGTTGAAAAAAGATTATTGGTTAAGCTTAAACTCAACGAATACAATAAGCAACACCCAAACTCAAGCATTAGTGTCTGTGAGTTTACAGTATGTGAGGATTTATTGCAAGAGTTCAACTCTGCTTCATCAGAGGTAATATCTGTCAACTATAGATTGGCCATGCATTCATCATTTAGCAAGTAATAGTATATTTAAACACATGCTTCAAGGACATTACCTTTAAAACTTTTCTTTCTTTATGTAACAGGTGCAGCAAGAACCAGCAGCTATCTCCAATGAGGTTACCCTATTATATTGAAATCAATCATATCATGGGTTCATACAAAAGTATAGTACTAATCTACCTAAAATTTATGTTGTTACAGGAAGCTCAATCTCCTGTCAAACGTTATCAAATGAAAAGAGGAAGTAAAGCGTCAAGCTTCTCAGATAGCACAAATAATACTGTGGACCTTTCGGAGGAAGAAACACCTACGACGAATCTGGAGCAGCATGTCACACAGACACATTCGAAGGGAAAAAGGAGGATCGCAGCATCTAACCGTGTTCCCAAAGAAGGAGGTCAAAATACTCCTCAGCAAGCTTTTGTTATTCGCCAAGAGGAAAGGCTCTTGAAGACAGTGAAGCAAGAAAAGTAGAGTTACTTCAGGACCTAAGACCTTTACCTTAAACATCTGCATGTCTTTTGAATTTTAATGTCTTTTGAATTAGAACTAAGTCGCTTCTGCGCATTTTGTGTAATTCCTTCAACCGGTTCTTTTCTATGAACCTCCTGCACATTGTCTAAGTTTTTAAGAATGTAGTATGTTGATCTTACGTTTTCCAAAGTTTGCTATCTACATACATACAATTAAACCCTTCCCATTTGTCTTTATATTTACCTGCCACATGCTTATTTAATTGACCAGCTCATGACTACACCTGTCATTGAGCATGGCACTATATCTTATGTTTAGCCACATGTTCCACCTCCTAACACGTTCAGGCATATGTTACTGCATATGAAAGTGTGTTCTCATGTAAGCATCTTATTTAAATTTTATACTAAAAACGAAAATTAGGTCCTAATGCCAATTGAGTTCATAGATTGCAAAAGTCTTTATTAAATTTAAACAATTAACATCATTGTTTTATTATTAGTACGATATTTTAATATATGACCATTATAGCTATGAGAGGGCAAAACACCACTTAAATCATTTAATAAAAAAGTTGCTATTTTGCCCAGTTAATTTATTCCTTCATTAGTAAAAGCACAAGACTCATGTACTTGCGGTTGCATTCTCAATAACATGTTTCAACCTTAATTCTTCTGTCCAATTAGATATATATTTTCATTTTTAATGAGTCACTGTACAAATTTTTTTTCGTTGATAGGTTGTTAAATTAAGGTGACTTTGGAAATTATCTTCACAAACTAAAACTAAATATCATTTACTTGGTTGGTAGGCTAAACTAAATAATTACTGAAACAATTAACATTAACTCAACTCCTTCAATTTATAACCACCAATCTTATTATGAACCTGACACTTGGGTCAAGGAGGAAAAGTTGTTTCATTACTCTTCCAATGAAGCACTTGAAAAATATACTATGGGGAACATTAACGGTGATATTAAAATGTTACTTTCCCAACTATAATAAGAAATGTAATGTAATGCAAAACTTTGATTATTTTCCTCTATTATAAATATTATTGCAAATTTGTTTTAACAAAAATAATGTCGTGGCAAATTCATTGGATCAGTTACATGTAATTAGCTAAGAGATTCAGCTTATTGGTTAAAATGGTTGGTCACCACAAGGCAATACTAACTAAGTACATGTCTCCATCATGTCCCACCTTCCCCCACAAGAGACCATCACATTAAATGCCTTATGTCTTCACTGTATCCAAGTTAAATTTATGGTACACTATGAGAGATAAAAAAATAGGTTCTTGCTGACACAATCCCACAAAAACTGATTTCATTTTAGAAAACAGTGCGACTACATCTTTTTTTTAGTCTGACAAACTATTATATCATTTCTTTGTGATGTCATCTAGCTAACTAAAACCCAACTTTGTACAAGATGTCTGCCATATAATACATTTTCTCTGATAGTTAATCTACAGATATCGCTGATGAAGAAGAAATACGAAGAGAATGTTGAGCCACGCCTTCCTGATAGTGCTATGTTCACACAACCATCAGCATGTTACACAGAAGCTGAGGGTTCATCTACATCAAAGAGCAAAAAACAGAGGAAGGTTATTGCTTTGAAAGATATTACTACCCTTCATGCCAACCTCAACAATCGATTCACAGGTAGAACAAGACCCTCATTTCATGTTTTATCTTTTCTTCCAACTACACTAATGATAGCATAAGTTTTTTAAAATTAATTTAAAAAACTGTTTTACTTGCGTGTTTGAAAGCAATAACAATAACTTATGATTCATTACATGAGTAATCAATACGAGTACTTTTATGTCTTTGATAAATATCATGCAATTCTCCAAGACAGAAACCATTGCCATTATAGATGCTATTCTTGATCATGTACTGTTGTTTTTAGTCTGAATCATATACCATGAATGTCTGCCTTATAGTGAATAATGCTTGAGATATTAATACTCTGTTGATTTGTTATAAAAACTTTAAAGAACACGTATATTAGTGAAAACAAATACAATAGACTAAATTTTTGTTATAATTGTCTAACCATCAATATGCATTTATTAACTGTCCAAAGTAATGGTTATTTGCTTTTTGATTAATTGGTGTAACTAATGGCAATGAAAATATACAGAGGCCACGTTTGAGAACGTTCCTGATCCTCACTGCAAAAGAAGGAGTGCTAGATGGATTGGCTTGGAGAACATTCAAACTAATGTGGAACAAAAAAGGATCCGGAAACCAAGGAAAAATGGACCGAACAATGCATCGAATGAAACAAATGTGTTACCTGTTAAAGCACCATTCACAAGAGAAGGTTTGATCATAGTGACAAGTTTATTTCCAATGCTCTGAAATAAAAAGTTTTGTTTTCTATGTATATAGTGATGCAGAAATAATGGTTAAACAAGTTGTTCAATTCATTTTGCAGTGCACATTAACCCAGTAGTTCCACAAGAAGAGCATTATAGGAACATTGTCTTTAACGTCGAGTGTGAGCAAGTTGCAGAACACATTTATGACAGTGATGATGTTACTGAATAAGAAGGTATACAAACAAATGTCCAAACTTAATAGGACTGACTTATATGCAATTAGAATAGACAAATAAATAACTTCAGCACTTTCTCAACTCTACATCTTTACAGATGAAATGCCTGTTATACCAACCATGCAAAAAGCAAAAAGGCGTTTCACAAGAGGAAAACGAAAGCCTAAGCAAGACGTTTATTTGGGTAACAACAATTTATTACTTATGGTGTAGGTTCTCATAGTTATTCAATCATTGTTGAAATGGACATATTCTATAAGCTACTATGTTTTACGCAGATGAAGGTGACCCTATTCATGAATGCAAATTTTGTCATGCAAAGATGTGGTTTAATGAGAGGGTTAGGAAGGATAGGAAGCAGCACAATGTCAATATGTTTACTATGTGTTGCTTACAAGGGAAAGTTGTCTTGCCACCCTCTAAAGTTCCGCCTCCGTTATTGAATGATTTGTCTTTGAGAAAAACTCAGAACATTCAAAAAACTTTTACGAGAACATAAGGCAGTACAACAACATGTTCTCTTTCACTTCCATGGGGGGGAAAATAAATCATGCAATTAATAATGGAGGCGGGCCATATACATTCGTGTTATCCGGTATAAATTATCATACCATTGGGAATCTAATGCCGCCTGAAGGCGGAACGCCTGTATTTTCACAACTGTACATTCATGATACTGCAAATGAAGTTATGAACAGGATTAATGCTGTTAGGTATTGCTCATTCTGTTACTATATTTTATTTTCACTCTATAACTTGGTATTAATAAGGTGAATATCTTTTTTATGTATTGTTGCAGCAACCAGCAGAGAGATAACAACATCAGTTTGACTATTGTGGAACATATTAAGAAGCAGTTAGATGAGGTTAATCCGTTTGTAAAACAGTTTCGGCGTGCTGCTGAAATGTTATCTGGACCAGATAAACCTGCATTGAAGATGGTTTTGCTCGGAAGTAGACAACACTATGGTCGTATATATAATCTACCTTCTGCATCTGAGGTGGCAGCTTTGATCGTTGGTGATATTGACATGGACTTCCATGTGAGAGATATTGTCATTGAAACATGTGGTGGCTATTTGCAACGAATCAATGAACTACATGCCTCTTACTTGCCTCTACAATATCCTCTACTTTTTCCATATGGGGAAGATGGCTACAGAGATGACATCAAACACCATGAAGAGACATTACTTATTACAAAGACAAGGAAAAGAGTCAGTATTCGAGAATACCTATGCTACAAGCTTATGTTTAGACAGACGAAACTTCTACGTTGCTACATGCTTCAAAGTTATTGCAACAATTTATTGTAGATGTTTACACAATGCTTGAATCACAAAGGCTACTCTGGGTGAGGATACATCAGAAGGACCTACGTGTAGACTTATATAAAGGACTGTCTGATGCTGTGATTAACGGAGAAACAGATGCAAAATCCACCGGCAAGCGCATTGTACTACCATCCTCATTTACGGGTGGCGCTAGATATTTGATGGGTAATTACCAAGATGCAATGGCTATTTGTCGAACCATTGGATATCCAGATCTTTTCATTACCTTCACTTGCAACCCTGCTTGGCCCGAAGTCACCCGTCTTTGTAACCAATTGAACATTAATCCATCTGATTGCCCACAAGTTTTATCCAGGCTATTCTACATTAAATTACGGCGATTGATGAAGGTACTGAAGGACGATAAGCTATTCGGAAAAGTCAGAGCAGGTACCTAAAATAATGTATTTCTCCTTACAAGTTACTCTTAACAAACATATGTTGCCATCATACCATAAATACCTAAGGTACATAATTGTTTTCTAATATCTGTCATTGTTGTAACAGAGATTTACACAATTGAGTTCCAAAAGAGAGGCCTCCCCCATGCTCACATCCTACTTTTTCTAGATGAAAGTAATAAGCTCTCTGATCCAGGGGCTATCGAAAAAATCATCTATGCTGAAATTCCAGACAAGGAATTAGACCCTGAGCTACATGAGTTAGTTCGTAAGTTCATGATTCACGGGCCATGTGGCAATGATAAGCCTAATGCAAGGTGCATGAAAGACAAGAAGTGTTCAAAGTACTTCCCTAAGAAGTTTAACAACACGACAACCATGGATGATGATGGTTATCCTACATATAGACGTAGGGATGATGGTAGAACGATAGATTTGAAAGGTGTGCCATTGGACAATAGGTTCGTTGTTCCATACAACGCCACCCTTTTGAAGATGTTTAATGCTCACATAAATATAGAAAAGTGCAATCAATCCACAGCAATCAAGTACTTATTCAAGTACATAAGCAAAGGAAATGATAGAGTTGTAGTTGGCCTCTTCGATTACAGTAACGCTGGAAGTGGCAATGCTGTATTTGATGAAGTCCAACAATACCTTAATTGTAGATATGTTTCTGCTTGTGAGGCTTCTTGGCGTGTTTTTGGGTTCCCAATTCACCATAGATATCCTTCTGTTGAAAGGTTAAGTTTTCACCTCCCCAACCAACAGTTGATTGTTTACTCAAGTAGAGAAGATGTCTCTGACTTATTAGACAAGCCTCGCGTATGTGAGTCACAATTTCTTGCATGGATGAAAATAAATGAGAAAGATACTGATGCAGCTAAATTGACGTACTCTGAGTTTCCTAACAAATACGTCTATCAAAAGGACAAGCGTGAATGGAAGAAAAGAGAAAATGGATTCTCAATTGGTCGAATGCCTCATGTTTCACCATCTGCAGGGGAACTGTATTACCTTCGTATTCTATTGACCCATGTGAAAGGACCAAAATCATTTGATGAAATCAAAATGGTCGACGGGGCAATATTTGATACATTTAGGGATGCATGCTTTGCACGTGGTCTATTAGACGATGATCGTGAGTTTGTATTTGCCATAAAGGAGGCATCTTCATGGGCGAGTGGTAGAAGCTTAAGGAAGCTTTTCGTCACAATGTTGTTATGTGGCTCTCTACATAGGCCAAATGTTGTTTGGGAGGCTACTTCTTCTCTACTTTCCGAGGATATGCATTACATACCAAGAAGCGACCCCACACGTTCAGGTACAATCCACCAAAACTTCATTTCGTACTACATGCAAATTCATTCTATTTTTACCAAAGGTTTACATGAGCATGAATTCATTTGCAATTTTTTCAACAGGAGTCATGATTACTGCACACCAGAAAGAACAATCTGCACTACGGGAAATCAATGAGTTGCTTCATTTAAATGGAAAGACTTTACATGACTACAGCCCAATGCCTATTCCTGCGGACATACAGACATTTGATCTTTCGAATCATCTCATCATGCAGGAGCTCAATTATGATAGGAATGCACTGGAAAGTCAATCTACATCTTTATTGTGCTCTCTTAATTCTGATCAGATGGAAGCTTACTCGGGCATTATGGCATCATTACAGTCTAAAAAACCTGGCTTCTTCTTTGTCTATGGTTTTGGTGGAACTGGAAAAACTTTCCTATGGAATGCACTTGCATCAAGCCTCCGTGCAAAAGGAGAGGTTGTCTTAACTGTTGCATCAAGTGGCATTGCAGCGACGTTATTGCCTGGAGGAAGGACAGCACACTCACGTTTTGCAATTCCTATACAGATCACTGAGTTCTCAGTTTGTTCAGTTTGGCAAAACTCACCTTTAGCAAATCTCCTTAAGGCTACATCACTAATTATATGGGATGAAGCTCCGATGGTGCAACGTTTTTGTATAGAAGCATTCAATCGCACATTGCAAGATATTATGCACTCCAACCTTCCTTTTGGTGGAAAATGTATTGTCATGGGTGGTGATTTTAGACAAATCCTTCCAGTAATACCTAAAGGTTCAAGAGGTACAATTGTGAATGCTTGCATTAATTCATCTTACCTATGGAATCACTGCAAGATCTACCACCTTCATCAAAACATGCGGCTTAACTCTTCAAATGACCCTATTGAAAACGAGAAGATTAAGAAGTTCTCAAAGTGGTTGTTAGACATTGGAGATGGGAAGATTGGCACAACAGAAGATGGTATAAGTCAAGTGGAAATACCAGAAGAATTAATAATAAAATGTCGAAATGATCCAATCGAACAAATTGTTAATTGGACATATGACAACCTACTTTCAAGCTTGTCATGCAATTCCTACTTCAACGATCGTGCTATACTTGCTCCTACAATCGAAATGGTCAATCAGATTAATGATCATATGTGTTCACAACTCCCGGGTGAAGCGACAGAGTTCCTTTCTTGTGATACAGTTTGTAAGTCATCTACAGAAAGTGATAGCATCGACAATTTATATACCACAGAGTTCCTAAACACCATTTCATCATCAGGGATGGCACCTCATAGGCTTGTCCTCAAGGTTGGAGCACCAATTATGTTGCTTAGAAACATTGACCAAGAAGGAGGACTTTGCAATGGAACTAGGTTAAGAGTTTCTAAAGTCGGTAAGATGGTGATTGAAGCTGTGACATTAAATGGGTCTAAGCCAAATGAGAAGGTTCTCATTCATAGAATGGACATGAATCCATCCGACTTAAGATGGCCTTTCAAGATGCAGAGAAGACAATTCCCTATTACTCTGTCATTTGCAATGACAATAAACAAAAGCCAAGGCCAGTCTCTCAAGAAAGTTGGGCTATACCTATCAAAACCAGTTTTCACACATGGTCAACTATATGTTGCCCTCTCACGAGTAAGGAGCATGGAAGGACTTAAAATAGTGTTGAATAGAGAGCATCAAGATGACTGCAACAAGACAACGAATGTTGTATACAAAGAAGTTTTCATGAATGTTGATAATGAATAGTAAGGAGTATCAAGAGATGCCATAATTACATCTTCCCTTTTGTACTTTGGTCATATTTTGCTATAAATTATAATGATTGACCAACTAATTTCATCAATTATTCCTTTCTTTATAGTTGAAAACTTTATATCTTGTCATCTAATCCATACTTTTCCTACTTCCTCGAAATCTAAAGAATACATAGTTCTGTGCTGCATTTCTATGTGTCCACAAAATTAACGAAAAAGCATTTGCTTCTTCTGTTTCAAATGACCTTCTGCCATATTGACATGTTCTTACTGATATATTGACCCAACATTATGCATCTATTATGTTCAACAATAATATGTTTCTCTGTCCGCGTATGAAATTGATATGCCATGGAATTTTTTTCTTTCTTTACATTATATTGCTTAAACTGATTTGCCTTCAGGCCAACTGTGATGAGATTTTCACCAAACCTATTCCTCTGGCTGCGTTTGAAACTAAAATGTCATCACTCTTTTTAATTTTTAACTATATTTCCTTCAACTTATATCTTTCCTTGAACTGATTTGCCTAGCAGGGGCATATGGTGAGAATTTGAAATATCTTCAAGCAAATTATTTAATGGTCTAACTTGGTTACAACAATTATATATATGTCTTGCAAAGGACCGTTCAAATTATTTTTAATATTTCAATCATTTGTTTCATTCCTTCAGAAACTTACCATGCCATTTTGTTGCATGATACATGTGCTTATTGTTTTTCCAATATATGTGCTTATTGTTTCCATGGCCATAATTACTGCTACATGTTAACAGCACAAATCATGCCATGGGTGTAACAATTTTACACGTCCTTTCTTATATATAATGTGCAACCTTCTCGATTTTTATCTATAAAACAATTTGCACTTTGTCTACCTTACTCTTCATCATTACTGTTATGCAAAAAAATGTGCATATACCTTCATTTTGCTTCAACTTAATTGCATTCTAGCAACAGTTGATGATGTTTGGGAAAAACAATCCATTTCATTATTAATTTCTGGTTTTTATATTCAACACTTGTACTTTATGGAAATGGGAATAATAGTTCATGCTATGCGATCAATCAATTGGGTTTATGATCTTGAGGATTATTAGTTGATGATCTTGAGGATTCTTACCACAAAGACAATAACAGTTTAAGCAAGTGATTATTCAAACCATTGTGTTTATGATCTTGAGCATTATTAGTTTCTCACACAAGGTAGTTATTTTACTTGCATCACCGGAAATGCATCATTAAGTTCTGTACAAAAGGAACATAACAGCTTCAACAAATTTGTATATTGTCATAGCAGAAATTAGCAGTATTGACAGACCTACTCCATCTACAGCAGCACATGTGTTCATGTCATTGAAATTTATAATAGAAATTATTAGTTTGGAAGTGTATACATAGTAACACTATTTGTTAACAATTGAAGAACTTGATATTTAAGCACCCGTGCAACGCACGGGAGTTCCAGCTCGTTAGTATAAATAACCCAACTCTTACAGGTAATAAAATAATGATAATATAATAATAACAACTCCAACTCTTTTTTCTGATATTATTCAACATATGGGACCCTAGTCCCTTTTTTCTTTGATCAATAAAGAATATGAATTATAGAGTCGGGTTAGTATGTCCACAACCTAATTAAGTCATACAGTTCATAAGATCTTAGATTCAAGATAAGTTAGGAAATAACAACGTAATTTGCACTAATTGATTTTTATAAATTGAAGTTGGGGGAGAAAATCAATTGGTATAATTGGTATAATGTGATTTATATTTGACGACACAAAAAAAATAATTAACCATAAATTTATTTAGATGATATATAGATTGAAAAGTTATTTTTAAAAAATTAAAAAAAAAAAAGTTTTTTGAACTTCATAATATAATGATCACCATGAAAGAACACTTATTTATCTTACCACCATCTCAAGTACTCATTTGAGTAGCTCCTTTTGTCTCACTTTAATCTTTATAATAATATCTCAAACATAGTTTTATATTTCTTTTAAAAAAAATTAGAGTGACAGACAACATACTAACATCTTAAGGTTATAAACGAAATCAAATTTCTCACCTCTTAGCTATATTGAAACTTTCATATCACTAAGATGCAAGGAAAATGACGTGTATACTCAGTGACCTATGGATGGAACTATGGAAGGAATACACGAGGAAACCTCTCATTTCCATGAGCATTTAATACCATATGCATATCACAGTGTGTTAATTTAACTATATTGCATGGAACCAGTTTTCCTACTCTCAGTAGGGAAAACTAATCAGATGTTTGGATGGAACTATGGAAGGAATACATGAGGAAACCTCTCATTTCCATGAGCATTTAATACCATATATATGCATATCACAACTGTGTTAATTTAGGTATATTGTATGGAATTAGTTTTCTACTAAGAATTTGTGCTCAGTAGAGAAAACTAATCAGATCTAAACCATTCAAATATAATCCGAACAGTTTTGATTTGATTGTTTCAAAATTAAAGACTTTTGTGGCAAAAA
This sequence comes from Mimosa bimucronata, assembly GCA_037074515.1. NCBI lineage: Eukaryota > Viridiplantae > Streptophyta > Magnoliopsida > Fabales > Fabaceae > Mimosa > Mimosa bimucronata. The sequence goes on from CM073444.1 coordinate 38,626,000, forward strand.
AAAATATTTTTTGAACAAATGAGAGTTTAGATATTATTTTTATTTTAAATTTTATACCCATTAAAATAATTTGTTTTAATAATTATAAACTTTTAAAAAATCAAATATGAATCCTACAAATCGAATCTAAAGGCTTCCATCCGGTTAGCTGTTCCTACTAAACTCAAACTCAGTAGGGACCGCATTGCAAAACGTCACGCATGAAAGAATAGTCATAAACATAAAGAGAGAATGGGTTGTTTTGATTCTGATTTTGCCATTTTGGAGTCATTTGTGGAATAGTAATACACGTTATATACGAGTCGCTTTCATATTTAATGAATAGGAGTGAATAATGAATGAAATTATATTCCCTTATTACATATATGAAATATCTATCTTTCACACTTACTAGTTACTACACCATCAATTAGCTAGAGTGGGTAGCCTATTTTTACAAAATGTTCCACGTAGTCCAACTATTTTCAGTTATATATATAAATAGACATTTTTTTGAAAAATTAATAATCTAGTCCTTATAGTTTTACTGAGTCTGTAACTCAGTCTCTGTAGTTTAACTTGGTGAAACTATAAGGACTAAATAATTAATTTTTTCTACATTTTTAATACTATTAATACTTTTCAGTATTTTTACTTCTTCCCAGCCTTTTTATAAAATAAATAAATAAATGTTTTTTTATGTTCAAATACTGATTGATCATTTTAACCGATTATGAGATTTAATTCGGCGTGTAGAAGATGTTTCAACCCAAGATAAGTAAATCCATGGCCAAGAAAACTGTGTCTTGTGTCACTCAATCAATTAGGCATTAGGCAGAATTTGATTTTTTGTGTTTATATCGCAATGAGACAACAATGTAGAGCAGTTCCGTATTTGATATCTTAAGCTATTTGTGATATAGGACACTTTTTTACATTATATGCTCTGATATTAATTAGAATTAGATTTTAGATACAATTACACATTAGAGTTGCCATTTATCAAAATAGATTAAGTTATTTGATATAACTCCAATTTTATGTTATATACTTTTAATCTTTTTTAATCAACCAATGTGGAACTTCTTTATATTTTAGAATTTCCATCTCATGCACAGAATATCTTTTATAACTTTTTGGTATAGTTCTACATTACATGCCTCTTTCTTATTTTATTCTAAATAAGCCGTAAGCATCATCTCTCTCTCTCTCTCTCTCTCTGAAAGCAGGCACGCAAGACAAGAATTATCTACATTTTTGTTTTTTTGCCAGAAAGAGAATTATCTACATGTGTGATATCAAAGGAGAAGTTTACAGCTATAGAGTCTTCAGATAGGACATCTGGCCTTGTAGTTAAGGATGATTCATTTTGAGTTAGAGCTGGTGTGGGTGTGGGACCACTACCTTACACCTCATATACAAATACAAGGACTGATATTCGGCTTGACCTGATTATAGTTAATAGAAGTGAAAGAGCATGGGAAATTAATGGAACTAGTTTCAATGATTATCACAATGATGAATATGAAGAACTCATCATTGTAGTGATATAGTGAGATTTGTAAAATTTTGACGGTCTAAATTTCAAATTTTTAATTTATAGGAGTATTTTTTTAAATATAGCTTTTCTTTATGCATTCTCAAGCATTTGAAGGGGATTAGGAAGCAAGAGGACTCAAAGCTGAACTGGAAGCAAATTTTTTTTCATAAAGGATGAGTTACATATGTTAAAAAATTATAATATAAAAAGTAAAAAAAAAATGCAACTAAGTTACCTAAAAAAGAGATTTTATAAATTGTATTTGACCAAGTTATAAGTGAGTTAAAAGTTGAATTATTTGAAAATTAATAATTTTCCTAAAAACATTACGAGTTATAATTACTTTTTTTTTCTAAAAATAAGATAAATTTTAAACATATTTAATAATCTCAAGTCTCGACTGTTTTTGCTAATCTCTATAAAATGTAGTTGTTTTTTTATAAAGAATAAAACTACATCGTTTACAGACGCCCCATGATTAAAAAAATAAATAAAATAAAAAAAAAAAAGCTCGATTTACTACTATTTTTTCTCGGTGCTCTCCAGGTGGCCTCATTATATACAGCCTAGGGCATGAAGCTTTAATTGTCGCCCTCGGTGCATCTTTCGCAAATCACAAGCATCATTTCAACATTCTTTTATATATATGAAAGAATGTCCAGGTAAGAAAAAAGTACGAGAATGAGATCCATTGCCAATAAAACTGTTATATATAAGCTTAGTGCGGTGTTATCATGCTGGGATCTTGTTTTGTTATTTGATGAGATTCCTGCCTATTGAGTTAACCCTACCCACTTTTCTCTACTACAGACTACAGAACACAACATCAGGTAATATTTCCCACTCCTCACATCATTCATTCCCTTTTTCTTCTTCCTCTCCTCTTTTTTCTCTGCATGTACCTTTTTTCTCTGAGAGTTAGTGGATCTATGTAAGATCTATTCAACCCATAATTCTTTGATTTTTCTTTTTTACTGTTTGACATTCCCTTTTTGTCAGGTTGTTTAGCTGTCTAATATCCCACTTGTTACATGTCCTGATATATACGCACAAGCAACGCATGCACATACACAACAAGATTTGCTTCTTAAGAGCCATTCACTTTAAATATGTGTTTGACAGAAATTAGATGGTGAATAACAAGGAGGAGGAAGAAAAGGAGAGGCGTTTTCATTTTTCTTGTTTTGAAGAAGGAGAAGAACGCCATGGAGTTCTGGAGACTCTTCATTACTGCCTTAATGCCAGTCTTGAAGGTTCTCTTTCTCACTGGTCTTGGCATATTTCTAGCTCTCAATCGGTTTGATTTACTCAATAAGGACGCTAGGATGCACCTCAATAATGTAAGTCTGTTTAATCCTCTGTTTCTTTTTCTTTTTTTATCTTTTGGCAGATTGTTGAATTGACAGTTTCCAAATATATTTACATGACCACCAATATATGTGTATGTTCTTTTTTTCTTTTTTCTACAGATGGTTTACTATGTCTTCCTTCCTGCTCTCTCTGTTAGCATCCTTGCTGAAACCATTACATTTAAGAGCCTCGTTATGCTGTATGTCTCTTTCTTTCTTTCTTTCCTTCCTTCTTTCTTGCTGCTCCATTCATTTCTTTTCATTTATAAGTGGGGAGTTTATTTTACATTCATGTCTTTCATTAGTTGTGTTGCTTTCATTGACTATATGAGTGTGTGTAGGTGGTTCATGCCAGTAAATATTCTTTTGACTTTTATCATCGGTTCTGTTCTCGGATGGTTACTGATTAAAATAACAAGAGCTCCTTCTCATTTGCACGGGCTTGTATTGGGATGCTGTGCAGCAGGCAAGTTTCCTTTTATGTTGCATGTTGCTTTTTCTAAGCATCTTAGTATGCTTAATTAGTTAATTTTAGTCTACAGTTAAGAGTCTTAATGGTAGTTTCTTGCATAGTTAATCACAAAATCCATCATTAGTAGGTCAAGGATCAAACTTTAGTCACTTTGGCCATGGAGGTCTTCATGGATCATATCAAGTGCCAGTTTAACTCCATCTCAATGACAAGCAAAATAAATTTTTAGAGACTAAGGGGGTGTCTGATTACCCCATAATCAATTATAAACAAAAGCTCTTTTGCCACTTACCAAGCAAAACTCCTCTCACATAGAGATACGTGCAGAATAATTTAAAATAAGTCAACCCAAACTTATGATTATTTTGGGTTGGATGTCAACAGGAAATTTGGGAAACATGCTTTTTATCATAGTTCCAGCTGTATGTAAAGAAAGAAGCAGGCCTTTTGGGGATATGGATGTCTGTAACAAAAATGGATTGTTATATGCTTCTCTATCCATGGCAGTAAGTCATTTCTCTTAAAAACTTACGGAAAATAAATATGTTCATCAAGTGGAAATTCTCACAACCATTGAACCAATATGATTTTTTTTTTATCACACTGATATTGAGTTTTTCAGCTAGGAAACATTTACACATGGACTTATGTCTACAACCTTGTCCGTGTATCTTCATGCAAGAATACCAAAGCAATTGAAGTTGATGATTTCCCGATGAATGCAGAATCTCTGCCTACGACCAGTCCCGAGAACACTTCAACATGTCCAGTTGGACAATTAGTCTCTGCAGAAAATATCTCACAGACAAAAGAAAGTGCCAATAATGGACTTGACATTGAGATTGCAAGACCCGAGGGAGTAGCAAAGGTTGTTTTACATTCTTTTATAATTTTCAAGCAGTATGTTCATTCTACTATAGTGAGAGAGTGTGTGTGTGTTTCCTTTGGACTTCTTACTACTGAAATCTTGGTTTTTGGTTTTAATGTCAAAGGAATTTATGAGAATGATCATGATTTGTCCTAAGTATTATTTAATGGAAAAGCATAAACAGTGAAAATAAAAAACTTCTTATAATACCATTTTCTGCTTTTATATTTGGACAGTGAATAACATTAGGCATTGAAGTTTTGACCTTATATTTTTTCCAGAGTTTGCAGGTAACCAATAAAAAGGTAAAGGTAATGAAGCTGTTAAAAAAATTAGGTAAAAAGATGAATGTGAAGGCCCTGTTAGCACCTGCAACAATAGGATCGGTATGACACAAAGATTTGCTTACCCACGCCTTAGCATTTCTTAGCTAGGATGCCTCTTCTGACCCTTTTTCCATGTGCAGATCATTGGCTTAATAATTGGTGTAATCCCTCAATTAAAAAGTGTATTGGTTGGTGAAAATGCTCCTCTTCATGTAATTGAAGACTCTGTGTCCATGCTGGGGTGTGTAGGATTTTCTGTCTTTTTGCTTATCCTCAAGAAAACATTGGTACTCAAACAATTTTTTCTTTCGTTTCTGATGTGCAGTGATGCAGCTATTCCAGCTATGACCTTGTTAGTTGGGGCAAATCTTGCAACTGGTAATGAAGAACATGAGCTTCAATTTTCAGTGTATAATTTCCCTTTTGAAAATAATAAACAAGATCTTAATGAAAGATGCTGGATTTCTCCAGGTTTGAAACAATCAAGTATGCAAATGTCAGTTATTATAGGGATCATCATTGTCAGGTACATTGCCTTACCAGTATTTGGGGTGGGCATTATTAAAGCTGCAATCCATATAGGCTTGATCCCCAATGATCCATTATACAAGTTTTTGTTACTGCTTCAATATGCTGTTCCTCCTGGAGTAACCATAAGTAAGTTGACATTAACTCTCTCTGACGAATTCAATTTTTGTCATCGAAGTACTGTGTGTCGCAACAGTATAAGCCTATATAGACTTCACATACAAGTCATATAAAGTTTCTCTGCCTCTCTTGCTCACAATTTTAGTTCGCATTTGATTATATTTACCTTTTTGTTTAATAACTTGGATGAAATTATTACTAACAGGTACAATAACTCAGTTATTTGGGGCCGGTGTGGTTGAATGCTCAGTTGTGATGCTAACGACTTATGGATGTGCCTCTGTTTCACTTACCATGTGGTCCACATTTTTCATTTGGCTTGTACTATAGATGTTATCGTCCTACCAATGTTTGAATGGGAAGAAAATTATGGAGTAAAGAATAGTGGAAGAGAAAAAACTCTAGAGAACAGGATTAAACTTGAAAGCAAACTAGGAACTAAAGACGGAAAATGTACTATTCGTACCAAACAAGTGCACTATTAGCCTATAGTGGGATTAATGCATGAGTACACGAAAATGTTTTTTAATCATTATGATACTATACTACTATTTTCATATGTTGTAAATCGCGTGGCCATCACTATTGGCTTTATGATGGACAGTGCAGTCCACTGCAAGAGTATGTTTGCATTGCCCCTTCAGAATGCTCAATCAACAAACACCAACCACCTGAAGATGTCACTTCATGATGTTAGAAGAGAGATTCGATCCATTACCTTCAACTTAATTGAAGATTTATGTGTTTCATGTCGCGTTTAAACTAGCGGTGGCAGATGTTTTTTAAACATGCTTTTGTAGATATTTCAACTTCTGTTTAGATTTATAATAATAAAAGTAGCTTTTTCCAATATCTCATTAGAATATTTGGTTGGATTATTATTTTGAAAAGCAAGTTTTAGATATAAAATAAATGAAAACCACATTAATATTAAATTTAAAATTATAACAAAATAAAAAATAGTTAACTTATTATTAGGAAACATTTGAAAATAATGAAATATTTAATTAAATATTACCTCGTGACCTTAATATAAGACTTATTTGCTTAATTATGAATAAATTATTTAATTATACCCTGAAATATTTGTGTGCATCATTGCTTATCACCAAGCACTTCAATCAACTAATCGTGGGTTGTTCCAATTTAACCAGTAGTCTAGCATTCGAGACCTGAATATACAACTACTTGAATGTAGCCAAGTTTCCCAATTATGGGTTTATATTCCTAGGAATTAGACTTAGTTTAAAAAAATTAAAAATGTAGTTGTCAAAAGGATTATAAATATAAAATATAATTTTTATAAGACTTGCTGATCCTATAATGGGGGCTCTAAAATTAGTACTCTTTTTGTTGTGATTTTACACTATCTTCGTTCTTGTTCCCGACATATAATATTATATATTTAGACTTACTCAATGCAAACCAGTCCACATATAAACCTTAGAAATTGTTCAGATAAAGACAAAAGGCATAACCGGGTGAGTGGATTGGATGATGACGGTTTTCTCCCAGAGATATTGGGTCTCAATCCCCTTTTTTTAACCCAATAAATTAAATTTCTCTGTTTTTTTTTTTTTTACCTCAACCTCAAGTCTTCAACCATATTTTCTTTATTACTTCTCACTTATATTTATTTTTTTTAGCATACTCCACATCAATGTGTAACCAAGAAGATCTAATACGGAATGTCATTATAGTAAGTATTATGGCTTTTTAGTGTTGCTATAAGGGACCTCTTACAACAATGAAATAACAAGCATTTAAATTAGGGAAAATCACAATCAGGTCCCAAATAAAGGAATTAATTATAATTAAGTTCCGTGATATAATTTAATTGTGATTAATTCTCTTATTTATGATCTAGTTGTAATTTTCCCTTTAAATTATATCATGACATTTTAAAGCTTTTTTTTTTAAATAAGGCCGATCTTCTAGTCTTAGTGGGATTAGGACCAAGACACAAATGGTGTCCCATCCATTTTTTAAGCACATTTCCCTACTTTAACTTCAAGTTCTGAGGGCAAAATGTGATTGATTTAAACACATTTACTCCCTCCAGTCGTAAATATAAGATTACTTTGACTTTTTTTTGTAAAAATTATGGAAGCAAATTAGACCACTAAATTATAACATATGCCACATGTAATTAGATTATATGTTAGTTTATACTTAAAATAGAGTATTTTTTAGGAAAAAGATAACTATAGACAATTAAAAGTGATTAATTTTGTATCCTTAATTTTTTTTAAAAAAATCAAAGTGATTTTATAATGAGGATTGAAGGAAACAGATGATTGTCAACCGCAAATGGACTTTTCCGCCTCCCATATATACATATATAAACTTTAATATCATTAGGCATTCACAGCTCTTGATCAATCAATTTTTATACTCTGTTGTTTGGCATATGTATACTTCAAGTCAGTTTTTTGGTAAAAAAAAAAAATAGAAGTCAGTTTCAATAAAACCATCGGTGAGCATCTGAAAGCTACTTTGTCCTTTTGCCATATTTTTGCATATAGCCTCCAGTACCGGCACCTTTTAAGTATCAACTAATCCGAAATTTGTCCAGAAAAGGCATAACAGAGATTGAACTAGGACCTAAAAAGAAGGGAGGTGCCTTACCATCCCTTTTTTAACCAACCGACCACTGGTCCTTTGTCCTTTTGCCATATTACCTTGCCCTCCGTGGTTTAATCGCTTTATTATGTTTTATTATTAATTAGGCCACATATTTGTTTTATAATTAAATAATAAAAAATAATTATCATCTTGTTCTTTTTATAAATAAGTCACTTCCAAAAACCTTTAAAAAAAATGTTGAACTGAATTCAGTTTATTTCAGTTTGGATTATACATAACTCTTTTATATTCAAACAAATTATCTCAAACAAAATTTATTTATAGGGATATTTTAAAATAATTTATTTAAATTCATTAATCTTTTTAGACAACGTCAATTGACTCTTACTATATTAAGGATATTAAGTAGTAACATCATATCGAGAGAACAAAACCAAAAAGTAAATGGTAAAAATATATTGTCCTTTCATATGAAAGATTTAATTATGTGTTCTCTCAGTTCTATAAAAAGTAAACAGTACCAGAGGAATATAATAGAAGGACAATTATCCAACTTCACTATCTATTTGTGACAATTATTTATATTTTTATTTCTAAATTTTAATTTACATGTTTGTATCTTTATTGTTGAATGCTTTATTTTTTATTTTTTATTTAAAGAGAAATATTTTATATCTTACTTTGTTATTTATTATATACATGACTCGTGTTCTTTTTAGTATTTATATATTAAAAAGTATTCTTTATCATATATTATCCAAAACAACTTGTAGTATAATAAACCAAAATTTAAAAAAATGTAGTCAAATGTAGATCTCATTACAATAGTTGACATTTATCATTTAAACTTTTGTCAAACTAAAAATCAAACACACGATAACACGTGATCTGCACAATGTGGGAACTAGTTTCTTACTAAGTACAAAGTTTAGTAGGGAGAGCTAATCAAAATATATACTCTCCAAATTACTTGTAAACGATCCAGATTTGATTAATTTTAAAAATATTTTTTTAGTAAGAAATTAGTTTTTGAAATATTGATAGTTAAGAGATTATCTGTATTTTATATTCTATACCTATTGAAATAATCTTTTTTGAAAAAATATGAACTTTTATAGAATCAAGTATGGACTATATAAATCAAATTTGAAGGTCCATATTTGATTAGCCAAACTGGTTCACACAATGCGGTGTCTACTCATAAATGTCCACTAAAAATGCCCATTATTTGAGGTGAACAATAACAACTAGATGTTAGCATCACCCAGTGCCCTAATAATCTTTATTAAGTGTCACTAATAGAGTTAATTATGCAGCTGATGTATCTCATTTTACAAATATCTTTGTTAGGTGTGGAATACTACTTCGCAGAAGATGACATTAGTATGAAGAATTTGGAGGGTACAAGTCATACTCTTTTTTAATCAAAGATCATTTCGTCCTTTATATATATATATATAAAAGCCAACTTCATTCATTAGTAAAATGATTACATAAATAGCCCCTTAATCTAGTAGTTAGAGAGGCCTCGCTTAAAAAAAAAAGTAGATAGAGAGGTTGATATTGTTGATATATGAATTAATTGTATATATATGTTAGTTTTGTTTTTCCATCACAAAATCTTAAACCTATTAGAAAAAACATAAAATAATCACACATAAAAAGTGTAAGAAGTGAATTAATAGTATATAATGTTGGGTTTAGTCCCACTACATAGGTTTAAACTTTTGTGATTTAAAAACAAACCCTAACATATATATGCAATTAACTCATATTTCAATTCATATTGAAACATGAAAACTTAGTATAATGAAGTAAAAGTAGGGAAAAAAGGGCCCCCTGCCGTTATCTTTTGAACGAATTTGCCACGTCAAACTTGCATAAAACTAAAACTCCCCTGAACTTTATATTGTTTGCATATAAGCCCTGACATTTTAAAATTTAAATTTAACATCTTTAAAGCTTAATTAATTTTATATTAGACTATGTCATGACTTATTTTCTAATTTGTACTGAAGTGAGCGTACTTTTTCCATGGTCTTTTTTAAACATCAAAATAAAATTTTTACAAACATATCTTTTTATTTTACAATTTTTATAAATTTGTTGAGATTTTTTATGTGTGTATTTATTAATTTAAAAAGCATTTTTTTTTGTAAAAAAAATAGAACAATTATATTCAAATGATCATATTGTCTATAAACTTTAAATGTGTTAAGTTTAAATTTTAAAATGTCAAGGGTTTGTATGCAATTAGACTAAAGTTCATGGGAGTTTTATATAATTGTAAACATAATAAAATGTTATGTATGATTGATGAGGTGTTTTATGCGAGTCTGACATGACAAATTTAGTCAAAAGATAATGGCAAGTTCACGGCAGGGAGGACCAGAATAAAAAAAAAATAAAAGATCAGGGGGTTTTAGTTGAACTTTGAAATATCAAGGGGTTATATGCACTTGTTCCAAAGTTCAAAGGTATTTTTTAGAATGTAACCTAAAAACAAAGATTAAACTAGGGGGTGTCCAAAATTTTCCCATTCCACCCGTCTTCTCCCTATCCCGGGTATTTTGGGACGGGAAATCCCATTCCAAACATTTTCGAAACGAGGTAAAATGGGACGAGACAATTTTTTTGGGCCGGGACGACCATTAATATTTTTTAATTTTTATTTAATTAAAATGAAGGAATTAACCCACCAGCCGAAGACTAAAACACACAGAGACACCCACGGCTAAGGCCCACCACCCACTCACTATCTCACTCTCACACCCTAACTTAGTGCCTGTTTGGCAAACATAAAAAAGTGCTTTTTTGGGGTTAAACCTAGGTTTCAAAATTTGGCTAGACAAACACTCTCAGCTTTTTTAGAATAGCTTTTAACTATCAAAATATTGGTTTCAGTTAAGCCAGACAAACACTCACAGCTTTTTCAGAAGCTATTCTGTAAAAGCTAATCCAAACAGGCCCTTAATCCACTTTTCTTCTCAACTCTCACTCTCTGTGCGATGAATCTAAAGATTGGCGTGAAAGCTGAAGAGTGGTGTAAAAGCTAATCTCACGTATAAGGAAATTTACAAGTTTTTGATATACAAAATAAGGATATTGTCATTGCTTTCAAACTAAACATGAAAAAAATATTGGTCCTTCCTGTCTTTTGGCTGATTGCATAGAAAAGTTGACATTTGCCTTTGAATGTTGTTAATGACTTAACGTCTTTAATTGGCAGTAGTGATTTTCTTGCTATATGTGTTTTAGTTAATTAATTATGCGTTTTAATTAATTAGATGTGTTTTTGTTGTTATTTGTTGGTTTTGTTTATGGTTTATTATGTTATCAAAGCAAAAAAAATTCTTAGAACAATAGCATTTTGTAAAAGCCCATAGTTAGATTTTTGGGTGTAATATCAGGTTCATATTTTTTTCCCAAAAGGACCATATGTTTTTGTTTAAAAAAACAAACGAAAAATTCACGTCCTGTCTGTCCTATAAACACCCCTAAATTAAACTATTTAGAAGTCGCCTAGACCCAAAAAAAAAAAAATATATTACGATAGTTAAACTCATAGCCTGAGCCGTCTAAAGAGTTGAAGACCATTAGACCAAGACACCCCATTCTATGAGTGGTTTTAAGGCGAGTTTTTGTGCAGGAGAAATCATACGAGTTGTTAAAAAAATAGTCAAATTCTTTAAAATAACATTCACTATCAACTACTCCATACTAAACGTGTGTAAGAATATCTTCTGTTGTATACAAGTATTAGTAAAAAGACATTATAATTCCTAACTTTTCATAGTCTTCTGTTGAATACAAGTATTAGTAAAGGCAATATTTAAAGACGTGATAAATATCTTCTATGGCCCACGACAAAGCACACTCCTGGATCCTTTCCAACAAGACTCGATGCACATGTCTGGAAGAATTTTCATCAGCATTGTAAAGGGCAATATTTAAAGGCATGACTAATATCTCCTGTATCTCATGACAAATCACATTCAAACGTCATTCTCTTTTTGTACATCTGTGAATGTATGAGGAGTTTTAATTCCATGGGAAGGAAAAAGAAAAGTATTCGATGACTAGTTGGTTGAGCTGGTAAGTGGGTTTCTTCTCGGTAAGGATGAGAATATATGTTCAAATTCCAGGAAGCCCTCTCATTGGGAGAGTGGATAACCCTGCCTACATAGACTACACTCCTACCTCTCACGTTAGAATTAGTCGGTTGCCAATAAACGCCATATAGCCGGACAGTTTAAAAAAAAGTACTAATTGGCTCTAGTCAGAATAGTTAGACTCTTCTGATTGGTTTACTCGTTTTCTTTCTGAGTTGTAAGTAGACGCAGAGTGTCACTATTTTCCCCACTGGACAAGTGGGGAAAAAAATCAAGCAATTGTGGCATTTTCTTCTCTGACCCTGTGGCACACTAACTTCCAAACTAAAATTGGAAAATAAGCATGTTCATCAATGGGAAAACTTTGAAATTAAAAAATTTCTGATTCACAGCTTTTTCAGCTAATAAAACTAGTTTTATAAATCTCATATCTTGTGAATTGCATGCTTGGCCATCACTAGTCTACTGCCTTTTAGGCTTTTATGATGAACTGTGCAGTCCAGTCTGCTACACGAGTGTGCTTGGATTTCCACTTTCACAAGCTTAAAATAACTTGTCTTTATTCAGCCAACTTTTACTGTGTGTTTTTATAGAATTAAAAATGTAGACACCAAAACGTAATGGACTAGCTGACCAGATGGCCAAATTGGCCCATAACATTATTGACAATTTTTACTACTTTGAGACACCACCATCCTCTTTAGATGCGGATGGAACTATTGCCCTCTGTGAATCTGATATGCTCTCATGAGCTCTGATATCCAGTTTATAATAATAATAAAAAAAAAATGTAGACACCAACAGCTTGGAATAATGGATGAACATGTAACCTTCCACCTGTATAAAAGTCCTAAATTATAAAGCAAAAACAAATATCAAAGGTTATAAATTTTAATAAATAGGATAATAGAAATAGTATATGTGAATTATTAATATACGGTAGATAAGACAGAGGAAAGTGTATAAACATTGAGTCAATATCATCCTCAAAAGATTACCAAAAGTAGAGCTGGTAATACGGGCGGGCCCGTCGGGTTCGGGCCGGGCCCAAAAAAACCCGTGAAAAAACGGGCCGGGCTCAACAAAACCCGTTTTGAATATGGGCTTGATTTTTAAACCCGGACCACATTGTTCGGGTTTCGGGCGGGCCCAAAAAAACCCGTTTTTTTAAGCCATTTTTTTATCTTTTTTTTTTTCTTTCATTTTTTAAAGCCATTTTTATCAATTTTTTCTTTTCTCCAAATATTAGAGTTGGAGGAAATGGAACAAGAAATACAACAAAAAATCTCTCCAAATATTAGAGGTAAATGCTTGCTGTAACTACAAAACTAACTCTTACAGAAGCCTCAGTTGTTAGAACAAGGGCCAATGACAGTATTCATTAATATCTCTTAACACCCTGTTATGGAGTGGACCACTGGGCTCAAAACCACTATGTCAAAAAAGCCTCACACCATGTCATCAAGCCTAAAGCTTGATTATAATTACCAGCAAGAAAAGAACAATCCAAGCTCCAAAGTCAATCATTTATCAAATTAGTATATCTGTAAAAACCGCTTAAAGTTTATACAAAGCATGATTTAGCCTAAAAACACTTATGTTCTTATTCATTGTCAGCCAAACAAGTAGAGATAAGAATATTGTTCACGCTCCTGCGTTTCACCTATCATCATAGCTCACTTGCTTAGCTATAAATCTTCAACGGCCTGTTGCTGAAGTAAGGATATACAAAAATCCTAATCCACAAAAAGGACATGAAAAAGACAAACTTGGGTTTGGGGGAAAGAGGGGCGTAACTCAATTCAGTAAGTAATGACTTTCAAAGTGTTTTTTCAAACATTCACAGTAACTTTCCACAACGATTAATATCCAAATCAGTAAATTGCAAAAAGAATTACAAACGATAAGCCATTCAAAACAATCCAAACGAAACAGAATGGATGAAAATCAAGAAAGGAAAATCAAACGAAACAGGAAATCAGAAGAAGAGGAAGAAGAGGCCGAACGACAAACTGATTGTATGTCTTCCTTCGATCGGCGAACTGAGTTGCAGAAGAAGAGGCCGACGGCGGAACAGAGTAGTCGGACTGTGACTGTGAGTGGCCGTGAGGTGATCGACCGTGAGCGGCGGCGGCACTGAACAAGGTGATAAAGAGAAGAGGATGGGAGATCGGTGGCCTCGTGAGACTGAGATGGAGAATGCACAGTGAGTGAGGACTGAGGATTGAGGAAGAGGAAGTCAGGACGAAGGAAGTTAGGGATTTAGGGTTTTATTTTATTTTGTTTTAAAATAAAAAATAAAAAAAGAAAAAAAGAAAATGGGTTCGGGTTAGCCCACGGGTTTAACGGGTTAGCCCGTCACGGACTCGGGCTTGACGGGTTCGGGCCCAAAATACCCATTTTAATATGGGCCATATTTTTTCAAACCCATAACCATATTTTTTTTACGGGTTTCGGGTTGGCCCACGGGCTTCGGCCAGTATTACCGGCTCTAACCAAAAGTAATATCATTCTCAATATATCTGCCAACAAAAAGAAAAAGAAAAAGGAGCACGATGGGAAAATTTGAAAAGTAATGGAAGGTTTCCAAGGTTTCCTTCCCGACATAAACATCCCCTTCACATCTTAATTACTTCTATTCGCCATTGAATAATCCCTTAATAATAATAATCCCTTTGACTTTGTCGAGCGTCTTATGACTCTTATCTCACCCTTCTGTAACAAGAATTTTTCCGGCAACGCACTTATTCGGTTTTGCTTTTTCTTCTTCTAAGCATTTAATATCCTTCCATCTTCCATTTTTCGTTAGCTTCTTCGTTTAACTTGGTTGTTTTCCTTATCAATTCTCATCTTTAGCCTACCTTTTTACTTCTTTCTTCTTCTTCCAATTCTCCACCGGCTACCAACTCCAAATTCCCAACTTTATCTCAATTGGTGATTTAAAACCAAGTTCTAAATGGCCTAACGCCTTTCAATTAATGAAATGGTCTAATGTTAGATGTCTTCATGTCAAACTCCGACTCTCCGATTTTACCGTTACGTTTTTAGAAATTATGAAATAATTTTATCAACTTGTTCTAAATCTCATGTTAATTATTTTTATTTGACCATATTTAATGTATTTAAATATAAATTTTATGGAATTTCCTTATTGAGTTTGATAAAAGTATGAATATTGTTATATTTAATATAAACTATTCATATTTAAAATATATTTAAATTTAACTTAAATTATTGTTAATTTTTGTATATCTAATTTAATCATATACTTTGAACATCTATCTATTAATAAAAGTAAACTTTTACGAGTTTATGATATTTTTTTCTTTCTCATCAATATCTTACTTAAACTCATGAGTTTGCTAACCTTTGTTATTAGCAGTTAACCAGTTTAGTCCAGCCTTTAAAATACTGATTCGAATATAAATCTCATTACAATAAATGCCTTTTATTTTATTTTATTTTTTGACTGAAAATAAATGCCTTTTATCAAATCAAGTTTTGTCAAATGAAAAAATAAAACGTGTACATAAAAGGACACACAACGTGGTGTTTCCTCTTTCTTTCTTCTTCTTCTTCTTTTTTTTTTATAAAAGTCAATTTACGTGGTGTTTCCTCATAAGTATCCACTAATGGCCATTATTTTACCCGAATCTCAATTGCAAATTCACAATCCCAAGCCAACTTCATTCCATGCCCATAAATCGATGCTTTAAATGTGCGGTGGTATTGAATTGAATTTTATATTTTCGATGTTTTTATTTTAAAAAAGAATTAATATAAAGTGAAGATTATCTCTTAAAAAATAAAGATTCAGTACTCCTTCTGTCCCTTATTATAAGAGTCAAAGAGGTAAAATCACACATATTAAGGAAGTGGTTAAGAGAGATAAATATGTATGAAATAATTTTGTTTTCTTATGTTTGTCCTTATTTATGATTGAGTATATAAGAGAGAAAAATGTGATAATAGTGTTATAAATGAGTATGAAAGAGAATGTGAATAGAGAGAATAATGATGGGTAAAGTGGAGAAAAACTCATTAAATGTTTTGACAAATTTGGTCAGGCTCCTATAAAAAGGGACAAAACCATTCAAATTTTTGACTCTTATATATAGGGACGGAGGGAGTATCAATTAAAAATTGCATATGCAAATTAAACTTAAATAGTTTCACGTTCAAATTATTCTTATTGTTACAAAAAAATTTAAATGGCTTCTTGATGTTAGCATCATCAATCGATCGATCCTTATACTAGTCACTAATAGCTTTTAACTAATAAGCTGATTTATCTTTTTGTTACACACTTACACTCGCTTTTATTTATAAGATACTCCCTTCAATGGCAAAATAAAAATAAAAATTTATAAGATACTCCCTTCAATTTATATATATATATATATGTAAGGTAATTAACCATTTTATACAACCCAAAAACATAGTGGAGTCATTCATTATAGGTAAAATTAATGTGACTTTCCAATTTTACCTTTATATCATTTATTGTACATTAACTATATCTCTCCTCTTTACATTTAATATGCAAGAGCAAAAGTGAAAATAAAATATTTATTATCTTGACTTTCACATGTTACCTCTTATAATGTGGACAAAAAAAATTATCATATTACCTCTTATATTATGGATGGAAGTGAATATATACTTTTGGTGTGGCATTATTCTATTTGAATGATATTTTGAAATTTTAATCAAGTCTTTTTTTTTTTTTGTCATGATTAAATATAAGTATATTAATACATTAATCATCACGCACCCCTCTTTTTCTTATGTACTCTTCCTCTTTCCCTCTTATCACATATAAACGTACTTTAAGAAAATAATATAATTTTTTTACGGATCTATTACTTTTATTAAACAAATTTAACCAACCCATTTTTAGCGCACCCTTTTCTAACTGCCATCTCCTATAATGCCTCTGCATGTAGCAACTCCTCTCCTATTGGCAGATCCATCATTATCAAGTCTAGGCTAATTGATCTGAGGAGGAATCCATTTTCAATAAAGATGCCATTGATTTGAATTGATAATCTTCATCCATGACTCTAGCTTACAATTCTCACAATGATCTTTTTGAATGCAAGACAAGACTATATATATTTGGGAATGAGCACCTAAGAAATTATATTTCTACTGTCAAAACCCTTTTCAATAGAACACACATTCATCGGTAAAAATATACTATTTAAAGTTTAGACAAGTTGGATCCGATAGATCATAAAGGCAAATAAATGCCTCTGAGGTGGAAAAACTGGTACAAATTATGGATGTAAAATTTGCACTCACAACCTTATTATTATAAGTTATGAAGCGAGCTCTTTATCAACAAGATCAACCTCGTTGGTTGATGGCTATCTTTGTCGTTGGGGGATGGAATACTCTGCAGAAGATGCCACAGGTATGGAGAACATGGTGGGTACAAGTCATATTGTAGCCAAAATAGCTAGACTCTTCTCAGTTGGCTTATAAAGAAAATAAAAAATGTTTGACTTTTTTCATTGGCTTTCGAGTTTCCTGAGTTGTGAGTACAAGCGGTTGTCACCGTTCATGCATTTAAATATAACTTCCAATCTCCACAACTTTACTCCATTCTTTTGATCCCCTGCTTGCTTGCTGGGTATACATTACAAACCTTGGTTTTGTTTTTCTATCTCCTTCTTCTGTCTTTTTCTTCCACTTAACACCATAATAATCTCTCTTGTTCTTTTCCATGGATGGTTTCAGGACAGGCTTTTGATTATATCTTGCTAAACAAGTGAGAATTGATCAAGTACTTTTGGTAAGTTTTGCTTCTTTCCTCTTTAATTCCCTATGAGTGACGATCAAAAAGAACACACTCTCTGGTTACACTTCCATGCAGGCAAATTGTCAGTCTCTCATATCTGAAACTGTAGGGCCTTATAGATGTGGGAACCATCTGGGAGCTATTTAGTTAACAAAATTTAAGGCCCACAACTCATTCCAACATACTATACAACTACATGTACAGGGATCAAAGTTTTGATTTTTCCTAAAACAAATTACAAACCTTTAAAAAGTTCAAAGCAACATGAAGGCAGAATCATTGAACTTTCATACATCATTCAACGGGCCCCCAAACACAACAGTTAAAAGTTATTCTGCATGTTGATCAATACTGTCGAATGAACAGGGGACCCTGTTACTAAATTAATTTTAATCGTATGAATGTTTAATCAATGTGTTTGGATTAATCATATAAATTGTTGTTTACAATCGTAATTATAGGGGAAAAAGACACCATGCAGTTCTGGAGTCTCTTCTTTACTGCACTAATGCCAGTCCTTAAGGTACTCCTGATCACTATTGTTGGGACCATTCTAGCTCTGGATCGATTTAGTTTACTGAAGGATGATTCCAGGAAGCACCTTAATTCTGTAAGTTTCATCTTTTTATCATTTCTTTCTTTCATGTTTCCAATTTCTTATAATGGGTTAATATCATTCTTAACCCTTATAGTTTGATCGAATTCTGGTTTTGGACCTGTATTTTCAAATTGTGGTTTTCAGTCCCTATAATTTCATAAGAACTTGGTTTGAATTTAATAGGTACCAAAATCAAATACTCGTTAAAACTATGAGGCTCACTAACATGAGAAAGTTCCTTTCTTTTTCCTTTTGTGTCAGTTGGTATTCTTTGTCTTCGTTCCTGCACTTGCTCTCAGCAACTTGGCTAAAGCCATGACAATTAAAAGCCTCGTCATGCTGTATGTTATTTTCTCACCACTTGTTTCATTTAATTTTTCTTTCCTTTCTAAGTTAGAAAATTTGGTTTCAATTAATTTTTTTTGTTAGGCTTTATTTTAGGCTCTCATTAAATGTGCAGTTGGTTCATGCCATTAAATATTCTTCTCACATTTATCGTTGGATCTGCACTCGGATGGTTAGTTATTAAAATAACAAGAGTTCCTCGTCATTTGCAAGGACTTATATTGGGATGCTGTGCAGCAGGCAAGTCCATTTATATAGATTAAAATTTGCTTTTCTGATCATTTCATCATACAAATTAGGTTTATTTAAGATTATAATTGGAGCCTTCATTAATACTACATCTTGTCTTTAATATGAGAGTGGCCTAACTAATTTGAATAGATTAAGGAAATTAGATATGTTAGTTATTTGTAACAAACATGAGTTGATTCCCCTAAAGTACCCCTTTTAGAGATGACTAACATTGAATGAAAGCCTCCTTAATATGTGTCATTAATAACAATATTTTAGAGAAACAATTAAAAATTAGAAAGTCTAAATGAATTGAGGTAGACCAAATCCAACCCCCTAATATCTCACATATTAAGGATCGGAGGTAGTATTATTTTTTGTAAGTGCTATATAGCACACATAAGCCCTCATACTTGGCAAGGATCAAGCATTAGAAAATGCAGTCATACATGTCAATTACCACCTGTTTAACTCCAAATTAGTAAACAGACTAAGGATGTTTTTGGGTGATATCAACAGGAAATATGGGAAACATGTCACTTATCATCATTCCTGCTGTATGTAATGAAGCAAGCAGTCCTTTTGGAGATAAAGATATCTGTAACAGAAATGGATTGGCATATGCTTCTCTGACACTAGCAGTAAGACACTAAACTTCCAAAAACTAGGTAAATAACTATGTTCATCAATGGGATATTTCCTGATTTTAAGTTTTTCAGCTAGGAAACATTTTCATGTGGACTTATGTCTACAACCTTGTCCGGATATATTCATGCAAGAGTTCCGACGCAAATTCCCCAGTACAGCCGTTGTCTATACCGGAAACTGACCGTGAAAATGCATCAGCACGTAAAATGGAGCCATTGGTCACTTCACAGAACATGTCGCAAACAAATGAATGTGTCGTTAGACTTGAAACTGAAAGTGCAATGCCAGAGGGAGACGCTAAGGTTGTTCAACATTCTAATATAATGTTAAGCAGTATGTTCACTCCATATTATGTATATTTTAATTTCCTTCGAACCCTTTCACTATTGAAGTCTTGATTTTTTATTAGTTCATTTTGTTTAATGCGAACGGAATATTTGAGACTAATTGTGATTTGTCCAAATAACTATATAGGACAAAAACTTGAATAGTAAAATTGGAATGCAATCTAACTTGCATACTTGTAAAAACATTTCTTAATCTGTATAATAGTACTCGATTGATGAACAATGAATTTATGGCGCTTGTATGTTTAAGTATGTAATGAAATAGAAGTTTTGATCTTACATTTTTTTCTCAGAGTTTGCAGGTAACAAAACAGGAAAAGGTATTGAAGCTGTTAAAAAAATTAGGGAAAAAGATGAATGTGAAGGCCCTATTAGCACCAGCAACAATTGGATCGGTATGACAGTAGTTTCCGTTGAGCCATTTTTTTTGTTGTTTATCTTGATTAGTTAAAAGAGAGAGAAATTATAAACTTCAGCATGAAGGAGGCATGTCATGTGAAGAAAATGCATCACTCACAAGAAAGTTTCAACTCTAAAATACTAAAATGAGACTAAAATTTGATTAATGTATATCCAATTTATTATTCATATAATGATCCGATCTTTCCTCTGACTCTGACCCTTTTTTCCACATATAGATTTTTGGCTTGATAATTGGCTTAGTCCCTCAATTTCATAACGCTTTAATCGGTGATGATGCTCCTCTTCGTGTGATTGAAAGCTCCATATCCATGGTAGGGTAAGTATTGCATCTCTTTTCTTCTTTTCGCCCAGAGTTTAATATGGATCTCAGGTTTCAGCAGGTAGACTAAGAACACAGAAGCTACTCTAAGTGACTCTCAAAAGAAATCTTGCAAGGAGAGAAAAAAATTACCTTACCATGCCCAGGGATATTATATAGCTTCTTCTTTTTTCGTTTGCAGTGATGCTGCCATTCCAACTATGACCTTGTTAGCTGGGGCAAATTTACTTGATGGTAATCAAGGGACATGAATATTTGGTGCTTAATTTCAATTTAAGTTTATTGAAGTAATTTCTTTTGAAAATAAACATTTTAATGACAGTTACTACTGGATTTTCTTCAGGTTTAAAAGGATCAGGCATGAAGTGTTCAATTATTTTTGGAATCCTTTTTGTTAGATACATTGCCTCACCACTATGTGGTATAGGCATTCTTAAAGGCGCAATGCATGTCGGCATGATTCGCCCCGATCCATTATATCTATTTCTTTTACTACTCCAATATTCTTTTCCACCTGCAATGAACATAAGTAAGTTGATTGTTGTCATACTTAAATATTTCAAATCCATCGCTTCTTACATCATTCTAATAGGTCCAACTTTGTCAGCATAACACATAATGTTTAAGAAAACAGTTTGGTATTCCTGGCACTTTTGTCTTATACTATGCCCAAGCTTTTTTCCATTTTAAATTTCCAGAAATGGTTAAACCATTTCTAGCTTATAACTTATTCTTACTTTCTTGACCAGGTACTGTTACTCAGATGTTTGGGACTGGTGTGAGTGAATGCTCACTTGTCATGCTAGTAACTTATGCCTGTGCCGCAATTACACTTACTCTGTGGTCAACATTTTTCATGTGGCTGGTATTATAGACCTATTCTGTTGTATTGTCTCTTATAGTGTCTTCATTTCAAAGTAAGCTACATTACAGCCTATAGAGTTCTCCAATTAAGAACAGGAGAAAGTTAAGGAAGATTTGGGCAGTAGGGGATATATATATAGTGCAAAAATATTGTATTTTTCTAGAATTAATTCATGAAGTGATCATATTTACACAAATGATTTTCTTCAGCATTCCATAACATATATTTTGAATCGATTGTTCCAAGACTGCTTAAATTATGAAGTGATAACTGCTGGTACCAAATAAAAAATTGAAAGAAAATAAAGGTACCTGTCAAATGGTTTTTTCTTAATAAGAAAAGACATTATATGGTTGTATGTTTATCCAACGTGTAGAATAACAAGTTGATTTAAGCCAAATTTCCAGGAAGCTCTTTTTTTACATTATATTACAAAATGTTGTTCAGCACGGATGTTCCTTTTTCGAATTTGAAAGACAGCAATTTTTGTCAAGACCAATATTGTTTCCTGCACATTGCACACTAATTGCGGCAAAACTGATGGGAGCATCCTAACTACGAGCTAAAATAAGATTAATAATTTAATATACAAAGAGAATTATGCTATTCTTTTTCCATCTCCCTTTCTGTTGCACAAAACAAAAAAGTACAACAATAAATTGTTGTGTAGAAATCAATATGATTCAGCCCCTATTGTTGCAGTAAAAGTACAGTGCTTTCTGAACCCCAATAGTTTTCAATTCCACAACGAAAAAGCTCTTGGGTAGGTATAATTTACATAAAGAATAAGCTGATCAAGCAAATACATCTCTTTATGATTAGTTTAAGTTACTCATATTTTGTAAACCAATGACACCTAATTACCTTCCGTTCCAGAAAATTTCACTCAGTTTTTTTAAAAAATCTTACCCCCTCCCACACGGCTGCTTCAAGCTCTTGTTTCTTGTCTTGCAAGGCAATAATTCTGTGGCAACAAAGCAACACATTGCAACATTGTATTTCTGTGCTCGAACTTGTCAAACTTGATCTCTTACCTTCTCTTTGCCAATTGGAATGTCCTCTTCAAGAATTGATTTGCAGTTTGGTCATTTCTGTGGCACAATACCCTCAGTATTGTGTTGGGGTCTGATCTATTCCACCTTCCTGTGGTTGGAGGCATTGGCAACTTCTGGCCAATACCCATCACTCCAATCCCACTTGTCTCACATGTTATAATGCTGAAATCTTCAATCAATTGCTCAGTAGTTTGACCCATTAAGTCTATGACTCCCTCCACCACCTCTGCCTCTCTCTGCACCACTTCCTCTGCTATTAGTCCCTCTCCACAAGTGCAATAAACCTTCTTCAAGCTCTCAAAATCCTCTTGGATCATCTGGTAGTCCGTCCGGTTGAACACTCGGGAGCCTCCACCAGCGAGCAGAACCATAAGGAATGACTCAAATGAGGCCCTCATGACTTCCTTCATTGCCAAGGCTTGAGCTCTATCTGTGAGTATTGCAGACATGACTGTGAGGTTCTGCTTGAGGACCCTCAATGCAGGGCGAATCCGGGAGTTGGCAACATCTCCAAGATAGAGACCATCATAGAAGACAGAGCTTGAGTCAAAGAAGATCAAACGGTAGCCTGCAACTTCTGAGACATATTGGAAGGCTGCTTGAATAGCATTGGTCGCCATGTCAAAGTATGCTGAGCCACTACTATTTGCCGGCCTTGCTCCCTTGCTTCCTGAGCGATGGTGGCTCGAGGGAACTAGTCCTGACTTGAGCGACACTGATTTGTCAAGAGACTGGATGCTTGAAAGCAGGTAGTGCAAGGTATTGAGACGAACATAGAGGCGTTGGGTGCCACGGCTCGTTGACGGCCTCGGATGATTGCCTTCATTTGATTCGATCATGTTATGACCCTCTGGAGTCATGCTGCATGGTGCAGCTTTCCTCCACAGCTTCAGAAACTTGGAGTCTTTGTTGCATCTAGTTAATGGCGGAAGTGATGGTATATAGCTCTGCTTTGAACCTGGGTCACACAAGTTTTGAACCAAAATAAAGAAAGTGTTTATGATCTGCCTGCAAGTTTTAAAAGCTTTGAAATGAGTACCGGTTAGTTCTTAATTCGTTCTCACCACATGATGCAACAAATGAGGTGTAGCTCTGGATAATATTTTCCAATCCCTCTGCAAGATCCAGAACCAAATCTTCTGTAACTCCTATTGGGATGTTAAAGAACTCTTCCACTGTTGCCTTCGCCAAGGTCATCAATTCCACAGCTGACGGTGCGTGTTGCTCAGATTTGGACTTGGGATTCCATGTCTGCATCAGAAGAAACATGATATCAATGACTCAAACCTTAATTAATGACAAGAACACGGGTTAATTGGTCATGGTCCAAGACTGACTTCAATTTCTTTTGCTCTAAGGAGACACTCTTTCCCTCTTTCGAGTGATTCATTGATCCATCTCCTCAAGAAGTTCAGAACGACGGAATCAACTTCATAAGGAACCATCTCTCTCACAACAGCTCTGCCACCATCATCACAATCAGCAGATTCCTCAACCAACATTTGCACCAAAATCTTCTCAAGCCTTCCTGCTCTCTGCAACACATCTACCATTTCAGTGGTGAGTGAGTTGACTTCTCCCAGGTACTGCCTCAGCACATGCCCATAGCAGTTGTGCAGCGTCAGCGCCGCCACAGCCCCCGCCGTCGGCTGCCATTTACTCAACACCGGGCTGAAACTCTCCCTCTCCTTCATCGCCAACTCCTCTGTTTTCTCAGCCAGCCTTACCAGAACCTGACTCATCTCCTCCTTCATCTCAGCTTCAGTAGCTTTCACGTTCTCCACATCTATAATCTGCATCAAAATTCATTCATACACAGACCAAATAAGATGGATAATGGGTTATTCTTCCATTCTTAATCATAAGACCCAATTGACTTTAATTCTAAGATATTAAAGAAGTTGCATAAATCACTTAATCATACATTTGTAGTGTATTACTCCTTCCGGTTCTAATTATAAGATCAAGTTGACTTTTTTTTGGAGAAATTAAGGATGAAAAATAAATCATTTTAAATTGTTTATATTTATATTTTTTTTTCCTCAAAGCTAATTTAGTTTGCTTTTAAACTAATATAGTAGTATAATATAATTATATGTAGCATAAGTTATAATTTAACAGTTTAATTTGCTTCCTTTACCTCCACAAAAAAGTCATTTTGATCTTATATTTAGGATGGGAGTGGGTATCAGATTATATGTTAGCTTATAAGTCAAGTAAACCAATTTAGATAATAAAAAAATAGAAAAATCAATTTATAAGTAACTTATTTAAGAAAGTGAACTGATCTTAGGTTTAAAAAGAGGGGAGATCGAATTTAAAGTTGAGGTAATCAAGTAATAATCCACCAAATGAAATCAAACCTTGTCAAAAGCATTTTTGAGGGAAGAACGAATGAAATACTCAATCCGATCCCCGGAGGAATCAACAATGGAAATGTGAGGGCCTTCCCCTTCAGAGATAACAACATCTTCACCAAGAATCTTGGAAGCCAACAAAACCAGAGGAAGAAGATTCTCGATCTGCCCAACGGTACCTCTCACATAATACTCATGATAATTCACCAATTTCTTCTCCGCCCATTCCAGCATAGACCCCAAAATGGAACTCAATATCTTCACATACATCGCATCCTTCTCCTTCTTCGCATCCACCGCCACCTCAGCAACCATCATCGTATAACTCGCACTCAAAAGATCCGACTCCACCTGTCCCGTCTCCACATACTGCAGAAACAAAACCCACGCGAAGCACACATTGTGAATCGCCCTTGAAATCCCAAGCGTTGACCAGGTCTTCTTCATGAGCTCAAGAAGCTCATCGACCTCATCGAGAACTAAGGTTTCATCGCGAATGTCGAAGATCGATTGAAGGAGGGAGGTGTAGAGGTACATATTGAGGGGGTAACCGTCGACCCAGTGGCAGACATCGGTGGGGGTTCCGTTAGGGCTTCGCCATGACAAGGAGACGACGGAATTGCAGAGGATTCTCATGGTGTCGGAGTTTTTTCCGGTGTCGAGGGGTTTAAGGTCGGCGGAGTTTATGATTTCTGTGAGGCGTAGGGCGAATGTGTTGTTGTTGTTGTTGTCGAGGGGGATTGAAGGGTGGAGGAGGAGACCTGCTTGTAGGATCTTGAGTTGTCTCTTCTGCCACATGTGGTACTCGCTTGAGTCGTTGAATTCTGATGGCTTCAGCTGCCTTAATAGTTCCAGAGGTAGGATTATCGTCTCTGCTCTCCTTCCCGTCTGCACATTCAATTGAATCCATGGTTACTATTATCATGACAATCATTCTCCCTGTAACGCCTAAATCACTCATGAAATTGAACATCATTCTCCTCTTCATGCAGATGAACAAGATGATGGAGATGATCCGTTTTACATGCAGAGTTACAGAGAGCTAAAGCCATGCATGGATGCTTTTTTTTTTTTTTTTTAAATTTTCAATTTGACCAACAACACTGAAAGAACGACGTCCTTCATGTCTTCTTATTTTTGGCCCATTTATGCATACAGTTGGTTGGTTCGGATGAACCGGTTTCTCTACTTATAAATAATGTAATTACGGAGAGTTAATCATATCTAGATAGTACATATGAATGAAATCTAAATAGTCTAGTTATATTTAACACTGTATGCTCACTATTTTTATGAGTAGGGAATCAATTTTCTGATGTTGGGTAGTGATTGAGATATTAAAAACACAACTGAAATTACATGAATTAGATTTCCATGTCATCTACGACATTACTAATCACAAACAAACATTTCAAATATGTTTTCGTATGATTTAAATAATTTCAATATCATATGATATTTATTGATCAAAAAATATTATATGATATTTGTAAATAAAAATGTTAACATTTGGTTCTTCTAAATGAATATAGTTTTTATGGTCCTTCA
Organism: Mimosa bimucronata; assembly: GCA_037074515.1. NCBI lineage: Eukaryota > Viridiplantae > Streptophyta > Magnoliopsida > Fabales > Fabaceae > Mimosa > Mimosa bimucronata. The sequence continues at coordinate 38,652,419 of CM073444.1, forward strand.
TACTAAATAATATCTCTCTTAACTGGTTTGTTCTTATTGCGTAATTCTACTAAAAAAATCTCACCTTCTTTTGTTTTCTATGTTAGTGGACAATGCTGAGGTTCTAAGTGCCACACATATATAAAAGTAGAACTCCCCTAAAACATTTTCAAAGTTTGTAAATGTTTACACTACAAGTTACACATAATCAAACATGTTCATACAAAAAAAACAACTTTTCAATGTTACGTGCATATAAGTACACAAGAGAAGTTTTGTCTCCACATGAATAAACAGCTCCAAACAACCACATTCTTATAACATCTAGATTATTGACCATTTCAGGTGAAAGAAAATCATTTCATCATGTTATGAGAGAGAAAAAACGTGTTACTTGGTTTGCACGTTAAGTAGATTGTTTATATGCATGGATACATACTTGGCCAAGGAGGGTTCTCATGAGGGTCTTCCTAAGACGATGATCACTTTGCTCAGTGACACGCATCTGCTGCCTCATAATCTCCGCGGAAGTCATAGGCCTCCTCGCCCTCAACATAGGCACAGAAAACGCCAAATTAGGACTCCCTCCGGCCACCGGAGACGACGGCGTCGACAACCCCCCGCCGCCCACCATCCTCCTGGACGGCGACCTCTTCAACATCTTCAACCCCAACGCCCTCTTCACCCGACTCGTCGGGTGACTCACCACCTGGCTCACCTTCATCATCAACCCCCCGCCGCCGCCGCCATCGTCATGGTTCGAATGAAACGTCAGAGCATTCCTCCCTCCTCCGAATCCGGGCGACGACCGACACGCCGTGAAGAATATCTCGTACGCTGTCTCCCTTATGTCGTCCTCGTCGAGCCCTTCTATGTTCCCGAAGGGGCAAACCACGTCGTTTTGCTTCTCCGGGAATTCTAGCCGCCGCGCGTGGTGGCGCGTCAGATCCAGACGCGGCGGCACCGAGGACGACGGGTAGGATTCGCGGCGGGCATGGTGACCCATGCGGAGGAGGAAGACGGCAGGGCGTTGATTATATTGGGGAGGGAGTGATTAATTAATTAAGAGCGGTTTTGGCTTAATAGAAATTAAGGAGGGGAGGGTGATCATGGAGAAAAGGGAGGGAGGGAGATAGTTATTGTGTTCGTTAGATGACAGCCATTTTTCTTTGTGTAACGTCGGATGGGTGATGATGGATTTGCCAACGTTGTATGAGCGTAGACAACGATGCACTTTTCTTAATTTGTTCCCTTTTTTTATTTTTTATTTACTAATGTTTATTCATATTTTCTAATTAATTAGTTTACACTATATAGGGAACTTCATTTGATTAAGTTATGATGCTTTCGAGCTCACTTATCTAAATATGTAATGGAGAGAACTTTGACTGAGCACGTTAATGTCGGATGGCCAGGTTCCTAATTTTAGAATGTGGTTCAACAAGCTGCCTGGATTTTGCTGTTCTTGTTCCCCTTGTCAATTACAATTACAGCAAAAATTTCCATACCTCCACAAGCCTTCATAACTCAAATAACATTTTGTATTCATGTATTCATGCTCTTCTGTTAAGAAGTCACATCCAATGCACTCCTCTGATGTCCAATGTTTTATTTGGATATATGAACATTATGACGATAATGTTATAGGTTGAAAGGTGAAATTGTAGGTCCACATAATATGACTTATAAAGAGGACTTAAATGTTTTTTATTTCTAACTTATTAATAAGAGAGGAGTATTCATTGTGTCCTTCAGACCTTCACATAGCTGTATTTTCTTTTCTTTTCTTTTTTTTTTTTTTTTTTTTGCTGTTAGACAAATTTGAAAGAAGGAAGATCATTGAGAAATATCATGTGAGTAACCTAATTACCAATGGGTTTCATGTGTAACGAAACACTCACGCTGACATATAAATATCACAGGTTCACATTGTTTAGGAAATTTGCAATTGCCTGAATTTCTCATGTGGGAGTGGACTTGCATGTACATGACCCTTTTGGATTGCGTTCGGGATATAACAAACGGATCCTTGAGTGGAATGGGCTCCAATGTAACAATGGGCTACTCATATACCCGACTTCGCAAGACTTTAAGCCTAGAATTGATTAGACTAATGGGGTTGGGTCTAGTTAAAGGAACCCGTCCTTCACAGCATGATGAATCAAGGTTTCAATCATGGCTTTCAGAGGTGCACACATATTTAGTGTTTGATTACTTGAAATATGAGGGTGCCTATATTTAACTAAAAAAACCTGACTAATGGGTGATGGTGTTAATTTAGGGCATGTTTTGATTGGCTTTTGAAATATAGTTTATGAGAAAAAAACTGAAAATGTGCTTTTAGAGAATATATTATGGAAAATAGCTTCTGAGATTATAGAAAAAAAATAAGTTCTGACAAAACCTAGGCTTTCTACCCTAAACCTAGGTTTTCAGGCAAAAAAGCTATTCTGAAAAAACTGTCAGTGTTTGTCTGACTTAACTGAAACCAAGGTTTGACAGTGAAAAGCTATTATAGAAAAGTTGAGAGTACTTTTCTACCCAGATTTTAAAACCTAGATTTAACCCAAAAAAAACACTTTTTCTTAAGTTTACCAAATAGTCACATGAAGCAAATTTTGTCTCAAGTCTCAACATATAAAAATGATTTTAGGAGGCGTTCGGTGAAGGGGTACGTGGAGAGTGAGTGAGAGTGCCAATTAGTAATTACCTCCCAGCATAATTGATGTACGCTCTTCTATGAATGACGTATAATTGGCTTGTACGATTTTGTTTGTAACTTATACTCCCTCCTCATCCTTATCATAATATCAACTTGATTTTATTTCAAGAAAATAAGGAAGAATAAAATAGACTAGTTAATTTAACCTGTCGAATAAAATCAACTCAATCTTGTGCTTTCTCTTACTATGATGAAAAAGAGGGGGGGGGGGGGGTTGGAGTTAGGTTGAGGCCATGAGGGGGACGAAAGAGGCCATCACTATTCACTACATGAATGGAGCCCCCATGGCAGCACTTACACAACACGGCACCGCATCTTCATCAGGTCACTCATGTCCTTCTTCCTTCATTCCATTGGCCGCGACCCATGGGCCACAGGTCCGTGACCCGGACCCACCATTACCCCAAATGCCCCCAAAGGGCATTACATAAATGGAGCCCACATGGCAGCAGTTACTCAACATGTGACCGCATCTTCGTCACGTCACTCGTCACTCGTCACTCACGTCCTTCTTCCTTTATTCCATTGGCCGCGACCCATGGGCTACAAGTCCATGACCCGGGCCCACCATTACCCCAAATGCCCCCAACCACACCCATGCATACAGATACTCCCTCCGGTCCTAAATATAAGACCACTTTGACTTTTTTTTTGGAAGTTAAGGAAGCAAATTAGACCACTAAATTATAACATATGTCACATAAAATTAGATTATAGGTTAGTTTATAAGTAGAATAAATTAATTTTAAGGAAAAAAGATTTTCTTTTGGATTGAAACTACTTTTTTTTTTACTGAAAAAAAAAGTCAAAAAAGTCAAAGTGGTCTTATAATTAGGACCGGAGGGAGTATTTCTTAATTTAATGGAGGAAAATTGTGTTCAGATCCCAAGTAAGGCAAATTAATACTATAAAATCTCTTAAAATCTCAAAATTATTAATAAGTTTCAAAAGGCTTTAGGGTAATATAATACAATTGTAAAATTATATTATTGCCCTTACTAACAAATAAAAGAGAACTTTGATAATTAAGAGTGTATTCACTAACGAGTTAGGATGTCTTAATCAACAACTACTTTTGTCATTAACAAGTACTCCCTCCGTCCCTAATTATAAGCTTCATATTTGTGAAGGAGCTTATCCAAAAATATAAGCTTCATTTTATGGCTGTTTAAGTATTTATTGCATTTTTTCCAATTTTACCCATTATTTATCTTTTCCCCATACACTCTCTTTCATATTTATTACCTCTTATTTGTCATTCTCTTTCATCTTTAATAATAAGGGTAAAGTTGGAAAATAAATTAGATTCCTCACATAATTAATGCTTTTAACTAACTTAAGTAGTTTTTTCGAATAAAACAAAGTGGTTATTTGAAGCTTATATTTAGGGACGGAGGGAGTAATATCAATATACTCAAGATACTTGTTATTAAAACTAAACAAAACTATATTAACAACTATCTAATAAAGATAACTTGACAATTTTACAATTGCATTATACTACTACGCAAAACTTCCAACTTGTCTTGTTTGAATCTTAAATTCCAGTTCAAAAAAAAATCTTAAATGCAATTTTCCCATTTAACATCCCTTAAATCATCACTTCCCACGTTTATGTTTTTGTTCGAACCCATTTGTCACCTCATTCCAACTTACATGCTTCTAATTGAATGTATCTTATGTGCTTCTTTGCCTCTATGTGCTATCATATTATCCTCTCCTCTATCATTAATATAAGATTATAAGGGTAATGAAACCAAACATACTACTTAACTATAATATACTCTCTCCCATCCTAATTATGAGAGTCAATTGACTTTTTTTTAAAAAAAAAAAAACGAAGGATGCAAAATACACCACTTTAAATTATTTATATTTGTCTTTTTTTCTCAAAACTAATTTATTTTACTTATAAACTAACATATAATCTAATTGTAGATCACATACATTAAGATTTAGAGGTCTATTATACTTCATTAATCTTCATAAAAAAGCCAACTATTTGAATTGTATATGCATTCAATATAAATGAAGTTAATGCATTTATTAACTCCATGATTTAGGGGCCTATTATACTTCATTAATCTTCATAAAAAAAGTCAACTAACTCTCATAATTAGGAGGAGGTAGCATATGTTACATATTATTATATTATATATTAGTCTATAAATGAAGTTAATAAATGAGAGGTGTATCATGGAGTTTATGATAATACAATTATACTTACACCAAATCCATTATATTTATTAAGTCAAGTTCTCATATCACATAAGACTGTGCGTTATATATTTTTTTCTTGTGAATTTCTAGTTAAAGATAACATTTCAAAAACTAGATGAGGTGTATTTAATAGGTAATAATACGTAGAATATGTAATCAGTTAAGGATTGTTTAATGGACTCATCATAATTAATAACCTTAATTCATAGATTCATTATCATGTATGTAAGTCAGGAGTGACGTACGATATTAGCTGAATTATCATTAAATCCTTGATATAATTCCCTTTTATAACTAATGCCTTATTAATCGTAACGATTTGAATTGTATATGCATTCAATATAAAACACGGTTCATGTAAGTATGTATCGACTAATCAAGCCTATAACCTAGCAGAATGAGGTGAACCAAATTTTGGTCCCACCAAAATAAATAAAATGTATTTTAAGAAGTATATATTTAAAGCTGGCAAAAAGTAGGCTTTGGCCAATCATATTCAATGAAGTGGCAAGTTTTCAGAGATTTGATAAGGCCTTCTCCGTTCTCAGTTCTGAGCAATTCTTAGGTTACTTGAAACTGTGCTCTGACAAATGATAATAAGCCAAATTGCATCGTGGGACCCATAATTTTGACAGCTCTCTCATTTTCTCCACCACGCGCACCCTCCATTTCTGCTGTCAACTAATATACTCTCTCTCTCCCTCTCACTTTTTTATTTTTAATTTAATTCTCTCTCTCTCTCTCTCTCTCTCTCTCTCTCTCTCTCTCTCTCTCTCTCTCTCTCTCTCTCGCTCTCTCTTGTCTTTTCCGCCAGAAAAGTGTAGAAAACTCCCTCCCTCCCTATTCCCCAATGCTCTAAGCCTCTAATACTCTCGCTGTCCAAAAAAAAAAAAAAATGCCTCTAACACCCTCACATAATTCATACAGTTTCATTATTTTAAAATTAACTATAATATTAACTATCATAAAATCTGGGACAAAATATTATGAAAAATCCACATTTGTAGATATATCTATTTTAGTAAGATAAGAATATTTAATTGCACTGAAATACTCCATTCTTTCGTAAATATAGGACTCATTTGGTGAGTGAGTCTGTTCCAAAATGTAATACATCTTTCTAATTTTTCATAGATTTTCTTGAAATTATCCATATTAATGCTCTTTAACAATAAACAAGTAAGAGAGATGGTAGAATAAATGTATGTGATTATATATGTGTCATTTTAACTAATTTAACTATCTTTGTTAATCGAATCAAATTAGAAAAATATGTTTTATAGTTAAGGGTCAAATAAAATGTGAATCTGACGGATTTTTTTTCTAAAAATTCATTGAATATATTATCATATTTCTACAATTCAATTAGATGTAGAATCTATAGTAACTATAAAACATATTCTCCTAATTTGATTCGATTAACAAAGATAGTTAAATTAGTTCAAATCACACATATTATCAAAATCAATTACTTTAATCACATACATTTATTCTACCATCTCTCTTAATTGTTTATTGTTAAAGAGCATTGATATGGATAATTTAGAGAAAATTTGTGAAAAATTAGAAAGATATATTATATTTTGGAACAAACTCACTCACCAAATTAGTCCTATATTTACGAAAAAATGGGGTATTTCAGTGCAATTAAATATTCTTATGTTACTACAATAGATAAATCTACAAAGGTGGATTTTTCATAATATTTTGTCCCAGATTTTATTTTATGATAGTTAATATTATAGTTATTAATTTTAAAATAATGAAACTGTATAAAATATGTGAGAGTGTTAGAGGCATTTTTTTTTTTTTTGGCAGCGAGAGTGTTAGAGGCTTAGAGCATTAGGGAGGGAGGGAGTTTCTACACTTTTCTGGCGGAAAAGAAGAGAGAGAGAGAGAGAGGAAGTTTGATGAGAGAGGAAGAGAATTAAATTAAAAATAAAAAAAGTGAGAGGGAGAGAGAGTATATATTAATTGACAGCAGAAATGGAGAGTGCGCGTGGTGGAGAAAATGAGAGGGATACGTGCTGTCAAAATTATGGGTCCCACGATGCGATTTAGCTTGTCCTCATTGGTCAGAGCACAGTTTCAGTGGTATTCTCATAGTACCTAAGAATTGCTCCTCAGTTCTCAGTTTTCTCATCAAGCTGTCGGGCGACTTTTCTAAGCATGTCAATTTTCCTTCACTGTATATTACGAGTAGTTTTGTTTTCATTCACGTCAACATTCATCGGAAAATACACTATTGACGATAATGTTAATTAGTCTAATTTTTCTTCATGTCTTAGTCAAATTTAAAAGGGTTGTGTATTAATTAGGCTCTAGCTAAAACGTAATACCCCGCTGTAATTGAAACAATGGCAATTTATTTATTTATTTGCTCTGGTCGGTACTATACATTTTGTAGCCAACTGTATTGAATATCGATCTGGGTCTCTCATCACCTCTGGGAGCCCAGCATCTCTTGTACATTATATAAAGTTTTAGAACCACTATCTCTTTGTATACACCCAATTAATTTAGCCCACGCCTCTGTTTTCACATTTCACGTGTTTGGACCCTCTTTAAAGATAAGTAGGGTGTTGGACCACCCTGGTTGGATCAAGAGTGGAGGAGCACATTTTACCCATTGATAAACACCGAAAGTGGTTTATGGTTGAAGCTAAGTTATGTTGGATGATACGTGCATTTTGGATTGATTTTATTTTATTTTATTTTTGAATATTTTCTTTTATATTTTTTCTCACTATTTTTCTCTCTCACTTACCTAATCATAGGGGTATTCATGGGTTGGGACAGGGACCGGCTTATTCTGTGTCATATCCCATAAAAAGCCTCGGAACAGTAAAGTTGTCACATGTCCCGTCCCATTCTCGGTCTTGTCCCGTCCCATCGGGGTTGGGACGGAATCGGGACGTCTCACTTATTTTTTAAAGAAAAACATTGACTTGTTTAATGGGTTTATCTTCACTCCTTTGTATTTTGAAAATTTGAAATATTATTTGTTGACCTATTAATACTTGAATTAATAGTATCTCATAATAACAAATTATATTAAAATAAGATGATAAAAACCTAATAGTTCAAATATGGATTTAAATAAATTATATTTTAAATATGAAAATTGAATAATTATTGTTTTTCTTAAAAGGCTAAAGTATACTTTTAGTCCTTTATGTTTACACTAAGTTTCATTTTAGTCCTTCATATTTGAAAAGTGCACTTTTAGTCCTTTATGTTTACACCAAATTTCATTTTAGCCCTTTACTTTTTAAAAGTACACTTTTAGTCCTTTTTTGCTAATACCGTTAGTTCCATTTAACGAAAAATGCTGACTCATCAAATCTTAAGGGTGATTCTACAACTAAATGTAGATAAAAGTGATTAATTTTTAAAATATAAGAATGATTATACTAAAAAAATTTAAATTTAAGCACTTTTTGTTCACAATTAATTATAAAATTACCTTTTAGATTTGGTGAGTCAGCATTTTCCGTTAAATAAAACTAACGGTGTTAGACAAAAATGACTCAAAGTGTACTTTTCAAATATAAATGACTAAAATGAAATTTGGTGAAAGCATATAGGACCAAAAGTCTATTTTTCAAACATAAAGGACAAAAATAAAACTTGATGTAAATATAAAGGACCAAAAGTATACTTTAACCTTCTTAAAATGTATTATAAATTTTATACATCTCAACCATTTAACCTACTTTATTGGTTAATTATTAAATTACATATGAGTTTGAGTTTATTAAATAAATGCTGATTGAAAAATAATAAGCATTTTTTATTGGTAGATAAGAGGAATCTATACAAAAATATATATTATTTATATCTTTTAAAAAATAAATATTCGGGAAAGGACAAAAAGAAAGTACGAAATAATGCTCTTCCCGCATCCTGTCCCGTCCCATTAATATTTTTGTCCCGTCCCATTAATATTTTTGGTTTGAAAAAATTCCGTCCCAAAATGACTAGGGATCGGAACGGTACGGTCAGGACGTGACGAAAGTGAACACTCCTACCTAGTCTTGAATAACAGAATAAAAGTATATTTTAATAAAATCAATAAACTTCTTACATATCTAAAATTTTTAATTAATTTTATTATATTTTTGAACTAGTCAATTCGGTTATATATATACATCTTATAAAAAGAATGGGAGGGAAAACTTTCTTTATCAAACGACTTCATCACTAATAAATTGTATTGTATAAACAAATGTATTCAAATGGGTAGGTATATTTGTGCAGTGCACAATCCTCCTTTTCACTATCATATATGTAAAAATTAGAATTAGAAACACTTAGTTTCTTGGTTCCTTTTATTTGGGTATGGGTAAAGGTAAAATCTGATCTAGTTTTTTTTTTTTTGAGAGAGAGAGAGAGAGAGAGAGAGAGCTAACATTGATGACATGAAATTATAAGCAGGATTGATTAAGTTATAACTTTTCACCTACATGAAGGGTTTTTATCACAGTAAGCTGCAAAATTATTGTAGTTAAAATTTATTTCAAAGAGAGTACTATAAATGAAGTGAATGTTTTGGATGTCTTGTGCTGAAGAGCATCTCCAGCATCGAAGATACCTGACTGCGTTAAGGCTGGCACTCTGAATATATAACACCAATTCTCATTAATATCTATATATATATATATATCGGTTTTAAAAATTATAATGAATAATTGGCAGGCCAATTCGGAGCAGTCTTAGACGATTGGGCCCACAGGCTCCACACACTCAAGCCTTTCATTGTCATGTAATGGGGATATATACCCCACAAATGCACAAAATTACCACAGCATAAATAACTATCATATGCTCCCAACAACATCATAATAGTCCTTTTGTGATCTCAATAGTAAAATCAATAACTTGATTACTTTTTTAAACTTGTGCGTGTATTCACCTTTTAGTTTTCACTATTATAATATTTTTTTCACATTTTTATATGAATACAATTTTGATTGGAGATGTATAGTTGTCATGACTGCTCACGAGTGTGGGAGTAAGTGAAACATGAGGGTTGAATGGGGAGAAAAATACTCTCCTTACGGGCACCTTCTAGAATGTGTTTTGGTAAGTTTTATAAGTTATTTTCTAATATCAATGAGTATTAAATATTTTTTTATATATTCACGTAGTTAATACTCATGATGTCAGATTTTAATGATAAGGATAATATTTAAAATTATTTCAATTTTATAAAGAATTTAATATATTAATTATTTTTATTGATGAATATAATGTAAATTAGTTTGAAGTAAATTAGAGTTGCAGGACGATATGTCTAGGCAGCCTTTTTTTTTTTTTTTGTTCTTATGAAGAATGCCATTGAATTCAAACGGAACTAGCAGGTTGTGGTCGGGAGTGTGGATCCTCCTCTAAGAAATTCACAGTATAAAAGAGTCCTATATTCCAAAATACCATTTGAATTGATGTCAACCTTTGAGAGTCAATTTTGGGCAAAAAAAAAAAAAAAAAACGTTTGAGTCAATTAATAAAATGATTTGGACATGTCAATCAACATATAAAAAAACCAGAAATAAAGGGAATAAAATTAAAAAGAGGACAGCAACATTGAACAGAAAAGCAGTGTTTGGACAAAGCAGATTCGCTGAGGCCTTATTTCACTTATCTAGTTCTGTGACATATAGCAGAACAAACACAATTTCACTTATAAGTTACAAATAGTCTCATTAACCAAAGATTATTCCTAATTTGGCTCCCTCCCACAGGCATCTTTTTCCAGAACCCACTTGGAAGTCAAAACTATGCCCTTTAATTGAGTGGATATTTCTGTTCCACGTCTCCATTTATGTCCCTTTAAACTCCTTCCTTTTCTCTCATTCTCATTATTTATTATTACACATAAACTTCACATATAAGCATATATCTGTACCTGTATATCTGATTTCTGCAGAAAAATGGAGAGAGTGGGAGTGGTAGGTGGAGGCATTAGTGGTCTGGTTTGTGCATATGAATTGGCAAAATCAGGAATTCAAGTGGTTCTGCATGAGAAAGAAGATTACTTGGGAGGACATTCCAAGACTGTTAGTTTTGATGGCTTCGATCTTGACTTGGGCTTCATGGTCTTCAATCGGGTAATTTCATTGCCTCCTTCTCTCTCTCTCTTCTGCATTAACCAAAACTCCTGCATTTTAATCTGTCAAATGCTCCTCTTGCTTCTCAACCAAACTCTCAGTTTATTTTTGGAGGTTTTACTATGAACATTATCTATCACTCACTCACCTTATCCTATTTTGTTTCCTCTTTGCTTTTCTGACCCACCCTTTTTCACTTTCCAACTACGAACATCAGCACCGTTGATTTTTGCTGTTTTTGGTATCGGTTCCTATTATAATTAAGCTATACAACTGTAAATTTTGAATGAAATCCGAAATAAATATTGGGACTTTCTATCAAATACTATAAAGGGGAAGAAAGAAAACGATATGTTTCAGAAAGGTAAGCTCACGAGTTGAGTCTTTGCATATTTTTAGGTGAAAATTAGTTGGGAGAGAATTAAAAAGTACATCATTGATGGAGATATGCATATAAAATGAAATAAAACCTGGATAAATTTTGCTTATTTGACACTAATTTCACTCTAAATGTTAATCAAACTATTCGTCTTCTTCTTCTGTATATTGCTTTTTTCACTCCTTAATTTTCTGCATATATATATATACAACTGATTCCCGTATAGTGAGCAATGACAAAAGAATTGGTTTAATTTGATTACATTATTTATAGGTAACCAACATAATTAAGGATAAACGTATGATAACTAGAGTATGCATTTCGGCAAGGATTAGAATAGAACAAATTAAACTTTAGGAGGGTATTAAAATAAAAGTGAAGCTTTTATTACATGTAAAGTCTATAGTATATGATTGTGTACTTAATATTTGTATTGTTAATTTGGAGTATTTAACGTATGGGTTTAATAATTTTATGGTTAGGATTTCGTAGGAATATTTTAGACTTGTTTAAAACTGTATTGATTCCCTTGGCATTTCAAGATAAAAAAAAAAAACAAAAAACAAAAAAAACAATTCCCTTGGAATTGATCGTTCTATGTTTACATCCCCCCTCTGTCCCACCATGACAATTACACAATTACTATTTTAATATTCACCACAAAAATACCTCTTGTACCCTGATCACCTGCATCTCATGATTCGCTAGCTAGGCATTTATACTTAATAATTAGTTTTTTTATAATTTTGTATTATTTTTAGATTATTTGAATTATCGTTAACTATTTTTAAGGCTCAGGATTAGCATTATTGTTGTTGTTGCTATTAACATTCATATAATTAGTTTTATGGTTTTAATTTTGATGGCAGACTTGAGTATCGAATCATGTCACATTTATTTTTCTCTCTTCTCTCCCATCTCTTGTTTTCTTGCCTCCCTATCTAGTCTACACCAACAATAATGCTACTGATTTCTAATGCTGTTCTCTTGTTGGGGGGAAGTATTCTTATCTATAGAGTTAGAGAAAAGTAAAATAGTGAATAAAATAAAATCTAGAGAGTAAATTTATAAATATAAAATATTTTCATATAAAATCTTTTTAAAATATTTCTAATTCTAATGAAACGATATTTTGAGTTTTTTTTTTTTATCAAAAACGATATTTTGAGTTTGAAAGTGCAGTTTTTCACTCTTTTGAAACGGAGGAGGATTTTGAATAACAATTTTTTTTTCAAATAAAGGAGATTAGTGTATTTTATTGTTATAAGTAATTTAAATTCGAGTAGTGGGTAGATTAGTAATTACATAAAAAAATAAATAGTATTCCAGCTCGGATGGTCAGGTAGGATTTTTTGGTGAGGGAGTGTGACGTGACTGGCTCTGGGTCGCAAAAGTCACAGATACCCCTCCCATATATGAAATCAAGCACAGCAGATAGCACTAACAACGTTTTAGAATAATCTGCATGTTCTTTTCAATAAGTATCTGTACGATGTTGTTGGCAAAAAAAAAAAAAAAAAGTATCTGTACGATGTTCAATTTTCTCACAATTTCTCGATTATAAGTCTTATCCTTCTATTTGTCATTTTTTTCTTTATTCCTTGCTAAACGAACACTTTGCAGAGATATTTCTCTTAATTATTCATTCCCCTGTTATCCCATGGAGAAATAAATTAAATTAGTTATTTTTAAAACAAAAAGAAAACTACATAACCTTTACACGCATGGCATATAAATATTTAAACTTCTTTTAAATCAATACATACTTTAAAAAATATGATATATATATATTTATATACTTATATTAATAAGAAAGAATATTATCCCATAAAAATGGAAATGATGGAAGTAATAATGGATGATTCAATTTTATACTGATGTCATCTTAAAAAATAATGAATAGAAAGTGATCGATAATTTAGCTTTACATGGTATATTAATATTGATTATTCATTAGGAATATAATTTTTTCCAAATTTAATTCAATTAAATCCTTCAAGTATTGGGAGATGAAACCAGCTTTCAATATATATATATATATATATATCAAACATTGCTATTTATAGGAAAATAAACGTACACGGATACACATAATATACTTCACAATACATGTAAACAAGACGCTTTAATCTTTGTATTGTTAGTTTTTTTTTTTTTTTTGTCTCAATACTCCAAAACAGCCAAAAAAAAAAAGAGAACATAAAATTATAAATTCATATTTCCCATGCATATATCCTAAAATTTCGAAGCTTTTCTTATTTGTCATAACTACATGTACGTACTACGTAGTACATAGCCATGTAGTTTATGAAATGGCGGTGATTGATCTGCATGTGTTTTTTAGAACAGAACAAGTGTATTGTAGTGACTAATGGTTATTATTGCTATGATTATGATTAGCTTATAAGGTAATGAATATGTGAGATGGAACAGGTGACATATCCAAATATGATGGAGTTCTTCGAGAGTTTGGGAGTAGACATGGAGCTATCCGACATGTCGTTTGCAGTGAGCTTGGACAATGGCCGAGGTTGCGAATGGGGCAGTCGAAACGGCTTCTCTGGCTTATTTGCCCAGAAAACAAACATCCTCAACCCTTATTTCTGGCAAATGATTCGTGAAATTGTCACCTTCAAACATGATGTTCTCAGGCTAGTCATTTCTCCCTCTCCTATACCCGTTCTCCACTGCTGCTACAGAGGTCCTATGTACCTGCCTAACCTAATTTGGTTAGATTAATAATATATTAGTTAACATGACATGTTTTGGGTAATTTGGTAAAAAACTTGACAAAAAATTGATACAGTTCAGCTCCCCAAATATGAGTTCTATTTTAAGGATCAGAGGGATTACTAGATATAGGGCGTACTCTAAAAGATACTTTTAACGAATCATTACTGAACTTTTTCCAAATGTTGACCCGTTAAAGCTTTAGAAGAGAAGAATTGGTATAATAATGTAGTGTTTCTCCATGCATTCTCTTAAATATAGGGAAAATGTCTCATTTACTTATATAATTAATCAGGTGACCACTTCTCTTTATTCTAGTCAGGTTGTTAGATTTGACTTATAATATGGACACTTACACATGGCAAGAATAACAAGAGTAGTATTGAGTTGGTTTTCTCTTGCATGTTAATGCAGCTATCTTGATAGACTTGAGAATAATCCAGACATTGATCGTAATGAGACCTTGGGCCAGTTCGTCAAATCAAGGGGTTACTCAGAATTGTTCCAAAAGGCTTACCTTGTATGTTGAGCTTCTCCTTCATTTATAACTACTCTCATCTTTCTGTTTCTATTATTTTGTTTTGAGTCAAACAAGTGAGTAATTACTTGCTCTAGATTCCAATTTGTGGTTCCATTTGGTCCTGCCCTTCTCAAGGAGTTTTGAGCTTTTCTGCTTTCTCTGTTCTCTCATTCTGTCGCAACCATCATCTACTTCAGGTACTAAGTTTACATCATTAAATCTTGCTCTAGTTATAAGGTCAAAGTTGTTAAAAGTTACTTACTAATTCACTAGCTTTTCCTTTAAGCTCTTCGGCCGCCCCCAATGGCTTACTGTCAAGTGCCGCTCACAGAACTATGTTAGAAAGGTGAAATGTCTATTCTTTACTATAATAAGCCTTTCTCTGCCCCCACAAAAATCAAGTATTGATTCTTGATTTTGGAAAAAAATTAGGTCAAAGAAGAACTTCTTAATAAAGGTTGCCGTATAGTAACCAACTCTGAAGTAATATCAGTTTCAACATCTGAAAAAGGTCAGAAATATGTTAACCTTTTTTCCTTTTCATGACAAATTGAAGAACTTGCATGCAAATTATTATGATTAAGGGCATTTTAACAAGTTTAAGTAGCATTAATTGCAGGATGCGTTGTGCTGTGCAATGATGGTACTCAAGAAATCTATGATGGATGCATAATGGCCTTACATGCCCCTGATGCTTTGAGAATATTAGGAGACGAAGCAACATTTGGTGAGAGGAGAATCCTTGGAGCTTTTCAATATGAGTACAGGTTAATTCATCCTCATAGTCTTTCAATTTATCTTAACTTTATTTGCATGTATCACTCATAGTGTATTCTTTGAATTATGCATGTCTGTGAAAATGTTCATGTTTTCCAAACACTACGTTTGCAAGATTGCAAGAGTTCATCTCAAACAGAGGTCAAATGGACTTCTGATTGCATACAACCAAATATGTTAAATCGCATAATTATATTTTTTACTCTCTATTGGCAGTGATATTTTTCTCCATCGTGATAAAAATTTAATGCCCAAAAACCCAGCTGCATGGAGTGCATGGAATTTCTTGGGGAGTACTGACAATAAAGTGCGTGTGACATACTGGCTCAATATTCTTCAGGTTAGCGAATTTTGTGTTCTTAGGGGAAGAAAGAAAAGAATCAGTTTCTTTAGGAATCATTTTATTGTTCCTCGTGAATTGATCATGGTGTATTGTGAATTGTTTGGACTTGTAGAACTTAGGAGAAACAAATCTACCATTCCTTGTAACTCTGAATCCAGATCATACACCACAAAATACGCTGCTTAAGTGGTCCACTGGCCATCCAGTTCCTTCTGTCACTGCATCAAAAGCTTCATCTGAATTAGATCTCATTCAAGGGAAAAGAGGAATCTGGTTCTGTGGGGCCTACCAAGGTAAGCTCCTGCTTATTATGTTGAAAGATTCTTCATTTTCAATTCAATATAAGTGTTTATGAATTATGAATTTGCTGTTGAGCACTCACTTTTGTGCTCTTCAACCACATGAGATGTGTTAAAAGGCTTATAAAAATTTTGAGCACTCACTTTTGTGCTCTTCAACCACATGAGATGTGTTAAAAGGCTTATAAAAATTTTGAGCACTCACTTTTGTGCTCTTCAACCACATGGGATGTGTTAAAAGGCTTACAATAATTTAAATAATTCTTGTGACACATTTTCTTCATCTGTGGTAACTGCATTTGTACGTAGATACATTTTTTGAAGTGAAGCATTAGACATAGAAGCATTTTTTAAAAGAAAGTGAAATACCTTTTTTCCGATAGAGAGAAAGTGAAGTACTAATACTTGACTGAATCGGTAAAATGTGAAATTGAGCACTCATTTTCAATGCTCTCTATGAAATTAACTTCATAAACACGTATATATGTATTTTACCAACGTTCTAAAATGTGCAGTAATTACATTTCATTCTGGAATTATGATCAAGTTCAAATGATCATTGACTGATGTATGCTTTGTGCTTTTGTTTCAGGTTATGGATTTCATGAGGATGGATTAAAGGTAGTAAGAGCTAACTTTGAAAGGGAAAAAACCATGATATGTTTTTTGATTGTTGGCTGACTGTTAAGCTAGGATATAAGACAACCTAAGTCTGGATTCTGAATTGGATATATAATTTACCATTTACTACAATACATATGTTACAACCTAGCAACATGTTATCATTTTTGTTGAGTGTATATAAAAATGACTGAACAGTAAAGTTTAACTTCTAGGCTGGCATGACTGCAGCACATGGGGTTCTTGGAAGATGCTGTGAACTTATAAGCAACCCAAAACACATGGTACCTTCTTGGACAGAACTGGGAGCTCGACTTTTTGTGACTAGGTTCCTGGATTCATATATTTCTACTGGATGTTTAGTGTGAGTCCTCTTGCAAGACTGTATTTTTTTTTTTTTTGGAGCAAATACTGTATAAAAAAATCTCCAATGTAGACACTAGATGCAGGCTTTTCAAGTTTAATAATCGATACAATACTTTGTGACTTGAGGTGTTACAGTTTATTAGAGGAAGGAGGCACAATGTTCACCTTTGAGGGACATGAGAAGGGGAGCCTATTAAAAAGTGTTATCAGGGTCCACAATCCTCAATTCTATTGGAAGGTATGTAATTTGAATTTATATATCAACTATCAATATCAATGATTGTTCATATTATAGGTTAAGAAAAAAATGATATTATTTATGTGTATTTCAGGTTATGACACAAGCTGATTTAGGCCTTGCAGATTCTTATATCAATGGGGACTTTTCATTTGTTGATCATGATGAAGGCCTTTTAAACTTCTTTTTGGTATTTAAACTGATCTCATGATTAAACACAACTGTCCTTTCTGACCTTCCATTAAATACACCCTAATCTTTAATGCAGATTCTCATAGCTAACAGAGATTCTCAAAACTCAAAATCAAAGAACAGGTATGCTCCATATGGAAGATATTGAAGCCTACAATGAAGTGTTACTCACGTGTTATATCAAACTTTCTGCTTTTGATGGCTTTAGGGGTTGGTGGACACCAGTTTTATTCACATCTTGCATTGCTTCTGCAAAGTTCTTCATTGATCATGTCTCAAGGAAAAACACTCTTACACAGGCTCGGCGGAACATCTCTAGGCATTATGATCTGGTATGAAATTATTGTTTTGGCCGAACATCTTTAGGCATTAGAAAACCCCTTCTCTATTGAGCTATCAGTCTTCTTTTCCATCTACATATCATGTCCACTGTTTATGCCTGAAAGCTTACATTTCTTTCTTGGTCTGTTTTCTAGAGCAATGAACTCTTTGCTCTTTTCTTGGATGAAACGATGACTTACTCGTGTGCTGTGTTTAAGGTTAGGATGTTGACTCTCTGATTCTTGTGTTCAATCTCATATAAATTTTGAAGCAGCATTGATCAATTTTTTGTTTTACTTTCTTAAATCATCTCAGAATGAAAAGGAAGACCTAAAGGATGCCCAGATGAGGAAAATATCACTTCTGATCGAAAAAGTGAGTGTCTTCAGAAGTTATTTCAACATTTTAGTATTTATCCTGGAAAAGATTTCCATTAATATTTTACTCTTCAAATAAATAAAAAGGCAAGAATAGAAAAGAAGCATGAAATTCTTGAGATAGGATGCGGATGGGGAAGCTTAGCCATTGAAGTTGTTCAACGAACTGGTTGCAAATACACTGGCATAACATTGTCCAAGGAGCAACTGAAATTGGCAGAAAAAAGAGTAAGAGATGCTGGGCTTCAGGTATTAAACTACTTCTTTATTCTTAACTTGGTCCTCCTCTACTAAAATCCTCATCATGGTTATGGATGTTACAGAATGAGCCTTAATATATTTAATATTAGTTAATCATGCTTCCAGGACCATATCAGATTTCTTCTCTGTGATTATCGCCAATTACCCAAGAAATATGGATATGATAGGATTATATCATGGTGAGTTATTTTCTTTGAATTTCCATAGAATCATATGCAATGTAGCTGTACTTTCAACATCTCATGATCTGTATTGGCATATTTCAGTGAGATGATAGAAGCTGTTGGACATGAATATATGGAAGAGTTTTTTGGATGTTGTGAATCATTATTGGCCAATGATGGACTTTTTGTTCTGCAGGTAATATCACAGAATATCAATATTTTTTGTGTCCCTAAAGGGCGGGCCTGTTTGGTATTGGGGAAGGGGAGGGAAAATTTTTGTGACTTAAACTTACAAAAATTTTAAGAAGTGGGGTCAAAAGTTCTAAATTAATATTTATTACTCTTTTATTTTACATTTTATCTTTCTTAAAATATTATAACCCTACTTTTTCAAATTTTTAAAAATTTAATTCACAAAAATTTTCCTCCCCCTCCCCTCCCATCCAAACCCCTCATATCAAACAGACCCTTAATCTTTTCTTTTTGATTCTGAGATGTTCAATCCTAAAGCCAACATATACTGATATTTTTCCCAATTAACTATCAAAACTAGATACATTGCAGTTCTTAAATTGCTGCTAACTCTTAAGATGTTTATCTTTTAGTTCATATCAATACCAGATGAGCGTTATGATGAGTATAGACGCAGTTCAGATTTTATAAAGGAGTATATTTTTCCAGGTGGTTGCTTGCCCTCTCTGAGTAGAATAACATCAGCTATGGCAGCTGCATCTAGATTCTGGTAAAAGTTACATGTTTTCTTGCTGAATTCTTCAGCAAAGCATTGCTTTCATTCTTCTTTTACTAAAATAAATTCTCTCAAATGTAGTGTTGAGCACACAGAAAATCTGGGAGTTCATTACTACCAAACGCTAAGGTTGTGGAGGAAGAACTTCATGGGAAGGCAGAAGTATGTTATTAATTCATAATATAGTTGTCCGTATTAATCTATATATTTTACTTACCACAAACTCTGTGATTTCCCCCCTTCTATGATTGTAGTGAAATCCTGGCTCTTGGATTTAATGAGAAGTTCATTCGGACATGGGAATACTATTTTGATTACTGTGCAGCAGGTTTTAAGTCACATACACTCGGGAACTATCAGGTATAGTTAAAAGAGTTAAACTATGTATGTTTGAAGTAAATAATTTGATGCTTTAAAGTCACTTGGCATGATCTAACATAGTTATGTGCTAATTTATTTATTCCATTTTCTGGCAAAGACTTTGGTTTAGTACACAAACATCAGTCTATGTCATCACTAAGAATAGTACAGGACAAGTATAACTCAAGCTTAACGTTCTCCTATAAGTTTCTAATATCACTTTCAATCTCTATGAATTAACATTCTGTGAAATACTTTTCATCTTATTTCCAACACAAAAGGTTTCACCTTTTAACAGTCATCATATTCACTGCCATTATATTTTTGTTTCTAAATTCCTTTGGAGGATGTTGAAATATAGATTAATTGTATATATATGTTGGATTTGTCCTTTCATCACAAAAATTTAAGCCAATATGATGAGACTAAACCCAATATTATATACCTTTAATCCACATCTCAATCTTTCGATGTGGGACTAATTATCCAATATTCTCCCCACTACTTTTTTTCCCCTCTTTTTGCCTAGGCTTGTACTTCTTTTTGGGTCTCAGAGGCTTCATATTTCATTTTTTTCTTTGCCTCAGTTTGTACTTTTTTCTAAGTCTCAGAGGCCTCAAGTCTATAAATATTTTTTTATTTTTATTTTTTTATCCCATTGATCTAATGGTTCTGATAACACGTTGAATATGTTTCAACAGACGACTTGGCATATGTTTTTGTCATTCCATGAATTTTTCTGGCATGATGAGCATATTGAAGTAATGTGTATGATTTGATGTAGATGGTTTTTTCTCGCCCTGGGAACACTAGTGCCTTCAGAGATCCATACAAACGTTGGCCTTCATGGTGATTTAATTATCAGTGAAGCAAAGGCTTGGCGTTGAAGAAAAATTGAAAGTGCCCCTCATATTTGATGCAATTTCCATTCATTACATTGTATTTAGTCTTGCTAAGAACCGGTCAAATCCACCACTCGGCTTCTATATCTTGTGCTGTGAACCCATTTAACATCCTTTCCGATACTCCGATAGCTTTTATTTATTCATTGTGGCACTTGTATGATTAGGTGATACTTTGTTTTGTTTATGGCAAAAAAAAAAAAAAAAAGATACTTGTTTTGGGTAGACTATAGAATTCTTGATCGTCTTTTTTTCTTTTCTTTTCTTTCTGAAGTCTTCATTTCCCACAATCTTAAGATACAGTATTATTTTACTCAAAGTATGTTTAGCGTCTAAGGTTGCCTCGATTGAAATGCACTGACCGAGGAAAGCAAGGCTAATTTGAACATACTACATCCGTTCCTCAAACAATTATTTTAATGGATATAAATAAAAATAGTCTCATAATAACCACTATTTCAAAAAATATTTTTGGGAGAATTTTAATAAAGCACCCATGTAACAAATTTATATCATACTTATATGAACAACAATCAATAAAACACAAAATACCCCTTTGATACTCTCTCATGAATAAAAATCTTATAAATAAATTTAATCTATCATTATTTGGTCTCAACAGTTCACAACTGTAATAAAAATAAAATATAAATTTATAATAATAATCTACAGTTCTTTACTGCTCAGATCAGATTTTGACAGATTAAATTTATTTATGAGATTTTTTAGTATTATTTGGTCTGAACAGTTCACAACTGTAATAAAAATAAAAATAAAATATAATTTTATAATAATAATCTACAATTCTTTACTGTTCACACCAGATTTTGACAGATTAAATTTATTTATAAGATTTTTAAATATTATTGTAATTATATTTATTTTTATGGAATATAAAATGTGGACCATTGGATCTTTTGATCCAATGATCCAATGGTGTGGATGGTGTGGCGTGGGCAGCGGAGGAAAGAGGAGAGGTGAGGCTTGCGCTTGCTGTCACGGTTCGCTGGAATTGCGACCAGGTCCATGACATCTTTCAAAGTCCCACATCGGAGGGACTTGGGGCGATGCTGGGCTATATAAGCGGGTGCGCTGCACACCCCTTCAGGCGCGCTTTTGGGAGAGAGAGTAATGGCCCCGTGACAAAGTGGTATCAGAGCCAGCCCCGGGTTTGCCCAGAGGGGCCCCTCAGGTGGGCCACCCGTGACAGGGACGTCACGGATTGGCCGTGGGAGAGTGTCACGGTTCGCTAGAATTGCGACCAGGTCCGTGACATCTTTCAAAGTCCCACATCGGAGGGACTTGGGGCGATGCTGGGCTATATAAGCGGGTGCGCTGCACACCCCTTCAGGCGCGTTTTTAGGGGAGAGAGTAATGGCCCCGTGACAAGACCAACTGTCACGGACCTGGTCGCGATTCCAGTGAACCGTACGGCACTAGCAAACTCTCAACTCTAGAATGCTAGTCAGCCTAACTTCTTAATGCTAGAATGCACTAAGAACTCACCAAGGAACTTGAAGGAACAAAAGAAGAGAACTCTTTGAAAGAACTTCTCTCTCTAACTTCTCTCTAAGCTCTTACAAGTGCTCTCACTTGCTTGGTGTGGCCCTTCGCAAAAGAAGCACTTGATAGGAGGTCTCACTCCCGACCTGTACTCCTTAGAACCCGTCGGCTTATCAGACTTCCAAGTAGATTCCTTGCCATGATGGCCCTCTCCCCCACTCTTTCCCCTGCCGCCCTTGTCCTTCGATTTCTGCTTCTCCGGCTTCTTGAACTCGATCAAGGACTCGGCGATGGAAATAGCGGTGGTTAGGTCTTGGGCACCTCGTCGCTGCACCTCCAGCTTGGCCCAATGCTGCAAACCATCCATAAAGGCAAAGAAAGCTTCCTTGTCAGGATAATCGGTGATTTCTAAGAGTACCTCTGTGAATTCCTTCACATATTCCCCGGATGCTTCCCTTGTGTTGAAGGCGTCTCAGCTTTGCTCTGATACCACTTTGTCACGGGGCCATTACTCTCTCCCCCAAAAGCGCGCCTCTGGGAGCGTGCAGCGCTCCCGCTCCTCGCCCAAGACCGTTGTCACAGGGCCATTACTTTCTCCCCCAAAAGCGCGCCTCTGGGAGCGTGCAACACTCCCGCTCCTCGCCCAAGACCGTACCCAGGTCCCTCTCCTCGCGAGGGGCCCCCTTCTCCAGGGCTAACCCGGGCATGGCTCTGATACCACTTTGTCACGGGGCCATTACTCTCTCCTCAAGGCGCGCTTTTGGGGGAGAGAGTAATGGCCCCGTGACAAAGTGGTATTAGAGCCATGCCCGGGTTAGCCCTGGAGAAGGGGGCCCCTCGCGAGGAGAGGGACCTGGGTACGGTCTTGGGCGAGGAGCGGGAGCGCTGCACGCTCCCAGAGGCGCGCTTTTGAGGGAGAGAGTAATGGCCCCGTGACATTGCGCAGAGGAGAGAAGTCGCCTCCATCAGGTTGAAGTGGAGAACCAACGGATAGCAAATGGTAATTAATAAAAAAATGTGCTGAACCAATGGGTAAATAATTGATTCCACTTGAAGACAAAATAGGACAATTTTTGATATGACAAGAATGACTAAAACACGCAAAATAACTCTCTTTTAGTTTTGACTGAAGAAGCTTCTTCGTCTTCCTTCTTCTAGTGAGGTCGGTTTCAGCAAGGAAAACAATATCTATGTTTTCATTTTTGAAGAGTAGATATTCCCAATGACTCACTAAAAAAAGTTTGTCTGGAGCAAATAATACGGTAAGAAGTGTAATTTTTTTGGCCAAATTGATTATTTTTGCATCTTCATTTCTTCTTCATCCCCTCCAATAAATTATTCTTTCTGGTTGTAAATGTTGGATGGGAGCTGTCCGGTCTCTTAAAATCCATTCCGACTTACGACCAGAAATCGATTCCCGGCTATTTAATGGCTCTTTCCTGGCCTAATCTAGCTAGACCATCAAAACGGCTCTTTCATTAAATACGAGCCGTCGACGACTCCGGCTGACGGTTTGGCCGGTTTGACCTTTCGGACCGGCTTGGCTCTAAAATCACTGGATCGATGCCACCTTTCTTGAATCAACAACCCTTTTAGCCATGAACTAATATGGACATTGTGGAATCATCAGTGAGTTTCTTCAAGCAGTATCTTTAATAATACTGAGGCAGCTTAGAGCAATGCCTGGAAATGTGATCAATGTCTTCAAAATCACCATTGCAAAGAGAGCACTTATGATCCTCAGCCATCTTCCTCCTGTATCTCCTTAAATTTGCGAGAAGCTTCCCCTTCAATGCAGATCTTGGATGATTCATTCCATCCCATGGATTCCCAAGCCTGATAAGTGGACCTTACTGTGGAATCTCTCTTACTAGTCTGGTTCCAGAAGCAAGTAGCCTTTGACGGTTGCATTACTATCTTTATGGTTGCAATATGTTTGAGGGTATCTAGTGGGAAAAGATCCTTGAACGGGTTCAATTTCCAACTGTCATCTGCTTCGAAATAGTCTCTTATAGGCCTTTTAAATCAGTGGCAGGGATGTCAACATAAACAATATTTTTGAAAGGTCCATGATCTCCTACCCTAAAGTTAGACCAGAAGGAAATTGATCTCCCATCTCCTGCTTTCCATTTGACGTGAAGGTTTGAGTCTTCCCAAACTTTTTGAATATTCCTCCAGAAGGGAGATGGTTTTTTGTGATAGTTTGCCTCTTCCTACAGTCCATAATTCCCTTTTAATACCTTAACCCATAGAGTATCTTGCTGGGATTTCAGTTTGTATATCAATTTCAAAATTAAGGCCCTGTTCTGTGCTTTGATATTCAACAATCTACGGCCCTTATGTTTAACAGGTTGGCAAAGGTCTCTTCATTAAATTAGGCTGGTGCCTCAGGTATCATTAGGCTTGCCCCAAATAAATTTTCTTATAGCCTTTTCTATTCCCTTACAGTGGGGCCTTGGGAGGAGGACATTTTGCATAGTGTAGAAGGGAATTGTACTCAGGACTGGCTTTGCTAAGTTGATCCGACCGGCCAGGGAGAGAGAGTTATGCTTCCAACTGGCAAGTTTACTATGAATTCTCTCTAATATATATTTGTGGGGGGAGAGAGTTACGCTTCAGTTTGATCGGATAAGGTTTGGAATTGCATATGCGTAAGCCAAGGGGCTAAGAACCTAATGGGCTTGTCGTAGTGGGCTTCTTCTACGTTGAGGCATAAGTTGATTTGAATCGGACAATGATAAAAAAGAACGCTTGGTAAAGGTCTAACTAGACATTCATTGAATGTATAAAGCTGGATTTGATTGGACAAAGCTCTGTCAAGCCCCACCAATGTTGTCCCTCTTCTCCAGGTAAATTTTGGGCTGGAGAATCCAAGGTCTAGAGGCCCATTATCATTGATGAATGATTTGAAGGCATTGCAACTATGGTTTGGACGATATGCACCTCCACATCTTTCAGTGATGCTTAATGTTGTGTTGAAGTCCCCATCTAATAGCGAGAGGTCTTGCTACAACAGTTTCCTGGTGCTGGGTTGTGGGCTTCCATATATCGCTGTGAAAAGGAAAGAAGCGTTCCTCAATGAAAGCCACACCTTCATATGAACAAACTGAGCATGGTTTGAGATGATATCTATTTGCGCTTGCTATGATGAGTACTAGAAGCGAAGCTTCTCAATTACTTTGTCTGCCTTTATTCCAGAAATTCGCGGCTCTACTAGGACAAAAATTTCAGGCTTATAATTAGCAATGTAAGATTTGAAAGAAAATATTGTATAGTCCTTGGTGTGCCGTTGATTTGTCCTTTTGCCTGTGGATTTGCTCCACCTTTTTAGGGGTCTTTGGTGCCTTGCTTTTTGTCCTTGTTGGATTTGCTTCCGCCAATTAAGATGGCCTAATATTGTCGTATCCCTCTCTCTGTTGCTCCTTCACCTGGTTTGTCTCTTGCAGGACGTTGAACCTTGAGCCCAGAAGGAAATTCCTTTGCCCTTCATCCTTTCTACCCACTCTGTCTAGTGTGCACGTCTCCGGCACTGGACCAACATCCACTCCCCATATTCATGGGCTTCACATGCATCTTCTACCGTAAGCTCCACTTGAGGAGTGATCAAAGCACAAGATATTGAAAACCTTCTCAATACTTGTAGAGTATCAAACATTAAAAGCGTGTACATACATGGGGGATATTTTTATCACTCATAAAAAAAAGTCTTGGAAGAGAACTCATGTTAAACATGTTAGATTATTATTATTAGATATTAGAATATATTATTAATATTAGTATAATATCACAATAGATATATTTAGGATAATAATAATATCTTTAGGTGGCCCGTAGTCAACATTAGGCCCAATAGTCAAGGTTAGGGTTTCATATCAAGGTTATCTATATAAAAGGGGTTTTCTGATGGGGAAAACACACCAACACCTATCATTTTTTTGATACGGCAGATAACCACATCAAGAGAGCGTCTCTTCTCTCTGAATTCCGGGTTCCCTAACTGGTTAAGGCTATCACAAACAGATACCATCACTGTGCCGGACTCCAGTTAGAAGAGCCTTTGGGTTATTTCTGACAGTTTCTGTTTTGCAGTTACAAGTAGATTATTCTCTGATCAAACAATAGCAATGGCAAGAGGTATATCGACTTCCGCTGTATTTCTTGTTCTGATTAAAGATAGCATATTTGATTGTTATATGTCATATTTAAGGCTATCTTAATCTCACATGTGGCATCAGAGCCATTAATTTTTTCTACCTTGCTTTTTGTTGTTGATCATATGAAATTAATTTTTGTATCGTAATTTCATTTATGGATCTGCTTATATGAGAATTATCACCTTAATTTTTCTCATCTGGTTTTGTTTACAATTTTATTGTGTGTTCTCTCATCTTACTCCTATATATATTTTTGTTTCATATCATATATAAAGAATTTGGGAAGAACCTTTACAGATTCGGCTCATATTTTTCTCATCTAATATTAGTTTTGGATCTGTGTTGATATTTTTTTTTTATTAACCAAATTTCGTTTATGTGGAAATTATGCTCCTTGATGAGAAAATAGGTACTGATTGATAAGTATCCTTTAGTGATGGCCTTCTCATTTGTATGGTTTTATTAAATTCGGGGTGGCTCATTATGCGAGAAACGAGATCGTAAAATATATATATATATATATATATTATTCATAACCTTGGCTTTTAGTCCTTGATTGGGTTATTGTGCCGAGAGCCACATCAGGTTGCAGACGTTGCAGTCGTGCTGCCTTTAATCTGAGGAAGAAGATGTAGGAGAAGGCGGGTCATATTGTTTTGGGCCGGTTAGGGTTATTAAACCGGGTCTGTGTGTTGTTGGCGTTTGGGCTTCTTAATTCTTGGCCCATTTTGTTTTCAGGTGCTCTTTTAAAAAAAAAAATTCTGGGCTTGCGATTTTTGGACCTATTTTATTTATTTTTGCCCAGAACCTTTATTGTATTATTTGGGCTGCGAAAAATTCATTTTTTTGGTCCTATTTTTATTTCTGGAATTATATTTTGGGCTTTGCTAATATTTTAAATTATTAAGCATTTATGTTTAAAATTCCAGAAATTATATATGGCTAAATATATTGACCTTTATAATTGTTTTAATTATATAGTCATATTTTTAGCATGTGTGCTTGTTTTAGCATCATTTTAATTGTTTAAATTTAGGAAAATTAATCTTGGCTATTTCACATTTTGGAATTATTAAGTGAAATATGCTATAGATTAATTATTAAACAATATTTCTGTGGATGCTATAATTAGTGGGAGTTTTATTAAATTAAATTAAGGTCAAATTAATTTAATAATTCCCAATAAAGTATGTGCATATAATTGATTTTAATGATTGCACATTATGATATTTTGTGATATGCTTTTGTCTTAAAGGAGTAGCCACAACATCCTTTTCTTAAGTTGCATACATCACATATGGTTAGAAAATATCAATTGTAATTAAATATGCAATTATAATTAATCTTTGCCCACAGGTAGATAATTATAAGAGTATATTTAATTAGGGTGGGATAAAATGACCTTATTATTTCCTAAGTTGCCCACAGGTATTAGGAGATATAAATGTGTTTTAGTTCCACCATTTTGAGATAAATACATGCTATACTAATTTCTTTGCCCACAGGTAGATTTTAGTGATACGTATTTATATTTGTATGCTTTTTATTGGTTTTCTAAAGCATGCATGGCACAGTGAATTGTGATTGCCTCAAATTATATATCTAATTTCTGTTTTGATTCTCTGAATAACGCAGCTACTATTCCATCTCAGTTACCCACTAACATGTTTCCCACTAGCATATTGGCTCAAGCTGGTAGGAATGTGTTTTTGGATAACAACAACTTCTCTGAATGGAAGGATGATGTCCTTTTGCAATTGGGGTGCATGGAGATGGACTTTGTCCTTGAGACTCCAAGGCCCCCTATGCCTGCTGATTCAGCAGATGAGGAAACTAAGGAGTATCATAGCTATTGGGAAAAGATTAATCGTCGTGCTATGCTACTCATAAGGACAAGGATCCAAAAATGCCTTCAGGAAGCAATTCCGAAGTGCGAGACCGCCAAGGAATACTTGGAAGCTATTGAGAAACAATATAAGCCAACTGATAAGCAGATGGGTGGTTCCATCATGTTAGAGTTGTGCTCTATGGAGCTCCAAGGTCTTGGCGGGGTGCGGGAACATATCATGAAGATGAGAGATTTATCCTCTCGTCTGAAATCCTTCGATATGGAGCCAACTGAGCAGTTCTTGGTGCAATTAATTCTGAAATCCCTTCCAAAACAATATGAAACTTTCAAAATCTCCTACAACACACATAAGGATATATGGACAATTGATGAGCTCATGTCCATGTGTGTGCAAGAGGAGACTAGACAGTTATTAAAGGGAAAGGGTGCACCTAAGGAAGCTCATATGGTGGAAAGCTCCAATAAAGGTGGCGGCAAGAAGCAGGAAAAGGGGAATGATAAAAAGAAAAAGAATAAGATTCCTCCTGCTAAGGCCGACATGAAGAAGGATGTCAGGTGTTTCTTCTGCAAGAAGAAAGGGCATATGAAGAAAGATTGCCATAAAAGAAAGGCTTGGTTCGAGCATAAAGGTATGCCAATGTCCTTTGTTACTTTTGAAGCACATAATGTTAGTATCCAAAAGGATACATGGTGGATTGATACCGGTGCTCAAATACATATTTCTACTACCATGCAGGGCTTTCTAACAACCAGGCCTCCTCGTCCCAATGAGGCTAAAGTCTTATCAGGAAGTGGGAAAGGAGATCCGGTGAAAGCAGTTGGAACTTTTCGAATTGTTTTTTCAAATAATTTTGTTTTAGACTTACCAGAGACTTTTTATGTACCCTCTTACAAGAGGAATTTGATTTCATTGTCTAAACTTATTCCATTTAATTATGGTATTTTGTTAGAAAAGGATTTGAAATATTTAAGTTTAAACTCTACTCCAATTGCTGAGGTTGTTATGATTGATGGTTTATTTAAAATTGTCTCTGGATATTCAAATGTTTTTTCTGCTATGCATGGTGTTAAGAGAAATATGATGAATGAGAACTCTATTAGCTTGTGGCATAAGAGATTAGGACATATCTCTACTGACAGGATCAAGAGGTTAACTAAAGAAGGAATCCTTCCATCTTTAGACCATTCGGATCTTGGTACCTGTGTGGACTGCATAAGGGGAAAGCAGACCAGTAAGTCACATAAGGGAGCTAAAAGAAGTTCTGAATTGCTCGAAATTATACACACTGACATATGTTGCCCAGACCTAACCGCGCACGGTCAAAATTACTTTATTACCTTTATAGATGATTTTTCGCGATACACGTATATCTACCTGCTTTATAATAAAAGTGAGGCACTAGATGCCTTTAAGGTATATAAGGCTGAAGTAGAAAAACAGATTGGGAAACCAATCAAGATCGTGAGATCTGATAGAGGTGGTGAGTATTTCGGTAGATACACTAGTGAAGGACAAGCGCCATGTCCTTTTGCGGATTTTCTTCGAGAGCAAGGTATAGTTGCGCAATATACCATGCCTGGCTCACCTCAAATGAATGGTGTAGCTGAAAGAAGAAATAGGACCTTACTTGACATGGTTAGGAGCATGATGAGTAGCTCCAAACTGCCAATTTCCTTGTGGAAGGAAGCACTCAAGACAGCCGTACACATTTTGAATAGGGTTCCAACAAAGGCAGTGTCTAAGACACCCTTTGAAATCTGGAAAGGTTGGAAACCCAGTTTAAATCACTTTAAGGTGTGGGGCTGTCCTGCGGAAGTAAGAATGTATAACCCACAAGAAAAGAAATTGGATCCTAAGACCATTAGAGCTTACTTTGTAGGCTATGCGGACAGGTCTAAGGGTTACAAGTTTTATTGTCCTCCACCTTCAGTGCGTTTTGTAGAATCTAGGAATGCCAAGTTTCTTGAGAATGATGTGATTAGTGGGAGTGATCAGATTGTAGACGATCACATAGAGGGATCCCTTAGCACAATTGAGGAAGGGACATCGGCTGTTGGCGACATTTCTACCACTAGATATGTCACGCCAATTGAAACTGTCCCACTACCTATAGTTGATCATGCGGGACATGTGGAACATATACCTGAAGGTCCACCTGTCACAAATACAGACTTACCACCAGTTGTGACAGAGAATGTTCCAAACGAGCAACCTGACCCAGCCCAAGAGGTTGAGTTAAGGAGATCAACAAGGGCAAGAAAACCGGCAATTCCAGATGACTACGTAGTGTATAATACTGAAAATGACTGTGATATTGGCATTGATAATGATCCATTAACGTATACTCAGGCTATGAAAAGTGAGAACTCCAAATTGTGGTATAATGCTATGAATGAAGAAATGAACTCCATGGCAAACAACCATGTATGGGAACTTGTAGAGTTGCCTAGTGGGTCCAAGGCCATTGGCTGTAAATGGGTTTACAAAACCAAAAGGGACTCACAGGGTAATATTGAGCGCTACAAGGCAAGGTTGGTTGCTAAGGGCTTCACTCAGGTGGAGGGAGTTGATTACAAGGAGACATTCTCTCCTGTTTCAACTAAGGATTCTTTCCGTATTATCATGGCATTGGTTGCACATTTTGGCTTGGAGTTACACCAAATGGATGTTAAGACTGCTTTCCTCAATGGTGTTCTTGAGGAAGAAGTCTACATGAAGCAGCCTGAGGGTTTTGTTGCAAAGGATAAGGAACATTTGGTATGCAAATTAGGAAAATCAATATATGGCTTAAAGCAAGCTTCTAGGCAGTGGTATTTAAGATTCCATGAGGTAATCTCTTCATTTGGTTTCGTTGAGAATATCGTGGATCAGTGTATATACCATAAGAATAGTGGGAGCAAATCCATATTTTTGATTTTGTATGTCGATGACATATTGCTTGCAACCAATGACTTAGGACTGTTACGTGAGGTGAAACAGTTTTTGTTTAAGAACTTTGATATGAAGGACATGGGTGAGGCATCTTATGTCATTGGCATTAAGATCCATAGGGATAGAGCAAAGGGTCTTTTAGGCCTTTCTCAAGAAACCTATATCAACAAAGTTCTTGAGCGTTTCAAGATGAGAAACTGTTCATCTAACGTTGCTCCCATTGAAAAGGGGAATTTCTTCAGTCTAAGTCAGTGTCCTGACACAGAATTAAAGAAAAAGGAGATGGAAAAAGTTCCCTATGCCTCTGCTGTAGGAAGCTTGATGTATGCACAGGTCTGCACAAGACCTGATATAGCTTTTGCAGTGGGCATGCTAGGGAGATACCAATGCAATCCTGGTAAAATGCATTGGGAAGCTGCAAAGAAGGTGTTTAGGTATCTCCAAGGCACCAAGCACCTTATGTTGACTTACAAAAGGACAGAGAATCTTGAAGTGACGGGTTACTCAGATTCTGATCTGGGAGGATGTGTAGACACCAACAAGTCTACGACAGGTTACATCTTCCTATTAGCTGAGGGAGCTATTTCTTGGAAGAGTGCCAAACAGACACTCACAGCTCCTTCTACTTGTGATGCTGAGTATATCGCGTGTTTTGAGGCAAGTTCACAGGCTATCTGGATAAGGCACTTCATTGCTGGACTGAAGATTGTAGAATCAATCTCCAGGCCAATCAAGATGTATTGCGATAATAAGGCAGCAGTGGCCATAGCAAATAAAAGAAGGAGTGGAAGCAAAAAGTTTATTGAGCTGAAATTCCTTAGCTTGAAAGAGCGAATTGCTGATGGTCAGGTCACTGTTGATCTCATCGGAACAAGGGAAATGCTAGCTGATCCTTTGACTAAAGGGATGAGACCAAAAGAGTTCGCTATACATGTACCTCATATGGGGATTGTAAGTCTTTTGGATAATTGAGGTGTGCAATGAGTATTTTGGGATTTTGTTTATTATCTCTATGGTTGTTGTGTACACTTTTGGTGATGATGAGATTAATGAACATTTAAGTTTTTATTTTGGAACCGAATAAACATTTAAGTTTTGAAAGTTTATTCATGGAGCAATACCCATTAGGTAAGGAATACTGTTGGTAATACATGGAAGGTAATACTTTATGATAAAGGACTTATCGCCATGATTCTTGCAGTATGACCTTAATTGATTTGACTAAAGGGAACAGTTGACATACAGAGTACGGGCCAAGTGGGAGAATGTTAGATTATTATTATTAGATATTAGAATATATTATTAATATTATTAATATTAGTATAATATCACAATAGATATATTTAGGATAATAATAATATCTTTAGGTGGCCCGTAGTCAACATTAGGCCCAATAGTCAAGGTTAGGGTTTCATATCAAGGTTATCTATATAAAGGGAGTTTTCTGATGAGGAAAACACACCAACACCTATCATTTTTTTGATACGGCAGATAACCACATCAAGAGAGCGTCTCTTCTCTCTGAATTCCGGGTTCCCTAACTGGTTAAGGCTATCACAAACAGATACCATCACTGTGCCGGACTCCAGTTAGAAGAGCCTTTGGGTTATTTCTGACAGTTTCTGTTTTGCAGTTACAAGTAGATTCTTCTCTGATCAAACAATAGCAATGGCAAGAGGTATATCGACTTCCGCTGTATTTCTTGTTCTGATTAAAGATAGCATATTTGATTGTTATATGTCATATTTAAGGCTATCTCAATCTCACAAAACACCCAGAAGATATATATAATTTCAGGAATCTAGTCCCTCTTCTGTCATTTTTATTGTTCAGCTTCTTCTGATAACCCTATGTGCTACAGTCAGACCATCCTAGAAGTTAAACCTTATTGCTCAGTCATTTTTATTCGGAAAAATCGTATTAAGGTTCTAACTAAGAAAAATAATAATAAGTCTCATAATTTATGAATGTTGACGGTTTCACTTGACATGTTATCAAGATTTTTTTCCGCACATTAATGTGATTTTCCCTTTCTATTTCCGCTCAACATAAATGATGACATGTTGCTATAATAAATACTCCCTATGCTCCTTATTATAAAGCATCAACTAACAAATCTCACGTACCAATAAATTTGGTTAAAAGCATTAAATTTGTCTTAAAATTCAAGTGATTTACAATATTACCACCACTAATTATACTAAATTCCATTACTATTCAATTATTGCTCTCTCCCACCACCCCTATTAAATATATGCATATATGGAAAAAAAATAATTAATACACCTTGAAAACTAACAAGTGCCTTATAAAAATGATCAAAAATATTTGTTAGTTGGTGCCTTATAATAAGGATGAGAGGGAGTAGTAATGTTTGTGTTATAATTAATGGTTATTTATACATACATAGATATATATATATATATATATATATTTTTACCCAATTCAAAATCCAAAGATTTAGGTTGTCATAAATCCTAGCTTAACACTCGTGAGACAACATTAAAATCATGGCCTTTTTCCTTTCACAGTTATTCCCCTGTCCTAATTATAAGACCACTTTAATTTTTTGTGTGGAAGTTAAGGAAGCAAATTAGACCACTAAATTATAACATATGTCACATGAAATTAGATTATACGTTAGTTTATGAGTAGAATAAATTAGTTTTAAGGAAAAAGATTTTTTTTGGGACTGAAACTACTTTTTTTTACTGAAAAAAAATTAAAAAAAATCAAAGTGGTCTTATAATTATAACAGGAGGAAGTAGCTTTTACCATGTTGGGACTTAGAGAGAACAAGGGAGAAGAATCCTATTCCATTCAACTTCTTATATCACTCTCATGTACTAGTTACAACTTGCAAGTTACAACCTTTCGAATCCATGCCTATTTACTTGCATTAACCAACTATTTTCCTTTCATTACAATATTATATGTATTTACATATATATCGTACTCCCTTAACTCCGCTGAAAACAACCTCCTTATCGTCTCAGTCTCCATGGATTAAATGATGAGAGAAGAATGGTAGTAGAAGGAGAAGATGATAAAGATGCAGAATACTCATTCCATAAATGTTCAATCGCGTGATTTAAGTATACGTCCCCACGTATTCAGTTCCAAAAAAAAAAAAAGTATACCTCCCCAGGCCCACGTGAAAAAGGGCATGCAACAGCAAACAAAATAGGAAAAGACAAAATAGCAAACCTTCCCAATACGAAATGACTTTCATGTCCCTCCTAAGTCCTAACTAAGCACATCATGAAGTCAGTTTGATGAATGATGCATAGGAAAAGACACCTTTCCCTCCACAGCATGAGGGAATTACGATTATAGACACTGAAAACGGCTAAAGATTGAATCTTCAAAAGAGAAGAAAAGGCTGGAACGTTTCTTGCAGAAGTCATTGATTAAAGCTGTCAATTTTGGAAACCACATGAGTCCAACACGTGAAATCACTAAAAGACAGAAGGAAGACAATGAAGTGCGTGTTTGGTTGGACTTATCAAAGTGCTTAAACGGGGAAAATAAGATTTGAGATGTTTGAGTTGATTTATAAAAATAAGTTACTTATAGGTTAAAAATAGGAATAAGTAGAAGGAGAAAATTTCAGCTTATGACTTATAAGTCACTTATGAAGGTGGATCCCACAAATTCTGACTTATTTTATACACCCAATCACAACTAACCTAAACATAAGTCTCATTACACTATCTGATTTATGGAAAATAAATCACTTATAAGTCATTTTTTTCACAGCTAATCCAAATGTAAATCTCATTATACAATCTGAATTATTTTCAATCTGACTTATAAAGTCACTTTTCCATAAGTCAATCCAAACACACCTGAAGTTGGTAAAACGTCGGGCAGCAAAATAACTCAACTTGGTCTAAAGGTATGGTTGGATTAAAGAATACTTCAGTTGTTTAAAGAATAGATCCTGGATAATAGTATCTAATATTATAAAAAAATAGTTTTTAGTAAAACTTATGTTTTCTGCCACAAACCTATATTTTCAGGTAAAAAAAGTTATTCTGGAAAAGTTAACAGTATTTGTCTGGTTTAACTAAAACCTATGTTTTGACAATTAAAAGTTATGTTTTAAAAAAGTTGAGGGTGTTTGTCTGATCTAATTTTGAAACATTGAAAAAGCTATTGCCAAACCCTAATTCTAAGATGGAAGTAGAAGAAGATAATAGGGAAATCTAGGAGAAACACAAGAAAACAGGGTTTAGAGAAGGAAGAAGAGAGAATAAAAAATGCTTCAAAGTAAAATTATATCAAAAAATATTTTCAAGGTAAAATTGATCATAAACTAAAATTTTTAGGGCAAAATTGACCATTAACCCTTAATAGAGTAAAGTTTCATAAATATGTTTTATTTATATGATCAAAGGGAATTGATTACTAAAACAATATGAAATTTCACTGCACTTCTAAGGGGTGAAAGTGATATTAAATGTTTCATTTAAAAGACCACAATGTCCCTATTGAATTTTGTAAACATAATCCAAGACATATGTGGAGAATTTTTAATTTATTTATTTTTCAATATCAATGTGAGTATTTTTAAATTTAAAAAATTATGTAATCCATCACGAAAGCATCCAAAATTTCACAACAAATTTTTTAAGACACATATGGTGAATTTTTAAGATATTTATGGGGAATTTTCAAGACATTTGTGTTTATTTTTAACATCAATGTGAGTTTTTTTAATTCTCTAAAACATGGAATTCAAAACTAAAGCATCCAAAATTTCACAACTATATTTTTAAGACACATATGAAGAATTTTCAAGACATTTGTACTTCTTTCAATAAGAATATTTTGATCTTTTAACTCAAACATTTAAGGTTAAAGGTGCTCATTTAGTACTCTACTATTATGAAAATTGTTGCCAGCATTAAAAACAATTTCAAGTAGCAGATGCGATACTCATCAATTAAATTCGTAGTTTGATTAGTAACACCGTTAATTGGTCCAAACTTCCGTTAGAATTGAATGACGTGGCTTTTTTTTTGCCTTGTGATGTGGTATGGACATGTAGCTTTTTCTTATTTTTCATTTTTCTGTAACAACAGGTAGATAGGGCCTTTTCCCCCCAAAATCGAATTATCCCCTGTATCCAGCGCCTTTTTCTGAGTCCTTGACTTTCTTAACTGGACCAGGTAACCCGGGCTTATTTTTTTGTTTTTTGGACCAGATAATCCGGGGCAACCGACTAATCTAGAGCTGGGTTATATATGCTATCTGGTCCAACTGAGAAAGTCAAGGATTCAAAAAAAGGTGCCTGATACCGGGGGGAATCCGGGTTTGGGGGCCAAAAACCCTATTTGTCTGTTGTTATAAAAAAAATAAATCTGGGTTACTAAGTTCAGTCGGCGACTCGGAAAAAGGTGCCACATACCCGGAGGAATCCGAGTTTGGGGCCAAAGACCTTATCTCCCTGTTGTTATATAAAGAATAAAAGAATAAAAAAATGTCACATGTCTATGCCACATCACAAGGGGAAAAAAATGCCACGTCAGCCAATTCTAACAGCATTAATTGCTAATTAATGATGTTACTTATCAAATTAAGAAGTTAATTGATGAGTACCGCATCTATTACTCAAAATTATTTTTTATGTTGACAGTAATTTTTACATTAATATAATATTAAATCAATACATTTATGAAACTGATAGTTTCGGAAAATTTTCCCTAAACATTTTTGTCTTTGTATATGCTATTTATGAAATCATTAGTCAAATTAGATATATAGTGTTTCAGCTTTCTCAGAAGTGTGTATGCATAGGGTCACGATAGTCTTCTTCTTTTCCTGCATCTAGCCTAGTTTGCAGAGGACCTAGTGTTCAGTCACAACTGATTTACCTTCAAAGATTTTATTAATAGTTTAATACAATCCTTTCTTCCGAAAAACGATATCATATGGCTTGAGTTGTTGCAGTTTATTAGAGGAACCTTTGTTGGACTGAGGGTGTGTTTGGTTGGGTTATTTTAAGTAAAATAAGTTATTATTTTTTAAAAAAATGACTTATTTTTAGAAAAGGTTTATTGTGCATATTTGGCTGGATTTATAAAAATAAGTAACTCATAACTTATAAGTCAAAATAAATATAAGTTCTTTTTTTAACTTATGACTTATGAGTCTCTTACGGAAGTGGACCCCACAATTCTGACTTATTTTACACATCCAATCACAACTAGCCCAAACATAAATCACTTTTTCAAAAGTCCATCCAAACATACATCTCATTACACAATATGACTTATGACTTATAAGTTATATTTTTAACAGCCCATCCAAACATAAATTTCATTACATAATCTGACTTATTTTCAATTTGACTTATTTTCAGTTTAACTTATATATAAGTCACTTTTCCAAAAGTCCATCCAAATTTATTTAAAGTGAGGCGAGGGTCTGTTACAAGGAAGGGAGGGTTTTGTCATTCCATGACCAGGGATTTTTACCAGAATACTATACAAAAAAAAAAAAAGAATTTACCAAAATACTACAGAAGAAAAAATATTTCCCCATATACTACACCTGAAGTCATTCTTCAGGTGAACGATTTCTGAATAACAAATAAGTCGTTCACGCGAAAAACGACTTCGTTCTTGGCGTGAACGACTTTTATTGATTTGACTTTTTTTTAAATATATATACGTACAGATTCCCTTCATTATTCCCTTCTCCTCTCCTCCTTCTCCTCTTCGTCTCCTCCTTCCCAAATATTCCCTTCCCTCCACAATCAACAAGATTCCCTGCATTATTCCCTTCCCTCCACAATCAACACAAGCAACTCCCTGCATTATTCCTTTCCCTCCACAATCAACACATGCAACACAAAAAAAAGGCCCCCTCCCTCCCCCGCCTGTGAATGCACAATTGCGCATGGCTTTTAAAAGAGGACAAGGCCTCACTCTCATTTACTTGTTCAATTCCTCACTCTCATTTACTTGTTCATTCGTTTCTTCTCACACTAGATACACTCTCTTCTCTGCACTTCTAACCTTCCTCATTCTTGCTTTATTTTTCAAAGTCTCTGCACTCCCAACCTTCCTCATTGTTGCTTTATTTTTCTATTTCGATTGTTGGTGTGAGGTAATTTTTTTGTAGTTTAATTTGTTATTTTGCTTGTTTATGATATATAATTTGATTTGTTCCAGTTCAATAACTCTTATGTTTACTATTTTGATTTTTACGCAATAA
Organism: Mimosa bimucronata; assembly: GCA_037074515.1. Classification (NCBI taxonomy): domain Eukaryota; kingdom Viridiplantae; phylum Streptophyta; class Magnoliopsida; order Fabales; family Fabaceae; genus Mimosa; species Mimosa bimucronata. The sequence goes on from CM073444.1 coordinate 38,690,710, forward strand.
GTAGTGGGTTTACTGATTTGGAAAATTAGCAGAAGTGCCTCTTATTTTAACAGTAAGTATTCTCATTATTTCATACAATTGTGTTCACTTAAAACTCTATGTGTATGTGGAATTTACTTTCTTGACTGATACATATGGACTATGCATTTATTAGTTTTTCATAATAAATTACGGTGGGGGAACCAGATGTGGTACAGGCAGTCACTATTTATAGGGTAATATTTTTTTATTTTTCATAAACTGTTATTAGTTTTAATTTATGTGTTATTTTAAATTTCAATTAATATGCACTTTGTCAAAATTACGTGCTATTATTTATGTTTTATGTGACTATTACTATCTTATCATTTTAATACAAGACTTTATAAGAAAGTTAATCTTAGTCTTAAAAATATGTGATGTAAATATTTTTCAATGTCTACCTAAATTACTTCCATAATACTACCTTAACAATACTCAAGTAAAAAATGGAGAAAATTATAAAAGATGATTAAGGTGGTTTAAACGAAATTCTCTTTTATATTAGTTAATTTATGTTCTTCATTTTAATTAAACTACTTGTAGTAGAAAGTCTTTTATTTTGGAGGTCAATAATTAGGAGGTTATGGTTGTATGCGGTAAGAGGTAAGAAATAATGTGAATGGTAAAAATGAAAGAAGTCGTTTACGCCAAGAACGACTTTAGAAGTCGTTCGTCGCATAAACGACTTCTTCGTTATTCAGAAATCGTTCACCTGAAAAACGACTTCAGGTGTAGTATATGGAAAAATATTTTTTTTCTGTAGTATTTTGATAAATTCTTTTTTTTTTTTTGTACAGTATTATGGTAAAAATCCGCCATGACCATGGTCCCATATTCCCATTCCAAAGCAGTGCGCAATAAAAGCAGCTAGTCAGGTCTTGAAAGGTCTGATAAGTCTACCTCGCCTAACTTGCCCCACATAAAAAAACTGATCTGATTTATTCATCAATGATGATTTACGCCTTTAATTGGCGTACCGTACGACAAGGACAAGACATAATTGATAAAATGAACATGGGTAGCTAAAAAAATAGTGGAGAGGTACGGGGAATTGGGTAAAATAGCTAAAAACTGGTATGTATCGTTAGACTATACTTATTCTGATTCTTAATATATGATCTATTTGAGAAATTAATTTCGATCCTAAATATAAAATTTATTTCTAATTTTTGTTAAGCATTTATCAAATTAATTCTTTTAATACTCCATTGACAATAACTAGATAACAATCCTTTTTTAGCGAATATATTTCTATGTAAAAATAGAATTTTTTTTCTAGAAGTCTTTGATAAGGATTTTCCATGCACTCTACGGTGAGATGGAGGAGTAAAGAAAGACCGGTAGGCGTTTTATATTGGGTCAAAAATAGGACAGGCGGGAAGTGAGAAAATTGCTTTGAAAATATTGAAGAACAATTTAAGACTAATTTCCTTGTTTTTCTAGTTTTTTTGAATTTAAATTTTAAAATTAAGTTAGGAAGTTATTTTATGTTTATTTGAATAAATATAAAAAATCTACTTGGTGAGATTTTCTAGGAATATTTGTTAGTTTTTTTATTTTTAAATTATTTGTAATTTCTAAGTTGGAAGCCAATGTATTGGCTATTCGTGATTAATAAGATTGGGTCTTTTGTGTTGGTCACTTTCTATTTTCTCTCACTTTCCCATCTCTCTTTTTTGCCAACACTGGTATCAAAGTGGATTTGATCCTTTGGGCGAGAGTAAGGTTTGGTTTCACTCAGTATTTATGTGAAACATTTTTGGAAGTTAGAGCAAATATTTTCTTTGCTCTTTTTAGTGTGTGAGCAAATATTTTCTTTGCTTTTTTTTTGGTGAGTGTGAGCAAAATATTTTCTTTCCTATTTTTTAGTGTGAGCAAAATTTTTTCTTTGCTCTTTTGAGAGTGTGTGGAAACACTTGAGTGAGAGTGTGTAGATGGCTTTCAACTCGAACACTAGTTCTTCTTCTTCATGACCTTTCCTACCCATTTTTCACTGGGAAAGGTATGTGTTTTAGAGCATAAAGATGAAGACCATATTCATGTCTCAAGATCTTTGGGACTTGGTGAACGATGGTTTTGTGGATCTTATTGATCTAAGTGTTGGAAAAAGAGAAGGGGTATGGGAACAACCAATACAATTTTGTAGACAATGCAGATGCTGATTTTGCAGAAATAGAGGAAAAACAAATCTTGTTTTGAAGAAGATTAAACTTTAGAGGAACGTATATTTGCAGTTTTGAATTATGGGGAGTGTTGGAGAATAATTCAAAATTAATTTCCTTGTTTTTCTATTTTTTTGAATTTAAATTTTAAAAATTAAGTTAGGAAGTTATTTCATGTTTATTTAAATAATTATGAAAAATCTACTTGGTGAGATTTTCTAGAAATATTTGTTAGTTTGTTTATTTTTGAATTATTTGTAATTTCTAAGTTGTAAGCCTATATATTGGCTGTTCAAAATTAATAAAATTGAGTCTTTTGTTTTGACTTCTTTTTGTTTTCTCTCACTCTCTCGTCTCTCTTTTTTGTCAACAGAAAAAATGAAAAATATAAGAGATAAAATAAAAGAAAACATTGTATTTAGAAGAAAAAAATCTACTCTACCTAGATCTTATATATGTGGGTGGATGACTCAACAACATGAAAGTGATGAAACTATGTGCCAATCTTTTCTTCAGTGTCCAGTCGTAATTCCCTCAATCAGGTCACTGAAAAGTAAACCTCCATCCCTATAGCCGGGAATTCGGACCGAGTCAGTCGGGCCAGCCCGTTTAGGCTCTAACCCGATGAGGGCAGGGCTTCGATTTTGGAGCCAAAAAAAAGGAAGCGAGCCCGTTTATTGCTCCTTCCTTTTTTTTTATTCTTTTATTTTCATCTGCTTAAAGAGTTAAATGGGTATGCTATTTTTATATATATGCATATGGATGAAAATAATTTAAATGCTTATTAGGTTAGATTCAAGTCCCATACGTCCCACTTTTATACTTTAATTCCTTATTATTAAGAACATTCTATGTAATTGTGGTGTGACTTCTAGTTCTAGACTTAGTACTTAATTTATGAGTTGTTGGGTTGGTATATAGCAATGCACTAATGCTTGGTAAATTTGTATTTAAATATAATTTGGATCATATATATTTATATTTTTTATTACAGGCCCTTTATTTTCGTTAGCAATACACACTAAAAAAAACATTTAAAAAAGTCGAAGCCCGCGGGCCGGCCTGAGGCCAGACGACTAAAGGGCTGGGCTTCACAAAAGAGGGTTATTTTTGTTTGCGGGCCTAAACGTGTTTGGCTTGTTTAGGCCGGCCTGCCCGATTTCCCAGCTGTATCCATCCCATACCTCCTCTTTTCTTCTCCTTTTTTTCTCTTGATCTGGGTTTAAGAGCTTCTCAATAAGACAGTGAACCCTTTGGTTCTGCTAAGAGTACTGGGTGTGTTTGGATTGATAGAAAAATGATCAGATTGAAAATAAGTCAGATTGTGTAATGAGATTTATGTTTGGATTAACTGTAAAAAAAAAAGACTTATAAGTGACTTATTTCTCATAAGTCAAATTGTGTATGTTTGGGTTAGTTGTGATTAGATGTGAAAAATAAGTCAGAATTTGTGGGCCCCACCTTATAAGTGACTTATAAGTCTGAATTAAGCTGTTTTAAACAGCTTATAGCTTATTTTGACTTATAAAGTATAAGTTACTTATAAGTTAAATTAACAATAAACCAAAACAAACATACAAAATAAGCTACCAATAAAATATATTATTTTTAACAATAAATAAGTACTTATATATTGAAAATAAGTCAATCCAAACATGCTCATGGTCTCTTGTTCTACATCATCCACATGATATGCTAATTAATGACACACATAATCGACATGAAAGTCATTTTGTATTGGGCAGGGTTACTATTTTGTCTTTTCCGATTTTGTTAGCCATTGCTTATCGCTTTTACGTGTGTCTGAGAGTTTGTGTATTCACCACCGAACGAATTGACCATTTATGGAATAAGTTCTCTGCATATTTCTCAACTCTCATTGCTTTCTTCATTCAAACTCCTGTTCTTCTTCTTCTTTCTCTGCCCTTCTTTCCATTTTCTGCTCTCATCACTACATCCCTTTGCTTTAATTTGCCGTCATGGCACCTTCTTGGATAGAACTGGGCGCTAAACTTATTGTGACTAGATTCCTGAAATCATATATTTCTACTGGATGTTTAACGTGAGTTCTCTTCCAAGACAGTTTTTTAAAAGTGAACTCTAAAGATAAACATATCTCCAATGTATATACTTGCTTTTAATGTTTAGTACTCTACAAGTATTGAGAAGGTATTCAATATCTTGTGCCTTGAGGTGTTACAGTTTATTAGAGGAAGGAGGAACAATGTTCACCTTTGAGGGACATGGGAGTGGGAGCCCATTAAATAGTGTTATCAGGGTCCACAATCCTCAATTCTATTGGAAGGTATTTACTTTGGATTTATGGTTGAACTATCAATGGTTGGTCTTACTATGGTTTTTTTTTTTCGTTTTTTTTTTTTTTTTTTTTGCCAACGGTTTTATTATGGATTTAGAATATATGATATATGCCTTTTCTTGTCCGTGAAAATAAAATCACTTATAGTTGGTTTCAAGCAGGAAAAAACTGATATGATTTGTGCACATTCCAGGTGATGACACAAGCTGATTTAGGACTTGCAGATGCATATATCAATGGAGACTTTTCATTCGATGATCATGATGAAGGGCTTTTAAACTTCTTTTTGGTAGATAAACTGATCTCTTGATTAAACACAGCTGTTTTTTTTTTTTTTTTTTGAACAAATGCTATTTTTTTAGGGTCTTCAATTAAATACTTCCTGATTTTTAATGCAGCTTCTCATAGCCAACAGAGATTCTCACAACTCAAAATCAAAGAACGGGTACCCTGCATTTGGAAAATATTGAATTCTACAATGAACTTATTACTGACATCATAAATCAAACTTTCTGCTTTTGATGACTTTAGGGGTTGGTGGACGCCAGTTTTACTCACATCTTGCATCGCATCTGCAAAGTTCTTCATTGAGCATGTTTTAAGGAGAAATACTCTTACACAGGCTCGTAGGAACGTCTCTAGGCACTATGATCTGGTATAAAATTAAAAATTTCCCATATTCAGTGATTCCAAGTACAAGTTTGTATTATTTAATTCATTCAGGAAAAGAGATAACAATGATGAGACGTTAAGTATACTCTTACAAAACCCCTTCTGTATTGATCTCTGTCTTCTTTTCCATCTATCATATATTGTCAACTGATTATGCCTGAAAGCTTACATTTCTTTCTTGGTCTGTTTTCTAGAGCAATGAACTCTTTGCTCTTTTTTTGGATGAAACAATGACTTACTCATGTGCTGTGTTTAAGGTTAGGATCTTGATTCTCTGGTTCGTGTGCTCAATTTCATATAACTTCTTTGAAGCAGCAGTGATAACTTTTTTTTTTTTTTTGGCTTTCCATCACTTTCTTATATTATCTTACAGAATGAAAACGAAGACCTAAAAGATGCACAGATGAGAAAAATATCACTTCTGATTGAAAAAGTGAGTGTCTTAAAGAAGCTATTTCAATATTTTAGTGGTTATCCTGGAGAAGATCTCCATTAATATTTTCCTCTTTCAAATAAATAAAAAGGCAAGAATAGAAGAGAAGCATGAAATTCTAGATATAGGATGCGGATGGGGAAGCTTAGCCATTGAAGTAGTCAAACGAACTGGTTGCAAATACACTGGCATAACATTGTCCAAGGAGCAAGTGAAACTAGCAGAGGAGAGAGTTAGAGATGCTGGGCTTCAGGTACTGAACTAGTACTCCCTCTTATTCTAAATATATATTTATCTAATTTGATTATATTAAGGATGTTGATTTAGTTAGTTAATATGATATGTATTTTGTAAAACAGCCTAATCACATTCTTTAATACTCATCATCTCTCTTGTTGAGGGATTATAAATACGAGCAATTTAGAAAATATTGACAAAAATTAGAAATAGTCGTACATTTAGGACTAAAATAAACTCCCCAAATATGTCTCATATTAAAGACGCAGGTAATACTTGTCAAGATCCAAAATCCGAGTCGCGACCGGTGCGTAGGCTTAACCAATAACTTGGCTTAGCAAATATAAATCACAAACAAGCACTTTCACATACAATCAAACAAACAAAAACAAATTTAAAAAGCATTTATAACACTAGACTCTTAGTCTAACACCGCCCTAGAAGTCATGAAATCACAAAATCCTTCAAGACACATGGAACGGTTAAGAAAAAAAGACACATGGAAAAATGTCAAAAAGGAGGATGAGTCTACCACAGACTCAATAAATTCATAACTAACAAAGTGCGCAAAAGAGAATCAGCAATAGGCTAGAGTTTTTCGAAAACAATTTTGACAAAAATGAATAATAATAAAAACATTTGAATGTCCACTTTATAAGTTGTCAAACGAAACAATAAAAACTCTTTTTCTTTTTCAATCCGTACCATTTAATAACACTTTTTCATAGCGTATCACCTATGTGGGGAATCAACTGTCCCACTATATGTACTCATGCGGGGAATAACCCTCCCACCGTAATATACTCACACATGGGGAATGACGTCCTAGCATAATATCTCACACGTGGGGAATAATCGTCCTGTCGTGATATACTCCTACATGGGGGAATAACTGTCCCCGTCACAATATACTCATATGTGAGGAATAACCGTCTCAGCATAATATACTCATACGTGGGGAAAAACTGTCCCATCGTAATATATTCATACATGGGGAATAATCGTCCTGTCGCACCATTTACTATAGAATACTCCATCCGTCCCAATATATAAGGTCTTTTTAACTAAATTATGGTTTCCTAAAAATTTAGTTAAAGTTAGTTAAAAACAATAAATGAGTAGGTAATATACCCATTTTTTCAAAAGTCCCCTTATTTATGAATGAGTAAAGAGATGGTAATTATGGAAAAAAGATGAAAAAGAATGTGTGGGAGAAATTAATGCATGGGTAAAATGCGGAAAACACATTTATTACTCAAACAAAGTCAAATAGGACCTTATATTTCGGGACAAGATCATTAAAAAAAATGGACCTTATATTATGAGACGCAGGGAGTATATCTTTTGTACCATCCTTATATGTATATGTACAGTTAAGATTGAACAAAATATAAACAAATTTCTCAAAGAAATAAAATACCCCTTCCCCAAAATAAATAAATTAATCACTCAAAACTTTTTGTTTGAATTTAAAAAAAAAAATTCAAAACTCACGATAAAAGGAAACACCATTTGAAATTAGAAAACAATGAGTGAGTGAATTAAAAAAAAGAAAAGAAAAGAATCACACCCAATCCACAAGGAAAAACATCAATTAAGAAATCCCAATAAAAATATCAAAATAATTGAACAAAAAATCTAACATTATCATATCCATTCGTTCTAGTAGAATCAAGAAGAGGTACAACAAATCAGAAATTGCTTCCCATAAAACATTAAGGCTAAAAACACAGCAAAATTAGAAGGAAAAAAAAAAAGGTATCACCTTACTATTTAAACCCTCATCTAATAGGACCAATTGTAGAGGTCCTTTTTTAACCACTTGAGCTATGAGTAAGGTAAGTCCCCTACACGTTTGTTTTTGGCCATACAAGAATCAATTCAACTAAACTACACATATGATGTACACTTTGGCACACACCTTCCTTTAATTCCTCATCATCACATGTGGCGGCGTGGGTGAGTGTTGAGGAAGAGATATTGCGACTGATTTTTTATTTTTTTTAGGGATAGAAGACAATTGATGATTATCCCTTGAAGATTATGTTTAAGGTGTTTTTTATAGGATAAAACTAAAGTTATAAAAATTTAAATCCAAAGATTAAATTTATCTCTAAATATTTTATTTTATTCTATTTAATTAGGAATGACACTGTTAAAATAATTAAAATAAGTCTTTAAGATAGCTCCACTCTATAACTGCAGATATTATATTCTATTTTATTTTGTGTTTATTTACTTCAATATTTAAACTTCAAAGCATCTTGTAGATCTTTATCTATCATCAATTCAAATAACCAACAAAAAATATCCTAAATAAAATATAGAATTTATCATTTCAAGAGTTTGTGGAAATCCTAAGAAGGTTCCTGTCCCAAAAAAAAAAATCCGTACTATTATATATGAGCTATAAAATAATTTCATAAATTTAAGATTTTTAATGTTACCCCTTTTTTATGGGTCGTTACAATACTTCTTAACAAAGTCCCTCATCTTTTGAAATCTTCATTATGGTTATGGATGTCATAGAATGAGGCTCAATTTTCTTTCTCTTTGCCACACTGCTCTGCTCTTATGACATTGAAGTTTCTCTTCATTATGATAGAGATAAATTAGCCGTGTCCAATGGGCTAATGGAATTGAAATATCTTTGGTATTAAAATCAGTTATTTATGCTTCCAGGAACATATCAAAATTCTTCTCTTTGATTATCGCCAATTACCCAAGACATACAAATATGATAGGATTATATCTTGGTGAGTCCATTTCTTTGAATTTCCATAGCATCATATCCAATGTGGCAGTACTTTTAACATTTTTCATGATCTGCATTGGCATATTTCAGTGGGATGATTGAACATGTTGGTCATGAATATATGGAAGAGTTCTTCGGCTGTTGTGAATCATTATTGGCTAATGATGGGCTTTGTGTTCTCCAGGTAATATATAACATGGGATATGAAGTATTTTTTGTGTCCCTTAAATCTTTTATTTTGGATCGTACAATGTTTGATCCTTAAGCCAAAGTATTCTGATATCTTTCTTATTTAACCATCTAAACTATATTCATTGTAGTACTTAAATCGCTGAACTGTTTTATCTTTTCCCTCAGTTCATATCAATACCCGATCAAGGTTATGATGAGTACAGACGCAGTTCAGGTTTTATAAAGGAGTACATTTTTCCAGGTGGTTGCTTACCCTCTCTGAGTCGAATAACATCAGCTATGGCAGCTGCTTCTAGATTCTGGTATGAGTTACATGTAATTCTTAAGTAAAGAATTGTTTTTCTTTCTTCTTTTACTAAAACAAATGTTCTCAAATGTAGTGTGGAGCATGTAGAAAATATAGGAATTCATTACTACCAAACGCTAAGGTTGTGGAGGAAAAACTTCATGGAAAGGCGAAAGTATGTTCTTAGTTCATAAACAAGTTTTCTGTACTAAACTATATAGAATTTACTTATCGCTAACTCTGGAATTTCCCCCTTTCTATGATGATAGTGAAATCCAGGCTCTTGGATTTGATGAGAAGTTCATTCGGACATGGGAATACTATTTTGATTATTGTGCAGCAGGTTTTAAGTCTCGCACACTTGGGGACTATCAGGTACACCTAAATACTAGTATCTATATATGTCTGAAGTTACTAATTTGATGCTTTAAAGTCATGTGGCATGATCCAACATAATCATATGTGTTAATTTGTTTATTACATTTTCTGGAGAGGGTTTTGGTTGTTACAATACAGCATTGGATAGAACTGGCCACATTTTCCACAGAAGCAAGAAAAGTTTTAGGATCTTGCTTGTTACAATACAGCATCATTTGTCTCCACATTTTCCACAAGTTGTCTTGAATTGCCTAAAATACCTAATGTCAGATTAGATGAATTAACCATATGGAAAGCAAGTCTTTGGCTAACACAACTACAAAGCTGCACCAGAGTTCACAAATATCAGTCTGTGTCATCACCAAGAAAAGTACAGTACAAGAAGAACTCAACCTTTATAGTCTCCTAAGCTCTCAATATCCCCTTCACTCTCTATTAACTAACTTTCTGTGGAAGTATTTTCATCTTATTTCCAACACATCTTTTAACAGTCATAATTACCGTAATACTTTTGTTTCTAAAGCTGTTCTTTGAAGATTGTAGGATTTGGGCACACGGTTTTAGCATTTCATGAATTATTCTGGCATAATGAACATATTGTGAGTTTGGACTAATGCATACGATTTGGTGTAGGTGGTTTTCTCACGCCCTGGGAACACTAGTGCCTTCAGAGATCCATACAAAAGTTGGCCCTCTTATTGATTCAATTCAAGCAAAGATTTGGCGTTCAAGCAAATTGAAAATAGCCAATTTCCTCGCCAACATTTACCTACCATGCCCCTCATTTAATAAATTTTTATCTATCACAACCAGAGACACTTGTTCTGGGTAGACTAGAGTTCTTGATCATCATTTTTAGAGTCTTCGTTTCTCAGTGAAAACCAGTATTAATTACTCGAGTATGTTTAGCTAGCTAATGTTGCCTCGACCGAAGTGTTGGTTTGGGTGTTCTACAAGAAACATCTATTGCATGAAAGTAATCAAGCGCCTAAATTTCCATTGCTGTTATTCAACCACAATCCCTTGTTTACCATCTTGTTAATGAGACTCTGTTAAATACATTGTTGTGTTCTTGATTTAGAGTAAACGTGATGTCTTTTAATTTATTTTTTCAGCAAGAATCTCACTAGGAAGACAAATCAGAAACCAAATAACAATCTCTCCTAATTTATTCTCTAACAAGAATCTCACTTAGAAAAGTAAAGTAGAAGCCAAAGGAAATAGTTCAATAAATTAATCAATAATTTTACTGGATGAAAATACTATTATGATAGGACTAGTATATATAGAAAAATTACAGACTATTCTAGAACAATTAGGAAGATATCTCCTAAAACAATTAGGAAAATATTTAAACAAACTCTCTAAATAAAAGGGAAATATCCTATTTTAAATAATCAAATTACAATAAAAAAATATCTTAACAAACTATCTTAAATATAATATGCTAAAATATCTTTATTTGAATAAATTAAATAATTTGAATAAGTCAAATAATTAAATCAAACTAATTTAAATAACTAATGCATCTTGGAACCCAATCACTACTCCCCATTTGAAAATCTACTTGTCCTCTAAGCGAAAATCAAGATATCTTTCTGCAGTATGTCTGGAGGTTTAAGAAGGGCTAAAAGGAAGATATTATAAGGCCATACTTCATCAACTCCAAATAAGGATTGTACTTCCTGCTTCAGCCGAGCAACTTTGGCAGCACTAGTGGCTTTAAGCTCCATTGATGATGCCATATAATTTAGCTCCAAGTCATGAAAAAAAAATTCTGCTTTCACTAGCTCTAATTCTGCAACATGGCTGTCTTCTACATAATCTTTTGTGAAGAAAAGGGATGACTTACAGCAATGCGCAGGCTGGCCAGTATCTTCACATCCACGACAAAGGATGTTGTCTCATCCGAAATTGCACTCGACATCCCTAATAAAAGGTCTAGTAGAGATCGCCATTAAATTCAGTGAAGAATTTGTTGCTGTAAGCCAGCTACTGGAAGTTGCGATTAAAGATATTTTTGCATCACATGCCAAATTACTGGGAGAACTAGATAGATTAGGGTGGCTTTGGGTAGTAAATGGATTGATCTTGGGCCCATAAAAACTTGAAAGTTCATTCTCACCATTTGTTGAGACTTCCTGACGTGAGAAGGAGGAATGACAGTGATGCTCATGCTTGAAGGCCCCTCTGCTCTTGAGTCCAGCAGATTGCTTTGAAGTAGTGATGTTACATGCATCTTTGGCTGAAGAAAACTTGGGTATCTTGGTTCTGCGCTTGTGGATCCTGGCTTCTTTTCTAACTCATAAGCCAATACTTGTATATTTGCTTTTGATGGTGGGAAGCATGCTGATTGGTTTGAACTGGGAATTACTAACTTGGTTTTTCAAATCAGGTCTAGCAAAAATAATATCAAGATGGGATATAATATAAGAAGATTGTAATGATTTATAAAATGTGGTAGAAGTGTATGGAGGGAATGAGGAAGGAGTAGGAAGATGGGTAGCAGAAGAAGTGATTACCAATTTTGGATTGAACGGCTCTGATACCGAATGTTAAATACGGTGTTGTATTCTTGATTTAGAGTAAGCGTGATTTCTTCTAATTTGTTTCCCCAGCAAGAATCTCACTAAGAAGATAAATCAGAAGTCAAATAACAATCTCTCCTAATTTATTCTCTATCAAGAATCTCACAAGAAAAGTATAGTAGAAGTCAAAGGAAAGAGTCCAATGAATTAATCAATAATTTTACTCTATGAAAATACTAGTCTGATAAGACTAGTATATATAGAAAATTACAGATTCTTCTAAAACAATCAGGAATATATCTCCTAAAACAATTACAAAAATATCCAAGCAGGGTCTCTAAATAAAAGGGAAATATCCTGTTTTAAATATTCAAATTATAATAAAAAATATCATAAAAAATTATCCTAAATAAAATATCCTGAAAAATCTTTATTTGACTAAATCAAATACTTTGAATAAATGAAATAATTTTAATAAATCAAACTAATTTAAATAATTAAACTATATACATTAACAAAATAATTAATGCATTTTGGAACCCTATCATTTTCTCTGTTTTCCTCTCTTTGGGAATTCCTATTATCATCACTCAATTTCTTCTTTTCCATTCAAATCACACAATAGGTCCAAATGAAAAAACAGGGATAACCCCCCATAGATTATAAGCAATCCATTGCATCAGTATTGAAAAGTTCAATTTTATTGACAATAATAAAGGTGCAAAAAATTATTTCCCACTTTTGAAGTTAATTTATTCAATTTCTATCTATATTCCGAACCAAAAAGATTCCACAAACATTAACCGACCACATAGCCCAACCGAGTTTACCCCATCACATGATCAGTTGTAAATTTCCATCATGTAGACATGTGACAATTGAAAACCGAAATGGGTAATATAATGGACACGCCAAAAATATCAGAAGAAACACCCCTAAAAAACAATTAGACGTCAAAGTTCATACTTCCCAGATATAATATCATCTCATACAAACATATAATTACATAAAAGCCTAATCAAATTTAACAATTTAAACTGCTCATTAATACATATACCGAGGGCACATATCCAGAGACTTCTGAAACAGGCTTCCCTAAATAAATGGCCCGAGTACAAAAGTTATAGAACAATGATAGGATACACAACCAGAAAATGCCGAACGAGTAAAGTACTGCGCTAGTCATGAATTATAGACAGTGTAACCTCATCACTCGTCCCATTCCCTTATATTCAATAAAATGTATGGTAAACTGTGCCTAGTTCTAAAAACATATAAGGAAATGAATACACGAGAAAAAACTGAAGTCCCCATCTAATAACTAGGGCCATGTTTGGTATGATGGAATTGAGGGATGGATATGGAAGCGGAATTGGATTCCATATGTTTTGGTTGTTTGGTACAAATCTGAGGCCTTGAAATTGGATCTTACGTGGAATCCAAATGGGGCTAATTCCATCTGATGGCTTCCACCAAAATTACTTGGATTTGGGAATTTCATCTCACCATTTCCACATTCTACCCTCTTACCTGCCCACCATCGACACCCTTCATCCCCACACCCCCTACCATAACATACTTCCAGGGACCATCTTCCTTGGCCACTGTCGATGACCGTGCTCGACGGTGGACGGCCGACGGCATACTTCCAAGGACCATCTTCCTCAACAATCGCCGGTGACCTTGCTCGACGGCCGACGGAGCTTTTCACCATTAACAACCTTCATCTACACCATTTTCACCATGCTAGTGCTCCGACCTGGGACTACGGTGAACGGAACTCGATGATGGACGACCAACGGAGATTTTCACTCCACATATATTTCTTGTGACTTTTCTCCTCCTTCATTGTCTTCTTCATCTTCCCCACTCCGCAAATCAACGTCTTTTATTGCAGATCGAGGGTGACCTCCTTCAAACCAGATGGTCGACCAGCGAGACGATAGTTGAGTTTTAACTTCTAGATTTGTGATTTTAAGTTTTGATGTTGATTTGTAATTTTTCCCTGATGCTTGGTGATTCTTGTTGATATTGGGTTGATGGAGGGTCAATGGTGGGTGGTTCATGAGTGAGTTATTGAAGGTCTACTGGGTGGCCGGAGGTGTGGTGGAGATCGGAGGTGTGCGATGGAGGAGAGTGCAAACTTTGACGGGAGAGAAGGAAGAGGGTTTTCTTGGGAAGATTTTTGTTTTTTTTTATTTTGAGGGACAATTTGGTATTTTTACTTAAAAAATCAGATCATATTTCCATGACATACCAAACAAACTTATGATCCATATTTCCAACTCCATATCCATACACATTTCCATCTCCATCAAAATCATTTCCAGTGTACCAAACGGGCCCTAGGGGTATCTGGATCAGGAGCTAACAGCGAGAGGTCTTGCTACAACAGTTTCCTGGTGCTGGATTGTGGGCTTCCATATATCGCTGTGAAAAGGAAAGAAGCGTTCCTTAGTGAAAGCCACACCTTCATATGAACAAACTGAGCATGGTTTGAGATGATATCTATTTGCGCTTGCTATGACCATAGAATCCATATTCCTCTAGAAATGCCCATGGCTTCTACTCAATGTGAGTCTATATAAGCGAAGCTTCTCAATTACTTTGTTTGTCTGCCTTTATTCAAGAAATTCACGGCTCTATTAAGACAAAAATTTCAGGCTTATAATTAGCAATGTAAGATTTGAAAATATTGTATGGTCCTTGGTGTGCAGTTGATTTGTCCTTTTGCCTGTGGATTTGCTCCACCTTTTTGGGGGTCTTTGGTGCCTTGCTTTCTGTCCTTGTTGGATTTGCTTCCGCCAATTAAGATGGCCTAATATTGTCGTACCCCTCTCTCTGTTGCTCCTTCACCCGGTTTGTCTCTTGCAGGACGTTGAACCTTGAGCCCAGAAGGAAATTCCTTTGCCCTTCATCCTTTCTACCCACTCTGTCTAGTGTGTACGTCTCCTGCGCTGTGTTGGAAAGTGTGGTGGGCAATAAGAGTATTTTTATACTACAATGAGCAAAATATTACAAATCACAAAATTCAACTCACAAAATAGGGCTCACTATTTTTCTCTCTCAATTAAGTGCTTCAGCACTTTCTCAAATTTACAAGAGCTTTACTCTCTATTTTCTCCATTCTAATGTACTCTCTCACAATTAAGTGCTACAGCATTTTATCAACTCACAAGAGTTTTGCTCTCTATTTCTTCCTTTCTTATAAGTGCTACAGCTGTTCGCCATAAATTGCTACCGCAAGTGCACGGGTCAAGTTTTAGTAGTATAGTTCAAGAAAGGGTTGTCGTTCCACTAGGACCACGTTAAAAGCGAGTTCATTAAATTCATTATATTCAAAATTAGCAATGGGCAATAGGCAAGTGATTTAATAAAGTTAAAATGACTAAAGAAAATGCAATTGTAAAATAGAACACTTGAAGTGAAATTTAACACAATGAGAAAAGCCTAGGCCTATTTATCCACTTGCATTTCATGACACCTAATTTCCCCTTCCCTAATGCCAATTTATGCCTATTATGTTATTGCTTGAAGTCTCTTGTGTTCAAATAGCTCTCTCAAGCCTATTCAAACCTTAATTGGTATTAACTTGCATAATCTCTTACTACATGCTATTACCAATTAGTCTCTTTAATCACCCAACCTCAATTTTCACAAAACTTGGTTAGTGAATATCTCTATCTCACTAACAACTTCCAATTAGTTAAAATTGCAAGACAAGCTTGGTTTTAGCCTAGTTCTTTCCCCAATTAATGCTCTCTCAAGCCACTAATTAAGCAACAATCCAAATGTTGGCCACCATTTAGAAAATCATAAGCTCAAGCTAAAACCATAACATAACATTCATTAATTTAGCAATAGGAAAGAAAATCATAGATGTCAATCCATACAAGCTTCAAAATAGACCTAGAATATGAGTTTAGCTACTCATAACACAAGAAGTATCAAGAATCATCATCAAATACATCACAATGCTCAGAAATAAGCAAGAGAAATGAAGAAGAGAAAAGAAATGAAGAGAAGCAAACACAAGAAATTTCTGCTTGAAGCTCAAAAATCTACTTCTCCCAAGCTTCCCAATCTTTCTCCAAGCTTTCTCTAGCTTCTCTTGGTGTTTCTCAGCCTCCAATTTCGTGCCCAAAGTGTTCTCTCTCGCAAACTCGGCCAACCCTAGCTTTTATCTCCTTGTTTTTGTGTGTTTCAGACCCAAAACGCGCAGCAGAACTGTTTCGCTGCAGTGAGAAGATGTTCTCGCTGCAGCCAAGCAAACAGAGAGGAGGGGGATTCTGAAGAGGTTTCTCGCTGCAGCGAGAACATCTTCTCGCTGCAGCCAGGAAGGCAGAGAGGAGACCCAATTTTTGCCACTTGTTTGCTGCAGCTAGAAAGTGTTGTTGCTGCATCCAGGAGCTCAGTCATGCCTCCTTTAACTTTGTTTTGTTATCCTTGCTTCCCTTTTTCTTCACTCTTAATTTCTTCTTCTTTTTCCTACAAATTAGAGAGGGAAATCATCAATTCATCTCAATCTTAAGGTGATAGGAGTTCACACATTTTTCACATAATGTTCTTCCTTACAAGCATATTATCAGGCATATATGAGCTCAAAGCATGTGAAAAATGTGCGAAATGTGTAAAATTTCTAAAGGTTAACAACAGCACTTATACAACACAAGAGCTTTGCTCTTCTACATTTCTCACTCTTTTTCTAACACACTTGCGCACACCTCTCTTGCACACAAACATACATAGCTGCACACACACATATATATAGCTAGAGTTCACCGCCTATGTAGATTGTAGAAGCCTCTAGCTAGCAGCCACCATCTTTGACTTATTCCACCGCCATATGATACTTTATGAAGCTGCCACCATTGTGTAGATTCTGCCACCAATGCATGCTTGTTTTATTAAACTTATGCTACTTTTTTTATTATTATTTTTGCAGCCTTTTTTTACTTTTATATTGCTTAATTTGAATTTCTAACACGCTGGACCAACATCCACTCCCCATATTCATGGGCTTCACATGCATCTTCTACCATAAGCTCCACTTGAGGATTGATCAAAACACAAGATATTGAAAACCTTCTCAATACTTGTAGAGTATCAAACACTAAAAGCATGCACATACATAGGGGATATTTTTATCTTTTAGAATTCACTCATAAAAAAAAGTCTTGGAAGAGAACTCACGTTAGACACCCAGAAGATATATATAATTTCAGGAATCTAGTCCCTCTTCTGTCATTTTTATTGTCCAGCCTCTTCTAATAACCCTATGTGGTGCAGTCAGACCATCCTAGAAGTTAATACTTATTGCTCAGTCATTTTTATTCGGAAAAATCATATTAAGGTTCTAACTAAGATAAATAATAATAATAATAAGTCTCATAATTTATCAATGCTGACGGTTTCACTCGACATGTTATCAGATTTTTTTTCTGGCACATTGATGTGATTTTCCCTTTCTATTTCCGCTCAACATAAATGATGACATGCTGCTATAATAAATAGTCATGTATGTGTTGCAGTTAATGGTTATTTATACATACGTATATATATACATCCAATTCAAAATCCAAAGATTTAGATTGCCTTAAATCCTAACTTAACAGTCGTCAGACAACATTAAAATCATGGCCTTTTTCTTTTAGAAGTTAGCTCTTACCATGTTGGGAATTAGAGAGAACAAGGGAGAAGAATCCTATTCCATTCAACTTCTTATATCACTCTCATGTACTAGTTACAAGTTACAACCTTCCCAATCCATGCCTATTTACTTGCATTAACCAACTCTCTTCCTTTCATTACAATATTATATGTGTGTGTGTCTATATATATATATATATCATACTCCCTTAACTCCGCTGAAAACAACTTCCTTATCGTCTCAGTCTCCATGGATTGAATGATATGAAGAATGGTAGTAGAAGAAGAAGATGATGAAGATGCAAAGGTACTCATTCCATAAATGTTCAATCGCGTAGATTTAAGTATACCTCCCCACGTATGACCAAAAAAAAAAAACGTATACCTCCCCACGTAAAAAAGGGCACGCAACAGCAAACAAAATAAGAAAAGACAAAATAGCAAACCTTCCCATTACGAAACGACTTTCATGTCCCTCCTAACTAAGCACGTGATGAAGTTAGTCTTGATGAATGATGCATAAGAAAAGACACCTTTCCCACCACAGCATGATGGAATTACGATTATAGACACTGGAAAAGGGCCAAAGATTGAATCTTCAAAAGAGAAGAAAAGGATGGAACGTTTGTTGCGAAGTCATTGATTAAAGGCCCGTTTGAATTAGTTTTTGGAAAATAGCTTATGAGATTATAGAAAAAAATAGTTTCTGAAAAAACCAAGGTTTTCTGCCTCAAAACTAGATTTTCAGGCAAAAAGACTATTTCAGAAAACCGATGAGTGTTAAATCTGTCAATTTTGGCAACCCCAAGAGTCCAACACGTGAAATCACTAAAAGACAGAAGGAAGATAATGAAGTTGGTAGGGCAACAAAATAACTCAACTTGATCTAACTTCATCTAAGGGTATGGTTGAATTAAAGAATAGTTTAAGTTCGAATGGATTCTCGATAATAGTGTCTAATATTATAAAAAAAATTATATTTTGGTAAAATCTATGTTTTCTGCTGAAAACCTATATTTTCAAGCAAAAAGAGTTATTCTAAAAAAGTTAACAGTATTTATTTGATTTAACTAAAAACTAGATTTTGACAATTAAAAGCCATATTTTAAAAAAATTGAGTGTTTGTTTGCTCTGATTTTGAAACCTAGATTTGGACCCAAACTTAAATTGAAAAAACTAATGCCAGACAGTAATTCTAAGAAGATGGAAGTAGAAGAAGATAACAGGGCACTCTAGGAGAAACACAGGGAAAACAAGGTTTAAAGAAGTAAGAAGAGAGAATAAAAAATACAGGGAGTAAACATTGTGAAGAGTCCTGACAATGTTTGTTACTTATGAAGGCCATTGCAGTGAAATTTTAGATTGTTCTAGGGGGGAATCTGAAGTTAATTCCCTATTATGGGGTGCAGTGAAATTTTCCCTAAATGTTTTTGTCTTTGAAATTTTCTGTAAATATTCTTGTCTTTGTATATACTCCCTCCGTCTCATAATATAAGGTCCATTTTTTTGAATGACCTTATTCCAAAATATAAGGTTCTATTTGACTTTGTTTGGGTGATAAATGCGTTTTTCCCCATTCTACCCATGCATTAATTTTCCCACACATTCTCTTTCATCTTCTTTTCATAATAACATTTTCTCTTACTCATACATAAATAAGGGTACTTTTGGAAAAGGAAAAATGACAAAAAAATCCCTTCCAATTTGCAAAATCCCAAATAAGGAATTTTGAGTTGTTAATACCTATCATAAAATTGTTAATATCTATCATGAAGTTGTTATTAGGATTTTACAAATTGGAAGGGATTTTTTTGTCATTTTCCCTTTGAAAAAAAAAGGTATATTTCCTAAGCAATTATTGTTTTTAATTAACTTTAACTAATTTTTTAGGAACCCGTAATTCGGTTAAAAATACCTTATTATTGAGACGAAGGGAGCAGTGTTTATGAGGGATGCAGACACGATAGATAAAATAAACGGGGGTAGCTAAAAAATAGTGGAGGTACGGGTTGGGGTGGGAATAACTTAGCCTACCTACCAGGGGCTTGCGACCTCGCTTGCTAAAACCTTGTCTGGCCTGTTTATTTTTCAGGCCAAGCTTAGGTTCAAGCATTTTTTTTGGCTTGTTATGCTTAATAGGACAGGCTCAGGCTAAAAAAACGCATGTTAGGCCTGTCAAGCTGGTTTGTTATGCAATTAAATAATATTTTTAAAATATATTTTTTTAATTCATATATTATATACCATTTATTATTTTTACACGTAACATTATAATTAGTAAGCCTGGTTTTATGGCTTGTTGAAATATTTGCCTAGTCTCTAATTTTTGCTGGTTTAATTCCCTACCAATAGTGCTGGGTGAGGGGGATCATATTATAGACAGTTCCCCTATGTATTATTCTGCTTGATGGTTTTACTTTAATGCTATCCAGTTCTTATTCAAAAAAAAATATTTGCCTATTTTCAGCCTACTTGATATATTGGCCAGTTTTTGGCCTATTATAGTATTATGCCCTGTGGCCTGTTAGCCTGTATAAATTAATAGGCCTTTTAACAGGCTAGGTTCAGGCCTGAAAAATGGCATGTAATAGGCCACAGGGCAGGCTCAAACCTCCTTTTGACAACACATGCCTGACCAGTTAAGGTTAAGGCCTAGCCTAACCTATTTTCACCCCTAAGTACGGAGGATTGGGTAAAATAGTTCAACCTATTCTACATGTTTACTTAATTTGATTGGAGAAAGGGTGTTAGATAAATTAGCTTGTATGACATGATATTTCTAAAGCACCTAAACCATCTTTTTAATTCAATCCTCCTCTCTTACTTGATTATTGTTGAAAGAGTATCAATTGTAACAATTTAAGAGCAAATGAACAAGAGTTAGAAACAGGTCCTATATTTAGAAACATAACTAACTCTCAAAATATATCTTAATATTAAGGACTGGAGGGAGTACTAAAATAACGCATCCAATAAGCTGGGCATGAAGTTTATAGATTATTGCCTCCAGTCCTTAATATAAAGACCAGTTGAATAATCTGAAAAAATTAAGGCTTGATTACAACATATGTAACATAATATTTCTAAAAATTGGTATGTATCGTCAGACTATACTTACTCCGATCCTTAATATATGATCTATTTGGGAAATTAATTTTGGTCCTAAATATAATACTTATTTCTAATTTTTGTTAAGCATTTATCAAATTAATTCTTTTAATACTCCATCGACAATAATCACATAAGAATCCCTTTTGGAAGAATATATTTCTATGCAAAAATAGAATTTTTTCTATAAATCCTTGATAAGGATTTTCCATCCACCCTATGGTGAGATGGAGGAGTAAAGAAAGACGGGTAGGTGTTTTAAAAATAAAATATTATATTAATTAACTTAACTAACATTCTTAGTATAATCAAATTGGGTCAAAATAGGACAGGCGGGAAGTGAGAAAATTGCTTTGAAAATGTTAGAGAATAATTCAAGACTAATTTCCTTGTTTTTCTAGTTTTTAGAATTTGAATTTTAAAATTAAGTTAGGAAGTTATTTTATGTTTATTTGAATAATTATGAAAAATCTACTTGATGAGATTTTCTAGGAATATTTGTTAGTTTGTTTATTTTTAAATTATTTTAAATTTCTAAGTTGGAAGCCTATATATTGGCTATTCAGGATTAATAAAATTGGGTCTTTTGTTTTGGCTTCTTTCTGTTTTCTCCAACTCTCCCATCTCTCTTTTTTGCCAACACTGGTATCAAATCGGGTTTGATCCTTGGGACAAGAGTGAGGCTTGGTTTCACTCAGTATTTGTGTGAAACATTTTTTGAAGTTAGAGAAAATATTTTCTTTGCTCTTTTTAGTGTGTGAGCAAAATATTTTCTTTGCTATTTTTTGGTGAGTGTGAGCAAATATTTTCTTCCCTATTTTTAGTGTGAGCAAAATTTTTTCTTTGCTCTTTTGAGCATGTGTGGTAACACTTGAGTGAGAGTGTGTAGATGGCTTTCAACTTGAACACTAGTTCTTCTTCTTCACAACCTTTCCTACCCAATTTTCAGTGTGAAAAGTAGGGAAGAGTAACGGGCGGGTACGGGTGGCCCGTGGGTGTACCCGTTACCCGGCCGTTTATAATACACAGGTACGGGCTAACCCGTACCCATGGTAATACCCGTTTTTCCCGTTGTTAAACGAGGTTAGGAATATACGGGCTAAACGGGCGGGTGGCCCATTTGCCCATTTAGCCCATATATTTAAAAAAAATAGAGCGTGCCATTTTTTTCCAATGCAAAGATTCTCAGGAATGAGCAAAGAGGAAGCCTGCCCGATTCCAAATTTCCAATACACAAATTCAGCCAAAGCATCAATAGAAAACGACCAAATCATGCAAAGACAACAAATTCGCTTACCATATTTTTCAAGCCAAGCTGTACTCAAATTCCAAAATCAGAAAAGCCGGCGGAAGACGACGATGTGGTTCCAGATCCAGAACATTGAGAAGAATCGCCGTCGATGTGGTTATAAGCCATGAGGGAGCCGATGACGATACCTAGGGTTTCGAAGACGAGGAGGGAAACAGCGAGAGCGACCTCCTTAATGGGAGGCTTATTGTGGATGATGTAAGAAGTCTCCATGAGATCGTCGTCGGTGATGGAGAAAGCGTGATCTACATAAGCCATTATAATTGGGGGGTAAAGAAAAGTAAAGGTGGGCAATTTTCAATGCAAGAGAAATCGAATCAATTCAGAATCAGGAGAAGTAGTTTTAATTTCAAGCCACGGCCCACAAAGAAGACAGTGTTGGGACAAAAATGAAGACGCTGAACGGAGGCTGGCGAGAGCGGAGAGAGACTGAGAGATCGAGAGAGGCTAAGTGTTGAGAGGCTGAGGGTTAGGGTTTGAGAGGCTGAGATCGAGAGAGCTTGAGTGTGTGAGTCATTGAGTCAATGAAAGTGAGTGTGTGAAATGAGACGATGAACGGCTGAAGACCAGTGAAGGACGAGGTTTTTTTTAATTAATATACGGGTATGGGCGGGTAACGGGTGGCCCTACCCGTACCCACACCCGTACCCGTTTATTATATCTGGCGAGCCCCGCCTGTTTACATTACGGGCCCAAACACAGGTGGGCTTTAACGGGCAAAAACTCACGGGCTGCGGGCGGGGCCCACGGGTTCCGGGTTTTTGCTCACTCCTAGTGAAAAGTATGAGTTTTAGATCATAAAGATGAAGACAATGTTCATGTCTCAAGATCTTTGAGACTTGGTGAACGATGGTTTTGTGGATCTCATTGATCCAAGTGTTGGAAAAGGAAGAAGGATGAGAAGAAGTATGGGAACAACCAAGCCAATTTTGCAGACAATGTGGATGCTGATTTTGCAGAAGTAAAAGAAGAACAAATCTTGTTTTGAAAAAGACTAAACTTTAGAGGAATGTATATTTGCAGTTTTGAATTATGGGGGAGTGTTGGAGAATAATTCAAAACTAATTTCCTTGTTTTACTATTTTTTTGAATTTAAATTTTAAAATTAAGTTGTAAAGTTATTTTATGTTTATTTGAATAATTATGAAAAATCTCCTTCCTGATATTTTCTAGAAATATTTGTTAGTTTGTTTATTTTTGAATTATTTGTAATTTTTAAGTTGTAAGCCTATGTATTCGCTGTTTAGGATTAATAAAATTGGATTTTTTGTTTTGACATCTTTCTGTTTTCTCTCACTCTCCCGTCTCTCTTCTTTGTCAACAGAAAAAATAAAAATATAAGAGATAAAATAAAAGAAAACATTATATTTGTGGGTGGATGACTCAACAACATGAAGCCATGTGCCAATCTTTTCTTCAGTGACTATAGTCGTAATTCCATTAGTCAGGTCACTGAAAAGTAACCTTCCAACCCCTCCTCCTTTCTTCTCCTTTTTTTCTTGATGTGGGTTTAAGAGCTTCTCAATAAGACAGCGAAGCATCTGGTTCTGCTGAAAGTGTCTCTCATTCTATATCATCCACATGATATGCTAATGACATACATAATGGACATGAAAGTCATTTTGTATTGGGGGGTTACTATTTTGTCTTTTCCTATTTTGTTAGTCATTGCATATTGTTTTTACGTGTGTGTGAGAGTTTTTGTACTCACCACCGAACGAATTGACTATTTATGGAATAAGTTCTCGGCATATTTCTCAACTCTCATTCCTTTCTTCATTCAAACTCCTGTTCTTCTTCTTCTTTCTCCGCCCTTCTTTCCATTTTCTGCTCTCATCACTACATCCCTTTGCCTTCATGGCACCTTCTTGGACAGAACTGGCCGCTAGACTTGTTGTGACTAGATTCCTGAAATCATATATCTCTACTGGATGTTTAACGTGAGTTCTCCTCCAAGACTTTTTTTTTTTTTTTTTAGTGAACTCTCAAGATAAACATATCTCCAATGTATATACTTGCTTTTAATGTTTAGTACTCTACAAGTATTGAGAAGGTATTCAATATCTTGATCCTTGAGGTGTTACAGTTTATTAGAGGAAGGAGGAACAATGTTCACCTTTGAGGGACATGGGAATGGGAGCCCATTAAAAAGTGTTATCAGGGTCCACAACCCTCAATTCTATTGGAAGGTATTTACTTTGGATTTATGGTTGAACTATCCATGGTTGGTCTTATTATGGGTTTTTTTTTTTTTTTTTTTGCCAACGGTTTTATTATGGGTTTAGAATATATGATGTATGCCTTTTCTTGTTCGTGAAAATAAAATCACTTGTAGTTGGTTTCAAGCAGAAAAAAACTGATATGATTTGTGCACATTTCAGGTGATGACACAAGCTGATTTAGGACTTGCAGATGCATATATCAATGGAGACTTTTCATTCGATGATCATGATGAAGGGCTTTTAAACTTCTTTTTGGTAGGCAAACTGATCTCTTGATTAAACACAGCTGTTTTTATTTTATTTTTTGGAACAAATGCTATTTTTTTAGGGTCTTCAATTAAATACTTCCTGATTTTTAATGCAGCTTCTCATAGCCAACAGAGATTCTCACAACTCAAAATCAAAGAACAGGTACCCTGCATTTGGAAAATATTGAATTCTACAATGAACTTATTACTGACATCATAAATCAAACTTTCTGCTTTTGATCACTTTACTTTAGGGGTTGGTGGACGCCAGTTTTACTCACATCTTGCATCGCATCTGCAAAGTTCTTCATTGAGCATGTTTTAAGGAGAAATACTCTTACACAGGCTCGTAGGAACGTCTCTAGGCACTATGATCTGGTATAAAATTAAAAATTTCCCATATTCAGTGATTCCAAGTACAAGTTTGTATTATTTAATTCATTCAGGAAAAGAGATAACAATGATGACACGTTAAGTATACTCTTACAAAACCCCTTCTGTATTGATCTCTGTCTTCTTTTCCATCTATCATATATTGTCAACTGATTATGCCTGAAAGCTTAAATTTCTTTCTTGGTCTGTTTTCTAGAGCAATGAACTCTTTGCTCTTTTTTTGGATGAAACAATGACTTACTCATGTGCTGTGTTTAAGGTTAGGATCTTGATTCTCTGGGTCTTGTGCTCAATTTCATATAACTTCTTTGAAGCAGCAGTGATAAATTTTTTTTTTTTGGCTTTCCATCACTTTCTTATATTATCTTACAGAATGAAAACGAAGACCTAAAAGATGCACAGATGAGAAAAATATCACTTCTGATTGAAAAAGTGAGTGTCTTAAAGAAGCTATTTCAATATTTTAGTGGTTATCCTGGAGAAGATCTCCATTAATATTTTCCTCTTTCAAATAAATAAAAAGGCAAGAATAGAAAAGAAGCATGAAATTCTAGATATAGGATGCGGATGGGGAAGCTTAGCCATTGAAGCAGTCAAACGAACTGGTTGCAAATACACTGGCATAACATTGTCCAAGGAGCAAGTGAAACTAGCAGAGAAGAGAGTTAGAGATGCTGGGCTTCAGGTACTGAACTAGTACTCCCTCTTATTCTAAATATATATTTATCTAATTTGATTATATTAAGGATGTTGGTTTAGTTAATTAATATGATATGTATTTTGTAAAACAGCCTAATCATATTCTTTAATACTCATAATCTCTCTTGTTGAGGGATTATAAATAGGGGCAATTTAGAAAACATTGACAAAAATTAGAAGTAGTTATACATTTAGGACCAAAATAAACCCCCCAAATATGTCTCATATTAAAGACGCAGGTAATACTTGTCAAGATCCAAAATCCAAGTCGTGCCAATGCGTAGGCTTAACCAATAGCTTGGCTTAGCGTAGCAAGCCTTAAATATAAATCACAAAGAAGCACTTTCACATACAATCAAACAAACAAAAACAAATTTAAAACGCATTTATAACACCAGACTCTTAGTCTAACACCGCCCTAGAAGTCATGAAATCACAGAATCCCTCAAGACACATGGAACCGTTAAGAAAAAAAGACACATGGAAAAATGTGAAAAAGGAGGATGAGTCTACCACTGACTCGATGAATGCATAACTAACAAAGTGCGCAGAAGAGAATCAGCAACAGGCTAGAGTTTTTCGAAAACAATTTTGACAAAAATCAATAATAATAAAAACATTTGAATGTCCACTTTATCAGTTGTCAAACAAAACAATAAAAACTGTTTTTCTTTTTCAATCCGTACCATTTAATAACACTTTTTCATAGGTATCACCTATGTGGGGAATAACCCTCCCACCGTAATATACTCACACATGAGGAATGATGTCCTAGCATAATATCTCACAAGTGGGGAATAATCATCTTGTCGTGATATACTCATACATGGGGGAATAACAGTCCCGTCATAATATACTCATATGTCAGGAATAACTGTCCCACCGTAATATACTCATACGTGGGGGAAAACAGGGGTAATATATTCATACGTGGGGAATAATCGTCCCATCACTCCATTTACTATATAATACTCCATCCGTCCAAATTATTAGGTCTTTTTAACCAAATTATGGTTTTCTAAAAATTTAGTTAAAGTTAGTTAAAAACAATAAATGAGTAAGTAATATGCCCATTTTTCCAAAAGTCCCTTTATTTATGAATGAGTAAGGGAGATGGTAATTATGAAAAGAAGATGAAAAAGAATGTGTAGGAGAAATTAATGCATGGGTAAAATGCAGAAAACACATTTATTACTCAAACAAAGTCAAATAGGACCTTATATTTCGGGACAAGATCATTAAAAAAAATGGACCTTATATTATGAGACGAAGGGAGTATATCTTTTGTACCATCCTTATATGTATATGTACAGTTAAGATTGAACAAAATATAAACAAATTTCTCAAAGAAATAAAATACCCCTTCCCCAAAATAAATAAATTAATCACTCAAAACTTTTTGTTTGAATTTAAAAAAAAAAATTCAAAACTCACGATAAAAGGAAACACCATTCGAAATTAGAAAAAATTGAGTGAGTGAAAAAAAGAAAAGAAAAGAAAAGAAAAGAATCACACCCAATCCACAAGCAAAAACATCAATTAAGAAATCCCAATAAAAATATCAAAATAATTGAACAAAAAATCTAACATCATCATATCCATTCGTTCTAATAGAATCAAGAAGAGGTACAACAGATCAAAAATTGCTTCCCATAAAACATTAAGGCTAAAAACACAGCAAAATTGGGGGGGGGGGGGGGGGAAAGAAAGGTATCACCTTGCTATTTAAACCCTCATCTAATAGGACCAATTGTGGAGGTCCTTTTTTAACCACTTGAGGTATAAGCTATGAGTAAGGTAAGTCCCCTACACGTTTGTTTTCGGCCATACAAGAATCAATCCAAGTAAACTACACATATGATGTACACTTTGGCACACACCTTCCTTTAATTCCTCATCATCAAATGTGGCGGCGTGGGTGAGTGTTGAGGAAGAGATATTGCGACTAATGTTTTTTTTTTTAGGGATAGAAGACAATTGATGATTATCCCTTGAAGATTATGTTTAAGGTGTTTTTTATAGGATAAAACTAAAGTTATAACAATTTAAATCCAAAGATTAAATTTATCTCTAAATATTTTATTTTATTCTATTTAATTAGGAATGACACTGTTAAAATAATTAAAATAAGTCTTTAAGATAGCTCCACTCTATAACTGCAGATATTATATTCTATTTTATTTTGTGTTTATTTACTTCAATATTTAAACTTCAAAGCATCTTGTAGATCTTTATCTATCATCAATTCAAATAAAATAACCAACAAAAAATATCCTAAATAAAATATAAAATTTATCATTTCAAGAGTTTGTGGAAATCCTAAGAAGGTTCCTGTCCCAAAAAAAATAAAATCCGTACTATTATATATGAGCTATAGAATATCTTCATAAATTTAAGATTTTTAATGTTACCCATTTTTTATGGGTCGTTACAATACTTCTTAACAAAGTCCCTCATCTTTTGAAATCTTCATTATGGTTATGGATGTCATAGAATGAGGCTCAATTTTCTTTCTCTTTGCCACACTGCTCTGCTCTTATGACATTGAAGTTTCTCTTCATTATGATAGAGATAAATTAGCCGTGTCCAATGGGCTAATGGAATTGAAATATCTTTGGTATTAAAATCAGTTATTTATGCTTCCAGGAACATATCAAAATTCTTCTCTTTGATTATCGCCAATTACCCAAGACATACAAATATGATAGGATTATATCTTGGTGAGTCCATTTCTTTGAATTTCCATAGCATCATATCCAATGTGGCAGTACTTTTAACATTTTTCATGATCTGCATTGGCATATTTCAGTGGGATGATTGAACATGTTGGTCATGAATATATGGAAGAGTTCTTCGGCTGTTGTGAATCATTATTGGCTAATGATGGGCTTTGTGTTCTCCAGGTAATAAATAATATGGGATATGAAGTATTTTTTGTGTCCCTTAAATCTTTTATTTTGGATCGTACAATGTTTGATCCTTAAGCCAAAGTATTTTTATATCTTTCCTATTTAACCGTCTAAACTATATTCATTGTAGTACTTAAATCGCTGAACTGTTTTATCTTTTTCCTCAGTTCATATCAGCACCCGATCAAAGGTATCATGAGTACAGACGCAGTTCAGGATTTTTAAAGAAGTACATTTTTCCAGGTGGTTGCTTACCCTCTCTGAGTCGAATAACATCAGCTATGGCAGCTGCTTCTAGATTCTGGTATGAGTTGAATGTATTTCTTAAGTAAAGAATTGTTTTTCTTTCTTCTTTTACTAAAACAAATGTTCTCAAATGTAGTGTGGAGCATGTAGAAAATATAGGAATTCATTACTACCAAACGCTAAGGTTGTGGAAGAAAAACTTCATGGAAAGGCAAAAGTATGTTCTTAGTTCATAAACAAGTTTTCTGTACTAAACTATATAGAATTTACTTATCACTAACTCTGGAATTTCCCCCTTTCTATGATGATAGTGATATCCAGGCTCTTGGATTTGATGAGAAGTTCATTCGGACATGGGAATACTATTTTGATTATTGTGCAGCAGGTTTTAAGTCTGGCGCACTTGGGGACTATCAGGTACACCTAAATACTAGTATCTATACATGTCTGAAGTTATTAATTTGATGCTTTAAAGTCATGTGGCATGATCCAACATAATCATATGTGTTAATTTGTTTATTACATTTTCTGGAGAGGGTTTTGGTTGTTACAATACAGCATTGGATAGAACTGGCCACATTTTCCACAGAAGCAAGAAAAGTTTTAGGATCTTGCTTGTTACCATACTGCATCATTTGTCCCCACATTTTCCACAAGTTGTCTTGAATTGCCTAAAATACCTATTGTCAGATTAGATGAATTAACCATATGGAAAGCAAGTCTTTGGCTAACACAACATAAACCTTGTAGCTGCACCAGAGTCCACAAACATCAGTCTGTGTCATCACCAAGAAAAGTACAGTACAAGAAGAACTCAACCTTTATAGTCTCCTAAGCTCTCAATATCCCCTTCACTCTCTATTAACTAACTTTCTGTGGAAGTATTTTCATCTTATTTCCAACACATCTTTTAACAGTCATAATTACCGTAATACTTTTGTTTCTAAAGCTGTTCTTTGAAGAGTGTGGAATTTGGGCACACGTTTTTAGCATTTCATGAATTATTCTGGCATAATGAACATATTGTGAGTTTGGACTAATGCATACGATTTGGTGTAGGTGGTTTTCTCACGCCCTGGGAACACTAGTGCCTTCAGAGATCCATACAAAAGTTGGCCCTCTTATTGATTCAATTCAAGCAAAGATTTGGCGCTCAAGCAAATTGAAAATAGCCAATTTCCTCGCCAACATTTACCTACCATGCCCCTCATTTAATAAATTTTTATCTATCACAACCAGAGACACTTGTTCTGGGTAGACTAGAGTTCTTGATCATCATTTTTAGAGTCTTCGTTTCTCAGTGAAAATCAGCATTAATTACGCGAGTATGTTTGGCGTCCAAACTTGACCTAGCAAGCTTATGTTGCCTCGACCAAAGTGTTGGCTTGGATGTTCTACAAGAAACATCTATTGCATGAAAGTAATCAAGCGCCTAAATTTCCATTGCTGTTATTCATCCACAATCCCTTGTTTGCCATCTTGTTAATGAGATTATGTTAAATACATTGTTGTGTTCTTGATTTAGAGTAAACGTGATCTCTTCTAATTTATTTTCCATCTCACTAGGAAGACAAATCAGAAGCCAAATAACAATCTCTCCTAATTTATTCTCTACCAAGAATCTCATTAGAAAAGTAAAGTAGAAGCCAAAGGAAAGAGTCCAATAAATTAATCAATAATTTTACTGGATGAAAATACTAGTCTAATAGGACTAGTATATATAGAAAAATTACAGACTCTTCTAAAACAATTAGGAAGATATCTCCTAAAACAATTAGGAAAATATCTAAACAGACTCTCTAAATAAAAGGAAAATATCCTATTTTAAATAATCAAATTATAATAAAAAAAATATCTTAACAAACTATCCTAAATAAAATATCCTAAAATATCTTTATTTGACTAAATCAAATAATTTAAATAAGTCAAATAATTAAATCAAACTAATTTAAATATTAATGCATCTTGGAACCCTATCACTACTCCCCCCTTTGAAAATCGACTTGTCCTCTAAGCGAAAATTGGGATATCTTTCTGCAGTATGTCTGGAGGTCTAAGAAGGCTAAAAGGAAGATATTATAAGGCCATACTTCATCAAGTCCAAATAAGGATTGTACTTCCTGCTTCAGCCGAACAACTTTGGTAGCACTAGTGGCTTTAAGCTCCATTGATGATGCCATATAATTTAGCTCCAAGTTATGAAAAAAATTTCCTGCTTTCACTAGCTCTAATTCTGCAACATGGCTGTCTTCTACATAATCTTTTGTGAAGAAAAGGGATGACTTACAGCAATGAGCAGGCTGGCCAGTATCTCCACATCCACGACAAAGGATGTTGTCTCGTCCGAAATTGCACTCGGCATCCCTAATGAAAGGTCTGGTAGAGATCGCCATTGAATTCAGTGAAGAATTTGTTGCTGTTAGCCAGCTACTGGAAGTTGCGATTAAAGATATTTTTGTGTCACATGCCAAATTACTGGGAGAACTAGATAGATTAGGGTGGCTTTGGGTAATAAATAGATTGGGCTTGGGCCCATAAAAACTTGAAAGTTCATTCTCACCATTTGTTGAGACTTCCTGACGTGAGAAGGAGGAATGACAGTGAATCAGTGATGCTCATGCTTGAAGGTCCCTCTGCTCTTGAGTCCAACAGATTGCTTTGAAGTGGTGATGTTACATGCATCTTTGGCTGAAGAGAACTTGGGTATCTTGGTTCTGCGCTTGTGGATCCTGGCTTCTTTTCTAACTCCTAAGCCAATACTTGTAGATTTGCTTTTGATGGTGGGAAGCATACTGATTGGTTTGAACTGGGAATTACTAACTTGGTTTTTCAAATCAGGTTTAGCAAAAATAATATCAAGACGGGATATAATATAGGGTAAAGCTGTAATTTTAGGCATGAAGTATTACGTCAGGTGCAGAAAAATGAATTTTTCGAACACATTTTGGTAATGAGCAATAAAACTAGGGGCAAATTTAGTAATGCCGTTAGTTGACCGTTAAGTTTGACTACAGAAGCTGATGTGGCAGAACTGAAAATTTTAATTAAGGACTAGTAGTAATTTAAGAAGTGATTTTGCGATCAATTAAGGAGTTTTGAGAGTTTTATAAATAAATTCAGGAGAATGAAAGTTTTTTTGGACTTTTAAAGGCCTAGTTTCTCCCTGAATTTTGGAAAATTTAGAGGAATTATTTTTGGACCCAAAAGGGATTATAGTGGGAGGAAATTCTTAGCCAGTAATGAAGAAAATTTTTAAGAATTGAAGGAATAATTTTTTGCCTAAAGAAAAATACAGTAGATTAGGTAAAGAATTTCCTATTAGGCCATTAAATCTTCGCAATAGAATATATTCTTTGGGCCAAAAATTATCCCTTCAATTCTTAAAAATTTTCTTCATTACTGGCTAAGAATTTCCTCCCACTATAATCCCTTTTGGGTCCGAAAATAATTCCTCTAACTCTAATTTTCCAAAATTAAGGGAGAAACTAGGCCTTTATAAGTCCAAAAAAACTTTCATTTTCCTGAATTTATTTATAAAACTCTCAAAAATCCTTAATTGATAGCAAAATCACTTCTTAAATTACTACTAGTCCTTAATTAAAATTTTCAATTCTGCCACATCAGCTTCTGTAGTCAAACTTAACAGTCAACTAATGGCGTTACTAAATTTGCCCCTAGTTTTATTGTTCATTACCAAAATGTGTTCGAAAAATTCATTTTTCTGCTGAATGCACCTGACGTAATACTTCATGCCTAAAATTGCACATTTACCCTATAATATAAGAAGATTGTAATGATTTATAAAAAGTGGTAGAAGTGTATGGAGGGAATGAGGAAGGAGTAGGAAGATGGGTAGCGGAAGAAGTGATTACCATTTTTGGATCGTATGGCTCTGATACCGAATGTTAAATATGGTGTTGTATTCTTGATTTAGAGTAAGCGTGATATCTTCTAATTTATTTCCCCAACAAGAATCTCACTAAAAGATAATAGCATAGGAAAAAGTGTCGTTCCACAAGGATTGAGATTTGAGTAGGTTAATTAGTACTAATTGGGCAATTAATTAGAAATGAGTAGGAAATGATGGAAATTGAAATTAAAGAGAAATGGTTGCAAGAAGTTATAAATATAGGAAAATAATAAACACACTTGTTTAAGACAATAAAAGCCTAAGGTTACTTATCCCCATTTTTACTTCACGACCTAAGTAAATCCCTTCCTTTTAATACCTTAATGAATTAATGTATGAGCCCAAGGGTTAAATACATTTGAAAAAGCTTTCTCAAGTCAAAATCAAATTTATGCTTGTATTAATGTCACAATCTCTTCCCACCATTAATGCAATCCCTTTTTCTCAACCACCCTCATAATAACAATGTTAGGTTAGTAACTATATCTCTATGTTACCAACTAACCATCCATTTAAAACCATAAATTTCAAGCCCAACATAATCCCATCCAAGTTCTAAAACAAAATATACTTTCTCAAGCCATATTTCATTTAACTAAAGCAAGTGGTGATCAAGCACTTGTAAAATAAAGAGTAAAATGGAAATCCATACATGTAAACTCATTAATAGCATTAAAGGAAAGGAAATACAAAGTTCAATCCATAAAAATAGTTCAAAGTAACCCTAGAAAAAGTTTTAGTTACACATAAATGTTTCTAAGCTAAAAACAAGAATTGAAATGGAGTTCATAGTACAAAAGAAGAGAAGAAGGAAGAAGAAAGGAAACCAAGATGTAAGAATCTTCAATCTCTCCGAGCTCCTCTAGGTTTCCAAGCACTTCCCAAGCTCTCTCTTGCAACTCTTAGATCCTAAAATCCGTGCCCAAGTGTGTTCTCCCGTGTTTCTTCGAAACCCTAACTTAAAAATGATTTCTGTCAACTTCAGTTTACTCAAAACTACCAGCATAAGCTTTCGCTCGCCGTCACCTCGCCGAGGCGAGGCCACGGCAAGCTATCATGGGAATAGAGGCAGAATTGGTGCTTCCTCGCTGCGGCGAGCTCTTGTCTTTTCTGGCTCCTTGTTTACTTTGTTCCACCGGTTTCCTTTCAGTTTTTTCCACTTGTCCACCTCTTCCTACATAAGAAATAGAAAGAGGGTTGATCAGTTCTACAAATAATTCAAGTTGATTTCCATTAAGCTCCACATTCCATTCACATATAAAATTCCCCTTTGTTTCTTTATTTTTATTGACTTTTAGGCTGTGTTTGGATGGGGTTTTTTAGAGGGGAGGGATAGAGGGCTAAAAACCCTGTTTGGATAAAACTAATGGAAGGGAGGGGAGGGGAGCATTTTTGTCTTTTAGTGGTCCCCTCCCTTCCTTCTTCCACCCCTCCAATTCGGGGGTTTTTGGAGGGTTGAGAAAATTGGTGTCCTACTTGACTAAATTGCCCACACCAATTTTTCTAAATTCCATACTTACCCTTATAATTAATACCCTTTCTTCCTCTTCATTCTGCTCAGTCTTCGGGCACTTCATCAGGCACGTCATCTCTGCTCCCCTCTTCTTCCTCGTCCTTCAACTCTGCCAGCTCCGACTAGCCTTTCGCTCCAGATTCCGATCACCACCAGCCACTTAAAAGAGCTTCCAGTGTCGGTGCTGCCCCTACCTCCCCGCCTTCTCCGACGCGAGTTTGCATACCATTTGCGAGGAACGGTGCCCAACCGCCGAAATCCTTTTTTTTACAGGTATATGTTTGAGTAGTTTTGTACCTGAAGGAGTTGAAATTAGTGAGAATGGGATCAAAACGGGAAAGGGGAGCTTAAATTTGTGTCTGATTCAAAGAAGCAAAGATTGATTCAGGAGTCTTCTCGCTCTCCTCCTCCTGTTTTCATTGCCAATAATTATACATATTTCTTCGCCAACGAACTTGCCTTCCACACTCGATGGAGCTCGCCGTCGTCAGCCTTATTTGGTTCGCTTCCTTTTTTGTTTTGTTTGAACCTTTTCATTTTGATTAGGCTCTGACTCTAGTCGTGTATAATCCTTTTGAATGAATATTGAATTTTTTTTTAAGAAAAATTTTATTACTGGTTTTTGCTTCACTGGTGTGCAATCGGCTATTAAATTTATGCCCTCCGTATTTTGATTTCTTACGACTTATATGCTTTGGATTGTTTTGCTGTACAACCTGAATTTGTTGTGTTTTGGCTTATCTTTATTAATCTCTTCATATTATAATTAGTTTAAAAAATATCAAGGTACCTGCCTGCATTATATGGTAAATGACCTGGCTGCCTGAATAAATCGGCTTGCTAAGGCATCTTCGTCAACGTGTTGGGAAGAAAAATTAAAAGTGAGTGATATCAATTATGCATATTTAATGAAGAGGAGGTTTATGCGAGGAGGGAATCGAATGCTATGGCTATGGTTGGTGGTATGGTAAATGGTGGTGACTCTCGGCTAAATCACCATGGATATGATGAAGAGAAGGAGGAGAATTAGCCTTACCTTATTTTATATAGATAATTAATACATTATATTTGACTTTTTTCTATTCTAAAATTAAATATTATCTTGTAAAAGTTGAAAAATATATAAATAAAGATTAAAGGGCATATTTGTCAAAATATAGTTATCTTCCCTCCCCTTCTTTTCTGAACCAAATAAGAAATCAAACCTCCCCTCCCCTTCCATCCAACCAAACAAAGCTCATAACCTCTCTTACCATACCCTCACCTCCCTTTAATGAACCTCCCCTGCCCTGAGTTGAACCAAACATAGCCTTAGTTTCTTTCAACCTTTTGTTCACAAAATTATTTACAAGAGTGAGAAAAAATTGCTATGAGATGGATGAAATATAGGAGCTTATCAGAAGTCAAATAACAATCTCTCCTAATTTATTCTCTAGCAAGAATCTCACTAGAAAAGTGAAGTAGAAGTCAAAAGAAAGAGTCCAATGAATTAATCAATAATTTTACTCGATAAAAATACTAGTCTGATAGGACTAGTATATATAGAAAAATTACAGACTCTTCTAAAACAATCAGGAAGATATCTCCTAAAACAATTACGAAAATATCTAAGCAGAGTCTCTAAATAAAAGGGAAATATCCTATTTTAAATATTCAAATTATAATAAAAAAAATATTTTAACAAATTATCCTAAATAAAATATCCTAAAATATCTTTATTTGACTAAATCAAATAACTTGAATAAATCAAATAATTTGAATAAGTCAAATAATTAAATCAAACTAATTTAAATAATTAAACTATATACATTAACAAAATAATTAATGCATCTTGGAACCCTATCAGATTCTCTGTTTTCCTCTCTTTGGGAATGTTTTCCTCTCTTTGGGAATACGTATTATCATCACTCAATTTCTTCTTTTCCATTCAAATCACACGATAGGTCCAAATGAAAAAACAGGGATAACCCCCCATAGATTATAAGCAATCCATTGCATCAGGAATGAAAAGTTCAATTTTATTGACAATAATAAAGGTGCAAAAAATTATTTCCCATGTTTGAACTTTGAAGTTAATTTATTCAATTTCTATCTATATTCCGAACCAAAAAGATTCCACAAACATGAAACGACCACATAGCCCAACCGAGTTTACCCCATCACATGATCAATTGTAAATTTCCATCATGTAGACATGTGACAATTGAAAACCGAAATGGGTAATATAACGGACACGCCAAAAATATCAGAAGAAACACCCCTAAAAAAACAATTAGACGTCAGAGTTCATACTTGCCAGATATAACATCATCTCATACAAACCTATAATTACATAAAAGCCTAATCAAATTTAACAATTTAAACTGCTCATTAATACATATGCCGACGGCACATATCCAGAGACTTCTGAAACAGGCTTCACTAAATAAATGGCCCGAGTACAAAAATTATAGAACAATGATAGGATACACAACCAGAAAATGCCAAACGAGTAAAGTACTGCACTGGTCATGAATTATAGACAGTGTAACCTCATCACAAGTCCCATTCCCTTGTATTCAATAAAATGTATGGTAAACTGTGTCTAGTTCTAAAAACATATAAGGAAATGAATACACGAGAAAAAACTGCAATCATGACTTCCAATTCCCACATCAACCTGAGCCTGGGAAGAACAGTACCACATAAACAAACGGGAATCCACCTCAAGAGGGGTGAAACAAAACGCAAAAGGCAAAGAGCAAGACTTATATACAGTTTCCTGTATCACAACTATCTAGTACTTTGATACTTTGATCATAAGAACATGTGGAACAAAATTTAAAAAGACCCAATCATTGGGATGTCAAGCTACACACATTTACCACACTTTATCAGTGAACCTGAAAGCAAATATAAACTATATGCAAGTTTTTCTCACGGGGAAAACCGAAAGATAGCCAAAAGGGACTGAGGTAATCCTATTCTTGAAATCTTCTACGTCTCTATTATGAATCATTATCAAAGTCAAATATCAAATCAGAATTTACATCAGAACACATTAGCCTTTTAGCAATCCACTTCAATTAGAAACTTGGCCAAAGCTATTACGAATAAGAAGTCTCTAAAGTCCTCTAGAACAAAAAACCACAAGTTAATATTTGGAATATCAACTGGCTGGCAACCTAATATTCAGGGCAAAATTTTGAACCGAGTAATGGCTAACGGCTTCAGTCAACGTACCACCCATCCACCTCACTTTCTGTCAACCACCACAGACCAGGCTGTAGGTTAAGAATTTTATCATACTTGAACAAGCCAGAAATCTCCAAGTGTGAAGCTGCTTTGTCTCAGAAAAACACAATTTGACTGAACAACGTTCATAGCATGCTGATCAACCACCCCTGACCAAGCCCCTTATGAAGTTAGTGTTCAGCCATAAGGGCACACTTGTCTCCACTTCAGACCTCGTGCACCTCTCCTCCTGTACATCACAAGTGCAAATACAGGGGGAAATGATTATGCCATCCTCAAAGTTTCAACTACCACTACCATTATCGCTACCCATTACGAAGTGATCAATCTGAGTGTCCACTGCTATCAGTAAATACCTTGACTAATCTCCTTATTTCTACTTGTCAAAACAATTGAACCATGATCTAGACAAGAATTTCCTGCCTCCTGACTGTAGTCAGTAAGGGTAAGTAAAAAAAATCTAACAGGCAACATGATGACGACAGAGATATTAAGTGCAAAAAACCAATTAAAAAAGTGGTACTAGTGTCATTGCAAAACACAAATCACTATTATCTCTTCCCAATGTACCTTGAATACATCTTTCAACTAATTATGATTTGAATACATCTTTCAACTAATTATGATTTATCATCACAATTAGTCAAAAGGGGAGACAAAAAGAGATTAT
The DNA here is from genome assembly GCA_037074515.1 of Mimosa bimucronata. NCBI lineage: Eukaryota > Viridiplantae > Streptophyta > Magnoliopsida > Fabales > Fabaceae > Mimosa > Mimosa bimucronata. Next base: position 38,728,801 of record CM073444.1, read on the forward strand.
GGCGAAAATCAAATTACAAGATAATAACACATAAGCAACTGCATCAAACCAAAACATAAAGTGCAATAAGCTGCTACAAGTTAAATGCTACAGTAATCGAATTCCCAATCAATTTAAAGAAAATCATAGCACGCAATATTTAAAGCTACACGCATTAGCAAATATTAAATAGAAAAGAGCATCTAGTATCTCTTCAAAAATACTACTTATAGACTAGGGAAACAGAACTGCAAACTACTGAGATTCAAGCAACCCAACCAGTCCCAAAGTGTATTGACATTGAGCTTGGGCTACTCAATCACCGCCGGGCAGAAGAATTCATGATGACCTCATAATTTAAGATTTGAAGAGGGGTCCAAGAGATGAAATTGAACGATCTATTTAAAAATCTCGGTCAAAATTACTGCTGCTGGGCCTGCCGTGACTGTGAACCACCATAGCCGCTGCCATAACCAACTTGCCCACCATGAGTTCCACTTACCTGAGAAGTCCCATAATTTCCAGATTGTTGAGCAGGTTCAGATCTCCAGGCAGCATTTCCATATCCTGAACTTCCATTTGCATCACCATAGCCACTTCCATTGTAGTTGCCACCACTACCTTGTGATTCGTTTCCACCTTGACCACTAGCATAGCTGTTTGGGGCACTTCCCCCACGCCCACCAACAGCACCATATACGCCAGGGTTCCCATAAGAACTATCACCTCCACCATAACCACCATACCCACCATAACCATATCCTTGATTCCCATAACCAGCAGCTCCACTGGGTGATTGACCTGCAGGTGCTGAGCTGCCACCACCAGGTCCAGCACCGCCACCTGCAGCACCCCAAGCAGCAGTACTACCATAGCCCATAGAGCCATAACCAGAGGGAGCTTGAGCAGGCCACGAACTCCTTGGGCCACCGGGTGGGCCACCAGCATAAGCAGCATTAGGGATGTTGGGATTCCCATAAGTCACACCAGCAGGTCCACCATACCCAGTGCTTGCTCCACCAAAGCTTCCATATCCGGCATAACCCATGCCATTATTAGCAGGTCCATAACCATACCCAGGAGCACTATATCCAGAAGAACCATAAGGTGGAAATCCACCCCCACTGCTTGGGGGCTGCCCATACCTACCAGAATCCATCCGACCATCATATGCATTTTGATCGCCGCCAGATGCCCCGTACCCCTGATAACCACTGCCACCTCCCCCTGCACCACCCATACGACCACTTGAACCAGGATTAGCATCCTTTGGAAGTGCGCGCTTCACTTCTACTTGCTTTCCATTTAAATCATGAAACGGCTTGTGCAAAACCCTGTCAACTGCATCTTCAGTGTCAAATGAAATAAACCCAAATCCACGTGGACGCCCGGTATTCTGGTCATACATGACGACTACATCAGTAACATGACCATAATCCTCAAAATACTCACGAAACTTTTCTTCAGTCAATGTAGGGGGCAGCCCTCCAACAAATATTTTTTTGGTTCTGATATTTCCACCATTTCCGGAATTTCTGTAGGAGTTGGGATTTCCAGCCCTGGAAGGGGCAGAATTTTGTTGATCCTCTCTGGAGAGGGCCTTCTTGGCATCAACCTGGAAATTAAACATGTCAGGCATTAAACCTATAAATCATGACAAGAAATCATTTACAAGAAACAGTCCACACAGAAAAATATAACCAACCGTGATTAGACACATAATTTACATATCCCAAACTAACACACTTCCACCAAGGGTAACAGACAGATGTTCTATATTCAACTAATCTTCAACCCTGCAAAAGTGGTTGATGAACTACTGACTGCTAGCCAAAAAAAAAAAACCCTCCGAAGTCTTCCCTCGGACCCGTTTCGTCAAAGATAGTCAATCGTCAACACTGAAGTTTAGGCCAATAGTTTTTATCAGTACAGAGGTGACCCGTATGAAATAACATCCAAAAAAAAAATTGCTGCCAAGTAAAGAAAGCATATTAACACATGAAAAAAAAAATCATTACACCTGAGAAGAAATTACCACTACACAGACAAAACTTAAGATAAAATGCCATCAACAAACGGCAGAAGTTGGGTACCGCAAATGATAACACGGCAAAAGTTCCCACGACAATCGAAAAACACAGAAATCCGCAGTAAGGGTCCGAACTCCGAATAAATTGAGTTAAGCCACGAAAAGGGTTAGACGTTAGAGGAATATGAGCTAAAAAAATTTGATATACATTGCACAAAGAGAAAAGGGAGGGTCTGACCGTTCTTCCGTCGATGACGTGCTGTTCCTCGAGAACCCTATCGAGAATGGAAGGATCTGCGAAAACAACGAATCCAAAGCCTCGGGGCTTGCCAGTGTTCTTCTCTCTCATGACCGAGGTGTGCAAAACATCACCGTAGTTGCTGAAATGATCTTTCAGCTTGTCCTCCGTCGTATCCCACGATATCCCACCAATAAAAAGCTTACCTTGATCCGAATCCATGTCGCTCTCACCCTCTGAGTACTCCCAACACCCTCTTTCCCTCTGCAAGCTAATTAATTGGGAGGAAATTTGACAAGATTTTGGGAAAGGAAGAAGGAGGAGACAGGGTTTGTGTGGCCGACTCGGCGAGAAGCGAAGCGAGAGAGTGAGAGTGAGCGAGCGAGCGAACGAACGAGCTCAAGTCATGTGCGAGGGAGGCGAATGTATTCTTTGACAATATGGATGTATTCCATTTTGACGGATGAGATTCCTTACATGGTGGAGATCGGACGGATCTGATTTCATGTTGCCTTTTTTCACACCTTTGCTACTCATTGGTCAGCCGTCACACTGATAAAACTTCATAAATACTCCTATAAAACACAAAACGATTGTTTGGGAGAGTAAAAAAACAAAAAGAATTGGGAAAAATTACTTCAAAATCTCAAAATTCTAGATATTATTTAGTACATGATTCACTATATCACGTAAGGCAAATGATACATTTCAACAACGTTAAGGCTATCCAACTCACCTAAACTTTTTTGTATAAAAAAAATATACTACCTCTTGTCTTAAATATAAAATTATTTTGATTTTTTTTTAAGTTAAGGAAGCAAATTAAACCACTAAATTACAACATATGTCACATGAAATTATATGATAGTTTATAAGTATAATAAATTAGTTTAAGGAAAAAAATATAATTATAAACAATTTAAAGTGATTAATTTTACATAATCAATTTCTTTAAAAAAATCAAAATGATGATTTTATAATTAGGATTGGACTGGAAGGAGTATATTTGTATCAAATAATAGGTGACATGAATCAACCGATAATTCAATGATTCACCGCAAGTCTACAACCCATCTTTAAGCCAGAAATTTAATTTAGTGAGGTAAGCTTTTCCGGCTGGCAGAAGTAAATTATGATCGATACTTCTAATTTAATTACTCTTCTATCCATTTCATAATTCTTATGCTAATTACTAATTTCCTAATTAAATATTCTTATGTTAAACTCAATTAACTGATTATTTGATGCTAACATAAAATGAAGATTAATTTTATAAATAAGAAAGTATTTTTATCCCTAGATATAAAAATAGTCAAGATGAATAGCAATCATAAAAATCTTTTGTTACATACATATTTTCATTTTACTGTGAAGAGAGTTATAAGGTAACTCCTTTCCCTCCCCAAACACACTTTTATTCGCAGTTCCCCCAAACACACTTAAATTTGGATTTGGAATCATACAGTCTAGTAAAGGTCTGTGGACTGTGAATGTAAAAATATATTCTCCAATAAAGATCCAAATACTGTTTAGGAGGTTACCGCTTTCCTGCATGACATGATTGTGTATGAACCACAAGGAATCCAAAATATAGAGCGGCAGGTGAAAAATAATAGCCTCCGAGTTGCAAGGAATATAATGGGAAGGGGGGAAAAAAGAGTCGCAACTCGCAAGGAATATTTGTCCAAATACATATCCAATAGCAATACAGAATATTCCAATTATGGTGAGTATCGACACTAAGTCCCGACAGACTACCAAACCAACAGGCTCTAGCAAAAGGACAATAAAGGAAAAGATGCTCCAAGAATTTATCATGAACACTGCAGAAAAAGCAAACTTTGTTATTTGCGAAACGACCACGAGTAAGAAAAATGGTGGCAGGTAGGATACCACTGGCCATCCCTTGCATAATAAGATATGGAGGGATCATTATAATTCTCATCCTCCTTTCCCCTTTTCCCATAAAATCTATCACCTCCCTCTCCTTTCATTAACCAGACACTATATTACTCTAATATTGGGTTCTTTCATCAAAAGAATATGTGCAACAAATTTTTGAAAGATCCAACCAAAGGTGTCAAGCAACACATTTAATATTACACTATCATTAAGGAACCTGATAGCAAAAGTCTAAGCTATGAGTAAGTTTCCTCCCAACGGAAAACCGGAAGATAACCACAAATCAAAGGAATGCGGTAATCCTACCCACGAAATCTACTTCTCTATCATGAGTTATTGTCACAGTCAACATCAAAACACAATTTACATAAGAACAAATTAGCTTTTATCAATCCACTTCCATTAGAAACTAGGCCAACGCTACTATGAATAAGTCTCTAAAGTCCTCTCTAGAGCAAGAAACCACAAGTTAACATTTGGAATATCAATTGCCTGGCAACCTAATATTCAGGACATAATTTCAAAAGAGTTTAGTCAATGTACTGCAGACCATCCACCTTCTGTCAACCACCACAGATCAGACTGCAGGTTAATAATTTTATCATACTTGAACGAGCCAGGAATCTCCAAGTGCGAAGCGCCTTTATCCCAGAAAAACACAATTTGACTGAACAACGTTCATAGCATGCTGATCAACCCCCCTGACCAAGCCCATTATGAAGTTCGTGTTCAGCCATAAGTGAGCACTTGGCTCCACTTCAGTGCTCGTGCACCTCTCTTTCCTGTACAACACAAGTGCAAATACAGGGGCAAATGATTATGACATCCTCAAAGTTTCAACTACCACTACCATTATCGCTACCCATTACGATGTGATCACCCAGACTGCCCATGCTATCAGTAAATACCCTGACTAATCTCCTTATTTCTACTTGTCAAAACATTTGAAGCACGGGTCTACACAATAATTTCCTGCCTCATGACTGAAGTCAGTAAAGGGGTACCCTAAGTTGAAAAATCAAACATAGAAACGAGATGGCAACAGGGATAATTAACTGCATCAAATCAATTAATACCGTGATCCTATAGTAGTAGTAAGACACTAGGCATTATCACTGCCCAATATATACCTTCGGTAAATCTTGCTACTTCTAACTACCATTTATCATCATAACTAGTCAAAAGGGGAGCCATAAAAAGATTATGAAGAACAAAAGCATAAGAAGATAAAACCACATAGATAAAGTAACAACATAGAACCAAAATATAAAGTGTAATATGCTGCTATCAGTGAAATGCTACAGTAACCAAATTCCCAATCAACTAAAAGAAAATCATCGGCACGCAATATTTAGAGCTACACGCATTAGCAAATATTAGATAGAAAATAGCAACTAGTATCTCTAGAAAAATACTACTTATTATAGACCAGGGAAACAGAACCGCAAACTACTGGGATTCAAGCAACCCAACCAGTCCCAAGGTGCACTGACATTGAGCCTGGCAACTCAGTCACTGCTGGGCAGAAGAATTCATGTTGCCTCATAATTTAAGATTTGAAGAGGGTCCAAGAGATGAAATTGAACGATCTAGTTGAAAATCTCTGTCAAAACTACTGCTGTTGGGCCTGCCTCGACTGTGCACCACTATAGCCGCCACCATAACCAACTTGCCCACCATGAGGACCATTTACCTGAGAAGTACCATAATTTCCAGATTGTTGCGCAGTTTCAGATCTCCATCCAGCATTTCCATATCCTGAACTTCCATTTACATCACCATAGCCACCTCCATTGAAGTTTCCACCACTCCCTTGTGATTCGTTTCCACCTTGGCCACTAGCATAGCTGTTTGGAGCACTTCCTGCACGCCCACCAACAGCACCATATACACCAGGGTTCCCATAAGAACTATCACTGCCACCATACCCACCATACCCACCATAACCATACCCTTGATTACCATAACCAGCAGCACCACTGGGTGATTGCCCTGCAGGTGCTGAACCAGGGCCGCCGCTGCCACCAGATCCAGCACCGCCACCAGGAGCACCCCAAGCAGCAGTGTTACCATAGCCCATAGAACCATAACCAGAGGGAGCTTGAGCAGGCCATGAACTCCTGGGGCCACCAGGTGGACCACCAGCATAAGCAGCATTAGGGATGTTGGGATTCCCATAGGTTGCACCAGCAGGTCCACCATACCCAGCGCTTGCACCACCATAACTTCCATATCCGGCATAACCCATGCCATTATTAGTAGGACCATAACCATACCCAGGAGCACTATATCCAGAAGAACCATAAGGTGGAAATCCACCCCCACTGCTTGGGGGCTGCCCGTACCTGCCAGAATCCATCCGGCCATCATATGCGTTTTGATTGCCGCCAGATGCCCCGTACCCCTGATAACCACTGCTACCTCCCCCTGCACCACCCATACGGCCACTTGAACCCGGGTTAGCATCCTTTGGAAGTGCGCGCTTCACTTCTACTTGCTTTCCATTTAAATCATGAAACGGCTTGTGCAAAACCCTGTCAACTGCATCTTCAGTGTCAAATGAAATAAACCCAAATCCACGTGGACGCCCGGTATTCTGGTCATACATGACGACTACATCAGTAACATGACCATAATCCTCAAAATACTCACGAAACTTCTCTTCAGTCAATGTAGGGGGCAGCCCTCCAACAAATATTTTTTTGGTCCTGATATTTCCACCATTTCCAGAATTTCTGTAAGAGTTGGAATTTCCAACCCTGGAAGTGCCAGAAATTTGTTGGTCCTCTCTGGAGAGGGCCTTCTTGGCATCTACCTGGAAATTAAACAAGTCAGTCATCAGACCTATACATAGTGACAAGATTATCATACACAAGGAAAACATACCCAGCAGTAATTAGACCTATACACATTTCCACTTAATCTTGAGAAGAAATTAACACTAAACAGACAAAACTAAAGATAAAATGCCATCAACAAACAACAGAAGCTCGGTAGCAGCACAAATCGGCAGTAAGGGTCCCAAATTAGAGAAATTTGATAAATTGATTTCAGCCACGAAAAGGGTCAGGTGAACATGAGCTAAAACAATTTCATATATTGCACATAGAAAAAAGGAGGGTTAATCATTCCATCCTCCTCTCACCGTTCTGCCATCGATAACGTGCTGTTCCTCGAGAACCCTATCGAGAATGGAAGGATCTGCGAAAACAACGAATCCAAAGCCTCGGGGCTTGCCAGTGTTCTTCTCTCTCATGACGGAGGTGTGCAAGATATCACCATAGTTGCTGAAATGGTCTCTGAGCTTGTCCTCCGTCGTATCCCACGAAATCCCACCAATAAAAAGCTTACCTTGATCCGAATCCATTTCGCTCTCGCTCACCCCCTGAGTACTCTCAACACCCTCCTTCTCCTCTGTGCAAGCTAATTTCAGAAGAAATTAATGGGAGGAATTATGGGGAGATTTTGGTTTTGGAGATTGGGAAGAAGAGGGCCAAGAGGAAGAGAGGGTTTGTCCGTATGTGTGGCCGACTCGGCAAGAGAGTGAGAGAGCCGATTCGAAGTGCTAAAAGCCTAAAATTTAAGGGGTGACAGTGTGTAGTATTCGATTTTGACGGCTGAGATTCGTTAGCCTTTCATTGAGGTTGTGGCAAATGAATGGATCAGATTTGATGTTGCCTTTTCAGGTCTTCCCTCATATATTGATCACATTATGAATTATCACCCCGCCAAATATAAGACTTATTTGGGTGAGTTTGATCTTAGATATAAGGTTTTTAACTTTTTCTCAACATTTTTTAGAGTATTCATATTGATACTCCTCAATTATAAAAGAATAAAATATGGAGGATGTGAATAAAGGTAAATGAATAGAATATCTTAGTATTATCATGTGTTTTTAAAGTCTTATGATAGCCTACCCAGAGCCATTCGATATCCAAGTCTTAAAGCCCAATAACTCATCCAATTAGAGGTTCAACAAACCCTCCAAGGAATTATTAGCTCAAGTTGGCTTACGTTAAGGATGAGATGGATCATTGCGTGGTTGATGTCATGGATGACTGCATGTGTGAAGTTAAATGTAACATATGGCAGAGCACTCCCAAAATAATCATGGTATAGAGGAGTCCAATGGTGCATCAATATTTAAAATTGGGGCCCAAATGCATATTATACTGGACCAAGAGCATTTCAGAATGTAAATCAACCACATTCAAGCCTAAATGGTTGTCTTAAAGGCCCGTACATTTTAATGAACAAAAATATGAAAAGGAATACCCATTATGAAGACCAAGAAGGTTCAAGAAGCATCAAGAATGGTTTTATATATAATTAATTAATTAGGATTCTCTTTGTTTTGATTATTTTCCTATTTTGGGTAGCTGACCTTTTATTCAAGAATAAGTCATTTCTTTGAATGAAATGATACCAATCAAAATACCAATTATCAATTATGCACAATTGATTTCTTAGGGTTTTTCTTTTGTTCTAGATTATTCTATGGTTGCCAATATATAGGCTATGCTTTGTAATGAACTTTTCACACTTGAATGAATTGGGACTTATTTCTCTTGTATGAGCTTTGCTTGTATATTTGTATTCTCTTGATAATACTTGACTGTATCAAGGACTGATTATCCCTGTGGTGTATTGTTTTTTCAGTTGTTTTCTAGTCGATCCCCCCTTATTCTATCAATTGGCATCAAAGCTTTGGTTTGCTAGATTTCAAGTTATATCTTTTTTTTGTTTCATTTGTCGTATTGCTTCTGTGTTCTTCTTTTCTGTCTTCTTGTCTTACCCTTTGTTTTCTTTTGTTTCTTCTCTTGTTTCCAATGTTCTTGTCCTTTCTTTCAGTTTCATTTCCTTCCTCCACCCCTTGTATTTATGTGATGTTGTTATAAAAAAAATTTGTCAAAAAAAAAGTGTTGTGATACTGAAAAAAAAGGAAAAAACAAAAATTCAAAATAAAAAATAAAGAAAGAGAAGAGTTTGCAAGTTAGAGCTTTACTAGATTCGGAAAAAGTTTAATATGAGTGAACTTCCATTTCAAGTCACCATTAATTTCCTAAATTTCAAATTTGGATGGTAAAACTCATTTCCCATTCTTCTTCTTTTCTAATTTCCTTATTTTTCTTGTTTCATATTTTGAATACATTTCCATACGTACACTTCATTCCGTCTTCATTTCCTACCTCTTCACGCTTTTTACCCTCTCATTTGATTTTCAGATTCACATTTTCCCCTTCCATTATTCTCTTGTCGAAAAATAAATCTAATTCTTTTAACTTTGGTTACAGAGATTATCACATATTAAATATAATCTCTTGATTTGTCGTTAAGTTTCGATCTAAAATACTATGAGAGGCAAGTTTGAGTGGTAAAAGGCAAGAATGTTTTACAATGATTAAAAGCCATATATTGTGTAAAACACGAGTGACATATGATCTTTGAACGAAACACGTGAGTAGAGTTGTGAGGTCCTTTATTATTGTTTTCTTCCTCTTTTCTCACACTAACATTATAGAATCATATGAGTAAAGAAGAAACACTTGCATATTTCGATTTGTTCTTAAAAAACATGACAAATGACATCTTTGAGCTACGCATAGAGTTGGGAAAGTTAAAGGCATCATCACCTTCTAAATTTCGAAAAGAATTGCAGGAGCTCAAGCAAGGCTCTATGAGTGTCAACGAATATTTTCATGAGATGCATATAGCTATGCTTCGAGCTAAATTACAAGAAAGTTTAGAGGCAACTATGGATCCATTTCTAAATGGACTTGATCCAAGTATTGCAAAACAAATGAAGTATGTTTGGATTGACTTCTGGAAAAGTGACTTATTGATAAGTCAGATTGAAAATAAGTCAGACTGTGTAATGACTTTTATGTTTGAATGAGCTGTTAAAAAATGACTTATAAGTAAATTGAACTTTTGAAACATTTTTGAATTGACTTCTTAAAAAGTGAGATTAAGATGAAAATGACCAAAAAGGACATGAACTTTAGAGAATAATAGAACGAAATTAAAAATATCAATTAAATATTTGAATTATGATGATTTTGAGTGAAAAATTAAAATTATCTAAAAATAAATAAAATGAAAATTTTATTACAATTATTTGCAAAAAAATGAAATGGAAATTTAATTAAAATTATTTGCAAACATAATAAAATGGAAACTTAAATAAATATATTTAATGGATAAAAAGTCATATAAATTAGAAATCATACAAACATTAAGTTTTTTATCTGAATAATAATACATATAATAAGCATTAATTTCCAACAGTAATTGTGTGTGCAGAGGAAATGGTGATTGTATTATATGCAAACTAAAAAAAATAAAATGTTTTTTTTTGGATCGCGGAGGGGAAAAGAGATTGGGAGGAAGAAGAAATGGTGATTGTATGCGCTTTCGGGGAGGGAGAAAGAAGAGATGGCAGGTGAAATAATTTAATTGGGCATTAACTTCCAACAGATATAAGCTATTTCAGACCCAAAAATAAGTTAAAAAAAAAGAACTTATACTTATTTGAACTTATTTCTCATAAGTCCTTATTTTTTTAAGCCCAGCCAAAAATCTCCAAAAGGGCTTTTTTCATTTTAAGTCCTTTTGACTGAAAATAAGGACATATTTTGAGAAAACAAGTCCTGCCAACACATGCTCGGTCTCTATAGCCATTGAGCTTGAGAAAATAATGAAGAAAAGAGAGAGAAATAGAGAAAAAGAGAAGATACAAAAAGAGAGAGAGACATATGAAAAAGAGCTTGATGAGAAAAGAAAAAGAGAGAGTAAGAGAGAAAGTAAGATTGAGCTGACAAAAATAATTGAGAGCGATTTGAATGAAAAGAAGGCAAATACATGTTTTGATGTGGATAAAGTAAAAACTTTTGTTGATGTTGACTTTTCTTCTTCTAGTGTTGTTTTATTATCTCTACAGGAGTTTTGTAATGATGATGACTAAACAAAAATTCTTCCACAAGGCGAATATGACCCTCAAGAGTCGAGGACGACTCTTCTTCAAGAGAGGGAGAATGATAGCCTACCCGGAGCCATTCGATATCCAAGTCTTGAAGCTCAAGAACTCATCCAATTAGAGGTTCAACAAACCCTCCAAAGAATGATTAGCTCAAGTTGGCTTACGTTAAGGATGACATGGATCATTGCGTGGTTGATGTCATTGATGACTATATGTGTGGAGTTAAATGTAGCATATGGCAGAGCATCCCCAAAGCCACAATGACATAGAGGAGTCCAATGGTGCATCAATATTTAAAATTGGGGCCCAAATGCATATTATAGTGGACCAAGAGCATTTCAGAATGTAAATCAACCACATTCAAGCCTAAATGGTTGTCTTAAAGGCTCATACATTTTAATGAACAAAAATATGAAAAGGAAGACCCATTATGAAGACCCAAGAAGGTTCAGGAAGCATTAAGAATGGTCTTATATGGAATTAATTAATTATGATTTTATTTGTTTTAATTATTTTCCTATTTTGGGTAGCTGACCTTTTCTTCAAGAATAAGTCATTTTTTTGAATGGAATGGTGCCAATTATCAATGATGCACCATTGATTTCTTAGGGTTTTTCTTTTGTTATAGATTATTCTATGGTTGCCTATATATAGGCTATGCTCTGTAATGAACTTTTCAGACTTGAATGAATTGGGACTTGTTTCTCTTGTGTGAGTGCTTGCATCTTTGTATTCTCTTAAGAATACTTGACTGTATCAAGGACTGATCATCCTTGTGGTGTTATTATGATTAGGGTTGTAAGAGATGTGTACTCTTCCTCCCATCAATAATCTGTGTTGCCTTATCTTATTTTTTTCACTCATTTTCTAGCCGATCCCCCTTATTCTATCATAGAGGGAATACCTTTTTAGGAAAAGTTAACTATTAATTATTTGGTAAATTCTGCAAAAATCCTTTTAAAAATGGAAAAGTATAAATCAAGAATTTAAATTTGAGAAGTTTCTAATCAAATCCAGTGAGAGATTTGGGATTACTATATCTTTTGAAAATATACAAATTCACTTATAATTATCAATACATTGTAAGTATTCACGATTTCAACGTAATGATTTCTACTTGGTTATAATGATTTTTAAGTTCATATTAATTATTCACAACTTTGATCTTTTGCATTACGACTTGACAAGATATAGTATGAATATTCACAACTTTAACATAAGAATTTTCAATATGATCATAATGATTTTCAAGCCAATGTTAAAAATTCACAACTCCAACTTTTAAAGATATTTGTGTCTTTTGGTAATATACAAAAATCTCATTTTCCTTTATGGAGTCTGATTTAGGATTTTTCAAATTTAATGGACTGTTTTGTCCTTTTCTAAATAGGATTTTTTTGAAATTTTCTTTAATTATTATACGCATGAATAATATTTAACTTCCTAGAAATTACGGTCCCTCGATGAAAATATAAATATTAATCTCCTAACTCCAATAATTTTGTTCAAAGAAAGAAAGACAGTACACTAATAGCCAGCAGTAGAAACTAATATGACATGGCGCAGGTTAAATAAACAGCAACTTGTCAGGCCTCAAAACTTTGGACAAAGTTTTTAACTTAGGGGTATGCAAGCCACACAATGTAAGTTTATCCATCCAGTCATAGGACTGGCCTTGTGGTCTGTAAATATCTTCCATTTACTACCAAGCCCTGCCCATCTAGCTATGTAGGCATCGGGACCCAAGTTCTTACGAGTAAATAAAAGGCTTCGTGCACATCGAGAGATATATATTATCTTAAGTTCCTCTTTGGTGTATGATAGCATTGGGAGATATATATTATTGTCTTAAGTTCGTCTTTGATGTATGATAGCATTGAGAGATATTAGTCTCTCATCATTCAGATAAGGATAGTATGGTTTTTTAAGAAAAGGTTTTTGTAGAAAATGGGTGACATGAGAGATAGCAAATAATTAATCGTCTGTACTTTTTTTGGTAAAATTTATTGAAATACTTTTAAGATGAAAAAGATTTATGAATAGCTCCTCCCACTTTAAAACGGGAGAGGTGTAATTTAGTCAACAAATTATTTTATTCTGAGTATCTCACACAAATAAATTCTAAATGAATCTTGATCGTTAATAAACTTTTAATATCGAGCAATTTAGCAACCGTTGTTACATAGTCCTAAACTTTTTGTCAATGACAGCTGCAATTCGGGTCTCTCCGCATGCGCAAGATATGACGGACATTTAGAGTTGGATAATGAAGTTGACTAAATTGTTTAGTTATAAAAATTTAATGGTAATTAAGATCATTTCAAAACTTATTTGTGCCAAGCGTTCCTAATACAATATTTTGTTGACTAAATTGCACATTTACCCTTTTAAAATCATAGTCTAATACAGAAACTAATCAATAATCAATACTCATTTTGTTACTAAATATAAAATATAGTTGATTTTTTTGGAAAATCCTGAAAGATGAATAAGTTACTCAAAATCGATTTCCTAATTTTTTTATTCTTTAACCTGGTTTATTTGATTTATCTTTGCTTTTTGTCAAATTTATTTAACTTATAAGCCAACATATAATCTAAGAACACATAAAATACGTTATGAATAACGAACTCATTTCTCTTTCTTAATCTTTTTAAAAAGAGTCAATTATATCTTATATTTATGAACCAAGAAGAAATAATAAAAATAAGTATAAGGTCAGATTATTTTTAAAAATAATGTATGAACAATAGTGACCAATCTTTGAAACTTAAAATACTCGTGGTGGTTTTGAAAAAGGGGCTGTGTAATTAAGACAAGGGGTGTGGAGCCGCCGCAAAACTGCCTCTGCAGATCTGAAACGAAAAGCAGTTTGTCTCTCTCTACTCATCGTTTCTTGTTCTTCCTCTTTCTTATATTATTTCAAGTATTTTATTTTGTTATTAAAATCTCATGCGCCCCACCGCATTACACCAAAAATCATTAATTGCCTAACGTTAACATTTTCGAACCTCTTTGGAGCCAAACGGCTTTCAAAGCTTTCAACTTTTTCTCACGCCTCTCTCTCTCTTTTCTCTCTCCCTCTATCTGGGTCCATTCAGATGCTCCGTCTCTTCTTCTTGTTCTTCTTATAAGCAACCCCACAATCTCCTTCACTTCCATTCCAGATATGGGTTGTTTTCTCGCTTGCTTTGGCCTACCCAAGAAGAGAAAGCGTCGAAAGACTCTCTACAAGGTTCTTGCCGCTCCTGGTCACCAAGTAAGAAAAGAAAAAAAAAAAACGCTTCTTTCCTCATCTTTTCCCTTCCATGGTCTTTCTTTCTTGGACTATCTGTGTTTCCGACTTAAAACATTGTTTTCTCATCTCTGTTTATTCATACCAATTGGATTTTCTATTTTTCTTGATTCTACAGAACTATGTTGCTCTGGACTCCTCTGTCACTGTAAATCTTGCCGCCACCCCAGATAACTCTATAGTCCCATATTCTAATCTCAGGTTGGCATTTTGTTTCTCTTTCTTTTCCTTGATTTCTCTCTCTGCGTGATGGTTTTTTGTTTATGGTAATTTTTGTTTTTGTATTTGTTAGAGATGAGTGTAAGGAGAAGACCCGACCCAAAACCAGGAAGAAAGTCAGTTTTAATTTGAATGTACAGATATATGAACCAAACCCTACCGCTTATCAGATTTTGGAGAGTGAAGAGGGGGAAGAAAACAATAAGGATAATGACATAAAGGAGAAAAGCGGCTCATCTTCCATCTTGGGAGAAAACTCAGCAGCCTTGAACTACCCATCAAATCACAGATATTACAACTGCTTAGACACCTATAATGAGGAGGATGAAATAGAAGATGAGGCATCTGATGGATATGATGATGATGATGATGAATTTGATGATGATGATGATGATTGGGATTATGCTAACAGCGAAAATGGCGAAGACCAAGATTGGTCGAAAGTTTGCGATAGGAACGCAGTAGAGAACCAATGCTCTGAGACAATCAATTCTTCATTGGAAGAAGAACAGGTAAAGAGTCAAATGCATTCTGTACTGAAACCTGTAGAGAACCTGACTCAGTGGAAAGCAATTAAAGCACAAGTTGCGTCAAGTAAGCACAGGAGGAAGGAGGATGTTCCACCTGTCCAAAAGACAAGCATGGAGCTACTTTCAGAACCAGGTTTCAATCTCTTGGAATCGAATGTTTCCAAGCCTTTATTGACAGAAATTGCAGTTGATGCTAGTCTTTCAAACTGGTTAGTTCCACCTTATGCGTCCAAGACCACAATTCATTGTCAATGAGGGGCCATGGCATTGAAGATGAAAGATTTAGGAGATATTAGTACTTCTATGGATTTGACCGAACAATTCTTTGATCGGTGACCTTGAGCGATATCACAGCACAGAGCAATAAAATTACTCAACCTTCTTGTGAAGAGCATTACTAAAGGAAGGAGGCTACAATTTTTTTATTCTTTTGATGCTTAATATTTGGCTTGTCAGTCTGAGCTGGTTGGGGTGATTTTCATTTTATTTGTGTGCCTGATTCTCTTAATCTTTTTTGTTTTGTGAATGATAATGTTGTAATCATTAGATGGTGGTCATCGTGTCTATTCATGTTTTTGTGTTTGTATGAGACATTTATCAAATGCAGCAATTCAATTACAGAAGTTCTCAAATTTTACATTCTGGCCTTGCAGTGATTAGATATGTGAATTTATCTTCTGCACAATTGCTTGCAGATGTGCTGTGTGTCAGAAAAAACTAACTGAAACACAAAATACATCTAGATTTGATTCTAATAAGCAATACCAAGCAAAACAGCGCTTCCCCTGATATCTCTATTCTGTTTCCTGATGTGGTAAAGCATCAATTTCTTCTTTAGATTGAAGTGCAATTTGTACTACAAACTATATCTTACATTAATTAAGAACGGAAGTAGCATATTAATAAGTGGTCAAGTAAGGCACTCTCGAAGATTTGTTTCATGTATTGTCGAAAAATGAGTAAAGATAAGAGGAATAACTGAAAGGCACTCTTTTACTAAATTTATAATAATTTACACAATGAAATGCACAACTTTTGCTGAATCTGTAGGTGTAACTAAGCGTGAAAGAGATCATTTTTTTGACATACATTTAAGCCGCACCACTGTCATCATTGTCCAAAATCATATTGCCGCAAGTTAGGTCTGTACTTTGATCAGCATAAGAGAACTCACTCGATCTTCAACCTTGGAAATTATCTCAAACCCAAATGAGAGGAACTGGAACCAAATATTGATGATTAGAAACCTCCAATTTTGGTTATTGATATTGAACTGATGGTCGTAACGTGTATTTCAGCAACAGGGGGAGGCAAGAATGATTTCTTGATTAACCAGCAGAATGTTCGAGACAGCCCGACAGTTTATCCAGAGGATCTCTACATTATTGTACAAATGCAAGAATCTGAATCCTCATCCTCTGAGTCACTATCATCACTGCAAACATAATCAGGATAACAGGTGAGAGATAGATTTGAATATATAACAGATCCAGGTCTAATTATCATAAGTAATTTTATTTTGAACATTGAATTTGTATTTGTATCCCAGGTAAGGGAGAAAACTCGTAGACTATAATGCCTTTATCCTTTTAATCTTCTGTTTTTTATGTTCTTTTCTTGGGAAACTTATTTAATCACTGGTTACAGTATATATAAAATAAAACTGTACAACATCTAATAACATGAGTTCTGTGATTCAATAAAAAGATAATATAAAGTAGGTCCAAGTTTCATACCAAAACTTCTCTCTACAATTACTAACACCTTCTCCCCTAGTTTCTACAGAATGTAAGTTTTTTCATGTTGACAACTGCAACTTGTAACTACTTTTTCATAAATAAGCACTAAAGAATTGACCAAAACATGGCACTTAAGTTGCTCGAGTACACTGGAATATGCAGATAACTATGGGTTCCAGTGAGTTAATTGGTTTGACGTTTGTCTTAGCTGCCAACTTGTGAGGGAGATGATAGGGTAAAAAAGCTTTATGTCCTGATAGGGCTTCAAAGTATAACCAAAAACTAAAGGACAGTGGGAACAATATATAATCCAGTGATTCATCCACTCTTCCGTATTGACATAAAACCCACATTTTTGTTTTCTTTTAACATAATTTATTTTCTTTGCTTCCTTGATATTAGGGACTAATAAGATTTCCCAATCACGCATTCCTAAAATAAAAGGAAAGTGGGAACAATATATAATCCAGTGATTCATCATGGTGTTGAACTCTTTAAAACAAATGAGGTTTCTTAGCTAATGAACCTTCAGATAATTGCTTAATAAAAGTGGTCCTACTTATGAACAATACCATATTTGAGAGCTAAAGCACAAGAACAAAGGAGCTTAAAAAGCCCTTGAAAAACCTCTTGACTAAGTAAGAACTGAATGGTGCAGGCATCAAGAAATTGATTTGCAAAAAATGCTGAAGACCTTACGCTTAAAGCTCAGGTATGGTCTGATAAGTATTTTACAAGTCTGCATAAATTCTGAACCAATTCAACTCATCTTTTAAACTAGTCTCAAGTTCTCAAAAGCAAATGAGAAGAAGCATTTACAATTTCTTTTGCCACACTTAGTCACATAAACCCCAAAAGAGAGTCACACTTAAAGAATGACAAGGTATTCTCCATTTTAGTAAATGAAAACGAAAGGAGAAAATATGGAAACCCAAATTATGAAGAACTGACGCTGTCCTGCAGTCTTTTTAGACACTGGTAAAAGATAAACCACCAAAAATTGCGAATTTTTTACCCGATCAGAAAGTACAATCCAAAC
Source organism: Mimosa bimucronata (assembly GCA_037074515.1). Classification (NCBI taxonomy): domain Eukaryota; kingdom Viridiplantae; phylum Streptophyta; class Magnoliopsida; order Fabales; family Fabaceae; genus Mimosa; species Mimosa bimucronata. The sequence continues at coordinate 38,746,753 of CM073444.1, forward strand.
ATAGCACAACGATGCTATACTTATGATATAAACTATCCTAACCAAAGCAAACTTGGTGGTAAAAAAGTGGAAGGATTTTAAGTTAGCTTGATCATAATTATTCCTTTTTTCAAGCCAAGTTATGACATGATATTAACGGCAGCTGGTAAAGGGGAAGCTACTAGTTCTCAAGAGATCTAAGCAAAAGGCCAGCCATCAGTTAAGTTGAGAATTGAGATAGGTATAGTGGGAAGAAAAGAAAACAGATAGTAGTCAGTTTATAACTAAAAAAGCTGAAGAAAATTGAGTTAAACAAAAAAAAAAAAAAAAACAAGTTCAAAGTGAAACATATCATGGAAATTGGCAGCGGTTGCAGAGAATGCCAAAAGCCAGCAGAAGGGGAAAAAAGAGGGAGACAGAAGAAAAGGGTGACAAAACTTTGCCTGATCCAAAAAGAATACATTCAAATAAATTCAGTAGATAAAGAACAAAAGCCACCGTCATTTATCATGCACGAAATCAGGCAATCCATACCAAATAATTTACCCATTCCTACTTCAACTTGCCATTACAGACACCGACACGGACTAAAAACTAAAAAGTGGTAGTAATGTCCTGTACTCTTAAAATTAGAAATATGTAAATCCAAACAAAGATCAGTAAGAACCCTTGTTATGTTCCAACCAGAACTAACTCCATTGGCAGAGTTTGCTTTAGAGGCAATAAACATAGAAATAATAAGCAATAAAGTTTCCACACTTAATCCACTTTTTGCAGAAAAATGCTTGTTTTCTGCAAAAGCTATCTAAATCACGCTTCCATGATAAAGACCCCATGAAATCGTAGATACCAATATTGGATGGACAAAATTACCAAAAAAAAAACAAAGAAAAAAAAAAATTGGCCAAAGACCAATTGTTTCGGTATAACCTAATTTATGGGTATATTAATGAGGGAATTTACCTCGGTACAAATTCCAACACCTCAACAAGTTTGTTTCCATTCCTGTCATTCCACTGAACTTTCCTTCGGGTTTTATCCGACTTCCTCGAAAGCCCTCCTCTACGTGGCGGCAACAATGAATGCGAATCGCTGTCATCTTCTCCATCAATTCGATCCTCAACAACCTTTTCAGAATCTATAGAAGCCACAGGCTTATTATTATCCACACAGCCGTTAGATTCCTTAGCAACCGTATCCATCAACATCCACACTCTTCCAGAAAGGTCCACCGATTTAGAGGCGGACCGAATCAGCAAAAATCTCAGGCTATGAAAGATCCTAATTGATCGCAAATCAGTACAAATTCAGAAATCTGGAGGGTTTAAGATATCATTTAAAAGGGGTCAACGCTTTCTTCTTGATTTAGCTGTATGTTGAAAAAGATAGGAACTTTGGGGGGAAACAATCAGTGGGGAAAAAGAAAGGGGACAATCTCAAACTGGGTTTAGCTGAGAGAGGAAATCTGAGTGTCAAAAAGAAGAAACAGCACATAAGAACATAAATTGAACTATAAACAGCTAATAGAAAAGCAAAAGGAACAGAAATGATCGACCAGCTGGGAAAAAAGAATTGTTCATTTAAAAAAAAAAGGAAGAAAATTTTTATGCTGGGAATGGCGATTGAATTAAAAAAGCATAATAGATAGAGACGGCAACAATGATGAGAGAATGAAAGGGCTTTAAAGGGATTTAAGAATTTTTAATTGTTTAATTAATCGAGCCGAATTTATTCGGATCGGACGGTGAGCGTTGGATGAGACGATAAGGTTTTCGGGAAAATCGGAAAATTGTGGCACGTTCGTTATTCTCGTTAAGCCGTAACAGGCTGTCCTGTGGGCTATTGACACGTCACATAAGTCATAATACATGTCCTCGTTATTTTGTCCAAAAGTTTTGGACGGGAATTGTGAGTTTTCAGATGTTTTTATTAGGGGTGTTCATGGGGCGGGACGGGACGGGAATGGGACGACCCCATCCCGTCCCGTCCCGAAGAAAGGGTGGGTGGCGGGATAGGATTCCTGAAGTCTTTTTTTTTTTTACTTTTTTCATGATTTTTTTTGCTATTGTTGAAAAAATAAATAAATTAATAGCAAGTAATTGTATCAAGCTCATTGAAAAATCATTATTCAGAAATGGAAAAAGCCTACTAGAATTTATGTTAATTGTTTCATCTATTTATATAATCTACCTCTACAGGAATTAATCTGGAAGAAAACTCGTAGACAAATACACTTTGTGATGTTTTTTCCTTTTGCCCCTTCCTTTAGTCTTAATTAATAAGGTTATAATGTTAAGGTGTTGGATTCAGTGTAAGTCGTTGTTTGAACAAAAAAATGGTATACAGTCGGCAAGTCACTGTACATAACAATGTTTGCTTTGTCTGTTACTGATAAGTCTCTCTTGTTCATGTTATTTCAATGAAATGAAATGGCTGTTTTTAGAGCAAAGACGAAAATGAAATCTCCAAAAGGCTAATTAAATTATTTTGGGATGACAATGCAATGTTTTCGTTCTCATCTCTTTCCTGTTAATGGGATGAGACTGTAAGAAATTGCATGTTTAGTAGAATATTTTGTCTACGGCACTTTAAACAAATAGTGTATTAATGGATTTTATAGAATAATTTATATGAAGGCTTCTCAAGAAAAAGATGAATAAGAGGGAAATTTCAAATAAAAATACGATGCAAAAAGAAAGATAAGTGATAGATCAAATGTTTTAAGTAAAGCAAATAATAATGAAGTAGAAGAAATATAGTGAAATAGAAAAATTAAACCCATATAATTAATAAATTCAATAAAAATATTAATAAATAAAATATATAATATAACGGGACGGGACGGGAATGGGACACCCCCATCCCGTCCCGTGTCCCGTCCCGCCCCCTTTTCTGTCCCGTCCCGTTTTTGTCCTGTCCCAGTCATTTTCGGGACGGGAAATCCCGTCCCAAAATGATCGGGATCGGGACGGGAAATATATGAACACCCCTAGTTTTTATTGAGTTAACATGTTAGTTAGGAAAGCGGAGTATTTACTGATTGTATTTTTATAGTAACACGTCATTTAAACTTTACTTAATAAAATTGCCCCACTTTATATGATTTTAAACTTGTTTTTATTGAGTCAACATGTTAGGAAAGAGGAGTATTTACGGATTCTATTTTTAGAGTAACACGTCATTTAAACTTTACCTAATAAAATTGCCCCACTTCATATGATTTTAAACCATATAACAGCTGACTCATTTTCATTTTAGTTCTAAAGAAAAAAATAAGAATTCATACTTCTCCTCTCCTTCTCAATCATTCTCATACTCAAGCTACCCATTTCATTCTCAAATTTCGACGACGAAGTAGCATCCTTCGATGGCAGCGTCACATATATGATCCATCAATAGATTTTTTCCTTTCTTATTCATTTTCAAACAGACAAACTGATTGCGATTGAGATCAAGATAAGAAAGGTGTTATCGTGAATGAGAACACGAACGTAATAGAGACTGAGACTGAGATGGAGATCAGGTTTACAACAAGAGGTCCCGCTCTCGCACGCATTCTCCCGAAGATTGGTCTCTTTGCCTGCAGCACATCACCACCAAGAACCTTCGCCAAAGAATGGTATCATGATCGTGTTCTCCATGACGTTCATGTTCTCTAGGAGAACGATCTCTGATTTTGTGGATGGGTTGTGAAGGAACATCGACAGAAGCACAGGCACAGGTGATGATTCTGTAGCCAACACTGCTAATTTAGGGTTCCATCATTGGAGATAAGGAAGGAAGGAGAGGAATGACAGGAATCGATAGATATGAGAGGGATGAAGGAGAGAAGATGGGCAGTAATGGAACTATGCATTCTCATTTTTTTCCATAAACAATTAAATGAAAAATGAGGCAACTGACATGTGGTTTAATATCATATGAAGTAGGGCAATTTTATTGGGTAGAGTTTAAATGACGTGGTACTCTAGGTATTTCTCGTTAGAAAATGTGTAGTGTCAGCTCATTAAAAATACTGATAATCAATATTTATTTTTTTATGACTAGCATTAGTTTTTTTAATAATTAAGATGGTGTTGCTCATTTTTAAATATTTTTTGGGCTATATTGATGGAACAAAAACTCAAAGATATTCACAATTATTATGTAAAATCTTTTCGAATAAAATTAAAACTTAATCCAATTTATTAATTTAATCAGTGTGATAGGATTTATACTTTATATCTAAGGAAAAATACCCAAAAATACCTTTTTATATTAAAAAGGACACATCAATCCCCTAAAATTTCACAATCCTATGTCAGATCTTGGGGATTAATTTGGGATTTTCATATGCTTGTAAAAGACCAATTTGGCCCTAAGACCAATTATGCCTCAGTAAAAGAAATTGGGTCTTCGCATCTCTATTCATCTTTGTTGCATGAAAAAAATTGTTTTCTAACCCTAAAATGGCAAAGCGTTTTTTATGGTTCAAGTTGCATGGAGTTTGCAACGAGAATCTCTATTGGCTCCAGTGATTGAGAGGCTGGGCTTCCCTTGCATCGAACTCGTGGGGATAACTCTTCCCTATATGACCTTGATTTGGAAAGGTAAACATTTGGCTTCTCTCTTTTTAGCTATCCTTTTTATCTATAATGGGTGGGTCTATATGGTTAATTGCATTACTTTGGACGGAAATTTTTCATGGAATGCTCTGCTATTCCATCTGATTACTTCTATAGTGCTATCATGGGCATTCTATCTAATAATTGACTCATTTACATTTCTATGTATCTTCTTCACATTTTTATAGCCTTATGAGTGGCAATTGATCATACACATATCCTAAAAAATAAGGCTAAAATAGAAGGGTGTGGGTTTAAAACATATCATCTGTAAATCTGACTATTTAGGCTAAGATGTTTATATCTATATGGGTACAGTAGGAGTGGACAATTGCATAACTAGCAGCTGCGTCTAGCAATAGTAATTCTCACACTCCTTCTTATGGTACTTTCCATTTCCTGGTCATCTTAGCAATCGCTCTGTATTATATCAGAGCTTGGTAAACCCATAAGTAATGAACGAGTAGAACTTAGTGCATGGCTATGAAATCACCTCCGCCAAGTCTTGGATTCTGGAATGTCTTACAAAGAAAACTTGTGGGCCAAAAAACAGGACTAAATACAAGTGTAAAAATTATAGGGTTGAATTTTTATGTTTGCCTCAAGTTCTTATTTGTTATTTTTTAAGATTTGAATTTGCATCTTACTGTCACCTTTTTACCTCTGTATTACAAACTGAATGATCTATTCTTTTTGGTGTTACATACATGTAGCTCCTGTAGTGCATGAGTCTTCAACGTGCATCATTTCTATGATTGATAAATTATGTAAATTTTTTTAATCATCATATAGGATTATATATCACAGTGTCATACAAAGAGATTCCTTTTTAGGATGCTAATTGACTTTGGTGCTACCTACTTGTAGGGGAATAAATAATTTTTTTGGGCTAAATGTTCATCATGGAGAGCAAAATGAATGCCAACTTGATGATGATAAGTGTTTGTTCCTCAACATTTGCAACGAAAGCCACTAAAAGGCCAACAGTCTTTGTATATAATCCTCATCATCTTTAGCATAATTGGTGATACATATAGGGGGTAAGGGTGGGATTAGATATGCGGATTTTCTTTCACCTGCCAGTAAAGCAATTAACCAACATGGGCTAGTGTAAGTAGTTAATCACTATGCTGGCATTTAAAAAACCTATAATAAAGTTGTTAATACCTATGACGAACTTGTTAACAGTGGTACAAATTGATTTTCGTCTCAAATTCACTTTGACAAAAGCAAAATTATAAATTGTTAATCTCTATGTTAGTATTGAGAATTCATATGATAAAGTTGTTAATATTTATGGCAAACTTGATAACAATGGCACACATTGGTTTCTATCTCAAATTCACTTTGGCAAAGCAAAATTTTAAGTTGTTAATCACTATGCTGGCATTAGGAATCCTTATGTGAAAGTTGTTAATACTTATGACAAACTTGTTAATAGTGACACCAATGGGTTCCTTCTCAAATTCACTTTGGCAAAAACAAAATTTTAAGTTGTTAATCTCTATGAGTGCATTGGAAATCACTATGATAATGTTGCTAATACCTATGGTAAACTTGTTAACAGTAGTACCATTGGTTTTCATCTCAAGTTCACTTTGCCAAAGCAAAACTTTAAGTTAATCGCTATGCTGGTATTGGGAATTCCTATGATAAAGTTGTTAATACTTATGACAAACTTGTTAACAGTGGCACCAATTGGCTTTCATCTCAAATTCACTTTAACAAAAGCAAAATTGTAAGTTGTTAGTTGCTATGCTGGCATTAGAAATCCCTGTGATAAAGTTGTTAATACCTATGACAAATTTTTGAAAAGTATAGTGTTTACTTTTGTTTAATTACTGGTTAGTGGTCAATTATTTTCGTAATTAAACTTTTGTATAATTACTGGTAAGTGGTCAATTATTTTCGTAATTATATACAAAGCAACATGTGAATAGATCACAAATAAAGCCGCATGATGAATTCTAACAACATTCTATACAATATACCAAAATGGAACTTTGTTCAACATTCCATACAATATACCAAAGGGGAACTTTGTTTAACATACAAAAAATGGAACGCTTACAATCTGTCAAAATTGTTTCAAAACATGTTAGTTTTACAGTAACTACAACTATAAGTCCTAGAGTAACATCCGGTGTTGTAGATTTACAATCAGGCTTTTGTGAACTTTTTAATAACTTGCTAAAATCATAACGAATGTGTTAGTATCTAACCCAAATCTAAAGTTACAATCTAAAGTGCATGTTAAATAATGAAGTACATTGAGTATTTAATAACCCATTCTTTTAAGTATCTCTGAAAGGAATTAACAACGAATTGAAAAATAATTGCCTATTGGAACAATGAGTTTAATCCTTAATGTGTAAAGTTCACCAAACAATGTTGGCAAATTCAAAGAGGAAAAAGAACCTTACCCCCATAGTCCATGACCATTCAGTCTTCATCCCACATGTCAGGAGCAATCTTAGGTTAGAGGACAATACAATCTAGTAACCAATAGATAGTTATCTTTACCAATTAAAAAAGAACCGCAAGTTAGAAAGATTTTGCACAGAACAAGTACTTTTAATTACTTTATACTTTATATAAACAGAAAGATGAGTAACCTTGTTTCATTCCAATATGAAGCCACTTCAAACTTTGGTGGGACAAGGGTTGCATTTAATAGACGAGCAATTTTCACGCCATCACAAAACTGCACTCATCATATAGCATCACTATATCACTATTTTAAGAGATAAGAGGATCAAGAGTTTCTCTATAAGGATTTGGAAGTAGAAATTCAAGAGTTTTTCTTGAGAAACTCGCATCTCTTCGCATATAGTTGAGGCCACCTTAGCAATCGACTCTGATATATCCATTGGTTTCTAAAGGTAGAGCTGCACCATTCCAAGAAAAAACAAAAGCAATTGTCTGCAATGAACCCATCTACGATTGTTTCAGAGAATAAAAACTTAACCCAGTTAGCAACCCTAACCAACTTGACCTAATTCACTGAAGGGCACTTCTGAAATAAAAAAACATATTCCAAAAGCAATGCCTTAAACTCTTATCCGTAAATAAATAAGTAAATGAAATAGCAGTAAAAATTCCACCACACATAAGAAAAATTTCCATCCAAAATAATGCAATTAACCATATAGACCTACACCCACCCATTATAGATAAAATATACAGCTAAAAAGAGAGAAGCCAAATGCTTACCTCTCAAAATCATGGTCATATAGGGCAGATTTATCCCCACGAGTTCGATGCAAGGGAAGCCCCAGCCTCCCAATCACTGGAACCAGTAGAAATTCTCGTTGCAAACTCCATGCAACTTGAACCATCAAGAATGATTTGCCATTTTAGGTTAAGAAAAGAATTTTTTTTTCATGCGAAAGAGATTAATGGAGGCTCGAAGACCCAAATTTTTTTCCTGAGGTATAATTGGACATAGAGCCAAATTCGTCTTTTACAAACATATGAAAATCCCAAATTAATCCTTAGGGTATGACATGAGATTTTGAAATATTAGGTGACTGATTTGTCCTTTTAATATTCAAAAATATTTTTGGGTCTCTTTCTCTTAAATCTATGTGCTTTTAGTTTATATAAAATTAAATTTACTACAAATCCGTCTGAATTTAACCGGGCTTTTGAGAGAAAAACAAACAAACCCTGGTTTGTTTATAAGATTATCCTTAACATCATTTTTTATTGTATTGAACTGATTTTTTGGTCACGTGTGACTCTTAAGCCTTCTTAACGCCCTATCACGCAAGTCTTCAACAACCTTAAATATTTTCATCAATTGATAAATATGTGAGTCATATCATGGCATACTAGGAGATGAATATAATAGAATTATTCCAAACAAATTGAGTTCTAATATGGTAACGCACTAAAGAGTAGTATAATTTAAGTAAAGTGGTTGGTGATTAATATGATAATTAATCAATAGTTTCATGATTTTGTGTAGGGTCTAGTAGTTTTTGGAGCATTCCAAAAGCAACGTCTCCAGAATGCACATGGAGATTCATTACAGTATGGATATGGAAGGCAGGCATGGAGGAAGAGAAAATGATACTTGCTACATGATCCCAAAATTTAAAAATCCTAATTAATGATTTTGACCTTTAATTGATGCCCTTTTTTAAATTTTTTAGTCAATTGGCAAAAAAAAAAAATGTCAGTATTTGCATGCAAGTTGGGCCTTCTTAAACTAAACAAGCATGTGCTTCCCCGTGCGTTGCACGGGTTGCTTGTACTTACATGCATAAAATAGCATTCGTAATACAATATTCTTATAACATATGGATTTAAAAAAAAAAGTTACCTTCTCAAAATAAAGTAATATAAGCAACAATTAAGTATGCATGCAATTACTTAACTACTGAACAAATAAAAATAATTTAAGAGATAAAAAAGGAATCAGATGCAATATATGTTACATGATGACAACTTAATAAAGAGATAATTACTTTTTATCGGCGAAATTTTAATAAAAAAACTGAAACCTTATATGAGAGAGAAACTGACAAAATAAAATATAATTCATAAAAAAATCCTTGAAATAAAGGCTAACATTAATTTGCAATGTTTATAACATATCTTTATTTGTTTTTAAAATGAAATACAAGGTTACTGTTGCATTTATTGAAAAAGTTGAAGCCTCCTTTCGATTGCATCATTTGAAGCACAAATCCTTTTTTCAATAAAGTTAACTAAGCTTGTGCTATCCCTGACTTTATGAGTGCATTGACTTTGAAAACCATGTTATTTACGTAAAAATACAAAAATATAAGGAAACAATTAAGTATACATACAATTACTTCCCTAAACAACAAATATTTTTAGAGATAAAAATAATTACCTAACTAATGAACAAATAAATAATTTTAGAGATAAAAATCAGATGCAAAATGTGTTATATGATGACAACATACTCCCCCGTGCAACACAAGCGGGGAGCATTTCTTCGGAGTTACTTGTTCATAAAGTGCACATAATGAATTATGGCCCAAAATCTTTTATTTACATTCTCAACACTGTTACAAAATGGATCAAGTGTAGGTTCTTTAAATATTTTCTTAAAACACAATCACAATTAAGAAATTATTTTTGTGTTAGATTTTCCTTCCATTAAATTAAATTAATTTTTTAAAAAAAAAAACTAAAATCCGAACCATCTTAATGAGATGCATATAATGTACATATGTTTAATCCACCTTATTAATCTTTTTAATGAGTAGAAAGCATGATTCCCTTTGGAATTTGACTTTATAAAAAAAATAGTATTTTTAATACGAAGATAACAATGAGATTATCTTTTTCTATTTATCAATTAATACTTTTCAAATTTTCATTACTTTTGAAAACTCAAATCTAGATAAATTTAATCATTTTTTGTTAAACGCGGTTAGTTTTCTGCAGCGGAAAATGATGACTGAGTAAATCTAAAGGGAAATTCTATAATTAAATGACATAATTTAAGTAAAATCTGTTGAGAGTTTTTTGTATTTAAATTAAAAAAGGTCACTTTTAATACCTACCCATATTTTACATATATAAAATATTCAATTATTCATACATATAAAATTATCTCTCTCCAAAATTCAGACTAAAAGTCTCATATATTAAATTTCATTTCTTCATATTGTGTTCCTTCTCTTTTTTCCCTTCTCTCCTCACGTGAGCTCTCTAGTTTCTTTCTCTTCACATTAGCTAGCTTCCCCTATCATGCAGCAGTAAGTCTTGAAGAGAGAAGACAAGACACCATTCTTTTTCTCTTTGTCGCGGATCTGTTTAAATTTGAATAAGAGAAAACTGGCCATTGATTTCTTGTTTCTTTTATTATTATTAGCATCATCATCATCTTCAACTACAACACATCACTTTTTGAGTTTCTTTTACCCGAATTTATCTTCATTTCGGTGCGTTAGTGTAGATCCGATTATATTACAATGAAGGGAGAAGATTATTCATTCTTAGAAATCATAGGGCCATGATAATGGACGATAGAGAAGAGGAATCGGATAGATATCTTAAGAAATAACTTTTCATTATTTAATAAATATTTAACCTTACATGTTAAATATCATCACTTAAAATGAAATAGCAATCAAACAAATAAATAAAGGCATATTAAAAAAAATCATTTCCGCATTATCGATCCATCAAATCTATTTAATTAGTGTCTCAAGTCTGGGTAATTTTGATACTTTTTATAATATTTATGATTTCTGCATTTAATTAATCTCTTATAATCTTTATTCTCATTTATCATCTTTTTCTCATACTATTTTCTTTTTATGCTTTCCCTGATCACTATTATATTCAAGGTCATAAACTCGGGCCGATCACTGGACTGGCTGAGACAGTGGGTTATAGGTTAGTGGGTTAGACCGTGGTAAACTCGGGGGTTAGACCGGTATTAATTAAAATAATATAATTTTATTGAATAGATTAAACTTTCTTATGTCCTAGATATAAGATCTAGTTGACTCTTTCAGAAAATTTTAAGAAAGTTAAATACGTCATTTATAAATTCATCTACTTGTATTTTTTTCCAAACATGTTTGTTTGATTAAACTACTACATAGTCTAATAATATATTACATATATTATGATTAACTAACTTACTTTTTAAATTTTGAGTTTTATATTAAAGAATGAGAGACTAATACCTATATTTTGATTCTTTAAAAAATACTTTTGGATACATATATATGTTTTATTAACTACTTTCAATTCAACTATAATTTATATATTAAATTATTTCTTATTTGCATTCTGTTCCCTTTTCTCCTATCTTTATTGTTTTTCCTTGAATTTAACAGATTAAATTTGGCAATTTGCATCCTTCATATTTTATTATTATTTTTTTTCTTTTGTTTCTTCTCACTCTCACCACCCACGTGAACCTTCTCTTCTCCCTAGACACTCAATAGCCAACTGTACACACTACACATTATAGAGTACAGACAAGACTTATGGGTTGCTCTCTTCCTTCTCTCATCTTCAGTCAAACATTTTTTCCACAGTGCTTCTTCTTCCTTCTTCCTTGAGCAGAGAAAGCGTAGGTTATACTTCAAAGCATCAGACTGTCTCACGGTCACAGCTCTCTTTTTCTTCATCAAGCCATAAGCTTCTTTTCCTTCTTTTGAGCAACAAAAAAGATGGCAAAGTCTTACTTTACTATTTTCACTTCCCATTTTTCTTTTCTTCTCTCTCTTTTTTTTCCGAAAGAGACGCAATCCCTCATCATTACTCCATGTGAGCATCTGCCTTTACTCTCTCTTCCCCATTTTACAGATTTCCATGCACCCCAATAGACAAAGGTATTCTTTCTTCCCTTTAGCCTTTCTTCTTTCCCTGTAAATTCTTATTCATCCATCCCTCCATTGATTGTCTCTTGTGTGGGGGGGAACTTGTTTGTTCCTTCCCAGATTCAAAGCCCAGTACGCCTGGACAATCATGGCGCTCAGCCACCAGCTTCACAGCCTCTGTTTCAGACTGCCTTTCTATGCACTCTTGCTTTCTTTGTTCTTTCCTTCATATATTTTCGTTTCTGTCCCAAAGGTTTTTCTCTCCAAGAAGCTAATTGGCTGATTGTAAGTTCTTGAGTCTGTTTAAGGATTTTTTATTTTTTTCCTTTTGGGTTTTCATAGGCAGAAAAAGTTCCGGTCTTTGATCTCTGATTCTGATTTTTTTCTTCTTCTGGAGTTTGTATTCTGTGAACAGGAAAAACGCAAAGGAGGTACGCTTCAGAAATATTAGAGGCGATAAATTTCTAGGTTTGCATCTTGGTGTTATTCTAAAACATGTTGTATGTTCAGAGTTTTAAAAAACATGATTTCTTAGTATAGGTTTCAGGTTTGCATTTTGGAGGGAGTAACTAATAATTAGTAAAAAAAATGATTTTTTATTCTTTGCTTCTCTCTCATCTGTGACACTCATCTCTCTCTCTCGCTCATTATCACTCCGCGCCACATGAGATCTAGTAACAAATAAAATTAATCCTTCAACAAAACTCTTCAAAGATACTTTGAGATGAGGGTTCGAATACATTATTACCTACTAAAAAATCATATTCAAATTCTCTCATGGCTTCTTCTCTTTCCTCAGCCCCACTAACTTCCATTGCTTCCATTCTCATGTGTATCTGGCTTTACCTTGTCCAGTCAGTGTATTCGTCGACATTTACATCTAATGGAAAAAATCTCATCTGGGTGTAGTTTTCCTCATTTTTCTGGGCAAACACTCAAACCCATCTACTGATTTATTATTTTTTTAACTAACCCATCATTTGAAGGTTCACATCTCTCCACCTATTTTCTCTCTTCGGGGATCTCCAACATACATTCAGGGTTTCGTTTTACCTATACCCTCAGATCAGTATCATGCCCTTGTTCTTCATGAAAAAGGGATAAATAAGAACATATCAGATCGGCAAGCACAAGGTAGCAACATATGAAAAAAGGATTGCACATAAGAGGACGAAATTACTTACAAATTCATCAAAGCCAACAACATGGTAGGTTAGAAGCTCTTTCATTGGATGACCACGTCCATATGGGAACCAAATCGCCTCTTCCTATGTTGTGACTATGATGAAGGGGCCAGAGAGATTGTTGAGATTTTGCAACGTTACCTGAGAATTCTCTCCAATGTGACCTAGCCACCCACAGCCTTGAGGATACATAGGATTCACACACACATATATATAATGGATTTTGGAATTCAAAATTCAAAATTTGAAAGATTGGAGGGAAGGAAAAAAAGGTGGTCATAATTGAGGAGAGAGACGGGAATGTGGCGTGGTGAAGAAGATGGGAAAAAATTGATGTGAAGGGTGCACATAGGAAGGAAGAAATGCCTTACACGGAGCCCAATTAAACAATAAACAATTCAAGGAAATAAGATAAATAAGATAAATAGGAAAATAAGAGAAGAGCTGAAGAGCCATATAGATGCAGAGCGAGCCAGTACTGTTTGCGGCTCTATGAACAGTGCCATGTGAGAGGAGCCACAGCTCATCTGGCTCTATGAACAGTAACTTCCAAGAGATTTATAAGATATATAGATTGAAAATTTTGTACGTCTCCATCAGAGATTTAGTCAAGAAATTTTTTCAACACTTCCAACTTTATACACCGATTTTCTAATTTTGTTTATAAAATAAAAATAAATATTTAAGTAAAAATAATCTCGAATTGAGGCTTCCAACATCTTCAACATTTCTAACTTCATAATTTAAATCAAAATATATTTTTGGTTCAACCATGTTGAACCAAAGGCATTTAATACTTTACCTTTTAATTTGGGGTTGGACAATTTAGTCATTGTACTTAATTGTCTTTTCCAAATTTTGATGTAGCAAACTGTCATTTACCTATTTTAAGGGTCATTTTTTGGAATTTTCCTACAAAAATATGATTATATTATTTTACTCTATCTCATTTCTATCAACAGCAAATACTGATGTAATTGTTGCCCTCCAATTTGGGTCCCTCACGACTCTGCCTAACAATCACACATGAAAACAACTAGTTGGCCAAAAAAATTCCTTCAAGTGTATTATTCATGTTAAATTGCCATTTTTCCAATTATGTTAGCCAGATTAATTAATTGCAACCAGAAACGGCGAGAATCTACAAGATTATTGAGTACTTCCTCCTTTTGTTGTCAAACTCACAATTTGACACTTCGATTTTACTTTTTTTTACGGTTTCACATAAAAAAAGTGTCACGAGCCACTTAAATCCGTACAAGTTGTAGACTCGGTTAAACTCACGGGTTTATACACCGACTGTACCGATTTTACGTTTTTATCCGCTCTGAAAACCGTTAAAAAGAAGAAATCCTTTTTTTCTGCATTGGATCATTTTCTATCTCACGAAATAATGGTATCAACTTGCTCTAAATCTTATGTTATTTATTTTTATTTGACCATATTTAATGAATTTATAAATTTTTTTTATAGAAATGTCTTTATTGAGTTTGATAAAGTATGAGTGTTGATATATTTAGTATCGACTATTTATATTTAAATACATTTAAGTCAAATTTTTGTTATTTTTTGTATTTCTTATTTACTTATACACTTTAAACACTTATTTATTAATAAAAGTAAACTTTTACGAGTTTACGATATGATTTTACATCATTATGATGAGTTTACTTAAACTCACGAGTTTGACAACATTGTTGCCTTCGATCCCTATTGTAAGAGGTAGTCAATCTTTTTACACATACCAATAAAAATATGTTAGAATCATTTATTATGTGTAGTTTTAATAAAGCTTTCCATTTTTACCCTCACTCATTGGTTATACACACTTTCTCTCCTCTCCTTTAATCATTTAATATACAAGGACATAAATGGAAAACGATCATTTATTATCATGAACAAAAAATTTGTCATATAACCTTTTATATTTTGGATCGGAGGAGTATATCAGTATATTATCTTTCGGAAAGACATTTTAAAACAGTTTTAGATGGGGGAAAATGTATTTGAAAAGCACTGAAAGCGCTAGTAAGTAGTAATACTAAAAACCCACTGAAAATGACATATTTTTATGATAATGTAATGACTAATTAATTACTTTTATTGTTTAATATAATTATAACTTTAATTTTTTTGATCCATTATAATCATCATTGATTATGGATGCTGATAGATAGACAAAAACTAAATAACTACTGCTTTTTCGCAAAAACAAAAGACATGATCTTTATTTGAGACAATCCGTTGAGTCCTAAACTAATCCACTGAACATGGACGCCAATGTCTCAGTCTCCCTGCGGAAAGATTCGATGCACTATATTTTCTATCTCATCATTACTCAAAATCCATAAAGTGACATTAGAAAATTTCTTATATGGTAAAAAAATCAGTAATTTTTTAGGTTCAAACTTCAAACTTAAAAGTAACGCTACTCACAGAATAATCCCTCCCGTTTTAAATATAAAAATTATTTAGGGAAGTGAAATTGATACTAAATATAAAATATATTTCTAATTTTTTTAAATATTTTCTTAAATTATTCATATTAATACTTATTTATAATAAATAAGTAAGAGAGGGAGGATAAAAATAAAGTTAAATAGTTAGAATGTTTTAATAATATCATATTATTTTAATAAATTTAATTAAATATTTTTAATTTAATCAAATTAAATGAATAGATATTCTGATTAAAATAAGAGGAATATAAAACAAGAAAAAATAATAGTTCCCTTCTTAGAGATGTACTTTTGTAGAGTTTTAATATTTTGCCAGCAGAAATTTGAGTCCCACCGCTGAAAGATTCGATGCACTAAATTTTCTCTCTCATCATTATTCCATATCCATGAAGTGACATTGGAAAAAAAAATTTGTGGTAAAAAAAATCATTAATGTATTAAGTTCAAAGTTCAAACTTAAAAGTAGTGTTACTCACAAAATACTCCTCTTAACTTGGATATTACTTAGGGACATGAGTTTGTTTATAAATATAAGATATATTTTTAATTTTTTTTAATATTTTCTTAAATTATCCCTATTAATACTTCTCAATAATAAATAAGCAAAGGAGGGAGGGTGAGAATAAAAATAGATGGTTATGGTGCTTTGAAAATATCATATGATTTTTATTAACTTAACTAATATCCATAATTTAAGTCAAATTAAGTGAATAGATCTTATATTCAGGACCGGATGGGGTGTATAACAAAAAAAAAAAATAGTAGTTCGCATCTTAAGATAGTACCTCCAGTCCTAAATATAAGACATATTCAGAGAGGTGAGCTTGGTTCTAAATATAAACCGCTTTCCAATTTTTCTCATTTTCCCCAAATTATCCCTATTAACACTTTTCAACAATAAACAAGCAAGAGATAGAGGGTGGAAACAAATGTATATAATTCATATGATTTTAACTAACTTAACTAATATCTTTAATCCAATCAAATTAAGTAAATATGCTTATATTTAGCAACCAAAGAGTATATTTTTTGGAGAGTTTTATTATTTTGTCAGCAGAAATTTTGATGGCAGATAGTCAGATAGATAGGTTGCTCTATTTTCTTTCTTTTTTTTAAAAAAAATACTTTCATACAGTGGTGATAAATACTTTTGAAACATATAATTTTGCCTCAGGTTTCAGTCGAAAAAAAAAGATAAATACAAGCACATTATGTATGATTCTAATGGAGTATGTTTAAATGGTTCAGGTAAACAAACGTTTAAATGGTTGGATTTTATTCAAGCTAATTTGCAATCGAAAATGTGCGTAACCTCAAATATTCATTGGAAAGGCTTTGGAAGAGCGTTGACTTGGATCAAGGCTTTTGTATCAATCAACAAGCTTCCTCAGATATCTTTGTAAATAATTTGCGTGGGGAAAATTTTTTATTAGAAGATGATTCTTGGTGCTCAGCAGGATTAGCACTGCAGAAAGATATTAATTTGTTGCTCCTGATATTCATGGAATAACATTATGCAATATCTTGTATAAAAAAAAAAAATATTATGCAATGTCAAAATATCTTTCTTGCATTGTTGATCAAAAAAATATCTTTCTTGCATCAATTTGTAAATTTATGTCTTAAGCTCTACTTATAAATTGTGCTTTGTAAAAATTGCTTTTCACATTTTCATATCATTTTATTTTTTATAAAAAAAAAATATAAATCCTTTTAGTCAACTAGATTAATTTTGAATTGGCAGTAAATGTCTTGTGTATTTATGAAGTTTGAAGCAGATTGATTCCTTCTATGCCCCATAATTCATGTGCTTAAATCTCTTAACTAAATATAAATCATTCACTTGACCAGGTCTAGAAAAAAAATTGTTGATGTAAAAGCATGTGAGTTAATCTTTTTCTCTGTATAGCATTACTTGTGATTAGCAATGAAGACAAACTGTAATAGGTTTACCTCCAATTACCATATTTTTTAATTTATGCAGTTTTAAAATTAGCTTTTAATCATTATAAAAGCACGTGAATTAATTGTTTAGTCAGGAGTGTTGGCTGCAAAATGATGGTTGGTTTTCTACATCCATTCCATATTCCCAATAGAAAGTAAACAAGCAGAGGGCAAAGAAGACAAAAATAATAGGAAAATTGAGCTAATAACGTGAATCATATACTCAACCTTCAAATGGTTTGATAATTAATCCACACCAACTTCAATCTTTTTAGCTGATGATCCATCCTGACAGCCTTTCTCAGAATGAATTGCCTAAGTTACACAGTTCAATCTACACATGAACATTGATAGGCATATCCTATGTTAATGTAGTTATAATGAAGCTTTTGAGCAGAATCTGTTCGGCTAGACAATGGGGGACAAGACAACCAAAGAAAATATTGGATTTCATATAAACAAATGTGCACAAATTCATTAGACTTCATGAGAGTAATGGAGCGAAATAAACAACAGGTCTCTTCAATTTATCCACTGTCCATGAATCTACATGAATTGCTCAGTATAACCTCTCCAGGGAGAAACACACCAAGCATAATAGCTCCAGATAATATCCCACTTAAATTCCATAAATTTTCCTTGTCAATGTCCTTATGTTTTTAGCCGCAATTCCAAGTCAGGGCTTTGTAACACAAACGACACCAAACACTTCCCTTAAGACTTTCTTAAGTGTGAAGCATGAGTTTGGACCTATGATGGGAGCATGTCATAAAAAAGAAGAAGATCAAGCTGCAACACCAAAATGCCCACACAAAGGATGATGCCATTCAATGTAAACAAATGAGCCATAATACCAAGCCAGCAAGAGAAAAAGTTATGGCCAGTCCAACTACTTCAGGTCTCTTCAGTTCCCACAACTGGATAACTATTCAGAGGATGCAACACCATCCTATTAAAACCAGCGATAAAAGATCATTAGTGCCTTTGATTTGGTATCAAAGGACACAAACTACACCTATTTCTTTTCTTACCATTCTTTTGTTCGTTAATTCTGCTTCTATTAAGGTAAGTGAGTGCCTCTTAGCTTGATAGAACTGAGATATACAACGATTGCATCCTTATGGACAGTTATACAACATAGCTTCCTCAGCCAATAATCATGCAAAAGATCATTCAAACTTAAAGATTTTGTCTGTGGAGAAGTATAAATCCATGTGTTTCGAACCAAGCAAACAAGATTCACACTGGGACACTAGTAAGAATATTAAAATAAGTTTGAGGTACAACAAGAAAACATCCATGTCTTTGGCAGTATAATCTACTACCCAGTGTTCTGTTCAAGATCTGAGGAATTAGGTAGAAAAAATCTTTGATCTACAAAAGCAGAAGGCATTATAAGGTCATTTTATGTTCAGGGAAATATTGAATTCTTGACTCAGATTTCTCGAATAGAACTTTCTCAACTGTAAACCATAGCCACAAACTACTCAGTGCGCAATATACAGTAAAAGATGACTCTCTCTAAATATATTATAAATTATATAACATTCATGAAATTTGATATCTATCAAACTGTATTGCTTTCAAAACCAGCTGTTTGCCAACATTAGACTTGCAACCAATTGCCTACCTGTCAAGAAAGGAAATAGAGTCAAACTGCACATTTTTTTAACCTTTTTTTCCTTAAATAAAACTGATGCATTTCATTCCATCTCCTGCCCAGGAAGAGCATGCACAAGCATTTGTGGCGATTCCAGCTCAGATAGCAATGGTCCCTTTGCCTCCCCACATCTCAATTCTCTATTACTTGCAAGCAATCCAAATAGTCCAAGACTTAAAACCAAGATCACAATGGCATGCAAAATGAAGATGAAATGCATCAATGTGATACCCCTAAGACTATCCTCTTCAAGTTCACAATGTACATCAACATTCTCGAGAGGTGGCGAAGAAAGTGAAATCTTTTCACACCCCTTCAACACAAAAGCATCAGTGTACAAAGAAAATCCAGCTTGCAGCAACCATGTACCCTTAAAAATCAAACCCAAAGAGAGCAAGAAATCGGCAAAGAAAGCAGCTGGCTTAATTGATAAATATAGGCAAGCACCAAAGCAAACAAGAGTTAATGAACCCAAGAATCCGTACACGACACCACCAAGACCCCCAATTCCCTTACCGATCACTGAATACTCAATGAGAAAGCAAATAGATCCGAAAATGAAGACAAAACTCTCGTTAACCAGAGATGCACCCAAATACTCATGAGCTAAAATGAAAAGGATCAAGACCCAGAAGATGAAAAGCGAAATTGATTGAAGGAAAAACGCGAATCGGTAAGTGGGGTGGCCGGAGAAAGATAAAAAGATGACAAATTCAGAGAAGGAAGCGATGGGGAGGGATACGAGGAGAAAGTAAAGATCGATGTTTGTCCAAGTGGGGTGAGAGAAATACCAAAGCTTGGATCGGAAATTAGAGGGGTTTTTGAGGTAAAGGGAGGAAGAAAAAAGCAAGCGGCGAAGGCCAAGGGGGAATAAGAAGAGGAAACCTGAGAAATGGGTCGCCATGGATGCCATCAGTTAAGCTTGGTAGCCGCCTTCTCTGTTCTGTTCTGCTTCACGTTGACATTTTCTCGGGGCTGTCGGGAATCAGAGGAAGCTGAAAACTCTGGAGTCTGCAAGCCGTCAGAATGAGGATTATTTATACGGAGAGAAAATTTATACCTTTAAAGCAAATAATTACAAAGTTTTTCGAAACAATGGCTGCGACTGGCCGCATACATATGATCTTCCGCAAGCAAGGTCCAAAAAAAAAAAAAAAAACCGGTTCGGATACCGATCTAGTTAAGGCATGGGTTTAAGGGTTATTGGTCGGGTTGGGGCCAAACCAGTTATATTAAAATAATAAAATTTTATTGATATTAACATTAATAATCATTAATATCAAAATGTAAATATAGATAAGTTTGCATGATTAATCAAATATGAATATTTTAATGTTTTTATACAGGAAAAAATATAAAATATTAGTTGATTACACATGAAAATAAATATTATTCTACAATCTACAGACTAAAATACAAATACTAGGAGCAATAACAATTAAATACTAAACATATGCAAGTATAATAGCATTTAAAATATTATAGTTTCCTTGTTTCTAAAATTAAGTAAAGTGAAAGTTGGTAATTAGGTGAATTATATCAAAATAAAAAATCAAATTTTGAAAAGAAAAAAGAGAGAGAACCGGTTCAACCCCTGGTTTTGGCCGGGTTGCCCGGTTTTGGGCGGGTTGAAGCCTCCACCGAAACGGATTTGTGGGCGATTCACGATTCAACCGGTTCGATCCCATTTTTTGTTCTCTCTTTTTTTTTAGAGTTAGGTTCTAATTGACTTTTTTGATAATCTTAAGAATATCTTCTACTATATAAAAGTAGAGGTTCTAACGGTCCTCTTTGCGCCACGTAAGCAGTTCAACTTCTCAACAATTTTGTTGGTCTCAATTCAAATTTGACCAGTTATCTCCAGCTTTGCGAATTTTGTGGACAACTATTATATTTTAATTTATATATTTTATTTATTTACAATTAAAATAATAACTTCCCACTCCCACAATACATGGTAACTTCCCCTCACAACATTTGTATATGGTTAGCTATTTTTGTGGAAAACTATAATATTTTAATTTTGATTCTATATATTTACACTCTAAGCAATAACTGCAAAACACAAGTGGTAACTTCTGCCTCACACCATCTATACGGGAACTCTAATATGTAAACACAAAACTGTAATGAGTAGTTTTTTACCAAACTGTCCCGACGGGGTTTGTACTAGTTAAATAAATTACTTATGAATTGATTTGCTTAAATTTTTTTTTAATTAGTTTATTTGACTTATAACTAAATCTGTTTAGTTTGTCATCAAGGAAAGATGATACATTTGTTTGGTTGGATTATATTGAACATGGAAATATGTGAGAATAACATAGGATGAGACAAATCTATCACTATTTATATAGTTACTTATAATTGGTTAAATTATCTACTTTCACCGTGTATCTAAACCCTAATGCTGAGATGATCTGCTGTATACATAATTGCAATAACATAGTATTAAAATGTATATATTATCCAAATTGAATAATCTTTAACAATATAAAAGTAGGGGCCAAAGTAGGTCTCTGTTCGCCACATGGTAGCTTATCAAGAGAAATAAATAAATTTATTTTTTTAATATGAAAAAATTTTCCCATAACTTCTACCAACAACCCACTAATGCCACTATCCCTAGATTAATGGAGATAGTTTTTCTTTCCTAAAAAGGTAGTTTTAAATATTATTTTTTATCCTTCCCTGTTCGCCACGTGGTGGCCTATCAAGAGAAATAAATAAACTTATTTTTTAATCTGAAAAAATTTTCCCTTAACTTCTACTCACAACCCACTAATGCCACTATCCCTAGATTAATGGAGGTGGTCTTTCTTTCCTATGGAGGTAGTTTTAAATATTATTTTTTATCCTTCCCTATTCGCCACGTGACGGCCTATCAAGAGAAACAATTAAAATTATTTTTTTAATATGAAAAAATTTTCCCTGAACTTCTACCCACAACCCACTAATGCCACTACCCCTAGATTGATGGAGGTAGTTTTTCTTTATTATGGAGGTAGTTTTAAATATTATTTTTATCCTTTTTTTGACAATATTATTATGAAGTCTTCTTTGGTGCATCACTTCCTCAACTGCAGTCCTTTTTTTTTGGACTGCAGTCCTCACGACTCGAATTTCTATCGGTTAATCTATTTATTTAAAAAAAATTGAAGTTTCGTGTAGTGAGAGAAGTTTTAAAATATATTTATTTAAAAATAAAAAAAAATTTAAGTTTTCATGTAGTGAAAAGTTATTTTTCTAGATCATGTAGTGGAAAGTTTTTTTTTTTTATTATTTTGCTACATCATTTAGTGGGAAGTTTTCATTTAATATATTTGATTTTTGTATTGGGAAGTTTTTTTTGCCAGATCACATGGTGGGAAGTTTCAATTTAATATATTTGATTTTTTAATTGGATATTAGTCGTGTTTTAGTGGGAGATACAGTTATTTTTCTTTTTTTAATGGAATGTATGGTTATTTTTTTAGCACCCTAATTTTTTGGTTAATTCCTCCAAAATAGGGATCTTAATTCATGATAAGATAATAATCGATTTTTTTGGTTACTTAGAAGTACGGATTAATTGAAGTTACTCATAAAATAGTTTTTAAAATCTAATATTTGTGAATAATTTTAAATTTTATACTATAATATTTTAACCCAGTATCTCGTGTATTGCACGGGGTCTAAACTAGTTTAATTTAATTTCCAGTAACGAACTAATGATCCAGTGCAGGCTGCAACCGTGCTCAACCCCATACGGCCATACCAAGCCTCCATCAACAAAGCATTGGCATTTGATAATGACTTAAAATATATATGTATAACGCCATCCCTAATGACTGAAATTCGAAACATTTTGTTTCACTTTTATTTAAATGAGAGAAAAACAATTCATAAAGCCTTGCTATTGATTTTATCAAATGGTCGCGAAAAAAGAAAGCCATGGCAGAGAGACTTTGGTTTTATTAATTAAATCGTGAAGTTGTTGAAACGCTCTCTATTTCTCCACTTATAAATAGAGGATGAAGGATCTCTATGAAGAAGAAAGAAGATGGTGGGAAAAAGAGATAGATGGAGAAATTAGTGAAAGAAGACTACGTCGGCAAGACAAAATACTTTCTCACGGTGGATGAAGGTGGACAGCCCATATGGAGGAAACGACAGAAATAACGAATGGGGCAATTAATTATAGGGTTTTGTTAAGGGCACCTTGGTCAATTTAAAAATTATAGTGGTAATATTGTCTTTTAACATGATTACAAAATACATGTAATCCCCATTCATCAGTCTCATCGATGAAATCAAGATTACAACATGTAATCATCATTACATTAGAAAGGCCCAACCAAACATCGTAATCAGTCGTTGCATCAGGATTACATGTAATCCTCTCCCACAGAATCGAACCAAATGGGCTTATATGTCGCTCATTTAGCTTCTTTAATTTTTTTTTTAAAAAAAGTCAAATTGATTTTATATTTAATAACTGAGGAAGTGTTATTATAGAAGTCTTCCACAGTAGGTTGCCCTATAAGCATAAAGTTTTCAATTAAATTATATGTACTCCATCAAATTCTTTTTATAAGATACAATCTAAATTTTTTAATTTTCTATCTATAAGATTTCGTTTGGATAATACAAATATGAATGGGATAATTAATTACAGGTCCTGTGTAAGGAACTTAATTAAGATGAGGTGCCACGAAATCACGTAATTAATCTCAAGTCCCTGCTAGGAAGTTGTTATCGCATGCTCATTAAATTGTTATCGGCAGGCTAAACAGTTGTTATATTAAGGTCAAAAGTTGTTAGTGATCTCAGTCACTAACAACTTTTGATTAGGCGATAACAACTTTTTGGCCTGATGATAATAACGTTTAGCCAGATGATAACAAATTAGGGTTCGACGATCACAACTATTTAACTCTTGTTCACTAAAAAATTTTGAGATGCCAATAACAACTTTGTGGGACCTAAGATTAATTACATGATTCTATGAGGCCTCATCTTAATTAAGTTCCTTACACAAGACTTGTAATTAATTTTCCTAATACGAATGATGGAGTGTGTGGTGTATAGCTAGCTAAAAATGATATATACAACTTACAAGATGGGATAATGGTCATTTTTACCTCGGAAGTATTCATTGAGGATTACTGGGTGTCCGGAAGGTTTTTTAGGATCAATTTTACCCTGAAAGTTACCAAAGTGTATCAATGTTACCTTACTGTTATTAAGTGTTAAATTTGACAGTTTGTTTTATTAGCTTAACACATTTGGCATAGACACGTCACCATTTAAAAGCCTCTCATCATCTCCCTGCCTGTTCCAACCACAAGTTCTATTCCACCTTCTTCTTCTTCCTCTTCGGTCTAAAGTTCCTTGCCGGCGGCGACCACCTTCAAGTTCTCAATCTTCACGGCACAAATCTTTCCGACGCCATTTCCTTCTCTGCTAGTTCCAGGTGTAGCAGCTCATCTCAAACATTTCTATTCCAAAATTATTTAGAAACGGGCCTTCATGGCTGTTTTCTTCCCTTGAGTGTATACGACTACGGTGTCTCATTGGATGAGCAAGGAAGGGGATGAGGCGGCGGGGGATTTGGTTTTGCGGCGGAGGACGGTGATGGGGAAGCCTCGACGGCGAAGGGTGTAACACCTAGAATTTTCTACTATATTATAGCAATTTTTAATTGAATTATAACCACTTTTTAATGTCAGAAGTCCAAAAATACGGAAAATTTAAAACTTTTTCTTTAAAATGTTAAACCAACCTTTGGTCAGTTTGAATGGGCTTTTTAGACAAATTGGAATAATTTAAAATTCTTTATAAAATAAAGCGGTTAATAACACAATTAAAAGTACACTAACCTTCTTAGGGTATCTATTCTTAATTCATAATACTTAGGAAATTTAAATCCCATAATAAATTTGTATAATTCTATTTTCTATGCTTTCCACTATTAATTTAATAACTTAATATTACATCATATACAGATGACCTTACTTTTCAATTATAATCTTAATCCATTCATCTAATCTTCTTCCAGCACTCCTGCCTTATCTCAATTATCTTACTATCTCCCAGCTTCTCTGAAAACAGTAGTTCAACGCAGTTTATGTCATTAACTGTAAATTTTTATGCATGCATTGTCATGTATATATTTTATAAACCTTTGCAAATAATACACTTATACATACTTCCTGCGCTACATTTTCTACCAGCCACTGATAACAATATATTCGTTAATTAGTGGAGGTTCTACCTGCAGGACTTCTCGTTATAGCATTTAAAGCTATAACTAACTGGTTTGGCAAAGGGGTAGCGAACCACCTAAGTCTGAAATATTCCATAAACTGGGAAGTAAAACTTCCATACAGTAATTAACAAGGTTTACACCTTTATGCATAATGTAAGCTTGCAACAAATATTACAAAATTATACATGTAATTTAGTGTAATGAGATAAACTGCTACCTGAACTCCGAGCTTAGTCCTTATCCGCTCCTTTCCTTTCCACTGACATTCTCAACTTATGTTACTATCAAGACCTATTGACATTTAATATAAACAGTAAATTAATACCTAAACTTCTATATAGTTATTCAGTGTCTCTCTCGGGTCTTAATATACTTAATACTACCCCCATTCTTTATATTTGATATAAGTAGGTTTTACTTTGACTATTTTGACCCATTTTAAATTAAAAGGTTATTTGAAATAATTCATTCCAATTAATTATAATTATTCTGATTCTTATTATCATCTTTTCCGAAATTACATACAAAAATCCCAATGACTTAATCATAATTAATTTATTAAACATTACCATCTTTTACCATATATTAATTCCTTATTTTTGTACAGTATAACTTTAATTTTATCAAAATCATAGCTTACTCTTGATTCACTGTTGTCACTGAAAATGTTGTTTAAGAAAACAGAAGTAGAACAGAGGTTTCAACTTATTAGTTCTAGTCCAACAGCCAAACCATAATTAAATTTAATTTCTAATTCTATCATTATCTCTTATTTCTATTATATGATTAAATCCTAGTCTCTACTTTAATTGCTAATCATAAAATTAGCAAACGTTATACAATCATTTACATACAAATATCCAGAACCAACACAACACAAGAAAATGCTAAATTCTAAATTCCAAAGTCTCAAAACAAAACACCAACAAACTAAAATCCACGTGATATCATCATCAATCATAAAGCATTTTCTCAAAAGTCCTTAACAGTTACCATAAATTAAATCAAATCATAACTTCATAAATCAATTTCCTTTCTTTGATTCTAAAGTCGATACTCCATAAATTTTAATCCTCAAGCAGACTACACGAATCCTTACTTCCACTAATTCTACTTTCCTCAATACATTGTAGCCCCTTCATCATCATTCTCTTTATGAGTTCAAGCCTAAAGTGAATAATCCTCATATCACATTCATTAAGCTATTTCCATTAATTTATCAATATGAAACCATTAACCTTATCTCTTCAATCATTTGCTACAATAATCATAAGTTCATAAATCAATCACATTAAATCAATATTCTATACCATTAATTCTCACAACTCAAATCTTTGTTCCCTTTCTTATACCCAATTATAAATCCTTACCACTGCAAATCAACTTGCTTCATATGCCATTTCTTCTTCTACCAACCAATCATATACCAAATTAATGTTCACCCTTTTCAATAAATTCCATACTTTTAATTCATATTAGCGTATGTGAAACCTCTATGTCATCTGTCCATCTAGTATTACTCATCCTGTACCATATCACAATATGCTCAACAACAATTTTAATCCACATGTAAAATAACTAAGCTCTCAGGTTACCCGCAACAACTATGTCATTAAGAATCCAGTAATGATGTTCATCCTAATCAAACAGAACCAATCTCCTAACTCAGTATTAAATTAAACCACCCTCAATCATCTTAACTTTCTACCTAAAAGTCATTAACAATTGCCATACGTAAATCATAAATTTACACTTTACTCTGTACCATATGGAACCATTTAACCACACAATGTCAATTTATATCATCTTATCCAATTACTTCTAAGCTGAAATCGATGAGAGTGAACATCCACCATACTTCCACAACCTCAAAACAGTGTAAGATATCTTAAGTTGTCATTTCCTCATACTACCTAACATTTATTCTACAATTACAGCAATCATCCTCAAAATCTTCCATTTACAAAGTACCTTAATTCCAATAAACTACCTTAAGGTACAATATTAAGGATTACCCTTTTGAAATTCTTTCCCTTCTTTCTCATACACAACCAAACATATACCTCTACAATTCAACTGATTACTTACACAACTTCTAAAATCTCCAAAATCCTCTTCTTCCTAGTCATATCCACAAGTTAATAAAATATGCTTAACATATTCTAATCATAGATTAATATTCCTACCTACACTTCTTTAACTTAAACAATTTTTTTAAACTAGACATAACCAGTGGATGCTTTAAGCTTAAAATCATCATGGCCAATCAGAGATTAGGTAAATAACCTTAGAAATAATTCAACTACAATGAGATCAAGAGGCCTATATGTTTACTAACAACTTCAATATACAGCCGCAGAAAACAGAACCAAAAGCAAGCAACACAACTCCGTCAATAAACATCCACAAAACCAACAAACTCTTCCCTTCCCTTCACTGCCACTCGCCGGCCAAACCAACAAGAAGAGAAAAGAAATGAGCAACTATTATTTTAATAACATTCAGCCTAAATTTCATCCTCTTTATCATAAGCAGAGACACAGTCACAGAGGAACAGATTCAAGGAACAAGAGCAAGAATTCGGCCCAAACTGAGCAGAGCAGAGGAGAGAAGAATTGAACAATTTCAAATTTACATATCATCAACCAGATACAATCAACCTCATAATCTTGTACCAAAAATCAGTAGTATAAAGAGGAACAAAATTCGAATGAACAGGGAGGAAGAACAAGGATTTGACAGAACAGGGCAGAGGAAGAACAGAATCCCAACTTCAAAAATCAAACATATAAGACACTCTACACACTTAAACATCTTCCTAATTCATGCTTAATCAAGCTTCGAAGCAATAAACATCCAAAAATAAGAGAAAATGGCGTCGGTGAACAGTAACCGATGAGGGACTCTTGAAGGAAACCGATCAAACCTTACCTTATTCCTCAAAATCTTTCATGAAATTTCTAAATCGAATCACAGACTCGTTTTCACTGGTTTAAAAAAAATCCAAAACTCTTAAAACCCTAAGTCGGTGTTCGCTCAAATTGCTCAAATCAGAAGAATAGAAGGATAGAAATGAGAAGATGAATCTCACCTGATGTTGAATCAGGCTTTGCATGAAGTTTCCGAACTTCCCTTTGCCGGAAACGAACTCGCCGTCGCCGGAACTTGCCGCTGGCACGATGAAGAACGAGAGAGAAATGGAGAGGGTGAGACGAGAGAGGGAAGCCGGGGGAAGAGGGAGAGAAATGAATGAAGGTAATGATAAATGAAGGAACACGTGGGAGTATAAAATAAGAAGGAAGAGAGTAGATATTTTGAATAGGTATTTTACCATTTTATCCTTCAGATTATTACTCAAGATATTTTCTAACCAAGGATAGATGTGGTCATTTTATTTTCTCTTTTTCATTATGCCCTTCTTTAAAAATTTTAATTGACATTTCCTTCACCAATTGATCTGAATTTATTCTAAAAATAATTTTTCTAGATATATTTTTAATTTACAAATTTATTTATAAGACTTTTTAATTACTAAACAATACCTCAAAGTTCTAAACATCCCCTTATTTAAATCCATCTTCTAACTATTTTTCCTCAATTAATAAATAAAATAAGTTTTAAAAATTATTAAAAATACATATGGCCTCATAAATTTATTTATAAGGCTTTTTAATTTCTAAATGCCACCCCAAGATCTTAAATAAATCCTTATTTTCTATTTCCTAAAATTTGGGGTGTTACAAAGGGAATCCATGGTGATGTCAAGAGCAGTGTTTAAAAAACCGGACCGGACCAGTTGGTTTAACCGGTCCAACCATAAACCACCCAATGGCCCGGTCTAATTTGGCATTTAAACCGAATGTGCAGTTGACCCAGCAGAGGATCGAGTCAACCGGCCAAAACCGGGGGTTGAATCGAATTGGGTTTTTTAAATTTTTTTATTATAATTAACCTAATTACTAATTTTCACTTCACATAATTTTAGAAATTAGGAAACTATAATACTTTAAATGCTATTTTACTTGCATATGTTTACTATTTAATTGTTGTTGCTCTTAATATTTGTATTTTAGTATGTGGATTGTAGAATAATATTTATTTACACGTATAATCAACTAATATTTTCTCTTTTTCCCTCTATAAAAACATTAAAATATTTATGTTTGATGAATCATGCATACCTATCTATATTTAAATTTTGATATTAGTGATTATTAATGTTAATATCAATAAAATTTTATTATTTTAATATAACCGGTTGGACCCCGTGACTTAAAGGCCATTTGCGGTCATTATCGTAAGCGTACGGGTTGTTAAATTAAAATGTAGTATATGAAAAAGTGTCGTTCCACAAGGATTGATGATTTAAGCAAGTTCACTAGTGCTAATTGAGTATTTAATTAGAAATGAGTAAAAAATAATTTGAGATTAAGTTTAAAACAAAAGATTAGTTGCAAAAGGTTATAAAATAGTAAGACGATTTAAAACACACTTGTTTAAGATAGGCAAAAGCCTAGGGATACTTATCCCCATTTCACTTCATGAACTAGTAAATTCCTTCCTTTTAGCAGCCTAATGAATTAATGTGTGTGTCCAAAGGTTCAATTTCATTTAAAGAAGCTTTCTCAAGTCAAAATTAAATTTTTACTTGTATTAATTGCACAATCTCTTGTCTCAATTAATATAAGTCATAAATGCCCAACCAACCTCCTATAGACAATGTTAGGTTAGTAATTATATCTCTACATTACCAACTAACCATCCATTTAAAACCATAAACTTCAAGCCCAACATATTTTCATCCAAGTTCTAAAACAAAATACACTTTCTCAAGCAATACTTCATTTAACAAGCAAGTGGTGTTCAAGCACTTGTAATATAAACGCAAGATGAAAATACACACATATACATTCATTCATTGCATCAAAGAAAGGAAATACAAGGTTCAATCCATGAAATGGTTCAAAGTAACCCTAGAAAAGGGTTTTAGCTACACATAAATGTATCTAAATCAAAAACCAAAACTGAACAAGAGTTCATGGTACACAAGAAGAGAGAAAGGAAGAAGAAGGGAAACCAAGATGTATGAATCTTCAATCTCCAAGCTCCTCCAAGTTTCCAAACACTTCCAAGCTTTTTCTTGCCACTTCTCAGCTCCCAAAACTCGTGCCCAAGTGTGTCTATCTCTGTTTCCTCAAAAAACCCTAGCTTATATGCTTTCTGTCGGCTTCATTTTACTCAAAACGCGCAGTAGAGGTCTCCGCTCGCCTCCATCTCGCCGTGGCAAGGAGGCAGAATCATTCCTTCCTCTTTGTGGGCTCTCCGTGGCGAGCTCATGCATTTTTTGGTTTCTTGTTTCTGTTTCTTTGTTTCTCTGGTTTTCTCTCAGCTTTTCCACTTGTCTACCTATTCCTACACAAAAGAGAGAAAGAGGGTTGATGAGTTCCACAAATAACTCAAGTTTATATTCATTAAGCTCCACATTTCATTCACATATAAAATTCCTCTTTTCTTTCTTTCTTTCTATTGACTTTTAGTTTCTTTCAACCTTTTATTCACAAAATTATTTACAAGAGTGAGGAAAAATGTGATGAAATGAATGAAATCTAGGAGCTTATCACCCGGTTCGACCATTAACCTTTAAACCAGTGCCTCGTCCGGTTCTATGCCCGGTCCGGCTTTTTGAACCTTGGTCAAGAGGGCAATTCATGTGGACAAGACCCTTTACAAAGGATCCAAAAACTTCCTCCGTATTGTCTTCTTCCTTGTCGCGACCTCCTCCTCGTTTCTGGTCTGTTGTATTCCAACTGGTTCTGTTGATGATGTTTTGCCTGGAAGGAAATGGTTCTTTAATTGGGCTTCGAGTTCTGGGTCGGGTCTTATGTATTCTTTAGTGGGAGGAAGAAGAAGAAGGCAGAACTTGTGGTTGGAGAAGATAGAGGGAGATGATGAGGTGGCTTTTAAATGGTGACGTGTGTGCGCCAAATGTGTTAAGCCGGTCAAATAAACGGTCAAATTTAACACTTAATAACAGTAGAGTAACATTGATACACTTTGATAACTTTCAGGGCAAAATTGATCCTAAAAAAACTTCCGGACACCTAGTGATCTTCAGTGGATACTTTTGAGGTAAAAATGACCCTTATCCCTATACAAGATTTTGGTAATAACAATTTTAAAAGTGGCGCGCACACACATTTATTTAAGGGCTGTTTGGATACCTATTCCCAGAACAAAAACAAAAACAAAAACAAAAAGTTGTTTTTAAAAACAAGAAAACAAAAACAATTTTTAGGGGTTTTTTAGTTCTTACTTTTTTGTTTCTAAATATGAAACTTTTTTTTTGAGAGAAAGCTTGATCCGTCATACATGTTACATCCAACAAGTCGCGACATCACTTACAACAACGAAAACAACAGCATCATCAACAACGACGAAAACAACGACGCCACAAATATTGACGGAAACTACAAATTCACCGACGATGATGGAAACAATGATGTCACCGATGATGATAGAAATTACGAAGTCATCGACTACGACAGAAACTGCAACATCACGGAGGATGACGGAAACTACGAAGACATCGATGGCGATGGAAACAGAAACGTCACCTATGACGACAAAATTAGCAACATCATCAATGACGACGGAAACAGCGATGTCGACAGAAACAACGAAGCCACCGACGACGATGAAAACAGTGATGTCACCTACGGTGACTAAAAACACAATGTCACCAACGAATGTTGCGAAGTCACCAATAATGACAGACACCGCAATGTCAATGACGGCGGTCGCGAAGTCACTGATGACGACAAAAACCATGATATCATTGAAGGCGACAAAAACAACGAAGTCACCGACGACGATGAAAATAGTGACGTCACCAACGACAACGGAAACAACAATGTCACTGATGAAGATGGAAAACATAAAGTCACCAACAAAGGTTGCCAAGTCACCAACGATGATGGACATCACAACGTTAATGACTGCAGTTACGACGTCACCAAAGACAACAGAAACCGCGATATCATCGACGACGATAGAAACAGCGAAGCCACAGACGACAATGAAAACAACGACTTCACCTACGACGACGAAAAACACAACGTCACCAACGAAGGTTGCGAAGTCACCGATGATGACGGACACCGCAACGTCAATGATTGCTGTCGCGACATCACCGACGATGACATAAAATGCTATATCAACGATGACGACAAAAACAGTGAGGTCACGGATGATGGCGAAAATAGTGATGTCACCAACAACAACGAAAATAGCGATATCACTGATGACGACGGAAAACATAAAGTCACCAATAAAGGTTACGAAGTCACTGACGATGACGGACATCGCAACGTTAATGACTGCGGTTGCGAAGTCACCGACGACAACAGAAACATCGATATCAATGACGGCGACAGAAACAACGAAGTCACCTACAACGACAGAAACAACAAAGTCACCAACGACAACGGAAACAGCGACGTCACCGACGATAATGGAAAACACAACGTCACGGACAACGACGGAAACCGCAACATCACCTACAATGGTCGCAACGTTACTGACCATGACGGAAATTGCAACTTCATCGACTGCAATGGAAATTACAACATTACTTATGGCTGTTACTATCATAAAATTATGGGCAACTATTTTTACCAATTTTTTGTAGTTTTATTTTGTTTTCAATACTAGTTTTAAAAACAATTACCCAAATAGATTTTTTTGTTTTTTGGTTGCTAAAACATATTTTAAAAAACTATTAGCCAAACATGTTTTTTGGTTTTCTTGTTTCCAAAACTTGTTCTTAAAACTTGTTTTCAAATTTTTTTTTTTAAAAAAACCAAACAACCCCTTAGTCTCTTGTTTTGAATGCATGGTTGAATTCTTCTTTGGGTCGGCCTAAAAAAGTCTTTGTTGGGCCCGTGCATAAACATGCAGCAACACAGCCACACATGCGATATAGAGCAGTATGTGCGCAACGTTAGCAATCTTCCACCATATATGTGTATCTGGTTTCCGATTTAAAAAAAGAAATTAGGCGAGGTACGCCCACATGTTGGATTGTTGGTGGTTGGTAGAAGCACGTTCACACCAAATTTAAGGTTGCCACGCTATGTGAATCCACGCATGCTAGAGTTACATGAAAATGTAACATTCTTATTACAACAACTATACCCCCAAAAACTAATTGGAAAAAATCAATACTCTTTACAAGAAAAATTATCTCAATATGAGAGATATAATAATATTGTTATGACTGTTACATAGAAAACCTCATAATAAAGATAAGGCCTATAAATTTGAGGGGTTAATAGACTAGTTCTTTTCGGAAAATCGATTTCGGTACTCATCAATAAGATCAGTAGAAAACGATCATCCACTCTAAACTATTCAGATGTAATATCTACTATTTATATTTAAATATTTTAAAGTTTATGATTTTTAAATGAAACTAATTCCCTTTTCTTTTATTAGTTATCCCTTACACATGTAATCATCCTATTAATGTTTTCGCTAAGAGGTCAATCTTCATTTAAAAAAAGGCCTTTTTTAAAAAGATATACTAGCCTTTGGGGATGGAAGGTTTACTCTCATGTGACTTGATTGATGTTTTTAGTACTTCTACTTTAATTGAAAAAGAAAAAGGATGGGAGAGGGTAAGGGGAAAAACATTTTTAGTACTCTTTTCCACCTGTCCCTTGACCATCACCACCTTGGCTTGCATTCATGAACATGCTCCAATGTATTGGGACTAAAAAGAAGTCCACACATTTAACGCCAAACTCAAAGGCACAGGATTGAACATGTTCCAATGTATTAGGACTATAAAAATGCTCACATGTTCACCACCAAATTTATTTATTTATTTATTTATTTTTGACTGAATTGTTCACCACCAAATTCAATGCCATGGAATTTGATGGTACATTTTCTTGTGTGGCTTTCTTCCTTCAAATCGACGGTCAGGAATGATACCATGTGGGTTCATCCAACGGTGGTGGTGGTGATGAAGATGGGCCCACGATATACAGGTTAACCATTAGAACTCGAGATCAAGATATTCTCCAAGTAAGCCATAGGGACCACACTAGCAAAACTGTGCTCTATTTTTTCACCCAAAAAATAAAAATTTGTGTTCAATTCTCAATTCAGACATGAGGTGCTCTAGAATCTTGGACTAACAAAAACCATAGCTACAAATCAAAGCCACCAGATTGTGTGGTTCCTAATGCTTCCTTCTTCTCCATCTCACTATCTTCCAAAGTATGAACCTCTGGCATAAAAATTTACACCCAAAACTCCCATCTTTCACACAAACCCAATAAAACCCACATCACCAAACACCCCATCTATCTCCACCTCTGAGAATCAACAATCAAGAAAGGTTGAGTTTTGGAAATGGCTTCTGCAATTCCTGCAATTGGGTCTTCCTTCTATGGAAGCTGGGGAGCTTCTTCAATGGCGGGTGAGGATTACAGCGTGTTGGTGAAATCTGTTCCTTCTCAAGTTCGATTTGGGGGAGGGACGGCAGTGAGGGGCCAGCCCATGATGAAGAACGTCAATGAAGGGAAGGGTCTGTTTGCCCCTGTTGTGGTTATCACTCGCAACATCATTGGCAAGAAGCGATTCAACCAGCTTCGAGGAAAAGCCATTGCTTTACACTCTCAGGTATGCCTCATTTAGTTGCTATGTCTCCAAATTTTAAGGATGTGTTTTGAGATTTGAGAGAAAAGAAGATGGTGGTATATGTTTTGAGTTGATTTGTGCTCATATCATGTGCATTTTGGGAGTATGTTTTGGTTTGGTTTGGTTTGGATTGAATGGATTGGAATCTTCAATTTACAAGTTTTGTTTGAACCTTGAGCATGCTCTGTCCATAATTAGACCTAGACAAGTGATGAGATTGAAACTGCATGCAAGCTGAGTCAGATATCACTGCATTAAAAGGGAAAAAAGTAGCACTCCAAGTTTGCAGAATTCTGTTATGGCTGCACTAGAAGTATATGATTCTTAGCATGTAACATTGTGGTTTTTCAAAAATTCAGTTTGTTTGAAGCAACTATTGCTTGTAAAGTTTGGTCATACTGATTTTTTAGGTAGAGAAGGTAGCATGAATTGTGAAAGGTAGGGTTGAGAAGCAGAATTTGTTAATATGGTTTTGAATTGTGTCAGGTAATTACGGAGTTCTGCAAATCAATAGGAGCAGATGCAAAACAGAGACAAGGACTGATTAGATTGGCCAAGAAGAATGGAGAAAGGCTTGGATTCCTTGCATAATAAAGGATTTAGCAAATTGTAATCATATTCATGGAGTGAAAGTTGAAGTTTGAACTTCATAAATGTCACCTTTTTACATGAGAATGTAAACTAGGAGTCTAGGACCTCATCTCGACTCATGCAACCTTCATTCTTCAATCATACTTGTCTTATCCTGTTCTTTATATACTATAGATCAAATTAATAAGGCACTTCAATTGCAATCCAATGAATGGCATCGACTTAGTTTTGAGCTGTTTTGACGTTTTCTTTTACTTAGTAACCTATTCCACTACTGAATTTGCAACCAAGTTCATATACCTCTGATGTTTTATTCAATGTTTCATTGAATGTGGGAAAAACATTGAATTTGTGGGAAGTAAGACACCACCGAATATTTGCCAACGCGTCTTACAATGCAGAAGGCATATTGTCTCATACTAGGTCTATAGCGATGCACACTTTAAAGAGCTTTGACACTTTCAAACATAGATTATAGTTTCTATTTTATTTTTGTACAGTCCTAATTAATCGATTCTCAGTTCATCCAAACACAAAGGTTCTTTGAATTGAAGCAAGATCGCAAGTAATACAAGGTCCACAACATTTTCTAATATGTTGAACATTTTTTTTTTAAAAAAAAAACTTTTTCTAACTCATGTTGGCTTGATTAACCCCGAATTGTGTTTTACGCACAATATATCTAAGGGTGAAGGTATAAAAATACCTATGATAAACTGGCAAATGTACATCTGACACCATAATAAAACATCGAAGGCATAAATACTTATCATAAATTTAAAAGAGTACAAAATTGTTTTTTACACAATTTCATTCATAAATTTACGCACAAAATGAGTTAAATAGTTAACTGCCGTCAACTCATTTAAATGGAAAAACAATTTTACACCATTTTAAATAATGATAAGTACTTATTACAGTGTCAGTGTCATGTGCATATTTGCTAATTTATCATAGGTATTTTTGTATCTTAACCCCATGTCTAAAGTTTGACCTCAATGAATTCCCCGTTCTATTTGTCTTCATCAATGTACTCATTAGTAAGTACTGATACTATTCAAATTCTTATAACAAAACCAAGGGCAATTGGCGTAATGATTACCTCACTTCGCCGCTTAATTAAGGGTCTCGAGTTCGAGCCCTGGAAATACAACCTGCCTCTTGGCCAACACTTTACCCCTAAGTGGAGGCCCCGATACAGATCTGGATTACTCTGAACTCGTTGAGTTTCCCGTGACATAAAGGCCGACCCAGGATACCGGATTAAAAACTCAAAAAAAAAAACCTTACAACAATAAATGAACAAGTAAAACTTCACAATCACTACAAATCGCCGTCCATGCTGATGGAAAACATTCTATAATGCTACAAAAAATCAATATTCTTTTGGTAATACATCCAGGAAAGAGAGAAAGGGGAAAACAGAGGAAACTAAAGTTTGAACAAAAAATGTATGCTCTAATACACATGGCACAAATAGGTTAAACGACTAGCATAAGAGCAAGCAACAATCCAGCAAGTGATTACACACTGTATCGAATCTTCGATGTTCTACTCTTGGAATCATCCTGCACCAAGTAGAGAAAATACAATTACCAATATATTATTTGATAGTCAATTTCAAAAGAAAGAGAGTAGAACTGAAATATACATGAGCGTTGTAAACGATCTTATCACTGACGTCAATGATCTCCTTCCATTTCCTCCCAATGCTCATCTGCATACATTTCATAATCGTAAAAAGCTCAACACCAAATGTGACGTGATGTGTTTTGGCTCACAAAATTCATAATCGAATGAACAAAATATATCACTGACTAAATGCAAGAAAATATGTACTTGATCAGAACAGAATCAATACCATTCTGAAACTCACTAAATCCTTCGGGGACACTAATTTACAAGTGATCCTCAATGAAATGGATCATATGTAGCTACTTAATGTAATATGTCCATTCATCTCAAATTCAATCTAAACAAGCACGCTATATTCATACCCTTCAACTCATCTCATGGTGAAAGAAGGATACTGAAACATGAGGAATTCAAAATCCAATAAAGGTAGAACGAGTCTACCCAACAATCTCACATATTTCCAATTCAGTTGCATGTCTTCCCCAGAGTGAAGGATTGCAGGCTCTAAAACTAATGTATCCTTGACCAAATAAAATTCCAGTTAAAACAAAAGCATCATTGGCATATAGCGAGCTCCTTTCCAGCTTCCACAATGACAACAAATTCATACAAGCAACACATAGACCGTGATCATTTACATACATTGCACAACTTTAAGCCACATCTGTTGCAACAAGCATGTATCCAATCATAGAACTCAAGCCACAACCAAAAAATATTTTTATTACATAAGCAGATATATTACCAGCAAAGGAAAGTCTTAACTTTAAAAGATTTATCTGATGAAAAATTAAAAACTAGAATTAGCCATGTGTCAAGGAATCTTTCACAGAATTATCACATAACAGTATCAGGTAATCAGAATGTGTCGTTAATGAACCATAGTAATCAGTGTGCTTATAGGTATGGCCCAGCACAATCGGGGCAGCATAATTCAGCTAACTGATTGTTTTTGTTACCAACAAAATTCAAGGAATATTAAGGAGGCAGAATCTTGGGCAGCCTGATTCAGCTAACTGATCATCAGATCACACTCCACATACTGAAAATGAAAAATGAAATTGCCACGATTTCATTTTCCATTTCCCCTGATTTCCATTATAGAACTTCAAAAATTTTTTGGGCGCCAAAGGGACAATTACACACGCACACCCACTAAAACCCTCCCCCCCATACCCACACACCCACCGAGGGATAGAATCAACAACATCCCCTTTCTGGGAGGTTTATAGGCTCTTGATGCCCTTGTGGCACTAGAACTTCATTATTACCAACACTAGACAACTAAAATTTGAATGAAAAGCTGCAAAATTCCAAAGCATAAAAAGATATCTGGAAAGCTATATCACACATAATCGTATCAGTACAAAAGAACATTTTACGAATAAATGTCAGATCACAGAAATAAACTTCTGCATCCAGATGCTCATGAGATCATTACATAGTAGGTGCCAATATGATGCTTCCTAACAGAAACAATAACTCCATCAATAAATTACATCAACCAAAACAAAAATGAAATTAAAGTGCGGTTTCTCCTTACTAAAATGTGCCTTGCAATCAAGCAAACAATATTTCAAAGATGAATAAAATGAAACAACGGTGATTGCTGAAAAAATCAAACATTAACTCAACTGCCGATGGATGTTATGACATGAAAGGATGCTATACTTTCCACAGATTACAAAGATAATTTTACATATATTTCAAAGACTAAAATTTTAATAATTTATTTATATATCTATGTGAGAATGTTATCCGCCTAACCAAAAAGAAAAAAAGAAAGAAAGAAAGAAACCTGGATAAGTGACGTTGCAAGTATTGGTTAGAAAGAAATCATACCTGGGCAGCCTCGTTTGCTGCTGTCTTTGTCCATAATGAAATTTTGTCCTGCCTCTGGCGCACACTTGCAACGACACCACATATGTCATCACCCTCATCAAATTGCTCCCCAATCAAAGCCATCAACTATTGAACAGGAATCAAATTATATAAAAAAAAATTGTATACAAGGTTTTCAAGTATTTTGCTAAGAGGACGAAATGGCCAGAGATATCATTACAGTTTCAAGCCACATGGTATCCAAGTTAGCCTTTCTGCTGGAGGTCGCAGTCCACTTTCCACCACTAGCACACTCAGGATCTTCCCATTTTGGTTCAATTCCAGACTTGAAAAGGTGGAAATCCGCATTGCCAGGCAACTTGCTGGGCTTAAATATCTGATCATGCAAACTACAGGAGGATTTAACGTTACAAATGTCTTGCTATAAGCAAATCAAATCTGACGCAAAAAGAAAAACAGAAATTTCTCTAAACCCCCATAACATCATCAATCCCATGCTTATGTAAATGACAATCTCTTCTAAACAAAAACTCTCCCGAGAAAACAACCTCAGGAGATCTACGATCTTAACAAACTCTCCTATATTCGCACTCAAAATTCTCCGAATCCATACCCACCAGCTAAATCTCAAACAAATGAATAAAGAAATATCACCCAATAAAAAAGCTTACCACCAGAACTCCTCGACGGTGTCGAAGGTATAAACTTTACGAAGCGAAGTTCCCCAGGCAGCACCTTGCTTAGGCTTTGTTTGATTATCGAACCAAAAGGTCCACTTTCTATCCAGTTTATGCTTGGAACCTGCATCCGCCGCCGCCGCCGCCTCCGTCGGTGCGGCCACAGGTTCGGCTCCTTCAACAACAGCTTCGCTCGCCATACCTATGACACAGAGAGAGAGAGAGAGAACAAAGGATTGCTCGCAAATCTCTCTCAGGCTTAACGAAGGATATTATTGTTCTTGCCCTCTTTTGGGCCTTTTATGTGGCTATAGAGCCCACAGAAAGATTCATGTCCCTGCATTATTTGTTCTATAATCTATTTGATTTTTTTAGATTTTTTTTTTATAAAATGATCAATTATATTAAATATTAATTAAAAAAAGTTAAATTAAGACACTTAGATAAGAATTAACAACGCACTCTTTGATGCCTAACTTCAGCTAATGTAGAGAAACTATACTTGTTAACAAACACACCGAAACACAAGTATAAACTAAAAATTCCAATGTCTGGACATGAACAAGTAGAACACCCTATGAAAAATTCTTGTACTGGAATGTCGAATATAGGTAAAGCCATCGACATGAAGTTGATGAAGATTATGCCACTAACTTTACTCTCAAAAAAGGAAAAATGGGCATCGACCCAAATAAATTGATTTGCCTAAATTTTTTTAATCTAATTTATTTGACTTATAAGTTAATATAAAATCTAATTATACATAAAATAAATTATGTTTAATTGCCTCAATTACCTTCCTTAATTAAAAGAAGCCAACCAGGTCTTATATGTAGGAATGAATGAAGTATTTTTCTTTTTTTTTATGAAATATGAATTCAACAATTACGGCTACTATTTTTTGATAAGATAATTAATATATATATATATATATATATATGTATATAGATGTGATTTTGATTTTGATTTTGTATAACATAATGATAATGATAGTGATATATTAGTTGCCACAACGATACGAGTCTTGATCCTTGGGTTATTATAAGTTTAGAGATAATATATAGGGTTGCTTTGAACTACGATTAGAATGAATAAATTATTCTAGCTGATGGTTCTAAAGGTATAACTAGATTTGATGGTTCTAAAGGTATAACTAGATTTGATGAATATATAAAAATTGATCTTTATATGTTAAGAAATAGAGCTATACAGATGGTCAAAAAAAAAAATAGAGCTATATACAGTTTACTGTTTTCTAAAATTTTGTGCTTCTAGACTTTTTTCCATTGCTCGATATATACATGAATGGTATTAAAGCACAAGTAAAAGCACCAATGACCAATTTGATTTGATGATTACCGGTAGAAAAGTGACTATTTTTAATGTGTTTTTTATAAAATTGAGATTGAATAAAAATCAGGTTATATAATGTGATTTATATTTGAAATTGTAGTGGCTATAAGAGTAGCTTTTATCAAACTATCTCTTGTTTGTACGATTATTCTGAAAAATAAGATTAGATGAAAAATGATTAGAAAAGAAATGAATTTTATTAATCAATGCATATATAGTAATATAGTATATATATATATATTGTAATAATTTTAAGAGAAACAGTAAATTAATATTATAAAAAATAATTTATTTTTAGAAAAATATAAAAACTCCTATGATTTCTATTTATAAATGTGATAAATAGTTTAATGATATACTTATTCCGGTTCTAAATATAAAATTTAGTTGACATTTTTGGAAAATTGCAAGAAAAATAAATAAGTCACTTATAAATTGATTTAACTGAATTTTTTTCTTTAAACTAGTTTCTTTGATTTATAAACTAATATATAATCTAATAATATAACATATATACTATAATTAACTAACTTATTTTGCTTCCTTAATTTATTAAAAAAAGACAATTAGATCTTATATTATGAACATGAGAATGAGAAGTGCCTTATAAGATGAAGTATCTAGTTATCTATCGGGTCGCTTAAAATATTTTAATTTTTTGCTTTAAAAATAAAGTGCTACCAGACCCTTTCTTTTTTTTCCACCTTTCCCTTCTCTCTCCTAGGTACAACCTGACTTTTTTTTTCATAAACATCTTCAAGATGCTTCTCTGCATTCGTACATTGAGCCTCATAAGTGAGATTGGGAAATCGTGATCCCAAACATAAAAATTTCAGCCCACCGCACTATGGGTCTGTGGCGCACCGTTTGAGCACGTGATGCCAAACAGGCTCATAGTTAACGTTGATTTTAGATTCACTATGAACAAACCATCACTTTTTTAATAAATAATTAACGATATTAAAAGAAGAAAATTATAAAAATAAAGTTGATCATAAGGTGCTAAAATTACATCAGTTTTATATAAAGAGTGACAGGATCGAATATTCCAATGATTCGCTAAAGTGGATTGTTAGTTCAAAAGGTAAAAACATAATTTACAAACTCTACTTTTTAAAAGCACAACATTAATCAATCTTACAATTTCTTTCATGGAAAGAAGTCGATGATACCTAGCATCTGTGTGTGTCACTGTACTCCAAAAATGTCAGTTTCCTGCTTGGTATATGAAAAGGGCGGGAATTCAGAAAGACAAATAGCGAAGACAGCAAATATATGCATGAACACTACCAGAATCAACAAACATGCACCATCAATTTGTGCATGCAAGCCACGTTAATCTGTGAAGCTTTGCTGTCTCTTGCTTTCTGTGTACATCTAGATACTCTTCTCTATTACTCAGCTTCTCAATCCCATATCTGCAACTAAAATGAATCTTCGTGATCTTCAAAAAAGTGTAGCATATGAAGTTATATACTACCACTGTGTATTGCATAGCCAGAGAAGGCCTGAGAAGAATATTTTGAAACCAAGAATGGAAGAAGAGACAGAGAGGGAGTCACTCATAACTGAGGCTCACAATGCACCAGTTACTTCTCAGAGAAGGGTCAGAGATGACTTGGAAACGTCTCTTCCCAAGCCATGTAATTAATTAATTTCGTTTCATTGCCCATCCTCAAATTTTTGTTTTTTTAAGTGTTATGGAAAAAGAAACAGAATACTTTTATTAAGACTTGGTTTTTCATGGATTCATGTCTTCTGGGCAGACATGCCAAGAGCACTTACGGCTCCTGACACAAGACACCCTCATGGTACTCCACAACATAGGCACCACAACTTGACTGTTCTTCAGCAGCACTGTGCCTTCTTTGATCGAGATGACAATGGAATTGTTTATCCTTGGGAAACTTACATGGGTAAGAGCACAAGCATATTACTTTTAAGATGCTTTGATTCCATAAAGATTTAAAATTTATGTGCTGTATATATGTATTATGTGTAACACAAGCATATTACTACCTTTTTCTGTAAAAAGTATAATTTTGTTCCTAAACATTTTTCAAAAGTAGCACAATGTTGCTCCTCATGCAGTGAAAATGGAGCAATTTTGCCCCCTTATATATGTTATGCTCAACTTGTTAAAAATGAGTTCTCAAATTGAACCTAACCATCCTTCATTATCTGTTTTTTTAAATGTTCAGGGCTGCGAGCAGTTGGATTTAACATCTTTGCCTCTCTTCTTATGGCAGTTTGTGTCAATTTGGCTATGAGCTATCCTACCCAGCCTGTAAGTTATTCATCCAACTCATCTTAGAAAACAAGAAAGGTTAAGAAAACAAGTAGAGAAATTTGATCTATCTTATATGAGTTCCCTTGGAGATTTAACTCATCATAATAATCATTCAATTAACCAACTAGGGCTAATTTTAGAGGAGGGGTTAGTCACTCATAATATAACGAATCAAAGTTTGAAGGTGCATGTATTTAGTACCCGACTGTACTTCAAACAGGATTGACTCCAATAGGAATATTTTCATGGTTACAAAAATATACAATTTGGGTTTCAACTTTAAAGTGAACAAATAGATAAGCCTATATAAAATACATACAAACACTAAGAAAATGCAATTTCGCAGAGCTGGATACCTTCACTTTTGTTTCCGATATATATACACAACATTCACAAAGTAAAGCATGGGAGTGATGCTGGAGTTTATGACACGGAAGGACGGTAAGCAATTGTATATGAGCAACTCTATTTGTAACAATATGTGTCGTGCATGAAATTTGATTACAGTGTTTGACAATATGTCACAATGAATTAAACTGCAGCTACGTACCAGCAAATCTGGAGCATATGTTTAGCAAGTATGCTCGCACAGTGCCTGATATGCTCACACTTAGAGAGCTCTGGGAAATGACTGAGGGAAATCGAAATGCATTTGACCCCTTTGGCTGGTAAATATCAAGACTTTTTCCATATGGTATTTTGTCAATTGTTGTTGATTTAATTTAGAAAAATGGTTCATCGTTCGGTCTCTAATAAAAGAGCTAGACAAGGAGTTTGCTTTAGTCCTAAACATTCAATTCACTTTGCCTCCTAAATTTATAATCTTCCTCAAAGTATCTCTATACACACGATTTTGAGTGGTACAAATAACTAACTTAACTAAATTCCTTGAAACTTGCAAATTAGTAATCTGTTTCTTATACTATTAAGGAATATAGGGAGTAATATTGAACTAAAATGACAATTTTCTTTTAATGAAAGCATATTGGACCTTGGAATTTTTTCAAGTCATGAAAAATATTCATTGGATGTGTTTTTAGGGTTGTATCTAAATTGGAATG
The DNA here is from genome assembly GCA_037074515.1 of Mimosa bimucronata. Lineage (NCBI taxonomy): Eukaryota > Viridiplantae > Streptophyta > Magnoliopsida > Fabales > Fabaceae > Mimosa > Mimosa bimucronata. The sequence continues at coordinate 38,791,306 of CM073444.1, forward strand.
GGGATATCTGTACCTTCTTGCTAAAGACAGTGAAGGTTTCCTTTCTAAAGAAGCAGTGAGGCGATGCTATGATGGAAGTTTATTTGAATACTGTGCTAAAATGCGGGCTGGTAAGTTGGGTTGAAGCAATTAGGAGTATATGATAAACTCTACAGTTTGATCTGGTCTGGTTTGGTCTAATTAGCGATTTATGATGTAAATGAAAGGTGAACTCATGTTATCTTATGTGAAAATCTTGGAACATTAGTTTTGAAATTGACTCATCCATGTGCTCTATTAGTGCAATACCATAACTTCACTGTTCTGCATTACCACTTATTGTAATTTGTAACAGTTTCAAGTAATGTAGCTCTTTTTCTTATCAGTGAAATGCCACTACTATGTTTAGCTTATCTACTTTGTTTAGTTTATGCAAAGTTGAGACAATAAAGTCTACAATGAAGAGGCATAAAGAAAACCCAGCTGGCTGGCTGGCTTCTGTTTCTTTTAAATGGGGACTTATTTCTCAAATCAAATGCTGCATTAATAATGAGATTCAGAAAGAAGAGAATACTATTACGTTACAAAACATATTAGGCAACATAGTACATTGGATTTGGTAGTTTAAATGTCCTTCCAGCACTTGGAAGCCCTTCAATGCTGCTGTATTGGTCCCCAACGATGCCCCAAATGCGATAACCCTGACTAATCAGGTTTCTTCTCACATCAGACTTGTATTTCTGTACTGATACCGATTCATCAGCATAATCTCTGTGCAAAAATTTAAGAACATGAAGGGAAAGAGGGTTAGAACGTATAGAAATGAGATATACTAAAGGAAGGATAGGGATGTATGTACTGACCTTAATACAAGACCAGCCCAGCCATGAAAACCCACATTGACAAGGTTGTCAATGGTGGCTGCTCTGAGATGCTCCCTCCTTGCAGAAACCAAAATGATCTGAACTCCTCTGGACTTGAGTTCATTGAAAAGCCTCAAGGAGTGGTCAAGAGCAGGAGCCTTGCCTTTGCGCATCCATTCCTCTAAAGATGTCAAGTTCAATTTATTTCCCCTGTTTATTTTTTTAAAAAAAAAAAATCAAGAAAGGCCATCATTCACATTGCTCTTAACTTATATGCCAAGAACTCAAGGAACTGTCTGTTGTGAGAATGCTATCATATATTTTTTAACTCTATTGAAAGGTATAATGTCTAAATGTTGATTCACGAAGAGTATAGACGTCCATATGTTAATTCATGCGAGCTTGAATCTAGATTACACAGCCAAAGCTATGTGATAATGATTGCCATAGTTGTTATATGTTATAATCCAGATTACATTGAATTACTTTACTAAACCAACCAAACTCTGATCCAGCAAAATGCATGCACCAGGATTACAGGTTACCTGATGCATGGAATTGAACCAAACGTACTACTACATGCTGCTTGAAACCCAAGATATTAGAGTGAAAATGATCAACACAGTGTGTTAAAACTCAACTTTAGAACTTATCAGCAGTGAATATGCTAAAAAACAAGAACTTGTAGATGAGAGTAAATTGGAGTTACTTACCTATACAAATTGTCTTTGTAGTAAGGAACTGTTGAAAGCAAAGTATCATCAATGTCAAAGATCCAAGCATCCCTGGAATCTTTCTTGAGATCACAGGTGGTGCTAAGATAAACCAAGCATTCATCAGTGGCCCTTTCTGAGTCAACTGTGTACTGAGTGGATCTAACATATTTCCCAATGTAATTTGTGCATTCTTCAGGAACAACTTCAAAGTCTTTAATGTTGTGCAATTCAACATTCATCCTCCAACTCTCACAATAATTCTTCAAGGTTATCTTCAACCCACTACGGGTCCTCCTCTGCTGCAATATATTCCAATCTGCAACAGCAAAAGGAATCAAAAGGCACAAGAAACCCAAAAAATACACGGAAGTTTTACCCATTTTTCAGAAAATATTATCACTGGCTTGAGGAATTAAATGGAGACTGAGCCTCATTTATACGTGTCTGCATTGAATTCAGGATAAAACATGGTCACATGGGTTTGATAGTGGGTTTTGCACTGCCTTCACATGCTGCCATAGCTGGCAAAGGCCTTAATGAAATTAGATTGATTATGTTCAGGCAATCATGTCTTGAGAAAAATAATACGGTTTCATTTTTCTTCTATTTCATCTATATTCATGGTTTCATCTTTCGTATTTTTCCGAATGTAAAAGGATCCAAACCATTTATCTCACTAATAATGCGATTTGGAAATTGGAATCACGTTATAATTTTGTCTGTTGTTTCAACTTTCAAGTACATAGCAAGGGACGACAGCAAAAAGATGGCCCACCTTTTCATGATCTCCATTAAAAAAAAATGAGTCATTATTGAAAATAATGTAATTTTCACAAGAAGGTGTTTGCTTGATTCACGGGGGATGGAGCATTTCGGTCGATATGGCTATAAGTATCATGATTCCACTTCGTTGCTGCCAACTAACATCCATGTGTTGTACATTTCATATTGTTCATTACATATAATTCATAACTTTTAATTTACATCATTGCATGCGTTCTAGACATGAATAATATTATTTTGATACATATTTGATACTAAATGTAAGACCTTATTTGGAAATAAATCTCGGTCATAAATGTAATACATTGTTCCATTAATATAGCATAGTTTATATGTTCTAACAATATATATAAGTATTTTAGAAAGATCATGTAACATTTATTATATTCATATAATTTATTTAAATTTTATTATTTATTTAAAATGATTAAATTAATAAATCTTACATTAAGAATAAGAAGAGCACCTTACTAACATTTTTAACTACAACTTCACATATCACACGTCAAATAAATACAAATTTTTTCCATGGTATGATTTTATAATGAATTTGTATTAGCTCTCAGAAGAATCAGATTTTGGGGGGAAGAGAAGAATTTGAAATTAGATTTTCCCAAAAGCTCAACTGATGTGCTTACTTAAAGGCATGATTTTGAACATTTATATTAGATTTGATTAATTTGTTCAAAAAGTATGAAACCGTCATTTGGATTAAAAAAGTAGTTCTGTTGGCATCCAACGCAAACACACACTCAACCTTGATCACGGCCATGTTTAAAAGGGTGATTATGAAGACCAGCACGCTCATAGCCAAGGAATGAACAAGTTCGAAGCTAAACATACAATTTTTTTTTTTTTTATACACACTAAACGTACAATTTTAAGTCTAGTTCTATGAGTGAATATCATAAAATGATGATCAATGAACCAATTCAAGACATTTTAGGCCAAGAATAAATCGATAAAATAAAATTAAGGCATCAAAATTTCAAATCGTAGTTATGATTTCTTGGTTTATGGACAAATCAACAAAGAGCACGTTTTACATAATTCAATCCCCGAATTCTGTAGTCTGAATCGAAAGTCGAAAACAGCTGTCTTGTCTTAACCGTATGGAAAATTATGATATTAAAACCAAAGAAATCGTTGAAAAGTCAACAAGATCCATTTGATAAATGGCAATCGTTCAAACAACTTTAGGCTCTAACACAATAATTACATTGGCCGCAATTGCAATCCTGGGCCTGCCCAAAATAGTCTGCTAATGTCCGTACCTGTCTCCCTGAAAAAAAAAAAATGAAAATCAGTATGAATCAAATGAAGAGAAGAGGAATCACTTCCATGAGCTGTATCTCATGAGGCAAAAGAAATTGGGCAGGTAAGCTAACAAGTATTATAATTCCTCATGTCAAGATTTTAACTAGTCCCAACAACATATTTGGATTTGTCTAGATATTCCTCAATAATCTGAGTTTTTTGCCTCTATTTAGACAAAACCAGTGCGATGATCTGACAGAAACTTGGCATGAAATGTAAAATTAAGATATAATCAGGGACCAAAGATGGATCAAGTCTTATAAATATTGTAGAGCCCTAATGGAGCAGATGTCAGCACTAAAAAGGCCAGCACATCTGTAACGATGGACTCTGTTAATTTTCCAGACTTGTAACTGTATCAGCCTTTGTGAATTGAGGGAGATACATGACTAAAGTCTGGGGAAAGCAATGTTTTTCAGAATATCAAGTACTAACAACAAAAATTCACCACCAAGAAACATAAAAAAGATAAAGAAAAAAACGTGTTTCAATCTTGACATATACAGTAGTTGACAGGAAGGACCATTGAAAATGAAAAGAGGACAAGGAACAAACAGAACATGTATCGAACAGCGAAAAGTTGGATCCTATTTAAGAGACATCCGACTTGATACATCCGAGGACATTTATGTAGCTGGCTCTAAAAGCATCAATCATTATATGCATATCAATATGCACACATCAGGACACGGTTTAGATTTGAACCAGCAACCTTTATACATTCTGTATGCCCTCCAACTCACAGAAAAGCACAACTTCAAAAAGATGTCTGACTACCTCAAATAAGCACTACAAGTCTATCACAGATTCAACCAAACCAAACAGAAGATCAGGTCGCCACAAGTTCAAGCATCCATTCAGATATGAGCTTCTGGTTGTTTTTTTTTTTTTTTGTTTTGTTGGGGGGGGGGGGGGGGGTGGGGGGGACATAAATCACTTTTAAAATGACAGATAACCAGATTTCAGATTCCCATCCCGCTCCTCAATGGATGTCTAACAACATCAGTTAATAACACCACAATATAATAGATGTAACAAAACAAACCGAATAAATGTACTTTGCATGTGATCTAAACCTTCAACACATTGCAAGGTCTCACACTCAAAGTGGGCAAAGCCTTCTTCCTGGGATCAGAGAACCCCTCCCTTGATAGAAGCCCTAATCATGTCACCAACTCAAGTAGATGACATCTATTCAGGGGACTTTTGATGCCCACCAACTTCCGCATTATAATGTAGATATTTTATGCCACTGATTTCAGTACAGATTAGGGACATCCTGATCTTGTTACCAGCAGTATCTCCAGATCCTACAAAAACAGATATTACAAAAGGTTATATGGCTTTCTTCGACCTATAATATACAGAGCGAGAGATCTAACCCTCTAAGAAGTTAAGCAAGAACTTAAATGAATGCATGGCATCTTCAGCTACAATTCATTCAAAAGAAAATCTATCAACCTAGTGTTAAAGTTTCGTAATTTACTGATCCACAAGTTCCGAGAAGTATGGATTAGGAGAGTGCAATAACAAAATATGTTCCAACGATCATATTCATATATATATATATACGTTTAACCAAATATTACTTTCAAACTGAACATGAGACCATTTCATTTGAAATCAAATATTCAGGTTTACAAGAAAATATATTCAGAATTTCAAAGAAATACATTTTCCCTAAAATAAGAGAGCGTAAGCAACACCACATTATTTGTACACACACAAACTCAGCTCACCTTGCTTCGCCATCTTGTGTGGGCAACTGAGTAGAACAAAGGGCTTACAGTAGTATTTATAAGGAGCCTTATAGTAGGAGAGTACGGATTAGGGTTCAAGAAGGCTTCTTCAGTTTAGGGTTTAAGGATTCGAATGAAACATCGTCATCGTGCCTATTGCCTATTGGTTGAATTTGTGTTTTTTTTTTTTTTTTCTGTTGGGTGTTGAACATTTCCTGTAAGGGTCTATATGCCCAACTTCTTCCGGTTTGTAGCCCAAAAAGACTTCTTCCAGAAATTCGATCGGCCAGGCCCAATCATTAGCACTTTATTACTTGTCCATGAAATATTTTGGGCCTTGTTGGAATCCATACCTACATTTCCAGTTTCAGCTTCTCCATTAACCAACAAGTCGTTAGTATAGTGGAATAGGATTCTCCAAGTTGTGACAAACCAAGTTTCTAATCTTCGATATTTAATACCTAACAGTTAGGGATGGTATGCCAAAAAAAAAAAACAGTTAGGGATGGAAATATGTTGGGTTGAGGTAGACTTTAACTAAATAGGCTTGGGCAAGCTATAGAGATATGAAGTTTGAGTTGGACCTGAGCTTGCATATATATTTTCTTTTCGACTTGAGTATGAGCATTCAAAAGGCATGAAAGCCTATTTAAAATATAATCATTAAAGTAAGTTTAAAATCCTATAAAAAATTTTATGACCATAAAACTATATTTTCTCTCCCTTCCTTTTATAGTAAAAAATGTGATAAACTATATTATACCTACTGAGATTTCATGTAGGTACAATTGAAATAAACTTCCAAATTGCAACAATTATTATGCTTAAACAAATCATATAAATTAGACTGACTAAGCTAGAATCATATAAATTAGACTGACTAAACTAGCACTGCATCTTATGTAACTGAAAGGAGTATTTGATAAGTACCAGAAGGAGTATTTGATAAGTTAAATTGGTTGGTCCAATTGTTTTATATAAAAACAAATACTTCAATATTTTTTATAAATAAATTTTAAAATTGACTTCAAATAAACAGCCAAAAATTAGATGGAATTAAGACAAAATCATGTCCGATTAGAAGCCATTTTTTGTGCCAAGAAGCCAAAACAAAACAAATGCATATAACTGCAATATGCCACAAATCTGAGCCTCGTGAACCATCCTATGTATAGCTATCTTCAAACAACCTCTCATATTAGAGATCCAAAACTTGTAGAGACCCAAAACTCAATGCCAAGATTTTCCAAATATTCTTCATTAAAAGATTTTACATTATTTCCCTTTGAAAAAACGAGGGGGGTAAAGGATGCTTACAAATGATTCTAGTCTAGGAATTGAAAATGGGGAAAACAAGCATAGCTACTTCTCCTAAATTGTAACATCTACCGGTGTGAATAAATAAAAACCATTAACAAAGTAATAAAAGCCTGATTTTTGTATAAACTCCTAAATCTTCTCAGTATTTTCTATTATAATACAATTAAAAGAATTATGACCCACTAAATAACTTCAAATTCCTGGCTTTAGTTTATCACAGATCCTGACCACTAGTTGGCCGAAGAGTAGGACTCCGCGAATGAACTATTGCCACCGCAACGGACAAAGACTGCAGCGAAGACAGGAGTTGTTGAGAATGAATATAATATAAATCATCACAAACTTTCACCATCCTCAAAGTGGGGCTGACATCGCTCGAACCCTGAAAATTCGAAGAACAGTCACCAAAAACTTGTACAAGGAATCCATATTTACAGGAAACATGGAAAGCAGAATGCAGTAATACATATGCATGACATATAGATATGGAACTAATACAAATTAGACCATGGTGGCCATTGGATCAAGCAATGAACAATGGTCTTTTTCTTATAGCTAAAGTATACTTTTGGTCCTTTATCTTTGTATCAAGTCTCTTTTAAGTCCCTTAACTTTGAAAAATGCATTTTTGATCCTTTTTCGCTAACGCCGTTAGTTTCATTTAACGGAAAATGCTGACTCAGCAAATCTAAAAATTAATTTTATAATTAAATATTAATAAAAATGGTCAAATTTTAAAATATAAGAGTTATTTCCTTTAAATGAAACTAACGGCATTAGTGAAAAAAGACCAAAAGTGTACTTTTCAAAGTTAAAGGACCAAAAGAGGACTTGATACAAAGATAAAGGACCAAAAGTATACTTTAGCCTTTTCTTATCTATACATAATTGCAAAAAATCAGAAAAGTCAATCACAATCAGTGTGTTTGGCTCGACATTTTCAAGAAAATAAGTGCTTATTTTGGGGCAAAAGTAACTTATTTTGTTGGTAGCTTATTTTGCATGTTTGTCTTGGCTTATTGTCAATCTGACTTATAAGTAACTTATAGCTAATAAGTCAAAATAAGCATAAGCTGTTTAAAACAGCTTATTCCTGACTTATAAGTCACTTATAAGGTGGAGCCCACAAATTCTGACTTATTTTTCACATCTAATCACAACTTATCCAAACATACACAATCTGACTTATGGAAAATAAGTCACTTATAAGTCACTTTTCACACAGCCCATCCAAACATAAAAGTCATTACACAATTTGTCTTATTTTCAATCGGACTTATTTTCAATCTGACTTATATATAAGTCACTTTTCTATAAGTCGATCCAAACACACCCAATATCATTTACCCAAGTTCTATTTGTTTATATTGATATATTATGTATAATGTCAGTATGAGCTTGTGATTACGGCAAAATAAATAGATTCTAAACTGGAAAAATGCATTGATATGAGAAGATTAACAGACCTGAGTAACTAAATCAACTGACTTGCACTCTCCTTGTACATCAACTTGAGAGAGAAAATCTCTTTCCAACGATCTTCTCTGGAGTACTGTCAGAGGACAACCCTCATCCCAACCACCACAGTCACAACAGCCTCCGGATCTCCATCGATCTATGAGACTGGATGGCCCACCATTTCTTGTTCTTGGGCCACCATGTTGGCCCGCCGGTATTAGAATGCTCATGCCAGGTGAGCAATCGCTGGTTTTTCTCCTACTTTCAGAAGGCAATGTAGCTGGCTCAACTCCAGATTTGTTGAGAAAATTTAAGCCCCACCCTCCTACCTTGCTAGGCCTACTATAAGGAATAAGATCTTTCACAACAATAGCAGCCAACTCAAAATTTGGTGGAACATTAGTTTCCATTACTTCATTCTCACGTAGTGCATAGGACTTCAATGGACAACTTGCCACTATGGCACCCGATCCACCAAAGTTGGAGAGAGTTCTGCGTTTTGATGATGGACTCGTCCTGAATACTTGTGACACCTTTGAAAACCCCTTGTTCTTCCTCTGAGTATGACTTGAAGTATATATCTCTCTGTCATGATTATCATTGTTACCAAATACTATAAATGAAGTTTCCAAAACTTCATAATTGTTTGGTCCGGGTGTAGAAGTTGTCGATACATTCATCTTGCCAACAAGTTGCAAATCATTTCCAGGGATCTGACAGCCCTTTTGGCCACCCCTTTTCAAATAGAACAAGTATACATAATCCAAACCCTTAACATCTGCTGGATCCACTACCTTCCTCAATATGGCTATATAGACCTCCTTTTGATCATCTGTAGAAAAAACAAAATGAGGAATTCCTTTCCTCCATTTGCATCGAAGAATCGCATGAGAATTAACTGGAGAAGTAACTGATAGCTGATCAGAACAAGTAGAGTCTGAGCTGGAAGTAAAGGTTAGACTTCTATTAACAGAAGAAGAGCGAAACTTGTGGCTTTTTGTCATTGGTGCTTCCTTTTCTGGCTTATATGAGGAGATACTCAAACCACTAGGAAGGTCCATGAAATCATAGCATATAAACCCTTTATCATCAGTCGAATTCATCCTGCTTAACCTGTTATTGCTATCTGAAAGCCCATAGTGGTTGAACAAAGGATTACTCAATATATTTATCATACTCTTACTCCCCATCACTGTACCTAAAGTCCATCGTTCTGAAGCTTTATCATTTACAGCTCCATTCCCAGTCCTAGCTGCTTTAGGACATTCAAAGAATAACTCACTTGAATCACAAGCATCTCTACGAATCAAACCAGCATAGCTTTCTGATAAAACCCCCATGTTTGTGTATCCTAAATGCTCAGATTTGTTGCAGTGACCTGCTTTCAATGCGCTCATGTGTATATATTCCAGGCAGCGGCGAAGATATTTCTCCTCTGCAGTTATCATATGCTTCGGTATCTTGTGGCTGAATCCATGAACACGTCGGAAGAATATATCTTTCAAGAAAGCTTTATTAGCTTGCGACTGGATAATATTTATAACTATGGTCCCTTGTGACTTCGCTCTTTTGATCAACTTCTTTGGTTGCGATCCAGAAAACTTTAAAATATTATCATCTGATAATTCCCGATCTTTGCACGAGCTATGCACTGAACCCTTCTTCCTGCTAAGGCATATGATTTTATTTTCCATTTCTCAACTGCAACTAACTATAATGCATTAATGGCAGGCCTATTCTTCTTTCAACCGAATATTCAAAGATTCCTGCCAAACAACAAAAATTGTTACAACCTGGTAAAAATAACTTAAAATATCAGCAAATCAGCACTTCAAAAGCAGCATTTTGCCATAAAGGGTTGGCCTTACACAACTTTATGATACACTGAGAGGCATATAAATTATGGAAGTCTTTTACATATACCATGGCATGCAACTTTGGAATGCAGATCAATTAAAAAGCATCGAAAATATACATGAAAGAGACACACTACAAAGAAATCTGATAATCATATACATTCTCAATAGAACATGGAGAACTAATTGACTAAAATGCTCATGAGTTTAGCAATATTTAGGCATAATTCCAGGATACATGGAAGCTCAATGAAGATACAATTCCACGAATTAACCAATACTCCCCAGTTACAAAAAAAATCACCACTTTATTCATCCTTGTCTGTGGAGAAGGAGGGATCTCTTGAAGAAGTGGGGAAGAAGAAAAGAACAAGGAAGTTCAGTCTTCCAGCAATTTTGCAACCCTAAGCCTCACAAAGGAGGGCCAGTCAGTCAATCAGTCAAAACCAATCATTCAACAAACAAACTAAGGTGGTCATATACAAATCTACAGAAACAAAGGCACTGAAAATACTCTTATATAAAAAAGGAAGCAGAAAGCTTGAGCCAGAGTATTAAACACTACAATTACAAAGAACAGCTTTCTATTACCAGAGAAACTCGATCCAAGAAGAGCCGGTTCCAATTTCCAACTCAGTCAAAAGGGCACAGGTAGCTGAAGAGAAAAGGCTGGCTCTTCGAACACCAACACTCCTTTATCCTCAAAATTTGAGCTTTTCATCCCCACAACCAAGTTTAGAGGCAAGCCCCAGAAAACCCAGTTACCACCAAATGGTCAGAGTAAAATGAACAGTAAAATGTGGAAAAAACCCCAACTTAGCAGCACATGGGAAGAAAAGATCAACAGAGGCCCAGCGACAACCACCATACGTAATTATAATACTAAGTTCCAAAACTCATTTTTAATAATAATCTTCGAAAAAAGCGAGAAATTGTAGTATAATATTAGACACCACCTAGGGAGAAAGAGAAAAGGGGAAACCAAACTACCTAAACCAAAGGGAAGAGTAGGGAAGTAATGTCATGAGAATGGGGATCGTGAGCCATAATTGTAGGATGAAAATTCGTCCATTAACCCCAAATGCCCAAAAATCAGGGTTCGATTGTAGGACCCAAGTTCTTGATCTCGCATCTGGAAAACTAAGCCTAGTGCCCCCAAAGTACTGTGTACCAAAAAAGCTCATGAACATGGGATAAAGGAAATGGGGGTGGTAAGCGACAAAGGAAGATGTCAGATTTTGATGAGCTGGTGCGCATGATGGCGAACCGAGTCCACTAAAGCCCCAGGAATTCTTTTGCATGATATTGCCACTTGCTATCCAGAGAGAAGAAAATAAATGGGTACATCAGTACATGCAATGATGCAAATGGTGATGAGTTGAGAGGGAGGGAGGGAGATAAATATATTTAAAGCGTATAAATCTTATTTAGAAAGTTTAGATTTGGTTGTTAAGAACATATTCCTTTCATTCATAAATATTTCATCCCTTCCATATTACAAGAGGTTATCACTCATCAATCGTCTTACATAAAGTCACAAGCTAAGAAAATATAGTAGATACATTTATTATAGTTAGAATTAACTAGATTTTTCAATTCTATCTCTAACTCATTTATTACACGTACACTCCGTCCCTTCACTTAACTTTCAATATGTAAGGATAAAAATAAAAATCAAGTATTTATTATCTTGACTTTTATATGTTTCTTCTTATAATATAGGCAAAAAAATTTCTTATGTAATCTCTTATATTATGGGTGGGGGAGTATGTAAGAACCCTTAATTAGAATAGGTTCATCCATTTTTACAAGTTCCTGTCTATAATAATTTCACATTTTGTCTATGGTTATTTTCTCCATTAACATTTTCTTTCATATTTATTTCTATCCTTATTATTATATTTCTCTCTCTCTCATATACCATCATAAAAATGAGTAAACTTGAAAAAAAAAATTCATTAATATTTACCGTTTTCATCTACTTTTTTAATCTATGTATTTCTTTTCATTTGAACTCTTATTTAAAGATGAATGGAGATTTTAATTGATACAATATCTAAAAGTAAATCTAAATCATTCAAATAAGATATAGATGGTCTATATATATACACGATCACCCTCTTATTTTTTTTAAGAATTAGGAAATGGTTGCCTTATATATATTTTTATATACCATATGGAGTTGAGTTTTTTTTTTTTTTTTTGGACTGAATATGGAGTTGATCTCAAAAAAGCAAAAATATATAATCAATTTCTTCATTTCTTTAACTTGGAATTTGTGGGGGCCAGTGAAAAAGAAATTGTTGTAGTTCTTGATGCAGACACACTGAGACACATGCATTGATTAAACTTTACATTTGCTTGGGGCATGTGATGGAGAGAGAAGAGAGGGTGATATTAACTGGTCATGAAGTGGTCAAGTACATATATTCTTCTCTCATTGACTAACAATTTATTAGTGGCAGCTTGCACAGGACTCCTTCCCTACATTCTCCAATTTTTAAAACCAACAAGGTTTGTACCCTTGCTCCCCACCCCTCCCTACCCCTCTCCTTCAAAAAACCCCAACCAAACACAGCCTTACACTCTCATTGATAAAGCATCTTTTTTTTTAATATTTTTATATAAAAAGATAAAAATATTAACGATGTCTGTTTATAAAATTAATGTAAAGATACAATTCTTTATGACTGACCTGAGCCTTCAATTAAGTATGCCCATGTTCTTCTGCCCACTACCCAGGGGCCATTTAATTTGTTACTTGTAAAACAAGCGGGCTGATGATCTGATAAACTTATAGTTTGTTTGGATTATTTACTGTGCAAAAATGATTTTTTATACTCCTTCCGTCCCTTATTATAAGAGCCAGGTAAAATCACACCGATTCAGGAAGTGATTGAGAGAGATAAATATGTTTGAAATAATTTTATTTTCTCAACTTTGCCTTTATTTATGTAAGAGAGAAATGTGATAATAGTGTTATAAATGAGTATGAAAGAGAATGTGGATAAAGAGAATAATGATAGGTAAAATGGGAAAAAAAACCTCATTAAATACTTTGACAAATTGTGACAGACTCTTATAAAAAGGGATAAAACCATTTAAATTTTTTATTCTTATAAATAGGTACGGAGGGAATACTTTGTGGCATTTATAAACTAAACTTGGGGTTTGGTTTATATTTGAATATACTTTTAAAAAACAATTTTCATCATGTAAACTTGTTTAAGTGAAATATATTAAAATGTCATGTGACTTCAATGTTAATCATTAGCCACTTGATTCAATTGATAGGGGTTGTCAGCTTAACAAGAAGTTTCAAATTAGAGCTTTAGGAACGTAGCATCGTTAATCATTTGATGTTAGAGCTTTTGTTGTCGGAGTTGGCTTCTCTCCTCTTCCCTCTTCTACCCCAAAATTTTATAGTGTTGAGGTCCAATTTTTTTTGTTTAATTTCATCAGTAGATTCTACATAAAATTAGTGACATTTTGATATCTTATGGACAAAAAATGGTTTAGCTTTCAATTTTATATGATTTTTCAAAGATTTGATGTTTAAAATTCTGTATTTTTTTCAAGTTAAAGCATCAAATCTTTAAAAAATCATATAAAATTGAAAACTAAACCATCTTTTATCCATAAGGTATCAAAATGTCACTAATTTTATGTAGAATCTAATGATAAAATCAAACAAAAAAAATTTGACCCCAAAACTACATAATTTTGGGGTAGAGGAGGGAAGCCACTCCCTTTGTTATCCTTGTAATTTTATCCAGATTGATTCATATTAGTCTAGTCACCAAGTAAATTTTCCTAGTTAAAAAAAAGTAGGTCTAGAATAACAGATGTTCCGTACAAAAATATATGAAAAAATAATAAACTAAATAAAGGGTTTTTGGCTTTAAAGCGGCAAGCGTTTACTGTGAGTTGTTTTAATTTAACTAGTGGTCTCAAGTTTGAGCCATATATATGTAGTCACGATAATTATCTAGAGGTAACATGTGGGCCTAAATCCCCGTGAATCGGATTTATCGGTTGCTAACTAGTAACGCCGGATACAAGTACATAAATGAAAAACAAAAAGTAAAAGCCATTTTTCAATGAACCTGTATCAAACACCATTTTGTACCTAACGTTTTGTGTACTTTAATGGTTCAAGTCTATGCATTACTATATAGTGCGTCAAATTATTTCAAATTATGACATTTTATCAAATTAAATATTCAAGGTTGACAATGTTTAATTTTATCCATACAGTATTAGGAATTAAAGACGAATGATAACGGACGATAAAAAGCTATTGTGTTTGTTCCAAAACGTCAAAGTTATGATTTATGAAGGAGGAATTAGATGCAAATGCCAAAGTTTCCTCCACTCGTACCAGACCATGATATTGATGGTTTCCTTTTAAGGTGAGAATCTTCCACACGATTATGATCATCTTGGACTGCATTTTCTTCCAAACACGCATAAAACGACAAGGACAAAGAAACCATTCGCCCACCAGTTAATAGGCATTGATCCCAATAGAAAAATCACGATCACTGAGTGTTTGTTTAGATGCTTATCATAAGTATGTCTATGCAAGTCGAGATAAAAATTTATGCACTTGTTTCGTTAAAAAATTGCTTATAAAGATTTATATATATATATATATATATATATAAAATCACTCCAAATAGACCCTTAAACAAGTGAGAGTGTGATGAAGTAGATTAAAGAAGATGATTAAGGTATTTAAAAAATGATATATTATTAATTAACTTAACTAATATATTTTAGGTAAATAATTAGAGTAGTAGGGAGTAACTCATTTTATAGCTTTTCTTTTATGGGTCAGGCTTTATTCAGAATCTCATGCTCCTTTTCAATCAAGATAAAGAGCCACTCGGCGCTTCAAGGGACATCATTATATTAATTAGCATGTTTGTCTTCAAAAGAAAACGAAAGGGACACGCCCCTCCGAAAAAACAATTATATTTTTGCTCTCCTTAAATTTTCTACAATCTGACATCGCATGCATCTAATATTGAAAATATAAATATATTGGAGGTTCTGCATCAGGCTTATTATTTATTTACGGCATATATGTTTACAGGTATAGAAATTCCTTTATTACAAGGCATCCTGACACTGCAAAACCATCTAAACCAGAAAATTTCTGATGCAACTTAAGATTTACTTTTCAAACGCCTAGCAGTATTATATAGTATAAAGAAACATATTTGAAGCCATTGGTGACGAAATCACTTAAAGGCTAGTTTAGTTCCTAAAAATCATATATAAAAACACTGTTACATCAATAAGGTCCTATATTTTTATCATATGAATTAATAGAAAAACTTGGGACACTTCTGTAAGTGCGAGTAATTGATGACTTCAATGTATATATGTGCAAAAATGTATACATTCATGTTCTTCTTTCCTATATAGAGATATATTTGTGGGTGTGAGTATATATATTATATATATTCTAGAGATATATTTGTGGGTGTGAGTATATATATTATATATATTCTCCTGACTCTTATTGGGATAGTATGAGGACCCCAATTATTTACTCTCCTTAAAACCATCAAACCAAGATGGAACAGGGCCCCTGCAAATTTTCTAAACTAAATCTATAAAAGTGTTTTGTAATGAGACCGTTTAAGTCAATTAAATCCAGGACGGGATGGAAAAGCTGTTGTTGTATTTGAAGGAGTTCACCCCACTGATATGAGCAAAAATATCTGAGGAATCAACCATATCATCTTCTTCCTTCACAACTACCTGCATGTACCATCAAAAGAAGGAATACAATTGGATAAGGGAATTTTGCCAAACACACATAATTGGTGAAAAGAACCAAAAACTAAATATTAAAAAGTGATAGGGATTTTTCTTTTACACATATGTTCAAGGGAATCTTACGTCTTCTTCATCATCTTCTTCATGATTGCTACTAGCAGGTCTATGAGTATCTCCAAAATCATCATTCTTTGCAAACCTTCCCCTAACCCGAGGCCGGCTATCTGCTAGAGTTTTGCGACAAGCATACTGCACATATGAAATATTTGATGTGACTTAAAAAAAGTTTTCAGTTTTCAGATCATTGTTATTAACTTTTTATTAAAAAAAAAAAAACATGTTGTAAAGAAGCCTTTTCTAAATAATTTCCTGATCATAAGGCATGGAACCATAAAAAAGTATGCAGTTACTTTTTTTTCCTGGGTGGGGGGAGGAGTGTGAGATGACAGTACCTTGATTTTCTTGCTGAAATTTCTCTCACTCCTTTTCTTCAAGTATCTAACAATCTTTTCTCTCCTCTGCTCAACAGATATTTTTCCAGCCTTGAAGGTAGAATCCTCCAAGTTGGATATTTCTGGTGTCAAAGTGGTGGAACTCCCAGCCCCAGCTACCAGTTGCTGATTCTCAGCACTAAGTGCCTGATTGAAATCACAAATAACAGTTAATTATTGATCACCCTACAAATATGTGTCGAGTTTAACTTTAAATAGATGCTGCAGAAAGTGATAGACAATAGAGGTGGCCATAAAGTAGGTCTTTCTGCCAATAATACCAGTACTAATCTTTTTACATGATTCAAATTTTGTTGAAAATTGTGATTTCTTCCTGCTAGCCCAACTTTATGCCACTTTCTAATGCAGGTGACATTCTAAAGGGACTGATTCAATGAATGTAGCCCCAGTTTGATTAGTTTTGAGCATCTATGGGGCTCCTTAAGCTTCTTAGAGATAGGTGGACCACGATCTTTCCCTGAATGTCCACCTCTGATGGATTACACCATCTAGTTGTGATGAACTTTACAGCTACAACCTTTCAGACTTGCGAAATAGAGAGCTTTAGAGTTAGACATTTTTCTTCCTGTGCTTTTGAATGTATTATATTGAACTGATGAACCTTCTTAATTTCGGTTTTCACTGAGAACCGGAATCAATCAACCAGAACTTGATATGCACTAAACTAGAGATTACTTTTTGGAAAAAAAAATTGCCAATACCTGGAGGTCTGGAGGGTTGAAAACCCTTTGAATTGAATCTGGACAATAAATCCCACCATTTTCTCCCTGGTAATCCAGTTCCTGATGTGCCTGCAGTTCAGAACCTAAAAGAATTGTGCCGCCAAACATCCCAGAACTGTCAGCAGACAAGGCAGTATTAAGGGGGCCAATAGGCATGTAAGGTCCCATGCCAGGGTTAAGATAAGAGCAAGAAGGAGAAGAGTTCATAGGCACATAAGGGGCAGAAGGTAAGCAGTCATCTTCAAACACAGAAGCTAATGGAGCCCTCATGAGAGGTGGAACAGCAGAGTTAGTGGGGTATCGTGCAAGGCCTTCCACACCTGAACTTGCTGCAAGTGTGACTTGAGGCTGCAGTGAAGAGAAACCAAATTGCTGATCCTGCTGAGTTGTGACTGGGAGATATGGAGAGACATGAAAAGCAGTAGATGATGAGAAGTCTATGGAAGCAGAAATGTCATTGTCAATTTCATCTTGTGAGTCAAAGATAATGGACAGATTGCTACTGTTGGTTGTGTTATTGTTGTTGTTGTTGTTGGTAGTGATGGCAGACGGGGTGGTGCTGGCCGGATTTGTGCTGGTTCGTGTGTTGATTGTATTGTTATTGTTGAACCTATTGTCTACATCTAGAGCTAGAGATATATTCTGGTTATAGGAGTTATCTTCATAGCAACAATTTGAGCTGGAGGTAACCTCAGAATTCTGCAGGGTCTCTGGGAACAATTCAGGGTCACAAAACTCTAAAATTTGGGAACTAATGGGGCTTGAGATTTCGTCCTGCACCAAGTGATATAAAAGCATTGTCAACAACATGATGACTTCCAAAATCTAATCAAACACATAACTCATAATAGTTCTCAAGATAGCCCGTATTTAAAACAAGCTTGAAGAAGCGTGATTCTCTATAATTATTTTCATTGTAGGTTTGAATCCAATTCCTCTACTTGTTGATAGACATGAGCCTGATTTGGTCATTTAAAAAACAGAAAAAGAAGGTCTCATGGTGGTTTGAACACTGAAAAGCCAAATATTCCTCTAATCAATTTTAGCTTCTTTTTTTCAATTGTCTTCATCAAAAAACTGTCAATTAATAATAGTATCTGGCACAATACAAGTCCCCAGTCACTGTCTATAATACATTCTAGATGTAACTCTCATTTGGTTGCATAGTCCAGTCAGATTTGTCTATATTTAGTCCTAAACGGATACAAAATTCTCCAAATGGGGTTGGCTTTCTTTTGGGTTATGGAAGAAAAGGACGTGCATCTATCCCTCCATGTGAACTGTAGGGAGTCATCAGGGCATTAAATATTTGTGTATGAAATAACAATTTGTATTAACCAAGAAGGAACCTAATGGCATTTTATTTTTTATTCAATATATAGAAATATATCCCTACAATGGGAAATACGAAACACTCTTAAGGAACTATCCATCATGTGAACTGTTTTCACCAAGTGTCCTCTCTTCTATATCTAACTGAATAAAAGAATCAATTTTTTTTCTTTGCAAAGCGTGCACAGAAAGCGCAAAACCAAAAGATATATATTCCACAATGAATGAAAGCTAAGTTCAAAAGACATCTTGTAGCTAAAAATCGTTTAAAAGATTATCACGGAAATGAAGAAGAAATAATAATAATATTAAGATATGGTCACAGTTCCCGATGTTGCCCCTCAGAAAATGACAGTTCGGTGGCATAACATAACATAACATCTTTTGATTGGACCATATCAGTAAAGGGAAAAGCCTCATTCTTACGGCGTCTTTGATTCGTTCTTATTCCCCAGTCAATAAACACACATTGCTTTCCAACCATATAATAAGTACAGCAAAGAAAACTTTCTTGTCCTGCAAATTGTAAGGTGGCTTCTGATTTTCTCTCAAATATACGTCTACACATACGTGTGTGTCCGTATATATACACAATAAACACACACACATTTATGTCTATCTATAAGTCTACGTTTTAGCTGTGGAATAATGTCACTAACAAGAGGAATATTTGAATGGACAATAATAACACATCGATGGATGTGGACAAATATCAAACAGGTCATAAACAAACCATTTTTGCGTGCATGGAATTGGAATGTAACAGCGAAGATGATCAGCAGATAATAATGAATATTTTGAACACCTAACAGAATACAAGTGATCGTAAAACAAGATAACCAACTTCTTCTCCTTCTCCTCAGATTCATCACATATATAACCATGCACACACACACACACACACACCCCAAAAAGCCTAAACAAATAATATCATATCAAGATTGAGACTTGAGGAGGTCATTACAATATTGGCAAGCTCCTCCTCCTGGTGGGGTGGAGGTGGCGGTTGCTGCGATGGCGCGTGGATGACATCCTGCAACATCCTGTAAATTCTGTAGCTACCCCTCTTATATATTCAAGCCAATAAAATGAAAACAACCACTATATATATATAAAAAAATTATCATATATAGAACGACCCCATGAAGCAAATGTTAACAAGATATGAACTTGTCGCCAGAAAACCCTTCATGGCTATGAGTTAATAAGAGAACAATGCAGAAGAAGAAGCAGAGAAAACAGAGAGAAAGACAGAGAGAAGAAGAAGGTGTATGTAAGAAAAACAGAGAGAAGAAGAAGAAGAAGAAGAAGTAGTTAATTAGCTAGGAAGAAGGAGAGTATGAGGGTGTCAAAAGGCTAAAGAAATATATATAGTGTATTGGGAATTGTACGTATATAGGCGTCGGCGTCAACCCGAGGCTCACGGCGAACCGCACGCATTGGATATTCGGGTCGGGTCGTTTCTTTGACCCGCGCTAAGCCAGCGAAGACGATGCAGAAATTGGGTTGACCAAGCCTTACATAAGGATCTATATGTTATATTCCTTTTTTTTCTTCTTAATTACTTAATTAATTATATAATTAATATATTTTGGGGAATAGCTATTTTTAGGGGGGGTTTTTATTCATTCAAAATCAAGTTCTTTGCATTGGAGTGTAGTGAGATCTTAATATGTTGTTGCCTTGTTTTTCTGATCTCCATCATGAGTTGTGTTATGTATGGCTGACAACTGGAATTTTACACGCTAATTATATATATGTATACCCACTGTGTAATACTTTTTTCAAAAATAGCCTTAACTGGATTAGAAAATGACTAAGAATGATTATGTTATTTCCTAAACTGATTTGGAAAATTAGTTAAATTCAAACACGTTATTTTTGTCTTAATTACAATTTTGCTCCTATTCCTTTACAAATATAATTTTAATTAATTTATAAAGCAATATGAAATTCACTCAAATATATATATAGCACTTTCAACTTATACTGATAACAAAGCTCCAAGTTATTATTTCTTAAGTGAAAATCCAATGCATAGTTTGATAATTAAACTAAATTAATCACATTTTTAAACAATAAATACCGATGTCATCTTTTATTTATTTATTTTGAAGTATTGGTAAAATGACATTAAGAAAACATGAACATTACATAATAGACCAACTTCATTAACATAATTACTAATTGTGATTGTTCCAAAAGTAACATGAGAGAAAGGTTTAAGAAGGTCTTGAACACCTAACGAAATCACACCATGACATGTGGAATGTAAACCTGAGTAATGCACAAAACGCTTTCTTATGTTCAACACCATCAGATGATTTATACTTCTTCTTGTTAATGTAATCCAATGCAAAGAAGCACGGAAGCATGCGACGACAAATAAAGTTGAGGGAAAGATTGATCTCTTCCAAAGTAGTTGTTGAAGAGGGATTCTATTGTAACAGATAAGAAGATGATAATGTGATGAAGAGTTTCGTTTCCATTTTCTGACTATGGTTTCCCATTCCAGTACAAGAGGTTGAGAATTCATAATTCTGCACTTCTGAATTATAGGCTTCGAACAAAAGGCCATTGTTGATAAGGAGAGGTTAGCAAAAATTTGCTTATTGATAATCTTGAGGGTGAGCTATTCTTCTTTTATGCAGTAAGATGTTTCTTCGAAACCACAGTGCATTTAACATAGCAACAACACCTAGAACTAGCTATTCATTGGTTGATATTGACAATGGAAATGATTTGATCCACATCAATAAATCATTGAGGGATAAATGGGAAGGTGCTCTCAAAGAGAAACTTCCAAATCACATTGCCTTTGCAAAATTACAATCAAAGAAAATATGTTCTATTGTTTCCTCTTAAAAACAGCCAAAGAAGCAAGTGCTTGAGACATCCATGTGATGATTCCTGTGAATATTTATAGAACGAATTAGGGCTGTTCAGCGAGCCTAGAAACCTGGTGAACCCAACTCGACCCGACCCGATCTTACCTGGTCCAAACTTAAAAGAACAAAAATAAGCCCGATCAAATTTGGGTTGGACCGGGTCTGACCTAAAGTCTGGGTAAGACCAGGTCTTGGGCTAGCATATTTGACCAATGAGCCCGGTCCTACCCAAATGTAAATGCATATATATATATATACATATATATTTTATCAACGTATTGGTATGCATGTATTTAACATATGATAATATAATAAATGTATTAAAAAATCCTATGCACCCACATGGTTCCATAAGGGCCATATATTCTTTTGAATCTTTCCCCTTTCTCACGTGACGTGATCTCTCCTCTCTTCTCCTTCCTTCAACATTTCATTCGACACGTTTGGAGGGTTTGGAGCTCACACCAAAAACCAAAGATCCCAAAATCTATGGAAATCCTAATCTCCATTGATCTCATCCTCAAGATGCATGCATGTTGCCGTGTTGTTCATCATGGGTCCTCCATCCTTGTCGTCGTCAACTTGTTATCACATCCGTAATAGTTTCATGGGTCTTTTGTCCCTTGTGGGTGCTTCGTCCTCCTTTCTCCTTCCTTGTCATCGACATACCATCTTCGGCATCAACATCAATACTTAGTATTCAACTTAAAGGCAAGACATGCTTGATTCTTGAATTCCCCCTGTTTGATCTGTGCTGATAACTCTGAGTGTGAACCCCTTGAGATTATTGAAATCTATTTTCGGATTCAGATCTACTTGAAGAAGTTGAAATTTAATTAATGGGTTTAAACTTGTATATTGTTAGATTAAGTGTGCATGCGAACAAATTTTCTTGGCTTCATTTGGGCTTGCTTTAACGTTTTTGATCTTCGAACTCACCTTGCATTTGACCTCTTGCTTTAAGCTTTAAAAAAATTTGAATCAATTTCAGCTTCACTGTCTTCATTTTCTATTTATTTTCATCTTATAAGAAAAAGGAAAGAATGGATTGGGCTAGTTGGACCATAAACCTGGTCCAGTTTGGTGGTCATCGGGTTTTTCATCGGGCAAGACTGGGTTCCGGGCTGGGATGACCAGCCCGAAGACCGAACCAAACCAGACTACGGGCTAGTGTCCTGCTTGGACTGGTTTGGTCCATGTTCAGCCCTAGAAGGAATGGCCTTATAAAGAAGCTTCCAAATGAACAAGAGATGCTTCCGAGGAAGAGATATAGACCATAGAAATTTTCAGAAGGGATGCTGACTTAGCAGAGATGAACAGGAAGAATTAAGTAGTTGTTGGAAACCAATTTTTTATGGGTATATACCTAAGTTGCTACCTAATTAACCAAATGATGTGATCTCTATTAGATAGAATTAACAATGGAGTGGACAAGATAATATCTGCAATCTGAGGAAAGTAAATTCTTCTAACCAGAGGGGCATTCCATTGAATTGGATTGGAAGAAGAGGGGTTATGCATAAGTAAGTCAGAGACATTTTGAAGACCTTCAATATCTTTAACTTTGCACTGCATGGGCCACCAAAGAGGGTGGTTGATAGGAATAACATAACCATTACCAATTCATCATTGTAGATTGCTAGTTATAAAGAATCCACATTCGACTATGTCATTCCAGAGCCAAAAAAAAATTATAAGGTTTTCTCAGCCATTGCTCCTTGAACCAATGTACTCCCTCCAGTTCTAAATATAAGATCACTTTGACTTTTTTTTGTGAAAGTTAAGGAAGCAAATTAGACCACTAAATTATAATATATATCACATGTAATTAGATTATAAGATAGTTTATAAGTAAAATAAATTATTTTTGAAGAAAAAATATAACTATAGACAATTTAAAGTAATTAATTTTGCATCCTTAATTTTTTTCAAAAAAGTCAAAGTGATTTTATAATCAGGACCGGAGGGATCGAGTATATACATTTCCCCCATTTTAACAGCTAAGAGAGAGGTATAATAGAAAGGGCTAATACCACACAATATGATGAACATTTACTTCCTGTTTAGGGGATACATGCAATTATCAAAAGATGAAAATAAATTTATCAAATAGTCTCAAGAATATTTGATCGATATGAAGTGCAATGGCTCAAATTAAACGTACTTCCATATTCCCCGGAAACAATGCCTAAAGATAAATCTGATCCCATCAAGATGCTTGTTCTCACTGCCAATTGTCTTGCAATTACAACTCTACGGCAAACACAGTTGAAAAAAATGTTATCTTAAAATCGGAGTATTATTATATGTACAAAATTTGCAAAGTACGTACCTTTTTTTTCATCTCTCTGTATAAAATTTGCAAAGTCCGTACGGATGTTTTATGTGTATAAAAATTCTAAGAGAAGAGTTTTTCACCTAACTTTTCTTTCCTATATATACTAATTAAAACGTGCGATGTAAATAATATTAGCATCCCAGTCAAAGGAAAACTCCTTAACTTGTTCATTCATAAAGATTATGATATGATCCCACCAACAGAAGAATAGCACCTATAATATTATTCATTACAAAAAGGAATCGATTTGATATGTTTTATGTACAAAGCCCAATATAAAGTTGGTCAAATAATATCACATACGACCAAGCTAATCTACACACACACACACACACACACAAATATATATTTATCTCCAACAATATAAACCCTAGGATCTGGTAAAAAAAGGATGATGAGCCGACCATGTATATAATTAACCACCATCAATCGATCTCCAACCGAAAGAAAACAAAGAAACAGGAAAATTAAAAAAAACAACCTATGATAGATGGACATAGACATAGATAGCTAGGTACTTACTTTGCATCATATATTATACCTCTGTCCTCTCTATCATTCCCTGTTGATCTTCACGTGTAAGTGAGAGTATGTTTAGTGTTTAGTGTTTTATGAGTATCTTTATATCTCAATGGACTCTCATGCAGAGATCGACACGTCAAGATGTGGCTTTATTATGAAACATGCTTTGGGCATAAATATGTCTAGTAAAAGATGACAATGATGAATATATGTCAGTCAATTTTGGTGGGTTTGTGTATGTAAATTCGATTCTAGAGAGATTGATGCATCATGCAGGTTCTTCAGGGTTATTGATTATAGCTCCTTTCTAGGAAAAAGTTATAGGAGAGTGAGGAAGCTAGTGGTTCCATTGCACAAGGGAAATTCCTCTAAGAGATTGAACATAATAATATGCTTTTGGTTTGGGATTCTCACTTGACTGCGTTTCACTCTATATATCATAATATTGATAATATTACCAACATATAGATGTTTAATAGTGTAAAGTCTCGTTAGATTTCTCCATGTTTCTTGTCTAAATCCTATGTAAGACAAGTGTTAGGAAGAAAAACTGTGAATCACGAAATTAGATTAGACAGATGCCTATAATAATAGAATTAAAAAAATTCAGATATCAAATGATGGTAATATTAAAAGAAGGGTTAGTAAAATCTTTTATCTCTAAAGTTTGTCTTCATTTTGGTTTTCGTTTATCAAGTTTCAAATAAGATACTTTAGTCATTGTAAAGGTAAAATGGTCAAGGTTTTTACTAATATATAGGGACCTATGTTTTAAATAAAATGAAACTTGAAGAACTAAAGTAAAACCTCTTGTTTAAAACTTGATTGCTTGAGGGTTGAAAACCATAATGAGTGTAAATTTTAGGGACCAAAGATTATATTAAACCTAAAAAGGAATATTGATAATATTAACATAGATTCCAAGCATTGACACGACCAAATATCCCCCGTACTTTTGTGAACCATTCTTAAACAATACTGCTCTTTCTCGTGCCTTGGTCGATGATCTATGGAATTTGTGCGTTCTAGGTTCTTTGTTCTTGACTAGAAAGTTGTAGCATCCAATAATATATTATATATACAAGGGATCCACTTTAGTTCTTTTGTTTTTATCTCTCTTTATTACTTGGCTTGATCAGCAAGAAGCATTAGTATATCTTTCTCTCTCACACTTGTTATATCATCATGTGCCCTTCACTTTAAGTCTCTTAGGTTTCGCTCCCAAGTACCTTTTTTCCTTGAGTTGACCTCTCTTTGATTATATATATATATATATATATGTATGTATGTATGTATACGAATCTTGATTACACGACTGTTAATTACAATTTTGTGAACTGTTTAGCTTTTGGTGTCCAACATAAGGCGCAAAAAAGCATTCAATGTCATATATATTATATATAGCCACGTCGATCATCCCTTTGAATACCACTTTGATGGAAATATTTATATATAAACCGATATATAAAAGTGTGTGTATATATAGATTATGTTGTAAAGTGTAACTTTATTAAAGAGAATGTTTTTTAGGAGAGAATTATACGGGAGAGAAACACATCCTTTTCTTTTACATCATTTTCTCTCATTTTTTCTCTTAATAACCATTATATTCACTTTAAATGGTCTAGATTTGGTGTAATTTTTCTTTTTATAGTATAAAATTTCGATAATAATATTATAAACATCAAATATGAACCATTAAAAGTTGATCTAATAACTATTAAAAAATAAAATGAGCGAAAATGATGTAAGAGAAAAGGAGGGGTTGCCTCATAATTTAATTTATACAGTCATGCCATTGGTCCAACTAATTAATAAGGTGACGGCACATTACTTTTCCTCTAATTACGACACGTAGGTCCATTAAAAGGACTTCCTTTTAATCTAACAAAGAACATACTATGAGACCCCAAAAAAGGAGTAGTTAGCCGTATATATCGATTTATTCCCATGTCTTTGGTATAGGAAGTAAATATCTTACAGATATTAAAAGAGATTGATTGGGTTAGTTGATATGTGTTTATAGTTTTAAAATAGCCTCTTTGGTCGTGTACATTGAAACTGTATCTTTTTTTTTTTTTTTTGGGTCAAAATGAAACTATATCATTTGATGTAAAACCTTATTATACCATACGTGCAATTAATAAAGTTACTTTAGTGAGTATAAATTTGAAAGATAAATTAGATTAATGGTATATTATATATTTATGACTAAAATGAATATGTTACATATTTCTTATATATTGGGATGGAATACTATTTTAATTTGCTGCATGTATAAATTAAAACGATTCATGATATTAAATTATAGTTTCTACATATATCTAATATTTTATACATGCATTTTCGTTTACTTTTTGTTTTAATATCTTGTATGGATGTATCGGGAAGTTCCAAGGTTCTTGACGAAAGTGATAGTCTCTGGCATTTTCGTTTACTTCGTTTGTGCTTGTTATTTAGTAAAAGCCAAGTATCATTATATATATGAAGCATAACTTTAGTATGGTGTGAGAGTATAGACTTGGCTTTTAAACTAATAAATGGAAATGTTTTCTGTATATATAAAGTTGACAACGTTTGTGTGTAGGTGTGTGTTAAAATACCCATACCTTGATACGTGTCACACGATGACACAAAACACACATATAATTTCCTTATTTCATCCATGCTTTTGGGACTTAACATCGTACTATTATATGTATATCACCATTGCCTTTGCAATAACATTTAACTTGAGTCGAATTTTCTTTATTATTAAAAAGTTTAAGTGAGTTAGGTTTTATGACATGCCACCACAATATTAACATCTAGGCTATAAGAAAATTTATAAAGTTATTTATAGATCACCCATCAACTACCATTGATACCACTTGATCTGAAACTACAACATTATGATTGAGTTAACCCTTTATTAACACAAACAAACTTTGTTATTACCTAGAGTCCACTCTTTCTTATTGGTAGAAGAAAACAAGGGAAAATTAATTGGAGGTCCCATGGAATGAATTTAATTAAGATGAGATCCTAAAAAATTGCTTAACTAATATGAGGTCCTATAAAATTGTCATCATCTTACCAAAAATTGTTATTGTTAAGTCAAAAGTTGTTACTGATAAATAGTTTAAATAGCGTGATCATCATGCCACAAGTTATTATCGTTAGGCCAAAAATTGTTCTCCTAGAGGCCAAAAGTTTTGACCAGAAGATAACAACTTTTGGCATCGACGGTAACAACTTTTACCTTGACGTTCACAACTTTCTTTCAAGGACATCAATTTAATTATGAGATTTCGTAAGATCTCATTTTAATTAAGTTCCTTATATGTGACGTCTAATTAATTTCCAAAAAAAAAAAAACAAAGCTTGAAGAAAGAGGAAAAAAAAGTAAAAAGGGGGGGGGGATTCTCAAAAAAGTCTCAAGATGGCTATTTTTATTATCAATTCCAAACTATGGGGGGTTTGGGATTGAATGGAATGAAAGAGAATATAACCATTTTTAATTTTCTTAATATATAAATAAGCACTATTAATAAAATGGAATATAGCATGATCCTCATCATTTATTCAATGCTTATCATAGTAAAGAAGTATGGATCATCCAAATTTTTTTTACACTGGTTACAAGTTGGTGACATAATAAACTTTATAATTTAATCTGTAATTAGAAGTTGAAATCATCAGCTGGTTTTAGTGCTCATCGAATGAGCACTAACAGTTCAACGCTGCAGTAAGACTTGCAGAATTCAAATACGATTTTTTTAATTAATATTTTTTCAATTATTTATTTTTAAAAATGACATTTGAAAGATTATCTTCATTTTAAATTTTGTATCTGTTAAAATAATTTTTTGAAAAAGATTAGAAATAAAAAAAGTCCTTTTGAATCATTGAAATTAGATTTAAACAAATTGTAGTAGTGATAAGCTCTTGGTGTTCATTGAAATCATTAGGGTGACTTGATTTTCCCACGAGATCCATGTCCATACAAAATACATCACTTAGAACACTTTATCTTTATAATTTTTCAACTACTGAAGTATGCTGTGTAGCCCTAAAAAATAAAAATAGGTGTGCTTCAAACAAGAAAAATATTTGTATGATAGGAATTTCTATTTTTTTTTTCATTCTTAATTGTTCCAGGAATAGTATATATATGATCTTTGGTTTGTCGGTAACCACGTGAGGTATTATTTGTATAACAACATTCTGCCTCCCTCCCTCTGTTGTTAATATAGGACCTATTTAAGGAGTTAATCTTAATCATAAATATAGGACATATATTTCTAAATTTTGTCAAATACTTCCTAAAGTACCACTATTGTAGGCTGTAGCTCCCTCAACAATAGTTAAGTAAAAGAGAGAGGGGAGAATTGAGAAAAATGGTTAGAGTATTTTAGAAAAACCATACAATTTTAACTAACTTAACTAACAACCTTATTATAATCAAATTAGGTAAATAGTTCCTATATTTAGGACCCAAGTTTGTAATATTTATTTATAAGATCAATAACATATACGAAAATCTGTACTAAGCAAATCATTAATCAATACCACACGACTGAAAGAGTTTTTTGTTTGAGCATGAAAAGGGAGTTATATATTTATCTAATTTTGACAATAAGTATAAGCATGAAATATATGTTTGTTGTGCTCAAATCGGTGAGGTATCTGATACAACTACTCTAATTTTTTTACCAAAATACATCTTTTCTAAAATAAAGTATTCAGCATGTAGAATAAAGGCTTTACAATTTCAGCTTTCTTTTTCACATTTACAGTTTTTATTTCAAGTTGCTTTTTATGGGGGAATTTTTTTATTTTTTTTTGCATAATGGGTAATTTATGGGGGAATTTGAACACATTCGGCTAGACAATGTGTTTCATCCAAACAGGAATAATGGGTATCTCTATTAATTCTTTCCAATTAACTTGCCATTCTATCCCTAAATATAGTCAAAATTAAGAAATAATGCAACCCTAATAATCCCTATTGCATATACCCTATATGTTGTCTATACTATACAAATCATTAGTGGCATGCGCAATACCTTCTCATTTACCTTTTTTAATAAATTTTAAATAAAAAATTATCTTAACAATCTTTTTATAATAATATTTTAGAAATTATTCAAAGAATGCAACAAAATTTAAATTAAAGTATCAGTATTATGTGCACAAAATTTACAAAATATAAAAAATTATAGTCCTTCTCCCCAATAATATATTAATTATATCTTTTCCCCACTTATCTCTTAAATCATTTTTCTTATATTGTTATTTATCTTTTATTTATCTATATGCTAACAATGGCTTTTTTAATAGACATCACCAAAGACCTTCAAACCCATAGTTCAGGAATAAAAAAAAAAAAAAAAATTGTTAAAAGTGCCTAGTAGAAAATCTTATTAACTAGAGGGATTGGAATTTGAGCGGGCACAATTTTTCTTCAACTGGTTAGAATATAAGGACTTTCATTTTAGATACTTGCACAATAACTTAAATAGGTTGTACACAAGCTGGAAAAAAAAAACATAGTTGCTCAACGAGTTGCACCAGGTGTCCAGGTCCCTTGGCTAATATTCTCAAATAGGTACTTTTAATCATATTTTCCTAAAAAAGAATATACAAATCCACGTATCATCAGCACGTTAATATAAAATTTGTGAAGAAAAGTAGCTTTAGTTTTAAGCCATGAATAGTAACACACATCAAATCTAACTTGCGAACCACACCCTAACGGGAATAAAAATCTGTCATCACCATCATCATTAATTGGTGCTGCCGCCAGCTTTACAACCCAGTAGGCCCCAACCAAACCTGACCCGCCCAACAATGATCGGGCCAATAAAAACCAAACCAATCCGGGTCATGGATCGGGCTGACATGCACAAAACCTACTACTGCATGACTGAGCAAAATGGAATTCCAAGCACAGAATCTACTTCATTAAACTTGCACGTGATGAAAACACATCTGATTAAGTTAATTAATAGAAGATTTGGAATAGAATGCCAGCAAGCTTCTTTGCTCATATCCACCAACACACGAATCAGCCTTGCGTAAGGTAAGGGGAAGCATGTGTAAAGCCCCAAAACTGCACAACAAAATCATAGCTCAATAACAATGCAAAGAATCTACAATACAGTACTCCATCCAGTCCCCAATATAATAGCTAGACAAGGGTTTACTTTGTCCCAAAGTATTCACGGTGATTGCCCATATTAAGAAGGTTTCCGTCAAAAGATAATTCTAATACACAATATTAAAAGAGGGTTTTTAGAGAAACCAAAATCCATTTGTTACAAATAATTAACTTGAGTGATTTTCTTAATACCCATCGATTAGTTATTTAGCTCTATGTCAAGAATCGGAGGTAGTGACAATCATACACAATGACATTCACCTATAATGAGCTACAGAAAAGCAAGATCTTAAGGTTTGACAAGCTTTCGTCAACAGCATAAAACATTATTAAATTCCCTAGTTCAGTGTCTTGTTTTCCCCCTTTGTTGGGATTGTTATTGTTTCCATCGATCATCATGTTGCTCACGTTTCATGCCTAAAATGCTATTGATGGGTCATATCTCAAACATCTAATGGGTACCCCAGAAAAAAAGTACCAAACATTTTACTTCTCAAAATAAACAAGTCACATAAATAATATAATAACTGAAACAGTAAAATCTAAGAACATTACCTCAACATTCTTTAACTCAAACTCTGGACTATGAGCCAGGCATGAGCTTCCAAATGTGTCGCAAGGTCCACTAGTTCCATTCAACCTTTTCATCACATTCAAGAGAAGAAATTCCATGAGTAGGGTGTATAAAACCACACAAATTAAGAGAAACAGAGGAGCAGCAACAAAAAGCTTACAGATCTCCATCCAAGGATAAAGCAAAATTACCACCTCCACCAAGTGCAAGCAAGTCATTCAAACACATGTAGTAGTACCGATTGGCACCTACTCATATAAACACATAAAATCAGAATCTTCATGTTAAAAGAATATCATAAAAGGAAAGACCGCCAAAAAGAAGTTGACATTCAGAGTCACTTGTCTTCTATATTTGGCTCTACTAATTTTCTTCATTAAATATCATATATATAAATAAATACAAGATCTAAAGAAACTAACATTGCGAAATTGATAAACACGTATAACAAAATTTAGTAAAATGGAGCATCAAAGGCTGACATTTGCCTAAATAACAACATCTACCCTTAAAGACAAGAATCTGCAGATGAATAAACAAAAGCACTTACCAGTTGGCCGAAACAACCTTGGTTCACCATATATTGTCGTAAAAACAAAAGATTGGTGTGTTCCCTATCATGTGTCACCAGAGAAAACAAAATCATATTTCAAAATATAGCAGTGCACCCCAAGAACATAATACGAGCAAGCATCATTGAGAAAATAGGTTCACATACTTGATACTTTCGCTTTGCTGTAGGTTTTAAAGGACAGTCTACCAATCCGCCAAAAACAGCACCTTGCTTATCTCCAACAATCTAAAAGTTGTGCCATGTAGTTAATACCTTTCATAACTTGATTTTCAACTAGTAAATTCCAGATAAACACCATATTTAGAGACATTAATTGAGCTATGGAAAATTGACATACTAGCAATCCAGGACCAGGAAGTTCAGCACTCTTACGAATTAGTGTACGAAGAGATATTCCATGCTTCAAAGTACTGCCCTTCATTTGAAAGAACCAGTACTTAATATTTTAGTGCAATAGAACAATTATGTTTGATGCACATGCTAAGAAACAGAGGGAAAATTTACCTATAAAGTAAGACCCATTGACACCCTTTAACTATATTAGGGAGGCAGGACTCAAAAAATTCATACAACTCGGGTGAAATAAAAGTAGACTCATCAGTGAGATTGACCCGAGGGTTCTTCGAAGAATTAGGAGATTGTGACCCATTTGCTTCTTCAAAAACATCCGAACTGTAACTTGTCCTTCTGGGAGCCTGATCTTCATCTTTAATTTTATCTTTCAACAAATCCATGTTTTTACACACTGGACTACAGTCAACATATTCATCTGATGGATCATCTTGAGACTCAAGATTATCATATGTAATTTGAATTGGTTTAAGATCATATTGCTGGTTGCTTGTCCTGGATCCACTGAAGCTGACAGAAGGAATGGCATAGGAAATATAAGAAGACCAAGACCTACCCTCTTTAGAATAAGTGCTGCCCTACATAAATGAAAACCTCAAGTCAAATCTAGCAGGAAAAATAATTTTTACCGCACACACACACACATTGCAATAAATGAAAGTATGGCGAATAACTCAGATGATGACGCGAAATTCTAAGTTCAAAGATCACATGATACAGAACCTATAGATGTTATTCCAAATTTATTAACAGTTCGGTGGAACATGAGCTCTAATTATACTATACTACCCTTCCCCGTCAGTAAGTTCAACCTAGGGAGAGGAAAAGCCAAGTAAAGCTTAATGACCACCAAAATATATATCTAGATAAGACTAAAGCCATGCTTATATAACCTAAGACCACCTAGATTGCTCGTCCTTCAGGTTATGAGGATTTTGAAGAGACGACACGGGGCCAAAATTTCACCCTCATCTAAAATTATGCACAATCAAAATGTACCTTGAGACCTTGTAAAGTAAGAACCCTACACCAATGCAACGACGACATGTGACTTTAATCTATCTAGATCGTGCAGGCATAGTCAAGAAGAATAAAAGGCCAACTCAGGTAATCCCACAAGGCAATAGACAGTAGACATAGTCAAGAAGTATAAACAATCCAGATGAAAACGACAGGTTGACAACAAGGATCGGAATTGGTTGGTGAAGACGCACAAAAAAGATCCAGGATTCACCAGATATAACAAAGTTTCACTTGTGGTCCTAATTCTATTTTATATCCATCACAGAAAAATAAAATATGTTTAGCACTGAGAAAAATTGGTTTATGTTAGCACTCTAATATGTTTACCAGAAGCCAATAAAATCCTTATCTAGTATTATACCAGAAGGCCTGTAAAATGGGTACCAAGTACCAATATGTCCTAGCAAAGACAATTGGTGCAAAATGCAAGACAGAAAACAACCGAGAAGGTTATGTACATTATGACAAGGATTAACCCACAGCTTAAAGAAAGAAGCCAGCTTTCATCACACAAAAATGCAAAACAACCATTCAAACCCACATTCCCTACATAGTGCGAATTGCAATTGAAATTAATATGTACCTCCAAATTTCTGAAATCAAATCACACCATTGCTCTCTTTTAAGCATGTAATCCGTGAATTAAATTCAGACATTCAACCCCACAATTTAATTTTGGAGAGAGACGGGATCGAACTTCCGAACAAAGGTGATTTAAGCTAGAATTTAATTGTTTAAAGCAGAAAGAAATCCAGAAAATCCAACGCGGACCATAGTGACAATATATAATCATTTCATGTAATTCGAATTTCATTTTAACAAGAGGAAAAGAAAGAAACAAGCAGAACCTGATGAGGGGGAGTCTGGGGAGAATCGGCGAAGAGGCGAGATAGCTTGCCTGTGACTTTCTCCTTCAAAGTTTGCATCTTGAAAGAGCAGAACTTGGCTATCCCATTAATGATTACGGGACTTTTAGAAGAATAATGAGATCGATTATTTTTTCAAAAAAAAAAAAAAAAACAGAGATTGGAATTTGAAGGAAAGTGAGTCGGTGAGAAAAGGGAAAGAAAGGGGATTGAAAACCTTTGAGACAGCTATCAACGAAAATTGGAAAAGTAAGGTTTGGCCATAGGCTTGATTGGCCGTTGGGATAAAGTTTGTACAATAGTGTCATTTGCGAATCTTTTAAGATGATGATTACACATTTATACCATGTTCTTAAATTTGAACAATTTAAAGGGAAATTAATAAGAAAAAAAAAGACAAATAAATAAAGCATGAATTTTAAAAGGTTAGAAATGTGCCTCCAATATAAAAAAGGATAGAAGACGGATTGTTCCCAATTTAAGATAAATAAATATGGTTAACGTCATAACTAGAATGGTTAATACCCTTATTGGAGTGGTTAATAACGTTTCTTAAGTGGTTAACAATATTTACCATTGCGAACGAAATTGATGTTAAATTCTAATTGTGTGTAGTAGTTTATGCCTTTACTCCGATGGTTAATATAGCTATTAGAATGGTTAATACCTTAAATTTACATATCCCAAACTGGGAACAATCCCTCTTATATCATTTTTTCAAATTAGAGTTATATTTCTAGGTTCGAAGGTATTTATTTGTTTTTTTTTTTCCCCAATTAATACGGTTCAGAATTTTGTTTTGGGCAACAAATATGATTAAGGTTCAGGCTCAACTATCACATTCACATCTCATACGGTGGCAAAAGTAAAGCTATCATACCTTATACTCAAAGGAATATTATATTATACTTATTGTCTTTTTTTTTTAAAAAAAAAAGGATGGTGGAGAATTGATGGGATCCTATGAAAAACAAACAATCTTAGTAGCGCAATGCAGCCATTTAAAAAACTAGATTAAATTTAATAGTTAACATGCTATTTATTTTAATTAGTAGGCCTCAAATCTAAATAACACATGAAATAGTTTTCCTTCAAATATTAATCATATGGTTTAGGCCACAATAACATGCCAATATCACATTTGCATGTTATCTCCAACACCCCTAAAACCCAATATGCAGTTTGTGGACCCAACTCTGAGACTTTTGTTTTTTTAACAAAAACATCAGATTGATTGGATTAACAATGCAAAAACTAAAAGAATAAGTTCAAGCCCATTGCATATATGAATATAGAGTAGAAACTATTATTTGTTCCAAGTATCTTCTTATGCAACAACTTCTAATTGTTATTCAGGAGTCCAAAGCCTTTTTTATTTTCATTATTCTCGTGCATATTTTTATTCAAGAGGGTAGATACTATCGATCTAAGGAAATAGAACCCACGAATACCTACCATACAAGGATATCACTAGACTATATTAAATCATTGGCATATCATCATATACCAGTGTTGTAAGAATCGGACCGGACCGGGAGGTCCGACCGTCGACTGCTTCACATGTCGGTTCGGATTTTATGGTCTGACCGTTTATTATGTTAAGCCGGATTTGGCCGTTTCCAGCCGGACATTGGACCGGGAACCGGAGCGGTTTTATAAAAACCGGGCGGTCCAATCTGAAACAAAAAAAAAAGATGAAAAAAATAAAATCAAGCCCAAAAAAAACCCAAATTCTTAAAAGGGAAAAAGACAAATAAATACCGTCCAATTTGTAAAATCTCATTAACAACTTCATGATAGGTATTAACAACACAACAACCTATCATGAAGTTGTTAATACCTATCATGAAGTTGTTAATGGGATTTTGCAAATTGGAGGGTATTTATTTGTCTTTTTCCCTTCTTAAAAAAGAAACCCAAATTCATTTAGCTTCATATCTTTCTCCCAAATTAAAAACCCCAACAACCATTTGAAAATCTTAGGGCTGTGAAATTTGATCTCCAAAACTCCAACCAATTGGTGAACATCATCTCTCTCATCACCATTCCTCTATTGTTGATGTTTAACGTCTCTTCCAAACTTTTATTCTATATTTAGCACTTGTTGTCTTTCTACATTTTACATTTCTTTTGAAATTTTTATCAGTTGCATATTCTATCTCTTACCTTTTGCATAACAGAAATTGCTTGTGTTCTTAACTTCCTAGTTCTTCTATCTCGACAAAAATTTATGCAACTGTGATCCTCAAATGGTTCATATGCCTTCTTTGTTTTGCTTACCTAAAGACAAGAATGATTGTTTTCTAAGTCTCTAATGACTATTTATTTCTTGGTCAATGGTCTTTCATTAAAAATTAAGAGGTGAAGGGACTATAATTTGTTTATATTTAATTTACATTTAAAAATCATATATTTTTCCTTAATTATTACGTTATCGGTCCGACCTTCGGTCCGACCGATTCGACCGTGTGAACCGTGACCCGATGCCCCCTCCGACTCACTTTCCGGTCCGGTTTTTACAACATTGTCATATACGATGTACAAAGAAAAAAAACGTACGACCACCATTAAAGAGTAAATAGAGTAAATTTTTAATTCCCTGCAAAATTGGGTTTCTCCCCACCCCCTCCATCTAAATCTCATTGAACATTTAAATAGAAGGAGAGAGAAGTCGATAATAGCACGCAAAATTTAATATTTATTCATCAAATTTGCCTCTAAAATTAATGTGTGAATGTGATTCATAATTGTTCTCTCTCTCTTTGAAAACCTCGTTAATAAAGATACTTATTCATAACTTAATAGTTTTATATATTTATTTCATGTTTAGAATACAAGTGTTAGATTAACATTTAAGAAGATATTAAAAGATTTGAGTTCTTCGATACGAATCTTCCCAAAGAAAATGCTGAGAGAAAATTAATAACATGGCATTCTTTTTTTAATCAGCAATTAACAATGCATACTTGTTAATTACCATTATTAACTGCATATTAAGAAAGTGTGACATGATTATTGCTATTATGAATATTGTTTGACCCGGAGACTCCAAAAAGTAAAATACATTGGACGATGACCATAACCACTAGAAGTCTAGAACAACGACAAAATGAACAAATATAAAGTTGTCTACATCTAGATATTGTAATAACAATTCATGCCTTAATGTTGTATTACTAACAAATAACAAGTGTCCGTATTCATATGAACTTAACCAATGATATTATATTCAAATTTTAAGTATGCGGTTGTAATAATTATTTAGATGCACTTATGTTTCGTTATGGGCCTACATTCGCCTTAATAGATTATCCAGTTCCACCTAAATAAGTTCAGAATATAAGGTGTTTTACTCTATTAAAAGATTTGAAAATAATTGGGAAAAAAGGGAGAAAACAGAGAGTATTGCCATTTGCCAGTGAATCATGCAAAGGAACAAGACACATGTCCCGCTGGATCTTGGCTTTCTCTTTCTCTCTCTAGTCGTTATCTGCGGCGTACAGAAAAGGAAAATCCAGCGCCCATTCATTCATTTTCTTATTATTCATTTCACAACCTTCTCCACTCTGTTTTGATTTCATCCACCTAATTAAACACTCAGAAACACTAAACTATGTTCATTTATTAATTTATTACTATGATGCCAGTCAAAACGTATCAAATTCATTGTGGATCTTGTATCACACATCACACCCTTGTGTAAAATATGTTTTTTTTTTAAAAAAAAGTTATATTATATTCAAATCAAATAAATTGAGTACCAGACAAAATAGAAGGGATGAGAAAAGAAGAAACCCAATCAACCGATTACTAATCAATGTTCAGAGGAAAAAAAAGTACTAATCACTCTATCTACTCTTTTGTTTCAATCTAAATACTTTACTACTAAAACTGTCCTTTTAGCGAAAATTCTTCTATCAACAAAATCATTTATAAAGGAGTTTTTCTTGATGTTTTAAGAAAATTTAATGTTTTTAAGTTTAAACAGTCAAAGCATCTTTTACTAAAATCAAAGCTTTGTTGATCCGAAATGGTAAATAAATCACTCTTTAAATGACTTTCTATTACAGATAAATAACTTCCTTTTAAAAATGCTTTAAATGTTGGGATCTATAAAAGGAAATTTTATAATTTGTTTAAAGAAATATATTTTATTACCACAAAAAGCTTGAATCAACTGTTTGTAGGTTTGTTCTAACTTAACTAGTGGTCTTGATTTCAAACCCAGGGTATGCAGCTGTGATAATTATTTGGAGGAGATGGGATTACCCATCGTGGATACACATATTCCTACTAACTGGACTAGTTGATTGCTAGTAATATCGGATACCGGTAGATAAATTAAAAAAATATATATATCTTATTTAAAAGGAAATGCAAAATAGAGTGTGATAATGTAACTCAACAATAAAATTTTAATAAATCGAGTAGAGATTTCATGCAAGGAGCAGCAACAAATAACAGTAATAATACTCGTATTTTAATTGTAATGAAGATACGAGGGTCCACTGTGTTAAAAGCATCGTGTCTTTCTTCTCAGCCCCAATCCCTTGATAAAATTTTTAAAAGGCACAAATCAGGGATTCCGACCAATTAAAAACTCCAACAAGAGAGTCCAAATGTGATTGTGAGGATTTTCAATCTTCAAAGTTTGTAGTAGCACCAGCAGCAGATGAAATTCAAATTCATGGGGCTAAGCACAGTACTAGCATTATCATTTACTACTTACAGTCAAAGTTCTTGAATTGTTCTCTCCAACACACAAACTCAGATTCCTTCCCATTGCCCTCCAGGGAATATTTTCCCCAAACACACACTTACCCTATTTAATTCCCACCCCTTCTTTGTTCTCATTCTCTTCCCCTATTAAAATCTCCTTCACCACTCCCAAAGTTTACTCATTTTTTTAATTTCCCATCTCCCCCTCTGGTTTTTTCCTTCTCTATCCACATCAAAACATGGATCCTCACCAGAACTTTACAAAGTAGAATCCTACTATTCTACACTGTATCCCCCCCTCTCTCTCAAAATCGATTATTTCTTCCTTCCTTTCCCCCTTTTTATCAGAGAACCACAGGAATCACAAGTCTCCTTCGTATTTTGCCATGATTTGATCCCTCTCTTCACATTCTTTTCTTTTTTACCCAAATGGGTTTTCCTAAAAAAGGACTCTTTTCCCTTATCTTCTTCCTGGTTTTCTTCCAATCCCAACTCCAACAGTCCTCTTCTTCTTCCGATTATACAACTCTGGTTTACAAAGGCTGTTCCAAGGAAACATTCACAGATCTAAATGGGGTTTACTCTCAAGCCCTTTCTTCCCTATTTGGCTCTCTTGTTTCCCAATCGACCAAAACCAAGTTCTACAAAGCCACCTCTGGCTCCGGCCAAACCTCATTAACAGGTCTCTTCCAATGCCGGGGAGATCTCACAAACTCCGAATGCTACAACTGCGTAAGCAGACTTCCCGTACTCGCTGACAAACTTTGCGGCAAGACCGTTGCTTCCAGAGTTCAACTTACAGGTTGCTATATGCTCTATGAGGTTGCTGGGTTCGCTCAAATCTCTGGTATGCAAATGTTGTTCAAGACTTGTGGGGCGACGAATGTTGCAGGAACTGGATTTGAAGAGAGAAGAGACACGGCTTTTTCGATGATGGAAAATGGGGTTGTGAGTAACCATGGATTTTATGCAACGAGCTATCAGGCTGTGTATGTTTTGGGACAGTGTGAGGGAGATGTTGGGGATTCTGATTGTGGGGAGTGTGTGAAACAGGCTGTTCAGAGAGCTGGTGCTGAATGTGGGAGATCTATTTCTGGACAAATCTTTTTGCATAAGTGCTTCATTAGTTTTAACTATTACCCAAATGGGGTTCCTAGGAGATCTTCTCCTGAATCTGATTCTTCACCTTCATCGTTCTCATCTCCCTCAGGTAGGTTAACATTAGAACCGGCATAGAGAAGTGGGGGGTTTTTTTTTTTGTTCGTATAATGAATAATAGATAGAGAAAATCTAAAACCCCATTTGGACACTTTTGGAAATGATTAATTTTGTTTCAATCCCATAAAACTTCTGTTTCAAGAGGAAGATTGTGATTGTGTTGTGACTGTTGCAAGAAGGATGAAATTGGAACCATGTCAAATGTTTGATTAGGACAGTGATAGAGGGGAATCTTTGAAGGAATGAAGTAACACTAGTCTTGTTTTTAATTTGTTAGATTGGAATAATCTGTCTTTGTCCTCGTCCCTTTCACTCACAGAGCTGCCTTATTTTTTTTAATGTCTTAATGAGATTTGCCGTAAAGATGTGAAAATGAAGAATGGCTTTTTGGTGCAATGACAGGGCAAAATACAGGGAAGACAGTGGCTATAATATTAGGAGGGGCCGCTGGTGTGGCATTTTTGGTCATATTGTTGCTTTTTGCAAGAGGACTGATTAAAAAAGATGGTATGTGTTCCATGAAACTGAAGAGCCATTTCTGTTCTAATTTGCTGATCTAAAAATTCTAATGCTTTCATCCTGGAAAACCACAATCTGTTTCTGTGCAGATTATTAACACCATAGAAGATGATGATGGATCTCTAAGGAGGCCAAATTCTTTTTGCTGTGGATTCGTTCTGCATATTCAGTTTTTGGGGGTGAAGAAAGGATCATTCATTCATCTTGAAGGGTTCTAATTCATTATTCTAGTGGGGACTACTTGTAAGGGACTTTGATGGTTAGGTAAGATTCTGTTGGGAAGAGCAGTATTATTGCTTATATTAGAGCATGAATGTGAGAACTTTTCTTTCAGTTTTGCCTTTCCTTCTTTTTTCTCACAAAAAGGGTGAAAAATACCTCAAAGGAACGAATGTTTGTTACCCAAGAAATGGATGAATAGAAAATTTTCGGTGACCATCCCCTTTAAGCCATGTGCATGATTCTGTGTTTCCCCCCTCTCCATACTCTTTGAGGCTTCATTTTCTTCACAAACTTTATGCTTTTGAGAAAGTTGCTTGCATGTTGCTACTTGCTAGTGCTTTGCTTGCTACCTATCCCTCTCAGGGCCTGTTTGGGTATTTCAAATCTAGGTTCTGGAGAATAGCTTCTAAAAAAAAAGCTGATTTTGAAAAAGCTGAAAAAATAGCTTTTGATGAATGAGAGTGTTTGGATGGTTGTTGTGAGAATAACTTTTTTTATGTGTAAATTACTAAAAAGGATATAAGTTTAATGTGTTGGGAAAGAGAGAGAATAAGGGCATTTTAGGTATTTCAATATGACATGTGTAATTATGGTGTTTTCTGTCTCGTAATTCGCGTAAAAGCTGAAAAAAGTAGTTGCCTGTTTGGATTAGCTTTTAGAGAATAGCTTCTGGGAAAAAAGCTGATGTTTAGAAAAAGTAGCTTTTGTAAAAATGAGAGTGTTTGGATGGTTGTTGTGAGAATAGCTTTTTCTGTGTAAATTACTAAAAAGGACATAAGTTTAATGTGTTGGGAAAGAGAGAGAATAAGGGTATTTTAGGTATTTCAATATGATATGTGTAATGATGGCTTTTTTTTTACCTTGTACTTTATGCAGAAGGAGAAAATTGTAGCTTATTCAAAACCTAGGTTTTGGCAAACAAAACCTAGGTTTCCAATCCAAAATAGCTTTTCATATTTTTTCAAGTGTTTGGGTTACCTTTTTTAAAACCTAGGTTTTGAGTCTAAACCTAGGTTTTGAGTCCAAACCTAGGTTATCAGAAAAAAGTGTTTGGCTACCATTTCAAACCTAAGTTTGGTAACAAAACCTAGGTTTTGTTAAGAAAACAAACAGGCCCTCACCCTCACACACACTTAGATTTCTGTGTCTTGATAGGAGCAGAAGGATGACTCGGGTTTTTAGAGTTTATATAAGTCAAAATCAATCTTAGCTAAAACCAATAAGGAGATATGAGTATTATGGAGGGAAGTCGAAAAAGTGACACAGTAATTGGAGCTACTTGTGATGTGTACTAACCTGAAAAAGGTCTCTTGCAAAACAGACATGGAGGAGACTCCTTTTTTGGGAATTTGGATTCTTTACAGAAATTTCATTCGATCCAATTGGACAGAGTTTGAGATGTGGGTCCTTTCGAATGGAGTTTACTGTTTTGTGTGTTGCTTTCTTTCTAATTGTGCAGTTTTTTTGGTTATAGTGCTTCGTTATTTTAATCTTAATAATGGTAGTTGTAGAAAATTACCAATTATTTTAAGTAGTAAAATTTTTTAAGGGAAAAAAGTAGTAATTTTTTAAAGAGAAACAAAATGATTATCTATTATGCGTTTGTAATTTTTTTGGTCCAATGACTTTATTTCAAAATAATAATTAAAAATACAGCCGGTAATTTAAATAAATAAATTAAATTTGACTTTTATAAGAAAAATAATTTGATACTAGCATTTTTTTTTTACTTTGAATGTTTGGTTTTCACACTTACGCCCGGAATGATGGCGCAGAAAAGTTGTTGCAGGGAAAAGTTGAAGTGTAAAAAATTTAAAATAAATGTCAGCCAAAAAATGAAACATTTAATGGTATGTAAATGACTAAATGCATTTTATATCCTCATTTATATAATCATATTTTAATTATATGGATGCTCTCTATTTATAATATTTAATCCATATATTTGATTGTCAATGGAGTGAAGTTAAAGATTCCAGAGAAAGATCATGATGAGAAACTTTTTCCCAGTCTAAGAAATATGAACCAGCTCAATGGGTCAACTTTACTATTATTAGGAGGGGGAAAAGAAACAACTCCTTGCCTGTCTGTTTCTTTTCCTTTTCTCTGTTCAAAGAAATGCATTTTCAGTTGTCCGATCCTATTAAATATGGTATTCTATAAAAACGGTTTACCTTAAGACTTTACCTTGGCTATTAAAGTAATAAATTTTTCTTAAAATCTCTTTAATGGAGTAAATTTTAATGCACATTATTAAAACAAATATTTTAAGAAAACTAACACGCGGTAGTTTATATATTGGGTTAAGGGTAAAAAAGATACATGTGATTTTGTCAAATGTTCATCCAGCACCAAATGTTTTTTTTTGTTAAGAGTCAAAATTACACATGATTTTGCCAAAAGTTCATCCAGCACCAAATTTTTTTTTGGACCAAAAATACACATGAGTTTTCAAATTGGATCAAAAGTCACATTTACAGTTATATTCCGAAAAAAAAGTGTTTGGTGCTGGATGAACATTTTTACAAAATCACATATGTATTTTTTACCCTAATTTAACTGTAGATGTGTATTTTTGATCCAATTTGAAAGGTTATGTGTATTTTTGGTCCAAAAAATAACATTTGGTGCTGGATGAACTTTTGACAAAATCACATGTGTATTTTTGTCTCTTAACCCTTTTTTTTATCAAAAATACAAATGAGCTTTCAAATTGGGTCTAAAATCACATTTACAGTTATATTAAAAAAGGAAGTGTTTGGTGCTGGACGAACTCTTTTACAAAATCATATGTGTATTTTTGGTCCAATTTAAAAGTTCATATGTATTTTTTATCAAATTTAAAAGTTCATGTATATTTTTTGTCCAAAAAAAACATTTGGTGTTGGATGAACTTTTGACAGAATTACATATGTATTTTTGACCCTTAACCCTTATATATTTATAAAACAAAGAGTGAGGAGCTGGATTGCATGTTGATTAGAGATGAGTATGAAAAGCTCATTTAAACTTGGAATGAATAATTAGATTTGAATTGAAACCATCAGTATCTCATGTCAATAATCAACATCTTTTTTAGTTACTACTCGCTCCGCCTATTATTATTATTATTACTATTAGTATTACTATAAGAGCCTGGAATTTGGATTATTTTGGTTTAAAATATAAGAAATCATTTTGAATTCTGTCATCATTTAATACCATTTTTCCTATTTTTTCCTACGTATTAACACTCTTTTTAATACTACTTATTAATAGTTCTACTTATATTTATCTCTCTAGTCTCATGATAAATAAGGATAATATTTAAAAAATATTTTTTAAACATATTTATAACTTCTAACTAATTTTTATATATTTTTTTTAATAGAAGGAGGGAGTATATAATTTTTTAAAAAGGTAGGTTTAAATTGAAGGAGGCGGCATATGGAATGAGGAAAAAAAATTTATGGCGTGATCACATGGAGGAGGAGAGTTATGTAGTGTTGTTGGCTGTACCGTGAGGAATGTGAGTCATAATTGGGAATCACATACATGTGCCTTGAAATTGTTGCTTTTATTATTATTTTCTTCTGATCCTACCAATGTTAATGCTAATGTGTGACATCGGCAAAAAAGAGCAAAAAAATAAAGGTTAAATTATAGAAAATCCCCTGAACTTTGAGTCAGATGCAGATAACCTCTCTAACATTTGAAAGTTCAATTTGAGCACCCCTAATGTTTCATGTTTTGACTCTCAACTCACTACCGTTAAAATTGCCGTTAAAGTTAACGGTTTTTTGTCATTAACAATTTTTATCATTTTTAATTATATACCATAACATTTTACAAAAAAACCCCTTAATAACTGACTTATAATTCTAATTATTTTTTAATACTGAAAAATATAAAAATATTTAAAAAAGGATTTAAAGTGTTTTCCTGATTATACACTTTATAAATAAAATGCTTTAAAAATAAAAATACTTAAAATGCATATAAAATATTTGTTTGATCATGTATTTTTTAAATAAAAAATTATAATATACTTACAATTATATATTAAATGAAAATGGTTAATTTTTAAATGACATATTACACAATACAAAATATTAAAAAAATTGGATAAGATAAAAGCCGTTAACTTTAACGGAAATTTTAACGGCAGGGGGTTGAGAGTCAAAACATGAAATGTCAGGGGTGCTCAATTTAAAATTTCAAAGGTTAGGGAGGTCATCTGCAATTGACCCAAAGTTCAGGGGGGTTTTCTATAATTTAGCCAAAAATAAAATGAACTCAAATTTTCCCTATATGAACTCAATTCATTCATGACAGTTTGCTGCTACATCATTATGGGCTAAGTAAATTGTTTTGATTGATTATACCTCTTTTTTAGTTTTTTTTTAAACTAGCATTAGTTGTACCTGTTTTTTTTTTTTTTTGGCAATTATACCT
Organism: Mimosa bimucronata; assembly: GCA_037074515.1. NCBI lineage: Eukaryota > Viridiplantae > Streptophyta > Magnoliopsida > Fabales > Fabaceae > Mimosa > Mimosa bimucronata. The sequence continues at coordinate 38,836,083 of CM073444.1, forward strand.
CTTTAAATATACGGAAGACACAAATTATGTATGTAAAATTAAATTATGAAAAAATTGGGTGAAATGTGGCACAAGTTGTAAATGTGACGGCACAAGAATTAGTGGTTTGGTGAAAAGGGAAGATGCCCTCTAAGCCACGGCTCACAACAAAGTGACAACACCAATGCCTCCAACCAATGCACTCTACTCTCCACTCTGGCACCTATATATGCCTATTTTTTCACACACAGAGAGAGAAAGAGAGTCACAACTGAGAACACTATTGACATTAATATAAAATTAGAAATTTAAATTGTTTATTTTATATCAACTTGTTATATACTCCTCTGGTCCTATTTATAGGGCAGAGAGAGAAGGTTTTATTTGGTCCTATATATAAGTCACTTAATTAAATATTGAGTATGAATGTACAAGTTTACCCTTCATTTATTATGTGTTGACTTTATTTTCATGTAGTATAGTGGATAATTAATATGGGTAAAGTTGTAAATTTGTTGGATTTTAGTGGAAAGTTAATGAGTTTAAATGCTTTCCTTGGTCTGTGTGAAATATGTTGAAAGTGACTTATAAATAGGACCAGATGAGTAGTCTTTAATTCTCATCCTCCTTATAAACAAATACTCTCCCAACCTTAAATATAAGACATATTTAACTAATTTAATATATAAGACATGCTTATCTAATTAAATTAATTAAAATTATATAATATTTCCAAAACACCATAACCAACCAACATTTATTCTCACATTCTGTCTCTTGCTTATTTATTATTGAAGAGCTTCAATAAAGATAATTTAGAAAATACTTTAGAAAAATATAAAAATGTCTTATATTTAGAAACAAACTCTCATTCCCAAATAGGTCTTATATTTAGGAATGGAGGGAATAGCATATCCCATAAACTAAGCCTACTTTCTTTTCAAAAAAATATATATAGGAAAGATAGAGGGAGGGTCAAGGTTTTGGTGTCCATTCTGAACTTGAAAAAGAAAAAGAAATTTATACACGCAACTTATTAGTTAAAAAAATTAAATGGATTGGCTTCGGAAATGGAAGAAATGCTAGGCATTTTTGTGTGGAGATGCACAATGTGTGTTATGAACTATCAGGCATTGGGGGGGGGGGGGGGGGGGTTAGAAATAACAACCATTGTGCGACAACAAAGCCCATGGACCCGAAGAGATCTGCACCAACTTCCTCTCTGAGGTTGGCCACATAATAAATAGTACATACTACACTGATTTCCAATTCTTTATTTTGGTAAAAATAATGAAATTTATCAACAGAGGTTGAGTAGAATGAAAATGGTCGGTCGCTCGAAGTATAATGAAATAAGGTTTGAATCTTTGCATGAGATGCGCGGTGTAACTACATTTAGTGTCTTACAGCAACTCAAACAATATTGTTTTCAATAGAAAAATACATGTATTTATAAAAATCCACAAACTTGAATTATTAGTGGAGGTGTTACTAAACCAAGTTTACTTCTCATTGGTGCAACAAATTGGAGGTTCCATTTTGTGCGTCTAATTAATATCCTTTTATTGTGGAAGCTGATTATACATGAACTTCTCAAAAGGGGCAGATTCTTGAAAGTAATTCACAACAAGGACATAGATTCGTCTCGAATCAATGATAAGGTAACTTAGACGCTGCAGATTGTGAATTAATTAAATTTAAATAAGAATCTAATGCCGTGACACAGAAGAATGATAAATTAAAGCTAACAATGTAACTCATGAAGTCATGAATTCATGATGAAGTCTAAACACTGCTTTTTACAATTTTAGATTTTGTGGAGTTGGGTCCTTTTGACACATGGAAGGCTGTTTGGTAGATTTATTTTTTTGAACTGATGATGATGGCTGTTTGGTAGATTGGCGCCACACAAAAGGGGACAAATCACAAAAGTAACAACATCAAACACCCCCGTACTCATTATTACCCCTCCTACATTACAATATTGAGCCAATGAACCTAACTGGATTAGTAAATTGGCATGTCTAAATTAACGTTTAAAAACACATTTACATTGATCTAAACAAAACTCCTGTTATATAATTACCTCGTATGCAATAAATCATGTTGGAGATACAGCTTCTACCATTAATCTAAACATGGATTTAGATAGTTAAATCATATAAAATGTAATGAGTACTTCTAATAGATATGAGAATACTTGAATCCCACCGAATAATTTATCTGCTCTCCCAAACCTGGATTGAGTAATCTGCATATATAAAAATTTATTGTAGCTGGTTATTTATTAAAAAGTGTGTTGATTAATAAAATATCTCTTTAATCTCACATACTTTGGAAAATACATTATATAATGAATATCCCCTTAATAAGCACGATTAATATGAATTAAGTAGAAAAATAAATTATGAATGTAGGTGACAAAATACATTGGGCTACATGTTTAAGACTAAAATAGAGTTTTCCATTGAGTTGATAGGTATTTATGGGGCGGGATAAGAACGATACATGCCTATTCTGTGTCTATTTCTAAAGAAGGATTCCGTCTCAACCCCATTGGCACACAACAAGAAATGGAATGGGACGAGAACGAGATGTTCCATCTATTTTCTTTTTAAAAATAAGTTGAGTTGAGTTTTCTTTCTTTCTCCTGCGTGTTTTATAGACTTGTAAAAACAAGAATGTATGAATATAGGTTGAATGGTAGACATAGATGATTAAAAAATATAATACAAAACATGTCATCACCACCTTTTATCATTTTATAGCGAAAGCATGATAAAAAAAATTAAGAAATGATTAAACTTTGGACATGATAAGAGCCAGGATCATAGATAAAAAAAACAAAGTTTGCGACGGATTGTAAATGAAAAATAAAACTTGAGCATAGTAAGAGTTATGACCATAAAAAAAAACTTTAACCTCATTGAAATATATGAAGTAAAAAAAAAACTAGAAATTTAAGAGGAAACAACTTAGATATGTATAGTATTTTGTGAGAGATTGAGATATAAAATCAATATTATAATATTTTAATATAAATACTCATTCCAATCCTAATTATAAGATTAAGTTGACTTTTTTAGAGAAATTAAGGATACAAAACAAAACACTTTAAATTGTTTACGTTTAACTTTTTTTTTCACAAAACTAATTAATTTTACTTTTAAACTAACATATAATCTAATTACATGTAATATATGTTAAAATTTAGGGTCTATTTTGATTCCTTAATCTCCACAAAAAAAGTCAACTTGACCTTATAATTAGAATCGGATGGAGTATTATCTATATAAAAAATATATCAATTGTATCTTTAACAAATATATTAGATATTCAGGATAGAAAAATGTTAGATATACTAAAATCATATTTATTTTTGTATACAAGTCCTCGATATCTCTGATATTTAAGATTTTATATTAAAAATCTCACATATTTTTTTAAATAGCAAAATTAGAAGAAGTGTTTAATATTTATGGATTAGTTGAAGTCATTGGGAAAAAAATGGACGAAATCGGGCTGTGTTAAACTTGTTGAGTTGGCCAGATTAAACGAAAAGGGAAATTAGCGATTAGGAGATATTCTATTTTGTATTGTTGCCAATATATAATCATTAACAGTTTGATTTTTAAGTAGTTGTTTCCTTTTGCTTAAAATATTGTAATCATGATTCTGACTTCTGCATACCGCCACGACATATAGTTTGTATGTACCTTCTTCTTTTATGATTCATTAAAAACTTCATTAAACCAAAAAAGAAAAAAATCCAACAACAAACTTAATTGATGACTATCCTAGATTTAATTCATTATTGTTTAAACTCATAGCCTTACTATCATATCATATAATGTGAGTCTCTATCAATTAGATTTAGATAACCTTTTATTTGTTAATCCCAAAGCGAGCCAATCATGTGAAGTTTTTTATTCTTTGAAGAAAAGGTCATGAATGACATATTTTAATGGGAAAATTTCATTTTACCCCCATAATAAGGAATTAATCTCAGATTCCCCCCAAAACATTCTGAAATTTCACTGCACCCCCAAGGGATTAAAGTGAAATTAAATGTTTTAGCTAAAAGACCAAAATGTCCTTATTAAAAGAAGTACAAACATTTTGGAAATTTCTCATATGTGTCTTGGAAATTCTTCATATGTGTCTTGAAAATTTTTCACACGTGTCTTGGAAATATAGTTGTAAAATTTTGGATGTTTTAGTGTTGGATTCCATGATTTTTGAGACTTGAAAATACTCACATTGATGTTGAAAATAAGCACAAATGTTTTGAAAAGTTCCCTCATATGCGTCTTGGAAATTTCCCATAGATGTCTTGGAAATTCTTCATATGTGTCTTGGAAATTCTTTATATGTGTCTTGGAAATCCAGTACAAAATTCATAAGGACATTTTCGTCTTTTAGCTGAAACATTTAATTTCACTTTAGTCCCTTGGGGGTGCAGTGAAATTTCAGAATGTCTTGGGGGGAATCTGACATTAATTGCTTATTATGGGGGAAAACTGAAATTTTCCCTATTTTAATATGATATCGCTTAAATTTTAAGCCAATTTTTGTGAACATATAAAAAGGGAAATTTATAGAAAAATACTCACAAGATAAATATATAAACAACACTAAAATGCACTAAATTTCTAAAAAGATAAGTAGATGAAATTGACTAATATACCCTTTTGAATTTAAAAGAAGTGTTAAAAGTCATATTTGCCCCGTAAGTATGCACGGTGGATCACATCTGTTCCGAAAGTATTTTTTTAACCCAATTTTGCATCGGAAGTGTGCAAAGTGGATCATATTTGCCTTTTACAGTTAAAATATTAACAGTCAACATCAACTATTTAACAGTCAACGTGGGTTTTTAACAGTAAATGACGAATATGGTACATTTTACACACTTTCGGGACAAAATTAGACACAAAAAAACTTCCGGGGCCACCGTGTATATTTCCGGGGCAAATATGATTTTTAACCCTTAAAAGAAATGAAATAAATGCCCTTCAATAATAAAGAATTGATAAGTGCCGCACAAATAGAAAATTGGTTAACCAACAAAGAGAATGACAAGTAAAGAAAGGGTTGTAAGTATCTGAGTGTAGTTCATAGTGTCTTGGTGAAATTGATATACCTCTATAGAAAGTTATAAATTTCTAAAATTCACCGGAAAAAAATATAAGTTATTTTTTTAAAAGAATTACAAAAGTACATATCAGTCAACATCACGTATACATATTAGTCCTTTTAAAAATTAGTCTTCTATGTATTTTGAAGGTGGGATTTTTCCTATAAAAATTTTATTTGTCGAAATTGGTTAACTTATTGAAAATTAAACCCTATCCTTGGCCCCACAACACACCCAGTCATCATTAGACACAGAGGTGTCAAACCATAATAGTAAAAATTAAGAAAAAGCAAAGGAAAAAAGTGAAATAGACCGAGAGAGGAGAGAGAGTGGATTGAGTATATACAGAGAGAGAGAGAGAGAGAGAGAGAGAGTCATCTCTTTTTGGTTTCCACCTTTCCCTTTTTTTCTGTATCCCAGCTGGGATAGAAAATCTGATTGCGATTTGTGAAGGAAAATAGGGGGAAAAATGGGAAAAGATTAATATGTGATTAACGGCCATTGTAAACCTCAAATGGATTTTATCAGAATTTAGGGTTTTTATAGCCATACGTACAATTTGGGGCTTTCACAGTCACACCATCACAATCTCCACCAATTATCAGCTCCAAAGCTTTCATGGCAACTAGAGGCAGCAGATCAGAGAAGGTCAGGCGAATTTTCCAGCAATTCGATGCCAACCATGATGGCGGTCTCAACAGGGAAGAGATGTCCGCTCTCGTCGTGGCCGTAAACCCAAGGGTCAAATTCAGCGACGAACAGATCAATGCCATTCTCGACGAAGTCTTCAGAACTTACGGCGAGTTCATCGATGGCGAAAAGGGTCTCACTTTCGAGGGTTTGTTGCGGACTTACGATGATGGTGCTGGTGATGTTGATAGGGATTTTGATGCGCTTGGTTTGGAGCTTAATTTGGATGAAGGTCAAGGTGTTCCCATGGCGTCCGAGGCTTCTTCGTCTTCAATTGCGGATGAGAGAGTGGCGGTGGAGACGCAGAAGAAGCAGAGGACTGCTGCTTGGGCTGTGTCACCAAATCATGGGATTGTGTTTGATGATACATGGAAGATTGTGGATGATTTGGAGATTCTCATAAAGAGGTTGAAAACGAAGCAAGCTAAAGAGGGGAAATTGAAAGCTGATAACTTTGATGCGTATTCGGATGCTGGTTGGTCGAGGGAATTGGGGCCTTCCACTGAGATTTCTGACAAGAGGGTTTTCTGGGAAGAGTCTGGCCATGATTATGCAGTGTTTTTGAAGGAGTTGGGTGGGCTGAGGGGTCGTGCGGATGGTGCTAGATCTAGAGAAGAGGCTTTTGATGGGCATATGGCAATTGGTAGGGTTTTATATGAACATCAGTTGTTTAAAGAGTCTCTTGTGAGCTTTAAGAGGGCTTGTGAATTGCAACCTGTTGATGTTAGACCACATTTTAGAGCTGGGAACTGTTTGTATGTGCTTGGGAAGTATAAGGAGGCCAAGGAAGAGTTTTTGCTTGCACTAGAAGCAGCTGAGGCTGGAGGAAACCAGTGGTCTTATTTGCTTCCACAAATTTATGTCAATCTGGGGATTGCTCTTGAAGGTGAAGGTATGGTTTTGAGTGCTTGTGAGTATTATAGGGAAGCTGCAATTCTTTGTCCTACGCATTTTAGAGCTTTGAAACTTTTAGGTAGTGCCCTTTTTGGAGTAGGGGAATATAGGGCAGCCGTGAAGGCATTGGAAGAGGCCATTTTCATGAAGCCTGACTACGCTGACGCACATTGTGATTTGGGTTCAGCTCTGCATGCCATGGGTGAGGATGAGAGGGCAATCGAGGTATTTCAGAAAGCTATTGATTTGAAACACGGTCATGTAGATGCTTTGTACAATTTAGGTGGCCTCTATATGGACCTCGGAAGGTTCCAGAGGGCTTCTGAGATGTATACTAGGGTTCTGGCTGTGTGGCCAAACCATTGGAGGGCACAGCTAAACAAGGCAGTATCTTTACTTGGAGCTGGAGAGACTGAAGAAGCTAGAAAAGCATTGAAGGAAGCATTAAAAATGACAAATAGGGTTGAATTGCACGATGCAATTTCACATCTGAAGCAGCTGCAGAAAAAGAAGACAAAACCTAATGGGGATGTGTCTGGAGATGTGTCATTTATCCTTGTTGAAGCCTCAAAGTTTAAGGTAGTTGGCGATAAGACTGCTGTGAGGCCAGAACTAGCCAATGCCTTACAAATTAGAGCATTTCAGAGGGTTACAAGGTTGAGCCGTTGCAGCGTGGAGCTTTTGAAGAAGGAAATGAGTCAACATGATGTGCCGGTGTCCTATTCTGGTGGTGGCGTCCCTGAAAAATCGATACGTAAGCCAAATCTAGAAGAAATACTCCGCAGGCTACTCAATTTCCTGAAGCCCGAGACGTTTCAAGGTGCGGTCAAAGCCATAAATGAGAGGATTCTTTCAGTTTTGGATGAGAATGGTTCGGGCAGGGTTGATGTGGGCATGTTTTATGCTATTCTTGCTCCAATTTGTGCCGGTCCACCAGACAGGCGCAAAAGGATTGCCTTTGATGCACTTTTGTGGCGTCCTATGAATGAAAGTGGTGCTCAGATTAAGAAAGTTGATGCTAATGAATACATCAAATTGTTGAGGGCTATTTATGTTCCTTCTCAGGGTGTTAGTGAATTGATGGAAGTTCATGGAGACTCTGATGCTTCACTGGTGTCATTTTCTGAGTTTCTGGTCATGTTTGATGATCCAGATTGGGGTTTTGGTATCATGCCTACTCTATTGAAGCTCGAAACAGGGGATAGAAAGCGCCATGGCAATTATGTGTGCTCAGTTTGTCGCTACCCTATCATTGGTTCCCGCTTCAAGGAAATCAAATGTCACTTCAGTTTATGTAACCAATGCTACAGTGAAGGAAAAGTGCCTTCCTCGTATAAGCAAGAAGAGTTCAAGTTTAAAGAGTATGGAAGTGAGGATAAGTGTGCTTGCTTTAATTTGCAATCCAGTAATCAGCAGTAGCTAGATGACTGAAACTCATTTAGTCTCTTCATTTTTTCAACTCTGTATTATCCCGATATGCTATTCCAGTTTTCTGGTGTGAGATATTTAGCTCGTGGGTTCATGCTTAACTGGGCAATTCACCCTGTGTACAATAAATTGTTTCAGGTGTTGCTTTAGTATCTCTGTTTATAGACATTGTAAAATCTTTTGCCTATTTCCGTTTTTTAATTTTTGAGCTGATCATTGTTTTAACTATTTGCTGTTGTGTATAAAGAACGCGTAGACTTTTGACTTGGAAGCCTTAAATTTCATTGCCGAGTAATATGTGTTTCTACTGTATGTCTAGGGCTAAATGGGAATGATAAGTTGTACGATTTAGCATCCTTTTCCTAGACTTGACACTATATTGCCAGAAGTCGACTTCAGAATTGAAGTTGGATGCCATTAATATTTTGTAATTGACGATTTTGTTGAGGAGAAGAATAACTTCCAGTAAACTGTTTCTGAAGAAAGATTAGAGACTACAGAATCTTGTTTTGAATTATAAACTAGGAAGGGTAGATACTGATATGGACATAAGGACATGGAATCACTACGTGTGACACAATTTGAAGTGTTTACACGTAATTTAGAGATGTCACACGATGTTATATGCTGTACAGTATCTGCTACGAATGTCTCTCTATTTCCTTGAGTGTTTTCGCTTGAACGATCGTAAGCAAGTACATGACTATATTCCAGAGATGTCTAGTTTGATAATTGGAAGTAGAAGCGAAAATAACTCGTCTTTCATTTAAACATCTGTACAGTTGTGGCTAGTTTAAGCTGTCAATTGAAAGGAGCATTTCTCTTTTATCATCTCTTTTAGTACAGCAAGGGGGCGGGAAAAAAATGAAAACAGCGTCCTCTGATAATTTTCTGGTATCCAAGAATCCATGAAAACAGGGAAAGTATCATGTTATTTTCGTGGGTTGTCTATGTAATCAATGGAGTTTATTTTCCAATTCCCTGTTCACATGTGAGGATGGCTTTTCTTCTATTTGGGAAAAGCTTCAAACTAATGATGAATGATGGTGGTTAAGTTTGTTTTTATTCCTTGTTTCTTCTTGTGAGGGAATAGATGTTGCTTGAGTTGAAATAAGACCTTAAGTTGGTAGTGGACCTGAGATTGCGTCAGTTGGCTGCCCAACGATTGTAAATACTGAATAGTGACTACCATGCTAGTAGTCACCTAATCTTGATACCAAATTGTGTTCACTGATCCTCTTCTAAAATTGTAGGAAGTTGTTAAATTCTACTCCCTCCGTTTTTAAATATCTAGTTGAATTTTTTGGAGAATCCTAAAAAAGTTAAATAAGTTATTTATAAATTAATTTGTTTCAATTTTTTTCTAAACTAGTTTATTTGACTTATAAACTAATATATAATCTAATAATATACCAAATATGTTATGATTAAGATGTTCATTTAATTTCTCCAAAAAAAGTCAACTGGGTCTTATATTTATATTTAAGAATGGATGAAATAATAAACAAGAGCACTTGTGTCTTTTAAACTTTTTTTTTTTTTTTTAATGTTGGGGTTGGGTGGACCAATCTATTTCAATGCTTAGAGTATAAAAGATTTTCCTATTTCCTATCGAGTTTTTTGGGTTGAAGAGACTATTCTCTTTCAAAGCGTGTAAATGGGTTTTATATCTCCCACAAGTTGTGCTTTTCAGAAGTTGAACTTGTGCTCCTTTCTTTATAGAGATGAGACCACTTACCATCTCAAACAACTTGATAATAATTTGACTTAGTTTAATTCTGTTAAAACAAAATGCCTTATCTCTTATGGATGACAATGTCAAAGGAAACATTTCATGTCATGAGACCATATCATTTCTTCATAACTACAAAATAAAGAGTAACACTACAAACGTGACAAAACTGTCATTAAAAAGAGTGTTTAATACATTTTTTATTGATTTTAAATTAACGAAATTTATTTTCAATACCAAGGTTACTTGGAAAAATCTTGAAGACATCCCCATGGAACAAATTACAATAGGTTGGTAAATCACCTTGGGTTTGTCATACAACAAATTTAATATCACAGGCTTGAAGTTTAAATGAAACAAAAGATGAAATCAGGGCTTTATATTAAAAGTACCAAGAGAAATACTTACATACTCATATTCTTAGAGTATAATGTCATTTGTACTCTAACTAATAAAAATGTGGTATTTTATCTAATTTTAATACTAACCGCCATCCTTTATTTTAGCATCTTTTTTAGCAAAAATAAAGGATGACAATTGGTATTAAAATTAGATTATGTGTCACATTTTTATTAAGTAGAATACAAATGATGTGGTACTCTAAAAGTATGTAAGTATTTCTCAAATACTCAATTAACAGAAGTAATTAAGTTAGTTATAAGTTTCAAATACCTAATTTGTGTTTATCAAGAAAACCACTTAAGTTATTTAAAAGCAATAATTATGTAATGAATCTAATTTGTTTTCCAACTTTACTCTTATTATTAAATATGAAAGAGAATGACAAGTAAGAGATAATGAAATAAAATGTACGGGGGGAAATATAAACAATAAGTAAAAAGTTGGAAAAAATGTAATAAATGTTTAGACAACCTAAAATGAAGCTAATATTTTGAAACAAGCCAATTCACATATATAAAACTTATAATTAAGGATGGAGTGAGTATTAACATGCATATATGGTGGAATCAATATAACACCGATTGAAGCATCGAACAGCCTAAAGTTCAAAAGCTCTGGCATGGAAGAACCCAAACCTTTGATGGTATCGGGATGACATGATAAAACATACAGCAATCATAAATTAGTAATAAATTTTGTTGTTGTTTTAACATGTATATGGCTGAATCAATATAATACTGATTGAAGCATTAAACAGCCTAAAGTTCAAAAGCTCTGGCATGGAAGAACTCGAACCTTTGATAGTATCGGGATGACATAATAAAACATACAGCAATCATAAATTAGTAATAAATATTTTGTTGTTTTTGGTCTCAACATTCTTTTATTTTATAGTCAACATAAAACAAATGCAAGTAATAATCAACATCCGTTGTAGTCTAGTTGGTTAGGATACTCGGCTCTCACCCGAGAGACCCGGGTTCGATTCCCAGCAACGGAATTTTTTCTTTTCTTTCTGCTTTCACTTTTTTTTTTTTTTACAGTGCTTTCACTTTTAATTTTAACAGCTTCTCACCCATGTTTACTTTTTGGGTTAAAAGTCATATTTACCCTGAAAGTATGTATGGTGGATCATATCTGCCCCGAAAGTATTTTTTGGTCCAATTTTGTCCCGGAAGTATGTAAAATGGATCATATTTGCCATTTACCGCTAAAATATTAACGGTCAACGTCAACTATTTAACGGTCAACATGAGTTTTTTAACGGTAAAGGGCGAATATGATACATTTTGCTCACTTTCAGGGTAAAATTGGACTAAAAAAAAATTTCTGAAACAAATGTGATCCACCGTATATACTTCCGGGACAAATCTGATCTTTAACTCTTACTTTTTTAATTAACTCTTCAGCGTTTTAACCATGTTAAATACCGATCAGACATTTACAACAGTTGGTTCTCACAGGGAAGCAGACTCAATTACCGAATCTAAATGGTAGGAACAGATATTGATTTATATTCTCACCTATTTGCAACTAACAAAAACCTTTGATCTGTTGCTCTCGTTCTGTCTCAATGATGTGAGGGAGGAAGAGAATGACAAAGGATGGGCTTCTTGGCAGTAAATTTTTTTTAATACATCAATCTGCTGTATCCGGGGCTATTTATAATCTGCTGTAGAAACTAAGTCTCTAGATAGTTATCACAGCAAGATACTTAGGAATCAAACGTGAGACTATGGGGCTAAGGTAGAACAACCCAAATTAGTTAATCTAGACATTTGGTAGTAGTAAATAACAGGGAAAATTTTATTAAAGCCCTATAGAAGGGAATTTATTTAAGTCAACCCCAAAAAAATCTGAAATCTCATTGTACCCTAAGGGAGCCAAAGTGATATTAAATGTTTTAGATAATAGATCAAAATGTCCTTATTGAAAGAAGCATAAATATTTTAGAAATTTCATATATGTGTCTTGAAATTACTCTATATTTGTCTTGGAAATATAATTGTACAATTTTAGACGCTTTAGTGTTGGATTTCATGATTTATAAGACTTGGAAGTACCCACATTGATACTTGAAATAAGCACAAACGTCTTGAAAATTCGCCATATGTGTCTTGAAAATTTAGTTGTGAAATTTTGGATACTTTAACGTTGGATTCCATGATTTTTGAGATTTGAAAATACTTACATTGATGTTAGAAATAAACACAAATGTCTTGAAAATTCTCCATATATGTCTTAAAAATCCAATTGTGAAATGTTAGATGCTTTAGCGTTGAATTCTATGATTTTTAGACCTGAAAATACCCATATTGATGTTGGAAAAAAACACAAATGTATTGGAAATTCTCCACATGTATCTTGAATTCGGGTTATAAAATTCAATAAGAATATTTTAGTCTTTTAGCTGAAACATTTAATATTACTTTAGCCCCTTAGGGGTGCGGTGAGTTTTCAGATTCTTTTGGGTTGATTGAAATAAATTCTTTCCTATGGGGCTTTAATGAAATTTTCCCTAAATAATACTCCCTTCAGTCCTTATTATAAGAGCCCGAATTTTGAATTATTTTGGTCTAAAATATAAGAACATACCTTGAGATGTCCCATCATTTAATGCATTTTTTCCTATTTTACTCCAACTCTCTTTCATACTTATTAATGCCCATATATATATATATATATATATATATCTCTCTCTTAATAGTCCCGTTTAAATAAGGATAATATTAGAAAAAAAGTTTTATGTAAGACATATTTATAGCTTCCAACTAACTTTTAACAATTTTGGGTGTGTTTGGATTGGCTTCGAAGAAGTAATTTTTTTTTAATCTGACATTTTCAGAAGTAAGATTGAATAAAAGTCAGATTGTGTGAATATGTTTGGATGATTATTTTGTGATGATAAAAGTAACTTTTTTTCAATCTGACTTTTAGAAATATGTTTGGATGATTATTTTGAAAAACAAGTTTAGATGAAAAATTACTAAAAAGGACATTATTGTTATTAAATAATACATATATAATATGCATATATTCTTATAGTTTAGAAAGAAAAAAAATGAAATTTGGGGCTTTTTAAGGATTTTAAAGGCTTAGTTTCTCCCTTATTTTAAGAAAAATAATTTGAAAAAAATTATATTTTTGGCTCAAAGGAGGATATTGTGAGATAAAATAGTTAGAGATTATTATGGTAAATTTTTGGAGATATAAAGGAAATTTTATATTAAAAGAAAATATCTTATTTGAGAATTTTAGGGGTCTAATAGTCTAATTTTCCTAAACACTTTATTAAATAATACACAACAAAAGGCGTGGGATCCATCATTCCTGCCCTCAGAAGCCAAAAGCTTCAACTTCCAGCTTTTTCCTAGAAACCTATTGGAAGCCATAAGCTCTTCTCCAAAAAAGTCAAACTAAATATGATAAATAAGCCACAATTTGCTTCTGCCGCTGTGCTGGGCTTTTGAACCTCCAGAAGCTATACCAAACACACCCTTTCTCAAGAAGGGGAATTTTGAAGCCAGGCTCTTATAATAAATAGTGGATGGAGGACTAAAATTAGTGCTTCATGAGACAATTTCACTAAAATTTATCTTACACCGCATAAAATCATTTAAAATAAGTTGATACAAACACGAAAAACAAATTTTTGTGTTTGCTTTCAATTTTGTATGATTTGAAACAAAGATTTTACGTAAATGCAACAATTTGAAATTAGTTAGCATGTCACTTTGTAATCTGCATATAGTAACAAGAAACCCATCTATATTAACAAGTTTAGATTCTTTTTACATTCATACATTTATGTTGCATTATGAAAGCTCCTCCACATTAAACTATCCAATTAAATGTGCCTCCCTCGCATCTTTTATAGTTTTATTTATAATTGATTGATCATTGATACTCCTATTATTTATCTCTTGTACATTACATTTGGATCTACCAAAGAATTCATCTCCTAATGAGTAACTTGGAAATGAGTAGCTAACAGTGGCAATCAAAATAAAAAAGGCGAACCCTCTGGGGCTCATGGCACATGAAAGGGACCTTGAGAATATGATCCATTCTTGCACAAACTAGTCATTACTCAAAAAGAACAAAATCCCTTTTTATATATTCTAAGCCTGAAAATGGCAAGTTCATGACTCGTTCCAGTTCAAGTGATTTGTTTATGAGAGTGCTTACAACCAAATCCTTGTGATCATACTCACCATTTCCTCCAAATCCTCTACACACAACCAGAGATGTATTTAGGACCCATGGAACAGAAACGGCAAAAGCAATACCAGAATCTTTTCTTCCTCCAAATGAGTTTGCTCCCAAAAGCACATCCTTGTATGCTCGGCAAACTCGAGATATATACTTCCCCATAGGTAAATTTGGTTCAAAAATTGATGGAACAGATCCACCAAGGTTTGATAAATCACAATCTGAATGCAGATTCACTACAACAGTGCCATGTTCAGGATGAAGTCGGCTGCTAAGTGCTTTGAGAAATGGAGAATCGAAGTCCCATAATTTGTGAGGAAAGATATCATCACCATCATAAGCATCAATGAAGACCATATCATATATGTTAGTATTATCGATGATAAATTTCTCAGCATCTGCTTCATAGAGGTAAAGCCTCTCATGGATGCCTTTCCACAAAACTTCGTCTATAGGGTTGGGTTTTGAAACCCGATCAGCTGATTGTGTCACAACTGAGAAAGCTGGAAAACCCATAGCTCGAATTGAAGCTGAGATAACAAGGGGGTCAATTTCAGCAATGTGAATAATAGCACCTGGAAAATTTAAGCAAGGTGCACCAGGATCAGGTAGTGTTTGAAAAATTTGCCAGTCTAAGCAGAGAAGGAAAAACACCATAAAAAATTTGCCAAAAACATCCAGTAGAAGTAGAAACGTTAGACCTCTGTGAGCTTGCATATGCAAAATAATTAGTCGGTATAAGAGAAAAAAAGAGTCAAGAGTAGAGAGAAAATTTTCTTTTAAAAAAACAAATCCATGAAGGACTTGATAAATATCCATCCGTTTAAGTCGCAACAACCAGTATAGGCTCATGCTTGTATGTTTCCCCTTGCCAGCCAGTTCAATTCTGATTACATTGTTGCTATATTGCCTTTCTGTGACCTACATATAAATCACCCTCCATTCATTGCAAGTATTGTCCTTACTCTGTCTTTTTTATCCTGTCCGTTCTGTTTTCTTTCTTTTTTTAATGTGTTACTGTATGTAAATTCTCCCTATCATGCTGAAAGTTCCAGAAAGGAATGAAAATCAGTTATTAGAGGTTTTCCCATTAAATGCAATTGCTAAACAGAGATGCCAAGATGCTGCTGCTGCAAAAACCATGTGAGTTCAAGAATGTCACCTTGAATTTTACTAGCCAAAAAAAGTGGTAAACTCCCACCACCATGCCCGATGCATAAAATGTGCATGGGTTTCTTTCCCTGCAGTGCACTGACAATGTCATAGTTACATGATGCTACAGTAGCCAGCCCAACTGATACCATGCTCCTCAGATCTGCAAGATCACAAGGCAGATCAAAATAAAGCTTTGTATTTGATTGGAAAAGAATTGAAAATTCATAATACGATGAATATAGTCAAAAGGGGGAGTACAGCCAACTACAAAATGGTAATGGCAACAAAGTTAAAGGGTGACCATAAAGACAACATAAAAGGGTATAAAACACCAAAATCTTGTGCATCACTTCTTTCATTTTTAAAGCTCTCTCCCTCCTTACATTATTCATAGAATATATATCAATGGAAAACAAAGAAGATATTCAAAATTAATCTATTTCAAGCAATTACAAAAGCTAATTTTTGAGAGAACATAGAACACACAGAAGCTGAATAAAGCGACTACACAACCAGAGAATCAGTTTTCCCCAACTTCCATAACAGAGGAAATCAAAGGAAAACAAGTAATTCCTTCGGTCCTATTTATAAGCAACATTTTCTCACATAGGGCTGGTCCTTTATATGAGCAACAATTTGGCATTGACTAAACATTTAACGCACCTTTCCTATTTCTACCCCCAATCAATTACATGTGACTCTCATCTCTTTTTCCCACTCATTCAACCTCTTACTCATCATCTTCATAAAAAAGGTTATAGCTTTTGTTTTTTTTTTGGGGGGGGGGGGGGGGGAATTCCTTTGATTACACATTTATAACTTTTAATTAATTTTAACTAACAGTGTGTTTTGCATTATTTGAGTAATTGATGCTTATAAGAATGAGTGGAGGGATTGTTATATATCTTGAAAACTCCCACTAGCACAACCTGACATGGGAACTGAAGAAGACTCCTCTGTGTCTTTACTTTGGTGATCAGAGTCTTTTCCTGGTGAACATGTGGGATTGCTCCGGTTAGATATTTGAGCCCCAGATGGCCAAATCTATCAACTTATTATTAATCCAAGAATATGTCAACAAATTACATGTATCTTCATAGTCTAATTTTTCTTGGAAAAGGCAAGGGTTAATAACATACATGGAACAGCCAAACAGTGTGGTTGCTGCATAAGATAGATAGAATCTGGCTTCTTTTCCTGGTATGCTGCCATTACTTTTACAGCACTTTGGCGAGTATCATCATTGAAACGAAGCACCCTCCATTGGTATCCCACTATCCTTAAGTGTTGTTGACAATCATAAGCTGGATGTATCTCCTCATACCTACGCTTCAGCCAACTTTCTATTTCTGACCAGAAAACTCTACTCTGTACAAAGTAATTCAAGTTTCTTGTTGAAGCACGTGATGCATATGATGCTAATTGATATTGCAGAAGGAAATTGTTAAATGAAAGTGGTGTAAGCCGTTGATTTATAAATCTGAACTATAAAAAGTTGCAGTTTGCCAAAAAAAAAGAAAAGTGGAGCTAAATGTACCCCAAAAAAGGAGAGGAACTAAAAGTTGCATGGAAAACACAGTGTGCCTGTATAATTAATAGCTTTCACCTTCTATAAATGATATCCAGCATTCAAGTGTGTAACAACATAAATATATCAGTAAAGTCAAATCTTCAATCTATGTTCACAATTTCCCGGGCAACTTCTTATCAACAGACAGCAAAATTAGAGAATCTCTGTGATCAGTAAAGTCAAACATATCTCATATAAATCACAGTCTTCTTCGTACGAGTTTCAGAGACAGATGAACTTCAAAGTTCCAGGATCACATGAAAAAACAGAGCTTTGACATGGATTCAGGCTCAAAGAGAGGAATGGGCAAACATGGGGTTGATTCGATGGGTGTTATAAAAGGGAACCCAAATTCCAATTTAGAAGGAGACATTGAATAGCAGTAAAATCAAATGTGTTACATGGAAAGAACACAAGCATATGACATAGAGGGTGAATGAAAAGAGAGATACTAACAGGTGAGGAGGAGGGGTAGGCAAGGACAGAAACGACGCCGTTGCCTTTGCCAGAAGTTGATCGGAGAACGGTGGCACCCTGAGATTGGGTGCCCCACCACTCGGAAGAGAAAGACCAGTCACCTTCGTCCTCTACATGCCGCCGCACCGCCGTCGATAACCGACGGACCAAACTTGTTTGACGGCGCCACATGCTGACTCTATTTTTGAATTTATGATGTGAAGTGGAGAGAACTTGTATGAAACCCTTTCTTCCCGGTCCAAATATTCCTTATGGGTATCGTCTTTTTTTAGAAAAATTAAATAAATTATTTATAAATTGATTTTTTTTTTCTTATAACTAGTTTATTTGAATTTTAAGCTACCATATATAATCTAATAGTAATACACAAACTACTTTATAATTAAGTAACTCATTTCACTTCTTTAATCTCTTAAAAAATTTCAACTAGATCTTACATTTAAGAACGGGAGAAGTAGTAACAATCATGTTCATACCCCTCTATCCCTTAATATATAGGATAAGACCTTAGTTAAGTTAATTATGTGAGATAAAATAAATTAAATAGGTTATTTAATTGTAACATATGTGTGTATAGAATTTTGGACATCCCAGGTACATGCCGGTAATATGGGCTTAACCAGCGGGCTCATCCTGCCAGCTCACGGGTTGAGCAGGGTTAAGGTTGGGCATTTCCCAACCCGTTAGAGTGCGGATCGCACAGGCCCACACCATATAGCTCGCAAGTTAGCCCGCCAAATATTTTTTTTATTAAAAAAAAGAAAGAAAAATCCTCTATTTAATTACTTTAGATATTTTTTTTAGATATTTCACTAATATAAATTGTTGTTAACACAACAAATTGTTGTGTTTGTATAGTATAATCCAAATTTTGTTAATAATATTGTTAGTACAATAAAACTAGGAAGATATTTATACAAAGAAATATGTAATTATGGAGTTCATATTTTTATGGTACTTAGGGTATTCTATTTTATTTGAGACAATTATGATATATTTTTGTTGATTTAGAATTTTATTTTTTTATTATAGCATTTTCAAAAAAAAAGTTAATTTTTTATTTTTTTAAAAAAAATGCCAACCCGCCCTAAAGGGTTGGGGTTGGGGTTTTCCCAACCTTTAACCATCTAACCTGCAGCCCATGACGGAAGTTGTGGGCTGCCCCATTTTCCCAATTATACATGACTTACATTACTAGAAAAAACATTCGTGGACAACCCTATAGACCCCTACCCCAAGCCACATCGAAACCATTGCCATCTGATTTTATAAAGGGTGGATGGGAGCACGGGGCTAGCTAGTTCGTGAAATCAAGATCCAGTGGACTACAAGCATAAATCATTTATCTTTTTTAAGATTTTTTAATTTTTTAATAAAGTTAACTATGTCGGTCTTATAACAAGGAAATCGAGAATTACTAATTTATTATTTGGTCAGAATGATGATAGTTATATCAAAAACATTTTCTCATACTTATAAGTTACATGGTTAAAATGTTTATATGAACGTATAATTGTATCATTAGTTCATCATATGTTAATCTTGTTTTCACATAACATTATGAATATTGAATGGGGGATAAAATCGAGAAATTGTTACATTTAAATGTTTTCTTTTATGCGTGTAAAACATGGAATGAGTTACTTATATAAAATTAGCTATTACCTACTTTTGATAAATCTTGTCGTGATTCAGTTTTTTTTTTTTAAAAAAAATCTTGTCGTAATAAACTGAATGAATGTCATGAAAGGAAGTCAATGAATGAACCATGCAGGGATTGATCATAAATATTACTAATTAATTATATTTAATACTTTTGTAGCATGCATCATTTTCTAACCTAAAAATACTGTGAATCTGAAAGTCATTTTGTCCCCTTCTCTCAGCTTCGATCTCTGTATTCACTTTGGTTTTGAAATTTGAAAGTGGCATTGCCCTTTTGCTTTGCTCCGATCTGATCTCCATAGAAACATCTCGTGGGCTTTGGGCGAAAATGGCGTACGACGGTGAACGATGATTCAAAACCAAAACGGAAGAAGGCCAGAAAGAGGTTTTCATTGACCATGGCTCAATTTCGGAGGCGTATCCCAGTGAAATTCTTCACATGCTAACAATCTATATACTCTCTGGGGCCCACGAACTTTCCCACCATTTCCTACACGGAATCTCTCGATTCCTTGCTCTTTCCTGTGTCATCTTCCACGTTAATCATCGAAACCTTGCGCAATTAGTTTCCATCAGCAACCAAAAACTCTTACCTCCCTCGGTTTTTCTCCAAGATTTCGTCAATTAAACAAGTGGGTTTTGAATTTGTTTTTCCTCCTTCTTGTCTTTTGATCCTGTTCGTTTGGCTAAGTAGCTGCGTTTCTTTCTTCTTCTTTTTTCTTTCTAATTTGCAGTGTACCCAAAGGTGAAGGTCAGACAAGAACAAAACCAAGAGGATGATCGGGTAGTAATACAGGACAAAAAATTGAAAGCTTTGCAGTCTCTATCGTTGAGGGTTTCCCCTCCTCCTCCAGGTAATTTCCAGGTCAAGGAACTATCGTTAAATATTTATCAACTTCATCAGCAGGTTGATGATCCCTTCCAAAAGAGAAAACAACAAGTATTCGCGTGTGTACACAAATCTCCATGTAGCTTGCTTGAACAAAGAAAGTTATCATCTTTGTAGATATTGATTTGGAAATGAAAAGCACTCAGTGATGTAACAGTTATAGTTAGTTGATGGGAAAAAAGTAGATGTTGAGCTTATCCTGGACCTGGTTGTGTGTGCAAAAGAAAACTTTTTATGAACCATCGCATAGATGGTCTGGCGGTATAAGGCCTGCTATATCCTTTAAGGTCTCGAGTATAAGTCATAGAGAAGACGTTTGTGTCGGGAAGGGAAGCACGAACCCTGTAACTAGAGTAATCAGTTGCTCAGATGTCTAGTAATAGGATCCAGATTAGACTCTGGTTGCCAGTTAATATATAAAAAAAAATTGAAAGAAAACTTTTTATGGGAAAGACAAAATCCAGTTCTATGATTTTTGCTTCCCAAAAGGAATTAACCCTTAGCTGGGGCTGGGGATACCTTAAGGCACGCAAAAAATAAAAAAGGGTTGAGCCTCATGTGGATTTACCTGGTTCTTTCATCAGTTCATGGTTGCTGTCAAGTTTGTTAGGGAGAAATCTTATAAAGGGATAATCAAATAATTTCCTTATAGCTCTTTTTTCTGTGTTCTCTATTTAGATTTTTCTCCATACTCAGCATATCAAAGAACCTATCAGGGAATGGACGTAAAAAGAAAATTTTATATATCATATAGTCTTGCCTCTCAACCTTTTATCTGAATATCTTGCATCCCTCAAATGTCCTTCCTCTTACTAGCGATCCAGAATGTTTTTGCCACTGATATCCATGCCTAGGATTAGGAGAGAAACCCTGCGGTACCCCATATGCAGTTAACTTAAACATGCTCCTATATTTTCTGCATAGGCAGTGCCTGGGCCTCTCTTATCATACGGAGCTCTAAAAATGAAGTCCATCGCTATTCACTTGCATATCCTTCCTCATTCAACTATTTTTCTGTGGCTTAACTGAGTAATTGAATGCATACTGTTAGCCCAGCGTTTGTTCTTGTTCTTTTCACTGTAAAATCAGGAGAAAAAACTTGAAGCAATAATGGCTTGGACATCTCACTAGACAAGGCTAATTATCATTATTATGAAGCAATGCATGCATCTTTCATCCCCCTTCCCCTGTGGATATTTATCACTGTTGGATCTTGCCTTTACTTTTGGCCTAAGTTTGAAGCATGGAGTTTATGATATTGTTATCACTTATCTTCATGAAAGCAATCTTGACAACTTTGTTGGTTAGACTTTATTTTAGGCTTACTGCTTGGTTAGCCTAATAATAGAAGGGGGAAATGAAGTGATATCCTTCCCATTCTAGTTACTAAAATACTTACTAGTTGTCAGCAATGTTGGAGTCACCATTTTTCTTATATTGCAGCGAGGAACCAGAAAGGTGTCTCTCTTCCATCCTCTGCTGAAGTACCGAAATGTTACGTTTTACAAGCACCTAAACCAAGAGTACCCGTTTCTGAAGATTTAGGAGCCTGTAACTTGGCATCAGATTCATCAGGACTTGCAGGGCATGAGAAGGATGACAATATTGATGAGGACAGAGTAAATATTAGAGCAAGCTCAGTTCCACCACCTCGTGCTGTTATATCAAGTCCATGTAATTCTTTTGTCTTTAATATTTCCAATTACCTTTATTATCTATTATCTTGGCTTCATGGTCTCTTTGGATTTCATTTGATGTTGCTATGAGCTTTAGTGAAATCATATCTGATAAGGTTCTTTGAGGATATATCGGGAAAAAAAGAATTGTGTTGTGAATTCTAGTATTTGTGTATTTGGACAACATGCAGGCAAATTCAAACTTCATTATCTGTTCACTGACAATATCTAACTCAGGCCCTTGGGATTTTGTACCAGATAATGACGCAATGATTGGGAAAAAAAATGGGATTAAAGGCAGGGAAGGACTTGCAGGTTCAAAGAACTATGGTGTGCTACAAAGTAGACATGCACCCAACAAAGTTAAATCAAGCAACATTACTGAAAATTCCCCAAACATGAGAAAACCCAAGGAAGCTGCATCTAAATCAAGTAATTTTACTGATTCTGTACAGAAGACTAGAAGGCCAAGCAGATTAGCACCAAATCAGAAAACTCGCTCGAAGGATTGGGAGTTCTAGCTCCATTGGACTGTAGGAGCATATGCCTGCGTGTATCTGGTATTTGGAATGAACAGGAGAATCTGACATGGGTTGCTCGCAAAATCCTGCAATCAAAAGTTTTACTGGTTAATTTCAATCCTTCAAGTGCATTAGTTTTAGGATAGTTGACAAAAATTTTGACATATATTGTGTCAGCCCTGTGGTGGAATGTGGGTGCTGCAAGGTAAACCAGAATGTATCTGGTAAAAAAAGGTAAACCAGAATATATGAATTTGATCGCTCATGTAGTTATGTAGTTTAACCATCAGCTCCAGATTCAGTGTGACAAGTGCTTGAATTTGACTAGAAGTAATAGTTTCGGCATGTTTGGGAGCACCTAAAATAAGTGTTTTTGCTTTACAAAGACTTTGTTTTGCTCAAGATCGTACAAAATAAGTTACTCCCGATCCTAATTATAAGACCACTTTGACTTTTTTTTTTCAGTCCAAAAAAATAGTAGTTTCAGTCCCAAAATTTTTTCCCCCCTCAAAACTAATTTATTCTACTTATAAACTTACCTATAATCTAATTTCATGTGGCATATGTTATAATTTAGTAATCTAATTTGTTTCCTTAACTTCTACAAAAAAAAAGTTAAAGTGGTCTTATATTTAGGACCGGAGGGAGTAATACAAACAAGATTACAAGATAATATTTATGTAGCAATTATAAACTGCTCCCTCCTCTCCTTATTATAATGGGTAATATGGCAAATTTTTCAGTCCAAAAGTCCAAAATATAAAAAGTAAAATGCAAAATCAAAGTAATAAATACATGTTTTTCATTTTTGTCTTTATATATTAATAAATGCAAGGAAATGAGAGAAAATGTGTATAATAAATGAGTAAGGGTAAAAATGAAAAACTTTATTAAACATACTCATGATAAATGATTTCAACATGTTTTTATTAACATGTGTAAAAATGTTGACTGCCTCTTCTCTTTTACTCCCTCCGTCCCTTATTATATAAAAGCCAAATAGGTAAAATCAAACATATTAAGGAAGTGGTTGAGAGAAATAAATATGTCAGAAATAATTTTGTTTTCTCAAATTTGCCCTTATTTATGTAAGAGAGAGAAATGTGATAATAATGTTATAAATGAGTATGAAAGAGAATGTTAATAGAGAGAATAATGATATGTAAAATGAGAAAAAACTCATTAAATACTTTGACAAACTGTGTTATGTTCTTATAAAAAAGGATAAAACTATTCAAATTTTTGACTCTTATATATAGGGACCGAGGGAGTAATAAGGATTAGAGGGGGTATAATTAATCCCTTGTGGGGTGCATGGGAAGAAATATTTGGGATAATTAAATGTATCAATTTTAATATAAATTCAAATAATTAATCACCAACAACCAAATCGTGTGACCCACGAAACAGTAGCTGTGAGTCACTTGAACTACTAATCTTGCCTGACTTTCCCATTATATTTGCTTATGATCTGTTGAACATCTCCTAGGTTCAACAATGTACTAATCCGTGAGCTCAAATCAACCATAGCCAAAATTATTAATGAAGCTTCTTCACCATCTCCATCCGCATATCATAAATTCCGAATATATGTTTATGCTTCATCTATTTTATTTCAAAATCATATCATGTCCGCTTCACATCCATTTGATATGTGTTAATGTTTTAATTAATGAAATAAAGTATATCAGGCATGAGAAAATATAGACAGTGAACAAACAAAATGTCATATACTCTCGACCTAATTATATTATTGAGTTAACTTTTTTGTGAAGAATAAAGAATCTATATAGACCATTATAGACCATTTAATTTGAAGATATGTTATACATTATGATTATACATTAATTCAAATAAAAAGTGAAAAATAATAAATATAAATACTTTAAATTATTTATTTTACATTCTTAATTTTTTTAAAAAAATTAAATTGTTTAGAAATAGGGACAATTGCACATAGGTCCCAAGCAAGAGAATTAATTTCAGACAGGTCCCAAGGAGTTGTTAATGACAACTATTAACAACTGCAATGACTTTGGTTAACAAGTGAAGGAGTTGTTAATGGACCTGTCTGAAATTAATTCTCTTACTTGGAACCTATGTGCAATTCTCCCATAGAAATATAGGGTGGGGACAATATTTAAAAGTGAAAGTGTAAAACCAAAGAATGTTTAATTTCCTACATAAAGTAAATTGAATACTGTACAAGATATCTTATCCAGACATATATTTCTTCCTATTTCATTGGACACAATTAGCCCACGTCAGCCTGAGAAGCTTACACTATCCATCTTTTTCTCTTTCTCATGGCACTGAAAAAAGCTGCCATCTTCCACAACACAACAGCACCATCATCCACCTCCATCTACCATGGCAGCTTCTGCAGCTGCGGCTATAGGCTCATCATTCTCTTCCTCCATCAACACTCTCAAATGCCTTCGTTCATCCAAGAACTTATCCTCTGAACCCCTTCTCAGAATTTCATCAAATCGTGTTTTATCCTCATCTTTGTCATCATCCCACTTGGTGGAACCACTTTCCTTCGATACCAATGTCAATAAATTGTGGGTTTCAAGGGTTTCTGCTCAGGAAGAGCTTGTAGTGGCTGATGGTATTGATGCT
Source organism: Mimosa bimucronata (assembly GCA_037074515.1). Lineage (NCBI taxonomy): Eukaryota > Viridiplantae > Streptophyta > Magnoliopsida > Fabales > Fabaceae > Mimosa > Mimosa bimucronata. The sequence continues at coordinate 38,861,132 of CM073444.1, forward strand.
GGTTTAGGTAAAGAGAATGAGCAGAATGAGGAGGAGGGAGAAAAGGAAGTCGTAGAAGAAGGAGAGGCTGAAGATGTCTCTGTTCACACTAAACTTTATTTTGGGAACTTGCCTTACAGTGTTGATAGTGCACAACTTGCTGCTATTATACAGGATTATGGCAGCCCAGAACTCATTGAGGTATTTATTATGGATTTAATACAACTTCCAATTTCTTTTGATGGATTTTACTATATATTTGATGCTGCTGTATTACTTTGATGAACATAGTTATTGTATGGATGGATCACAAAGGCTGCAACAGATTGGAGTGTTATATGCAAAGGTCCTTATTAAAAGATCAGTGGCTTACACTTACAATGAAAAAACAAATACATTTACATTCTTATATACTATTGTACGCCGCATCAGGACCAAAAATTGACTGAAAGTTTAAGGACCAAAACCATCAATTTTGAAGCACAGGGACCAAAACCAAAATTGATCGAAAGTTTAAGGATCAAAACCACTGATTTTAAAGTTCTAGGATCAAAACCAAAATTAATTGAAAATTCTAGGACCAAAAGTTGTATAAACCCTATAAATATTGTTAACTTGATCAAATTAAAAACACAACTAAGATCATTTTCTTCCATTGGTGGTTCTATATGATCACTTTGACAGTATGTAACAGCCTTATCATGATGGAATTTAGAAATGGGAGACCATAATTCTGTATCACTAGCAATAATTTCTCACACTTGCTAGTCTTTCTAATCCAACTTGGAAATTACATAGGTTCTTTACAATAGAGAGACTGGAAAAAGCAGAGGTTTTGCATTTGTTACAATGAGTAGTGTCGAAGATTGCAATGCAGTGATTGAAAACCTTGATGGAATTGTAAGTATATCTCTAACTCTCTAAACTCTTCCTTTGTCCAATGTTTCCACATATGCAATGTTTAGTTAGTTGTCCTTATCTAGCCGTTCACCTGCTAAATGTTGTGTATGAATGTCTCAGGAATACTTGGGACGAACCCTGCGAGTAAACTTCTCTGACAAACCTAAACCGAAAGAACCATTGTACCCTGAAACTGAACATAAGCTTTTTGTTGGGAACTTGTCATGGTCTGTAACATCTGAGAGCCTGACAGAAGCGTTTCAACAATATGGACATGTGGTTGGAGCTAGGGTCTTGTATGATGGTGAAACAGGAAGATCCCGTGGTTATGGCTTTGTTTGCTATTCAACCAAATCAGAAATGGAAACTGCCCTTTCATCCATGAATGGAGTGGTATACTGAGAATCTTGTAGATTGAGTAGTAAAGTGGTGATTGTGTTTTTTCCTTACTGATTGATTGTTTATGACTTGTTTGGCTTCAGGAATTGGAAGGACGAGCAGTGCGTGTAAGCTTGGCTGAAGGGAAACGATCACAGAGTTAAGTAGAAACTGAAGGAGGCTCTAAGTTTTTTACTATTAGTGCCTAAGAAATTAGAAAGGGAGGCCTTTAGCCCTTTACACCGATCATGATGCAGTTGCTTCAGTTGGCAGAGGAATTCCTTCGAGGGAATCATTGTGAGGTCCCAAAGAAAAAATGTAACCGCAAAAAAGTCTCAATAACAAGTGATCGGCATAGGCGGTGTTATTTCTTGCATTAGAACTTATCATTACATGCGTCTTACTTGTGAGATTTTTGGTGGTTACATTCATAGATTAGGATTTCATAGTGATTTTTCGAATTCCTTTTGCATCTCTTGATGTCTAAACATTATTTCCACTCAACTTTAAGATAGATTGTTAATATTCTGTGCAAGATCTATTGCAAATGCTAACATTGATTACGTTTTGATTCTATCTAGGTTCTCATATAGAGCCATGCGTACAGAATCACATATTAAGGACACAATGTATAATCTGTCTTAAATCCTATATTCAAATTTTAATCACTATTTCTGATTTTTGATCCTATCAGATTTTGTTACAATCTAAGCTAGTCATAACTTTATTGATTTATGTGCATGTTCAATACTGAAGTATTTTGAGATGGAAATAATTTGCAACAATGTGCAACAAATTAACAAAATATAGAAGGTTAAGGGGGGAGAATATCTAATTTTGAAGAAGGTATTCTAATTCTTGCCATCTTTATCATTTTAATGTGAGGAGATGATGGTGTTAAAATTACAGGTTATTTTTTCGTCAATTAAGGTTAAAATCTTAACTATTAATGTGAGGACTTTTTTTTTTTCAAGTCAAATAATTCCTATATCTGTATGATATAAAATCTATAGGAAGTCATACTACTATTACTTATAAATTATAATCATTGCAGCTCACTCTAAACTTGGAATATAGCATGAAAACATGTAATTTCCACTACTATGCAGAATATAAACACTTTGGCTTTTTTTTTTATATAAAATTAGCATTAAATTAAATAATAGGGTCTTCACTTTTCCGACTAAAAATGTCAATGATATGTTAGAAATTTCCCATAATTTCCTACAGCCAGTATTGTCAATCGTTGGGAGACTCCTTCCTTCCTTTCTTGACCAAAGGAGGCTCCCTTCATTTAAAATTAATATCGACAACTAAACTTCAAATTGCAAAATGAAATAATGGCAATTCTAAGTATTTACAACAATGATTTTTGCATTGTTATCCTAAAGCATGAAATTTCAAATAGAGAATAATTATTTTCAAAGTTAAAATAATTGTTCTTTTTTTGTGAGGTTAGCGTATCCACAGCTGAAAATAATAATTAATCCCCTCATACTGTAAACTTCCTTTAACACTAGGCATGAGAAAAGGATTGTTACTTTTATTTTAGAAAAATACTCTTATAGTCCTATTTATAAGGCATTTCTAAAATTTTTCATTCAAATCAAGGAAAACCTCAAACATCATTGACGCTGTCTTAAAATTTAACATTTTTCTAGATTTACTCATAATTAATATCCACTACATCACATGAGAACAAAATCAACACATGATAAACGAAAGATAAAATAATATATTCACATGAAAAAAATAATGATATGACTTATAAATAAATAGAATTAATAAAACTTTCTTTTTCTTCCCTACAAATAATACTAGAGTCTAGAGGAGTATATCTTGACATGCATAAGAGTGTCATATCATTATATCGATTTCTTTTGTTATTTTCACTCTCATTTTTTTCAAAGCATTTTATTTTTAGTCACTCTCTCCTATATTTAATATATGACATATTGAAGGAATTAATTTTAGTTATAAACATATTACATGTTTGTAATTTTTACATATTACCATTAGTGATGTTCCTCTACAATAATCAAATAACAAGGGACTGGGAGAGAGTGAGAAAATTAGAGAAGACTATTGTAGAGTTTATAAAAAATAAATCAAGAGGTAGGAGTATTAACTAATTTGACTGCCAATCCCACTATACTCAAATCAATATAATAAAATAAGATAAACATGTCACAACTTTAACAAGAGATGTAGTAATTTGTTTGATTGGTCTCAATACCATTTGGTTTGAAAAAAATTTAAGAATAAGAGCCTGACAAAAAATCACCAAATAACACTTTTAAGTACTCATGTGATCCGATTTATAGGTCAGAGGGATAATATTTCATTTGGTCTTATTTACAGGACACCTCATTAAATTTTTCATGTAAATGTATAATTTTATCTTTTATTTATTAAGTATTGTCTTTATTTTTGTGTGGAGTAATAAATATTAAATATAGGTAAAATTAATAAAATACCAAATTCTATGATATAAAGAATGATGTTTCATGGTTCTAGTAAGAGCATAATAGTAGAGAATTGTTTGATAAGAATTTAGATTTGATTTGAGGAGGCATGTGATGTGAGGGTGTGGGCGACGGCTAAAGAAGCAGCTGCTTGCATTGCAGCATCTACACAAAAAGCCCCCTTGGCCCCCCGTGGGCGTGTGGAGAGGATCTTTCACTCCAAATCTCAGAAAGGTTCCTCCTTTCCTTTCTTCCCCATCTCTCTCTCTTAGATCTCTCTCTGCAATTCTTCTTGTTTCTGAACTCACCCAAGTTTTGCTTTTGGGTGATGCCCAGATCTCCCACAGGCATTTAGGATCTGTATCTTTGCTGGGGGGGACGTCTCCGTTTTAGGGTTTAAGCGTTTTCATTCGCCATGGCCTCGCACTATCCCTTTCCCCTCACTGCTGCTCAGGTTCCTTCTTCTCCGCCTCTCATTTTTTTTTGCCTCTCTGTGTCAAAGCTTTCTGCTTTTTCTTTTATTCTCTAATGGGTTTGCTTGGGGCGAGTGTTTCAGGTTGGGACGTACTTTGTTGGGCAGTACTATCAGGTTCTTCAGCATCAGCCTGAGTATGTGCATCAGTTTTACTCTGATGCCAGCACAATGCTTCGTATTGACGGCAACAATAGGGAGACGGCTACCGCAATGCTGGTAATTCTTGTCTCCTTTGTTTTGCCTCTCTGTCGCAATGGTTAATTATTGCATTATTGGCTGTTTCTTGTCTCCACTTTGGATTGTATTGTATTTCGTTATCTTCTGTTGCCAGTGCTCTCGAGGCCACTAAAATGGTGGAATTTGTATGTTTGAGCATTTTTAAATGTCAATTGAGTTCTCCATTTGGTGATTATTTGCTGTTTTGGATGTGGGATTTTTCGAATTCTCTAACCATAGAACTGATTCCCATATTTTCGGAGGTGGTTTGAAGATAATAGGGCCCTGCACTGATAATTGTGATTTTACTTCTCTGAATACTTGGAGAGGTGCCGTCTAGTGGCTGCTAATTTATTACGTATTAATATTTCCTTCCTTATTTGTTATAAGATATTGAGCTTCGTAGATTTCCTCCCATTTTTTCATGTGTGATTAGTAAATCACTTATTTGCCCCCCAGAATTAAAGAAATTTCTCTGTGGGCAGCAAATCCATGCACTCGTTATGTCACTCAGATATGCTGGAGTTGAAATCAAGTCAGCACATTCTCTGGAGTCTTGGAATGGTGGTGTTATTGTGATGGTCTCTGGATCTGTGCTACTTAAGGAATACAGCCAGAGAAGGAAATTTATGCAGACATTTTTCCTTGCACCCCAAGAAAAAGGGTTTTTTGTGCTCAATGATATATTTCACTTTGTTGAAGATGATCCGATTCCTCACCACCAAGCAGTCTTGTTAGCTCAAAGCAATCTTGATTCAAACTTGAATGCTCCGATGTCAATTAATAAACCAGGTAGGTTTCATGTTAGCCTCAGTGTCCCCCTCTAATTTAAATGTAATTCATTTAATGCTGAAATTGAATAGGGAAAGAGGAGAAGGAACTATATAAGTTTCGAGTGTTATATGATGAATTATTTGCAAGCGATGCTTTTGCGGTGTCATATCCTTTTGCAAATAGTTGCTTTCCTTTCATAAATTCGTTTTACTGATTCTGATCTATGAATTTTCCAGTGTCCAGTTACCTGCTGGGTGCAGATATCCAGGCAAGGGAATTTGTTCCTGCTAATGAGGTCAAAGAAAATGGTGTAGTCGACAATTATGGATATTCAGAGCAGAGAATGAAGCATGTCTCTGATTCTGAACATATTAGGGAGGATAATACTGCTGAAGAGTCAAACGGCTCGCTTCAAGCTACAGTGAATGTGGTGCCAGAGAATGTGCCTGCTTCTGCTGAGGAACCTGCTGAGGAGCCCCAAAAGCATACTTACGCCTCCATTGTATGTGCCTAACTTAATGTTAAGTTAATTTCAAATAATGATATTTTTATGGATTCAGTTATAATCTGAGGGACTGACATTTGGATTGTTGTTGGAAGTTGCGGGTTGCTAAAGGACAACCAACTCAGTCAATGCCTTCCCACCCTTCTTATGACAAGAATGTGTCCTCCGAGTGGGATCATGTTCCTCAGACTAGTAGTCAGCCACCAACAGCATCATCAAACACATTTGAAAGGCCTGAGACTGATGCAGTGGCAGTAGAGGAGGTTCCTGCAATAGAAGACGAAGGTTATTGCACAGTACTTGTTTGAACATATCAAGAATCGAGTTCATTTTTATTATTTTTAAGTCATATTGGTCTATGGTTTTGAACAAAATTTTGCTGTGAACTAATTTGTGTGAGGAAGTCGTTATTTAGTTTTTATCATATACTTGTCATCCTGAATTTTGATATGATTTGGAACCCTTTCAGGCGAAATCAAATCTGTTTATGTGAGAAACTTGTCTCCTACTGTTTCTGCTTCTGAAATTGAGGAGGAATTTAGAAAGTTTGGTTTGATCAGGCCTGACGGTGTTGTCATCCGAAGTCGCAAAGTCTGATCTTTGCATCCTTGAAACTTTTTTAGTGTTTCATGTATGCCCCAATATCTGAAGTTTTCATTTAATTTCAGGATGTCGGCGTTTGCTATGCATTTGTTGAATTCATGGATATGAATGGGGTTCACAATGCAGTCAAGGTTTGGATTTGTTTTTGTATCATAAATTTGAGATTTCTTCTGCTTAAAAGTTGGCATGATCCTGTTTTTGCTGTAGATGAACATTTAAAACATATCAGTGGTAACAAGAGTCGTGAATCTTTGGTACTGCATCATTGAACTGATGAGCTGCTTCTGATCTTTGTTATTACGTATAAACTATATTGTCTATTGTGCTAGTTTACTGAATTTCTTTTCACGAGCCTCATGTTTTATGCTTGCAGGCTGGCTCTGTTCAGATAGCTGGAAGACAGGTATACATTGAAGAGCGAAGACCAAACAGTTACATTCCTTCACGAGGAGGAAGTAAGTCTTTCTTTTACTATTGTTGTAGCTAAATTCTGTTTTCTGAGTTAGCTAGTGCGTTTCTCAGATTCTTGTGAATCAATATCCCTGATCCCTCTGATATTGTAGACATCATGACTCAAAATGAGATTTCAAATAACGCTTAGCTAGACTCATCTTTATGCTTTATGTGGTTTGAAAGTTGGTAATGCTAACTGTAATTATCAACAGGGAGGGGTAGAGGCCGCGGCGGTTATCAGTCAGAGGCACCAAGAGGGCGATATGGTCCAAGGAGCTTTAGCAGGGGAAATGGCCAAGATGGAAGTGATCGGGATTATAACAAGCCATCGAGGGGTAACGGTTTCTACCGACCCAGTTCTAGACAAGAGAGAGTATATTCAGGGCATCAAGTACCAAGAAATGGGCATAATATGGCAGATTCAACAGCATAAAATTCTTTGCTAAGGAGATTCAAATTTTGGGACCGGCAGATATTTCAGTTCTATATAGTTGATTTTATGGAAGAAAAGCAAACAAATAGTCATAATTTTTTATGTCTACCTAAGGAAGGTGTTGTAGGACTACGGATTGCATATTTCGTTTTTGATAGCATTTTTGCTCAAAGGGCATCTGGTTTTAATTTACTAATTCGAGAATTTAATGTGAAGTCGGCAGTCTGAAACATATGAGAATTGTGTCCATTTCATTTGAATCTCATGTCGCTATCTGAATCAAATGTATTTGTAATCATTTATTTCTCAAATGAATTTGATGGGAATATTTCAATAAGTTATCTCCCATCTTCACCTTTTCCTTTGAGCGTTCTTTTACACGCACAAAAGGTATATATACTCCCTCTCATCCTTCTTCACCAACTACCATTTCTTATAAACCAAAGAATGATAGTTTGGTCCTTAAATTTAAATTTAATTGACCATTTTTTCCAATTTCGCCCCTTATTAAATGATATAACTTTATCTTTTTAACTTTGAACATCTATTAACGATAAGGGTAAGGTAGGGAAAAAGCAATTAATGCTGTGGTTGGTACCTTATATTAGAGACCAAAAATTTTGTTAGTTTGTGTCTTTTAATAAGAACTAAGGGGTAGTAAACACCAAGTAATACGAAATCCTTGTAAGGTAATAAGTTTTTGTTAATGTTTAAGATTTTAGTTAGTAGTCTAGAACTTATTATTCACAATTGCAAATAATGAAACTCAGAAGAGATTTTGTATTGTGTGTATTTCACCATATTTAAATATCAGTACCATTGTTAATCTAAATTTACTATCAAAGTTGATTTAAAGAATATTTAGCGTTTGCCAGTATCTATTAGAGTATTCTTCAGGAAAATCAAGAATTAAAGAGGCAAAATTTTCAATTTTAACTTATTTGTATTACCCTTGGGAAGTTTGTTCCTTGCTTAAATGGATTATTGAGCTACATAACGTCAATTGGCGCTCAAACCCACCTCAATATGGGATAGGCGGCATTTCAAATCTCATTCCAAACAAAAAGCTTCAATTTCAAACTATAACCTAACATTGCCGTTATTTTGTATTCCCTTCTGTTCTTAATATAAGATCTAATTTATAATTCAATTTCTTCGGTGAAGTAGATTTTGTATCAAGGACCGGAGGGAGAATTATATTTGGTCCGATCATGAGCATTCATCTGACATCTGTAGAAGCAGTAACAATTTCTGTCCAGGATTGACAGTTGCTATGGTGGTCTCGTGTGAGAGAAGCACTTCAATCAACGAGAATCTACTCTGAAATTCCAGCCTCCACATCTTCCGTTTCCCAGAGGAAGCAAGCATATGCCGCCAGAACATTGCTGAAAAACACAAACGGGAAACCTATTATTATCATTTTAAAATAATAATGCAGAATTCATCAGCTATAGAGCATTCGAAAATTCTGACAACAAGATGAACACTAAATCAGGAAAGGGGCCAATCACATGAATGACTAAAGCTGGAATTTTCTTTCCCTTATTCCAGAACCCGATTAAATAGGCATGTGAGATGAAACAATATATATGTTTATGTTTATATTGTTCTCAGAAGTTTACCTGTTCTCAGGAGTAGCCTCCACTGCTTGCTCAAAATATGATAAAGCTTTTCTCCTGTCATGATGAAGTTGCCACTCCAGTTTTGCGAATTCCGATATCATTTCACCATCGCCAGGATTAACTAATATTGCACGTGAGTAGTATTTTTCTGCTGCCTGAAGGTCTTCCTTGGACTGCACATTGAAGGTGGAAAAGAGGGTTAAGGAAGTGGAAGAAAAATGAACTTTATGCAAATCTCAAATTTATGCATACAATTTTTGAAGAAAAGGAAGGCAGAGCCATCTATCCATAAGTTTACAAGGGCGTTTCAGTGAGGTATGTACAATAGTTCCTTCCCTGCCCAAGTCAAGTAATAAGTAATAACCAATAACAATTAAATTGTTAGGCAAAATCTCTTTACACATATGCCCCATTCACATGATCTGACAAGCCCAAATTTGTGATATAGTTACCACTTGTACAAGAAGAATTCTTGAGCACGACAAAATCTGGACTCATTATACACAAAGGAGGCAATCCAATCATTCTTTGAAATTTTGTTTCATAACTAGAGAATTTCAACTTAGCTAACATAGTTATTGCCTCTATCCTTGTTTGTCTTAAAATATATTCCCAAAAAACTGGAAAAATAAAAAACGTATGTTTTATAAAGCCATAAATGAGCGTCCAAACTGAACAATTACCAGTTGCATCACAACACATATTATATCCCTCTACCCATTCCCACACCCCAAAACTTCCAAAAGAAAAGTTGCAAGGAAAAAAAAAGAAGAACCCTTAATGTATTGATCCAGTCATCAAAATTCGGAAGCATGTATCCATTCTACACTCAAAACTCTTGGTTCGGCTGACATTATTCCCTTCGAAAACATCAATTGTTCGTTACGTGCTTGTGGCTGCGTGACATGACACTTTAAGGTTTGAGGATCATCAAAGTTTTACTTAATACGCATATCTCACCTGAATCAGAAACTGAGCATAATTTTTCAGAAAGTAAGAGTTGTTAGGATTTTCATCAATCAACTTCTTGTAGTAGTCCTCAACACTGCCATCTTTTCCACAGTTAGCAAGAGAAAGATCTACTGCATCATTCTCAATTTTGTCACCTTTGACAATCATCATATGTTGTTCCTGCTCTTCCTGTTACACTCAATTTCAAAGATTAATATATAAATAATCCATATGACTCTATCAAAAAAAAAGTGATGAAGACTAGAAAGAGACAGGGTGGGGGTGGCAGAGGAAGCAAAGCAGCACCTCCTCTCTGTTACTTTGTTGTTTCCCACCTTCTTCCTCATCATCTTCAATTTGCCAGATAAAGCTAGCATATGCTGCTAGAACATCACTGAAAAGAATATTGTTTGTGTACTGTCATATTGTAAACAGGTAAAGCTGAAAATTCTGTATTTTTAAACTGAAGCAGCCAAATTCTGAAGGTAACAAAGTGGTAACAAGTAACAACACATTCCAGCCCAGAAGCGATTGGATGAATAAGCTATTGTTGGTATATAAAATACAATAAATATCATATTTATTTTCAGAAGGAAGATAATAGCGGCAGAATGTTACCTATCTAGTGGGGCAGCCTGAGCCGCACGTTCAAAATAGTTCAATGCTTTGTCCTTGTCTTGATGTAGATCCCATTGCATCTGAGCATACTGCATCAAGATTTTACCATAACTAGGATCTGCTAGTGTAGCGTGAGAAAGGCACTCTCCAGCCCCATGAAGGTCTCCCTTTGACTGCCAGTAAATATAGAAAACAAAAATCAGTATCTGAGCAAAACATCACCAGTAAGAAATATTATACTTGTTCCAAATAAAGATAAACAACAGAGAAATTCCAGAATTCACAGCAATTTGTCCAGGCAATGGATCATTCAAGACATGGCCTCCTTAAAATAAAACCAAGTTTTCTGTCTAAACAAGATTTTTGAAGTTAATCTTGCTTGTGAAGTGTGAACGAAGGTAACTGAGTCCATAAGAACATAAATAGCAAAAGATGCATTTCTCACCTGAATCAGAAACTGAGCATGACTCTTCAGAAACGAAGGGTTGGAAGGATCTTCATCAATCATCTTCCTGTGGTAGTCCTCAATATCAGTAACCTTTTGTTTGTTGTTCTCATTCTGCACCAAATGCCAAACTATAATAATTAAAAATCCAATATAAATCATCAGAGAAAAGCAATGTTCCCTAAGAAGGAAAATGACAAGAGAAAAAGAAAGGGGCACCTTGCTGTTACTATCATGTTTTCCACCTTCTTCATCATCCTCATCTTCTATTTCCCAGAGGAAACTGGCATACGCTGCAAGAACTTGGCTGAAAGAAATAGCCAACGTGTACTGTTATCCTTAAGATATGTAAGGCTCAGAATCCGGAATGTTTTAAGTGAATCAACCTAATCCTGCTGCTTACGATGAGTTTGAAGAAAATATTCCAGTTCAGAAGTTATCAGATGATTAGACAATCGTAATTATTCTATTAAAATGTCTAGTAAAGTAAGTTTCTCAGAATGTTCACCTGTCTGGAGGAGGAGCTTGAGCTGCACGTTCAAAATACTCTAACGCTATTTGCTTGTCACGATGGATATCCCAGACCAGCTTAGCATACTGCATTAGGATTTCACCATTATTTGGATCTGCTAGAGTAGCACGTAAAAAATACTCCTCAGCCCCGTGAGGGTCTCCCTTAGACTGCCAGCATAATTTAGAAAAAAGTTCAACATTTGAGACAAAGAGAGCAAGGTGTAATATCACGCCTGCTTAAACAACGAAAATGAAACTAATGGAGACATAAAAAAAGAGAAAGGAACTATTAAGATAACTTGGCGACTATTTCTGACACCTTTCTTAGTTTTAGGATAGACGGGTAGTCCTAGTGATTGTGATGTTAGTTTCCTAAGTATTATGATACAGGACATTACCCAGATGTGTTCTGCTCTAGATTAACTCTGATATGGATGATTAAAAGACTTAACAATCCTCAAGTAAAAGAGCTTGTTACCAGACTAGAAACACTCAAGTAAACCAACTGAAACTTACATATCCTTTCCTAAATCATATACACATATCAGAAAACAGAGAAACTATCAAAGAGAAAAAAAGGTGCTAGCAATTTAAAAAGGGGCCTCACAACTCACAAGTAAAATCTGAGCATAATTTCTCAAAATCAGAGGGTGGCATGGATACTCATCAACCATCCTCTTATACTGCTCCTCAACATCAACACTGCCATCCAAATTCGGCAGACATAAATCATCAACAGGAAAGCTATCAAACCCAAGGCCAGCAGCTAAATACATAGGAGGACTAACCGGTCGTTCAATTTCCTCTTCAATCCCTAATTTCCGAATCCCATTGAAATCATCCTTCTCAATCTCACCTTCCTCCTCAATCAAATCCATCTCCTTCCTTCTGAAGCTAAAATCACCACTACCAAAGACTTCTACCCGCTGCCCAATAGTAATAGTTCTCTGTAACACCTCTTCGGCATCGTAATCTCCATCTCCGGAGCTGTATACGTCGAACGATGGAGCAGTGCGAAGGGTGAGTCGATGATGAAGCGAATCATCGTGTACTGGGGATTTGGTGGAGGTAGGTGATTCGTCCATGGAGGAAGAAGAAGAAGTATGTGCTAGGATATGTAAAGCGAATTGGGATGTTTTTGGATTAAACAGAGAGAAGTGAGAGAATTAGAAATGGGATGGAGTGCAGAAGAATTCGATTCACTTGTATCAACTTGAAGCGCGCGAATCCCGACCCCAATTTCGGTGAAGGAAGAAGCATGGCATGAGAGAATAGAGATTGACCAATCTAATATTGTTATTATTTTTTAAAAAAATTATTTTGGCCAAATTTATTATTATTATTATTACAAATTAAATAAATAATACTCCATCCAGTTTTTTTTTTTAATTCTTTTGGCCAAATTTATTATTATTATTACAAATTAAATAAATAGTACCCCATCCAGAGGTTCATGTGCTATTATGGAGTCCATAAGTTTTCAGACATGATATATCGGAGATGTTTCCATCTTATTTTTTTAATTAATTATTAATTTTATTTTAAAATATAGGGTTAAATTGCAAATATGGACCAGAAGTTTTTGCTATGAACAATATTGCCTTTAAATTATTAAAAAGGAACAATTTTAAACTCTGCAGTTGAAAAATATTAATAGTTAATATTAATTTTTGGGTAAATGTGCAATTTTAGGCACGAAGTATTACGCCAGGTGTACTGGGCAGAAAAATGTATTTTTTTGACAGATTTTAGGCATGAACAATAAAATTAGGGGCAATTCTAGGCACGCCGTTAGTTGACTGTTAGTTGACCGTTAAGTTTGACTACAGAAGCTGATGTGGCAGAATTGAAAATTTTAATTAAGGATTAAGAAGTGATTTTGTGATCAATTAAGGAGTTTTGAGAGTTTTATAAATAAATTCAGGAAAATGAAAGTTTTTTTTGGACTTTTAAAGGCCTAGTTTCTCCCTTAATTTTGGAACATTAGAGTTAGAGGAATTATTTTTGGACCCAAAAGGGATTATATTGGGAGGAAATTCTTAGCCAGTAATGAAGAAAATTTTTAAGAATTGAAGGAATACTTTTTTTGCCCAAAGAATATATTCTATTGCTAAGATTTAAGGGCATAATAGAAAATTCTTTACCTAATATACTGTATTTTTTTGGGCCAAAGAATTATTCCTTCAATTCTTAAAAATTTTCTTCATTACTGGCTAAGAATTTCCTCCCACTATAATCCCTTTTGGGTCCAAAAATAGTTCCTCTAACTCTAATGTTCCAAAATTAAGGGAGAAACTAGGCCTTTAAAAGTCCAAAAAAAACTTTCATTTTCCTGAATTTATTTATAAAACTCTCAAAACTCCTTAATTGATCACAAAATCACTTCTTAATCCCTAATTAAAATTTTCAATTCTGCCACATCAACTTCTGTAGTCAAACTTAACGGTCAACTAACGGCGTGCCTAAAATTGCCCCTAATTTTATAGTTAATGCCTAAAATCTGTCAAAAAAATACATTTTTCTGCCCAGTGCACCTGGCGTAATACTTCGTGCCAAAAATTGCACCTTTACCCTAATTTTTTAACAGTAAATGTTAATTTTATAAGGGGTAGGGGAATATTATTATCTTTTGAAATTTTGAGGGTAATTGTAAACCAAAAAATAGTTCATGGGCAAAATAGCTTCTAAATGAAAGTTTTCACAACAAATTTGTTCTTTGACCCTAAAAATTTACATACATGTAAAGGGTTAAAGGTCATATTTACCCGGAAGTATGCAAGGTGGATTACATCTGCCCCGGAAATATTTTTCGATTCAATTTTGCCCCAGAAATGTGTAAAGCGGATCATATTCGCCCTTTATCGTTAAAATACTAACGGTCAACGTCAGCTATTTAACAGTCAACGTGAGTTTTTTAACGGTAAAGGTCGAATATGATCCCCTTTGCACACTTTCGGGGCAAAATTGGACCAAAAAATACTTTCGGGGCAGATGTAATCCACCGTGCATACTTCCGGGGCAAATATGAGCTTTAACTCTACATGTAAATGCATACATATATGTGTGCATGCACATATATACATTTTAAACTTTTTGACCAACTGGTTGTGGGTTATTTTAATTTAACTAATTAATAATATCGTGTTCAAAGTTCAAATCATGGGTATACAGCCGTGATACTTGCTTGGAGGTACCGATGTTCCTAATTAGGCTCACATTCCCACAAATTAGACTACTTGATAGATGTAAATAGTCTTAACCTGGCTTGTTTTGTGGTTGATTGGCTTGAGTCTCGCTAGTAACCTGTAATAGGCTTGAACATTATCTGTTTAACGGCATAGCTTAGCCTAAGAGGCCCGATTTATTAAAATAAGCCAATAGGCCACCAAACAGGCTAATGGCATCAAGCAGGCATATGCATTAAAAACAATCCATACAACCTTTTTGTTATCAATCAAAATATATTTTGACGTGAGAAATTGAGAATACAATTAAATTAAGAAATTTAAAAAATTTAAGCCTAACCTATTTAATAGACTTTGGGCTTGGCCTATTTAATAAAATAAGTTTTAAAAGGCCTGAGTCTGAATTTGTTTTCTATTAAGCCTGACCTGAATAGGTTAAAAATAGGTCAAGCCTAAGGCCCCTGATAGGCCGATTGACCTGTTTCCACCCCTACTAGTCGGTTCTTTATAGCGCTGGATCTCGATGGATAAATAAAAAAAGATTTTTTAACCATAATAAAAAAAGATGAATAATGGATCAGAATAATATATTTTGTATTTAAAGATAAATAATTTGAGAGGAGTCTTGGTTATGAAGAATGAAAAGGTTAAAAGATTAACAAACAAGATGCCCATGATTCCAATTACTACAAAGTGTTAAACTGAATCTCCTTGCTTCACGTGAAATGTAAGATCCGGTGCATACTTAAAAACGGTGTCGTTGTCATAAGTCACAGGCCTATAACGTTATGAACTAACCAAAACATAAAAATTATGCGAGTACATGTAGAGGTAATTATCGGGTTAAAGGTCTATCTTATCCTAAAA
Organism: Mimosa bimucronata; assembly: GCA_037074515.1. NCBI lineage: Eukaryota > Viridiplantae > Streptophyta > Magnoliopsida > Fabales > Fabaceae > Mimosa > Mimosa bimucronata. Next base: position 38,876,514 of record CM073444.1, read on the forward strand.
GTTTTTTTGGTGTAATTTTTCCTAATAAATATTTAAAGAGAGTAGTTTTGCTCTTTATCCTTAAAATATTAATTGTCAATGTCAACTATTTAATTGTCAACATATATTTTTTAACAGAATATGGTAATATTACTATGTTTTGAAATTTCCAAAGAAATCTTGAACCTAAAAAAACTTACAGAACAAAATAGATCATGAGCTAAAATTTCCGAAGCAAAACAGACCATTAACCCATAATTATTTAAGTTTGGAACTAAAGTTCTGTATGAAGTCGTTTCTTGTGTGTGTGTGATGCCACAGATTAATAATCTTTTATGGTACAAGCCACACGGGTTATATATATCTCCTAGTTAGAGTTAGTTGATGGACTATTTTTGAGGGGTGAGCGTCTTGATATAGCAATTGTTAAGCCATAAACTATAAGGAAAATTAATTAGAGGTCCCTTGGAGGACACATAATATAGGGGAAATCCCACTAAATGCTCAAATTAAAGTAGGGTCCCAAGGGACCTTATTTTTATTATGTTCCAAACCCAAAAGAGATTTTTACCCTCCTTATAATTGTCTAAATGAAACACCCTCACCCTCATTCATTGTCACTCTCCCTCATAGCAGCATGAACGTGGTCAGCGAACTTAAAGGGGCTGGAAAGACACTCACCAAGAACACTCCTTCATCCATCATCCATCTTCATCCAACTAAAATCATGAACTCTTGGATTTGTCTTTTCAACTAATGGTATGTTGAGAAAATCAATTTCCCATGTTTGTTAGGAATGTGATTTGGGATGAATGATTTAAAACAAAGGTCAAAACTTTTCATATAAATCTAATTTTGGTTGAATGTTTGAACATAAAACATGCTTAGACACAAACCTTAGTGATTTTTTGTTGTATTTATTGTGTAAGTTGGTTTCTCATTTGTTGTTGATGAGGGTTTGGGTTGGTGCTATGTTTAAGGGTGTATAAGCTCTGTTTTTTCGTCCAAAAACAGGGGAAATCCGAAAAGGCTGTAGCTTTCTCGTTTTCCACATAAGTTAAAATTTCTATTGTCGTCAGAGCTCAAATAGTTGTTATTGCAGGCCATTCAATTGTAAATAACAACTTTCTGGAAGACTATTGAAATTTTGAATGAATTTTATTGGGGATGAGTTTTGTGCTTTATTATTTTGTTCTAAGACAGGGGTGAAGTAAAAGGTTGAAGCTTTGTTGGGTTAACACCAATGTATTGGTATTTTAATAAGGTGTTTTCATTACTTTAATATAAAGTTGTCACAAATGCTCATTAAGTTGTTATATCTTGTCATTTACTTGTGAATAACAATGTTTCTGTGCATGATGAATGAGAAGATGGCGGGGACATCATGGAAGCATGTAATATGTTTGTTGCATACGGGTGGACGATTTATAAATGGTGAAGAAGGTGAGATGCAATATGTGGGGGGCAGTACCATATCAAGAACCATAAAGGAAGGCACTACTTATGGAGAATTGAGAACAATTGTAGCATCAATTGTTGGAAAAGAAGTCAGGGGAATAACCACGAAATTTAGAGTGTGCTTTGATGATACAACAACTTATGTGGACCTTGTAGATGATGAAGGAATGGAACATTTCATCAATTTTAACAGAGAAATCGGTAATATATTTGTATGTGAGTGTGTGGATGACAATACACAACCAACTAGTGACGAAAATACGTAAGTTGTAATTATAGTTTCAATTGAGATAATATGTTGTGACTCATTGATAGACATATTGTGAAAACATGTCATTATTAACAAAATGTGTTGTAATTCCTGCAGGATGGATTATTTGACTGGAGGTTCGAATGGTTTGCCTATGTCTCAAATGATATTGGTTAATGAAGAGTCGCAACCATTGTCATGTGCAGTACAGATGATTCCAACACCAAGACCAGAGATGAATTCCACAAAATGAAGGGACTTGTATATTGGAGTAGGGAAACATTTTCTCAATGCGGGTGATGCTCGACAAACTCTATACAAATACAGCATAGTTCATAAGTTTGCATACCAATTTTTGAAGAACAACAAACAAAAGATTATAGTAAAGTGTATGGTTGAAAAATGCCCTTAGTACATAAGGACATATGAATGGAGCAAAGGAGCTGAGTTTCTAGTAGTAAAAAAATTCATCGATGAGCATAAACATAATGCGCAAGATATTCTGGTTGTTGCTCACTCAACAAGGAGAAAGTTGACATCATCACTAATGATTGATTGTTTGAGAGATAATATAGACAAGAGTGCTGGTGAAATTAGGAAAGACATGTACAGAGAGTACGGTATGCGGTTGAATTACAGTTAAGCTTATTGGGGAAAAGCAAGAGTCTTAAATGAACTTCAAGGTAGTGAAAAAGATTCTTACAAGCTAATTCCAAGGATTTGTCAGAGGCTAAATGAAAGTGATCTAGACACAGTTGCTCTATGGGAAGATTCAGATGATGACAGGTTTGAGAGGCTATTCATTGCTTATGGATGCTCAATTAAAGGTTTCTTAGCAGGATGTCGACCCGTTCTTTACATAGACGGATGCTTTTTGACCGGTCCATATAAAGGGACTTTATTATCTGCTTGTGCGTATGATGCTGACAAAGAAATGTTTCCACTAGCATATGCAATAGTAAGTGAGGAAAATAATGATAATTGGGGTTGGTTTCTTGAGAATGTCAAAGGAATCACAAGAGAGATGGAGATAACAATTGTGTTGGACCGAAACCCTGCAATTATTTCAGCAGTGCGTGATATATTCGGTAGTGAAAGACATGCTTATTGCTACAGGCATGTTAAAGAAAACTTCAATGCAGAATATGTTAGAATCAACAGAGGCAAGACAAGGATCAAAGGCCAATACAAGTGACTTGTAAAGTACGTCCAATACAAGTGATGACCAATCAAAATTTGCCAAACAATTTGCTGTCAAGACCATGATCTTCAATATATGATTGCTCACTTTAACATCTGAACTGGGACACAAAAAGATCCCCAGTGCATACATAACAAATAAGAATTCGAAGTCCTTATCTTTCTCATCCATTTTGATTAGCCATTCTCCAATTGTCTTGTATGCGACTTTGTCGTACACTTTTTTATATTCATTCAAAACTGTATTTTCATCATCCACCATCTCTGCCTCAATTTTGTTTCCCTCACAAGGTATTCCCATTAAATCATGCACATTTTTTGCACTGATTTGCATTGGAGTGTCTCTAATGCACATTACCTTTGTTCGAGGGTTGAAGGCACACATCAACTCCCCACAATATTCTCTCAAAATTGAAGGACAACATACCTCAACCAATTTATCGAATCCTATCTTTTCCAACCTTTTCATCATCCCCTTACTACTTTTCACATGATTGCAAACATTTATTAATTGGTTAGGGGCACACCTTGTGTGAAAAGGAACCCTATATGCCTCACAATCATAAGTACGAACCCTTACTTTACTAGCCTCTTCACTATATGCCTTCTTCGTCTTCTCAGACAACCTCTCCCAAGCTTCCTTAAACTCTTTATTGCGGGATTTCAATGATTTGCATTTCCTCGGGTTTTCCTTATAAAACTCTTGGTGAAGAGTGAAAACGCAGTGATTTTCAATTGATCTTTGTTTTGCCTACCCTTGACCATTCTCTTAACCTAAAATAGAGAAGACAAAAATTATAACAAAACTCACATAACCATCTCTCTAATTGCATTTGAGTTACCATAAAGATTCAAAGTGGTAATGTGATAATCACAAGACCATTGTAAACCAGCTGTAACATGATAAAAATATGAAAATATGCATAAAAAAGGAGCATAAGAAGATAAATTGCATTCATATTGTATAAGTTCTTGTAAACAGATAGTTTTAACCCTTTCCCTGATCACATTGAAAACAAATAACACTTACAAACAAAGCCACAGATGATCTACAAATGACTAAGGATGCAAAATCAGCATGTAATTTCACTCTATCAAGTAATAAAGACAAAAACTTCAAAAGGCTGACTATAGCATAACAACACAATCCAAAGTAAATAAGTAGACAGTAATAAAAATGAGGAAGCAAGAAGTACAAAAGCCAATAACACAATATTCAAGCAAACTAAATTACCAAAGTTAACTTTTTTAAACTCAATCCGTGAATATTCCCATATTCAAAAGCGTCAGTGTTCAAATGATTATACTACCAGAATAAAGGCTAAATTAAACTGTAAAATAAAAAACAAAGCAAGAAAGGGTTCGAAGGTATCCAACACTAGATGGAAAATCACACAGAGAACAAATGACGCGGGGGGAAAGAAAAGCCCCAAAGTTTAGTAGATGGCTCAGATTGAGTGAAATGCACAGGAGCTCTATTATATATTTATCATGTACCAAACAATCCCGCATCTTGCACACAACAGGGAAACATAACTCCAGGAATCGGCCGAGCAGAACAGACGAAGGAGAATAGGGAAAATTGAACTTTCAAGTTCTTCCTACTTTTAAATTGACCATATCATCACTTTCAATCTTTTGATTGTCGACATACAGTGTATATGCTTATGGTTCACAATCTTGTGCTGGCAAAACTTTAGTAGTTGCATCACAACTACCTGCTAGAATGATTTAAACAACCAAAATAAATGACAGACAGGAAAACCAATAAATTATGTGAACTGAGAAGCAGTCAAAACAAACCATTTATCTGACAGGCAAAAAAGAATAAAAATGTCCAAATGCCAAGTCATAATGCAATTATACCTAAGCCAAGTAATTTTAAACAGATCATAAACAACTTCTGATCATACCAGTTAAAATTCTACATTCCTCAAATTTCAAATCAACATGAAGAGTATAAATAGTATCCTTAGTCAATGTACTTCCAAAATCACAACCTTAAAGTAGAGCTTGAGAAATATTACGCACCATTGGTACTCCTATTCTGTCAAGCTTTGTTTGCATCAAAAACGTAAAAGATAGAAGTCCAATGCTTTGAGTCAAAACCCCCTTATTCTGGTGACGGCTGAAGACAATGACATCAGCACCAAGTCTCATACTACTGGTTTTAAATCCATTTTCATCACTTTCAATCTTCTTGCTCTCGGCTCGCTAAACAAGGGAGAAGAAAGAAAAAAATCCAAAAATTCCAAACTTCAGAAAATAAAAAATGCAAGACTCTCTTTGAACTTATACTTACTACTAACCATGTTTACTAAAGAGTTTCATTCGATTCCTTCCAAAAATCAGTAAGAACCGAGTCGGGTGAATAGTACCTCCGCTATGAAGTTTGAAATCCGGCCATGAGAAAAGAAAGCTCACTTGACTTCAAATCAGGTGTTGCATGTCCAAGATGGCCTCACCGATGCCAGAAATCGACGGCGAGATGTGTGGGAACGCACAGGAGCTCTTTCGATTTGCAAGTGGAATGTGGATTTTTAAGCCCTAAGTCCCAGCCTTTTCCTTCTTCACGCGCAGCAGGGGAGTGAGTCAGTGAATGAAAGTTTCTTCAATTCTTTGTTAATTATAAGGAGGGTAAAAATGTCTTTTAGGTTTGGAACATAATAAAAATAAGGTCCCTTGGGACCCTACTTTAATTTGAGCATTTAATGGGACTTCTCCTATATTATGTGTCCTCTAAGGGACCTCTAATTAATTTTCCCTAAACGATAATATATGAGTTAAGTTAGAATTTTGCCCCAAAAACTTTAGTCAAAGCTCTAATATTCCAAAGTTAGATCAATAATCTTATCTCGCAATATTATATAAGTTAACATTCAGTTTAATTTGATGTTAATTTTTAAACAATCAACATCGACAACCAATATGCGAAATCCTTTAGGACTAACCTATAATATATATATATATCTTTCGGTCTTAAATATAGGAATTAGTACTACCTAAATATAATGTCTTTTTTCAATTTATCACATATATTTATCATTTTTTCCGAACTAATTATCAAACTTATAAACTAATACTCCCTCTAATTCTAGATATATGCTATATTTGCTAATTCGATCAAAATAAATATTTTAATTAAGTTGGTTAAAATGTTATACTTTTTATAAAACACCCCGATCATTATCATCATCGATTTCCTCTATCTCTCTAACTTGATTATTGTTGATGGAGGATCAATTAAGTCATTTTAAAAAATATTGACAACAATTAGAAATAAATCATATATTTACTATTAAGATCGACTCCCAAAATAAATTTTATACTCCCTCCATCTCATAATAGAATGTTTTTTTAACCGAAATATGGTTACCTAAAAAACAGTTAAAAGTTACTTAAAAAACAATAAACATGTAAGAAATATAATTTTGTTTCTGAAATTGCCTTTATTTTTGAAAGAATAATAAAGAGACCAATAATAAAAAGGAGGAAATAAAATATATGGGGATAAATGATGTGAGAGAAAAAAGTAACGAGAGAGAATAAAAACACATTTATTACTCTATAATTTTGACTCAACTTTTTTAATAATGCATTGATTAAGGGCTTGGAAAACACACATTTATTAGTCACACCAACTCAAATTAAATAGGATTTTATATTTTGGGATAATGTCATTAAAAAAAGGACTTTATATTATGAGACGAATGGAGTATATATTACGGAATTGAGGGAATATATAATAAAATAACATGTATAAATTTGACAGAAATATCATGTGATACATGCTATAATAAAGTAGTTTACTTAATACCCTAAATTTTTCGGCAGAAAAATCCCTAAATTAACTAACTAGGCACTACATCCGGTCCTAATTCTAAGATCCAGTTGACTTTTTTTGGTGAGATTAAGGAAGCAAATTAGACCCCTAAATCTTAATATATGCGAAATCTAATTAAATTATATGATAGTTTATAAGTAAATTAACTTAGTTTTGAGAAAAAAAAAGACAAATATAAACAATTCATAGTGGTGTATTTTGTATCCTTAATTTTTGCAAAAAAATTAACTGACTCTTATAATTAAGATCGAGGGAGTATACTAAATACGAGGGTAAGTAGATGTTATATAATGCCCCCGCTACGCGCACAATCCATGCAACGTAACGTTTCTTTCAAGTTTGAATGCATGCATGCAACATTTGTAATTTCTTGTTTTTTCTCACGTACGTAGGACAAAGCATTTCCAGAGAAATCAGAGAAATAAACATAACAAACTATATGACTATGACCTATCATAAACTCGACTTTGCCCAATAAAGCTATGTGCAAAGGAAATCTAGCTGGTAATACTATTAAAGGAAAAACTCCACCACAATGTGGCTAACAAACTCTGACACAAAATCAGATCAAAATGTTTGATCAAACTAAAAAAGCAAAATCTCAACACGCTCACCGAAACCAACGCTTCAAATCAACGTTCCTAAATCACCCACCAACTTCCTTTGAAAACATTCCTACATTCCCTAATACAAATTAAACTTCTCTCTGCAGTTTCCCCCTAATGCCTTTTCTTCCTTATACTCCATTCTCCCCCTTCCTCGTCGTCCTCCTCTCGGATGACGACGAGCGGGACCCACTGACATCACCATCTCCCTCCGTGATTAATCTCTAATCAACAAACTAATCGCATTGTTCATTGGAGATAATCAGATAATTAATCTCGTTTAAATTTCCCCCCTTAACCATGGCTCATGCTCCAACCCCCTTCCAGTTATTAGAACTCAACATCATCTCCGCCCAGGACCTATCACCTGTATCCCGTAACATGCGAACCTACGCGGTCGCATGGATCCACCCGGATCGTAAACTCTCGACCCGGGTGGACACCCACGGCCACAAAAACCCCACATGGAACGACAAGTTCGTCTTCCGGGTCGACGAGGACTTCCTATACGGCGACACGTCAGCCGTCATGATCGACATCTACGCCCTCCATTGGTTCAAAGACATCCACGTAGGATCCGTCCGTGTCCTAATCACAAACCTCATCCCCTTCCCCAGGAGCAACCCCTCGTCGGGTATGCGGTTCGGGGCGCTCCAGGTCCGACGCCAATCGGGTCGTCCTCAGGGGATTCTGAACATTGGCGTCGCCCTTCTAGACAGCTCCATGAGGAGCATGCCTTTGTATACTCACAACACGTCCGCCGTTGGATATCGCCATTTGATGGGAGAGAAAGATGCTTATGAACATCACAATCATATGAGTCCACGTCATGTTTCGAAGCCAGAGCTCCGAAGAACTAAGAGTGATACAAGCTCTATGATCAGCATTAATCGGCAGCAAATGATGTACAGGGGAACAAGGGGGAAAGCGAATTCGGTGTTGTCTTCTTCAGATGCTGCGTCTGTTAAGAGTGAGAAGAAGAAGAAGAAGAGTCGGTCCAGATCTAGGGCTAGCTCGAAGGCAAGCGGATCCGCCGTGAGCGACGGCGGAGACGACGGGAGGCCATCCTCTGTTATGAGCGATCCTGGATCTGGACTACATTGGGGAGCGAAAATTGAGAGGGCGGAATCTGTGGTTGATGGCTCAGATCTGAATGAGAAACCGGAGCCTGAACCGGTGAAAGTGAAATCCCCTGATAGTGCGAAGGATTCTGATGGGAGCGATCATCAGAAGAAGAATATTCAGAAATTGCTACCGCCAGAATCGGTTACAGCCGAATCAGAAACGACGGAAGAAACGGATAAATTCGATGAATTCGAAAACGAGAGAGTGTTTCAGAAACCACAATATGAAGTAAATCCATCACCGAAGCCTCAATTTAGGAATTCTCCAGGTCCGAAGCTAATCCAAACACCAAAAATCGTGTTCGGAGGTTCGCGTAAAACGACGCCGATGCATCCGACGGTGGCTTACGGTGGTTCTCGTAAGACCACACCGATGCATCCCGCGGTGGCGTACGGAAATTCACGCAAGAACACTCCTCTGCATCAGATCGTAGCGTACGGAAGAAACTCGCGTAAGGTAACGCCAAAAGCGACTCCTCTGAATCCGATCGGGAAATTCAATCCGGCTTTGGAATACGCAACACCGAGGAGATCGAATTTAGCAGGCATACATGCTCCGGTGATAACGGAATCGGAGCTTGGGCCGTCTCCGTCGGAGGTGGCGGCGGCGCTGGCGAAAAACCCTAAGATCGACGAAGGTGAGGAATCTACGGTGTGCGGATGGAGCTTGGATGAGAGTGTGGAGGGATTGCAATCGAAGCTGGAGAGGTGGAGGACGGAGCTGCCGCCGATATACGATCGCGGCGGCGAATCTTCGAGCTACCAAACTTCGGCGAAGAGCAAGAAATCTGCGCATAATCGGAGACATACAGACGGAGGAAATGGTTTGTTCTCTTGTTTCAGCAATATTTGTGGATGTGAATGTACCATCGTTTGTGGTGGTGATAATTCCAGGAAGAAGAAAGCCAATCGTCGCCGGCGAGCTCCGTCGGCCGATGATACCAGTTTCCTCTGATGGGCCCGACCCGACCCGTTATGATAGTGAAGGCCGTTGGCGCGCTTTTTTTTGTTGTAACGGAAGAATTTGATGGGAAATAGTTTTGATGCTGAGGACAAAGAGAGGGGTTGACACAAGGATGGGTGAGATATTTTTTTTTAATTCTTTGTTTTTGGTAATTTCTTTTACAATGGAATTTGATATTTCTTCTTGCTTTTATGGTTAAATTGGAAAAGCAGGAGAAAAAGGGGATATTGACAAATTAAAAAAAATAGAGCACATTTTATATATGGGGTTGATTGATTATTGTCAAATATATTTATTCAATTATTAACTTTATTTGTGATGTAGTACTATATTTGTATTGATAGTTTATTGAGGATCACTTTTTTTTTTCCCAGGATCACATTAGAGGCTTTTTGTTGTTTTGCAAATTTGTTCTTCCATCTTTTAGTTTAGTGCTCGCCAATACTGTTCGGTAGTATAACGGTGTTAACAAATTGAAGACAAAAATGCAGTACTACTACTACATATAATCTCGTAAAATCTTGGTTAAGTATATACTCGTCCTACTCCTTATTATAAGTTACAAACAATTAATTCTCACAAATCAAGGAAGGATAGTTGGATCATTAAATTTAAACTAAATTAGCCATTTTTTCCCAATTTCACTATCATTGAATAATATGACTTAACCTTTTGAACTTTAAACATCCATTAATGACAATGGTAAATTAGGGAAAAAGCAATAAATACAGCAGTTGGTGCTTATATTTTAGACAAAAAATTTTGTTAGTTGGTGCCAAGGTTGTCAAATTCGTGAGTTTAAGTAAACTCGTGAAAAGAATGTAAAATCGGATCGTAAACTCGTAAGAGTTTACGCTTATTAATAAATACGTGTTTTCAGTATATAATTAGATAAGAAATACAAAAAATAACAATAATGTGACTTGAATATATTTTAAATATAAACAGTTGATATTAAATATATCAACATTCATGCTTTATTAAACTTAATAAAAAAATTTCTATGAAATTTATATATAAATTCATTGAAAATGGTCAAATAAAAATAATTAATATGAAATTTATAACAAGATAACACAATTTTTCATAAGGTATAAATGTAAAAACGGAAAATTCGGAGTGTAAACTCGTGAGTTTTTACCGAGTTTATAGTCAGTACGAATTTAAGTGACTCGTGACACGTTTTGGTTAGGTAGAGCCGAAAAAACGGTAAAAATCGGAGAATCAACTCGCGAATTTGACAATAATGATTGGTGCATTATTATAAGGACTCTAACCATTAAATATTTTCCAACCTTAAAACTTTCAATTATAGATAGTTTCCTCAATACTAAAATATTCAGCGCATCAAAATGAAGCTTTCTTATTAAAAGAGTGGTTGGATTAAATCATGAATTTTCAGCTTATATAAAAAATCCTATGTTATCAACCGTTATTAATTTGGATAAAGAATAGAGATTAAATTATCAAACGAGGGGGCGGCGAGGGGGGGGGGGAGAGTAGAGATTATTCAATTTTTCTTCAACAATGCAAAAGTTCATTTAAAAAAATAAAAATCACATTGTAAGAGTTATCCTCCATTAATTGATACCCTAACACGAGCACCAAATATATGCTCCCCTTTCTTTACCAAAACTTTGAATTGATTTGTCCCATTTTTATAAGATCATTTTTGGGTTTGTTTCACTAATAAATGCATTTTTTTTTCATCTCACCCTCGATTTATTTGTTATACTACTCCTTCTGATCCTAAATATAAGACCTGTTTGGGGAGGTGAATTTGGTCCTAAATATAAGACATATTTCTAATTGTTCACAAATTTTTCTCTAAAATTATCCCTACTAATGTTCCTCAATAACAAACAAGCAAGAGATGGAGGGTAAGGATAAAGATAGATGGTTATGGTGTATTGGTAATATCATGTGATATTAACTAACTTAATTAACATCCTTAATCTAATTAAATTAGGTAAATATATTTAATATTTAGAATGGGAGGGAGCACATTCTTGTTCATCACTCTTACCGGTACCACTTTTTAAAGATAAACGAGGGCACTTTTTTTTGAAATAAAAACTTCTTCCCGACCTAAAAAATTAAAACTTGAAATAAAAATAAATTCTAAAGAGTAAGCTCCAAGGTCAAATCAGAAGGACAGGTTTCATGCACTCCTTCTATTTCAAATATTGTTATTTTTAAGTATTTAATATATAGTGATAAAAATAATTAAAAATATTAAATTTGTCATGATTTCTAATATTACTCATATTATACTAAACTCCAACCTCATATATATATATATATATATATAAATTTTTTCACCATTCTTATTATATATGGATGTACATAAAAAAAATTCACACTCCTTGAAACCTGTAAATGCCAGATACAAATTACCAATAACATCCTCTATAAGACATTTTATAATAAGCACAAGAGATATAATATAAAATGGTTTTATTTTTTGTCTGAAGAGTTGTGTGTGTGTCACTAATAGTGGCTCCTAGCTGCTCTAGGTGAAGATGCTTTTGCTTTTATGCTGTAATTAATTAATTGCATTTAAATGCAGTGTTTCATATTGTGGGCCATAAGATAGGGAATTAATGAAATGTTAGTCATGATAAATACAACATATTTTAAGGAATAATTATGGGGGGAAGGGTTTTTGTTGTTTTCTCACTCCAAAGTGGGCAAAGGCATATAAGTATATATATTATCTTTTGGTCCCTACTTTGTAAAACAAAAGGCCTGTGTGGCCATTTGTCCTGTAAATACAAGACAGAGAGCCTAGGAAAGAAAAAAGAAAAGGGAAAAAAGCGGGCATTGAGAACCCAAACCAAAACCAGAATCATGCTTTTAGCTTGCTTGTGCTGCTAAAAACACCATCTCTCTTCACTTTAACCCCTCTGCTTTTTCATGCTAATCCTGTTTCAGACACCTAATCATCCCTTTTCTTAAAATGAACCTTCACGAATAAATTCTTCTTCATCAGTTGACACATAATCACAGACATGCTAAAGAATTATCTAAATCTAAGAAAATATTGTTTAGCATGCTTTTAAAGATCGATATTATAACTAAATATCATAAGATTTATTTAGATAAATTTAAAATGCGTAATTTTAAATATTTAAATGATCATATATTTAAGCATGAGGTAGAACATTATGCAAAAAAAAAAAAGAAGACCTTTGAAATAAACTACTCATTTCTGTGCTTGACAATGCTTGAATCGAATTTACTAATACCCTGCTAAATATTCCATAGAATTATTTTTTTAAACTGCAACATAAATTCAAATTTTAATAAAATTTTAATTTAGTTTTAATAATAATCGTTAGATACAACAAACATAGAGTTGGTATAATAGTGTATGGTTTCGTTGAATCTTTTAGTATTCAGGACACATGTTTGAATTTCAGAGAAGATACTTGTTTTAAAAGAGGTAGTCACAAACCTCAAACATAATTAGTTGCTAGTTGGAATCTATGATAATATGATGTCGAAAAAAGTCGAATACTAGATAGTAGTTAAAAAATCAATATAGATACAATTTTATGTTGAAAATTGGGGTGAAGAAATTATATTTTTTATATATCACTTGGCAATCATTGCCTTTTCTATATTCTATTATCAGGTATCCGAACAACCGATTACTTAAATTTCAGAATTTGTGGCTTATTCTCACAATACAAGTGTCTCCTATAAAACTCGACCACTAAAACAACTATATGTTGGTTAGGGTGAGAAAATTACCTTGTTTATAGTAAAAGTTAGGAAAAATCGGTAAAAAGTTTACATTTACAAATTTTATTGAGTGTAATATGTGTTACGATAGTTAGTGAAATTATGAGTAATTAAGGCAATGTATACATAGAGCACAATTTAGGATTAAGAATGAAATAGTTTCTTCATGTTAAATGGTGAACAATTATGGGGTTGGTAACTTTAAGCAGCTGAATTAAGTAAATCGTACAAGTATGATTGACTATCATACAAATTCATACACACACCTAAAAAGTTCGTTCTTTTTGCAATGAACACTCCCTCGTACTATTCCTAATTAGTTACCATCAGCTCGTATCATTTTCCATGTCTCATTATTCCCACTCCACATTCTTTACTTTCATCACATATCATTTATTCTATACACCCTCAATCCCCCCCGCTCCCGGGGCAAAAAAAAAAAAAAAAAATCAACTTCATTAATTAATAGCAGAGAGGAAGTATTAGAATCTATGAATGCTTAAAAAATTGGAATTACAAATAAAAGTTCATAATCATGGAAAAATTTGTAAAACTATTCTGCATTGATCATGATAATATTTGTTTTGAAATAAAAAAAAAAAGTTAGCTTGGGCTGTTATTTGTACTGACTATTATAAAATAAAGTTAAATGCTAATTTTACCCTGGGCGTATTTATTGGGTAGCGATTTGTGCCCCAAAAATATGTTTGAGACTAATTTCACCCCGAAAGTCGGAAATATAAAAAGTGTGGTAATATCGTTATGAACTAATAGAGCTGTTATTGACACCACATCATGGTACACGTCAGGATGAAGATAAACTATTTTTGCCATGAAATTTTTCTTTGAGGAGCGATTTTGCCCCACAAGTTATTTAAACTTTTAGGGGGACATTGTAGCCTAAAAAAGTTTTAGGATAAAAATGATTTATCTTTATTCTGATGTGGACCATAATGTGGCGTCTATTTACAGCTCCATTAGTTTAGAGCAACATTGGTACATTTTTCATGCTTCCTCAGTGAAATTGGAACAAAAAAAAAGTTTAGGGGTAAAATCGCAACCCAGTGAATAATTTCTTAGGCAAAATTAGTATTTATCCCTGTAAAATAACACACAACTTATAAGATTACTATAAAGTCATAGATTAGACTAGGGTAGACTCTCCTTGACTTAATTAAAAAACAGGTTATTCTCAAAAGATACAAATTATGTGAAAACAAAAGGAAATTTAAAAAAAAAAAACAGAGAAGTGGTATGCGCACTAAGAAGACATATGGGTCCCATATCATCACTAACTCCACCACCTCCAACAGCACCCTTTTCCCCTTCTCTCGTGCTTCTTTTCTTTCTCGTCCTTCAACACCATTTTGTCTTCCACACCTTCTAAACTCGCAAGGTTCTTCCCTTTTTTACCATCCATTCCCTCATTCCCTCACAAACCCATCTCTCATTTCGTCCATCTCTCTCTTCTTTCATCTTCAATCCTTCTTCTATGACTCTGGTTTTACTAGGCGGCGGCGGCGGAAATGGTGGCTCTTCTGGGGCCACCCCAAATGAACCTGTTGTGTCAAATCCTAAAGTTTTGGGTCAAGAATGTTCATCATCGTTTAAAGGTGAAGCTGAACTTGAACTGGGTTTGGGTCTAAGCCTTGGTGGTAGTGGTGGTGGTGGGAAGGTTAAGCCTTCTTCTGCATGGGGTGAGTGTGGTCGTATTTTGACGGCTAAGGACTTTCCTTCTGGTGTCTCTCATGGACCTTCTGTTGCTGCTTCTCGTTTCTCAGATAGAGTCAGTACTGTTGGTGGCTCTGTTTCTGGTACTAAGAGAGCTGCTGATTCTGTCACTCATGATGCTGGATCTCCTACTTCTGGCAGGTGAGATGATTCATGAACACCTTAGTGGTTAACTTCAAATTTATTGTTTGTATAATGGAGTAAAGTATGTTTTTTTTTAGTGCTAGTTTCATGGAGCCCTGTTTTATTTCCTTGTTATTACTAGTATTCCCTTAAAATGGTGTTGTTCACCCTATTGTTCTAAAGTTAAGTGCTTAAACTGTCTCTCAATCAAGTTCATACTTCTTTGAACATTTTGGAATCAGTTTGGAATCAGTTATTGTCTTAGTGTGTTGTTGTCAAAACAGAGCCTTTTTTTTTTTTTGGTCTCTATTGCAGCTGATTAGTATACTTGTATTTCTTGCCTCATTTTCAACAATATGCTTCGGTTAATTGTTTTATCTCTCATTTTTGGCCGTTATCTTTAAAGCATAATAAATATTTGCCACTGTTTTTGAAGCTTGATAACATGTGAATAAACTGGCAAAAAATACAAGGTTCTTCAAGTGAAGACATAAACTTCACCTGTTTCAGTCAGATTTCTTCATGAACACAAAAAACAAGGTGGAGAAAAATAGTTTATTTTTTCCTAATTGGTTGTAAGTCCTCTTTTTTTCTTTTTCTTTTTTTTTTTGGGGGGGGGGGGGTATTTTGCCTCAAATATAAATATGTATATTCATTTTCCCCCCTCTTGTATGTCCAACTCTCATGCTTAAATGGTAACATCCACTATAGATAGCTGGTTTTAGAGATCAAACTATGATCTGCTATCACTTATGCTTTTACTATTATGGAAGCAGTCAGGTTGTTGGGTGGCCACCCATCAGGGCATATAGGATGAACAGCTTGATTAACCAAGCAAAGGCTCAGAGGGCTGAAGAAGATAAATCCAATGGCGACAAGAATAATCCAGATGATGTTTCAATTACTAAAAATGGCGCTGTCAACAATTCTGAAAAAAACCATCTCGGATTTGTGAAGGTGAATGTGGATGGAATTCGCATTGGGAGAAAGGTAGACTTGAATTCTCATTCAAGCTATGAGAATTTAGCTCGGACACTGGAAGAAATGTTTTTCAGGCCTGCTTCAGCTGCTAAATCAGCTGGTCAGTTCTCTTTAGTACTTTCCAGATTTACTGCAGCTTGGACAACAACTTAATTTAATGTTTGGTTTAGTGAATTTCATCATAAAGATTAATCTAAATTGTTGTCTGTTATGAACATAAAAAAGACTTATATTTTGTTCCTTATTGCACTGTTCACATCCATTTAAACACCATGACATATGAATAAGTAGTTGAGTGTATGAGAATATTGATTCCTTTATGACCTTGTGTTTTTTTTTTCCTTTCTGCTTGTAGAGAAAGAGTCCGGAAAGAAACTTTCCAAGCTTTTGGATGAAACGTCTGAATTTGTGCTGACATATGAAGATAAAGAGGGTGATTGGATGCTTGTGGGAGATGTTCCCTGGAGGTATATATGCAACTTCAATTCATTATGACATAATTATACCATGAGAGCATAAGGAATAAGTAAAAGCCATCAAAAAAAAAAAAAAAAAAATAGCCAGCCAATTTATTCTCTCTTCAGAGGAGTTTTATGTTAGGTAATAAAGTGACAGATATTAGAAAGTAGTGATTAAAAAAGTTCAACTTAGAAAGAAACTCTTCTTAATGCAAAAATTGGCATATCTGGAAGTGACACACTGAAGAGCAAATTCATTATTACATGTTCAACATTTTGTCCTGCTCAAGAGAACATTCAACTCATGACATTGATTATATACTCCTTGATTGTTTCTAGGATGTTCCTCAGCTCAGTGAGAAGGCTCCGAATCATGAGAACATCTGAGGCCAATGGACTTGGTAAACTAATCCAAATCATAGACTAAATAACACTCTGAATCTGGTGTTCAATCAGATCGGGACTTTCTCAACCATTCTAATATTACCTTCTTGTTTAACTGCAGCTCCTAGATACCAAGAGAAAAATGAGAGGCTAAGGATTAAACCCATTTAGAATGTTTTCAATCGTTCGTTCCAAGACCCGTCAAGTTATAGAAAAAGCTACAGTTTGACAACAGGTGCTGCTACATGAAAGTAGAGAAGATTGGCCTTCCAAATGGTTTTCAGTTTGTTTATTTGTTTTTCCTGCAAGGTTTTAACCATTCCTATGGTTCTTGTTGTGTCGTCTTCATTTTTATTTTTCCTTAATAGAGAACCTCGATCGGTTCTATATTCCACAGATCCTTACATCATCATACAAGCCTGCATACTTGACTGAAGGCTGTTTTTTGTTTCTTCACACTGTAAATACTGGAGTACTTAATATCTAGAGAGTGTCAAGTTTGCTGCAATGTACTGGATTGAGATTTCTCATATGGTGTCAAAAAAGGGGAAAAAAGAAGTATGTGTTATCTCCATTGTCGTTTTAATCTACAGTTTCTGAGTTGGTTTGGCCGTTTCAAATATATAATATATTCCATCCTTGTGTGGCTTGAGATGATCTCCACAATCTATGTTTATGAATGGATCAACCTCCACCCACAAGTCTAATCTTTTGATTGGATTCAAATCAGATTGATTAATATGCATTTTAGAAAGAAAAAAAAAAAGAGTGCTAAATGAAATAATGAATATACCTTTCTGAAGTTATGGTGTAAAGTTCTCTTTAACTGGATAAACACGCACTATTCTGAGTTGAAATCTTCAATATTTTTAATGGCTGATATTATGGACTAATCTTCAATCATAATGTTTAAAGTTGTTGCATTCATCCTACTGAACATTTCGATCAAAGTGGAGTTGGGATGAATCAATCATGTATGTATATATTTCCCAAAGGAAATATAAGACATTATAGCAGAAATCATTTCGGCATTAGAAAGTATTCACAGTTCACATTAAAGGTCAAGAAACGACATCATTAGTGTTCTTGATGCTTGGTTTAAATACCCCACAAGGTTACAACAACAAAATTCTCTGTCATGTGTCTGATATATAAAAATGTTTCCGCAACAAGCTTGAGGACAATGAGAATGAAGTGTGAAGAATCTTATTTGGGATTTGGTTGTCATGGAAAGGGAAGATAATGATGATGAAGAGAGACAGAAAGAGAGCATATCATGAAGAAGGCACTCAAATGAGGAATTGACCTACTTTTGTATAATGATGTTATGTGTTGGGAAAATTTTTTTTGAGAGACAGAGGAAGTGGTTCAAGTCTTCAACTTGACAATGGTAGCTTTTAGGAGTGGGACCAATAATATTAAATTGATTTGGATGTGCATGCGTGCTTACTATTTTGTCTCTCTGTAATCACACTTTGGTGTTAAATTTCAGAATGGCCATAATGACTCACTTGTAAATCCTAGATTTGTGGGTCCCAATCATTCGGGACCAGGATTTAAAATTTTAGGTTATATGTGGTATTGCTAGTGTCCTGTGTCCACTTCACTACAAATTAATTGGTTCTTATACATGTTTAATGTTTCCACAGACAAAAATTATCACTCTGAGGCTATGTAGAAATTAATTTACATCAGGAGTGACACTTCTCTTGCCCCCCCCCCCCCAAAAAAAAAAAAAAAAACTAATATGGTTTTCTTACAACAATGATGCAATGCGATACAATCACCTCATTGCAAGATTGCTTTTCACAAGTTTGAATTCTTTCTCTCACTACATTCCAACCTTTGAATTTTTCTTAAAAGATAGGTGTAAACTATATGTACTTATCATTCAAGTGAGCCACACATATTCAAATAAATTTATTATCATCTTTAAATTTAATTTTCTTTGAAATTGACAACAATTTAAAACAAAAGAATTCAAAAGTTTAAATCACATATTTTTTTATAACTCAAAATTAATTTGCATACAAACAAACATGTTTTGAAATAGATCTTCTATATGGAAAAAAGAACATAAATATTATACCCCTCCAAAGAAGTCCTTAATATGAATTATTTTAATTTGGAGAGTTGATTTTGGTCGAAAATATAAGACATATTTCTAAACTTTTTTAAAATTAACTATATTGATGCTACTTGAACATTAAATATGTAATAGAAAGAGAGAGGAAAATAAGAAAGATGACTAGGGTGTTTAGAAAAACCATAACATTAAACTAACTTAACTAATATATTTAATCTAATATAATTATGTAGATGTGCCTACATTTAGGACTGAGGGATTATTATTGATTTATGCAATAGTATCCTTTATAAAATAGCATAAATAAAAGTACTAAAATGCAAAACTCAAAAAATAAATGAGTATTATATTCACTAATTAAGACATCTCTTCCTATACTTTTCATCAAGGTAATCAAACCCGGACCGACCACTAATCCAGTCGAGGAAGTGGATCAATCCATAGTTGATTCAGGGGGTTAGCCCGATGAGAAATAAAAAATAAAAAAATACTTAAAATCTCGTCACACCTTCTAAAATTCTAAACAATAAATTTCATTTTATTACTCTGAATCACTATAAAAAAATCATTATAGTATCCTATATTCTTTACAATTGGTTAGATAAATTGACATCATTCATATTGATATTAAATAATTATTCCATCTTAAACATTAATTTAATACATTGAATCACTATCAAAATAATCATATATTTATTCAAAATTCTTCACAATTTCTTTGATATATCAACATTACATTAACAATCAATCATCCAATGACACCATAATAAGTAATCATTAAACATTATTCATAGTAAAATATAAAATTAGATAAATGATAACAAAATATTTATGTCTATAGTCATTTAGTCACTAAAATAATAGTTATTAACACTAAAATATCATTTCAGTTCAAAAAAAAACACCAAAATATCATTAACTTTGACCAATACTACTTCCTATAATTCATACCTATAAAAACAAATTCAAAATGGTTTTAAGAAACTAAAACGTGGCAACCCAGCAACCTGCTGGGTTACCCGGGTTGAGCTCGTTTATCCCAGGTTGTCCCGAATTGCTGGATCCTCAAGTTAGTAGTATACTCTAACCGATTCTGTGGCCAGGTCGACAGGTCGGTTGGAATGGTCAGTGTTAGATTACTATGCTATTTAAGGTATGTTTGTATTAGCCTATGAAGAATAGCTTCTGAGAAAGAAGCTTAAAAAGCCCTTTTAGAGAATAGATTATGAAGAATAACTTCTGACATTTATAAAAAAAATTACTTATGGGAAAACCTAAGTTATCTATCTCAAACCTAGGTTTTTAGGCAAAAAAATTATTCTAAAAAAGTTAGCAGTGTTTGTCTTCCTTAATCAAAACGGCAAAATCTAGATTTTGATAGTTAAAAATTATTATAGAAAAGTTGAGGGTATTTGTCCGCTGGATCCAAATCTAGTTTTTAAAAGCTGTTGCGAAACATACACTTCTACATATAAAGTTTTGGTTAGATGATTGAATAAAAAAATGTAAACATTATATCAAGTAGAAAAGGAAGTTAAGTTGACAAAAAAAAAAAAAAAAGCGAACGAAGTTAAAAGTTCTTTTTTTAACTTTTTAGTCAAAAAGAAAACCTATCTAACGGTGTCGCTTTGAATACTAGAAACAACCCTTGTCTCTAGCCTTGCTCTCAAATCAGTCTTGCAAACTTGGAAGCTCTCTATTACGTAGGGGTGTCCATACCGTCTCAATCCCAAAATTTCCCGTCCTAATAGATTCAGGAATAAAATCCCTGGATCTGGACCACCTGGATCCCTTTCGCGGTCCCAGACTTGTATCATTTATTTCTTAAAAAAAAACATGGAGGCTACATGTAAAGCATGCAGACTTTTTCTTTTTTTTAAGAAAAAAATAATAAGGCCCAGCTCTCTGGCCCAATCCCACTTCTCGAGCTCCCTCCTACTCGGCTTCTCCTTCCCTTCCTTCCCAGTTCCCACTTTGCCTCGCGACGAGTCACACTGACACGGACGGAAGCCTCCACCTTATATTTCACGCCGTTCTTCTGCCGCCCCACCGTCAATCGGACATCGAAGCTCCTCCTCTCAGGCTTCCATCTTGGATCGATCGAAGCCCCTCTCATACCTCTGTCATTTTCCTCAGGTGAGTGATTTCTTTTATGCTTATAGTTTGTTTATTTTGGGGGTCATATTTGCTGGAAAGTGGAGAGTAGAGATTTTATTTTCAATGTTTAAATGTCTTGTTTCTCTGTGACTATGTTGCTGGGGGTGTTAGAACTCATGTAAGTTTAGTATTTCTCATGTTCTTCTGAATATTTGGCCTGATTATTTCCTCATTCTTTTCTTCCCGATAATTTATAGTTAGGGGAATTGGTGATCAAAAATGGTTTTCTGGAATTGTTAGTGTGTGAAGGGAATGGATATTGGTGATTATTTGGGAAGGGAATTGTAAGTTTGTGAAATAAGTGAAGTGGGAAGGGAATTGTCAAACCTCATACTGATTAACTTTGATTCGGATCATTCTCAAATTAACGATGTTTTTTTTAATATGTTGCAAACTGTCCCGGCAATTCGGCGGGACTGGAACCGAAATTCAGTCGTGGCCCCATTCCGGGACCGGAACCGGGAATAGGGATTCTATGTCCCGGTTTTGGACACCCCTACTCTTTTGGGCGCCATCGTTTGAGCAATCTGCTACCTTTGTGTTCTTTTTTTTTTATCATCGGTGAGTCAACCTTTTGATATACTCCCTCTGTCCCACTATATAAGGTCTTTTTAACCGAATTGCGAGTTTTTAAAAAATTAATTAAAGTTAGTTAAAAACAATAAATGTGTAGAAAATATATCCTTTTTTTCTAAATGTGCCCTTATTTATGAATGAATAAAAGAGAGGGTAATTATGAAAAGAAGATGAAAGAGAATGTGTGAGAAAATTAATGCATAGGTAAAATGGGGAAAAATGTATTTATTACTCAAACAAAGTCAAATAGGACCTTATATTTTGGGACAAGGTCATTCAAAAAAATGGACCTTATATTATGGGACAAAGGGAGTATCAATTATTCGATTGAAATTTCATTTTCTTTCCTTTTTTTTTTGGCTCTATACGTTAAACTATGATCAAATATACTTGTATATTCCCTCTCTCTTACTTTCTGCACCAACTAGGGTGTTTGATTATAATGCTTTTCCACCTTGTTTTTCTGTGCGGAGTGAACTGATACGGCATTCTGATGGAATCATAATTGAATATGTTTTGGGTTTTATCATTATAATTGTAGATTTCTCATGTAGGGGCGTTCGTTAGTTCCCCCAATAATATCGAGATACAGTGTTAGAATGTGTTCATAATATTAGTTTAAAAAATTGATCTTTTGCTCCTTCTGGAGTCCAGAGTCACAATTCAAGATTTTGGTACTAGGACTGAGGATATCTCAGTAGAATTCACTTGATAGTTCAGATAAATTTACATGATAAATGATGTGTAGAGAGATTTGTGAGATAATACTAGTATTAGGATAAAACATGGCTAGGGAAGGAGTATGATCATAATTCTTGGCATCTATAGAAATAGAAGTCATCATCTGCAGACTGCAGTATCTTTGTGTTTGTCACTTTTTATCGGCTAGCTGACTTATTTGAATATTGGGACTGGTTACCTATGGAGCCTGCATTTTTCAGTCTCAATGTGTCCCCAGTATTCAAATAGGCAAACAGTAAATTATATTGGTTGGCATTAATTTTGAAGGTTGTGAACTTGGTTTCAGAAAAGACATGGAGTTTGTTAACAGAATAGTTGACATGGCCACGAGAGCTATGAACAACAATGTAGTGATTGATGTTTGCCTACTTGCTTCATTTGCAACACTGGGGATAAGATCAATGCACCAGCAAAAGCTCATTGAGGCTTTAGAGGTCGAGAAGGAAAATCTTACTAACTCTAATAAGACCATGAGAAAGACCATGTGGGATTGGAAGCAACAGCTTTTCACTGAAGCCTCAACTGATTCTGCATTGGTCCCTCTAGCGAGGCTTCGAGCCATCTATGGTGAAGCCCCAACTCCTCAACCTGCTGCTGGTACTTTAATTCTATCTGTCTCCCTCTATGATAGACCTTGTGCAATAAATTTATTGAATTTGTAAATCGAAGCAATAGTGTTGCTTTTGCATAGAAATTTTTTCTAGTATTGCAGTAGTTTGCATCTGGTTATATGCTGTTTAACATCCCTAAATATATATATATAGAAGTATCCATACTTTGAAATATGAGAGTAAAGTGAAAAATACTAATAAATAATAAAAGATGATGTCATTACTATGGAAAATGACAGAGAAATTCTGGAAGATGGCTGGGGGGTTTCAGCAGCAAGTTGATTTTGGTTCCACCCATGGTTGTCGAATTACTTGCTATGCTACATGGCCTCAACCTATGCTGGAGCAGAGGCTTCAAAAAAGTAGTGCTAATTCCTGATTGCATGGGAGCTATAGACACGACTCATCAGCACCACGAACATCTTTGTCCCAAACCCGAAACATTCTGCTGTCTTGTTCGGCGGGAATCTGAGTCCCTCCAACGTTGATTCTGCACAGTGCACATAGTCCGAAGAGAATTGGTATTTCTAACAAAGAACGAGCATTTTTGACACCCAAATCTTGTTCTCTGTTTCTTTAATTATCTCTTGCAGTCTCCTGCATTCCTCTTGAGCTCTTATTCTTTCCTCTTCAGATCTTTTAATGCAATTCACAAACTCCTTTGTTTTCTCATTCCATGCCAAAAGAGATTCTTCAGCTTCTAATCTTAATCTCTCCGACGTGTTATAGTTTCTTTCATATTCTTTTTTGGCTTATAAGCTTTTTGTACGTTTCCTTTATTATATTTAACAGAGCTTTCAAATGTTCTGCTTCCTCTTTGCTCTGTTGTAACTCCACTTGGCTCACTACTAATTTTTCTTAAGTTTGACAACACTATGATACTGCTTCTTTCAGAGCTACTGCCAAATCATTCATGGCCTTCTTGCTATTCTCCTCTGCCTTCATGACTAACTTGAGTTCATTTTCTGGTGCGTAATGCTTTATCATGAGTTGAATTAACGTCTTGGTTTATTTTTCTTGCTTCATTTGATGTTGTGTCAGTTTTTGGTGAAGAGTTTAACCCCGAACGAGCCAGTTCAAAGATGGGGTGAGTGAGAGAGAGAGAGAGGAGGAAGAGAGAGAAGTGTTTAAAAAATAAAAGCTTGTGGGACCCATACTATGAAACTAACAGAGTTTGGTGGAGTTAACAGATGAGTCATTTTTGACCCGATTTTAAAAGTTGATGAATATTTTTGAGACAAAAAGAAGTATGAGGTGTCAGGTGCACCTTAAACATAAGTACAAGGTTATTTTTGACCCTTTACCCTTTAATTAATGCATTTTTAGTCATTTTCTCCAAGTCACTTAATTAATACTTTCTCATCATTGTTATCCCTAAACCTTATAAAATTTCGATGTCATTTTCCAAAATAATGACATCATCTTTTATTATTTTTAACTTTACTCTCATATTTCAAAGTATAGATACTTCTATATATGTCTGTATATATATATTTTTGGAATGTTACATGCTGCTTGTATAATAATTTGTCTGTTCAATTTAGTTTTTTTTTGGGCCTAACTGTTCAGTTTAGTTTTGTTTTTCATGTTGTTAAATGGGAATAGTAGTTAAGGGGTTGGTTTGTTATGAAGCTCTATATTGCTTTAGTTTGCGATTTTTTTCTACTATATCCCAATATATCTCTATAGTGCTTTAGTTCAGATTCATGCATACTTCTGCACATGGGTTACCTTAAATGAGGGTTTCTATACAAATTTGACTATTTGGTGTTAAACTGCTGCAAAAGCTTGATGTTGGTCTTTGAACGTATAGATGGTGTTATACAGCTCAAACGATTAAGATTTGTAAATCTTCGAATTTTATGCATATTGCTAATCCTAATTTCTATGATTGTTTTAGGAGATGCTGCAAAGCAGGATGAAAAATCTCGTTCTGCCAAATTTATTGTGTGAAATGGGTCGAGTGATCATGCTCGAGAAGTTTTGGCAATGAATGGATATTGAATAAACTATTATAAGAGATGAGAAATGTGGAATGCTGTCATGCCTGGTTATTTTAATTGGTATTGACATGCATATGTAGAAATAGGTGAAAACCATCAATAGGCAAAGATGAATATGCGTGTTACTATTTTATCAGTAGATGAACCATTTTTTTTCTATATCAACCAGCAATCAACGCCTTTCCTGGATCCTATTATCAAGTATCCGAGAGTTTTGAGGTTTGTGGCTTCCCTCCCCGATACAAACGTCTCCTCTAGGACTCGAACTCGAGATCTCAAAGGATCTAGTAAGGTTTTACACCGTTAGACCAACTATGTATTGGTATTAGCAGATGAACTATTAATTCTTGTCCCATTTAACTCTTTTCTACTCTACTCTTATGATTGCGCCGTTAGTTGTTATAAACTTCAACATGTTGGACACATGTTAATTGTTTTATCATTTATATTAGGTCGTTGTAAGTTGAGCTGAATACATAATTATCATGAGAGGAGCTTTCAGATCATTCAGACTGAATAAATAATTTAGAAAAATGCAATTGATGATAGAGCTAAAGATCAACTTGCTGTGGGGTGTTTTAATTTAACCAGTGGTCTCGAGTTCGAGCTTTGGGTATGCAGCCGCGATAATTAGTTAGAGTTAACGAGGTTCCCCCAATTGTGGGCTTACATTCTCTTGAATCAGATTAGTCTGTTATTAGTAGAGCCGGATACCAGTAAATAAATCCAAAAAAATATTTTTCCCATGTGTGGTGTTCGATAATGGGCACCCATGTAAAGCAAAATAAAATTATAGTTGAACTTTCAATTGTGTAAAATGTAAGGCAAAATGCAAAGTGTGAAGGAAGCCTCAGTACCATAATGAAAAGGTTTACGGAGTTGAAGCAAGTAACTTCTGAAGAAAACACACAATTGGAAACTTCAACTTTTACATACATTGAGTAGGCAGTAAACTGAGATTGCATAATTGGGTTTTCATTTTGCTGAGTATAGCAAATAATTATTACCATTGGTTTAAACAATTGTCCATAAACTGGAAATTAATTTTGAGTTCATTTATAAGAAAATAGGGACAGAAACGACAAATGCTCTCAATTTCTTGTCGTGCCTCTAGCTACCAATGACTATTTGCGTGTAAACTGATATTAATCACTTAAAATCACATCAATAATTTTTTAGTCTAGTGGTATAAGAGCTCTTCTATAATAAATCTCCATATCTCCCCTGAGAGATTATAACTAGCCCTGGTTGTACAGCACAAGGTATAAACTAACAGACAATACAACTCCCGTTTCTTCTAGACACATGCATATATTACCTAAACTATTTCACTCTTACTCCTTGACAAGTTTAGGCATATTCATTATTACTGCTATTCAAAACCTGATGCTAACTGAATAATATGCCACGACCAACTGCTCACTAACTTACTGCAAGAACTCTCTTGGATCAGTTACAAAACCAGTTAATGCGGATGCAGCAGCAGTGTATGGGGAAGCAAGATATATCTGCCCCTCCTTGTGCCCCATTCTGCCTGGAAAGTTCCTATTTGTTGTTGATACACATACCTGCATTCAGAGTTCATGTTTGAATCTATACAAGGTATGGCTTGCAATTACAGTCATATATATTGTCTCTCCCTAAAAGTTACATTAGGACCAATTACTTATTACATAAAGTTATGTTTGAATCTGGCTTTTAGGAAATGAACCATCATTATTGATCACTAACTCGTATGTGCTTGTTTGGAGTATTTAAGTGATTTTGTGTTGTACAAATAACATCTACAAGGGTTTTAACTCGTGAAGCACAAAAGTACTTTTTGGTAGTGATCCCAGATAGGCATGCTACTGATGAATCAATAACATTGTCAGTTTAATTATTAAGAAAGGAAAACTTTACCTGGGGTTCATTCAAGCGTCCATAGGTGTCTCTTGGGCCACCCATACAGGCAGCACAGCTAGGACTCGCAGGTGTATCACAGCCAACTTCTTCGAAAATTTGAGAACAAGTCTTGCCACCAGAGCCAGGTACCTCAAGAGTGTACAAGTCCATCCAAACCTGTAAACATTGCATTACAAGCATGGTGTGTTCAAACAACCTATGACTTTGTCATGAAATATTTCAGAACCATGAAACATAGCTCATGTTCAAGTACATAGATAAATACCTTTTGCGTAGCAGGGACAAGAAATGTTGGAACTTTGACTCCTTTTCCCTGCAATGTAGACAGTTTCATGAAGTTAAAGATGACAAATAACAATAGAAAAATAATAACTGGAAGAAATAAAATGAGGCTACAAGACGTGGGATGTAAATAACTCCATTGACTTACTGCAGCTAAGAAAACTCTTGCTGCAGCCATAAAGTCTTCAGTCTTTCCACCAGTACACGATCCAATATATACCCTGTCAATTATCACATCTTTGCAATCTCTTGCCAAAGCACGGTTATCTGGAGAATGAGGCTGCAATGTTGTGCATTACATTACATCAAAAGTTATTCACAAGCTTCCGAATTTATCATATAAAGAGCTCTAGTACACTACCTTTGCCACCAACGGTTCCAACTTCGATACATCAAATTTGTACTCGCCCAGAAATCTGAAGTTGACAAGAAAGTACCAAATAGGGATGTCAGTTCCAGGCTAGCTTAATAATAAATGAAAGAGAAAGGCAAATAAAAAGGAACTTGCCTTGCTTTCCCATCACTATAAACTGGTTCATAGGCGGCCGATGTCTTATCCTAGGAAAAACAAATAAGCAATGTAAAATATCGGCTGCTAAGAAAAATTATAAACGTCATGTTAATATGATAATATTTATCAACACTAGCACATCTCTTAGTGCATAGGTATAAGGTATCTATGCATGTAGGGCATTAGGAGTGAGCATCAAATATTTTCATTCACACGTATAAGCATATTGCATGCTTGCTTGTGAAGATGAGAGAATCGAATTCTTTTCCTTTTTTTTTTCTTTTTTGGGTGGGAGAGAAGGTTTCATGAGAACAGAAGTGTACTGATCATATCTAACCTCAACGTATTTGTATGTGGTCTCATTCACATTTATAAAAACATTTTGCATGCTTGCTTATAAAGATGAGAGAATCAATGGAGGTTTTTTTTTTTCTTTTTTGGGGGGGGGGGGGTGTTTCATCAGAACAGAAGTGTACTGATCATATCTAACCTCAACGTATTTGTATGTGGTCTCATTCACATTTATAAACATTTTGCATGCTTGCTTATAAAGATGAGAGAATCAATGGAGTTTTTTTTTTTTTTTTTTGAGGGGGGTGGGGGGGGGGGGGGTGGGGTTTCATCAGAACAGAAGTGTACTAATCACATCTAACCTCAAGGTATTTGTATGTGGTCTCATCAGGAGGAACAACACCGTTTTTGCCCCCTGCTTCTATGACCATGTTGCATATTGTCATCCTTTCTTCAATCTATAATACAGAAAATCAGAACTACCACTTTAGTTGTGACTCATGCATTAAACATTATCATTTACTAGAATCATTAAAAGAGAAAGGACTCAGTTCACATACGCTTAAACTTTCAATAGTGGTCCCCACAAACTCCATGGCTTTATATGTGGCACCAGACATTGATATTTCACCAATAATCTGCACGGTTCTAATGTTTTATCAGACAGAAAAGGATGTCATGATATTCATATCATGGATTTTATCTAGTTGCATTCATTCAAAGGGAAGAAATTCTGGAGAAATTCATCACTTACATGCAAAATTAAATCCTTGGCAAGCAAATAGCTGGGCATTTCACCATCCAGCACAAATCTCAAAGTTGGAGGAACCTGCAGTTTAAGTGCATGCAGGAAAGTTGTGGGTCATTCATTAAAACAATTACCAAAATATCAAAGTACCGATCATCGAGTTCTACTCATGGAAAAGGATACCCTTTCTAACATCTAAGGACCCAAAAATACTATAGCAAGTTTCTTATTGAATGATACAGCAGTCATTTAAGTCCTGCATTAACATTTGAAAGGTGAAGCCGACTAAAGATGGTGCATTTAAAGTATACACTGCCTGTCTCAATAAATAATTGTCTGTAAGTAATTTAAAATCTTTCCATACTCATGATCATCGAACCTGGAAATGAAAAAATTCATTAATCCTATGATTCATAATAATACATACTAAAGAACCGATGGTTAAAGTTAAATAATTGTTTACACGCATATGCACACAAGTAAAATGTATTACATGCCTTGATTAAGAGCCTCCCTGTTCCCAACATAAAGGCTGCATCAGTGTTACCAACTCCAGTAGCAAATTGGCCAAACGCTCCGGCAGATGTGGTGTGAGAATCTGTCCCAAACAAGACCTGCCATCATTGCTAAAGAATGAGAAAATGAAATCTTGATGTGTTTTAGATTTAAAAAACCAATAGTTTCATCACGTAAACTTTACCTCTCCGGGTCTGCAATGACCTTCCTGGGCAAGGGCAATGTGGCAAACGCCTTTATAATCAGGGTTAGCCTGCAATGTCAAAACTCATCATTCCAAAATTTATATAATAAAGAAGAAAAAAATTGAGTTGAACAAGCAGTACAAAGGCAAAGAGAAATGGGGTGAAGATCATACCCTAAAATTGCTGCGATCTGTAATGTCATAAAAATACTTAATGTTTTGCTCCAAGCTGAAGTTTCTTGCAATGTCCACATTTCGATGAGCTCTTTCATCATTTGTGAATATGTAGTGATCAGGGATAACGACTATCTTTTCACGGTCCCAAACCTTCATTCTCAAAAAAGCAACATAAGTTAAAAAAGTTAATAAACAACATTACTTCTTATTGAATATGGACAAATAGACACAATTTCAGGTGGATATTGTGCTATCTTATAAAGGGGCTAAAATGAAAAGACAAAATTTTTCAGGGTAATTTTATTATTCTAGCTAAAAAATTTTTAACCACAGATTATAATATGTTAGGGATGAAGGCTTCTTAGCATGAATATCATATCCAAACAAAAAGAAAACAAGATGGAAAATATGTTGTTTCTTAGTTAAAAGCCAAAAACTCATTCACCATGGGGGAAAAGTTAAGATAGTAACTGTTTCTCATTGGTTTAATTAACATGTATAAGGTCGATATATATACCCTGAAATGAATGACAAAGTTGGCAGAACAGTACCTTGGCATTTGGGGCAAATTCTTTGTTATAAGTTGCTGCTATGCCAGGACAAGTAATATCATTGATCATTAAAATATCAGCATTTACCCACAAGTTTTCCCCTGGCTTAATATCACATTTCTCTGAAGCTCTAGCCAGTATCTTCTCTGTCATGGTCATTGGATTCTTGGCCTGTAAAGAAGCAAAACCCACTTTTACTACTACTCAAACTTAATTGTAGCTGATCCATGGAGAAATAATAGGGACAAACAGAATGAAGGGTTGGAGTTAACTGATCCAGTAGTGGAAGGCTTGCGCTCATACTGTTGTGGAGTCACAACAGAAACAATCTTCTTCGAAATTATTTCCTTGCACTTCTTCTCTGCTGTAAATGAAGATGAGGGAAAATAGGAGAGACTCGGTTCTTTCTGAGACAATAATATCAGAATTGCAAACTTAAGTTAATGAAATATTGTGATTCCAAAAAGCTAAGAGATCAGACTTGCAGAGCAGACAGAGAGTTACCATGCCATGGATGAGTGATGGAGGGCTGAAAGCCCAAATAGTTGAAGCCATGATTGTAATACAGTTGAATTAGTGAGAGTTTAATTTTATTTGATGATCTAGGAATTGTAAGGGAAACAATGAGCAGTTGCTTTGCTTTGATATGGCAGGGAAACAGAGGAACTGGGGGCACAGAACAAAGAAATTATAACATTTAGTAAAGAGCATGAGGATATTTCGTGTCACTTTCCTATGATTGTAGCAGCCTAGAGTCTTCAGTGTAATAGTGAAAAGGTCAAAAGTTGCACATCAACTCCTAAAAGGGGTAGAGAACTTCAAATGTTTTTTGGCAATCATGTCACAACAGGTCGAGGTTTATTCGGCAGGAACCTTTGACTAAACAAACCCAGTGTCGAGTCCAATTGCGATACGTTAAGCAAGTGGGGTCCACTCGGACAATCTTGATGAATTGTTTTCATTATGCCAAGATGGAACTCAATGTCGCCATGTGTCACCTGAAGTTCATGTCCAATGTCATGAGCAACATCATAATACGTATAATAATCCATTGGCAAAGACTAAAGCGTAAACCCAAACCGATATGTGACAAGCATTGAGAACCTGCTCATTAACGCTTCGCGTGTTTTATTTCATGATTATCTATTCAATTGTTTAATTATATTCTGTTTTTTTTTTTTTTTTGGTTAATCGAGTCAGACCTCACTATTAGATTCCATGATCCACTTTCTATCACCTTTATACGTCTAGGCATCAAGTTCGGTTAATAAATCAAGTGAGTTTTTCTGGCTTATCTTTAATACTCCCTCGTCCATTGGGCCAAAAATTTGAATGATTTTATCCCTTTTTATAAGAGCATGTCCAGATTTGTTAAAACATTTAATGATTTTTTTTTCCAATTTTACCCATCATTATTCTCTTTATTTATATTCTTTTTCATACTCATTTATTACATTATTATCATATTTCTCTCTCTTTTATACTCAATCATAAATAAGGACAAATTTGATAAAACAAAATTATTTCAGACACATTTATTTCTCTCAACCACTTCCTTAATATGTGTGATTTTACCTCTTTAACTCTTATAATTAGGGACGGAGGGAGTAGTATTTTATTATCTTCACTGTCCCAACAATATCCATGTATAAACACAGGGACCATGAGAAGGCATATACTTCTAAGAATAGAGAACAAAGTGTCTGCAATGTTGTTAAACAACAAGCGGTAGATAAGATTTAGAGTCTTAAAATCATGAATGGTGGTCCCATCAATAAGTGCATGTTTAAAATAACAGTAAAAGCTATTTTCCAACGTAATCTACATTATACGAGGTAAGTATCATAAATGAGTTTTGTCTCTTGTCACAGACTATATACAATTACAAAGCACTCAGAATATCGTCCCAAGTGCATATTTAACTGTGAGTCTGCCATACAGGACAACTAAGCTAAAAGAGCAACTAGAAACAATGTGGGTTCAACCTAAGCTTAATAATAGGGTTAATATAATTTTTGATCCCCGAACTTTCATTTAATTTTGGTTTTGGTCCCTGAACTTTGAAACCGGTGGTTTTGGTCCTCGAACTTTTGATCAATTTTGCTTTTAATCCATGAACTTTCCGTCAATTTTGGTATTGGTCCCTGAACTTTTAGTAATTTTGGTATTGGTTCCTCAGTTTAAAAAAAAACTTAAAAAAAAATTAAAGTTGAGGGACCAATACTAAAATTATTGAAAGTTCAGAGATCAAGACTAAAATTGATCGAAAGTTCATGGACCAAAACCACAAATTTCAAAGTTTAGGGACCAAAAGTAAAATTGATCAAAAGTTCGAAGATCAAAACCACCGATTTCAAAGTTCAGGGACCAAAACCAAAATTAACTGAAAGTTCAGGGACCAAAAGTTGTATTAACCCAAATGAATGGGAAAAGCATATGGTAGTAAAGGTAAATGAAAAAGAACTTGTCTTGCCTTGTCCTATCCTACTAAAAAAAAAGTTGTTACACTAGCATATTGTAAAGATGATAAAAGCCAGACACTAGCATATGTTGTCCTCCTACTCTTACACTCATTCTATTTGGAATGACTCTATCCCGGTGAACATCCTATTACAGTCATTCCATCATGTTGTAAAGATGATAAAAGAAATAAAGAAGAAGGAAGGAATGTTTTGAGGTGGCAGATGCATGGCTTTTGCTTTTACAACGAAAAGGAAAAGCAAGAAGCAAATATTTTTGCATTAGAACTTGCATAATTTAAACCCAGCAAGTAACATAACATACCTCAAAGCAGAGCTAGCAAGAGAGACGACCATGGAGCCATTGGAAGGGATAGAGCATAGAACAGTGAACGTAAATGGAATAAACATTCACATAGCAGAGAAAGGTGAAGGCCCATTGGTCCTATTCATCCATGGCTTCCCTGATCTCTGGTACTCCTGGCGCCACCAGATCGCCGCCATTTCCTCCTTAGGTTTCCGATGTGTCGCTCCCGACCTCCGTGGCTTCGGCGATTCCGAGGTTCCGGCCAATCCCGCCGCCTACACCAGCCTCCACATCGCCGGCGACATTATTTCCCTTATTGATGCCATAGTTCCGAGTGAAGAAGAGAAGGTTTTTGTGGTTGGACATGATTGGGGAGCTATCACTGCCTGGAATCTCTGTCTCTATCGCCCTGAAAAAATTAGGGGTTTGGTTAATTTGAGTGTCCCTTTTACCCCAAGAAACCCTAGAAGAAAACCCCTTGATACCTTAAGAGCTGTTTATGGTTCTGACTACTATATTTGTAGATTTCAGGTCTCCTTCTTCCAATTCTCATCTTAAAGTTTGTGTTTTTGCATGCATGGGTTGTATTGCTTGTGTTACACTGCTAGCATGTCCATGATTGTGATGTAGGAGAATTAAGAATCATGTTTTGAATCAGTGGGTTTAGCACTTTATGGCATTAATTAATTACATCCTAATCAAGCCCTGTCTACTTGTCTTTAATTTATTGCCTTGGAACTTTTGAGTTTTGATCCAAGGGGGACATGTTCTGTCTCCATAGCTGCTACATTTGATATATTAGTATTGGTTTGATCTACTTTCCATCAAGACAAGATTGGAAGCTTAAGCTATAGTTGCCTTGTTTTTGGGTTTGATCCAAAGGGTGGTATTGGTTGTTGATTGATCATTGCAGGAGCCTGGAGAGATAGAATCTGAGTTTGCTCAAATTGGAATCAAGAGAGTTTTGAAGGAATTCCTCACATACAGAAATCCTGGCCCACTTTATCTGCCAAAGGGTAAAGGGTTTGGACATCAACCTGATGCTCCCATTGTGTTGCCCTCTTGGCTTTCTGAGGAAGAATGTGACTACTATGCCACCAAATTTCACAAAACTGGCTTCACTGGAGGATTGAACTACTACAGAAGTTTGGATCTGTATGTATTTTCATATACAACTTGCACATCTTTTAAAAGGGGGAAAGGGTTATTTTATGATCCATTCTAAATTGTTAATTAATACTTTGTAATCTAGTGACATGAAAGTTTCTTTAAAAGTATAAGGTTTTAAGTTTGATCCCACTTGAAACATCAGAAGTTAAGTGTTTAGTTGTTTCTTGTGTTGTATATTTGAAGGAATTGGGAATTGACGGCGCCGTGGACAGGGCCCAAAGTAAAGGTGCCGGTGAAGTTTATAGTGGGTGATCAGGACTTGACTTATAATGCGCCGGGGATGAAGGATTACATTCACAAGGGAGGGATGAAGAGAAATTTGCCACTTCTAGAGGATGTAGTTGTGATGCCAGGGGTGGCTCACTTTCTTCATCAAGAAAGGCCCATTGACATCAACAAGCACATCATTGATTTCTTTCGTCTGTTACAAAGAAAATGTTTGAAAATTATTTGAGGTGGTTTGGTCACATATAAAGAAGGTCACGAGTCCTATAAAATAAAGATTGATGATAACATTCTGTTAAATTATTGAAATTTGACCTTTTTTTTAATATTGTATCCAAGAATTTGATAGTTGATAGAGAAAAATAGTGTCATGGGGTCTGACCTCACTCATTGAAATGAAGCTTCTTTTTGCGTCATCTTCATTCTTCACTTCTGTTGTGTTTTCATCCTTAATCTTCAGTTTCTTGCTAAACGTTAGTGTTGAAAATATCTGAACATCTCTTAAAGCTTACTGTTTTCTTTTATAGTTAAATCGTGAGTGACTATTGCTTGTCAATTATAGGAACCTTAGGGTGCAGTGACACATGTCTATGCAATGAAAGTGTATCATGATTTATTTCAAAAAAAATGTATTCATGTTTCTAAGCTACAATCATTTCTTCTGTAATAATATTAAATATGGAAAAAGAAGAAATTCCAACAAATATACAAGAAATGTGCTAACACATATGCATGGTAAAATTGCAATTTGCAAGTCATAAATGGTGAAATAAGCATATAAAATTTTTTGGAAAATTACAACTTGGTCCGAATAATGGAATAAACAACAATCAGGTCCCAAAAAATTTATCAAATTACATTGAATTCCCAAGGGAATGGGTGATATTAAATGACTTGCTATTGATAACTCAATGAGTTGTCAATGACAACACTTTAAGTTATCAATATTGAACTGCAATTGATAACTCAATAAGTTATCAATAATAAGTCATTTAATATCATCTATATCCCCAGGGACTTTAATGTAATTTGATGATTTTTTGGTATCTAATCGTGATTAACTCCCTTATTTAGGACCTAGTTGTAATTCTCCTTATAAATTTTGAATGAGGACAATGAAGTGTTGACTCTTTAAAATAGGAATTAATTGTGAAGTTAGATTTTGACTTAAATATGGGACTCAAATTCATTTTTTTATACATAATATTTCTTAATCTTTCATAAACTAGTTTACCCAACTTATAAATCGGTATATTATCTAATCTTATATAGATGTACTTTAGACAAACCATGTTATATTTGTTATAATTATCTTGATTTCTTAATCCATCTAAATTAGCCAACTAAATCTTATATTAAAGAGGTGATATTTTTACATTATTTCAAATAAAATTAATCATGAGACTATAACCATATTTTTCATAAGAAGCGTTTCGATTATATTTAGATTTTTTTTAGCAAAACATTTAAATTAATGTTGGTTGAAATTAATCTTTAGCCATATTTTTTACCATGTCTAGCATAGTTGATTTAAAAACAAGGTTTTTGGATATGCCTTTTGGAAAGGATAGTTAAAAAGCAGGAACAGTGATTTGTAAGATAACCATACGTTTTTAGCCTTTTTAGTTCCCGCCACCAGACAAGTGCACCCTAAATTAAACTTGTGGCTGATTCTATTTCGAATAATGACAGTTACGATTTGTTGTTTTATTATCTATTCCTATCCAACTTCTACAATATATTTATATTCTTTTGACTTTGTACTACTTTTGTCTATGTATCTTTCTCAATGATGAAAAACCCGGACCGGACCGGCCGGTTCAACCGTGAAACGGGCGGTGGTCCGGTCCGGGCAAGGCGAAAAACCGGATTGGAGTTTGACCGGTCAATGGCCGGGTCAAACCGGTTCAACCGGCCAACCCCGGGTGGTTCAACCGCCAACCCGGTGGCTGAACCGGGTTGGCACTTTTTTAAAAAAATATTTTATTATAATTCACCTAATTACTAATTTTCACTTCACTCAATTTTAGAAATTAGGAAACTATAATACTTTAAATGTTATTTTACTTGCATATACTTAATATTTAATTGTTGTTACTCTTAATATTTGTATTTTAATCTGTGGATTGTAGAATAATATTTATTTTTATGTGTAATCAACTAATATTTTCTCTTTTTCCCTCTATAGAAACATTAAAATATTCATATTTGATGAATCATGCATACCTATCTACATTTACATTTTGATATTAGTGATTGTTAATGTTAATATCAATAAAATTTTATTATTTTAATATAATCTGGTTTGACCCGGTCCGACCCCGATCCGACCATTGACCCTTGAACCAGTGCCTCACCCGGTTTGATGCCCGGTCCGGTTTTTTGAACCTTGATCTTTCTAGCTTAAAAAGAAAAAGATAACCATAACCTTTTTACGAATAATCAAGATTAAAAAAATCGGACCAAACATAGAATCAGATGGGCACTGATTTAAGGGTCAATAGTCGAACCCCAGTCCAACCAGTTTTATTAAAATAATAAAATTTTATTGATATTAACATTAATAATCACTAATATTAAAATGAAAATATAGATAGGTATGCATGATTCTCAAACATGAATGTTTTAATGTTTCTATAGAGGAAAAAAGAGAAAATATTAGTTGATTACACGTAAAAAAACATATTATTCAACAATCCATAGACTAAAATACAAATACTAAGAGCAACAACAATTAAATATTAAACATAAGTAAGTAAAATAACATTTAAAATATTATAGTTTCCTGATTTCTAAATTGGGTGAAGTAAAAGTTAGTAATTAGGTGAATTATAACAAAATAAAAAAAATTCATTTTGAAAAAAAAGAAATTGATTCAACCTCCCCGTTTTGACTGGGTCGCCCATTTTGGGCGAGTTGACCTGCCCCTCGCCGGGTTAACTTGCCCCCTCGGTTTAACATTGCTAATAACTAACTTTCGTGGTGCCAATATTTTCGAAGAAGACCATAATGCCTCAATTGTTAATGGAAACTAATGTCATTACTTTTCATTTGATGAGTCCCACATCACTATTTAAAAATGATTACTTTTTAACAAATGAAGGAGCAAAAACATTCTCTAAACTTTTTGTAAAAGAGTATCAGGCACCATAATTTTTTTATGTACAAAAATACCCATTTTTTCTTCCTCTTTCCTATCGTTCTTGTTGTTGCCACCTTTCATGTTTGAGCCGACATAAAATGGCATAAAAAAAAGAGCCAACATGTGAGCTTTTTCCAAGTCCAGTGCAGACCGGTGATAAGCTTTGGTGCACCACAGTCAGAGCATCATCAATTTGAGGCATTTTCCAAATATTATTTGTGTTTATTTATATCATTAGATTCCATATTAAAGAGTGACATTTTTATATATTATGGCAAAAACGATTATACTTTCAATTTGTATTAATTTTCAAAGAATGGTTACTCTAAATGAAAACATACAGCACATTTAATTTAAATGAAGAGAAATATAGATATTATTAAATCTTGAGTGTCAAATTAGCATCATAAAGATCTAAATCTTTTTGCAAAGATTTGCAAGAATTTCTTATAACTCGAAATACTTTATCATTTGTGGTTTGACCAATCACAAACAAATACATCGTACATGTATAATTTGATACGACACTTATATGAGGGGGAAAGGAATTTTAATTTGATGTAGCACCTATGGCAGAGAAAAGAAATCAAAGCTCCAATTATTTTTTATTTTCTCAAAATAATCAAAATTTTATAGTGCCATATTAGATTAAATTATGCTTGAAGTGCTTAATCTACCTTTTTTTTTCTCAAAACAAATTTATTTCTTATTAAATAACATATATTATAATTACATGTAATATATGTCAAAATTTAGTCATATACTTTGCTTCTTTAATAACTAAAGAATTAACTTGATCTTATAATTGACTTTGATTTTTTTGTGTGAAGAAATTAAGGAATCAAAGTATATTTTGTGTATTGCAATTGTTAAAGAATTAACTCGATCTTATAATTAAGACCAAAGCTTATAATTGACTTTGACTTTTTTTTTTTTGAAGAAATTAAGGAATCAAAGTATATTTTGAGTATTGTTAGATTTTATGTAAGATTATAGATAAGAGAAAATTTTGAAAATTATTTGATGTGGTTTGGCCACATATAAAGAAGGTCATGAGTCCTACAAAATAAAGATTGATGATAACATTATGTTAAATTATTGAATTTTGACCTTTTTTATTAACATTGTATCCAAGAATTCCATAGTTGATAGAGAAAAATAGTGTCATGGGGTCTGACCTCACTCATTGAAATGAAGCTTCTTGTTGTAACATCTTCATGCTTCACTTATGGTTGTGTTTTCACCCTTAATCTTCAGTTTCTTGCTAAGCGTTAGCGCTGATAATTTCTGAACATCTCTTAAAGCTTACTGTTTTCTTCTATAGTTAAATCGTGAGTGACTATTGCTTGTCAATTATAGGAACCTTAGCTTGGGGTGCGGTGACACGTCTATGCAATGAAAGTGTATCACGATTTATCTAAAAAAAGTGTATTCATGTTTCTAAGCTACAATCATTTCTTCTGTAATAAATATGGAAAAAGAAGAAATTTTAACAAATATGCAGGAAATGTGCTAACAGATATGCATGCTAAGATTGCAAGTCATAAATGGTGAAATAAGCAAATAAAAAATTTGAGATAATTACAACTAAGGTCCGAATAATGGAATTAATAACAATCAGGTCCCAAAAAATTCATCAAATTACATTAAATTCCTTAGGGATATAGGTGATATTAAAATGCTTGTTATTGACAACTCAATATGAGTTGTCAGTGACAACTCTTTAAAGTTGTCAATATTGAGTTGCAATTGACAACTCTTTAGTTATCATTGACAACTCATTGGATTGCATTGACAACTCAATGAGTTATCAATAAAAATCAATTTAATATCATCCAGATTCCTAGGAACTTTAATATAATTTGATTATTTTTTAAGATATGGTCGTGATTAACTCCCTTATTTAAAACCTATTTGTAATTTTCCTTATAAATTTTGAATGAGGACCGTGATGACTCTTTAAAATAGGAGTTAATTATGAAGTTAGACTTTGACTTAAATGTAAGACTCAAATTCATTTTATACATAATGTTTCTTAATCTTTTATAAACTAATTCATCTAACTTATAAAAATCTGTATATTATCTAATCTTATATAGAAGTGCTTTAGACAAATCATATCATATTTCTTATAATTATCTTGATTTCTTAATCCATCTAAATTAGCCAACTAAATTTTATATTAAAGAGGTGCTAGTTTTAAATTATTTCAAATAAAATTAATCATGAGACTATAACCATATTTTTCATAAGAAGCGTTTCGATTATATAAATTTTTTTAGCAAAACATTTAAATTAATGTTGGTTGAAATTAGTTTTTAGGCATATTTTTTACCATGCCTAGCATAGTTGATTTAAAAACAAGGTTTTTGGATATGCCTTTTGGAAAGGGTAGTTAAAAAGCAGGAACAGTGATTTGTAGGATAACCATACGTTTGTAGCCTTTTCGTTCACGCCACCAGACAAGTGCACCCTAAATTAAACATGTAGCTAATTCTATTTCAAATAATGACAGTTAATTATTATTGTTTACCCAACCTCTACAATATACTCTCCGATCCTAATTATAAGATCATTTTAACTTTTTTAGAGAAATTAAGTATGCAAAATTAATCACTTTAAATTATCTATAATTATCTTTTTTCCTCAAAACTAATTTATTCTAGTTATAAACTAACTCATAATCTAATTACATGTGACATATGTTATAATTTAATGGTCTAATTTTTTTCCTTAACTTCTATAAAAAGGGTTAAAATAATTTTATATTTAAGACCGGAGGGAGTATTTATATTCTTTTGACTTTGTACTACTTTTGTCAATATATCTTTCTAGCTTAAAAAGAAAAACAATAACCATAACCTTTTTTCTAATAACTAACTTTCTTGGTGCCAATATTTTCAAAGAAGACCATAATGCCTCCGCTGATAATGGAAACTAATGTCGTTATTTTTTATTTGAAGGGTCCCACGTCACTATTTAAAAATAATTATTTATTAGAAAATGAAAAGGTAAAAATACCCTCTAAACTTTTTGTAAAAGAGTGTCAGGCACCATAAACTTTTTTAGGGTTAAAGGTCATATTTGTCCCTGAAGCGTGTAAGGTGTATCATATCTGCCTTTAAAGTATTTTTGGGTCCAAATATGCCCTTGAAGTATGAAAATGGATCAATTTCGCCCTTTAACCGTTAAAACATTAATGGTCAACGTTCATTATTTAATAGTCAACGTGATTTTTTTGATAATAAAGGGCGAAATTGATTCATTTTCATACTTCGAGGGCACATTTGGACCCAAAATTATTTCAGGGGTAGATATGAATACCTTGCACACTTCAAGCACATATATGACCTTTAACTCATTTTTTTAAGGTACAAAAGTACCCATTTTTTTGTTCCTCTTCCCCACTATTCTTGTTGTTGCCACCTTCCATGTTTGAGCCAACATAAAATGGGCAAAAAAAAAAGAGCCAACATGTGAGCTTTTTTCAAGTCCAGTGTAGACCTGTGAAGCCTTGGTGTATCACAGTTAGAGCATAATCAATTTGAGGCATTTCCCAAATATTTTTTTGTATTTATTTATATCATTTGATTCTACATTAAAAAGTGATATTTTGATATATTATGCGCAAAAAATGGTTATACTTTCAGTTTGTATGATTTTTCAAAGAATGGTTACTCTAAATGAAAAAATACAACATATTTAATTTAAATTAAGAAAAGTATAAATATTATTAAATCTTGAGCGTCGAATTAGCGTCATAAAGATCTAAATTCTTTTTGCAAAGATTTGCAAGATTTTCTTATAACCCGAAATGCTTCATTATTTGTGGTTTGACCAATAACAAACAAGTACATCATCCATGTATAATTTGATATGACACTTGTATGAGGGGGAAAGGAATCTTAATTTGATGTAGCACTTGTGCTAGAGAAAAGAAATCAAAGCTCCAATTTTTTTTTTATTCTCTCAAAATAATCAAAATTTTATAGTGCCATATTAGATTAAATTATGCTTGAAGTGCTTATTTCTACCTTTTTTTACTTATAAAGTAACATATATTTTAATTACATGTAATATATATCAAAATTTAGTAATATATTTTGCTTCTTTAATATATAAAAAATCAACTTAATCTTATAATTAAGACCGGAGTTTATACTTGACTTTTTTTAATAAATTAAGAAATCAAAGTATATTTTGTATTTTGTTAGATTACATGTAAGATTATAAATAAAATAAATTAGTTCAGAAAAATATTCAAACAAATTAATTTATTAATAACTTATTTAGTTTTCTTAAAATTTTTCAAAATCTATATCAGGAGGATATCTTAATTTTTTGGATCATCGCATGCAACTAAAGAAAATCTTCAAATTTTCTAGTTCTAATAAAAAGTCTGCCTTCATTCTTGTTTCAATTTCCAGTCATTCGACCAACATCTGCATCGTACTTATACTTTCACTTAAGCCTAATCATTTTTTTATTATTTTTTGTCCATTAATGCCTAATCTTTTATTACACTACACAACAGCAAATTCTTATAATTTAAATGAATTCTTGAGGAATATTCTGTAACCGATTGTACATTACGAAACTTTAGATTTTATTGTTAAACAAAACCTTAGGAGGGCCCCGAGAAAATAATATTAGAGATGAGGGTGAACCAAAAAACGAACTTTGATCAACAACAAAAGAATGCAACCAACCACCTTTAGACCATATTTCGTACGTAACAATGGATTTGAAGGAATGGGATTGAGAGTGGGAGTAGGATTAGGAAAGAAGCTTTAAAATCACATTTAGTGCATGATAATATTGGGAGAAAATTGGTGCATTAAATTTATTTTATAACCATATACCAAGGAACAATTGGACCGGTCGAACCGCAAACCACCTACAAACCCGATCCGGGTAAGCCATTGGCCGGGAAGGCAAGTGAACTGGTGTCAACCAGCCCAAACCGGGCCACCCGGTCAAAAGCCGGAGGTTGAACCTGTTCTCCTTCTTTTAAAATGTGATTTTTTTTATTTTGTTATAACTCACCTAATTACCAACTTTCACTTCACTTAATTTTAGAAACCAAGAAACTATAATATTTTAAATGCTATTATACTTGCATATGTTTGATATTTAATTGTTATTGCTCTTAGTATTTGTATTTTAGTCTGTGAATTGTAAAATAATATCTATTTTCATGTGTAATCAACTAATATTTTATATTTTTCCCTCTATAGAAACAGTAAAATATTCATGTTTGATGAATCATGTATACTTATTTACATTTACATTTTGATATTAGTGATTATTAATGTTAATATCAATAAAATTTTATTATTTTAATATAAGCTGTCTGACTCCGATCCGATCATTGACCCTTGAATTAGTGCCTTGTCCGGTTCGATGTCCAGTCCGGCTTTTTGAACCTTGCTATATACAAATCATAAAAATACTATAATACCCCCTTTTCCAAAAAAAAAGCCCCACAGAATCAAAATTGGCACCCCGTTGGTTGATGTAACCGCACAAAAAATTAATGTTCTTACATTTAAGAATAAGGAGAATGAGAGATCGTAAC
Organism: Mimosa bimucronata; assembly: GCA_037074515.1. Taxonomy (NCBI): domain Eukaryota; kingdom Viridiplantae; phylum Streptophyta; class Magnoliopsida; order Fabales; family Fabaceae; genus Mimosa; species Mimosa bimucronata. Next base: position 38,919,582 of record CM073444.1, read on the forward strand.
TTAATGGAGTCTCAGAGTTCTACATGTATTTTCTAGTTTCCTCAATTTCATTTTTCATGGAAGAAAGCTTCATCTGTTAGACCTTATATGTTTACTTGTGATTGGTCACACCACAAATGACGTGGTACATAGAGTGATTTGCCTTGTTGTATAGGCCTCAAAAATACTAGAATAAACTCCTATAATGCAGTAGAGCTAACCCTAGGTCATTTCCTCGTTTCTTGGCAAAATGTATGATTGAAATGCAAGGTTGCAACAAATTAAATCAATATTTCCAGTGTAAAGAACCACCTATTCCTAATCTGTATATTTTTTATATATTTTCTGTTATGAATGTACAATGAAACTAAAAATGAGATGGAATTAATATTCGATGATGTAATGATTCTTCCTTGAGTTTCCACTATATTCCTTCCTTGCCTATTATGAATAAGAGTCTCACTTTGATTCGGACCATATTCACTTGATTAATTAAATTGCTAACTAAACAAAATCATTAAGCAAGTTAACATGTTAATCAAAGGCAAATTCACAAAGATTTGAAATCTAACAATCCAAATATGTGGCATCTCAACTAAAAACACCTTTAATTCAATCATTCAACTCATGAATTTCAAACAATTAGATGGAGATTCCATGAATTGAATTACAATCATCAAAGTTCAGAAACAACTAGGTCAGAAATCAAACAAATGCAAATTAATCCTCCGTACTACATTTCAATGAAAAATGCCGAACAAGAACTACTTGTTTGAAATCTCTCTAATCAATGATACAACTAGATCACAAATTTGAAAGCAATAGTAGAAGGATTAAGAGGCTCCCTTGACAATTAAGAATTAGGCTCATGAACTTGCTTCACTCAACGAAGAATCACGGACTGGTTCAACTACTCATTGTTGAAAACAATTTCACAGAACCAGCAATGGAATGGAAAGTAGGTGAAGAATGGTGAAGACGATGAAGTGGTGAAGGAAAAATGGGAGAGGAGAAGATGGAATGGTAAAATGGAATGAAGGAATGACTAATATCTCTCAATCAGTGAATATATATACTTCCTAGAACAAACTCACCTCCCTCTCGTTCTCCACCTTCCTTCTTCGTTTCAGCTTTCTCTTCAAATCCCTCGCCACGCTGGCACTTCAACTCCCTTCGATCACGTGGCCACGCTGGCTCAAGCTCTAACTGAATCTACTTGCTTCCCTCTCGTTCTCCGCTGGCCAAGATGCTCTTCTTGCCTCTTTCACCAAAGCTTAGAACTCTTCCTTCAGCCCTCACATTCCAGTCAGCTCCGAATTCATGTGTGACCTAACTCCCTCTGTTTTGTGTTCGCTTCCCACAAGCTTCAAAGCTGAAGCTTCAACAAAAAGCCCTAATTCTAGTTTTGCCCCTGTGATAAAGAAATAAGAAAGAAGCAAATGAAGGGGCTAATCTGTAATTTCCTTATTAAACACCAACAAACACATTTAAACACAATTTTTTTCCTAATTAAGTATGCATTCAAATTAATCATACTATAATGCAAATTTTACCATTTAATCCACTAGTTTAAATCTCAAAATGCACACATTAATCACTTTAATTAATGAATTATCAAATTCCCCCACACTTACTCTTTGCACTCCCGGGCAAAGTATCCATTATAGAGTTCTAATGCTAAATCAAATAGAGAAAGTAAGAATGATGCAAGTTCTTGACTCAAAGTGTGCAAGCGTAGTGATTTTCAATCCTTCAACCAATGTCACAAGTAAAATGCACTATTGCAAATTAATAACCAATGTACCAAGCTTAGCAAAGTTGAGTAATACATAGAAAGAAACTAGGAAACTGTTTCACTCTTCTTTCCTTCACTCTTAAGGGTTATTTCACTCCTCTCTACTAGTCCAATCCCTACCATAGGCTTGTAGTTCTACTAGAATCTCCACCACTTTTTATACATGGGGTTAGTGAATCAAGAGGACTTTATTATGGGTTGTAATGTTGGAGAGGTCTAGATGAAAATGGAAGGCATGTGTAGTGCATAAACCAAACTCAATGTATGAAATTAGAGATTGTCCTTTATCAAGTCAAATGCCATGGCTTCCTCTAGGTTATTTGACAAACAAATCAAACATGAATTCCTCAATTCAAACAAGAGATATATTGGACAGATTTTTTTTCCTTTCTTCTTTCTTTTTTTGTTTTTTTTATTCCTTTTTTTTCACTTGGCTTTTCACACTTTTTTTTTTCTTCAACTGTCCAATTTCTCCCACATGCAAACAGCCATGCTTTGTAATTTTTCACAATCAATTCTCATACAAAAGTCTAGACTATGTGCTTATGCCAAGAAAAACGAAAATGATGGGCTCAAAAGGCTTAGCAAAGGATTATTTGAGTGGCTTGTATATGGGATAAAAGGGTTTAGAAATAGAATGCCTCCATCATTTCCACCATTCCTCATGTAATTATGTGGCCTCAACCAAGTAGCAAGACAAGTTCTAGAGGAAAATGAAACTAATGGAGAATGCTCACATCAATTTGAATGAAGTTGAAGCTCAAATTCTCGTGAGAGGGCTTTGTGCTTTCTAGCTAACTCTCCTAAGCTAAACAAGGTGCATGATCATATCAATGCAAGAGATAATTCTATATGTGACACTAATTTTCCAGATATTAGACCATTTGGCTAGCATGAACTCTGAATAAGGCCTTGATTCAATCTTACCTAATCAAATTCAATTATGCAATTGTCACTCCAATAATAGATCAATGGTTATGCACAAGTAAGAGCAAGGTAATTTGAGAATCATGCAAAACCATGAAATTCAATGCTCAGTTTTCATCACTATTCAGCAAATTCCAGCAACCAATGCTAAGATGCAACTCAAATTACAGCAAAGAAGCAAGAGATTCAACCAGCGAAATCAAGCAGAAAAGTTCCAGAAATGCACCAATAAAACCTCCCCCACACTTGAACATTGCATTGACCTCAATGCCACTAAGAAATAACATGCATAAAGGAAAAACACACGTCTTACAGCAAGTGCAGAAAAATTCTAAGTGCAGAAATTGTGTGCAAAGTGTCCAGCCAGCTAGCATGTGTGTTGAACAAGGTATGCAGCCAATCATAAACTACTTTTACTACTGAATTTGTCCCTTCCCCCACACTTATTCAAAACAATCAATTCAATACATGATCTCACAAGAATTTCAATTAAGTAAGGAGAGGAAAGAGACAACCTTGTAAACGAAATCTCTTTATGCTCTTGAAGCAAAAATTCTCATCCTGGATGAGAAATTGAAACTTTTCCAGCGTAGAATAATTTTGACTACAATTCTTCCTAGGAGGTGGTTTTGGTTCTATTGGCAAGGGATCCAAAGTGTAAGGCAGAAATGTGTACCCTTGGAGTCCATGTGTATCAAGGTCCTGTAAAGAAGAAAGTAGATCAACGTGAATAAAAGCCACAAAGGAATAGAGATAAGAAGTCAATAAGTCCGGAGGCAAATCACAAGAGAGGATTTCATAACTAGAACCATGCAATTTCGCACAACCCAAAATCAAATAATGTGCATAGTCTACTTTATGGTTAGAAGGATATGAAAAGCATATGAAATCCTCAAGACTAGTTCTACAATGCTCAAACATCAAAATGCCTTTCTTGATATCAACACTAGAAGGCACAAAAATTTCAAGGCCATCATCAAGCATAGGAGCATTGGTAGAAGCAAGATCAAGAATAGAAGTAAATGAGTCAAAACAAGTATCAAGTTCTAAACATTCAGCACATTTGTCCTCATCACTACAATCACGGCAAATCACATGTGAGGATTCTAAAGAAGGAGAAACAAAGTTATCAACCATAGGCAATTTACTACTCCCCTCTAATCCAATGTCACTTGCTCTTGGTAGAAGCTGCTCATCTTCAACAGCAACTTGAGAACCTAGCAAAACATTACAAGTACTCTCCAAAGGCTCATCAAGGCTAGAAGAAGCAAGAGCAGAATTATTTTTATCATTAGACTCTTGTGTTTGTAAGATGGAAAGTTTGCTATTCGATTGAGAGCAATTAGAGCACAACACACCATCTTTACATACATAAGAGTGAGAGAGAGGAGAAGAATGTAAAGAAGAAGAGATGGCACTTGTACCACTATCATGCATATCATTAGAATTCAAGAATAAACCATGCTTAGGATACAAAATAGGACCATCTTGATTATTGGACCTCTTCCAAATCATACCATTCAAAGCATTGTCCATCGAACGTACAATGTAATCAAGCTCTTCTTGAAATGCCTTTGAATTAGAATATTGGCATGCTTCTTGAAGTAACTCAAGGCGGTGCAAGTCTAAACTATGATAAAGAGTCCAAAGATGAGCATCATGTGAACAAGTTCTTCCTATGTGCCAAGGTGAATTGCAATAACAGCAAGGTGAGACTAAAGCATCAATGCTATCATGTAGTCTATGAGGATTATGAGGAAAACCTCTTTCATCATGGCACAAAGATTTGCAATAGCTGCATGGATCAAGAGCTATAGAAGACACGTGTTCACAAGGAACAGGGACATGATGAGAAAGCATGTCAAAATTATCATTAAGATCTCCATGAGTAAAATCCCAAGCCCTTATGCAGATGAGACTATGCAAAGACACTCAAGAATGGAGGGAGTGTATACAGCAATGCAAAGCCAAATACAAGGCAACACAGCAGATTCATATCTACTCAGTCTAAACAAATGCACAATGTATGACCAAGTAAGTAAAAGAGCAAGAAGTTACTTAGGTTGCTCACAGCAAGAATAAGCCCAAAACTCATCTTGACATGTAGGTTTATTGAATAATTCATTGTATATTTCTGATGATAGGAACCCGAGTATATAATACAATAGCTTCTCAATCAATCCCAATACTATCGGGATGCTAAGAGCTGATACATGAGAAGAAAAGGAAATAAAACAATAATAGGAAATAAGAAGTTGACTAAAGGACACGTATATATCCCTCTAAATCAGCTACCCCATCCCCACAATTAATATTTATAATTATTTACATAATTACCACACTCCCCCTCAAGTTGGACTATAGATATTTATCATATCCAACTTGCTCACAAATCTCTTGAAGATATCTTCTGGTAGGCCCTTGGTAAGAATATCTGCAAGTTGTAGCTTTGTTGGCACATAGGATAAGCAGATAATTCCTTCTTCCACTTTCTCTCTGATAAAATGGCGATCAACCTCTACATGCTTTGTTCTACTATGTTGAACTGGGTTTAAGGCCATACTTAGAGCTGCTTTGTTATCACAATACAGCTTTAGAGGACCACTAGCTTTCACCTGTGCTTCCTGAATTACTCTTTTAAGCCATAGACCCTCCATAATTCCTTGAGCTAGTGCTCTCAGTTCTGATTCTGCACTACTTTTAGATACTACTCTCTGTTTTTGACTCTGCCAGGTGACTAGGTTCCCCCATACAAAGGCACAATATCCTGAGGTTGATCTACTATCTTCTTGATCTCCAGCCCAATCCGCATCAGTATAAATCTCAATTGATCGTGACTCATTCTTTTTGAAGAAGAGTCCTTGACCAGGAGTACCTTTCAAATACCTAAGGATCTTATAGGCAGCATCCAGATGCTTTTTCTTTGGAGAGTGCATGTGCTGACTTGCAACACTTACTGCAAAGGCAATGTCAGGACGAGTGTGAGAAAGATAAATGAGCTTACCAACAAGCCTCTGGTATTGACCCTTATCTGTTGGAGCTTCATCCTTCTCTTGTTTCTTTCTTCGTGCTGCCTCCTTCTCTGTCTTAGTAGGCTTACAATTCTTTTTCACTCTCTTCGTAGTACTGATAGGTACTACACTAGGTCTGCACCCAAGCATACCAGTTTCCTTGAGTAAATCAAGAATATACTTTCGCTGTGAGACATATATACCCTTGTGGGATCTTGCTACTTCCATTCCTAAGAAATATTTTAAGTTCCCTAGGTCCTTGACTTCAAATTCTTTATTGAGAGCCACTTTGATCCGAGTGATCTCCTCAGTATCATTACCAGTAAGGATTATATCATCCACATATACAATCAGTATAGTAATTGATGTCTCCTTCTTAAGAACAAACATAGTATGATCTGATAAGCTCTGCAAATACCCCTCATGCTTGAGTACCTTAGAGAACCGATCAAACCAGGCTCGAGGAGATTGTTTCAAGCCATAGATAGATTTCTTTAGCTTACACACTTGATGACCTCTGTTCCTGTCAAATCCAGGTGGGAGACTCATGTATACTTCTTCTTGTAGTTCTCCATTTAAGAATGCATTCTTGACATCAAGTTGTTGTAATGGCCAATCAAGATTTGCAGCAATCGAGAGGAGTACTCGAATTGTATTTAATTTAGCCACAGGAGCAAATGTCTCATTGTAGTCGATTCCATATGTTTGAGAGAAGCCTTTGGCAACTAGACGAGCCTTGTACTTGTTAAGGGTCCCATCTGCATTAAACTTGGGTGAGAATACCCATTTACAGCCAACTGGTTTCTTCCCTTTAGGACACTCAACAACCTCCCACGTATCATTTTTCTCAAGAGCTTTCATCTCTTCAAGTACAGCACTTTTCCATTCAGGAACTTCAAGTGCTTCATAGACATTGTTGGGAATCTTTATCTCCTCAACATTAGTAGCAAAGGCATAGTGGTTTGGTGAAAGGGCAGAGTACGATACATACTTTTGTATTGGATGCATGGTGTATGAACGGGCCTTCTTCCTTTTTGCAATAGGCAAATCTAATTCAACTTCTTCATCTATCTCCTGAGTACCTTCCTTATTCATGTCCATAACAGGAGTCTCCACAGGGTCAGTAATCAGCACAGCTGAAGGAATAGAAGACTTACCAACCTTTTTGTTTCTACGTGAATAAACTCCATGTTCCTTGAACCGGTTACCACAGGTCTCACCTCCCCCTGGTGTAGGTGCCAATGTAGATGGATTATGTTGAGGGGGTGTTACAGGTGGTATGGGCTCAGGGATGTGCTCCTCAAACTGAGATTCACTCCTAGTATGCTCCCCCTGAATCGAAGGTGAGGAATAATAAGGCTCAGACTCAACAAAAGAGACATCACGACTGACAAAGAGATGCTTTGAGATAGGATCAAAGCATTTGTAACCTTTTTGTGAGTTAGAGTATCCAAGGAAAATACACTTAACGGCTCGGGGATCAAATTTTGAGGATGGATGATGGATGTGAACAAAGACAGAACATCCAAACAAGCGGAGGGGAAGGGACTGGTCAAGATGAGAGACATTATGAGTTTCACGAAGTTTAGCAAGAGGAGACAAGAACGAAAGAACACGAGATGGCATCCTATTGATTAAGTGAGTAGCTGTAAGAAGAGCCTCTCCCCAGAAATATTTAGGAACATTACAGGTGTAAAGCAAGGCTCTAGTGACTTCAAGAAGGTGCTTATTTTTACGCTCAGCAATACCATTTTGTTGTGGTGTGTGGGGACAACTACTCTTATGCACAATACCTTTGTCTTTGAAGAACTGATCAAGAGAATGGTTAAAAAATTCCGTGCCATTATCTGAGTGGAAAACTTGAATAGTACTATTAAACTGGGTGTGCACATAGTTATAGAATTCCTCAAAAACATGGGATACAGCTGATTTTTCTTTTAAAAGATACACCCAACACATGCGAGTGTGATCATCAATGAAAGTGACAAAATATTTTGATTGGGTTCGATTAGGAATACGAGAAGGACCCCAGACATCACTATGAATAACGGAGAATGGATAAGACGGTTTAATAATGGACGGAGAGAATGGTGTACGATGGTGTTTTGCTAACTCACAAACATCACAATGAAATTGAGCATTTTTATTAAGGAATAGATGAGGGAACAATTTTTGCATATAGGAAAAATTTGGGTGACCCATTCGTTGATGCCATAAGATAAGATCAGAATTTCCAGGAGATGAGACCAAGGCGTTGATTCTGGAACACAAAGCACTCACTGTTGAAACATCAAGATAATAAAGTCCATCACATTCCTCAGCTGTGCCAATCGTCTTCCCCGATGAGAGATCCTGAAAATAACAATGAGTGGAAAAAAAGTGAGCCGAGCAATTAGCTTGTTTGGTCAACTTACTAATAGACAAAAGGTTACAAGCTAAATGTGGAACATGTAAGACCGACTCTATATTAAGTGAGTCTGACAAGTTTACTGTGCCTTTTCCAGCGATAGCTGACATTGTACCATTTGCTGTTTTAATTTTTTCTTTCCCTGACCATGGGAGATAAGTTACAAACATCCGGGAATCTGATGTCATATGATCTGAAGCACCAGTATCAACAATCCATTTAGAGGACAGGGGCGACGTATTTAAGGCAACTGAAACTGTACCTTTGTGTGCAAAAGAAGCTGATGCAGTAGGTTTTTGTTGGACTTGCACGCCCTTCAAAAGTTCAAGAAGTTGATTTACCTGCTCTGAATTAATAGAAACTGCCATAGGAGAAGATGGATTATTGCTCTGATCCTGAGATGCCTGATTTGCTCGAGGTTTCCCTTTGCGAGGTTTCCAATCAGCTGGTTTCCCATGAATATCCCAGCATTTCTCACGAGTATGTCCAACCTTTTTACAGTGGTCACAAGTGGGTCTTCCTTTATCTACATTCTTGCTGATTTCTGCAGGTTTGCTTACAAAAGCAGATAATTCTGCACTAGTAGCAGATTTCACAAGATCCTTTGTCATTACTTGGTGGCATGATTCTTCTCTACGAACTTCGGCGAACACTTCCCTGATTGGAGGTAAGGACACTTGATTGAGAATTCTACTTCGAACATCTTTAAACTCAGGATTCAGGCCGGCCAGAAACAGAAGGACACGTTCAGTTTCGACATTCCGCTTGCTACGAGCTGCATCAGTTGCCGAATTCCATTCTTCTGATGTCAAGAGGTCCAGTTCCTGCCATAGCCCACCAAGCTCAAGCCAAAACTCAGTAACAGACCTAGTTCCTTGAGAAGACTTCCAAATCTGCCTCTTGATGTCATAGATTAGGGAGAGATCCTTAGAGTCAGTGTAAGAATCTCTAACTGCAATCCAAATATCATGTGCTGTAGGAAGGTACATAAAGCTCCTTTTTAATTGAGGAGACATGGCATTAATGAGCCATGAGGAGACAATAGCATTGTCCATAACCCACTGCTTCATCTCTGGGGATTTCGGGTCAGTGGGCTCCTTTGTAACACCAGTGAGAATCTCAAGCTTCCCTCGGCCAGCCACTGCAAGTCGAATAGCTTGAGCCCAGTCCCTATAATTATGGGCTGTAAGTTTTTCTGATACAATAGTGCCATCAATTTGCGTGGCTCCAGGTTTAGAGAACTCGGGTACCAGTGGACTAGTGTGTTCCATCAAAGATTCTGTGACTGTGATTGACGGAGAAGACGAACCACCCAGCTGAGACAAAGGGTTTGACTCGGACAGCGACTCGACCAACGGAGACAGAGGGGTCGACTCGAACAGGGAAGCAAACTCTGGTGGGTGGGTGTCGGATTCGAACAGGGAGGACAAGTCGGGTTCGGATTCTGACTCAGAATCTCGTTCCGCGCCGCTGTGCTCTGATACCATGGTGATACCATGTAGGTTTATTGAATAATTCATTGTATATTTCTGATGATAGGAACCCGAGTATATAATACAATAGCTTCTCAATCAATCCCAATACTATCGGGATGCTAAGAGCTGATACAGGAGAAGAAAAGGAAATAAAACAATAATAGGAAATAAGAAGTTGACTAAAGGACACGTATATATCCCTCTAAATCAGCTACCCAATCCCCACAATTAATATTTATAATTATTTACATAATTACCACATGACAACCCAACTAACTCACTAACCATCACCACAAAACAGATTAGCAAGTTCACAACACACAGAAAGTTCCAAAATGCACTGGCAAAACAGTTCAAATCCAAAGCAGAATCGAACAAGAAATCAGTTCAAATCCTCAATATTATAGCAAACACAGTAGGATAGTTCGATAGGAATAACACCAAGTAAATTGGATCAAATCAGTCCTAGATGGCAGCAAAACAGGACAAAAATACAGCAGCAAAATCTGGACTAAGCACAAGCATCAAAACAATTTTCAAATGAGCAAAGTGCAGGTCACAGGTACATAGCGCCCAGAATTAACTAATGAGTCAAAACTAGCAGCAAATACAATTCATCTCCAAAAATTTAGAGCAATACAGATCCAAATTGACACAAGACAGAAACAGAATTTTAGAGGCCAGAAATGATCAATATCACAGCAAATAATGTGCAATAGCAGAGCTAAATAACTGTGCCAACAAGCTTGTGGTTTAGAAAGCAAATTCTCAAGAATTGCAACAACAATTCCAGCCTCAAATTAAGTCCAAAACTCCGACAAAACAAGGTCACTTTTGCTGCAAAATAATCAGAAAACACAGCAATTTCACATCCAAACAGTTTCTCAACATATAAATTCAGTTTCAGGAAAAATGCTTACAAGAATAACTGTCACAGCAATTAAATTTCAGCTAGAACCAGAGAGCAAATGGAAAAATTCAGCACCCACAGTAAAGACAGCATCGATTATGAACATCCAGCTGCAATTTAAATTGCTTTGTACATTATCACAAATGGCTGCAAAGAGGAAAAACAATTGTTGTTTGCAACCAAATTTTGCAGCAGCTCAGTTTGCAGCGAGCACTTACAATGGGTAATGGCAGCAAATAGACTCAAATGACAACAAGAAGTAAGTTACTCCAGAGTATTAAGTAGTAACCAAATCTGGAGCTTAGACAATGAAGAATGCAGCAACAAAATCTTGCTAATGAATGAGTCAGCAAAAGTGCATATTGGACAGCAATCTCAGGCACAAAAATCTGATTTATTGCAAAAGACAAGCACTGAGGAAGCAGTACTAGATGACAATCAAGTTGCTTCAGCAAGAATTGCAGGCAAATTACAGCAGACCAACTTACCTAAAAATCTTGACAACTTTGACAGAAAATCAAAACAAAAACATGCATAGATCAAATCAGATTTTTCTCTTCTTTCGTGGAAAATCAAGTAGCAGACAGCAGCAAGAAAAGCCAGGCAATATGGAAGCGAAAATCACAGAAAAATAGCAGACAGAGGTTGATATCCAGAGCAGAATAGTTCTCAACAGAAAACTGTCTTACAAGTCACACAAAACAGATTTAAATCAATATGTTCCTGAAAGGTGCAACAAATGACATATCACAGACTTGATTTAAATCAAATTTAAAGTAAAACACCTGCAAAGCTGTCAACAGACCACAATCAGAATTTCAAAGCAAACCAGATTTGTTGTGAAGAAAATTCAGTTTACATTGCAGAACAGGTTCACAAAACCGCCCAAAATTAACCAAAATCACAGCGAGAAAAATCCAATATTGCAGGAGAAATATAGCAGCTTGGAGGCACAACAAATTCACAGGTATAGAGTCAAATTGACGCACATGATACTACCAAGAAAATCTCAAGAACAAACCTCCAGCAAACCTTAAACCGGAAAAATGCACCAGAGCATATTAACAATGCAGAATAGAGTAAGGACAAATGCAGTTCAGATCAGACTAGAATTGCAAAATTAAGTGTCCAAAAGCATGCTCAAAACTAGATCCCTTTAGCAATAAAACCAAGTTCCACAGGGACAAAATGAAGCAAGTTGCTACAGCAAGAAATGGATTAATTCAAAAGAGACCAAATTAAACCCAATCTTGACAACTTGACAACAAAATGCAGAAACCACACAAGGAGACAACAAACCAGAAATGGATAGAACAGCAGCAAATCTGTCAGCAGAGCATTTAACAGAAACTTAGATTAGGCGAATGCAGAAGAGTTCAGGTGATTCAAATCAATGGTAATCAGAACTGAAAATAGCAGCCAATAGCATAGGAAATTGGATTTGTTTTTGTGCAGCAAACAACTGCAAAGATGACAGCAATAACAGAAATCCTGTCACAGAAACACCAAGAGTTCATGTAAATGGTGAACAAGTAAAGCACAAATTCAAGAACCAAAGAGGCATACACCAAATCTGATTCAACCTTCAATCTCTCGGAAAAATCTCATATTCAACACAACAACCTAGAGGCAAAATATCAATAATCTGCAGGTATTATCAACAAATCATGATTCAAATCTTGAACAAAACACAAAGTTGAGCCCACGTGCAGCAAGAACAGAAATTGCAGTTGATCAGAACATATTGTAAATCAGCTTTTTGGCAAAGAATAGACCCAAAACACAGAGCAAATGGTTCAGAACAAGCAGAATTTGATTCAAATTAACCTCAATCTCAAAGAGGATTTTTCAGCAACATCAAAATTACATCACAACAACAACAACAACAAAGCCTTATCCCACTAAGTGGGGTCGGCTACATGGATCGCACGACGCCATTGTGCTCTATCGGTAACCAAATCTTTAGATATATTATTTATTAAAAGATCTCGCTCTACAACAGCAACATCAAAATTACATCACAATGGCAGCAAAAACCAACAAAACCAGTATGCAAAGTGGCAGAATGCACAGAAATCAAATTGGGCAGCCAAAACCAAGCTGTGACAACTGGACAACAAATGATCAACAGTATACCAAGTCTCACTATTCAAATCAGATTTTTTTTCTTTCTTATAAAATCGAGCAACAGCCAGCAAATTCAGAGTGAGAAGAGCAACGAGATCAAGAAACAAACTCAAATTCAGAGTGAGTTTCACAAAGTGGACAGATACAGATCACAGATACAAGCCACTAAGATATCCTAAATTCTGCAATTCCAGAACTCAAACCAAACCTCTGCAACAGAAGACATCAGCGGCCAACATCCTATACCACCTGCAAGATCTACACGCCATTGGCAGCAATCACAGAATATGGCGAAGGTGCAGGACAACCACAAATATAGAAAACTCTGTGCAATTAAAGGTGAAAATAATGATGCATGTCTATGAATCACAGTGAGAGGACTTAAGCTCAGGTGTTCTCAATTTTTTCAATTTTCTTTGCAATAGAATCAGACAAATCAACAACACAGATTCCCAAAACAAGCACAGATTTGTCCAAGAAATCAGATTCTCACAGGGAAATAAGAAACCAAACCCAAAAATCAGATTTGTTCACAGTGAAGCAAAATTGTTGAAAGTGACATACTAATGTTTCAGACCAAACATATAGTTGCGCAGAATCAAATCACTGACAGCAAAATCAGAACAAACATATAGTTGCGCAGAAGCAAACAATTACAGACGCACAACAAGCATCAAATACACAAAACAACAGAACTCTCATGAAATGTCCAATAGCTCCGAATATTGCAGATGCACTGCAAAGAATCAGGCTCAAAATAGGACAGAATCAGATTTGATGCAGCAAATCCAGAGCTCAAAGATCAGGAAAATTATAGACTTTAATCGGATTCATATCAACTAGATGAGACACAATTCAACAGTGATTAATTCAGTATCAATTCAAGAACAAATTCACAGCTAGCTGCAAACCAGATTCAAGACCACTCTGTTGCAAATTTAAAGTTCACATTGCACAACAAAAGGCAAAGCAGATTAAACAGAATAATGCAAAGGCCTGATGCAACAGAACCAGAAAGTACAGAAAATTCAAGTAACCAAGCCAACTAGAACAACATTTAATCACAGAAAATTCAGCTCAGCAAAGTCAGCGCTCTGGACAGCAAGCACACAAAAACAATGCAATCACAGTAACATCTTAGAACAATAGAAAATCTGTTCAAGTGCATCCAGAAAATTCCAGAAATCAAGTATATGCAGAACACGACAGAACAAATACAGAGCAAACCAAATTGCAAAGAAAACAACTTAAACTTCACAAATCAATCACACATAAACCAAGAAAACGGCAACGGCGCCACTTGATTTGCCTTGTCGTATAGGCCTAAAAAATACTAGAATAAACTCCTATAATGCAGTGAAGCTAACCCTAGGTCATTTCCTCGTTTCTTGGAAAAATGTATGATTGAAATGCAAGGTTGCAACAAATTAAATCAAGATTTCCAGTGTAAAGAACCACCTATTCCTAATCTGTATATTTTTTTTATATATTTTCTGTTATGAATGTACAATGAAACTGAAAATGAGATGGAATTAATATTCGATGATGTAATGATTCTTCCTTGAGTTTCCACTATATTCCTTCCTTGCCTATTATGAATAAGAGTCTCACTTTGATTCGGACCATATTCACTTGATTAATTAAATTGCTACTAAGCAAAATCATTAAGCAAGGTAACATGTTAATCAAAGGTAAATTCACAAAGATTTGAAATCTAACAATCCAAACATGTGGCATCTCAACTAGAAAGACCTTTAATTCAATCATTCAACTCATGAATTTCAAACAATTAGATGGAGATTCCATGAATTGAATTACAATCATCAAAGTTCAGAAACAACTAGGTCAGAAATCAAACAAATGCAAATTAATCCTCCGTACTACATTCAATGAAAAATGCCGAACAAGAACTACTTGTTTGAAATCTCTCTAATCAAAGATACAACTAGATCACAAATTTGAAAGCAATAGTAGAAGGATTAAGAGGCTCCCTTGACAATTAAGAATTAGGCTCATGAACTTGCTTCACTCAAAGAAGAATCACGGACTGGTTCAACTACTCATTGTTGAAAACAATTTCACAGAACCAGTAATGGAATGGAAAGTAGGTGAAGAATGATGAAAGGAATCGGGCGAAGAATGGTGAAGACGATGAAGTGGTGAAGGATGTTAGAGTATTAGGAAATATTGCTATAATAGATTAGGGAATATTATTCTGTCAATCACTATTAATTAGGGATATTAGTTAAGATATTAGGAATATTTGGTTAGATATTATTTTAGGTAATTGTTCTAGATTATTCTATCATCTTGTATAAATATATGATTAAGTCTATGAATAAAGTGGAATCCTTTTAAGATTATTTCCTACATGGTATCAGAGTCAGGTTAGGGTTCCAAAATTTGAGTGAGAGGGAGTTAGGGTTCTAAATTTTCCGCTGCTTTTTCTATTCTTTTTAGTTGCTGTTCATCGCGCTACTGTTCATGCACTGTTTGAGACGCTGTTCATGTGTACTGTTCGTGGCTACTATTCATCGCGGTACTGTTCACGTTTCCCATGCATTTTTTCTTGCGAGTTTTGACCGGATCTTTGATGGGCAGTATCATCTCTTTTTTGATGGAGTTTTTCTGATTTCGGCAACTTCTTGAGTTTATCTTGGTTGTTTACTGATTTGTGGTTTTCAGATCTGAATGTTTCTTTTTCTTCTTGGATTTTCTGCTCTTCACATTCCGTTATGGAGTTTTGGGAGTTGGTGCCACGATCAAGTTGTGTTGAAGTTTGGGCTTTTTGGTATTTTATTTTTTTATTTTTATTTTCTTTTTGGATGATTTTCATTTGTTGCGGCCCTGGTGTGGTTGTTTGGATTAGAGCCCATGGTGTGGTTGCTAATCTGTTTGGTAGAATTTTCTTGGGTCTGAATGTCCTTTGTGTGACATTTGGTTTAATTTTATATTTTGGAGCTGCTATCCCAGTTCCGGCAAATCCTAGTGGTGATTGCGTTCGGGTTTGGTTTTCTTAGGTTTATGGCGAACTCTGGTTTGGAATGACTAATCTCTCTCAATCAGTGAATATATATACTTCCCAGAACAAACTCACTGTCCCTCTCGTTCTCTACCTTCCTTCTTCGTTTCAGCTTTCTCTTCAAATCCCTCGCCACGCTGGCACTTCAACTTCCTTCGATCACGTGGCTACGCTGGCTCAAGCTCTAACTGAATCTACTTGCTTCCCTTTCGTTCTCCGCCGGCCAAGATGCTCTTCTTGCCTCTTTCACCAAAGCTTAGAGCTCTTCCTTCAGCCCTCACATTCCAGTCAGCTCCGAATTCATGTGTGACCTAACTCCCTCTGTTCTATATTCGCTTCCCACGAGCTTCAAAGCTGAAGCTGTAACACCTAGAATTTTCTACTATATTATAGCAGTTTTTAATTGAATTATAACCACTTTTCAATGTCAGAAGCCCAAAAATACGGAAAATTTAAAACTTTTTCTTTTAAAACATTCAACCAACTTTCTATTAGTTGAAATGGGCTTTTCAGACAAATAGGAACAACTTAAATTTTTTTTTTAAAATAAAGCGGTTAATAAAACAATTAAAAGTACGCTAACCCTATTAGGGTATCTATTCTTAATTCATAATACTTAGGAAATTTAAATCCCTTTAGAAATTTATACAATTCTATTTTTTATGCTTTCTACTATTAATTTAATAATTTAAAATTTACATAATATACAAATAACCTTACTTTTCAAATTATAATTTTAAATTTCTTCATCTAATCTTCTTCCAGCACTCCTGCCTTATCTCAACCATCTTACCATCTATCAGCTTCTCTGTAAAACAGCAGTTCAACGCATTTTATGTCATTAACTGTAAATTTCATGCATGCATTGCCATGTATATATTTTATAAACCTTTGCAAATAATACACTTATACATACTTCCTGCGTTACATTTTCTACCAGCCACTGATAACAATATATTCGTTAACTAGTGGAGGTTCTACCTGCAGGACTTCTCGTTATAGCATTTAAAGCTATAACTAACTGGTTTGGCAAAGGGGTAGCGAACCACCTAAGCCTGAAATATTCCATAAATATCTATGCAGGAATTAACAAGGCTTATCACCTTCATGCATAATGTAAATTTGAAACAGATATTATAAAATAATACATGCAATTCTTTTAATGTAATGAAATAAACTGCTACCTGTATCCTGAGTTTACTTTTCACTGTATTCCTTCTCTTCTATGTACTCTGGGAATTCGATCCCACTATCTTGTCCTATAAATATTTATAATACTGAAATAATATATCAATGTCTACACTTAGGCATATTAATTAAACGTCTCTCACGTTCCTATGGTGCTACCCTTCCCAATTTCTAATGTATATTTAAATTTCTATTTTCTAACTTAATGGGTAATCACATAATTATCAACAGACATTTTCACATTTAAGTACAATTCCACTTTTACTACTAATTAACTATATAATTCTAAAACAAACAGAAACCTTGATCCTATATACTCTTGACACATAAAATATCCATATTGGACTTGAATATTAACCAATCAATATTATCTTCAAAATCAAACAATTCATATATATATGAGCATAAGCATAAAAATACTCTCATTTCTTTAAATTAAACTTACATACACAGCACAGAAATTTGAACAGGATAAAACAGGAAATTTGCTTCAGAATAGTATTATTAATTAACAATTCAATCAAACAATTATAATTTGCCATCATTGTTATTTGCTGGTCTTTTAAATTCATCACATAACAATTAACCCATACTCCACATACTAAGTGCAATAATACCCACTTCCAACTCATTACATCACAAATTTAAGCTAATACATTCTTAAACTTAATTCACAACCTCCTTCTCTTATTTAGGGTCCAATTGTTACTAAAACAAAGCTTACATACTTTAGGAATTGATAAAAATACAAGAGAATAGTCATAAGAGACTAAACAAAGATTGTAGACATGAAACAAAATCATAACCACAACAAAACACCCAAACTTATAAAACATTGCAGATTTTGAAGACTTAGTTTCAATAATTTTTTAATTAAATCATTAACCACAATATGTTCTATACAATTTAAACACTTAAAACCTACATTTATACTTACTTCCTAAAGTATAAAAATCGAAACCTATAATTCATAATAACACACTTTCACTCCCAAATTACAATACAAGTCAATAACTTTTTTTATTCTTAAACAACTACTTCACATTTCTTAATTCATTTTCTACCAAGAAATTACATTTTAATTAATAATAACAAAACCTCTAATATCGTCCACAATATCACATAACACTTCTAATATATATATAATAACTTATTCAACTTAACTAACTTCTCCTTAAAACTATAGACTTCAATTAGAATCTAAACTAAAATTAATTAATTGGAATTCAACATCCCAGAAAAGATTTGGAATAACATCATTTACAATCAGTGGTTCCTTCAATCTCAAATCCTATGTATACCATTTAATCAGTAAAAAGGACTTATATATATAATGTTTAAATTTGTCAAGAACAACTTCCCTTTTCCATTTTTGCTAATTCCCAAAACCAAATCTTTAAGCACCCATATACACCTAAGCAAAAACCACAAATTGAGGATTCCTTAAAATAACCCACTTTCTATTGCTTACAATCCTTTTACAAAATCGATAACATACTTTGACCCAAGAACAACCACTTCAGCTTTCTACATTTATTCACTTAGTTTATTTATTAAACTAACACTAACATTTATTCTTTTCCCTATTGCTGAAGCCAATGATCAGCCACTAACCAGAAATTAGAATTTCAAAGCCTATAAAATTCAACATTAATGACAACTTCCTACTCTTTTTAACTAATAAATCATAATACTATTTTTTCTTTCCTGCCAATAATCCATGGCCAGAGCAGCAACCAGGAGGAAATACAATTATGCAATTAACGACTTATATCAACCACACACATATACATATAACAGGAAGAGAAATCAACAACTAAGCATCACAAAACACTCATTTACCCTCCCTGGCCGAATAGAACAGAGAAGCCAGAGGAAGAACAAAATTCCACATTTAATCAAATTTATCTATTCTGTAATCTTTTTCCACATGCTTAAGATGTTCATATACCAAAGGGAAGAACAAAAATTGAGCAACCCAGGGACATGGAAGCTCGGCCAGAACAGAGCAAGAACAGGGAAGAACAAGAACAACAATCTAAACTTCATCGAATCACACATCCAAAACACTTATTCCACTTCCAATTCATACATACATGTTCTACAAAAAATTTCTCTTCTTGAACCTGACGGATTCCAGAAACAGGAGAGAAGAGGATTTTGTTCAAAACTTCCCTAACTTCAAAATCACTCTTACAATCCATTTCATGGGCTTCAACTTACTTCTAATTACCATTAATTAAGCTCGAAAACAGCCAACACCCAAAATCCCCAAATTTTCGTCGCATGAACAGTACCTGACGGCTTCCTTTGAAAAATTTGAACCTATTTCCCTTCAATCCCTAAAATCAACACTCAAAGCACGAGAAAAGTTCAAGCACCATTTTCTCAAGCTCAGAAGCTTCAGAAACATCAAAGGAATTCGGATCCCTCCCTCTATCTCGCACAACCTCGCACCAGAAAAGAGAGGAAACAAGAAGGAAGAACTCACCTGAGATGACCCCAAACCCTCCTGACCGTCTTCCGCCACGTGTGGCCGCTGAACGCCGCCGTTGGAGGCTGGAGCTGCCGCTGGGATTCGAAGAACGAGAGAAAGCAGAGTGAAAAACGCAAGAGGGGGGAGTGTATGTGTGTGTATTCGGGGTGAGGGAGAGAGAGGTAGAGGAATTGAAAGAAATAGGAAGGAATAAAAGAATTGAGAGAGACACGTGTGTGGCATATATTTAAAGAGAAGTCTGATATTTTTTTTAACAGGTATTTTACTATCTTGCCCTTCCCTTTTTAATTGAAGATATTTTCAACTAGGAGCAGATATTGTCTTTTTATTTCCTATTTTCTATTTTCCTCTTAAATCATAATTTTATTTACCATTATCATTTAGAAATAGACCTAAATCTGTACCAAAATAATTTCTCTAGATATGCTTTAATTTCTAAATTTATTTATAAGACTTTTTAAATAATAAACAATACCCCAAGGTTCTAAATATTCCTTTATTTAAATTTATCTCATAACTATTTTTCCTTAACTAATAAAGAAAATAAACCTTAAAAATTATTAAAAATACACCTGGCCTCATAAATTTATTTATAAGGCTTTTTAATTTCTAAATACATTTCTAAGACCTCAACTACATCCTTATTATCTCTTTCTCCAAATTAAGTTTTATCTTCTAATTACTTCTTTGTTTCTTAAAGAAAATAAGCTTTAAAATTATTAAAAATGCCTAAATATCATAAATTCATTTTTAATGCTTTTTAATATTTTTAATAATATTCCAAAAATTCTAAATAATTCCTTATATCTATTTTTAAAATTTTGGGGTGTTACAGAAGCTTCAACAAAAAGCCCTAATTCTAGTTTTGCCCGTGATAAAGAAATAAGAAAGAAGCAAATGAAGGGGCTAATCTGTAATTTCCTTATTAAACACCAACAAACACATTTAAACACAATTTTTTTCCTAATTAAGTATGCATTTAAATTAATCATACTATAATGCAAATTTTACCATTTAATCCACTTGTTTAAATCTCAAAATGCACACTTTTATCACTTTAATTAATGAATTACATAGAGTTTATGCAACAATTTCTCCTTACTCTAAGGTTAACCTTGCTACTATTTAACTTACGTATGCCACTGGTCCGATCTTCGTCCTCCTCATTCTCCACCTGCACTATTCATGTATACAGATTTCTGATTTTTTCTGGGTGTAGGGTGCTTTCTCTTCTCGAGAAATTCTTGGGTACTCCTAGGGTACCAGCTAATCCAAACATTGACCAATAACAATGCTCCAAGTCATGTTGATTTTGTCCTACATGTTAGGTGCTCAAATAATGCTTTTTAAATGGCGAATTGAAAAAGTTTATATGATGTTTCCTCCAGGTTTCGATAAGGGAAGACAAAACAAAGTATACAAGTTGAAGAGGTTTCTTTATGGGCTGAAACAGTCCCCCAGAGCTTGGTTTGATAGGTTTTCTGATGTCTTTACGAATGAGGGATACAAGCAGGGTTTCTCTGATCATACTATGTTAAGAGAAGTGGGGACTTGACTACCATCCTACTTGTCTATGTCGATGATATCATTCTTACTGGTAATGATGAGAATGAGATTGATCGTATTAAAGTAGCTTTGAACAATTTGAAGTGAAGAACCTGGGGAAACTGAAGTATTTCCTGGGGATGGAAGTAGAAAGAACAAGAGAAGGTATCTATGTCTCTCAACAAAAGTATATCCTAGATCTTCTCAAAGAAACCCGTATGCTTAGATCCAGGCCAAGCAAGACACCTGTGAGTGTTAAGAAAAAGAAGATGAAGAAAGACACCAAAGACCAGGGAAATGATACACCAAAAGAGAATAAAAAGAATAAGGATGAAGAAGAGGTAGATATAGAAAGGTACCAGAGGTTGGTGGGAAAACTTATCTATCTTTCTCATACCCGACCTAATATAGCTTATGCAGTAACTGTGGCAAGACAATTCATGCACTCACCAAGGGAAAAGCACATGGAAGCAGCTCTCAAAATTCTAAGGTATCTAAAAGGTACCCCAGTCCGAGGACTGTTTTTCAGAAAACCAATGGGAGAACTGTGGAAGTCTCCACTGATGCTGACTGGGCAGGTTCTCAGGAAGATAGTAGGTCAACTTCTGGGTATTGTACGTTTGTTTGGGAAAACCATGTCACCTAGTAGAGTCAAAAGCAACGGGTTATTTCCAAAAGTAGTGCAGAATTTGAGCTTCGGGCTTTAGCTCAAGGTATTATTGCAGGTTTATGGATAAAAAGGGTGATGAAAGAAGTATGTGCAAGTTGATTTGCCTATGAAATTTTTCTGTGATAACAAGGCAGCTTTGACCATGGCCCTTAACCTTGTTGAGCATAGTAGAACAAAGCATGTGGAAGTTGACGGACACTTTATCAGAGAGAAAGTGGAAGATGGAGCTGTATGTTTGTCATATGTTCCCATTGGATTACAGCTAGCGGATATTCTTACAAAAGGACTCTCAAAATAAGTGTTTGAAAGATTTATATGCAAATTGGACATGATAAATATCTATGATCCAACTTGAGGGGGAGTGTAGTGAATATAAGTTTTAGTAAATATATTAATTGAGATGATAATAGGAAATAATCAGATTTGAGTGAGTGGTGTTAGAGTATTAGAAAATATTTAATAATTAGGAAATATTGCTATAATAGATTAGGGAATATTATTCTATCAATCACTATTAATTAGGGGTATTAATTGAGATATTAGGAATATTAATTTAGATATTATTTTAAATAATTGTTCTAGATTATTCTATCCTCTTGTATAAATATATGATTAAGTCTATGAATAAAATTGAACCCTTTTGAGACTATTTCCAACATGGCATCAGAGCCAGGTTAAGGTTCCAAAATTTGAGTGAGAGGGAATTAGGGTTCCAATTTCCAAAATTTGGGTGAGAGGGAATTAGGGTTCCAAATTCTCGCTGCTTTCTCCGTTCTTCTCAGTTTCTGTTCATTCTTTCCGGTACTGTTCACCGTCACTTTGCAGCACTGTTCTTGATTATTGTTCACCATCACTATTTACATTCTTTTTCCCCTTTTCTGCTACATTTTCTGGCGAGTTTTGGCATATCTTGTATTTTATTTCCTAATTCCTAATTGTTTCCTAACTAGTTTATGTATAAGTCAGAATCTTTTATCCTTGTGATTGGAAAGTTTCATGTATATCTGTATGTGCTGTGAATGAATAATAATCAATGGAAAATACTGTTATAATATATTTCTAAGAGTTAGTTAGGGTTGTTATAATTGTCACGTGCCAATGTAATTAGGCCGTTAGACTTACTGGGGATTAGAGGGATTATAAATAACCCTTTCTGTAATTGTAAAGGCAGATTTGGACTCATTTGTTACCTGAATAAAAAGTGCATTTCTCTCATTCTCTCTGTTTCTCTTCTCGATTCCCTCTCTGTTATGTTCTTTC
Source organism: Mimosa bimucronata (assembly GCA_037074515.1). NCBI lineage: Eukaryota > Viridiplantae > Streptophyta > Magnoliopsida > Fabales > Fabaceae > Mimosa > Mimosa bimucronata. The sequence continues at coordinate 38,942,395 of CM073444.1, forward strand.
CTTCTATTCTTTCTCTTTCCTTCTCTTATCATAACAGTGGTATCAAAGCGCCACTTTCCTCGGCTCACTTTTACTCTGCGATTTGTGTATGGTGTGTACGAGAACGCAATTTGCAAGAATTATGGATGAATGACTGGACATTGTGGAGGGAAGGCTTAATGAGGTGCAAGAACTCCAAGATACTGTGCTGGGCTTTCGTGAGGAGATGTGAATTTTAGGTCGTGAGGTTCTGAATCTTGCGACTTTGGTTCATAACGAAATCGGTGATCGAAGGAATGGGCCTGCGAGGAATGGTTATTAGCGACCTACTTCGTTCGCTTAGGCGGAATTTCCGAAGTATCAAGGCAAGAATATTCATTCTTGGATTCTGAAATGTGAAAAGTGGTTCGAAGTTGATAGAACACCTGAAGATGCTAAAGTTCGAATGGCATCCATGAATCTTAATGAGGATAGCTTCGAATGGCATGTTACTGTAGAGAAGAGATGGCGTGATCGACCACCAGACTGGGCAGCTTATGCTTAAATGCTTCGTGATGCGTTCGGTGATCTTCAAGAAAGGCCGTTGAGTGAGTTTACTCGACTGCGTCAGACTGGGTCTTTGGCAGAATTCAATGTGAAGTTTGACTCGGTGTCGGCGAAATTGGATTTGACTGAAGAATATCTTGTTGATGCATATGTGGCAGCGTTGAAGGAGGAGATTGTAGATTCAGTGCTTCTTTTTAATCCCCAAACTTTGAGGGAGGCTTATCGACTTGCAAGAGTGCAAGAAATTGTAAATCGACGAGAGGCAAAAACAGGGGCTAGACGCGTGGGACGAAAAGTGGCACACTCCTCTGTGTTGGCTTTGCATGGTGCATCTGGTTCAGGGGTGAATAAATCTGAGGTGTCACGAGGTGGGTCCCAGTCGAATAGTAATTGGGGCAATTCTTGGACACGTAATGCTGCTGGGGGCAGTAAGTCAAATTTTAATTCTGGAAAATCTTGGAAAATGTTATCTGCAGAGGAGGAAGCAGAGCATAGGGCTAAGAACCTCTGCTTTTATTGCCATGAAAAATTTTCTAAAGATCATCGTTGCTTCCAGAGACAAATTACAGCTGTATTATATTGAAGCTGAGAGTGAGAATTTATCTTTGACGTCTGAAGATGTGGGTCCAGAATTGGAAAGTAAAGAAGTAGAAGATGAAGCTCCTCCTATTCTTTCTTTACACGCCATTAGTGGAGTGGATTCAGTCCAAGCTATGAGGATTCAGGGCCTGGTTGGTAAGAAGGTGATTCAGGTGCTGATTGATAATGGAAGTAGTCATGATTTCCTAGATCTGAATTTGGCTAGGAAATTGGGGTGGCATGAAGCTGAGCAGGGAATTCCATCTGTTGAGGTGGCTGGTGGTCGAAATTTCGAGGTTTATGGGATGTGGAAGGGATTTAGGTGGAGAATGCAAGGTTTGGATTTTGTTGCTGACCTTAGAATAATTGATTTGAGGACTTATGATGTGGTTTTGGGTTGGTCTTGGCTGAAAACCATTAAACAAGCCTTTTGGGATTATGAAAAATCTTCTATGGATTTTTGGTACTTAAGGGCATTGTAGGTTGCAAGCTATGCCATTCAATGATGTGAAAATGGTGTAAGGGAAGAGATTAGTACTGAATCAGCAAGGGGAACATCAGATGTTTTTGATACAGATGTTACAAGCCATTAGAGCTCAAGGGCAACAATGTTTTAGCATTGCAGAGGCTGAAATAAAGATTCCCAGGGAGATTGAAGCTGTTCTTGCTGATTTTCAAGGGTTTTTGATGAACCTAAGGGCTTACCTTTGTTGAGGGGAGATCATAATCACCCTATTGTTCTGCAAGGTACAAATCCCATAAACTAGAAACCCTACCGTTATTCATCTAATCAAAAGGATGTAGTAGAAAAACAGGTAGGTGAATTATTGCAAAATGGATTTTCGAAAGAGAGTTCCTCTCCTTTCTCTGCACCTATTGTTTTAGTAAAGAAGAAAGATGGGTCGTGGCGCATGTGTATTGATTATAGAGAGTTAAATAAAAAGACTACAAAGAATCAGTACCCCATACCCCTTGTAGAAGATTTGTTTGTTTGACAAGTTGTATGCTGCAAAATGGTTTACAAAGTTGGATTTGAGAGCTGGTTACCACTAGATTCGTATGGTTCCTCAAGATACATATAAGACAGCTTTCAAAACGCATTCAGGACATTTCGAATGGCTTGTAATGCCGTTTGGATTAACAAATGCTCCAGCTACATTTCAAGGAGCTATGAACGCTATTTTTCAACCCTTATTGCATAAATTTGTATTAGTGTTTTTTGATGATATTTTGGTTTACAGTGCTTCTATTTCAGAGCATGCTGACCACTTGAAGCAGGTTCTTGATATTTTGAGTCATAACCATCATTTTGTCAAAAGGAGCAAGTGTACTTTTGTAGCTACAAGGGTGGAGTACTTGGGCCATATTATCAGCAATAGTACTGTTTCTATTGATCCAAAGAAAATTAAAGATGTGGCTGAATGGCCAAAACCAAAAGCAGCCAAGCAATTGAAGGCTTTCCTTGAGTTAGTTGGTTATTACAGGAGGTTTGTTAAAGGATATGGGAGTTTGGCTAAACCTTTGACTTCCTTGCTTAAGAAGGGTGCTTTTCTGTGGTCTGATGAAGCTTCTGTAGCTTTTCAACAATTAAAAGAAGTTGTAACTTCTGCACCGGTGCTTGCTTTGCTGGATTTTTCTAAGGTTTTTGTGGTGGAGACTGATGCTTGTGGAGGAGGAATGGGGGCAGTTTTAATGCAGCAAGGTCAACCTTTGGCCTATTTCAGCAAGGCATTCTCTCCTCAACACATTAATCTATCAATTTATGAGAAAGAATTGATGGCTGTTGTGCAAGCAGTGGAGCATTGGAGGCAATATTTGGAGAGAGAAAAATTCATAATAAGGACTGATCAACAAAGTCTCAAGTATTTATTGGGACAAAAATCAAAAACTCCATTTCAGATGTACTGGATAGCCAAGTTGATTGGATACGACTAAGAAATCCATTACAAGAAGGGTAACAATAATACTGTAGCAGATGCATTATCTCAGCTGAATGGTCTTCAGTTATTGCAAATTACTTTGGAGACAGCTTCTCATGAGTTGTTGGAGGATATAAAAAAGAGTTGGGTTAATGATACAGCTGTAGCTACTGTAATTTCTGATTTGAAGGAAAAAGGAGGGGGTTTGGGTCCTTATTCTTGGGATGGAGCCTTATTGACGAAAAATAATCGGTTAGTAGTGGGAAATGATAGAGTGCGGCAAAGAATCCTTGAATGGTCACATGACAACCCTCAAGGAGGCCATTCAGGAATTCAGGGTACATATCAGAAGGTAAAGGGGTTGTTTTGGTGGAAGAACTTGAGAAAGGATGTGGAGGATTTCATTAAGGGGTGTGACACCTGTGCTAGGTGTAAATATGAGACCACTAACCCTCCTGGATTGTTACAACCTTTGCCAATCCCTAGCAAGGTTTGGGAGAGCATCTCAATGGACTTTATTGAAGGTATTCCTAAATCTGGTGAGAAAGAAGTCATTTGGGTAGTGGTGGACAGAATGATTAAGTATGGTCATTTTATGGCTTTGTCTCATCCTTATTCAGCTGCTACACTTGCTCAACGCTTCCTAGATCAGATTTATAGGTCACATGGTGCACCTGTGGAAATTATAAGCGATCAGGACCCTATATTCATTAGTAATTTCTGGAAGGAGTTCTTGAAGGTTCTTAAGGTTGAGCAGAAGCTGTCTTCCGCTTATCATCCACAAAGTGATGGGCAAACAGAGGTGCTTAACCGCCGTCTAGAATCTTATCTCAGGTGTATGTGTTGGGAATCTCCAAAGGAATGGAGTAATTAGTTGTCTTTAGCCAAGTGGTGGTATAACACCAATTTTCACACAGCTACGAAAGCGACGCCTTATGAACTGATGTATGGTCAAAAAAACCCTTATCTACTCTCCTTACTTCCTAGAACAGCTGTAATTGAAGTGGTGGATAACAGTTTTGAGGCTAGGGAAAGGATGATTGCTGTTTTAAAAGATTATTTGCATAGGGCAGCAAACACTATGAAGCAAAAAGCTAACTTGAAAAGATCTTATCGTAGTTTTGAGGTTGGGCAGTGGGTGTTTTTAAAGTTACAACCATATAGGCAAGTGTCTATGGCTGCCAGGACTTCCCAAAAACTTGCCCCAAGGTTTTTTGGACCTTACAAAATCATTGGGAAGGTGGGTGCAGTAGCTTACCAGTTGGAAATGCCTCCAGAGGCGAGAATACATGCTACTTTTCATGTATCAATGCTGAAACTTTGTCCAGACCCTAGTGTGAAGCAGCGGCATCCTCTTGTAGAATGGCCAGCGGTTCCTACATCTTTATATCCTGAGAAAATCCTTAATCAGAGAGTTGGGAAGTTTAGGAAGAGGCTTATTACTGAAGTGCTGGTGCAGTGGTGGGGTCTTCCTGATGAAGAAGCCTCTTGGGTGTCTCTTTTCAGCTTTCAAAAAGCAGTTTCCTGAATTTCAAATCCAGAACCCTTGAGGACAAGGGTTATTTCAAGGGGGCATTGTTATGATATATTTCTAAGAGTTAGTTAGGGTTGTTACAATTGTCATGTGCCAATGTAATTAGGCCGTAAGACTTACTGGGGGTTTGAAGGATTATAAATAACCCTCTCTGTAATTGCAAAGGCAGATTTGGACTCATTTGTTACCTGAATAGAAAGCTCATTTCTCTCATTCTCTCTATTTTTCTTCTCGATTCCCTCTCTGTTCTGTTCTTTCCTTCTATTCTTTCTCTCTTTCCTTCTCTTACCACAACAAATACCTAAACATTTTTGACTCCATAATTGTAGCTTGTTTACTTCTCCACTTCACGACTTGGTAATGCAAAAAAAAATACTACTTAAACAATGGAGGTAGAACTTTTTCAAAAATATGGGCAATGACAGTAGAGAATCACAGATCAAGATGTCCCATCAGCAATTTAAAGATTGCCGAAGTATTACATAGTAGTTTGTGAGAAACACGGAAGATTACACTGTTCCCGGTCCTGACATCACCTTTTTGGATTAGTCAATTATCCTCTACTTGAATCACTGTTGCCCCAAATTAAATATAGAACCCTTAACCTCTACTTGTTACAAACTAATCAAAACCTTTACTGACATTAGGTTCTTGAACCAGATGGAATCAGCCATCACGCACACAACCTTCTGTTTGCTTTCTATTTCATAATCAATTGTCCCTTGTTCACTCTAAGCTCCTCAAGGGCTCAACCTCTCGATGCCAAGAAATAAATTAACCCCCCAATAAAAGGAGTCGAAACTCCATGACACTTAACTAAAATCTAAACAAGTATATGTCAAAATAATATATGAAAAGATATAGCTGCTTAAGATTCGGATTTCGCAAACATTAGGCGTTGCATTATGTAGATATAAACATGCAATATATGTAAGGCTTTAACAAAAGTACAGAACACTTATCTCAGTGCAGCCTCTTGTAAACCCCGAGAAACCAACATCTGAAGCGCAAATTTCCCAAATAATATGTATGGCACGCTTTTGAACACTAACATTCTATCAGCAACCTTCTCAAAATACTACAATAAGATTTAGAAACAAACAACATCGTCAACCCAAATTTGGAGACTAATAAAGCTGATACAAAAACCACAATAGCAGCTATATAAGATAATAAATATTGTTCCATTGAGGGAGATCGATGAACACAAACCTTAAAATCTTACGTCGGGGTGCAAAGCAATATGCCTACCAACAAGCTCTAATGCTGCTTCTCTAACAGATACTACAAAGTCACAAAACCTTCCTTCAACAGTGATCGAACTCGTTTGTCACCCAGCACCCCTGGATCAGCTTCTACAATGGTACTGACCTAATCATCAAGTTAAGTGAATAGTGCAAAAAAGTTCATGGTGTCAAAACAAAACCATCTAAGGTCCACTAGCAAAGCAGAGGTTACAAAACAATTTCAAGCAGAGGTTACAAAACAATTTCAACTTACTGCTCGTAAATCCTTTGCTTTCTAAGTATCGAGGGATTCTCCCTCAAATTTGCCTGATAATATCACAAGAAATTTGTCAAAACATAAATAGGCAGGTATATCATGGGATATAGGAATATCAACTAACTAGAGGCATATGAAGAATCTAGTCAAACCCTCAACAAAAAGAACTCCTCTGCCCTAATGGAAAATCTAGGAGCATGTCTTACCACCAGATCCAGGGACAGGGATGCTATACGAGTCCATCCAAACCTGCAATTTCACACATAGTCATGCTATGTCAAAATCGTCTAAGGGTTCATATATCACAAAATTGGTAACAGGAGCATATGATGGTTACTGAAGCTAGAAAAACTTTTGCTGCAGCCATGAAATCCTCTGTCTTACCACCTGTGCAAGATCCTATATATATACTTTGTCAATTTTCACATCCCTGCATTCTCTTGCCAAAGCACAGTTATCAGGAGAATGGGGCTGTGAAAAACCAATCATTATACTAAGCCGTAAAATCTGACATCAGATAAAATAAAAAACAAGAACAAAAATTTCTGGCAGATTTACACAGGATAAAACCTCACAACAATCAAATCAAAAACTCACCTTGGCCACTAAAGGTTCCGGTTTGGAAACACCAAATCGGCAGTCAGAAAGAAATCTGGATGCCAATAAGGAGGACATATAAAACCAAGTATTAGTAATATCAGATTCATAATATTATTGAATTTTCTCCCATTGTACAATGGGAGTGAGGTTTAATTTTTGTTGGTAAGATTAAACTGTCAACGAATGGACCTCTCTCTTCGAATGGTGCATTTTCACTTCTTAGAGGTTTCTGATTTAAATAGCTACAAACATTTCAAGGTGCCAACAATAAATATATGGAAAAACAAAGATAATAAAAAATTATCAGTACCTTGCTTGGCCGCCACTATAAAGTGGCTCATAGATGTCTTTCCCTGCATAAGAAATTGTTACAGCATTAAAGCCATGGTTAAGCTAGAGGCAATCCCAATATTAAGAAAAAACCAGCACACATGGGGAAATCACACGCAGCCACCCATGTTAGACAAAAACAGAACCATCCCAATGATGATGATTTATGGGCCTCGTTGAGTTGATTCAGCCAAAGCATCACAAATTAAAACTATCTAAAAACACATACAAAACATGGACACAAATATAAAACATGAAAGGCAATACATATAGGGCTTGTTTGGTACAATGGAATTAATTTTGATGAAAATGGAAATGGATATAGAGATGGATATGGAGATGAGGTATAAATGTATGTTTGGTATGTCATGGAAATGAGATATGATTTTTCTATGAAAAGACTAAAATGCCCTCTCTCCTTGTTTCTTAAAAAAAAATACTTTCAAGAGTTAGGTTGCCTTCCTCCTTCCCTTCGTCCTTCAAAACTCAAGCAATGCTTTTCAGATTTTCATGTAAGATTTCATATATGTGGTCAAATAGAAACCACCAAGCAAAAAAGAATTTTTCCACACTCACCACCAAACTCCAAGTGTCCATAGTGATTAGTCCTAAGGTCTCCCTACGGTTCCAGTGAAAACCAAAGTAAAGATCCAAATTGCAATTAAGCACAACACTATTCTCAGATTTAATAAACATCCCTAGACTCAGCAACACAAATAAATCTACTTCAGATCTTGAAATCGAAGTGGGGAAGAAGATGAAATCAGAGACCCCTCTTCGTCGGCGCCTTGACTTAGGCTAATAGCGTCAATCTTCTTCAAAGTAACCAGGATGAGGTAGAGCTTGAAGAAAACGCCCACAATGGAAGACGATGGAGAAGTTGGGAGATAAGTCATTGGCGTCGTCGCACCGTTGCGCCGCCGTTGTGACTGTTTCCTACTATTCTGTGGTAGGGAAAAGGGTCGTCGTCGTTGTCGCCGTTGGTGGGAAGAAGGTCGCCGGAGCAAGGTGGTGGGAAGAAGGTCGGCGGCGGCGGGGAAGAAGGTCGTTGGCGGCGGCAGCAGAAGTGAGGGGAGGAAGGTCGGTGGTGGGAAAGTGTAGGGATGAGGGTTGTCTGTCAAGGAGAGAGAGTGAAGGGCAATTAATGGAAATGAAAGATGGAATTGCCAAATCTGAGTAAAATTGATTTGATGGAATTGGAGCATATTGGACTCCACATGGAAATGGAATTTTTTGCCAATTCCATCATACCAATCAGACTTTTGATATGGAAATGGAAACTATTCCATTTCCATCATACTAAACGGGCCCATAAAGACTTTTAGGGCTATCAACTCTGAAAATTACTATTTCATGGCATTCTGCACATAGTGGGAAGATGTCAGCCATCCAATCCAAGTAATCATGGAGCAGATATTCTGAAATAACCTACCTAGTATGTGATATACGTGGAGGGATTAAAAGGGAAAGATATAGTCAACAAACTAAAAACTACTTAACAACAGAATAAAATCATTACAGTAAGCAAACATGACCTGGAAAAATTTCATGATTTCCAACAGCATCCACTTAGAATGTATCTGTTGCACAAACCTCAAGATATTTAAATGTGGTACACTATAAGCAGGAACAACACCATTCTTTCCTCCAGCTTCAACAACCATGTTGCACAATCTCATTCTTTCTTCCATCTACTCACCACAGCATGTTACCAAAAGCAGCATAAATAATCATAATAAATGAAGCTCAGAGGCAAAAGAAATATTTAGAGCAGCAAAATGTTCTCTAGCATAATATCATGGTGGGATATACTTACACTAAGACTTTCAACAGCTGAGCCAACAAACTCCATAGCTTTATATGTCACACCAGCCATTCTTATGCCACCAATAATCTGCATGGTAAAAATATTAATACAAGCAAGGATGAAATTGTGTGTATTTAGAAGCATAAACAAAATATTACAACCCTCAGGAAGCTACCATATGAATGTCAATGATAAATATGATAGAATTGAAAAGCCAATATTTAGGCAAACTTACTTGCAATATCAAATTATTTGCAAGCAAGTAATGGGGGGCATTTCTCCATCCACTACAAATCTCAGAGTTGGAGGCACTGTATTTATAATTTATAAATTATAATATTTATTATACATACACCAAGCAAAGGGCATTGCATCAGAACATATCGTAGTAAACTGTGACAGCAACCCACCAAAAATGGCCAGAAGAGGGTGATATTAAGAGTTGTAATATAACATAAGAAAACTAAAAGTTAGTAAAAAGGAACGAAAGACATGTCAAGGAAAAAGATTATTAAAAAAAGACACCTCCTTCAACCTATTAAGAGCAAAGTAGCAGCAAAACCAACAACATTCGAGTCTATAACCAACTACCAAATAAATGCAATGATTCACTTACTATGTGATGGGAAACTGAACTAAAAATTGTATTGATCACTGAAATACTCCCTCCACAGAGTGTAAATCTACTGGAGGTTATCCTAATTACAGCAATGGAAATGACAGAATATAAAGAAGAACAAGCTAACAATGGAAATGCATTCGAGAGGAATATAAAAATGCATTCCATCATTATGACACAGGAGTAATCTAACTGAGTATATTCTTCACTTATGATAAATGGCAGTGATTCACATATTCGCAATTTTTAGCCTCTGTGTACTTAAATTCTAGCTCCATAATATAAAAATACATTCAGCACACCAAGCTATAGTTTGATAGTAAAGAAGAATAAAACTTCATAAATCAGTGATCATTTAAAAATAGCAAAAGCATCATATAGACCACAGTGAAAAGCCAACTAACCTTACGCAGAAGCTTCCCAGTCCCCAACACAAAACCTGCATTAGTATCGCCAATGCCTATTGCAAACTGACCAAATGTTCCAGCAGTACAAGTGTGAGAATCAGTACCAAGAAGAACCTACGAAAACAGAATGAGTTTAACAAATAGGGGCCTGTAATGCTGTTAACCACCAGCTATTGAATTGCAGATCAAGCAAACCTCTCCCGGCCTGCAATGGCCTTCCTGAGCAAGAGCGACGTGGCACACACCTTTGTAATCCGGGTTTGCCCGCACAATTATAAGCCCACATTCAATTGCAACGGCCACAACGAAGTACTACGTGTCTTTTAAGAATTCCAAAATAACATGGTACTGAAGGAAATAACAGCACACCTTAGAATTACTCAAATCTTTATTATCATAAAAGTACTTGATGTTTTGCTCCTGGCAGAAATCCCTTAAAATGCCCACATTGTGATTGGCACGTTCATCACTTGTGAAAATAAAATGATCAGGGATTATAACTAACTATATTGAAGACAAAACTTGTACTAATATGGTAACCAAATAATCAAGGAACTTGGTTCACAGGAAGGTGCTAGAAGAATAAAAACTTTAAAAAGATCTACATAAACTAAAATCAATTGATAATAATACAAGTCAAGGAATTATAAGAACCCTCCGAATAAACAAAAGATTGTATCACAAATACATGAAAAGAACAAATATAAAAAGTTTCCATGATCCTCTAAAAGATGAAAGGAAAAGACCTTAAAAGAGTTTCCAGATTTATACTTTTGTGAGTTAGGTGGAGAAAACTCAATCCTTGGCAATGAATAGTTCAAACCATTCGAGTGTCGTAAACTAAAGGCAACAAGACATGAAAAGTCAAGACAAAGGAAAAGATGGTGTGACACAAAGGTTGATCTTGCCCTGTCCTTAACCATCATGTCCTTACAGGCAATAAAATACTCCATAAACAAAGGAGGCAAAACTTCTTCATAAATATGGGAAATGACAGTAGAGGATCACAGATCAAGATGTCCAACCAGCAATTTAAGAATCGCCGAAGGATTGCATGATGATCTGTGAGAAACACGGAGGAATACTCCATTCCCGGCCCTGACAGCACCTTTGTCGGATTAGTCAATCATCCTCTATTTGAATCACCATTACCCCAAATTAATTACAGAACCCTTAACCTCCACTTGTTATAGACTAATCAAAACCTTCACGGACATTAGGTACTTAAACAAGATACGATCACCCGTCACGCAAACAACCCTCTGTTTGCCTTCTATTTCATAATCCGTTGCCCCATGTTCACTCTAAGCTCCCCAAGGGCTCAATCCTCTCAATGCCAAGAAATAAATTAACCCCTCCCAATAAAAGGAGCGGGAACTCCATGACACTTAATTAAAAGCTAAACGAGTATATGTCAAAATAATATATGAAAATATATAACTACTTAAAGATAAGACTTGCATTTCACAAACATTTAAAAAATTAGGCACGGCATCACAGTGTAGATATAAACATGTAATATCTGTGGGTTTTAACAAAAATACAGAAGCCTTAACACAGTGCAAGTTAAGGAGTTAAAAGAGTCCTCCCAAAAACAAAACAAAACAATGTATCATGAAAACAAAAAGAGCAAATACGAAAGATTTCCAAGATCCTCTAAAAAAGGAAGGGAAAAGATCTTGAAAGATTTTGCAGATCTATACATTTGTTACTTAGGTGGAGAAAAATCAATCCTTGGCAATGAATGGTTCAAACCATTCGGTTTTGTAAACTAGAGGCAACAAGACATGAAAAGTCAGACAAAGGAGAAGATGGTGTGACGCAAAGGTGATCTTGCCCTGTCCTTAACCATCATGTCCTTACTGGCAATAAAATACTCCATAAACAAGGGAGGCAAAACTTCCTCATAAATATGGGAAATGACACTAGAGGATCACAGATCAAGATGTCCAACCAACAATTTAAGAATCGCCGAAGGATTGCATGATGATCTGTGAGAAAAACGGAGGAATACTCCATTCCCGGTCCTGACAGCACCTTCGTCGGATTAGTCAATCATCCTCTATTTGAATCACCATTACCCCAAATTAATTACAGAACCCTTAACCTCCACTTGTTATAGACTAATCAAAACCTTCACGGACATTAGGTACTTAAACAAGATACGCCGTCACGCACACAACCCTCTGTTTGCCTTCTATTTCATAATCCGTTGCCCCTTGTTCACTCTAAGCTCCCCAAGGGCTCAATCCTCTCAATGCCAAGAAATAAATTAACCCCTCCCAATAAAAGGAGCGAGAACTCCATGACACTTAATTAAAAGCTAAACGAGTATATGTCAAAATAATATATGAAAATATATAACTACTTAAAGATAAGACTTGCATTTCACAAACATTTAAAAATTAGGCACGGCATCACAGTGTAGATATAAACATGTAATATCTGTGGGTTTTAACAAAAATACAGAAGCCTTAACGCAATGCAAGTTAAGGAGTTATAAGAATACAAGTTAAGGAGTTAAAAGAGTCCTCCCAAAAACAAAACAAAACAATGTATCATGAAAACAAAAAGAGCAAATACGAAAGATTTCCAAGATCCTTTAAAAAAGGAAGGGAAAAGATCTTGAAAGATTTTGCAGATTTATACATTTGTTACTTAGGTGGAGAAAACTAAATCCTTGGCAATGAATGATTCAAACCATTCGGTTTTGTAAACTAGAGGCAACAAGACATGAAAAGTCAGACAAAGGAGAAGATAATGTGACGCAAAGGTGATCTTGCCCTGTCCTTAACCATCATTTCCTTACTGGCAATAAAATACTCCATAAACAAAGGAGGCAAAACTTCTTCATAAATATGGGAAATGACAGTAGAGGATCACAGATCAAGATGTCCAACCAGCAATTTAAGAATCGCAGAAGGATTGCATGATGATCTGTGAGAAACATGGAGGAATACTCCATTCCCGGTCCTGACAGCACCTTTGTCGGATTAGTCAATCATCCTCTATTTGAATCACCATTACCCCAAATTAATTACAGAACCCTTAACCTCCACTTGTTATAGACTAATCAAAACCTTTACGGACATTAGGTACTTAAACAAGATACAATCACCCGTCACGCACACAACCCTCTGTTTGCCTTCTATTTCATAATCCATTGCCCCTTGTTCACTCTAAGCTCCCCAAGGGCTCAATCCTCTCAATGCCAAGAAATAAATTAACCCCTCCCAATAAAAGGAGCGGGAACTCCATGACACTTAATTAAAAGCTAAACGAGTATATGTCAAAATAATATATGAAAATATATAGCTGCTTAAGATTCGGATTTCGCAAACATTAGGCATTGCATCATAGTGTAGATATAAACACGCAATATTTGTAAGGCTTTAACAAAAGTACAAAACACTTATCTCAGTGCAGCCTCTTGTAAACCCCAAGAAACCAGAATCTGAAGCATAAATTTCCCAAATAATATGTATGGCACGCTTTCGAACACTAACATTCTCTCAGCAATCTTCTCAAAATACTACAATAAGATTTAGAAACAAACAACATCGTCAACCCAAATTTGGAGACTAATAAAGCTGATATAAGCTATAAAAAGCACCATAGAAGCTATATAAGATAATAAATATTGTTCCATTGAGGGAGACTGATGAACACAAACCTTAAAATCCTACGTCGGGGTGCAAAGCAGCATGCCTACCAACAAGCTCTAATGCTGCTTCTCTAACAGATACTGCAGAATCACAAAACCTTCCTTCAACAGTGATTGAACTCGTTCGTCACCCAGCACCTCTGGATCAGCTTCTATAACGGTACTGACCTGATCATCAAGTCAAGTGAATAGTGCAAAAAAGTTCATTGTGTCAAAACATAACCATCTAAGGTCCACTAGCAAAGAAGAGGTTGCAAAACAATTTCAACTTACTGCTCGTAAAGCCTTTGCTCTCTAATTATCAAGGGATTCTCCCTCAAATTTGCCTGATAATATCACATGAAATTTGTCAAAACATAAATAGGCAGGTATATCATGGGATACAGGAATATCAACTAACCAGAGGCATATGAAGAATCTAGTCAAACCCTCGACAAAAAGAACTCTTCTGCCCTAATGGAAAATCTGGGAGCAAGTCTAACCACCAGATTCAAGGACAGGGATGCTATACAAGTCCATCCAAACCTGCAATTTCACACATAGTCATGCTATGTCACAATCATCTATGTGGATGTTCTCTGGTAAAGCAAAGATGAGAGATAAGAGTAAAACCCACACAAATGGGAGAGTCTTGCACATCTCATATCTCTCTTCTCACCACATCACTGCTTTTACTAGAGAAGATCCAGGCTCCACTATAGTCTATAATCACTTCCTATCGGAATTTGAAACAGCAAAACCACTGAACCTAAATATGGAAAAATTTTCAAACCTTCTGGGTCGCAGGTACAAGAAATGTCGGAACTTTGACTTGTTTTCCCTGCAGATGCACATCAAGCTTTTCAGCAGAACAAAACAATATCATACTTTTAAGATAGAACCCGAGATAAAATGACTGAGGAACAGAATTAACCTAAAAGATAAATCCTTTAGGAAGCAGATCAACAGGAATGCGCAACAGAACAGTAACTTTTTTAAAAAAAGAGGGCTTAACATTCCGGGTTGTGTTTTGGCATTATTTGATACTTTCTACACCTTTATCATTACATGGGTAACCATTAATCTTAAAATCTACATCAAGTTACACTATTTATAAATCATGAAAATTGAAAAGTGACTCATTTTTCAGAATTTGCACAATGCACAATAAAACATGTCTAATTACACTAAAAAAATATTTCAGAAAATAGATTGTAGACATTGATGTAAAGATCTTATAAAGTAGTTTACTTGGATCCATATGAGATGTAATTTATGCTACAGTGCAATATATAATACCATAAGAAAAATGCTAATCAGGCATGCACATTCTCAGACGCCTGTTTATCACAAAACACTAGCAGCCTGTTGCTTAGTAGAAAGATCAGTTACAACTTACAGGATTTTAAATTATAGGAGTGCCTATATCACAAAATATTATAATCAAATACAATTTAATAATCTTCAAAATATAGGATTTCAAATTATAAGGGTTCATATATCACAAAATTGGTAACAGGAGCATATGATGGTTACTGAAGCTAGAAAAACTTTTGCTGCAGCCATGAAATCCTCTGTCTTACCACCTGTGCAAGATCCTATATATACTGTGTCAATTTTCACATCCTTGCATTCTCTTGCTAAAACACGGTTATCAGGAGAACGGGGCTGTGAAAAACCAACCATTATATTAAGCCGTAAAATCTGACATCAAATAAAATAAAAAACAAAAACAAAAAACCAAAATTCCTGGCAGATTTACACAGGATAAAACCTCACCACAATCAAATCAAATACTCACCATACCTACTAGTGGTTCCAGTTTGGAAACATCAAATCGGCAGTCAGAAAGAGATCTGGATGCCAATAAGGAGGACATATAAAACCAAGTATTAGTAATATCAGATTCATAATATTATTGAATTTTCTCCCATTGTCCAATGGGAGTGGGGTTTAATTTTTGTTGGTAAGATTAAATTGTCAAGCGAATGGACCTCTGTCTTCAAATGGTGCGTTTTTGCTTCTTAAAGGTTTTTGATTTAAATAGCTACAAACATTTCAAGGTGCCAACAATACATACATGGAAAAACAAAGGTAATAAAAAACTATTGGTACCTTGCTTGGCTGCCACTGTAAAGTGGTTCATATGGAATAGATGTCTTGCCCTGCACAAGAAATTTTTACAGCATTAAAGCCATGATTAGGCAAGAGGCAATCCCAGTATTAAGAAAAAACCAGCACACATGGGGAAATCACATGCAGCCACCCAAGTTAGACAAAAACAGAACCATCCCAATGATGATAATTTATGGGCCTCGTTGAGTTGATTCAGCCAAAGCATCACAAATTAAAACTATCTAAAAACGTATACAATGCATGAACACAAATATAAAACATGAAAGGCAGTACATATAAAGACTTTCAGGGCTATCAACACTGAAAATTACTATTTCATGGCATTCTGCACATAGTGGGAAGATGTCAGCCATCCAATCCAAGTAATCATGGAGCAGATATTCTGAAATAACCTACCTAGTATGTGATATACGTGGAGGGATTAAAAGGGAAAGATATAGTCAACAAACTAAAAACTACTTAACAACAGAATAAAATCATTACAGTAAGCAAACATGACCTGGAAAAATTTCATGATTTCCAACAGCATCCACTTAGAATGTATCTGTTGCACAAACCTCAAGATATTTAAATGTGGTACACTATAAGCAGGAACAACACCATTCTTTCCTCCAGCTTCAACAACCATGTTGCACAATCTCATTCTTTCTTCCATCTACTCACCACAGCATGTTACCAAAAGCAGCATAAATAATCATAATAAATGAAGCTCAGAGGCAAAAGAAATATTTAGAGCAGCAAAATGTTCTCTAGCATAATATCATGGTGGGATATACTTACACTAAGACTTTCAACAGCTGAGCCAACAAACTCCATAGCTTTATATGTCACACCAGCCATTCTTATGCCACCAATAATCTGCATGGTAAAAATATTAATACAAGCAAGGATGAAATTGTGTGTATTTAGAAGCAGAAACAAAATATTACAACCCTCAGGAAGCTACCATATGAATGTCAATGATAAATATGATAGAATTGAAAAGCCAATATTTAGGCAAACTTACTTGCAATATCAAATTATTTGCAAGCAAGTAATGGGGGGCATTTCTCCATCCACTACAAATCTCAGAGTTGGAGGCACTGTATTTATAATTTATAAATTATAATATTTATTATACATACACCAAGCAAAGGGCATTGCATCAGAACATATCGTAGTAAACTGTGACAGCAACCCACCAAAAATGGCCAGAAGAGGGTGATATTAAGAGTTGTAATATAACATAAGAAAACTAAAAGTTAGTAAAAAGGAACGAAAGACATGTCAAGGAAAAAGATTATTAAAAAAAGACACCTCCTTCAACCTATTAAGAGCAAAGTAGCAGCAAAACCAACAACATTCGAGTCTATAACCAACAACCAAATAAATGCAATGATTCACTTATTATGACACGGGAGTAATCTTATTGAGTATATTCTTCACTTATGATAAATGGTAGTGATTCAACATATTCGCAATTTTTGGCTTCTTTGTACTTAAATTTGAGCTCCATAATATAAAAGTACATTCAGCACACCAAGCTATAGTTTGATAGTAACGAAGAATAAAACGTCATAAAACAGTGATCATTTAAAAATAGCAAAAGCATCATATATACTACAGTGAAAAGCCAACCAACCTTACACAGAAGCTTCCCAGTCCCCAACACAAAACCTGCATCAGTATCGCCAATGCCTGTCACAAACTGACCAAATGCTCCAGCAGTACAGGTGTGAAAATCAGTACCAAGAACAACCTACGAAAACAGAATGAGTTTAACAAATAGGGGCCTGTAATGCTGTTAACCACCAGCTTTTGAATTGCAGATCAAGCAAACCTCTCCCGGACTGGCGGCAGGCCTGCAATGGCCTTCCCAAGCAAGAGCGACGTGGCACAAACCTTTGTAATCCGGGTTTGCCTGCACAATTATAAGCCCACATTCAATTGCAATGGCCACAACAAATTACTACGTGCCTTTTAAGAATTCCAAAATAACAAAATGAATTGAAGGAAATAACAGCATACCTTGGAATTACTCAAATCTTTAATATCATAAAAGTACTTGATGTTTTGCTCCAAGCAGAAATCCCTTAAAATGTCCACATTGCGATTGGCATGTTCATCACTTGTGAACATATAATGATAAGGGATTATAACTAACTTCTCACGGTCCCAAACATTGGATTCGGAAACAAAGTGCAGTTAGGAATGCTATAAGCATTAGAACATTCTTTAAATATTCATATAAAACACATGCAAAATAATTTGACTAGAGACCTCAAGCAAAAAATACTTGCTTTCATCTTCCGTAGAAGAAAAATAATTACTACAATTTTTTTATAGTGAACAGCTGAATAGTTATGTTGTGGTTTAGAAGAACTCTTTAATGACAAATCTTGCATTAAATGCCAAGTATGAAATTTCTGTTTTTGAAGCACTTCAATAATTATATCTGGGTCTCTTCATACTTTCTAAGACAAATCTAACAAATTCATCCATCCCCAAATGACTCTTTAATTACAGTGGTACTGAAGAACACAAAACACTACATCGCAATTCGAAGTTAATCCAACCTAGCTTCCGAGTATAATCTATAATCATTAGGAACAAATCATAAATCAGAGAGATTGAGCAACAGAAAATAACTACCTTTGCATTTTCACCGAATTCTTTCTTGAAAATTCGGATGGAACCAGGGCCACATACATCATGGGTCATCAAAATATCAACATTAACCCACACACTGTCCACAGGGCTCAACTGGGGTTTCTCAGACGCCCTAGCCAAAATCTTCTCGGTCATCGTCATTGCTGTCTTGACCTGCAATCATTCATTCATATCAGACACAAATTACAAACTAGGGTTTTTTTAAAAAAGAAAAAAGAAAAAAAAACACGAATCGAAAAGCACAAGCGATAATGAAGCAACAAAACTGATCCAGTGTCAGAAGGCAAGCGTTCTGATTGCTGAGGAGAGAACAAAAAACCCTCTTTGAAACAGCTTTCTGACATTTCCGAGCTGAAAGGGGTGATGTCGAAGCAAAAGTGGAGAGATCCAAAACTTTCTGATCAACAAAAAACCAAGACAGTAACGGGTTTGAGCGAAGTTAACAACTTTCTACGGGGAAAAGAAGAATCTTTCCAGCAATAAACCAAACCAGGTGAAATGAAGACCATAAGCTGATGAATTCGAGGTAATGGAGGAAATAGAAAAAGAGTCTACCTTGCAGGGGAAAAGGAAGTGGTGGCCGGAGAAAAGACCGAGAAAGCCATTGTTGTCCCCAGAGCTCAGCAGAGCGATGTTGACATTTGATAAACCATCCCCCAATCGGCTTTCAAAAAATGCAGGGTACCTGAAAAAATGTTTTAGTTAGCTATTACAACCAATTTCTTACGTAGTACAACATAAGAAACCATATGTTCCGAAATTACTTCTCATTCATATTCATCAGAAGATGGTGAGCCAGCTTTGCATTAGATTCCTGAGGGTCTGTTTCGAGTGCCATAAGATATGGAACGCAGGTGATAGGATGAACAAGACCTTGACGCAGCACAACTTCAACTATCTGCATTATCAGGAAATCCATAATTCTTGGCATTCAATTAAAGCCAAACTCTAAACTAGTTCAACTCCAAGCTCAGTTTTCCGAGAACATTGTCCATTAATGACCGCCGCCATGATTACTATGCAGTTCAAGACAACATAAACCGAAATATCACATAATCAATTAAAAATTCAAAAAAAAAAAAAAAAAAGACAGTACCAATGAGATTCGCCTTTCTTTTTTGCAAAGCATCTTTCATAAAATGATACACCACTGCACTCACCTCACAAATCCAAACACAATCAATAAACAGAGGAGTGACGAAACAAAAATTTCCTCCATAACAGCTTAAAAGGCTGGAGTAAGAATTTTTTACTTATTTGTTGTTCTAAGAAGCATTAAATCTCTACCAAATATAGAAGAGGAGTTCTAACCTTCAGTGCAGAATGTCGAACTTGTTCATTGAAATCCAAACATGTGCCTAAAATATTATCCCAGTACAATTGAACTATACCCCCACATATGTTTGTATCCCCAGCACCAGCAGCAACAGTAACACTTTGCTCGGCTTTAATTTAATTTAGGGTTTAGGGTTTCAATTTGGGATCACAAGAAACTGAGATGAGGAGGGAGAGGGAAGGAGAAGGGTCTGTATTCAAGTGGCGCGCACCAAGGCTTTTATACGCCATCATGGTAGCGTCACTTTTACGAGATTGGCCCAAAAAAAAAAAAAAAAGCGTGTTAACGGCTATAATTTGCCGCTTGGGTTTCTTTCTTTTGTTTCCTAATTTACCGCTTGGATTTCTTTCCTTTTTACTCCCTCTGGTCCTTATTATAAGGCAACAACTAACAAAATTTTTGGTCCTTATTATAAGGCACCAACCGCCACATTAATTACATTTTTCCTACTTTACCCTTGTCATTAATGAATGTTCATAGTTTAAAATGTTAAGTTGTATCATTTAATGAAGGGTGAAGTTGGAAAATATGGTCAATTAAGCCTAGATTTAAGGACCCAACTACCATTCCTTGGTTTGTGAGAATTGGTAGTTGGTGCCTTATAATAAGGACCAGAGGGAGTAACTCTTACGCCGCGCGCGCCTCAACGTCTATAATTTGCCGCTTGGATTTTCTTTTTTCTTTTTTTTAATTTGCGGACAAATAAATGAATAGCCCAAAACTGACTCAAAATAAAATTAGTTTTTTGGTCCCATTGAAAAAAATAATTCCCTTTCTCTACATTGAAAAAATTAATTCTTAGACAATTTTTACCGAAGTACATTAAAAATGCATAATAAATATAAAAAAATGATGACTAAAGATTGATGTTTTTAAAGGGTAAAGGTGCAGATTTGGTAACGAACTATTGCGCTAGATGTACCGAACAGAAAAATGAATCTTGAATAGCAAATGGGAAATAATGAAATAAAAAGGTCGCAAATTCGGTAATGCAGTTAATTCGGTCTAAATTATGTTAAAATTGCATTATCAAATTTGTAACCTTTTTAATTAACCATTATCCCATATTCTACTCGAAATTCATTTTTTATTCGATGTACCTGACGCAATAGTTCGTTATCAAATCTGCACATTTGTCCTTTTTATACTCACCGTTTTTTAAAAAAGAATTATGTGTGACTACTAAGTTCTTTATCGTAATAATAAGCTGATGCTTGGTTAAGGTGAGAGAAGTTTTAAATAAAGTTAACTTATAATTATGAGATTTTCAAAATAAATTTGTTGCACCAGACCTTGTTGAAAATAGATATGGTTGTAATGGATCTTTAAAGTTGATTTACGAAATTGGTTTTTAGTAATAATTGGAAAGTTAAAACAACATTTTTCTTATAAAAAATATTTAACAGTCTCTATGGAGGCTGATTGGAAATCAATCAATTGTATCAATCAAAACCTTAAATTTTGGCATGCTGATGGAATCAGTAATCAAATATTTATCTTTTATTATTATAAATGTTTATTCCCTCCGTCCCTAATTACAACTCCTCAAAATTTGAATGATTTTATCCCTTACTATGAGAACAGAATGTCATAATATTTAATGACTTTTATCCTATTTTGCCCCTCATAACTTTTGAATATTTCATGCTAATTCTTGTCATTATTATTGTATAATATCTCTCTTATACAACCCATCATAAATAAAGATAAACTTGGGAAAACAAATTAATTTCAAATATATTTATCTTTCTCAACTTCTTTCTTAATATGTTATTTTATCTTCTAAACTCTTATAATGAAAGGCGGAGGGAATATTGTTTATTTCCTTTAGGCATACATTATTTACAATATATTTATTCAAGATTGGTTGGATCACAACTTAACCATGATCCGCATGATCCGACATAACCTTAACCATGATCCGACAGAACCAGTTTCCCTACTCATCTCACCTTAACCATGATCTGACGGAATCAATTTTCCTACTTATTAAAAAGATGAGTAGGAAGAGTTAGAAGTATCTAAACCGTCTAGATGAGAGGGAGAGCTAAGCGTATCTAGACCGTCTAGATATCATCTAGACTATAATCTAATATCAAATCTAAACAGTCCAGATGAGATCTAAACAATATAGATATGATATGAGTAGATTGGAACATTAGACTGTGATTAGTGTCTTAACCGATTTAATGATTACATGACCGATCCACTTTTTATAACATCACAATTTGTGCAAGTTAGTGATAAAACAAAGTAGTTGATAGTTCCATCAGTTTTTTTTTTTTTTTTTTTTGAATATTCTGAATATCATAACATCCAATGATCATTACATCTAGAGAACCCTGAAAAGCAACCGTTTAACGTTATGATATTCAGTATATTCAAAAAAGAAAAAGAGATTCGATGGAATTATCAGCTACTTTTTTTATCAATAATCAATAACTTGCACAAATTGTTGTCCAGCACAACCAACGATTAAATCAATCAAACTAAACGGTCATCAGGTGAAATCAATCATATTTTCATATTTCAATAAATCCAGAATACCAATCAAAATAATCAAGCATGAACATTTCGCCAACTCCAGATACGCGAGGATATTTATTAAATGCAAAAGCTGACATAATTTAGAGAATACAAAACGGAACAAGACATACATAACAAACTACTACAACTGATATAACAATAGTTTACTGCAAAAACTCTCTTGGATCAGTAACAAAACCAGTCAATGCAGACGCAGCTGCTGTATACGGAGATGCCAAATATATCTGACCTTCCTTATGCCCCATTCGCCCCGGGAAGTTCCGGTTCGTCGTCGAAACACAAACCTGCACAAAATTCAGTAAACAAATGGTTGCTTCAGAATTTCATTATCTTCATAATCTATGAAAACCAAAGTCAATGCTTATCATTCATGACATTCAAGAAGACTTGCTAGTGGCATTTATCTTTGAACACATTACTCAAAGATCAAAGCTGATATTATTGGTCAGTTTAGTTCATCACAGACATGTTAATATTGGTGTGGTTCCTACAGGGCTCCAAACAGAAAGAGGAACTGAACTTGCCTGAGGTTCATTTAATCGTGCATAGGTATCTTTTGGTCCGCCCAAACAAGCACCACAGCTAGGACTTGCCGGCGTGTCGCACCCAGCTTCTTCAAAAATCTGCGAGCAAGTCTTACCACCAGATCCAGGGACAGGGATGCTGTACAAGTCCATCCAAACCTGCAATTTCACACATTGACAAGCTACGTCACAATCATCAAAGTGGATGCTCTCCAGTGAAGCAGAGATGAGAGATAAGAGCAAGACCCACACAGATAGGCGAGTCTTGCACATCTCATATCTCTCTCCTAACCACATCATTGCTTTTACTAGAGAGGATCCAGGCTCCACTATAGTCTATAATCACTTCCTATGGGAACTTAAAGCAGCAAAACAGCTAGAATCTAAATATGGAAAATATTTCAAACCTTCTGGGTAGCAGGTACAAGAAATGTCGGAACTTTGACTTGTTTGCCCTGCAGGTGATCAAACTTTTCAGCAGAAGAAAACAATACCATACCTTTAAGATAGAACCCAAGATAAGATGACTGAGGAACATAATTAACCTAAAAGATAAATCCTATGGGAAGCAGATCAACAGGAATTGGCAACAGAACAGTAAATTTAAAAAAAGACGGCTTAATGTTGGGGGCTGTATTTTGCCATTATTTGATACTTTCTACACCTTTATCATTACATTCGGCAACAATTAGTGGTAAAAAGCTCCACACCGTTGATATTAAAATCTATATCAAGCTGCACTATTTATCAGTCACGAAAATTGAGAATTAACTCATTTTTCAGAATTTGCGCAAAACACAATAAAACATGTCTTATAACATTAAAAACATATTTCAGAGAATTGATTGAAGACATTGATACAAAGATCTTAAAAAGGAGCTTACTCAAATCCATACGAAATGTAGTATATGCTGCAATACAATATATAATATCATAAGAAAAATGCAAATCAGGCATCCACATTCTAAGACCCCTGTCTATCACACAACACTGACAGCTTGTTGTTTAGTAGAAAGATCAGACACAATTACGACCCATACAGATTATAATCAAATACAATTTTATAAGGTATGACATATAGAATTTTACATTATAGGAGTGCATATATCACAAAATTGGCAACAGGAGCATATGATGCTTACTGAAGCTAGAAAAAGTTTTGCTGCAGCCATGAAATCCTCTGTCTTACCACCTGTGCAAGATCCTATATATACTCTGTCAATTTTCACATCCTTGCATTCTCTTGCCAAAGCGCGGTTATCAGGAGAATGGGGCTGTAAAAAAACAACGATTATACTAAGCCATAAAAACTAACAACATCAGATAAAATAAAGAACAAAAATTCATGGCAGATTTACACAAAATAAACCTCGCCACAATCAAATCAAATACTCACCTTGGCCACTAGTGGTTCCAGTTTGGAAACATCAAATCGGTAGTCAGAAAGAAATCTGGATGCCAATAAAGAAAACATATAAAACCAAATATTAGTAATATCTGATTCATAATATTATTCAATTTTCTCCCGTTGTACAATGGGAGTGAGGTATAATTTTTGTTGGTAAGATTAAATTGTCAAGAGAATGGACCTATGTTGCTTCAAATAGTGTACTTTTACTTCTTAAATGTATTTTATTCAAATAGATACAAACATTTCGAGGTGCCAACGATACATATGGAAAAACAAAGCCAATGAAAAATTATCAGTACCTTGCTTGGCTATCACTGTAAAGTGGTTCATATGGAATAGATGTCTTGCCCTGCACAAGAAATTATTATAGCATTAAAGCCATGGTTAGGCAAGAGGCAATCCCAATATTAAAAAGAAACCATCACATATGGGGAAATCACACGCAGCCATCCATGTAAGTCAAAAACAAAAACATCCCAACAATGATAATTTATGGGCCTCGTTGAGTTGATTCAGCCAAAGCATCACAAATTACAACTATTTAAATACACATACAAAACATGAACACAGATATAAAACATGAAAGGCAACACATATAAAGACTTTCAGGGTTATCAAATCAGAAAATTATTATTTCATGGCACTCTACAAATAGTGGGAAGATGTCAGCTATTCAATCCAAGGAATCATGGAGCAGATGTTCTGAAATAACCTACCTAATATGTGATATACATGGAGGGATTAAAAGGGAAGGATATAGTCGACTAACTAAAAACTACTTAACAGAATAAAATCATTACTATAAACAAAGATGATCTGGAAAAATTTCATGATTTCCAACAGCATCTACTTAGAATGTATCTGTTGCACAAACCTCAAGATACTTATATGTGGTACTATCAGCAGGAATAACACCATTCTTTCCTCCAGCTTCAACAACCATGTTGCACAATGTCATTCGTTCTTCCATCTACTCACAGCATGTTCAAAAGCAACATGAATAATCATAATAAATGAAGCTCAGAGCGAAAGAAATATTTAAAACGGCAAAATGTTTTCTAGCATAGTATCTTGGTGGCATATACTTACACTAAGACTTTCAACAGTTGAGCCAACAAACTCCATAGCTTTATATGTCGCACCAGCCATGCTTATTTCACCAATAATCTGCATGATAAAAATGTTAATTGTGTGTATTTAGGAAGTAGAAACAAAATATTACAACCCTCAGATAGCTACCATATGAATGTCAATGATAAATATGATAGAATTGAAAAGCCATTGTTTAGGCTAACTTACTTGCAATATTAAATCCTTTGCAAGCAAGTAATGGGGCATTTCTCCATCCAATACAAATCTCAGAGTTGGAGGCACCTGCAATTATAAATTACAAAATTTATGATACAGACACTAAATAAAGGGCATTGCATCAGTACATATCTTAGTAAAATGTGACAGCAACCCACAAAAAATGGCTAGAAGAGGGTTGATATTAAGAGTTGGAATAGAACATAAGAAACCTAAAAGTTAATAGAAAGGAACGAAAGACATGTCAAGGAAAAAACATGTATAAAAAGACACTTCCTCCAACCTAATAAGAGCAAAGTAGTAGCTAAACCAACAACATTCGAGTCTACAATCAACTACCAAATAAATGCAACGATTCGCTTATTATGACATGGGAGTAATCTTATTAAAGCATATTCTTCACTTATGATTAATGGCAGTGATTCAACACATTCCAAATTTTTGGCTTCTTTGTACTTAAATTTTAGCTCCATAACATAGAAATATAGTCAGCAGTCAGCACACTAAGCTATAGTTTTTGGTAGTAAAGATGAATAAAACATCGCACAGTGATCATTTAAAAATAGCAATACTGCAAAAGCATTCATATAGACCACAATGAAAAGCCAACTAACCTTGAGCAGAAGCTTCCCAGTCCCCAACACAAAACCTGCATCAGTATTGCCAATGCCCGTTGCAAACTGACCAAAGGCTCCAGCAGTACAAGTGTGAGAATCAGTACCAAGAAGAACCTACGAAAACGGAATGAGTTTAACAAAGAGGGGATCATAATGCTGTTAACCACCAGCTTTTAAATTGCGGATCAAGCAAACCTCTCCCGGCCTGCAATGGCCTTCCTGAGCAAGAGCGACGTGGCACACACCTTTGTAATCCGGGTTTGCCTGCATAATTATAAGCCCACATTCAATTGCAATGGCCACAACAAATTACTACGTGCCATTTAAGAATTCCAAAATAACAAAATGATATTGAAGAAAATAACATCATACCTTAAAATTACTCAAATCTTTAATATCATAAAAGTACTTGATGTTTTGCTCGTGGCAGAAATCCCTTAAAATGTCCACATTACGATTGGCACGTTCATCACTTGTAAAGATATAATGATCAGGAATTATAACCAACTTTTCACGGTCCCAAACCTTGGATCCCAAAAAAAATGCAATCAGGAATGCTATAAACACTAGAACATTCTTTGAATATTCCTATAAAACATAAGCAAAAAAAAAAAAAAAAAAAATTGACTAGCAACTTCAACCAAAAAATTTCTCACTTTCATCTCCTGTAGAAGAAAGATTATTGCTACAATTTTTTTATAGTGAACAGCTGAATAGTTATGTTGTGGTTTAGATAGACTCTTTAATGACAAATCTTGCGCTAAATGCCTATTATAAAATTTCTGTTTTAGAAACGCTTCAATTATTATATTTAGGCCTCTTCATACTTTCCAAGACAAATCTAACAAATTCATCCGTCCCCAAATGACTCTTTAAAATCAATGGTACTGAAAAGCACACAACACTACATCGCAATTCGAAGATTAATCCAACGTCACATCCGAGTTCAATTTATAATGATTAGAAACAAATCTTGGATAACAGAAAAAAGAAAAAAAAAAATCTACCTTTGCATTTTCACCGAATTCTTTCTTGAAAATCCCGATGGAACCAGGGCCACATACATCATGGGTCATCAAAATATCAATATTAACCCACACATTATCCCCTGGGCTCAACTGGGGTTTCTCAGACGCCCTAGCCAAAATCTTCTCGGTCATCGTCATTGCTGTCTTGACCTGCAATCATTCATTCACACGAGCCACAAATTACAAACTAGGGTTTTGAAAAAACACAAATCAATAAGCACAAGCAATACTGAAGCAACAGAACTGATCCAGTGTCGAAAGGCTTGCGTTCCGATTGCTGAGGAGCAACGACCGAACAAAAAACCCTCTTCGAAACAGCTTTCTGACATTTCCAAGCTGAAAGGGGTGACGTCGAAGCAAACGCGGAGAGATCCAAAACTTTCTGATCAACAAAAAACCAAGACAGCAATTAGCAATGGGTTTGAGCAAAGTTAACAACTTTCAACAGGGAAAAGAAGAATATTTCCAGCAATAAACCAGGTGAAATGAAAACCATAAGTTGATGAATTCGAGGTAATAGGGGAAACAGAAAAGAGTCGACCTTGCAGTGGGAAAAGGAAGTGGTGGCCGGAGAAAAGACAGAGGAAGCCATTGTTGTCCCCAGAGCTCAGAAGCGCGATGTTGAGGCGGCGGTAAAGAAAGATGACAGGTATGAAACGAGTGCTTCCTCAATTTATCACGAGGCTTTCGTCAGCTCAATTGTCGTTTTCGCTCAACCCATCCCAACTCTGAAGTCCAACGAGAGAGAACTGTGATTTACTTATTTTTCCCAGATTTCGGCTTTGAATAGTAGGTCACTAACTCGATGCGTTCAAATAATAATGGCGATGATAAATCTCGTGGCCACTACATTGTCCCCTCCCCTAAAATGGCAATTCTAGTTTTTTTATTATTATTATTTTGGATTGGATTTGGATTTGGATTTGGAATATCCAAATAAAACTATACAAACTATTTATGGATTGATTTGTTTGATTTTTTTAAACTATTTTTTTTTTCTTATAAACTACTTCATCCGATTTTGAATATGAGAACTACTTGACATTTTTATAAAATTTAAATAAAATTAAATAAATTACTTATCAATTGATTCGAGTGAATTTTTCTTTCTATTTAATTTATAAGCTAACATTGATTTAATAACACTTCCTTTTTTCAAAAATATTACTTGTTATGTTCCAAAATTTATATGAACAGCCACAATGGATCATGAATTAAAATGTTGCTCTTGGATTGTGATGAGTCAAACACGTTCCTAAATTTTCTTTGACAAAAGAAAAATGTGTGTTTTCGGCCTATGGCCATAAAAAATACTTACATACTATTAGGGTACTAGCTCATTTGAATTTTATGCCAATTAGAATGTAATGATTAAAGTGATTTTAGAGCCTGTTTGGATCACTTTGTAGAGAATAATTTTTAAAAAAAAAGCTGAAAAAGTCTTTTTAAAGAATAAATTTTGGTGAACAGCTTCTGAAATTACGGAAAAAAAATAAAGTTCCGAGCAAAACATAAGTTTTCAGACTAAAAAGTTATTATATAAAAGTTAGTAATATTTGTTTAGCTTAACTAAAGCATAGATTTTGACCGTTAGTAAAAGTTAGTATTCTAGAAAAAGATGGTATTTATCTATTCTGATTTTAAAATTATGTTTGAGCCTGAACTTAGGTTTAAGAAGTGAAACCAAATAAGCACTTAATCCTACTTGACTTGTAATTCATATGAAACACTTCATTTTTTGTTTTTATGGGACCATTTCATCAGGATTGTAAATAACAATAAGTTTTTTATTCTTAAAAATAAAATAAATTATAAATTGTTTTAGATAAGTCCTTATTAAAATCGGCTGAATAATAATTCATCCAAAAAAAAAAAAAAAATCGGCTGAATTCTTAGATTTTGATTGGTTGAAGTATCGATGAGGAAGAGTATATGAGAGCCTTCACATGCCGGCCATGAGTATTTCAATTTTTCATTTTTCGAGCTTTAACTCACAAAAACAGTGAAAACACAAATCTCGTCTCTTCCCGTTCTTCTCCGTCTACGAACAAGCATTCCACTGTCGGTTGAGCTCGCCGTCCGCCGTTGTCAGCCCTCCCTGGTTTTTCACCAGCAACTACTGAACGAGGTTCGAACTCTAGGGCTTTCTTTCCTCCCTCTTGTAAGATTGATTTGTTCAAGACGGCTTTTAATCTATTCTTGAATGATTTTGTTTTAAACTAGTGTTGGATGCCTTCGCACCCTTTCTTGCTTTGTTTTAAATTTTTCATTTTAATTTCGCTTTTAATCTGGTCGTGTAATCATTTGAACATTCACGCTTTTGAATATGGGAATTTTCACAGTTTGAGTCTAAAATTGTTAACTTTGGTTACTAGTTTTGGCTTGAGTAGTATGTAATTGGCTATTGTACTTCTTCCTTCTTCATTTTGATTACTGTCTACTTACTTACTTTGGATTGTGTTTTTGGGCAATGTTGGATTGTTTCTCATGGCGTTCTGTTTATTAATCTCTTTTCATTATCATTAATTTTGAAAATTTTCAAGGTTTTTGTGATGGATGATCGGGTAAATGGCATGGCTTGATTTGTGTCTGCCAATTTTGAAGCCTGAGTCTAAATTATTTACTGCTGCGCATTGGTTTGTGGGTTAAGAAGCTATTGACGGAAACTATTAATTATTTAATTGCGCACCTTACTCACTCTAGGCAAAACTTTTCATGATCATGAATTCAAGATGAAATTGGAAGAGCATAGATTGCAACAGTGTTATTATTGTCATTCCTAGATGGCTTGTAGGAATTGCCTGAATCAATTAGCTTGCTAAGGCATCTTCATGGGTATGGTATCAAATATCCATATTTCTAATACTTCGTTGGGAGCAAATGCCCTGAGTGTAACATAGGTCCGACTATGGTTATACACCAGAATCTGTTGTTTTAGTGATAAAGTAAAGAACCGATAAAATGGTAAAATAGCAAAACCAATCGCATCAATGTTAATATCCATTCAAGGTGTGATATCTTTGAATGACAAGAGACCTCAATCAAAATAAGAAATTCTGATATGATCAAATATACGTTCTTGCTTTCATGTAAGCCTTTAATTCTAGAATTTATCCTTTCATTCATAACCGTTGGTACTGGAAAGTAGGTGGCTGTTTTTGTTGTCTCATATGTTTCAATTTTTTTGATTAAGTCTTGTAAGTTTTTTTAACTTGGTTTTGTCTTGTTTTCTATTTTTCTCTGGTATTGTAATGTGGGCTTATGTGAGAAACTCTTTTATTGAAGGTTTGTTCTAAGCTCAAAATGTTTGAGATCTGATTGTAAACCGACTTATTTGCTATTTTTAAGGAGTTGTACATCGGTGATATAAAGCTACTTTTGAGATCAATATTAGATAGCTTTCTATGGTTCTCATTCGTGAGATATCTTTGGCATTCTATGTATTGTTGTGTTCATCATGCATGGTTTAATGCTGATCAAAATAAAATTCTGAGAACTCTGCTATTTGATTCTGTGGAATATGCATAATTATTGGAAAATATTGTTTGACAGCCTTCAATAAGCTTTTAAAGAAGATTGAGAAAGATGAACCATAACCCACAATCAAGTGAAGGCAGGCATGATGAAGATGCTGCTTTATCAGAATTTCTAGCTATTTTAGTGGATTACACTCCCACAGTAAGTTTCTTTTCTATGAATAACGGTCTGAGAAAACTTGTTTAGCTTGCTATATATTCATTGGAACATCTAAAGCTCATCACTGACTCCTTTCTCTTTTATCTTGCATCTCTAATAGATACCAGATGAATTGGTGGAACATTACTTAGCGAAGAGTGGCTTTCAGTGTCCTGATGTTCGATTGTAGGTAGTTCTATTTTTTTTTAAGTCAATTATCTTGTTGATTCCGTTTAGATATTGTTTATGGTAGCTTTTCTTTTTCTTTTTTGTCACCGAGGGAGTGCTTCACCATCTGTTTCTGGGATGTGACCTGACTTGACTCACTGAAATAGTGAAATGTGTGCATCAAAGTTCGAATGTAGTGTGATTTTGGATCAACGACCTGTTGCTTACATTATTAGTCATGTTTTTCCTTTGTCCTGTTAATTCTAATAGGACATTTATTACTTGTATTTACAGAATAATGTAGATTGAAGTATGGAAATAAGAGGTATACGATATGATATATATGAAAATATCAGAAAGTTGAGTTACCTTCATAATAAACATATTTTTTTGTAGAAAAAGAATTCTATTGATCGGTAAAGGAAAGTAATGCATCAAATCCTCCAAACTTAAACTTTTTTTCGTTATTGAAGTTGCACAATCTAGCTGGATGGGTTGGGGGGTTCATTATTGCTTTTATTTAAATTGAAAATTGTTGAATGATGACATGTATTAATTTGGTTCTTTGGGCCCATCATTTCTTGTTCATATGTCGTCTAGTCTAGTTTACTTTTTCATTTACTTTTTTCTTTTTTTATTTTTTGCAGAACTAGACTTGTAGCTGTTGCTACGCAGAAGTTTGTAGCTGAAGTTGCCAATGACGCCCTTCAGTATGCTTATTGAGCCATTACTTTATTTTCTTCTGTTTTTCATTCCTTTTATGACCATAAGTTTACTTCATAATTGAATTAGGTTATTTCTTAGGTTGGAAGCTCAAATTTTTTTGGGTTTTTGGGATTTCATCATTACGAGACCCAGTCATGCTATAAGTTGTTTTAATGGTGTTCAAAGGCCATTATGTGCGTCGGTGAGGAGTGTTGATCAAGTAGTTTAGAGTGTTTTTAAAAGACGGAGAGGAAGACCAAAGAGTACACTTGACGAAGTTATTGAGTGAGCCCTTTTGATTAATAATTTATCGAAAGATTTGATTTTTTATAAAGCATAATGATGTCGTGCGATCTATACATTCAACCCCATCTAAATAAGGCTTTGTTATTATTATACTCCCTCCGGTCCTAATTATAAGATCACTTTGACTTTTTTTGGAGAAATTAAGGATGCGAAATTTATCATTTTAAATTATCTATAGTTATTTTTTTCTCAAAACTAATTTATTCTACTTATAAACTAACCTATAATCTAATTACATGTGACATATGTTATAATTTAGTGGTCTAATTTGCTTCATTAACTTCCGCAAAAAAAGTCAAAGGGATCTTATATTTAGGACCGGAGGGAGTATACTATAAGTAATTTAATCGCCGCATATTTTTGTGTTGGGTTGATGACGTCAACAGTTTTTAAAATTTCTGCTGCCTTCTCTTGCAGGCACTGCAAAGCAAGGCAGTCAACAATTCCAAAAGACAAAAAGGATAAGCAGCAGAAGGTACTTAACCGATGCTTGCTGTGTTTTGTGTTTTCTGTTATTATTTCTCATTATATGTATGTCACAGTGTATTGCAAATCATTTTTTGCACAGGATAAGCGCCTCACATTGACAATGGAGGACCTATCAAAGGCACTGCGTGAGGTAAAAACTGTTCTCTACTTGTAAATGGGGAACTGAGTTTTGTCTGTTCTCATTATGAGCACCATGAGGCTGACTTGGACCAGGTTATACTGCTTTATTAATCAATCAAATGAACTTATAATGAACTGAACCAAACTGAGTTGAACGCCTAAATCAACATGGAATTTGTCAGCGTCTTGAGCTGATTTTTTTCCCGCTGATTTGTTATCATCTTGTGATCGAATGCACATATATTCATTAATATCA
Organism: Mimosa bimucronata; assembly: GCA_037074515.1. Classification (NCBI taxonomy): domain Eukaryota; kingdom Viridiplantae; phylum Streptophyta; class Magnoliopsida; order Fabales; family Fabaceae; genus Mimosa; species Mimosa bimucronata. The sequence continues at coordinate 38,975,136 of CM073444.1, forward strand.
TCATCTAATATTCCTCAATCTATCTTCTGTTGTTATTTCTTGTGAACAGTATGGAGTAAATGTAAGGCACCAAGAATATTTTGCTGATAGCCCTTCAGCTGGAATGGATCCTACTACACGAGATGAATGAGCCATTAATTGTCTGTAACAGATCTTCATGGGTTCTTGTCTGCTCATGGTTTAGTAAATGCTGTCTTTTGGTAAGGTAGATTAGTCTAAAGTCGATAAATTTAGGGGAATAGTTTCAGGTTCGCAATGTTATTGTTTGGCTTATAAAAGGGTTAAAGGTCATATTTATTTCGAAAGTGTGCAAGATGTAGCATATCTGCCGCAAAAGTATTTTTGTGGTCGTTTAATGAACTTTATATTTATTTGACAAATAATAAATACCAATTTACCATGTTTTCTTCATAAGATACCAAACAGATCAAAGGTAATTAAAATTGCATTGCACTGCATTACAAAAGTAGGCTGCAGTGGAACCAAACAGGTCCTTAGTCTCTCGTAATATTGAAAACGAAGGATGGAATTTCCCTTGAGAGATGTACCTACATCTAGTGTCAGGCAATGCTTTAAATAGAACTAGATGATGCTTCCTGACGCGATGCGCGGGTATATTTAACTTTTTATACAATTAATTTTATATACAAGATTAAAAGCATCATTCATCAATACAAGTGGAAATGTATGTAGGTAGTCAAATATAATCATTCAATTAAATAAACATTACACCATTTCAATCTTATAGTACAATATGTCTATACACTTCCTTATTAACAAACCAATGCATATATTATCATCACCAACATTGTCAAGTAACAAAAATCTTCAAACCATTTATAGTCTTAACTCTAGATAAAGTAACATATAATTGACTACAACTGAACAGATATTTTGATAAGTGATATATAACATGTCTCAATGATGAATTAGTAAATATAATCAAAGTTTATTTTGTTTTATTCTTTTATTTGAATATAGTATCAAACATTATTATAGTTTTTTTTAGGGTTAATACAACTTTTGGTCCTTGAACTTTCACTCAATTTTAGTTTTGGTCCCTGAACTTTCAAATCGGTGGCTTTAGCCTTTAAACTTTCGATCAATTTTGGTCTTGGCCCCCTGAACTTTATATTTGTGGTTTTGGTCCCTGAATTTTATATCATTTATAACCATTGGTCCCTGATTTTTTTAAGTTTTTTTTAAAGTTCAAGGACCAATAACCAAAATTGACTGAAAGTTCAGGGACTAAGACCAAAATTGTCTGAAAGTTCAAGGACCAAAACAATCGATATTAGAGTTCATGGACTAAAACCAAAATTGATTGGAAGTTCAAGGACCAAAACCACCGATTTAAAAGTTCATGAACTAAAACAAAAATTGAGCGAAAGTTCAAAGACCAAAAGTTGTATTAACCCCTTTTTTTAAGAAAATTTATATTGTATTTTATTTAAACTAAAATAATTGAAATTAAATCTATCAACATCTCATCTCTTGAGAGGAGAATCTCTCCTCTTAATTTCTTCTTCCAATTTTATAATTGTAAAATAATAAGAATGAAATAATTAATTAACTTCTTATTGCTAAATTTTGGGAAGAGAAAATTTCAAGTGGTAAAGAAAAAGAAGAAATATCACTCTGTTCCTTATTAAAAGTCCACCATAACTACTTCTCACATACCAAGGAGTGGAAGTTATAGCATTAAATATGTCCTATTTTTTTAAAAAAATTTCAACTTTGCCCTCATTTAAGAATAGGTGTCAAAACAATATTTTATGCATTATATACATTCTCTCTTATTTTCCCTATTTCCAATATAGAAGTAAAATAGTCACAATAGCATTAATTGATCCCAAAATGGACTTATATTTAGGAACAAAAAAATTTATAATAGTTAGACTTATAATAAGAAACAGAGTGGTAAGATTATTTTTTGCCAACTCAAAGAAAAAGAGATATTGCTCTCCTCTCATTCAAGAGCTATTAAGTATTAACCTTTGTTTCTTTAACCTGGACAAGGTACTCACAAACAAATTTTTTTTGGAGAAACTACTAAAATAGATTTGAAAAACCCTAACATAGGGAAAAGAGAGCTTACTTGCATGTAGGCCGAGGTTGTCGGCACCAAATTTCAATGTGTTCTCTCTCTGGAGTGGCTTATCTCCATTGCCACTCCCATCGTCTTCCCTCCTCTTCTTCCTTTTTCCCACAAACATCATTAGATTAAAGATCCAATCATCCACATTTAATATTTTATAAAAATAAATATAATTATAATAATACTTAAAAATCTCATAAATAAATTTAATCTTTCGAAATCTTGTTTGAACAGTAAAGAACTGTAAATTGTTATTATGAATTTAGACTTTATTTTTCATTTTTTATTACAATTGTGAACTATTCACATCATATAACGACAGATTAAATTTATTTATGAGATTTTTAATTATTATTATAATTATATTTACTTTTATAAAATTTTAAATGTGGACCATTAGATCAAAGATCCAATGGTTTGAAGGGAAAAAGAAAGGAAAGGGATGGGAGTGGCAGTGGAGAGAGACCACTCCCGTTCTCTCTCACCTTCTCTTCCACTATTTCTTATCTTCATTTTTCATTTGCATCCCTACTAACCCTCTCAAGTTTCTTTCTGCCCTTTCTATCTAAATGAAATTTTGATAATTTAAATATGCATATCTTTCAATTTAAATATTTATTATTTACTCCCTCCGTCCTTTATTATAAGAATTAAAGAGGTAGTATCACTCAGATTAAGGAAGTGGTTGGGAGATATAAATATGTTTAAAATAATATTTTTCTCAAACTTGTCCTTATTTATGATTGAGTATATGAGAGAGAGGAATGTGATAATAGTGTTATAAATGAGTATAAAAGAGAATGTGAATAGAGAGAATAATGATGGGTAAAGTGAGAAAAAGCTCATTAAATGCTTTGACAAATTTAACCAGACTTTTATAAAAAAGAACAAAATCATTTAAATTTTTGGCTCATATAGTTATATATAGGGATGGAGGGAGTACTTTTTAGCGGAGTCTTTTTTTCCATCCACACTTCTATGAAGTCTTTTGCATAACAAATATTATTATTATTATCCATTTTACTTTAACTTTCAACTTTTTGTATATCATTAAACAATAATATCTGTTTAATTTGACTCAAATTTTGTTATCATTCACTCAAAAAAAATTTGTTATCAAAAAATCCATTTCAATTTCAAATTTTAACAATCTCTTCCACATTATAATTATCTCTTTTTTAAAAAAAAGAAATAAAATTTTGCTTTTATCTCCATTAAAATTCTTTCATTCCCGCAGATTCTCAGTATTATTAGAGCATAAAATGAAAGATAACTTATATTTTTTCATTTCACTTTTTATATTTATTATTTTTCTCTAATTTAATCTGTCAGTTTTATAAACTGATAAATATGTATAAGAATATAATCGATTGATAAATTTTTTAGAGGCATAATGTAAAGCACTAAAAGTAAGTAATTTATTCACTTTCATGAATCTTTCTAAATTAATCAACCACCTTTTGTATCAAAGATTAGATGTGATATTTCTTCTCTCTCTTATATGGTAGACTCCACAAATTAAAAAAAAAAAAAAAGCTCAATTGAAAAAGCTAAAAACTATAAATTTTATCTTATGCTTATAAGTAATTATTGGAGTATAAATGCAATTTAATATAAGTCAACTCAAATATGACCCAAAAGTTAAAAATGGGTTTTAAACACTTTATTCAGCCCTATCCCAAACACACCCATAATTATTTCTCCTTCTTACTCTCCTCAGATAAATGAATGTAAACTTGAAAAATAAAAATGATTTTGGACACATTTTTTATGTTTAATTATTTTTTAATATTTATGAAAAATACTGTTGAGCTCTATGAGGTAGAGTAATTAAGAATATCACTTTATTCTCATTGCGATTCATTGAATCAATTCTTTTAAAAAAACATTACTAAAATAATTGAGGATATTTTTTTGGCCAAAAAATAATTGAGGATATTGGAAATTTGGAATGCAGTTTTTTCGTTTAAAAAAATGTTGCAAGATCTCATTAAAAGCCTATCATTAGAATTAATCTAATATATTGGCTCACTCAAATTCTTAAAAAACTTATTGGAAACATTTGTTGTTGACAATTACAGGATCATAGTTAAATAAAAGATACAACAACAACAAAGCCTTATCCCACTAAGTGGGGTCGGCTACATGGATCGCACGACGCCATTGTGCTCTATCGGTAACCAAATCTTTAAATATATTATTTATTAAAAGATCTTGCTCGTTGATCCATATTCATGAGATTCGACGGGGTTTTTACGCTGACTGTCGGGGCCTAACACAACCCTCCTCCTTTACCCGGGCTTGGGACCGGCTATAAACATAGGCGGAGTTAGTTAAATAAAGGATAAGAATATATAAAAAAAACCATACACATATTAAATGACAAAAAAGAAAAAAATTGTGGGTGGTGTTTTTTTCCAATGAGAGGAGATTTCATTTCAAATTGAACCGAGTATGTGCAGTATGGTGATGGCTACTGATTTGCATAAGACTCTAGGCTAAAAAGATAAAACTACTGGGTAACGTTCATATGCCTAAAAGAGAAAAACTTGTGGTTGATGTAATTAGAGCCCGGAATTCGGGCCGAACCCATGAAGGGTCGGGCTTTATTTTAGCACCTTTAAAAGGAGGCGGGCTTAAAGGGCCAGCCCGTCGGGCCGCTGGCTTAAACTGGCTTGCCCGCGGGCTGGCCTATTTAGGCCTGCCTGTTTTTTCCATTTTCTTTTATAATTATGTTGTTATTTAATACTTACGAAAAAAACAAGAAAAAGATTTGGTATTTTTGCTACATAAAAAGAAGAGCTAACTCATAGTGAATCACAATCAAATGATGATATAGATATGGAAAAGAAAACACTAATTCCTAATGTTTAGTGTAGTTTGTGGCTCTCACTTTTCTTATTTATGATTTTATATAGTAGTTTATTTAATTGTGGTATTTGGACTTTATGTAATTGTTTGTTTAATTGTGGTGTGTGGACCTTATGAAACAATTTATTTAATTGTAGTGTGTGGACAATGGACAACACTAGACTTATTATTAAACTATTTATGACTTGGTGTTTGTTTAATTGTCTTTGTATGTAAGTTAAATATTGAATTGTTGAGTTGATAATATTTGGTATTTAAACATAATTTAGATCATATTTATGTTTTTTTATCTGGTATTTCATTGTTTTAATTAGAAACAAAGGTTTGGAAACAGAAAATATTTTTTTAAAAAAATAGGCCCGCCCCCTTCACAAGCCGGGCTTTGTAAAATGCCATTTTCTGGAAGCTGGCTCGGCCGGTCCTATGGGCCGAGCCACCCGACTTTCCAACTCTAGATTTTTTTTACATTTGTGTGGTTGAGGTTGTGCTTCTTCCACCTCGGTGAATGTGTGTGGCTAATATGTTGCCAAAATGAATTGCATTGAAAAATAAGGAGTTGTTGAAACTTGAAAGGCAAAAGGACGAAAGAAAAAGAACAAAGAGAATTTCTTTATGAAATATGATGCCATGAGCCTTCTTTCTTCCTTCTTTGTCTGGTTCAAGTTTGAGTACAGGTACGAGTGGAATGTTTTTGGCTGGTTCTTCCCCTTCCTCTTTTATTCCTTCTTCCTTTTTCTTCCTCTTTCAACTTTTGTAAAAGTCCGACGCAGTGAGCCTTCCAACCTTTCGAGAAACCCTCTTCCTTTAGAATAATTCCTCCCTTATTTCTGCATCTCTCTCTTTATACCATTATGGAGCAGCTTCTATTGAAAGATATGCATGCAAATCGATTCAAGACAGCGAATCAGAAAAACGAAAAATACATTCTGAAAAAAGGTTATTTCTTTGCCATCTCTCATAATTAGTGGAGTGTTTATTTTTCTTACCATCATCTCCCTTCTTCGATAACTAAGAACAACCTTTAAAACGGTTTTCCATTTGAAATCAAGTCGCTTGTTTCTCCAGCTAACAAAGACAAAATGGAGTAGGCAAAGAGGAAGTGTGGAAGAAGACGAAGCCATAAATGCATGGACATGGTGAGTCGCCATCAAATTTGAGTGCTTTCTGTAGGGATGACACACTTATAGCTAAGAAACACAAGGATGAAGGTGGTCGCCGTTCAATGTGAGGTTAATGATGATGCCATGGAAATGCTTCGGAATGCTTTGGGGTGAGTTTGGGTTTGAGTTGGGGATGAAGATGAGTAAAAGAGATCGCTTATATTTGAGGAGGGAGTCTACATCTTGTTTGAGTTTGAATTCTGAATTTCCCTCCGAAGCAATGTTGAGTTTACTACTATGTTGGTTGGAAAACAACTTCAGAATGCGACCACACCTCCAGAGGTATGAGGCAGGGCGTAAGGACAAATATCATGTTCATAAACACTTTTCACTTTCCCTTCCATTCTTCAATTCATTGCTGTGTTGTCAACATCCAAGCATAAGAAGACAAAAATGGATTACGTATGAAATGAAAGAAAGCTTCGTAGGAGGGAAATGGTTTTCTTAGATACATCATGCATGCTCTGCTTTTGGTCACTTATAAGAAGAAGACACAGCTCATTAATGTGGGAAAGATAGCTTGCTGGACAATAAATGCGAGGAATCCGGCTTGCACAGAGCCACATGCATTTGAGGCAACCAATCAAATTGCGAGAATCCCTTGTGAACAGTAAAATGTGTCTAGAGCCGATGTTGAGGTGGTGGCTTGGTGGAGTAGATTTAGTATTTTAAGTTGATTGATTGATTGCCTCTACTAGAAAGATACATGTGATAGGGGAAAAAAAGCTCGCAATCATCATAGGACAGACTTTTCTTGGCCATGGCGTTATCGTGCCTGTTTGGATTAGTGATGGAGAATCATGACTAATTGTGATATTGGATAGAAGTGACACTGGATAATCGTGATTTCTGTTTGGATACTTTTTTTCATAAATGATATTGACAGTTTTGATTATGTTTGGATTTTATTTATTAAAAGTACTTATGGATGTATAATAACCAAAAAGGGCATGAATTTAATAAAGTTTTTTAATAGTTTCTTAAGTTTAATTAATAATAATATTATAAAGTTTCAAATTTTAAGAAATAACATTAATGTCTAATGTAGTAACATAATAACTATCGAAACTTATGTTTGATAAAAATTATTAATAACGCATATTATTTAGATTTAAATAGAAAGAGATAAATATAATTCCTAGTTATGTTGTATGGATTGCACAAGTATATTAAGTTGGAGGCTCCTAAAAATCCAATTTATATATGTTACCCAAAAATTTAAAATCTGAAATTGTTTTATAACGTTTAAATTTTCTCAATATTAGTAATTTAAAATTGGGTTGATAAAATTGCTCAATTTAATCCATCAACTACACCCTACTTTTTGGTTCCAAAATAAAAATCGCTCAACTTAATTTATGTAGATATTCTCTATTTAATTTAGGCAGATATTTTTTTATTTTTATTCTATCTTTTAAGTGTACTTTCCTATAAATATTAATACATTTTCTTTATCATAAATATATTATGTTTTTCTAAAAAAATCAACTATTTTAATGTGTATATATATTTATATATATGACTAAAAAATAAGATAGTTGAACCTAAAATAATTTTGTTGAAAAATAAAAAGGAAGTCAAATAAATTGAGTTATGAGAGATTTTAGGTAGAAAGCAAGGGTACTTAAGACTTTTTATTGTTTTTAAATTCAATCGTGATTTTTCTAATCGCAAAAGTAAGGCTCCCTTCACTTATGATAAAAATACTTAAAAAATCCAAATTACGATAGAATGTGCACTATCATGATTTTAAAATGAGTACCCAAACTATATCAATTAAATAAATTAGGTACTTTTTTTGCTTTAACAATCAGGCTTATTTTACTCTCAATCGCTAATCCAAACAGGCACATCTTGGATATGAGAACTGATCAAAACAAGAAATTCGTGGTTCATGAAGGAGAAGTGGAACACGTAACATGCAGTGGAGGAGCAAGAAGCCAGGAATAGTGACGTGCGAGAGTGAGGGAGTAAAGGAGAAGCGAAAAAAGGTGAAAAACGAAAGAGAAGAGGAGACAAGTACTACTGGAGGAGGAATTAACAGATACATTTTTTATTTTAGTTTTATTTTATAAAAAAAAATAAAATTTAAATGTATTTATTTAAAAAGTTATCTGTATACTAAAGTCTGAATAGATATAAATAGGACAAATTAAAACTTATGTCAAATTAACTGAGTAGGTTGAAGTAAACAATTAGATTCTCTCTCAGTGATGGAACAAGATGGATAATATATATGGTGGTTCAATCTTTTAACTTGAAAAGTTTTTTAGTTATGATTTACTTATTTTAATATATTATATATCACTTAATTTACTCTTTTTTTATAATATTACTTAATTTACTCTTAAATAATATACACACATATATAAAACAATTATTTCAATGAGGTATATATTTCATTTAAGGGAAAATTCCAGAAAAAGACCCTCAAATTACATAAAGGACAGTTCAATACAACGAATTTAAAAAATGACAGTTCAGTACAATGACTGAACTGTCCAAACCCAAATTTAAAGGAAATGTCCAAAATACCCTTTGCACAACTAACTTGGCAATCCCTTAAGAGAAGTTGGAAATTCCTTAAGGGAAGTTGGGAAGCCTTATTGGAAGTTGGGAATCCCTTGAGGGAAGTTGGGAATTCCTTAAGGGAAGTTGGGAATCCTATAATTGAACAAAGGGCATTTTGGACTTTTCCTTTAAATTTTTCAAAGGACAATTCAGTCACTGTACGGATTTGTACTGACTAGTCATTTCTGAAATTCGCTGTATCAAAGTGTCATTTTGATAATTCGAGGGTCTTTTTCTGGAATTTTCCCTTCATTTAATATTCATATGCACATTTTTTTGTCAAACACTTCATTAAGTTTAAAACATAGACTATCTTCCATACACTATTTAGATATCTTTTAAGTATTTACCAAAAGTCACAATTCATTCTTTGAAGTCTTAGAATGAAGACTTAAGGCAACATGCATGTCATATTATATAAGTGTGCGTAGATAACTGTTGGGTGTATGTAAAAACCTTAATAAAGAGGAGCAATTTATTTATTTGAAGAGGGTTGGTATACATGGAGGAGATAAGAAATGCTGCATATGCATTTTATGCAAACTCGAATGATAAGGCAAAAAGAGAAAGGAAAAATTCCAACAAAAAAAAACCCTCAAATTATCAAAAGGACACTTTGCTACAAAGAATTTCAGAAAGGACAGTTCAGTACAATAACTGAATTGTCCAACCCCAAATTAAAAGGAAATGTTTAAAATGCCCTTGGTTCAAATTTTTTTTTACCGAAACGTGTTGGTAATCTCCCTATTCGGTTTTAGTAATCGCCTATACAATTCTGGGAACGAACAAAGGAAGTTAGTAATGATGTTGTTGGTAATCCCCTATCCTAAGTTGGTAACCCCCTATCCGGTTTCGGTAATCACTTATACAATTCTATGAATGAACAAAGGAAGTTGGTAATGATGTTGTAATTGGATAGAAACATGTTGGTATTCCCCCTATTCGGTCTTGGTAATCCCTTATACAATTCTGGGAACGAACAAATGAAGTTGGGAATGATGTTGTAATTGGATAGAAATGTGTTGGTAATCCCATATCCCAAGTTGATAATCCCCTATCCGGTTTTGGTAATCGCATATACAATTCTGGGAACGTACAAAGGAAGTTAGTAACGATAATTTGAACCAAGGGAATTTTGGGCATTTCACTTAAATTTGGTTTGGACCAAGGAACAAAAACCCGGACCGGCCGGTTCAACAGTGAACCGGCCACTGGTCTGGTCCGGGTGGGCTGATAAACCAGGATTGAAGTTGACCCGGCCAAACCCGGGGGGTTGAACCGGGTTGGCCCTTTTAAAAATAATATTATAATTCACCTAATTATTAATTTTCACTTAACTCAATTTTAGAAATTAGGAAACTATAATACTTTAAATGCTATTTTACTTGCATATACTTAATATTTAATTGTTGTTGCTCTTAATATTTGTATTTTAGTCTGTGGATTGTAGAATAATATTTATTTTCACGTGTAATCAACTAATATTTTCTATTTTTCCCTCTATAGAAACATTAAAATATTCATATTTGATGAATCATGCATACCTATCTACATTTACATTTTGATATCAGTGATTATTTATGTTAATATCAATAAAATTTTATTATTTTAATATAACCGGTTTGACCCCGGTCCGACCATTGACCCTTGAACCAGTGCCTCGCCCGGTTCGATGCCCGGTCTGGTTTTTTGAACATTGGTTTGGACAATTCAGTCAATTGTACTGAATTGTCCTTTCCAAATTTCAGTGTAGCAAATTGTCTTTTAGCTATTTTGAGGGTCTTTTTTTGGAATTTTTCCAAAGAAAAATGGAGGGTTTGTTCTGGTCAATGGACAAAAATGAGACGGCATGATAAGCCTTCAAGAGTTCATGACATCATCCTCTAAGGACAGCAAAAACATGGCACTGAATCGTAGAATCTTCGAGCTCATCGATCAAAACCGCGACGATGCCCTTCAATTCCACTAGTTTATAACTCTAGTTTACCTACGTCCAAGCCCTAGGCCACGGTGTGATGCATGTGGCCACTTCATCCCAGGTTTGTTTTTCACTTGTACCAAGTGTTGTCTTGGGAAGAAAGGTGATAGGGACACTTATGATCTTTGTATTCCATGTTTTCATGGACGACATTTTGTGCACGAGTAGACTGATTTTGTGGATAACCATTCCCTTTGGTACAATAATATGCGAAACACGAAATCATCCGGATTCAAGGTGAGTTCAATTCTTACAAATATTCCATATTATTCAATATACATATACACATATAGGGATACATATACATGTATAGGGATGGGAATAGGCCAGACCCTTATCAGGGGTCTACGACTTAGCGTATAACCTATTTAGTAAATAAGTCAGATTCATACTCAGGCATATTGTTAGGCATATTTGGGTAAACAGATCAGGTATTTTTCCGTAAGGCCTAACTTACAAGCCTTTAGGCCGGCCTATTTAATTGTTTTATATTTCTATTATGATATAATATAAAATAAATTATATAAATTATTTATAACATTACTAACTTATTTAGTTTTATAATCATAAAATCTTTTTTAGACATACATATGTGTTTTAGTACATTTAAAGGGTAATATATGAAATTATAAGTATAAACTTTTAAACTTTAAGAATCTACATTTTAAGTAGGCTTTTAAATAGGCGTTCAGGTCTTGTCAGACCTTTTGAAGACTCAGATTCAGGCCTAAAAATAAGCTTACATATAGGCTCAGGTTCATATTTAAGTTTTACATATATATTTAATCAGGCCCATGCATATTTAGTTGAAGCCTACATAAACCTAGCATATTTCTACCCCTATACACATATACATGATAACATCCTTGTTAATATTTTCTATTATTAACCTACTAGTAGTAAAAGTTAATGGTAAAAACGTTTTGGTAAGTGATGTGAGTACCTCTTTAAGTGTTCTATGAAATTTGTACTCTGAAATATAATTCACCTAAAATTCGTTACATATCCAGAAAAAAGTAATGCATGGTGGGAGGTGTAATGTTGAATTGCACCACCATTGAGTTAATTAAACTATAAGAATTGAGTTACAATAGATTAAATTATATAACACTAATTTTCTTATATACACATATATTATGTTACAACTTGTAATATTTAAATTTGTTGGGAGTTTTGAAACATATGATATACTCTCTCCGTTCATAAATATAAGACCTAGTTAAATTTTTTGAAAAATTTTAAGAAAATAAATAAGTGACTTATAAATTGATTTTTCTGATTTTTTTAAAATTAATTTATTTAATTTATAAGCTAACATATAATCTAATGATACATAAAGATTAAATGCATGACTTATTTAACTTCCTTAAGTTCTCCAAAAAAATCAACTGAATCTTATAGTTACGAATGAAAGTAAGTAATTGTTTGAATTGTTCAACTTGACAGAGTGGATTGGAAGAAGCATTTGATGCAGCTGGTAAATTCACGACATTGTATTCAATGATGGACAAGTTCTAACGCAAGTGGTCTAATTCCAATTGCGTCGAATCCCTCAAAAATGCACGCATGTATTCGTTTTACGGTTTTATTGTTGTCTATGTGTTGTGTTTCTGAATAAAAAGCAATGTTTGGGTTGGTTTTTTGTAAAATTTTCCTCCAATCCCACTATTAACTACTCACAATTAAACATTAAAACATTTATATAGCTAACTATGTTAGGAAAAGGAATTAACTTAATAAAATAACTAATATAGTTAGAAAAAGATTTTTCCATAATATTTAGATATTATCTTTTTAACTCAAACCTCAACTCCAATCTCCGTCATCACAATATAATTTTCTCCCCAGTATAATCACAGAAAATTTCATTATCCATGATTAATTTCCACACATCATCCACAAAATACCATACCATAATAGGTATTATTCAATAATTTTTCCCCACAATAATAGCAAGGTTCAGCGGAAGCATTATACAAAATATGATCCTAAGTGTGGCAATACCTCCTGTCCTTCTGGTCCAGAATATCTCACGATATCAGTGAGAATTTCCCGGATCCTTCCCTTGACCGTCTATACCGTACCGCTCCTAGGACCTGCAAAAGTGAGATCAACGGGGGGTAGCCCCAAAACGCAACCACTGACTACTCATCTACGTGTGGTGTGTGCTAGCAAGGTGTCCAGTGGAATACATACATATATATATATCAATTCAGAAGCATGCTCAGGTATTCACATATAATGCACATCCTATTCCCAAAATCTCTTTTCATCATTTATAATTGTGAATAACCCATCACAATTCATCCTCAAGAATAATATATATATCATTGATAATTACAATCAACCCAAACGAATCTTACTAGAAACGTTGGGAAAACATGTGGGACCAGTCGGGACCTTCCACCCGCCCCTGATCACCACGGTACAGTTCACGAGGGACTCTCTACCCTCCCTGAATAGTACCACAGATTAGAAGGATCTCTGTCCTTTCTGAATCCGTAAGGGGCGATATTCCCTCTTTCGTCTTTCTCTCCTTTATTTCTCATAATATATCAATTAGTCCCTGTGGCGCAACAGGGTACCTCATCACGTGATGACACAATTTCCAATTCACCGGTGTCACATACCCAAATAATTTCTCACATACAACACATAGATATGCAACACCACAATCAGGCACCAGGCCTTCCAGTATTTTCATGATATACATATATTAAATAATTTCCAAAACCACATATATTTTCGTTTCAAATATTTCACATCACAAATTTATGCCATTTCAAAATAATACTCCACAGGACATTTATTATAAAAATATTAATATTCCAAGATCTCATTTCCATATCTCATCAATCATCAATTGATAATCATATATCAATTGTGATTCAAAATCTCATCTCCATATAACATCATAATTTTCAAATAATAATATTTCAAATTTCTTACTAGCACTACACACACACATAAACAAGCAGAAAGCGGTTACCTGATAGCTGGCACCAATCTCACAATAGTGCAGCTCCCCCGTGCTAACTTAGTGCAATTCAAGCACTACACAACCATACATACAACCACAATTAATTATTTATCCAACAATTTTACATGTTGGAAAATAAATTACTTACTACCCTTTCTTTGCCCGTACTTATTTTAAATTTCTATTTAACATTTATTCTCCCTTTTTATCTCTAAAATTTATCTCTAATCCACTTGTACATATATCCCAGCCTAAATATTAATCTTTCCAACACCCATTTATTTTAAACTTTAACATCCAATAATCCCCTTAATTTATCACCAATACCAATTTATAAAATTCAAGCCTAAATGAAATTTTCTAAACATCCTCTAATTATTTCTTAACCTCAAAAATTCATTCCTTAATCCATAATTTATTTTCAAAACCTTAATAGCGCAACAAAGTCAAATTCAAGCCTAAAAATATTCCCTTTTCCAAATCAAGGCCTACACCAAATCTAATTTAATTAACCTCATTAATATTTTTGCTGGGCATAAACTATCCCCTTAAATTCATAATTACACAATTACCTACACAATATCCCACTTATCCAAAACTTTAATCCACCAATATTTTCTTGGGTCCAAATTCTAGTCAAACCAATCAATTAAATCTCCTCATATGACATCAATAAACATCTAAAAATAATCAATTTAATTATTAGCACCTCAGATCATCAAAAGCTCCAATTTTTAAAATATCTACAAATCCAAAAATTCCCAATAATTAAGAGAAACCTCCCTCAATGAAAAATCTACTTAGAGAAACTCATAATCGAGGCCTAAGCTTCAATTTATTAATTTTAGGACTCCCAGAAATATCAATTTAGGCAAAGTCTAATTTTTCAAGTATAACAAAACGAAAAACTAATGACATAGAAAGGTAGAGGAGACTTACGGGATTCCGAAAATGTGCTTAGTTGGCCGAAAAACTTACTATTCCTATACTAACAGACTCTAATAAGTCTAGTGATAGGAATATTTGTGGTGGAAAGAGAGAGTGAGAGAGAGAGAGAGAGAGAGAGAGAGAGGAGAACGGTGAGTGCGACGAGGGAGAGGACGTGAGGGTGTGTTTATATATATTGATGCACAGTAACTCAATAGTAATGAATAGTAACTCAATAGTAATAATAATAATATAATAATAGTATAATTGATTAATAGTAAAACTTTGAAAAATCACGGGTGAGGAACGAAGGAGTCACGGGAAGCATAGTGAGATAATAGGAAAAATTGCACTATTAGGCCCAAAATTTTCAAAATTTATTTTGAGCCACAAAAATTCCATTTATTTTCAAAAATTTTACCTACCAAACCTCTTAATTATTCTCTCCCACAATAACCTCTTTTGAGCCTAAAAATAATTTCTTCAAAATTGTTATCCTCCAAATAAGGGGAAAACTAGTTCTTTAAAATCCTCAAAAACACCTCAAAATCCTTCAAATATTCTCATAATCCATCATTTTTCATTAATGAATTCCTGTTTACCCCCACTAATCCTTAATTAAATTTTTAGAATGTTACATTTTTCATCACCCCCCGACTACGTTGAAGGAGGAGAAGACATTCCTAATTCTCGTTAGGGTAAATACTACATTTGATTATTAAATTTTTGATCAATTTTGGTTTTAATCCTAAACTTTAAAATCGGTGGTTTTGGTCCTTGAACTTTCCCTCAATTTTGTTTTTGGTCCCTGAACTTCGAAATGGTGGTTTTGGTCCTTGAACTTTAACTCAATTTTAGTTTTGGTCTCTCAACTTTAAAAATAAACTTGGAAAACCAAGAACCAATGATTCTAACTGGTACAAAGTTGAGGGACTAAAACCAGAATTGAGTGAAAGTTCAAGGACCAAAACCACAGTTTCAAAGTTCAGGGACCAAAATCAAAATTCCGTGAAAGTTCAATAACCAAAACCATTGATTTCAAAGTTTAGGGACTGAAACCAAAATTTGAGTGAAAGTTCAATATCTAAAAGTAGTATTAAGCCTTGTCATTACAAGTCCAAAAACAAGTGTGATTTGCAGTTTAGCTTGCTTTTGATTTCGAATAAGCCTATTCTCATGAATATTGAGCACATATATTGTATGTGTGTGTGTGTGTTTTGTTGCCTAGTATTGAAATTACAAAGCCCTTATATGGGGTATACTATTCTAAGTTTAGATGGTGTCATACTGTTCCCTCTTATCATCCAAATCCAAAAATAAAACTGAGATAGATTAACGTTAACGAAGGATTGTGCAAGACAAAAACGCAACCTACATCAATTTTCACGTCTTCTCTTGCCATGGTGTGTGTGCAACGGAACAGCAATTAAATTCAAGAACAGTATAATTTACTTCCAATTTCATACCGGCCAAATGTTCAATCTAATTGATGGAACATAAAATTTTGTACAAATAACAAGTGGTATCATGTTTGAACTTTGAGTATGCAGTTGCGATAATTATTGAGAAGTAGTGAACTTCTTCTCGTTGTGTCTGTGAATCTTCATTCTCGCAAATCTGATTAGCTAATTGCTAGTAAACAACGCATCATATGCTCATTCAATATTGGGTGATTACATTAGACATATCTAAAATATAAAACAAGATTTTGATTGGAGTGTGCTATGAAATAAATGATGAAGGCTGATTTTGCCTGCCATCTCCATTTTTGTCCATTGACTTAAACTCCCCCTCCATTTTTGGAGATTAACTGAAAATTAGGCACTCAGGTGCTTACTAATAAAATTGAGGTCCTTCCCAATGGACATTTGCAAAACTGAATATGATGATAAGGTTACTTTGGCACAACTGCTGGGGAAAATTAGTCCTTATGGCGGTCTTTTTTTTACTTTGGAGGCTAATAAACGTGTGAAGCTGTACCTCTGGTTCTGAATATAATGTTACTATGCTAGACAATACAAGTAAAGACGAGAGATGAAGGGGATGTACCCTACCCAAGTCAGTCTTGCCAATAACAAGTACTCTCTCCGGTCATTTAGAATCTATTTATCTAATTTAATAAGATTATGGATGTTAGTTAAGTTATTGATGTTTTATATTTTTATTAGAACACCCTAATCATTTTCTTTAATTTTATCCCCTTTTCTTACTTAATCATTATTGGAAAAACATCATTATAAGTGTATTAGGAAAAAGTTAATAACAATTAGAAATAAATTCTATATTTAAAATCAAGAGAATCTTCACTAATAATTGAAGTCTAAATCACTCTCCCGCGACTCCTACCATCAATGGGATGCAAGGAGATGCAGATCCGCTAGTCTGCATCTCCGTCTCAGTGTGAACTCAGAAGGCACAAACTTTTCTTGACCGTGGACTTGACTCGGGTTTAAGCTTCTTCCACACGTTGAATTGCTATATCTCGCAATAAGAAGACAAACTTTTTCTTGGTCATGGCCTTATCTTGGGTCCCACGTTAGGACAGACGCTTATTGGTGTGTTTAGATTAACGATTGAAAAAGTGATTTATTTTCAATCTGACTTATGTATAAATCAGATTAAAAATAATTCAGATTCTGTAATGAGATTTATGTTTGGATTAGCTGTAAAAAATGACTTATAAGTGACTTATTTTCTATAAGCCAGATTGTGTAATGAGATTTAATTATGTTTGGATTAGTTGTGAAAAAATGACCTAAAAGCACTTTATAAGCTGTTTTTTCCTCCTTTTACTTATTTTCACTTATAATAAGCTATAAGTCCTTCTGATAAAAAAAAGCTATAAGTCCGGTTATATAATAAGCTAATTCAAACACATGGAAAAAATAATCTTCCTATTTTAAGTGTTTTTTCCTAAATAAGGACTTATTTTGCCTATTTAAGCCAAACCAAACACAATGATTCTAAGTTTCTAACCATCAATTTACCCATACAAGCCATAGATGTGTGTTAGTGTGATGACTCCCCATATTTAGTAGATTTTTAGAAATATTTGATTATATTTAGGGAGTCATCAATTAAAAAATTAAGAGATTTTGATGTGATTTGAAAGATACCGATTTGAGCATTATTTTGGGATTTCTTTTGAAATATTCTATCTTAAATTAAAATAGGAAAGTTAATAAAAAAACAATATTTAAAAAAAGGAAAGAAATAAGTTTCAATTAATTTTGTGACTATTATTACTATTTGATTTTGATTTATATTTCCTTTATGTTTTGTTTTTCTTGGCAGCCACTCCACTGCACACACAAGGTATCATAAGTAATAAATCATCATCTTCATTATCTACGCTGGACAAGAGGAAAAAGGAAATAAAAAGGAAGGAGGAGGCACACACACTATTCATACACACACATAGCAGTGACCGGGAGAGCGAATTCTTTCAATCTATAACACTATCCACACACACACACACGGCGCTGCACAAGAGGGAGAGTAGAGGCGCACTATAGCTGGTGTGGCAACAACCACACACCATTCATCATCAATCTTGAACACGCTGAAGGCACACGGGAGAGAAAGGAAGCGAGCATAGGAAAGAGGAGAAATCATTGGGCACTTTTCATCAATCTTGTTTAGTTCTTGCTCCTTTCTTCTTGAACTTTTCCCATGGTTTTAGGTTCAATTTTGGAATCAATTAATCTTGTAATTTTGATGGAACCCATGTGTAGCTAATTTCTTTTTACAACTTAGGTACTATGAACTTGTTTGTGATTTAGAGATTTTTCCCACTTATTAGTTATGCTTAATTTTTATTCAGTTTATTTAATCTTGTATTTAGCGATTATTGTTTAGTGATTGGCTACCATTGAACATGTTTTGAGAATTTAGAATTGAACTCGACGGAGGAAATTCTAAATAGACCATGGGATTAAATAATGAGGAATTAGATTTTTAATCTAAGGTAGATTTAAATCTAATTTGCGTCTAAAATAGACATATACCTAGAAGCTCCGCATAGTCAAATTAGAGTATTACCAATATAAACTGTATCTAGTTAATTACATAATTAATCTAGGTAAGGATATAAGTGGACCAACAGGCATTTATAGACACTAAGACTCTAGATTAGCTGATTAAGTTAAAGCATAATTAATTTAGTGGGAATAAAATCTAAGAAACAAATAAGGGATTAGTGACTCTAGGTTGTTCATTTAATTCTTGAACTTAATCCGTATGAATATTTTTGTTTTTATTAGATATTAGTTAATTTCCCCGGCAACGGCGCCAAAAACTTCATGCTACCAAAATTTTAATTAAAGCTCCGCATGTGTACGGGCCGTAAAAATAGTAAACAGGCAAATCAAGGTCGATCCCACAGAGACTAAAAACAATTGATTATTAGGCATTAAATCTCCTATTTTTATTTAAGTTGAGCGAAACAAAAAATGAATTCAAATGAGTAAAAAAAATTTAACTAATATCTAATAAAAACAAAAACATTCATACGGATTAAATTCAAGAATTAAATGAACAACCTAGAGCTACTAATCCCTTATTTGTTTCTTAGATTTTATTCCCACTAAATTAATTATGCTTTAACTTAATCAGCTAATCTAAAGTCTTAGTGTCTATAAATGCCTGTTGGTCCACTTATATCCTTACCTAGATTAATTATGTAATTAACTAGATACAGTTTATATTGGTAACACTATAATTTGACTATGCAGAGCTTCTAGGTATATGTCTATCTTAGACGCAAATTAGATTTAAATCTACCTTAGATTAAAAATCTAATTCCACATTATTTAATCCCATGGTCTATTTAGAATTCCCTCCGTCGAGTTCAATTCTAAATTCCCAAAACATGTTCAATGATAGTCAATCACTAAATAATAATCGCTAAATACACGATTAAATAAACTGAATTAAAATTAACCATAACTAATAAGTGGGAAAAATCTCTAAGTCACAAACAAGTTCATAGTACCTTAAGTTGTAAAAGAAAATTAGCTACACATCAGTTCCATCAAAATTATAAGATTAATTGATTCCAAAATTGGACCTAAAACCATGGGAAAAGTTCAAGAAGAAAGGAGCAAGAACTAAACAAGATTGATGATAGTGTTAGGACAAAATAGTGATTGCAATATATTGTAGGAATCTCACAGCAGTATATTACCTACGCCTGCCTGTGTACGTGTACGTCTAGGATATAAGATCAACCTTTTACCGTTGGCAAAAAAACAAAAACAAAAAAAAGATAAACCTTTTACCTACTTTACATTTACTCCCTCGTCTTCTTAGTATAATATCAGTTCTTTTTTAGAGATCGATTAAAGGAAGCAAAATAAATTAATTTTAAACACAAATATTGATAATTTTTCTTCAAAATAAATTTATTTTAAATGCTTATATTGTTAATTTTTCTTCCAAGCTAACTTATATGACGTAAACACTAATAGATAACCGCTACAAAAAAATTCGCTTTTGGCACTAAAAGCATAAAAGGCAATGCTGAAGGTCTTCTGCGGTGACAAAAAGTTGCCGCCAAGTCTTTGCCTCTGCGACTATAGTTGAAAGTGTTGGTGGCGACTTTTTTTATCACCGTTGGAAGTCGACTTTCAGTGGCGACAATTGTTGTCCCTGAAGGATTACTTTCAGCAGTGACTTAAATGTTGCCGCTAAACGTGGCAAAAAAATAATAATAAAAGTTACATCAGCATCTTATGACCACATGACTGATGATGTGGCGCCTCTCACCCGGCCACTTGCCATCTCGTGTCACATCATCTGCCCTCTTGTATGCCACCTCACACCACTTCATCACCTTTTTATTTCATCTCTAAATGTGTCTCCCAAAGTTCGAACCCATGACCACTTTACTCTTATGTAAAACCTCTACCAATTGAGTTGCGGTGAATTCTCATCATATTACTACAAATATAACTATAAATATATACATATTATATGCATATATAAATGTATATTTAACATATCAATTTAAATAGATATAATATTATAATATAATATATTATAATACTGACTACGTTTACACACACACATATATGTATTCATTTAATATATAAATATAAAATATAATATAAATGTTTGTTTATTAATATAATTTTCATAATATTCTTTTTTAATAAATTAGAATGTTGATATAGTTAATATAAGGGTTAAATGTCATATTTATCCCGGAAGTGTGCAAGTTGTATCATGCCTTGAAAGTATTTTGGATCCAAACTTACCCTGGAAGTATAAAAATGGATCAATTTCGCCATTTACCATTAAGATACTAATGGTCAACATCTACTATTTAACAGTCAACGTGAGTTTTTTAACGGTAAAGGGCAGAATTGATCCACTTTCATACTCTAAGGGCAAATTTGGACTAAAAAATACTTCCGGGACAGATTTGGTACAACTTGCTCACTTCCAAGGTAAATATGACCTTCAGCCCTTGATATAACACCAGTCTCCCTTGTAGCTTTCTGGATACATCCTTGTGGTCATGGATGCTTGCAGTGGACACAGGTTTGAGACATTGGTATGTGTTCCTCATTCTCTCCTTCTCCCTCAAAAGGTATATAGT
Source organism: Mimosa bimucronata (assembly GCA_037074515.1). NCBI lineage: Eukaryota > Viridiplantae > Streptophyta > Magnoliopsida > Fabales > Fabaceae > Mimosa > Mimosa bimucronata. The sequence goes on from CM073444.1 coordinate 38,996,322, forward strand.
TGATATAATTTTATGAATTTAAAAATTATTATTTTTTATTCGTGTATAAGATTATTCAGTATATCATTAATTTTAAATTAAAGCATTCATTGTAAGTTTAAAAACCAATAAAAATGAAATATATTACCTTATATTATTTTACAAGATAAAATAACTTATTTAACATTTTAAAATGTTAAATCTTTTCTATAAAAAAATAAAGTCACCACAAAAAGTCCCACATTCTGCGGCGACTTTGCTGAAAGTAGACTTTCAGCGGCTACTTTTTTGTATTGCCACGAAAAGGCATACCTTCTGCGGTGACTTTTATGTCTCCTTAAAAGGTGGGATTTTCAATGACGACAAAAAAAGTCGCTGATGAAAGTCCCTTTTTTGTAATGAACCTAATATATTATGTCATGATTAAGTTGTTTGTTTTACTTCTTTAATCTCTCATAAAAATGTCAACTTAATTTTATACTAAGAATAAGAGGAAATATCATTGTGCATTGTATTTAATTTGTCCATTCTATAAAGGAAAAGGTGGGGCACTGATTAGTGTCCTGATACAATAATTCATTTTGCCCTATTTTCTGTCTATAAGGAGTCTATGATATCCTCTTTAGTCATCATGTATATACCGAAAATACCCTACTGTACAATCAAGAGGGATGTTCCGGGAAGACAATTAAAATTTTGGAAGACAAGTAGATTAAGTTCTTATATTTAGGACATACTCCTTCCGGTCCAAAATATAAGAGGTAATATGGCAAATTTTTTGATCCAAAATATAAGAGGTACTCCCTCCGTCCCATAATATAAGGTTTTTTTTAATGACTTTGTCCCAAAATATAAGGTTCTATTTGACTTTATTTGAGTAATAAATGCGTTTTTCCCTATTTTACCCATGCATTAATTTCTTCCACACATTCTTTTTCATATTCTTTTCATAATTATCCTTTCTCTTACTCATTCATAAATAACGGTACTTTCGAAAAAATTGGTATATTTACTATACATTTATTGTTTTTAACTAACTTTAACTAATTTTTTATTAAGAAACCGTAATTCGATTAAAAAGACCTTATATATTGGGACGGAGGGAGTAACTTGCAAAAGTAAGAGTAATAAGTGCATGTTTTCCATTTCTGTCCTTATATATTAGTAAATGCATGGAGGGGAGATAAATTGTGTGTAATAAAGTAGTAGGGATTAAAATGGAAAACTTTATTAAATCTAACCATAATAAATGATTCCAACATGTTTTATCTTTTTTGATCATAACATGTTTTATCTGTATGTGTAAAAAAGTTGACTACCTCTTATAATGGGGACCGAAGGAAGTAAATAAATTCCTTACCTAGTTCCTATAATATTGTAAAAGCCAGACTGGAAGTTGAGTCGAAAAGCCAGACTACCTTTTATCCCATGTTTAATATATAATATACCCAATAAAAACAAAGTTAGATGAATAATAAGATGATGATATTAAATATATGGTAAAATTTCAATGATAGGACCATGCATAGGGGTATGAAGTGAAGCCATGTTCACACCCATAAATATTCACACATATGTAGCAGACAACATGTGAAATCCCAACAGATCCTCAAGGCTCAGAGAAGCGATCAAATAATCTGAAGAAGATATGGAGGAGATGAGAAAGGCTGCAAGAGCGGTGCATGCGAACTTGAGTGGAGAGGCAAGAGAAGGGAGGAAGGGTATGTTCAGGAAACTGGACAGAGATGGAGACGGCAAGATAAGCCTTCAAGAGTTCATGACACTCTTCCAAGACAACAACGTTACAACATCGGTGAAGATGTTCAAGCTCGCCGATCAAAATGGCGATGGCACCTTACAGTTTGATGAATTTGTAACTTTGTTATACATTTTTGAAAGGCAGGGGCCTTGGTGTGATGGGTGTGGCGATTTCATATTTGGTGGCCTATTTTTCACTTGTAAGCTTTGTTGTTTAGGGAGGAATGGTGACAGGTCGAAGACTTATGATCTTTGTATTCCATGTTATCATGGGAGACTCTTTGTGCATGATCATGCTGATTTTGTCGATAGCCATACCCTTTTGGCCACTTTGCAAGATGTCCTATCGGCTTCCGCTCCTAAGGTACGCGTTCGTCACTTAAAAATACTTTATGTTTAAAACCAAAATTCACGGGAAGGGGTGTCAGATACTCCTCCCTCAGCTGCTATCAACTGCCCCAATTTTTTTGAGAAACTTTCCATATATATATATATATATATATATATATTTACTATTAGATTTTATATTAAAAGAGTGACATTTTGATATATTATGAATAAAACATTGGTTATATTTTCAATTTTTTTATAATTTTTCAAAGGTTCGACACTCTAAATGAAAAAACACTTCACAATTTTAAAGTTTCAAATCTTTAAAAAATTATAAAAAATTGAAAACATAACCCTTTTTTATCCATAATATATATCAAAATTTCACTCTATTTAATGAAGAATCTAATAGTATAAAAAATATATATGAGAAGTGCCCCCAAAACATTGGGGCAACCGAGAGCAGCTGAGGAGAGGGGCAGCTGATCGACACCCCTCCCCCAAAATTCACTTCTTTTAAATTGACTCTTATATGTTTAGGATCAGAGATAATACATGAATAAAGCAGCCTCTGTTAATAACTTGTAGCAAAAGTAATCAAGGAGCGAGGTTAAACTTTTTGATCCATGCCAAATGTCTTGGGCAATCCTCATAATTTGACATGATGGTTTGTGTCAGTAACTTGATTAACAGCACAAGTAACAATAGCAGGGCTTTAATTATATTAATGTTAAAAATCAAAATTTTAAAGAGATTACATTCAAAATTTGTGAAGGGTAAAGTAGCAAGTAGCTAGCAGGCAGAAGTACGTTTGATGTTATCTACCCAATTTTGAAATATCAGGGTGTCTAACTTTTTTTTTTTGGCCAGAAAAGTATCAGGGTGTCTAACTAAACTTTAAAGTCAGAGGATTTTATGTGTTAACACGTGTTTAGTTTTCTTATTGTGCTAGGTTACTTGTTTATATATAGTTACTTTCTTTTCAGGCAAATCCACCTTTATCCCATCCAGGTTATTATTCAACAACATCGTCGGCGGCGACAGTGAGTAAATACGTTACTTTTTTGGTTATGGCCTTTTTCAATAAACAGTTATAGCCTCTCTTTTTTATCAATTAGCCTTTTTCTGTTTATTCTTAAGTCTATCTTAATTCTTTATATTATTTTATTTTCATTATTTTTGGTTTGGTCACGTTCATCAAATATAAGCCTTTTGCCGTCTATATGCATATAGTAAACATCTAGTTTGAATTTATCTCAACTCTAAAGGCAGTCTGTAATTGTTAGTTTTCTTTAAATAAAAATACATTGATTGGTTATAAGATATCGTATATATATAAAGTCTTTCAAAAACATAGAAGAGTCACCTTAAAAGAAATGACTTCTTTTATGGTGACTTTAAGGTCACCTTAAAAGAGTCACTCAAATTAATTTATTTTAAAGAGGCTTATCTTGCCCTTCTTCATTTCTGTACAGTCACCTTATAAGAAGTGACTCTTTTAAAAAGACTTAATATATCATATATAAAGTTTTCCTCGTATTTAAATAAGATAAAGACTTGATAATGTTTTTCCTCGTGTTTATATAAAGTTTAAGGTGACTCTTTCCTTCCAGGTAACGGCTGGGCAATGCTATCATTATCATCCGCCAATCGGAAGAGTGCAAAGAAAGGTAACTAACTTTTATACTGTTGTTCTTAAATTCTTTTATATGAAATATACATACATACATATATATAATATTACAGCTTGTGATGTTTTGGAATTTGAAGTCACATGCCATTTTTGTTTAATTATTGTTGTACTTGGCAGAGTGGATTGGAAGAAGTAATCGATATTGCTGCGAGTTTTGCGAGAGGGTTAACTATCGGGGATATCGATGCTCTATCGAGCTTGTTTAATTAAATCCCAAGTTCCCAACTATGGCAAGTTACTGGATAAGTGCGTGTTGCTTTTTTTTTTTTTTATGTTTTTATTATGCTTTGGTTTTGTGAATAAAGACCATGTTTGGATTGTATTGTGTTTGGGTTGATGATGTATGGCAACATATATATTTTAATTTCTGCCTCATTTCTCTTGTTTAATCATATGTGTTGAATGGATTGGAAGTGACCCTTTAGTACTTTTTATAAGAAACATTCTTTAACTTCAAGGTTATTAAATGTATTTTCATACATAGCCACATTTAATGAAGGTAATAGTGAGAGATGGTAGGATTAAATACTCCTCCAAGTCTTTTTAGATTAACAACCATTTCACTTTTCATTGTTCATCACAATAAAATTCATCATGTGAAATGTTTAAATATAGGGAAAATTAATCTTGGGGTCCTTCACTTATGAACTCACTAGTAACTCAATCCTTCAATTATAACTCAACGCGACTCAGTCCCTGAACTTTTAACTCACCTATGACTCAGTTCTTCACCTATTCAATTTTTATATCATTATCCTTATTATCCTATGTGGCAAAAATATTTAATGATATGTTAAAAATTAATTTCCAACTTAGCTCTATACTGGACTCCTCCTCCATCTTCATCATCCTTCAACCTAACCTGTCTAACCCCATTGCTTCAATCCACACATAGAGTGGAATATTCACTCTCTAAATAATCTGTTCGAAACACCATAAGAACATATTCATCATCAAAATCCTTACTTTCTTAACACGATCCACCGTTCTCAATAAAATTTTGTTCATAAGCCTGACAGTGGTTTTGTGCTTTTAGATATGACACGTAGATATTGCTTAAAACGAGCCCAGAAGTTTCACTACTACAAAATACCCTTTTCATGTCACCAATTAACGTCACTTAATTGTAAACCTGACATGAAAAAAAACGCGGTGGCATTTTTGTAATTAAGTTGGAGGCGGAGGGAGAAACGTCACATAATCTGTCAATATGTGACTTTGAAAGAAACAATGTCACACAAAACTTAAGTGTGACATGGTTTCTAGAAACAACGTCACACATAATTTTGGTGTGACATGGTTTCTCAAGAAACAACCTCACACTTTAACTAAGTGTGACATGGTTTATAGGTTTCTCAAGAAACAATGTCACACTTTAATAAAGTGTGACATTGTTTCTTGAGAAACCATGTCATACTTACTTAAGTGTGACGTGGTTTCTTTTCAAATTTCTGGTCTCGGGATATTTTTCATTCTGAGCGCCAAAAACACCCGAAACCACGTCACACTTACTTAAGTCAGACATGGTTTCTCAAGAAACAATGTCACACTTTAATGTCACACTAAAAGTGTGACATTGTTTCTTGAGAAACCATGTCACACTTACTTAAGTGTGACGTGGTTTCTTTTCAAATTTTTGGCCCTGCCAAAAACACCCGAAACCACGTCACACTTTAATAAAGTGTGATATTGTTTCTTGAGAAACCATGTCACATTTACTTAAGTGTGACCTGGTTTCTTTTCAAATTTCTTTTTTCATTCTGAGCGTCAAAAACACCCGAAACCACGTCACACTTACTTAAGTGTGACATGGTTTCTCAAGAAACAATGTCACACTTTATGTTTCTTGAGAAACCATGTCATACTTACTTAAGTGTGACGTGGTTTCTTTTCAAATTTCTGGCACCGGGATATTTTTCATTCTGAGCGTCAAAAACACCCCTCAGCTCCCCCCATTAAAACCAGCTCCCTCCTCCTCCCCCAGCATTCATAACACCCACAGTCTCACACCCCCCAAAGGCCCCCCGGCGAAGAACCCCGCCCCAAAACCCCCTACCCCCGGGAACCCCACCCGTCCCTCTCATACAAATACAAAGTCCTCACCTTTCAACCTTTCTTAGGGTTCCTCTGTTCTTCTTCTTCTTCTTGCCAAAACCTCAGGGCTTACAATTCATACATTTCCAATCTTATGGCGAAACTAGACCAGGCAGAAAGGACTTGGACTCTTATACCATCAAGGGTACAACCAAAGTCATTAGAGGTATAAATCGCTATCCATTTCTTCTCATGAAAAAAAATACCCAGTTCTGTTTCTCTGTTAAAAATCATTCCTTTATGTGATTTTTTGAGTTTCGATTTCCAAATATGTGATTTTTATGCTTTTGTTGTTGGTGGAATTATGGCGTTTTGGAGAATTGGATTCCAATAACAAATGGCTTTCTGTTTATTTGGTTTTACATATTGAAGGTATTGCAAATGCGAGATGCCTTATAACCCGGACAACCTCCTAGTGCAATGTGAAGGGTGCAAAGATTGGTAAAATCATTGTATTCTGCTTCACTTTGCTCACTATGAAATTCTTATATAATGTATATATATCTGTTGATCTGCATTTGTAGAGTTTCTGTTTCTATGTATAATGTATATGGAGAAAAGCAAAAGCAAAAATATGGGATTTTTTTTTAAAAAAAGAAACCATGTCACACATTATGTAATGTGTGACGTTGTTTCTCTGAACAATTTAAAAAAATTATTCTTTTTCATACTTATCCACGTCACACACTGGTTAAATTGTGATGTTGAAACTCCAAAACAACGTCACTTTATTTATATTATGTGACGTGGAAACTCTGACTTTCCACGTCACATATTTTTGTGATGTGAAAAGTCCAGTTTTCCACGTCACTTGATTCAATGTCCCCTGGAAAAGTGACGTGGAAACCCCAAAATTTATGACGTGAAAACCCTGTTCTGCAGTAGTGTTTGAAAAGAATTCCAGATTCATGAGACATTGATTTTTGAAACTCACCTACATGCACATTGAGAAATTATTAGCAAGCAAACTTCTAAGAATAATTGTTAACAAAAATATTCCGTAAAAAACTCAAGCAAACATCTTGAACCACCTCTCTCTTTAACTACAATTATAAACAAAATAAAAACATTGCCCAGAGTAGTAGAAGCAGCGGATAAAAAATCGATCCCTTTTTCTGCATAAATAAGTTTCATTTTTTTTTCTATAGATGGTGTTTTTGCCTCAGTTGACAAAGCACATTATTGGAAATAGAGAAGAATTACCTTTTAGCTTTACTCAGATGGTGTGAGTAAATGTTCTGTGTGTGGATTGAAGCAGTGGGGTTAGATGGTTTAGGTTGAAGGATGATGAAGATGGAGGAGGAGTCCAGCCTAGAGCTGTGTTGGAAATTAATTTTTAACATATTATTGATATTTTTGCCACATAGGATAACAAGGATAATAATATAAAAAATTGAAAAGATTAGGGACTGAGTTATAAGCGAGTCAAAAGTTCAGGGACTGAGTTGCGCCGAGACATAGTTGAGGGACTGAGTTACAAGTGAGTTCATAGTTGAAGAACCCCAAGATTATTTTTCCCTTAAGTATAATTTCAATGTTATAGATTCAAAATTCTTAACTAATGATTTTTTTTGATAAAATTTAATTGTTTTTTTCAAAGCTTAATATATAGTTGAAATGTTATCTTAATTCAAGAGCTAAGGAATATGTTACACAGGGACTGGGGGGTTCAAGTTATATTATGGCTTCAAGGAGAAGATAATGGAAGAGCAGATTTTCTTGCAAAAAGATCCTTGACAATGGGTTTTGGCATTGAAATGTTATCTGGAAAAGCGGCCATAAGGAGTCTGACATTACGTAGCTATATATGGTTAGCTGTTTGTTTTTTTGCTTTTGTAATAGTTGTTGCATTTTCAATTCCTTTGTAATAAAAAAAAATCAATATAGGGAATCATATTATTCATAAATCAAGAGAGTAGACATGTGATTTACATTTACTTTAATGCTAAAATGATAAAATCCTTTGTAAATTACTACACACAGACACACACTCGTCTCACCTGTCTATCTAATCTTGAGGAAATCTAAGATAAACTAGAGTGAGCCCTTTTATCATGTGAAAGCTGTAATATTAATAGATAAATTAATATTATCGATTTCTCAGTCCTATTTTTTTTAGCAACAAAGGTATATTACCTGTAATACATACATACTGACACAGTCAAAGTAAATTCAACACAGAACTCAAAGGAAATACTGGAAAATAGAGATAACACTCTGTAGATGCAATTTACTGATGAAATTCAGAAATACAAAGTCATCGAAAATACAGCCATAAAGAAAGCAACATGGCGTTTGCAAAATCTAATAGAAACTTCCAGTACAGTACTCAGCAGAAGAAGGAAAGAAAATTGCTCAGTGAATAACAGAAAGGGGAGAGAGAAGCTCAGAGGGAAAAAGATTCTTCTTAATTGTCTGCATGCCCTCCATTGACACCTGCGCGCGCAGCTTCCATGTTTTCTTGCTTGACCTGGCACCACGCCTTGGGCCCTGTATTTGAATCTTTTATATATTTCTTGGGAGCTCCTAGCAACAATTCCATTGGTCCACAATGTCCAATGGCATCATCTTTACTTAACTCAATTATTGGTCCACATGTTCACATAATCAAAGTCATAATGGAAGGTTTTATCCTTAATTTCAAATTTCATTGCCAATAATTAATCATTACTCATGATATATTTCTACTTATGGGAATGTACTTTTTTAATTTTGAAAGTTATTTAAAATTGAGCAAAGCAATAATGATTAAATGCATAAATATAAATGTATGGAAGTTATTTGATATTGCGCAATGATTAAATATATATATATCTACTTTTAAGAAGGTATTCTATATTAATTCTCTTTTTTATCACATACATACCTCTTAGTGTAATATTGTTTATAAAAAAATCTATCTATATGTATTTATTTTTAATATGCAATATTTGACATTTCAGATATACAAATTAGTTATTATCTTCAAATAAGTCACTATTTTAGGTAACAATTAAAAAACACACACACACACACACACACATATATATGATTTAAAATCAACATTATTAATCTTTCTTATGAAATTTACAAAATAATTAATATATTTAAATATGTCAGTAAATTAGACAACAAGGTATTAATTATTTTTCTATTTGAAAAGTTTTTCATTTGAATTTTCATTTCTATTGTTAAAAATAAATTGGTTGCTAAAAAGTTACACCGATGAAAATAAGTTCTTATGTACATATATCTTAATTTACTATTGTTTTAAAAAAATACACCATATAAATTTTGTTTTTTAATCTACAATATTTGGCTTTTGAAATTTACGAATTGATAACTATGTTCAAATAAGTCATTAGTTTATATAACAATCCAAACATATATACTTCATTTATAATATGCCAGAACTCTAGAAAAAAACTATACTTATTTGAATATTTGATCATTTACATACTTATTAATTTATTATTGTTTATGAAAAATTCAAATCATATATATTTGTTTTACTCTAATATTCATTCGGTTTTGAAATTTAGGAATTAACGAGACTCTGGACCCGCATGTTGCGCGATGAGTTATAGTTAAACGTTCCACACTAACGATGATTTAAGCTGAACGATATCTTCATAAGGGATGCGCAATCAGTAGGAGTTGTAATAAAATAAAATTTATGCATATGCACAATCCGAACACCTAAATAAAAATTATGTGAATGCAATTCGGATTGCTAAAAAATTTGAACTATGAAGGTAAAAGAAATTTCTTTCCATTGTAAAATAAATAAGGTCAATTGGTGTATAAATTTTGGAAAACCTCTCTGTATATCACGTTACTAGTCTTGCTTATACTTCTTCTTTTGTCGTCCAAGATTAGTATTTTCAAGCCTTTTACACTCGTCACACGTGACAAAGCAACATACAGCTGACCATGTGAGAATACAGGGCTCGGTAAGTATAAACCAACAGTCGACATTGATTGTCCTTGACTTTTGTTTATTGTCATTGCAAAAGAAATGATAACAGGGAATTGCCTTCTTGTCATGTTGAATGGTAACTTAGATTCTGATGGATTCATGTCCATGCGATGTATAAGAACTTCTTGTCCAATGCTGCTCCCGTTGAGAGCAACTGCTTTAATGAAATTCTTGCCAAGATGCGTAACTCTCAACCTGGTGCCATTACAAAGACCTGCAGCTTGGTCAATGTTTCTTATTAGCATAATCGGAACTCCGACCTTCAGCTTCAATATGTGATGGGGCATTCCAGAACAATTGATTGAATTCAGAAACTCAATATTGTACAAATCTTCAAACCTATCATTCACATTGTCCGTGTGGCTGATTGCATCTGAGCTGAGATATTCAACCACATCACCTGGTAGTGAAGAACAAATGTAGTCATTCAAAGTATCAACCACCTCATTTGTAGGAGCAAGAATTACACGGTTTGTTAAATAGTTTTCCTCAAATAAGTGATCCGATAAATCTGGAAATGTAGCTTCAACTATTGATTTAATAGGATCACCCCCATCTGACAACAATAATTCATCTGGCATTTGAATTTCTGTAGTTCCATCATGTGGTAGTCCAATCTCCCCATCTCCAACCTTTAATAACCATTCGGAGAATAACCTGATTATTGCCTGCTCCTCTGGATCGTCTGAGGATTGTAGTCTCATGTTCTTCTTGAGCTCCATTAATGCACACTCACACCATAAGTGGGACGTGTTTAATGTTGCATCAACAATTTCTGCCCTCCCACCTCTTGGCACTACAGGCAGTATCTTCCTGAAGTCACCTCCCATGACAACGCACTTGCCACCGAAGATTGAATCACATTTCATTATATCCCTCAATGTACGATCAACAATCTCGACACTATGTCTCTTTATCATGGGTGCTTCATCCCAAATGATTAGGCTAGACGTTTTGATGAGGTTTGATTCTTGCGAATTTTGGGTCAAGCCACATATTGAATCCTCATTAATTGCAATAGGAATGTGGAACCTGGAATGCGCTGTTCTACAGATGGCAACAAAGTTGTAGCTATTCCACTTGACGCCACATTTAATATAATCCCCCAACATGCTCGTACTGCTGCAGTGAGTGTATTCCAAAGGTAGGTCTTACCAGTTCCACCACATCCTTGAACAAAGAAGAAACCCCCGGTTTTTGATTGAACAGCTGCCATCACACAATCAAAAATGATTCTCTGATCCTCATTCATTGATGACTTCAACATCTCACACTTTTCTCTTCATGAACCTTATTGAAGTTTAGCTCATGAAGGATAAGTTGGTTCATTGTATCAAAGTATTCTACTGAATTTGCTCTTGGCAAAGATGGATAATCTGCTAGACTCTTCCCATTTCTTTGTAGAAGTCGCTCAATTTGACACAGTCCAGCTTCCTCCTTGTTCAGTTCATTAAATTCAATATCTGTTAGAACAATATAAAGTGTGTCAATCAATCAACAAATTGCAAATGCAAATATTGTTGTCCTTCATTTGCAGTTATCAATATATTTAATATTTAATAGTAGTATTATAAAGTAATGATTGTGGATGCATGTTGTAGGGACATAAATCTCTTACTTATGTGCTAAATTTCAGTTAAAAAATAGTAATTATGCATTAAATAAATATGATTGAGGAATGAGGAATTGGTACCAGAGTGACGTGAGTCATTATGGCTGACATACGATAAATCTTCACATATTATCTTCTTCGTCTGCTCCCACACAATAGAAGGTTGAGATAGGGAGTGACTTAGTAGCATGCTTACAAAGAATTTCCGAAGATAATTTCCAGATGCCCATAATGAAGCCTCTTTAATCGCGTCTACAAACTCTTGATCATCATTAAGCAACCCAAGAGAATAACATGCCTCTCTATATGTAGAGTGCACAACACCATTAACAGTCCTTATGTCTTCATAGCATTTTGGTCCTTTAATCTTTGTGAGCATAAGCCGCAAGTAGAATAACTCTCCTTGAGACGGCGTCGCATGTGCCAATCTACCGACAGATCCACCCCGTTGCCTAAATTTCCACATACGATTCTTCTTGTCAAAAGTAAAGTGATTAGGAAACTCCAAAAGTAAAGTGATTAGGAAACTCCAAATATGTTAGTTTCCTTGCATACGGGTCATCTTTATTTTTCTGCATCCAAGAAAGGAACATAGACTCTTTGATTCTAGGTTGATCCAACAAAGAAGACATTGTGTCATGCCTAAAATAGTACACTGGTTGTTGTTGTGGTAGGTGGAAGCTCAACCTTTGCACAGGTGGAAACCTATGATGAATTTCAAATGAGAATATCCTCCAAGCAGCCTCACATGAGGAGATATATCTACAATTAAGGTAATGTGCTATCTCATCAAAGGGTCTTTGAGATTCACATGAGTCACTGTTATTGTATATGCCAGCAATGACACGATCGGGTCCTTTAGTCACGTATTTGAACAGATATTTGATTGCACATGTTTGATTTGTCTTCTCCACATTCAGATGAGCACGAAACAATTTCAACAATGTTGCATTGTAGGGAACAACATATCTGTTGTCAAGTTTTACTCCTTTCCTCTTAACTGTACGTCCATCTTGTCTTCTGCGATATGTTGGATAGCCTTTCTCATCTACAATTGTGTCATTGACAAATTCCTTAGGAAAGAATTTGGAACAAAATCCATCCTTCATGCATGCAGATTTATTGTTTGACCCTCCACAGGGGCCGTGCATCATGTAATTTCTGACCAACACATACAGTTCAGGATCTTCATCTCTGTCAGGTATTTCACTTGAAATAATTTTGTCAACATCGGAAGGTGTCTTTGGTTTATCTGCATCCAGTAACCACAATATAATATGTGCATGTGGCAGACCCCTTTTCTGGAATTCAATTGTGTATACGTCTGTCATACAAACACAATTGGGAATGTCATAAACAGGCGTAAGTAACAGAAATGAAGCAATAGGATTAGTGAACCATAAACAAAATTTTTACCTGCTGGGACTTATATATATAGATTTATAGGTGACCAATATTTAATTAACCGTATTTTTAAATTAACCATATTTAATTAACCGTATATTTCAAACATCGTATCTTTTTAGAAGAAATTCATAAATTAACTTATAATACAAAAATATATCAATTTCATATAGTAAGATACTTTTCAAAAACTCACAAACACATTCATATGCATGACAGATAAGAAAAACAGGTACGCATTCAATTCGACCTTAATAACTCAAACTATATACAACTTATCAACGATCCCACCGTTGAAAACGAAGTGATGGGTGTTTCGAATATGGTGACCAAACTTCGTTTCGATCCAACGGTTATCAGATGCGAAACTGTTATTTTAATGAGACTGCCTCATAATTGGGCGAAAATATCTTAATATGTTAATTTCAACATATCATCTCCTATATATAAGCTCCTAGAGTTTGCTCCCCATCTCATTTAATCAATGTGGGACTTCTCATTATTCTTATTTTATTAAATATTTATTTGTGTATATATTGGACATATCTTGAATAATCTAATTCATAAAAATTCATAAAAAGAAGAATATCATAATAAATTATTGTTCGTTGAAAAACTATTATATTTAGTGAAAAATATTTATAAAAACATATCCTAAAATCATGGATCCATTAAAGCATTTGAATTTGAATTACAATATTTTAATATTTATTTGATATCTTTTGTTTTGTTTTTTATTTGATTGATGATTGGTGATGACCACTAATATTATAACTCCTAAGATTAATATTTTTTGTGACTTTCTTTTATTTCCTATTTAATTTGTATCCTAAAATCATGGATTCATTAAAGCATTTGAATTTGAATTTTAAACTTTGAAATAGAAAGACTTTTTTTATAGCCATTAAGATTAACTTTCTTGATTTTTTTTATGCTGACTTGGACCAATAATAGAGAGTTCTTTTATGCTGATTTGGACTAATGATAGAGAGTTTATGAGATTTAGAGAAGTATATTGATTATTGTGTTCAAATATATCGCTATATTTTAGGCAAGAATCAATACATATATTTTTTATTTACAATATGCAATATTATCTAAGGAAAGAATCTAATTTAAGGAAAAGTATATCATATTGAAAATTTAAAATTAATTGCACCTATTCAAATCCCGCTTTCATTACTTCCAATTTCAAATTCAAATGAGTACAATCAATGATTTAGATCATTTATATTCATATGAAATTAACTTTTGTTGTCTTCAAATATATAATGAACATATAAATATGTATTTTGATAACTCACAATTTTGCAAATAAGCCTTTCAAAAATATTGCAATCAATTATTTATATTATTTATATCCATATGTAATCAACTTGTATTGTTTTCAAGTAACATTTTTAATCATAAAATAGTTACTCAAAAAATTATATTCTTTAGTTTATTTTATTTTTATTTTTAACTTCCGTGCATCGCACGGAGAGAAAAATCTAGTTTAGACATATAATTGTTGGATGGTTTTGCAAGCAAGAGTTGAAGTTGCCAGTAGACTTGCACATGGTCAAACTTATAGAATATAAAGTGATGAAGCCAGCTTACAAGAGATCAGACACACACACACACAAGTAGTGGATGCAAAATCCCTAGCTAAAGAGATCGAAAGTAAATTAATTTGAAGAAGCTGAGGTTGGTACATATGGAGGAAATAAGGAAGGCTGCAAAAGCTGTTTTTGAGAATTTGAGTGATGATTATAAAAAACAAATGGAGGATTTGTTCAGGTCAATAATGGAAAAAAACGGAGACCGTAAGATAAGCCAAGAGATAAGGATGAAAATCATGACATCATCCTATTCCAACAACCCCAACAACACAGAACATAAACTCAGGATCTACGAGCTCATCGTCGATAAAAACGGCGATGGCATGATGAAGTTTGAAGACTTAGTACCGTTAGTATACATGCGTGCAAGGCCCTGGCCGTGGTGTAAGAAGTGTTGGTAATAAAGACTAAAGAGATGACTTGTTATGATCTTTGTATTCCATGTTATCATGCAAGACAGTTTGTGCATGATCATACTGCTTTTGTGGATAGCTATTCGGCTTTAGCCATGATGCAACAGTTCTTTTTTTCATGCCGATCCCAGGTGCGTTCTTTAAAGTTTTTTAGATTCAATATTTGTGATTAATTTCCTTACTGAAATCCATGATTTTTCTTCCGATTAGAAAGACAAGCAATAACAGGCTGATGTTACAAGTGAGATAATATTGAAACCATGACCTTTATAACATTATGAATATCAAATATCATGTTGAACCAATCTTAAAAAACTAAATATTTTTTTTAATATAAATTGATTTAGTTGACTTCAATATATTATTAGATTATATATTAATTTATGAGTCAAGTAAATTAGTTTAAAAAATCAAATAAATCAATTTATAAAGTGACTTTTTTAACTTCCTTAATCCCCTAAAAAAAGTCAATTAAGTTTTATATTAAGAATCAAGATGAAGTATATATGTGTATATATATGCGTGCGTGCGTGCGTGCTGGATGCATGTCTATAGTTCTATGATCTTTTTCTGCTCTATGCCAATTACCATTATCTTTGTATTCCTTTCGAGGCACCTCCTAGTGATGGATCAGATCTTATGATAGTGAGTACACACATATATATATATAAATAATTTATCTTCCTATTTCAATTTTTAAAAATATATTTATTAAATAAATAAATTTTACCTCATTCTTTTTCTGACTCAAATTTTGCTTTAATGATATCATTTTAAGTTATAACACTTCTGTCATGCTATATCCATCGGCAAAGGGAGGGAACACGCGGTCTGGAACCCCTGCATTTTTTTATGGTGCTTTTCTCCTGCTTTTCCTTAATTCTAGCCATCAATCAAATCTGATGGCTGAAAAAAGTATAAAATATTGGTCCACAAATCTCTCCTAATATCTCTCCCATCCCTATTTTTTTAATTTACACTATCTTTATATTTTTTCTTTTATATTTTCATCTATTTTTTTCTTTTATATTTTCAACCATCAGATTTGATGAATGGCTAAGATTAGGAAAAAGTACCATAAAAAAATGCAGGGGTTCCAAACAGAAGGGAACATGGAGGGACTTCATCATTTTATGTTATATTAAGCGTGTTTTGATTTTTTCCCCCAAAAAATAGTTGATAAACAGAACACAATACTGGACATTGAAAAATAGGGTTAATATAATTTTTGATCCTTGAACTTTTAGTCAATTTTGATTTTTATCCTTGAACTTTAAAATTGGTGGTTTTGGTCCTTGAACTTTTAGTTAATTTTGGACTTAGTCCCTAAACTTTAAAATGGATGATTTTAGTCCTTAAACTTTCAGTCAATATTGGTCTTGGTATCTGAACTTTTAGTCAATTTTTTGTCTTGATCTCTAAACTTTAAAAAAAATTTAAAAATTGGGGACTAATAGTTATAAATAGCACAAAGTTCAGGGGCCAAAATCACAAATATAAAATTCAGGGCCTAAGACCAAAATTCATTGAAAGTTTAAGGACCGAAACCACCAATTTTGAAGTTCAAGGACTAAAACCAAAATTGAGTGTAAGTTTAAGAATCAAAAGTTGTATTAAACCTTGAAAAATATTTTAATTTGAGGGAATATGAAAGTATATACCTTATATTTAAGGAAATGTTTGTTTCTTGTGGATGCTGTGAATGAATTAAGGAGACCTCGATCCCCTTCCTCTTAAAATTCCAGATTCAAGAAAATCATCCCACTTTAATTATAATTTTGTTTCATAATTTCATGTGGATTATTCAATAATAAATGTTTGGAGTGAGAATATAATTGAAGGAGAGTTTTTTGTTGGCCTGCCAGGAGAAAGTGAAGAAGTCACTTCGGAGATTTGCAGAAATTGTAGGTTTGGCAACAAACATTGACCACTCACCATCTCATATCCCATCTACTGCTTCAGACTCGAGTGTGCCTGATTTGTTTGATAAAAAATGTGCCTGATTTGTAATATACTTTCTCCAGTTCTAATTATAAGACCACTTTAGCTTTGTTGACTTTTTTTTCTAGTAAAAAAAAAAGTAGTTTCAATCCAAAAAAAATATTTTCTCCTCAAAACCAATTTATTCTACTTATAAACTAACCTATAATATAATTTCATGTGACATATGTTATAATTTAGTGGTTTAATTTGCTTCCTTAACTTTCACAAAAAAAAGTTAAAATGATCTTATATTTAGGAACGAAGGGAGTATATACTATCAGCAAAGTTAATGTTTTACTTTTTTTCCCTGTAACATGACCAAGCCTCTGTGATTTGAAAATCAAGTAGGAGTAATTCAAAACCAGATGGTCAAGACCAGGTCATACAAAGAAATGGCATCACCAATTCCTCTAGTTTGTATCATCATCCTGGAAATCAGCATCATTCAAAAAACCGTTTCAGAAACCTAAAGCTTTTAGGGCATTGGTGTTAATAGTACTGTTAAAAATTTGTGATGATGCCTATTTTGCCAAGGTCAATTCTCAATGAAACTGATTTTGTCAGAAATTCTGTCACAAATTGTTTTTCAAATTTCCATTGCAAACCATCATTTTGTTGGAAATTCGCAGTTTTGTTATAGTGAAGGCACCAAAAAATTCCAAATTCTTTCAATAAATACATAATATATGCCTTTTTAACAAGCGCCAGCCACATCATTTATGAATCGTGAATAATTAATATGATTGATTGTCAGTCAAAAAAAGTTAATGAATAAAAAATCTTACCAGTTAAAAGTCTATATCAAAACAGGGATGATATCTCAATGAAACGCGGGAAACAATCACCCGTTTAAAATATCTCTTTAATTATTTACATTGGACCCATATATTATGATAAAAACTCGACAGTTTAAGAAAAAGTTTTGAGCTTGAGAAATGAAAAGATTTGTTTTATCTCGGGACTATATATGGTAAATATAAATAATTTTCTCATGAGATTAGGTAAAGTAAAAATGTTTTTGGATTACATAAATAGTACTACATATGATAATATATTAATTAAGACACTGATTAATTCACCACACATGCATGTACACTACTACAGAAATGTCCTATTGCAGCACAACAATAGCAGCGTTTACCAAAGGTAGGCGCTGGTATAGGTATATAATACCTATACCAGCGCTTTATAAATAATTATAAGCGCCGGGATAGGTTAGAGTGAACCATATTTATATATAGTTTAATCCCCTAGCCTGAATATTAATTTAAAATAATTTATTTTATTTAATAATGTATAAATTACCTCCCAGGCTTGTCTTTATATAGGTGATTTCATTTGAAATTAATTCTCTGAACCTTGTCCTTATTATTTAATAATTTCTGAGTCCCCCATGTTTTTTCTTCAATTTTAACACCTATTCCAGCGCTTTTTCCATATAAAGCGCTGGGATAGGCCATTTCTCTGAAATATATTTAATCTTCTTAATATATTTACGCTTGTCCTTATTATGTAATAATTTCTGTGGCCCCCCAATTTTTTTTTTAATTTTTAACACCTATTCCAGCGCTTTTTCTATATAAAGCGCTGGGATATGCCATTTCTGAAATATATTTAATCTTCTTAATATATTTACGCTTGTCCTTATTATGTAATAATTTCTGTGGCCCCCCCAATTTTTTTTTAATTTTTAACACCTATTCCAGCGCTTTTTCCATATAAAGCGCTGGGATAGGCCATTTCTGAAATATATTTAATCTTCTTAATATATTTACGCTTGTCCTTATTATGTAATAATTTCTGAGTCCCCCCCAATTTTTTTTTAATTTTTAAAACCTATTCCAGCGCTTTTTCCATATAAAGCGCTGGGATAGGCCATTTCTCTGAAATATATTTAATCTTCTTAATATATTTACGCTTGTCCTTATTATGTAATAATTTCTGTGGCCCCCCCAATTTTTTTTTAATTTTTAACACCTATTCCAGCGCTTTTTCCATATAAAGCGCTGGGATAGGCCATTTCTGAAATATATATAGTCTTCTTAATATATTTAAGCTTGTCCTTATTATGTAATAATTTCTCAGTCCCCCCAATTTTTTTTTTTAATTTTTAACACCTATTCCAGCGCTTTTTCAATATAAAGCGCTGGGATAGGCTATTTCTGAAATATATTTAGTCTTCTTAATATATTTAAGCTTGTCCTTATTATGTAATAATTTCTGAGTCCCCCCAATTTTTTTTAATTTTTAACACCTATTCCAGCGCTTTTAACTTATAAAGCGTTGGGATAGGCAATTTCCTTTGTACAAAATTCAACACCCGCGTGTCTTCTTTCCCATTTCCCTCCAATATTTCAGAAAACCCCTTCTTCCTCATCAGTTGCCGCGTCTTGCGAGTTGCTCCCAAGGTCACCATTAATCCTCCCAAGGTCACCATCCTTCCCCATTTCTCCTCTTCCAAAACCCTTCCTCCCTTCACTTCGTTCCTTCCCCATTTCCTTTCCCATCTCTCTTCCCCTTCTCTTGTGCTCGCTCTCGGCCTCTAGTGTCACTGGCGGTTTGGACGGCGTTCCACGGTGGAGGGAAGCTCGGGGGGTGCATGCAATTTCTGATTCGAGCTTAGGTTACTCTCCTCTCTCTATTACTACTCGTTTGTGGCCGATTTGAGAGAAATTTAGAGAAATTGATTTATGGTTTTTAGTACATTTGGGAGATCTAAACCAGTAAAATCGAAGCTTAGACTTCGATTAACGACCTTTGTGAAGAATTTTGAGCAATGGAGTAGCATTATTCAAGTTTACCATTTTTTTTTCTTTTTTTTTCTATGGCACTGTTCATCCGCCGTTGCAAGTGTGTTTTCTGGGAGAGCATTAACGACCTTTTTTTCTTTTTGGGTACATTGGGTGATTTCTGGGTGTGCAAGTGTGTTTGCTATGCTGCTTCTTCAGGCTTTGGAGCAGGTGTTTCGTAATCTTGCACAACATCAAACCTTGATCCTTGTGTTGTTTGTTTGAAGACAAGGTAAAGCCTTTTCCCCCTTTTTCATACCTTCATTCTGTTCTTATATATAAAAAATGAAGGCCTCGTGAAGGCAAGAAATAATTAATCAAATTCAAACCCTTGATGATGATTGCTCAGTTTTGTGTTCAACTGCTTCATTTTTTTAGAACTGTGGCTGTCAATTTACCATGACAAAGAGTTTGTAGTACTAATTAAGCTCATGTATAATGAATTTTGCCCACAGAAACCGAATTATTTATGAATTGATAAGTTTTAATAGTCATAGTAGGAGTATGTAATGGTAGTTTAATTCAAGCTTTTGCTTGCCTTTATGTAATTATGTTTACATAATATTTTTTAAAGGAGCCAACAATTGCCTAATAGTTTGTTGGCGGAAACGGGGGACCAAAAGTGACAAACTTTCGGTGTGATAGAGAGCTTTTATTAATTGACTTCGCCACATAGAAGGTATACTTTTAAATTTCCTTCCTCCATTGAATTATGAATAATATTATTGTTGTTTCATTAAACTCTTATAACTAAGTTTGATGTGGTATTAATTGTGCAATATTTGAAAATATCCATGAATGGTAGATATTGTGTTATTGTGCCCATTAATGCTATATGTATAAATTCTCTGTGAATTCTGTTGTTGATTACTACTGGAAAATTACTGAGTTAATGAATGGTGTTTTGTGGGCTATCCATTTCTAATTAAAAAGATAGGGCCTTGAGCTTGGGAATGTTCATTTTGTAGCCGTTATGCTGCCGAATTTTTGTTAAAAAATAAGGTAACATCGTAAGGTGGCTACCTAATGATTAAGTCATGCACATCGATCTTACTTCCACTTTCCTTTAGTAGGTTATAATGTTGGATCGGAAATGGATGTCTTGTGATCGACGTTCAAAGGAATATATAGATGGAGCAAAAGAATTCATTAAATTTGCCGCTGAGCATGCAGAGAATTCTAACAAAATTGTATGCCCCTGTATGTCGTGTTTGTATGGAAATCTTCTCCGTCCTCTTGACTTGTTGGGCCATTTATTCTGTCATGGGATCGATCCGTCCTATACACGTTGGACAAAGCATGGTGAGACGTATGAGTGTTCTGGTGGAGACCGGGTACTTGATGTTAGTAGAGCTTCAAACGTGGTTGACACAGACATGTGTGATGAGAGCGATGATCTTGAAGAAATGTTGAATGTGGTGGGTGAGGAGGATCCTGAAATGTTTGAGACACTGAAGAGCGATGCAGAGACGCCTCTGTATGTGGGATGCAGTAAATACACCAGATTGCGTGTGGTGCTTAAATTGTATAACCTGAAGGCGCGTTACGGTTGGAGTGATGCAAGTTTCACTGCTCTGCTATCCGCTCTGCGAGATATACTCCCAGAAGGGAACGTACTCCCCTCGAAAACATACGAGGCAAAGCAAATTCTCCGGTCGACCGGTATGAAATATGAGAAAATACATGCATGTCCCAACGACTGTATTTTATTCCGGAACCAGTATGCGTCGTTGGAGAAGTGTCCTAAATGTAGCACATCTCGGTATGGAAAGAAAGGTAAGAGTCCTTCTAAAGTCTTGTGGTACTTTCCGATAATTCCAAGATTCAAGCGCATGTACAGTAATGCGGATGTTGCAAGACTTTTGACATGGCACGCTGATGAGAGGATTCAAGACATCAAGCTTAGGCACCCCGCCGACGCCCCCCAATGGAAAAAAATTCATTACGAGTTCCCTGAGTTCGGTGAAGAACCAAGAAACCTACGGCTTGCATTGGCAACCGATGGAATCAACCCCCATGGGGTTCAGAGTAGTACTCACAGCACATGGCCGGTGATTCTGATGATATATAACCTCCCCCCAAATTTAATCATAAAACGCAAGTTTATGATGCTTTCCATGCTTATTTCCGGGCCTAGACAGCCCGGCAACGATATAGACGTGTACTTGGATCCTTTGATTGAAGACTTGAAGCATATGTGGGATTCGGGTGAGACAGTTTTTGATGGCTGTAAGGAAGAAAGTTTCAAATTGAGGGCCATGTTGTTTGGCACAATAAATGACTTCCCAGCGTATGGTAATTTGTCCGGATACAGCGTCAAAGGATATGGTGCGTGCCCTATATGCGAAGATGATACCCATTCGATGCGACTGGATCACTGCAGGAAAAATGTTTACGTGGGACATCGGAGGTTCTTGCCGTTAAGGCATCGTTGGCGGAGGTGGAAGAAGGCATTTAACGGGAGCTCAAAAGAAGGTAGGCCACCAAGATTATTGACCGGGGAAGACGTTCTTGAAAAGGTGAATGCGGTGGAGAATCATTTTGGCAAGCCTTTTGCTAAAAATGTATTGACAAGTGGCTGGAAGAAGAGGTCCATATTCTTCGAACTCCCGTATTGGAATTCCTTATATGTCAGGCACTTTCTTGATGTGATGCATATTGAAAAAAACATATGTGATAACCTAATTGGCACGTTACTAAATATGCAAGGAAAAAGTAAGGATGGTGTCAATTCAAGGTTAGATATGCTCAAGCTGGGAATAAGACAAGAGTTGGCACCTGTCGAGAAGGGATACCGCACTTATTTACCTCCAGCTGCTTACACCCTTTCGAGGAAAGAGAAAAGATTATTCTGTGAGTTTCTTAGTGGAATCAAAGTTCCAGAGGGCTACTCCTCAAATGTAAAGAACCTTGTATCTGTGAAAGAGTTGAAGTTGAAGAACCTGAAATCTCATGATTGCCACGTCTTGATGCAAAATTTCTTATCGGTTGGCATACACAGCATTTTACCCAAGAAACTGCGGACCACGATCACCAGACTTTGTATGTTCTTCAAGCTTATTTGTAGTAAAGTGGTTGATACAACGAAGTTGCAGGATTTGCAAAGGCAAATCGTTTGTACCCTGTGCGAACTTGAAATGTATTTCCCCCCTTCATTCTTTGACATCATGGTTCACCTTACTGTACACTTGGTCAAAGAGGTTCAACTGTGCGGCCCAGTCTATTTGAGATGGATGTACCCGATTGAGCGGTTCATGAAAGTTTTAAAGGGGTATGTCAAAAACAGATATCGACCAGAGGGTTGTATTGCTGAACGATACATCGTTGAAGAAGCGAGTGATTTGTGTGCCGATTACTTATCAAATGTTGAACCTGTTGGCTTTCCCAAGTCTCGTCACGATGGGCGATTAACGGGGAAAGGAATAAGTGGGTTCAAGCTGTTACGCATTTCGAATGCTGAAAGAGAGTTGGCGCACTTGTATATTCTTCATAACACTCCTGAGGTTGAACCATTCGTTGAAGAACACAAAAATCTCCTTCGTGAAATACACGGTGATAGGAATGAGAGTTTGATCACAAAGGAGCACAACAAACATTTCATTAGATGGTTAAATGCACGCATTTGTCAGCAGGTTGAGCTTAATGCCGGATCGGTTGGTGAAAGATTGTTCTGGCTGTCGAAAGGACCGGGTTTGCACGCATTTTCTTATACCGGCTATGCAATCAACGGTTACACATTCTATACAAAAGGCCAGGATGAAAAAAGCACCATGCAAAATAGTGGAGTCACGCTTGTTGCCGAGGGGTGGCATATATCCAGTGCAAGAGATACAAATCCCATATATGCGCAGATGGCATACTTTGGTGTGATTGATTGCATTTGGGAGTTCGATTACACCATGTTCAGAGTTCCCGTGTTCCGGTGTCAGTGGGTTAACAACCACAGTGGACGGCGGTTAAATGAATTTGGGTTTATATCGGTCGACCTTTCTAAAGTTGGATATAAGGATGATCCTTACATTCTACCGTCTCAAGCAGCACAAGTGTTTTACGTTGAAGATCTTTCTAAGAAGAATTGGTCAGTTGTCATGCAGTCGAACAAAAATTATTCCGAGCAAGTTGATGATGAAAGTAGTGATGATGATATGAATGTGATAGAAGATGTTCCTTCCTTTGAGACAATACTGTCAGAAGACTTTGATGCAGACGGGTATGATGACGAAGATGAGCCCGTTTATGTAAGACGTGATCATGAAGAAGGCATTTGGGTAAACACAACCCTAAATCCAACAAAAAAGAGTAAGCAGACAATTGTAGACAATATAACAAAGAGGAAAAAGAGGCGAAAGCCCTCAGTTTGTATGTATTTATGTTGTACATTATGAATTTTTTAGCCCTCAGTTCGCATACAATTAGCATGATTATATGTATATGCACTAAAATCATTTCTTGTCTAATTTTTTTTTCAGGAGAATGGATCCCCATAGTGACCAGGAGGAAGAAGAACAACATAGTGGCCAGGAGGAAGAAGAACAACCTAGTGAACAGGTAGCTATTGCTGAAGGTAGAGCAAGGCATGAGGCGAATGTTGTTCGTGGCAGGACCCTTATGCGCAAACTCCTCACACGCAGAGCTCAGGGAGTAAAGACAAGACTTAAATGGAATCCAAATAACCAAGCTATTGGAAAGTCGGCGAAGCTCCTCTCGGGTTACATTGGGTGCACTGTTCGGGACAAAATCCCTATTACTATTACGGATTGGAGAAGAGCAGGCGACAAACATGAGGAGGTTTGGTTAGAGATTAAGGTAAACTACATTTTTACAATTAATGGCATATATGTCATCATAACATTGTAACTAACAAATTGAATATGATTTTTGATGTTACAGACTGTCTTTGACATCGACGATACTCACAGGGATTATGTGCTGCAGAAAGCTTCGAGAATGCACCGGGGATATCGTTCCAACTTGACCACATATTACCTGAGAGATGACGAAGGGGAGATCGTTCCAACGCCACCATCTATATATGCTGGGTTAATTACTCAAGAACATTGGGATGAATTTGTGCGACAACGTTTGACTGAGGAGTTCCAAGAAAGAAGTAAAAAAAATAGCCAAGCGGCTAAGAGAGTCAGTATCCGTATATGGGCGGACGAAAGACATTTCCTGAATTGGAGGAAGATATGGTATGTTAGTAACACTTTTGGTTCCAAAATTATGAATAAATGTTTACGTGATTAATTTATACGTTCAACTGGTTTACCATGACAGATTGAGGAACAGGGCCTAGACTGTAGGCCACCACGGCATGGCCTCTGGGTCAGAGGTCACTCGCAGGCAGACGGTACCATCATTCATGAAGAGGTCAGAAGAGTCCATGAACGATGTGTAAGTCATTCTCTTGGAATTTCTAAATCTTTTCTAAACGGTGACTTTGCTAAGTGAATAACTAATAATCCTTTCTCCTTGTTATAGGTTTTGTTAACGCAAGAATGCCCTGACGACGTCAACACTTTTGGCAGTGGCGATTTCCTCAGTAGAGCACTCGATCGCCCTGAGTATTCAGGCCGTGTTCGGGGTGCGGGTGTAGGTGTCACGCCCTCATCTTACTTTGGGCGCAAAAAGAGGGCATCAAAAGGCGATGTTAGAGCGTTGCAAGATGAAGTTCTCACTATGAGGGAGGAGATGCTTGAGATGCAACGACGCAACGAGGAAATGGAACGACGGAATGAGGAAATGCAAAGACGGCACGAGGAAATGGAACGACGGAATGAAGAAATGCAACAACGATACGAGAAGATGTACGAATTCTTCCAGCAAAGCAATGTTGCATCACAAAAGTCCAACTTCGTGCATCAAACTCACATTCCTTCCGTCGAGAGTCCAAGCATCAAGGATAGCTGTACGATGCCCAGGGCTGACATTCCTCAGGTAGTTCATACATTTTCTACTAACAAACTAACAGTGATTCTGTTATATTATCGATTGTGACCTAATGTTGACAACTCTTTCGTAGGGCGAGACAAAGTGCAAGCTGTATACGGATCAATCTTTCAGTGAGGTAGTTGCGGTTGGCAAGGTCTACAACACTTCGAACATGACCCTGCACAATTCACCGTTGCCTGAAAATGCACTAAGGGTATTGATTGAATACTCGTACAACGACTGGGCCTCGTTACCATTCCCTACTCCTGATTTGATGACTAGGGTCGGAGACGTTGTCGGTGCATACGTTGCTTGGCCCATTGCTTTGATTGTGCCAATACCACAGGTAATTATTTAGTAATAACATTTCCAATAGCATTCATTGTTTTTGAATAACGCTATTTTATTTAAATGTTTTTACAGGGTACCCAATTTATGGGAAAGAAAGCACAAGTGGCTAATGTCAAAGGTACCCGTGGTTCAGCTGCTCAAATCAAGAAAAAGAGTACCCGTACCGATCCGTTACCACAGGTGATTATTTGCTAATTAATTTAAACTAGCACTCTTCTTAATTATTGGAATGAATTTTTAAACTTTCTATTTACATGGTTTATAGGCACCAAAAGCTAAGGGTAAGAAAAAAGTTCAAGTGCCTGATCCTGTGATTGAAGATACAAGCGTCGAAACGCCATATCGTGCTCGGTTGCGAGCATTTGCAGCTACCGTTTCTCGCGATGCTATTGTCTTCATTCCATTCAGCAGACCTATATTTGACGAGGTAAATTTCACTGACGCTCTGTCTAAAGATCAGGTAATGGAGGTGCTTAACCAAACATGGGTCGGTGCGACGGTTATCAATATATGGATCAGGTATATATGCGTTTCCATTGTGGTTTCATTCAATGTCATAAGTTTTACACTAATTGGGAGTTGGTATGGTTTCTATGAAGGTATCTGCATGAACATGTCATGATCGCCGGGCGCAACGTTTCGTTTGAATTCATAAGCCCTTATTCGATAGCACAAGTTCCGGGCTCGAAACGTGAGGACCAGTTCAGAGCGATTCAAAGACGTTTCTCTTTAAAGGCAACAGCTAGAACTTTATTCTTAGCTCCAATTAATACAGGGTAAGTCTATACATATTTTTAGTTACGAGCATCATAGATATATATACTGACATAACGTTATAAAACATTTTAGGCTACATTGGATTTTGCTTGTCATCAATCCAATGGCACATGAAGAACCCATAATTTACTATTTGGATCCTGTGGAATCTGCTCTCCCAGATAATCGCCCAGATTTGATGCGTCTCTTCAATGGGTAAGTGAATGTCAACATTATTTGAATGCGTTGTATTATTTGTCACTTTATGCCCGATCCTAGCCAATAAAATTAATTTAATATGTTTCTTTTTCAGAGTATTGACTAGTTTTCGGGCCGATGTTCAGTTGAAGTATTCCAGAGCCCCTGACCCGAAAGATGCTTATAAGTGGCAACACGTCCAGGTTTTATAAAGTTATTCAATTTTTGAAACAATATATCCATAGTTAAAATATAACGTAAATGTTTCTTATATGATATATTTGGTGTTTCTTGTTACAGTGCCCCTACCAACCCAATAACAACGATTGTGGTTACTATGTGATGCAATACATGCGAGATATCGTTACACATGATCGACTCGGCATCCCACTGACAGTAAGTTTTATATTTTTCCAAATCTAATGTGTTTGTATTTGTTAGACTTCAAGTAAATTTACTTGTCATTTAAATGTGTTCGTGCAGTATTACCCAGACGCTCGCTCCTTCATGTTGTCAAGGGAAAAAATGGATGCAATAATTGAAGAATGGTGCACTTATGTGTACCCTATTTTCTCCAACATTAGATGATCCATTCATTAATTGGTATGCTTTTATTTTCAACTTACAATGGTTGGTTTTATTGTACAATATTAGTATGACTTTTCTGGTGTGTATGTATATATGGTTTGGCTGGAATGGATAGTGTTGCTGGTTTTTTGCACTGATGCAGGAGGTTGTGAAATAAAAATAAGTGAATATTTAAAAAAAAATAATGCATATAGCAGCGCTTATTACGCAAAAGGCGCTGCTATAGGGTAACCTATACCAGCGCTTATTACATAATAAGCGCTGGTACAGCGCTTATTATGTAATAAGCGCTGGTATAGGTTACCCTATAGCAGCGCCTTTTGCGTAATAAGCGCTGCTATAGGTATTCTATTTTATTTTTTAAAAAAAAAATTCATATATGTATGACCTAAAGCTGCGCTTTTCATATTATGAGCGCTGCTATAGGTTACCTATAGCAGCGCTCATAACACAAAATAAGCGCTACAATAGGTCATATGACCTATTGCAGCACTGGCTATAGCAGCGCTTAAAAGCGCTGCTATAGGGTCAAAAAAAACGCTGCTATAGGCTTTTGCTGTAGTAGTGGTAATATATTCACGCACACACAAATGGAAATAACACATGCAGTTTTAAATAACTTGATTTTCAAATAACAGAAATTGTAGAAAACTCGATTATGTGTGTGGGTGCACTACCACAGAAAACACCTATAGCGGCGCTTTTGAAGTGCCGCTATAGCTAGCGCCGCAATAGGTCAAATGACCTATAGCGGCGCTATAGGTGACCATATAGTGGCGCTTAATTACCCAAAAGCGCCGGTATAGGTTATGTTTTAATTAAATTTTATTAAAACTGAAAAGGCCTATACCGGCGTTTTTTGTAAGAAGCGCCGGTATAGGCCTCTCTATAGCGGCGCTTTTGGTTAATA
Source organism: Mimosa bimucronata (assembly GCA_037074515.1). Classification (NCBI taxonomy): domain Eukaryota; kingdom Viridiplantae; phylum Streptophyta; class Magnoliopsida; order Fabales; family Fabaceae; genus Mimosa; species Mimosa bimucronata. Next base: position 39,024,670 of record CM073444.1, read on the forward strand.
AAGCGCCGGTATAGGCCTCTCTATAGCGGCGCTTTTCGTAAAAAGCGCCGCTATAGGTTGTATTTTTTTTAAAATATAGAATTTGTATTTTAATTCACACACACCTGCATCATTGCAAAAATTCCAGCAATTCTATACAATTCCAGGCAATCCATATACACCAATAACTCAAACAGAGAAGAATATGTACAATAAGACCAAAAGCTATGTTGTTCAATTAAGAAAAAAAGCATGCATTTATATAAATAGTATCAACTTAATATATTTTCACAGCCCATCACAACAGAATTCACAGAGCATTTATATACATAAAGTATTAATATTTTCACCAAGCAAAAATTTCATACAATTAAAATAAAACACCACACAATAGGATTCATCGGAAAATACCAAAACTCAATCATCTGATATGTCCTACCCTTCTGAATTAAAGAAAAGAAAGATAAGGCTTACTTCAAGGCCCTTTAGCTCAAAGTAAGCCTGCTAGCAACAATAGGATTCTTCGCCCTCAAGTGTCGAGCAATAATCTGTAAATATTATAAGGAAAACAAAAAGCGAATATATTTTATTTAAGTTAATGTTCTTGCCTCCATTGTAATTTGAACTTATGTGAGGCAGAGAAGAAGTAACGAAGAAAATAAAAAAAAAGTAGCAAAGCAGGTGAAGAAACTCACATGTATCGGTGGAGGAGGGAGAACCAGCGACGGAGGAGAGAGCAACGGCGGCGGAGGAGAGAGCAACGGCGGCGGACGACTGAGCAACGGCGCGAAGCGTCGCTAACAAGAGAGCAACATCGGCGGAGGACGGAGAACGGCACGTTGGATCTTGGGGTTACAAGGAGGGAGTTAACGGCGGCGGCTTAAGGATCGACGGTGGCTGCAAAAGCACGGTGAACACAGGAAAGAGCAAGGAGGAGGAAGAAAGAACAAAAAAGAAGACAGACACGGGAGGGAGAGGGGGGTCATATTAAAAGACTATACCGGCGATTTCTTTAAAAAGCGCCGGTATAGGGGGGTCCGAAATTTTTGGAGGGAAATTTCCCTCCAATTTTTGGCCCCCTATACCGACGCTTTTTGAAAAAAGCGCCGGTATAGCTATTTACATTTTAATTTTAAATTATTATTTTAATTATTATAAAAAAAAACGAAACAGAATATATAATATTAAATAAAGCCTATACCGGCGCTTTTTTAAAAAAGCGCCGGTATAGGTATTATTGCTTCTTTTTAATATTAATTTATTTTTTTTATTATTATAATGATTTAATTTAAAAAAAATACGAATATTTTATTCATTTCTTTCTTTTTAATATTTAATATTTAGTCTTAAATTCTTATATCAATTATTAATTATTATTTTCTATTTAAAATTCAAAAAATGTAATTTTTTGTTAGAAAATAATATTAATTAGTATATCAGCCTATACCGGCGCTTTCTTTAAAAAGCGCCGGTATAGGTGGTCCGAAATTTTTGGAGGGAAATTTCCTTCCAATTTTTGGCCCCCTATACCGGCGCTTTTTGAAAAAAGCGCCTGTATAGGTGAATTAAAATAAATAATTAATGTTTTAATATTAAACTCTTATTTTAATTATTATTAAAAAACAAAAAATTATTTATTACTAGCCTATACCGGCGCTTATACAGAAAGCGTCGGTATAGGTATTTTAATAAATAAATAAATAAATAAATGATAAACTGAAACCCTATACCGGCGGTTTTTGTACCAAGCGCCGGTATAGGCTTCCCTCTATTCCGGCGCTTTTCTTGGTAAGCGCCGGTATAGGCTCATTCTTTACCAATATCGGCGCTTTTTTTCATAAGCGCCGCTATTGTTGCGTCGCAACAGGATAATTTTGTAGTGTGCATAAAATGCATTTGATAACTATTCTCAATTTAAGTTTGACAATGATCGAATATATATGATTCACAAGTTATGACATGATAATTAGAAATTGTAGTTAATTCGTACAATTAGCCGTGATGAGGGAATATTTTGTTTTAATGCTGATTTGTTTGTTAGTATCTTTTATAATCAAGTGTCATTAATTCACATTCAATTTTACGATTCTATAATATTTTTTTCCTTAACTACTAGAGTGAGATTATGCTGCCATCAACACTTCAACGCGTTTGCTTGGATGAATTGAATATTGATTCTTCTCTTCCATATTCCTCTAATTTCCTTCCTCTTCACCTGCCTCTATACTTTTTCATTAATCTCTCATTTCTCCCTTCCCTTCCCCTCTCTCTCTCTCTCTCTCTCTCTCTCTCTCTCTCTCTCTCTGTTGTAGAGTGAAGTCAACAACATGATACACATATAGGTATTCGTTGGATGTAGAATCTCTAAAGTGAAGCCATTAATAAATTTGAAGAAGGTTGGTATATATGGAGGAGATAAGGAAGGCTGCAGAAGCTGTTTATGCAAACTTGAGCGATGAGGCAAAAAAAGAAATGGAGGATTTATTCAAGTCAATGGACAAAAATGGAGACGGCAAGATAAGCCTTCAAGAGTTCATGATGACTACATCCTCCTCCAACAACAACAACACCAATAATAACACATGTACATTTCGCAAAACCTTTGAGCTTGTCGATCAAAATGGCGACGGTACCCTTCAGTTTGACGAGTTTATAACTTTGGCTTACTTGCGTGCAAGCCCTAGGCCATGGTGTAATGGTTGTGGCGATTTCATTGGAGGTTTGTTTTTCACTTGTAAGCAGTGTCGTTTGGGTGACAAAGATGTTTGTGACATGCCTTATGATCTTTGTATTCCATGTTATCATGGAAGACAATTTGTGCATGACCACACTGGTTTTGTAGATAACTATTCGCTTTTAGCGATGCAACACAACATGCCGTCATCCGTATCATCCAAGGTGCGTACGTTAGGTTCTTGTAAATATCATATGTTAAATATGCAGATTAAGTGAAAGGATAAACCATGCATTGAGGTGCATATAAGTATTATAAAAGTTTATTATAAACGAGTAACATGTATGTAATGATAAGTTTCGGTGTACATTTAGGATGTCATAACCATTTTCTCTAATGACGAGCAATTGATTTCCTTGAGTTGTATGTTTTTCCTTTTCAGACCATTAACTCTGTTCATCAATCAAGTGACGGATCAAAAGACATGAAGGTGAGTGCATATTTATATGTATATATGTGTACTTGATTTTTTTGGTTATTAATTAGGTTAAAGATCATATTTGCTATGCATGGTAGATTACATATGTCCCGAACGTTTTTTTTTTCAATTTTGCCCATATCATATTCGCCATTTACCGTTAAATCACCTTGACCGTTAAATAGTTGATGTTGATGACCGTTTATTTTAGCGGTAAATGGTGAATATTATCCACTTTGCACACTTTTAGGGTAAAATTGAATCAAAAAATATTTTCGGACAGATGTGATCCACCGTACATACTTTCAAGGTAAATATGATTTTTAACCCCTAATTTAATTTTATGTGAATTTTATATGTTGTTGGAGTGAGAATAGAAGGAGAGTATTATGTTGATTTGTCAGGAGAAAGTGAAGAAGTCATTTCGGAGATTTTCAGCAATCGTAGGTTTTGCAGCTGACGTTGACCAAGTGTCATCCCGCATCTCATCAACTATTAAAACTTATTCGGAATAATTCTTTTTAATAATTATTAGAGCAAATTAATGTTTTAATTTTCTGTGTACGTTTGATCAGGCGGTCCCTTTTATGAACAATAGGGTTTATTTTTAGACCTAAACTACGTAATGAATAACCAAATTTGCTTGTACATGTTTGGATTTATGTTTGAAAAGCATATTCAATTCACATAGTTTGAGATTTTTATCTTATAGATGCAGTGCCATATGATTAACAACAATCCAATACTATATATACGTCTTTGCACTAATATTCAAACAAATAATATGAAATTCCAATATTCAAGGCCCGTCATGAAATGAAACTGGAGTAACTTATAAATGATACCAAAATATTTTCCCAAAACAACAAAATAAAAGGATAAAAATAATAAAGCTAATTCTAATCAACCACACCCTTAAAAATGAAAAAAAAAAACCTAGAAATGGAGACAACAATTAAATATAGAAACTACTCACTTATGGCTTCATTATAGTTTTTTAATCCCATATTCCATCAAATGTAACGTAATGATTGAGTCATTGATCCCCTCCTCCTCTCAACTTTGAGTAATATAGAAAATCAATACAAAATGAGAGTGGAGCTGCTATATAGTTGCCCATTTGAACCACTTATTTCAAACAATTTTATGTTGTACGAAATAAATATGTAAAAGAAGTCTTATCTCATAAAAATGTGGTATGATCTTATTTTTTTAATTATTGAGTCAGAGATATTTTGATTATTTTCCTTCTATTCAATTTTATTATTTCTCCGTTTATACCATATCACAGGAAAAACTTTTTCATTTTGCAAGAATAAATCAAACATCCTGCTTTTAGTCTCCTGACCATGAAAAACATACGTTAGGACTTTTACTCTTTTTTTTTTTTTTGCTATTTTCTTTTTATTAATCTCTCCCTCTAAAAAGGCTTTGGATGCATCAAAGGAAACCCCCTTATACACACCAAATATACTCTCCCTTTTTTTTATAAAAGAACGAAATGATATTAATTAATTAAGACTTTTACAAATACCCAGAACATAATATAGTTAAAAAAAACAGCATATGAAAAGGTTATAAAGAAATAGCGTCTACAAAAAAAAAAAAAAATCATGCAATAAAGATAAAATTTCCTGCCAAATGCTAAATGATAGGGTGAGTTCCTATAGAAAAGCTGAAGAATCACTTTCTAACACAAGTGATTGATAGCGAAAGTTTGGGTTATTACTATATAAGATCACAAAATGAAGCCCTAAGGACAACCAGAGAGGAAAGAGGTCCTGGTGAAGAATGATTATCTCACAAAAACCCATTTAGATGAGTTTGTTGGTAGCAGATATATCCCTGATAAAAGTGCTGCCCTACTTTTTTAAATTTGTGGAGAAAAATATCTCAACCAACATTTTTAAAAAAATGGATATTTTTGTAGAAGAAGAGATACATAGCCTCTTTTGATGATGAGGAGTTTGCATAAATGCTAACTCTGAAATAGAAATAAGGCTATTGATTTCCTTCATCATAGCTTGAGGAGTGTTACAATTACCATGGTGTAAGGCTAGATTTTGTTTCCTCCATATAACATTAAGCAGGCAAATGATTCCACAAATTAAATGTCTAGTCCATCACGGCGAATTTGGAGCAAAGTGTCTCTAATCCATGATTCAAGGCCCTGAAAGTCTAATTGGGGAACCTTAACAAGAATACAACCAAACAATAAAGATCTTGATCAGGGGTAAGTAAAGAAAAGACGATCTAAAGTTTCCCCCATCTCGCAACAAGTGCACTGTTCAAGAATTTTCAGGTGAAAAGGAGAAACTTCATAGGTAGGGGAATCATCTAGAGCATTTTCTAAAAGATTTTCTCATTGGAATTATGAGAATTTATTATTTGGGAGAGAAGAGCTACTTCATCTTTGACTAAACATGAGCAAGAAGCATTACCATTCTAGTACAGACTATCAAATGAGTTCAATAGAGATACATGTGTTTTGATAATAGCTCAAGCAACATCTTGGTGGTATAAGGTGCAAAGCATAGGCAAGTTCTATGAAGTGGAATACCAATAAGAAGGGACATGCAATAATAGAGCAGCAACCACATGAACGTTCATCAAGGCGGCTTGATGAGACTGCATGGGTCACCATAGGTGGTGGTTAATTGGAATGGAAACACCATTACCCACTTTTCATTTTAGCTTCTCAATGATGATGTTTGCATTTTCGGCAATATCCATATCCAAAAAGAATTATAAGGTTTTCATGATGATGGATGAGGAGTTGATGTCAATATATTTAACCTTAAAAGTGGATGGAAAAAGTAAAGATGAGTCAAATGATAAGATTGTCGCTTGACCAATAAAGCTTGATTTACAATTTGAAGGTCAAATTGAAAAGAATATCAAATTGATTTTTTGTAATGAGAATCATAATATTAAATAAATTATTTTAAAATATTAATATTTACTCAAAATTAATTTGTTTTATAATATAATTATACATAACATATATTATAAAATGTCCAACTTGACATTCTTAATCTTTTAAACAATAGTCAACTTAACCTTGTATACGGGGTGTGAGGAGTATTTCTTGCTTTTGCCCCCTCCAGTCTTTACGGTGGTTCTATGTCGGATGATCGGCTTGGAAAGCTCAATGCTTTCTTGTCTGCTTGCTCTGAATATCCCCTTTACCTTTTTAAAAAGAAAAAGAAAAAAAGAAAAAGTGAACATCCCATTGTTCTGTCGTTTTAGCTTCTTCGTCATCCTTTTGGCACTGTATCCTCAATCCTGTCACTCAGTGAGCGAGTGGCGGGAACCTGACAGTGGGGTTTTGATATCAGAGGTCAGTCCCTGGGAAACACTCTCAAACCCTAATCTTTATTAGGAATTGCTTTCATATTTCTGCAGAAATCATTCATTCACCATTCACCATTCACCATTCATCAATGTACTGGCTAGCAACAAGAAGCATGGTGGTTTCTTCACCTCGTTGGCGTTCACTTTCTCTCTTCCTTCGCTCCCCTGCTCCCACTTACTACTCTTCATTCGCCCCTTCACGCCTCCTACTGTAATGTCCCTCCTTCTCTCTTGTCTCTTCTCTCCCTCAACTTGTTCACATGCTTGTAAAATATGGTATTCATTTGGTTGTGCTTTTTTTTTTTTTTTTTTTTTGGTGCATGAACCCCTGGTAAAAGCACCTTTCTTTTTCATGAGTATGTCTTTCAATCTGATGGTAACCTCAGATAATATAGGGGTTGAAGTTGCTGTTTGTTAAACAAAGAACAAAGCTGTCCGCTCCCTGTTCATATCTTGCAACAAGAAAAAAAGGCATTTTAACATAACAATGACATTCTCTCCCTTTGCCTAGAGAAAAATAAAAAGTCCACCTCACTTTCTTTTAGGAGGCTGTCTTATCCTCTTTGCAAAAAGTTTTCTTTCTTTGTAATGAAGTTTCCCCCCCCTAGAAAATTAGATTAACTTAAACAAAGTTTTGAATTTTGAGTTTTGTGGATAAAGAAGTCTCGTTGGAAGATTTCCCCTTATTTGGCACTTGATATGGCAGCTCGAACTGTAATGGTTAAGATCAGTTCATGATATAATCTGATATAGATTATCTGCTCTATTATTTCAGTACAGATAAAATATCTTATATAGTCATCAATCCAATTGTAAAAACATTGATCTTATTTGCCAGTGCCGGTTGATTGAATAGCTTCTTAGCATGGCAAAATCTTAATAACTGGAATTTAATGTTTTGCCTTGTATATTTCTTTTTTCTTTGTTGGGTTTATCATCTAAATTGTGGAACTTGTTGAACAGAAGACGTGGATATATTCAGAGGATATCTTGTTTCAAAGATGGGAAGATTTCGAGGGGGAGCACTAGAGCAGCCAAGAAGCTTAAATCTCCAAATAATAATTTAGATGATAAAGATCTTTCTCACATATTTTGGTGGAAGGAGGTGCCCATCATTTCCATGTTTAGTTAAATATCGATATTTTGCAAGATTGTTTAAGTTGTATTCTTTTTAGTGAGATATTGAATTTAAAGCTATCTTGCTTGTCGTTTTTGTTCCCCTCTCAAAACTATGGCAGAAGATGCAGATGTGCAGAAAGCCTTCAACTGCTCAGCTTGTAAAAAGGCTTGAATATTCCAATTTGCTGGGCTTGGATCCCAACTTAAAAAATGGAAGGTCTGGACTTAAAACACTGATCACATTACTTTTTCCTTTTTCTTTGATCTTTGTAACTGCCAGATGAATACATTGATAGCCGGGTGTAAGACGTTTTTCTGAACCTTTAAAGAAGGGACGTGTGAATTGTCTTTTATGCAGTCTTAAAGAAGGAACACTCAACTGGGAAATGTTGCAGTTCAAATCCAAATTTCCACGTGAAGTTTTGCTGTGCAGAGTATGTTGTGTTTATCCCTTTTTTTTTTGGAGTTTGATCAGGCATTGGTAGGACAGTCTCCTTTTATAAATAAAGCCTTGTTCAATCGAAGATTACTTGTGATTTCTGTGTCTGACTAAATATTGCACATTTTTTCCTGGTATTTTCTCGCCATTTTTTTCAATTTTTGCTCAGGTCGGAGACTTTTACGAATCTATTGGAATAGATGCTTGTATTCTTGTTGAATATGCCGGTTTGAACCCTTTTGGTGGTATGCGGTCAGACAGTATTCCAAAGGCTGGTTGCCCTGTTGTGGTAATGGCCTTTTGCTCTTGTGCATGTCACTTGTTTTTGTGATCTTGTGCTTGCAGTGTTTTATATTGACAGTCTGATTGGTTACCTATGCTCAAGAAGGTTAGATGTGCTTAGTGGACCTTTTTATAAAAGGTTATATTAGAATGAGAAAAAGATTCTGGAGATGAAAATGAGATATCGTTACAAAGAAAGGAAAAGCAGAAATTAACATCCAATAGGAAGAGGGAAAAAATATAAAGAAAAAGAAAGAAACTATGGCAGGTCAATACAATGTCTAAAACATGTAACAAAAATATCCAATCTTTCTGCGTAGTTGACGGAGACACACACTTTTAAGTCTTACAATTTTTTCACCCTCAAAAGCTTGAAATTTATTTAGAGGTTTTCACCTAAGACCAACAAAGCTGTTTTTATAATGAAATCACCTCTTGATTGAGTAAATATAAGTGAGTAATGGATTCCATTGAGCCTTTTTTGTTTTTGGTAGAGATGATGCTACTTTTGTGCTAGCAAAATGGTATCATAGAAATTGGTTTACATGTGCAGCTTCTTCAGACTGGGTCTGAAGTTATTATTTTATCTTTGCTCTTTCAATTTTCTTTCTATTTGTTTTTAATTTATGCTATTGATAATGTATGAATAATTTATAAGATACAAAATACGATAAATATTGCTCTTTGTATGCAACAGTTTTTCTTTGTTATATTTGTTCTTTTATTAATCAAGTATACAATTGTTAGTGAATGTGTATTATTGTACATCAACAATGATAAATATTGCTCTGTCTGTTGCAATGGTTATTGTTTAAAGTTTGTTTATTTTATAATTATGCGTGTATTTGGTGGCAGAATCTTCGGCAGACTTTGGATGATCTGACGCGTAATGGGTTTTCAGTGGTGCGTCTATGACTTGCATGACTTTATAGCATTCCATGTCTGGGCACATGTAATATTTTGTTTCCTATGGCACCCATTAGGATGAAACCTGAAGATAATAAACTTTTATTTATGCATTAATGCTACTTTTGATTCTCTACCTAATTTTTTTATAATGTTTGTCGAATGCCTCCATTTTGGTCATTACAGTGCATAGTGGAGGAGGTTCAGGGTCCAACACAAGCACGATCTAGGAAAGGTCGTTTTATATCTGGGTAATCGTGAATTTTTACGTTGTCTGAAAGCTAGTATTTTTTCCTTTTTTTACATTATAGTAGCTCTTTACTAAAGCCAATAATTCATTATATATGTTTTCATTGTTCTGTGAGAAAATTATTATTATTGAATGAGTTTGAGGAATTGTAATTTTATCAAGTTTTCTTGTGAGAAAATTGTTATTATGGAATGAGTTTGAGGAATTGTAATTTTATCAAGTTTTCTTGTGATGTTCAACAAAATATGTTGTAATCTAAAGGAACTACTGGCACATCTACATTTGTATTGATATTTATTTAGTTGTATTTATCAATGCTTATATCTCCCGAAGTCTGTATGCAGGTAGCAATTAAGGGGAATGAATGATTCCTTACTGAAATATATTTTCTGTGATGATTTGTTTTGGATTTACAATGTTTGTTATCCCAAAATCCAATACTTGTTAAAGTCATCTTAGCTTGTTGATTTAAAATTTCAGGCATGCTCATCCGGGAAATCCATATGTATATGGACTTGTTGGAGTTGATCATGATCTTGACTTTCCAGAACCAATGCCTGTAGTTGGTACGTTTCTTATTTTTTCTTATTGTTGTCAATATTTGTCAAATTGCATGGCGAATATTATCTTTAGTGATCTTCTGAGATTGTATTTAGTGTGAATAGCTGTGTAGCTTGCTTACTTAATGCTGTTTATCTTTAATTTCTGGGGTTCTGGTTATCTTTGATTGTCATCTAAATTTACTGCATATTTAGACTCACAATTATTCATTGATATTGCTGTTTTTTGACCGCTTTGGAAGGTTTGATTCTGATGATAATTTGTTTTAGGAATATCTCGTTCTGCAAGGGGTTATTGCATAAATTTCGTCCTTGAGACCATGAAGACGTATTCTTCAGAAGATGGTTTGACAGAAGAAGCTGTAGTTACAAAGCTTCGCACTTGTCTATACCATCACTTATTTCTGCACACATCTTTGAGGAGAAACTCTTCAGGTCTGCTCTCTTTCTTGTGTCTTTATTGTTTCATTTGAAGGTCAAATTATGGCGAATCACAGATGCAGTGATGTGGCAAAACTATTATAGTTGCATACAAGTGTCTTGACATATTGGGAGGCCTGTCAGTTCACTTTTATTTTATTAAAAACTTATAGGATTCTTGAAAGGGTTTTCTGATGAAAATGGGAATTGCAACTGCAATGAGAACATATGCGGCAATGTGCATGTGGGTAGCTGTTTGAAACATTGATGGTTGCTATTACATCAGGAAGTTGAAATGCTATAGATGATGCTTTAAAATATAATGTGTTTATATATTTCTTGGAGGATCAGAATCCTAATAGATGCATAGCTTTTGAGAGACTCTTAAGGTGTTAAAAGTACCTATGTTTCTATTACTTTACTAGAATATAAATCTAGTGCATCTATTTCTGGAATGGCCTTATTTGCAGGATAGGTAGAAGTTGATATTATTTTTCTATATTCCATTTGCATTATTAAATTTGTTCTGTACAGTTACAAGTCTTTTTTATGCAGTCTTAAAAAGTATTGCCTACAAATATGAGTATTGTGTTTGCAGAGACATTCCGCTGGGGAGAATATGGTGAGGGAGGCCTCCTCTGGGGAGAGTGTAGTTCCAGACATTTTGAATGGTTTGATGGTGACCCCATCTCTAACCTTTTGGTTAAGGTGTAGATTCATAAGATGCCTATTGTAACTTGTATTTCTAATGTATGTGTGTATGAAATGCAAGTGTCATTTGAAATAATTGTGTTTCATTTTTGTACTGTGCTAGGTAAAGGAGCTTTATGGTCTAGAGGACGAGGTTACATTCAGGAACACCACTGTGTCTTCAGAAAATAGGCCTCGACCTTTAACACTAGGAACAGCAACACAAATTGGTTAGTTTAAATTTCAATGAAAAAATTTTTGTTGGTGGATATTTTCTTTGCCCATGATTTTCTTGTATTTCACATTGCAGGTGCCATTCCGACAGAAGGGATACCTTATTTGTTGAAAATACTACTTCCGCCAAATTGTACTGGATTACCTGTACTGTGAGTTAGAAATTCTTAAATTTTTAATTAGTTAATATCTCCGGAAATCATTCCAGGTTTTTATGGATCACCTCTCCCTTTTAATTGTGTTGGGTGGTTTGACGACTTTTACATTTGCACGAGTATGGTAAAATTATTTGTGTTCTTTGTCATTATTATTTTTTAAAAACTTTTGAACTACAAATGACAGCTCGGAAAGGTTTGAGCTTGAAGACTTCCATAATGCTTCATTTTTCGCCATCACATTCTTTCTTAGTGCTTGTTTGGATACAGCTTTTGAAACCTAGGTTTGGGCCAAAACCTAGGTTTCAAAATCAGGCAGACAAACACCCTCAGCTTTTCAAAAGTAGCTTTTAACTGTCAAAACCTAGGTTTCAGTTAAGTCAGACAAACACTCACAGCTTTTTCATAATAACTTTTTAGCCTGAAAACCTAGGTTTGGGACAGAAAATCTAGGTTTTGTTAGAAGCTATTTTTTTCTACAATTTCAGAAGTTATTCTCCAGAATCTATTCCCTAAAAACACTTTTTCAGCTTTTTTCTCAAAAGTTATTCTCCAAAAGCTAATCCAAACAGGCCCTTACACAAAATAGTTTAGGGCGAAGGTGCTAAAATACCACTCGTAAATTGTCACATGTGCAGTTGGTACCATAATAAAACATCGGGTGCAAAAATACCACTCGTAATTTAAAAATGGTGCAAAATTGTTTTTCCGTCAAAATGGGTTAACGGAGATTAAATTAAGTTGTGGGTCCCACAATTTTTTTCCACATAATGAGTTAACGGCAGTTGATACATTTTAACGAAAAAACAATTTTGCACCATTTTTAAATTACAAGTGGTATTTTTGCACCTTCGCCCGATATTCTATTGTCGTCTTGCTATTTTTCTTTCCTAAAGAGAGTTTTGTGTAGAATGAAGTGAAAACAAATTTATGTGCCACCAATTTATCCTGGCTGTTGAACGGATTTATTTTGTCACAATGATTAAAGCTGTAAAGGCTTTGTTGTTGTTGTTGATTAAAGCTGTATATCTTTTTTACTTTTGATCCAGTAAATAGTTGTGATTCATAATTTTCTATATATAGTTGTTGGGTTTAAAATGCTCATTGAAGTTCTTTTTTCTGCTCTTTGATTCAATCTCTCCTAATTTTAGTATTTAATCCTGAGTCAATTGTAAGTTTCTTCTGTCTTAATTTGCTAATTTTGGTTTCTAGGTATGTTAGGGACCTTCTTTTGAATCCTCCTCCGTACGAGATTGCTTCAACAATTCAAGGTGTGTTGCAATATATTTGATTCTCATTGGCATCTGCAATATAACTATAAATTGTTTCTGCTGTACATTTTATCTTGTTATGTACTGTAACTTAATCCTTTGCTAATTATTGTCCCTATCTGTTTGCAGCAATATGCATACTCATGAGCAATGTAACATGTTCAATTCCGGAATTCACCTGTGTTTCATCAGCAAAGGTTGTATTTAGGGAAAATTTCAGTTTACCCCCATAATAAGGAATTAATCTCAGATTCTCCGTAAAACATTCTGAAATTTCACTGCACCCTCAAGGGACTAAAGTGAAATTAAACGTTTCAGCTAAAAGACCAAAATGTCCTTATTGAATTTTGTACTGGATTTCCAAGACACATATGAAGAATTTCCAAGACGTATATGAGGGAACTTTTCAAAACATTTGTGCTTATTTTCAACATCAATGTGAGTATTTTCAAGTCTCAAAAATCATAGAATCCAACACTAAAACATCCAAAATTTCACAACTATATTTCCAAGACACATATGGAGAATTTTCAAGACACATATGAGAAATTTCTAAAACGTTTGTACTTCTTTCAATAAGGACATTTTGGTCTTTTAGCTGAAACATTTAATTTCACTTCAGTCCCTTGGGGGTGCAATGAAATTTCAAAATGTTTTAGGGGAAATCTGAGATTAATTCCTTATTATGGGGGTAAAATGAAATTTTCCCTTGTATTTAGGTTGCTTCTGTGAACTGTAGATGAACTTAAGGCTAAGCTCGTTGCATTTAATTTCTCTTAATAGTATTTGCATCTTGTCGATAGAATGGAGAGAGTGGTTGCACTCCTATAGAAGATTTGAACACAAGAAGTTTTAATTTTACTGCATTGGAAACGAAGATGTGAGAATTAAGCAATGATTAAATCTGTGTTGAAACCCATATTAGTGCCAGGGAAACTGGATTCATGATAACCGAACATTCAACAGGCAGATAAAACTACACAGTTTTGATAAAAATTTAAGGTTATAGCAAAGGTATGATTGCGGAACTTATGGGCTGTAGAGAAACATTTCAGCCCTTATACCTTTTATCCTTGGTAATGTTCTGAATATGGTAGCTATAAGAATCTGATGGAAACACAGAAGATAATTCAGTATTGATTAATGTATAACAACCCTTCCACCGTGAGTAGGTCTAATGGAGGGAAACCTTAACACAGAGAAAGATAAGAACAAAGCAGAACATGAAAGGAAGAACAGATACTTGGTGCATTCGAGAGGCACCCCACCCTCCCAAAACTCGCTCAATACTTTCCATGCCTTACAATAACCCATTCCCTCTATTATATACCTGAGCTCCCTCTGTAACTGCCATACTATGAAATACCTAAAATACCCCCCTTCGCATGTTATGCACCGTCCCCTCTCCTTTATCACTTGACTGAAGCCCAATTCCAACAGAATCCTAGGCATTAATAAACCCTAAAATTTTTGTTTTCAATTGATAACGCCAAGACTTCTAAATAATTATAAAGTCTTGTTACTTTGAAACTCTCACTTAATTTGGAAAGTTAAACTTGAATAATAGATATGTTCGAGGTTGCTAATGGTGGCATGTGGCAATAAGTCAATTAGCACAGGCTGGTCTAAAACATTTTTACTAGCATTGCAAAATCATTAGGCAGTCTCCTACTGGGTGCTTGGTAGTGTTGGAAGATGTTGGAAGTACTCAGTGAACCGTGGGCTTCCCTCAAAAATATGATGCTTTATCTGCATATGCTGAAGGGATAAATATTTGTTTCAATATTTTGCCATTCCGCTGCTTCTGAAACCTGCAACATTCTTAGTCGCATTCTGTCATCAAATTTTGTTCTCTCTTCTGAAACTTCTGAAACGAGTAATTTGCAATAATATATTTTGCCATTCATCTGCGAGCTCCCTTGTGCTCTTTTTGATACAGCAGTAAAAATCAACACCTAACTTCGCTTCTGATTCTTCCCTTGTTTGTGCAGCTTGTGAAGCTACTTGGACTGAGGGAGGCCAATCATATTGAATTTTGTAGAATAAAGCATGCACTTGATGAAATACTGCTGATGTATAGAACCCCTGAGCTCAATGAAATATTGAAACTTTTGGTTGATCCCACATGGGTGGCGACTGGCTTGAAAATTGACTTTGAGACCTTGGTGAGTCACCTAATATGCTTGGGTTATTGTAACCTTTTTAAGTAGATAGTAGCCATTTAATTTTTCTTTTTAAAGTAGTGAATAATCAAGCCAAGCCTAGTCAAGCATGCCACAGGCTAATTTGTTCAGAGTGTGTTTAATTAAAATATACTAGACCTGGATACGAACTTGAGCTCTTGTTTTGGTAAAATCTATAATCATGCTTGGCTCCTCTAATTAATGAACTGAGCTTTGACTAAATGTTGATGACATGGTAAATATGATGAGTTCTTATGCACATACATTAATTAAACATGAGAAAGAAGGAATCAGATCAATGCTATGGTGAGTGGGGCAATCTTGGAAGAAATCAATCCCCTGTATAGGATTGGAATGTGGGAAATTATTGAATTGGTGTAATTATTTATTGCTGCTGCTTGTCTCCTTTTTCTTAACTTTACTGCAAAGTTTCTTAAAGATGTGCTATAGTGTTTTAATCTCCCAGCCTTTCTCTATGTGCTGTATTTTAGCCAAGGCAGGATGACAAGAACGGCGCAGTGTCATTTTCCTTCAAGAGCAATTAAATTCATGACCTATTGAAATAAATACTTCTTTCATGTCTTTCTGTTTGCCATTTTGGAATTGTGGTGGCTTTTACTTATTTGTAATGTTTTCTATTTTCCAGGTTGCTGGATGTGAAGTGATCTCAGATAAGATTGGTGAAACAGTCTATCTGGATGGTGAGAATGATCAGAAAATCAATTCCTTTTCTGTCATTCCTAGTGAATTTTTTGAGGATATGGAGTCTTCTTGGAAAGGTCGAGTCAAAAGAACCCACATTGATGATGCATTTATTGAAGTGGAAAGAGCTGCTGAGGCCTTATCTTTAGCTGTATGTATCTGTAGTTCTACTTAGCCTGTTTTCTGCAAAATGAAAAGGCCTTGCTTCTAAATAGTGCATTTTTTTTTTCTTCATGTGGTTTCTCAAATATTAGATAATTTATGGTTTAACGTGTCTTGTTCAAGATATTACACATTTTTTGTTAGTTAAGAAAATAGTTACTTGTAGTGTATCAAAACTTCCAGCCTAAAGTGTCATTATGTGGTGATAGTATTGTATAAATAGAGTTTGACGGGTTAGTGATTCAATGTGACATTTTTCTTTTTCATTTTTTTCCAATGTCAAATAAATTTCGACCCCTTCTTTCTCTACCTTCTGCTCTTCATATATATTTTTCAACAATTGTTATTTTTGTAGCGGTTTCTTGTATATTATTATATCTGGAGGACTTTTTGCTGAAGACAGTATTTGAGCAGGTAGAGGAAGATTTTATTCCCATAATTTCTAGAATAAAAGCTACTGCCGCCCCACTTGGAGGTCCGAAGGGAGAAATATTATATGCTCGGGAGCATGATGCAGTTTGGTTTAAGGGCAAGCGCTTTGCTCCAACTGTCTGGGCTGGTGGCCCGGGGGAGGAACAAATTAAACAACTTAAACCTGCTTTAGATTCTAAAGGTAGAAAGGTTGGTGAGGAATGGTTTACCACAATTAAGGTAGAAGCCGCCTTAACTAGGTATACATAGAAGAACCATGGTCATTTTCTTTAGTATCTCAAATATTTATCCTTTTTCTATTAATGATCATAAATGATGAGACCCTACTATCAATTCAGGTACCATGAATCTGGTGAAAAAGCAAAAACAAGAGTTCTAGAACTTTTAAGAGGGCTTTCTGCTGAACTTCAATCCAACATAAACATCCTTGTATTTGCCTCCATGTTGCTTGTTATAGCCAAAGCACTGTTTTCTCATGTGAGGTTTGTAAATGTTTATGATTGCTTCTGCTAAAGACATTATATCTTCTCATGGTGCACTCATTTATTTGGCAAGGTAAGAAGAATTTGATTAACATGACTGTAATAATTAGATGTCCTCATTTTTAAGACACCATTGCTATATGCGAAGAGTTTAGATGACTATTTTGTCTGTGTTCTAGTGTACTTTAGTTGGAACATGATACTAGGTCTTCAAATTATTTAAACTAAAATGTTTCACTATAGCAGTCACGCAACCAATTAACTAGGATGGCAGCATTAACGAAGGGCAATGAATCTTGTAGTGGAGAATCCTTGTTAGTCTGTGGAGGGTCACAAATGGTTAACTCCTATGGGAAGACAGTAAATTATACTTTTAATATAATTAATCGTATATCTGTAAATGAAGCTGTAGCAGAAATTTTAACTTGAAATTGTTAAAAAAGTCCTTAAAATCAGACTGATACATTCTTTCACTTTATTTTGGAACACGTAAAATTTTGGATACTGATGTCTTATCTTAATGATTGGATGGATTCTAATTTTGATCATTGATGACTTACAGTGAAGGAAGAAGAAGGAGGTGGGTATTTCCCACACTAGCAGAGCCCTATGGGTTTGAGGTAGTAATTTATGAGTCGTTTAATTAAGAAAATTCCTCAAGGCATTTGATGTTCTATTAATATTTTTAAATTTCCGTAAAAGATCCCACAGACTTCATTTAATAAAGCATAAAAACGAAACCCCTCTTGACTGTGATCCAAAATCACTGTTTATTATTGAGAACTGGGTTTTAGTAGTGATTAAACTTTTGTTGCAGAATGCCAAGACAGTGGATGAAACTAATAGATTGAAGATAGTTGACCTGTTACCATATTGGTTCAACGTAGCAGAAGGAGGTGCAGTGCACAATACTGTTGATATGCAGTCATTGTTTCTTTTGACTGGACCTAATGGTGGTGGTAAATCAAGTTTACTTCGATCAATTTGTGCTGCTTCACTACTTGGGATTTGTGGATTCATGGTTCCTGCTAAGTCAGCCCTGATTCCCCATTTTGATTCTATCATGCTTCATATGAAGTCATTTGATAGCCCAGCTGATGGGAAAAGTTCATTTCAGGTTTGGCACTGATTCATACTTTGCACTGAAGAAATTATTTGTAATTTCAAAGTAATCAGTTTAAAGTGTGCTGAGGCTCAGCTTCTGGAAAAGACCATATGCGTACTTCTCTAGTCCGAGTTCCTTGCAACCTAAATGCTAAAGAAAGTATAAAGAATTAATAGATCTCTATCTTTTAAGATATGA
The DNA here is from genome assembly GCA_037074515.1 of Mimosa bimucronata. NCBI lineage: Eukaryota > Viridiplantae > Streptophyta > Magnoliopsida > Fabales > Fabaceae > Mimosa > Mimosa bimucronata. The sequence continues at coordinate 39,042,745 of CM073444.1, forward strand.
AATTGTAATTGCCCTTGTATGTTTCATTCGTCTTGGTCTGTATCAGGTAGAAATGTCAGAGATTCGATCTATCGTTTCTGGAACAACTAAAAGAAGCCTTGTGCTTGTTGATGAAATATGCCGAGGAACAGAAACAGCAAAAGGAACCTGTATCGCAGGCAGCATCATTGAAACTTTCGATCGAATTGGCTGTTTGGGCATTGTATCCACTCACTTGCATGGAATATTTGATTTGCCTCTAAACACCAAAAACATTGTGTACAAAGCAATGGGAACAATATGCATTGATGGACAAACAAAGCCAACTTGGAAGCTGACGGATGGGATCTGTAAAGAAAGTCTTGCATTTGAAACAGCTAAGAGGGAAGGAATTCCCGAGACTATTATCCAAAGAGCTGAAGAGCTTTATCTATCAGCTTCTGCAAAGGAATCCCTTCCTCGGGAAAATTTCTCAAAGCAGGACCAAATTTCTTCACACGCAAATGTTGATAATTCCAATGAATCACAACTTCACTCCAGAAAGGTTATAACAAGAGGTACCAAAGAGAGAATGGCATCAGTTAATCAAATACAAAGTTTATGTCAGAAAGTTGAGAGCGCAATCTTCACAATATGCCAGGAGAGGATGATGGAGCTGCATGGAAAACAGAACACATCAGCGCCTAACGAGATCAAGTGTGTTCTAATTGGTCCAAGGGAACAACCCCCGCCATCCACAATCGGTGCTTCAAGCGTTTATGTGATTATCAGACAAGATAAGAAACTTTATGTTGGAGAGGTACTTATCTTGACTCCTTTTCTCTTTGGGCTGGGTGTTTATCTTTTTTCTGGTGGGGAATGACAAAAGGGAAAAACCTGAACAGCATATATTTAAACTACGTAATGGAATAAAAAAAATATTAAGCTCTGATTCAACAATTTTGTGATATATCAACATTGACTATGCTTCTCTTACTGTTTTGACTAATTGCTGTCCTCCTTTATTGGGATGAGCTGGTGACAGACGGATGATCTGGCGGGTCGAGTTCATGCTCATCGAACAAATGAAGGAGTGCAGAATGCATGTTTCCTCTATTTCCTTGTGCCAGGAAAGAGCCTGGCTTGCCAACTAGAAACTCTGCTCATCAACCAGCTTCCTGCTCAGGGCTTTCAACTAACCAACATTGCCGATGGAAAGCATCGGAACTTTGGCACATCAATCCTTTTATCAGAATGTGCCACTACTCCTAGATAAATGTTAGGATTAGGAAAACCCCACCTTTCAGTTTTGTAATTTGCCACTCATTTATAAAAATGGATGGCTCTTATCATGTGTATGTTGTTGTTTTCACAAGATGAGGCAATTCAGGAAAAGCAGCGGTTGCAGCAATTTTGTTAGATGTAGTTGCAGCTGCTGCATTACTGTTCTTCCCTGCAAAATGGGAGGAAACTATTGTTTTGATTGAACAAGGAAAGATGGGAAATGTCCATATATAGCAAGTCTCCTGTTGGTTTGTATTTATTGTATGTTATTATGACCCATTCCATGCACGCAATTCTTCTCTCTGCTAAATGCACTCTAATTTCTTTCTCCATTCAAGCACACCTTGTGGCAACACTGATCGAACAGAAATCAAATGGTTTCAATCTGAGTTTAGTGAACCCCCATCTTATTACAAAGCACAAAAGCGATATTCAAAATCATAACTAGTTTAAGTGATACTACCACCTGCACTAAAATCGGTAAGTTTGTACTTATATAATAATACTTTGATATAATTCAGGAGAACCTAAATTCATAGCTCATTTATCTTGAGGCAGCATTTAAGTTTTTTTTTTTAAAAAATATAGTTAAGGGTATTCTTAAATCTTTGGACTGATTTGGGTGGTAAAATTCTGAGTAGTGGGTACAAACTTTTAAGGTACATCTCCTTGTCAACTTTTAAGGTACATCTCCTTGTCCTAAATACTCCCTCCTGTCCTAAATATAAGACCATTTTGACTTTTTTTTGTGGAAGTTAAGGAAGTAAATTAGACCGCTAAATTATAACATATGTCACATTAAATTAGATTATAGGTAAGTTTATAAGTAGAATAAATTAGTTTTGAGGAAAAAATATTTTTTTGGACTGAAACTACTTTTTTTTAATGGAAAAAAAAGTAGTTTCAGTCCAAAAAAATATTTTTTCCTCAAAACTAATTTATTCTACTTATAAACTTACCGAAAAAAAAGTTAAAGTGGTCTTATAATTAAGACCGGAGGGAGTATAATATTAAGTTGACTTTTTTTATATAAATTAAGGAAGTTAAATAGACCATCTAATTATTACATATGTTACATATAATCATATTATGCGTTAGTTAAAATTTTTTAGAAACCTGATAAATATACAAATAGGGTTAAATGTCATATTTGCCCCGGAAGTATGCAAGGTGTATCATATCTACCCTAGAAGTATTTTTGGGTCTAAATTTGCCCTAAATATTATATATAGCCTGGGGAGAGTATTTATTTAGAATTTTTCCTACCTAGTTCCTAAATATAGGATCTAGTTGACTTTTTTGGAAAATCCTAAAAAATTAAATAAATTATTTATAAATTGATTTGTCTGAATTTTTTTAAATTAATTTATTTGACTTATAAGTTAATATATAATCTAACAAAACACAAAATACATCAAAATAATTAAGTGACTCTTTGGGTTTCTTTAGTCCCTATACAAAAAATTCAATAAGGTCTTACATTTAAAACGATAATCATATTTTATCGAGAGAGAACCGTTGTCAAAGCTTCTTGCAATGGAGCTCCATTGCATGTAACATCAAAACGCCGTCGTTTGTTATGGACGCCGGGATCATACCCCTCCGTCATGGTCGTCTTTCCTGGAGCAATCTGAGATAAACGAATTCCCAAGATTCAAATCACCTTCAAATCCTCTTCTTCTAGTAAAGGTGATTCTTCGTTACTTTCGATCCCCATCATCTTTCCCATCTCATTTTTAATGTAATTCTGGACCCCTATCCTGTTTTTTCTCCCAGAAAATATGGCAAACCCCTTTTTTTTTCTTTGCTTTTTGTTAGAATCAGATACGGATCTCGTGATGGACGAGGTTGTGCAAGAGGTTGAGAAGGTGAAGAGAGAATGGTACGAGACATACAGTAAAACGCAAGAGCATATAAAGGCAATTGGAGAATATGGGAAATCAGGGAGATCCGAGGAGAAAAATTCACTTCCCAGACTCAATGGGATTGCTCAGGATGGCTTGGCATTGCTTTCTTCCTTGCAATTCAGGCTTGATCTTCTTGCTCCTCAGTTGCCCACTGATGAAGAGGTTGAATCTGCTACCACAGTGCTTGAATCCTGGAAAACCCAAAGCCAGAGGTAATCGTTTTCTCTCTTTTATAACTGCTGTGTCCATGTTGGGGATCTTAGTTATCTATTTACTTCTGCTTTTAATTGAAAACAAATGAAAGTTTGCTCCTTTACCTCCCATCCCAAGGCTTCCTTTTCTTTTGTCAGTCCCCAGGAATAATTGGGATCACATTTATTTTCTGATTTCTCTTGTTGCAACTGTTGCTAGTTAAGACTGTTGCTGAGTCTTACTAAGATTAAAAATTTACAAATAAGTGTTGAAATTGCGTTATATATGATGTCATTTCCTTGTGATTTCCATTGATAATATCTGATTATTTCGTTACAGTTTGCGATTAAGTTTGAGGAATGCGAATCTGCAAGCAAAGGAAAATTTGAGGAAAGCTGCTCAGGAGGAGGCAATTTACTCTATCACCTTAGCATTTTTCTGTTTATTTCGCTAGATCTATGTGACAATTATGATAATTTAATTGTGTAATCATCATCATTTATGTGCTAATTTGTAGTTGTCTAGATGGATTTGTTGCATCACTGTCTGTAACTTGTTCTGTTTCTGCCTAATGCAGAGAGAGCTACTTCTAGGTGGTGGAGGAGAGTCCACTGTTCGCAGACGCAACTTACAGTAAGTGATGGGTGTAATATTCAGCTGATGTGAGGCCAAGATGTGCTTACTTGTTTTTGTATCTTGTGTCTTATTGTACTGAAAAATTCAGTTAGCAAGATGCCCGGGATGAATATTTAAGTTGTCTAATTTGTTATCTTTCAGAACAAAAGCTGGAATGACATCTGCTGCGGAGAGCATAACAGAAAGCCTTCGTCGATCACGCCAATTGATGGTTCAGGTCAGTAGCTAGGTATCTCTTGTTTATCAGTTAGTATAATCAAAGTAAACTGATATCCTATTCCTACCTTTTCCTTTTGTGTGTGTGAGAGAATATCTTGTGGGTGTTTAACTCTGGTTGATAATGGGCTTCATAACAAAATAGATAAACGTACTCACTATATTTGTACAGGAGGTTGAAAGAAGCACAAGCACACTTATGACAGTTGGTAAGTATTTTCCATTCTCTACCTACCTTGCTTGATGCATTTCATAAAAATAGTAATTTCATACTTAAATTAGTAGATTCTCTTGCTTCCTTAGGTCTTCATCAGTAACCTCTTTCTTTACTCCCATTTCCCTTTGTTAAAAGACAAAATTAGGCCTTCTAAATTTTGCTTTAGTTCAGTGAGGTTGGCCTTGTGAACTGCTCTGGGATATCATTTTAATCAATAACCTTGATGATTTTGACAGTGGGGGAAATTAATAACAAAAACTCTATAAAGGTTTGCAAATTACCCTATTAAGAGTGGCTGATGATATGTGTGTATATATGTAGGTTATTGAATAAGAGAGCGTTGTCAAACCTCTTGTAAACATTTAGAATCTGGAATTAATGTTGACCACGAAATTGTTTAAAGGAAGAAGATTAGGGGAAGTTTGAACTAACTTTGTTGCATGGTTTTTATTTGGAAAAACTGTTCAAATATACAGATGAATCAACTGGAGTTTTAAAGAAGGCAGAAAGTGAATACAAAGGGCAACGCTCCTTGTTGATGAGAACACGAAATCTACTTTCTACTATGCAACGTCAAGATGTCATGGACAGGTGTGTGAAGTGAAAAAGTGAAAAGTGAACTTGATTTTTTCTGCATACACCGTAGTTTGGTTTCCATGGTGATCATTCAGCTCATCATAAGATAAATATGTCTGGACAGGATAATACTTGGGGTTGGCTTTTTCTTGTTCTCCCTGGCTGTGCTTTATGTAGTTTCAAAGCGGATTGGGGTGCTTACATTGCAGAGAAAGGTTACTGAAGCTGTAAAGGCTGGTTTGGTGGGACAGGCGCAGTTGAGACCCCAAGCTGTTGCTGATGATGTAAATCTTCAAGTTAGGGATGATCCGCTTCATAATGCTGAGGCATTAATGCATGATGAACTTTGAGCCTCATTGTACTTTTTGTTCAAGGGGGAAAACATTCACGTGGTTATTTTTATCATAGAATTTTAAGTTGGCTAAAGAGGTCTTTAGAATACGCAAAATATAAAGGTTTCTCAGTTGTTGATAGAATGAAGTTTTTTTGGTTTGGCCACAGAATGAAGTTTGCTTGAATATATCATAAAGAATTCTTCTTTGTTCCTTTTAATATTTTAGGAAAAATTGATCTGCAATGGAAGTATATTGTTTTAAAAAGTGAATAGATGTTATTTTTTTGAAAAAAAAATATTTGTGTTTATTATCTCATTTTTATGTTTTTTTTTCAATTACAAATATATATTCATTTAATTATAATTTATTTGATTATAACAATAATTGCCAGCTAAGATTTCGATTTTAAGTCATTCAACTACTATTCCCCTATGGGAAATTTGGGGGAAAATCTCCCATTGAAATTTTTATTGATTAGAAAAACCTGATAAAATTTTATATATGTTTCTCCAATTTCCCCAAACGTCTTTAGTTTTTGTCCATATTAAGCTAATATCATGCAAAGCTTTGGTATGTGAATGATAGTAACATATATATATACACACAGATGATCACTACCATGAAAACTAAGGAAAGCCAGAGAGGGTAGAGATTTCAGATGACACATGTCATTCTGAAAGTAATAATGACAATTACAACATAAAAAGTACAAGGTTGCCGTCGTTTACTTGAACTATCTCCGTCTACGGTAGTTGATCAAAACAACTCGTTTTCAAGGCTCTATTTTGGCTGCTACGTTCACTGACTTGCAAACAAATAGCACAATATAAATGCATCACCCACCTTTCTCATTTTATTTGTAACTATTTTTCCCAAACAGGAGGATGCAAGGTTATATGCATTGACACTTGATACTCAGCAAAGCCAGCAGCACGTTCTAAAAAAATGAAATGAAAATATTTCTATCAAGCCAAGTGACAAAGGAGTATGCAAATAGTAATCCATTAGCATCAGCTCGTTGAGTTCAATTTCTCCAAGAGGATCTTGTTGAGGAGTCCTGGATTTGCCTTCCCTTTAGATAATTTCATAACCTGTTATTTGACAAAAACATTTGTAGTTACAAATACGAAGAATACCTGATGGGCAACACATTTTTTTTTCAAAAAAAGGAAGAAATAATAGAGAAGAGAAGAGAAGGGGCTCCCAATTCTACAAGTGAATACCTGGCCTGCAAAAAAACCTTGTAGCTTAGTTCTGCCTCCACGATATTGCTCTAGCTGCTTTGGATTCTCTGCAAGCACTTGGTCCACCATTTTTTCAATCTCAGCAGGATCTGTTACCTGTTATTTCCAAAAGTCACAAGCATATGCTCACATGTTCTAGGAAGACAACTTCATTCATGCATCTTCACTATCACAGAAATGGAAAAACTCAAGCTCGTGGTTCAAGGTGATGAACTGAAAATTGTAACTAGGACCAACTATGGTTGAAATCATTCAATCTAATCAACATATCAACAAAGCAAAGTTCCACACTTTACAGTTATCTTGAAATAATAATAAAATAAAAGCAATAAACGATACACAGGAGTTTTACAACATATTTGCAACTTACCTGAACCAGATCTTTTTCTTTTATCAGCCCCTTAACGGTTCCACCCTTGGCTAGCAGCTCGAATAATATCTACAAACACATTACAATAGTTGGTGTAGACATGCAGAATGTAGAAATGTTACAAATGAATAAATACGGAGCATATGGCTTAAAGCATCCAAATGTCTTCTAAATTCATTGCAACATAGTAATACAGACTATTGTAAATCGAACCAGGTCAACCAAACTTAATAAAAAGATCTGATGTCTGTATCCTTAGTCTATTCAACGTGTGAGCAGAGAGAGAAAATAAGTGAAACAGAATATAAGAGAGTAATGACAAGAGACAAATCGAACTACACAGATCAACAGATTTTACAAAATAAATGCTGAATATTATAGTACTTGGGACATCCTAGTCTGTCCTATCCGATTCTCAGTGACTAAGCAGCGTTGGCCCTTATCCCAGATATACAAACAAAATCAACTATTGCACAATTTCAATTCTCAGGAATTCAAAAAGGGAAAATATGTGGACCCGTCAGTGTGAGTGACAAAATAAGATCCAGGCACAGTGATAAAATACAGTGTGCAAGCATTATAAAGATGAGACCTCAAACATGCACCATTGACAAGTTGTAAATAACATATACCTCCTTCCCAATCTTGCCACTAATAACTCCACCTTTAATGGAAGCTATCAACTCAGACAGCTCTTCAGGCGTAAGCTTAATTTCAGTTACAGTCAACTTTTCATTTTTCATGAAGGCAGCGATATCGCCCATAATCCAGTTAGCAGCCAGCTTTGCATCAGCACCCTTTGCGATAGTAGCATCAAAAAAATCCGCAATCTGATAAATCCATCCAGAAAATAAAAATGTCAATCATAAGTGAAAATACTTTTCAGCAGCAAGCTCAAATGATTGGTAACGTGAAGCATATGCTTCCAATCAACACTAGCAAGCAGAAAATTGCTGGTGGCACAACCTTTACAGGCATATATTTACAAGTAGTCAGAGTAAAACTTCAGCCTTGAGATAAATATGAGACTAATATTACTTTATATTTCACTCCCTGAAATGAAAAGTTCATTATAATGACTAAAGATTCATAAAAAGCAAAAATTCAGGATGTTTATATATTCCTACAGAGAATAAGAAAGACACTGAGAGTGTAAGAGAGGGAAAAGACAATAAGATGAAGAAACACAAACATAACTTTTTGAAACAACAACGTGCTCACATTTTTATCATTAGCAAGGAAAAGAACATCTTGCATGCTTAAGCCCATATTCTCATATCTTCTACGCTTTATTTCTGGAAGCTCAGGTAAAGAATTGTGAATATCATCAACATATTCTTTGGAAAGAATGACTGCTGGAAGATCTGGTTCTGGAAAATATCGATAATCAGCAAGCCCTTCCTTTTTCCTCATCGTAACTGTTCTCTAAACATAATAACAAAATTTCTTCACGTCAATAAGAATGCAGGAAGTGGATACTATCTTTTACCTGCTACACTAGAAAACCATAATAATATGACAATTTAGTACTAGCCTGAGCGCCTTCTTCCCATAGACGTGTTTCCTGTACAATCTGATCTTGCTGACCTTGACTATGAAGTTGAACCTGCCTTGAAATTTCAAAATCTATGGCTCTACTCACGGATGAAAACGAGTTCAAATTTTTAATTTCAACCTGTCAATACAATTTACAATATCAGCTGCTAAATTTGTAGAAGATTTTACTATTTCATATTGCATAGCCACACAATAAAAAAAAAACATAAGTCACATCATGTTAAAAACTTCACTATATCACAAAACATTGGTCAAGCCATATTACACAGTTTTTCTCAATACATATAGATACATAATTTCGCTCATCAACATGCTTGATTTGTCAAATTGCTCTACATTTTGTCCTTTCAGATCATGAAACTCCCCGATTAAATTAAATGATGCCAACAGATGTCCTAGCACAAATGCTGACAAGATTAATGCCCAACAACATGTGTGTGCAAAGCATAAGGTGTTACATGAATAGTAATGTTAAAAGAAACATGAAATACCTTGGTCCCAAACCGAGATTGCCCAATGGGTCGAACTGAGACATTCACATCACAACGAAGAGAACCTTCTTGCATATTGCCATTGCTCACTCCCAAATACCGAACTAGTCTCTGTATTTCTGCTGCATACTCTGCTGCTTCAATACCGTTCCTCATATCAGGCTCAGAAACTATCTCAAGCAATGGTACCCCTGCCCTATTTAAATCAACCTGCCATGATAGACAACAAAATTTTAAAGACCATTAAATTAACATAATATTTGTTCATATGTGATAAAATTGACAGTGCAGATTCCCCAACTTACATTAACATCGAAGGGTATTCAAAATAGATAATAAGCTAAAACGATATAACTATACATATTCACATAACAAAGAAGAAAACATGTTAGACAATAGAAGTAAGTGAAAGGGAGAGAGCGGTTACCTGAGAGTAGCTACCATTTTCAGCATGTAGCAGCTTCCCTGCATCCTCTTCCATGTGGACTCTGGTAATGCCAAACTTCCTGTGGCCACCACCATACTCCACTGGAAGATCCACATCAATGTAACCATTGGCAGCAATTGGGACATCAAACTGAGAAATTTGATACCCTTTTGGAAGATCTGGGTAGAAATACTGCTTCCTATCAAACTTGGAGTTCAAAGACAACTTGCAATTAAGAGCAAGACCCAATTTTACAGCAAACTCTATGACCTTGGAGTTCAAAACAGGCAAAGCACCAGGCAAGCCCATGCAAATTGGACATACAGAGGTATTAGGTGAAGACCCATAATTGTAAGGGCAGCCACAAAAAGCTTTGGTTAGTGTGGAAAGCTGAACATGGGTTTCTATACCAATGATTGCCTCAAAGTTTTCTGGGATTGTGTTCAATTTTTTGGATTGGGTACTAGATGGTGAAACTTTGGCTTGGGAGGATTGTTTTTCTTGTGTGGCAGTTTGGGATTGAGCGCTTTTCATTGTGCAATACGTAGCCCCATTTTTCCTTCCGAATAGGGATACTGGGTATAACAGAAAGGGATTAACTTGAAAGCTTCTGAACACTGTGGACGCCATGAATGTTGGCTCGTTCGAAGAGATGAGCGAGCTTGAAGGAGTTCACTTCAACACATATCCGAATGGCTCTTGTGTGGCATCGTTTTTTTCTACGGGTTCGGTCCGGTCTGAAACCTTAATAAGTCGAAAACCGAATGAATCATTTAAAAAACCGAACCAAATCGGATCCTAATTATAAGACCAATTTAACTTTTTTGACTTTTTTTTCATTTCCAAAAGAAGTAGTTTCAGTTCCAGAAAAAATCTTTTTTCCTCAAAACTAATTTATTCTACTTATAAACTAACCTATAATCTAATTTCATGTGACATATGTTATAATTTAGTGGTCTAATTTGCTTCCTTAACTTATACAAAAAAAAAGTTAAAGTTGTCTTATATTTAGGACCGGATGGAGTATATAACATATTTTGGGAGCTTTGATACTAAATACTTCCTCCTTTGTTCCCAAATATAAGGCCTATGTGACTTTTTTTAAGATTTTAAGGATGCAAAATGAGGCACTTAAACATAACTATTAACTAATATCGTGTATTATTAAAATATATTATAGCTTATAAGTCAAATAAACTAGTTTAGAGGAAAAAAATTTAGGAAACCAAATTAAAAGTAACTTATTTAGCTTTCTCATATTTTTTAAAAAGGTCACTTAGATCCTATATTTTGGAACGAAGGAAGTATAAGAAATTTTTTATTTTATTTTTCTCACGTTTTCCCTAAATTATTCAAATTAATACTCATCAATAATAATCAAGTAAGAGAAGGGGTAGGAATAAAAAGATGTGGTTGGGGTTTTTTGGTAATATCATGTAATTTTAACTAATTTAAATAACATCTTTAATCTCATCAGATTAGATAAATAAGTGTTATATTTAGGAATGGGTATAAATCTATCCCTATGTAACATAGAAAGGCTGCTCTCTTTTCTTCTTAGAATTAGGTTTTTACTTGTTTATGCTTTTATGCTTTTTCCTTTCACACCTTTTCATTGGGCCTTGCATCCCTATTACAATGATTTTAATGAAAACTATTATACAACTGTGCAATGCAGGGAATGATGAGTTAAAATAACGTAGGAATATAAATGATGGCATACGGTAGAATAGGTGATGAGATGTGGTAAAATGGGTAGTTATGATATTTAGATTTATTTATTAGGAATATTATATTTATCCATTAGATTTTAAATTTATTTATTTAATTATTTATGTTTTAATTATGGTTGTTACCATATGTTTAGGATTTAAATTTGAATTTGAATTATTGTCATTATATTTTATTATTTATGAAGTTCTAAGAGTTAGGGTTATCATTTGTAGTCAGTTGTTGATATTTGATTATTGAGTTGAATACAATCTTGTTTTCCTTCTCTTTTTATTTGTTATCTCCCTCTCCTTCTTGTTGTACTCTCTCCTCTAATCTCTCTTATATCCTTCAATACTCCTTATTTCCCTCAATCCCTCTATCATCCTATATCAATAAAATTTAAAATTATTCACCAATATGATTTATTAGACTAAATTAAAAAAGGGAGATTATTGTCTTCTTATAAATCAATATCCCTATTTTTATGGAATTAACCCAAAAATTAGTAGACATGATGAAGCTAATGGGCACATGGTTTTACGATTAAGTTAGTGGGAATGATACCCACCAAGATCCGAACATGTGTAAATAGAAACAACTGCAACACACACGGTCACCTATACAACTACCAAGAGAGCACCACACGGGTGAGCACTTTCTCTCTCCACACGGGAGAGCACCTTTTGCTACATTTGTGTGGCTACTTTTCTTCCGACCACCGTTTTTCTTGATCTGAGAGACTATTACCACCCACTGTGGTAGTAGATACAGAGTGTTTTTCCTGCAATTGCTTTGCGCAATTTCAGGAAGAGGGGGGTGGGGAGTATTTGAGAGCTACTAAATATATCTATACAATCTTGTTCTCCGGTCATTGCAATCTTGTGCTGGGTTTTCTGTGAAGCAGTATCTTCTGGTGGAGCTTCTCCAAGCGGTGAAGATCGGTGATGGTGGCTATGGGATTGGATGGCTCATGGACTGGGACGGCGTTCGGCGGAAGGTGGAAGGTAACCGACGAAGGTGAAGGGAGGAAACGAGGCTGGTTGTTCAGGGTGTGGAAAGAGAAGCTTCACAGGTTGGAGGTGTTGGCTGGTCGACACAAAGGTATTTCTCTTACCTATCGGCGCGGCGGCGCAGATCTGGAAGGCATCGAGGTTGGGGAAGGAGTGGAGTCGATGAAGCTGGAGGTTGAAGCCTTGAAGGAGACGGGGATCCAGCTCTTGAAGATATCAGAGGATGTCGAGCTGAGGAAGAGAAAGGATCTGAGCTTAGGATCGAATGGGATGGGTCTCATGGTGGCCCTTTGTCTGAATGTTGGTGGCTGGTTCCCAGTCACCAAAACACCATGAGGTTAATGTTTAGATGCTACCTAGATTTGGGGGGATCTATGGTAGAGCTTTTGAAATATTGGTCGCCCCTGTTAGATATTAGGATTCGGATCTGTGTCTTGTTTATGAAATTTCTCTTTTGGGTGTCGTTTTGGTTGTGGTTTAGCACTGCCTTGTGGGTTAATTTTGATTGTGTGGAGTGCTGGCTTTCTTCTATCATGATCTTTATTCCTTTGGAGTTTGTTCTCAAATTTCAAAGGTTTCTTCACCTCCTACGAGGTGAGTGTGGAGCTGCTAGTGTTTTGCAGCATTTGCATCAAAGAGGGTGGGCTCGTGTGAGCATGTCTTCGGTCAACCACCCTCTATTGCGTTTCCCTCTAATCATGAAAGAAAGGAAGTCCTATCTCATCACCATCTACCTGCAATGGTTAGGTGTCGGCAGTACTTTTAGTATATGGCTTGTTGTGTGTTATGCTAGTATTTTGATTTTAGTGTTTGGATTGAAGTCCTGCTCCTCTTGCTTTGTAATGGCCTACTTTGTTTTGTGTTCGCTTGATCTGTAATGGTTGTGCTCTGGTTTCATTGTATCAGTATGTAATCTAGCTTTCATATATTAATGAAAAATACATTGGTAAAAAAAAATACAACTACCAAGAATGGATTTAAAATGTTGGAATTCTAAATTCAGCCTCACAGCGAAAGTAAGATATCGAATATAAAAAAAACGACAACTAATAAAATACATAGAATATGTTTGGTGAAAAAAAAAATACATCGAATACGTTTTATATGTGTGCGTTGTTGTCATTGATTTTTAGTAAAAAAAACAATTATATATTTTTATAATTAAGAATAATGATATTTGACATTCAGACACAAGTTATATTTGGGTATGTTAAATCAATCAATTAATATGTTAAAGTATTTTTAAAAATACATCAAATATAATAAATACGTTTTATGTGTGCGTCATTGTCTTTGATTTTTAGTAAAAAAAACAATTATATATTTTTTGTAATTATGAATAATGATATTTGAAATTTAAACACAAGTTGTGTTTGGGTGTGTTAAATTAATCAATTAATATGTTGGAGTATTTTTAATTTAAATTACTACTATTTATAATAATATCAAAATCAATGTGTTTAAATTAAATAATAGATACGGCGCAGTTAAAAAAAATAATAGATACGGCAGACAAAATAATTAATATATATTTTATAAATTATATAAATTTATAAAATACAAAAAAATATAATAATTGCTGCCCAGAAACACACACACACATATATATAACATGGCGATTTTAGATTCTTTCAATTTCTCAAACAAAATAATAACAGAGACAGGCAATTATTTTAAAATTGTTGAACGGTTTTAATGCACAAGATTTCATTATTGAACAAATTTACATTTTTTTCAACAACCTGCGTAAATTATATGCTGAAGCTGCTTACTGCTCTACTTTTATATATATATATATATATATATTTAGTGTAGAACCCGTGCAATGCATGGGATGATGGGTTAAAAATAACATATGAGTATAAAATTTAAAATTGTTCACCAATATGATTTATTAAATTAAATAAAAAAAAAGGTTGTTATATTCTCATAAATCACGGAATCATCATAAAAATTAGTTGGCATGATGAAGTTAGTGGGTACATAGTTGGACGATGAAGTGGACATGGCAGAATATGCCCATTGGATATAACTTATGAAAATTTTAAAATTATTTATTTCAAAATAGTGTTGAGAGTGAAAAAAATGCATAAATTAATATCTATATTTTGACAGAATCAACTCAAAAATTAGTGGTAATGATGAAGTTAGTTGGCACGTAGTTGGACAATGAAGTGGGCATGTGGTAGAATATGCCCACTAGGTGTAACTTCCCACTACATGAAGATTATAAAATTATTTATTTTAAATTAATATTGAGGGCGAAAAATATGGGATGTGGGTATGGATGAAAGCCGCGATGGTTGATTGACATTTGGCTTGAGATACCGGACATTTGGCTTGAGATACCGCTGCATACATGGCAAAATATGGTCGCTTGGTGCATTACTTTTATATATTTATTATTTATATATATGTATAGTATAGAACCCATGCGAAGCAATGGATGATGAGTTAAAAATTAAAACAATGTAGGAGTATAAAGTTTAAAATTGTTCACCGATATGATTTATTAAATTAAAGTAAAAAAGGGACGATTATTTTTTCATAAATCAATATCTCTATTTTGATGGAATCAACCCAAAAATTAGTGGGTATGATGAAGTTAATGGGCACAAGTTGGACAATGAAGTGGGCACATGGAAGAATATGACCGCTGATAACTTCCCACCACATGAAAATTTCAAAATCATTTATTTTAAAATAGTGCTGAGGACGAAAAATATGCATAAATCAAAATCTCTATTAACCCAAAGATTAATGGGCATGATGAAGGTAGGGGGCACGTATTTGGACGATGACGTGAACACGTGGCAGAATATGTCCGCTGGATGTAACTTTCTACTACATAAAAACTTTAAGATTTTATATTTTAAAATAATGTTGATGACAAAAAATATGGGAGGTGGGGATAGGTGAAAGACGCGATGGGATAATTGATAAACACTTGGCGTGACTCGTGAGATACCCGCTCGACACGTAGCAGAATATGCCAGCTGGTTGCTCTACTTTTATATATAGATGGATAGATAGATACATACCTGCTGGACCCGTGACAGAATATGCCTACTAGTTGCTCTACTTTTATACATATAAAGATAAAGTTTTCTTTGTCGAAAAGAAAAAGAAGGGAGAATTGGGAATAAATTCCCATATAACAATTTACAAAGAAATTGGAGTTTACATGTGTTAAGAATGATTTTATGTGAAATTGTTAAATCTTTTTTCTCAATTGATTTAATGAATGGGGACTTATCCCCAATTATAAAAGCATTTAGCAGTATCTTATGAGTTCATTTCATTGATAAAAGTAAAACAAAATATGTTGAGTTCATTTCTTATAAATTTTTGTTATATTATAAGCATTTCATTTACTATATAGTATTACCAGCCCCCATCCCGCATTTTCTTGCTTGACCTTGTCTTATGCGATCACATTCTTATGGGAAAATAATCATATTGTATAATACTTCATTCGCCTTAAAATATAATATCAAATAACTTTTTTTAGAGTAAGGAAGCCAAATAAAACAATTAATTTTACATATGTTACATGTAATAAAACTATATGTTAGTATATAAGGGGTAAATGTGCATATTTGCCAATGAATAATTATCAAAGGAGCATCTAGCACAATAAACATTTTTGTGGTGCTTAATTACCAATGGATAATTAAACTAGAAGTAATATTGCCAACGGCCGTACAATTAACCACATACGAGGTGCCACGTGTCACCACAACATGGCACCACGTATGTCTCCATTGGAAAATTTGCTCCTGTTTCAAAACTTCATTGGTAATTAAGCATCACAAAAGCCTTTATTGTGTCAAATGTTCCTTTGGTAATTGTTTATTGGTAAATATGCACATTTACCCGTATATAAGTAAGGTAATTTAGTTTTCAAAAAAATGATAAATATAAATACTTTAAAGTTATTTATTTTGTAGCTTTACTTTCTCCGAAAAGTCAACTTAATCTTATGTTCAAGATCAGAGGGAGTAGTACATATAATGCTGGAGAATTTTTTTTAAAAAAAATCATTTTATTAATAAATTAAATACTCAGGTTCATGTAAATCTGAAATGAATTAGTGTATTTCATAAGTTAATCTTCCTTGAATGTCCGATCTTTAATATAAGATCTATTTATCTAATTTAATTAGATTAAGGTTGTTAACGACGTTAGTTAAAATTATATGATATTACTAAAATACCCTAATTATCTACTTTTATTCCACCCTCCCCTTCTTGCTTGTATATTGTTAAGGAGTATCAATAAGGATAATTTGGGGAAATATTGAGAAAAATTAGAAAATGGTCTTATATTTAGGAACAAGCTCACCTCCACAAATATGCCCTATTTATTATTTAAGGGATGGAGGGGGATGAATGGTTGGGAAAAAAAAAGTAAATTTGAGCCACCCCTTTGGCTGAAAATACAAAATCATAAAATGAAACAAATTATTTTGTCAAGTCCTAAATATAAAACCTAATTTAATTTTTGAGAAAATCCCAAAAAAAAGGTAAATAAGTCATTTATAAATTGATTTACCTGAATCTTTTCTCAAAACTAGTTTGCTTGACCTACAAATAAATATATAATCTAATAAATAATAATTTCACTTATGTTATGGTCAACTAACTTATTTTGCTTCATTAATCTCTCAAAAAAAGTCAACTGAGTTTTACATTAAGAGAAAATTCCATAAAAAAGACACCCCAATAGGTAAAGGATAATTTGATACACTCAATTTCATAAAGAACAAATGAGTGACAATGATCCAACTGTCCAATGACAAATTAAAAGAAAATACCTAAAATATCCCTTAGTTACTAAAAAAAAGTTGGTAAAACATTATACGATGTTAGTAACACACACCCCCTCCTTCCTCTTTTAGTCATTTGTCCATCATAAAAGTAAGTGTATTAAAGTGTCATATAAAAGTAAGTGTATTAAAGTGTCATTTAACTATTTGGAGAATTCTTTCTGGAATTTTCCCTTATATTAATTATAGGTGTGACTAATATTTAACTAGCACAAAATGAAGTCTGCACCTTCTCAGCCCTTTATAAGCAAAAAAGGAAAGTTAAAATCATTTAGTGGTATTGACCGAAAAAAAACAAAGACAAAGGTATTTCAAACAGTGGGGTGGGTGTGTGTGTGTGTGATCATTAATCGAACAATTTGTTAGAATAAAGCATATGGTCAGTTTACAAGTGAAATTATAATCCTTTCTTTACATGCCTATTGTAAAATAAAATACTCTCAATAGTAGAGTTCTCAATCTCATGGAAGGAATCTATTCTTTTACAAAGTAGTACTTGTCTTCATTCGTCCCTAACCTTGACGAAAGTAATTAAACTTGCTGCTTGCAATATCATTGCTGTACAAGAATGTATGCATTATATACACATGAAAGTCGATACGGCTGAGTTACATTCCCACATTTGGCAGTGACACGACCTTCAAATGCCTCGCCATTCCATATTGCACTCTAATTTCCTATTTATTTTTCACGATTCAGAAGATAACTGTGCTAGGCCAACCAGTGTGAGAGGAAGTATGTGTGTGTGTACGAACGAAAGATTGTAAGACAATTCATTCCCTGATGAGAGAGTTCACGTGGCATGAGAAAACCACTCCCAGGTAAAATGACGAAGCTGAAACCCTCTGGATTTCTGCAGCATACGAATATAAATACATACAAGTCAGCTTATATCTTAACATTAGGCCAAGTTGACTAATTTCATAATATTAAGGCAGCTAAATTAATTAATTAATGATATTTCTGAAAAAACTTATGTGCATCATTAGATTATGTCTTATTTTAAAAGTAAAGCAAATTAATACAAACATTGAATTCCAGTGCTGGCCTCTCACAGCTCAACCTCAGTATTTGTAAACATGACTATTGTCACAAATATGTTCAAAAGTACTAAGGACACAAGTCTAGATTGACATGAGCAAACCTAGAGACTAATTAAACTGCAATAATCCCGCGCAAGATATTTTATATAGGAAACCTGTGAAAAATTGGAAAAGGATGAAAACCAACAGCCAACAAAGCACATATTGAAAGGTAGATAAAAAAGCTTATTCCAGAAAGGAAATGGAACAATAAATTGTACAAAGTTAATTTGAATCACACTGCAATCCTTCAACCATTGAGGTACAAGGTAAAAAATGATGCGGTTGTTATACTGGTCAAGGGACCCACCATATGGTAATCTAAATGTGATGATCAAATCAACTTCAGTAGGTTCAATCTTAATTGCAGCATGAAATCAGAATATGTAACCTCTTCAGCCATTACAAACACTTGAGTGATTGAGTCGGTCAGACAGTCATTTACAAGAACAAAATATGCAAGAGGGCATAGTTCTATTCAATTCAGGAATGTTAGGATTACAAAAAACTCATGTTTTCCATGCATTACATAAAGTACAAGATAAGTTGCATTGGTCATGTATAAGGAATTGGATGGTATAGCTTACTATAAATTTTATAGTTACATTGATACACAATGTACATTTCATGACATCCTAGCTCCCACGATGAGAAAAACAGAACAGGCAGAACCAGAAGCCATAATTCTATTCCGAATTAGCAAAGTTAGTCAGTTTATGTCTACACCAACCACATTTAGGAGACACTGGTTCACTTGGTGAAGTACTGAGGTACTTGAATAAATCTTCAGGGAAAGGAATATTCTATCACAACCATGGCCATGTGAGAGTTGAATCCTTCACAGGTGTTCCTTAGGCCAAAACTCTAGATGATAGGAAGTCAAGCATATGATATTGTGTTTTTATAGCTCCACCAAGGAAGGAAATAATTAATAGTACAAAGCACACTAGTTAAACTAAAAGACGGCAAGGAATGGACCTGGATCCCCAACAAGGATGTTCAGGGTGCACATCTTATTTGCATTGTCCAAATCAAATCTAGATAGTTCAAACTTTTCTAAAATAAAATAATAAAGTAAGCAAGGTTAATATAACATAGACTGCTTAAATATATTTCAAACTCCAAATCAGATGCGAAAGAGAAGTGTAGATATCCATTGGCAACAAGGCACACAAGATTCACGAAGATATACACCATTGTGCAAGCAAACCTGTGTCGTATCTGTATAGGGTATATATCATTAGACCATTTGTGTGGTATTATAAAGTCATATTTCTAACACAGTATTTGTGCTTGTACTAGTGCTATACCCCAGCCGAAGGAAGTGTTCTATTCTCGGTGGTCCAATCAAAACCAGTTATTTATTAATCTTGGGCATGAGTTCGAACATGTATAACCATGACTGCTTTTGATTAATTTCAAATTCTATATCAGTAAGATAGAAAAGGAACCTCTAAAGTGCATTATGCACATACCACGGATACTGTACTATGGATTGCCATTCACGAGTGTTAGATTCTGATTTTCATAGGTCTTCACTAGATAATGTAAAACCTTTATGACCAAGCAATCTAGAGTATGAACCTTTCTGTATTCTATTTTCTAGTGAGAGGGCATATTGCAGATCTTAATAAAAGCCATTAATGGGCCTTTAACAAGCAACTCAAGCTTCCAATCAACAGTTATCCACAGGTACTTTACTTGATATATGAGCAACCGCACAACAACCTGTTTATGTGGGAAAAGAAGATACCCCCTTTTTTATTTTTCTCATCAGTAGTTACCATAGGTACTTTGCTTCTGAAATGCCAATAATAATTCAGAGAAGCTGAATCCCAAAAAATATACTATCTGCCTAATTAGGGCTCTGGGTCAACACAAGGTATGTTCTTTTTAAAGGAAAAAATATTCATTGCCTTTCAAATTTCAATCCAAAAGAAATAGGTATGTTCTTTCAATTTGTAGCAGTTTCCCATGAAATGTTTTCAAGATAATGGCATGAACTGGCAATGCTTTGTTTTTATTGGCAAAATGAACAATATAAGCAGTTTCCCAGCGTACAGAGACGGGAACGAAAATAAATCAAAAGGTGTTTCTTTGCCATTATTTCTATTACAAGATAAAATATTTTTTACAGCTTCTGTTTGCTGCAGCTCTATCCATAATTATTTCAATCAATATTTTCAATAGCAGACTCGATTGGCCAGTCAAGTCATTCAAACTGTGAGCAGGTTATTTGTCTGGACCAATCAACCCTGACAACTAGCTTTAACATTAGAGAAGGATTGAACAGGTTTTGGGAAATCTAGTACGAGTTCTTTTTAAATCCTATCATTAGTTCATTACTACTATAAAATTGATCCAATCAAAGGAAAGAAAATTGATCCAATAAAAGGAAAGAATCAGGACGAAGAGGCAATTTGGAACGAAATGAGTCATGATTTTCAGTATTACAGTAATACTGTCTAAATGAGAGCGGTCCATTTCATACTTTTTTTGGTGATTGGTTCATTTCATACTCAATAAGCATTAAAAACCTGTGTAGGGGAATCTTCAGATATGCAAGACAAAAAATCACATGTAAAATAAATGGAGAAAAGTGATACACAAACAGATTGGGACTGCTATAACCAGCAAATATTACAAAAGGGATAAAATATAAGAGCAGCCATGATGCTCAATCATCTTACTAAAGCCAACAAAATTAACTGTCGAGATGACAGGAGACAGTTCATCTCGACAGTAAGTTAATTTTTGTAAAGATATCAATATATGATAGTTTACAGGGAATGATGCGACCAATAAGGAATAACTATTAAGTTAAAAGGTAACGCTTTGGACAAACGGAAAAAGGATGGCCGTAGAAACAAATAAGATGTATGATAGAACTTGGCTTTACCTCAGTGAATCATGCCCAAAACTCAGCTTCAGCATTTTATAAGGAGTATGAGCCTTTCAAAATCATTCAGTTACATATGGAAAGCTTCCCTGTCCATTCATCAGCCACCCCATAATCAAGGCTCAGCTCCCTCATCGGAGGGATGTTCTCCAATGCAAATAGCATAAGGTGCGGGAACATCAAATTATTGTGATCATACAGCACAAACTGAACCGACACATTAGGAAGTGAACTGTGGCTAATATAGCAAGCAACATTCCTCATTGTGGACACGTCCATCGCAAAATCTAAAGGAGGAATTGATGGATACGATGGACGCACGTAATCAGAGTAAATCTGAGATAAATCACCCCATTCTGTGCCTTGCTTATTAGAAAACCGACTCGGATATATCAATGAATCACCATTCATTGACAGAATCTTTGCTTGCTCCATAGTCAGAACAACCCCAGCATATTCACATATAAAAGCACCGGCGTGAATAAGGTCCAATGACCTCACTCCCCAGCCTGTTTCCCTTGACCTAAACACTTCCATTCTATTTTTAAGCCCATGTTGTGTAACCCGATTCCGGCAATGTGGAGGACAGCGACAGAAAGGGCCACATTCAAAAATTACAGGCTTCCCTCTCACAAGAATCCCGTTTAGATTATAAGGGAATTGGCCACCATTTTTCAAGGCACAAAAGCAGTTATCAGCACAACCATCAACGCAGTCACAGCCAGTAGCATTCCCACTTTGATGAAATACAAATGGTGGGAAATTCGTCCGTGAAAGATATTCGTAACAAAGAGGCTCATGATCCTTATCTATGTCATTAAAAAGACGAACAGGAATCATCTCCCTTTGGTTAGAAATATCAAGACTGAGATAAGCCATTGGACTGATACACAAAGGACGAGTCCTAAGAGTCTGAGCAATTTTAAGAATAGCACTACCCATTTGAGGTTGGCCCTCAATTCTAACAAGTTTATACTTATAAACTCCAAATCCAGATTTACCCACATCAAACCAGCATTGTACAATCCTATACAAGCCATCATAAACGTAAATTTTACTAGAAACACTTCCCTCATATTTAAACCCACGAATCACACGCACTTCAATCCCATAATGCATGCTTCTTTCCATAGCACGATTCCCTCCTTCCAACTTCTGATGAACCACTTGCCTTGTAATATTCTTACCTTGACCTCCATGACCCGTGTAGATTATCACATCCCCACTGTCCTCATCATCCTCATACCCACCAGAAACTATCACACTAGTTGCTATAGACTCCCCATTTGTGCTCTGGCTAGAAGGAAGATAATCAATCCCAGCTTGTGGTTGACCGTGCAGGCCAACCACAACAAGTTCCATCCTAAAAAAGAACAAATCACCAATGTAAATCCCAGGAATCGCACCCACTATACGCTTATCACGATTAAGCCACAACCCACGATCCCTCATTAAAGAGGCAGCCTTTAAATCACCACGAATCCTTTTAGCACAAACTAAATCGAACTTTTTCTCATCCTCCTCCACCGTCGACAACACACGCAACGAATCATAAATCATCCTGGTCTTTCTAATAATGTCACGGAAATACCTATCATCTTCAATTCTAAGATCATTCACCCTTACCAGTTCCTTCACCCGTGGGGCCCGCCGAGGAGTAACGACGACAGGAGAAGCCTGATTTTGATTTTCCTCTACCACAGGAACAATTGCCCGCGAATCTGGGCCTAAACCGTTGACATCTACATCTCCCTTTGTGTTTGACAACCTCTCAGCTAACATTTTCCTGAACTCCTCGGAGAATCGATAAAAATCTGCGTACAAATCAGGCTCCGTTGATGAGGCTCGGGTTTCAACGGAGGAAGCGAGGGTGTTGTCACAGAAATTGTTGCGCTGAGATGGAGAGAGAGCGTCCAAGGCGTGATTTGAAAACATGGTTCGTTCCACTTCTTGGGGTTCTTGTGGGCGATGATTCAGACATGGCTCGTCTAATGGCTCGAGCTTGGGTTCCAATTTCGGAACTAATAACGGCGTGGGGGTGACATTGATGATGGGGTTGGTGCTTCCACTGGGCATAAAGGCGGATGGGTCGGGTAAATCATTGAGGTCTAGAAATGGTGAAAGAGAATCCATGGCTTTGCAGAGGAAGAAGAAGAAGAAGAAGAAGAAGAAGAAGAAGGTGGAAGTTTAGGGTTTAAGACATGAGGGTGAGCTCAAGAAAGAAGGGAAAAGATGTGCAGATTCGAGCATAGAATCAATGAAAAAACAAAATTTGAGAGAATGAAATGTAAGAATTTAGAGAGAGAGAGAGAGAGATCACCTCGTTCATCTCAAGACACCGTACCTGTAAATGTAATAAGAACTGTATAGTTGAAGAAGCCACGATTTCTCTCTCTCTCTCTCTCTCTCTCTCGACATTTTATATATATATATATATTTTTTTTTTTAACTTTTTTGGATTTTTTTTCCTCACTTTATCAAGAAAAAAGGGGAAATTTTGGTTTTGGTGCAAAGTTTCGCTTAAATTTTGAAGTGACTTTAGTTTTTGAATCTTCCCTCGCTTCTGGAATGAGAAATTAGGAACAGTGGTGTTTTTCTGGGAAATTTCTGGCGCCATTTTCTTCCCAATTGTATGGGCTCATCATTCAGATCTTCACCATTATTACAACTTACAATCCCACTTGCCCTGTCTGAAGAATCTGAATTCAGGCAAACATGTATTTTTCATTTTATTTTTAATCGATAATACTATATCTTTTTTTGATATGATTATTAATAATACTATATCTGATACTAACTGAGAGTATTTCACTATTTTTATTAGTGAGACAGAAAATAGGGGGAGTGGAACGCCTCCTTTTCCTTTACATCATTTTTCCTCCTTTTCTTTTTTAATAACTATTAGATCCACTTTAAATGGTCTAGAATTTATGTTTATAATATCATTATTGAAATTTTATGTTATAAAAAGAAAAATTACACCAAATCTGAACCATTTAAAGTGAATCTAATGACTATTAAAGTAGAAAAGGCGGGGAAATGATGTAAAAGAAAAGGAGGGGTTCCTCTCCCAAAAATGGGAGTTGTTAGGTTTCTCTAAATAGTATTTCTTTCAGTAAGTTCTTAAAACTGTGTATTCATTATTCAATATTCATATGGAGTAATGACCATATCTACTTTCATTCATAAATGGCAAAAGCTTTTTTTATAACAATCAATTGTACATATTTGTTTTTTAAGGATATTGAGAAAAAAAAGTTAGTAATTAACTATTTTTATTAGTGAGATAGGAATATGGGGGTTGTTCAGCTTCTCTTAATAGAACCAGTACAACCCCCGTGCGATGCGCGGGATAATTTGGTAAAAAACTACTTTTACAATTTTGTGTTTACATGTCAGAGTTCCAGTATAGATGGTGTGAGGTGGAAGTTACCATTTGTGTTTTGCAGTTATTGCGTAGAGTGTAAATATAAAATCAAAATTAAAATATTATAGTTTTCCACAAAAATAGCTAACCATGTACAGATGTTGTGAGGGGAAGTTACCATATATTGTGGGAGTGGGAAGTTATTATTTTAATTGTAAATAAATAAAATATATAAATTAAAATATAGTAGTTTTCCACAAAATTCGCAAAGTTGGGGATAACTGCTCAAATTTGAATTGAAAAGTTACCAACAAAAGTGTTGAAAAGTTGAACTGCTTACATGGCACAAGGAGGACTGCTAGAACCTTTGCTTTTATATAGTAGAAGATTTCTTTTAATAACTTCTTAAAATTACATATTCATGTGAAATAAATAATGAGCATATCTGCTTTCATAAAAGGCAAAAGTTTACGGGTGTGTTAGGATTGACTTATGGAAAAGTGACTTATATATAAGTCAGATTGAATATAAGTCAGATTGTGTGATGAGATTTATGTTGGATTAGCTGTGAAAAAAACGAACTTATAAATGATTTATTTTCCATAAATCAGATTATGTAATGAGATGTATGTTTGGGTTAGTTGGGATTGGCTGTGAAAAATAAGTCAGAATTCGTGGGTTTCACCTCCATAAGTTTTAATTTTTTTCCATAAACTCTTTTAAACAACTTCTACTTATTTTTCCATAAGTTCTTATTTTTGCAAGTTAAACAAAACAAGTCAAAAAATTGTTTTCCCCAATTTAAACTCTTTTGGCCAAAATAAGATCTTATTTCCTCAAAATAAGTCATGCCAAACACAGCCTAACTCTTTTATGACATTTAATTATTCATATTTGTTTTTTAGGGATATTGAGGGGGGAAAAAGATGCTGAAAAAATTTGCTTTCAATAAAATCATGTATAATGTAAGTAAATATATAATTAATTAGGAATAATAGTAATAGGTATTATTCTTTCTATAAGTTGTTCTTTATATGCGTATAAAGGCTCAATCTGTCTTTTCTATTTTTACCTCTAATTAATTATATGTCTTTAATCTTTATATTTATTATTACAACATGCCGCTCCTTGCACGTCGGTCACCCTCTTTGTAGTAATAATATATTTGAATTATATCCTTATACGTTTGTTTTCTTCAATCAACTTTAATTGATTTCCTGATTTACACGATTCAGTTATTTGTATCACTCTGTTTTTTATTATAAGTCCAACTATCACAAATTTTTTCCTAAATATAAGTCCACTTTAGGATCAATTAATGTTATTGTGATTATTTTACCCTTATATTGAAAATAAGGAAGATGAGAGAAAATGTTTATAATGTATAAAATAATATTTTTACACATATTCTTAAATAAGGGCAAAATTGAAATTTTTTTTAAAAATATGTCATATTTAATACTATAGTTTCCACTCTTTAGTATATGAGAAGTAGTTAGTATGAACTTATAATAAGGAAAAAGGATTAAGGCCACTAATAACTAATATTAATTGCTAATAATTAGGAATGCAGATTTATTTCTTACATTGAAATGAATGGCTAATTCGTTTGTTATGTGGCCTTGACCCCAATAGCATCAACCCCACCCCTCATAGAGGAGGTTGTGGGAAAAATTCCCACAATTGGGAAAAATGTGTGTGGTGTGTGTGTAATATTATTTATGTTTTTCTGTTTTTATTTATTTATTAAAAAAATATCATAAAAAAAGACTCTCAAAATATGTAAAAAAACCATTGGATACAGCAAATTTATAAAAAAAAAAAAAAATAGTTAGGTGATATAGACCTACTTGTCGTTTTGCAGGTTCAATGTAAAAAACCAAATTGCCCCTGAATAAAAATTCTCCCGTTAATAAAAAGAACCCGCCTCACATATTTAACTATGTTCCAGTAATTTCTTGAACTCTGGCCTTGTTTTACCAGACATTTCTTCTTCTTTTTTACTGATTTAGTCTTTTGTTTTACAAATGACTCTTTTTAAGTGCTCTATTTGCTTCTATCAAATTTTTCTCCAATTTTACGGACTTCTTATTTTGTTTTATCATATTTGTCTTTTCCATTTCAAAATTCTTATTTCATTGTACCAATTACTTATTTAGATGTACCACTTGTCTATTTGCTCTTACTAACTTCTTCATTAACTTATGTTATTAACTTCTAGATTTGTTTTCCCAAATTTTTCTTTTACTTTACCGACTTAATCTTTTGTTTTATCAACTCAATTTTTTACTAACGTATCCCCAAAAGCGTTGTTTGTAAAACAAAAGAAAACTTTTGGTATTATAAAAGAAGAAGTTAGAAAAGTTAAGGGAGAAGTTGGTAAAAGGAAACACACATAATTTGGTAAAGCAAAAGAAACTTTAGGTAATATAAAGAAGTAGATAAAATTAGGGAAGGAGTCGGTAAAAAAAATACACAGAAGTTGGTAAAATAAAAGAAACTTTTGTTAACATAAGGGTTAAATATCATTTTAACCAATGAACTATTGTACAAGTATCATCTGGAACAAATATTAATAAATGGTATATTGTATGCCTAGTGCCATTTAAAATCAAACAGATTGGCCAACACGGTCAAAAGTTGCCTAACTACTGTTAGGTCATAGCCACATGTGGACAAGTCACTCGACCACGTCATTTGTTTTGGAGAAATTCTTACATGCTCCCAATGTACCACAGCATCCATGCTCTGACAAATGAAACGATGCCAAGTATACGCTTTTGTCCAATGTGTCATCCTATGTGTCACTCACTTCTCTATCTATTATTTTAATATTTGTTATGGAGATACGTGCTATTTTTAAATCTCTCCAACTCTCTCATGCGTCATCCTTATTTCTTTTACTCTTTTCTTCTCTCTCTTTCTCTCACCATGGGCCCCATGGCCCCACCAGCCACCCCCTCCTTTCGCCTCAGCACCCAGCCCTCTCCACCATCTTACTCTCATGATTTTATTTCTCCCAATAGCATATATTATTAAAAATAATTAGAATTACATGTAAATAACGTAAAAAAGTTTGAAAAAATCACAGTGAGGTACTTCATTGGAGAAATAATAATGAAAAGCTCCCATAATATCTTTAAATAATTTAAAAGTCCTATAGGACTTTGGGATAAGATATAAAAAATAGACAATTACCATATTAACTCTTTATGTATTTGAAACAGATGGAAGAAAATATTTTTTTTTTCAATAATCATAGCTTAGGTTTCACAATTGCATCACAGTTTCTCTCTCAATCTACTCGGCCTCCTCACTCCCCAACAAATGCACAAGTCTCCGGAAGTTCAAATCTGAAACAAGCAAAGTATTTTTTATAAATCAGATTAGCCTATTCTTCCTTATTTCACTCCCATAACTCATATCCAATGAATTTTGGTAAATTTATTTTTTTTTATTTGAAAATTCTCATATGTATCTTGCTAATGATACAAGGATGATTGAGTCATTTAAAGATCAATATTTTATTTCATTTTTCCCCTAGGAGGTACAATGATGTTTCAAAATTTTATGGGAATTGTTTGACATTAAATTGTTTAAGAGAAGGCAAAATAAAATTTTCCCAAAGGAAAATCTATACGTTGGTACCTATGTTTTTATTAAATTTTTATTTTGGTATATGTGTGTTTTTAATTCCTAATTAAATCATTAATTTTGATTAATTACAATAATTAACTCCTCTAACATTGTTATATTAGCATTGTTAGCATTTATATATGAGCTAACTATGCTAACAAAATAAAATTAAAGCATTAATAAAAATAAATTATACATACAAGTACCAAAACCGAAATTGAATTAAAATATAAGTACCAATAAATATATTCTCCCAATAAAAAAGTAAAATTAAAAAATATGTTACGAAGAAAATCAAAAGTAAAAAGTTATTCAATAAAAACAAAATTTTATCTTACTGGATTGTGTTGGCTATTTGTATCTCACGTCATCATTTTGTTTTATCAATAATTTAATCTTTAGATAAATTACTAATACATATAAGAGGTCGTACTCTTGATTTTCCTTGACAACTTCTTTAAACGACTCCATATTACGTAATCAACTCTTCCCATGAACACATCTAATATATGTATATATGCACACACCTCTTATTATTTCTAATTTCTTTTATTAAATGGAAAGGTAGTTTTTCTCTAAAATAAGATGAATTAGGGGGAAATCCAACATTATAATTTTTATTAACAAGAATGCTGGCAACAAATTTTTTTTTAATTAACAAGAATGACTTGATAGCTTTTTATGCATATAGTATTTTTTTACTCTACAAATTATAAACAAAATACTAACATTCTACTCCCTCCGGTCCTATATATAAGAGGTAACATGTTAAATTTTTTTGTCCAAAATATAAGAGGTAACATGTAAAAATCAAATAAATAAATGTCTATTTTCCATTTCTACCCTTGTATATTAAATGATGAAAGGAGTTGAGAGAAAATGTATATAATAAATGAGTAGGGGTAAAAATAAAAACATTTATTAAATCTACCAATAATAAATGATTTCAACATATTTTATTTATAAATATAAAATGTTTGACTACCTCTTATAATAAAAATAGTAGAATAGTTTACATCATTGGACCAATAAACTTTTTCATGAAGGACTTTTCCCATGTTAATGCTATTGGAGAAATAAAATGATGATAGTGAGAGAGAAGGGGGGTGGCTGGTGGGGCCGTACTCCTCCGTAAGGCCATGGTAAGAGAGAGGGGGAGATGGAGTAGTGAGTGTGGTGTACTCTAGGGAGAGAGAGAGAAGAGTAAAAGGAGTAGGGGTGACCATGAGAGTTGGAGAGATTTAAAAAGATAGCACGTATCTCTGTAACAAACATTAAATTAATAGAGGGAGAAATGAGTGACACATAGGCTGACACATGGGACAAAAGCAGTATAGTTGGCATCATTTCATTTGTCAGAGCATGGATGCTGTGGTACACTGGGAGCATGTAAGAATTTCTCTTTGTTTTGATCAATTGGCAAACCACGTGTCAAGTACTTTTTTGGGTTAATATAACTTTTGGTCCCTGAACTTTCACTCAATTTTGGTTTTGGTCCCTGAACTTTAAAATTTTTGGTTTTGGTCCCTGAACTTTCGGTCAATTTTGGTTTTGGTCCCTGAACTTTGAAAGTTTTGGTTTTGGTCCCTAAACTTTGGGTCAATTTTGGTCTTGGTCCCTGAACTTTCAGCAATTTTGGTTTTGGTCCCTCAACTTTATTTTTTTTTTTTTGAAGTTTTTTTTAAATTGAGGGACCAAAACCAAAACTTTCAAAGTTCAAGGACTAAGACCAAAATTGACCCAAAGTTCAGGGACCAAAACCAAAATTGACCGAAAGTTTAAGGACCAAAACCAAAAATTTTAAAGTTCAGGGACCAAAACCAAAATTGAGTGAAAGTTCAGGGACCAAAAGTTATATTAACCCTACTTTTTTTCTCAAAACCAGAAGTGAAGCTCAAACAAGAATTCATATTCCACCTGACTCCCTTTCTTCAAAGCTTAAAATTCAAAACAATCAAACACAAAAATAGTAGCGGAAAAGCAATAAAATAAGGAAATCTAACGTGACACAAGAATCCTTAATGGACAAAAGTATATGAAGGAGAGGAAAAAGGTGAGAAATCAGGGAAGGATGAAGAGAAAAGTGTAGGTCTGAGGAGAGAAGAACACTTAATGACGAACTCTGCACAAAAGTCGGGATTCAAAGCTTGGAAGAAATAGAAGGGATCTAAGTATTGCCTCTAGTTGAGCCACTGAGCTCAATGAACTATGCATTCTGCAAAGTTGGGATTCAAAGCTTGGAAGAAATCGAAGTTTCTAAGACTAACCTCTCACTGACTCCAATTCACCCCCATTTCAAATTTCCTTAACCTAGTCCTAAATCAGAGGAAAAAAGAACATTTTGAGTATAAATGAGCGACGAGCGAGCACGTGAGAGTAACCAGATGAGCAGTTTCTATCATTTTTGTTGAGAATGTAGAGAAAGTAGGAGTATGTAGGCGATTAGGGAAGAAGAATCGCATATTTGAGAAAAACAGAGGTTTATTTGAGGACGACCCCCTCGCAGTTCAGGCGTACGATCTGATGTGATCATTAGGATCTGAAGCATATCTGAGTGTGTAATATTGTGTGATTAGAATTCTGCGTAAGCGTGTGATTGTGGTGGAGTTGGTGAGAGAGATAGAGGATTTGAAGGGGATGAAGTTGTAGGAGGTGAGGGGAGCATTGGGGGAGAACATGGGGTAGGTTGAAATGGGAGAGATTCCAATGAAGATGGTGGAAAATTGAGAAGCTTCAGCATTTGGTTTTGAAAAAAAGGTATATAAGGGAAGAAGCATGTGGCTTGCCAGATGATCACAAATTCACAATCATACATGTGTTGTTGCCTACGAAGTGACGTGGCCGAGTGACTTGTCCACACGTAGCTATGACCTAATGGCTATTAAGCAACTTTTGACATTGTTGGCTAATCTATTCGATTTTAAATTGTGTTAGGCATATAAGATATCGTTTATTAATACACGTGCCAAATGATACTATTGTCCTATAGTTTATTGGCCAAAATGATATTTAACCATATAAAAGAAGAAGTTGGTAAAGTAAGGGAAGAAGTTGGTAAAAAGAAATACACAGGAGTTGGTAAAACTAAGAACTTCGTTGGTAAAACAAAAAAAACTTTTGCTAATATTAAAGAAGCAGTTGGTAAAGTTCAGGAAGAAGTTGGTAAGAAAATACACAAAAGTTCGTGAAACAAAAGAAATTTTTGATAATATAGAATAAGCTAGTAAAATTAGGGGGAAAGTTGCTAAAAGGAAATACACATGAGTTGATAGAACAAAAGAAACTATTGGTAATATAGAAGAATAAGTTGGTAAAATGAAATACACACAAGTTAGTAAAGTTTGAGAACAAGTTAGTAAAATAAAATAAAAGTTTGGGAGGACAAAACAAGAATTTGATAAAGTTAATAAATAAGTTGGTAAAAACAAATAGATAAATGGTACATCCAAACAAGGAGTTGGAAAAACGAATTATGAATTTGGGAATAGAAAGACAAATTTGGTGAAACAAAACAATGAGTTGGTAAAAATAGGGAACAAGTTGGTAGAAGCAAATAAAGCATCCAAAAACATCGTTGGTAAAACAAAAGACTAAATTAGTAAAAGTAAAAAAAAAAGTTTGGTAAAACAAAACCAGAATTTGAGAAAATATTGGGACAAAATTTAAGATATGGTGGGTCCTTTTTTTAAAAAAAAAACAACTTTTTTTCAAGGACATTTTGGTCATTCACATTAAATTTGCAAAAAGACATATAGGTCAATGGCATCCAATTGTCCCTTTTAAAATTTACTTCATCAAACTATTCTTTGCATATTTTGAGAGTTTTTTAGTAATATTTTCCCTTTAATTTTTATCCAAAAAATGTTATGGTTGTGTTATTGGGGCCTTGTGTGATTTATACTAATAAACAAGTAAGTGATCGGTTAATATAAAGGAGAATTGCACATAGGTCTCAAGCAAGAAACTTAATTTCAGACACGTCTATTAACAACTTCTTCACTTGTTACCCAATGTTATTGCAGTTGTTAATGGTTGTTATTAACAACTCCTTAGGACCTCTCTTAAATTAATTCTCTTGTTTGGGACCCATGTACAATTGTCCCATAATATAATAGAAATAATATGCAAAATTTATAACGAGATGCATTATTTACTTATAATGTGATTTAATTTTCAATTTGTGAACATATACATAATATTTATATATACAAAAGTAGAGTAGCCAGTTAAGAGGTAGGCATGATCCAACCCTTTGAAATATTTTTTAATTCATTAATTTAAACGTATTGACTATTTTTTTCAAATTATTGATATTATTATAAATAAGTTAAAGTAAAGATACTGAACATATTAATTCATTAATTTAACATACCTAAATTATTGGGAGTTTGTTGGTTAAATTATTATCACCTTTTGGATTTAAATTAAAAATGACATTATCCATAATTATAAAAAGAGTTATTTTTTTTAATTCACTTTGAAATACTTTTTTTCAAATATGACATTATTCACCTTGAAATATTTTACAATTCAGTAATTTAAACTTTTTGACTATTTTTTAAAATTATTGATATTATTATAAATAAGTTAATGTAAAGGTACTGAACATATTAATTCATTAATTTAACATGCCTAAATTAGTAGTAGTTGTTAATTAAATGATTATAACCTTTTGGGTTTGAATTAAATATGTCATTATTCATAATTATAAAAAGAGTTAATTTCTTTTACTAAAAATCAAAGATAATAACATAAACGATATATTTTCTACTTAAGAAAATAAAAGGCAAAGGTACAATTTTGCCAAATGTCTTTTACCCTGAAAGCATTAGACACAAAAAAAAGTTGGAAGGTGTTTAACTAGACATAAGGTTTTAAAAGTGGTGCGAAGCGAATTTACCAATGACGTCATCTGCCTCCAAACGATTGTTAAATGGAGACACTTGACGCTAATGTGGCATTTGACGTGTGTTGAAGCTAAAGAAAAATAAAAGGTAAATGTGCAATTTTGCCAATGAAGTTTTATGCAAGGAGCATCTAGCACAAAAAAGTTTTGGATGGTTATTAAATACCAATCATGCTCTAAAATTGTGCGAATTCAAAAATGCCGTTATCTATAAGCAAATCGTCGATACTTTATTTTTGCGGGTCCTACTTGATTGACACATCACATTTACTCTCTAATAAAAAGTATGCAAAAGCTTTTTTTTTTGGGCCCCAATATCTCTTTTCTTACCATCCCCCTACCTTCCTGTGGCCAAGGAAGATGATAACCGTCCACCGAGGCCTCCAGGACCAGCGAGCTAATAAGCAAGCCGATCATGAAGGTGAGCCAAATTGGGACAGCACATGGCAAAATGTTGACAAATGTTTCGGTTATCCAGGTTTCTTTTGATGCCATTTCTCTTATGTTGTGGATGAATGTTAGGTAGTTTGGTTCTGAGCAACAAAGAAGAATCAAAATAATTAGTTTCTTGATTAGGGGAAAGAAGGAAAGAAAGAAAGCTGAATGCTGAAATTGATAATGTAGTAAGGGTTTACCTTGGTGAGGATGATGAGTGTGTGCGTTATAGTAAAAGATTGTACCATAATACAGGACAAAGGTGAGAAACTTCAACCTAATGTTGTTGTGTATCGCCATTGGTTTTTCTTGAGAGAGACTAAGGTTTGTGTCAAGGGTTTGAGGTACCTGGACATCACAGAGAGTGGGGAATGGTGAGAACAAAAATCGTGTGGCCCACAAAAAAGTAGTTGCATATTTTTTTATTAGAGAGTAAAAGTGACTTGGCAATCAAGTGGGACCCATGAAAATAAAAGTAATGGCAGTTTGCTTATAGCTAACAGCATCGTTGAATTCGCACAATTTTAAAACATAATTAGTATTTAAGCACCATCCAAAACTTTTTTGTGCCAGATGCTCCTCGCGTAAAAACTTTTTTTTGGCAAAATTGCACTGTTGCTCTTTATTTTTCTTTAGCTTCACCACACGTCAAATGCCATGTAAGCACCAAATGTCTCCATTTAATGGCCGTTTTGAGATGACATCGTTGGTAAATTCACACCACTTTCGAAACCTTATGTTTAGTTAAGCACCTTTTAACCCTTTTTTGTGCCTACTCTTTAGGTAAAAGTCATTTGGCAAAATTACACCTTTGCCCAGAATAAAAACAATTATACAATTATTTGTTTTGTTCTAAAATATTTTTATATTCAATCTCTTAATTTGAATTTTTAATTCCAACATTTTTAAATCCATAAATTTTTTAAAAATATTATTTTGGAAACATATTACCTGTATGAATGTTAAGAATTGCTACATATCCAACCCACAATCCTGACATCATAATTACTTCATGTGTTTTCAATTTTTATATTACTTCTTTCCTTCCACAATCCAGGCAAATTTTTGTCATCCTTTATGTGTGTTGAAACTTGGCTGTTACAATTGGCGCCTTCATGTTTGCATTATCCGATTATGGACAATTCCAACATGCTTTGAAAATCAAGAAGTTTCATCTATTGAATTAAGAGTGTGTGTGTGTGTAATATGTATTATTTATAGGGTAAAATCTATTTAAAATATTAGAATATCTATTTATCTATCTATTATATAAAAATGTGACATTAGGAGTCCTGTTACATGTCATATGGCACACCCCACCTACGTCACGTGTTATGAAGTTTACTGTGTACAATTAAATTATCGTGCCTCTCACTCATCCCCACCTCCAGTATTTCACCCCTAACGCTATTTTAAAATAAATAATTTTTAAATTTTTATGTAGTGGGAAGTTACAATTTAATGGGAAGTCTGTCTATTATATAAAAAGTTAAAAACATGACTTTGGGAGTCATGTTGGATGCCATATGGCACACCCCACCTACTGACATGAGTTATGGAGTTTACACTTTACAATTAATCCATCGTGCCTTTCACCCATTCCCACCTTTTGTATTTTCCGCCCTAAACACTATTTTAAAATAAATAATTTTAAAATTTTTATGTAGTGAAAAGTTATCATTTAGTGGGAAGTTGCAATTTAATGGAAGTCTATCTATTATATAAGAACGGGACTTTGAGAGTCCTGTTGCATGCTATCTAGCACACCCCACCTGCTGCCACATGTTACGGAGTTTACTTTTACAATTAACTTATCGTGCCTTTCACTTGTCTCCACCTCCCATATTTTCTGCCTTTAACACTATTTTAAAATAAATATTTTTAAAGTTTTCATGTAGTGGGAAGTTACAATTGAAGCTATTTTATTTTTTTATTAGATATTAGAACCATTTTAGTGGGAAGGTATGGTTATTTTTTTATCAATTAGGAGGAATGTATGGTTATTTTTCTATCACCCTAATTTTTGGGTTCATTCCGTCAAAATAGGGATCTTGATTAATGAAAAGATAACAATCCTATTTTTTGTTACTTTAATCTAATAAATCATATTGGTAAATAAGTTAAAATTTTATACTCCTATGTTATTATAACTCATCATTCAATACATCACAAGTGCTCTATACTAGTTTTTGTTAATTATAATTAGTTTTTATGTATGGAAAAGATTTGAAGAAGAAATGTACTTTTGCTTCTTCCAATTTTACAAGGCGATGTAATTAACTAATCTATGAAAGTTTAGAAAATTGATTAAAGTAATCTTTTGCTATTATTATGTGAAAAAACATGTCATTTTCCCTAAAATAAAAACCTGCCCAATACAATATGTGAGATACTCCTAGACAAGAGGAAAAACTAAAAAAAACGTAACGAGAATGGTTAGAGGAAAAATACTAAATGAGAGAACATAAACATATCTCTAAAGATTATAATGTAATTTTCTATTATGTATTGCATAAAAGAGTGGAGTGCAATGAGTATTATTTAGACATCATGGGTAAGGTAGTTTCATGCTTTTTTCAATACAAAATTGTTTTTTTAGAAAAGAGGCTCGATTCCTGACTCATATTTTATTAGGGCTTATTATCCCCTTGGGCTCTCTAATACAACAAGTAGGTTATTTTTCTATCCACATAGGTAGATTTCATCTGGCTTCATTTAGCTGTGGAGATGTCTCACAGCGTCGCAACTGGAACCACAATTAAGCGATGCCTCCCAATAAATGAACACTCGTCAAGATGATCGAATGTCCAATACTACCGCTAGTTGTTGATACATCGGAAAATGCCTTTTCATTTCTCTCCATCCATTGTTTTATAGTTGGGCATTATAGACACGAACAACTTAGAGTTACCAACATAGTAATTAAACCCCGCCGACCCGGACCGGAACATGCCCACTCAGGTTCCAGGTCGGGCCGAGTTGGTTACTAACCCGGGGGCAGAACGACCCGGGAAACTCGTTCTGACCCTGGCAAAACCCGGCGGTCCAATGGGTCAACCCGGTCCTCCCTCTATTTTTTTAGAAAAAAATTAATGATGTTTTTTGTGTTTAGTATTATTATTATAGTGATGATAGGGTTGAAGGTGAAAATATTTTGTTATCATATATCTATTTTTATATGATAAATAGTTAGTACTAGGTACTAATTGGTTGCTAACAATTTTGTGTCATTGGATAGTAGTATGATATGATATGATGATGTCATTTTGTCAAAGAATTTTCTCAACATTGTTGATACTTGGATTATTTTTTGGTTAATGATTCAAAATGGTAAGTGAAGTTATTTTTTGGATTTTTAGAAGTTATTGTTAATTGGATGATTTTTTGGTTAATTTTTTATTCTTCATCGGGCTGACTCACATGTTAGTTATGTACTGACCCTCTTACCCTCTGCCTCGACCGGGCTAGTTGCCGGTTCAGGTTTAATTACCATGGTTACTAATAAAATCCAACCTGTAATCCCTTTCATTCATAATAGAGTTTTTATATCACTGAGGTATAAAAGACTTTTTTATAAAAAGACAAAATGATATTAATTATAAGAGGATTACATAGTTCTAACAGCATTCAAAAAAGGAAAAAAAGGTGCAACAACATTGTACTGACAAATAGAAATAGATCCTATATTTATTGAGAGATATGGTTTGAGGAATTCTGCTATGTCTCTGGCTATAATATGTTTCACAGTTGGAGCCCAGCTTGAAAAACCAAGCATCTGTTTGTGAACATTCCTAATTGTCATCTGATCCTTAGGGTAACCTGAGATATGAATTCAGTGTAAAGTAGTTCTGAAACAGGTAAGATTAAAAAGATGACCAAGAAGGGTTCTCCACTGCCAACTGAAGTCATGTAGTGGTTTTCCGCCAAAACAAATGAGGGTACGGCAACATGTAGTGTGATTAAATTTCCACTTTTTGAAGAAAGCTTCCCATTGATCATGATGCATTGCATAAGAAGACATAGGGATACTTGTTTCAATCCTTTGTGACTTGTTGGTAGTGATAGCCATTGTGGTAAAAGATAAGAGAGAAAAAGTATCTCTAATGATATCTTGAGGTTGGGAAATGCTTCAATTATGAGCCATTAAGTTTCTTTTGAACCAAAGAACATTGAGCATGACAATAATACCTTTCACCAAGATGTCTTCACTTGCATTAGATGGGAGAAACATTTTTAACTATTTGATAAAATCATTGATGGGAAGATGAGTCGGTGGACGAACTGAGAAACACCTAAATCAAATAGCTTTCGCAAGACTACAATCAAAGAAAGTATGATGAATGGATTCCTTAACAGAACAGCCAAAGTGGCATAAATCATTCCCTGCTAAATGATGAGCCTTTAAAACATCAACTGTTGGTACTTCCTTATGAATAAGTTTTCAAATAAATAGTAATTATTTCCTAATAAGAGAGATAGACCATAGGAATTTCCTGAAGTGATCAAAACTAGGCTGCACAGTGAATTTTGAATCAAACAGTTTTTGATAGCCTAATTTTGCTGAATATGTCCCAAATATGCTACCTGACCGTATTAGAAAATCCTTTCCACACAGACTTGAGATTAGGATAGATAAGATGCAATCGGCTACTTGACCAAGATAAAGTCTTCTGATTAAGGAGGTGTTCCATTGAATAGGGTTCTAAGG
Source organism: Mimosa bimucronata (assembly GCA_037074515.1). Lineage (NCBI taxonomy): Eukaryota > Viridiplantae > Streptophyta > Magnoliopsida > Fabales > Fabaceae > Mimosa > Mimosa bimucronata. The sequence continues at coordinate 39,080,739 of CM073444.1, forward strand.
ATATAGGGTATGCATAAGCAAGTCAGAAACAAATTAAAATTCATCAGAGTTTCTAACTGAACCTTGCATAGGCCACCATAATGGGGGGTTGACTGAGATAAATGAACCAATACCGACTTGCCATTTAAGGCTATCAGAAATGAAGGAATTGCATTCAAGGATGTTGTTCTATAACCATGAAGAATTATATGGTCTTTTTAACCATTGCTTCTTTGACCAGTCGATGTATTTCTTTCCCATAGTCATTGCTAATAGAGATGACTGATTTGTTGATATGATACGCCATATTTGCTTTACAAGGAGGGATTTGTTGACTAATTCCATGGGCCAGATACCCAAACCTCCTTAATTCACTAGTAACAAAAGGTGATTCTTATTAGACATATGCATCCGATTAGCTGAACCATTATAACTCGAGAAGAAACTAAAACAACGACTATCGATTTGGTTACAAACTTTAACAGGGAGTTTAATGCATGAGAGGATATGAATGTTGACCACTACAAGAAGTCACTTTATCAATACTAGTCAGCTTGCTGGAGACAACAATAGAAATTTCCATGAAAAATTCTAGAATCAATCGTACTAAGTACTTGCTGATAAATTAAGGATTTGTTCCCCCAAGGTCTACCCATGTGCCCAAATATTTACCAAGCCTGCCCGAGAAGCTGATATGAATTGACTAAGAGAGTTGATTTTTGAGCAAGTAAGAGACATTTGGGCTGAAAACGATGCTTGACTTATTCTTATTTACTAATTGCTTAAACATCTCACAGTATCTGGTAAGCATAGATGTAACCACGACAAAAACTTTCTCTAAGGCTTCAGTGATTAAAAGAGAATCATCAGTATAAAGAAGATGGATAATAAGATATGCTACTTGACATAACTTAATACCTTTCCATTCATCTAACAACTCCTGTTGCAGAATTAGGCAAGTTAGAACATTTGCTAATAAAATATATAGGTAAGGGGATCCCCCTAAAGAATACCCCTATTGGGACAGAAAACACTTGCAATTTGCCCATTAAACAATAGATTATATTCCACCGTCGAAACACATTGGGATATAAGATTTATCCACTTCATGGGAAAGCCCATACTTAAAAGTATTGCTGAAATGAAGTTCCATAAGAGTATATCAAAAGCCTTAGAGAAATCTGTTTTGATTACCGCTAGTTTTCTTCGACCTATCTTTGAAGAATGAATATGATCCATGATTTCCGTTGCAAACATGATATTATCCGATATAAGTGTACCCTTTAAGAGAGCACATTGGTGCGGGGCAATCAAATTAGACAAAATCTGCTTGATTTGATTACTCAAAACCTTTGAGATGATTTTGTAAGTGACATTACATAAGTTTATGGGGCAAAAGTCCTTGACTACTTGAGGATTATCAATTTCAGGAATCAGGACAATATTGGTCTTATTGAATTCTTTCAGAAGATGTTCTGAATTCCAGAAAGATTGAACAGCAGCAAACAAATTCTCATGAATTAAATTCCAATATACCTGGTAAAATATTGCATTATAGCCATCAGGACCAAGAGCACTACCTCTTGTAGGGGTGCTCCCGTCCCGGGCATTTCGAGGCAGCACAGGAAACATGTTCGGGACGAGACGAGACTCGGGATGAGGTTGTCCCGTCCTAGTCCCCGTCCCGAATATATATATATGTTTATTTTTTTAAAAAAAAAGTGTATCATGTGTGTGGCATGTAGCGTGTCTGTATGTGTAATATTCTTTTAAAAAATAATAATACCCTAGGTGCTATACAGCTGTGCTTCAAACTCCAAGAAACCTAGACTCTTCCTTTCTCCCTTCGTCCCTCATCTCTTTCACTCTCTTTAACTCACAGCAGTCTACCTCCGTCTGCCTTCGCCACAATTCCTTCCATCACCACCGTCGATATATACACGCCATCGCCGGATCGTAATATGTCCCCCAACCAGCCACTTAAGCCGCAGTAGCTTACACCCATCGCCATCTTCATCGTGATCTCTCCCTTCACTGTCACCCTCTCCTCCTCCATCATCATCGTCGTTTAGTCTTCAGAACAATCGCCGTTGAGTTACAACTTCAAGATCGAACTCTAGCATCGGTATTCCTCTCTCGCTCTTCAATTTCAGCTTCTCTAGATCATCACTACAACCCACATTCTTCTTCTTCTTCTTCGTGGTTGTCACATTTCCTTCTTCCCTATTTTTCGAGCTGCCCAAAATGTCGATGTTATTGGGAACCCGATTTTGCATATTTCAAAGGGTCTTCTCCAATTTCTTTCATACTCCACGGTGTATCAATTTTGCTTTATTGTCAGCTTAGTGGAATTGGTTTATTAGTCTGAGTACTGATGCTTATCCACTTGTTACACCATATGGTATGGTATGGTGACTTTTTTTAGTTCGTAGTTTTTTTGTGTTGTATTTTCTGTTTAGTATGCATCTCATATCTCCTCCACATTAAAAAAATTTGGGATTTTCCCGTCCCATCCCAATTAAGTCCTCTATGCTAGTATGATTAGAACCCACATATATATCTCTGAAATGACAGGAAACTTCATTAGATAGTTCATAAGTATCCAAGATCCATTCTCCTTGATTATTTTAAAGACAGGTAATCAAATATTTTGCTTTTCTCCTACTAGCAACCACATGGAAGTACTTGGTATTTCTTTTACCTTTAACTTGCCATTTAAGCCTAGAGCATTGAGCCCAAAGGATTTCCTCACAATCATATAAAAATTAAAGGTGTTGTTTTGTATTAGAGACTTCCGTCATAGAGATACTTGGTAAAGATGTTGAAGAGTGAAGCGTAGAAGAAATTGACAAAAGCTTGTTTCCAATTATTTGGTTCTAAAAGAGAGATTACCAATATTGTACCTGCTTTAATTTGATAATACAACAATTGTTCGGTGAGGTTTACACACCAAATTAAAGCTTGGAGAACCCCTTAAAGATTGACTCCAACTTTGGATGATGATATCATGGCATTCTCGGAAAAGGAACCAGAAAGACTCAAATTTCTTTTGATTGAGAGGCTTCAACGAGATGAGTTAAAGATTAATGGTCCATGATCAGAAGCTGCAATTCCTAGAGATTGAATATGGGAGAAAGGAAAAGATTGCAACCACGATGTATTTGCAAGGGCCTTGTCTAGTTTTTCCATTACTAGACATTCATTTTTTTTATTATTGGACCAGGTAAAGGAAGCTCCTTTTTTAGAAACATTGTGTAACTAAGCAGATTCAACACATTGAAGGAATGAGGACATACCAGATGAAAAGCCTGTTGAACTTAATTTGTCTTCCAAACTTAGAATTTCATTGAAGTCACCAATCAACAACCATGGGTGAGAAATAGAATTTGACGTTGTTGTAATCTAGTCCCATAAGACTGAGCGAGATGATAAACAAGGATGACCATATACAAAGGTCAAGTAGACAAAAAGGGTTATCGCACTATTAGAAATCTTACAGTGACAGTAGTAAGGGCATAATTCAACAATATCAACCGTAATAGTCCCTTTCCATGCAATTATAGTGCCTCCCCCAATATTATGGCATCCATGCCTGCAAAATGCTCATAACCCATATTAACTAAAGACATTGAAGCGATAGAAATAGGAAGCTTAGTTTTAGAGAGAAAAATGATATCAGGAAAGTGAGCTCGAACAATCTTCCTGCATCTTTGAACTGTCGTGATCTTCCTAAAGCCACGTCAGTTCCAACTTAAGATTTTCATGGCACCAGGGGAAGCATTTCTTGGGTCGCTTCCCTAGCCCTTTGACAGAATTAAAGTCACAGGAGATTTCAAATCATGAGTATAAGAAAGAATAAAAGACTATAATGAGATCTGAACGAGGCTAAGATGTGTTAATCTTAGCTTCTTTGGATGGAAGAAAACATAAAAATTCTCCAGATGAGAAGATCTCTTTCTTTTTCCCATCACCTTCCGAACACCAATCTATGAAATATTATCACATATCTTCTCAGGAAAATTTGTATCCTTTTGATCAGATTTAAAAAATGCCCTATTCTTACCAAACAAGATCTAAATGTTCTTGTACTTCTGACTATTTGAGTCATCTTCAATAATATCTTTCTTTTGCCTTTTAATCATAATGCACTTACGACATTTTGAGAGCAGAAGTGCCTCTTTTACCAAACAATCTTCAAAGACATTCAGCATCTTCCGCTTCCTTGAATATTTTCTACCAAACTCATTAAAAATAGATGAAGGAATCATCACTTCCTTGGAAGAAATAATCTTGGCCCTTTTGAAAAATACAGCAAATGAAAATGAAAGATGGTCATTAGAGATTTAGAGTGCTTTCGAGAATGGGGATTCAAAATTCGAGGTCAAGATTTTCCAATTTCCTTTTACTTCTCTCTGCCTATTCATCTCAATAGAAAGCTTAATTCCATTTCCTTGAAATTTTGAGTTGTAACATCTAAAAACTCCATCATATTCCACTCTAACATATTTGAAACCGACAACAAAAACTTTTACCTAATATTACAAGGAAGAGACCGATTTACAATATTGAGCAACATGACTAATAGTTAGGCACGAGGGACAGAATCTCCCTACTTGTTCCAAAATAATAGATAGTTCCTTAATTTGTCTATTGACCAAGAGAAAATTGCTAAGGTTGCTATAATGAAAACCCTTCTCTGAGAGGAGAATTTTAAAGCGCAAGCCATATTCATTGAATGGTCTTTTTGTGTCATAAGAAATGAATTTGCCCAATCTATTACCCAAAAATTTCGCTATCTCCTCACTGTAATAGTTCTTAGGCAATTCATGGACTTAAACTCATAAAGAAAAGACATGAGTAGGAATATTAACCAAAGACAGATTTGGATCCCATGGGCACAGTACAATGAAATAACCTTGCAGTAGCCATGACCCAAGCATGAGCATAAGGGTTAAATCTTCTTCAAATTGAAATTGAAGTAAAAATGAAATATGAAACTGCTTGACTACCATAATCCACCCCTGAAGCTTCCAATGACTCATAATCAAAGCCTGAAGTTTGGATGCTTCAATCTTACGACTATCCATAACTTTAGCAAAAACATAATTATCCATAACTGAGAAAAATTTCACCAAATGCGAAGAGAGACAACTCTCTCTTTCAATTCTCCAAACGCAAATGAAATTGAGACAGAACAGATTCCCCTACAGCTTCAAGAATTACCTGATGGCTCAAATATTTCTTCCCGCCTTTTGAGAAAATATCCACTCTAAACAACTGCTAAGGATTAGGAGATATAGATTGATAGACCCCTAACCTCAACAGAACCTCAGAAATGAGCAGAATAAAAACAATAAAGAAAAGAGAAGCAAAGTTCTCCTTCAGCTTCCAAATTTGATTGATTCACAAGGAAGCATAAGAACATAGAGTCGCTGACCGACTTGAGAGACATGCAGCCACACCCCAATACCCAGTAGTTGCATCAACAAGAATGCTAATGACGACAAGGATGATTGTGAGAGAGAGAGAGAGACGAGTGCTCCCCTAAAGTTTCCTACTCCACTGTACCAATGGAGCAACAAGAATCGGCGACATTCATCGAAGGGCAAAAGAACAATGGATGAGTTTCTGCAATTTCTGGATTAATCTAAAAACTGTAGAGACGGGTTGATCAGCAATGAACCCGCTTGAGGACGATAGAGGTGAACGGGGGAGGCGGCGACGCGTTAGGGTTTGGGGAAAAGAGATAGTAGCTCTCCATTATCTATCTATATACTTCTTGAAAAATCCTAGCATCAACCCAATTAGTCCACGTGTAGGCTGAAGTCAACCTGCTTAGACTCTGCAATTAGTCCACTTGTACGATAAGGATTTAACATTTTATTCTTAAATGTTCTGATATGTTAATTAAGATGATTTAAATTTATCAATTATTGCACATGCAGGGATTGGAATATTATTTTAAACATCAAAATAACATTAAATAACACGTCATAATGCAAGGATGGGGGGTAATTTTTCCTTTCTACAAATTCAAATTTTAAATCAGAGAAAAACAAGGAAACTTTTTTCATTAATTTCTATTTATTTGAATAATTACTGAAAATATGATCATTAGTTGTGATGATATTTTGTAGGAGTATCATCTTTTTTCTTTTCTAGCCTATATTTATGTGGGCTTTTTTTTGTTACTTGAAGTCATGTCTTTCAGAATTGAACTAGATTTTTCTCCCACGTGCTATGCACGAAATGGTAAATATATGAATATATGGATTTCATTATAGATTTTAAATATAAAAATTAAAATAGAAGAAAATAAACTAAATTAAATATATTACATTTAGTTGTTAAGATAACAGCAATCTCATTTATGGGAACAAAGTTGAAAGTATGAACAGGACTAAATGAAACGTTTTGTAAAAAATATCATAGAATGAAAGTTGAGCCTCCATGGATGGGTTATTGATTTTGTATTGGTCATCGAAATTATTATATATTTTTCCCAATAATTGGATCTTATTGGTTAGTGGTGAACAACGACTCCTGGGTAAGATACCCCTCAATCCCCTCAACCCTAATTCCCCGGAAGTGTTGAAAAAATCATAGATATACTACCAAGAGGGTATATATAAGTATGAAAGTTATAAGAAATATGAAATTTCATGCTAAGAGTATTAGAAACAATAAAGAAAGCCAAAGTGAAGAGATATATGCTCATCTACAAATATTTTTTTGGACAAATGCTCATCAACCAATATCATGACAATTTTCCAAAAAAAAGAGGAGTAATTTTTCCTGTGAAAAGATACCTGCTCATCAACTGTAAAATCCTTCCTACTAATCGATAATTAACCTCTAATAAACGATCTCTATCAATCGTAATCATAATTAACAACACTAACTATGATAGGAAAAAGATTTTCGTGCGATTACAACAATACCCCTATCATAGTTAGAAAAAGATTTGCCTAGCAATTCGAATGATCATCCATGATAGAAAAAGCAAGCACATATTCTAACAATTATACTATCATGGGTAATTTACCCTAACTATGTTAGAAAAGAAATCTCCCAACATAGTTAGTAAAAATTTATCTAATTAACAGTTAATAAATGGATTAACCATGTTAGATAAGGAGCCTTCTAACACGGTTATTAGAAATACACCTATAATCCTACTTCGCATAAATCAAGCATTAATACAATTAAAAACTAAATACAGTCATCCAGCGTACACAGGTATTCGGAAAAATAAATGCACGGAAGCGTATGCAAGCCTATAAATATGGCAATATACAGTTCCAAAATAACTTTACTGGCCAACTCACCGGTTCCAAGTGAACCGGTGGGCCCCATTCCCTTTTCCTTCGCCCCGGTCTGTACATGATCACCTGCAAAAATGTAAATAACCACGGGGTGAGACAAACATGTCTCAGTAACCACAACTCAACTCAATACAAGAGTGTGAGTGGGTTAGCAGAACGCCTAAAGAGTACCACATAAAAATATTTAAACCACAAATAATATATATATATACCACCATATCATCAAAAATACATCCAGACAATCATGCAGAACTTTGTAACTAAAAATCTTTTACAAACTCAAGGGATAACATTTTATAAAAGCAGTTCAAAATATATTTTACACAATCATCCATAACGTTCGCCCTGCGAAACGTTAGGTTGTCCCCTACAATTAGGTGGACCAAAGTGGAACTCGACGGGGATCTCAACCCGTACCCATAACCACGAAGAAGTGGAACTCAATGGGAGCCACCCATACCCAGCACCACAACGGGGGTAATGCTCGATGGGGGCTACCCATACCCAGCACACCGAAAGGTAGTACTCGATGGGGGCTACCCATACCCAGTACACCAATAATATAATTAGTCCTTGTGGGCCAACAGGGTACCTCATCACGTGATGGCAATAGAATCCAGTGCATCGATGCTAAACTAACACAACAATACACATGTATGCAATACCAACAATCAGGCACTTGGCCTATCCAGTATTTTCACCAATATGCATCATGCTACAGTTTCAAATCCAATGTATAAAAATATTCCAGTTTCAATTATGTCCAAATCACAAATTTTGCCAGTTTACTAGTAATATTCCACAAGATATATTATTTATTATTTTTTTTATATGAAAGTAAAAGGGATTTCAAAGGTACTCAATAGGCTTTTTAATATAAACATAGCATTTAAAATTTCAACTTGTGTACCAGTGGGCATAAACATATGTAAAAAGGGATTTTGAGAAAATCCCAACTAACATCACACACAATCAGGTAGTGAGATGAGAGTGGTTACCTGAACTGGCCCAAAAACAATAATTATACCGTAACATGCGATCTTCCAGTTCAGTTCAACCAATCTACGCCCAACGATATGACAGTTGTGTTCCGCTGATACACGTATGACAGAGAATGTATCAATTCCTGTAGCTCATCCGCAGAGCAACCAATCTCATCTAATATAACATGGTAATGTGGAAACCTCGTGATTCCAATCATTCCAGCATGTGCACACAAGTACAACTCATAATTTCAGGGATAGCAAAGTTTGTTACCATTATCCAATTAATTTATTACAATTCTTTTTAAATCCATAGACTCCATTAAACTTCCATCAATTTTTTTTATTACACCTATTAGAACCATTATTTTGCCTTTAAGCCCAAAATAGCTCATCATCCAAAATTTCACTCAATTTTAACAGTTCACCCATTAATATCAATTCATAACAATAATTAACTACAATTATTTTGAGTCCATAATACTCTATCAAAATTTCCCAACCACCTTTCCTTCATCATTCAATACATACAATTTCCCAAAATCACCCCTAAACCAATTTTCTCATTGAAATTACCAAATCTATTTCAATTTCATCAATCTATAATCTCTTACTAACAACAATAAACATTTTAGAATATCCAATTCACCCCATACTCCTTATAATCCAAATTCTCTCTAAATAACCTTCAAACATATGCCCACTTCCCCACATAATTCCTTTAAATCATCTTCTTTCATAAACAACACAATATATTAAAACAATCTAATCCTCCCTTAAACATCCTATCCTTCTTACCCAACGCTATCTAACCAAATTAAACCAATTACCATCACCATAACTTCAATAAACATATTACGGCAATCAATTCACTCCAAAACATCATTATTTCCCCAGAAACACTAATCTTTCCTTCTTGCCTCATAACTTCCTACAATTACTTAATTTCTTCCATAATTCTTTCTACAACAAAATTCTTCATTAAATCTACTTCAAACATAGTCAAATATTCACATTTAATTCATCCCACTCATCTTCCATGTTTAACATTCCCAAAAGCAACACTCTACTTCCCATAAAACACCTAAAAATCCCAATTTTCAACAAAATTCTAAATCAACTCAATAACCCCAACCAACATTATCGCTTAACTCCAATAACCCTCTAGAATCCATAAATCAGGTTTAAAAGCCCAAATTCAAAAGATTTCTTGTCGTAAACTTAGCTTAATTCAACTTTAAGCAAGCAAAATCTGACCTAGGGCTAAATTAAACCAAATTAACCACATCACAATAATCAATTAGTCTAACTAAACATGTAGCACAAGGCAATTGCCCCAATCAAGCCAGAAATTCAGAGAATCAAACAAACCCTAGGAGTTTCTATTGAAATTCAAGAACAAAGAGGTAGGAATCAAAGGGAAATTACCCCATATTACTAAGCTCCCCAGGGCCGCCGGAAATCTCGCCTGAGACGCCATGAAACATCCCCAAGATCGCCGGCCGAAACCACCACAATCCCCCCTTCAATCTTGCCTCGAACTCGCACAGACCAAGGATCAAGAAGACGCAAGGAACGGGGAAGATGGAGGCTCGGACGGCCTCCCTCGCTGGCGCTACGTCGACGACGGTGGTTTGCCCAGCCGCCGCCGTCGCTTGGTGCCGCGAACAGAGAAGGAAGGGAGAGATGGTGAGACCGAGAGAGAGAGAGGGTCGGGTGCAGGGAAGGAGGAAGGAAAGGAAAGAAAAAAAATGGGAAAATAAAGAGTAATGTAAATTTATATATGATAGATAAATTACTAGTAGGCTCTTTTATTCTCAAAATAAGGTATTTTTTCCTTGAAATAAAATCCCCATTTTCATTTCTAAAATTACTTTTTAAATATCCCCTACTATTTTCCTTTCATTATGAACTCTTGGATCTGAAAATAATTTCTCCAACTCTCATTTTCTCCAATTAAGGGAGAAATTAGACCTTTAAAAATCCCCGAAATACTTCTATTTTCCTGAATTTGTTCATAAAACTATTAGAACTCCTCATTTAATCCCAAATTAATTCTTAAATTGCCACAAATCCTTACTTAATTTTTGGGATGTTACATCAACCAATATCATGACAACCTTTCAAATGGAAAGGGGAGGAGTGATTTTTTCTACAACTAACTTCGGCAGCAATTTGCCATGTGTCCTTTTTTTTGTCAAGCATGCTTATTGGAACGTCTCGTAGTCACCCATCCTGCACTCACTCTATATATTTCTAAGGGAACATCAGAGGGACATATACAAAGAGAATGAGTATATATATATTTTCAATGTAGAGAATTAATATAGAATTGTGGGTTTATAAAAAATAATGTTTCTAGCTTATAACAAATAGACTTAAGGGAATTTTTTTTTCTAAAAAAAAATTAAAGCATTTAGTTAACAATTTGATTCAAATTTCAAATGTAAAACTTTCTAAACAGCAAATTAATTAATACTTCGTTGCCTAAATTATTGACCTAATTAAACATAGCAAATATTTGGTTAATTTCAAAAGCAAAAAATGTAATGTTAACAATGAATTGACTTTTTTTTACCAAATAACGAATTTTGTTAGGTGATTTTGTGATTTTTTGATGGGTTAATTTAGGTGATTTTGTGATGGGTTAAGTTATTATTTTTTTATAGAAAAATAAAATCAGTGATTATTAAAATGTTATACATTAATATATTTAATTTAGATAGGATATAGGAACATAATGTAATATACAGAAATAAAATATCTCCATAAAAATATGGTTAATGCATTTGATTTATGTCATTGATTTAGTGACCTGTATGAAAACATTATTTTATTTGTTAGGTTTTAAATAACTTCAATACATTTATGTATTTAATCATTGTTCAATTTTAAATAAGTTTCAAAATTCAAAAGAATATCTTCCCAAAAGTATATATATATGATGAGTAATGGTTAATTATTGCCAATGAAATTTAAAATTAAGAATAGAACCATTCATTATGACTTGGATTACGTGAACATGTGGACCAATAAGAGAGTTAAGTGAAGATGACATCATTGAATATGTGGACCAATAAGATTGTTGCTAGGAGTTTTCAAGAAATATATAGATAGTTTTACGTTGCAAATTCTCTCTTTAATTCTTGTGTTTGCCGTTGGTCCTTTTTCTGCACAAAAAGTTCTTTATCCTTTTCTTCCAACAAAAAGTGTCTTTTGCATTCAAGTGTAAGATGGGTGATGAGAGAGTTCCAATAAGGATGCCCGATGAAAGTAAAGACACATGGCAAATTGCGGCACTTGTGTTGCGGAAATGGGTTGTGCGAAAAAATACTCATCCATTTTCCTGTTTGAAAGGTTGTGATGCTGTTGGTTGATGAGCAGGTATCCCTTCATATCACTTGCATACTTAAATATATACCATCTATTCACAATCCAAATATAACCTTTTCATCGCTTTCAGGGAACTAGGATTGAGGGGTATGTCACTCAGAAGTCGATGCGCTGCACTTACCAATAAGAACCAACTGAGAGAGAAGTATGTCATGTAAAGAATTTTGAAGTCTTATCAAACAATGACCAGTACAAGATCACTAACCATCCATGGAGACTCAGCTTTCATTCCACGACTTTTTTTGATGAAACTCCTCTATTCACTCCTATTCATACTTTCAACTTTGTTCCTTTCAACGAGATTGCAGACGGCTCAGCAACTAATGCAGAAATAATTGGTGAGTAAAATTTAACTGCAATAATGATAATTTTTTTATACATTTCTTATATCCAAAACACTAACTCCAGTTTTTTTATAAAAAGATGTCATAGGTTTCCTTCAAGCATTTGGTACTCTTGAGGACTATAGACGTGATTCTACAGTAACCAAAAAAATTAGTCTTCAGTATTTCTAATGCAAAGTAATGTTTACATAAAACTATTTATTTACAAATATTAGCACAAAGTTATGTACACAGGTTCATTTGATATTTTATGTATTTTTTTATTATAGTGTTCAGTCAATTAGTGTCACACTATTTGGTGCATGCGCAAAGAACACAGCAAAACAAAATAGAGATGATATGGAGCCTCCAATTGTTGCACTATTACGTCATGTGATGATTAGCAAGTTCAAAGGTAATGATCAAATACAATTTCCATGCATTTAAAACTTTTGTGTATATCTGATGTACCTATATCTTATCTAAATCAAATTTCATTATATATAGCATTTAATAATAACGGATTTTATTTGTGTATCAAAAAATAATAAATAATTGTGTTTTTAAGTTGAAATCTGAAATTTTTTTAGTAGAACAATTAATGACGTCTCATAGTATATAATCATGCTAAAATACAATTAAAAAAATTAAAGGTGATATAATATATAATTTACAAAATTGGGTTTACTTTTAAATCTGCCATATATATATGGGTATATATATTAACATATAAATATATATAACATATCACTCATTACACATCATATATTTCTATTTTTGGGAAGGTATTCTTTTAAATTTTGAAATTTATTTAAAATTGATTTGGTATTTAAATACATAAAAAACAAACCTTAAATGTATGCTTTTAAATCCGCCATAAATATATATACATATAAATATATGTAACATATTACTCACTACTCATCATATATTTCTATTTCTGGGAAGGTGTTCTTTTGAATTTCAAAAGTTATTTAAATTTGATATGGTATTACATACATAAATATATGGTTTTCATGTGATACTTATAAAAATTAATGCCACAAATCAAGGGCATTGATTATAGCGTGCTTGAGAAAGATAATATCTATTAAGGTAGACAGATTTACAAATTTGATGTTTATCAACTCTCTTTTGTAAATTATTCATTATATCAATAACTTTGAAATATTCACAGCCATATAAAAATTTGAAATCTGAAATTTGGTTAATACTCTAATTAATGACATCTACAACTATATAATCACATTAAAATACATTTATCAAAATCAAAGGTGACAATTTAGTTATCAATACAGTTCAAAAAAAATCATTTATCAATCATAAGTTATATTGTTTTTATAATTGTGGAATCACTCATTAAGGATTAATGAAATTTCTTAATCGTACATATAAAAACCGCAATTAATAATATACATATGAATTGATTTAATAGTTTGGGAGAAAAAAAATCCCCTCAATCTGCTAACTAGAATTTATGAACCTTCATCAAAAAAGAATTTATGAACCAGATTAAAAACAATGACCCCCTATTTAGGCAAAAAAAATCAAACCTTAAATTTATACTTTTAAATCTGCCATATATGTGTGTGTGTTTGTGTGTATTAACATATAAATATATATATATATAACATATCACTCATTACTCATCATATATTTCTATTTTTGGGAAGGTATTCATTTGAATTTTGAAATTTATAATTGATATGGTATTTAAATACATAAAAAACCAAACATTATATGTATGCTTTTAAATTTGCCATAAATATATATATACATATAAATATATGTAACATATTACTCACTACTCATCATATATTTATATTTCTGGGAAGGTATTCTTTTGAATTTCGAAAGTTATTTAAATTTGATATAGTATTAAATACATAAATATACGGTTTCATTTTGTACTTATAAATTATTTAAAGTTTTTATACATGCCAAAAAATTAATGCCACAAATCAAGGGCATTGACCATATCTTTATTGAGAAAGATAATTACTATTAATAAAGACAAAGCTACAAATTACCATCCCATCCCACCCATTAACTGTAATAGATACATTACTAATATGTTGTGATAGTTTTATTTGTTTTTAGATAGTCAAATTTTCTAATGTGATTTCCTATTAACAGCAATAAATGCATTAATAATAATTTAAAAACGATCACCACTATTTTACTCAAAAACAAAAAAATAAAACTCTTAAGTATATGCCTTTAATTTGAATCTGCCATAATTATATATAAATATACACACACACATTAATATACTCATTATATATAATTATATATAATAAATTACTTATCATATGTTTCTATTTTTTGGAAGGTACTCTTTTTTAATTTCGGAAGTTATTTAAAATTGATATTGTGTTAATGACTAAAAGTAAAATGTTTAATTTTTTGTTTATTTTTTTCTATTTTAATTTTTATCTTTAAAATCTTAAATAAAATCATATATTAACCGTTCCGTGCATCGCACGGGAAAAGTGTAGTTGTTTTAGATTCGCACGGGTTTCATCTAAAACAATCACAAAAACAAGATGATCGTCAAAGAATCAGCAACGGCGATGAGCTTGAAGGTGGCGGAGGCTAAGTTTAAATTGGACAATGGGCTTTAAAAAATTTTGAATTTCAAGTTGGGGTAACCTTTCTCGTTTGAATTTCAAGTATGGGACTTCGTGCACACAAATATATATATATATATATATATTTTTTATATTTTATATTTTTTCACTAACTACTCTATATAATTGATGATATTAATGGGTACTATTTTTTATAAATCAAGTAGACAACCTAATTTGAACCATATCCGCTCCCATCTGCAATACAAAGCATAATATAAAATAAATTAGACCGTCTGTGTTATAAGTCATTAGTGAGGTAATAATCACATTTTTAGAACTTATTCTTATTTTTTTTTACTAAAAAATTACTATTTTTTAAAATCATTAATTAATCTCAGCTTCTATGATATGTTATAAAAATTAATAGTATTAAATATACGTAAATTTTTAAATCTTTTTTGAGATAGAGTTAATAATTTAACCACCTTTCATTAATTTTAATGATGAGGTTACAGGTGTAAGGTGTCTTGTTGTCAACATTTTGTGAGAACAACTTTCATATTTGCCCGTCTGGTTTATGATATAAATATGCTAGCAATCATGTCACAGATGAAAATGGATAACTAGCCACTTGAAAAATATTTTATTGAGAGTCGGTATCAGTTTTGCCTCTTGCTCTACTTGTTTAAATCGAACGAGGGCCATTAATTATGATGATGATGATATATAGTTTCTGCATTGTCTTTATGACTACGCCTGTGTCTGTGTCTGTAACACGGAGAGTAAACCAACTTTTTTGCCTTCAAGTTGTTTAGCTTATTACCGTTGATTTTCTTTCTTGTGAATTTATTTAATTTTATGCATAACATGATGTTTAATTTCCAACTCTTAAAATCCCATTGGTGTATGGTCTCACAATTCAAACCCAATACATTATGTTAAATGGACTCAGCCATCTAGCATATATATATATACATATGTCCGGTTTTGTTAGTTAATGTGATCCACATTCCACAGAGAGCAAGCTGAAACCCTGAATGTGTACTTTTTTTTTGGGGTGAATACTACTGCGCCCTGTGAGAGCCCAAATTTCAGGTTTATAAAAGGAGTGTTGTAAAATTTGAAGGCCCAAGAGTCAATCCATTCTGCATCTTAATTTTTAATATTATCCTTAATTCAGGATGACAAGTTGACAATTTTTTAATGTTTATTTTTTCATTCATCAGATAGGTTCAACTTTATAATGATCATTTCAGTCATTTCACAGTATACAACACGAGTTGATGTGATTCATGTTGCGGCATAGTTATTGGGGGTTGCCATCGGAGAAATAATACTGCACTCTGGGATTCTAGTATGGAATATTGAACAATAGCTTTATAAATTATTGGAGAATGTCGTCATTAAATCTTAATTAATCAAAATAGATTATCATTATGTCACTTCAAAACTATCCTCAAATGTTCAACGTCACCGCCTATGTAATTTATCTTTCTCTGTCACACATCACTGAGTTGGATCTTTATTCTCTATAGAGTTAAAAGCAGACATGTTACTAGGGGTTGCACAAAAACCCGGTGGCCCGTCTGGACACGGTCCATCCCAAGTTAATTTGATCCTCAGATAATTTGGCCCAGAACTATAACAATTAGGGCAGAACCAAACTCGACCATTGGGCAGGATATGACAAGAGCATATGCTTTGTGACCAATGGCCCAGCCCGGCACGGAAATATTATTATTTTTTATAAAAAATAATTTCTTTTCCTAACTTAAAAGTACACCATATAATAATTAATACTTAATACACCATATAAAAATATTTGATTAACTCTTTCTCCCAATTTCTTTTATTTTTAAATTTATTTCACTATTTTTTCATTATTTTCTCTTAGGATAGAAAGACTCAAGGTCCAACAGGATATGTCATGTGGCTCAAAGGACATGTCCTACCTGATCTTGATCCTGGGCCACACAGGACTGGGCCAAGTATGGACGCAAAAAGCCAAACACGAAGATTTTTAGGATAGGACTTAGGGCATATGTCAGGCCCAATCCTACCCGATTTTTGTGCAGTTCTACACTTTGAGATTCTTGGATATGCTTCTAGGGTCAACAATTACAACATTTTTTGTGGCTTCATAAACAACAAGGAGATCATTCATTTAATTTCATCTCTCTTTCTTTGATTGCTAATTAATCCCATTTATTCTCGATTAGGGTCTTATCAATTTTGTATAAGGCTCCCACCATATAAGGTATGGAGATAGTCAAATATATACAATTTTACCCTCACAAATGAAGAGACTGTTTTTAGAATTTAAATTTATGACCTTTAGATCATATGACAACAATCTTTACCTATCTCATTCTCACCCTATAACTAATGTATCAATAACCAAACTATTGATTTTGGATATATCATATTAAGATATACTCCTATGCTTTTTATGAAAATTATATAAATAATACTTCTTTGAGTTTATAATATAATAGGTACTTAAATAGTTTGAATAAATTAATAAGTGAAATAAATTGGTTAATTTAGATTAATGTGACATCATTTTCATAAAATATGTTTTTGTAACGTTGGCTTATATATAAGTTTATAAGTTAGATAAATTAGTTTAAGAAAAATAATAAGTATATGTGATAAATAGATTGAAATTTAATTATATTTAATACCAAATTTACACCTAACAATACCAGAAGCAATACTACGTATTAGTAGACCAATTCTGCAATTTTTCTGAATAATTAATAATTAATAATTAAAATGATGATACTTATGAATTATATTGATGACAAGAAAGAGTTTGTTGCCCCAATGACGATATTGTTGTTTTGTATCGTTAACCAACATTTTTATTGTAATATGGAAAAAGTTTGAACTGGTAACTCAATTAACATATCGGTTTGCTTCTTGCTGCTTTTTACCTTAACAAATCAGTGATGGGAGGAGACAGAGACAGAAGTTCAAGAAATATAGGGCTTATTTGATTTTTATCATCGATTTTTATGTTTTTAAAATAATTTTATGAAGTAATTTTATATAACAATTCTGGAAACAAATAAAATGCTTGAATTAGGGTGGAAAATCCATACAAAGCAAATATTATATTGAGGACCAGAGATAATATAGCGAAGAGGTAGGAACGGTGGAATTATAGTTTACTTTATTATTATTAGTATGATTATCCTTATGAAGATCCAAGGTTATCTATTTATTTTTCATTTTTGTAGAACAAATTGTAATAAATTATAACATAAAAAATGTTCAGCTTTTCCAGAACAAGTATAACTTTTTTCATTGCTCAAAACACAAAATCGAAATCACATTTTTAAATATGTCTTTTTTTCAGTTTTTTGTTTTTCAAAATAAAAAATAAAATAGGCCCATAATGTTCAATGACGACAAGGTGGCATGCTATATATGCAGGTAGCTAGAAATCATCGTGCATTTGATTTTTCAGAAACGTCGGGGAAGAATTAACATACATGGTGGGTTAACCAAATTCATTAGGATTTTTAGTTTGTTCTATATGATATTGTGTACATCAGGCCCTCTTGCTCCTTTATTATATAATTTTTCATTTCAGTTTTTCATTAATTGTTTAATCAAATTAATACCAATAACATTATTTGCTTTATGCGGATATTGTGTATATATAAACCTCCAAGTTTTGTTTTGAAGCTGATGAGTAGTTCAGTTAATTGGAGAAGTATTGGTGTAGCTAGATTTTTATATCAAGTGTATTGCTGTAATTAACTTTAACTTGCCACTAATGATGTCTCAATTAGGGGAAGATAAAAGGGAAAGCGATATAAGTAAAATAAATTAAGAAAAATTATAAAAACAATCAAATAAAATCAAATATAATTAATAAAATACAATTAAGTTACATATCGTGAGTATGATGATGATGGCTATGTAAGCCTACCCACCCGTGTGGCATCCGTGTTTTCAATAACACAAACCAAATTAAATTATGAGATTATGTAACAGGTGGTTGACTAGTTGACTAAAACCTTGTCCTTTTTCGTTTAATCCAGTCAAAAAGTTTGCTTTGAATGATCCATAAAGCTGTATTACTCCATGAATCGTGCATTTACCCATTATAAATGCAAGTCAGACAAAATCCTCATTACTTCCTTTGAATTTGGTCTCACCATCAATCCTATCCTCAATAATATCCAAATCTTTCTTCATTTTTCTTCAAACCAAATATTTGTTTTTCCCGCCCGGGGGGGGGGGGGGGTGTTCATGAAAAGCAACAGACAACAGCTTCATTATTCCAAGCAAGATTAGGTTGGCAGTCAAAGAGAGCGATTGATTGGTACTCATGAATAGCGAAAAAATTTCTAATTAAATTGCCTAATAAATTATCATAAGCAGAATACTTTATAAGCGACGATCTTATCATTATCGTGGAGATTATAAAAAATAATACATTAGTTGAAGTTGTCGGTAGTGCCAAACAGCCAAAAACATATGAATGAGGATTAGACTATAATAACAAGGACAATGAGTTTGGCCTGCACAATATAAATTGTATGCCCTAAAGTTGTTGATGTCGATGTGAGTAAAATGTGTAGTTATCAGGAACTTAGGAGGGAAACTTTTACAATCTCTAATTACTTGATTATTTAGCGTTAGTGTCTAGAAATCATAATAATCGACCCTGTGAACCAAGAACAAGCGTGTTGTAACTCGAAAATCTGTTTGAGAACTTAACCTGATGATAAATAAACCTAGCCAAAAGCGAAATGCTCTCTCCCTTGTGTGTGTGTGGTAGAACACTATATATATACAAGATGTCTCGTAGCATATATTTTTTGAGACACACTGCATTTGATCTGGAAAATTTTAGTTTGTTGATGGCACATTTTGTAGTAATGCGCGCGTGCGAATATGAGCACAAGTTAATAAGTTATAGCCTCCGGTCCTAAATATATAGAAAATTATGATTTTTTTTTTGTGTAGATTAAAGAAACTTAATTTTGAGAAAAAGCTTATATATATAAATACACAAATTTTAAAGTAGTTTATTTTGCGTGTTTCATTTCTTTAAAAAAAATGTTAACTTAATCTTATATTTATGATCAAATGGATTATATTATGAAGTAACTTTGACAACTAGTCATAGCTAACTAGGTTAATTGTAACACGATGTTTTGTGGAAACCAATCTCTCTATATGACACCATATATTACACACTCCATGTTGAGTTGTTGACTGCAGATTTAGACTGTCAAATTTGTATTAAATGACTTATTTATAATTTATAAATCCGATTGATGGTGATGAGATAGTTAGGACTATGTGTAAAGAAAATTACTGGAGACACAGTTGAAGATGACAAATTAAATTGGTCGTATGAGTCTTTTTTCCCCAGAATGTGCTATAAGTACAAAAAAAAAAATTGCTAAATTAAATGAAATTACTGAGCCGCACATTGTTTTGTTAATAATCTAAGTAAACGTTTGGTTGTGGATATAGGGTATAATAATGTTGTGCAATTCATGCATTCAATTCCCACCTGCTAGTGGAATAATATTTGTTACTGTTGTATTTTATAATTCTAACAATTGGTATCTATAATGTGACTGAATTAATGGATGGTAGATCGATGAAAAGTGCAGTGGGGGAAACCTGGGCATTGTATGTGTGTTTGATACTAGCCATCATTTATTTTCCTTGATACCAATAATAAGGAAAATGCTGTATTCGTAGATAGGTTAGCAACCATATATAACATTTAAAGATGATAGATGGACTTGCAATTGTGGGTGTTGGCACCCCCATCCTCTTCTCAACGTTATTTGCAAGAAAAATGTGCTTCTATATATTGTTACATATTCTTGTCTTTATGATCATCACAATAGGGTGTTATCTATAAATTTTTGAAACGTTGTTAGAGATGTCCAGGAGGAGGATGGGCTAGACAATATATATTAAATCGTTTAAAATGATAGAAGAAGCACAAATAAAACACCTAATAAATTGTCATTGAATATATCATTTGGTTAACAATATATCTAAAGATTTAGATGTTTATAGAACACAATAACATAGTGTGATCTATATAGACAACCATATTTGATAGACTTGTTGTTATATATAATGTGTCGTGGGCTATCTGGCATGACCGATACTAACACATTCTGAGGTCTGTCTTAAATGAGAGGTTGTAAGTCTGACAATTTATGGATATATGACAGATATGCGAGTTCTTTACATTCAGTGAATGGTGAAAAAAGTGCATACATTGTACTAAACAGATTACAGACATGGTAGAGAGTACGTAGAGACCAAACATGCATCAACGACGTAAGCTAAAGAGAGATATCATGACACTGTAATTAACTAAGAAGGCCTCATTTAGTGCTAATAAAATAGTCTGCTGCTGCACATGTATGACGTTATTGTAATATACGGATATTATAGGAATGAGTTAAAAATTAATTAGATCAAAACCAGGCGCATGCTTCAGCTTCAAGAGTGAATGAACTGGTGAATGAATAATGAGGGAGAGGAATCAAACTTAGGTAAGGAAAGAAGAGGAAGAAAGGGTGGCCACTGTTTGGAGAGTTTTGTGGAACACAAAAGTGATGACAGGTATGGTCAAACTAAATTATGTATCACACATAATTTAAATAATTAGTTTAATGGATGAGTGTTTTATATGTTCTGCGAATTGCAGCCATTGTTGAGATGTGAAGAGTCATTATTCCACAACTTTCCACCGGCTTTGATTGCAACGGTCAAAGCAAGTGATCAACATCATAGTTTAAGTAGTCAGACATAGCAACTGCTCATGCCACAAGAATTATGTTTTAATTTTCTGCAATACAACTATGAGATCACTAACTAGATCGCTTCAAGAATTAATGTTGGTGTTTGTGTTTGCATACCTAATTCACTTCAATTTCGTCACTCTCAATTGGTCCATGTTGCCTTTTGTTGATGTCATACCCACACGTGCACTTCCTGCTTTACGACTTCCTATACACATTCACTTTTGCTAAAGTGGCATGCATGCTCTCTCTTTCAATATATCATCTCAATTAATCTTAGTTGTAAGATTAAGGTTACTTTGTCAATGATTATATTTACAAGTGAAATAACTAACCCCTTTTATTATAACGTTTCTTAATATAAGACTTATAACAATGCACTCCTATTTGAGAGTTGATGATAGTTTTACGTATATTCTTTTGACAATACTTCACTCGACTTTTGGTTAGTGAATACTTTTTGTAGGAAGCTCTAATGAAAATATCAATTTTATGAACATATGTTTAAAAAGAGAACATATATCAAATGATGATGATGATGGAACTTCTTAAACTCATGTACCTTGCTCCTCTTGAAAGACTCATAACATTCATTTTCCTATAAATGGCCATTACAACCATTTTATTTTAAAAGCAACTTTCATTATAATCGTCTTGTATAAGATCTATATATATATATATATATCCCAAAATTACGACAGATGGAGGTACTCATTTTGTTTGATTTGTCTGGTGTTGGATTTATTTATATTGGATGCTTTAGTTTATTAAAAAGAAAAATATATTACAGGAGAAATTCTATATAGATGTACCATTACGTCAACGAACATGTCATGCCAACCAGTGAACAGTTCATAACAATGTTAATTTCAGTAGTCATCTAAATATATAACTGAATTTTTTAACATGTTCCTTAATGATTAATTGGCTTCCGAGCTTTAGTCTCGAAACTTGTATATATTATAACCACGATCGAAGATCTTTTAAAAGTGTTGATATTAAATTGATTTAAGAAACAAAAGTGAGAGGGGGAAGCGAAATATACTCCATGGGAGATATATACGTACATGTTCTTGTTTCTGTTTTTCTACTACGTACATTCGTAAAACTCTTATGTTAATCGTATCTCCCCTATTTCTCTCCACATCAACATAATTTTAATGATTTAGATGATTTTTTAAATAGTAAAAATTAAAAATCTGGATGAATAAAGCATTTACATTTCTCAAACATATTTTAATGCTACATAAAGAGATGAAAATATCATCCAGCCGTGGCTTTCAAGTTTTAACTACCGCAAGATATTTATTTATTAATTGTTTATTTTAAATTTACAAGATAATTATTTTGTGCGGGTCTCAAACTCAGCTTTCACATAAACTCATATATAGGCATAGGTATCATTACATCATCACCATTTTCTTCGCTTCACATGGGCCATCATTCACGATTGGATTGAATATTACTTAAAAGTAAATGAAACCAACGGCTACATTTCATTTACAGATGTTAAACTCACATTTTATCGTGATTTATTAATCTGTCAACTAACAATGTAGCAGTAACAAAATTATCATTTTGTCGTACATATTTTCCCTTTTTCAATATAATAAGGCTAGTTAACTAAGTTGAGTCTGGGAACTTACTATGATCAGCGTACGTTTAAATTTGAAGAGCACTCACAAAATTAAGTATAGATCATGACATGTTAAAAAACATGAAATAGCAAGACCGCACACTTGTTATTGAGTTTTTCATGTGACTACAATTTTTTCCGAGTAACTTATAATAAATCTCTTAAAAAAAATTTTCCAAGTGAATTCTAATTCAAATATGGAGTTTAGTAAGCCAAGTTAATTTTTTGTGAATAATCACAGTCTCATTATATACAAAATAATTCTGAAAAAACAAACATATATTATATATACTACCAAAAAACTAAATAGATTTTTCAAAGAAATGTAAAAGATTGGAATCTGTGAAAAACCGAAAATGATAGGGGGCTAACCTGAATACATAAAATAATTTTTTTTTTTGAGCCAAGAACAGACTAAACTAGAACCAGGAATAAAGGTTGTATTGGTGGAATGCTGATAAAATTTCCTATGTTGATTTATCAGTTATATATACGTACTATATCTCCTATATATCTTTTATATTCTGATAACATAAATAATTAACGGTGCTTAATTCAGGATCTCCCGCTTACACAGTATTCTAATTTAAATAAAGCAGATAACTCAACACTTTAACGCTAAAAAGTACAACTGAGAGATAAATTAAATTTTAAGTGATATGATATGTGACATTAAGATATTGGTAAAAAGGACAAGATATATTAGTGCGCCTTAATTAAATCATTAGTTAGTGCGCATATGCAAACAGCTACAAGATGAAATAAACAAACATAATACAATATTATTTTTAGTTAGACGTGATGTTTTAGGGTTTTAAGATGCATTATATCTTTCCAAAATTGTAAAAATTCAAGTTTATCACTTAAGCAATAACATGCAAATTGCATGACAAGTCTCCAGGCCATGATTTATTCTATTTCTAGCTAACTATGTACTGGCTCTCAATTAAAATATTTTATCTCTTGATAATATTGTATTATGATATATTCAAATTAATTAATAGCTGGTTGGAAATTTCAAACAACGTTAATTACACTCCCTCCGTCCCACTATATAAGGTCTTTTAAACTGAATTGCGGGTTCTTAAAAAATTAGTTAGAGTTAGTTAAAAACAATAAATGTGTAGGAAATATACCCCTTTTTCCAAAACTACCCTTATTTAAGAATGAGTAAGAGAGGGGGTAATTATGAAAAGAAGATGAAAGAGAATGTGTGGAAAAATTAATGCATGGGTAAAATGGGGAAAAACACATTTATTACTCAAAAAAAGTCAAATAGGACCTTATATTATGAGACAAGATCATTCAAAAAATTGGACCTTATATTATGGGACGGAGGGAGTATTTGACAAAGTTTTCATATCCTTTGCCATTTGCACTCACAATCATACCATCCTCTTCATATATACTCATATGTTTGCTTTGATTTCCATGACAACCTTATCTTTAATAATTTACTTCATATAAATTACCCATATATTAGACAATATTTTAAAATCTGGGTCAATAATTATCGATCGAAGATAAAACTTAGCTTAAGCGTAGCTTCTCTTGTATATTTTAGTTAATATGATATGGACAATCTGTAGTTCAATCAAAATATTATATAGTTATAATATCAGGAAATGTTAAGACATATTTTATTTAGATCGTCAGATAGTGAAAATATAGGGAAAAAGGCTGTTTATGAAAAGTGCTAAAGTATAAGAGACTTTTTGCAAGTTGCAATTAGTTGATGGATTTCAAAATCTTTTAGTCCATGATAAATTTATTATAATAGAATTGAATAAACCTAGTACGCGCGTATGGGTCCCAAATCCTGTGTATCAAACTCAGATTATGAGATATATAGATTGATCCTTACAAAATAACACTAGTATATATTGTTTTTTAAAGAGCAGTTACCTGAGAAAGTATATTGCAGTAGTCTTAAAAAACATTAAGACGCACGTTAATATTCTCTTTATTATCAAGTCTCAAGATAAAAAACTCACAGAGAAGTTCATCATTCAGTATTACTCCATCCGGTCCTTATTATAAGATCAAGTTGACTTTTTTTTGGATAAATTAATGATACAAAAATTAATTACTTCAAAATATTCAAATTTATCTTTTTTTCTCAAAACTAATTTATCATACTTACAAATTATCGTAGAATCTAGTTACATGTGACATATCTTAAAATTAAATGGTTCATTTGACTTACTTAATCTCCGTCAAAATTCAACTGATCTTATATTTAAAACCGGAGGAGTGTTTATTTTTACATGTTATGTCATCAGTGTAACTAATGAAAAGTATATTAATGAATAATAGGAGTAATCGTATGTCATTAATTAGAATTAAATCTCAAAATTTTGGTGTTGGTGAAGAGCACCGAAATGGAAAGAAATCGGTGTAGTGTCGCCTCGGATCCGCTCTCCAAAAATTTAAGACCCAAGGGGTAGTGGAAGCTATCTTCGGGTGTCGGTCTTAAGGAGCCTTAGTGTAAATGACTACCTAATAGCTAGATGCTAAACTAATTGGAAGGGAAAAACATTTTGTATTTGATTTTTGAGATGTAAAAGAGAAGTTTGTATGAAAAGTGTTGTATGTTCAAGAAAGAATTGAAATTGGATTTAAACGGGAGATTTGGATTAAAAAGGGATGGTTATTCTTGGTAAACGGAACTTTCGGGAATCATTGCTTCTTAAAATTTTTGGGAGTTTAAAAATGATCAATTTTCTAAAGAACCCTAGAGGAACCCCTCTAGGTTAGACTTAGATTAATTTAAGTAACGGCTGGAACCCGCACGTTAATTAACTTAACCTAAGTTGATTAAGCACTTGACCCAATTAAATCTACTAATCACAATGGACTATTAATCCTACAACCGGGACCCCGAATTGCAACCAAATTAGCCTATTAATTCCAATTTATTGGTGGAACCCCATCCAATAACTTGAACCCAATAGGTTGAAGTCTAATGTCACTCAAGCAATTAGTAGATTTACTTGCCAATTTCTAAACATAAATACATGACACCATGATCCACTAAACAAGAACCCTCATTTAACACAAGATTTTAACAAGAAAACATATATTAATTGATGAACCCATACAAATAAAATATGCTCAAGTCAATAAGTTCAATGTCAAGCATCCATACAAAGAAAATAAACAAGATAGGTTGTTTCTACCACTCTCATACAAGATATAGAATAAGCTTACAACCAAATGCATAAGACAAATCCTAGAACCCTAGATAATTTGAAATATACAAAAGGAAGAGAGAGTGGAGAACAACACTCCACTTTGAAGCTTCAAGCTCCTCCCTTGAGCTCCATCACCAAGAATAAATGGGCTTAGCAGCCTTTCATAGGAGAAGCATCAACCAAGGTGGAGGAAATGGTGGAAGCCATGGATGTTGGGTGGAGAAGAAGGTGGAAGATGAAGATGAGATGAGAGAATGAGAGAGCTAGGGTTTGAGTGTGTGTTTTGTGGACCAAATCTGCCTTCTAGGGTTTAGATTTAAGTATTTATAGGTCCCCCAAGTAGGGTCTACGAGTGGGTATTAAGTTGGATCAGAAACAAAGGCCCAAAACGCGAACTGAAAATTCTGCAGAACAGAGTCTCGTCGTCCGCTCGCCGCGACGAGGCCACGGCGAACTCCAATCTTCTCTGCCAATATGAGGGGGTTTTTGCTGTTTGCTCGCCGCGGCGATGAGCCTTCAGTTCTGCCTCTTTTGTTTGACCTTCTTCTTCGTCCCGGGTCCGATCTTTTGGTCCTGAGCGACCCTGCAAGTGAGAATAAGATAAAACCAAGATCAAATAGCCCTATAAATTAATTAATACAATTAATCTACAATTATGGCTAATTACTACTAATTTTACACTCATTTCCCTTGAGAGTTTGGGATATTCAATTAGACATTATTGGACCAAACTTGCATCTTAATCATGTTAATTGCCTCAAATTAGGCATATAAAAGCATTACAAATCAGAGATTTGTCAGTTGGGTAATTAGTACTCCCTCCAGTCCGAAATATAAGACATATTTGGATATGTGAGTTTGGTCTTAAATATTACACATGTTTCCAATTTTCTCAAATTTTCCTCAAATTATCCTTATTGATGCTTTTCATTAATAAATAAGTAAGAGAGAAACGATGGGAATAAAGGTGGATAGTTATTAGGGTATTTTGGTAATATCATGTAATTTTAACTAACTTAATTAATATCCTTAATTTAATCAAATTGGATACATATGTCTTATATTTAGGATATGAGGAAGTAACTCTTATGGACTAAATAATGATGTACGTAATCTCTTATGAGGTGCTGATCTAAAGAATGTTGAGATTCTTCTAGAAGCAAAGTTCCAAGTAAAATGAGCAGATTAATTAGGAATTAGCTAACTAATGGCAGCTGGTTTTTCTAGAAGTAGCCCAGAGAGAAAGCCACACCACAGGCCTATTCATCATATTGAACAATATTTTAATTAACCCTAAAACCAACTACTCCCTCTTATTATAAATATAAAACTTATTTACTTAATTTAATTTTACTAACAATGTTAATTAAACTAATTAAAGTCACATGATATTACTAAAGTACCATAGACATTTACCTTTATTTTCACTCTCTTTCATTTCTCTTGTTTATAATTAAGGAACATCTACAGTGATACTTTAAAATAAAATTTCTAAATAAGTGGATGGAGTGATTAAATACTCTGGTGACTGTGGGCCCCCCAAGAAATCCCAAAGCCTTGATCCTAATCTATATCGAAAAGACGCTCCAAAAGGACACACACCACTATATATATGCAAATATTATAGTGAGAGAGAATTTGTTAACATCGCAAGGAACCATAAGCGAATCTCTTTCAATCATCTCCCACTTTATTTTTTTGGTTTATTTAATTTCAAAATTACTTTGATGACTGCTCAAACATGCTTAGCTGTTAAACAATGTTAAAC
The DNA here is from genome assembly GCA_037074515.1 of Mimosa bimucronata. Lineage (NCBI taxonomy): Eukaryota > Viridiplantae > Streptophyta > Magnoliopsida > Fabales > Fabaceae > Mimosa > Mimosa bimucronata. The sequence goes on from CM073444.1 coordinate 39,108,710, forward strand.
AAAGTGTTTTAGTGATACAAGTATGTATATAAATATATTTGAGTTTTCCACTTTATTGTGTATGATGATCTCTCCGTACTAGACATGGATTACTCGTTTTTAGTAGATTCTACTTCATTCTTAATTGTATGAATATCAAATTAACCATAAAGACGACAAAAGTAATGAGAAGCTTAATTAGTTTAGTAGCGTAATTGAACAAGTGGCGTACGTGTGATTATTATACTTTTTAATAACTTAAATATGTTAACGAGCAAATGACACTGGTTATACTTTGAAGAAATTATTTAAAAGACTCTAAACCCAAGATAATTTTCTTACTTGTCGCTTATAAATTTTGCAAAACTTGACTAGTTGATCACCACATGATAAATAGTTTAGGAAGTGCTTGGTTTAGTTTGTTGTAAAAGACTTTATAATACAAAATAAATACGTTGAAAAAATTCTCATAAAATGTAAAAGTGATTTCTGAAAGTGTGCCCCAGATAACCTTTCACGTTACTGGTCTCTAAATTTTAGGTAGGGATTAAGTATGATCCCTTACTTCATGCATCAACAAACCCACTCATGTTAATTTTAAGGAAGCTTCTTAATGACATAACAAAAGAAAACCTCCTCAGATAACGGATAATTCATTTTAACTAATTTTCAAAATTCATACCGTGATATATAATTATCATTTCGTATCGGTAGGATTAGTTATATAAGCAGTTTTTCAGCTAGTATATTATTAGTTTAAAAATATGATGCGTCGTGTGATAACATGAGAAATTATTTCCATAATTTTTTAAGATTAATACGAGTAATTAGTAAGTGTGTCGAAAACAATTTTAGACGAGATTAATGTATGAGTAGTAGCACAAGAAAGCACGGAAGATTGATGCCTCCGGAGGTGGGAGAAGCCCAATCTTTCCAAAAATACATCAAAAGAGCACACCTGTCCCCTACGTGACTTTACACGTCATGAGGCATGAATATTTAATACACTCAGTTCCCCAAAATGGCATCTAATCTAATATTAAATGAGGAAATTAGGGACACATTTACATTACAAATGGAGTGAGATCGTGAGAAGCAAGCAAAAAAGGCACAAGTGGTAAAAGCCCATTGGGTATGTTGTAATTTTCAAGGTTTTATTAAAAAAAGCCCACACTTTCTTCCTTATTATAATTTTATTATATGTGCCTCGTCATACAATTTTTTCTTTTGGGCTTTGCAATTTTGTGTCCAAATTCAGGAGCTCCCCCTCACACGTGTCCACTACCCACTGAATTTCTCTTCCCCCTTTTGTCTTTTAGCACTTGTTTGTATTATTTTATTTTAAACTATAATATACCAAGAACATATATATTTGGATTAATTTGTGGAGAATAGTTTCTTAAAAAATAGTTGAAAAAATCCTTTGTGAGAATAGATTTTTGGGAATATCTTCTGAAATTGTAAAAAAAAAATAGCTTCCGAAAAAATTTAGGTTTTAAAAACTAAAAAGCTATTTTAAAAAAGTTAGGAGTGTTAGTTTCGCTCAACTAAAAACTATGTTTTAAAAGTTAAAAGGCATTTTGAAAAAATTGAGGCTGTTTGTCTTTTTTCATTTTAAAACCTAAGTTTGGACCAAAATCTAAGTTTTAGATGTGAAACAAAAAAGACTCTAAATAAATCCAGAAGAGAGGAGTTTTGTTTTTCAAATCACAAGATTTATTTTAAGTGTTTATTGTAAATAGAGTCTTGATGTTGATTGAAAAACTGAGTTTTGACATGTACTCACTTAGTAAATCTAAATTTTTTATTGCATTAAAGCACTGAAATTTAACTTCTCAAATATATTACAAGAGTATCCGACAAGAAATCAAATTGTGACCATAAGAAAACAGCTAATCCGTATCTGAAATAAGTAAAATGGTTTATTTTCTTATGTCCTCGTGATCATGATATTTCAATTCACATATATGAAGGACTTATCTTGAAAATATGTCAAGTGTATTTCTAGAAAGAAAACATGATACATAACTAATATAAAGTGACTTATATTTAAACTCAAATTTTTTTTTATCACGTCACTTATATTAGAAAATAAAAAATCAGACAGAGTACATGCATATATGCTCATAATTAATAATATATGAAATAGTACCGGATCTTAGATTAGACATGGATAATTTAAAAATAGTACAGCTTCTTATATATGACTAATTATCAATGACACATTTTTGTGATTAAAATATACCACACTTCAAACTGATATTGTCTCTAACAAACTTTTTTTTTTTTTTTCAATTTGATGTTATTAAAATATGAATATATAAGTTAAGAATATAAACTATCGGACGAGTTTAGCTTAGATAGTAAGGTGAAATAGGCTATAGAATATGGTAGGAGTTTACAGTTTAAAATAATATCTAATTATAATTCTTTTTTTTAAAAAATAGACTATGTTGTCTTTGATTTTAAGAAAGATCTAAAGTATTTAGTTCGAGGGTCTTAAATTAGTTACTTATGTATTTTCAATTAAAATCGACCTGATTCATATTTGTTTCAAAATAAAAAATTAAAATTATCAAATACAAATAAAATTATACTATTTTTATACATTCAAAACTATCTAAATGAAAAAAAAAATTATTTTCTTTTTATTCTTGTGATGAGAACAAATTTTCTTTAACTAGTAAAGGGGAGTACATAGAAAGGACAAGTTGGTCTATTTCAACACATTAACACGCATGCGTTTCCAAGATCAATTGGACCCCTGTTCAAAATTTCACAGCATTAAGAAAATATGATCCTTTTTTTAATTAATGATGCTGTGTGTGCTACACAGATCATGTAATCAGATTGCCTTATTATTAAATGCTTCAAAACTATGCTGAATCCTTTACATGATCTGATTATTTCATTTTTATATATAAATATCCGCACAAAACCACACTTTATTTGTAAAGAAAAATCTCAGATTTCTTTTGTAAAAAAGAAAAAAAGCCATCTATCCACACCATACCATAAACAGTGACAGAAAAAGAGATGACACTAAGTATGAGGCATAGCTAAGCTACAACTATAAATATAGAGCAAACACACAAACTCCAAACCAGCAGTGCAAGGAATTAAGAAGACAGTTTTGAACAAAAGTTATAAACTTTGTAAGGCCATTTTTGGCATCTCAAAAGGGGCCAAAGAAAGATAAAAGCTTGTAACTTTTTCAAGGGTTTTTTTAGGCTATGTATTGGGGAGGCATGTCTGGGAACAACATGGGTTGGGGTATGAATATGATAGAGGAAGAAGGTTGGAGGAAGGGTCCTTGGACCGCTGAAGAAGACAGATTGCTTATTGAATATGTTAGGCTTCATGGTGAAGGAAGATGGAACTCTGTTTCTAGGCTTGCAGGTTCACCTCTTTAATCTCTTTCTCTCTCTTTTTCTTCTATGAATCTTTTCATATTCCTTTGATTATTACAAGTTTCAGACTAACTATGGTTGCAGAGCAGCCAAATTTGCTTTCTACTGATTTGAGTAGCTATATCTGAGTTATCCAGTTGTGTGCTAAAAGAATCAAGGTTTCTGAAAAGCTGATGATGATGATGATGATGTTTGTTTCATGTTTTTGCCTGAAACAGGATTGAAAAGAAATGGGAAAAGCTGCAGATTGAGGTGGGTGAATTATTTGAGGCCTGACCTCAAGAAGGGTCAGATAACACCTCAGGAAGAGAGTATCATTCTTGAGCTGCATGCTAGGTGGGGAAACAGGTATGTTTTGGTTTTATTTTCATCTTAATTTCTTCGACTTACATATACTTTTTAATATAATTATATCATTAAGTTAGATTTGAGCATTCTCGGGCTCAATTAAGGGGTAACTCTTAAAAAAAAAACGTCTTCTCTGTAATGAATTGAATGTACAAAGTGTTTGATTGGTGATTCAAAAAAATTTTAGGTGGTCAACGATTGCAAGAAGCTTACCAGGAAGAACTGATAATGAGATTAAGAACTACTGGAGGACTCATTTCAAGAAGAAGGCGAAAAATTCTCCTGATTCTGCCGAAAAGGCAAAAAATCGCCTCATAAGGAGGCAACAATTTCAGCAGCAACAACAGCAAATGCAGCAGCAGCAGCAGCAACAACAGCATCATGATCAACAGCAGCAACAACTGCAGCAACTTCAATTCAACTTAGACATCAAAGGGATTATGGCTCTTCTGGACGAAAATGATCATAAAGTGACTATGCCTTGTTTGTCTCAAATGAGGCAAGAAATGTATCAGAATACCATAGAAGAACAAGGCTACTTCTACTCTATGCTCAATAATGGCAATGCCTTAGCATCAGAACCATCAAATGATGATAATTTCTGGGATGGCTTGTGGAACTTGGATGATCTTCATGGAAATTTCAGTGCAGCAGCAAGCAAAGTCAATCTACACAATTTAGTTGCTCCCTTCTGCTAGAAGTTTACTGTTGTTGTCTGCCTTTTTAAGTTCTCTTACTTAGCGTTTTAGTCATATATTACTAGGGGACAAAACTGTGACAGAGTTTCCCAAGTGTTTCACTTTCAAGTTCTCTAAATAAGATGCAATATCTGGACAAACTTTACAAAGCTTGGACCACATTTCTAACTGCTTTTTAAAAAAGGCGGTTTTAATGGAGAACTTGTAGCAGACACTTGAAAATGATATCTGAGTTTTTTTCATGTTACTTTTAATCATGGGACAAGAAAGCTCCAACAACCAGGAGCTTTTGGAGTTTGGATCAATTGTTGTATGAGGTGTGAACTTGAGGAAGCATATATATATATTTAGTATTCTCTGAAGGCATGTTATTTGTCAGTGAAGTGTATTGATTTTGCTTTTGAACTCAAATGGACTTAGCTTTATTGCTTTATTGATTGTTTTTAGATATACAAGTTCATCAGCTTTCCAACTTCTGGTACAATAAGAAGAAAAAGGAAAGAACACAAAAAAGCCATTCTAGACTTCCTTTCAGATAATCTTACAAGTGGTTTAATTCCTGGCTTTTTTAGCCTTTTCCTCTTGCAGTAGTCTGAAACCAAGTGGAGTTAGAAGCTGTAAAAAATCAAACTTAAATTTCCAAAAGCACTCAAAAAATAATGAAGTACTCAATATTTTGCATCATTGCAATGGGAAAGTTGTGCAATTAAATTAAAGTACGCACTGAGTGAATAAAATATCCCTTAAATATTTACTTTTGGTTACGAAACAACTCAATGCCGAGTTCTTTCAGACATCTTTGTCATGATATTCTTTATGTTTTGTTTAAGGCACACATAATACAAAATGCTCTTTAGTTTATCATTTGTTTCGCATCAATCATTCTGGGATTGGCTTTGGGCTTACATTTCTGAATCACAGAATTTGATTCTTTAAATCTCATATATCTTATAGACATAATTTTTTTAATCATCTCATCGACATAACAGCATATCATAGATTGTCATTCTGCTGGTATCTGTACTTCAAGAGTTAACTTTTTTTTTTTTTTTGTTAAGAGTAAAAAATACACTTGTGATTTTATTAAAAGTTCGTCCAGCATCAAATGTTTTTTTTTACCAAAATTAATTCTAAACTTCTGAACCAGGATAAAAAATTACATGTGTATTTTTTACCCTAATTTAACAGTAAGTATGAATTTTGATTCTAATTTAGAAGTTCAGAGGTAGTTTTGGTCAAAAAAAAAAAACACGTTGGTGTTGGATGAATTTTTGACAAAATCACATGTGTATTTTTGACCTTTAACTCTTTTTTTTGTCACACTGAAGAGGTTTTTTAGATACATTTAGATGGGATAAATAAATGGAAAATTTGCTAAGAAATCTTTTAACAAAATTTAATAACAAATGCAACTTTTTTCAACTGTGTAGATTTATTTCCAACCAACAACAACAACAACAACAACAAAGCCTTATCCCACTAAGTGGGGTCGGCTACATGGATCGCACGACGCCATTGTGCTCTATCGTTAACCAAATCTTTAGATATATTATTAATTAAAAGATCGCGCTCTACAACTTCATTAAGTGTAAGCCTCGGTCTCCCTCTTCATCTCTTAATCGGACTCCAGACTATTTGATCTACCCTCCTCACTGGCGCATCTAATGGTCTCCTTTGTACATGTCCAAACCACCTCAAACGATTTTCTACCATTTTCTCACTGATAGGTGCCACTCCAACTCGTTCGCGTATATGATCATTCCGAATCTTATCCTTTCTTGTGTGACCACACATCCATCTCAACATCCTCATTTCAGCTACCCCCATCTTATGTTCATGTTGACCCTTCAAAGCCCAACATTCACTACCATATAATACTGCTGGTCTTATAGCAGTGCGATAAAACTTCCCTTTTACCTTATAGGGTACTTTTCTATCGCAGAGAACTCCAGTAGCTTTCCTCCATTTACACCACCCAGCTTGAATTCTATGATTGACATCGTCATCAATCTCACCATCTTGTCTTATAATTGATCCCAAATACCTAAACTTCGTTACTTGAGGGATTGTTTGCTCTCCTAGTTTAACCTCCAAATCACCTCTAAGTTGTCTATTTGTAAAATTGCAATGCATACATTCTGTCTTACTCCTACTTAAACGGAAACCCTTCGACTCCAGCGTGTTTCTCCATATTTCTAATTTATCATTAATCTCCTCTCTTGATTCGGCCAGAAGGACTATATCATCAGCAAAAAGCATGCACTTAGGGACCGTTTCTTCTATAGGCTCAATTAGAGCATCTACTACTAAATTAAACAAATATGGGCTCAAAGCTTATCCCTGATGTAGGCCAATTCTTATAGGGAAGTCTTTTGTCTCACCTCCCGGCGTTCTAACCTTAGTCAACACCCTATCATACATATCCTGTATAACTTTAATATAAGCAACACATACTCCTTTCTTTTCCAAGGCTTTCCAAAGTAAATCTCTCGGCACACGATCATACGCCTTTTCTAAGTCAATAAAAACCATATGTAAGTCTCTTTTTCTACTTCTATACTTTTCCATTATCCAATATTCCAAGAACCAAATCTGATCTTACTCTCATGAACTAGCTTCTTTAGCCGCCTCCGTCCATTAGAGTGCGGTAGCCCTTGCTCATTTAACACTGCATTCGGGCGAGGATGCAGCGGCTCTTGCTCTCTTATCACTGTACTCGAGCCATACAGCGCGTTACAACCAGGCAACGACCTATCCTTTAGCCCTTGCTCTCTTAACACTGCATTCAGGCTAGGATGCAGCGGCTCTCGCTCTCTTCTCACTGTACTCGAGCCATACAGCGCGTTGCTTACGGGCAACGACCTAACATTTACACAATTTCTTCGTTGATCCATGTTCATGAGATTCGACGGGGTTTTTACGCTGGCTGTCGGGGCCTAACACAACCTCCTCCTTTACCCGGGCTTGGGACCGGCTATAAGCATAGGCGGAGTTATTTATTTCCAACCAAGTGAAAAATAAAATTATTTGCAGATAGTTCAATATGAGTTACATCCGTTTAAGAACACAAGTCTTTAAATATCTTTGAATCATAAATCTTATAATAATCAAAGAGAATATAAATGATTATAGTTCATCCCACTAGAACATGGACCTCAACTTTATTTGCGGTAGAATTTTTGTTTGACGTCGTGTGAATGTAAGGCTTGATGCTTCGAAAGAGGAAAATGAACAAATAAAAATCTGATTACTTCATAAAATCTAGGGAAAATGATAAAAAAATACCTTTGAATTTGCAAAATCCCAATAACAACTTCATGATAGGTATTAACAATCATTAACAATTCAAAATTCTTTATTTGAAATTTTACAAATTGAAAGGGATTTTTTTGTCATTTTCCCTAAAACATACCACTCTTTAAGCAACTGAGAATTATTTTTGAATCAAATAAGCAGATACATGTTTCTTTCTTCTCCTTTTTCTAATAAATTCAATCCAAATGAATATGTTTAGGTGTATATAATTTAAAGTGCGCAATCAGATTCAAATCAAAGGTCTTGCAGTTAACCATGAGTTTATGAATAAGAAAACAATAAAATGATACGATTGCATGGATTTCGCATACAAAATAATTAATCTCAGACTGTTTCCAATGAGTTATTAATGACAAGACTGACAAGTGAAAAACACCATTAACAACTCACTGAAACTTATTTAACATTAATTTTTTTTATTCGGGACCTCAACAAAATTGTGCCAAATAAAACTCTGAGCACCTAAAGCTCATCCTTTTAAGCGACCCAATCTGAGCCATTAACTGTAAAATGATTATGGCCGTCAAATTTAACATGGATTTAGGTGATTTGTTTTTCAATCTGAAAGTTAGAATGACGGCGATCGGGCGCTGGCGGCGGAGCTGTAATGTGGACTCAATCCAGAGCGCTTCACTTTGATATTCTCTGCTCTGAATATAAAATTGAAACTTGAAAGTTATTCTGATCTTATGCTTCTTCATATCCATAAGACGCTTACCTTCCCAACTTCCCGTTATCACACTTCTGCCACTGTCTTCCACTCGCATCTGCATCATCTCCTTGATTTGCTTCAACTCTCCATTCATCATCGTTCTCTGAAACTTGCACAGCAATCCCACGCTCAGATCCTCGCACTTGGCTTTGACCAAAACGCTTTTCTCTCTACTCGGCTTGTTTCTGCGTACTTCACGTGTGGAAATTTATCCAAATCAAGACTCGTTTTTGACTTCATTTCTCTCAAGAATATCTATCTCTGGAACTCGTTGATTAATGGGTATGCGAAAGATCGTGCCTTTGATGCAGCTCTTGCGTTGTTCCACGAGATGGCTCGTAGTATTGTTTTGCCGGATGGTTATACTCTTGCTACACTTTCCAAGATTTCGGCTGAGATTGAGGACTTGATTTCTGGGAAAATGATACATGCCAAGAGTGTAAATATTGGGGTTGTCTCGGATGTTGTTGTGGTCAATTCTCTGATGTCAATGTATTATAAATGTGGTGAATTAGGTGATGCTAGGAAGCTGTTCGATGAAATGGCTCAGAGGAACCTATCTTCATGGAATGTCATCATTGCAGGATGTGCTGCCTCAGAGGATCCCATATCTCATATGGATTTATGGGATTATTTTCGGGGAATGCAAAATGAAGGGTTTAAGCCTAATGGTTATACAATTGCAAGTATACTACCTGCGTGTGGTAACAATAATGGGAGATGGGATTATGGGATGGAAATTCATGGTTTTCTTGTGAAGAATGAATTGGATTTTAAGATGGACTTGGATGTTCATATGGGGTCGTCTTTAATAGATATGTACTCAAGAAGTAACAGAGTTGGTTATAGCAGACGTGTTTTTGACCAAATGAAGTGCAGAAACGTATATGTGTGGACGGCGATGATCAAGAGTTATGTACAAAACGGAGCACCCGAAGAAGCAGCTTCTCTTCTGCATGAAATGCAAGTAAAAGGAGGGATTCAGCCCAACAAGGTAACTCTTGTGAGTGTGCTTCCAGCTTGTAGCTCGCTTGCTGGATTAACTGGAGGGAAACAAATTCACTGTTTTGCTATCAAAATGGATCTGAATCATGATGTTTCCTTATGTAATGCATTGATTGATATGTATTCTAAATGTGGGAGTTTGAGTTATGCGCGACGTGTATTTGACGATGGCGCTTTCGGCAAAGATTCCATTTCCTGGAGTTCAATGATCTCTGCATATGGATTACATGGGAGAGGGGAGGATGCTGTGAATATGTATTATAAAATGCTTCAGCTAGGAACCAAGCCAGATATGATAACAGTGGTTGGCGTTCTTTCTGCTTGTAGCAAGTCAGGATTGGTAGATCAAGGCCTTAGTATTTATGACTCATTCATGAACAAGTACGGAATGAAACCAACGACTGAGATTTGTGCTTGTGTGGTAGATATGTTAGGTCGATCAGGAAAACCAGATGAAGCCATGAAATTCATTAGAGAAATGCCTGTAGAGCCCAGTGCAAGTGTTTGGGGATCTCTTTTAAGTTCTTCCATAATGCATGGGAATTCAGTGACTGGAGACTTGGCTTATAGGTTTCTGCTAGAGCTAGAACCTGAAAATCCATCGAATTATATCTCGCTGTCGAATTTATATGCTTCTCACAGAAGATGGGATGTTGTAGCTGAAATGAGAACAGAGATGAAAGAGAAGGGTTTAAGAAAGGTCCCAGGTTGCAGTTGGATAACAATTAGTGGCAAGACTTATTCATTTTATGTTGCTGATAAAGCACATCCTTGTTCAAGTTTAATCTATGAAATTCTGGGCGATCTCATGTCAGTAATGAGAGGAGATAGTTGTCTGGATATTGATGTTCTCACTGAAACCTCCTGATATTTGATGGGATAGTTTTGAGGAGAATATTTATATCGCTGTTGCAGCTGATATGCTTGGCCAACTTAAGAATGATATTACATTATTCAAGTTCATTTGTGATGAATGAATACTATTTGGGTGAAGAACTGTGAGTTGGGGAGTTCCAACTCACAAGTTCACTCTTTAACCACCACTGAATGGGTTAACTTTTAAGTGAATTTTTCCCCCTCAATAAAAGTTTTTTTTTTTTTTTGCCAGGAAAACCCCTCAATAAAAGTTTAGTTGAACCATTCGACAGTTTGGTAATAGACTACATAAACAAAGGCTGTGATACCAAGGAAAATATATGAAATGAATGATATCCAGCAACTAGTGGTAATTAAATTAAATCATTCAATTAATTTATAAAATATATTATTTTAAGTTATCATCAAGCTCTTTTTCTAATCATCAACCCTGTAATTTGTTCAATTTAACATGATGGTTTAAAGTATTTTTGGACATTTTTTTATACATATAACTAATCTAAAATTAGATAATTAATTTAGCTATTTTGAGTTCAGATACTCGTGTAGATTATGGACACATAATGTACAATTCTTTTACATATTAGTATGATTTAAGAATAATTACAAGACAAAAACTAATATAAATTTAAGACCACTTCTTACTTCAATTAATTTATATTCCCTCATCTTAAAATAAGACATATTTACTTAATTTGATTAGATCAAGAATGTTAGTTGAGTTAGTTAAAATCACATGATATCACAAAAACATCATAACTATCTTCCTTTATTCTCACACCTCTCTTACTTATTTATTATCAAACTGCATCAAGAATAATTTTAAAAAAAAGTTGAGAAAAAAATGGAAAGGTGATATGTCATTCATATATATATATATATATGTTTAGGGAGGGAGTATCAGTATATTACTAATTTTGATAGGAAGTAATTGAAAACAAATTTTCTTAATCGAATGAAAAAAGAAGAAGAATTACTTGGCGATCTGAAAAAGAATGCTATGCAATTCAGCCTGCAAAACTGAAGCTCCTTAACTGCACGGAAGCTCTGCCTCAAAACCCAAACCCTAGAAATCTCCCGTCCTCACTGGCCCCGGCAGAGGCTTCTCTCGCCTTCAACTTCGGGTGTAAACTTCATCGCAGCATTCAATTCGACTTCGCGACTTGAGGTTTTATCTTTTTTTACTCTGTTCCTTTTGTTTGATAATCGAACCTCATAATTGGTGATTTTTCTTTTTCTTTTTCTGGCTCTGCCGCGTTCAATTTTTTATTTTTCTCTTAACTTCAGTGTTAACTTTGGCCTATCTTTAGAATTCTCCCAACTATAGAACAGAAACGGAAAGTTTGGCGGGGCTTAATGAAGACCTATCCCTTTAAGTAGTATTCCATTTGGGTTCACAGCCATTCTTGTCTAGCTTATGTACACCCTTTAGATTTCCACTCAAGATTGCTTGTATATCGCCTTGAGAACATGCCAGTAATGTTGAACCACATTCTGATATATGCTGTACGTTAATTCCATGCAGATGAAGGAGAAAACGCACAAGTCTTTGGAGGAGACCAATGCTGCTCAAGATTTGGATTCTACTATTCAGCAGCACAGACTCTTCTTTGACAAGTTAATTGAGCTTATACCAGCCAAGTTCTACCTACCGAGTAATGATGAGAAACCTTGGTTTCAGGGTCTGAGCAAGGCTGAAAAAGCAGCAGCTAAGAAAGAGACAAGGGAGAATATTAAGAAATCTCGAAGGGAACGTTTAGACCCAGATAAGCCTAATGCAACAACGCTTGACCTGCTTAAACAAAGCTTGGACAATGAAAAATTGATTGAGAGCAATGATGAGCAAATGGATGGGAATCATTTAACACCAGGTCTTGAAGATGATGATCGGTCTGTAACATATGAAGAACTTCGACAAAGGCTTCATCGCAAAATTGAAGAGTTTCGGGCAAGTCGTAACTATGGAAGTTCCAATAGAGAAAAGAAAAGAGACGAGAGAAATGCCATGAGAGGAATTCAGAATAAGAAACCCAAGAAACATGATGGGAATGAAGGAAGGAAAACTAAACCTGATGATTCAACGGGAAAAAGGAAGAAGGATGCTGTGGAGGCTTCAAAAGGCCTCATGTTTGGTCATGTCAAACTAGATAATGAGGAAATGCTTGGGAAGAAGAAAAGGAAGATGTCAATGCATAAGGAACTTGAAAAGGCGAAAAAACTAGAAGAAGCAAAGAAAGATCCTGAGAAAGGTGAGGTTATCGCAAAAAAGCAATCATGGAAGGCAGCTATGGAAAGGGCTGCAGGAATCAAGGTTCATGATGATCCCAAACTATTAGAGAAAAGCATGAAGAAAGAGAAGAAGAGACAACAGAAAAATTCTGAGAAATGGAAGGAGAGAATTGATACCAGGGAGAAAATGAAAGCAGAGAAACAACAAAGAAGATCCGAAAATATAGCCGAGAGGATTCATCAGAAAAAAATGCGGAGGATTGCAAAGAGGGAGAAAAAGCTTATGCGGCCTGGATTTGAAGGTCGCAAGGAAGGTTTTATTAATGAAGGTTCTGGTTAACAAAGTCTCATAAAAGTCAAGGTTGCTGATTTTTTCTGGATGATGTTTACTTGTTGCTTGATATTTCCTGCCTTTTGTGCCTTGATTAGTATTAATTTTGTTGTTCTTTTATGTATGTTAATTCTGAAACTATTGAGTATATATATAGCCGATTAAGAATTTTTTAGGGGGAAAACATGAAAAGGATTGAACAACATTCTGCTTATTGGATTATTAGGTCTATCTAGAATTACTCATTCGACATTGGAGAACAAGCTAGCTTATTAGAAATGAAAAATTCATTGTATGATGGTCCATTTGCCAAGTGGAAAGATTTTTGTGCCATAAATATTTTACTATATAAATGTAATTGTGTATTTATTATGAAATATCAAAGTTTCATATATGTAATTGGTTCAAGCACTAAAGCATAAGTTTAGGGAGGTTAAAAAAATCGCAAGTTCAGTCAGATGTTACCAATGGCCTTTAAAATAAAAGCTATGCAAACTAAAAGGTGGGCACACTAATCATTAGTAATATTGCAATATGGAGCTCAAGATGGTTAATTACGTTTCCTAATCTCACTTGAGTGATTGTCCTCATCAAGTCATTCATTCATTTTCAGGAAAATGGTCATTTTTCCCCCGGAACTTTTAACTTTGGAGCAATTTTGACCCGGAAGTTTTTTTTTTACCAATTTTGACCCAGAATTTTACATAACGTAGCAAATATGCTACGTTTTGTAAACTTCCGGGTCAAAATTGGTCCAAAAAAAAACTTACTACGTTTTGTAAACTTCCGGGTCAAAATTGGTCCAAAAAAAAAACTTACTACGTTTTGTAAACTTTCGGGCCAAAATTGCTCCAAAACTAAAACTTCTGGGCAAAAAATGACCCTTTACCCTTCATTTTCTGATGCATGAAAGAATCTGGAAAAGTGTTTTGTCCCCCCTTTTTTTGGAAGCTTGGGGTACGCTTAATAAGTGAAGCCTCTTGTTGCTTGAACAAATTTTCTTGAATGGTCAATATCTCTCTCAGGCTATAAAAGCTCCGGAGTTGGGACCTTATGATGAGGATGAATAATTGTGGCGATCATTTTGCTGTTCTCTAATCTGCAGAGCCAGGGCCCATGATGAAGCTACCTATTTGAAGTATTTTTAACGTATGACTAAACCTTAAGTGGTTATTTCAGAGGACCCAGTGAGATTTTGACGGGATTCATATTAAGAAAATCTGAAAGGAACCATATCATAAAAGGGTATCTTCCTGCTATTTGGAAATTTCCTAGCTCTCACATTTTTTCCTCATTTCTGCAAAATGTACAACGCCTGTGCAAGCAAAAAGGCATGGACCAAACTACCAGACCTGCTAAATTTTCATTGGATCCATCAATTAATCAAATGTCAAAAGGTGAAGAGCTTTTCTTAATTATTTTTTCCGATGCTGCCACCACCAACTTGAAGAGATGCTTGGGTCCCAGAGAGGTTCGTGGATTCTTGTATGCCAATTGTTGAATAAAACCAAATTTCTGGGTATTCCTCCAATGAATTGATGGGAAGCCTCATCTCAATTATGCAGAAAATCACGATGCTGAATGCTGAAATCCGAAGAATTTTGAAGGAAGTGGTCAGGACCAGGCTCAGAACTAATCCAGCATGGAGAAAATATCCCACCTATGTTGCAGAGGCCTATCTATTGGAGCCAATGATAAGACAAAGTTCCTGCATAATCGTCATATGATCCCAAGAGAAAGGCACTTATAAGGGAACTGATTTCATTTTTCATCTCTCCATATGATCAGAAGAACTGCAGATGCAAACATGACCTATCATTTTCACCTCTGTGTCTCTGATTCTCTTTCACGCCGATAGGCATAGATAGAACCAAGAACAACTTTTCCAACTCTTCTATGTTTCCGAGTTCTTCTATTCATGCCTCTTCTCCTTCCCTTCTCAGCAATAGGTTGAGACATAGGTACAGAATGGATCCATCTCAATGGAACTAGAGCTGCAATGAATTGTATCAGAATTCCCATGGTCAAGCCTGAGAAATCACCAGAAGTAATACCAAGCAGAGAAGCCAATCCTACACCAAAAAATCCGCTGACTATTGATGACAGACATGCAGCCGATGCAAAGAAAGACATAAGAGACCCTTCACAACCCTGTGGACATACGCTTGCGAAATACATTGAAAAAGGAAGGAGCTTAAATTGTGCCAAAGCTTCTGCAAAGCCAGAGAAGCAAAGGGCAAAGACTTCATTGGGAATTCCCAGTCTAAGATTTATCTGATTTACTAAAACCAGATCAAGAAGAAGAGATGCTGCATATGAAATTTGCACTATCCCTATAAGTTTTCTCATTGGAATTTTTTTCCAAAAGCGATCATAGAGAACAGTCCCTGATAGAAGCATCAACTGGCCAATCACCCGAGACAACCCAAATACTGAAGGATCAAGGTTTAGTTGCTGTGTTTGATAGCAAAAGATAGAGCCTGTAAGTATTGGAACCATGGCAATAGATCCGACAATCCACTTAAGAGGGCCATAAATGCTTTCTTCCCTGATTGCTGTGACAAGATTAGAGCATTGATTTCCGATATCTTCCAAGATTGATTTCCTATCAAGAGTATGACCTGAAATTTGTGGCAAGCCCAGAGATTTCTCTCTTGTGAAGGAAGCAATCGCAAGTTGAAGAGTCAGTAAACCTGAGAATATAAGAAACATGGTGCTGGGCTTCATTTCCTTTAAGAAGTAACCACCAACCAAGTTGCCCAGAATTCCACCAGCAGCTAAAGCCATAAATGCATATGACTGTAAGCCACCAGTTTTGTGCTTCTGGCCATACTCTGTCACAAGAGCATCCTTTGCTACTTCTGTTATGGATGCTCCCAGATTGCTGAGAAGCACACATGCAATTAAGTTGGGAAGTACTTGCCTAGCAACAGGGATTATTGCTAGAGATCCCCAAGACAGGACCTGCAAAAGAGCTGAGAAGATTGAAATAAGTAAGTATCTTGGATCAAGATGTAAACTCCATTTAATACAAGCTTCATTCAGGACCACCATTATACTTAATTGGGATGTTCCTTATATAAAGTTACACATGCTTCTGTTGTCAATTAAATCCTTATGGTTTCTAGTATTAGGAGTTAGTACTGTCAATCATACTGAATATCATTGAAGATAGAGCAAAAATAATTAAAACGATAACAAAAATCAACTATAGATGTATTATTTCCAACCCTTATCGCAGCCGCTCTACTCAAAAGAAATTAAGATTCAACAGACAATGTCATTAAAATAGATAACCCCTCTCTTTAATCTCAGGCTATTTATGAACAGGTTAGTTCCTCTTCCTCATTGGCAAAGCAAAGTAAACAAGAAAATGACACGTTGAAAAAAGGTTTGAGCCTGGTGGTAACCAAAGAGAAGAAAGCAAAAGGTGAAAACTTACCTCCAATGGCAATATAAGGTATTCTACGAGCACCGGCAATGTAGATGGCATCAGAGAGAATTCCATAAAAGGGTTTAGCTACCATGGGAAGATTACCAGAGTTCTGTACAAGCTGCAATGTGGAAGGGTCCAAGTTAAGATTGTTAGCCATGTGAAAGTTAAGAGCCAGCCATGGAAAACACCGAAATCCCTGCACCCAATACCCCAACCCACACAATAGCAGCATTTGTCTGCTCCCAACCAAAGGAGATCCCTTCTCCTTCTCCTCTTTTGTTTCATCCACCAACTTGCTTTTCTTCCCCCTCTTGACATTGACTTGATTTGGGTTTATAAAGATGGTGGGTTTGTTTATAGCATTAGAATTCTGACGATTCTGAAAACAAATCAGAGTCGGCTTAGAGGAAGGCAAAAAAGGCGACTTCTTTGGCGACAAAGGGAGGTTGGGGAGAGCCCCCAGGAACGGATTCTTACAAGAAATTGAAGGGTAAATCATGGTTTTGGCGATAAGTGATTAGGAAGATGGAGTCAAATATAGAGCTTCGTTGTCCAGCACGTGAAATAGCATAATGGGGAAGAGAGAATATAAGGCAGAGAGGAAGGAAGGGAAGAGAGGAATCTAGAAGAGTGAAATGGTGGGTATAAGGAAGAATTAAGAATAATAAAGAAAGGAATGGCTTTGAAGATAAATAAATGAACAGTAGAGAAGAGGAAAGGAGAGAGTTCTTGTTGCGGCTGTACTAGAGAGATGTGGGTACTGGGTTGGTTTGGTGAGATCTGGGAGGGCCCTCAGGGAAAGCCACGCGCCGTTAAATCCGAGGAGATGGGAACGGGTGGGGTCCAAACAAAGCTAAGCCGTCAGCATTTTCAGGGAGCCATGATTAGGAACCAGGAAGACAGAGACCGCCCTTGAATTCGTGATGGTCGATTTCGAAATAAAATAAAATAAAATAATTATATTCTTTAGAGAAAGAGAAGGAACGGACGGGGAAGAGAAGAGGGAGAAGCAGAGAAGAATAGGGAAAGAAAAAATAAGACCCATAATTACCTTATTCATAATTATTGGGTAAATCCTAATCCTACTTAAATATCTAATTCAAAACTTAACAAGATTCATCATCTTTAAACTAATTCCTATAAATAACATTCATTCTAAATCATAAAAAGATAAATATCGAATATCCACATACTAATACGATAATATACTCAAGTATTGATAAAATATTATGAATTAAATAAATTAATAACTCTAAAAACTTATTTCTAAATTACATACTCCCTCCGTCCCTAATTATAAGCTTCATATTTGTGAATGGGTTTGTCCCAAAATATAAGCTTCATTTTATGGTTGTCTAAGCATTTATTGCATTTTTTCCAATTTTACCCATTGTTTATCTTTTCTCTATACACTCTCTTTCATCTTTATTATCTCTTATTTGTCATTCTCTTTCATCTTTAATAGTGAGGGTAAAGTTGAAAAATAAATTAGATTCCTCACATAATTAATGCTTTTAACAAACTTAAGTAGTTTTTTCGAATAAAACAAAGTGGTTATTTGAAACTTATATTTAGGGACGGAGGGAGTATCGTATACTCCGACAGGCCCTATAATGTTCCAGAAAGTGTTCAGCTCTGAATGGTCCCCTACAAGCCTGCTCCTTTTTGTTCAACTGTCCACACAAATTGGTGGCCCAAAAAAACTGTCCCCATAAACTAACTTTTGCATGTTGGTCCTGAATCTGATTCTCACCATTTATGATCCCCGGCCTTTTTTGTTGTTGTGAGAATTAAGTTACCAGTCACTAGCCATGTGAAGGGATGCTCATATTAAATGTTAGCCTTATATAGGATTGTTTTCAACAAGACGACATTTGTGCCTAAGGAAAGAAAAATGGTTGAGGCTCATTTGTACCCTAATAATAAACGAGGGATATTAAGTAATGTTGTAAAAGCCATACTGGAAGGTGAACCAAGAATGGTAGTGGGTTATGGTTCGCACGATTGGATCGATAACATAATAATTACTCATGCAAATTATTATATGTATATATAATATAACGATATGGAATTTTAATATAACTTGAAAATAAACATGTTCTGTTAGGCAAAATAAAAAACATATTCTAAGTTCTAATGTAACGTTTTTCTCAATTACTAAGTTATAAAATGTTGAAATCATTAAGGAGCATGGTTTGATTATCACATTAAGGGATAAACGGATATTTTTGGATAAGAGTTGGTATTTTATGGGTAGAGATACTTGTCTCTGTTTTTTTTATCATTTTACATGTGTGTTATTTGGATTGTCCAGTTCTTTAAAAATCACTCCGGTTCATAGTTGACCCCTAGCTTTTTAGTCATATATGTTGTTTGAAGCGATCTAACACGGCTAAACCTTTAAAGCTGTTGAATCACCCTGAATGAGTCGAAGATTGCTCCGGGTGATGGTCGATTCAGTTTTTACAACATCATCATTAAGTATTTGTTATATAATTGATATTTGTTTAGATAAACAAAATTGGGTAGGAGTTAATTGTTAGCCGTTTGTCAGTTAGTTGATATTTGCATATTGAGCAGGTGGTTATTAGATATGAATAGAACATTAGTTATATTGTATATAATGTGATTCGACATGAATAAGTAGTTTCTACCTTTGACTCTGACTTCTCTCTATTCTCAATTCCTTCTACTTCTTCTCTTCTTTATACTTTTTTCTCTTATGTGGCTTACTTCTTACAGCATCTACTTCTTCTCAATTTCTTTATACTTTTTTCTCTTATACCTTTGACTCTGACTTTTCTCTATTCTCAATTCCTTCTACTTCTTCTCTGCTTTATACTTTTTTCTCTTATGTGGCTTATTTCTTACAGCATCTACAACCCTATCATCTTTAATAGAATTACAGTTCTCTATCATTGGTATCAGAAGCAGGTCTTATACAATTGATATTTGTTTAAATAAGCAGAATTACGTAAGAGTTAGTTGTTAGCCATTCGTTAGTTACTTGATATTTGCATATTGAGCTTGTAGTTATTAGATATAAATTGAACCTTAGTTGTATTATATTTGACATGAATGAATTGTTTCTACATGCTACTCTCAGTGCTCCCTATTATTAGTTCATCCTCCTCCTTCTCTATGTTTTCTCTTATGTGACTTACTTCCCGCAACATATATGGGCCTTTCATCTTTAATATAACTACAGACCTCTACCAGTTTGAGGGAAATTTTTTATGAGTATTTTTTGTTTAATAGTAACCAAAACATAATAATTTTGATGTAAATTAAACATTAGTCAAAATTTAATTTGATAGCTAGATAATAAGTGACATTCTATCATGTTCTCATTAATGAGATCCCTATGATTTTAAGGATAAATTATGAAAAATAATACAAATCATTCATGAAATTAATCAACATTACTAACTAAATCAATATTTTTTAAAAACAATTCTTACAAAGTGACTAAAAACTAAAATAACAATTGCAGGATATATTAAATGTAGAGGTATTAAACTAAAAATTATTAAAATATCATAAAATGAGGACAATTAACCAATGCACGATCCAAAAAGAAAAACCTTCCTTTACTTTACAACACAACTATAATAATAAGGAAATTAAGTCAACAATTAAATGTGTACGAGTTAATTCAACATACATATACCAAAGCATTTGGATTCACTATAAAAACTATTTTTTGAACCCCGTTTACAGAATGCCCGATTAAATACATACACTAAACGCATTAAGATATACAAATGACATTTGGATTCA
Organism: Mimosa bimucronata; assembly: GCA_037074515.1. Taxonomy (NCBI): domain Eukaryota; kingdom Viridiplantae; phylum Streptophyta; class Magnoliopsida; order Fabales; family Fabaceae; genus Mimosa; species Mimosa bimucronata. The sequence continues at coordinate 39,128,829 of CM073444.1, forward strand.
AAATACATACACTAACCGCATTTAGAAACTGTTTTTCCAATCAGATTTACATAATATACATACACCGATCACATTTGGATACAATATACGTACACCAACCGCATGTAGATATTGTTTTTCCAACCTGATTTACAGAGCACCTAGCTAAATATATGAGACAAGTTTTGTCTTCACTTACTTGAATGTGTGGACTTGCTTCTCAAACGCCAATCCAAGTTTGGGGTAGCTAGAGACCTGGATGATATGGAATCCGAAGCAGAGGAATCCAACGATCACCATCCAAAAACACAGAACCAGAGAAACCTTCAACTTCCTTTGGATCATGCACAACCCTAACCCCAGGCCATTTCACCCTCTTCTCACTCCTCGCCCCTTCCCCTTCATTCTTAAACTCTATATAACTCAACTTGTCTGTACGCGTCGTCCCGTACATAACCTCCCATCCCTTCGGATCTATAACCGAATCAATAAACGATTCCATGATCACTACCCTCGAATACGCCCTCCACGGCCTCCCTAATGTTGCCCTTATCACCGCCAATTTCCTATCTACGTTTTCTGAAGACATCATGAATCGGCAGAATTGGAAGACGAATCCGGTGGATTCGCGGTCGGATGAGCGAGATTGGGCGGTGAATGTGATGAAATCTTTGGGTCTGGCGAAGAGATTGCAGTTTTGGAAGAGAGCGGCAGCGTTTCCCATAATGAAATCAACGGTGCCGTAGATGTCACATTCTCTGTAGAATTGACGACCGGAGACTGCCCATAGTGTGTCTTGGAAGCCTTCGATGGAGCATTTGTAGAAGGCGCTTTGATCAGCTTGGTTGAATACGGCAACTCCAGGGCCGGCATTACTGCCGGCGGCGTTTATGAACCCTAGGTTTTTGGCAACGAACCCTGTTCCATATATTGCTGATCACAAAACAAGTTTTGTTAAATGGTTGTTAGATCATAGAAATGGATGGGTTGATTTGATTAGGTTAATTATTTTGGTGATTTGTTAAAGAAACATCATAAAGATGTTATTGTCTAGAAAATTGCACTATACTCCCTCCAGTTCTTGGTATAAGAAACCGAATTTTAAATTGATTTGATACAAAATATAAGAACCCGCATTAGATTTCCTATAATTCAATGCATTATTTTCCTATTTTGGCCCTAACTAACTTGAAATAATGGTGGGTGAAGCTTATATTTACAAGGGGGAGAGAGAGAAACAATGTTTTAAATGAGATGATAGTAAAACATAAATAAAGGTAATATTGAGAAAAAAAAGTTCTATTTCAGACATATTTAATATTTAACAGTTTTTTTTAAGAAGCGCAATTTGGTTGTCAGACTCTTACAATAAGGATCGGAGGGAGTAGTTCATTAATATAAGATCTAATTAACTTTTTAAGAGAGGTTAATGAAGCTAAATACGTCATTTAATCATAGTATACGTTATGTATTATTAAATTATATGTTAATTTATAAGTATAATAAATTATAGATCTTATATTTAGGGAAAAAAAAGGAGAAGAAAAGATTTTGGCCAAACCATGTTATTGGCTTATTGCTTTTGAGCCCTGACAAGTTCAATCTTTGGCCAATGGATAATGAGCAGCATCATCTTTTTTTTTTTCTTTTACCATTTTGGGTGCACAAACTAACGGATTTGCGTTCAGGATAATAAAAGCCATTACTTGAAGTTTCTATATGTACCTTTCAAAAAAGTATTGTCAATGATAAATACAAGACTTATTTATTTAATTTGATTAGATTAAAGATATTAGTTATATTAGATAATATGGTATGATTGTCATGAAATTTGACAATCATCTTCTTTTATTCCTTGTTTTCCATATTTTATTATTATTGAGGGAATGTCAATCTAAGTAATGTCAGGAAAAGCTACAAAAATTAGAAAATAAATCATATACTTAAGATCTCAAAATATGTTATTTATAAAGGATCAAAGGGGATATTATATAACTAACTTGGATGTTTTAAGAAATCCAGATAAATTACTTAATTATATATAACAAATATATAGTGATCTCCTTAAACTGTTCTGGTATAATATTAAATTATAAATATTCTTACATTTATTATTGATTCAGATAAACTTCCTAACCACTAGCTCTTACCTCTAACAATTAGAACTTAAAAGAATATTATGTTAGAAATTAATGAGCCTCCAAATATGGAAACTGGCCATTTTTCCTATTAGTATTAAATATTGAATGCATCAAGTGACTTGGGCTATAAATTCTCTCTGGCTGTATAATAAGAGGTTTCCTGATTTTGGCTTAAATCACTGAAGCATATTATTTTGAAGCGTATGATTGTGATAGTGGGGCATGCACCTTGGTACGAAGATATAGAGCACTTGAATTTTTCTATAGAGTATCCATGAGATGTTAGCTCTCGGATGAAAAATAGATTTATAATATTAATGAGAGCAGAATTAATTCATCTATATATATAGTTATATACTAATAGTGTGCATATATATATATATGTATAGCATGCATGCAGAAAAACATTATTCCAACATTCAAATTTCAAAGCAAGAACTCAAGCAACCTATATATATGTAATTCCGAGAATCCATTTGCTATTTTTAAGGCCTAAAATTAATTGTTAGATTAAAACAATCCATACCACACAAAAAATAAAAGTTAAAACTAATTATTCCATCTTATTTACTCGGGCATGCAGAAAAAAGAGATGTTAGAGATCACACACATATTATATACCTAGTGTGGCACTTTGATCGGTGGCAGTGTTTCGATTCCCAGTAATTCTCGTAACTCGGGGGCCAGCTCCGATGAGCAAAATATTGGTCTTGTCGGAGGGAATTCTTAGATATTCCTCGTAGATTCCACCTTTCACTTCTATTATGTATCTCTTTCTACTAAAGCTTGGAGCTTTTGCTATTGCTTCACTGATACTTGTATAATCTGCATCACCATCCTTTGATACTATCACACCTCCCTCGTTAGACAAAGAAGAATAAGAAGAAGAAGAAAGAAGCACCAACAACATGAAACAGAATATAGAAGAGGTAATCAAGAAGCTAGCCATTGGACCATGGATGGGATCACCAATGATTTCTGTATATCAAATTTAAATGTACTGTGCTTGTTGTTAGTTGTATAGTTCACGACGTAAAAATCTACCCTAGCTATATATAGCTAGCTAAGCTAGTTAGTCTCAGGCTTTTAATTTGAATGTATGTGTATGTATGTATGGGAGTGATGGCAAATTATCTTCAGTAATTATTCACTTTTTTGCTATAAACAAAATGATGAAGCTGAAAAAGGAAAAACACCCGCTAAGCTGAGTAGTGCAAGGAATTGCTATATCAGTGATGAGGGAGTGTGGTGAGGCATTAATGGGCCACTAACTTTAGAAAAATGGCTGTTTGCTACGTAGCAAACGGTATGGAGCGATAGTGATAAAATTTAATAACGATATATAAATTGATAGTATCCATATAATTGCCAACAGTTTATTTTGAATGCGTGTTTGGGGGGAGGGGGATAAGGATAAGGAGTTAGTATTCCTACGTACGTAAGTTGATGGTGATGAAGAAAGCATGTTAAGCTTTGCTTTTCACATGATTTCCATTGTAAGTCTCTAATGATCCGTTTTATGACCTGTGTGATGGGGCAACGTGAACGGATGTTAAAAGTTCTTATATATCCGCAATTTTTTTTTCTATACACAAGTATTCTTTTATTAAAATTTCTTTTGTTTGAAGCAACATCGAACACTAATTGTAGGCATTTCTTCCAGCTGAGATTTAAATCTTAGATTATCGAGGAATTAATCCTTTTTATTAGGTTGATCAACTCCTGTTGATAGATGCATGGGCAAGTTTCTTGCTCAATTGATGTCGCTCGTTCTTGCGTTTGGGACGGATGGCTGATGTTGATGTTACATCATTTTGCAAAGTCGGGTTTCTTGGGATAGTTCTTTGCACCCACAAATTTGGGATGGCTCAAGTATAATTTTAATTCGATTAATTTCTTATTTCTCCGATCTTGGGCAGAGTTAGATATCATAGTATAGATATGAAAAAAGTTAATACAACTTTTAGTCCTTGAACTTTCAGTCAATTTTGTTTCTGATCCATAAACTTCAAAATCGATGGTTTTAGTCTTTAAACTTTAGGTCAATTTTGGTCTTGGTTCATGAACTTTAGATTGTATTTTAAAGTTGATTATTAATAACAAATGTATATAACAGTACATGTAAATAACCCATCTAATAAGCATTATCTCGTGGATGGAAATCCTCTTTCATACACATGCATATGTATGCAATCTACGGGGGTAATCTGTTTGTGAATCGTAAACAATAAACTCACTTTTTATATTTTTTATATAAAAGAAAGCTGTGACATCTATACTATATTACATGAAACTAATAGAGGAAAATCATATAATGAAACTAAATGAAAATTAGGAGGCATATCTAAAGAATATTTGGCAAGAATATCAACTTCCATATTATTCTCTCTGTGAACGTGTTGATCGAATATCAATCTCCAGTCACTCTTCAGCATTTATTGATTTTCAATGATTAAATTCCAGTCCTCATTAATATCATTATGACCATCCTTGATAAGCTTAATTGCATCTGAAGAATAAGTTTTCAAGCAAACTGTTTTATGATTCCCATCCCATGCTCCTCTAAGACCCATAAGGTATACCCAAAATTCTGCTGTTAACGGGTCCCCTTGATTAATATTAAACATAAAAACTTCAATAAGATTACCTTTATTATCTTTGATAATGCCTCCTCAACCTGCCTTGCCATCCTTGTGAGAATATGCTCCATACACATTAACAATTACCCATCCTTTCAACCCTATTTGAGATTGCATCATATGAGGCCCTCTAATTCCTTTTAATTTGGCTTGGTTAGTTTAGCTGATTTCTGGCTGCATGAAAGCTAGACAATATAGCCCTAGCCTTTGGTAAGATTCCATCAATTCGTGAATATTTGTTATAAAAAATCCTTTCGTTACGTCGTTTCCAAATAAGCCAATAGACTGTGACAAAAAATTCTTTCCAATATCCATCACACTCTCCCACCATTTCATTGAGATTCAGAAAGCACCATTGCCAAAGATCACAATTGAAAAACCTGAATTTATAATTGGACTGAACAATTGAAAGTCACAATGCCTTAATCTCAGCACAATCCCGTAAAACATGCAAAGAGTTTTCAATAGCATGATCACACCAGATGTATGGAGCTGATTCACTAATTCCCCGTCTCTTGCGCTCTTCATTGGTATAAGAAGCTTATTATGAAGTGTAAGTCATATGAAAGATTTACACCTCTGAGGCAAACTCAACTTCCAAATTTTGCTCCATAAAGGATTTGCTCTAGAATCTTCATCTAATAAGAGATTATAAACCGATTTAATAGAAAAATTTTCATGTTTTTCATGAGCCCACCTTATTACTTCATTCTGTCCCCTGACAATATGTTTAGTTCCTTGGATCATCTGGTCCCATGTACACTACAAAAAAAGCGTGCATTAGTAGCGGTTATAAATGACGATTAGTAGCGGTTCTAACCGCTACTAACATGTTTCCAGCGGTTCTTGTTTCTGCCACTAAATCGTCCGTGACAAACATGTACTAGCGGTTATCGAAACCGCGTGTAACAAAGTCAAAGACGCTACTAATTAGTAGCGGTTTGTAAAACCGCTACTAAATAAAAAAGAACCGCCTCTAATGTAAAAATTAGCATAATCGTGGAAAAATTCAATTCTCAATTTAGTGGCGGTTTTAACAGCGGTTTGAATCGTCACTAATTAAAAAAAAAAAATTGGCCCATTTATTAGTGGCGGTTTGAGCAGCGGTTCGCAAACCGCTACTAATTAAAAAGAATAAAAAAAATGTCCAACTTATTAGTGGCGGTTCAAAACCGCTACTAAAGTTTAAGGATTTTAAAAAACGACCAGATTAGATATTAAATAATCAAAGTTATATGATCAAATGTAATCAAAAAACAATGATAATAAATTAGTGTATTACAAAATGTTCTTATTGTTAAAATAAAAAAAATTTCTCAACTATATTAACAACCATATATATAAAAAAACAATATATCAAACACATAAAAAAGAAATAGTTAAAAATAAACAAGTAATTATATTTGTTATAAGAATAATATGAATAATAAATTAAAACATTTTTATCACTAAAAATGGGAAATAATTCGATATTGTTACCTGAAAAAAAAAATTAGCAAAAAAATTAGCAAATTAATTCAGAATAGAAAATAAAACACATTAAATAATAAGAAATATAAGATAAATTATTTTCAGAACAAAAAATAAAGGCATTAACGGTCAGACTGAGGATAAATTGAATGGAAAGGGAGAAGGAATTGAATGAATGTGTGAAGGAAAATGAGGGGAGGGGGTGGATATTTATAGTGATTTGTGCGCGATTTAGTAGCGGTTTGGGCAGCGGTTCTAGAACCGCCACTAATATTTGGCCGCAGAATTAGTAGCGGTTCTGGAACCGCTACTAAATGTCTTTAATTAAAAAAAAACCTCAACCTACATTAAAAAAAATATGATATATGAACGTTTGATACACATTTTTATGAAAATTTTATAAAATGAAAAAATAATTATGGTTGGCTGCTTCAATCATCTTCTTCTTGCTCCTGCCTAAAAAGAACATAAACAAATATATAAATTTCTATGGCTAAAGGTGTTGAAATTTGTTTAAATTATTTGTAGTGAAGTTGCTCACCTAACTACTTGTAAATGACCGTCTTCTTCATAAATGAGGTTGTCGAAGTTTTCAGGTTCGAAATGTTGGCTGCCTAGTTCCAGAGCATCTTCGTCACCCATGTCGTAGAGGTCACGCGGCTTCATATGAATCACCATGTGCCAATCTTTATGTGTCCGATCTTCCACATAGTAAACTTGCTGCGCCTGTGAGGCAAGAATATACGGCTCATCATCTGCCATTTCCCCTGTGTGAATGAGCCTCGAGAAATTTACGGACGTGATGCCCAAGATGTCCAATGTAATGCCTCGAGAAGTTCTGGTGTCTGCCCACATGCAGTTGAAGAGAGGCACGGTGAAATGACCTTGATAGTTAAGCTCGATGATGTCCACGAGCTTTCCATAGTATGATACGCCTCCAAATCGCATGTCTGTATCCCGTGAGCTGGCATAACTCCTTGTTCCGAATGTGCCAAAGACTCCGGAATTCTGGGTGAGAGAACCTTCATCCCTTGCAATGGTGCAGAACTTGAAGCCGTTGACGTTGTATGCCGTATATCTCCTGACATGGTCGAGTGGACCGGTTGCTAGATTTATCATATCAGGCGCATGGGGGTTGTTGTCATTGAGTATCCTCTGTGCAAACCAATCCGGAAACTCTCGATGGACCTTTTTGTCCACCTCGGCAGATGACCTTGTGCGGTTTCATAGTTGGCGTTTAACATAGCGGCGGAAATCCCTAAATTCCAATGGAACATATCAGAGGGTTATGTGGTTTGGAAATAAAAAAAATAACATGATACTTGTATATAGTGTTAAAATTGTTACTGAATGTAGGGCTCCACTTGAGGGCAATTTGTCAAGACATGTCTGTGTGCTTGCAACCTCTCAGTGGGAGTGAGCCTGTAATACTGACTTCCTCCAACTGGCTTTCCGACTGGCGGGAATAATGTGTTGGAAGGTGACTGGACATTGGATGGGCTGTCATCGACACGAGGAGGGCGGTTGAATGAAGTCTCGATGTCATCATCAAAATAGCGCGAACAATATGTTAACACCTCGTCACCAGAATAACCCTCTGCTATAGAACCCTCTGGAGATGCTTTGTTCCTCACATACGACTTCAATTTCCCCAAGTATCTGTAATTACAAGTACAATCAGGTAACTGAAACAAAATCATGAAACCACTGGAAAAATGAATCAACGGACCTCTCTATGGGATACATCCAGCGGTATTGAACCGGGCCGCCCATCTTTGCGTCTTGAACGAGGTGTACAGTGAGATGGACCATGACCGTGAAGAAAGACGGGGGAAATATCATCTCCATATGACAGAGTGTTAGAACAATTTTTTCCTGCAATTGATCCAGCTCTGCTTTGTCCAAAACTTTTGCACACAACCGTCGGTAGAAAGAACTGAGTTGAACCAAAACATTAGACACCTCCGGGGGCAATGTGCTTTTAATTGCCAGAGGTAGGAATTGCTGGAGCAAAACGTGGCAGTCATGGGTTTTTAACCCGGCAATCTTCTTAGAGTGCATGTCCACACATCTTGAGATGTTGCTTGAATAACCATCAGGGACCTTGATGTCCTTAAGTGTGGAGAGGAAGACTTCCTTGTTGGCTCTTGTCAGTGTGAATGAGGCTGGGGCAAACTTGTCATTCTCATCCGGCCATGCGTCTTCACGTATTCCCATCGCCATCAGATCTTTCCTTGCTTGGAGATGGTCCTTGGACTTTCCAGACTCGTTGAGTAAAGTGTACAAAATATTGTCACACACATTTTTTTCGATGTGCATGACATCAAGACAGTGGCGAAGTAGATTAGATTTCCAGTAGGGGAGCTCGAAGAAAATGCTCTTCTTTCGCCATTGCTGCACGTTTTCCCCCTGGGACTGGCCGCGTCCCCTTCTTCCCCCAGGCTGAACGCCGTCTGTCTTTCCGAACTCTACATGAACATCTTCAAGCTGTTGAAGAATATCTGCGCCAGACAAAAACGTAGGAGGATCCCTCATTTCCTGCGATCCGTTAAATCTAATCTTCTGCAGCCGGAACCTATGACCGCCAGGAAGGAACCGCCGATGACCCATGAAGCACCACTTGCGACTGTGAGGAAGGCGGACCGAGTCTTGGTCAAAGTTGCAGTTGGGACAAGCTCTGCCTGTATGCACGTTCCAACCAGACAATGTGCCAAGTCCGGGAAAATCGCTCACTGTCCACATCAACGATGCACGGAGTGTGAAGAGCATCTTACTGTAAGCGTCATACGTCTCAACTCCGTTGGTCCAAAGTTCCTTCAACTCCTGTATCAACGGTTGAAGGTAGACATCTATATCGTTTCCAGGAGCTTTCTTCCCCGGAATAATCATCGAAAGAATGAATGAGCTCTGTTTCATACACATCCAAGGGGGTAAGTTGTATGGTATCAATACCACAGGCCATATACTGTACGTAGTGCTAAGATTCCCGAACGGATTGAACCCATCTGATGCGAGAGCGAGGCGTACATTTCTCGGGTCACTGGCGAATTCCGGGAATCGAGCATCAAATGCTTTCCAAGCCTCAGCATCCCTAGGATGTCTCAACTTCCCATCGACGTTGGGCTCTGATGAATGCCACCGCATGTGCTCCGCCGTTTTGGATGACACATACAACCTCTGAAGTCGTGGAGTCAGGGGGAAATATCTTAGAATCTTTGCAGGCTTCTTGGTTGCTATTCGACCCCTCTTCGCCTGTTTGTACCGAGACGCATTACACCGCTTACATCTGTCCAACTCGGCGTCTTCTCCCCAGTACAACATACAATCATTCGGGCAGGCATGGATTTTAGTGTAGTTCAATCCCAATTTGTTAATAGTCTTCTTTGCTTCGTAGAATGATGGTGCGATTTCTGCCTGAGAGAATGCATCTCCCAATAATTCTAACACCATCGACATCCCCTTATCGCTGAAGCCACACAAGCACTTGATATGATAGAGCTTGACAAGAAATGATAGTTTTGAATATTTACTGCACCCTGAATAAACATTATTCTTATTCTAAAATGAACGTTTATGTGACAAAACTAGAAACGAAATGAGAGGCAGTTTTTAGTAGAACCTGGAAACAATGGCTTATCTTGTTTTTTTCAAATACTATATAAGAAAATAAACAAATAACAACGGTTTATTTAGTAAGTCAGGGAGAAACTTTTTTGTTGAACTGTTAAAACAAATTATCGCCATTTGTAAAGTAAAAAATAAAATCAGATATTAACAACTAATAAAATTATGCAACATTAAAGATATGAAATGTTTAAACAACTAATATTCAAATTAGCAAACATTTAAATATAAAAATGTTCAACTTAAATCCTGAAATAAACATTCTAATAAAAAAAAAGACCCTAGAGCTACGCCGCAAGAGGCTGATCATCGTCTTGATGCTCCGGAGAACGGTTGCAAGGATGCTTCGGTGGACGAGGAGGTAGTGGTACTCGCAAAGGAGATCTATCCGGGTCGAACATCCGCTGTATCCGTTCCAACGTGCTATTGGCGTCGTGCACCCAGGAGTCCAGTCGGTCATACACCTGATCAGTCACCCGTTCCGTAATCTCATGAGTGAGTCTCTCCCTCATTTGAGCCTCAAACTCTGCGCCTCCCCTAATCGGGCCACTTGTTGATGGTTGGCTCGAAGCTGTAGACTGGGCGCTGCCTGGGTCGCCTGACCTGCCGTACACCACCGTAGGACGGGCTCCGAATCCCATCCCGCGAACCCGGCCAGGGTGCTCTTGAGGCCCTAGGGCAGCCCTTAGCGAGGCAGTGGGGTCTACATTGTCCCCCTGCGACTCGGCGATCTCTCTCTCCGCAGCCTCAATCCTAGCCTGCACACACAAACATATTAACAATTTTATTTTGATGTCGTTGTTATTAAAAATATAATAATATAAAAATAAATAAATAAATAAAAATGTTACAATTTGCTCCTCAGCCTCCCTGGATGTTGGGCTCCTGTCGGCGTGTCTGTGCTTTATTTGGTAGAAACGACCGTAGGTAGCCTTCTGCCCTTTCTTCGCAGCCTCTTCCTCCTGAAAATTAAGATACAAACAGTTATTAATATATAAAGATAAATTATTTTTAAATCAAACAATGAAACTTCATTCCTTCATACCATCTCTTTGTACCCAACCGAAAACGGCTTCGTCCGAGCCGTATGATGAACCTTCTGATGGGCCTTCGCGGCAAGACCTTGTTGCGACCTCTTCTGTTAACATAAAATAAAATTAAATAATAATCAGTAATTCAAAAATAATTTTTCAATATGATATTTCAATATCAATTCAATAATATTATTCATTATACCTTCCCAATGTCTCCCCTCCTCCAACCCACATATCTCTCCCACGCATCCGCAGGGACGCCACCAGGGACATCATCGACCAACTCCTGAATCGGCCTACTCCCACCCCGATTTCTTTCTTTGAACATATCCAACCGCTTGTTCTTCCAACCGTCCCCCATCTTTGATTCTGTCCAATTCTTGCGGCTGTCCCTCACATCAAACTTCCTCTGTAAAATATTAAATTTAAGTATGTTTAATTAGAAATTAATAAATAATAACAAATTCCAATAATAACATAAAACAAATAAGAAATAATAAATACATTTCCTATAATATTTATTAAAATCAAATTCAAATAATAACAGAAAAGAAATAAGAAATAATAAATATATTTCCTATAATATTTATTAAAATCAAATTCAAATAATAACAGAAAAGAAATAAGAAATAATAAATAATAAACAATACATAATAACAAGAATATTTCTTATAGTATTAATTAAAATCACATTCTAATAATAATAAATAATAAACAATAAATAAGCTCAAAGTTAATTCAACAAACCTTAACAATTTCCTCAAACGCGAACTTTTTAGAGTTCGCATCAATCTTCCTCTAGTCCAAAGCGTCAATCGGAAATCGCTGGTAATTCTGGCCTACACCCCCGACGAACCTCGAGTACAGTTGCCCCCCTTGTCCAACCGGTAATTTGGTCAAGTCGTCCCACTCAACTATAACTCTGTGCCCGCTCGGAAGGTTCATCGCATCTTGCACCGTCAACCTCTTCTCACTTATGCTACCAGAAGGGTCTGTAAAATTTAGGGAACAATTTTAATTTAATTAGCGATAAAAAATTATAATTATCTCATAAAAACAATAAAAATTGAATTTCCTTACCCTGAACTTGTACTTCGTAACCGGTGGACCTTCCGGAGGATCGTTTAGGGTGCCCCGCCTCGTCAAATTCCTCACCGTCCAACCAACGTTCCATATCCTCAAAATCCGCTCCTCCTCCAGTCTCGTCGAAGTCTTCTCCCCCACTCCAGAATGCGTTGATTACATCTTCTGGAATCGCCTCGTTCTGTACACGGATGCGCTCTTGCTCTATACGATCCCTCTCGGCCTGCTCAGCCAGTTTCTTACGTAGCCGCTCCTCAGCCTCCATTTGTTCAGCGGTCATAGGCCTCTTATTGCGATCGCCCTTTCTCACCATGATTTTGACCTCTTTTTTTCTCGTCGAAGTCAAGTCACGTCACTTTCTTTCTAAAAAGCTCGTAGAAAAGGCACGATAAACTGTTCATTTTAGTAGCGGTTCTACAAGAACCGCTACTATTAGTCGCGGTTTCAGAAAAAACCGCAGCTGAAACCGCGACTAAATCAACCAGTAATAAATGCAGTTGCACTTATTACGCTGAATTAGTGGCGGTTTTGGGTAAAACCGCTACTAATGTATGAAAACCGCCACTAATTCAGCGTCCATTCATTTTCTAGCGGTTTTTCCCTCCATAAACCGCGACTAAAATTACGCCACTACTCATCCCGCCAAAACGCGCCAAATTTGTTGCGGTTCTTTACCCAAAACCGCTACTAATTTCCGCTACTAACTACTTCTATGGTCAAACCGTTGTATTTACTTGCGGTTTGTGCTTATAACCGCTACTAATGTATCATTACTAGCGGTTTTGGTGTTCCGCGACTAATGTAACTGCTACTAAAACACCCTTTTTTTGTAGTGGTAGCTTTTATTCCTTTCCATAAACGTGAACCAGAACGCGATCTATCAACATTAGGAATCAGATCATTACCACATTTGTACTTGCTCCTTATGACCTGAGTCTACAAGCATCTTTGTTCTAAATCAAACCCCATCCAGCCTTCATCATAAAGGCTTTATTCTGTAATCTAGAATGACGGACACTCAAAACCCCTCTTTTCTTTTCCTTACATACCTCATTCCATGTTACAAGATGAATCTTCCTATTCTCAGTACATGATCTCCAAAGGAATTGCTTAGCACTTTTGTCAATCTCTTCACAAATACTAATGAGAAGGTCACTTGACTGCATAGGATAAAGAGGAATTGCCTGGATCACTGAAGAGATAAGAGTATTCCTTCCCGCAAGAGAGATAGAATTTACTTTCCAATTACTGAGTGAGATTTTATCTTATCCACAATGAATTGGTGAGTAGCTTTTTTCACCCGCTCATGGTGAAGGGGAACCCTAAGATATTTTCCAAGTTCAAGAGTGCACGTAAACCCAAGTTCCTCACTAAGTTGGGATGCTCGATTATGATTAACATTCCGAGAGAAAAAGACTTTAGACATGCTATGACTAATCTTTTGACCTGAGATCATACAAAATGAATCCAAACACCTCTTAACCACTTCTACCTACTCCAAAGATGCCTCCCGCAAACAAGATGAGATCGTCTACAAAGAATAAGTGAGTAATAGGAGGTCCATCTTTGTTAAGCCTTATGGGTTTCCAATTCAGATTGTTTATCTCCTCTTGAATCAAATAAGCAAGTTTTTCAATGCAAATAACAAAAATATATGGAGAGATAAGGTCACCTTGCCTTAATCCACGAGAAGGAGAGAATTCTTGAGTCTTACTGCCCTACCATAAAATTTGCATTACTGGAGAAGTTATACATATAGAGAATATTCCTTAAATTTGCAGGGATGTTAATCTCTTCAAGGCATGTCATTATAAAATTCCAACAAAGCCTATCATATGCTTTTTCTAAATCAATTTTGATGGCCATAAATCCTTTCTTACCCCTTTTATTCCTCATTGAGTGAATGACTTCCTGAGCAATAATAATATTTTCTGACCCTAGAACAAAACCACATTGATTAGGAGAAATGATGGAAGGAAGAAGTGGTTTAATTCTATTGGCCATAACCTTGGTAATAGTTTTGTAAATGACATTGTACAGGCTTATCGGATGAAAATCCGGAATTGTCTCAGGCTGCTCTTTCATGGGGATGAGAACAATAAGAGTATTGTTAACATCTTCTAAAAGTGAAGGATTAATGAAGACATCTTGTACAAATTTGAGAACAGAAGGACCTACAAACTCCTACTGAGTCTGGAAAAATAGAGCATTCAAGCCATCTGGACCAGGAGACTTCAAGGACCCTATATTAAAAATAGCTTGCTTGATTTCATCATTCGAAACCGTTTTTCCCAACTCATTCAATTAAGTCACATCCACAAACTGGTATGTACATCTTCCTAAGAAACGAGGACGATGATCATTTTCTTCTTAAAAAAGATGCTGATAGAATGACATGGCCTGAGCTTTAATTTCATCTTTATCGAAGATCCAATTCCATGCGTCATTCTTTAATGCTTCAATCTTATTCCTCCTCCTTCTTGCATTAACTATTGCATGAAAGTATCTTGAATTTCTGTCTCCAAATATATACCAGTCACATTTAGTCTTTTGAGCCCAAAGAAGATCTTCTTGTAATAAAACATCTTCTAATTCTCGCCAAAGTTTTTGAACCAAGAAATCTTGAGTTTTTATTGAAGCATCGATTATCAGATCGATCTAACCCTTCTAATATGTTCATTAGATGCCTTTTTTTACGCCCCAAGTGTCCAAAAACTTCATGACTCCAAGATGAAACTGTGGATTGAAAATTGGAAATATTCTCCAACCATTTCTAGTCCCCATACCACGATTCTTTGACAAAATCAGAGAATTTCTCATGAAGAACTCACGAAACCACAAATCTAAACGGAATATCTCTACAAGCATGCCCGTTTTATATTTTTATATTTTACATAACATCTATGACCCGTTGCAGTTAATTTTAGTTTCATACAATTTTATATGAGTATTTTTTTTAAGTAAATCATATATGAGTGTATTGAGACAGAACTTGACACTATCATTTATTTTAACCCAACTCATTTTACCCAATGTGTTTTTTTATTGGTTAGGAGTGTCTCCACTGATTTCTCTCTCCACTTAATATCCCTCCGCTTATTTTATATTTTTATATTGTATTAGATATTCACCGTTGAATGGTAGAGATATAAAGTTGAGAGAGATTAGGGAAGACACTCTTAATTGTTCTCATATACTCCCTCATTTTAAATTAATTATTACATAAATGGCCCAAAATCTCTGGGGAATCTTAGTATAATGCTTTGCCTTTTAGAAATACAGTTATAGCTTTGTTAAATATTGTATCCACAAATTGATCCGCCCAAACACGAATAGGATATGTTTTTTTTTCAAAAAAAAAAAAAAATAATTATGCACTTTCAACAAAGAACTTCTGGATATATGGCAGGGCATGATATATTCCTTTTGGCAAGCTAATTATGCTTCAAACACATTCAATTTAATACTGGCTAGAGATCAGAGGTAGGGAGTCATTTCAAAGGCTAAAGCATCTTTTGAAAGTGATAGAGGAACTGATTATTCAATGTTCAATTGCAATCCACTTAATTAAAAGTGCGTTAAAATAAGTTGCTAAGATCATAAATATAATGTAACCACCACACAAGAAATGACACTGCCAGTTGCATAAAAATAACAAACTCAACTACGACCCCATAAGAGCTACATCATCAATTCATTAAAGGAAAAAGTGCATGATTTTAAAATAAATTATACTATATGTTTCGGAAAATTCTTAATGTAAATATAGTTCTTCCATCAAACACCGGTAACTTGATTATTTATAAATCAGTACATTCATTTATTCCATCCATTATTTAATATAGGTTTCAATTGATTTTTCTGGACAGATTAAGGAAGTTAAATAAGCAACTTAATTATAACATATATTGTATATTATTATATTACATGTTTGCATATAAGTCAAACAAACTAGTTTTGAGAAAATTTAAGCAAATTAATTTATTAGTAGCTTATTTAGCTTTCTTTAGTGAGAACTTTCTATATACATGTTATGTTATCTAATATATATATATATATATATATATTTTGCCAGCATCGATGTCTTCTTGGTGAGCCAAATCAAAGGAGATAATTTTATTTTAGGTAAGATCAAAGGAGATAATTTATTCGAAAAAAAAACATTTACTTTCTTTTAAGTTAAAGTTTGCTAAACATAAATTAGGTTCAGAGACAGCCTTTTCAATTGATGCAGATCAGAGCAAGGAAAGAAATGTCATTTTAATTGTTTTATATTAATTATATTCCTCTGGAGATTATGTAAATAGTTTTATACCTTTAATTAATTTTTAAGCAATAATAGTATATTATTATATTATATATATTTTAAAATGCTGGATGTGGATTTTATATTCATTGATTGTTAACATACTGTTGCCCGCTGATGGTTTATTCCGTGCGTGGAAATTGAATTATATTCCGCTCGAAATGGAGTATTCAAATTATATTCCTGAAAAAAACGCCTAAACAAATAAGGGCAACACTACCTACCTACCATGAATGAAAAAAAAAAAAAAAACTGACTTTTAATTTTCAATTGGCCCAAAATTTTCCGAAAACTTTAGACTCTTCATCGATGTAACTCAGCCACCGTCCCTGCTGGTCCGCAATCCTCATATTGGTTTCATTCTCATTAATTAGAAAACGACACTTACAACCACCCCGTTTCACGTGAAAACGACACTATGGTCCCCCATTTTCTTCTGCCACTATATTCCAAGTTATTGAACGATGCACCTGATCTCTATAAAACTTAAACGCATCATAAATGAGATGATACACAGTTATGCACCTTACATGTGCTTCACAGCAATATACTTTGATTCTAAATATAATACTCCATCTGGTCCTAATTATAAGACCACTTTGATTTTTTTGACTTTTTTCCAGTCCAAGAAAAAGTAATTTCAATAAAAAAAAAATCTTTTTTCCTCAAAATTAAGTTATTCTACTTATAAACTAAACTATAATATAATTTTATGTGATATATGTTATAATTTAGTGGTCTAATTTGCTTCCTTAATTTTCACAAAAAAAAAGTCAAAGTGATCTTATATTTACGAGCGGAGAGAGTATCAACTTTCTAATTGAAAATTTTAAACTGCTATAGGGAGTTAATCTTATATTAGGATCGAACGGAGCGTATATTAATTAGTTAAGGGCTTTGGTTGGATTTTTTTTTGGATTGGAAGCTTTGGTTGGATTTGCTTGTAATAAATACACCCACCTGAGCTAAAATAAAGTTGTTTTTACTTTTTACATATATACTTACCTTATAAACCATCAAATCACGATTAAAAAGTTATATTAGTTTCAAAACACCAAACTAAACCACACGATAAGTTATCAAAGGATTTGGTCCCCATTAAAAAGAAAGGATGAACTTTCCAAAGGCACATCCCAGATTGATAACATATGTATTGCAGTCGAAAGTAATTATGGAATTCATCAAACCTTATGAATATAAATGCCTTCAGCACACACAATATATAAGCCTGAAAGAAAAAAAAAACAACAATATATGTTAATTATTTAGAGAATCATCCTTTTGGCTTCTCCTGCGAATGCATACAAATTATTGATCATGCAAATGCTTAATTTTTTTTTTATCAATGAAAATGCTTAATTGAGATATTAACTAACAAAATAAAAAGAAATTATAATCCTCCAACGTATGGAACCCCAGATGGAGGAATCCAATCACCACCTTTTATGAACCTGGACACAGTAAATTCCTTTACCTGATCCTTATCATGCACCTCCATCACACCAATCCACCTCACTCTGCCACGTGTACTAGATCCAGGCCCTTCATTCTTATACTCCATATAAGTCACCTTATCGGTCGGCGTTCCTTCCATCTCTCCCCACCCCATTGGACTCACTATCTCATCAATATACGACCGCATGATCACCACCCTTGAATACGCCCGCCACGGCCGCCCTAAAATAGTCTTGTCCGCACTGGATAATTGCCTACCGGCGTCTTCGGGCGACACCGTGAAACGGCAATAATGGAAAACAAAACCTGTACGTTGCATGGGCCCATCACGAGATTGGGCCGTGAAGACGGAGAAGCCCGTGATGAGGCGGGCGTAGAGCATGCAGTTTTGGAAAATGGCGGCGGCGTTTCCCATGATGAAGTCGACGGAGCCGTAGATGTGGCATTCCCGGTAAAATTGACGGCCCGATGAGGCCCACAACGTGTCTTGAAAGCCCTCGATGGAGCAGTTGTACAGTACCGAACGGTCTGCCATGTTTAGTAGGGCTATTCCTGGGCCAGTGTTCGGCCCAGCTGAATTCACAACGGTTATATCTTGGCCCACGAAGCCCGCTCCGTAAATTGCTGAAAAGTTTCAAACCCCATCTCGTTATATTTCATAACCGACCATCTATATTTCAATCCTCTCTTTAATTAAAATTAAGATCCAGTTAACTGGTTTTTTTAGATTAAAAAAATCAAATATACGATTAATTTTACTATATGTTATATAACATATGTAATTAGATTATACGTTAGTTCATAAGTAAGGTAAATTAAATTTGAAAAAAAAGATTAAAAACATTGATACTTTGGTGTGATTTATTTTACATAATTAATTTTTTCAGAAAAATTAACTTGATCTAATATTTAGGAGTGGAGGAAGTAATAACAACAAGTACATATATATCATATGCCAACCCCTTTCCAAGTTCCAAGTGCATGTCCAGAGAGACTGCAGGAGCTGCTTTTCGAGTATATATTTTACAATGTATGAAATAAATATGTGAAATGAGTTTTATGTAAGATTTCTATAAGTGGGGCCGCGGAGCTTGATCTCATCTATAACCTCATGCCACTAGTATATGATCCTTTAAATAAAAAGGGGAAAATATATATGAAACCTTAAGGAATGTAATTTTTTTTTAAAAAAAAATGGATGATCCATATCTAGCTAATTATTAGTTCTCTTTGTTAAACTCTTTGCTCAGCTGGGAAAACGGTTCACCTTGGAAGAGGGGGTCACATTTTTTACCCCATCTATAAACCTAATGCCACTAGCTAGTATCATATGCTCCTTTAACTAAAAAGAGGGAAACCAACGTGAAGTTTTAAGAATGAATGTAATAATCAAACGTCCCAATAGTATAATAAGCATAAACCTAACTGGTGTCATATTTTATATCAGAATTTGTTATTGTATGCAGCTTACTTCTATGAAATTTCATAGTGATCGAGTTTTTCCCTTAAAAACAAGTAGGCACGTTGAGAAATGGATATGTACCAAGAGTGGCTGTTTGAGACAAGGTGGCGGCATAGTGGTGAGCGAGGATGACAGTATTGTGGAGACCGGCACCGATGAGGAATATGTTGGTTTTTTCCGGTGGGATATGGAGGCGCTCCTCGTAGATTCCTGGTCCGACGAAGATGGTGAATCTTGTGTCGCTGTGGGAAGGAGCTTCTGCTATGGCTTGACTTATTGAGCTGAAATCTGCGACCTCACTGTTGGACACTGTAACTGAGGAGGAAGAAGAAGAAGCCTGCATTGACGAGAGAAGTTGTAGCACTAGCATGGGGAAGACCAAGTATAGTGTTTTGATTGAGTGACTAGCCATGACAGAATATAATTATATGTAACTCATGTGTTATGGTCTCTCTTGGCGTATGTATGTATATATAGCCACTTGGGCCGCTACTGAATCTATTTATAATTATTTAATGTCTCCTTTAGCATTCACTCACTCTTGTCTTTATTATAACATACCTGCCAACAATTTTCACGTGTAATAAAAATGGTTAAAAGTATTAAAACTTCTTAAAATTAGTGTGACTTCCTATATTACTCATATTAACTATACTAAACTCAAATATGATCTTAAATACTACTCTCTCCCACTATCTTTATTAAATGTGGTCAATGATGAAAAACCATATTTAATGTCCCTTAAAAACTAAAAAGCACGGTCAAAAAAACATGTTAGTTTGTACTTTATAATAAAAATAAGAAGTTGTTGAAATCAAGAGATTAGCTATTCATTTGATTGAAGGGGACAAAAATTAATGGTGAAGAGGTAAAATGGAAGTGTTAGGAAATTATTAATAGAATTGGATCTGGCTAATATGATTTTTAAAGCAAACGCTGCCTAAACAAGTCACCTTGAATTTAATGATTTTATTACTGTTTTCTAGCTAGGTTCTAGCGTGTGAATGCCATCGTCTTGTGAATTTTATTTATTAGTAAAGATTGAGAAAACAGACATATATATTTTGCATTAAAATAACAGAGATTACTTATATTGAAGGAGAATTTAAGTTGCTTTCATGCACATGGCTTACGGTGTATCCTTGGGACCGCATGTTTCCAATACTGAGTTGGAAGTCCAAACAGTTTTCACAACAAAAGTACGCACTTGTATGAACATTATGTATAAGCAGTTTTAATTTGGTCCTTAATTGATTATATATACACTTACATGATCCACCTACTTTACCCAACCATCACTTATATATAATACGCATAATATTAATAACTCCACCGCCCTACATTTCTTCTGTACTTTGGTTGCATGAAAAAATTGATTAAGTGATCAGAAATGAGCGTTGCAAATCCAATGTGATGTATCTTTTGTCGAGTACATGCTTATATATGCCTTTGTTTGATTTTAATTTGCTTTCAAAAGCCAATGACGTTAATTAATTTCATTTTAAGTGCATAAAACAAACTCCACTAATTAATTGAAGGCCAACCGTCTCGATGGGGACATTATAATTCCTTTATATGTGAGAATAATATGACGGACTCAAAATCAAAATGTTGGGCTAATTAAGTAATTAGTTCAACTGATTTGGTCAACGGGTATATTCTTTTACCCAATGTGTGTGGTCAATAATTAGTCACTCAACATTGGGTGTGTTTGGTGTAACACCCCCAAAATTCTTGTTCAGGCACTTGACCAAAATGCTATTATAGCATTAAAAATTATCCAATATCCAGCATAGATAATTATTTAGTTCAAATACGTCCCATGTCATAGTGAAAATCTTAAAACTTCACGATAATTTATACAACATAATAAAACATAAAGTATTAAGTCCATGGCAAAATAAATACAACATAACATAAACTTAAGTAGCACTAAGAGCCTTCAAAGCTCACTTCTCAAGTGTCTTCCCTTGCTTCCTATTAGGTCATTCACCTGGAAAATGTTAATAATAGGATGAGATCGACATCTCAGTAACTACCGAAAAATCCTATCATACACAAGCAAATCACGTATAATTCTAATTTAACCAATTATACACATGTAGTTCTTCGTACAACTCATGGCTTTGAAATATATATTAGGTACACTCACCATAGGGAAGACTTTCATTTAAATTCTCAATGAATTGTACTCATAAATAAATATATATATATATATATATATATGTGCAATATGCAACTCCTTATTTCACAGTCCATCCTTATTCCGCTGACTGGAGCTATAGGCTAACACATATTGTCTAATAGAGAACTAATTCATACAACTGAATTATCTCAAGCTCACCAGTACCTAAGATGTATCCGGCCAAAGATACAGAGCTCAAGTCTGGACTATGGCTCCCCTCCTTAAATAATCACACTAAGGAGGTGTCACATGTCCCACAACTCCAATGCAATCCCGGCCAAAGGAAAACATGGAAGGAGGGGCCCTAACAAGTGCCATCCACTGTGCACCGAGTGATGGCTTACCACGTGGTAGTACGGCTATCATATAACTCCTCTTCAAATCTTAACCCCTCATGGATGCAAATGCGATCATCATTACACCATAAATAATTCATAAATAATTATCAGCCCAAATATACTCAACATACTCAAGCATGTTTAAAATAAAACAAGCGTAATTTATTTTCCATGGCAAATAGGCAATAAGCAAGCATGCTTGAAAAGTGACAAACTTATTATTGTGTGATAAATAATTAAAATAAAACTACACATAATTCACAAGCATACGAAAGAAATTTCCAGAGTTACCTGTTGCTCCTTAGCTCACAGATAATCACACAAAGTCACTCCGTAATTCTTAATGAGACTCTACAATATCAATATAAATATCTATTAACATATTGCTCAACACTACCTAAAAGTATTCTAACACAATTTTACCTTAAACTACCCCTAAATATATACATACATTTATTTATTTATTTTTATTCCGGATAAAAATATCACTAAATGATAAATATTATTAATTAAATATTATTTTTGTGGAGTATAAACTAATCCCATAAATCCATAAACCCATATCCACCATCCGGAATTACAGAATTACCTACATAAAATCCCACTAATTCCAAACTTTATCCACCAATATTTTCTTGGGTCCAAACTTCAGTCGAATCCATCAGTTAAATCTCCTCATATAACCTTAATAAACATCTAAAAATTATCAATTTAACCATAAACATCCCAAATCATCAAAAGCCCCCATTTCCAAAATATCCAAAATTTCAAAAATTCCCAATAATTAAAAAAAACTCTAATAATGAAAAATCTATTTAGAGAAACTCATAATCAAGGTCTAAGCTTTAGTTTATTAAACTTAGGACTCCCAAAAATACCAATTTAGACAAAGCCTAATTTTTCAAGTATAACAAATCGAAAAACTAATGACATAAAAATGTAGAGGAGACTTATGGGATTCCAAAAATGTGCTTAGTTGGCAGGAAAGCTTACTATTCCTACGCCGACGGACTCCGATAAGTAAATTAAAGAGAAAGAGAGGAAAGAAAAAGAGAAGAGATAGAACTGAGAGAGAGAGAGAGAGAGTGAGAGTGAGAGTGAGAGTGAGGGGGACGGAGAGGGAGGAGAGTATTTTTTAATCCAAAGGGCATTACGTTCCATTCGTAATGTCCAAAAGGTACTGTAAAAGCTGTCTTATATCTATCTTGTTCTGCTATCTGTATTTGATAATATCCTGATTTCATATCAAACTTGGAAAATATAGTTGCTTTATATAATCGGGATATTAAATCTTTCTTATTTGGAATTGGATAACGTATCCATTTTAATGCTGTATTTAATGGCTTATAATTAATTACCAATCTTGGAGCTCCTCTTTCTATTTCAGCTGCGTTTTGCACGTAAAATGCGGCACAGCTCTAAGGAGATTTACTGGGTCTTATTAAACCTTTTGTTAATAATTCCTTTATCTCAGTTTTGCAATATTCCATTAATTCTGCTTTCATCTGTATAGGTCTTGCTTTAGTGGGTATTTGCTTTTCATTAAAATCTTTTTCATATGGTAAAGTTATTATATGCTTTTTTCTGTTCCAAAAGGCTGTAGGATGATTAGAGCAAATATTTTCTTTACATTTCTTTTCTAGAACTTCTATTCTTTGTTTAATTGTTTCATTTTTTATTTGCTCTTCTATTCTTTTGTATTTAATCTCTTGCTGGAGATGATTTATATGAGTTTGTTTTGCTTTTATTCTATTGACTTTAAAGATTGAACTTTCTTTAATGAGATTTATTTCTCTTTCTATTGAGGGTACTAACCATTCAAGCTTAACCCCTTTTCCCATTATTTTAGTGGTAATTCCTGTATGAGTTACTTTAAATGGGATTAGTTGATATATAAAAGGAATTCCTAGAATGACTGGTTCACTTAAGTTTTTTACTAAAACAAACATATTTTTGAAACATATCCCATCATTACAAATGTGGGTGTTATCTAATTTATAATTTACCTGTAATCTGGAATCATTTGCTGCCGAAACATGTTCTAAAGTTTTTTCATAATATTTGGTAGGAATTAACCCTTCTTGGATACAATTTATATCTGCTCCAGAATCTATTAAGGCTACTACTGTCCTTTTATATTCATTATTAATAACTAAATCTACCTGACAATACCATTTCTGATATATCATTTTCTTTATAACATTTATAAATTGGTCTTGATTTATAGGAGTATTTTCGGTAGATTCTTTTAACTCAATATCTTTATGATTTTGGTGTAATATTTCTAATTTTGCTTTAATTTCAGTGAGTTCCCAATCTCTAGTGACATCATTTCTCTTAATCTCTCTTATCTCTTCTTTAAGAAGTTTAACTTCTTCTTGTAATTCCTTTATTCCAACTTGTGAACTAGATGACTTAGAGCTAAATTTCTGTAGGATATTATTTAATGTAATGGGTGGTCTTTGATCCTTAATTTTCTGTTCTTCCTGTCCTATAAGCTCCTTTATTTTTAACAAATATTGTTTTTTAATGTCTTCATCGGTTATTTTATCTATTATTTCAATAAGGAAATTAACATTTTCTGTAGATATTACATTTACTCTCTTTTGACTACAATCTTTACAATTACATAATCCTATACCCAAACATTCATTATCATCTGAGGTATCTGTAATGGATTCGTCATCTGAGCTTTCTTCCTTTATTCTATTAAGACCAAATTCTTTACTATCGACTGAATCATATTCTTCTGAACTGCTATCTGAATAATTTTCATTAATCATAACTTTTAACAGGTTTGCTTTATTTTCTTCGCTTATGCTTAAATTTCTTATTTTCTTTTCTGTTTTACAATTTTTTGCATAATGTCCAAATTGTCCACATTTATAACACACTATATCTTTAATATCTTTCTTATCTCTCTTTGGGTTATAGCTCTTCTTTTGATAAGGTTTTTTAGTATATTTTCTCTTATAATTTTTTGTCTTAGGATTTTCATCTTTCTCATACCATTTAGGTTTATAAATCTTGTTTCTTTTATATCCTGTAAATTTTCTCTTTTTCTTATGAGAAGGTGCTTTAACGTCTTCAAAGCCATATTGAGCACAGAAGTCTCCTAATTCATATTTTCCCATTTTCTTTTCTTTATATAGCTTTTTCTGTAACTTCAAATCTCTACACATTCCTAATCCTACTATATTAATTATTGCAATTATATTGCCATAAGTCAGGTCATTATATCTTAAAGTTCCATGATTCCCCTGGAGTTAATTCAAAAATACAAGAATAGTTATACCTGGATTCATATAGGATTATTACAGGTAGCTATAAAGCCAAACTTCAGAAAAGGACTAGATAAGCCTGATCTTGCTTGTATAAGAGATAGAAGACAAATAGCTAATTTTAATGAATCTATTATAGGAGTAATACAGACAAATCTTCATAATGGACCAGTATATTTTAATTGCTTTCCGAATTATATAGCAAAAATTCAAGATAAATCAGTAAGAAATGCCTTAGTTTTAGAATTAGCATCGGATGGTTCTTGGGAATCAGGAACTACGATGATGGTTCTTCAATATAGATTAATGTTTAAATTAACTAAAACCCATCAAAACTTTGCAGCCTTAAAGGAATCTCCAAAAGGAGAAACTATGCTTATAGAGTTAGGAGATCCCTCTAAAACAACTGTTTTAATACCGAAAAAACTAAAGCATAATGAAATAACTTTTTCAGATACTTGGAAATTCGAAAATATAGCTCAACCAGAACCTTTAAAGAGATTACAAATAGAACAAATAATACAAAATGCAGAGGGTGATGTTACTTATAAAATGCTAAGTAGATCAGCTTCAACTTCTAGTGCTCAAACTAGAAATACAGAACAAATTAATGAACCAAGAGCTTCAGTAGATAATTCAAGTATAGGATATAGGTTAAGAGGAGTTAATTTTGAACCTACTACCTCAACCTATATATGAACCTAATAATGAAAATAATATATTTGAAACAGAATCCGAAATAGAGAGAAATTTTGCACCTAATGAATATCAGTCAATAAATTCTAGTCTAAGAGTGATAAGAAAAAATAATTATGAAATAAATAAAGACCTAATCCGAAAAGAATTTATGTTAGAAAAACATAAGAATGAAAGAAATTGGTTTTTCTCAGCCTTTACAGAAAAGGAACGAGAGGATATAAGGGCACAATGGTATACGTATATGAAAAATTTAAGAACAGAAATATATTTCTTTAAGTGGTTTAAAATGTATACATATGATAATGGGATATTTAATCCCTTTGAAGAAAAGCATCCTTCAGTAAGAGTAACTACAAATAATATAAAAAATTGGCAATGTAATGATAAGGTGGTATCTTCTATACACCCTCCTTTAGAAGAAATAAAATTAAGAATAGGAAACGATGAAGTCATTGCTTCACCATTAAAAATTACAGAATCTACAGAGGATAAGTCCAGTCAAAAAATACAGCAACAAAATAATTACACAAATCAAGCTTTGTATACAGTAGGACAGCAACTTAACATGATAGAAAATAAGCTAGACTCTTCTAAAGCTTCAACATCTTATATAGATCCATATAGGCCCATATTTAAATATGAACCGGTACCTAAAGAAATTACCAAGAATTTTAATTTAGGACAGAAAGATAATAATGACTTATTAGAAAAAATTAGAAGCCAACTAAGCCAATTAAACCTTAAAGATAAAAAAGAGAAATCCACAGGATTAACGATTAATAGTATTACTAAAATAGAACAACAATTTACAGAAGAAGAAAGTACTATAAATAAAATTAATTATAAATATCAGAAAGGACCCCGTAGAAATTATTATCCTAAGCCCATTTTTCCTGATCTACAGACTGAAGAAAGATATTTAAATATAGGATCACATTATGATGGAACTTCTATATATGAATGGAATCTAGATGGATATACAGAACATGAAATTTTAAATTTCACTCAAGAATTAACAATGGCCATTACAGCATATAGAATTAAAGAAAATAATGACCCAAATATACTATATATGATAACTCAAGGATTTACAGGAACCCTTAAAGGATGGTGAGATAATATTCTTACTGAAGGAGATAGAGAAACTATTAGAAATGCTCAACAGATAAAGAATGAACAATTAATGTCAGATTGTTTAGAGCAACTCAAATATGCCATAATCAAATCCTTTATAGGCGAACCTTTAAAGTTACAAGAAAAATATATGTAACAACTATTAAACTTAAGATGTCCAACTTTAGCTGATTTCAGATGGTATAAAGATAATTTTATCCCTAAAGTTTTTCAAAGACAGGATGGTAATTCAGATTTTTGGAAAGGAAAATTCATCTCTGGATTACCTACTCTTTTTGCAGAAAAGGTTAAATAAGAGATTAGGTTAAGGTAGGGTGGAACTTTAAGATATAATGACCTGACTTATGGCAATATAATTGCAATAATTAATATAGTAGGATTAGGAATGTGTAGAGATTTGAAGTTACAGAAAAAGCTATATAAAGAAAAGAAAATGGGAAAATATGAATTAGGAGACTTCTGTGCTCAATATGGCTTTGAAGACGTTAAAGCACCTTCTCATAAGAAAAAGAGAAGATTTACAGGATATAAAAGAAACAAGATTTATAAACCTAAATGGTATGAGAAAGATGAAAATCCTAAGACAAAAAATTATAAGAGAAAATATACTAAAAAATCTTATCAAAAGAAGAGCTACTTAACCCAAGTTTGATATGAAATCAGGATATTATCAAATACAGATAGCAGAACAAGATAGATATAAGACAGCTTTTACAGTACCTTTTGGACATTACAAATGGAACGTAATGCCCTTTGGATTAAAAAATGCTCCTTCAGAATTTCAGAATATAATGAATGACATTTTTAATGACTATAGTGAATTCACAATTGTTTACATAGACGATGTTTTAGTATTCTCTAATTCAATAGAACAACACTTTAATCATTTAAGTAAATTGTATGATATCATTAAAGAAAATGGTCTGGCAGTATCTCCCATAAAGATAAAATTATTCCAAACTAAGATTAAGTTTTTAGGTATGGAAATTTATCAAGGGATGATAACTCCTACAAGTAGAGTAATTGAGTTTACGGACAAATTTCCTGATGAAATTAAAGATAAAAATCAATTGCAAAGATTTTTAGGATGTTTAAATTATATAGCTGATTTTGTTCCCAAACTTAGAATAAAGGTACAACCTTTATTTAAAAGGTTAAGAAAAAACCCTCCTGCCTGGGATAGTCATATGACTGATATAGTTAGAAAAATTAAATTACAGGCCAAGGAGTTGCCATGCTTAGGAATTCCTGACCCTCAGAAATTCAAGATAGTAGAGACAGATGCGTCCGATATAGGTTTTGGGGGTATTTTAAAGCAAAAAGAACCACAGAATGAACAGATAGTGAGATACCATTCAGGAAGTTGGGTAGGGAGTCAAACCAAATACTCCACCATTAAAAAGGAAATTTTATCCGTCGTGTTATGCATTTTAAAATTTCAAGACGACTTGATAAATCAAAAGTTTTTATTAAGAATTGATTGTAAAGCTGCTAAAGATGTTTTACAAAAAGATGTTAAAAACCTGGTCTCAAAACAGATTTTTGCCAGATGGCAATCCTTATTATCCTGTTTTGATTTTGATATTGAATTTATTAAAGGAAAAAATAATTCTCTTCCAGATTTTTTGACAAGAGAATTCCTACAGGGAACTTTACCTACAGAACAAAAATGAGTACCCGCGGAGGCTCTTCCTCCCGTGGAGGACGATCTAAAGGAAAGGAAATAGTTTTAGCCACCCCGGCTCAGACTCCAAAGGCAAATGTTATAGCAAATAGGTCAATGAGACCTGGTGATTATGCTACAGACAATAGAAATATAGTAAATACTCAGGTGAGGTCATCCATCTCACAATCTCTGGTGAGGGCATCTTCTTCACACATACAGCCATTTTCAAATCAACCTATAGCCTCGTATTCTAATGTAGCTCAGTCATCTACTGAGTATTATACTAAAGAGTATATGTCTTATCTCTTGCCTTTGGAAAGGCAACATGAGAGTACCCAAATACAGCAAACTATTAAAGCCATTTTTCCCACTCATCCTACAAAAGAATTATGGAATTTTCTTCCAGAAAACTTGAAAAAAGACAGAAGATATTATGAGCTTATTCTGGTAGATACTGATTCTGCTTTAATTGAACATAAAGTAGATGAAAAATCCAAGCGACCCTTCAGTCAACTCCAAATCCTTCAGGTTTTAACTCTAAATGATTGGGGTCTATCTCCTTATACAGCTAAAAAGTTTACAGTTAATTTTCATAATTTAGATTATAATTATGAAGATTATAAAAAGGCTTGGTATAATGTTTTATACTATAAAAACTATGACCATTCGTGGTTTATATATTTTACAGAAGACTTTAGAAATCGCCCACTTACAGACTTTCCCAGATGGTTTTACGAATGGTTTAGTATTAACGGACCAGTACAACAAATTTTACCACCCCCTATTTTAGAAGGTTACAAAATATTTAAAGGCATGATTGACTGTCCAGATACAGAAAAACCATTGGAATTCTGCAGCCGTTTTCGGATTCCTTGGATCCTCAGCTGGACATTTAAAGTGGTTAGAGGCATAGACCCTGCTCCCTCGCTAAGATATTTAGCCAGGAGGTATAGAGTTAAATGGTGGCCCAAATATAGAGACAGCTAGGCAAATAAAACTGTGGTATTAAAATGGCAAGCGGGAATTTTCAGCCAAGACTTTCCGCCTCTCCCAACCCCTTCTACATCTAAAGTTGTTTTAAGCCAGAAGGACAAAATTATAGAAGAATTAAAGGCATTGAAACCAGAGGAATTCCATTCCAAATTACAGGAAATTGCTTCACAAGCTACTGGATCTCAAGCTAAAACAAGTTCAGAATCATCTGTTAATGGGAATGAAAATGAAGATGACTGTTATGGCATTGATCTTGATTACAGCTAAAAGGTCCTGCCGACACTACAGAAAGTACAAAAGTAGGCGTGACTCTACAGGAACAGATGGCAGAATTCTACAGAAAAACAAAAGAAGCCAAAATGACTTAAAGCTGAAAGCTACAGGAAAAGTGCTACAGGAACTTAAAGGTGAAAGCTGAAAGCTACAGGAAAAGTGCTACAGGGACTTAAAGGTGAAAGCTACAGGAACAACACCCGTGACCAGTTATAGGAAATGAACCTGAAA
Organism: Mimosa bimucronata; assembly: GCA_037074515.1. Classification (NCBI taxonomy): domain Eukaryota; kingdom Viridiplantae; phylum Streptophyta; class Magnoliopsida; order Fabales; family Fabaceae; genus Mimosa; species Mimosa bimucronata. The sequence goes on from CM073444.1 coordinate 39,158,822, forward strand.
TGTAATGTAAATGTAACTCGGGCTCATTATAAAAGGCCCTATAACAAATGGAGAGGCAGATTTTCGAACCCCTTCGACTATCTACTCTCTCTCTAAATTTCTTTTGTATCTTCTCTTGCAAAAGCTCGCTCATCCTTTCTGCACTTTTGTAAGTTTACAGAATAATCTTCCTTCAGTGTATCATTACAGCTAATATTTTCCTTAAATAAAATTACCTTTATAGCATCTGTGTTTCTTTATTTATACTATACTATATACACTATACTCTGGCTGGTCTTTAAATAATATAATAATAATAATATAATATATAAATAGTAGTTGAGTGTGATTGGTTGAGGAATTAATAATTGAAACAGTGAAAAGATGTGCAGAAGAAAAGAACTGTCGGCAGGCGAGTAGGAAGAGAGGAAAAATATACTACTAGGCCTTAAAATTCTCAAATATATTTCTTTTGATCCAAAAATTTTCTTTCTACTCTCTCAAAATTTTCCCATAATATCCTTTATTTATTTCCTCCTATAACAACCTCTTTTGAGCCTAAAAAATAATTTTCTCAAAAGTATTATTCTCAATATAAGGGTGAAACTAGGCCTTTAAAATCCTCAAAAATACCTCAAAATCCTTCAAATATTCTCATAACCCATCATTTCTCCTTAATCAACTCCTATTTGCTCCAACTAAATCCTCAATTAATTTTTAGGATGTTACAAATCTCCCCACCTTTTTAAGAATTTTGTCCTCAAAATTCTGCTAACATAACCCTAAAACAAGCGCACACAACACATACAACGTTTAAAATCATTCAATAAACCGAGCTTACCCAGGGAATAAGTAAGGGTACTCTCGTCGCATGCGCTCTTCGGTTTCCCAGGTCGCATCCCCTGGAGTCATACCTCTCGAAAATATCTTAACTAATCTAATCGTCTTGTTCCTCAACTGCTTATCCTTAATGTCTAAAATCTTCTCCGGCTCAGCTTTATACGTCAAATTTTCTCTCAACTCGACCTCCTCAGGCTCAATCACATGAGAAGGGTCTGCATGATATTTCTTCAACTGAGAAACGTGGAAAACATCATGGAGATTCGATAACTGCGGAGGCAATGCAATTCGATAAGCCACTGGTCCTACTCTCTCTAAAATTTCATAAGGACCCATGAAACGAGGGGTGAGTTTCTTTGCTTTAATCGATCTTCCAATTCCAGTCATCAGGGTGACTCTCAGGAACACATGCTCTCCTACCATGAATTCCAATGGTCGCCTTCTCCTATCAGCATAACTATTCTGTCTGCTTTGGGCGGTAAGCAATTTCTGTTGTATCATCTTAATCTTTTGAGTAGTCTGATCCACTAAATCCGGACCTAACAAACTTCTCTCACTCAATTCTGTCCAACAAAGAGGAGATCTGCACTTCCTTCCGTACAATGCCTCATAAGGAGCCATCTCAATACTTGAGTGATAACTGTTGTTGTAGGCAAACTCTGCTAGAAAAAGGTAACTATCCCAACTTTCCTTCAATTCAATTGCACAGGCTCTCAACATGTCTTCTAGAGTCTGAATAGTCCGCTCTGTTTGTCCATCTGTCTGGGGATGATAGGCAGTACTGAATTTTAACAGAGTACCCATGGCATCCTGCAATGATCTCCAAAACCTTGAAGTGAAACGTGGATCTCGATCTGATATAATACTCGCTGGAACCCCATGCAATCTCATGATCTCTTTCAAATAGATACGCGCTAGCTTCTCAAGAGAGTAATCTGCTCTGATAGCTAGGAAGTGTGCTGACTTGGTCAATCTATCAACAATTACCCAGATGGCATTGTTTCCAGATGCAGTTGTAGGTAGACCCATGATGAAATCCATTGAGATGCTATCCCATTTCCATTCTGGGATCTGTAAGTTTTGCATCAACCCTGAGGGTTTCTGGTGCTCAATTTTGACTTTCTGACAAGTCAAACAATGAGTAACAAATTCTGTCACATCTTTCTTCTTACCTTGCCACCACCAATTCAGCTTTAGATCATGATACATCTTGGTTGCTCTAGGGTGAATAGTATATTTGCTCCTATGAGCTTCATCAAGTATGAGCTTCCTTAATTCTCCATCATTAGGGAGACAAACTCTTCCTTTATACCTCAGTATTCCATCTTCACCAATTTCAAATTTTGACTCCCTTCCTTCTTCAACCTCCTCTCTAATGCTCAATAGATACTCATCTTCAAATTGAGCAAATTTAATTTCCTTCCAGGTCGTACTTTCAATGGTTAGTGCTTCCATAGTAGCGATCAAACCTGTCATTACATCCATAGGCACATTCTGCATATCCTCTAACAGTTTATGTTCTTTGACCATCAACTGGGCTGAGTGGATCGACTTTCTACTCAAGGCATCTGCTACAACGTTTGCCTTCCCAGGATGGTACTTTAACTCATAATCATAATCTTTCAAAAACTCCATCCATCTTCGTTGCCGCATGTTAAGCTCCTTTTGGTCAAACAAATACTTCAAACTTTTATGATCACTAAAGACCTCGAATTGCGAACCATAGAGATGGTGCCTCCAAATCTTTAATGCAAACACTACGGCTGCCAACTCTAGGTCATGGGTGGGGTAATTTTCTTCATGTGGCTTCAACTGCCGTGAAGCATAAGCGACAACCTTACCAGTTTGCATCAACACACAACCAAGACCTTTCTTGGAAGCATCTGTGTAAAGGGCAAAAGTCTGAGTAGGATCTGGAATCACTAGAACCGGTGCAGTAGTCAACTTAGTTTTCAAATCTTGAAAGGCTGCTTCACATTTATCGTCCCAAACATACGGTTGGTTCTTTTTAGTCAATTTGGTTAAAGGCATGGCTATCTGTGAAAACCCTTTAATAAACCTCCTGTAGTAGCCTGTCAATCCCAGAAAACTTCTAATTTCTGTGACACTTTGTGGCCTCTCCCAATTCAACACTGCATCAATCTTACTAGGGTCCACTGCCACTCCTTCAGTTGATACAACATGACCCAAGAATTTTACTTCTTTGAGCCAAAACTCACATTTAGACAATTTGGCATAAAGCTTATGTTCTTTCAGCACTTGCAGAATAATTCGAAGATGCTCCTTATGCTCTTCTTCATCCTTAGAGTAGATAAGGATATCATCGATAAAGACAACTACGAATTTATCCAAGTAAGGCCTAAAGATTCGGTTCATGTAGTCCATAAAAACAGCTGGGGCATTAGTTAGCCCAAAGGGCATAACAAGAAATTCATAGTGGCCATATCTAGTTCTAAAGGCAGTTTTTGGGATGTCTTCAGCTTTGACCCTCAATTGGTGGTAGCCGGATCTTAAGTCAATCTTGGAGAATATGGATGCTCCGGTCAACTGGTCCAGAAGGTCATCGATTCTAGGCAAAGGGTATTTGTTCTTTATCATTGCTTTATTCAATTGACGATAGTCAATGCATAACCTCAAACTCCCGTCCTTCTTCTTTACAAAGAGTACGGGCGAACCCCAAGGGGACACACTAGGTCTAATGAAACCCTGTTCCATTAACTCCTCAATCTGCTTCTTTAATTCTGCTAATTCTGATGGGAACATCCGGTAAGGGGCCTTAGATATAGGCTCTGTCCCGGGTGCAAGGTCAATAGAAAACTCCACTTCTCTTTTTGGAGGCAAACCAATCATTTCCTTCGGGAATACCTCGGGAAATTCATTCACCACCGTGATCTCATCCACCCCTTTCTCCACCTCTACCTGAATAGAGAAGAACACCATGTAGGCTTGACAACCTTTACGTATATACTTCTCAGCATGCACGGATAATATTGGTTGTGGCCTATTTGTACGGATAAAAGAGACCGCTAGAGCTATGGTTTTCTTTTTACAATCAAGGATGGCGTCATTTGCTGACAACCAATCCATCCCTACTATCACATCAATACCCTTCATGGGTATACATACAAGATCTATTGTGGAGGTCTTACCATCAAACTCAATTAAACAATTCAAACAAGCTTTAGAAGTTTTCACCGAGGCTCCAGCCGGTGTGGAAATAATCATATCAAAAGGCAACTCATATGCACACAATTTCAAACGGGGTACAGAAGCAATAGATATAAATGAGTGTGTTGCACCAGAATCAAATAAAACTTCAATTTTAAGGCCTTGGAGTTTGAGAATACCTTTAATTAAATTTGGCGCAGCACTAGCCTCCTGTTGTGATAATGCAAACACACTGCCTGGAATTGCAGTTCTAGCATCACTGGCTCCTCGAGAGCCATCCTCACAGTACCTGGAGATGTGGCCCGACTTTCCACACTTGAAACAGATCAGACAGTTCCCCTGGTGTACCCTCCCACATTTGTCACACTTCTGGCTGTTAGCAGTACTTATGGTAGGTGCTGTAGAGCTCTTGAAAGAGTTTTGTCCTCTACTAAACTGACTCCTTGGCGGTCCACTGAAATGACTCATGGAAGGCCCACCAGAATGATTCCTTAAAGGCTGGTTAAACCGCTTCTTCACACCACTAAAGCTATGGCTATTAGTCTTATTTATCCCTCCTACTGGTCTCATGAAAGATGCAGATCGAGCCTGGAATTCCTTCCTCTTCTCAACTTCTTCCTCCCTCATCCTTCTAGCTGTGGTACGCAGCTTGTTACACATCCTGTCAAAACTTGTTATTTCATCCAAAAATGGCGCTAAAGCTGTCTTCAATTCAGGCTTAGCTTTTTCCACCAGGCGGTCACACATCCATTTAGGGTCTTTATATTTCTGAGTCTACGAGCAGTACTTTGACAATTCTCTGAAACGAGCAATGAATTCATCTTCATGGAGATTCCCTTGTCGGAAAGTAAGAAACTCTGTTTCCTTCTCAACTCTAAGAGAAACAGGAAAGTAATATTGCAAGAACTTTTCTTTAAACTCTTCCCAATCACAGTACACATCATCAAGTTTGGTGCTGTCCCACCATTCCTGGGCTGCCTTCTGCATCAGCTGCTCCGCAATTAGCACCTTTTGTTGAGAGGCGCATACCACAATCTTGAAGATCTTTTCTAGTTGCTTCAACCATTCCACTGCTTCAATTGGATCGGGCTTTCCTTCAAATTTAGGAGGATTAAACTTCCTAAAATTAACCCAAACTTGGGTAATGGATACGGAGGAGCGTTGAGACTGTGAGCCACTACTGCCTCTTGACTCAAAATCTCTTAGTGATCACCTTCAGATTGTTGATCACTAGGTTCTTTTTCATTAACAGGTCCATTCTCCATTACCACGTGCTCATCTTGACCTTTCTTTGCAACCAAAATATCGTCATGCCTCTTTACCTTTTGGTCAATACTTAGGACCAAATCACGTAAATCCCGTAAGATTTCATCATTATTTTGGGGAGGATGCATAACTAGGGTTGACTTAGTCCTACGAGTGTTTACCATTCTTCCCTCCTATAGATAATACCAAGAGGAGTCTAGGTAAGCTAATCAACATAACCAAAGCAAATTCTATATATAAAATAAAGGGAAGACGCATGCTATGATATTTAGTTTGCCATGACCTTTAATATGATCAAATATTTTTTAAAAAAAAAATTCAACAAAACAGTCAAACAAATAGCCAAGAAACGTTGTAGCTCTGATACCAAAATTGTAACACCCCCCAAAATTCTTGTTCAAGCACTTGACCAAAATGCTATTATGGCATTAAAAATTATCCAATATCCAGCATAGATAATTATTTAGTTCAAATACGTCCCATGTCATAGTGAAAATCTTAAAACTTCACGATAATTTATACAACATAATAAAACATAAAGTCTTAAGTCCATGGCAAAATAAATACAACATAACATAAACTTAAGTAGCACTAAGAGCCTTCAAAGCTCACTTCTCAAGTGTCTTCCCTTGCTTCCTATTAGGTCATTCACCTGGAAAATGTTAATAATAGGATGAGATCGACATCTCAGTAACTACCGAAAAATCCTATCATACACAAGCAAATCACGTATAATTTTAATTTAACCAATTATACACATGTAGTTCTTCGTACAACACATGGCTTTCAAATATATATTAGGTACACTCACCATAGGGAAGACTTTCATTTAAATTCTCAATGAATTGTACTCATAAATAAATATATATATATATGTGCAATATGCAACTCCTTATTTCACAGTCCATCCTTATTCCGCTGACTGGAGCTATAGGCTAACACATATTGTCTAATAGAGAACTAATTCATACAACTGAATTATCTCAAACTCACCAGTACCTAAGATGTATCCGGCCAAAGATACAGAGCTCAAGTCTGGACTATGGCTCCCCTCCTTAAATAATCACACTAAGGAGGTGTCACATGTCCCACAACTCCAATGCAATCCCGGCCAGAGGAATACATGGAAGGAGGGGCCCTGACAAGTGCCATCCACTGTGCACCGAGTGATGGCTTACCACGTGGTAGTACGGCTATCATATAACTCCTCTTCAAATCTTAACCCCTCATGGATGCAAATGCGATCATCATTACACCATAAATAATTCATAAATAATTATCAGCCCAAATATACTCAACATACTCAAGCATGCTTAAAATAAAACAAGCGTAATTTATTTTCCATAGCAAATAGGCAATAAGCAAGCATGCTTGAAAAGTGACAAACTTATTATTGTGTGATAAATAATTAAAATAAAACTACACATAATTCACAAGCATACGAAAGAAATTTCCAGAGTTACCTGTTGCTCCTTAGCTCACAGATAATCACACAAAGTCACTCCGTAATTCTTAATGAGACTCTACAATATCAATATAAATATCTATTAACATATTGCTCAACACTACCTAAAAGTATTCTAACACAATTTTACCTTAAACTACCCCTAAATATATACATACATTTATTTATTTATTTTTATTCCGGATAAAAATATCACTAAATGATAAATATTGTTAATTAAATATTATTTTTGTGGAGTATAAACTAATCCCATAAATCCATAAACCCATATCCACCATCCGGAATTACAGAATTACCTACATAAAATCCCACTAATTCCAAACTTTATCCACCAATATTTTCTTGGGTCCAAACTTCAGTCGAATCCATCAGTTAAATCTCCTCATATAACCTTAATAAACATCTAAAAATTATCAATTTAACCATAAACATCCCAAATCATCAAAAGCCCCCATTTCCAAAATATCCAAAATTTCAAAAATTCCCAATAATTAAAAAAAAACTCTAATAATGAAATATCTATTTAGAGAAACTCATAATCAAGGTCTAAGCTTCAGTTTATTAAACTTAGGACTCCCAAAAATATCAATTTAGACAAATCCTAATTTTTCAAGTATAACAAATCGGAAAACTAATGACATAGAAATGTAGAGGAGACTTACGGGATTCAAAAAATGTGCTTAGTTAGCAGGAAAGCTTACTATTCCTACGCCGACGAACTCCGATAAGTAAACTAAAGAGAAAGAGAGGAAAGAAAAAGAGAAGAGATAGAACTGTGAGAGAGAGAGAGAGAGAGAGAGAGAGAGTGAAAGTGAGAGTGAGAGTGAGGGGGACGGAGAGGGAGGAGAGTATATATAATATAATAATAATAATATAATATTAATAATAATATAATATATAAATAGTAGTTGAGTGTGATTGGTTGAAGAATTAATAATTGAAACAGTGAAAAGATGTGCAGAAATAAAGAACTGTCGGCGGGCGAGTAGGAAGAGAGGAAAAATATACTACTAGGCCTTAAAATTCTCAAATATATTTCTTTTGATCCAAAAATTTTCTTTCTACTCTCTCAAAATTTTTCCATAATATCCTTTATTTATTTCCTCCTATAACAACCTCTTTTGAGCCTAAAAAATAATTTTCTCAAAAGTATTATTCTCAATATAAGGGCGAAACTAGGCCTTTAAAATCCTCAAAATCCTTCAAATATTCTCATAACCCATCATTTCTCCTTAATCAACTCCTATTTGCTCCCACTAAATCCTCAATTAATTTTTAGGATGTTACATTTGGCTCACCTACTTACAGCTAAATAAGTCCTTATTTTGATAAAAAGGACTTATTTTCAGAAAAGGACTTATGAGCATGTTTGTCTCGACTTATAAAAATAAGTAACTTATAACTTATAAGTCAAAATAAGTATAAGTTCTTTTTTTCAACTTATGACTTATGACTTATAAGTCACTTTTTTTTGTGGATCCCACAATTCTAACTTATTTTACACATCAAATCACAACTAACCCAGACATAAATAACTTTTTCAAAAGTCCATCCAAACATACATCTCATTACACAATATGACTTATGACTTATACTCCCTCTGGTCCTTATTATAAGGCACCAACTACCAATTCTCACAAACCAAGGAATGGTAGTTGGGTCCTTAAATCTAGGCTTAATTGACCATATTTTCCAACTTCACCCTTCATTAAATGATACAACTTAACATTTTAAACTATGAACATTCATTAATGACAAGGGTAAAGTAGGAAAAATGTAATTAATGTGGCGGTTGGTGCCTTATAATAAGGACCAAAAATTTTGTTAGTTGGTGCCTTATAATAAGGACCAGAGGGAGTAAGTCACTTTTTTTAACAGCACATCCAAACATAAATCTCATTACACAATCTGACTTATTTTCAGTTTGACTTATCTATAAGTCACTTTTTCAGAAGTCCATCCAAACACACCCATTCACTTTATACAATACTCCATTTGTTTTAATTATAAAAGATGAAGGATTCATTTACTTATGAGAATCAGACTACAATCCACTCCCTCTTTTAGGTGTAAAATTTAGAATAGTTGAATCACAACACTTGCCGGATTACTCATTAACAAAGTTGTCACATTGATGAGATTTGAACTTACAGCCTTTATTATTTTGTGTGGGGCATCCAGTATCCTATGCGTAACTCAAATTTGAGACATCTGGTTAAACTAGTATAACCCCTTGCCAGTTTGAATCGAGTGCTTGGTTTGTTGAATTCACAACCTTTTGCTTATAAGTCAATTCATTTACCAACTGAATAAACATTTTCACTCTATTTTATCTCTTAAATTTATAATTCTTCTCCAAAGTACTCCCTCGTTCCTAAATATAAGATATATTTACCTAATTTGATTAGATTATAGAAGTTAGTTAAGTTAATTAAAATCACATGATATTACCAAAACACCTTAGCCAACTTACATTTATCCCCTTTCTCTCTCTCTTGTATAATTTAATATCGAAGAATACTAATAGTGATAATTTAGGAAAAGGTTGAGAAAAAATAGAAAAAGATCTTATATTTAGGAACAAACACTCATCCCTAAATATGTCATATATTTAGTAACGGAGGGAGTAACTATTATGAAGAGAATTACTATTAGAGATAGTTTTAAATTCTAATGCATGTGTTCAAAGAGATGCTTTAGAACAAATCAGTTCACATGTAACCTAAGCCTAGACCAATATTTTGTATTTGCATAATTTTTTTTATAGCTAAGGAAACTAATGGTATTTGCATAATTGCATTGGAAGTATTAGATTTGTTACATCTTGACATATTTTCATGTCATACGATTATAAAATGTTACTCCCTCCGGTCCTAATTATAAGACCACTTTGACTTTTTTGACTTTTTTTTCTAATCCAAAAAAAGAGCAGTTTCAGTCATAAATATAATATTTTTTCTTTAAAACTAATTTATTCTACTTATAAACTAACCTATAATCTAATTTCATGTGACATATGTTATAATTTAGTAGTATAATTTGCTTCCTTAACTTCCACAAAAAAAGTCAAAGTGATCTTATATTTAGGATCGGAGGGAGTATTATCTTCTCATAAGGACCCTTGACCACATTCTCCCAAAAAGAAATGCCCTGAGCAGTACGCAAGTTCTTTCAATGTCGTTTATCATCTTTTCTGATGCAAAACGACATCATATTTCTTTTTTCTTTTGGATGAATAACGACATCACATTTCTCCATCTACACCTACTTACTTACTACTACTTCCTAGTCAAAGAAGGAAGAAAACAAAAATCCCTCAGATTCTACCATGGTTTTCCCAAAGCTCCAATCTCCGATCATCGGCGCCACCGTCTCCCGGCGACTCTTCCCCGCCGTTGCTCCGCCGCGCCGCCGCTTCTCTTCCTCCTCAGACCATAACAACAACGAAGCAATCCCAACCGTTCATCCTTCAGATGATTCTGAAGTGGTATCAAAGATTCTCCTTCAGCACCATAATCCCTTCCACGCCATGGAATCTTCTCTGCAACTCCATGGAATCACCCTTACCCCTCACCTTCTTCACGACGTCCTCTTCCGACTCAGGCACTCTTCAAAAATCGCACTTTCCCTTTTCAATTATTCCAAGTCCCTTCCTAACCCACCTCTCACTTGCGATTCCTACAACCTCTTGATCGACATTATGGGTAAAGTTCGTCAATTTGATGTTGCTTGGCAACTCATCATCGAGATGGATCAGAGAAATCTCAAACCCAGTTCTGCTACCTTCTTGATTTTGATTCGCAGGCTTATTTCAGCTGGGCTTACTCGCCAAGCAATACGTGCTTTTGATGACATTGATAATTTTGTGGAGGATAAGGTGAGTTCTGATGATTTCTGTTATTTGCTGGATACCCTTTGTAAGTACGGATATGTGAAGGTTGCTGTCGAAGTTTTTAACCAAAAGAAGCATAGGTTTGTGCCTGATGCGAAAATGTACACTGTTTTGATATATGGTTGGTGTAAAATAGGTCGGATTAAAATGGCTGTGGGGTTCTTGAAGGACATGGTGGAGAAAGGAGTTGAGCCTAATGTTGTTACTTATAATGTTTTGTTGAATGGAATTTGTAGGCGGGCAAGTTTACATCCTGAAGAAAGATTCGAAAGGACAATAAGGAATGCAGAGAACTTGTTTGATGAAATGCACAAGAGAGGGATTGAGCCAGATGTTACTAGTTTCTCCATTGTCCTACATGTATATAGCCGGGCACATAAGCCACAACTGTCTCTAGATAAATTAAGATTGATGAAGGAGAAAGGAATCTGCCCAACTGTAGTGACTTATACTTCTGTGATTAAATGTCTTTGTTCTTGTGGCTGGCTTGAAGATGCTGAGGAGTTGCTCAATGAGATGGTAAGGAATGGAATAAATCCATGTGCTGCAACCTATAATTGCTTCTATAAGGAATACAGGGGTAGAAAGGATGCAGATAGTGCTTTGAAGCTGTTCAAGAAAATGAAGGAAGATGGTTTATGCATGCCCACCATGCACACATATAACATATTAATTGGTATGTTTTTGAAATTAAATAAAACCGAGGCTGTGAGAGAACTATGGAATGATATGAAACAAACTGGGGTTGGACCAGATTTAGATGCCTATACATTACTAATAAATGGACTGTGTGAGAAACAAAACTGGAGGCAGGCTTGCAGTTTTTTTGTTGAGATGATAGAGAATGGGTTTCTTCCACAGAAAGTTACCTTTGAGACCCTTTATAAAGGCTTGATACAATCTGACATGCTGAGAACTTGGAGAAGATTGAAGAAGAAGCTTGACGAGGAATCGATAACATTTGGTTCGGAGTTCCAAAAGTACCATTTAAAGCCCTACAGGAGGTGATTTGATATCCATGGGAATATGCAGAGTTGTTTAGAGCTACAATACTCAAGGTATTGTGGTGACTCTCTCACTGACCGTTTTTTGGATTACTATCTTTTGCTTAGCTTTTGCCCTGCGGGTTTTAACATGGTTAGCCCATTCCACTTCTCAATGGATTATTGGATTGCGGGATTTGATCATATTCTTGCCTTGTTTTGTACTTCATTATTATAGCATGCATCCTTACTTTTGCAGGGAAATTCGGAAGAGAAAGAACACCGCACCTTAAGAGCACTTCTTGGCATACTCAATTGTTGGGCACTTGTGGGCACAGGGGGATTTTGACAGTTCACGACTGGTAAAGAAGACAGCAAAAGGCACGTAATATGAGCATGAGGTCAGTTATTTTACATTTACACAATACATGTACTTCTTGTTGTTCACTGTTGTAACATCCGAGAAAATTTATTGAGGATTAGTGAGTGTAATTAGGAATTGATTAATAAGAAATGATGGATTATGAGAATATTGAAGAAATTTGAGGTATTTTTGAGGATTTTAAAGGCCTAGTTTCTCTCTTATATTAAGGACAATAATTTTGGGGAAATTATTTTTAGGTTTAAAAGAGGTTATTATGGGAGAAAATAAGTAAAGGATATTATAAAAAAATTTTGAGAGTGAAAAGAAATTTTTTTGGTTCAAAAGAAATATCTTATTTGAGGATTTTAGGGCCTAGTAGTGTATTTTTTTCCTAACTTTTATCCTTTCCTCTCTTCCTATTCCCTATTACCCAACTGCACACCTAAACCCCCCTTTGCTCAATTTTTTTTCAGGTTCCAGTCGTTGTTTAGCTGATATTCGGGACAAGGAGCAATCTCCTTCTCACTGAAACATAGTGAGCCTTTATTTTGGGTCATGCGTGAAGTGTTGTATATTGTCATACTCTTTTAGGCTTTCATATTTCACTTCCGCATTCTTATATTTGGATAATTGTATACATTATTCTTTTGATTATGACCGGTCCATCTCCGACATGTACACATGAGGCATACTGATATTGCTTTACTATTTTAGAATTAATTATGAACAATAGATCGGAAAATATCTCATATTCACCATGAATGTTTTGGGGTTTCTTCGAATATTTTTATGATTTTGAACATGGTGGAATTGTGTTAAGTAAATGGTTAAAAAATATTGATATTTTAATTGGGTGTTTTGAAACGTAGAATAATCATTTTTCTAACATGAATTGAATTATGAAATGGTAAAATTATTAATATCCATGTTAGTTGTGATTTAGTGAAAATTGTTTCCTATTCCTGCCTTATTGGGGATTTCCTCTTAATTAAATAAGATAAATTCTTATCTAACTATGATAGTTATCTTCAGTATTTTAATAATATTCTTTTCTATCATAATTAGACATTTAAACTTGATTTTAAAGAAATTGTTACCTTGAACTCTTTCCTAACTATGTTAGCATTTTATTTGGTAAACCATTTTTTTAACATAATTAGTGTTGATAAAATCTTGTTTACATTTTGTGGTTAATAAAATGATTTTACAAAGTGACTGTTACTACTATTTAATTAATTTGTCTTATTTGCTTTTTCGCGGGATCTAATATTTCCATTCAAGAGATGGAGAGATGAAGAATTTAGAAGCGTTAGAAATAGAGTCAGTTTGAATCAAGAAATGCAGTGTGAGGGAGATCAAGGGGCGTAGCTCAATAAATACGTGAGAGAGATAGCAATGGTTTGGTCAAGGTTCAAAAAATCGGACCGGACATTGAATAGGACGAGGCACTGGTTCAATGGTCATTGGTTAGACCGGGGTCGGATCGGGTCAGACCGGTTATATTAAAATAATAAAATTTCATTGATATTAACATTAATAATCACTAATATATCAAAATGTAAATGTAAATAACTATGCATGATTCATCAAACATGAATATTTAATGTTTCTATAGAGGGAAAAATAGAAAATATTAGTTGATTACACGTGAAAATAAATATTATTCTATAATCCACAGACTAAAATACAATTACTAAAAGCAACAACAGTTAAATATTAAACATAGGGAAAATTCTAAATAAATACCATTTGAATATTAAAAGGACACAAAGGTACCTCCAATATACAAAAGGACACAAGAGGGATTGTTCCCAATTTGGGATAAGCAAGTTTGGGGTAAAAAGACCAAACAACCCTCACTCTCCTCCTTCACCAATCACATCTAATCCCATTTGAAACCAGAGAAAAAGAAAACGAACCTGTGCCTAGTCTCCATCGAACTCACAAACCCCCATGATTATCCTCCTTCATCTTGTTCATCGGAAGCACGCGGCTGTTTGTTTGAAAAATTGTTTGAAATTGATGTTACCCTGAAAGTTGCTTGAGTGAAAGTTGCTCTGAAACAAAAATCATGGGTTGTTAGAGAACGGGCTTATCACTCTCCTTTGGCGGTAGACAAACCTAGTCCATCACACGGTATGCCTCATCTTCTTTTGATTTCTAAAGTTATAGAGGTTGTTCTACTGCAATTTTTAGGGAGATCCATTTGATTTTGTCATCATGGCTATTTCATCTGAAAGCATTGTGATGTTTCATGTTTTTCAGCTAGATAATTTTACAACACTGTTAATTTTGTAGTTTTCATAAACCATTAAATTCCTTTGACAGTGATTTTGGGAATAATATGAAGGATTCAAGAGTCATGTCAAGTTCTTTAGCATGCTTGATCTATGACGTGGCTGTAGCTATGTTTTGAAGTTCTTGATGGTGGCTTAATTGGACCTTTTTTCAAGGTATCATATCATTCACGACCTTGTTTCAAATATTTTATCATAGCTAAAATCAATGTTTCCCAATGTGTGCTATTTTTGGCTCATAGTCAGAACCCACAAACACCTTCTGGTTTTCATTGTCTTGATATCTATATTTTTTATGATTCAATATAAGCATATTTTAATGTTTCAGCCAACTATAGTGTATCATTAATGGTTTAGTTCATTGTTAGATTAAATAATGCAATAAATAGATGTCTCCCTTAATGCATCAGGTAATTTCTTTTCTTTTTGTTGTGGGAGACTAAAGGCATCTTAGGCTGTGTAGGTGTTCTAATTGCATGTTTGAGTAGTCTATTCATACCTGGAGTTCTTTGGGGAAAGGTTTTAATTTATGCAACTTCATTGACGAAAGTTGCTTCCTTTGCTTTTTCCTACGATTTTCAGCCAATGTTTTCGGCCATTACGATTTTTATCTGACTTGTAGACTGTTTATGGAGTTGAGCTAATGTTTTTTTATGTTCTTTTTGGGTCTGCTCATGAAGATGGTGAATTCAATCTTCCTAAAAAATAAAATATCTTGAAGACTTTTTTAAGTATGATTGTTAGGACAATTATTTTCACCATCTTCTAATTCTAAATTAGAGATTTTTTGAGATAGTTCCATTGTTTGAAAATAGTTCCTATGAAATGAAGACAACAAGCTTCTTAAGTTTTTCCTAATAGAGTTGTCATCTTGTATTATGGCTTCTGAGCAAAAAAAATTATTTTTCTTTCTGTTCTGACCACACCTACATTAAACTTGGCTTCATATTTTATTGTGCAGGTTAGGTATGGGAATTGGAATCTGGTGGCTTCCATCATCTCCTAGATAGATTTTTATGTTGTATACAGGGAAAAGGGAATGCCCAGAGTTTGAAACATACTGCAATTTCTTGTTTGTATTGACTTCGGGTCCAACAATTAATGATTCAGCTCTTCAGCAAGTGAATGAGATTCTAGCAGAGCTTTCTTATGTGGATGAAGAAAAAGAAATTACTCTTGGAGAAATTTTCCAAGGAAAATGCTTGAAAGCCCTTACAATTGGTGTTGGAATGGTCTTGTTTCAACAGATATTATAATTTCTCAAGTCAAATAATGTAAACTATCAGAGCTACCAATGTGTGTTTCTACAATGTAACTCATGATAGATCGCTGGGCAACCAAGTGTGCTCTACTATGCTGCAACAATCCTTGAGATAATTTAATAGTTTTGGCTATCCTTGAGATAATTTAATAGTTTTGGCTATCTTTGAGATAATTTATTAGTTTTGGTTTTAGGAAACTTAGGTACAACTGGTTAAACCTGAGGTACTTATAAGATGTAACGACACTTAAATCCCATATTTCGGTATAGTACAGGATTCTCTGCAATATTAGATGCAACTTGTGTATCAATTCTCCTTAATGCGTTAAAGCTAGAGGCTATGCTTTCACTATGTGTAAATTGAAATTAAGCATTATTACATTATTTCACTTTTATTGGATTTTGGGGATGTAGATAAAAGTTCTACTAAATTCTGTTGTAAAGTGTTTGACTATGTAGAAATTATAGAAAGAGAAGGAAAACATAATGAAACTATAAAGGGTGATTCAATTTGCAAAAGTCGTTAACCACTCGAGTATAACCATTAACCACTCTAGTATGGCGATTAACCACTCTAGTATAGTCATTAACCATTTTGCTGATTCATTACTTAGCTCAATTTCACTTGTGCTTGCGAAAGTAGTTAACCACTCAAGTATAACAATTAACTACTCCAGTATGCCTGTTAACCACTCTAGTATAGTCGTTAACCACTTCTATGATTTATTACTTAAGCTCAATTTCGCATATGTTTGCGAAACTCTTTAACCACTCGAGTATAACTATTGACCACTCCAGTATGGCTATTAACTACTCTAGTATGGCCGTTAACCACTTCGTTGATTATGTTTGTGAAAGTAGTTAACCACTAGAGTATAACCATTGACCAATCTAGTATGGCTGTTAACCACTCTAGTATGGTCGTTAACCACTTCGTTGATTCATTACTTTAGCTCAATATCAATTATGTTTGTGAAAGTAGTTAACGACTAGAGTATAACCATTGACCACTCTAGTATGGCCGTTAACCACTCTAGTATAGCTGTTAACCACTTCGTTGATTCATTACTTTAGCTCAATTTCACTTATGTTTGTGAAAGTAGTTAACCACTCAAGTAATGAATCAACAAAGTGGTTAACGACTATACTTGAGTGGTTAATGGTTATACTTGAGTGGTTAACGACTTTTGCAAACATAAGCGAAATTGAGCCTAGGTAATGTATCAGTGAAGTAGTTAATGGCTATATTAGAGTGGTTAATGACCATACTTGAGTGATTAATAACTATACTCGAGTGGTTAACTACTTTCACAAGCACAAGTAAAATTGAGCTAGTGAATCAACGAAGTGGTTAATGGTCATACTAGAGTAGTTAACGGCCATACTTGAATGGTTAATGGCTATACTCGAGTGGTTAACTACTTTCACAAACATAATTGAAATTGAGCTAAAGTAATGAATCAACGAAGTGGTTAACGGCCATACTAGAGTGGTTAACGACCATACTAGAGTGGTCAATGGTTATACTCGAGTGGTTAATAATTTTCGCAAACATATGTAAAATTGAGCCTAAGTAATGAATCAGCAAAGTGGTTAACGGCTATATTAGAGTGGTTAACGGCCATACTAGAGTGGTTAATGGTTATACCTGAGTGGTTAACTACTTTCGCAAGCACAAGTGAAATTGAGCTAAGTAATGAATCAGCGAAGTGGTTAATTGCTATACTAGAGTGGTTAACGACCATACTTGAGTAGTTAATGGCTAAACTAGAGTAGTTAATGACTTTCGCAAACATATGCGAATTTGAGCTAAGTAATGAATCAGCGAAGTGGTTAATGGCTATAATAGAGTGGTTAACAGTCATACTAGAGTGGTTAATGGTTATACTTGAGTGGTTAACGACTTTTGCAAACATGCAAAATTGAGCCTAAGTAATGAATCAGCGAAGTAGTGAACGGCTATACTAGAGTGGTTAACGGCCATATTGGAGTAGTTAATGGCTAAACAAGAGTGGTTAACGACTTTCGTGGACATAAGTGAAATTAAGCCTAAGTAATGAATCGGTGAAACGGTTAATAGCTATACTCGAGTGGTTAACAGCTATATTAGAGTGGTTAATGCCTATGCTTAAGTTGTTAATACCATTGTTGTACGAAGTTCAACCTAACATATTACATATTATCTTTCACAAACATATCAACTGAAAAATAATCTTTATCTTTGGACAACTGTATAGTAATGGCTCATCTCACAATATTTTTCCAACATTGGTTTACATAAGACAAAATTTCAAACGCTGAACAATAGAAGTCAAATAAAAAAAATCTTGTCACAACATGTTTTTGTAAATTTAGTTCACGGTTAACCAGCCACCACATGGGTTTTATCCTATTTATATTGACGTCATCATCATGGTATGTGCGTGTCACCCCTAGCTCCCAATTGTTTGGCCACATCTTATAAATCCATGTGAACCTCTTTTGCCTTTGGTTGCTTACTCCCTCTTACTTGTAAATCTATTTTTCAGACATACAAAACAACTTCTTCCATTCAGTTACTCAAACCATTCTCACAAATATTGTAGCCAATATAGCCATTCTAATAAATCAAATTGTCTAAACAACATTTAACACCAAATATATAAACCACTTCGGTACCACTGTGATCTTCACTTTTTTCTTGGACTTATTATATCTTAATTAATATAGTTAGGAGTAATTAACAAAGTAGTGCATTTTGGTATTTGAAGTCCAAGCACCCTTTACAAGAATTGAAACTTCATAAGTTGCAAATGAAATGAACCGAAAAATTTCATTGATGTTGAATAAATAAAGATGATATTCAAATAAAAAGAATAAGGATGATACTTTCTAACCCCACTATTTCATCCTCCCTTCCTTTTTTCACCTAATTGGTTATGAGACTTGAAGAATATATGGCTCATTGGCTCTATTTGCAGCAATCAAAATATGTTTTTGCCATTTGTGTTGGCCTAAATTGTCATTCTTAATTCACATAAAAGAGAAATTTTGAACTTGTCCTATATTAGGTCCAATCCTAAACAAGAAAATTCATCTCCTTCGTATAAAATTTGTACAGAACTAGCCACTACCAATCAAGGAATTAGCAATACACTAGTCAATTTACAAAGCTATACAGGTTAATTTACTGAGTTGCCCATCCAACACATTGTTACCAGTTTGCATTTCCATCATCAAATGAATTGTAATACTGGCATGAAACACCTTATGCAATGTATTTGAGTTATATAACATAATAACAACAAAATTGAAGGATAATTAAATTAACAAAAATATTTCCAAGGACTCAATGGTATTCAAAGTCAGTTTATCTACTCAATGATTTAACTATTTTTTAGCAACCTATTTATTTATATAACTAGTACAATACTAAATCAAGTAGTGTGGAAAGTGACAGAAGAGTTAATACCAGAGTTTGCTCCCATATATTCGTTTTCTTTACAAAGTTAATATCTCAAATTCTGTGTTCACTTTGAAATATACCCACCAAATCTTTTGATTATTTTGGTATCCAGGATAACCACGGGAATTTCTTTACGAAGTGGGTTTAGTATTCTGATCTTCTAAGAATGAGAAGACAATGCATGATTAGATGAAGTTGGTGATTTTGCATTTTACTGAGTTCAACGCACTACATATATCTTTTTTCAAAATTAATACAAAATATTGAAAAGAAAATTGACACTGCATCCAAATTCAGGGGCAACTTTGACCAGTAAGTAATCACCAAGAAAATCCCAATTAAAAGATATATAATAAAAAAGTACAAGGTTTCAAAGAGCAAAAAAAAATCAAAGATGCGTACTTTATTGCAGCGAGCTCGACTTCAAATTGAGTGACTCGATCAAGGAGGAACTTGACGTTTTCAGTAGGTGAAGAAGCAAGCTGACGGTTTAGAGGAGCAATGGCTGACGATTTCCACTCTGATTGGAGATGCCTGCGATTTGCGATGAAGGAGATTGATGGGTTCTTGCGATGAAGGAGACATGCTTGCTTTCCTGATTTTCATTCAAGTGCTATTACATTGACGGGTTTTTTAGTCTTTTTACCCCAAACTTACTTATCCCAAATTGGGAACAATCCCTTTTGTGTCATTTTGTATATTGGAGGTACCTTTGTGTCCTTTTAATATTCAAATGGTATTTATTTGGAATTTTCCCTTAAACATATGCAAGTGTAAAATATCATTTAAAATATTATAGTTTCTTGGTTTCTAAAATTAAGTGAAGTAAAAGTTGGTAATTAGGTGAATTATAAAAAAAAACATTTTTTTATTTTTAAAAAGGAAAACCGGTCTGACCGCCCCGGGTTGCATCGGTTCAACCGGGTCTTAGCGGTTGAACCGTTTTTGCCGGGTTGACCCGGCTACTGGCCGGGTCAATGCCGTGCCCGGTTTAACATCGGCCGAACCGGATTGTAGGGCGGTTCGCGGTTGGACCGGTTGAACCTCCGGTCCGTTCTGGTTTTTTTTTTTTTGTTGCTAGATGATTATCTTGACTTGGCGAATTATTTTTCGAGTTCCCACAATTCTTTCTCAATCTTTCACTCCTCGGTGCAGTAGTTCCATTACAGCAAATGATCCCTTTCCGTTCCACAAGCCATTCCAAAACTTGTACCTGCTCATAATTCGGAGATGAGACCTAATGCTTTATTACATGTAAAATATTTACACGCGAGTTGTAAGATTTTTAGGATGGCAAAAAAAGTTACAAGATTTTGAGAGAGACAATTCAAGTAATTCTTAATCTGGACAAAGTCAAAGCAGTTGTCTGCTAAACGCTCCTGATGGAGCCTTATGCAGCTATGGGTGGCAACAACTGATGAATAACTTGAAATCCCGAGAGATTTTGTAGCTGTAGCATCCCTTTTAAGTTTTAAATTATGCATTGTCTAGATGGATAAAAAGTGAAGGCATATAAACTGATATAATATGTGAAGATTAGTGGTACTAAACATCTAACACACTTATATGCTTATATTAGCTAATAAAATTAAAGCTTATACTACCTCCGGTCCTAATTATAAGAGCCAGTTGACTTTTTTTGGAGAGATTAAGGAAGCAAATTAGACCCTTAAATATTAATATATGCTAAATGGAATTAGATTATATGATAGTTTATAAATAAAATAACTTAGTTTTGAGGAAAAAAGATAAATATAAACAATTTAAAGTGGTGTATTTTGCATCCTTAATTTTTCCAAAAAAGTCAACTGGCTCTTATAATTAGGACCGGAGGGAGTACAATATAGCAAACATGTTCTTAGATTCTAAAAGCAAATAGAGTGAAGTTGGCTAAGCTGGTATGCCATCTTTCATGGCATTCAAAGTTGTGAAGAAGTTGCTACAACTGATCAGACTTAAATCCATCCCTTTAGGTATCCATGGTCAGGGTCGTCAATGGCATATCCTTACGTTCATTTAGGTGAAAACGAAAAGATTTTTTTTTTTTTTGGGTGTTTTTTGGGGGGGGGGGGGGGTGTTTCCGATCCCCATTTAGTTTAGATGGTACTACATCTATAATGACAGACAAGGTTAATAAATTTATATGGGTATCTACATCTACGACAGCAACCATGATCCGAACACGCATCCAATAAAACCCAGAGCCACCAAACGCCAAAAGAAGCAAAAAGAAGAAGAAAAGAATCTGAGAAGTTGAGTCTTACTGACAAGTGATGATACATCGTGGTATTCATGGCCCTACTAGACTTTGGGGCACAGGAATGTATATAATCCATCAATCTTTAAAACGGTGATCTGTCGGATGATTGGATCGCGTCGTCTAATTATTTAAGAGATTTCTTGTTTCTTAATGACCTAAGCGGGGGCATCGAAAAAGACCCTCGACATGTTGATTTGCAATACCCACAAGCTAAATCGCTGGGGTGAGTTTTAACGTTGTCTAGTGAACAGGACTGTGGCAAGTTGGCATCATGGTGCCAGCTCAAAATTTTCTTCCAGAATGGAAGGAACTTCGTCAAGAGAAGTCACCTTGTAATCTGGTTTGTATTCAACATCGGCGTACTCAGGAGAATCGTATCTTCCAGTCTGATCAAGCAGGCATGTAAAAGCTCCTGCTCGCTTTCCACAAGCAACCTGTAAAAAAAGCTCAAGCAGCATTAAGCAATAAACATAATGCAGTTTCAGAAATATCATAGTACCACAATCCAGGTAATCCGGGCTAACTGATTCATAACTGTGTCAGGTATATACCTCCATTTCACAATGGAAAAGCTAATTGAAAGGCAACTCCAAATTTTTGCGATCCACAAATAAGACTGACAAGAATATTGTAGAGAATGTATATAAGTGAGGAGAAAAGAAGAGAAAGAGAGGAATTGAGAAGGGAAGAATAGAGAATAGAAGAAGAGAAACAGCGAGAGAGGAGGAGAGAAACTGAATCACATACTAATCCATCATAATAGTCTGCATGCACACTTGAACCATCATCTATTTATAGGCTAAAAGCATCTGCCTCATAACTAACTCTAGCAACCACTCCTTATAACTGATTCTAAGTCTAACGGCTATTTCTAGTAACTAACCCTCTTTTTAATATTTATGACTACATATCAAAGACCAGTTTATTCATGCATTCCATGTGTACATTGTGCCGTCAGGAAAAATATGGCATGAATCATGACTACATCAGTCTCTTTTTTTGGTTTAGCTAAACTGCAAAGTTTAACTGACCCTACCTCCATCGTACAATTATAAGCATGAAGTTCACAATTATATGTATTGAAGTTTCAAGAGTCAAGTTTTTAATAGAAGGTGAAAAGAGAAACTACATGAACATCAAGATAACAATCAGAATAAAGGCATGTAACCGCATGATGAGAACATCATTTTATCAGGAAAAGAACTACTTACATCGTCTTTAAGGCTATCCCCTACCATTATCACTTCATTTGGTTGCACTCCCCAAGCTGAACATATATGTGCTAACGGAGCTGGATCTGGTTTATAAGGATGAAATTCCCGGCTTAATGCTGGAGAAAATGTGATCTGCAGCATGAGAAGTACAATAGATTATACCACAAAGCACCAGAGAAAGCTCGTTTATGTTCTCAAATAACCACGTTTACAACAGTATACCAGTAGTATCATTTATATTTATAATAAAATGGATAAGAATGCAACACCAGCAAAGTATGGCACTCTACCCAGGTATCAAGCATGTGTAAAACTTTCAAGTGATCATACAAACTGGTCTATATTGAATGTACAATTGCTCTTTTAATGGAAATAAAAGTCGGATGTTATTTTTCTTATTACACAGCCTCCACATCATTTTGAACCAAACCTTGGACCTGTCCCACAATGAAAAATAGCCATATGCATAAACTAACCCCAAATCGTTTCTGGAATATATCAACTGCCATCTTCACATTGCGTGTGATCAATCCCCTCCTGCACATGGACAGACAAAGTTAACTATCATGAATAAATTATAAATCTGAAATAAAGCTATGACTAAAACTATCAAGGTCATAACTCTGCCATCATTGATGCCAACCAGTTTATCCAAACCAAGATCAAACAAATTTGATCGACATTGGTCAGCATACATCATTGTCAAAAACACTTTTGCATAGGACCCAAAAACATCAATTTAGCAATGGAAGATTTCTAATGACAAGAAATGGGATGTGTAATTTTTTTTCTTTCTTGGCCAACACATATAGGATATTTAATAAAAAAACAAATATACTGAGAAGTTTCAGCATCATAAACTTGCTATATTGTAGTCTGTATGACATTGAAACATCTAACCTATGAACGTAGATTGAGAATAAACTTATCAAACCACACACGCTCTTGTAATACATTAATTAATGCCATTGTCTATGCCTATGAACACTCATACCCCATTGATGTCACAACTGGGTGATTTCCAATGCTTGCATGTAACTTAAATCCACGCAGAATAATTCATGAAGCATTTGATGCAACCTCAATTGAACAGAAGTGAAAAATGTAGCTACACTTCCAAAGCCAAAAAGGTTTAAGAACACATACATCAAGCCAGTATCAGTTTATCTTTCTGCTAGTACACCTAACAACTAAATAGTTAATTAACTGGAATTGAACAGCCCTGAGCACAGAAGTATTTTAAGAAAGTTGTGGTTTTAAATATTTTTCCCGGCACGTATCATTATAAACATTACAAACAGTCCACTACTCTCCGGTCATTTTTCCCAGCACATATCATTACAAACACTAGAAGACAAAGCTGTGGTTTTAAATATTTTAAGAAAGTTGGCCAAGATCAATCAGATGTTTTCACTCTCAATAACAAATATTTTTTCTCTTGAAAAGTAAACTACTTCACACTTTGAAATGCATACGCACTAGATGTTTAATCAGAGAACAAAAGGGTATTATCCAGAAAAAAGAAGAGAAGGGTTCGAAGCCAATTAAACAGTCCCTAGCTAGCACAAACACTTAGAAGGCTATGATATTTTTGGCAAAGAAGTGATTAAGATTGAAAGGCATACTGTAACGAGCACAAGCCCTAGGGAAAAATGGAAGAATTAAAACTTTCATTATAGCTTTAGAGCAAATGGCATGTTATTTCTGCTTTTTTGACTTGCCAGTCTCTCGCATATTGGTATAACCGACTAGTGTGCTACTCCATCATCACACACAGAAATATAACAATTAGCACTTCTATATCATATTTCGAAAGTCACGAGACTAAACAAAACTGATAGTAGGGAACGTAATATAGGCACAAAAGAAGATGTTCCCAAGAAAGACAGCCACATGAAACTTCAGAGATAATTTTCCCAAGAAAGACAACGGAACTATAGGTGGTGGTCAAGACATTAGAACTTAGAAGTGGTTGGAAAATGTTCTTAATTTGACCTTAGTTTCTTGGAATCAAGAAAGCCACAAAGTTCAGCTGCACCTGCGCCACAATTTAACAGGAAATTCAAACTCCACCGACTTATTTGTAATCTGTTAAAAAAAAAACTGAAATATGATTTTGAAAACATAAACAAGCAAACATGAGTTTAAATACTCTTGTGAAAATCTCAACACATCACTGAGCTTCAAGCGTGAAAAAGTTGTAGTGGAGGCGAATTACCCAGAGAGAAACGATACAGAAACAGGGAGAGAGTTACCGAATATCAGAAGCAGGCACATTGTACTTGTTTCCTAAATCCTAACAAATTTCACCGACAATGTTCCGAAGAAATTAAACTGCTCAACAGGTAGAGAGAAGGAAGAATGAACAAACCAGGCATGATTTGGAGGCGATCGAGACCCTGGCGCTCGTAATCAGCGATGGTGTCGTAAGCAAGACGCTGCTTATGAGGGTCCCAGTCCTGAATGAGGTGCAAAATGTCAATTCCAGAAGGAGTTAGTTGCTTGGCCCTGAGATACTCGTCGTCGCCGAGGACAGCACGGTACATGGAGGGAAAATCGATGGCGGGGACGGTGAGGGTGCCGTCCATGTCAAAGACGACGCCACGAAGGCGAGCTTTGGGGGTAGAAATAACGGAAGAGGAAAGAGCCATGGAAAAGGAGGGTTTGGAGGGTACGAAGGAGGAGAAGAAGGCCCTAGAAAGCAGCAATGGCATGATATGATATGGAGGTGAAGGAGATGAAGAAAGAAAGGCGTACGTCGCAGTGAGAAGGGTGAAATGGGGACTGTGATGTGTGCGGTCCGGAACCCTGCATTTTTTTTTGGTGTTTTTCTCTTACTTTTCCTTAATCTTAACCATCAATCAAATCTGATGGCTGAAAAAATTATAAAATATTAGTCCACAAATCTCTCCTAATATCTCTCTCATCCCTATTTTCTAACTTATACTATCTTTATATGTTTATCTATTTTTTTCCTTATATATTTTCAACCATCAGATTTGATGGATGACTAAGATTAGGGAAAAGTAGGAGAAAAGCATTATAAAAAAATGCAGGGGTTCCAGACCGTGATGTGTGAGCCGAGCCGAGCGAAAATGATGTTGTCATGTCGTGAGTGGGCGCCACCACGGTGTTTTCGCGCTTTTCTCTGTGACATTAATATCCATAGTACTAAATACTACTCCCTCCTCCGGTTCTAATTATAAGATCACTTTGATTTTTTTGAAAAAAATTTAGGATATAAAATTAATCACTTTAAATTGTCTATAGTTATCTTTTTTCCTCAAAACTACTCTATTCTACTTATAAACTAACATATAATCTAATTACATATAACATATGTTATAATGTAGTGGTCTAATTTGCTTCCTTAACTTCCACAAAAAAAATCAAAGTGGTCTTATATTTAGGATCGGAGGGAGTAGTAAATAAATAAATTCCTAGGAGGTAAATCCCCACTCATTCAAATAACTTATTTTACTGCTCCGGTCATAATAATAATACATATCTATTTCTTGCCAAGTTTGGTTAGGTGCTGTCATTAATTCTAGTGGTTACTTATGTCCACTGATACTCCCCCTATCCTTTCAGGCTTTCTTCCTAAATATTCTCTGTTGTTGATGAGTTAACAAGTTTTCTTAGTTTTTTTTATAAGATATTTTTTTAGTTTTTAAGGTGTATTAATTATTTTTTTTATGTATACTCATATTTAATAGTGATAGTAGGAGCGAATAATAATTAATATAGTATTAGAGTTTAGTGTAGTTAGTGGAGGTAATATTGTAAATTATTACTTGAATTTTAGGACAAATTTAAAGCTTTTAACATATTTTATCAGTATATGAAAATTCAGAATTGTTAGTTGTTGCCTTATAATATGGAATTAGTTGTTGCTATATTTTTGCTCTTCGAAAAACTTTATGGTATTAAACACTCTCAACACGAAATTTTGTTGTTCAAATTCCATATTCGCCCCAAATTTAATTTCAGTTCAACCTCCTACACTGCAGTGAAATTTCAATATGGTTAAGAGGCTGACTGAAATTAAGTTGCTGCATAAGTCCTTATTGAATGTCTCCCAAGAAAAAAAGCCATGTACTCCCCTGTCTTAAATATAAGACCATTTTGACTTTTTTTTCGTGGAAGTTAAGTAAGCAAATTATACTACTAAATTATAACATATGTCACATGAAATTAGATTATAGGTTAGTTTATAAGTAGAATAAATTAATTTTGAGGAAAAAAAATTTTGGGATTGAAACCACTTTTTTTTTACTGAAAAAAAAGTCAAAAAAGTCAAAGTGATCTTATAATTAGGACCAGAGAGGGAGTACCTTTACCCTCCATTTGTGGAGCCAATTTGTTTTCTACTGAGGCCCAATCATCAGTAAATCAACCAATCTACTGCTTATTCATTAAATTGAGCAATTAACTGTTTTTTACCAATTCAAAACAAACGCTTGCAATTGTTAGCTGAAGTCATAGTGAGTAAAATGAAGTATTCTGCAATTTTCTTGCTGAGATATGATGGGTGCGAATTATATTACCGGTCATTTCTTATGATTATGATGAGTTAGTCGATGAAATTATTTTGCCAACATATATACATATATCTGTCTTTGAATTAACTACAATTCGGTATGTAAAAAAAAAAAAAAGAGTTCAATTTTATTTTAAAAATTTCACTCAATACAATAGAATTTTTTTTTTTTTTTTGGTTTAAGGTTACCTTAAGAATGTTAAAATAGAGCACTTTTGACAAATACTACTTTTACAACGTTAATGATCAAAAACTTAGAAGTAGTTTTTTAGTGGAGTGGTGTAATGAGAACTCTTTTTTTTTTTTTTAATAATGATGACAAGAGTTACTCTTGAGAATTCACGTAGTGATTACAAACTAGAAAAGAAACAAACAAAAAAATGTTATAGAGATCAAATCTTAGTATAGATCAACTAACATTTGATCCAAACAAAAAGCTGGGGGAGACTGCAAAATCATCAGCTCATTGTTCGCCCTAAAGGCTGCTTTCGCTAGGAGGTCTGCACAGATCAAATTTTCCCTGTATGCATGCTGTATCTCAAGGTCCCAATCCGAGAGCATGATGGATCTAATCAGATGAATATCCTCACTAAGAGGATGGTTTTGTCCATAGTCTACCAGAATCAGATGTAAAGCTTCCAGTGAATCTGAGTACAATTTTACCTTTGTGAATCCTTTGCTTTTGGTAACTATCAAACCATTTTTGATGGCACATAGCTCAGCCGCAGTAGACCCAAATGAGAAACCCAAACGTTGCTGGAAACCACCCATCCAGTTGCCTGCGCTGTCACGAATTAACCCTCCATAAGCTGCCTCCCGAAGATTATTCTGTGCTGCATCTACATCCACCCTGACATAGTTTTCAGGTGATGTTCTCCATTTAGCTTCCGATCCGCACGATTAGGTGATAGGGAAATTATGTGTTTGTAAACTTCCCCATCCACCTCTTCATGGAGATGATGAATACATTTCTGGGTTAGTCTTTCAATTGCTTCATGCATCCCTTCGAAGACTTGTCTGCATCTATTCTTCCAAAGAGTCCAGCATACAGCACCAAACACTTTAAGCCATGGCCATCTTGACATTTCTTTTCTTCCCAGTTCATGATTTGTATTCTATTTCAGCCACACCTGTACATTAACAGAGAAAAATATAGTATAGTATATTGGGTTAATTAAAGAACATACCAAACATTCCTTGCCATCTCATAGCGAGAACTCTGCATTTGAACTTTAAACCCAAAAAAATATTAAGTAAATGGTAAAATTTAACATTTATATGAATAAAAATTTATAATACAGTAACTTATAAATAGAATTAAAGTAAGATTTCATTTTTAACTTTATAAATAGGGGGAGAGGGGCATCAATTTGATTTATTATTCACTCAAGCAAACGGCCCAGAAATAGCCGGCAATCTTGAGCTTTATTTGAGATATCACAGTAGCTCACGAGATTCATAAACATCTCAACTTAAAAGGTAATCCAGTATGAAATATATGACTTATTTGAATATGTGAGCTTAATCCTAAATATAAGACATCTTTTTAATCTCTATCATTTTTTCCTTTATTATCCCTATTGATACTCCTCAATAATAAACAAATAAGAGAAACTGTATGAGAATTAAGGTAGATGATTATGGTCCTTTGGTAATATTGTATGATTTTAACCAATTTAACTAATAACCTAAATTAAATCTTATCAAATTAGGTAATTTGTTCATATATTTAGGAAAGGAAACAAAAATAGGAACTGAAAATAGTAAGGGGATGGGGAGGATGGATATCTTGTAGCTGGTACCTCTGTTACTAAATATAGATAGTAATTGATTGTTTTAGAAAAAAATCAGAAAATTAAATAAATTACTTATGAATTGATTTGCTTGAATTTTTTTAAAGTGGTTTGTTTGATTTATAAGCTAACATATAATCTAATAATACATAAAAAATAGTTATGATTAAGTGGCTCATTTAACTTCCTTAATCTCTTAAAAAATGATTAACTATGTCTTATATAATTAGAATAGGAGAAAGTACGATTTAATGCCATCATGTGCACCTCAAACCATAGAGTTGAAGATAATTGTTCGTCCAAGATTTCACTTGCCATTGATACAAATATTACCTCCCCTGCCTTAAAGGAAAATCTAGTTTGTAAGACACAGTTTACATTAACGACCCCAAGAAAAGCGTTGATTGTTGATTGCTAGGTAATATATAAAAAGTGATTAATATAAGAAATAAAATGAAAAAATATCTAATATTTAAATTAACCTCAACTAATTGATTGATAGATTGAGAGGTGGCATATGTTAAACTCCCTCGGTTCATACTTAATAAATATAAGAGTTATATATTTATTTGATTTAATTAGATTTAGGATATTAGTTTAGTTCACGTGATATTGTAAAAAAAAAAAAAAAAAAACCCATACATCTACTTATCACTTTTCTGATGATAATGTATAATTGAATGGTCATACTCAGCGCTAAAAACAAAAGTCACACAGCTCCAACTTTGAAGCAGCACATGCTTATCTTTTGAAGATAGAAGCCGTAACAAACATGTGGTGGTGGATTTTGCCTTCCTTCGACAAGTCAGTCAATCTTAATAGCATATAGCTTCTTCTTCCAAAAAGTCATGCCCATCATTTGTTTGGTCCACTGAATGGCTCATAAATAAAAGAGAAAAATCACCACATCACTCAGAAAACCTTAACCTCCCCCTCTTCTTTTCCAGCTCATCTCGAAATGTTGGCTTAACTTGGCCCCCTTATTATGACCTCTCTTCTTCTTTTTCACTCTCTATGGTACAAAATCTATCAAACACCCCTATTTCCCATATCACAAAGTGCAGAACAACTATTTCTTAGATCCTATAGCTATATCCTTTGTGATGGAAAAATATAGATAAATACATTCTGAATATCAAAATCTAATATAAAAGATTCTCACTAGTTAAGTAACGATGTTCAAAACTATAAATTAAATCACCAATGTGAAAGTTTGAAATTTAAAAAGCATTAATTTGTCATTTTTCCTTTGTCAATTACCCCACATTTCTCTAGATCCTTTTTTTTTTTTTTGGGGTTCAAAACCACATTTCTCACAATATCAAAGCAACAAAAAGCACAACATGCATGCAACATAAACAAACTAGTCACATTATTCTTAACATCTTCAAATCATAAATCTACTCTCAGCTGGTTTGAGCTCCAGATGATGCATTCATTCCATCTCTATCTGTGCCTGCCCATTCCTTAGGGACGAATCCTCGTAGGCATAAGCAAAACCACCATGTCGGGTAAGATCCATCCCCTCCAACTCATCCTCCATGGAGATCCGCAATAGATTGAACTTGTGAAGAATCAAGAACAAAGGCCCCATAGTCACACTCACCCACCCAACAATCACCAAAATCTCCACCACATTCGCCGCCAACAACCTCCCACCACCACCCATCAACAACCCGTACGGCCTACTACCCTCCTCCAACCCTCCGTACACCTCCCTCACATACCTCTCCGTCGCGAACAACGCCGTGAACACCAACCCCCACGCGCCACACCCTCCGTGTAGCTGCGCCGCCTCCAACGGGTCATCATACCTCACCCTCTCCGCCAGCTTATTGCACGATATCAAAACCAACGCCGCCACAAACCCGCACACCACCGCCGCCCACGGCTCCACGACGGCGCACCCTGCGGTGATCGCCGCGAACCCGCCGAGCAAACCGTTGCAAACATCCGTCACATTCCAGTGCCCAGAATCAACCCTCTTCAAGAACAAAGTCGTCAGCGCGGCGGTGCAGCCGGCCAAGGTGGTCGTCACGGCGGCCCTCCCCACCGCACTCCACTGCCCATAGTAACTCCCCGGTTCGTACTGTTTCAATATCGTAAAAAACGAACCGGGGTTGAACCCGTACCAACCGAACCATAGCAAGAAAGTCCCAAGAACAACCAATGTAGCACTGTGCCCACGTAACGAAACCGGGCGACCGGAGTGGTCGAACCGGCCGATCCTGGGCCCTTCTATGAGAGCGCCCCAGAGACCGGCGATGCCGCCGACCATGTGGACGACACCGGAACCGGCGAAGTCGATGGAACCGGAGCCGAAGAGGAGGTCGCCGCCGGTCCGACCGGCGCTGGCCCATCCGCCTTGGGACCAGACCCAGTGGGAGACGACGGGGTAGACGAAACCGGTGAGGAAGGAGGAGTAGATGAGGTAAGCGACGAACTGGGTTCGCTCGGCGATGGAGCCGCTGGTGATGCCGGCGGCGGCGATGGCGAAGGCGTATTGGAAGAGGAAGAAGGAGTAGTCGAAGAGTTGTGAGGGGAGGTTGGAGAGGGCGAAGGAGTGGTGGCCGATGAAGGGGTTGGTGTTGGAGCCGAAGGCGAAGGAGAAGCCGAAGAGGAAGTAGAAGAGAGCGCCGGCGGCGGCGTCGAGGACGTTGGTGAGCATGATGTTCATGGTGTTCTTGGCTCGTACGGAGCCGGCGCAGAGCATGGCGAAGCCTAGCTGCATGGAGAAGACGAGGTACGAGGAGAAGAGGAGGAACGTGGTGTCCACCGCGTAGGTCGTGTCGGAGAATTTGTTGCAGATGAGGTCGGCGGCGGCCGTGGCGTTGGGGCCCAGGTATTGGGATAGTTCAGCAGAGCATGTCTGCGTTGTTGCCATGGTGGTGGAGGAAGGTGAAGGCTTTGTGGTTGTGGGGGTGGATAACGAATATTAAAAATCACTCTCTTCTTTTCTCTTTTGATTATGTATGTAGGGCTGGGAATCATCAATGATGTTCGTTAACACCCTCTCTTTAAACGTGCTATATGCAGACTGCAGTATGTGGATAAAATTTACTACTCTACTCCCTCTAGCACTTTACAAGACATATATAATTGACTTTTTGTTAAACTAACGAGGTAAAATAAGTTAATAAATCATAACACATGTGTTATTTATTAGACTGTGCTCCTCTCCTTCTTCCTCCTTATCCCCAAGGCATGATATTTTATTTACCCACTCTAAATCTTAATTAGCTTTCGGAGAAAGAGGGAGCTTGACCGTCATCAATATACATCTACTACGTCAAAATTCTTCCTTATAGTTTTATACATCTACTACGTCAAAAGTCTTCCTTACCTATGTTGTCAGTGGATTGAGTTTTCAACTTTTCAATCAATGTTATTTGAAGTCGTCTCATTCAGTGTCAAGTTTTTGTTTTTCCTTTAGTGAAAAGTATTATATTAAAATATAAAAATTAAAATAGTTAAGATTGTAGTTGTTATATGTTAACACTGATTTCCTTTAACCTTGTTTCTTTGTTACAATCAGAGCAATAAAAAAAAAAAAAGAACGAAGAACAAAGAAAGAAGAAAGAAGCAGATCTAAAGAAGATTGTAGCAAGACAAAGGAATGAGATAGAGAAAGAGAGAGATAGATGAAAGCTTGGGATGCGAACGGCCGAAGAAGATGAATGAACGAGGTTGATGGAGATCGTGGTCTTGGTTCGAATAATGATTCTGTTTCAAAAATGTCATCAGCTGTAGGGGAATGAACGTCAACGGGGTGTGGGAGGTTGCAGGCGAAGTTTGCCAGAGATGGGGATGAAGAGGGCGAGAGGAACACTACGAAGACGAAGATGTGGGGTGGGGTTTGGGATATCTTCCTTTTTGTTAAAAGAAAAAAAAAAATTATTGCAATTTTATTTAGTCAGATGTGGACATGTGCTGGTGGGGAACGGTTAGCGTCCTCTGCCGCTTACGTCCCTGCTCCTCCTCTACTCCCAAACGACTGCGTTTCATTAAATTGTGACAAAATAAAATATAGCTCCACGAATAAACCATCTTGTGAAAAAAAGGTAACCGCAACTGCAAAAAAGTGCTACACTGCAAATTCAAATTCACAATGATTATCATGCCTATGGTACTGAAAACAATCTGCAGGAGAAAGAACAGAGGAGGACTATGACAAAGGTATTCATGTTCTGAACAATGTTTAATCAGCTGGGAGTTTTCTAAATTGCTACTTTTCCTAATTGTGGTTCGTTGTTCATATACAGAGCAGAGATGACTGAGTTGGTTGCTCTCACTAGTCTATATATATATATATATATATATATTTATATATAGGTAATAAAGAACACAGCAAGAGAGATGGGGAGAGGAACCCCTCATTTTCTTTCTTAATAGCCACTAGATCTTCTTTCAATTGTTCAGATTTGGATTTATACAAAATATATTTTAATTGATTTTCAATAATGATATTATAAACACCAAATTTGAATCATTCAAAGAAGATCTACGGGTTATTAAGAGAAAAAAGGAGGGAAAATGATACAAAAGAAAAGGAGGGGTTCCTCACCCAGAGAGATGACAGGGAAAAGTCTGCCATTGTTAAATTCAACTTCATTCAGACTATTAGTACCTAAATAAGTTTAGGAAGAAAATTATTTGACTAACCAATCTTTAATATCCAGAGCCCACAGATCTTCCTTTGCTAGAATTCTTCTTAGGATCTGATCCACAACCTTCACAACTTTCTTGCGCCGTTGGAGGAAGAAGAACAAAAATGAAAGCGCGGGACGCAGCATGTGAAGCATGAATGCGCGATAAGAAATAGGGAGAAAGGACGGGACGCAACATGTGAAGCATGATGTAAAACGGTGTCATAGAGCTATATCCTATTTTGTCACAATTTAATGAAACACAGTCGTTTAGGAGCAGAGGACGCTAATCGTTCCCGTGCTGGTGGTAGTGTGGCAGCCATGAAAGCTTTTTTAACACCCCGTTAATTTCTGTTAGTGCCACATAGGGCCAGTTCAAAAGGAATTAATTGTTTTTTTTTAAAAAAAAAAACTAAGGATTGATGGAGATAACCAAGCAAAATATAGGGACTAAGTTGCGATGATTTAAAATATAGGGACTGAGTTACAAATTCGATGAAACTCTAAAGATTAAATAATTAATTTTTCATTTTTTTTAATGATCAATTTCTTTTTGCTTTTTGATGAGTTGAGATGTTTCTGAATCCCTTGAGCTACTGCGGTATCTCGGGATAGAGCTTGAGATTGCTGGCTATTTCGGGGCGTTTGCTGAGTGAATAATATATCAAATTGATGCTCATCTAACCATCTTCTCCTATCTATTAAGTTAAAAACGAAGGGTTACTTTAATTTTATCCACAAGTTCTCATATCCCACAGTTAATTAGAGTTAAATTTGACTGTTTGTTTGACTCACTCAACACACATGTCACATATACGTGATCATCTAAGGCCACCTCATTATCTCCCTCCCTCCGTCTCTCCTCTCCTTGCCACAAGTCCACTCTTCTTCTTCTTCCTCTTCCATCTCTCTTCTCTCTTCCTAGCCATAGACGATGTGAAAAATTTCTTCACTGACGAGAATCATCCACCTCCTGTCTTCCCACGGGTATATCGCTTGAAGATTTTTTTTTTTTTTTCTTCAGCTATAGTTGCCAATATTTACTGCACTTGTAGTAGATCGGAAAAGTGCTGGCTGTGAAAGGAACATTATCCTTTTCTGTGTGAAGTAGCAGAAAAAGAAAAGATGGCCATTTATTTCAAGTCGAATACGCTCTCAAATCTGTCCGCAAAGGCAACGCCGCCGTTGGTGTTGCGGCATCGACATTATCGTTTTCGGCGTTGAGAAAAAGTCCACCACAAGCTCCGAGACACCAAGTGCTTCCTTATTTTATTGTCCTAATATGATTAAAGGTTCCCCTTTTTGGATACTCGCAGATGTTTTAGTGCTCCAATTATACTTTGACTTCAGCAGGAATTAGGATTTGGGGTGATTGAAATTTATGGTGGCAGCCATGGCTGAAGGAAAAAAAAAACTTCTAGGGATATAGCTGTGGGAAGAAAGGAGGCAGGTGGATGATTCTCGTATGGATAGGAAGAGAGAAGAGAGATGGATGAGGAAG
Source organism: Mimosa bimucronata (assembly GCA_037074515.1). Classification (NCBI taxonomy): domain Eukaryota; kingdom Viridiplantae; phylum Streptophyta; class Magnoliopsida; order Fabales; family Fabaceae; genus Mimosa; species Mimosa bimucronata. The sequence goes on from CM073444.1 coordinate 39,193,736, forward strand.
AAGAGGAAGAGCGGGTTGTCGGAGAGGAGAGGAGGGAGGGAGATGGTGAGGTGGCATTAGATGATGACATGTGTATTGAATGAGTCAAACAAGCAAACAGTCAAATTTAACTCTAACTACTACGGTGGGGCAACATTAATCCATTTTGAAAACTTACGGGGAAATATTGATCTTCAAAAAAATTTTGGGTACTCAGCGATCTTTGGTGACTATTTCCGGGGTAAAAATGACCTTTATCCAAAAAAAAAAAAAGTGTTAATAGCTTAATTTAATAATGATTGGGCCTTAGTAGTAAACAAATCGGCTCCACAAAGGTACACAGCTGTCTACTTGGGCCATCATGTCCAATAACTGATCTGAAAAGTATTTGTTGGATTTAGATGGAACCAGACTGCAACTATCATTACCAATTACCCATATGTGTGTGTGTTATATATCAATATATGAATACATCTTCATACAGTTTGAAATTTATAAACAAATCCATACTATTATTTCTAATGTAAAAATATATGCCTCGTTGGAGAGGAGCCTCTAGACTCTAGCTCAACGGCTCATAAGTTACTCTAACATCTTTTCTAGTGCATATAAGCAGTGGCATGTGTTTACATATTATGGATAAATATATGGTACTCCCTTCGGTCCTAATTATAAGATCATTTTGAATTTTTTAGAAAAATTAATTACTTTAAATTGTCTATAGCTATCTTTTTTCCGCAAAACTAATTTATTCTACTTATAAACTAACCCATAATATAATTACATGTGACATATGTTATAATTTAGTGGTCTAATTTGCTTCCTTAATTTCCACACAAAAAAGTTAAAGTGATCTTATATTTAGGACCGGAGGGAGTATGATTTAATTGGGGAGCTGATTTTGATCTTAAATATAAGATTTATTTTTTAATTTTTTTGTCAGTTTTCTTAAATTACCTCTACTAATGCTCCCTAAACCATGATCATGTAAGAGTAGGAAGAAAATAATCAAAGAAGATGATTAGGATGTTTCATAAAAAAAATGTTTTATTAACTAACTCAACTAATATTATTAATTCAATCAAAATAAATAAATACGATGTAATTTAAGATGCAGGATTAACACATAATTTTCTAATTATATATCATAAAATGAGTTAAAGATTAGTTACAAGAACACTATACATATACATATACTGATTTCTTTTTGTCCGCAATATAAAATGTAATATGTATAAGTTAAGATAATAAATGCTTGATTTCCATTATTGCCTTTGCATATTAAATGTATAGTGAGGGAGAGAGACTGTGTATAATATATGATATAAGGGTAAAATTGGTAAACAACACTAATTTCACCTATGATGAATGACTCTATTATGCAATGTTTAGTTACAAGAACACTATACATATACATATACTAATTTCTTTTTGTCCGCAATATAAAATGTAATATGTATAAGTTAAGATAATAAATGCTTGATTTCCATTATTGCCTTCGCATATTAAATGTATAGTGAGGGAGAGAGACTGTGTATAATATATGATATAAGGGTAAAATTGGTAAACAACACTAATTTCACCTATGATGAATGACTCTATTATGCAATGTTGTTAAACTCGTGAGTTTAAGTAAACTTGTTATGAGAATGTAAAATCGAATCATAAGCTCGTAAGGGTTTACTTTTATTAATAAATACTTATTTAAAGTATATGATTAAATAAGAAATGCAAAAAATAACAACAATTGACTTAAGTACATTTTAAATATAAATAGTTATATTGAATATATCAAAATTCATACTTTATCATATTCAATAAAAAAATTTATATAAAAGTTATATATAAATTCATTTAATATGGTCAAATAAAAATAATTAATATTAGGTTTAAAGCAAATTAACAAGATTATTTCGTAAAGTATGAACGTAAAAATTGTAAATTCGGTATGTAAAATCGTGAGTTTAACCAAGTTTACACCTACTACGAATTTAAGTGCCTCGTGACATGTTTTAGGTAGGTAAAACCGTAGAAACGGTAAAATTGGAGAGTCAATTCACAAGTTTGAAAGCAATGCTATTATGTTTTTTTTATGGCTAAAGTATACTTTTGATCCCTTATGTTTACATCAAGTTTATTTTTGAACCCTTAAATTTAAAAAGTGCATTTTTAATTCTTTTTTGTTAACACCGTTAGTTTCACTCAACGGATAATGTTAACTCAACAAATTTAAACGATGATGTTATGGTTAAATTTTGAGAAAATAAGTTTAAATTTTAATTATTTAGTATATGTACTCATATATTTTAAAGTTTAACCATTTTTTATGCGCATTTAACAATAAGATCATCATTTAGATTTTCAAGGTTAACTTTTTATGTTAAATGAAATTAACGGTGTTAATTAAAAAGGATTAAAAGTACATTTTTCAAACTTAAGAGATTAAAAGTAGACATAATGCAAATATAAAGACTAAAAATATATTTTAACTTTTTTATTTTATTTGTGTAAAATGGCACTGTATAAATGGCGGGATTACCTGTTTTCCTTCACCAAGTCAAGACCCAAAAAGACCACAAAGGAAGGATTAGACAAGATTAATGCAACGCTTCACAAAGAAGAGAGCAGCGATAAGGTAATAATCGTGCAAAGGAGAAACCAAAACGCAATAACATCAAGGCTTCCCTTTTTCCATGGAGGTCGTTGCCATCTCCATCAATGCTTCCATGGCCCCTAACTTCTCCATACCTCAGGTTCTCTATCTTTTCTCTCCCAAATCTTCTTTTTTTGTTTCTCTTCCTCTTTTATTCTCCATACATTACTTCGCCTTCTTCAATTTCATAATTCGTCCTTTCTTTCTGCTTGTTTCTGGAGAAAGCATGACGAATATAAGTCAAAATCGATGATTGGGTGTTACCCTTTTGTGTATGTGCGGGGCAAAATTTATAATCAATGAAGAACGCATATGAAGTTATGAATATCTGACCGATTTTTTTGTTTTCCTTAATCAATTTGGCTCTTTGCAGGTGACAAAGTGGGAACCTTTAGCTGTTGGGGTGATACGAACCCCATTTTCCTTAACGTATGGTGGCAAAAGAAATCTAAGCTTCAGAAATGAAGGCTTTAGAGCTGAATTTTCACTTAGGTTGCTACCCGGCTTCAGCAAAAGTTGCTCTGCTCAGTGTTGTTTGTTTCCTATAACTTCTGGCTGGCTTCCTAAATGGAGGAAAAACTCCAGTCTTAAAAGAATGACGCATTATTCAGTGAACTTCAGGCAGGTTTTTGTGCGGTTGGCTGTAGGTGTAATGTTGTTCATGTCAGTTTCTCTTTCCTTCAGCAATTCATCAGGTGAGTCTGATTTGTTCTTGTACTAGACCTTCAAAGGAGAGCAGCATTACAATTTGTCTTAGACTTTTTTATATTTCAACTTTTTGTCATGTTTGACATCTTAATGATGTTTCTTTCTTGTGTCATTTCTTCTGAAGGGGCACTAACCGAAGAGAATCTCCTCTTTTTGGAAGCGTGGAGAACAATTGACCGAGCATATATTGACAAAAGCTTCAATGGACAAAGTTGGTTTAAGTATAGAGAAAATGCACTGCGCAATGAACCCATGAACACTCGGGAAGAGACATGTATGGATTCTATTTTGTAAAGTTACATTATGTGATCTTCATTTCCTCCACGTCCTTTTGTTATGAAGATGTGATATCGGTAGCTATGACTACCCTCACGCGCATGTTTTTGTGGTAGCCATATGATGCAGATTGTTTCAAGATAATTATATAGTTGGTTTTGAGATACCTGAAGATGAGTAGATCATCGCATTTAGTCATACATAATATATTGTCCTAATGTACTGCCAATTCCTAATGGTGTATTTGTACTCAGATTTGGCAATAAAGAAGATGCTTGCTACACTAGGTGACCCCTTCACTAGGTTTCTGGAGCCTGACAAATTCAAAAGTTTGCGGGTATGAGGATATTTCTTTAGTTGACTTTCCCTTTGGCTTAGTTAACATACAGTCCTAACTGTAGATGTGCATATTACCGTTACTTAATCTGGCAGAATACATGCATCACTATGTATTAATCTCAAAATATAATGTTTTGTTGAAGGCAGTCTGGAACTCAAGGATCTCTTACAGGTGTGGGGCTGTCAATAGGCTACCCTACAAAAGTTGATGGTCCCCCTGCTGGACTTGTCGTCATTTCGGCTTCTCCAGGGGGTCCTGCATACAGAGCTGGTGTTTTGTCAGGAGATGTTATTCTGGCAATTGATGATACAAGTACAGAAAGCATGGGGTTATATGATGCAGCAGAACGATTACAGTAGGTTGCCTCTCCTAGATGCAATTTTTATTCTTAAATTAATATCCTCATCCTAGAATATGGAGAATCCAAAAGCAACAAATGGAAAACAGTGCTAATATGGTGGAAAAGATCAATAAATATCATTTGGTATACATCTTAGGTGTCCTCCTGCAACTAAAGCATTCGATGATGTTTAATAGCCCAAAAATAAAATAAAAAAAATATTGATAAAGTTTATTTTGTTAGAAGCATTTCTTGAGGAAGAAAGGGAAGATTTTTGACGTACATTTATCACCTTAATGCTGTATGTGCTAATCATAAATGGAATCTGTTGCCTTTGGTATGACTGCAGATTGTTAGGTCTAGGCATGGAATGTACATTTATGCATCTGCAGTCATCTAGAGAATAGTACCTAGTTGTTTCACTATAATTCAATGTCCAAGACATTTATAAAATTCTGGCCCTTCAAAGTTTTGAACACCACATCATTATGCAAGTGACATTTCGAAAGATAGATCTTCTTGTCAAGCTCAATATTTGCCTTGAGTATGATACTGGGTTGCCTGACATTCAAAAGGAAATTACAGGGGACCTGAAGGAAGCTCTGTAGCCTTGACCCTTCAGAGTGGCCAGGAAGTGAAGCACCTATCATTGATGTAAGTGACTTCTTTTTACTTGTATTTTTGGGGTTATTATCTTTATCCTTCTCTTAACTGTGATTTTCTGCCTTCCAGGCGAGAGAAAGTTTTATTGAATCCGGTGAAGTCAAGACTATGCAAGCTGCCTGGTTCAGGAAATGATTCCCCATTGATTGGTTATATCAAACTAACAGCTTTCAACCAAAAATCATCCAGTAAGTAGTAAATTTCCTGCCACGTGCTGTTTTACTGGTCTGTACTTATATCCCAAAAAATGAGTAAATCACCTATCAAGCACTTATATTATATATATGTAATACATCAAAACCAGAGTGGATTTCCATTTCTTTTATATATGATTAAGGAACAGCTGTAAGCATTTTTTTTGGGTTACAATGTGAAGAGTGAAGAAATGTGGATATATATTAAGTGAACTGTGATTTAGGCAGTTGAAAATATAAACTCTTTCTAGCTTTGCTGCATCCTTATTTTTGTAAACTTATCTGTCTCCCTTGCAGATGCTGTCAAGGAAGCAATCAAGACATTGAGGAGTGACAATGTTAACGCGTTTGTTTTGGACCTTAGAGATAATAGGTGATTTGGCATTTCCTCCTTTATGCTTTTGCCTACTGACAAGCTGTCTATCTGAAGCATATATTTGTTGCAGTGGTGGTCTATTCCCAGAAGGAATCGAGATTGCCAAAATTTGGTAAGATATGCTTATCAACTAGTGGCAAACTGACATCTTATATTGTACAACACAATTATTTCACAATTATTTCCTATGCATGTGATAAGGCCAGCACTCCAGCGTTCTTATCTTTTGCTGATAATTCCTTTCTTTATTCTTTGAATTAAGAAAATTTTGGTCAAATAGAATTTTTCAAATATATATATATAAAGCAAATGAAAAATGGATTAAAAACATATTGGAGAATGTACTTCATGTCTCTATAAATGGAATTAATTGAAAGGCTGTTTTGTGACAGTACTAAGGGGTATTCTATTTTCAGGCTTAATGTTCTGAAAATTCACTGCATCTCCAAGCAATACCTTCACAACAATCACATTTACGTTGCTCACCTGAAATTAAATGGGCACCCAACATTCAGGAATATCAGATGCTTGTACTAAAATGTTTATTACACACTTTTTTTTTTTTACCTATTCTTGTATCTACATATAATTAACTCGAGCACTACTGCTTTTATTAAGTCATGTAACGAGTTCTATGAAGAATGATAACTTCCCTTTAGCCACATATAAGAAATACTTAATGCCAAAATAGTTTAGCATTGAAATGCGGATTTTGGATGTCAGATTGTTTCGATATTTAACAACCAAATGGGGTTCTTCTAGTTTCACTTTATCTACCTTTATGAAGAGAATATTATGTTAATTTCATGTTGAATTCTAAGAGATATTTCTAATCAGGTTGGACAAAGGTGTGATTGTATATATCTGCGATAGTCGTGGTGTTCGAGACATACTAGATACAGATGGAAGCAATGCAATAGCAATGACAGAACCTCTAGCTGTACTGGTATCTCTTTTCTTTTTCCAAGTTGCATCAGTTTCATCTATTGTTGGAGTTTCTCTTAATCATCATTTCATTAAGTATTGTAGTTTTTTATTTCGGTTTTGTTGATGGGCAAGTTGTTCTTGTGGTTACCTAAAGATTTGAGTTGTTAATACCCGTATAGGTTAGATAGACTATGGGGTGTGATAGATGTATGAATGAACTTGTGGGTTTCAGGGGTGGAAGAGAGAAGTAAACCCTCATAGTGTTTAGTAGAGATGACTAGGGTAACCTTTTCATATGGATATATCAGTTCTATTCTATCGTCCCTCTCTTGCCCTCGATGCCTAAATCCTTGTGCCTTTTGTAATCAGTCTTGCAATTTCTGTTATCTGTTTTGTATACTGGTCCATCTGAGCACAACATTTCATGCAAGTATTGTATGTTAGTTAACTTCTCTGTTATTTTCTTGAGCCAACCTCAGGTGAATAAGGGAACAGCTAGTGCAAGTGAAATATTAGCTGGTGCATTGAAAGATAACAAACGTGCCATCCTATTTGGAGAACCCACTTTCGGAAAAGGGTAGTTAAACTTTGCTCACGTTTAATATTGAACAAACCAAACTAAAATTTCCCCTTCACTCACATGAAGTTTTCATCTTATTTGCAGGAAGATTCAGTCAGTGTTTGAGCTCTCTGATGGTTCAGGATTGGTCGTTACTGTCGCTCGTTATGAGACACCTGACCACACTGATATTGACAAGGTCTGAACTTCTCGACTCTTTTTGGTCGCCATGTCTCCCTTCCCAACTTCTTCTCACTTATCCTCTGGACTTTTGTATAGATTGGTGTCATCCCTGACCACCCTCTACCAGCATCCTTTCCTAAGGATGAAGATAGCTTTTGCAACTGCCTCCAGGATCCTACTTCTTCTTGTCATGTCAATAGAGTTCAGCTATTTGCAAGATGACGACTGCTTTTTTTTCATACCAACTTTTCTGAGAAAGGTGTCAATTCTTTGGCAAGAAGTAATGAGTTTTGCTGGCTTACTGTTAGTTGATCAAAGATTCATGATCATGTCTCTCCAATTGTGGAAACAGTTGAGTGCTGCTGATTCCTTTATTATTGGTTCTTCCTTTGTTTGAATTTGATGTAAAACTTGTACATTTTCATGACCTTCATCAAAATGTTGCATTATCAAAGAAGCCATGTTATACAAAATCTTTCGGAACTTAATTCTATATGGTCGATTTTTCTTGAAATAGAAAATTAATCATGTTTTATTACCTGGTAAATGGGCCCTGAAAAAAAATTTCCTTGGAACGAAACTTGCATTCCACTAGCTATTTTGAATTTTTTGATGATGATGAAAGCATATCAGTTCTCATGGCAACAATTCAGGCTCGAGGTAATCAAACTAGACGCGTTCTTCCATTGGATGGTTAGACCAAATTGGTTAGGCGTTAATTCCCAATCCATGTCCTTTACGAATAGAAATTGAAAGATAAAAAAATTACCAAAAGAAAAAGTAATTGAAAGATAGACACAAAATAAATGGGAGAATTTCAATATAGGATCGTGGTAGCCAATTAATTTCAAAATAAGACCAAAAGTTTCTGAAATATCACTTCAGGTTCAGGATCCTTAAGTGAAATTAAATTGAGAGGAAAAAAGATAACATTGACTCACGTGTCAGAAAGAGAAAGTGTCAGAGGAGAGAAAGGGTGAGAAGAATATTTTGTTTTTTATTGAGGCTTGTTCATATGAGATTTTCCTTGTTCATATGAGTTTTCCCTTGTTCGTGTGAAAATGAGTGGGGTCTGTGAGTAAGAGAGAGTGTCAGAGGAAAAAGAGGGGGTGAGAGGAATATTTGGTTTTTTATTGAGACTTATTCATATGAGCTTTTCTTTGTTCATATGAGCTTTTCCTTATTCGTGTAAAAATAAGTGGGGTTTGTGTGTAAGAGAGAGAGAGAAGAGCGTGTCAGTATGATCTTTTCCTTGTTCATAGAAGCTTTTCCTTATTTGTGTGAAAATGAGTGGGGTCTATAAAAGAGAGAAGAGAGAGTGTCACAGAGGCCATGTGGGGGTGGGCCATTTTTGTCTTTTTTCACATCAATTTAATTTCACTTAAAGACCCTGAATTTAAAATGATATTTCAGAATCTTTTGGTCCTACTTTTTAATTAATTGGCTGCAGAGATGTAATATATTGAAATTCCCCCAAAATATAAATGCTGAGAAACTGGGATTGCATCTCAAGCTTTTTCGAAGATGGCGAAATATTTCTTCTTTCTTCATAAAATTGTCAATTCCTTTAGCTTTGATGACTTTAACCATTCTTTGGACTACGGAGATGAGTGTTTGAGAAGAGTAAATCATCTTCGCAATTGTTTCATTTGATCGATCACTTCAAATCTTTAATGACGTTTAATCCGACAGTCAATTCAACAAACTGATGTTACATCGTTCCTATCAATTCTAGCCAAATTGACGATTTGCCTCCCTGAATTCTTTAAAGGAGCTTACGAATTGATTTCACAAACCTATGAAAAAAAAAATTTCTTTTCTTTAAATTTTGTAGCATTCCTTTTACCACTATCACATCTGTAAGCCCCGTTGGCCTTTATCCGATACTAAATTCTTTATTCAGGTGAGTTTAAACGCTTGTCATTTCAAATCAACACAATTAAGTGGAGATTTAGGGTCTGTTTGGTTGAAAAAATGGAGGGGCCCTTTTTCCATACTTAACCTTCCCTTCCAAATTGGAGGGATTATTAGATCCCCTCCTTCCCCCTACCCTCTATAAATACCTCCCCTTCTTTTTACTTACATTTCCTTTGTTAAAATCCATCCCCTCATCTCTCCTCCATTGAATCAAACAGTGTTCCCACTATAGAACACTATACTTTTTTCTGGGGATAAGCTTAAAAAAGTGTTACTGGCCGGGGCATCAAATCCCACACTGGACACTTATTAACACAACAAATGAGAACACATCAGATAAATATTGAACATTATTTGTATTGGTGGTAGGATGAAAGACTTTGTTACAAATTGTCATGAGTTTGTCAAAAAACTGCATAATCCACCATGGAGTTGTCAAGCTGATAAAAATTTGATCCCTTGACATCGTTATCAAACATTTATACCTCAAAAAAATGTGTCTGGTTTCCCCTTGTACTACAAAGCTCATAAGAGGAAATATTCAATACACGATCATGACGCTCAATGTACTCACTCAACAGGGGAACCTTCTGCTAAACATTTATGACAGCTGAAGAATGAGAGATAAGTATAGTTATCTGATTTAACCAGAAGTTGACACGTATCAAAGTGGAAAATAGTTACTTGAATTCTTTTCATACAACCAATATCCAATTCAACTAATCCTAAATCACAAAGACGTCTTGAAAACCCTTCTAGCCTTGGAAATCCATTTGTGTAATATTGAATGCTCTAGTATTGGATTTCATAGTTTTTTAGACTTGAAAATACGCACATTATAGGAAAGAAGTACAAACGTCTTAAAAAATCCTCATATGTCCCTTCACAATCCAGTTGTATGATATTTGATGTTTTAGTGTTGGCTTCAGTGATTTTTGAGACTCAGAAATGCTCACGTTGATGTTGGAAAGAAGCACAAATATATTGAAAATTCCCCACGTGTCTTGGATTTTTGTTACAAAATTCAATAAGGATATTTTGGTCTTTTAACTAAAACATTTAATTTCGGCAAAGTAAAGTTTCAGATTTGTTTGGGGGAACCTGAAGTTAAAATGCTACTAATTGATATTTCCCCTGAAAAATTTGATCCACCGTTATCAAGAATTTATACCTCAACAAAATGTGTCTGGTTTCCCCATGTACTACAGAGCTTATAACAGGAAGCATTCAATACACCATCCTGACGCTCGATGTACTCACTCAACAGGAAAACCTTCTGCTAAACATTTATGAATTATGACAGTTGAAAAATGAAAGTATAGTATAGTTATCTGATTCAACCAGAACTTGATACGTATCAAAGTGGGAAACAGTTACTTGAATTCTCTTCATCCAAGCAGGATCCAGTTCAAATAATCCCACGTCCACCACACAGAACACAGAAGGTGGTGGTGAGTGGTGACTACTACAGCATTTTAGTCCATGAGCCCAGAAAAGGAAAAAGAGCAATCAGCAGTCTCACTAGTAGAGGCCTATCACTTTTCCTCACTGCCCTGCTCAACTTGCCCTTCTCCTCAGTCAACCTTTCAGATCCATTTGCCCCTCGAGATGACCTCGTTGTTGGGCCAGTTCTATCCAGATCATCCCATCCACCAAAACCAGGTGCACTCTGCTTGTCCCTACCAGCTGAACCATTATCCACCCATGATTGGTAGCTTGTCTTTCCCTTTCTTCTTCTCTGGGTTTCCTCTGGTTCTTCCTGTACTTTGGCGCCACTTGCAGTGCTGGCGGTCGGCTTCCTCCTCATCCGGGACTTGCGTTTTGGTTTGCTTTTATCACTTCCCCACAATTTCTCAAATGCCAGAGCAAGTGCTGACTGACCAAGGGGGAGTGCTAATGCCATGAGGAAGGCTTTTGGGCCAGTAGCCACCAACCAAGAAATGATTATGATCGGAAACGCCCAACCATAGGATTTGAAAACCTGCACTGATGAAAACGCTATATATTGGAACACTTGTACCAAATGAAAATGATATACATGGAACACTTGAGTAGCCTGATTTTATGGAGTAGACAATTTAGTTAAAGAAGATGTCACTGAGTAAGCGAACAATTCTTTTTTTTTTTAAAAAAAAAAATGGTAATCATTCTTTTATACAGGATAGTAGGGGCATCAATTTCCTTCATCCAGCGAAACAAATTTCATAGGTAATATAGAAGCAGAAATCATAAGTAACTTGAGAATGAATACAGAAAATATAAATAAAGAAGCTTTAAAAGAGCCTTGAGAGCATCAGATATAAGGTTAAGCACAAAACTATGCAAACTCCAAGCTACATCGCCCATATACTGCTTTAGAAGAAAACAAGGCGCTTGTTTGCGGTAAAGAGAAATAAAAAGTAAGGGAAAATTAGTTTGATTAAAATTTCAGCCGATGTTCACTAGATTATCAAACCAGTTACATTGAATCAAAAAAAGACGCTTGTTATCTTGTTGAATGAATGCGTCTGGATATTGAATCAAAATCGTGCCTTTCTAAACTAGGTAGTGATGACTGAACTAGGAAACCTCTTGTTGAAATGAAAAACCATTCCTTCCGTCCTTAATAGGATGAAACTGAAAATTAGCATGCAATCAAGAGGCAGTTACATTCTACTACAGGATAAACTGGCACATCATTGTGATATTCGCAATTCAGGGCATCATAGAAACAGTAAAATTAACAAGTAAAACCCTAGTAAAAAAGACAAGCAAAAAAAAAAAAAAAAAAGCAAAACCAATTCACCTTGAAAATCCACACACTGTCAATGGCATCTTCCCAAGTCCAACTTGCCTCTTCCTGAAACTCCGGTGACTCATCGGACCACCACCACCGTCTCTTATTCTCATATTCGTCGTCGTCGTCGTCGTCGTCCGTACCTTTGCCACTGAAATTGAAGTTGAATTTGCGGTCTCGGACGGTTTCGGCATTGGAATCCCAACGAGGGTACTTAGTGGAGAAGTAAATACGAGTGAGTAAGAAGGAATGGGAAGGAGAAGGAGAAGGAGGTGGGGACACAAGGAATCGCCATGGACAAGGTCGAGGTCGAGGAACAATGGAGAAGAGTTGAGAGCAGTGATGGGCTTCCATTTGCCACGTCTTCCTTATCTTCTTCCATGTTTAGATCATTTTCAATTCTTCCTTCTATTTTTGTTTATGTATATTATTATTGTTTTATATCGGGAAAGTCACAGAAAAAGACCCTCGAATTACCAAAAGGACACTTCAGAACAACGAATTTAGGAAATGACGAGTCAGTACAAATCCATACAGTGACTGAATTGTCCTTAAACAAATTTAAAGGAAAAGTCCAAAATACCCCTGGTTCAATTATTTTTTTTAAATAATTGCCCACCAGCCACCACCGGCCGCCGAAACTCCGGCTGGGCCCACCACATGCCACGTGGTAGCTCCACACCACGCCACGTGGCGCGCTGTGGGGCTGCCACGTGGCCCGTGTCACTTGTAAAAAATGGACACAAAAATGTGGGGGATGGGAATCGAACCCACCCCCCAAAAGTAATATATATACTATATTTCATTCTTTTTTAATTTTTTACCAGAAACGTTCAAGGGATTTCCAACTTCGCATAAGGGAATCCCAACTTCTGTTAAAGGATTCCCAACATGTATATTACCATTTACCAACTTCCAAAATACTTCACCAACTCTTCCTCCTTGTTACCAAAACCGTTCAAGGGATTCCCAACTTCGCATAAAGGATTCCCAACTTTTGTTAAGGGATTCCCAACTTCTGTCAAGGGATTCCCAACATGTATATTACCATTTACCAACTTCCAAAATACTTCACCAAATCTTCCTACTTGTTACCAGAAACGTTCAAGGGATTCCCAACTTCGCATACAGGAATCCCAACTTCTGTTAAGGGATTCCCAACATGTACATTACCATTTACCAACTTCCAAAATACTTCACCAAATCTTCCTACTTGTTACCAGAATCGTTCAAGGGATTCCCAATTTCGCATAAGGGAATCCCAACTTCTGTTAAGGGATTCCCAACATGTACATTACCATTTACCAACTTCCAAAATACTTCACCAAATCTTCCTACTTGTTACCAGAAACATTCAAGGGATTCCCAACTTCTCATAAGGGAATCCCAACTTCTGTTAAGGGAATCCCAACATGGTGAAGTATTTTGGAAGTTAGTAAATGGTAATGTACATGTTGGGAATCCCTTAACAGAAGTTAGGATTCCCTTATGCGAGATTGGGAATCCCTTGAACGATTCTGGTAAAATGTACATGTTGGTAATCCCTTAACAAAAGTTGGGAATCCCTTGAACGTTTCTGGTAATAAGTAGGAAGATTTGGTGAAGTATTTTGGAAGTTGGTAAATGGTAATGTACATGTTGGGAATCCCTTAACAGAAGTTGGGATTCCTTTATGCGAAGTTGGGAATCCCTTGAACGTTTCTGGTAACAAGTAGAAAGATTTGGTGAAGTATTTTGTAAGTTGGTAAATGGTAATGTACATGTTGGGAATCCCTTAACAGAAGTTGGGATTCCTTTATGCGAAGTTGGGAATCCCTTGAACGTTTCTGGTAACAAGTAGGAAGATTTGGTGAAGTATTTTGGAAGTTGGTAAATGGTAATATACATGTTGGGAATCCCTTAACAGAAGTTGAGATTCCTGTATGCGAAGTTGGGAATCCCTTGAACGTTTCTGGTAACAAGTAGGAAGATTTAGTGAAGTATTTTGGAAGTTGGTAAATGGTAATATACATGTTGGGAATCCCTTGACAGAAGTTGGGAATCCCTTGAACGTTTCTGGTAACAAGTAGGAAGATTTGGTGAAGTATTTTGGAAGTTGGTAAATGGTAATATACATGTTGGGAATCCCTTGACAGAAGTTGGGATTCCTTTATGCGAAGTTGGGAATCCCTTGAACGTTTCTGGGACAATATTAAAAAAGAATGAAATATAGTATATATATTATTTTTGTAATATATATCATGAGGGGGCTTGGTCGCGACCACCAAGCCCTCAAACCCACCCCCCCACATTTTTGTGTCCCTTTTTTACAAGGGACACGTGCCACGTGGCAGCCCCACAGCCCGCCACGTGGCGTGGTGTGGGGCTGCCACGTGGCATGTGGTGGGCCCCGCCACCACGTGGTGGGGTGGCCCCCGCCGGTGGTAGCTTGTGGGCAATTATTAAAAAAAAAAAATTGAACCAGGGGCATTTTTTACTTTTTCTTTAAATTTGTTAAAGGACAATTCAGTCACTGTACGGATTTGTACTGACTCGTCATTTCCGAAATTCGTTGTACTGAAGTGTCCTTTTGGTAATTCAAGGGTCTTTTTCTGGGATTTTCCCTTTTATATCCAAGAATTTTTTGCCCTTGGACAAATTTTCTAAATTCAGATTATTATATTTGGCTTATTTTTCTAATTTGATTAGATTAAAAATGTTTATTAAGTTAGTTAAAACATAATATTAAAAAAGCACTCTAAATATCTACATTTATTCTCACTCTCCCTCTCTTATTTGTTCAGTATTGAAGAGTATCAATAATGGTAATTTAAAAAAAAGTTGAGAGGCATTAGAAATAGGTCTTATATTCAAGATCAATCTCACCTCTCTAGTTAGGTCCTATGTTTAGAACCAAAGGAGTATCACATAATTTTTTTTATAAAAAAACATGTTATTTATCATATATTTGTATAGATTATTAGAATTCTAATAAATTATACTATTTATAAATTATTGATTGCAAAATTTATTCCTCCCTCCATTCCTAAATATATGATCTATTTAGATAGGCGAGTTTGTTCCTAAATGTAAGATCTATTTCTATTTTTTCTCACATATTCCCTAATTTATCTCTATTAATGCCTCTCCATAGTAAACAAGTAAGAGAGTGAGGATAGGAACAAATGTATGTGGTTAGGGTATTTTGATAATATCATGTGATTTTAACTAACTTTACTAACATTCTTAATCTAATCAAATTAGATAAATATATCTTATATTTAGGAACGGAGAGGATGAAATACTTCAATTTGCCAACAGATTTAATCTTCATGTTGATTTGCCTTTGGTAGGCATTTTTTTTTACCTGTCCTTTGGTAGGCTATTAAAACCATGCCCTAATTGCCTATAGTCTTCAATCTTCATGATATCGTGAGGGTTTAATTTAGTTTAGAGATCCAGAATTCGAGAACATGAAAACAAAGCACTTATCACATATTTTATGACATATGAAATTTAAATGGATTTTCATTAAGAAAGTATATATTATAATTTTTTTATAAAAGTCAAAATGCATTATAAAATGATATTTGTAACATTAAACATGAATTAACATAGAAGGACATAAATATAAATTATCTAGGATTCTACTTCCTAATATGCTAATGGTTAATTTTTTTTTAAGTCAAACT
The DNA here is from genome assembly GCA_037074515.1 of Mimosa bimucronata. NCBI lineage: Eukaryota > Viridiplantae > Streptophyta > Magnoliopsida > Fabales > Fabaceae > Mimosa > Mimosa bimucronata. The sequence continues at coordinate 39,209,298 of CM073444.1, forward strand.
TCTTAAGTAAAAGGGAGATGTCATGATAGATACTGTTGGCTTGTTTGGATTAGCTTTTCGAGAATAGCTTTTGAGGAAAAAGCTGAAAAATAACTTTTTGAAAATAGCTTCTGAGCATAATAGCTTTTATGAGAAAAATGGCTTTTAATAAAATGAGAGTGTTTGCATAGTTGTTACCATAATAGCTTTTTGTGTGTGTAAAATACCAAAAAGGACATTAGCTAGGTTGGAAAGACTTTGGAAAGAGTGAGGTTGAAAAGTAAATGGCTGAAAAAAATGAGGATATTTTGGGAAGAGCATTGTTGACATCCACAAAAAGCTGGGAAAAAATAGCTTTTCCAAAACCTAGGTTTTGGCCCCCCCAAACCTAGGTTTTGATTTCAAAATAGATTTTCTAAATTTTTTGAGTGTTTGGCTAGTTTTGTTTGAAACCTAGGTTTGGTTTCAAAAAGCACTTTTTTAAGGGTATGCCAAACAGGCACTAGAAGAGTTTAGTATATATTCATTCGGTGGTAAAAATTGCTTCCTCATAAATAAAACATGTAGAGAATCATTGTTGGAGTTGATATATAATGGAGAGTTGATGACCCAATATCAACGTGAGTTGAAGCAGATTAGACCGAATGATGGACGTGCAGAATCATTCCTCTAGACAAAAGATTGCAGAGACTCTCCTTGATAGCATATCCATGAACAACAACAAAACTTCATCCCATATTTGTATTTTTGCAAGATAAGAGACTAACCATGCAGAGGGATAATTGACAAACCATAAACACTGGTAGGAGATGTCCTTTGCTATAAATCAGGAGAAGGATCTAGTTGTAACGCTAGTTTAGAAGACAGTGTTGCATGGTTAATTTCCCTGATAACTAAAAGAGGATCAAAAGATTGACTCATACGGATGACCTGATTTTTCTTCATCCAAACGATAAAAATCAATTTCACAATTTCAATCAAGATTTCTGAATGACCATCTTGGTGCAGACTAGCAAGAGATTGCTTAAGCCAAATCTTAAAGCTATTGAAAGATAAGAAAGAGAATTTGATAGATAAACAACCAAACCAAATTGATCTTGTGAATGGACAATTAACAAAGATGTGATCAAGAGTCTTTATTTCATAGCAACCAAAAGCACAATATCCATAGATATTTTAAATTATGCCTCTCTAGGGTGTTGACAGAAGGAATTGTGACAAATCCATGATTTATAATGCTTTTATTTGCTTTAAATGAGGTAATTAACATGATTAAGATGCACTATTTTGTCTAATTGTACTCATTTAATATCATAAACTCTTAGGTGAAATTAACATGGGATTAGGATTAAGTGGCCATAATTGTAGATTAATTTGCATTAATTGAGCTATAGGGTTATTTAATCCTTGTTCTATCTTGTTTTTACTTGTAGGGTCGCTCAGGGCCAAAAGAATGAGATCCCGGATAGAGAAGAAAGCCAAAAGAAGAAGCAGAAGAGTGCGGTGTTCGTTGTGGGCTCGCTTTAGTGGTGTTCGTTGTGGGCTCGCTAAAGCGAATCCACAACGAACCCAATTGAGAAGGGGCAGAGACGATGCCTGAACACGTCCAAAAAAGAGACATATAGGCCATGGCAAGTGCACAATTCTGCAGCATATCAGGTTCGAAATTTTGGGCCCAATCTGGATCTAACTCAATACTCACTCACTTAACCCTATCTTGGACATATAAAACACGATTTGGAGCCACCACATTAGATCAGATTTGGAGCCACCACATAAACCCCAACATCTCATTCTCTCAACTCTCTTATTCCCATCTCTCATCTTCCACCCCTTTCCATCCAAATCTCCATGGCCTTCACTTCTTCCCTCTTTGTTGTTGTTCCTTCCATGAAGAGCATCAACTAAGCTCTATAGTCTTTGGTGATGGAGGCAAATGATATGAGCTTAGAGCTTCATTAGGGGAGTTCTTGTTCTCTCACTTTGTATTCCTTATGTTTAAACATGTTTCTAGGATTTTAGGGCTTGTTTCCTTATTTAGATATAATTTCTATGAATTATCTTTAGTTAGAGAGTGGTTGAAACACTTGTAGCTTGTTTTCATTTGTGTATACTTGACATTTGTTCTTCATTTACTTAAACTTTGTTTGAATGTATGGATTCATCATTTTGAATGAATGTTTTAGTTAATATTTTGTGCTATTTGAGGATTCTCATGTAGTGGATCATTTTGTCAACCATTTGCATTTGTGAATTGGCTATTGAATTTGTTAAATTGCATGAGTGGCATTGGACTCAATCCTAGTGTTTTAATTTATTATGTGGGATTCTAGTAATTAATTAAACCCTAGGATTAATTAAGTGGCAATTCGGGATCCCGATTGTTGGATTAAGAGCCCCTAACAATTAGCAAATTCACTTTGGTTTTTGAGCTTTATCAATTTAGAGTTAGAGGGATTAGTAAGCATGATTCCGGTACTAATCCACCCAACCCAAGCTTAGCCTAGAGGGATTCCTCTAGGGGCCTTTCAATCAATCAAAGAGGTATATAAAAACAATTTAAAACAATGATTGTCTTAAGCCTCTAATCACCAAGGGTTTCTCACTCCCATTGATTAAAATCTCCCATTTAAATCCAATCTCTCAATTTCCTTTTGAACATATCATACTTTTTCACAAATTTCATACAAAATCCAATACAATGTTTTTACCCGCTTTGTCAAGTGTTGCACTAGCTATTAGGTTATCTTTTGCGTTAGGCTCCTCAAGAGAACGACACTCGGGGGTAGCTCCCACTATCCCTTTGGTCCCTAAAGTTTCTTGAAGGGAGGGCCCGAGGCGGCACTGCTCCGATATAACCCCAATCAGTGAGCTCTTCAAGTTGCATCATTCAAAAGCTTCCACACAAATAAAAATCTTTCAAAAGCAATGAAATTGATCATAAGAAACACCAGAAAAGATCCTTGTGTGATGAATAATTGGGAGAAGAGATCAGTTTATAATAATCTTTAACTGAATATGAACCTGAAGAAGTTTTGTTCGTGATTAATCTATAAAGGGAATTGATGCAAGATATAGGGGTGTTGAGAATTAAATTAGCTGAGGCCTGATGGTAAAGAGATCAAACCACAGAAGAATTATATTTAAGTGGATACCAACTTGATGGAAGATGTAGTAATAGACCAATAACAGTTTGAATTAAATCAAAGGATTGTGATCTAGATTCCACAGAGGGTGGTTGAGAGAGATAGAGATCCTAGAATCTACTTTCCATTTCAAATGTTGTAATAATCTGAGAACATTTGAGAATATCCTTCCAAATCTAAAAGGAATTATATGGCTTTCTCAATAAAGGGGAACTGTTTACATGAGACCTATATATATTGGCCAATTCTTTTATAGTTTTTGGTTTTAGACAAATTTGTATATGTGACAGAGCTGGTAATATATGTATGCCAGTTTTGACCTGCAAATTATGTGGTACGAGCTTGTAAAACATACACTTTAATGGTTACAAAATACCCAATCCTAATTCACCCTTAATATGTGGGTTGGATGTAAGGGTGAGCAATAGACGGATTGGGTAACCAGAACCCCAACCCGTGGCCCGCCCATTTAATATTACATGGGTACGGGCTAGCCCATACCCGTGCCTCAACCCATTTAAGCCCGTATTAAATATATTGAGTATAAATGCGTGGGTTAAATGGGCTATGGGTGAACCTATTTAACTCTTGATTTTTTTTATAATTATAAATGCCTAAGTTTTTAATCAAAGTTTAAATTTCAATATCATACACAGGTATCATAAGTAACAATCACAAGATTGGCATCCTTGTTTGCATCATAATTTAGACAAAAGAACTTAAATTTAAACAAATACCATTATAAATGTTGGAACTTCAAACTAAAACATCACAATTAAGTTTAAAAGGATTAATGGAGTGATTTCAAACACTACAACATAAATGAAAGTGATATATATATATATCACTTGTTGGATCCCAAAACTCTCGAAGCAATTTCATGTTTATATTTTTCATGTATAGAAGTAAAAACTCCATACTGTATATTATTTTATTTGCCAGATCATACTACATATATATATATATGTGTGTGTATTTCTCAACACTATATATATTTTCTCTCTCTCATGAATCAAATGAAAATACATATAAATGGGAAAAGGAAGAGGAGTATATATACTCTGGCACTGCAAATATATACAAAAAAAAAAAGAAAAAGAAGCATGGATGAATATAAGACGATTATGACAAAAAATACAAGAGGATTATTAGAGAGGAATATACCAATAAAATGTAATATATACATATATATATATACACACATATAGTTTTTTAAAAAATAAACAGGAGGGTATGGGCAACTCAAAAGCGTGCCCATTTCCCGCCCATTAACTTCTTAAATGAGGGTTCAAACCCGCCCATCATGGATTTTTAATAGGTGGGCCATAAACGGGTAAAAATTCATGGGTTGTAGGCGGGCTCACTGGGTTACATATGGGTTACTTACTCACCCCTAATTGGCGGGCTTAACTCATATTACCTCCTCTAAATTATTAAGTGGGCAAACATATCAAGATTAGCGAGTGTGTTAGTGCACTTTTGTTTTCATTTTTTAAAACATTTATTTTGTAAATTGAGATAAAGTTCTTATCACATGCATATCTCATACTTTGTGAAGTCACTTCTTTTAAAAATAGAAAAAAAAAAACAAAAAACAAAAACGCACTTATTTACTATGCACCCATGTTTGAGTATTAAGTTTTTAACGATCATTGAGTCAAAGTCATGTTGTAGTCTTAGATCAGCTCCTTGATAGATCTACATGCAATTACCTAGTTAAGCCTTACATAATACAAAACTTATTTAAACTGGCTTTCAAAAACATTCATATAAGTTGATAAGTTGAGACAAAACTCCAATAACATATTAACATTATATATCGTACGTTTTTTTTTTGTTCAACTATATCGTACGTTAGAATAACAGCTTCTAATGTCAATTCATAAAGACGCGTATGAGTTATGAAAATTGACATCAAAGTGGTGAGAAATTGACTTGATTGGGTAGAAAAGAAGGAAGAGAAGCAGGAGGTGGATGAGGAATAATTGCTTAAGAAGACTGAAATGTACGAAATAGTAAACACTAATAATACCGTTTGTACAGTGTTTTGTCGACATGCCATTTGCTATGCTAAGCCAATCAATCCTTTTACTCCGCTCATCTGTCTTATTTATCGTCTTCACTCTTCACTCAACCGCGGACGTGGTTCCTTTCTTCTGTCTTTTCAACCTTCTTCCGTTTTCTATCTTAAAATTAAAATTATGTAGTTTTTGGGTCAAATTTTTTGTATTTAATTTTATTATTAAATTTTATATAAAATTAGTGACATTTTGATATCTTATAAACAAAAAATGGTTCATTTTTTAATTTTATATAATTTTTCAAATATTTTAACTTGTAAAAAATACAGAATTTTAAGTATTAAATATTTGAAAATCATATAAAATCGAAAATTGAACCATAAATCGTCCATAAGATATCAAAATGTCACTAATTTTATGTGAAATCTAATGATAAAATCAAATACAAAAAATTTGACCCCAAAACTATGTAATTTTAGAATAGAGAATAAAAAATAACCGAAAAAGCTGAAGAGGGTCCAAGTCCCTCAATCTCTATCGCTCCTCATCACAAAACATTCCCTTTTCATTTCAAATCAACAATTATTGAAACAAATTAACAAAATCACACAACCAGTCAAAGAAACGAACGGGGATGATATTTGACTACTCTTGCGGAGGCTATATGTATCTATATACCGATCAATGATACACACACACACAGAGTCATGAATATAAAAAATTGTTGTAAATATTGTCTGTGGCCGTACGTATTAAATAAACAAGCCTCATGTAATTTAAGATTGAGAGTATTATAGTATATAATAAAATGTGAACTTAAGATGACACTTGAAGCCTTAATGTGTTTTAATTAAACGATTTTGATAACATTTTAATGGTTTTTATTGTGTCAAACCATAATTAATCCATGTTTTGTTTTCATTAAGCTGTCATTAACGATCATTATGAATTTATGATTGTTCAATGGTCACATGTATAAAAGGCAATGAGTAACACCAAGATTAGCTAGAGGGTGGGAGGATCGAGATTGCGTGACAGCGAGCTCTATCATAATTATTTCCAATCATATTGCTTTATATGCAAGAATAGTCAGTTTAATTTAAGGAGTGTCACTTTCTGATTTACTAGGGGTTGCAGAATATTTCTTCTGTACAGTATCTCAAACGCAATTCGAACGATTTATTTTTGTTATTTTCAGGTGATGTCATCTACAGGATCTGCATAGAAGTAGAAAGAAGTTAAAAAAAATCCACTAAACTGCATAAATATTCAGGCGCTGCTGCCAACAAAAATAAGATTTAGTGAGTCACTTTGTTTGAAAATGAGAGTATACATTAGTGGGTATGGTGTGAAGCATGGGAATGCAAATATAGAGATGCCAGTTGTGTGTGTAAGAAGACTTGTTGAAGAATAGACCGTTGAACGCCGCCCCAAATAAATTGGATAGTAAATGAATTGGAAGAGATAAGTTGGAAGAATGTAATGAAGGTGTGATTTGAAATTGAATCATCATAACCCATACGCTCATGTGTTGGCTTCTGTGACTCTATGTGATGGATCAGATGGTATGATATCATCAGAAAAGAGCCATATCTCTCTCATTCAAGGAAGTCCCCATGTATGTTATTGTTGCCCACCCCCACCATACCTTATTTGCCTCCATCTCCTTCAATTTATTAAGTCCCACCCATTCTTTTTTTTTTATCAACAAGTCCCACCCATTCTAAAACTATAATAAATAAATTAGTTTGATAAAAAATAATAAATCTGATTTTTTCTATTAAATTTTAGGCCACGAAAGAAATCCATGCAATTAAAGGAGGTGGTGATGCATGCTGAGACATATAATCAGAAAGCAAAAATTATCTGCACCCATTTTCTTAAATTAGCAAACAAGGTCGATGATGATGAGCATTGAAGCTTCTGTTTCTGTTGGCTTTCATGAAACATGGTAAAAAAAAATGACAACCCAGTTCCTCTGATTGACTTTGGTAATTCAAGAATACTCAAATTCCGTGCTTGGGGAAAAAAATCAAGACATATATTTGGTGTTTGAACCCAAAATGTTCATTTTTGCCTCCAGCTTAAGATCATTAATAACTCTTTATGTCCTGATAAAAGCAAAACGTCACATTAAGAAAAGTCTTCATTTGAATATAATTAGATTTTAAGTAGTAGTCATTAAATTATAGCCAGTAGTCACACTAACCTTTTTGGTATAATTAACTTGGAAACAACTTCAAAGCTGCTTTCCCAACAAAAAATTAACTTGGTAACGAAAGTGATAAATTGATATGATATGTAATTTTTACTGATGCGTCCGCATTTACTCCCAAAGCAACTCCTCATTTCTTGGGACCCAAACCTCACATGGTGTGTTGTCAGAAGATTATAAAATCTATCTCTAGATTATGCTTGACTATTAACCAAGTGCTATTATACCATATATGTAATAATACTACACCCGGTTTACAACCCAATAAATAGAGTTGTTGTAATCCCATTAAATTTATTTACCTACTTCTCTGTTATTTGCCTTTATCTCACCGCGAGCTAGGTATCAACACCTTTTGTGATCTTTCATTTGTTATGTGTATATGATGAAGAGTTAAGCTTAAGTTGTACCACAGCTGATATGTGATGAAGGGTTAATTTTCATCTAACAGTCATAAGTATTTTTTCAGTAGTATAGTCAGTACTTTAAATTAATTGTTAGTGTATTCAACACTTAAAATGTTTCTAGCAGCACATAAAATTCTAAAGAAATTTTTGGTAAAGTATATTTTTCATTAACAATGAGCATCCTAAATTTACAATATTGAGTACTATAAAAATTGCTATGAAGTGCTGGATGCACAAAAAATTACTAAGAGATATTGTGTTTATTGGAAAATATTTTAGCTTATTTTGGATCTATCAAAAATTAGTTTAATATATTAAGTGTCACTTAACATAGTACTTTAGGATACACCGAATATCATCAATGTTTGAATCTATAATTTTTTTTTTACTTCAATAATTCGTCTAGGTAGTTATATTTGATTTTTTTCCTATTGAAATGCATTTATCATGCCGCTGTTTATTATGTTGTCTATCCAATCATTTCAGTTCATAACGTGCAAATAAATGTTTTACCTATTGGTCAAAAAAATAAAATAAATGTTTTACCTACTTTAATCACGGATGAAAATGATCCATGGGTACTGTGTTGTTGTTTTCCAACTTTTGTTCCGACAAAGCAATGTTGCATATCTTAAAATAACATTGAAAAAGAAGCATGAGTGCATTGACCCTGTTCCGTTGAGATAAGTACTTCGACCTGGGCACTAATAATATACTATCTCCTCCTGTAAGATTTTAAATTTGAATTTTGAATTGATTTATTTTAAAATATAAATACCTATTTTGGGTTGTCCCCCCGTTGTTTATTACATTTTTTTTTTCTATTTTACCTCTAATTAATTTAAAATATTGCATTAAATACTAGGAGAGAGGGAAATATTGTTTTAAATGAGAGCATACAAAACATAAATAGGGGTAATCTTAGAAAAATTTTATTTCAGATATATTTATGACTTTTAACTAAAATATATATATGATTTTTAATTAATTTTTAACATTTTTTTAAAAAATAATTTAATTATCAAACTTTTATAATAAAGAGAGGATGGAGTATAAAATTCACATGTCGTTGAAAGTTGCCCACTCATAAATTCGAACCGATGTTGTGTGTCAGAGGGGAGTGATGGATGGAGTTAAAAGAAATGAATATTGATCAACCATGCATCATAAAAACCATAAAAATTACACTAAATTAGATTGTACTAGTAATATTTAATTGTTGCAAAGAAAAAAGTGGATATCAACATCAGACAAAAGTTGAATAATCAAGCAAACCCAGATCTCGATAAAATTTTACGGTTAAAGCATGAAACAGGTAGCCTACGGCCTTCAAGATGTACAGTGGCAGTGTTTTTTGTCCCTGACACTATCAATTACTGATACTTATAACCTCTATTAATTCTTTTTATCTACCCTCTACCCACTTTTCTGGACATTTCCAGCTATATAAACCACCATCTTCGCAAAAACAAACATAATCTCCTTGTTCGTGGGTTAAATCATGTTGCACCTTTTGTTAGTCATAAATTTGATGGGACTTTTATGTATTTTATTTGGAAAGTTCCCACAGACATCACAAAATTCATTAGCTCCTTAAGAATGAACAAAATTACCGGTATGCGGGTCCAACTAGCAAAGGTACTTGACACTCTCACCAAAGGGAGAGGGTTTGATGCCTGAATCGCCAATTGCGGGTAAACCCAACCCCTCCCTCAAATTTTGTCAAAAAAAAAAAAAAAAAGAATGAACAAAATTTTTTGGGTATACTCTGCGAATGAGTTACATCCAAATGTTATTGGATTTAATTTCTCTTAAAAATGATTTATACATATATAAACTCAAACTCAAGATCGTTTAAACTGCCAAAATATTGTCCAATGCCTGCCGAGTGAACAAATTATTTTATTATGGTTGATTTTTTGTGAGTAAGATTTTAGATTAGGAAAATTTCATTAAACAATTTATTTCAATCAACCCTAAAAGAATATGAAAACTTACTGCACCCCCAAAAGATCAAAGTGATATTATATGTTTCAGTTAAAAGACCAAATTATCTTTATTGAATTTTGTAACCAGAATTCAAGACACATGTGGAGAATTTCCAATACGTTTGTTTGTGTTTTTTTCTTCAACATCAATGTGAGTATTTTTAAGTCCCGAAAATCATGGAATCCAATGCTAAAGCATCCAACATTTCACAACTGGATTTTCATGACACGTGTGAGGAATTTTCAAGACGTTTGAACTTATTTCCAACGTCACTGTGAGTATTTTCAAATATAAAAAATCATGGAATCCAACACTAAAATATCCAAAATTTCACAATTAAATTTTTAAAATACACATGGAAAATTTTCAAGACGTTTGTGCTTATTTCCAACTGCAATATGAGTATTTCTAAATCTAAAAAATAATGAAATCCAACATTCCAAAATTTCACTACTATATTTTCAGTACACATACGGAGAATTTCCAAGACACATATAGGAAATTTTCAAGACACATATGAGAATTTTTCAAGACATTTGTGCATATTTCAATAAGGACATTTTGATCTTTTAGCGGAAACATTTAATATCACTTTGGTTCCTTTTGGTGCAATGAGATTTTAGATTCTTTTGGTGGTTGACTTAAATAAATCCCCTTCTACGGGGGTTTAATGAAATTTTCCCTCCTTTTATTGTTTTTCTTGTTATATATCTGTGTGTGTAGTTTTTAATTTTTTGTTAGCCGGATATGAATGGAAATAGTGTTATTACATATTTTTTCAGTAGTAATATAATTTAAATACACTTGCACGCTATAGTATAGTAAATTTCAACAACAAACGTTAATAAAACGACCAAGTTTCGTTGGCATCACCATATGATATTAATTTGTGCACACACACATGCAAAGCCGACATAGAAACGCCAGATAAATTGTATCCCAAAAATAACAATATAATCTAGTATATTATATATTGTCCTATAATGAATGTTTCTTTTCTTCTTTCAACTCTATATATACTCGTGCCAAGCAAAACCAAGTCCTCACTTCACTTCACTTCACCATTAGGGTTTCTTTCTCCATATCCTAGCCAGCCAAAGAGTTAAGTTTCTTCACAAATGGCACCGCCATCACCGTCCCCATCTCCTTCACCACCACCACCACCTTCTAACATATTAAAGTACGTGAAACTTGCATATTACTTCATACTCTCCAACAAAATGAACCTCTTATTTGCTTCCCTAGCCTTCTTGGCTGGAGCTCCAGCATGTCTCTATGTTCAGCACTTAAACCTACCTCCATTGTTGCTCTTACCTTCATGCTTAGCCTTACTATTCCTAGCACGCTTCTTCTTCATGAACAAACCCACACAAGTATACCTAGTTGACTTCTCTTGCTTCAAACCATCACTCACATGTCTTTGTAACAAAGAAATGCTTCTGGACAGAGCCGAGCGTGTAGGTTTCTTGTCTGAAGATAGCATGAAGCTTGTGAGGAAGATAGTGGACAGGTCTGGTTTGGGACCAAACACTTATGTTCCTCAGGCTTTGTTGGAGGTGCCACCAAATCTGGCTCTGGTCGAGGCGAGGAAGGAGACGGAGACTGTGTTTTTTGGGGCTGTTGATGAACTTTTGGAGAAGACAGGAGTGGATGCTAGGGATATTGATATTCTTGTTGTCAACTGTAGCTTGTTTAATCCCACACCGTCTTTGGCTGATATGATTGTGAATCGCTATAAGTTGAGAGGTAATGTGCTGTGCTACAATCTTAGTGGTATGGGTTGCAGTGCTGGTGTTCTTGCTGTTGATCTCGCCAATCACCTCCTTAAGGTTCACTCTCTTCACCAAACAATCTATTTTTTTTTACAAGGATGTTATCTTCAGATAATCTTGTTTGAGGCACCAAATGTAAGTAGCATCTCTCTTTCAATAAAAATTCAAACATTGATTCACAGTGTTGTGAGAAACTAGTCATATTTATTAGATCCAGGTTGTTAAAATACATTTATCTCGTATTCGAGTTAATATCTTGTACTAGAATGGTACATACATAAGCTTTAAAATAACTTCTTTGCGTGCACCCATCTCATCATCTCCATACCCTACTTAACGGTATAGCCTTCTACATTTGGCCGTCCTTTATATATCTAAGCATAAATTCTATTCCACCTATATTGGAATGAAATGCCTAAACAAGTATTTGAGATGTTTGGTTCTCCCTCTTTAACAACTAGCTTTTGGCTTAAAGTTTCTCACCTCTCTTAGTTACCCATCCATTACCTTTTAGAAAAAAAACATTTTTCTCCGATATATAATCAATTTCTTGCACTAGCACCACGCAAGCAACAATTTTTTTGGTCTATACGAATGTAATAAGACATACATTATATTGATTAACATGACATTTGGTTTGGTGGCAAATAATGAACAGGCACATCCAAATTCTTACGCAATGGTACTGAGCACAGAGAACGGAGTATCAAGCATGTATTGGGGAAACAACCCTTCAATGCTCCTCGTCAACTGTCTCTTCCGCATGGGTGGCTCCGCCGCCCTCCTCTCCTCCCACCCCTCCGACGGCCGCCGCGCCAAGTACCGCCTCCTCCACACCCTCCGTACACATGTCGGCGCCGACGACAACAGCTACAACTGTGTCATGCAACAAGAGGACGAGGAAAAAAAGTTGGGAGTTGCTCTGTCCAAAGAACTCATGAATGTAGCCAGGGACGCCCTTAAAGTCCACATCACTACCCTCGGACCCCTCGTCCTACCCATCTCCGAAAAGCTCAAATTTTTGGTTAATTTGATTCAGAGGAAGGTGATGAAGATGAAGATTGATGGGTACATGCCAGATTTTAAGCTTGCTTTTGAGCATTTTTGTATTCATACTGGGGGCAGGGCAGTGTTGGATAGGATGCAGAAAAGTTTGAACCTTGATGATTGGTATATGGAACCTTCGAGGATGTCTTTGTATAGATTTGGGAACACGTCTTCTAGCTCTGTTTGGTATGAGTTGTCTTATTGTGAGGCCAAAGGGAGGGTGAAGAAAGGTGACAGAGTTTGGCAAATGGCGTTTGGTTCTGGGTTTAAGTGTAATACTGCTGTTTGGTTGGCTCTGAAAACCATTGATCCTGCCAATAGTAAGAGTCCATGGAGGGATGAGATTCATCACTTTCCTGTTAAAGCAATCTCCTAATCACCAGAGCCATGATATGTGCAGTTCTGTGATAATATTTGGAAGATTGGGGATAATTCAAGATCTGAAAAAGTATGATGGACCAGTACTGGTGGTAAGACAGTTTTAGTTATGGATGTGGGAATGAATTATTGTGATATTATCCAAGTAGTTAATGGTGTTATTAATTATTATGGCCTATCTAAGAGGGTTGTTGAGTTAAAAATTTAATGACTTGAATGTGATGTCAGAGTTTAGATTTGGAGTTTTGCCTATTTATGGTCAACTCTTCTACTGTGTTTGTCAGCTTTGTCTTTGATGGACTTATAATTATTAAATTATGGTGTATCTGTCTTTTATATATATATATATATATATATATATATAAATATAAATATGTTGTCTCTTCTCTATCTCTCTCCCGTTCCCTCTATCTATCCTCTGCATTCACACTGACACGCTTTTATTCATATCTTCTCTTTTTCAAACATTGCTTGCCTTTCATTCTCTCTATTTTCTTGTAGATCTTTGAGTTCCAGCTTGCGAGTCATAAAAAACACAGTTGTAAACAGGGATTCAGATTGAAAGAACCATTCAAAAATTGATTTGATGCTGATATATACTCCCTCTCCCTCTTGTCCTTAATATAAGTTGATATTGATCTTAACATTGCACTCATTTCAAATTTTTGTTAAGTTTCCCCCCATTTCCTCAATTAATAATCCCTCAGAATAAAGTAATTTCCTCAATTACCACTCCCTCAACTCCAGCTGAAATACAGTCCTGAATGTTTTTCGAACATTATTAAATTGTGGCCTGAAAAAGAATTAATTATTAATTATTAATTAAGGTAGCTCAATCATTAAATTTTATACTTGGGATTGGTGGGGTGCGCCAGGCCAAGGCAATAGTGCAACGCCTAGGCGACGCTCGAGAGCCCAAGTAGCAAGCTACTTAGAGGGCCCTCCCCTTCAAAAAATAAATTTAATATCGTGTGGGCACATGACCCACATATCAGATATTAAACTGATAAGAACAGATACTACACTTGATCTTAGCCAAAAGGCCGAGAAAGGTATGCCTTCTTACACGTCTCTAACGAGCCTTTATGTTTGCCCTCCGCTCTGTTGCTTTCTTAGCTCTTCGATGTGGGGCTACTTGCTACTTGTTGAATGGGCCTCTTATTATATAACCTACGAGGTAGTTGAACTCAGTAAATCAAACAAGAATTATAGAAATTGTGACGACAAAGTAAAGAGGGATTATGAACCAGATCAACCAGACTATTAGTCTATTATCAAACACTACATTTTTTCTTTATATATGACGCACCAACAAACAATATATGAATATACTTATTTTTTGGACTCCACAAATGACACTAATGTTGCGATCAGTAACGGCCGGTTTGATTCACAAAAAGTATTCTGATAGAAAGGAAATGAAGGATCACATGTTTGGTATGCACAAGAATAGAATGGAATGGAAAATTTTATATTTTGTTGGTTGAAAATAATAAGAGAAGTAAGAAATATGTTCAAATGACTACATTGCCCTTAATGATTATTTATTGTTCAAACTCCCTCATATAAACTTAACAATTTATTCAAATTAAATAATCATAAAAATAAATGAATAAAAATATTTTTATTAATTATAATTTAAATAATATTAAATGATTATTAAAATGGGAAAATTCCAAAAAAAGATCATCAAATTACCAAAAGGACACTTTACTACAAAAAATTTCAGAAAGGACAATTCAGTACAATGACTAAATTGTCCAACCCCAAATTAAAAGGAAATGTCTAAAATGTCCTTGGTTCAAATTCCCTTTTTTTAGTAAAGTGGCCAGCCACGTGGCTGGTGGATCCTTGAAAAAAAATAGGCAAGAATGAAGGGGGTGGATTCGAACCCACCCCCATATTACCACCAAGCCACCATGTCAATTTGATATATATTGCAAAATATATATATATATATTCTATCTTTCATTCTTTCTTAATATTTTATCAGAATTGTATAAGGGATTGCCAAATCCGGATAAAGAATTACCAAATTCGGATAAGGGATTACCAACATGTATATTACCATTTACCAACTTCCAAAATACTTTACCAAATCTTCCTACGTGTTACCAGAAACGTTTAAGGGATTTCCATCTTCTCATAAACGATTCCCAGGTCATTATAAGGGATTACTAACATGCCTATACCAATTACCAACTTTCTAACTACTTTACCAAATGTATGTGCGTGTTACTAGAATCGTTCAAGGGATTTCTAACTTCTCATAAGGGATTACCAACATGCCTATAACAAATTACCAACTTCTTAACTATTTTACCAAATGTATGTGTGTGTTTCCAAAAACGTTTAAGGGATTCCCAACATGGGATGCCAGATAAGGAATAGAAGCATGCATGTTAGTAATCGGTTCTAGGCATGTTGGTAATCCCTTATGATGAGTTAGGAATCCCTTATGAGAAGTTGGAAATCTCTTGAACGATTCTGATAACACGCACATACATTTGGTAAAGTAGTTAGGAAGTTGGTAAATAGTTCTAGGCATGTTGGTAATCCCTCATCCAAAGTTGGTAATTCCTTATCCGGATTTGGTAATCCCTTATACAATTCTGATAAAATATTAAGAAAGAATGAAAGATAGAATATATATATATATATATATTTTTGCAATATATATCAAATTGACATGGTGGCTTGGTGGTAAGGCTCCTTACCACCAAGCCTATGGGTGTGGGTTCGAATCCCACCCCCTTCATTCTTTCCTTTTTTAAGGAGCCAGGTGGCTGCCGCCATATGGCAGGGGTGGCCCCACCAGCCGTCGGAGCTCCGGTGGCTGGCCACTTTACTAATAAAAAAAGAATTTGAACAAGGGCATTTTAGACATTTCCTTTTAATTTAGGGTTGGACAATTTAGTCATTATACTGAATTGTCCTTTTTGAAATTCGTTGTAGCAAAGTGTCCTTTTAGCAATTTGAGGGTATTTTTTTGGAATTTTCCCTTATAAAATTAGATTAAAAAATATGAATAAAATATTATGTTATTAGGTTATAATACTCTTCCTCTGCAACTTGCCACCTCCTGCTCTCCATCTTCAATCTCTCCCTCTCACTCTCACATCAGCCCCACCTTCCTTTGCAATTAAACACGGCACCTTCTTCCTTTGCTTTTCCCGCATTGCAGATACTAACGTTATATCAAGCTCAATAAAAAACAATCATCTTCGTCATCACTCTTTTCCATTCACCGCCGTAAAATTTCCGGCAACCTCTCTCTCTCTCTCTCTTTCCTTCTTGCTGGTTTTTCCTTCGATCTCTTCCTTGCTTCTTCATGATATCGTCAACCACCCTTTCCCTTGCAGAGTTTTTACCCAAAAAGCTT
This sequence comes from Mimosa bimucronata, assembly GCA_037074515.1. Classification (NCBI taxonomy): domain Eukaryota; kingdom Viridiplantae; phylum Streptophyta; class Magnoliopsida; order Fabales; family Fabaceae; genus Mimosa; species Mimosa bimucronata. Next base: position 39,225,634 of record CM073444.1, read on the forward strand.
TTCTTGCTGAATGGTTTCTTATTGGGAGGACGGCGACGATAATATCGGCAATGATAGAAGAGAAGCTTTGGTGAGGACAACTAATGATGTTGTTTCCGTTTCAAGGCAAATCAGTATTTTCATAGGATTTTCCAACAGAATATTACTCATTTTCCTTAGCTTATTGGCAGGATTTTATTTTCCTTTATGTGTGGGAAGATCAGTTCCTGAAGGAAAATGAACAGGAGTTTTACATGGCCAACCAACACACCAACTAATGGAAAATGAGCAATTTTCCTTTTTCATCTATCAATTTTCTTTCAACCAAACGGGACCTTAATGATAGCAGACAAATCAGAGAAGGATGGCAAAAATAAAAGGAAGCAGAAACAACTGATATGCATGCAAAAATAAAATTTAACATCAACAAACACACCGTTGAACTGCAAAACCCTTTGCTTCTATAACAGTAAATTATCTAAGACATTGTTATTTTAAATATAGATCCCAATATACCCAATGCTAGATGAGAAATTCTTAGATAAACCCGCTTCGCCCATTTGTGGTCTCTACCGATCATAAACAAACATGTAATGTGTGATGTGAAAATTTTACTTTGACTCTGCATCCCAAAACAATTAGCTTATAGATAAATTTACTTTTTCAACCTCCAAAATTGAGGAAACTTAGAAAATAGGAGATATTTTTTTTATCTGTCAATTAATTTTTTTAGAGTGCCTAGACAGATTAAAATTTCCACGTCACACATTACGTGTTTATTTATGATTGGTGGAGACAAAACATGATGTGAAGAATCGGGTTCACCTAATAATTTCTCCTGCTAGATAGCCGCCAAAAAGTAGAAGCCGAAAAACCAGAGTAAGTATGATACATAAAAAGGATTTCTTTTATATAAAAAATCACATTTAACAAAGTAATTAATAAATAAAAGTAGCATATTAAATAATAAAAACATTTTCCCATCAATAAAAATTCAGGGTTAATACAACTTTTAGACTTTAAACTTTCACTTAATTTTGGTTTTAGTCTCCAAACTTTAAAATAGGTGGTTTTGGTCCTTGAACTTTAAGTCAATTTTGGTCTTAGTCCCTAAACTTTAGATTGATGATTTTAGTTCCTCAACTTTATGTCATTTAGATTGGTGGTTTTAGTCCCTCAACTTTGTGCCATCTATGACTATTAGTCCTTGATTTTTCATGTTTTTTTTTTAAATTTAGATACCAATATCAAAATTGACCGAAAGTTCAAGGACTAAAACTACCAATTTTAAAATTCAGGAACTAAAACCAAAATTGAGTAAAAGTTCAAGGTCTAAAAGTTGTACTCCCTCCTGTTTCATTTATAAGAGCCTGGCCGCCAAAACAAGCTTCTTAAGAAAACATGTGAAAGTAATTAAATGTGTATGGAGTATACATCTTTTTCTACTATCACCCTTATTTATGATGAATATATTAAGAGAGAGAAATATATGAGCATTAATAAATATGAAAGAGAATTAGAGGTAAAATAGGAAAAATGCATTAAATGATGAGAGAATGCAATATAGACTCTTATATTTTGCATCAAATCAATTCAAATTTTGAACTCTTATAATAAAGACGGGACGACGGAGGGAGTATTGATGAAACGACATCGTTTAGTCGAAGTGCAGGGTTAATACTTAACAGACGTGGTGGAAGGTAGAGCAAGTAATATTGGAGAGAGGGGAGAGGAGAGAGGGGAGAGTGGATTGAAGAAGAAGGTGCCAATGGATTTGTTCGGAGAGATGGATGAGCAAGGATCGGCCATGGCTATGGACGTCGACGACGTTGATTCCCTCGATTTCTTCTCCGACGGTGTCATCGTCGCCGATCACAAGCTCGCCGACGCTGACTTTTTCAACCAATTCGACGATGATTTCGATGATACTGATATCAACTGACCTACCTATTTCCATTTACTACTCACTACTATTACGGTGCTTTTTTGGTTCGTCCTGTTCACTATACTAGAGCCGAGCTATTTTGGCATTGATGGTGGAGAAGGGAAATGTTAAAACCTTTTTCTTCAATTCCTATATTTTGTATGATGTGGCTTGATTATAATAATATGAATAATCTATTGGTCTGCTAATATGCGCTTCCCCTCTTAATTCTGATTGATTATGGCCTTCATGAATGAGGCCTTGTTTTTTGTATTCGGTGCTGAAAGCTGTGCAAAAGTTACGTTTCTTTGCCAAATTCATTTTACTTTCTTTTTCTATAGCAGACTAGGGTTTGCCGAATATTTCTAGCTGTAAGGAGAAGGTGGTTAGACTGAGACAATATTTATTGTGGCTGGAACCTTTTGATAGATCGGTATAGAGGGAGGCTTAGGAGGTTTTTATATCTATGGTAGTGCCTGGCAACTTTTTAAATTTTCTTCCAACCAGTATTGCCAGTTGCAAGCTTGCTTTGCATATTTCCATGAGATCTCCAAGTTGTGGTTCAAGTTTTCATCTGCATAACATTCAATATTTTAGAACTTGTTCTATTTCACTTGTACAAAAATTGAAAAGTTGAAAATCCAACGAATTCATGCTCATAACTCATAGGAGAAATGTACAGTGAACAAAAATGGTCAATTCAGACTCGACGACGCAAGAATTACCCTGAAATCTTTTCAATTTAAAGCAATGTGGCAGAAACTCCCTCACAGCCAACCAGAAACCCAGTAGGAGGCTAACTGTACCACCACTGTTATAAATACGTTCTATATGTATGTATATATATTATTTGTTTGTTGTGTGTGTGTGTGTGTGTGTGAAGCTTGGAAAGAATTGTTTGTATACTTTCATCTTTCATGTATCAATGGTCTGGATTGATTCTGATGTTCTCCTCAGAAGCATGGCCTTTCTTCAATAGTTATAAGCTCTGCAACACAAGTACTTGTACGATTAGAATTATACAAATTTTTAAATAAGTAAACATCAGATTGTTCTCAATTTCGTCGCTTCACAGGGTCTGAAACATACATTTCGACGGAATATTCCAAACTTTAAGCACAAACATCAACAGAGTTTGTTCCGAGGCAACAAATTAAACCTATTTTCCAAAAAAATAACTCGGATATAATATTTTATACTAAAATGAGTAATCAATCACGCCCACAATAAAAACGGCAGCTCATCAAGGGAGTCAAAGCATGGGATATGCTGAAATGAATTGGTGGGTAACTTGATTCAGTCAATGAATAGCAGATATCCCCCAAAAAAAACACATTATTGCCATACGGTGGGAAGCATGTGGTGCCTTTTTCATAACTTGGGTTTTTGGTAAAAGGAAAACAAAAATGCATAGAGATCGAAGGGTAACATACCATTATACACTTGCTTATTGCTCTCTGAAATGTTGAACCATGGCTTAGGCTCAACATTGTCCTTCTACTGTCTGAACAAGTAAACATCAAATTGTGTAACCAACCTTGAAACAGAAAATCCTTATTGGCTTCTAAATAGTTGCTCGTTTGGCTGTGGACTTGATACAGTTTGGTAATTTGATTTCACACTCTGAATAAGTAAAGTTAAAAAAACAACTGTCAGCAAAATCAATACATGACATGATTTTTGCTATAATCAATGGACATAGATAATGAATGTCAATAGAAATATAATCAGCAATATTATTAATTTTCAGACGGTAGTACCTCTAGTAATGTAATGTAATAGAAGTCCTCCATATGCTGCATAAGACCGCTCCCATCTCTTATCGAACGGAATATGTTAATTTCAGTCTGTAATAACTTCTCAATAAGCTCCTTCTCGCCCTTCATCTGCATCCAGGTTGTGATTGGTAAATATAAACCAAAGACAAACTCTAATTTAAAGTCATAAAAGAGAGATGAAATACTAGACATGAATAACAAGCTTTTTTTCTCCCATCATCTACAGTTTGCATTTAGAAAGAGATGCATAAAAAATGGATCAGGAACCTCGGCTGCCCCACATTTTTGGGGCAGTTCCAATATATTTTTTTTTGGTTTTTTTATACTACTAAATTTTACATTAAAAGAGTGACATTTTGATATATTATGGGCAAAAAATGGTTATATTTTCAATTTTTTATAATTTTTCAAAGATTAGGTACCCTTAATGAAAAAATACAGCCTTATTTTGGAAAACCTAATCTTTAAAAAATCATAAAAATTTTCTTTTACCCATAATATATCAAAATGTCACTCTTTTAATATAGAATTTAGTGATATAAAAAAACAAAAAAAAAAATATTGGAACTGCCCCAAAATTGTGGGGCAGCCGACACCCCCCTCCCCATAAAAAACATTCTGAAGTAAAACCTTTATTTTATGTTCTTATGTTTTTTTTCCATCATCTTCAGTTTTCATTTAGAAAGAGATGCATAAAAAACATTCCGAACTAAAACCTTTATTTTACGTTCTTAACTTCTTATGTTGTAATCAAAATGGCATTAAAGTGGCTTGTTATAAAGATTTGCACGGAATTCAAATACAAGGAAAAGCAAGATAACAAACACGTACAAATTCACTGACTAGAACATCTGGTGTGGATTCTCCAACTATATCTCCTCGATATCCATCGCCAAGAATCTCCATATTTTCCTGGATAGCATGCATTTGATCCATCAATGGATATGAAGCATCAGAAGTTTTCACTTGCTTTATAACAAAATACATACAGCTAAATGCACGACAGTAATCACTAACCATGGCATTTCTAAAATCTCCTGGAGCAAGATATACAGGTTGAGCCACATGACAATAACCCATCAATCGAGGTACTGTAGGAATAATATCTCTGTGATTTACGACTCTCCAGCTATCTTTAACTTTCTGCGCAACACAGTGGCCTATGTTCAAGCTTTTACTGCTTTTGGAAATTCAAAAAAAAAAAAAAAACACACACACACACGCACACAACCAGACATGGCTGCTTCCTATGTGAAAAAAAAATAGGGCATATAGAAATTTCATTTTCAGTAAACTCTTGACAAAGGAAAACCAGATTATAGGAGCATGACTTGAACTATCAATTATTCACGAGAAAAGGAAACTTGCATGCCATTTTGGAAACGCCTTTTTCATTGATATGTCTGTGCATGTCACTGAAACCATTCAACAGAAGTCAGTCATGTAATTCACATGCTGCTCTTGGCACTCAAGGTGCCCGTTGCTCAAGAAGACAAAGTCAATGAGACAGGAGTTTAGCATCCTATGGCTATTTTCAGAATTTACAACCAAAAACATTTTCTGCACAAGATTATGAATATGCTAAAAATACACAGTATTAAATTTTCCGCAGCTATCAACATCTATTAGCTGCCACAGACCAGTAAAGGAAATTCAGTTCAGCAATCTCATTTAGAGCAATGAAAGCACTGTGTTAAGAATATCGTCGATCCAGTAGCTATAATCTTTTCTCACCTCATTGTAAACCTCTGCAAATTTTTTGTTGCCGACCCTGGGAGAGCCAAAGTTATACATTGTCACATAAATTGCTCCCTTCCTGGAAAGCAGTAGACATAAAATAGTAATAAAATATTAGCATCTAAAACCACCAGCAGATTTACAGGGAAAAATATAATAGCAATGAAATATAAATGAAAATAGTGATAAACAAGAGAGATAATCAACTTACTTCACTAGTTGATTAGATGAAAGTTCAAGAGCAAGAAGGGTTGCCAATGCGCCACCTAAACTATGACCAGTCACATAAACATGCCACTTGTGCAGTGGCTCGGAATGATCATCTCTGACACAACAACGTATATTTTTTCTATACTCAAATGGTGTTTTAAGAAGTAATATATAACCAATAAATAAATTCAACGAAGAGAAATTCTTTATCATGGTAAAAAGATAATGAAGTCATAAGACATACATGAAAAAAATAAGCAGATATTAAAGGTAACCGGTCGTTTTATTAAACAATGAAATGTGTGCTGAAGGTAGCAAGTAGTAATCAATAATTGCCGATTGGATTTGACCAGGAGAAAATTGCAACAATTTAAATTTTCATCAGAGATGCCAACCTCATTAGCAAAATGCATCGAAGAATTTTCATTCTTCAAAATTACAGACATCTATAATGCAAGTAATTACTGAAAATAAAAATCATGCCACGAGCAAGATGCATAAAGTAAAAAAAAAAAATAACTTGATATAAATATATGCATTAATACTTCAAAGGATTGCTTGGTGTAATTAAATATGTACAGAAGTATCACTTACTTATAACCAATTGCAAGTCGAATTAGAGAGATGATCCTGGTCCTAACTGAATCATATGCAGTCAAAAAACCACTATGAACCTGCACCAGTTATAGCACCATTACTAATTGTGGAATGCGCTGTTCTTATAGATTTCTAGGCATCTGATAAATATATTTGACATATATAAACCTGATAAATTAACATACTTGAACCTCCTGCTTGAAATCGCCACCTATCCTTTCAGGATTTAACCTATGGAAGTGACAGCAAAGTTAGGCATGCTTTGAAATCATCTGGAGAAATGAAAACGCCAAACAACATGAAGCCTATTCAAAATTAATCACGCACTATAATGGATAAGATGTTGAGGCCATAAAAACGCCTAGAGCCTCCCCAGTTCCCGCAAATTCAGTCCCTCAATTTCCTCTATTCTCTGTCAGCAACAGCATTCTTCAGCCCCCCCCCCCCCCCCAAAAAAAAAAAAAACCCACCACCCTGCCTTTTTTTATAACAAAATATGATACATCAAGCTTATTTAAATAATTTCCATCTATTCCATACAAAATGCATACATCAATATACATACATGTGTGAGTGTGTGTGTGATGTGTGTCTGTAATTAGGACAGAAATGCAATGAAGAAGAAAGAAAGAGGAGAAAGGAGGGAAAAGAAGACAAGCACAGAAGTAGAGGGTTTTAGAGAGGAAACATAGAAGGAGAAAAGAGGGACGAGAGACATAGAATTCAATCCTTTAGGCTATATATCACACCTGAAAATACAATTGGGTAGAGCTCCATTTACAGCCCAAAGTTCTAACGGCTATATTTTAACTAACCCCTAACCAAGTAACTAACTCTTTATTACAATCATATATCAATACCCCCTCCCAAAGAGATCCTTGCCCTCAAGGATCAAGTAAGAACAAAAAATACAACCCTGAAATCAACTGAAAAACATACGCTAAAATTCTGAAAATGAAAATTTGTGCAAATCAGTGAAGATATCTGTAACATGAATGCTTGGGGGAAAAAAAAGAAAAAAATTCCTTCATATGACTGGAGTCTTACGGCACAATACACCCCTTTTCTTGTCTTTCCCACTTAGAGAGCAGAATCAAAATATCCATGACATTCAGAGAAGATGGGAGACAGCTGTGTAGTTGACTTTTCAAACTGAGCTCTTATCTGCAACGTACTCTCCATACCCAGCTGCTCAATAATTCTTGAAACAAGCACATAATCAGCAAAACACTGTTGCCACTGAGAAAATATGCTATACAGCTGTGATTAGTTTGACTTTTCAACATCAAAAACCATCAGGCCACATAACTAAACCAAGTCGTGTTCTTCACTTGTATCCATTGCTTCGGAAATATGAGCTCCCTCTTCAGGGGTCAGCCGATACAGGTTTGTCGACAGGCTGGGACTTCGTGGATAATAACGCTCCTTTGTAGGAGGAAGTCGAAGACGGAGCCAATATGGAAGATGTGTTGGGCGACCCACTCATCAAAGATACTTGCTTGGAGTTCGATTGTCCGTCCGGAATCGGAGCAGCCGCCGGCAGAACAGAGACCATTGGTGGCAACGGCAAAATCCCACGAAAAAGTGGCGAAGAATCTGATTGCGCTGAAACAGAAACAAGTGGCGAATTCGTCTCTGCTGACATAGCCATGGGTTTCGATTGGATCCCACCAGAAGAAGAGAGAAGTGCGGTTTTATAGTTTCCCCCAGTGCGAGTTGAAGAAGCCACCTGTTTTGCTGAAGAATCAGAATGAGACGCGCAACGAGATTTGAAATTAGCGTTGATGATTTCTTCTTGAATTCTCGCTAATCGCCGTGCATGCTTAGGGTCTGAGGATAAAACAAACGGACCGGGCCTTCCAAATCGGGCTTAAGGGCTAAGATATACGCATCAACAAGGTAATCCTCGGACAAATTATCAATCTTTGCCGCAATCAAATCAAAATCGGCATTAAATTCGGCCAAATCCCCTGTTTGACGCAGATGCATTAAATCAGCCAGAGGTGTTTTGAATGTGGCCCGAAATTGTCTTGGAGTAAAATCACGTAGTCTTTCCAAGTAGGTAGATGCCCACGTAAAAGTGTTTCTAATGTTTGATGCCACTGATAAACCTTATGGTCTAAATGAATCGAAGCAAGCTTCACCTTATTTTCTTCTGGTGTTTGGTCGATCTTGAAGAACCTTTCACAACGGAGAATCCAAGAAAGAACGTCCTTGCCGTCAAACTCAGGAAATTCCAGTTTGCCGTCATTACCATTCAGATTTCTGCGTCCAGCCTGCTGATTTTCAAGATTTAGATTGTCAAGGCGCTTGGTGAGGCGAAGAATCGATTCTTCAAGCCGGTCAATGGAGGCAAGTTTCTGGGTAACTTCGACTAGTTGTGTTTCGAGGGCTTCAATTCTTTCATCTGACATTCTTGATTTCTAAGATCAAGTTTGAACCATGTACAAAGAAAAATGCGCGGAAATGCCAAGAAACGATGGCTTCGATTGTTTGTTTTGGAATTGCAGTGGAAGGGTAAAGGAAAGAAGAGCTTTGATACACTGATGTATCTCTGTAATTAGGACAGAAAATCAGAAATGCAATGAAGAAGAAAGAGGAGAAAGTAGGGAAAAGAAGACAAGAAGGAGAGAAGTAGAGGGTTTTACAGAGGAAGAAACAGAGAAACAGAGAAGAGGATTAGAGGAGAAAAGAGAGAGACGAGAGAGATAGAATTCAATCCATTAGGCTAAACACAATCCATCGCACCTGAAATTACAATTGGGCGGGGTAGCTCTATTTATTGCCTACAGTTCTAACGGCTATACTTTAACTAACTCCTGACTAACTAACTATTTATTACAATCATATATCAGTGAGTGTGAGAGAAAGAGAGAGAGCAAAAATAATACATCAAACCAAGTGGAAGTTACAGATTATGAAGTATTGACAGGATGAAAACATTTTTATGACTAATAAAAAAACATTTGTATTAATCAAGATCAGAACTGAGTGTTACCCAGCAGGAGCGAGCAGTAGATCAGTTCTCAAGTCCTTCCATTTTGCCTAGAGAGCATAAAAACAAACGTACATTAGGGACAAAACTGACGTCTAACTCCGTTTAAAAGAAAAGAAGAATACGACCTACCTGTTCTGTTCCCCTGAAAGCAACCACTAATCTTTTCCGTGCAGAATCACGCCAAATAGCAACCTGAAAGTCCCACAGTATTTATAAAGGCTTACACAGAGCAGAACAAATTAATAATTCACTTTATACTGGGTGAATGACTGCAAAACACTACGACTAAGAGTCTTTTTAAAAATTATTGTTTCGTAAAGTAGTGAGAATTCTCTCTCTTGAAACTCGTGCCACTTGAGTCACCAGCTCCGATGGAAGAACCGGACAACCGGAAGGTGCCGCCGGACAGGAAATCCGGTGAGCCTGTCTCCCCCGTCCTTGCCAAGAAGTCCAAAAAAGAGGTGAAGGAAGACTCGCTGATGTCTGACAGAATGCTAGATATGAATGAATGCTTAAATGTAGGGGAGGCGAACACAGAGACCCCCCTTCCTGAACCAAAAGACAGGGAAGAACCTCCCAAACAGCCATCATACAGGGACTCCTTGTTGGGTGGAAGAGGTTTTAAGGGTACTGGATTTAATGGTGCAGCTCATGGGGGTGCAAGTACCGAAGATGATCCCCTCATGTCAGATATCCAAGATCAATCGTGGGAGATTCCCACTCCGTCTGATGAAATACTTAAACTTATGGAGCAATATCCTGAAGTACCGTTAACACATGAGGAATTTAATGAAGGGTGTGCGCAGTGGAATAGTGCTTTAATATTAACAGTGTTGGGAGCAAAATTTCAATTGTTTCGTCTGAAAGAACTCCTTAGTAGAATATGGAAATTCAATGATTTTGAGCTCATAGATATCCCCAACAACTATTATGTTGTGAGGTTTAAGAATGATGATTCGTGGGCTCACAAATACAGAAGGGTGCTATTTGAAGGGCCATGGGTGGTGGCTCAGCATAGTGTACTGATTCAACGCTGGTCTCCCCATTTTGACCCCTTTCACAACCCCCTGGGCCGGATAGCAACTTGGGTGAGGATTCCCAATATACCACTCCACTGTTATACGAGGAAAATATTATGGAGACTAGGAGACAGGTTAGGGAAAACCATCCGGGTTGATATGAACACCATAGGTGAAGGTGACGAGTTCCGACCGCGGGTTGAAAGAGGTAGATTTGCCCGGATATGTGTAGAAATAGACTTGCAGAGGAAATTAATCCCTAGAGTAATATGTGCTTCGTCCCTCTTCAACGTGGAGTATGAAGGGTTGGGTCTGATCTGTTTTGCTTGTGGACGGTATGGCCACCGGCGAGAAGCCTGCTCGTGGAAGACCAGTTCGAGTAATAACCCAGAACCCCCAGTGGTCAGGCCCATGAGCTCGAAAGCTCCGCCCTCGCCGACAGAAATGGCAGCTGCACTGGAAAAGGACACTTTCGGTCCATGGATGATGGTCAAGAAACCCGTGAAAGCTTGGGTGAAGAGGAGAGAGACTGAAAATGACAAGAAAGAGGAAAAAGGAAAAAAGCAAATGCCAAATCAGAAAGATAATGGCAGACAAACCATGCCACGGTATGCTGCTATTGCAGACTTAGGGGGTGAGGACGAAATAATGGAAGCTGTAAATGTAAACTCTGCTGGGCCCGAGGTAGTGGAGTTTGAAAATCAAAAGGCAATAGTAGTGTATGAGAAAGCAATGGGAAGTCACGAGAGTTCATTAAAGGCAAAGGAGACAAAGTGTAGCTTGAAGTCAAAGGTAGGTCCCACAAAGCAATTAGTAGTGGGAAAGGAGAATAAAACATCACATAGAGTAGCTGTGGCCCTGAAAGTACAGTCATCGCCAAAAGGATTTAAATTCCTTACCCCAGGAGGCTTAAATAAATCCGGTCCATCAAAGAGAAATATGGGCAGCAGGGCCCACGTGGTAGTATGTGGGGATAATGGTTCGGTTGAACAAAAAATGTTGGAAAGAAAAATACTTCCTGAAGCCACACTTAGCGCAGAGCTGACCCCAGACCCCGTGAATTCGAATCATCAAGTGATAGTGTGTCAGGACAAGAAAGCACAGGAAACCGATTCTAGAGAACATATGGGTGAAACCAGAATGGCCTTCGAAGTGTTGCAGAATCACGTCCAAATAAATAGAGAGACAGAGTTTCTGGGGAAGCCTCAGTATCGTAAAGGGGGGCAGAGAAGAAATCCCCAAGTAGAAGAGAAACCACCTGATCAGTAAGTTCTCTTCTGTTTCCCTGAGTTTTTAAGGTGTTTTATGATGAATATATCCACATGGAACTGTAGGGGTGCGGGGGGAAGGTCCTTTCCCCGTATCTTTAAAGAAGTAGTTCAGAAGTATAAAATTAATGTTATGACCTTACTAGAGACTAGAATAAGTGGATCCAGAGCAGATAAAATGGTTAGAAATCTGGGCTTTAGTAATTGGTTGAGAATTGAAGCTACTGGCTTTGCAGGGGGAATCTGGATTCTGTGGAATGGTAATGAAACTGACATAGAATACCTTTTCTCTTCCACCCAATTTATTCACTGTAAAATCAGTAATAAAAGTTCTGGGGAGGTGTTATTTACCACGTTTGTATATGGGGATACTACCATTATTAAGAGGAAAAGTCTGTGGTCTGATCTGGTATTACTAAGTCAGAGAATAAATGGGGCCTGGTTGATCATGGGTGATTTTAATGCTTTCCTCAGTGCCGACGACAAATGTGGGGGATCTGCTCCTATAAATCAAATGATGTCAAACTTTCAAGAATGTGTGGACAAGTGTGAATTGCTGCAAATCCCAGTGGTGGGGGATCATTTTACCTGGGAACGAGAAGAAGTGAAAGAACGGCTAGACTGGGCATTCTGTAATCTCCAATGGGAAATCACTCACCCCAACAGCAAGGTTTTCCACCACTTAAGGTTTGAATCCGACCATAGGGTCCTTGTTGTCTCTGAGGGCATACAGCAGATTAGTAGAAATGTAACGCGTAATTTCACCTATCAAGCAGCATGGTATGTGGAAACAGGTTTCCGTGATTTGGTTAAATCTTCATGGGAAAATGATCAATGGCTGGAAGGATGTAAAAAATTTGAGACAGCGGCACGGGAATGGAATGAGAAGGTCGTTGGAAGTATCCCGAAAAAGAAGAGAGAGCTCATCCGACGCTTAGAAGGGATTGACCGAGCCAGAAGGAATAACCTGAACAATGGTCTCTATAGGTTAGAAAAAACCTTATGGAAAGAGTATCACAAGGTAACTGTTCAGGAGGAATTATTGTGGTTCCAGAAGTCCAGATGTAAATGGATAATGGGGGGAGACAAAAACACAAGCTTCTTTCATGCATCAGCCAAAGTCAAGAAGAAACGCAACAGAATTGAAGCCTTGAGAGACTCTGATGGAAATTGGTTGTCAAATCAATACGAGATGAGTAAGATGGCATTTGATTTCTTCAAGAAGTTGTACACTAAGGATGAGGGAGTGGATCTGAGGCCAACCTGGCCAGTGGACTTCCCTCCTTTGAATCAATCGCAATTGAATTACATCCAAAGGAAGATTTCCCATGTTGAGATAAAAAATGCAGCCTTTGAGATGGGAGCCTTTAAAGCACCGGGTCCGGATGGATTACAACCTCACTTCTTCCAAACCCAATGGGAGATTGTGGGGCCAAAAATTTGTACTCTATTGGAAGGAATTCTTCTAAACCCAAGTAGCTTGAAGGAGATAAATCATACCAATATAGTTTTGATTCCGAAGGTGGAACACCCGGAGTTCCTCAAGGATTTCAGGCCCATTTCCCTGTGCAATGTCAGTTTCAAGATCCTAAGCAAACTTCTTGCTAACCGGTTAAGGGGAGTCCTTGGATATCTTGTGAAACCCAACCAATGCAGCTTTATTAAAGGGCGACAAGGTTGTGACAATATCATCATAGCGCAAGAAGCCATCCATACCATGAAGAACCAAAGAAGTGGGACAGGTTATGTTGCCATCAAAGTGGATATGGAGAAGGCATATGATAGATTAGACTGGGGATTCTTAGAAAATACTCTTCAATGCCTTGGCCTCAATGTTGAGTTTATCCGAATAATCATGAGCTGTGTCAACACGGCATCGATGCGTGTTTCTTGGAATAATGCCCCTTCTGATTACTTCTCTCCTACAAGAGGTATTCGTCAAGGAGACCCCATTAGCCCGTATCTTTTTGTATTGTGTATGGAACGTTTGGGACATCTTATTCAGGATAGTCTCCTTCGCGGCCAATGGAAGCCTATGCAGTTGTGTACGCAGGGACCTGAGATAACACATCTTTTCTTCGCAGATGACCTGATCTTGTTTTGTGAAGCTTCAGAAGAACAGATGGATGTAGTAAGAGGTGTGATGTCTCTATTTTGTAAGGCTTCAGGTCACAATATAAATCTGCAAAAGTCTAAGATGTGTGTATCAAGGCAAGTCCATTTCAACAGAGCCTATGCCCTTAGCAGGAAACTAGGGATTGGCCTAACTACAGATTTGGGAAGGTACTTGGGTGTCCCTATTCTCCATAAAAAAGCAGTGAAACTGACCTTTGCCCCACTGGTGCAAAAAGTCCGGGGTAGACTTGAGAGCTGGAAAAGCAGATTTTTGAGTAAAGCAGGCAGAACCATCATGATCAAATCAGTTCTTACCTCTATTCCGTTCTACCAAATGCAATCACTCCTCCTCCCAAAAGGGACCCTAAAGGACATAGAGAAGATCAGCAGGGAATTCTTTTGGCACCAAAACTCTGGCAGTCGTAAGCATCATATGATATCTTGGGAGACGCTGAAAAGGGATAAAAGAGAAGGTGGATTGGCCATTAGGGATTTGAGGACCCAAAATGAAGCCTTTATCATGAAGCTTTGTTGGGGGTTGGTCACTCAACCCAATGCTTTGTGGGTGCGTTGCTTAAAATCAAAATATGGGTGTGGAGATGATAAATACCCCATGGTAGTGAAGAAGAGTTGTCAATCAGCCGTCTGGAGTGCAATCACGACAGTTTGGGATACTTTCCTTAAAGGCCTGGGTTGTAAGATTCGAAACGGTCACAACACAAGTGCTTGGGATGATAAGTGGACCCCCCTTGAACTTCCACTAGCAGCGTATGTGATCAGGAACCACCATCTCCTGAATCATGAAACCAAGGTGATCCAGTTTGTTTCATGCTCCGGAGGTTGGGATATGGCAAAATGGAGCATATTCCTCCCCCCTGAGATTCTACACCTGATTAGAACTATTCACCCACCTAGCCTCAGAGGTGAGGATGTGTTTACTTGGAGGAGTACCCCGGATGGAAATTTCAGTGTTAAATCAGCCTATCATTGGGTTCTGGCACAACAAAATCAAAGTAGAGCAGATGTTCAGTGGCATTCCTTATGGCGTTGGGCAATTCCTGAACGAGCTAAATATTTCCTGTGGCAAGCTTTTCAAGAGAGAATACCAGTCAATACACTAGTGTCCAAATACTCACCAAATGTGTCTCCTGAGTGCTCCTATGAGTGTCATAGTGAGGAAACAGTCCTGCATGCTTTGAGAGACTGTGAGAGAGCTAAACATGTGTGGTTTTTATTGATTAACCCCATATACTATAATATGTTTTTTAGTGGTAATTTACAGGTATGGATCCAATTCAATCTGAAGGCAAAACCCGGAGCAAACAAAACCAAACAATGGAAATGGACCAGTGTCTTTGGACTGGTTTGCTGGCTGATCTGGAAGGATCGATGCGGCAGACTCTTTGAAGGACAAGGAACCCAGCCACGTCAACTGGTGAATAAATGCATGCACTTGCTCATGGAGACAGTAGACCATGGGGAGTACAAGCATAGGATATTCCAGAGCCGTACCAGAAAAGATTGCTGCTGGGAAATACCACCCCATAATTTTGTTCGCCTTGATGTGGATGGCTCCGTGGGTCATCTAAGGCGTGCAACCTGCGGCGGTATTGTTCGCGATGCGAATGGAGAATGGATAGCAGGATTTCAACGAAAACTGGGGCCTATTTCGCCCCTGGAGGCAGAATTACAGGCTATCCTAACAGGCTTAGAATTATGCAAACAAAGCAACTTCAGGAAGGTGAAACTTTATACTGATTGCATGGATTGTTTACAGATATTACAAAGTGATTGTGGAGTTTCATACCCACTGTATGACCTGATATCTGACATAAGATCGCTTATTTTCTCAAATTGGGAGTTGGAGATATCACACTCATACAGGGAAGCTAATAGATGTGCTGATATACTGGCAAAGAGAGCTCATGACAACTATGAAGACATGATATTATTATCGGAACCTCCTGATTTTTGTAAGAACCAACTTAGGTCCGATTTAGAAAGTGCCCAGAGGATCAATGACCCTGGGTAACAGAGAGTTTTCTCTCTTTTTGTAACTCTCAAGCTTCTTAGCTTGCCTTTTCATTCGAAAAAAAAAAACACTACGACTAAAGTTAAATAGGAGAGAGGACTCACCTGCCAATAGATAACTAGATATTCCCTTCGGTCCTAAATTTATGACCTATTTGGGGAGATGGTCTTAGTCCTAAATATAGGACCTATTTCTAATTTTTGTCCATTTCTTTCAAAATTACCCTCAATAATGTCTCTCAACAATAATCAAGTAAGAGAGAGGAGGGGGAGTTAAGGGAGTTAAGGAATATGATTATGGTGTTTTGGGAAAAGTATGTCATTTCAACTAACTTAACTAACATCCTTAATCTAATCAAATTGGGTAAATAGGTCATATAGTTGGGACCGGAGCGAGTACCTGTGTGTCTGTGGTCGCATTATCTAAGAAACATAGTTTCTCAAACTCAGACTTGATAAAACTTGGATGGCCCAGCGAAGTGGCGAGCATTGCCCAAGCCTCCATAGCACTTTCGGCAGTTGAAAAAAGTTTTTTCATTTCCTCGGTTTTCTTCTCATCCAAGGCAGACCCATCCCCTGAGCTAGGAAGTTTTTGTGGAGTGGAATGTT
The DNA here is from genome assembly GCA_037074515.1 of Mimosa bimucronata. Lineage (NCBI taxonomy): Eukaryota > Viridiplantae > Streptophyta > Magnoliopsida > Fabales > Fabaceae > Mimosa > Mimosa bimucronata. The sequence continues at coordinate 39,241,899 of CM073444.1, forward strand.
GTATTTCAGCAACTCTTACTTCGGCAGAACCATCTTTGCTCTCCCTCTCTTCTGCAGATTGTCCATCCTTGTTCATCTTGGAAACTGTTGCAGCCAGAAGCATTAATCCTCCCAAAACTGACTCAGTCTGCCTTACCAAATTTTGTGTTGCCTTTTTGACCTCCGGTATTGAAGATTGAATTGCAGCAATAGCAGGTTGGCTGCTTGTTTTACCAGATGTATTATCTGTGCCTTCTGAGGTTGCAAGCCCAGATTCAATGTAAAATGATTCTGCATTACTTCGTGACTGAGAGCCAATTTTGCTCAAAAAGTCAAATCCATCCCATTTTAGTTTCTCAGGAACTGAGAGACCTAGCTTTTGAACAATGTTATGATTGACAACGTCAGCAAGGTTCCTCCAGAAAAGTTGATCCGATTGCTCATTCCTGCTAATTTCTTTTGATGGTTCAGAAACATGTCCATTCTCAGTATCACTGTTGTTTGTGTGCTCCTCCGCATATCTTCGTTCACTGGAAGTTTCACTACTGAAGGCTTCTGAACCTCCAGCCTCTTCTGAAGGCATATCTAATGCAATAGATGAATCATTCAATGTCCCAGAGCCTTCAACATTAAATTTATCAGGATCAGACATCTGACCCTCAGGAGGATATAAATTATTAAATGACTTTAATTGCCCGAATGCATATTCCACAAATTGGCGGGCTTGCACTGTATCAGAACCGGTAATCTTTCTTAATGCAGAATCAATGGCATTAATCTTTAGAAGCTCTGAAACAAAAGGAATCTTCCACCACCTTTTCTCATCATCGACTTTTTCAAAGGTTTTATATTTAACCTAAAATTGAAAAAAAAAAAAAAAGAATCTCATGGAGTTTAACAACTTATAGAATGCAACTGTGTAATTCTACTAAAAAAAAATGCAACTGTGTAACATATTTAAACCAAATATCGCATATAAGCACTAGAACTATGAAGAATTAAAACTGAAACTCTATAAGTTCTGTGGTATAGAACTTCCGAGGTTGGTGATAATTTAGTTGAGCCGCATGCCGTAAATATGTAGAGTATCACAAAGTTGTAACATACGGAAAACATTACTTAGACTCATGATATACTCCTCAAGAATCCAAAAGGCATCAATGGCTGACCAAAGTCGACTTCACTCTTATCCCCGTGAAACACGGGTGAGCAGAAAACTAAACAACTGACCGAGCTAGGGCCTTATAAAATGGCAACCAGACTATCCAACTCATTACAAACTACGGAAAATTAGAGTGTGAACTCAAAGGAAAGATATCCAATGATGTCTGTCTAAAATAAAATATCATATATAATCGTACCAAAGCATCTCCATTCAACACTTCTGGACTTCTACTTTATATGTAAAACTAATCCTTAAGAGGCCAGAAGTTTTTCGGCAATATTTAAAAGAATAACAGATTCTTCCAATATTTGAGAGGTGATGAGAAACATTTTCCTTTTCATAACATAAAACCTATACCATTTAGTTTCTTAATTCATTGTTACAGCTTGCAAGCAACTTACCTCCAGCTGAACCTTTCCACCCCCACCCATTCCTTCCAACTCCACCGTTATTTCATGAGAATCTCCTAAACAAATGCATGATTATCAATTAAGCATATGCTTTTTAAGCAATAATTACTTTAAAAGGGAAAGAAATTGATACATACATAAATCCTGTTGACAGTTATAAAAGACCTCGATATCATCACAAAACAAATTGAAAGCTCTACATACATGAAAACTTTTCAAGTTTGCATCAACTATATGGTGCAAGTGATTTTCAGGAACTCACCATCACAAAGCCATTCTAGGTCTACTCCCGCATTCCCCATGCGTTTGTGGGGAGTCACAAGGTTTGCATCCCAAGCTGCAATCTATAATCACAGCGTCTAAGAAAACAAATATAAACTTCCAAATGAAATTTATTAGGCAAACTTCACATTTTATTTGACATTGTATATACGCTTCCTGCATAAATCCCAATCATGAAAATTTCACAATTTCTGAGAGAGAGAGAGGGAGGGAGAGGGGGAGAGGGGGGGGGGGGAAAGCGGGAGAGAGAGAGTCCATATTTTTTTTTTTTTGAACAACAGAGAGAGTCCATATTGACCTGAAGGGGTTTAGTCGGAGGCTGCTTTAAATGAAAAGCAAATCCTTCATTCCATGTTGGCTCTTTCGTCCTGCCATATTTAATTCAATATGAACCCTTATTAACTAACAGAGTTCTAAAAGTTATACTCCTTACAAGAATTTGAGAAGGCAATATATAAACGCACAGCTCCATTTAGTACATCAAAATTTAGTCATGCATTATCTTGAGTAATTCTTATTTCTCAGTTGTTGCTCAATATACAAATTAAAGAAGTCAAAGCTTGAGATACTCTAAATTCTTAGAGCAATGCTTGATATGACAAGGAAACTTGTTTTTCCTCAAGAAAATTCATACGAGTAAAAATTACGCAAATTCTCCAGCAACTATAGCTGCAAACCATGAAAAATTTTCAAGTCGCTTCAACCCTAAAATAACATCCTGAGATAAAAGGGAAGAAAACTAACCCCCATTTAATCTTGCTTTTAGCAGTCTGAGAATCTAATTGCATGACCACATATGGATCACTTGTTCCCTAGAAATCAGATTAATGGAGGACACATAGTCCAAGAACAGAAATCAAAGGAAAAATTAGTCTTATTAATTAAGCACCAAATGTCAGATATGAAGCAAAGTAACAAGAAGTGACTAGCCCATCAGAGAACTATACAATGATGTAAATATAATGTAAGAAAACCAACCCATGGATCCATGGCAGGGAAATCAAATCCTTTCTTCAACTTTATGAACAGTTGGCCATCATAAATTTCAGAAACAAATTGCCTGCATATACCAATAAAATAACTTGTTAAGCATGCCCATTTGTACATTCAACCAATAAAAATCCATCTATCTCTGACCAACTAAAAGGAACTGTTAAAAATTAAAATGAAGCATCACATATTAGGATGCATTTTAACAAGAAATGTGTTTGAAATTTGATAATAAGGAACCACGAGAAAACATACTCAGAAAGGTAGATGGTCTTACAATCTGCAGCATCAATTTCACGCCTTCCTACGTTTTCCTGCAATATGTTAAAAACTTAAAAAAATGAAAAAAGGCACAAAAACGAGCATGAACACATTCCAATATGTATCTGCATTAAGTTCAGCTTAGCATTCTGAAGTCAGAGGCTAAATTGCTTTCTACTCCTACTTGGTCATAGGATATTGTTCAACGCTGAAGAAGCAGAAAATATTTGACTTTCCACGGTCCGTTTGTTTGAACATCAACCTCAACCTCAACATACTATTTGGTCCTTGGCAAATGGAAAGAAGCTAGACCAAAACTGAAGAAGGAGCCAACATATTTCTAGCTTAATAGGGATCATTCAGCTACTATTAGTGAAAGTAACATGCTTCATTATATAGAGAGTTCATATTTTGCAGTTACATTTCAGCTTATACTTTCTTACAACTCTAATTAAGGTATTTGGAGTAAAATTCAAGAAAATTTAAAAATATTGAAGGAAGCTTGAGGGGGAATAACATACAGGTGGGGTAGTGTAAGCCTCGAAAGCGAATCCCGCCAAAACAACAGCGAGATTGATATCAAAAGGAGGCCGTTCATCATCATTCTGAATCGAACTTCTTTCAATTTCAGAGCCAACCTTCGAGAAGCAGGAAATCCTGCAAGCTTCATTTCTGACATTCGCGAATCTGGTGAAAGAGAGAAGCCGCACATTACGGGGAAAGTAGGCGGGAGAAAGGCGGGAAAATTGGGGGGTACGAGAGTGAGAAAGAAGCTTGGGTGAGAGAGGAAAGAAAGAGTAACGAAATTGAAGGGATTGTAGAGAAGCCATGGAGCGAACCAGAAAAAGTGGGAGACGAAGTGAAGAAGAAGAAGAAGAAGAAGCTCGAAGTGAGGCTGCTCAAAGGAGTAGTGGCAAATTTACGTAATTTGGTGGAAAATGAAGGGGGGTATTGTAAGGACATGGAAGTGGACTAATTGTACATGGCCACGGAAAAGGAGAGAGGAAAGCTAACGGTAATTCTAGAACATGGCAATATGCAATCGTTTTTGTCGTTATAAGTTAGTGACATTTCCCCGTTAATTTTGAATTTTTTAACTTGTATTTTCTAACATCAATAAGTCTTTTTTCTACTATTTGTTTCGATTTATTATTATTATTAATCACAGAAATTGGAGCAAGGATAATAAATATAAGTTCATGAAAGAACCACATGTTGTTAAAGTTTGAGTGCCTCAGTCCTCATGACCCATGGAGCCTTTTTAAGAAATATCTTTGATGTAGCACTTGTACTATACATCATGCATGAATCAGTGGCGGTGGAGAGGAGGTTTCTCTACTCATAAAAAAGATATGTAGAAAAATTTAAATATATTTAAACCGTTTAAATTTCATCTAGATGATTTAGATTCGATTTAGGTTCTGTATCATCTTTATATTACTTTTGAAAATCAAACCTAGACATCTAAACGAGATTTAAACGATTTAAATATGTTTAGTTCTTTTTATTTATCTTTTTAATGAATTGAGAAACCAATTCCATTTAGGGAGACTGGAGTAAAATATGATGAGAAATGATGTTAACAATAATATTTTAGTTATTTTAATTAACATAGATCATATGATGTTTAATAACCAAACTAGTTTGATTTTCTTTATTTTGAATTCCCAATGTTTAGTTTGACTTGAATTAAACTAACAACTACTACCTCCGGTCCTAATTATAAGAGTCAGTTGACTTTTTTTAGGAGATTAATGAAGCAAATTAGACCCCTAAATTTTAAGATATGTGACCTGTAATTAGATTATATGATAGTTTATAAGTAAAATAATTTAGTTTTGAGGAAAAAAGACAAATATAAACAATTTAAAGTGGTGCATTTTGTATCCTTAACTTTTCCAAAAAAGTCAACTGGCTCTTATAATTAGGACCAGGGAGTAGTAATTTTTAATTATTTGATTGATACCCCGCTTATTAGACTTTGACAAAAAGGTTCCTGTCAAGAATGGACTTCACTTAAGTGCAACATATACTTTACTATTAAGAAAATCCATATTTTTTACATTATTAACAAAACAAAAAACAAAAGATTAAACATGAATTCAATTAAGGGCCGAAAGTTCAGCTCTTGTCATCAATGATCTTGAAACTGCCATTGGAATTTGGAACCATCCTTCCACTGTCATTTTTGGGCAATTTTCCAGAGCCGTATACTCATTTCCAAGCCATTGTTCTTATCTTTTTTTGGACTGAAAAGCCATTGTTCTTATCACTATCTATATAGTGTGCGATGTGATTGAGCTCTTACGTACGAGGATAACCTTGTAGACATAACTATATGAATCAGCCTGTATACCCTTGTACATAAAGAAAAGATTTGAAGTATATATCAGGATTACAGCTAAGTTTGTGTGGATCAGTGGGAGAATAATTTCAAGACCTTAAAATTCTGAATGATTCTATTATCAGTTGACAAGTGTTTATGCATTTGAAACGGACTTTATTATATGATTTATCTTGAAAGATTCCTATTGAACCTCTTTATACATTATTACTCTGAGCTATGTTCCATGATCAAGGGTAATTTTAATTTGTTGTTTTAATCAATGGTAAGAAATCAAGTCAACTGCTAGAAAAGAAAAGGAAGAAATCAAGTCAAGTTGTTCATACTGATATCACATGAAATAGTCATTTCCATATATTTACGTGCACCTTGTTCTAAAATATTATCTCCACCAATCATACATTTGCATTACAAATTAGATCTTATATTAGTGATCAAAATTAATAGTTCTTATTTAATTAGGTAACAATTATTGGTTGTTAGATTAACTGAATAATATCATTCATATCAAACAAATGATATTTTTCACATGAGTAACCCTTAAAATCAAGAAAAAAGTGAGGATATTGATTGACCATCAAGTATAGGAAACGTATGAAATCCATTCAGGTCATATAGAAATTATCAAACATGGCATTCGAATTAATTGAATCACAAGACACCCAAGAAAGCGTGTTAGATACGCTTGCTTGTAGAAGCAAAAGGCTCAAACGGTATAAATATGAACACAGGACGTGATCACATACGGTTTTAAACGAAGTTCGGGGTGAAACTCTTGCTCCACGTTCATACTTCGGCGACTTTTTTTTTCAACCAGCGTTTCAGATTGGTCCTCAACCAAAAACCATGGAATTACCAAGCACAGTTCTGCCTAGCTGATAAATGACAGAAAATTTGTGTATTGCTATATTACAATGCCGAGCTTCAAAAAATACAAGTTCTTATTTTGGTACATACAATCATTTTGCCAAAAATAGCCTATATAGTATATAAAATACAACATACATACATACATTTCCATAGGCCACAAAGTCTAGGATTCTTCCTCCCTTTTAAAACTGCATAACCTAGCTGTGGCCTAAAAGAGAACCCATAGAGTAAAATATAACTGCAGAAACAGGTTCAATTCAACAGTGATTACTATTGCATAAGTGCAACAACAGCCTCTTGCACCAAAGGCTGAGTCACATGAACAAAATGCTCTGCTTCCCTCTCCACCTGTTCCCAACACTTGGGAGCACCCTTCCCTTCCTTTATCTTCTTCACAAAAGCCACAAACTTTCTCCAGTTTTCTGGCTGGAACAATTGAGGGTTCATCCTCAAATAAGTGAAAGCACACATCTTTGTGTCATCTTGGCCACCATCAACGTTCAACTGTGAGGCCCTTATGATCTGCTCATGTGCATATTCGTCATATCTTGGGAGTGCATTTTCACCTGCCAGAGGAACCTGTGCTTTCTGTGTGGCCATAGCCACTTGCCTCACTAGCTTCTCAGGTGCACACAGAGCATCCTGAGGCTGCTCGTGGTCTCGCATCTCGATGCAAGTGAAATTGAAGATGGCTCCATGGCGAGCCAGCATTTGAGCTATTGGAAGGTAGCCATCGTGGAACCTGGTGTTGTAGTAGCCTGCTGTGAGCTCTGGAGCATGAGATCTAGTGCCGTAGTGCCAGTGGATACCCGCGATTTTTACAGAGATTTTAACGCCCGAGTTCTCAAAGATAGACTTCGCCGAGGCGAGGATCCTCTCCCCATGGTTCAAGAGCATGTTGGAGTACCAAGTGAGGAAGAAGTCACCATATGGACTGTTCCAACCTCCACCTTCCTTGCGGAAAAATGGTGTGTCTTCCGGCCAGTTGTTGTAGTGACCAGCATCAGTAGGGCCTGTGCTTCCCCATTCTTGCTTACCGGCATCTTCAGCAGCTGCTTTTAGGCTACTCAGCATATACTGCAACACAATGAAAGCAAAAAGATTACTGAATAATCATTAGAAACTTTCAAAGTCATAACTACAACTGACAACCCCAAAAAATAATTACAAATGTGTGCTTATATTTAAAGCGATAACTCCTTGTTTGAACTTTTACAGCTCTGTCAGCAACATTAAAACTACTTCTGAGTTCTAACCACTTCCCACGTACTACTCAGTAGCTATCAGCCGTGTAGATGAACCAATATGTACAGATTTAAATAAGAAAATGTGAATTACCTTGTCATAACATTGGAAAGCGCCAATTCCAGGGAATTTCCATGTCCCATTTTGCTCTGGATAAGAAGGGTAACGCAGCTCCCCTGCTGGTCCCATTCCTACTTGAATTTCCTGAATGGATTAAACAACGTGATTTAGATTTCCAGAGCACAAAACAGCATATGTTTAACCAAAATCTTGAGGAAGGAGTCTCAAATAGTATTTACCACTATAGTGTCACCAAGGAGGTGTTTGAACTTGTCTTTGAATGCAGCCATGAAGTCAGCATAACACTGAACTGGTGTTCGGCCCTTGAGTACCGGTAGGGTGTCACACCCGAGAGATACATATTCATAGTTTCTTCTTCCCCATTGATCCGTGTAAGCAAGATCTGGATCTTTATCCATCTCTTCCAAAACCCATTTGGGCAGGGGAATCCTGCATGCAATAAAAAAAATCATTAAGCACCATAAAGATTGGTACTAGATATTATTACATAATTACTTGACAAATTGATATTACATTGAAAGACTTAAATCCCTGTCTTTCACCCCACCCACTTGCAGTGCCTAAACGAATGTGCCAAATAATTATTTATCTATAAAAATTATATTCAAGATTTCTCTATTTTCGTTCTGACTAATCAGATCTTGAGAAGTCCTAGACCTAGGAAAAGGCTAATACTCCCTCGGATCGGATCAAAATATAAGAAGTAATTTGGTAAATTTTTTTTTTCAAAATATAAAAAATAACACACAAAAGTCATAATAATAAATATTTGTTTCCCATTTATACACTTGTATATTAAATGATGAAAAGAAGGAAAAGAAAATGTATATAATAAATGTGTGCAGATAAAAATAGAAAATTTTATTAAATCTACCGTACATACAGGCGGACGGAGGGAGTATAATTTTATAAGCAAAGCAACTAAGGCCTACAGCCAAACAAGTTCATGTGGATCCATTCAAATCACTTGCAAAGCAAAACCACACGCTTTCCGTCTTTCTGGGGCCATCTATCCCTTTTTCCGTGCTACTCACTAAAAGTCACAAGTTGACCGCCTTTCTTTTTGTACTGTACTATATCATTTTCTTAGATGCAATAAATAGTAAAATTAAAAAATAAATAATAAAATATAAAATCAAATCAAATTTCTAATAGCCCCTTTTGTAGAGAAAATTACTTTTTCGAACAAAAAAGCATAAATTATAAATCAAATTAAAATTTAAACTAGTTTATAGTTGAAATGTGAACGTTCAAACAAAAGTTGCACTAATCAACTTCAAGTAAACTAAAAAGGGTGAAATACCAGGAACTATACGGTACCGTACAAAATTCAAACCGTATGTAAAAAAATTCGAAGAAGAAGACCAGATTAGGATTAGAACAAAAGAGAAGAGATACATACGTGCAAGAGTCACCGACGTTTCCGCCACACTGATGAAACGACATTACCGCCTGAACCTTAAGTCCATGCTTCTTGGCCATATCCATAAGCTCCAAATATCCACCCCAATTATACCCTCCCGGCGAATCTCTCTCCACCAATCCCCACCACACATCCATCATAATCCCCTCCACCCCCGCACTCTTCAGAGCCATCATACTCGCGTTCATCGCCTTCCTCCTATTCACCGTATTCCCCATCGTCACACTATCCAACGGCATCATCACATACACAGGTACTCCCTCCTTTTTCTCTGATATCCCTCCCTCCTTGTACTTCCTCATCGGCACCGTCGCCGGCGCCGGCGCCGCCTCCGTCGTGAATGCTTGACATGCTACTGATAGATCTGCCCTAATTCCGCCTAATACTGGAGATCTGCAAGGACTTACAGGTGGCGATAGGTTATCCACACCGTCCGATTTACTCACCTTGCACCGGAGATTCGCCGCCGGTGACCTCCATACCGCCGCCGCGTTCACCGTTGCCGTTGATTCTCCCGATGAAGTTCCTATTTCGGATTGTATGGATCCTACTGGAGTCCCCGCAAGGGTTCCGATCTGATGAGTGATGTTGAATGCCATTCGTTTGTACAGAAAATTAAATCAAGCGAAGAAAAAGGAAGGAGGAGGAGGAGGAAGAAGAAGAAGTTTGAAGAATTTTTTTTTTTTTTCTAATGTGTTTCTGTTTGTTGGTTTTGGGAACTCAATTTCAACTGTGATGGTGAGAAATGAGAAATGCAGGAGGACGGGCCTTGAGAATTTATAGACCGAGCATGGGTTGTTGAAGATAAGATTAAAATAATGGATTTTCAGTGTGAGCCGATAAATTGTTGCCACGTGTTTAATAGGGTACGTGGCGCAGAAAGGACGGTCCAGAAGGCAACGGCTGCGATATCTCGACCACGTGAATGTGGACGGTGAGATGAGGATTGTGCGTGAAGTTTCCTGGAAACGCGCTTATGTATGGGTTGGGGTAGGAACCAATGGAGAATCGTTGGCAAAAAAGAAAAAAAAAGAAAAAAAACGGAGAACCAATAGAGAAGCGACGCGTGGGGGAAAGTGACTCCTCACGGGAAGTGCCCGCCTTTCGGTTTAAGTTCAACACATGAACTCAACGTAAACCACTCCTCCCTTCGTATAATATTTTTTAATGTTACAATTTTTTAAATGCAGTACTAGTTTTTAAAATGTATTACTTATTTTTAATCGTATAATAATTTTAAATTATAATATTACATTAAACTATTAGTAGGCTTATTTTAAGAATAATAAGACTATTTTCGAGAAATAACATACTAATTTGAAACAATTATGACTAGGTTTTGTAGAAAAGAATTAACCACACAACTAAATCTTTTGAAATTATCAAATTACAGCGAAATTTATAAAGATTTAGGTTATATTAAATCAAATTGTAATAATAATAGTCAATACAATTAATTAAGTTGTTATTGACAACTCTTCTAGAACCTATTTGTTATTAACAAATCAATGAACTACATAGTATCACAAATATCTTTACTCTTTAAAGATTTCAATATACTCCTCCGGTATTGATTATAAAATCATTGTGACTTTTTGGAAAAAAAATTAAGGATTTAAAATTAATCACTTTAAAATGTTTATAGTTATCTTTTTTCTTCAAAACTAATTTACTTTACTTATAAGCTATCGTATAATCTAATTACATGCAACATATGTTAAAATTGAGTGGTCTATTTGGCTTTCTTAATCTCCACAAAAAAAAATCAAAGTGAATTTATATTTAGGATCGAAAAGAGTAATTTAATGATTTTAAGAGATTTGGTTGTTGTTAATTCTTATGTAGTTGCAATCCTCCCTACTAACTTTATAGAGGACTTCCTCCCATCCTAAGTAGAAGAATTATATGACTTTTTTTCTAAAATATTAAGAAAAATAAATAAATCACTTATAAATTGATTTATTTGAATTTTTTAAGATTAGGTTGTATGACTTTTTGACTTATAAATTAATACATAATATAATATTATATCATATATATTATAATTAACCAAATGCTTTGTTTCTTTAATCTTTAAAAAAATCAATTAAATCTTATATTAAAGAACGTCGTGAGCAGTGTAAAACTTGGTATTTGAGTAGAAGTAAAAGTTTGAAAAGGTGAGGCGGGAAAGGGAGACAGGTGGCGGGGAATGGGTGAAGGAAGGAGGATGGAAATGGCTAAAACTCAGTTATGTACACCGAAAGGGAACAGTATGAGTGGGGGACACGTGAGGGGCCAGATATTTGGGGGTGCCGGAGACGTGGCATGTTTGGAGTAAGGGGATATGCTAAATGGCTACATGGCATAGGATCTCGAAGATTCTTCGAATCATACTGGATTTCTTTTTCTTTTCTTTTTCTTTTTTTTTAATTTGAAGGTGAAATGGTTGATGGAGGAGAGGGCCAGGCTGAACCTGTGATATCTGAGGCCTGCGTCGCTGCATGATCAGCAGTACTCCATAGATGTTGCTTCATGCATTATTATTGCCCGTTTGTATTCACGGCAGAAAGCATTTTTTTAAGGTACAAAATGTATTGAGATTCTAAATAGAAATATTAATATCAAATAATTTATAGTGAGTTCTTGGTAATAATATTGACAAGTGAAAATGTCATTGTTAATTAATGAAAAATACCATTCTCAACATATTCGATATTAATTCTCTTATTTAAAACTTCAATATAATTGTCCATTTTTTAATGTTGTTTATTATACAAGAAGTATTTAAGAAAAGTTTTATTTTGACTTGTGTAAACTGTAAACATGTTTTTTTAATATTAATCCAGGCAAACTCTTCCAATAGATCAACCTTGTTAAAATGTTTAATTTAATAGGAGGAACTGGTCCCTCACAGCACAGTAACTCAATGTTTGAATCTTTGTTGACACCCATTTAATTTATGATAATGACTCAAACAAAGTTACTTCTGTATTACACGCGTTGCGCTAAAGGGAGAAAAAAAGAGGCCAATCTTATGATATTAAATAACATCAAACATCTTTTTTTAAAAAATATATATATTATCAAGTGTAAGGTTGCAAGCTTGAACTCTTTATGGGGGATATAATGTGCATGTGTGTTATGATTAAAGAAACTGTGTTTGTGATGTGGATCGATCTCTATTAACCCCCCCCCCCCCCCCCAAATTATAGAGGATTTATAAATACCAGGCCATTCCTAACTCAAATTAGGCACAATATTGTAGGCTACACTTAGTTCTAGTCAGTTTTTCATTTCCAATAAAAATGGACACAATGTTATACTTGATGGGAGATGATGTTACAGAAAACTAAAATTATCCTCTCATCTCTTCTTACTCTTCCATCTCATCATTTCCATTGTTTCACACCAATTTCGTTGTTTAAATTAATTTAGCTTTGGGAACAAATAACAATCATTGAGCTTAAAAGCAGATATGACAAGGTAATATAATTAAGCAACCTAAGCTTGCTGTGGTGCTTGTGTTGGCATACACGCATGCTATTAATGATAGGGATCGGATAACGATCGTAATATATATCTTAAAAAAAGAGAAAGATTGATAGTAAGATTCCGATAATAATTTTTAGTAGATGAGTACACGGGTTTAAAAAAACCACAAATTCAAAACTTTCAATTATAAATAAAGCATTTAAGAATTTTATATGTAAACTTTCATTTCACCTTATAGCTGAAATTCCTAATTGTAACTGAAGCGATCATTTACAGCTGATTTTTCAAATTTCTTTTAGTAACTTTCCTGTCATTTATCTGTTATTGATATTTTTAAATTTTTATATCATCGTCCCTTTAGATATAATTTTTTTAAGTAACTTACCTGTTATTAATAATTACCCTGGATGCATTATTATTCAATGAATACTCAACCAGGTGCGTTTTACAAGCAACAGGCCAATAGCTATTCAAATCATGATAATGTAAAACCAACTGTATATTACAATTAGTTTTTTTTTTTATCAATTTCGGACTAAAGGCTGAAGGAAAAACTAACGCGGTTGGTGTATATTACAATTAATTAAAGGTAGTAATATTGCATAAAAGAGATGATGACGTTAAGTGAGAGAGAATGATGATTTAAGAGACAGTTATATTAGCATACAATTAATTGAAGGTAAAAAAAAAATCATACCATGTTTGCTTTAAACAAATTTACATTACATTTTTAGATAAGGCCACATTTTTGTTTACAGAAAGAATCAAACTATGTAGAAAATAATGTTGTTTATAAATATTGGTAGATTGAGTAAAATTATTTAATTAGTTTTTTTTTTGTTTCATACTATTTAATTAGTTTTATATGATAAATTGGATAGAAGAACATGTTTTTCGTTTGAGTAGTTTGACTAGCTAGGCATATTAAACCTGGCATTTCATTCTTCATAATTATTGTTTTTGGAAATATATATCATATGAATTGAAATTAGTACATGATGGCATTTATAAATTATGAATAATGTGGTTTTAATTCCGATAAGCTCAGATTTTGTCCCAATTCCAGTAACCTCGACCGAAATAATTAGTTTAATATATATCATTCATCTTCAACTGTGAATGTCGGTCTCTTACAGGCATGGTTTGAGCCGAAAATGCTGACTCTAAATCAAACCACATACACATACTTATTCTTCTTCATCTTCGATTTGTGTTTGACATTCTACGATGTTTCAAATATCTTCTTATGCTCTACGCACCCATGTCTTATCTGATAAGGAATTTTCTTTATAAGAAAAAAACGTAAATATTTTCTTTTATCGCGAGGAAATTATTGCGAAGTTTCCGTGAAGCAATATAATAGTCTGCTGGAGATTGGAGGATCACTTGGTGCTTGGTAAAAACATGAAGCAAACTTGATGGGAAATTCATGCATGCACAAGCTATATCAATCTGATTCTTCTTTCCCCCTTCTTTCAGTTTTGAGTTGTTTCAATTGAATTTTCAATTTTAACGGTTGAAATTCATTTACCTACTCATTATATTTTACATGGCTAATTAAGACGAATTCAAACTTCCGATCCTAAATATAAGATTTAGTTAATTTTTTTTTGGAGAGATTAAGAAAGCTAAATAAAGTACTTAATCATAACATTTTTGGTAAATTATTAGATTATATATTAGCTTATAAATCAAATAAAATAGTTTAAAAAAAAATCTGACAAATCAATTTATTAGTAACTTATTTAGCTTTCTTAAAATTTTCTAAAAATCCCAACTAAATTTTATATTTAAGAACGGAGGGAGTAACAATCAATAATTTTAAATTAATTTTCCCTACATTTAACACCTTAAAATTTTTTTATAGCATCCAATATTTTGAAACAATTTTTAATGTATTTTTTTGTCATAATTTTTAATGTATTATTACCTTTAAAGTATTTTCCTTGACAACAGCAAACACTTTAAACTTCAGTTACCACTCTCGAAATCGCATAATTAATCTCAGGTTCCACAAAGTTGTTATCGCCTGCTCATTCAGTTGTTATCGGTAGTTCAAATGTTGTTACTGAACAAGAGTTGTTACACATGCACATTTAGTTGTTATGGTTAGCCATAAGTTGTTATACATGCTCATTAAGTTGTTATCGTAGGCCAAAAAGTTGTTATCGTATGCTCATTCAGTTAGTGACTGAGAATTCAGTAACAACTTTTGAGTAAACGATAACAACTGTTTGGCCTACGATAACAACTTAATGAGCATGCGATAACAGCTTTGTGTCAGGGACCTAAAATTAATTACGCGATTTTGTGGGACCTGATTTTAATTAAGTTCCTTACATGGGACCTGTAATTAATTACCCAAAAAATGTTAGGATGTTAGATGTGTCAGAAATTAGGTTTTAATATCGATCGCTATTGAAAAAATTGTTTAGGATGCCGGATTCAACTTAATTCTGATTTGTACTTCAATACTTCTTTATAAAATACTGTTACATTTTAACTTCCCAATTTTAAATTAAACTAATTGAGAGTCTCTACTAAAAAATTTGTTTGAGAAGCAAATCCTCACACTTCTATATCATACGTACACCCACACCTGTGTCAAGTTGGGATAAAACCAACAACTTTCTCCATTAGTCAAAGGTGCAATTAAACGAAAACGTTATCAGATTGTAATTTGTTTATTTTTCGTGTAAGATTTACTTATCTATGGGCTGATGCTATATTTGGTCCTTAACTCTAAAACCACCGATTTAAAGTTCAAGAACCAGAACCAAAATCGAGTAAAAGTTCAAAAACCAGAACTACCGATTTTAAAGTTTAAGGACCAAAACCAAAATCTAATAAAAGTTCAAGTTCCAAAAATGGTATTAACCTTTTATATGATTTTGAGAAGCTAGATAAATTTTTTAGTCATAACGATATAATGTTTCGAAAATGTTTATACATAACATTAGGCTATATATTAGTGTATAGGTGAAGCAAATTAGTTTCTAGAACAATGATAAATATGGTCATAAAAAAAAAAAGAACAACGATAAATATGAGAGAGAATATACATATATATATATTTATATATATTTTAAACCAAAATTTACTTCAAATTGGATCATACATTTAGTACAATAGTAATATATAACTGTGATGTACAATAAGGGGAAAGACTTGGTCACATGATTTAAAATATAAAAATGTTAGATTAAAATATAAGCATATTCAATCAGCCTTTAATTGTACAGTAATCACTTAAGTTTGATGAGCCAGCAATCTCATTTAATTGAAACTAACATGTTAAGGGTGAAGGACCAAAAGTATGCTTTTTAAACATAAAAGGCTAAAATAATACCTAAAACAAATAAAAATGATCAAAAGTATACTTCAAACTTTAAATAACCTTTAAATAAACGTTTTCTATGCAGAATAAACGTTTTCAACGCAGAATGGACCTAACCCAAATATAAACAGAGAAGCGAAAGCCATGCCCAACATCACATTTCAAATGAAAATCATTACACAACCTAGCTTTTGATTGTCTTCTAAAAATTACATATAATAATCCATAAAATTGGGAAAAGTGTGAATAACAAAGAACATGCTTTTCACTTGGTTAATTGAATCTTCAGCAACAATTCTGGCACATTACACAAGTCCAAGAAAGATTGCAAAGCTGACAATAAAAGCTAAATATATATATATATATAACTATTGAAACAAAAGTGTCCGCGATTATGTTATAGATTTCCCCTTACATATGAGACCTTAATGAGGCAAGTGCCATTGCTCAAGTCTCACAACACTAGGGCTGTTCAAGTACCGGGACACCCTTTGTCCGAGTCCCGGTATCATAAGAAAGTCGGGACGTCATTTGTGTCCCGGTCTCGGTACTGAAGGGGTCCTGGACCCATCGGGACGGGGCCGGGACATGGACCAAGACCGGGATGTCCCGATTCTCTTTGACACAATCTACCTTATCAAGAAAAAAAAAACGAAGCACCTATATATGTTTATACTTTAGTTACTAATAATATAATATAATGAAAATTTTAATATCACATATATATTTATGTGTAAAAAAAGATTAATCATTCAACAACCATTCAGTCCAACAAATCCTTTTTAACTACTTATAAAGTCTCCAAAATATTACAACAAAACAAGACAATAACCATATGTCTATAATGAAAATTTAAAGATTCAAATTCAAAGCAATATCATTGTTCGGAAAAAAAAAAGGAAATTCAAAGCAATAGCCAACAATTCAGCCATTCTCTACTTCTTCGATCCTCCCTCTTTGTTAAGGATTGTGGAATGATGGGAAGAAAAAAGAGATGTGTCTCTTAAAAGGTTAAACCCTAAACCTTAAATGATTGAATCAATCAATCATCAATATAATTAAATGATTTTGTGAAGAAAGAAAAAATAATCCTTGGGTAGGGAACTGATTAGTTAATTGAAAAAAAGGAATAAATACATGTTGAATTAGAAAAAAAATTAAATAAGTAACTATACTTATTGTACCGGGAAGGGACCGGGAATCCCGTAGATGTGACCATATCTCGGTACCGTCCCTGTTTCAATTTGGTCCTGGTGCCGTTGATCCCGGTACCGGATCCTGTTGGTCCCGGGAAATTCCGATCCCAACAAGTCCGGGACAGCACCTGGATAACCGGGACATGAACTTTTTGAACAGCCCTAACACAAACTGGCCGTATATAAAAAAACCAGTTGATATTTTGTTTTTGTTTTTCAATTGTATTGTCTCCCATCTTTAATATAAGGGTCTATTAGTATTTATGTATAATCAAGTAACTTTATTTAACTTTCTTAATTTCCATATTAAATATGAATAAATATCATAATTCACTATAGAGTAAAGAGACTCTATAGTACCTCAAATACACCTTGCTTAGCCAGCTCACATTATGACAAACTTTTCATCATATTTGTGTGTTAATTTTTCGTTTAGAATTATTTTTGTAGGTATCAGGTAAAGAAAATATTGCCAATATTAATATTGGCAAAAATAACAATTATTTTATGGTGGAAATTTAGACATTCGTTAGGAACTTGGCATACTCAAAATAGTTAACTAATATTTAATTGAAAGTGCGTGTTGGAATATAATTAAAACTTAGTCCCAAAACTAAAAAGGGAGTAAAAAAAAAAAAAGAACATTTAGATATCCCCCACCCCAAAAGAAAAGCCCTGATATTCCATCAATTCCAAAATAATTGTGATTTTAAGTGCCCATTTGGTTCGTTTACTTAGAAAGAATGCAATGGAATGAAACGCAATATAATGTAATGATGATTACATGAATTTATTTAGTTTATCATTAAGGAAAGATGATGCATCAACATAAAAACGTTTGGTTATACAATGAATATGAGAATAAGTGATAATAACCCAGAAAGAGACAAAATTACCTTTATCTACATATTTATATATATATATATAATGGATTAAATCATCTATTCCCCACCAAATATATTAAGTAAAACTGTCTGCATATATAATAAATTAATAGACAAAATTACTCTTTGTCCACATGTATAGAAAAATTTAATTAATTGAAATTTCCTGCATATACACTATAACAATATAACAACCCTTAACTATTTATGCACACATATATATAATAATATAAGATCGTATAATAATAAAAATAATAATAAATTAATGTAGAAAGCAGGATTGCTTTTTAAAGGGTAATTTTATCATTTTCTTTATAAGTTTAAGTTTAAAAAATATGAGGGTTCATGACTTGAAAGGAGGGAAGCAGCGGGAAAGGGAAAAGAAGAAGAAGAAAAGCGATAATAGGGTAGGAAGATAGACAACTGAAAAAGAAAAGTAAAGAAGGGAAGCAAGAATAGGGGACCATTGTTTTGGAAGAATAGATGAAAGGGGAAGTGGCAAAATATATTTGTTCTATGAGGATGGTGGGCAAAGGAAGATAGAGGAGGTGAGAAGATGTCTTCAATGGAGAAATATGAGGGCCGGGAAGATGTTATTAGCGGTAACATCCTTAAAAATCAATTAAAGTTTAGTGATTTTATTTATGAATTTAATAATGGAATTTAAAATTTTTTGATGAATTTCATGGTGTCTTGAAGTGTTATTTGAGTGTTAGCATAAATGAATAAGAGTTGAGGAATAAATTATATTAAGATATGGAGGAATTTAAGCTGTTTTGAGGATTTTTTAAGGGTTTAGTATCATCCTCATTTTAAGGAAAAAATATATAATAATATGATTAAGTATTTATTTTGAATTTGAGGATCGTATGGAAATTAGTTTGGGACTTAAAGAGATTTATGGGGAAAGAAACTTTCTACATTGAATTACGGATATATTTCTAGGAATTAATTTAAGAAGAAAAGGTAAGCTGAAAATGATTTGAGGTTTTATTTTTTTTAGAATTTAAAGTGAAAATAGAAAATTGTAATCGAAAAATGACCAAAGCGCCCCAATTGAAAAAAAATGTTGTCATTCTTAAATAAAGGTTATTGTAGTCATTTCCCCCTCAAAACCTTAATTTCCCTTATTCCTTAAAGCTGCCACCCCATCACTCTCCATCTTCATTATCGTGCTTCATTACCATCGTCATTTTCTCTCTTCTCTCGCAACCTCATTCATCATCACTTCCTCTTCTTCATTCTCCTTCTCTCCTTGCAAATCCTATGCCTCCCTTGCCTTCTTTATCTTCATCATCATACTCCACAATCACCATCACCATCGGAGTCTTTTTCTTCTCTTTCCCCAAAATCTAACGCAGTGGTAAATTGATGATTATTGATTCATCCATCGTTGGATTATTTTCAAATTTGGTCAACTCGCTAGAAACAATATATTCATAAAAATTAACGGTTAGATTTTGAATTGGAGCTTTAGTATGGGATTAATCAGGCATAGAGTACAAGATGTTTTTGGTTCACCGGAAACAAAACCCTAGTCATTAAATCAGAAGTTTCGAAAGTTTTCACCTTTGGATCGTCCTGAAACTTTGACTGAGGTTTCCAAACATCCAATAAGTAATTTCCAACCATCAGATCAATGTTTAGTGTAATATTTTAGAAGTAATAAAGCTTCCTATTGGTAGGTAATCTCTCTAAGCCCTTCTTCCTTTTTCCTCTTATTTTCTCTTGTTATTTTTGTTGGGTAACTTGGGGTCCGAATTTAACTTTGATGTTTACGATCTTTGGGTAGTTTGTAATGTGCTTGGGGCTCCTTTTTAGTATACCCATTGAATTAGAAGTATGAATAATGAATTAAAGCATGTATGGTAGTGTTTTAGGCTTGAGTTTTTGGAGGTTTTCTTGGAACCCAAATTGGAGTGATTGGACCTTTGATTTTGACGTATCGTTTGGGTTATCTAAGTTGAATAAAGGTGTAGAACGAGTTAATTGGGATATATTTGATATGTATGGGTGTTTTCTTATATTCAAAGAGAGCATATGCATGATTTTAATTTGGGAAATCTATGTGGATGGAAAATTGAGGTGTAAAAACGGAATCTAGGAACTTATTCAGGTATTTATACCGGTAAGATGAAATTGGTTAGATATGGTGTAGGTATTGAATTGGGTAAGTTAGTGTTATATTATATGCTTGAATTTGGTTGAGTTAAATTGTAAAGGGCTTAGGTATGAGTTTGGGAATGGGTAGTTAGGAATTTAATTTACAATTTGTGTTTTCTTCTGGTAGATGGTAATTATATGTGTTATTCTATGTTAGAAAAGAGCAACCTATACCACAAACATTACATCAATCAAACATTCAGTATATCCATATTAGGAAGAATTAACCTAACATGGTTATTAAACAAGATCTGTATAATTAATCAATAATTAATCACACCAAGCGGCCTAAAGCCTAAAATCCCTGCATACAATAGCTTAATCCACATTCCAGAATAATATGGTGCTCAACAACCAAGACTAGTACAAATATCTAGAATACACGATCAGCACAAAATAAAGAATGCAGAAGCAAATGCAAGCCTATATGTGACAATATATTGTTCAAAAGTAAATCCACTGGCCGACTCACCGATTCCATGCAAACTGGCTGGCCACATTCCCTTTCCCTTCACCATTGTCTGTGCATGACCACCTGCAAATATGTCAACAATAATAGAGTGAGACAAATTATCTCAGTAACCACAGCTCAACTCATTATAAGAGTGAGAGTGGGTTAGAAGAGCCCCTAAAGGGTACCACATTTAAATTACTTATTCAACACAAAGTGTATCTATATATAAACCTTATCATCACCCATAAGCCAATCTGCAACAATATCATATTTTCATAAAAATAACAGTTCTCAATGCATAAGACAAAATAAATATGATGTGACACTTTGCCCCTGTCTATAATCAGGATGGCATACTCCCCTTTGTCTATAATCAGAATGGGGACTCCCCTCTGTCTAAAATCAGGATGGGGATCTCCTTGTTTATAATCAAGGATGCGGTCTATATCTATAATCAGAATGACCGGTACACATAACCTTTCGGTTGATCAGCCAAGGGTTACATCGCGCGATGGTACTTTTCAATGTCATGCAACAAGAATTATTAACCATAATAAATCGTAATCATCACCACCATAACCAACAAGTATACTACGTATAATATATATATTTATATATATAAAAATTTAATAAATCATACTCATCACCACCACATCAAGCCAGGATACTACATATAATATATCAGACTTATTTATATGAAAATAATTGCAGTTCCAAAGGTACCCAGTAAACTATTTGTTAGGAAAATATATTTGAAAATTTATATTGAAATCTAGGTAATACTTACATATGTAAAAAGGGATTTAGAAAATCCCAACTAATATAACCCACAATAATATAATAAGGTAAGAGTGGTTACTTGCACTAGTCCCAAAACAATAAATATACTCAACTACGGTCGTCCTCGAGCTCCGCTCGACTTGCCGACGTCTACAATTATACAACCAACAATAATTGGTCAAGATATATTGCAAGTGGCATTGACCTAGGCACTTGGGACCTAGTCCACAAGATTCGCAACGAAGTAATTAAATACAACAAACTTTATTAACTTAATAAAGATAAGGCTACAACTACTTAACTACCATCTCTTGAATTCCAAACTTCCCAATTAAATCACACACTAAAATTTCACCAAATCCCCAATTCAAGCCTAAAGGAAACCTCTTCTATTAGTAACCCAAATCCTTTATCATCATACCATATCATTATTCATTTGCGCCCCCAATTCAATATCTACACCAATCTAACCAATATAACCTCATCAATATTACCACTAAACATAAACTACCCCCTAAAATCCATCATTCAATCTCCAACATTCAAAATTACAGAATCCCAAAATAAATTTCAACTCATTTAAAACTCTAACCATCACAATTTTTCTTAGATGTAAATCCAATTAAATACATCAATTCAATATTCTCATATGACTTTAATAAACATATAATAATTACCAATTTATCCATAAACATTTCAAATCCCCAAACCCCCAATTTCTAAAAACTTCCAAAATCCAAAAATCCCAAATAATTAGAAACACTTCACATAAGCTCAAATCTCTTCAGGAAACTTCAAATTCAATGCTCAAGCTTCAATTTATTAAACTTATAACTCTCAAAAACCCCAACTTAGACAAGACCCTAATTTTCAAACGAATTTAATAAAAAAAACTAAGGACATAGGAAGGTATAAGAGACTTACGGGAGTCCAAAAATGTATTTAGTTGGCCGGAGAAACACTGTCACCAGCGCCGACAAGCTCAAGAAATTCCGGTGAGCTCGTCTTCCAATCTCCTCCTACGCTCACGGATCGAACTAGAAACAAGTACAGGAAGAATGTGGGAGGTGAGAGAGGAAGAATGTAGGTGGTGGGTGGTGGTTTTCCTGCGAGTTTCGCAGGAAAAACTCACATCGCTGGAGCTCGATGACGACGCCGGTAATGGAGGAAAAGAGAGAGAATGGCATGAAGGAGGAAGGAGGAAGGAAGAAGGAAGGGAAGAGGAAGGAATTTTGGCCGGAGGTGGCACGGCGGTGCGACGGCGTGGAGAGGAGAGAAGGGAGAGACGAGAGACGTGAGAGAGAAATGAGAGAGATGAGAGGCACGTGGAGTGACACAGGAGAAGGAGGAAGAAGAAAGTGAAAAAGAAGAAAGAAAGAAAAAGGAAAAAGAAAAGAAAATAGAGTGGTGTAGGAAAATCAAACTACTAGACCCTAAAATTCTCAAATAAGATATTTACTTTCACTCTAAAATTTCCTTTTTCTCTCCAAAATCTTTAATAATAATCTTTGACTGTTTTCCTCCCATAATATCCTTCTTTGAGCCAAAACTAATTTCCTCCAAATTATTTTCCTTAAAATAAGAAATAAACTAAGCCTCTCATATCCTCATAATATCTTAAATTCCTCAAATATTCCAATTATTTGAAATTTTTCATTAATTAATTCCTAATCACCTCCACTAATTTTCAATTATTTTTTAGGATGTTACAAACTTCAAAAGCCCAAAAACCTGAATAAATTAAAAATTTTCTTTTCAAAGCTTAAATAAAAATAATATTTTGGAGAAAGGGCCTTTGTCAAATAAATTATAAAATCTCAGGTGGTTAATAAATTAATTAAGTGGCCATGTTTGATCCTTTCCTTCTATGTCACTATATAACTAAAGCTTATCTAATTAGCAAATATATAACTAAATAAAACATGTCTATCTCGGTGATAACCCTTTTACATATGCTTGTGATCGTACCTCTTTATGGAAGAAGGATACAACAATAACAACAATAATAATATAAATTAAATTATTCTGCCAAACACATATAAAATAAATCATTATAAGGTGTTAGATACACTATATTGGCAGGCATCCCTACCCTTCAATACTACATTTCTTCCTCCTTAGCTAATTTCTCCCAAGAAGCTAAACTAATAAATATTAGGAAAAAAGGGTTCAAAGAATCTCAATAATATCACATTCTATCAATAATTATATATAAATTTATGAAGCATGTACTAAATCACCATAAATAAAAACCTTTCACTTTTCAGTCCTGCTACTAACTGGTGCTCAAATTAGAATTTTTCTAAAATGCACATAACTAATAATCTCACATGTACCTTGAAAATTGACATAAAAAATCTAACTTATGGTCACATTAGTGATAATGCAAATAATAGGTATAGTTCATGGTCTCATATGATTTGTCTATATAATAATATAACTCATGGTCTTATAAGATCATATAACTCATGGTGTCATAGGATCATGCAACTCATAGTCTCATAGGATCATGTCCATGATAATATAACTCATGGTCTCATAGGATCATGTAACTCATTGTCTCATAGAATTATATCTATGATAATATAACTCATGTTCTCAAAGGATCATGTAACTCATGGTCTCTTAAGATCATGTCTATGATAATATAACTCATGGTTTCTCAGGATCATGTCTATAATAATATAACTCAAGGTCTCATAGGATCATGTAAATAATAACTTAAACTTGTACAAGGCTAAAAACATGTATATATAACTATTAGATATGAAAGAGCTATTACCTAGTACGTGACCAAACAAACTTTAAAGAACTTCTTTTGGCTTAGACTCTTGTGCAGGGCTCAGCAGAAATAAAACCCTACTTATATATAAATATATTAAAACTTCACTACTACAAAAAACAGAATTAACGTCCCCATTTCACGTCTCTTTTTTGAAAATGAGATGTAAAAAAAAGGCGGTGGCAAAATTGTAAATATGTGAAACACTTTTAACGTCTCTTTTTTAAATATGAGACGTGGATTCTCTGAAAAAAGAGCGCCAAGCAAAAAAATGTGGGAAAATATAGGCGGGAAATTACTTTCCACGTCTCACAAAAAATGTGAGACGTGGAAAGCAGTTTTCAACGTCTCACATTTTTTATGAGACGTGGAAAGTAGGCAAATTTTTTTTTTTAAAAAAATCTAAAATCTTTCCACGTCTCACAAAAATTGTGAGACGTGGAAAGTAGGCAATTTTTTTTTTTAAAAAAATCTAAAATTACTTTCCACGTCTTACAAAAAATGTGAGACGTGGAAAGTTGTTTTCAACGTCTCACAAAAAATGTGAGACGTTGAAAACTGCTTTCCACGTCTCACATTTTTTGTGAGACGTGGAAAGAGCTCAGTGGTAATTTTTTTTTTATAAATTACCTCCTTTCCACGTCTCACAATTTTTGTGAGACGTGGAAAGGTTTTAGATTTTTTTTTTTAAAAAAAAAAATTTGCCTACTTTCCACGTCTCACAATTTTTGTGAGACGTAGAAAGATTTTAGATTTTTTTTTTAAAAAAAATTTACCTACTTTCCACGTCTCACAAAAAATGTGAGACGTGGAAAGCAGTTTTCAACGTCTCACATTTTTTGTGAGACGTTGAAAACAACTTTCCACGTCTCACATTTTTTGTGAGACGTGGAAAGTATTTAAAAAAAAAAGAAAGAATTGCACACCTTGAACCCTTCGCAGGAGCAGCAGCTAGGGATTTGGCAGAATAACATCTTCGACTAAACTTCCTCCTTTTCTTCTTCTTTCTTCAATAAATTTTCTCTCACTTCTCTCTCTCCCTCTCATTTCTCTTCTTCAACCTTCAATTCTTGTTTCTTCTCTCTCTGAATCATCTAAGCATGACCCAATTTTAGGAGTATTTTTTGTTCTTTTGTCTTCATCTTCTTTCAATTGGTTTCCCATCGAACGGACATTCCTTTCCCGAGAAATCATACGCTCTTAATCGATGGCTGGTATGCTTCCTGGAGTTGAATCTGCTCGATGGAGACGGTTCCGTCAGAGTGGAGAGTCCTCTGATTGCCCTTATTACACCAGACGATCTTCCCTCTGTTTATATGCAAGCAAACACGAATCCCTTCTTCCTTCGTCATCTTCTTCTTCTCCTCAGGTTTGTAGTCTTTTCTTTTCTGAGTCGCTCTTGTTTTGATTTATAGATCTGATCTTTGTGATTTTGGCTTAATTTGATTGTGGATCTGAAAAAATGAACAGCAATTAAGCGAGTTGTACCAGGCGCGAACAGATGAGAAGCTCGCTGGAGTGGCCGGAGAAGCCAAAGTAAGATTGGATGAGAGATTTAGATCAGCTCAAATCAATTCATCTAATAAAAGGTATTTTCTTCTTCGTTAATTAGAATCCGGTGGATTCTTGTTAAGTATCTCGACATAAACCTGTGAATTCAAGAACTACAAAAGGAGAAGAAAAAATAACAAAGTCTGTTTATTACGATCTATATTCTATTTTCGGTTGCAAAGATCTGAAATGAATGACGTGTGACTGTATTATGAGGCAAAATTGTAAATGGAGGTCAATAAGAACTGCTATTTATTTATTTTTGTGATGATTTTGTAAAATGAAACGCATCATATATACATAATATATCTGCTATTCTCTTTTGCTTCTTCTTCAGGTCGAACAAGAAAGCTGATGGGAGAGAGGGGGATGTTGCCTGATTCTTGGTCAGCGTTCCACTGGGAGTGGTGGCCGGAAGACGCAAGGAAGAGTGAATGAGGTTCCTGTGAGCCTTCTCTTTCCTTTCTTACCTCTTTTCTTCTGCGTATTGTGGCATTTTCTGGGAATTTTTAGAAGTCTCAACTGATTGATTGAAGGTGGGGTTTTAATTCAAGTTTAAAGAAATTTTAATCTGTGTGTGGGATTTTCTTTTACCGAACCTGTTCTGCCTTTTCTTTCGGTAGAAATCTTTTAGAATTTGGCTGAACCTAATTTGGGTTAGTGTTATATCTCATTAGAAGCATATTACAGTAAGATTCTTGAGGCTTAAGGCCAAATTCTCCTATGATTTTGGTCAATTGAGATATGCAACTTTATAATCTGTTTGGTTTATCTGTAACCTTGAGTCGAAGAGCACCTTTCGTTTCTAACTATTTTGGGTTGATGGCCTTTGTTTTTCTACGGTGATGTGGAAATGCTTATGAAGCTCTGATTGATTGTTTCAAGTTTCATTGGGAAGGATTTGGATGCACTTATAGTCTGTGAAAGTATGCTACGTCTTTGGTTCGAATTGGGATTAATGTGTTCTCTTTTTTTTTTCTGGTCCGTTCTCTCAATGTTTATATTTTGGTCAGGCGTCTCTCTTATTGTTGCCATAAAAGCTTTCAAGGAAGGTGCAGCTGTAGAAGGGATGAAAGTGAGAGACTAGGTTTGGCGTGGTCACGATCCTACATCTGTTGCAATAATGACTGAGGTAACTTATTGCATTTTTTGTTGTTAGTTTCTGTGGCTTGTTCCTGTTACTTAGTTTTTGGTGCTTCAGAAAATATGTTCTGTGCTTCAGAAAAAAGGTACTTGTAATTTATTGTGTTGCCCTTACTGGTACATTTTTACTGAAATAGAAGATGATTGTTTCATGTGTCAATGTGTCGTCCCTTTGACTTTTTCCAGGTTTGTATGCTTTAGGTTGTAGATGCCATCTATGATTGTAAAAGTGAAGTTATTGGGCCTGGATTCTTCATGTTTAAAGCGGAAATAGGTAATGCTTCATATCCTTGTAGTTACTAATTCCCCTGTCTTGAATATTGTTGATATAAGTGTATACTTTATTGTTTCAAATCTACCATGCATGTTGTTGGTAGCTATTGATGCTAAGAAAGTCCTGCATATTCTTCATTATGTATGTGACGGCATGCTTCTTTCAGTTATTACAACTTGTTCTAATTTTTCCATAATTCCTTTTTGTCACGCTTATGCTTTTCCAACTTAACTAAGCTTTTCCAACTTAACATCTGAGTTGAACATGTATATACTAAACGCAGGTCATAATGTTTACATCCATAAACATGTCAAATTCAAGTAGTGTGATCTCTAAAAGTAATCATTATGTTAAAATGAAACAGTGCAAAAAATGTGTTTAGGTAAAGTATTTGAGTTATTTATACACAGTGGATAATGCATTGAAAGAAAAAGAACTCAAAAGTTTAAAACAGTGCTTATGTGTCACATTTGATATGCAAAAAATAATGTAGAGATAATAGTGTATTACGGCTACAATTAATGGAGCATTAGCATGCATTTCTTTCTATTGATCATGCTGATTTGGCAATACCCTGGTTCCAAATTTAATGGAATTATATTTTACAGTTCGAAGAGGTTGCTGCAGAGAAGGGTCAGGAAAGCTAGCTCTATATTGTTGGTTGTATTCTGTAGTAATTAAATTATTGATGCTCTTATAAATAATAAAATTAGTTCATTTTAAGTGTTGTATTTCTATTATTTTGATAAAATATTGAATTTTTTTTGGATTGTGGTTAATCATCCTAATTTTAAAAAATATTTTTTTAAAAAAAAAAGACTTTTCACGTCTCTTATTCAAATAAGAGAAGTGGAAAGTCCCACTTTCCACGTCTCACATTTAAATGTGAGACGTTGAAAGTATTTTTTTTTAAAAAAAAAGACTTTCCACATCTCTTATTCAAATAAGAGATGTGAAAAATCACACTTTCCACGTCTCACATTTAAATGTGAGACGTGGAAAGTTTTTTTTTTTTTTTAAAAAAGACTTTCCACATCTCTTATTCAAATAAGAGACGTGGAAAGTCACACTTTCCACGTCTCACATTTAAATGTGAGACGTGGAAAGTTTTTTTTTTTTAAAAAAAAAAGACTTTCCACATCTCTTATTCAAATAAGAGACGTGAAAAGTCACACTTTCCACGTCTCTTATTCAAATGTGAGACGTGAAAAGTCAGTCCTGACTTTTCACGTCTCACATTTAAAATGAGACGTGAAAAGTTCCGACTTTTCACGTCTCCTCTATCCACGTCCCACCAAAAAGAGACGTGGAAAGTCCCAAAAAAGAGACGTGAAAAGTGTTTTCTGTAGTAGTGCTTATACAAATATACACGTATTTATTGACACTCTCGCGTCCAGCTTTACTATAAACTACCCCATCCTTTAGATATATTCTCATCTTTTATCCATTAATCATTGGGATAATTACACATAGGTCCCAAGTAAGAGAATTAATTTCAGAGAGGTCCCAAGGAGAGTTGTTAATGACAAGTATTGACAACTGCAATAGCCTTGGTTAACAAGTGAAAAAGTTTTTATGGACCTGTCTGATATTAAATCTCTTACTTGATCATAGTGCAGTTCTCCCTTGATCATTTCACTTAAGAACTACAATCTCTTCACGTGTTTTACCTTAATAAAATCTTAAAATCAGTAACTTCAAATCATATTCGAACCTCACAATATAGCAATTTGTCTTCTTATTCAATAATCTTTGATAACCATTTATAATTATTTTTTGACCTTCAATCAGAAATCCAAAATCATTTTCACAGCTTTGTTCAATTTATCATTTGAAACCTCAAACAAAATCTAATGGTTTAATTTACTCCCCAGTTAAAACTCCCTTTTAATAATACCCTTAGCCCCATTATTATTCAAAACAGCAACTTCCATGTGATAATCACAACGGTTCTTCTAAGTCTCACACAACTCTAACTTCAAATCTTGAAACTCCAAATTCAGTAAAAATAATGTTACAGTTTTAAAAACCTGGTTTCAACCATTCCCTTGAACATATAATGACACATACATATATACATATATATATATATATATAAACAGTTTGATTTTTCCTTTCATTTAAAATCCTTCCTTAATGTTGTCCTATCTAATTTTCCATTATAACTAACACTCATCTAATCTCAAATGCAATATCAACCCTTATCTGCACTAATTACAATTTGAAGGAAATCAGTTAAAGGCATCGCATAAAACCACCACTCAAAGCGTCTATTTCTCAGCTCCATCATCCATTTTAATGTATAATAGGTTTAATCCAATTACCCTCCAGATTTTACATCACATATCCAAACGCTCAATTAAAAGTACTAAATTTTCTCTTCACATCAGGATTTGAACTCCTAATTTACTTGGGTGTGTTTGGCTCACCTTTTAAATACCAATTAAGTCCTTTTTTTCAATGAAAATGACTTATTATAAAAAAAGTCCAGATGCTTATGTTTGGCTGGGCTTCTAGAAAATAAGGACTTATGACTTATAAGTTCTTTTTTTCAACTTATGACTTATAAGTCACTTACGGAGGTGGACCCCACAATTCTAACTTATTTTACACATCCAATCACAACTAACCCAAACATAAATCACTTTTCCAAAAGCCCATCTAAACATACATCTCATTACACAATATGACTTATAACTTATAAGTCATATTTTTAACAGCCCATCCAAACATAAATAAATCTCACTACACAATCTGACTTATTTTCAGTTTGACTTATATATAAGTCACTTTTCCAGAAGTCCATCAAACACACCATTTGCTATGTCAATTATCTTACACAACAAAGAAATTGGTCAGAATGGGGTGTGTTTGGATGGACTTCTGAAAAAGTGACTTATAGATAAGTCAAACTAAAAATAAGTCAAACTGAAAATAAGTCAGATTGTGTAATGAGATTTATGTTTGGATGAGCTGTTAAAAAAATGACTTATAAGTCATAAGTCATATTGTGTAATGAGATGTATGTTTGGATGGACTTTTGAAAAAGTGATTTATGTTTGGGTTAGTTGTGATTTGATGTGTAAAATAAGTTAGAATTGTGGGGTCCACAAAAAAAGTGACTTATAAATCATAAGTTGAAAAAAAGAACTTATACTTATTTTGACTTATAAGTTATAAGTTACTTATTTTTATAAGTCGAGACAAACATACTCAAAACAACTTTTTTAAAAATAAGTACTTATTTTTTAAAATAAGGACTTATTTGGCTGGAATAAGTCCAGCCAAACAAGCCAATTTCTCCTTAGACTTTATTTTCCCCTTTTCAGACCTCTAAAGAATCCCACGGCAGAACAAACCTACAGCAATTATTCAGCCCTTATAAAACTTGAATATTATCATTCGCAAATTTGAATACTATATTTCCATAACTTCAGAGCTCTCCTGTTTTGGAACTTCTCATAATCAAATATAAAAAACAAAAAACAAAAAAACTAGTACATTTTTATTATTCACCCCAATAAAACTTCTTCAGAATCTGAAACTATCTTTTTGATTTGAACTTCAATTCTTTTCATTTTCTCTTCACTCTTCCTTTTCAGCGGTATCCCATCTCCATCTTCATATTCAAACATTAAAAGCAATTGAAGAAGCTTTGTCTTCTGGTTTTAACATCTATTATAGTCAGAAACATCGCTCAAGGCTGACAACCACCCTCACCTCCTTGCTTCTTGTCTTATAAATTACTATTTCATCGGATATTTTATATTAAACTAGGTCTCATCATTAAATTAAAGCTAGCCTCTCAAAGGTTCAACTGTTTATATTTCATTAAACAAAAACTTTAGAATTCTAAATCTTTGAATACATAAAAAGCATAGACACAAAAACTGAATATTTTCCTCTTTGTACTATCTATATGGTTACTGCAGGCAGCTCATATTAAAACGGCTGTTCAGCATCAAATTATTTATCTAAGGAAATTTATCACATTTCTCTGGAGATCCAAGAACTACCAAATCTTGACCAATCTTAAGATGTCATTGATTTCCATAAGCATTCATAATTCTTGGGAGATACAGTCCTCTTCTCTATGACTAATGACAACAAACATTGAACTTGTTGAAAATACAGCTTGACCATTTACAAGCACAACATTCTGGACTGAAAAATCAAAAGGAAACTTGTTCACATCAGACCATCGTATCACACACACACAAACATACTAAATCAACACCCCATTAACTCAGAGGTACCTTCTATGCTAATTTAACTAGAGAACTTGAACTCAACTCCAAATCAAAGCAACTAAGAAGAATAGAACATAACACTTTGATTTCCAAATCAACTACTTTCAACAGAAATCTACATACAAGATCCTAAACATTAACTCCATCTTACTCCTTAATGAATTTAAAGCATAATTCCTAGTGGATGAAGTCCGAATTTCCTTCTTCTTCTCTCGGTGAACAGTATCCAGAGAGAACCTTTGAAGAAATTCAGCCAAACACGCACATATTTACAACATCTCTTGCAGAAAACTTTAAATCCTCACTTTGGCTTCCTTTCCATCGGTTCATAACCTCCAAAAACCCCCAACCCATTCGAATAACCATCTCAAAAACGAAACTAATCGCAGCAACAAAAGGTAGGAATGGAGAGAGGATTCCTCCACAGACGCCGCTGACGCCGTAAAACTCCGGCGACCTCTCCTTCTTTCTCGGTTGAATGGGGTGAATGGTGATGCAGAAATGAAGAAGGAAGCGAGGCAGGTGGGTTTAATGGATGTTGTTGGGTAAAATACCATTTTGTCCCCCTTACTTTAAACTTTTCATTATTTTTAGTAGGGCTGCACAAAGACCAAGTCGTGCATATGCCTCAAGTCCCGTCTTAAAATTTTTTGGACTAACTTTTCTGGCTCGATACCCGGCCCGGTCTTGTTTGGCCTGGGACCAAGACCGGGTGGGACATGTCCCATTGATCCTGATCCCTTTTAATTCTAATAAAAAATAATGAAAATATTATGAAATAAATTAAAAAAATAAAAGAAATTGGGAAAAATAATTAATTAAATATTTTTATATGGTGTATTAAGTATTAAATATTATATAGTGTATTTCTAAATTGGGAAAAAGAAATTATTTTTTTATAAAAAAAATAATATCTCCGGGCCGGACCTTAGGTCCTAACTCCTATGCCCTTGTCCTGTCCCGCTTGGGGTCGGGTTTGGTCCCGTCCTGTTTGTTATGGTTCCGGGCCAATATGTCCCAGGACCATATTGGCTTCGGGCCGGGGTCCAGGCGGGCCACCGAGTTTTTGTGCAGCCTTAATTTTAGTTTAGCCTTTCTTTAGAGTACCAATTTAATCCTTATATCAAATTAGGGACCATGGTAATTAAATTCGGACCGGCAACTAACCCAGTCGAGGCAGAGGGTCAGTCCATAACCAACTCGTGAGTCAGCTCAGTGAAGAATAAAAAATTAACTAAAAAATCATCCAAGTAACAATAATTTCCAAAAATCCAAACAATAACTTTACTTACCATCTTGAATCATTAAAAAAAATTATCCAAGTATCAACATTGTTTACAAATTCTTTGACAAAATGATATCATATCACATCATACTACCATCCAATGACACAAAATGGTTAGCAACCAATTAGTACCCAAAACTAACTATTCATTATATCAAAATAGGTATACGATAACAAAATATTTTTACCTTCAACCCTATAATCACTACACTAACGAAAAACATGACAAAAGCGAGGGAACCTATGAACACGGCGACCATGAACATCGGCGACGGCCGACGGACACGAAGAACACGGAGGGTTTCATTTTTCTAGAGAGATTCTGAATAGAGTGAGGGAGAAGAATCGACATGAATGAGAAAAGGGAATAGAATAATGAAATTAACATTTAAAAAAAAAGTAAATGACTGCATTTAGGCTTTTTTTAGGGGGAATCGGACCGGGTTGACCCACATAGACCGCCGGGTCACCCGGGTCATCCTGCCCCCGGGTTAGCAACCAACCCCGCCCGGTCTGGCGCCCGAGTCGGCGAGTTCCGGGCCGGGTTTGATAACTATGCTAGGGACATTATTCCATCATAAATTTCCATAAGCTTCAAAATAAAGTCGCTAAGATCTTCAAATTAAAATTCATCGTCTATTCTATTTTTCTTCAATTCTTGGAAGAAAATAAACCTTAAATCCATAGAAATACCTTTACTTACAGAAAATTATTTATAAGGTTTTTTAATTGCTAAATAATACCTCAATATCTTAAATAACTCTTTATTTCTTCTTTTCCAAATTTTGGGGTGTTACACAAGTCCTAGCGACACAAGAAGCAACCAAGGAAAGGATCCGATAACTTCTCACTGAAATTGTGAGTTTCTGGGCCAGCAAGACAGAATTTATTGCCACATTTTAGGTTCATGCATGTAGTTGTGCTTCCGCTTTGTTTCAGCATTGTTGTCTTTTAATTTGAACTATAGGCTTTTATGGTATACTGGTTTTATTTTGTAGATGATTTTATTTCTGGAGACTGGTCCTAGTTCTGACAGACTTATGTTAGTTGATCATTTTATTAAACTATCTGGATTTTCAATTACTATTAAGGATATTATTATCCACTTTGAAACTATAAGTTATGATAGTTATGGATGTCTGAGTTGTTTAATCAATAAGTTTAATTTGATGTTGAGATTTTATGATGGTGGTTGAGGATTGATTATCGTAATTCGGTTGATTTTAAATATCCATGTTAGCGTTGGAAATTTTTTTAAGGATATTCTTTTTCTAACATGGATAAGTGAATTATTTGCCTCGCTGCTTTTATGATCCATTTTAGCGTTGATTTAGCTACTTTCATTCTTTTTCCAACATGGATCTCTTAAATTATTTAGCTAAACTCTTTTCTACCTATGATAGCATGTATTTGTATTTGGAATTCACTTTTTCTTATCATGGTTAGTCCATTAGATTTTCGTATTGAAAAGAAATTTATGAAAAGTCTTTTCTTAACTATGTTAGTGATTTATTAGTCAATCTCTTTTTCCTAACATAGTCAACCCTTTGAAATGTTGAACGGAATTATTGGTGGTACAATGCATTATTAAAATAGTATTTAGGTAATATTATAGATGGTAGGAATGTGTTGTCAATAGAAAAGGGTGAGGTTACAAGACAAAGAGAGAATATGTAATTAATAGGGTTTTCTTTAGGGACACTTTGTTCAATTTAAAAATTATAATGGTAATTTTATCTTTTTACATGATTACAAGATGCATGTAATCCTCATTCATTAGATATATTAATGTAATAATGATTACATCATTAGATGTAACCATAATGATTACAACATGTAATCCTCTTTGTATGATAAGAGTACAACCAAACATCGTAATCAGTTCGTTGCATCAGGATTACATGTAAC
The DNA here is from genome assembly GCA_037074515.1 of Mimosa bimucronata. Classification (NCBI taxonomy): domain Eukaryota; kingdom Viridiplantae; phylum Streptophyta; class Magnoliopsida; order Fabales; family Fabaceae; genus Mimosa; species Mimosa bimucronata. Next base: position 39,276,430 of record CM073444.1, read on the forward strand.
CATCCACCATAGAATTGAATCAAACAAGCCATAAGATTTTTAACACATACCATAAACTCATTAAACCAAACTGGGCCTCAAGTTTTCTTAAACTGAAAGTTATAGATTAATAGTTATTTAAGATAACGATGTTTGTTTACTTTTTACATCTACGAACTTACCCCACATTCTGTTAACTAATTAACCCTTCTTTTTTTTTTTTTTGGACTGAATAACTAATTAACCCTTCTCATAACATACTTACAAAGTGAATAATACCAAATGCAAAAAGAGAAAGTACATCATAAACTTTACTGTAAGAAACAAATTTCGTTCGGCTATGTGCTCGTGAAACGGATTTTAAAAAAAGAAAAAAGAAGAAGGAGAAGTGGACAAATTAAATTCTCTTGTTTCAGGTTTACCAAGTGCTCATGAACAAACATTATTCACCTGCCTTGTTGGTTGTCCCTGCTCAAGCATAAACCTTTTCTTCAAGTAATTAAACCAACCTTCTTCATACTCTTATTTTTTAAAGCAAACCGAAAAATAAAAGCTAGTAATTGCAAGTTGCAATCTAACCAAGTACTATAAATAACCAATTAATACTAACCCTGCCACATAATCCAGCTCTGCATATCAAGAGACTGCAATTCATCATCTTCCATATTTGGTTTTCAAGAGCTTCTCTTTCACTGGAACTGAAATCATACTGCTTCCATTCATATTCATGATCCTCAAGCTTTGCCTCAACATATCAAACTCTATTTCTGTTCTGTTCTTCTCATTCTCCATTAAAGCTAATTTAGCTTTCAATGCTTTTATAGTTTCATCTCTTTCCTCCAATTCCCTCTTCAGATTCTCTATCTGGATCTCATCTTCCTCTGCTTTCCACAACAAGCCATCCCCTGTCAACAAAAGTTTCCAATCTCTCAATAAGCTCTTAAAAAACGTTCATCACTTGTTCTTCTAAAAAGTTTCCAAAAAACTAGACCTGTTAACTTTAGCTCATGGAATTTTTTTTAACAAATAAACGTATAACAGAATTAGAAGACAGAACATATAACAGAGAATTCAGTTTCAGGGGAAATTGAAAGATCACAATACCAGAAAAGAAAAGAATCTACAAAACTTCATTGCATAATTTAGAGAGAGAGAGAGAGAGAGAGAGAGAGAGAGAGCACCATAAGTTCTCTGAATGAGGTCATCAAGCTCAGTCTTAATTGCAAGATAGAGTTGCTTCCATTTCTCTACTGCTTCATCTCTCCAAACTCTCTCTTCCTTCATTTTCTGAACCAGAAGCTTAGTCCCAATCAATTCCAACTCTTTATGAGTATCATTGTTGCTTTTATCATCATTATCTTTTCCAAGCTCCTTGATTTCTCTGATCTGTTCTTCCTTCTCCTGCAGCAACTTCCTTAGATTCCTCACTTCCTCTCTCAGCCTCTTCCTCTCTTGCTTCCAATCTGCCTCCTTGAAACTGAACAACATCATGTCTCTCTCATAGCTCATGCTCTCTTTCTCCCTCTCACACACCATCTGCTTCATCTCTCCCTGAAGAATCTTCACTTTCTCTTTCAAACACATGAATTCTCTCTCACAAAAATACCTCCTTTTCTTGCTAATCTTCCCTCCCATCCCTCCAATTTCTGGATTATTGCTTTCAAAGCAATAGAGTTTCTGTTCTTATAGTGATGAGCTAGAGAGGAAACATATTTTCCTTAAATGTAATGGGGAGGTTTTGTTTTTATAGTGGGCTCGGAAGAATAAAGATAATATAGGGTGGCGTTTTTATTAGTGGAGCCTCCTCTCATTAATAGAAGCAATGATGTTCGTTAAGAAATTCTCAAAGAGATTAAGTTCACTATCAAAAGATTTGCTTGTATCTCTCTCTCACACACACAGATAGTTCAGTGAACTTCACTTTAATACAAGAATGGAAGTGCTAAAAAAAGAGGCTTGTGACCAATAATACGGGCATCATAGTAAGGTTTCACATTATACAGGGATAGAAAGATAGAGAGAAATGACAATATATTGCACATGAAAAATTTTCAACGGGAGCGTGAGGAAAGAATAATTGTGACTCCAATTATTAAACAATATAACTTGACTACTAGCTTCTTCTAAGTTCTGATTGGTCCCACGTCTACTTTAGCAAGAAAAAAATAACACAATGGTTGTACTTGAGCATCCTAGAACAGTAACAAAATAATTCTTGTGATTTCTTCAAATTGTCAAATTCGGTAATCACTTGCATGAAAATCACCGTGCGTGTAGGAGAATGATCTCTAGTCCCGTACAAATAAATTAATCCCAAAAAGAGTCCATTAAGTTATTAATTCCATTAAGACCTTTTGTCATTGCATATTACTTAGTTGTTGTTGTGAGACTTTTTTGTGATGACTCGTGAAAATGTAAAATATATAATTCTCTCTATGTATATTATTCAAATTGACGTTAGACTCATGATATATGGAATCTAGTTGAGTGTTATAGAATGAAGAGAAGGATGTCAATATTTGTGAAACGCACAAGTTAGACTCTTTCAAATCTAGTTAAGTGCTTCAGGACGGAGGTAGTGGGGAAGAAAACATCCTATTTTGCAGGTAATGTCTTTTACGGGAAGCAAGAATTTCAACGCCGTGAGGAAGCTGAGGCACACGACATGTTCATATGGCAACAAAAACATTTAATGTTGTTTCCATCTTTGGATTCCCTGCTTGGAAAAGGACTTTGATCAATTTCTGATTTTTATGGTCTCTTAGTAAGTCTAGTTTTCTGTATTTCTCTTTGAGGGCCCCTTTCTCATTTAATCCCCTGCTCTACCTTGTTCCATCCTTTGTCCTCCCTCATCCACATCCCTTCCATTCCATCTTCCAATATCATTGTCCAACTTAGATATATACTCAGACTTAATTAGTAAGTTGATTTTGTTTTTTAAATATAAGATTTATTTATCATATTTGTCATTTTTTCTTAATTTACCCCTATTTAATTTATGCTCCTTTAAAAATAATAATGTGAGGAATTAAGGAAAATGAGGATTAGAGTATTTAAAAAAACATATCATCTTAATTATTTTCTTCGGTATAGTTAAATTAAATAAATATGTCTTACATTATATTAAGGAATAAAGAAAACATAACATTAAGATTTATCTCCCTATATATGGTTAGTTACATGGATTACATCATTGATATTTTTGTTATTTACTTTCCAGCTCCAACTCAGATTCTCTCTAACCACATGTTAATTTGGCATGTGAAAAAATGGATTTGAGGAAGGAAAAAAGATAAGAAGAAAATTCTTCGATAATGTATGGTAGATAATGCAATGGACCTCAAATCCATTTTATTATCTTTATCTAACATACATTATCGCAATGTTTTTTTCTTAATTTTCGCCCTCAAACCCATTTTTCCACTTCCACACACCAAAGTAACGTGTAGGTGCTCCTCTCATTTAATAAAAAGATGATATTTTAAGAAAATTAACACTGGTTATTACACATAATAATGAACTCGAATAATTTCCTATAAGAAACAGTTATATCTACACCTACATTTAAAACCAAAATTGAATAACGAAATATAATTTACCTACCTTGTCGTCTCAGTCGTTGAAATGTTTGCATATATATACACACACACACACACAATTTTCTTGGCATTGATACAAGCATATAGGCATGGAATGTGTGGCCTAACACGCCGAGTCCAGAAACAAACATAAATCAATAGGACAAGATATATATATTCTTCTACTAGCCATGGCATGGACCACGCATATCTCTTCAATTCCAGTTGCACTCCACAAATAAAATGATTAAAAAAAAAAAAGACATGCTATAACAATACTACCTCCGGTCCTAATTATAAGAGCCAGTTGACTTTTTTTGGGGAGATTAAGGAAGCAAATTAGACTCCTAAATCTTAATATATATGATATGTAATTAGATTATATGATAGTTTATAAGTAAAATAACTTAGTTTTGAGGAAAAAAGACAAGTAAAAACAATTTAAAGTGGTGTATTTTGCATCCTTAATTTTTCCAAAAAAATCAACTGGCTCTTATAATTAGGACCGGAGGGAGTAATATTCTTATTGGTCAAAATATCAATTCATACGATATTTTCTTTCGAACCAATTGTAACTTTTTTATGTCAATATATGAGTAATATTTTTCTTTTACGTTGGGAGGGTTTTGAATGTCGATCATCATCTAAACTAATTAACCGTAATTAAGTAGTCATTAGTCAATATGCGTAATAATTAATCCATCAACAAACAGAATATCAGTCAATAATGCACACACATATATCTATATATATATATATATATATAAGAAATTGAAAAAAAAAATACTGCTGCTAAAATTTCCATGTAATTAGTGGTGGATTTCTCGAGATACTCCAATCCGACAACTCATTACCTTAGTCTCTGCAATTTTCTGTCACTTTCCAATATGGATTCCCATGAACATGTATCGTAAAATACTGTATTATTCCTACGACCCATTATTATCACATGCTATGCTTCAGTTGTTCCCATTTGGCAAATCATCTCAACGTTTTTTTAGGCCCCAATAACTTGATGTCATGTCTTATTCCAACTCTTACCTTGGTATCTACGAAGATAATTAATCCAACGTAACCAACCATTTTCTACTTCACAGAGAGAGAAAACTGAAGAAAAATTTGAGCTGACACTGCCTACCTCTAGGTTTAATGGTTTTATCCGGAAGAAGCAAAAAATATGAGAAACTTGACTCATCAAACAGTTCTTTCAGATACGTACGATCCTTAGAGCACAAATTTATATGTGTTCTTTATTACATCTTGGTGACTGATCTGTCCATTATTTTGATTTGTTGGTAGATTCGAAGTTTGTTAGTTTTAGTGCAACATTTTTAAATTTTCTGATTTCACTAGTCAATGAGGTTGAAGGAAATACAGAGAGTAAGAAAAGTATAGCATTCCCCTAGGAAGTAAAATAATGGTGAGCCATCAGCTAATGAAATTTATTATTACAAGAGAAGAAAGTGATTTCTCATTAAAATGAATAATCTGTACAATGCCTTTATATATACAAGAAAATAGAATTAACCAACCTAACAAACTATTTTAATAAACAGAATATTAGGTATTTACAATATTGCCCTTGTAACTAATTTATCTAAGTAACTCACTCTATTACCCCCCGCAAGCTGGCAATCATATATATCAATCATCCCAAGCCTGGATAACAAGGAATGAAAAGACTGAGGATTGAGGGGTTTTGTAAAAATATCTGCCAACTGATGTTGTGTTCAAACCGGTAGTAAATGGATAATGCCAACTTGAACCTTCTCCCTTACTAAATGACAATCTACTTCAATATGTTTGGTGCGTTCATGAAAACTAGGATTAGAAGCAATATGTAAAGCAGACTGATTATCACAGTAAAGAAGAGCAGGAGCAGGATGTACAATGTGCAAATCAGCTAACAAATAGAGAAGCCATTGGACTTCACAAGTAACACATCGAAGAGCACGATATTCAGCTTCACATGAAGACAAAGAAACAACTGTTTGTTTCTTAGAACGCCAAGAAATAAGTGCCTTATCCAGATAAACACAATAACCAGTCAACGAGCGTCTAGAATCAAGACAGGTAGCCCAATCTGAGTCACTAAAAGCTTTCAGTTGTAGACTTGATGTAGATGAAAAGAAAAGACCTCTACCTGGACTTTTCTTAATATAGCGAAGCACACGCAAAGCAGCCTGGTGATGAATGGTTGTAGGCTCATGAATGAATTGACATAATTGTTATACAGCATAAGAAATATCAGGGCGAGTGGTGGTAAGGTATAAAAGACGACCAACAAGTCGACGGTAACCAGCCACATCAGTTAACGGAGTACCTTGATCTTTGGACAATCTAGTAGATCTGTCCATTGGGGTAGAAGCAGGCTTACAAGCCAAATAACCACTATCTTCAAGAATATCAAGAGCAAACTTTCTTTGGTTTAGACTAAAACTTGAAGCAGATCGGGCAATTTCTAAACCAAGGAAAAATTTCAGATCACCAAGGTCTTTGATTTTGAAAGAATCATCCAGAAAACGTTTAATACGTGTAATTTCATCTTTGTCATTGCCTGTAACTATAACATCATCAACATATACCAATAATGATGTAAAAGAGTTCTCTCGCTTACGCACAAACAGAGAATAATCAGATTATGACTGATCATAACCACATGAAACCAAAGCAGCTGTAAGCTTGGAAAACCACTGCCTAGAAGCTTGCTTTAAACCATAAAGGGATTTTTGTAACTTGCATACCAAATTACCGTTAGAAGAAGAGAAACCTGGAGGTAGAGTCATATAAACTTCCTCATCAAGATCACCATGCAAAAATGCATTATTAACGTCCAATTGTTCTAGATGCCAATTGGAAGATGCAGCAAGTGCTAATAACAAGCGAACAGTAGTCATCTTTGCTACAGGAGAGAATGTATCAAAATAATCAACTCCCTCCGTTTGAGTATATCCCTTCGCCACCAAACGAGCCTTATAACATTCAAGACTCCCATCTGCACGAAACTTTGGCCTGAAAACCCACTTACAACCAATTGGAGATTTGCCCTTTGGTAGTTCAGTCAAGATACAGGTGTTATTGAGCTCTAAAGCAGATATCTCAGCTTGCATAGCTTGCTGCCACTCAGGGTATTTAATAGCTTCATTGTAGGATTTTGGTTCAGAAGGAACAGAGACAGACAATATGGAATGTTTGTATGAGGGAGACAAATGATCATATGAAAGAACACTATTTAAAGGATATCTTAACTTTGTTGACATGGAAAAAGATTGATATGATTTCAGTAAAGCACAGTGATAGTCACGTAAATAAGATGGTGGCATGTGTTCTCGTGTAGAGTGACGAGAAATAGGAAGTGAAGTATGAGAAGTAAGATCAGGAGAATTAGGAGAAGAAATGGTTTGATTAAAATCAACTTGTGAAGAAGGTGAAGAAGGATCTGAATAATCCAAAGTAGGAAAAGATTGTATCATAGGAATGGATTCATCTGTGGATGAAAAAGTAGAAAATGGAAAAATAGATTCATAGAAGATGACATTGCGAGAGACAAAAATTTGATTTGTATGTAAATCCAGCAAAACATAACCTTTGGTGCCATGTTTGAAACCAAGAAAAGAACATTTCCTAGCTCTAGCATCAAATTTTGTGCGATGAACAGATGAAGTACATGCATAACAAAGAGAACCAAACACTTTTATAATTGAGTAATCAGGTGAATGACCGTAAAACAGTTGATATGGAGAAGAATTTTGAAGAACAGGGGATGGCAAGCGATTAATCAGATATACTGCATGTGTGACTGCATAAGACCAATAAACCATAGGTAATTTTGATTGAAATCATAAACTCCTAGCAGTATTCAAAATATGTTACGTTCAACTACGCTATTTTGTTCAGGAGTTTCGATGCAAGAGGTTTGATGAAAAATGCCCTTGGAAGAAAAGAAAGTTGTCATATTAAATTCAGGTCCATTATCACTACGAACAGACTTAACAGTAGTATCTAATTGATTTTCAAGAAAAACAATTAAATTCTGCAAAGAAGAACGAGCATCAGATTTTAATTTCAATAAGCAAACCCATGTATGCCGTGGAAAATCATCAACAACAGTAAGAAAGTATCTATAACCTTGGATTGAAGTAATGCCATATGGTCCCCATATATCAACATGTAAAAGATCAAGTACACGAGTAGATTTAGAGGAACTAACAGGAAAAGGTAATTTTCTTTGTTTATCAAAATGACAACTATCACAACTAGAAGTGATGGAAGGATTACAAGTGATGAATGGAAATTGTTTATTCAAAGTATGTAAAACTTGTGTAAAAAGATGACCCAATCGGCAATGCCAAAGGTCAAATTGAGAAGATGCATCTTGTGTGGCTAATGAAGCAACATAATTTATTTGTGAAGTGTTGTGTGTGCTTGGAGGATCTGAGTTTACAGTAACATCTTGAAGTACATGACTTTGTAAAATATAGAGTCCTTGAGAGACTTTAGCAGTACCAATCGTTTTCCATGTCCTTAAGTCCTGGATAAGACATCGAGAGGAAAAGAGAGTGACACAACAAGGGAGTTGAGTGGTTAGTTGAGTAATGGACACAATATTATAGTGAAACTGAGGAATGTATAAGACATCAGAAATGCATATATTTGGAGTAATTTGAATTGTGCCAGAAATATTGGTGATAACAGAAGAATTGGTAGGTAAATGAACTTGAATTGGAGAAATAGAAGAATAAGATTGAAAGGCAGACAAAGAGTAACAAACATGAGTAGTGGCACCACTATCTAGAACCCAAGAATTGACAGATGATTTAAAAGAAAGAATAGTATGTATACCTTGCTTGTTAGCATTAGGCATGAGAGTAAGTGATGAAAATTGATTAACAAGATGATTAGGTGTAGTCACAGAAATAGAGTTTGTGGGAACAGAAGTGGCAGTAGAATATGCAGCAGGTTGTAATTGAGCCAATTGTTGGTTATATCAATCTTGTGAACTAGAGTTTGAAGGTTGATTGGATGCAGCAGGTTGACAAGATAAAGAATCACCAGAAGAAGGAGATGTAAACACATTATTAAAAGCAGCTGAACCATTCCTGAATTTAAAACCAGGTGGATATCCATGTTTCTTATAACATGTATCAACAGTATGCCTTGGCTTTCCACAATAAGTACAAACTTTATTATTGTTCACAGAGGTTTTTGATGGTCCAGCTGATTGAAAATTAGGCCTGGATGATGACCTATTAAAACAAACGACATGATCTATACCACCAGAAAGCTCACGTTCTTGTTGAATTATGAGAGAAAACACTTTGTTTATAGGAGGAAGGGGATCCAATAACATGATTTGTGAACGCACATTAGTGTATTTATCATTCAGCCCTTTCAAAAAACGAATCACATAATCTTGCTGTATATAACTCTTCGCATGACAAGAACAATTAGGTAAAGGACGTAAATTCAAAATTTCATCCCAAATTACCTTCATCTTGGTGAAATAATCAGAAACCGTGAGTTCACCTTGCTCAAATTTGTATAACTCTTCTTGTAATTCAGCAATCCGAAATATATCTCCATGACCGAATCTCTCTTTGAGATCATTCCATACATCTACTGCATTATTGATCCAGATTACGCTTTGTGCAATCGAAGGTGATAAAGATCGGCTGATCCATGTCAGAACCATGGTGTTGCAACGTTCCCACGCCGAAAAAAGAGGATCTGCCTCATACGGGATCTGAAGAGATCCATCAACAAAATGAAATTTGTTTTTGCTCATCAACGCCATAGTCATAGCTCTGGCCCAGTGATGATAATTTGAACCAGAAAGCGGAGGAGAAACAAGAACAAGTGAAGGATTTTCACTTGGATGAAGATAGAAACAACTCGTCGGATCTTGAGAGATCATCGCCGATGAAGAAGAAGAATTCGAATCAGACGCCATTACAAATGCAATCTGACGAAAAATTGATGAAGAAATCAAGAATTGAAAAGTTTTGGTGAACAATTTTGAGAAGCCAAAGGCAATTAGGGCAAAGACAATTAGGGCACAAAAGTTTGAGAGAAATCGAGAAGGAAGCGGAAGAAAAGCTCTGATACCATATTACAAGAGAAGAAAGTCATTAAAATGAATAATCTGTACAATGCCTTTATATATACAAGAAAATAGAATTAACCAACCTAACAAACTATTTTAATAAACAGAATATTAGGTATTTACAATATTGCCCTTGTAACTAATTTATCTAAGTAACTCACTCTATTATTTATATATTTTGGTTTCTGGAGTTAAAATTAATCAATTTGAGTTAATCTCTATAGTTGATTTATTAGGAAATAAACTTTGACATGACCATAATACTATTTGATTACATCTGGAATTTATTGACAAAAATTGACCACTGCAATTTCAGGACTTTTAGAATAGACGAACTTTGATTCAAATTACACATAATAATTTTTTGTACAAGGAACGATTTGTTACCTCTGAAAGATTCGTTTGGGTTCTAAGACAATAATTGTGAGTACTGAAGTGGAGTACTGTTTATGAATGTTTCATACTTTCATGGTTTTAAGGAATGGAAACAAAGCTATTAATAATATGTCGATAGTCATAACTTTGGAGAAAATGAGCCCTCAAAAGTGGGTTTTGATATCATCGATCATATCTTCCCCTTTATGCTTATTGAAGGAGCGTGTCATTGTTAGGGCCTGTTTGGGTAACCAAAACCTAGGTTCTGGAGAATAGCTTCTGAAAAAAAAGCTGATTTTGAAAAAGCTGAAAAAAAGCTGAAAAAATAGCTTTTGATGAATGAGAGTGTTTGGATGGTTGTTGTGAGAATAGCTTTTTTTATGTGTAAATTACTAAAAAGGATATAAGTTTAATGTGTTGGGAAAGAGAGAGAATAAGGGCATTTTAGGTATTTCAATATGACATGTGTAATGATGGTGTTTTCTGTCTCGTAATTCGCGTAAAAGCTGAAAAAAGTAGTTGCCTGTTTGGATTAGCTTTTAGAGAATAGCTTCTGGGAAAAAAGCTGATGTTTAGAAAAAAGTAGCTTTTGTAAAAATGAGAGTGTTTGGATGGTTGTTGTGAGAATAGCTTTTTCTGTGTAAATTACTAAAAAGGACATAAGTTTAATGTGTTGGGAAAGAGAGAGAATAAGGGCATTTTAGGTATTTCAATATGACATGTGTAATGATGGCTTTTTTTTTACCTTGTACTTTGTGCAGAAGGAGAAAATTGTAGCTTATTCAAAACCTAGGTTTTGGCAACCAAAACCTAGGTTTCCAATCCAAAATAGCTTTTCATATTTTTTCAAATGTTTGGGTTACCTTTTTTAAAACCTAGGTTTTGAGTCTAAACCTAGGTTTTAAAACCTAGGTTTTGAGTCCAAACCTAGGTTATCAGAAAAAAGTGTTTGGCTACCATTTCAAACCTAGGTTTTAAAACCTAGGTTTGGTAACAAAACCTAGGTTTTGTTAAGAAAACAAACAGGCCCTTAATCATGGCGACAAGTGGACAACCATGAATAAATTCCTTCTATCCTTAATATATGGGCCAATCGATCGACTTTATTTTAGAAAATAAAAAAATTTAAATAAATTGCTTTAAAGTATTTTTATTAAGTATTTTTTAGAAATTAATTTGTCTTCCTTATAAACTTATATATAATCGAAATTAATTAATATTTATATACAGTTAAATAACTTATTTAGTACCATTAATTTCCTCAAATAAAGTGAATTTACTTTCATGTTATCTTAAGGATGTAAGGACCGAAGGTAGTGGTAGTACCGGATAGTTTTGGTTTAATTACTTCATAGTTTGGTACGGTGGTTGTAGTTGTGTGCAGTTATAAGTGTCTATAGTGCGTATAAGTAGGTTGTAATTAAAGCAGTTTGTTTGTTTGTTTTTTTTTTTTTTTTTTTGGACTGAGAAGTTGTTGGCTTGGTTTTGCGTCTAAGTTAGAAGTGTCTATTCGTTGTGATCAATTGTCTGCTGTTGTGTATGAAATTAAATGATGAAGTATTGCTATGTATAGATAACATATTCAGATTCAATTTGAACTAAACCTTACTTTTCTTGTTTTGGACGGGAAAAAAAATCTTATTCGCATGACCTTGTCATAATCGTTGATAATTCTTGTGCATTGATGTTTTTTCCTTGGCACTGGACACTGCATATATAACAGGTTATGCTTTATATCTTCTCGGGCCTTACATTTTGAGTCCAAACTCATATTTACTATTCAACAGGAAAATATTTTCTCCACTTTGACAGGCTATGGGCATATGGACCACATGACTATACAGTTTTAACTTTTAAGTCATATTTGTAAAATAAAAAAAAATGTAGAAAATAAAGCTCGCATGGGACCATGGCCATCGACGAATTGTTTTGGAAACGGACTTCTATTCCGCCATAGAACTTATTAACAATCCGCTGAATGAAATGCATGATATTTTGAGATCCTTCTCAGCAAGTTATTCAGGAGATGTTTGATAGGGGATTGGGTTGTGATCATAAGACAAGACAGGTTAATCGTGGGAATAATGAAGCTGCAAAGTATAGACCTTTACACATCCGTGGTTTCATCTGATTGCTCATGCACCACTTGAGCTGTGCATGATTCTTTATAAGGATTGTAACCATGGGAAACGTGGTTTAGGAGGTTGTGGCTGGTTTTCTTGTTTTGTATAAAAAGAAAAGAAAAAGGTAGAAAATTACTGGAGGTGATTCAGACACCCATAAAAATGTTCTTTGACGTGCCGATGAAGATGATAAATCAAAGGGTTAAGGTGTAAAGATACCAATAAACTTATAACAAAAGTGCGTCCAATACCATATACGTTTTTTGAGTGCAAAACTACCCATAAACATTTAAAAAGAGAGCAAAAGTGACAACACAATTGAAAGCTTCAAACGTCGGTCAGTTTCTATGGTGGGCCCCAGTCCACAAGATTTAAAAAAATAAAAAATGCTTGGGGAAAATTCCTAAAAAAAAAAACTCACGGAATAATTAAAGGACAATTTGCTATATTAAAATTTGGAAAAGAAAATTCAGTCATTGTCTTTTCTACCCTTGCCCATCTCTCCTTCGTGAACCCTTTCCTCATGGCTCCATCCATCTCCAGACTCTCTCATATCCTAGCGACGACAACGACAGCATCCTCCGCCTTTGACGGCTGCAAATCAAGCAAAGTAAAGCAGGCGAGATCGTGGGTCAGAACAGGCTGCGACGAGATCGAAGTCATCTCTCCAAGATCAGGTCAAGCTTGAATGTGAGAGATTAATCCGGATTTGTTGGAAAGCAAGAGCTTAAGTCATGCTCTACGGTGTTAGTCCTCGTTGCCACAATAATGGTTTTTACAACGACTAACATTTTTCATGGCGGTACTGACAACAACGGTGTCGCCATCTTCCTCAACTCTCATTTCTTCCTCCTCTATACTGTCATGGACTTTGTGGCCCTTGCTAGAATAATGTGGGTGATGATGTTTTTTCTTCTTCCAATTTTCACGTCGCCATGCAAGAGTTCTACAAGCCCTTATCGATTAAGGTTATAATGGTTTTTACGTTATTGTTTCATCTCCTTAATCACACAACGATGCTGGCTTTTGGTTCATCAAAGTCTAGTAATGCTTTCTATTAAGTCTTTCAACAATAGAAATGAACATTCTGATAAACTTAAAATTGGAACATGACTAGAGATAAAGCAAAATGGTGGGAATTGTACTGTTGTACTAGTATGCATGACCTTGCATAAGCTGTAGGTTGAGTATTTTTCAAAGTTTAATTTATGGTTGATTGACAATGTCTTGATTAAATCTGAAGCATCCCCATCTTATAGATAGAACTACAAATTATTGTTGCAATGTTTTAATTCCCATTTTGTTATTTCAGAGATGAGTTTCACTAAGTTGATGATGAGTTCTGTGTTGTTGAAGTGTGAGCAAAGGGAAGAGATGGAGGGGTTGAGGGAGAGGGTGAGTTTTTTTTTTTTTTTTTTTTTTCCGAGAGTATTTTGGTACTTTCAAGTAGTGATAGACAGAAGTTAAGCTATTTTAAAGGTTGGGTCATTTTGTCCCTCTTTTTGAATGTTTATGGGTAGTTTTGCATAAAAAAAAAAGTATATGGTGTTGGAAACATTTTTTATATGAGTTCATGGGTATTTTTACACATTAACCCTAAATCAAATAATATGGAGTCTTCTAAAAAAGATAAGGAAGATCAAACGTAACAATGAAGTTATTCAGTAGATGCCTCTAATTAAATTTTTTTTTTTTAAAATTGAGTAGTTGATAGGGTATAATGGTATAGTGTAATTCATATAGCCTTTTTACTTAGGGGATTATACTTATTTTCTTTGTTATAATCAAATCAAATGAGAGACAATGAATTATAAAAATATTACAACATTCAAAATATGAGTAAGAGATTTTTGACATGATCCATTTTTTATTTCCTATTCAGAAATCGAAAATTAGAACACATAATTTACTAAATTAGAATTTTGTTTTCCTTCAATCTAAAACAAAAGAATTTTATTTTCCCAGAAAGTTAAATCCGAACTAGACACAATTACTTAGCGAGACTGAATTAAATTTATTTTTTACGCATTTTTCTATTTAAAAATGTTGAGAATTTTTTTCTATGAATGATGTTGAAATTTGGAAATGATTTAAACGTAAAGAAAAAGAAAAATCAAACTAGCCGTAGGCAGGAGCGGTGGGCCCGCGAGGCCGTTTAGCCAACGGTCAAGAGTTCGTCTTTGTTGCCGGGCTGTGGCGGCAAAAAAAGAAAGTTACATTTCCCAAATTACCCTCGTTTGTTACTACGAAATGATAACCACTCGATTGTATTATAAAAATGTAAAATACTTATTGATAATGATTCAAAATAAAAGCATTTAAGTTTTAAATACTAGGAGATTCATTTAACTAATAATATACTTAAAAAATAGATGAAACTTATAAATAATTAAGATCTCTTCAGAAGCAAAAATATACATTAGACTTTTATTCGTGCCATCTTAACTATGGATTTAGTAGTTTTTTTTTTTTTTTTTGGAAAAATCACAAACAGATCCTAAATAAGGGAATTAGTCATAATGAGGTCCTGTGACAACTGAAGGAGCCCCCGTTAACAACTTAATAAACTGGATTGACAATTCAGGGACTTGGTTGTAATTAATTCCCTTTTTAAGAATCTGGTTGTGATTTTCCCTAGTTTTTTTTAAGGAAAACTTAGTTCTAATTCTTATGGTTCTCATCAAAGATGTTCAAAGTCTTTTAAATTTATTTTGTTGAAAAGAACTCATTACAATTCGAAAACATTATCAACATTTGCCTTCTCTTCTCTTCCTACCTTTGTTACTACCCTAATCTTCCTCCACCCCTTCCCTGAAGACATTATCTTTGCCGCCTTTGACGACTACACCTCCACAAAAAGCTCCGACGATAATGTTGTAGTAAGACCATTTCCTCCCCTCTTTTTCTTTCTCCATTGATCACCTTTTTACTAAATCACAATCAAAAGATCAATTCCAAATATTGTAACTAAACCATATTTTTCTCTAAAAAAAAAAAATTAAGCATGTGATATGTTAAAGAGCAAACCCGAATTAGTATATTCCAAATATACGAAAGAAACAAAAGGCCAACACCAACGGTTAGTAAATACTCACCAATAATAACACAACAACAGTGGCAACATATGTAAATATGAAAGAAAGCAATGGCAAAGCGTAAGTGCAATATCCTGTGAACGCTATGGTAAACACAGCGTAAGAAAAGGAAGAGAGAGAAAGAAAGCGCGAAACAGAGCGAGCGAGAGAGAGAAAGTGAAGGAGGAAAAGAGAGAGGAAATAAGGGGAAACAATTTGCAGAAGAGGGGTTAGGTTCTACATTCTTCTCATTTAAGCCTCGCCATTGTTGAATGTGAAGCCTCTTCTGCAAAGACGCTTTCCCAGGGTGACATTTTTTTTTCCGTTTCTTCTTGATCGCCACGGAGAGAGGATTGAGGAATCGGGAATTTATTTGGGCATTTCGGGACTGCAGATTCGGTGTTCTTAATTATATTCTTGATTTTTTAAATCAGTTGGTGGAATACATTTTAATGGAATATTATTGGGTTTGAGCCGCTGATCGTTGAATTCGTTTGGGTGAGCGACATTTTAATTAACGATGGTATGTATTACCAAATCTTAAATTGGGTTTATTTATTTCATGTTTCTTTTTTACAAGTTTAGAATTTTTAACTCTCGGGAGAAATGTGTGTATCTGGCAATGTTATTCTGTTCTTTATTTGGTTGGAATAAAGGTAAATTCTTGCCTTTGAGAAGATAGAACGAGTCCGAATGATTTTAGCACAAGTCTGTAGCTTATTTTATGATTTTGGGAGCGAAGGTTTTTGTGAAAAATGCTATGGTCATCAGGATATTGATCTCATGTATAAACTCAGTTTCTTGCACTGCACGCAATCCATCTTGATAAAGATTGGTTTGTATGCGGCAATGTTTGTGAGAGTGAAAACTGGTATAATCTTGAAACTGTGCCTTTTATCGTGAAGGCCTTCATTTTCCGTGAAAATGTAGGGGTGAAATGATTCTCTTTTGATATAACTTTTATAATCTTTTTCACTTTTATTTTTAGCTTTTGAATATTATGGGCAACTGGAAACTTTTTGCATCTCTCGTTTGATAGATACTTGCGACCTAAATGTGTGTATATATACATTCTTTTAATACAATTCTACCGCCTTTAATGCTGCTTGATGTCGGACTGTATAAATCTTTCTCGATATGATTGTTTTGTATTCCATCCTGGTTTGTCGGCAGTGGCTGGCCATTAAACAAAATTGGAGTGAACGTAGTTGAGCTAGTGAAAGCACCCAAGTGTATTTCATCTGGATTAGCATAAGATGTATTTTTATCCATTTTAGCTGATAGAATGTACATAAAAGATGAATTGTTGCTTGCTTATTGATGATAGATAATTTTAAAATTTCATAATTTTAAAGGGTTCTGACTCTGACATGTGCTGCTTAATAACAATCATTCTTTGCTTGTGGTGTGGAAAGAAAAGTTTAACCGGTTAGGTTGCATGTATGCAACTAACTCAGTGTGTGTGTGTGTGCGTTTTTTTTTTTTTACTCTTTTCACTAGTGGTAGTGTTAACCTCAAAGACACTCTCTGACTAGAGGTGTTGGCGATTGCTTTGTTTGTGCAGGCTAAATCAACTAATTTCAGAGTTGGAACTCAAGTTTATGTTGAGGACCCTGGGGAAGCTTGGATAGAAGGAGAAATTGTGGAAAATGATGGCGAAGAAATCAAAGTAAAGTGTGTATCAGATAAGATGGTGAGTCTTTTGGAATTCATTTTTATGCACTCCTTTGAAACTGAGTGCATACAAGAGAACACTATCCTTTTCTTTACATGCACGAAAGGAACACAAAAGATCTGGCATACTTCTTTCCTTTCTTCCTCTGTTAATCTTTGTTTATGTTTCTCACATATTTACTGCCCAAAAATTTTAACTGTTTTTGATGGATTATTGGGAATGTTGAGTGACAAGGAACTTAATACTCCTTAAGTAGGTGTAGAATTTGAGTCTTGTAGTCGGGAAAAAATGATAGGAGAGCTCTGTTTCAATTGGAATTTGACCTAACTTGAATCCAGATTAATTAAAACTAGATATCCGATGATTTTTTACAATTATTGGTAATTTTGAGTTGTAGTAAATCATGAGTTGTCTTTTATAAATAGGGTAAAGGTCCATTTTTTCCTTAGAAGTAATCATAATGGAGCATTGAATATCCGGAAGTAACTTGAGGAGCACATTTACCCCGGAAGTATCCAAATCATAGTAAATTTACTACACCGTTTAAAACATTAATTTTGACCGTTATCTTTGATCCACTAATACTGACGTGGCTCTGTCACCATGTACATGCCATCATTTTAGGTCCATTTTTACCTCAGAATTAACCACCAATGAGCATTTTTACCCCGGAAGTAATCATCACTTTGAATAACGATCCAGACAAATTTTCTACAATTTGGATACTTTCGAGGCAAAATCGCTCCTTGGTGGTTACTTTCGAGGTAAAAATGGGCCTTAAAATGATGACATGTACATGGTAAATTTGCTACAGTCAAAGTAGGATTTAACGGTCAAAATTAACATTTTAAACAGTGGAGGTAAATTTGCTATGATTTGGACACTTGCGGGGCAAATATGCTCCTGAAATTACTTCCAGATCCTCAATACTCCTTTGCGGTTACATCCTGGGCAAAAATGGACCTTATCCTTTATAAATATGATAAACAGTTTGATTTTCAAAATATTTATATATACTCCAAGTTTTGAACGTGTGACTCTTTAAGCCCTGATAAGGAAGGATTGATAATATGAACATGACTAATAGGATGATTGCATGCATGGACTGTTGAATGCCATGAATGTTTTTAGCCATGGTGATAAGTTTCTTTGAAATTCGTAAGATCAAACGATCAATGAAATTTTCAAATTAAAATCTAAGAGCAGTATATGCCCAGGTTTTGGGTATTTGGTTACACCTATGAGGAAAGTTTTTAGTCATGAAGCCTCCCGTAAGAGATTGTTTGGTTTCAAATCCTATCTGTCTACTGTTAGTTTATTTCCATGAGCTAAATAACTAAATTATAATTAATTCATTTTCTTTTTTTTTTTTACTTCCCTTTTGGGTTTGTCACATCCTTATCAAATAAATGCACTGGAGCTGAATTAAGAAAGCAAGAGTTATATGTTTTCTGTAGGTTGTGGTGAAGGCCTACAATGTCCATCCCAAGGATCCTGAGTTCCCTCCTTCTGGTGTGGATGACATGACAAGGCTGGCATATCTGCATGAGCCAGGGGTTCTCCAGAATTTGCAAATTCGATATGACGCCAATGAAATATATGTAAGCATTGGCCTAGCCTTTTGTTTTAAGTGAACACCCCCCCCCCCCCAACAAAAAGAAAAAAAAAAACCCGGAAATGAAAATGAGACATTAAAGTAGCCATCTAGATGTTAACTGGGAAGAAACTCCTTGCATGTAAGTTACAACAAATGATCCGTAACCTATAGTTGAGCTGTGATGAATAATAAGCGAGCTACTCAACTCCTTCCCTCATGCATGCTATTCATTTCTTTTTTCTGTCAGCATGAAATACTGACTTCATTTTTTTTATTATCCTTTTCCATCTGAGGACTAGAATATTGTATCTTTGTTCTTTCAATAATATTAGAATGTGGTTTGTGTTCCACTGGCTTTCTTTATTGTCCACTGGACTAACCATCTTCGGAAATGAAGTTTAACTCCCTAATGGCGTTTCCAGACATACACGGGGAATATATTGATTGCTGTGAACCCTTTTCAAAGATTACCTGAATTGTATGGCCGCGATGTGATGGAAAAGTACAAAGGATCAGCGATTGGTGAATTGGCCCCGCATCCTTTTGCAATTGCTGATTATGCATATAGGTATCTATTTATTCTGAGTTTTTGCGTCTTGGCTGCTTAAGTAGCAGAAGGTATCTTGTAGGTACAGACAAATCAATAATTCATAAGAAACTGAAAATATCAATTTGGAAAATTTAAAAAGCTATATGAGAAAACTCCCAAGAGAAAATGTCGAATTCAGCCTTCTCTCCCCTTTTTGAAATCTTATTTCATGTTTTTAGACATTTAAAATTGTCTAAAAACAGTGGAAGTATCATCAGCCTTTTTCCCTCACCAACGTTTTATGTGTCTGTTTAAATTTGTTTCTCAGCTGTTGGCAATTTTGAGACAATTAGTAATTTGAACGACTTTTTTTCCCCTTGATTGCCTTTGGTAATTAAATTATCTACATTTTTTCTAGTTTCTAGAATTCCTTGAAAATGAGACTTGGGGAAAATGCATTTGCAGGTTGATGTTAAATGAAGGAAAAAGCCAATCAATTTTGGTAAGTGGTGAAAGTGGAGCCGGAAAAACAGAGAGCACAAAGATGCTTATGCAATATCTTGCCTTTATGGGTGGGAGAAAGGAATCTGAGGGACGATCAGTGGAGCAGCAAGTTCTAGAGGTAACAAACAAAAAATTTGACTCACACTGCTTGTTTTGCGGGGATGGCAATTAAATATTCTGACTCTTGTATTCTGAATTTGAACCTTCTTTTTATTTACTTCACAGTCCAATCCTGTTTTAGAAGCATTTGGCAATGCAAAGACAGTTAGAAACAATAATTCAAGGTATTAACTCGACTGTTGAGTAAGGTCCTCTTTATTCCTATATTTACAATTCTTCTCCTCTTCTTTGCTTCGATTGGTTTGAATTTTGTACTGACTTGCATAATGCTATTTCAGTCGATTTGGGAAGTTTGTAGAGCTACAGTTTGATCATACAGGGAGAATTTCAGGAGCTGCTATTAGAACGTATTTGCTGGAACGATCCCGCGTCTGTCAAGTTTCAGACCCTGAGAGAAACTACCATTGTTTCTATATGATTTGTGCTGCACCAGAAGAGGTGAAATATTTTTCTTTTTGGATACCAAATTATGGCATACAGTAATTAAGTCTGCTTCTTTTTAAATCTTCTTTAATGTTTAGTACTCTAATTTTCTTATTCTTTTATGACATAGACATGCTAGTCACTGGGTATCAAATAAAATAGCCTGGTTAGATTTAAATTTATTAATTTATGCCATGACATATAGGGTAATCTACTGCAGATTTGGGACTACAGAATATGATGTTTTGGCAAATTTAATAATACTAGTCAAGAAGCTATGAGAGGCTGCATATTTTGTAATAAGATATTGACTTCTGCAGTGTATGAGATCTGGAAAAAATTCCTTGCCTGACTGCCTTCATATTCGCTTGTTTTTTTCCTGAGGCTATATTTCTCAAATGCAAGGCTAAAAAAATGGTTCTGAGGCTAGGCTTGATGATGTAGGGGTTAAACCTGAGAAACATTTTGTGGTATGAGCGAGGGGTTATTGCAAGACAAAGCTTCATGGCATTGTTAACAAATGTTCAATAAGAATTCAAAGATTCAGAATAATCTTAAAACTAAAAAGTTTTGTCTAGAAGTGGACTAATGTTCAATTCTGCCTTCATATTCGCTTGTTTAAGATTCATGGCATTGGTAAAAAGTTATTACTTACCTGATTTAATGGGTGTTCAATGCGAACTTATTTACTATATCCTTTTTACTTATCTAGGATATTAAAAGGTTTAAATTGGGAAATCCAAGAACATATCATTACCTAAACCAATCAAGTTTCTTCGAATTGGATGGATTGGACGAATCCAAGGAGTATCTTGCAACTAGGAGAGCTATGGAGGTTGTTGGCATCACATCTGATGAGCAGGTACCCTTCAGTACATTGCCTATGGATAATTTTGTTATTTGTTTACTTCACAGGTTGTTATCACACGTCCTTTCAGGATGCTATATTCAGAGTATTAGCTGCAATACTTCATTTAGGAAATATTGAATTTGAGAAGGGGGATGAGCCGGATTCCTCTGAACCAAAGGATGATCAATCTCGTTTCCACCTAAAAACCACAGCTGAACTTTTGATGTAAGTGGTTTAACCTCCTTCCTCTTAGCATTTCTACAAAAGTGAAATTTACATCTATGACAATTGTAAGTTACTTATTTCTTAATGCTAGGTGCGACGAGCAGTCACTTGAGGACTCCTTGTGCAAACGTGTCATGGTAACACGTGGTGAGGCCATAACAAAAAGGCTTAATCCAAATTCGGCAGCTCTCAGTAGAGATTCATTGGCCAAAATAGTTTACTCAAAGCTGTTTGACTGGTAAGTTTTTGTGAAGTTTGTGAACCTGTAAATAAGTTTCTACTTTAATGTTCTTATGAAAGTTAAATTGCATATACATATTTATGAGTTTTTTATAGTTTAAACAACGTTTTATACCATTGGTCCAGGATTGTGAACAGGATTAATAACTCTATCGGTCAAGATCCTGATTCAAAGAGCTTAATTGGAGTTCTGGATATATATGGATTCGAGAGTTTCAAGACGAACAGGTGCTTAACTGGTACGCTTTTGTCTGTTATTCACCAAAATAATTTTTTCCTGAGAATTTTTTGAAATTGTTTCCATTGATGAGGTGGGATGCTTAATTAATTAAATTAATAGTCCAGCAAATGTGAATTTTGATTCAAATGATATAACTTAGGCTAATCTTTGACGCATCACTTGACTAATATCCATGACCCGAGACACATCTGTGCTCATTTTGACTTTCTTTTGTACTGTTCATGTATATTTCCTTTATAGTTTATTAGGGTGCAAGGACCAAATTTCTCTGCTAGGGTAAATAATTATTGGTGATGGATTCTTCTTATAAGGCTGCTTTAATTTCTTTTCTTTTCTTTTCTTTTCTTTTTTTCTTTTTTTATTTCTGATGACTTCTAGCACAGAATGGTTATGTTGTGATGTCTGTGATTAATCAACATCACTAAACATTTTGGTTTAACTTTTTCTTGCGTGAGTATCTTCCTAAGTTTTCCGACTTTTTACGTCATATAGTGGGTCCTGTGCAGTTTTGAGCAATTTTGTATCAACCTGACAAATGAGAAATTACAGCAGCATTTCAACCAGGTTTCATTTCAGACATTTTTTCCACTTGGTACTCATCATCTACTAAATGACTTTTACTGACTTGTATTATTTCATTCTTTTTATCTTTTTCTTGTACACATCTATATTTTACTTCACAGCATGTCTTCAAAATGGAGCAAGAGGAATATACAAAGGAAGAGATTGATTGGAGTTATATAGAGTTCATTGATAATCAGGATGTCCTTGATCTCATTGAGAAGGTGGGGATTTATCCTAAAGCCCAATTTCACTCTAGACGGATTGTTGAAGTTTGGCTTCTAATTCCTTGTATCAAATGATTTTTTAATAATGATTCATAGAATGGTACCTATCAGTGAGAAAATGGTAGAAAATCGTTTAAAGTGGTTTGGACATGTCCAAAGAAGGCCATTAGATGCGTCAGTGAGAAGGGTAGATCAAACAGTCCGGAGTTCGATTAAGAGAGGAAGAGGGAGACCCAAGCGTACACTTGGGAAAGTTGTAGAGCGAGATCTTTTAATGAATAATATATCTAAAGATTTGGTTAATGGTAGGGCACAATGGCGTCGTGCGATCCATATAGCCGACCCCATCTAATGGGATAAGGCTTGGTTGTTGTTGTGTTGTTGTTGTTGTTGATTCATAGAATGAGTTACTTTTACCATTAACTGAAAATAGGGATATAGTTGGTCATCTAAAATCTTATGGAGAAATCCAACATATGCATCTCAACTTGGATTTAGATAGTCATTTTTGGGTCCCCATGAGCAACTTGTGTAAGTACTGACTTTTGAATTCATAAATTTGGCTTTACATTATACTTTTTATGGAAGATAACTGAAATAGTTTGCTTATGCTTCTAGTTTCCATTCTATGCATATAATAGAGTTTGTTATTTTCTTATATTTTGTTTTTCTAAACTATACTTTCATAAATACAGAAACCTGGCGGCATCATTGCTCTTCTTGACGAGGCTTGGTATGTATTTGATGATGAAATGGTGCCATTGCTTCCTTTATTTATTGACATTTGGGATAGATATATGCATTATGACGGTTCATATGTAATTTACATGTTTTTTCCTTCTTGTTATATACAATTAGATTTGCTTATGGATATACTTTTGAGATTGTAAAACTGCTTTGCTTATTCTTTGCAGTATGTTTCCAAGATCAACACACGAAACATTTGCCCAAAGGTTATATCAAGCTTTTAAAGAGAATAAACGCTTCAACAAACCAAAGTTGTCTCGTACTGATTTCACCATCTGCCATTATGCTGGTGATGTATGTGAAGTATATTTTGGCTTTAAGTAGTTTTCTACCTTAAACAACAAAAGCTAATAATTATACGCCAAACTTTTAATTGCAGGTCACATATCAGACCGATTTCTTCCTTGACAAGAACAAAGACTATGTTGTCCCAGAGTTTGAGGCACTACTCAACGCTTCAAAGTGCTCCTTTGTTTCAGGATTGTTTCCACCTCCAACTGAGGAAACTTCCAAATCATCAAAGTTCTCTTCAATAGCCACCCAGTTTAAGGTATGTTTGCTTTTTCAGGCATGCTTGCTGTCAAGGATGGAGCTATGATTTTTAGATCAGGGTGGTGAGATTATTAAGCAAAGTGTATAATGATTGAAGAAAAATTTAGTCACCTAAAACATGAAAATAATTATAACACACACACAAACACAACTAATATAATATAAATGTTTTGACATATTCATATTCAATTTTTAAAGTATATAGTAAAAAGAAATATGCATTTTTAAGTGAAAAGTCTAGTTTTTTGCTTTTGATAGACAGACGGCCCCATGAATGAGATTTAGCAACTCAACCAGTTACTAAATTTGTGTTTTTGAAATCCATAATAACTGTGATTCCAAATTGAATTTCTCATAAAAAGAATGATCTCCAAGACCTCCAAAATATTATATCTCCAATTTGGAGATGTGCAATTATCATACGAACAATCTATAACAATAAAATCAATCAATAAGAACTCTTCTAGAGTCAACAACATACATGTAATGCAATTTTTAAGTCGATGCCAATTTTCAGGGGACTGAAATATATTATACCAATACTAAGAAAAAAAAATGAAATTTTTCAGGATCCACCTTGTTTCCGCCCCTGCTTGCAATTGATCTGATTTATGTTTTATTATTTTCATTCTTGATGCATGTTACGCAGCAACAACTACAATCTTTGCTTGAAACGCTGAATGCTACTGAGCCACATTACATTCGCTGCATAAAACCAAATAATCTTCTCAGGCCAAGGATATTTGAGAATGCTAATGTCTTACAGCAGCTTCAATGTGGGGTAAGCTGAACGCTATTCTGTTCATATTTTCTGTAGGTCATGAACATCCCTCTCAATTGATCAGGACTTTGTGGGTGTTGTCTATAGGGAGTAATGGAGGCAATTCGGATAAGTTGCGCTGGATACCCAACTAGAAAGCAATTTGATGAATTTGTTAAGCGGTTTGGAGTTCTGGCACCTACTCTGAAACAATGGTATTAATATCTCCTTTCCTGTTCATTTTTTCCAATATCTGTACATATATTATATATGCGAACATATATATAAAAAAAATATATTATATATGCGAACTTCAACTATTTGAAGCAGATTAACGATGACCATATATTTACAGCCCTGATGAGAGGACTGCTTGCGTGAAGCTGCTAGGACAAGTAAGCCTTGAAGATTATCAGGTACCTACGATCCCAGTTGGCATTTCCATTTAAGTCCAGTAATAGTTGTAGCTTAGCAAGGGATGGTTGGAATTACCAATTTTTCTTTCTTTTAGAACCATTTTGACTTATTTTTAAGAAAATGGTATGAGTTATATTTTTATGTAAGTTTTGCTTGAGTAGTCAGTCATCCTCTGACAAAATCATACCAAAAAGGAAAGCATTAAGTGTTACAGCTTGTAACTGACGGAGTTTAGTGTTATGATATTCATAATCTGCTGTGGTTTCTAAAGACCAAAAAAGAAACATTCTTGCTGAAATTTCTTGTTGCAGGTGGGCAAGAGTAAAGTATTTCTGAGAGCAGGACAGATGGCAAAACTAGATGCATGCCGTGCTGAGGTCTTAGGACGATCTGCAACCATTGTTCAGAGTAAAGTCCGCTCATTTTTTGGTCACAAAAAATACGTTCTGCTGCAGTTGGCTGCCATACAAATACAAACAATTTGTAGAGGTATTTACACAAATTCTTTCCAGATTTTTGTTGATTTTTTTACTATGTTATTATTGGGATACTTATCTTATATCTATGGCTAATTTCAAGGTTCTTCTGAAAGTTTTCTCTTTTTCATGTCCTATAAATTTTATGTAGGAGAACTTGCGCGTTGCCTGTGCGAGAAAATGAGGAGGGAAGCTGCTTCTGTAAAAATTCAAAAGAATGGTCGCATGTATATTGCTAAAACATCTTATAAAACTTTGCATGCCGCAGCCATTTCCATTGAAACTGGTATGCGATGCATGGGTGCTAGAAATGAGCTCAAGTGCAGAAGGCGGACGGAAGCTGCAATTGTTATCCAAGTAGGGCATGATTTTGTTAACTGCAGAGAACTAGAATCATTCCTTATGTTTGAGTTGTTAGTTTTTTTTTGTTTTTTTGTTCCCATCAAAATTGGGTAAATTTGCAAATTTAGTATCCTACAATATTGCAAATCGCACCAAACATAAACTACAATATTTTTTTCCATTTACGGTCATCATGAATTTTTTTCGTAGCATATAAGAAAAAAATTCATCATGACTGTAAACATAAAAAAAAAAAAAGATATGCTACGAAAAAAATTATAGTTTATGTTTAGTATGATTTGCAATATTGTAGGATATTAAATTTGCACATTTTTCCCCATCAAAATTTGAGTGTTGTGTTGGATCTGATTGAATGTTAATGGTTTGATGTAACATTTTTTAAATTTGCTCGGCCTTTAGCAAGGGAAGTCAACTAGAAAAGTTTTCTGTCTGCGCTTCCTTTTCAGTGAAGCATGTTTCAGTCCAAAAATGACAGAACAAGGTTCAGGAGCTGGGAGTGCTTGGCAGTTGTCGATGTTCTTATATTTGTACTATATAATGTTTAATTGACTTTCTTTTTACGTAAAAAAAATGCTTGAACTAATGAGAGTTGATGTTTATCAGACTTACCGCCGAGGTTATGTAGCCTACATCCAACTCCTGAGGCTTAGAGAAGCAGCAATCATTATACAGTGCGCCTCGAGGGGACAAATGGCTCGTAAAGAATTTCAAAAGCTTCAGACGGTGATTCCCTTTTTCTCCCTTGTTTATTTCTTCTTAATTCTTCAAATATAAAAAGTTGGTAATTTTTTTGAATTCTATACAAAAATACATTCTTTACTTGTTTATTATAATGACCATTAATGTCATTTCATATTTATTTTTTTGAGGGGCAACTTTCTTTGTAAGTAAGACTTCTACTTATTGATGGTGTTTGAGAAGTGTTTAATTATAATTATTAAATGAGTTGTTATAATTTTAATTTGGAAGGATAGAGGTTTTCTTTTTGGGCCAACTTTTGGTACACAGTTTATTATTTATAAATTGGGATTTTAAACTTAATAATTTGGTACTTTGATATGTTTTTGTCGGTAGGTTTTGTATTATAAAGATTTCTTGGAGTTTCGAGCTTAGGATGCCTGTTCTTGTTGAATTTGGTTTGTTTCAATTGTCCTATACAAGACATGCTACCTATTTCAGGGCATCTGGCATTTTAATACTGAATTTAATAAGGTTTTAAAAACAACGTTTCAATTTTTGGATTAAAAGGACAGATACAAACAACTTGAAGTTACAAATGATATCAAACCAGCGACCTCTCAACTATAGGGGAGCTTTCAATCCACTAGACTATAAGGTCACTGCAGAAAAAATGTTGCTTTTGTTCCTGTTCACCTTATATATAATTCAAATGCTTCTTTTTGTGACAATATAATTCTCCTGATTACTTCCCATTGCAACACAGTAATACCTGCAAATATTTGTGATGTTGAGAGAGTTTTTCCTTTTGTTTTTTTGCTCCTACCAAATTGTGAAACTTGCAAAGCCTACATGTTTTACAAATATGAATTTCATCCTTTTATACTTTGGCTCAAGAATTTCATCCTTTCGAGCAGCTATACTATAACTATTTGTTTAATTGTTCACACATTTGAAATGGTTTAAAATATAACTGTCTGCAGGCTTCTAGGGAAACTGGTGCTCTCAAATCTGCCAAAGAAAAACTTGAAAAGGAAGTTGAAGAATTAAATTCTTCCCTACAAATGGAGAAGAAGATGATGGTAATTTACTTATTTTTAGTTTACCAAATTATGGAAGTTATAACATTAACTTTCTCTGATGATTGCCCTTCTAAGATGATTCTGTCTTCGCTTTACTTATTTCTACTAAATTCTTCATCTGTGGGGAAAAAAACTTTATCAATTGCTTTGTATGGAGTCTGGTCACTTGTGTTCGTTGAAGTCTCCTCTTAGTGTCTGCAGTTTCCAAACAACTTCATTCTAATTTATACAAAAGTATTGTTCCCCTGGGTAGAAAAATCTCACAACTTAAAAAGGTCTTGTTTTGAAAGTACTTTTTTCACTATTATACTATCAGGACATTGCTTTTAATTTATCTATAAATGCAGGCTGATGTTGAACAGGAAAATACGAAATTGCAATCTGCCTTGGAAGAGACTAAGGTGGAAAATTCAAAATTGCAACATGCTTTGGAAGAAGTTAAGGAGGAAAATGCAAAATTGCAATGTGCTGTAAAAGAAATTAAGGAGGAAAATACAAAACTGCAAACCTCCTTGGAAGAGGCTGAGGCATTACTCTTTCAGGAGCGCCAGGCAGCTAAAAACGTGGGTGATCCAAAATTCTAATACAGAAGGCTTTTCTGTTGTTGATAATGATTTGATCAAGAAATTAACAACTAAAAACGACCATCTCAATGTATCTGTACATATTATGTTTTGAAGTTTGTGTTTCTGGACTAGTTATAATCTGCTTATAACATCCCTTATTGTTGTTTATTGTCTCTGGCTTTTCAGGCACTGGTTGAGTTGCTGGAAAAGAAAGTAGTTGACACTGAGAGGAAATCTGTAGAACGTGAGAGCAAACTTACTCAAGAACATGATGCTAAGTCGCCATCCATTCCAGAACATGATGCAGCAAGCAAAGCAGTTGATTTATCCTTTGGTATACATGAATTTTCAGTTGGTGACAATGAATTGAACAATAAACTTGCCGCAGAGAATGAACACCTCAAGGTATGTGTACATAAAAGTCTGAAATATGTTCTCTTCAATTAATATTGTATCCAAAAAAATATGAAATTTTTTTCTGAACATATATTTTGCTTATATCCTAAACTAGTTTTAACTTTGGCTTTGCAGTCACTGGTTAGTGCATTAGAAAAGGAAATTGATGAAAGTAACAGGCTTAGTGAAGAGCGCTTGAAGCAAGCATCAGCAAATGAAATGAAAGTAATTGAACTGAAGATGGCTATGCAAAGGTTCTTATATTGTCTTCTATTTCTGTAAGACAATATAAAATACATATTGTCTTTATTTAATATTTTGCTTATGTTGTATCTTAGGCTTGAAGAAAAACTATCCGATATAGAAACAGAGGATCAAATTTTAAGGCAGCAGGCTCTACCGAATTCATCTTCTCGGAGAATGTCAGGAAATTTATCATTTTATAATTCTCAGGTAAAAAAAAAAGTTGGAAACCACGTCTCTTTAATGGAGATTATAATGACATCTTTTTCTTCTCTTGCTATTGCAGCCTTCATGGAACGGTCATGATGTAAGTGAGGATATTTTTATTGGAAAGCTTTTTTCTTTTCCTTTAATTTATATTTTACCAACCTTGGTACCAAGAAAAGATAACTCATCTTGTCATTGTAATATAGTTTTTAAAAAACGCCTATTTTCTACAGGATGCAATTAGTACTCCAAGAAAAAAATTTGGTACAGAGGCTGATAAAGAGTTGAGGAAATCTCAGATTGAAAGGCAACAAGTATGCTCTGGATGCTCAATTGTTGCTTTCTTGTTATGATTCAGTTAAAAAATTGATGTTACTTTTTGATTAAGTACTTTTTGTTTCCCTTGGAGTAGGAGAGTGTAGGAGCTCTTCTGAAATGCGTGGCAGAAGCAGACCTTGGGTTCAGTGAAGGGAAACCGGTTGCAGCTTATACCATTTATAAGTGTTTGCTGCACTGGAGATCTTTTGAAGCAGAAAAGACAAGTGTATTTGATCGTCTTATTCAGTTGGTTGGTTCTGCAATAGGGGTAATTAACATACCAGAACCTGTTTCTTGTTTATCATTAGGTATTTAGTAAGTCTCTCTCTTGTGGGCTGGGGTGGGGTCGAATAATTTGGATAATGCAAAAGATTCTCACAATTGACATTTTATAATTTATACCAAAATGGTGAGTGTGTGGTTCAGTCTGTGAAAATTTTCTGTTGCCATTTTTCTGTGTGCTTCTTTTTAAATGAAATTCTCATATTTTCAAAATATTTAGGCCTTCACCTTATCGTATTTTTGAAGATCAAAGTGGGTGATTCCTGTGGCAGTGTGAAAACCTTTTTTTTTTTTTCAAACAAGAATGAATCCCATTCGATGTTTTTGCAGGATCAGGACAATAATGATCACATGGCTTATTGGTTATCCAATACATCTGCATTGTTATTTCTTCTTCAACAAAGTCTCAGACCGCCTTCAGCACAGAAACCTCCTGCCCCTACAAAATCTTTTTTCGGAAGGATTTCCCAGGTTTTAGGATTTATAGTTATTTATAAATACCTAATTTAAAATTTGTTTAACGTGACATGAGCTGCAAGCAAACTGCTCAAGTCATACATGACATCAGAATTGATGTGCTTATACAATTGTTTGTTTGCTAAATATTTGGCTTGTTATTGTATTTACAAGAATGTGTAAAGTTGTCCAGACTGTACGGTTAATAGTTAAAGATTACAAGATAGACATTTTTTCCTAATTATATCAATGTCGGGGAAAACTATTCTTGAGGTATCTGTAGTTTTTTCAATATTTAATATGGTATCTGTGAGTTTCTACTCCTTATCAAATCTTTTAATGTTACTCTTTTAGCATCGTTAGCCCCTGTAACTTTATTCTGTTAGCATTGTTACCCTTCTACAGAAGTTAATTTTGCTATAAGAATAAAATTAATGGATTTAATAAGGAAAGAAAAACACTCAGGCACCAAATTAAAAATTCACGGAAACTTTAGGTACCTCAAGAATGGTTTTCCTCTAAGGTTAATCAAATTTGACCACTCTTTCTTTTGAAGCTCTTCTTCATCTGTCTATCAAATAATATCGGTTATTCTTGTTATAGACTGTTTTTTGTTAGCTTTGAATCAATTATAGAGTCAGTTACCACGTTTGTTTGCATTTTACATGCTTCATATTATAAATAGATTGTTATAACTCAATCTGCATTACTATGCTGTTTCTCAGGGTTCATTTGTCATATCGTCATTAAAAAAATGCTAGCTACTCGTTGCTACCTTAATTGTTTTTAAGGATGACGTTATTAATAATATAAACTCAAAATTTGTGTAATGTTGTTTCTCAGAGTTTTCGTTCATCTACTGCCGGTGTTGCACTTGATACTATTCGCCAAGTTGATGCCAAGTATCCAGCTTTGCTTTTCAAGCAGCAACTCACAGCATATGCGGAAAAGATTTATGGAATTGTTCGAGAGAATTTGAAGCAGGACTTGTCACCTCTGCTTACTTCTTGCATTCAGGTATGGAGGTTCTTCATTCTGTCATCACATGTAATGACATTATAGGTTGCGTCTCTTAATCTGTGTTGTCCGCTACAATTTGATTTTGGTTGACTAAATGTAAATGTCAAGTTGCTTATTCCATTCATGTCAATCCAGGCACCTAAAACATCAGAGCAAAACCCATCAGATGAACAGTCAACTGGTAATAGCGCCCCAGCTGGTTCTTGGCAGAGCATTATTGATTGCCTTAACAAATTTCTCAATATGATGAAAGAAAAACATGTATGTCTATTTGTGGTCTCTTGCATTGCCTATACCTTTTGTTGTTGTAGAGCAAACTGACTTCTGCATTTTTTTTTCAGGTGTCTCCTGTTCTAGTTCAGAAGATATTGACCCAGGTTTTCCAGTACATCAATGTACAACTCTTTAACAGGTAATGTGTCTTTTCTCCTTTGTTCAATTTAATGTAAAGCTATGATTATAGGCATTTGAGTTTGACATGTCAGTTGTGCATTCTTGATTCTCCAGCCTCCTTTCAAATAAAGAACATTGCACATTTACCAATGGAGAATTTCTAAAATCGGGGTTGGATGAACTAGAAAAATGGTGTAGTGAAGCCACAGAAGAGGTACGCTCCCTATTTATGCCGTTCAAAACTTTTGAATATTAATTTAATTTCTTATTGGCTAATAATAAATTCTATATCAGTATGCTGGTTCATCTTGGGATGAACTCAAACATGTGAGGCAAGCAGTTGGGTTCTTGGTATGTGCTATACTTGGCCTTAAAATTCTTTTGCTTTAAATTATCTAGCAACCTGTCGATCTTTGATCTTTTAGTTTCATTCGCTAATATCAGCCTCTCATCTACTACTTAATGATTTATCACCATATATATAGTTTCATCATTCTTTTCACTTACTCTTCCTCATTTAATTTGAATGCAATATTTCTCCCAGGCTAAAAATGAGAAGACCACAATATCTTATGATGATCTCACTAACGACTTGTGTCCTGTAAGTTTCTCTTATATGAATGAACGATAACATGGGTGTATTGAAATGTGGTCCTTTTTCTGAAAAAAATAGAATAGAAAGGTCAAAAGAATTCGAGGAAGTTTGCATGCTAAAACATGTATTTGGTAAATTGGATTAACACCCAGAAAACACACGCTATTGCTTGTGAAGGAGAATACACCATCTTTTTCATAAGGCACATTATTATATGCTTACGCGAATTCTCACATCTATCCATTGAATTCAGATCCTGAGTGTTCATCAACTTTACAAAATCTGTTTATTCTACGGGGATTGTAGTGTCAGTGAACAATGCGTATCAACGGATGTAAGTGATAAAAAATAGACACACTCATTTTTCTCAGCCGTTGGGCTATCTGCTTAGTGGTTATTGTATAATAATTCCTTACGCAGGTCATTACAAGGTTGAAGCTTCTAATGACAGATGATACACATGACGATAGCGACTCCTTCATGTTGGACGATGATTCAAGGTCAACCTCACTCATATGCTCGTATTCCAGGCTGACTAGAGATATTCTACTCTTGCCATGGAGCAATTTTTTTTGACAATTCTTTGTTTTCTATCTGCAGTTTCCCATACTCCATTGATGAGATTTCTAATTCCCTTCAAGGAAGCAACTCGTTAAAAGTACAAGCGCCAGCAGAACTTCTTCAGAAGTCAGCCTTCCAATTTTTACATGATTGAGGCCATGGTTTTAGCATTTATAGTCCTCCTCTGATGCATCTCACCGCCAGATTCAAAATCTCTTTCCTGGTCAGACATCAAGCTGTAAATCCATCCACCTTTCTCAAAAATTTCTCTTTGTAGCATAGGTTGCCTTAGCTGTAAGATATTTTCTCATATAGTATTGTATAGCATACTACATGTCACAATTCTAACATTTTTTATGGTCACTGATGTACAATTCTTTGGAGGGTTTATTTCTTTTATTTTTTTGGGAGGGGCTTTAAGGATTAACATGTATGATAGGAGAAATTGTTTTCGTACATAGTTGTTCTGCCACGAATTGGCCACTGTTGTAAGAGCATTGCCCTTTGTAATAGTGTAGGGGTATCACAAGCTGCTTCCGAGCAATTCTTTTGAAACTATGTCAAATCAATAAATCAATAAAATATCACAAGTTTTCTTCCTGTTATTGATCTATCAAGGACTATTTTGTTCCACAACTTAACTGTTAAGCGTTCATGAACTATTGCCTCAGAATTGAAAGCCCCTTGACACACACAGCCACACCTTAATCAAGGGCTAAGATCTCATGCTATTCTTCAAAAATTTGTATTAATGTACATTACATTACAGAATCTTTTTGTGTTGAACTAGCAGGCATTCTCGGCAACTATTGCAATGAAAGTTAAAGGAAGTTTTTTTTTTTTCATCATATTGGCTGCATAAATTATGATAATGCAACATTTGGCAGGCTCTTAAAAAACTGAATCTCTTCATCAAACCAACTTTTATCTCTTTCAAATTTGCATGTGATAACCCACACATCTCAGGTAAGGAATAAAAGCATGGTGTAGTTTTACCTACTCCCTATTCTATGTATTGCTGACTTAGACCACCGGCATTTAATTGATACCGAGGAGCGTAGAGAATGGACTAGTTCATTTTTTCACATAGCAACATATGCTCCATCGGTGCACCGATGAAAAATTGGGAGTGTCTTTTCTCCTCTGCCATTCCCATCTTTTTCCCTCCTCTACCCTAAATTTATATAGTGTTGGGGTCAAATTTATTTTTTTGTTTGATTTCATCATTAAATTATACATAATATTAATGACATTTTGATATCTTATGGACAAAAAATGGTTTAGTTTTCAATTTTATATGATTTTTTAAATATTTAATGCTTTAACTTGAAGAAAATACAGAATTTTAAGCATTAAATCTTTGAAAAATCATATAAAATTGAAAACTAAACCATTTATTGTCCATAACATATCAAAATGTCACTAATTTTATGTAGAATCTAATGATGAAATCAAACAAAAAAAAATTTGACCCCAACACTACATAACTTTAAGGTAGAAGAGGAAAGTGGATGGAAATGGCAGAGAAGGGAAGCCAAGTCTGATAAAATTTAGCATAGTTCATCCTGTACATTAACAAAGACATGGATGGAAAAATAGAAACGTGACTAATGCCGGCATAGGTCAAGTCCAAAGGTACATACAGTTATCTACATCCTTCTATTCTATTACTATAATGAAAAAAAAATTTCTTAATTTCAATAATTCAGACACTTGACAAGCATTTAAAATGATAAAGCTACAGGAAACAAATTTTTTTTTTTGGTTAAACACCGCCCAGTAATCCGGCGCCTATTGACAACTAACTAATCCGGACCCGAATGGTAAGAGTGCTGCCCACATAGGCAGGGTTGTCCCCTCTCCCATCGAGAGCGCTTCCCAGGATTTGAATACACGTTCTCATCCTTAGGGGAGGCGAGCTTAGTTATCAGCTCAACTAACTGCTCGTTTGTTACAAAAATCAACTTTCTTAAACTGTATCTTGTGTCACATGATAAAAAACAGAGTATAATTTTCCACTCAAAGCCTTGAGTTTAAAGGAAACACATTATTCAGAGACGAGGCATAGGGCAGCAGAAGACCACATCTCCAGTATTAAACCTAAGCTAGGAATCAAATTTGGGAAAATATACAGTAAAAAAAAAGTCAGGTGATGTGAAAATTTTCCCTACATGAAGGGAAATTATAAGAATATCTTTCAGTTCCCACTGTTACAATCAAATGACCCCTACAAAAACAAATATACTATCTAAGAAAATTATAGATACTAATGTCATGCGTAGAACACTCACCTTAATTCCTGTTTTAAAGCGTGTAATTCACAATATGATGAGGCAAAAACAAGTAGTAGCCGGAATGTCAAATCTTGCAAAGTGGAAGCAGTGCCTATGCCTCTATAGAGTCGTACATGTGGGCAAAATTCAAACATAAGCTGCGGTCTCTGTCATCCCCCCAGCCTCCCCAACCCTTAAATCCAGAATTATACCCAGGCTGATTTTTATAGGTACGCACTTCCCAGTCTGATCCAATGTTAGGAACCTTGTCATGCTCCTCTATCTGAATGTTAACCATGCCATTGTCAATGCAAGCTTTGTTTTCCGCTTGACCCTGATGCAAACCACATTTCCCAAAGTGAACTGCACTAGTCCTTGGACCTCGTAGTGAATAAACAGGACTTCCAAATGAGGGATAAACAGTTGCCCACATTGTGATATCCCAGTTGTAATCATCAAAAAAACAAAATTCCCTAGCCTTCATGTGTATTTTCCTCCAAACAGTTCTATTGAAGGAGTAACCCACATTTCCCATTCTTTCTGCAATCAAGCTTTCCCATCCTTCTCCTCTTGAGTTCACATCAGAAGGTGCCAAATTTGCAGCATAGCAATCAGAACATTTAATACCCTTAAGAGAGATTAGCGTCTGTAGATTGCGATATGCATTCGGAAATATCAAGTGGTCCTCTTCAATGAAAAGAATGTGACCAGAATGCTTCCTTGTCTCTTCCAATCCATCCCAAACAGTGTTCATCATCCACCACCAATGATGCTTTAACGAAACAATCTTTGGTGCGCGGTGGTTGCCATACTGATCAGGATTTCCTACGCAATGTTTTTTGCTAGCATCATCCTTCTCCTTACAGTCAGAAGGCGATACTCCAGGAAAACGATTAGAAAACAAATGGGGTGAGTATGGAGCATATATCTGTTTAACTTGGCAGAATCTGATTCCATCAATGACCTTGTTCATATTCTCAAAGTACCCATCATGACTAACAATTAGTAATGTCTCATTGATGCCTTCCACCTTTGAAAGGCTGTCAACTACTATTTGGAGATATTGAGACCGATTGTGAACATATAGAACAATAATTATATGATCCTTGGCCAGAG
This sequence comes from Mimosa bimucronata, assembly GCA_037074515.1. Lineage (NCBI taxonomy): Eukaryota > Viridiplantae > Streptophyta > Magnoliopsida > Fabales > Fabaceae > Mimosa > Mimosa bimucronata. The sequence goes on from CM073444.1 coordinate 39,312,355, forward strand.
TTGGATATAGATCCAGGTTTTTCGGAGGCAATTTGTTTCTCTTTTCCAGATCCAAGGACAAGTCATTCTGTTGGGGTAGGTGAGAGCTGCCTATAGCTCTAAGCTTCCAGACAGATTCCTCAACTTCATTTATAGGCAGTGTTACAGAGGTTGATCTTGAATTAGATCCAAGAACTAAGTGAAGTAGTATAACCCCAGATAACGTAATAAATACAACACATAATAGACGGCGCAAAGCCACAAATCTGAGATGGGGTTTTTTGCTTGCAGCCATAGAACTAACTATACTGAAACAATAAAAAAAAAGCGTTTAAAGAAACTTGCAATCACAACCAAGCATTCATTGCTTAATAAAAGTGATCACATAAATAGCTAGGCACTCAAATTAGGCAAAAATCCATCACTAAATATCCTTTCAATGCTAAAATCAAACTAAGCGCCCTAAAAGTAAGGTGGCCCAGGTATTGAGACGGAAGCAGGCAAACCAAGTTATAGTCGAAACCCGCAAGCAGATTTTAGAAATAAATCCTATGCTCCTTCAAGAAGAGATAGACGCACAAGTCAAGCAAGATTCTTGAAGTAAAACCTGCAAAACCTATGTGGAAAAATTATAAGGGTAAGGAAGGCGAAAAATTCAAGCTTGGGTGAAATTGAAGACAGAACAGTGGCCGGAGAAAAGGTATGAAAGTGTGGGTGAAGTTTGGGGAATAGAAACGTAATGAAAAATCAAACATATTTGGGGTTGCCAAGTTTCTATCGAAGTGCCGGCAATTTCACGGAAGGCTGTGCTCACTGACAGGAAAAATACGTTTGACTTTTACTGCAAACAAAAGTAGCATCGTAAATTCCATTTTGCTTATCAATAGTATAACAAGAATAATCTAAAAAAATATACATATATGCATATATTACTCCTAAAGTACAAAATTAGAATTGCAATACGCTTTACACACACTATTTGATTAAAAAAAATGTACATTATTCTCGTTTGTACCAAATTCAGTGTGGGAAATGAATGAGAAAAAATAGTTTTTTTATTGATGAATCGAGTCATCAGCAATTGTTAATACAAAGGAAATACAATGATATGTGCTGGGGCACAACCATGACTAGTAGAATACTGATAAAAGATGATACAAGATGACTGAAAAGATCAAGATGCTCAAGAGTACTAGGAAGATTGTATGCAAGAGTTCTCAGAGATAATTCGTGTCCCTTCCTAGCAGGGGATGAATCCCTTTTAATTTGTAGAGTCATACCTCCAAAGCCTCCAAATTTCCTAGGTAGTCGCAGGCATGACAAGGTTTGAGTATCGTTGGAACACATATGTTGGCAACCGTCTGGTAGACTTGGTAAATGTCACGTGGCACCATGTCACATGGGTGATGGCCTCGAGTCTTGGTTTCTCTGATGGGTCGCATCCCTTGCATTGTTAGGTCTATACTATTAGTGTGAGAGTGTGTTGAGCTAGGTTTAGTTCTCTCATGTGCCACCTAGATCTGGGGTAACCTAGACACATTATTCTGCCCACAATTTTATTAATGAAAATGGGTGAAATCATTTTTTTTCTTTTTTTTTTATTACAGAAATTTGGTTTTTCTTATGATAACAAGAAGTCATTTAAATGGTTTATGTGTTAGATATTTAGGTGAAAATCCGTATATATACTTATAATATAAAATTCCCCAATAACAACCCAACAACCCATTTAACTATGATATGGGTCGTGTTTTTCCATCAACATTTAATTATATATATTTATTTATCTATCTATCTATTTATAATATAAAATCCTGCAATATCCGCTGAACAAGCCATTATATGAATTGTGTTTTTCATCAATTAATTATATATATTACCAGTTTCACATTAATTATATTTTAATCCATTAGTTTTTATGAGATGTTATTAATTGGAATCATATTTCAAATTTTAAAATACAATTAGTTGCACAAGAAAAAAAATTCTAATTAGGTTTTAAAAAATCGTACAGCTTTGCTTTTTTTTTTTTTTTATCATTATTGTTTATTTATAGCTCACTTTATCCCAGTCCATTTGCATAGTCAATTTTGCACTTAAACCATTCGACCCAATTAAGCCCTGACTAGTAACGCGGTTGGTGTCGTTAAAAATGAAAACGCGGTGGTTGGAAGACAATTTGGGCCTAACAAATTAATTATAAAATGAGTATTTATCCTTTAGGGCCTACTAATATAATGGACCTTGTTTGAAAATTTAAATCCAGACTGTTCAGGCCCAATCAACAAAAAGTGGGCTTCCCCTTAAAATTGGGCTTTAATTTTTTAAAAACAAGTATTGGTAAGTTCAATGTGATCGGGGAAGTCTAGATTTGGACTTTGGTGTATGATGTTAATTTGAAATATGTTTATGAATAATCTCTATTATAATTAGATATGTGACTATGTTATTAAATACTCCCTTCTCTAAATAGAGTATCCCACTCTATTCCTTATTATAAGTCCACCTTAACTACTTTTTATATATTAAGGAGTGGAAGTTGTTGCATTAAATATGTCATATTTTAAATTATACTTCTAACTTTGCCCTTATTTAAGAATATGTGTTAAAATATTATATTATGCTTTATAAACATTCTCTCTCATCTTCTCTATTTCTAATATAGAGGTAAAATAGTTACAATGGCATTAATTCATCCAATACTGGACTTATATTTATGAACAAAAAATTTGTCGTAGGCTATGTTTGGTTTGGCTTTTTTAGGGCCAAAAGTACTTTTGGGCTAGAGAAGTGAAAATTTTGCTTTTTGTCTTGTTTGAGTTCATTTGATAAGAGAATGACTTTTGGGCTAAAAGGACTTTTAAAAAGCCAAAAGCCAGAAGTATATTTTTTTGACTTTTGGCTTCTGGCTTCTGATGGGTCTCACGCCTTTTGTTATGTATTATTTAATAAAGTGGGTAGAAAAATTAGACTATTAGACCCCTGAAATTCTCAAATAAGATATTTTATTTTAATCTAAAATTTCCTTATTATCTCCAAAAAAATTACTATAATAATCTTTAACTATTTTCTCCCACAATATCCTCCTTTAAGCTAATAATATTATTATTTTTTTCAAATTATTTTTCTTAAAATAAGGGATAAACTAAACCTTTAATAAGAATATATGTATATTATATATGTATTATTTAATAACAGTAATGTCCTTTTTGGTAATTTTTCATCTAAAAAGTTGCTTTTCAAAATAATCATCCAAACATGTTTCAAAAGTCAAATTGAAAAAAATTCACTCCTATCATCACAAATCCAAATATAAATCACTTCACACAATCTGACTTTTATCCAATCTTACTTCTGAAAAAGTCCTTCTGAAAAAAAGCTAATTCAAACATAGCCGTATTTGAACTTATAATAAGAAATAGAGTGGTATATAACATATTTGGAGAGTTCATTTTGGTCATAAATATAGGACCTGATTCTAAATTTTATCAAACATTTTTAAAATTATCCTTATTGATTTCCCTCAATAATAATTAGGTAAGAAAGGGAGTGGGGAAATTGAGGAAGATAGATAAAAAAGATTATGTCATAGTAACCAGCTTAATTAACAGTTTTAAATTTATTAAATTAGGTAAATGAGTCCTAAATTTAGGACAGGAGGGAGTATTCTATAGCCCAGTGGTAAGACATCTAACTGATATGTGGAAAGTTGCAGATTCAATATTGTTTATAAGGTAGGCCGTTAGTGTCTACCTTTAATTTAAAAATATATATATATATGTGTGTGTGTGTGTGACTCAATTAGCTTTATTTTTATGTTTATAATTTAATATGACATCAAACAATATTTGTGATGAATATGTAGGTGTGTATTAGTAGGATGTAAATTTAAAATCGGCGACTATTATTGGTTCTTTTTCATTTATGTTTATGTATATTATTTATAGTAATGGTCTATTTTCCAATGGATTCGGTGGCTCATTCACGGTTTTTTTAACAGTGATTTAGGAAAAGGGGCAAGCTCTTGGATGAATCACCTGCAAACAAACTTTTTTGAATTCTGGGAGCAACCCTGTGATATTTATTCTTTTGCATTATTGTATTGTGATTATATTGTTACCTCGATGAGGAATCCTTTTGTTTGTAACTGCTGTTGCTGGTGACCCGGTTATCAATAGTAAAAATTGTTCTAATTCTGTCATTTTACTTTTACTGAGATTGGTATCAACAATATCATTTCTATCTTTTTTATTTCTCCATTTGTGACGTTAGAATTAACAACCATCGAATAAAAAAAGTTGGTAACATTCAAATTGCTTTTCAACTTTTCATTTGAGTATCATATTTTTTATATTTCATAATTAACATTTAAACCATCTTTCCCCCAAACAATTCTGAAAACCCTAAATCACCAACAAACAATGTAAAAAATAAATAAATAAATAATTCTGTCACTATAAGCCGAGCCACCAATAAATGGTCTAAAAAATAAAGATTTATGAAGGGAAAAAAAGTCTAGATTCGCAATGTGTATTGTTAAATAAGCTTATGAGCGTAAGAAATATGTCCTCCTGTTCTTATTATAAGAGCTCGAAATTTGAATTAATTTGATCTAAAATGCAAAAACTAACCTTACATTCTCTCATCATTTAATGCATTTTTTCCTATTTTACTCCTAATTCTCTTTCATATTTATTAATGCTCCTATATTTCTCTCTCTTAGACTCATCATAAATAAGTCTAATATTAGAAGAATATGTATATTTCAGGCACATTTAATTATTTTTACTTCTTTTCTTAAAAAACGTGTTTTGACGGTCAGACTCTTATAAATTGGATCGGAGGGAGTTGATTAAAGGGAAAGCATGTTATGCATTTGGGGGGAATTCGGGAAGCACATGGTAGCATTTTAATTACCTGGGAAATTGATTAATGAGTCATTAATTAAAAGCTTAACATTAATGTTATTGTTGATGTTGTTGACCATTCAATTTCTATTTTTCCTCCAACATTCATGTGATCACATGTGTCCCCCATGTTTCTCTTCTGATTACGTCCCTCCACTTCACTCCTCAATTATTTTATGCATTTTCAGTTATTACGGTTAAGGATAGTTAGTTGCTTCATTTATATAAAATATACTCACTTTACATTCATATTCGGTATTTTATATTTTATGGGGGAAATTAAAAATAGCATAATAGCAGGCTAAAGGACAAAGTTTTAAAAGGAAAAACAAAATTAACTTTACAAATACACATATATTTAGTGCAATTTAGAAGTCAACACATTAGATATTATTTAGTCTTTATATATAAAAAAGAATTTAACAGTGAATATGTATAAAAAATTATGGATCAGTTGAATTAAGTTTTATATTTGTGAAGATACATAACATGATTGAATTTATAATAGCTAGTTGAATTTAAGTTGAATTATTTTATGGAGTTGGGAGCAGACAGGGATTGGGCTCAATAAATAAGTCCAGCACATTGCAACTTCTGATTGCTTAAAAGATAAATCTTCAAAACCCATATATAGATTCATTGTACTAACGATAAACTGCTCTTTTAGATCCACACATAGCCTAATAAAAATTACATATCACATTAAAGTATAAAAGGGATCGTGGTTTTTTATTTTTTCAATTTTTGAAAAATTTCAAAATATTTGAAAATGAAAATGTTGGGAGTGCATAAAATTTAACACTTCCTTCTCTGTCTCCCTTCGGTGCTAAATACTACTCCCTCCCTCTGGTCCTTATTACAATTTACAAAAGACTGATAATCAAATTATGTTTTTTACAAAAATTGTTAAAAGTTCGTTAAAAACTATAAATGTCTGAAATAATTTTTTTTTCAATACTACTCTAATTTATGATGGGACTATTAAAAAACATAAATATGGGTATCAGTGAGTATGAAAGAAAGGTTGTGTAAAATAGGAAAAAAAATGCATTAAATGACGAGGATAACCCAAGGTGGGTTCTTATATTTTGAATCAAATTAATTTAAAATTCCAGCTATAATAAGGACAAGAGGGAGTATAAGATAAGATTGACTTTTCTTTGTCAAGATTAAGGAGCCAAATAGATCACTTAATTTAAACATATGTTACAAGTAATTAGATTATACGTTAGTTTAAAAGTGAGGTAAAGTAGTTTTGAGGAAAAATATGATAAATATAAACATTTTAAAATAATTTAATTTTCATCATTAAACTTACTGAAAAAAAAAAATCCACGAAGATATAAAGAGTGCTTCGGTGTTATACTCATAAGTAACATTCTCTGACATAGAATTATCATAAATATAAGTAATAATACGTGTTTGTCCACAAATTTAATTTATTTATTTTATTCTTTTTACTCCCAACTAATTACCTTATCTATCTCATCCTTTCTTCGTATTCATTAACATCTTTTTCACTCACTTTTTCTCTCACCTATCCTTTTCTTAAAATAAGGATGAAATAGAAAAAATGCATCTCTCATCCATTTCATAGTTTTAATTAATTTTAATCCATATTTTGATTCTCGTGACTTGAATATAGGTGTTAATTGCTTGTAAAAACAAGCACTCAAAGGAGTAATGTATAAACGTTAACGTAAAATGTGTGTTGGTATATTTTCTTTAATAATTTCCAATTGAAGTTACCCTCATTTGAAAACATACCGTTAATTAAAAGATGCAATAAGTTGGGAGGAACAGTTTGGTGGGAAGAAGTAATAAATTTTGGAATGAAATAGGATGAGATATTATAAGTAAACCTTTGAATCACTCCCAATTAAATTTAGGATTGAAAGTAGTGATAAAACTACATGCTGCCATTCTGATTATACTTACTACCTATCTCCAGCTAATCGTTTGAACATAGTTAATTTTTGACCGATCTCATCATGAGATAAATTAAACTATCAAACTAAGATATACAGAGTACCGTAGATGAATAATTCTGCTAATAACAAGTTTGTATTATTTAACATATGTGTCATTTTTGTCCTATTTAAAGAGATTTATGGACTTTTTACACCCAAAATAATTTATGGTATCATATGCACATTTAAAAAAAGTTTATGGATGTTTTTATCCTAAACGCATTAACAATTTCAAATACAATTTACTATTATGGGCCCAAAAAACTAAAAGTCACCAAGAGTTAATATAACTTAACGACAATGACATTTTCACTCAATTCAGATGAGTTTATGAGTATTTTTGTATCAATTAATAATAAGTTTATAGTGTTAGATGCATATTTGAAAAAAAAAATCATGGATAATTTTGACATAACCCTTTTAAATTTATTCTCACTCCGATACTCGATATGATTTTCTTCCTTATTTCCGAAGATAGTTATATTATTTATACGCTAATATAAGTCATTTACAAGGACTTTCAATTCTTTTTTTTCTCTTTTTTTTTGGTAAAGAACCATTGATATGAATGTAACATAACATGTTTCCTAAACAATTCAAACCTTTACTATTAGTAACGCAACTAAACCGGAAACCAGTCAAAGGGAAAAAAATTCTCCCAACTATATATTAAATATAAAATTTATTTATCTAACTATATTAATTAATGATGTTAATTAAATTAATTAATATAACATGTTTTTTAATACCCTAATCATTTTCTCAAATTCTCGCTCTAACTTTGTTATTCTTGAGTGAGTATCAATAAGAATAATGCATAAACAAACTAACAATAATTAGAAATAGATCATATATTTAGGACTAATATCAACTTTTTAAATATATCATGTATTAAATATTAGAAGAAGTATTACCAATCAATACCAATACATACATGTAGTTTATTCATCGCCACACATAATAAAACTATTTGAAATATTTACCAAAAAAAATTGTGATATAGAGTAGTATTGCATACTGTTATTTATAGATGAAAACTTACTTAAAATTCTTTATATTTATAATAGATATAATAACTTCAGCTAAGTTTTGCCCTTAGTCAAACTCGAGTAAGAATATACGGAGTAAAACATGTATATTGTCCTGCCAACATATAAAATCATAAACTAAGGCGTCTCCAAATAGAGCACTACACATGATCTCAATTTAGTAATCTATTCGAGAAGTCTAATTAATTTCTTTTCCCGATTTGTTCTCGCATGAATTGAATTGATTTGGAAGCCAACTGAACCAGATTGAGCCAAAAAGTTTAGACTTCAAGCTTAAGATAAAATGAAGAGTCACGATAAGAAAGATTTTGGTCGAGCCCAAAAATTTAATAATGAAGACGTGACCTCAAATTAAAAAGAATCGAGCTTCATTTATTTAAACTTCATCATGATTGACTTCATTAGCCGAATCTAATTATGGGAAACTGTGTTATAATTATCTGCAGATGATGCGGCAGGAGAACGGAACCCTCTTAAGCGCATATATATAATAATCAAATGTCACTTTAATAATTCATGTAAATCTTAAACTTAATTAGATTTCTTTACTTTAATTAAAATGAAATTAGCAAAATTTAAGTTCGTAGAGATTTATATATGATCATTGATCTTTTTTATGAATTATTTCTCGAACCTTCTCATATCTCTAATTTTGTTTTTCCATGATTAGATTCTTTCATTATTGTGGAATATTTATTAAAGAAGTAATTCAGAAAAAAAAAGAAATCAATAAAGAGAAATGAAATTATTGCCCGATTGTTATATAATTATTATCTTTAAAAATAGTATCTCATATGTTCAAATGAATCATGGAGGAAAAAGATGAATAATGATTGGTTGGTTAGGTTTGTTATAAAACGACCAAATTTTGGTCATACCCCATATATATGTTATTTATCCGTTTATTTACACATAATACCACTTTGATTAATTTCGTCACATGCAAGAGGTCTCGTATGGCAGTAGTGTAGGTCGTTCCCTGACTTATTTTGCAGAAGGAATTGGTTTGGTGGCAAATAAATTATTATTTGAAATTCGATTCGTTTTCGTCTTTATATTATACTTACAAATAATAAATTCTCATTAGTTGGGCTGGGAATTCAGGAAAATTTTCACTGGCAGTGTAACACTTCTAACAAAAAAAAAAAAATTAAATGGGAAAGCATAAGCAGCGTCATGCCTGGTAATGAGTCAAATTAAAGTTGAAGATATACGCTATGTTATATATACTAATTGATAGTTATGGTTTTTAATTAATTGAGTAGTATTAGGCTGTAATGTGTTTTGCATGTGACTGATACGGAACACTTGCTTCGGACCCAAAATAACGGAAGCGGGAGATGAAGAGAGATGATATATTTAAGTTAATCAATTAGGGTTTTTTTTACGGAGAAAATACTTTGGGACCAATCTAACAAATTTAGAGAGATTCTTAAGTGAATCTGGTTGATCACGTCATTTGTGATCTACACCAATCACAAACGAACATATAATGTCTTACACGAAAATTTTAATCTGACTAGGCTTTTTAAAAAAATTAGCTGATAGATAATTTTTTTTTCAATTTGTAAAATTAATAAAACATAGAAAAGAGGAGATAAAATATTTATTATTATCTAGCAGATAATTTTTTTTAGAACGTCCAATTAAATTAAATTAAAGCCGACCCCATTTAATGAGATAATGTCGACTTGGTTATTGTTGTTATTATCCAATTAAATTAAAATTTTCACATAAAACATTATAAATTTAATTGTAATTGGTGAGATCATAAATGATAAATGATGTGATGGACTGGATTCACCCAAAAATTTCTCACAAATTTAACCATTAGCGAGGCAATTATTAGTGACCTACGTATTTGAGACTCGAAGGAATACACTACAGTTTTAATTTATCCTGTAATCAATTTTTTCAATTTTAATTTTGCCTTGCATAGTTCTATTAACTATGTTTTAATATATTTTAATTTAATTAGATTGCGAATCCATCCCATATTAAAATTTAAGCAGAGTTATACTGAGTTATGAATAGCGTATTTCATACAAGTGTTAACGAACTAAAAGTTTCTATTGCTTGTCCTTAATATATATTAAGACCTATTTAATTAATTTAGGGAGATGTACTAAATAAGTTAAATAAATTAGTTTAAAGTATTTATATTAATTTTTTAAACTCATTTGTTGAAATAATATACTACTACATAATTTAATAATATACAAAAATATTTTAGAAATATCACATATCATGTGTTATAATTGAATAATTAATCTATTTTGTTACCTTAATCTTTCTACATTACTCAATACAGTCTTATATTAAGAATTATATTTCACATATATATTGTTTTTTCTTACAAGTTACGACCCTATATAAATATATATATATATATATATATAATTTTTGAAGGAAAAAATAAGGAAATTTTATTTTATGTTTTGATCTTAACATAGTTTAAATTTTGGGCAATACTTTGATAGAGTTTTTTATATTCAATATATAAATTACCCTAACATAATACATGTTCATACATAATAATTTTGAAATATTATCATCTAACTATAAATTTACCTGAAATAAATAAGAGAAGAACTATGTATCATGGAAAAATATGACATATACAGTGGATATAAGGAAGTTTACTTAAGTCTTTTTTCTAACATTTTACATATTTATTTTATAAACATAACAAAATTTTGTAATCAAGAGCAAGTTTTTATTAGCCAGAAGTGCTTCTTATTTTTTTTTAAAAAAAAAGATAGTGATTTAACCGTTTTTATGACATATTTTGCAATTAATGCAAACAACTTTTGTCTATGGACGAATGTGATGGTGAGCTTCGAAGTTCAAACTCGATCATAAATTCATAATCACTGAACTAATTATTTTTGTATATTTTTTATATAGCCTTTCATATGCAATTTTTTTTTTTAAAAAAAAAAAAAAAAAGCACCGAAGCAGATAAACCAGCCATGTTCACCACTGTTTATTTATATCTATAAAAAGATGGGTATCTTAATTTATTTAAGCAGATACAATTATTCAAAATATTTAATAATCAAGAGGGATGACGACGCGTGTATTATAAAATGGTTTAGACGTACATTATCAATTATTGTATTTAGTGCTGCTAATGAATCGAGTCAAATAAGGGATTGCAAAGTCAAATTGAAATGTTATAAGGGATTTTTGAGATATGAAATATTCCAAATATGATTTTCAATTATATATATTCTCTTTAAATTTAGTTTATTATTTATTTAATTTCTCATCTGCTCATGCTTTCATGTGATGATCCGGTGATCTTTTTATTTCTATGAGATATATATATATATATAAATATATATGCAAGCTAAGTAAGTATTTCTTCCCTTCATATTGATCCCATTCTCGGAAACATTCCTAAATTGAAACAATGATTATATGAAATGTGCCATCCACTTAAAATAATAAAGTTATAAAAATATAGGGATGATCACGATGAAAGATATGTCTCTTTAATTTATTGTTATGGGGCTCCCAATCACAATCTTAAGGATTCACCCACGGGTTTTGATTGATACTGCCTATGATCATGACCATATCCTAATAATCACCTGTAAGATTAAAAAACTTTAAATTTTGGTGGCAAAACATAAAATTACTTACTATTATTCATTATATAAATTTTTATGATAAAAAGGTATTGCTTATATAATTATTTCAATAATAAAAATGATGAGAATTGAGAAATACCAAAGCACCATCATGATTAAGTGATGACCAAATATCACAAAAAATGGTCACCTCCATTAATTTTTTTTATAGAATTACTCAATATAAATAATTTATATACTATTCATCGATTATTAATTTATCAGAATAAAATAAATGGAGTCTATATCATTAATTGACTTGTTTGAACTACTTCAAGGATGTGTGAGCGGACTTGACTTATTGAAAGGAGAACTCTTATACTAGAGTAGTTACGTTAGAAAAGAGAAATATAAGTGAAAATGACTCGTATACTCAATACCTGAATATAATTTTGTGTATCTTATTACTACAGCTTGTAGACTCTCTCCCTTTCAAGATGCACTAAGTGTAACAAGTGATATTCGAGTCAAGTTCTAGAAAAAGCCTAGCTTGAAGACTATGAAAAAAGCTTTGGTAGAGCACAAGTGTTGTATGTGAGCATACGTACCATGGAAAAAAAAGGGCACCTCTCACTAGCTAGAATATGGTATTGAGAGAGAAAAGGTTCATGTACTTTTTAAACTTTTATATGCGTACAGAACCACATCCATATACCTCGTGAATTTGTGATGATGAGATATATCCCATAGTTAAATTATTGCATAATGTATTTATTATAATATTTCGGCACAAATGATTAAAATGAGGAGCATTTAGAAAATCAACTCATATTTTATGAAAATAATGAAGTTTCTAATTACTTTTTCCATAACTCATAATTGAATTGGTTTGTCTCTTTTTATGAAGTCCCATTTGAACTTGTCTCATTAATAAATGCATTTTTCCCATTTACCCATTCATTAATGATAGAACTTTTAGAAAAAGAGCTTACTCCTCTGGTTTTATTTTTATATAATGAATATTAAATACGGGTAAAGTTGGAAAGTTAAATTTTAAGGTGTATTTAATGAGATTTGATGTTTTCCTTTATCTTTGTTAAACATGCTAAAAATGTCTTATAATTAAGATCAGATGAGTATTTCTCAAACATTTATTATTTTAAACTACTTTTAAATATCGTAATATTTCGATGATTAGGACCTAGGGACATAGGGATGTAAAAATTTATATAATTATTAATAAGTAAGTAGCTCTCCTAAATATTCAATAGAGGGTACTGATTGATAATGACAACTGGCCGATTCCAATTGGTAAAGATTAGTCATCTCGATCCAATTGTATGAGACTAAATATATGTAGCTAGTTATTTAAAATTAAAGTATGTGTGAAATGTGAATCACTGAATTGATCGAGGCGCAGGTGCTCACTTATCAACCACAAGCCTCCATTGATCTCTTCGCTCTCTTCTTGAATTTCTAAATGTTTGAATACACACACACACACACACACGTTTATATAAATATATAAGCAATTAACCGCGTACAGCATAGCATGTGTGGCGTAGAAAAATGGAGTATAAGAAGGTATAATGTACGTGGGAAGATGTATTTTCTGGTAGATGATAATTGTTGTGATAATGTGATTCACGGAATTTTGCATGGTTGAACCAAACTGGGTCAGGGAGCAACTAAATATAAATAAAAAAACCTGCTATATAGAAGACTATAGGTGAGGAAAAACATGCATCTAAAAAAAACAAGAGAAATATTAATTGAGTATTGTTTAACTTTCAATTTTGCCTTGAAATTTTTTACGTGTGAATTGTAGGTTGATTTTTTTTTTTTTTTATCAATATCGCTCCAAAAATGTTAGAAAAGAGCAATGTTACTCGACAGACATTAGTTTCTTAACAATTAAAATGACCTTACTCCGTTTTTAACAATTATGTGAACAGTATTGATAAAAAAAACCATCTAAATACCCACGATTCTTACGCCAACATGCAACTCTAGGTAGAAATAGAATAGGGTGTGGAAGAAGGAAAGAGAAATATAGGAATTGATGATGACGAGCCTGAATGAAAGGATGTGAAGGTGCACATGGGCATGGTCATGCACCAACCCGGAAATCCAAATACGAGAGAGTTTGAAACTTTGAACATTGAAGATGAGAATAGAAAACAGCACTGTGAGTTCATCATTATTTAGCATACACATTATCATTTCCTCTCACAGTTGAATTTCTCTTTTGAATAGTCTCAAAAATAGACCCTCCCCTTCTTATTAGTAGTAATTAATTAATTATAATTAATTTCCCTCATGGACTTGTGTGTGTTGCTACACAACCCAGTGAATTGCTGGTTCCCACCATGCATGCATTTCATTTGTTTATTTTGGCAATGTTCAAGTTCATGTGTGCTTTCTAATTCCAATAATCCCCATATGTAGACGATATTATTAAGTAATGAATTATTTGGAGTTTTCGTCGTCAAGAATAGTAGTATATTAATCAATTGTGTGAATCTAGGATGTAGGTAGAAGTCCATGTTCAACTGTTGATTCATTCCACACGCCCATCATCTTCATCATTCCCTGGATTTCGTGCTTTCATTTCACTCCATATTCATGCCTTTGACCCCCCAATCCCACAACTTGCCATTTCAAAAATAGCTGAAAAAACATGAGAGAGATGAGTTTTTTTATACATTCCATTCAATACACTATCAATTAGTTTTTGTGGTCATATGTTCAATTTCACCTACAATCTCATTTGCAATGTACTCCCTCCCGTCTTAAATATAGGATCTATTTAGAAAGACGGGTATCATCTTAAATATAAGACATTTTTTTTTTAATTTTCCTTAACTTTTTCTCAAATTAACAAGTAAAAGAGGGAAGATGAGAATAAATATAGTTGGTTAGTGTATTTTGGTAAATATCATATGATTTTAACTAATTTAACTAATATCCTTAATCTAATCAAATTAATTAGATAAATAAATTAAATCTTATATTAAGGATTGGATAGAGTAATATGAACTAGTTCATGTTTAAATAAGGTGACTTTTGAATTTCCAACGAGGAAGTCGGAAAGATCTCGAGTATTGAGTTAATTTCTTGTATACAAACAAAAATATAAACTCCAAATCAAAACAATATAATGTTTAAGGAGAATTATAATGAGGTTATAAATGAGAGATTTACTGTAAGTATTAAGATTTCTGTCACGACTAAAATGCATATATAACAAGTACTCTCTCCGTCTCTATATATAAGAACAAAAAATTTGAATGGTTTTATCCTTTTTTTATAAAAGTTTGGCTAAATTTGTCAAAGCATTTAATGAGCTTTTTGTCACTTTACCCATCATTATTCTCTCTATTCACATTCTCTTTTATACTCATTTATAATACTATTATCACATTTCTCTCTTATATACTCAATCATAAATAAAGGTAAACTTGAGAAAACAAAATTATTTCGGACATATTTATCCCTCTCAATCACTTCCTTAATCTGTGTGATTTTATCTCCTTAACTCTTATAATAAGGGACGGAGTGAGTATCATCAATACAAGAAATAACAAGAGATTTATCATTTTTACTTGTCATTGGCACTTCATAGTAATTAAGTCACAGATTTCATATCGTAATTCTTCCCAACCAATATCTATGAATAAATATGTATAGACGAAGTTAAGTCTTATAAGTGCTCTATCCATTGATATGCATGATAGTATCCATGCTTACATACGCGGATAGAACTTCGTTCTCAAACTCCTCGCCATCCTTGCTTGAACTAAGCTGTCATATTGTTGCGTTGCCAAATTAGCTAGTGAAGAGAACAAGGAATTAAAAATGTATGAATCCACGTTCTATTCGTTTTGGATAACATTAATGGATGTTATATAGGCGGTTCTACTTGTTGGAATGTGGACAAGGTCGTAATAGACATTCTCTCTTGAAGATATTTCTAGGGACCTGAGTTCAGCTTCATCAAATCATGTGTATACTAGTACACCTTTCGGTTCTCTGCAACAACGATAAAATTACTCGTGATGTGTGTGTGGGGAAGGACTTAGCTTAATTCAATACTTTCCACCTTATAAATATAAGATCTTAGTTGATTTTTTTAGTGATTAAGGAAGCGAAATGAACCACTTAATTATAAATATTTTATATAGGGAGAATTGTAAATAGGTCCCAAGCAAGAGAATTAATTTCAGACAGGTCCATTAACAACTCCTTCACTTGTTAACCAAGGCTATTGTAGTTGTTAATAGCTGTCATTAACAACTCCTTGGGACCTCTCTGAAATTAATTCTCTTACTTGGGACCTATATGCAATTGTCCCTTTTATATACTACTAGATTATATGTTACTCTCTCCGTTTCTAAATATGAGACCTATTTGGGGAGATAAACTTCTTCCTAAATATAATACTTCTTTCTAATTTTTCTCAACATTTTTCCATATTATCCCTATTAATACTCCTCAATAATAAACACAAAAGAGAGAGAGTATATATTTTGAATTTAATTTATAATTATATTTTGATCATGAATTTCGTTGTCTTCATCCCAGTCGTTCAATGTTAATTCCATTCTAGAACAAGAGCAACATACCGTCGCAACTATTAAAAACAATTCCCATATCTTTTTCAAATTCCAAGTAATTATGTTTAACTCGTGTTATATTGCTTCGGGTCCTTCTTATATAACAGTCCACAACTAAATAAACTCACTTTTTCCATTCTTAAGAAAAATGTTAAAAGTTAGTTAAAAATTATAAATATATTTGAATTAATAATTTTTTTTAATATTACTCTTATTTATATTTTGCTATATCATCTTATTTAAAACATTGTTTCCCTCTTTCTCTCCTAGTAGATATAAGCATCACCATCATTCACTACTACAAAACAGGGTTTTCACGTCACAAATTTTGGACTTTTCACGTCACTTTTTGGTGTGACATAAATTCAAGTGACGTGGAAAATTGGACTTTTAACGTCACACCAAAAAGTGACGTGAAAAGTCATCTTTTTCACGTCACAAATTACAAAAATTGTGACGTTGTTTGTCCAAAATTAGATTATATTGATAAAGATATGACAGAGAAACCACGTCACATTTTACAAATTTGTGACATGGTTTCAAGAAACCATGTCACACATTACATAATATGTGACGTGGTTTCAAGAAACCACGTCACATTTTATAAATGTGTGATGTGGTTTCTGGAGAAACCACGTCACATATTACCAATTTGTGACGTGGTTTCTTGAAACCACGTCACAAATTTGTAAAATGTGACGTGGTTAGTTTTTTTTTTTTTTTTTAAAAAAACGATGGTTTAATTAACTTATTTTGGTTTCCCAATCTGTATTCATTGCAAATGTCACAGAAATAGATATAATGCAAATCAACGGTATACATTATTCACACAACATGTATACATAGCTATATTATAACTAAATCAAACTAAACATATATATACACACACACAAAATTCTATGTTTACACAACAAAGACATTGTAAATTTTATAAGATAAAAATGAACAATTTCCAAATTAGTATGAACATTCCAAAAATGACATGTTTCATATTACATCTAACAAAATTATACTTTACTAACCCATAAATAATCTCCATTCTCGTTATAATAACTCAGAGCTTTTCAATGCATAATACCTTGAAAGGAACACACAATCAGTCTTGCAGAACAACTCATTTTATCCAAGAAAGTTATGATTTGCCTCACACTTTCTTGAACTTTTTAAAATAAAAGGTTGCTTATAAATAATCTATTCTAATTGATTTTTCCTTATTCTTAATGATTAATAACTTTAGGAATCATTCTCTTCTACAGTCATAATCAATCATAATCAAGCTTGACACTTTAACACTATGAAACAAAGTTTCCTTTAATTTAAAATTTCTCAAGATAAGTTTTCATGATAATTTTCTTGCCACAATTAAATCAGTCTAAAATATAATTTAATAGCTAGGAATTTAATTAACACAAAAACCCCAATATATAAACTACAAACAGCAAAAATGAATATGCCTTTATGTATAAATTAAATGTCCTAGAGTACCTAAAAATCAATTTCCTTACCATAGTTAATATTAATTCCTTTTTGCGTCTATAATAAATTTATTAGCCTAAATTCCAATAAACTAACATTATAACTCCTTTTATTTCCCTAAATCAGCGATAATCTAAGAGCAAAGGAAAAACTTGGGCTGACCACACACATAACAAATCATAAAGAAATGAATGAAGGAAGGAAAAGAATGGAACACCTAAACCTATGTAAGCAATGGACAGTTAAAGAGGAATTAAAATACACCTTCATTCCACTGTGCAAGCATCAGTAAGGAAAAGTTACAGACATACCTAAGCTTTCACAAAATCTTAACCAACTCCTCAAAATCTTTCACAAAACTCCTTAACCAAAGCTTAAACTTGTTTTTGACCGGTTTAGAAGCTTCAAAATTCCCTAGCACCCAGATCGATCCTCGCACAAAATCGCTCAAACCGAAGGAGTTAAGGGCAGAAATAGGAGAGAGGGAAGTCACCTGAACTCAACCCAGTACTTGCATGGGTCGTCGGAGCTCCACGCCGCCGTGAATCGCCGTCGTTGAGGGGGGGAAGTTGGGGGGCTGGGGGGCTTGAGGGATTTAGAGGGAGTTGAGGGCGCGAGATCTGAAATATTGGGGGAGTGGGGGTGGAAAGTGTTTCAATTTAAAAAAAAAAATTTCTGTGACTTTCAACGTCACACTTTATTAAAGTGTGATGTTGAAAGTCACAGAAATTTTTTTAAAAAAATATTTAAAAAAAAAATTCGTGACTTTTCATGTCACACTTAAATTAAGTGTGACATGGAAAGTCACGAATTTTTGTTTAAATATTTTTTTTAAAAAATTTCTGTGACTTTCAAGGTCACACTTAATTTAAGTGTGACATGGAAAGTCACCAATTTTTTTTTAAATTTTTTTTTTAAAAAAATTGGTGACTTTCAACGTCACACTTAATTTAAGTGTGACATGGAAAGTCACCAATTTTTTTTTTAAATTTTTTTAAAAAAAATTCATGACTTTCAACGTCACACTTAATTTAAGTGTGACGTTGAAAGTCACGAATTTTTTTAAAAAAAATTGGTGACTTTCCACGTCACACTTAAATTAAGTGTGACGTTGAAAGTCACAGCAATTTTTTTTTTTTTCGTTTTGTAACATACAACGTCACACATATCTAAAGTGTGACGTTAAAACTTTCAACGTCACACTTTAAATTATGTGTGACGTTGTATCTCCCTCCATCTCCAACTTAATTACGAAAATGCCACCGCATTTTTTTTTCATGTCACTTTTATAAATATGTGACGTTAATTGGTGACATGAAATGCCTATTTTGTAGTAGTGATTTATTTAATGCAGTATAAAGTATTCCAAATTAGTTAGAGACAATATAAGAAAAAATGTATAATGATAGGACAACCCAATATAAACTCTTATATTTTGGATTAAATCAATTGTAATAAGTACATGAAGGAGTACATTATCTCACCGTCAACGTCCTAACAGGAGGGAGTACATTATCTCACCGTCGGTGACCTTCCAATAACCCTATAACATCTATCCCACTTAATTTTTAATTTATAATGTTCGTAGTATAGACAATACACACACACGCGTATCAATATAATTACAAAATATGCAAATAACATAATAAATCCAATCCCAATCCCTAATAATATAAAAATTAGTCCAGAGATTAGATTAGATGTTAGATATAAAACTTGATCAATTTATTTTACACTACAAAAAAAGCGTGTATTTGTAGCGGTTATATAGGTTTATTAGTAACGGTTCCAACCGCAACTAACACTTTACTAGCGGTTTTTATTTCCGCTACTAAATCGCCCGTGACAAATATTTAGTAGCGGTTATACAAAACCGCTGCTAAATCGGTCAACACCGTTAGTAATTCAATAGTGGCACAAAAAACTGCTAGTAAACAACAAATGACAATTTCGCTTTTTTGTTTTTAATTAGCAGCGGTTTAGCAAACCGCTACTAATGTCAAGAAAGACAGAAAAACGTAATTTTATTTATTAGCGGCAGTTTATAACCGCAACTAAATCCACGTACGTGACTAAGGATACGATGGATTTAGTGACCGTTATAACCGCTACTGATGTGACATAAGTTTAATAGCGGTTCTAAACCGCCGCTAAAGTCATCAATCATGAAACCGCTACTAAGTGGAGAAAAAAAAATCAGCACGTCAAATTAAAATTGTCAACTATTTTTATCAACCAAACTGCTTTTAAGCAACAACTTACAATATATAATTAAGAATGTTTTTTAGCTCAAGAACTTATAAAAGAATATATCGAATTAATAATTAGCACAGCAAAAACAATTTACTACAATAAAAAGAACCAATTTAATTATAAACAAAAAAAAATTAATATTATAGTGTAAACCTGAACCAAAAATTAAAAGAGATATTAGTATACACAGCAATTAAATATTACAGAAAATAATTATATCTATAAAATAAAAAATTATAACAAAATTGTTAGGTGAAGGAGATGAAGGAAGACAATCGGATGGAAAGAAAGAAAAAAGTTAGGAAGGAAATGAGCAGAGGGTGAAAGAAATAATGAGAGAGTGGTGGGTATTTATAAATGCTGGAGGCGCTAATTAGTAGCGGTTTTTGTGTCTTAGTGGCACTTAAAAACTGCTATTAAAGGTAGCGTAATTTAGTAGCGCTTTAAATAGCTACAAAATGTAGAGTACATTTAGTAGCGGTTCTAACCGCTACTAAATATTCAAAATTGAAAAAAAAAATTGATAAAAGAAATGTATGAATATTCTTTTAAAAAAACATATATTAATGTTTGATACACACCGTTATGTAAAATGGTACAAATTAAAAAGAAATTGTCTCTTCAATCATCTTCTTGATCCCGCTTAAGAAGAAAATAAACACCTATATCAATTTCTGATAATAAAATATGTGAAAAATTGTATAATAACTTTGTAGTGAGCAAACTCACCTAACTACTGGTAAATGCCCGTCTTCTTCCGGAATGAGGTTATCGAAGTTTTTAGGTTCAAAATGCTGGCTGTCTAGTTCCACATCATCTTCCTCACCTATTTCGTAAAGGTCTCGGGCTTCATATGAATCACCATGTGCCAATCTTTGTGTTTCTGATCTTGCACATAGTAAACTTGCTGCGCTTGTGAGGCAAAAATATACGGCTCATCATCTGGTACTTCCCCTGTGTGAATAAGTCTTGAGAAATTGACAGATGTGATGCCCAAGCTATCTACTGTAATTCCTCGAGAAGTTATGGTGTCCACCCACATGCAGTTGAAGAGAGGCACGGTGAAATGACCTTGATAGTTTAGCTCAATGATACCAACGAGCTTTCCATAATATGATACTCCTCCAAATTGCATGTCAGTATCACGTGAGCTGGCATAACTCCTTGTACCAAATGTGCCAAACACTCCGGAATTTTAGGTGAGGGAACCTTCAAACTGTGCAACGATGCAGAACTTAGAACCGTTGACGTTGTATGCCGTATATCTCCTGACATGGTAGAGCGAACCAGTTGCTAGATTTATCATATCAGGCGAATGGGGATTGTTGTCGTTGAGTATTCTGCGTGCAAACCAATCTGGAAACTCACGATGGACCTTTTTATCCACTTCAGCAGACGACCTTGTGCGGCTACAAAGCTGGCGTTTAACATAACGCCGGAAACCCTTAAATTCAAAACAACAAATCAGAAGATTTCGTGGTTTGTATATAAAATAATACGATGCGTGTGCATAGTGTTATGATTCTTACTGAATGTAGGTCTCTACTTGAGGGCAATTTGTCAAGACATGCCTGTGTGCTTGCAACCTCTCAGTAGGAGTGAGCTTGTAATACTGACTTCCTCCAATTGGCTTTCTGACGGGTGGGAATAATGTGTTAGAAGGTGAGTAGACATTGGTAGGGCTGAACATGGACCAGACCGGGCCGGGCAGGACACTAACCCATAGTCTGGTCTGGTTTAGTCTTCGGGCTAGTCATCCTAGCCCAAAACCCGGTCTTGCCCGATGAAAAACCCGATGACCACCGGGCTGGACAGACCAGACCAGACTGGATCGGGTTTGTGGTCCAGTTAGCCCAATCCATTCTCTCTTTTTTCCTATTAGATGAAAATAAATAGAAAATGAAGACAATGACAGTGAAAATGATTTAGATTTTTTTCAAAGCTTCAGGAAAGAGATCAAATGCAAGTTGAGTTCAAAGATCAAAAACGTTAAAGCCAGCCAAAATGAGGCCAAAAAAATCCGTTTGTATGCTCACTTAATCTGATAGCATACAAGTTTAAACCCATTCAATTTCAACTTCTTCAAGCAGATCTGAATCCGAAAATGGATTTTAATAATCTCAAGGGGTTCACACTCAGAGTTATCACCACAGAAAAGGGAGGATTCAAAAGGCAAGCATGTCTTGCCTTTGGGTTGAACGGGATACTAAGTATTGACGTTGATGCCGAAGACGGTGCACCGACGACAAGGAAGAAGGAAGGAGCATGAAGCAGCTACAGGGAACAGAGGACCCTTAAAGCTGTTGCGAACGAGACTGCAAGTTGACGGCGACAAGGATGGAGGACCCAAGACAAACAACACAGCAACAAGCATCTTGAGGAAGAGATCAATGAAGATCAGGATTTCCATTAATGTTGGGATCTGATCTAGAGTTTTTGGTGTGAGCTCCAAACCTTTCTTGTCGAATGAAATGCTGAAGGAAGGAATTGATAAAAAAAAGATGCTACAGGAAGGAAAGGGGATGTCACGTGAGAAAGGGGAAATATTCAAAAGAAAACATGGCCCTCATGGAACCACGTGGACGCATTGGTTTTTGCAATACATTTATTATATTATCATATATGTTAAATACATGCATACGCAGCATACCAATAGCCTGATAAAAAAATTAATATATGCATACAAATTATGCATTTGTATCCGGGTAGGACCGGGTTCATTAGTCCAATATGCTAGCCCGAGACTCGGTCTTACCCGGACTTCGGGTCAGACCCGGTCCAGCCCAAATTTGACCGAGTTTATTTTTTCTTTTAAATTTGGACCGGGCATGACCGGGCCGGGTCAGGTTCACCGGGTTTCCGGGTTTGCTGAACAGCCCTAGACATTGGTGGGGCTGTCATCGACGCGAGGATGGCGGTTGAACGAGGTCTCCATGTCATCAAAATACCGCGAACAATATGTTAACACCTCTTCACCAATGTAACCCTCTACTATTGAACCCTCTGGAGATGCTTTACTCCTGACGTATGACTTCAATTTCCCTAGGTATCTGTAATTGCATTTACAATCAGATTACTGAAACAAAAATCATGAAATTACTATACGGAATAATTAATCAACTTACCTCTCTATGGGATACATCAAACGGTATTGAACAGGGCCACCTATCTTTGTGTCTTGAACGAGGTGGACAGTGAGATGGACCATCACAGTGAAAAAAGACGGAGGAAATATCATCTCCATATGACAGAGCATTAGAATTTTTTTCTCTTGCAATTGATCCAACTCTGTTGCGTCCAAAACCTTTGCACACAATCGTCGGTAGAAATAACTAAGTTGAACCAAAAAATTTGACACCTCCGGGGGCAGTGTGCTTTTAATTGTCAGAGGTAGGAATTGCTGGAGCAAAACATGGCAGTCATGGCTTTTCAACCCGGCAATCTTCTTAGCATGCATGTCGACACATCTTGAGATGTTGCTTGAATAACCATCAGGAACCTTAATGTCCTTAAGTGTGGAGAAGAAGACTTCTTTGTTGCCTCTTGTGAGTGTGAATGAGGTTGGGGAAAACTTATCATTCTCATCTGGCCAGGCGTCATGACGTATTCCCATAGCCATGAGATCTTTCCTTGCTTGCAGATGGTCCTTGGACTTTCCGGACTCGTTTAGCAACGTGTACAAAACATTGTCACACATATTTTTCTCTATGTGCATGACATCCAGACCATGACGAAGCTTATTAGATTTCTAATAAGGGAGCTGAAAGAAAATGCTCATCTTTCTCCACTGCTGCACGTTATCCCCATGGGACTGGCCGCGAGGCCTTTTGCCACCGGGCTGAACGTCAACTTGCTTCCTGAATTGTACATCGACATATTCAAGCTGTTGAAGAACATCTACGCCAGACAATAACACAGGTGGATCTCTCATTTCCTGTGATCCGTTGAATCTAATTTTCTGCAACCTGAACCTGTGACCTCGAGGAAGGAACCGTCGGTGACCCATAAAGCACCACTTGCGACTGTGGAGGAGGCGAACAGAGTCTTGATCAAAGTTACAGTTAGGACAAGCTAACCCCATATGCACGTTCCAACCAGACAATGTGCCAAGTCCAGGGAAATCGCTAACTGTCCACATCAAAGACGCACGGAGTGTGAATAGCGTCTTACTGTAAGCGTCAAACGTCTCAACTCCATTGCTACACAGTTCATTCAACTCTTGTATCAACGGTTAAAGGTAGATATCTATATCATTTCCAGGAGCTCTCTTCCCTAGAATAATCATTGAAAGAATGAATGAGCTTTGTTTCATACACATCTAAGGGGGCAAGTTGTACGGTATCAATACAACAGGCCATATACTGTACGTAGTGCTAAGATTCCCGAACGGATTGAAACCATCTGATGTGAGAGCTAGGCGGACATTTCTTGGGTCCGCAGCAAATTCCGGGAATTCAGCATCAAATGCTTTCCAAGCCTCAGCATCTCTAGGATGTCTCAACTTCTTGAATTTACATTTCTTGGATGCCACTTCTTGAATTTACATTTCGGACAAGGACAAAGAATATTATTGTTGACACTTAAGCGATCAAAAGCAAAATCTAAAAAATGATTCAAACCGACCAAATAGCGGGAGGACGTACGTGGCAAATTGATCCAAGATCTATCCATTATATGAGAGAAGATATCAAAGATTGGAATGATTGAAGTTTGATGGAAATGTGAAATGAAATGAATAAGCTGGAGTTTATATAAGCTAATTGAGTGCAGTGCTTTTAGTAGAGGTTCAGAACCGCCGCTAATTGAGTCAATTGTTTTTAGTTGCAGTTTTGAGCCGCTACTAAAGTTAGTAGCGGTTAATAACCGCCACTAAAAGCACTGACAATTAGTAGCGGTTGTAAACCGCTACTAAAAGTACTGACAATTAGTGGCGGATTTTAACCGCTACTAAAACCAATAAGGATTTGTATCAGTTTTAAACGCTACTAAATAAGTATATTCTTTATTTTAATAAATATCACATTTATAAAATACACTAGAGTAGCGGTCCGACTCAGTCGCATTTATATATTTTTTTTATAAAAATCGCATTTACATATAAAATAACTTCAAATATAAATAAATGATATCACAACAAAAAATTTATAAATTTCTGCAATCATAGCCAAAATAAAACACAAGTTTCACAACTAAAAAAAGATGCAACAGTCCTGAAATTACAAACTTTAATAATTACGCATCTGGTTTAGTGGTATCCGGCTGACCACCTTCTGGCTGATTGACCTCTGGCTGGGATCCTGAAGAACGGTTGCGCGTTGGTCTCGGTGGACGTGGTGGTAGTCCTGTTACACGTATAGGAGGTCAACCTGGGTCCACCCTCTGAATGATCCGGTCGAGTGCATTGTTGGTACTTTCGACCCAGGACTCAAATCGATCGTACACCTGATCTGTAATCTCCTGAGTCAACCGTTCCTTCATCCGAGCCTTATACTCCGGATCGTGCATCATAGAGCCGCTGGAAGATGCTTGGCTTACTGCTGCAGACTGGGCGGTGCTTGCCGTCCCAGTCCGGCCATACACCACGGACGGTAGGGCTCCGTAACCCATCCCGTGCACACGGCCAGGGTGCTCACGGGTCCCAAGGGCGGCCCTGAGTGAGGCAGTGGGGTCTATATTATCCCCCTGCGACTCCTGAAGCTCTCTCTCTACTTCTTCAATTCTAGCCTGAACACAAAACATATATTAGAGTTTTCTACAAATATAATTGTTATAAAAAATATGATAAATCCAAATAAAAGTAATAGAATTCTTACAATATGCTCTTCAGCCTCTATGGATGTTGCACTCCCGTCATGGTGTCTGTGTTTCTGAAGGTAGAAAAGGCCGTACGTAGCCTTCTTCCCTTGCTGCAAAGCTTCGTCCTCCTGAAATTATTGAATAATTTATTATTATATACAGTTAAATAAATATAAATTAAAAATAAATATCAATTAAACAAAAAAGGTTTATTGTTTCATACCATCTCTCCGTACCAGACTGAAAATGGCTTCGTGCCAGCCGTATGATGAACCTTCTGCTGCGATCGGCTGTAAAAGCCTTGCTGCGATCTCTTCTGTTAACATAAAATAAAATTTAATCATGATTATAAAAAAATATTTCTTAATAATGATGAATACCTTAATAATTAAATTATTAAATATACCTTTCCTAAGTCTCCCCTCCTCCAACGGACATATCTCTCCCAGGCATCCGGAGGGACTCCACCAGGGACATCATCTATAAACTCCTGAATCGGCCTGCTCCCACCAGCATCCCTTTTGTTGAACAAATCCAACCTCTTGTTCTTCCAACCATCACCCATCTTCCCTACTCCCCAACGTTTGAACATATCTCGCACATCAAACTTCTTCTGCAAAATATGAAAAAGATCATTGAACAAATAATGTATTTACAATTACAATAATATTTCAATAATAATAAATAATAAATAGAATTCATATCATTTAAGAAAATCAAATTCCTAAAATAATAAATAATAGATAAACTATAACTCAATTAAATTGACCTTCACGATTTCCCTCCATGTAAAATCCTTCGTCTCTGCATTAACCTTCCTCCAGTCTAAAGCGTCAATCGGGAAGCGTTGGTAATTCTGGCCAACATTCCCGCAGAACCTGCCAAACAGTTGACCCCCCTTCCCTTTAGATTGAAGGGTGAACAAGTTTCAGTCAACCTTCACCATGTGGCCAAGCGGGAGGTTGTGCGCATCTTGCACACTCAGTGTCCTCCTCGTGGTACTACCAGAAGAGTCTGTACAATTTAAAAATACTGTTAAACCCAAGTAAAAATTCGAATTATCTCATAAAAACAACAAAAAATTTAATTCCCTTACCCTGCACTTGTACATTGTATCCAATTGTCCTTCCAGTGGACCGTCTGCTAGCACCCCCTCCGGCTTCCCCAGTGTCCTCACTATTCAACCATTGTTCCAAGTCGTCAAAATTCGGAATCTGAGGAGAGTTCTTATTGTAGAACTCGTTGATGATATGCTCAGGAATTGCCTCTCGCTGTATACGTTCCCGCTCCGATTGTATACGTCCTTCCTCTCTCAGTTGATTTTGGCGTTGTCGCTATTTCTCCTCCTCCTCAGCAGTCATATTAACCGCGGTCGTTCTTCTCTGCCATGATTGGTGCCTAAATTGGTGTCTGAAAATCTGTATTTTCTTCTAATTTTCGAAAAAGCTGAATAATGTACGTGCGTATGTCTTTTTCACCAAATTCCTCGTACATTTACGAATGGAACCGAGGAAGTTAAATAGTACTTGCATTTAGTAGCGGTTCATATAAACCGCTACTAATAGTAGCGATTATAAGGAAAAACCGCCACTAATACGCTCCAGCAATAAATGCGACCGTTGCGTTAGTGGCGTTAAAACCGCTACTAACATAAACAAACCGCCGCTAATGTTACACTTCAATTAATGCGTCCGTTCAGTTAGTGGCGGTTTTGATATAACCGCAACTAATTGAAAAAAATACCGCCACTAAATCATGACCTCCTATTTACCCGCGGTTTTGGTCTCCAAACCGCTACTAAATTAACGCCACTAATGTTCCCGCCAAGGGGCGCGACCTTTGTAGCGGTTATTTTGAATTTAACCGCTACTAATGTAAGCCACTATATGCACTTTGGTCAAACTGACCATTTTAGTCGCGGATTTCGTCAGTAACCGCTACTAATGTGTAGTTAGTAGCTGTTTCTTTTTTCCGCTACTAAAGTAATCGCTAGTAAATCCCGCTTTTTTTATAGTGTTATATTTATCATTCTTTTCTAAACTATTCCTATATTAATTGCATATGTTAAAAGAGCTTGCATCATGAGATATCATTTCAATACAAATAATTTCAAAAATATATTTTAGTGACCTCAACACACAATTTTTGGACAAATAATTCAGTTAAACTAATGTTGAAATTAATAACATATGTCGTGATAGAAAGAAAAAAAAAATCTAACCATATGTCAAAATTTATAACATGAAGAGAGATTAGAAAGAAAGACACTACAAAAAAACAAAAATGACAGAATTTACCGACAGAATTCCGTCGGTAATTTCAGTTTTCTGACGGATTTCCGTCGGAAAAAAATTATCGACGGAATTTTTTCCATCGGGAATTCCTTGGTGGGTAATTCATTTACCGACGGAATTTTTTTTCCGTCGGTAATTTTCATTATTATTTTATTATATAAATAAATTATTATTTTAATTTATAAATAATATATTAAAATATTATTATTACCGATGGAATTTCCGTCTGTAAATTTTTAATTTTTTTTAAAATTATATGCCAAATTTTTTGGCCGCCACGTGTCACTCTCATGTACTTCCACGTGTCGCCTCGACATGCTACCACGTATCGCCTCCTCACGAGGCCACATGTCACCTCCACAAATTGTCTTCAGTTTTGGCAAACCTGAGGATCGAACCCGCAACCTCTTGCGTGCGTACTGATGCTTTAACTAGTTGAGCTATGAAGACCATGTGATATTATTTGCAAACTATTATATTTATAATATTCAAACTCCCACTATTATAATTATATTTTATCTAAATTATAAATATAAAATTTGCAATTAAATTATAATAATTTCAATTATATTTAATAAATTATTTTATTATATATATTATTCAAATATAATTATTTTTCATATTTCTTACTAATATTTATTAATAAATTACATTATTTAATAAAAAATTAAATTTATATGATATACGTTTATATGCTAATTTTTATTAATATTTATTAAATATTATTTATTTATAAAATATTTTTAAAAATAAATAAAGATAATATTTTAGTTATAAAATAATATTTTAATATATTTTTAATAAATTTAAATAATAATATAATTCATAAAATTACCGACGGAACATTTCCGTCGGTAATAATATTTTAATAAATTAAAATAACAATTTATTTATAAAATAATATAATTAATAAAATTACCGACGGAATTACCGAATTTACCGACGGAATTTCCGTCGGTAATTTATTATTTTATATAAAATTTATAAATTAAAATAATTAATTACCGATGGAAATTCCATCGGTAATTAGCGACAGAATAAATTCCGTCGGTAAATTTACCGATGGAATTTCCATTGGTAATCCTTCGGTAATTAGCAACAAATTCCGTCGCTAATTCCGTCGCTAATTTAATGTTTTTTTTTAGTGAGAGCTGCTTGATGATGATAGACCACTATACATATACATACACTATTAGGAAGAAATAGTTGCTTGATTGTGATAGACCACTACTATATACATACACACATATAGAGAGAGTTCTGAAGAAAAGGGGGTAAGTTAAAGTAGACTTGAGCTTGACCCATCAATGTCAATATATCCCCACATGAAAACTTATGAAAATCGATTTTGGCCTGAGGAATTGACCTAACTCTGCAAAACATGTAGTAGTTTCTCTAAAGTATGGCACTGTAAGAACCCGTATTTAGAAAGAAATTGCGGTGGCATATACATGAGTTTGGAGATTGCTTGTAACACAAGGTTCATATTGCGCAATGTTTATACGTGGCTGAGTGGGGAAATTTACAGCATCAAATCGATCATATGATTTCGAAAGCAATATCATCATACTCACTTTTTAAGGGATACAGGCACTTTTCTTGAAAGCTAACAAAATTTATCAACCTTTGAACGATGATTTAGTGCTGGTGTCATCATGTGCCTAAATTTGCGGCAAACACATTTATTTGACCGCCTTACAATAAAATTTTCAATGAAACAACAATTCCCTCAATCCTTGTTATATTGATGGTAAGTCACTTGATATAATATCCATTATACGTTTTCGTTACATCACATGATTCACATCCATTTTATTCAAAGTCATTAAGGGGGGAAAACGTGATACAAATTTTGAAATTTTATAAACATATAGATAAAATTATTTTATTTTATTTTCACACAAAATTGATAACTTGAATAACTCTCCTTAATTTCGACTAGATGAATAAAAGTGCCGTAGTAGGGGCCAGAGTAAGTATTATCGCATGTTTTTATTAGAATTATTACTCATACTTCAACAATTTTAGACAAATCTTATTATTATGAGAAAGTTGTTGAATCAGTTAATCACAAATTACCTAGTTTGAAACTACGATACTGAACCTTGGTCACTCCTCACAATTCAGTATAATTTGTCTCTGATTAGTAGCACAATGATGTCGTATGATCCATATAGTTGACCCCACCTAGTAGAATAATGCTTTATTGTTTTCTTCGTCATCGTCGTCTCTAGTTAGTAATTTGTAGGAATGGGTTATGTAATTTACTTCAGAGATCTATATACGAATAGTTAAGCATAAAGAAAATTATATCACATGTTGTTTGTACTATCCCACCAATACTTAATATAAGTGGCGAATAACTTAATTTGTGAATGTTAAAAAAATTATTTTAGTTAATTATGTGAAATAAATATGTGTTACTTGTTCTAAACTTTCAATCATGTGCATTGTAACTACATATTGATAAACACCTCTTTACAATATGTAATTATTAGAAATAATTTAAAAAAATTATAACTTTAGAATATAAAATAGAACGAGGATTTATATTTAAGACCAAATTAATAGTAGACTTCGTTGACATTCCAACCTTTCTTTTCCTTTCAGAGCCTATCCGAAAGGAAAGAGAATTCAGTAACTGTTGGTTGTGAATATTGGAATAGGATAAACCACCCCGTATATATCTTTATTTTAGAACAAAAGAATTCGAATTAAATTTGGTATCTATTCCCTATATTTAGGATTAGAGGTAGTAATGACTAAAGAAGGCCGCCGCGCACAAGTAGTACACAACCCACAGGATTATCTTTTGATTTGAGAAACCATAATCCCTCATATTTAATTATCATTCTTAAATGTTGTCACATGCTTCCTCTCATGCTTATCCCATCTATTTATATCCCTTTAGATTTAAAAACTTTCTTTTCATATGTTGCTACTATTTCTTTCTATAAAAAATGTTATACTTATATGTACATTTATATTTAAAAATGATTAATTACTTGATACTAATTACTTGCTATTATTTTTTTTAACGTAGAGTGACTGATCCCATGTTTTTTTTTTTGGATTTTTTCACGAATATTTGGCGGTATTAACAACTGATTAATCTGATTAGTGAAAATGTAATCTCACAATGGAGGGAAGGGAATATCACTGCCTCCAAGTAATTTTTATGGCTGCGTATCAAATATGAAGCCATCGGTTAAGTTCGAACAATTCATTACAGCCAATTGATCCAAATATTTGGTGGCAATAAATAAATATGAAAAATATATTTTTTATATATAAAATTTCTTATTCTTCTTTTTTTTTTTTTGCCATCAGTAAAATTTCTTCTTTTTCCTTAATCTCTATTTCTTAAATAATGCATTGGTATCCGGCATTATTAATCGAAATATGCTTATATTTGAAAAAAATGATTAATTACTTGATACCAGTTACTTGCTATTATTTTTTAATGTAGATCGGTCCCATGTTTTTTTGGATTTTTCTATGCATACTTGGCGGCAGTTGACTAATCCGGTTAGGTGATAAATCGATTACTTGTTAAAAGTCACTAAAACATCTCTAAAGTAGAAAGTGATGCAATAAATAAATATGTTATATATCTTTTATATGCAAGATTTCTTCTTCTTTTCCCTTAATCTCTATATCTTAATTAATCCATTGGTATGACGCGCTATTATTAATTGGCTAGTCCGATCCACAGAAATATATACCTATTATAATGGAGAATTTTATTACCTTTGAGTAATTATCATGACCATATAAATAAGCTTCAAATATAAATCCATTGATTATACAACAACTCACAACCAATCAATCCAAAGGGTTCAATCTCTAATTTTAAAAATAATAGCTTCACATCTGTACATTATTATCCATGCTCAATGTCAAACAACATATATATGTGTGTGTGATCCAATGTTCTCATGTCACTTCTGGAGATCGAATAACACCCTAATAAAAATATTGTGCACACACATTTATTATTATAACTATCAAACATAAAACATAATTGTAACCATTAAAATGTTCGTTTCCTTCTTATATATATACCCCTCCCATTCACCCAAAGTCCTCAACTCAAAAGCAAAACCACCACCCCCACTTGTCAGCAGATTATCATTTCATTTCCACTGCTGCACAACACAACACAAACACACACAAAAATGCATAACATTTCCTTAAACATCCCTCCAATGGTTGAAAACTTCGACCCGGAGGTGCTCTTCACGCGTCGCTGCATATGGGTCAACGGTGCCGTCGTGGTGGGGGCAGGTCCGTCGGGTCTTGCGGTGGCGTCTGGTTTAAAAGAACAAGGCATCCCATTTATCATACTTGAGAGAGCTAACTGTATAGCATCGTTATGGCAGAACCGTACCTATGATCGCCTCAAACTTCACCTTCCTAAGCAATTTTGTCAGCTTCCCAATTTCCCTTTCCCTGATAATTTCCCAGAATACCCTTCCAAATTTCAGTTCATCACTTACCTTGAATCTTATGCTAAGCATTTTGGGATTAATCCTCAGTTTAATGAGACTGTTCAATCTGCCAAGTATGATGATACTTTTGGGTTTTGGAGGGTGAAGACTATGAGGAAAGAGGGGAGTAGTGAGGTGGAGTATATTTGTAGGTGGCTTGTGGTAGCAACAGGGGAAAATGCAGAGAAGGTTGTTCCTGAGTTTGAAGGATTAATGGATGAGTTTGGAGGAAGAGTTGTGCATGCTTGTGATTATAAATCTGGGCAGGGGTATGATGGTCAGAAAGTTTTGGTTGTTGGATGTGGGAATTCTGGTATGGAAGTTTCTCTTGATCTCTGTAATCATCATGCTAGACCCTCCATGGTCGTTCGAAGCTCGGTGAGTTCTGTTCTTAATAATATCCCATTTACTAATTGGGTTTTTCTAACCATCCCAAAGGAATAGGCTTTTAACTCTTAATCACAAGTTGTTGAGTTTGAGTTAGTAGACATGGGCTTAATTTAGTCAAATTTTCAAATGTCATTTTTTTTTCTTTGAATCATATCTTATACATAAAAAATGGTGATTTTTCTTTCTTCAAAGATTGCAGCTCTAACAGCTCTAAGTTTAAAGGAAAGAAAGAAACTACACAATTTTTATGTATGTGATTTTGTAAAAAATGGAAAAGGCATTATTTTTTTCTTATAAAATATCAAAATATCATTTATTTTATATAGAATATAATTACGTAAGGGAAAAAGAAAAAATATTTGAGAAGTAAAACTAAAGGGCAGTAGAGAAGGATAGACACACTAAATTTCGAGTCAATGCTGAGAGCAAAGCTCGAATCTTATAAAAAAACTGGTTTTTCCCCTCTGTACTGATTTTTAATGAAGCTCGAGTTTGGAACTGGTTTTGATGGTTGTGTTTTGATGATGGATGATGATTCAGGTTCATGTGTTGCCGAGAGAAGTGTTTGGGAAATCGACATTTGAACTGGCAGTAACTTTAATGAAGAAGCTGCCACTATGGATGGTGGACAAGATTCTGCTGATTATGGCTCGTTTGATTCTTGGGAATGTGGAGAAATATGGATTGAAGAGGCCAGAAATGGGGCCTTTGGAGCTGAAGAACAGTGCAGGGAAGACGCCTGTGTTAGACATTGGGACACTGAAGAAGATCAGATCTGGTGAGATTAAGGTTGTTCCTGGAATCAAAAGGTTCTATAGAGGCAAAGTTGAACTTGTTGATGGCCAAGTTCTTCAGATTGATTCCGTTGTTCTTGCTACTGGGTATCGCAGTAATGTTCCCTCTTGGCTAAAGGTGAGAACTTTATTACTCAATCTCATGTTTTGATCCGAATCTAATAGGATTCTTTCAAGCTCAACTCTCTAATTTGGGGAAAACTGCGTCTAAAGGCCCAGATATTACAACTATTTTGGTCAAAAGAAACAAATTACTGCTCCCTCTCATCTTTAATATAAGACATTTTTAAGGAATTGATCTTGATCCTAAATAAAGGATATAATTTTAATTTTGGTCAATTTATTTTTCAAAATTACTCCTATTAATGATCCCTCGATAATATTTGAAAGAGGGAGTGGGGGAATTGAGGAAGATGGGATATTTTAAAAAAAATCATGTCATATTAACTAATATAACTAACCTCATTAATTTAATCAAATAAAATAAATATGTCATATATTTAGTATTGAAAGGATTATTAAAGTTCTCAAGAGGGTCAGCGAGAATGCCTGAAATAAGTCATTTAAAAAAATTTACTGTAAGATTATATAGAATCTAGCATCAACTTCATTGAGATTACAATGAGAAGTGTATTACAAATTTTTGGTGCAATCAATTAATATTTTTCTAACTAGTATTGGAACAAATATGCAGGAGAATGACTTTTTCTCTGAGGATGGGGTACCAAAGGATCCATTCCCAAATGGATGGAAAGGGAAGTGTGGATTGTATGCAGTGGGATTCACAAGAAGAGGATTGTCTGGTGCATCTTTGGATGCTGTAAGTGTTTCTCAAGATGTTGCCAAATGTTGGAGAGAGGATTCTAAACAACGCAAGAAGTCAGTTGCTGCTAGACACAGAAGATGTATCTCCCACTTTTGATGATCATTTTCATTTCTCCTCTGTTCCACCTTCCCAAATGTGAATTAATTAGCAAATAATAATACACATATTATAGCTAATTATTAATTAATTCATTCCCTCCCACGAAAATGAAAGCAGCCCTCTCCTTAAACAACAACCACTCCTCTCGTAATGATGATTTATTTCAAGGAAGATGAGGCTTGTTGGTGCACGATCCCTTGTTGCTTTTTCCCTTTCATTTCTTTCTCCCTCAGTTGTAACCTAAATATATATCGTTTGACGCCCTTGAAGAATATTGTATTACACTTTTCTTTTTAAAAAATGTTGTAATAATTCATTCAACTTTCTTCCTCCTTCTCTCCCTCTATCCGATTAATGTTTCTGATGTGAAGACACTTACCAAAGTTAAAAGTATGACATAATGTCATTCTCATTTGTAAGCTCTCTGTTGTTTGTTAAGAGAATGACTTAATCGCAGCACTTGATTTTCAATTTCAAAACTACTGCTTCTTTAATTTCATCCAATACTATCCCCTTTTATAAATTAATTAGTTTCAAATAAAAATGAGTGAGAGTGATACAAATAATGGGTATTAATACGAGAAATAAAATGACTCAACCTAAGAGTTTTCTATTGTTGGAGCCAAAAGTCAAACTAAGCATAAGAAGAAGAATTTGAGTTGAATAAGTTTTTTGTTTTGTGTTTTGTCAACGCTGATGTGATGAGAATCTCTAGGATGTGAGGTAGGATTGAAAAAAAAACCAGGGCCGGCGGCTTAGGCCAAAAAGGTTTTGAGACCAATTGGCCTGAAGCCATAACAATCAGAATGAGACTAAATCCAACCATTGGGTTGGACAGATAAGGATATAGGCTTTAAGACCATTGAGCGGCCCAAAAATAGTATTATTTTTAATAGAAAATAATATATTTTACTTAGTTAATGCTTAATATTTACAAATTACTACACAATATAATATTATAATTTCATTATCCTTTTCTTTTCCTTAATCTTTTATTTCAATGAGACATGAGAAAAGAGAGTAGAGGCAAAGACTAAAGACCAAGAGATGGTTTTATTTTTTAAAGATCAAAAGGCAAGAACCAACAGGATATGTCCTGTGGCCCGAAGGACATGTCCTGCCCAGTCTTGGTCCTAAGCCAATAGGACTGAGCCGGGTTTCGGGCCTAAAAAGCCAGCTTGGAGACTTTTAGAATAAGACTTAGAGCATATATCTAACCTGGTCCCACCCGATTATTGTGCAACCCTATGTGTGAATGTGTGATGCGCGTACCAATGTTGGCATCATGGGCTTCTATTGCTAATCATCAAGGCCCAATAAAAACATTGACCCTGAATTTTGATGTACTATCAAACACAGTTGACTTTATTTGAGAAGATTAAAGAATTTTAATAAATTATTTTGTATACTCATATTAAAATCTGTGGTAAATATGTATTTAATCACTGAGTATTTGAATTATTATTGAGAGATACTAGATACTAGATATTAGGAGAGATCAAGTTTCTAGTCCTATATATTAGGAAGGTCGAACCACTAGCCTATAGTTTGGGCTGTTAGAGAATATCATGAAACTTAAATTCCATAATTTCTGCTCTGTACTCTATTTAACTACTAGTATAATCAGCAATAATAATGATTGGATTCTCTACTCAGAATTCCACAAAATCTTTTCTAAAATTTAATTTGTCTGACTTATAAATTTATGTATATACCAAACTCATTAGTATTTATATATGATTAAGTAACTTATTTAACTTCTTTAATATCTCCAAATAAAGCTAACTAGCTCTTATATAAAGGAACGTGGTTGTACTAGCTCTTTGTTTCCTAATTAAATACCATCTCCGTTCCTAATTATAAAAGCCAGTTGACTTTTTGTGGAGATTAAGTAAGCAAAATAGATCGATAATTTTTAATATATGTTATATGTAATTAAATTATATATAAGTTTATAAGTAAAATAAATTAGTTTTGAGAAAATAAGACAAATATAAACAATTTAAAGTGGTGAAATTTGCATTCTTAATTTTTCTAAAAAAAGGTTAATTCTTATATTTAGGATTGGATGAATATCTGTAAAGACAACAAATGTTAATGAATTGAATCATAATTCACAAAAGTTTAGTGAGTTCAAACCCCCAATTGTTGTGAGGACATTATTTGTGTGTGGTTTGTAAGTGTGTCTATAAGCACTTGACTTTAGATGCATACATACTGCATTTCAGCCAAACTCACTTAAACTTTTTATAATAAAAAAAACTAGTCAAAGACTTAAAAGGTGGAATATAATAATTTCTTTTTAAATGGATTGGTGTGGAGAGATGGAATGAAATTAAGCTGCAAATTGTGAAACTAATTTGTGCGCCCATGTTGCATAGCACAATAGCACATGAATAGATGCCTACAACACAAGCATGAATCTCATATGCTTTGACGTGAAACAATAAAACAAGCACAAGAAGCAACTCTTCTCTCACGACACTCACAATATAATTAAGAGCCACGTTTCCTAATTGAAAATCCTATCTCCTAATCATAATAATTTTGGGAATAATTATATTATATTTTCCCAATAATTATAACAAGTGGGTCATTGTGTTGTATAAGGGCTCAATCTTAATATATCTATTGTCATATCTTCCATTCCTTACAATCGACCATGTTTGGATTCATTTGACCACGATCAATAATTATTAGAACCAAAACTATGATTTTCTTAAAACAATATTCAAACGTCTCTATATATGCATACTAAAATCTATATATAAATCCTAAACTTATACGTGTAGAAATCAATATTAAACCAAAAATCATAATTATTTCATAAACTACTATTATTTTCAATTTCTGACATGTACTACAGCATGCATCCTACAAATGTCAAAATCAATTATAAAATTGAAAAGGCTGGAAATACTAATTTATGAGATAACTATAATTTTAGGTTTATAATTGATTTATATATATGATATTTATATATAAATATGATTGCATAACGTTGATAACAGTAAGCTTGTCCATCAAGAAACTGTATTTGGGAGAAGGCTTCACCTTAAAATTTCTACAATTGATGTCAATAAAACAATTTCTATGATATTGGCTTTATGTTATATATATACTTCCTCCTGTCTTAATTATAAACTAACATATAATATAATTACAAGTAGCATATGTTATGATTTAGTGTTTCAATTTGTTTCATTAACTTTCACAAAAAAAATTAAATTGATTTTATAATTAGGTCAAAAGGAGTACAACACCTCAAACAAATCCTTATTGACAATTAAATTTCTATGCATATAACGGAAAGCACGTGAATGTTGCATGTCGGTTGTTCCAGTTGCTGATATTAATGGAATTTTTATTATTATTTTCAAAACTTTTGACAAAAATACTCTAAGCTCCTCCCAAAGCACGTATATAGAGTATATACCTACTCGATGGGAGTATTTTTTTCGGTGATAACTTAGACAGGAGACTTTGATTTGACTAACTTTAACCTGAAAATTTTAGTAGAACTTGTGCATCATCGGAACTCGGAGCCTACAATTATCGTACCCTTGAGAAATGTTTGGTTCAAATTTTTCTTTCATCTAAACTTTTGTTGTTATACTCCCTCTCCGTTCATAAATATAAGTTTTAAATAATTACTTTGTTTTATTCGAAAAAATTATTTAAGTTAGTTGAAAGCAATAATTATATGAGAAATCTAATTTATTTTCCAACTTTAACCTTATATTAAAGTTGAAAGAGAATGTCAAATAAGAGATAATGAAGATGAAAGAGAGTGTATGGAGAAAAGATAAACAATGGGTAAAAGGAGAAAAAATGCAATAAATTCTTGGACAACCCTCAAATGAAGCTTATATTTTGGGACAAGCTCTTTCACAAATATGAAACTTATATTTAGGGACAGAGGTACTACTTCTTTGTTTAAAGTACAAGTATAATACATACTACTATTTCACCAAATATACGTATACACGTAATTTCTTTTGTTTGGGTTGAAGAGACGAAAAAGGTTGCATGGCCTTATTGCACTTTTCAATATGTTGTCTCTTCCATGAGCTACGCTCTTTTTTTGGCCTTGACTAGTGGAATATAATGAAGGGAATTAAAATTAGAATTAAGTATATAAATGGATTTTTATAAAGTCAATGCCAAATCGTTTTTTGAAATTAAGCAAATTAAACTTCATGTTTTTCACCCAAAAATCTTGAAATCAATGTCATCAATAAGTGACACTACAAAAAAAGCGGGGTTTATTAGCGGTTTATTTAGTAGCGGAAAACTAAAATCGCCACTAATTACACATTAGTGGCGGTTTTAATAAAAAACCGCGACTAAATCTATCTGTTTGACCAATATAAAAGGTAGTGACGTATTTTAGTGGTGGTTAGTCCCACAAAACCGCCGCTAAAGTGGCACCATTTGACGGGAAACTTAGTGGCATCACATTAGTGGAGGTTTAGACGGTGGTTTTCCAAAATAACCGTTGCTATTAGTAGCGGTTCTCAGGTACCGCCGCTATTACTAGCGGTTCTTGAGAACCGCTACTAAATGCGTAATTAGTAGCAGTTAGTGGCGGTTCTCTTAACGGTTATAATTCCTGCCTGCAACAACTATAAATACCTATCCCTCTCCTCATTTCATTCAACCTCATAAAACCTTCATTCTCAATTCTTCTCCTCTGATGCTCTTAATTTTCCATCAATCTCATAAATTTATCTCTTATATTTTTTATTCTAATTATTTCATTCAATTTTCAATCATATATATATACTAACTGTTTTTTGTTTTCGTTTTCATGTGTACATACTCAGTGTCTTCATTTGAATATTGTTAAATTAAATTGATTAGTTACAATCACCTTTTTTATACTATTAATTATTTATTTGACATATCATTTTGGATATATCAATTGAGAAAATGTGATAAAAAAATTTTATGATTATTTAATGTTAAATTTTTTTCAAATGTTTTATACAATTAAACATTATTGCAGATAGTAAAATTGGGTCTAATCAGAATTTTTTTTTATATTTTTGAGCATCCAGTAGCGGTTCACAAACCGCTATTAATTTTTCCATTAGTAGTGGTTATGTAATTAGTGGCGATTTTGACCGTATTACTAGCGGTTCTTGAGAACCGCTACTAAATGTTAGTCATGGGTGATTTACTAGCGGTTTATAAAACCGCTGGTAACCACTTAATAGTGGCTAAAACCGCTACTAATTAACGGTTTTAACCGTTACTAAATGCCGCTTTTTTTTATAGTGTGATGTGCCTGTGCATATTTCATTTTGTAACTTTTGCTCTGATAATTTTATTTTGACCGGGCATATGATATTTATGTTGAGTGCCCTATATATCTGACTATCTAAGCTCGTCCAAAATTCCAAAACGACAACTTCATCTATTTTATTGAGATATAATTAATTTAAATATGAACAATAAATTAATGTAATTTTTAAATAAAATGGAGATCAAATAATGCATTATAGGAAAATATTTAAATGAGAATAATATTATTCTCTAAATAGATATAAATATTCTACCATTTTTAGAATGTAACAGATTAGATTTTGGATAGGCCTATTGGATGTATACATTTAATAAACCGACATCTTATCATCCATCCCAGAAGAAATGAATTGCATCTGTGATTCAGTGACTTTAATATTTGAACAATGCACTATTGGGAAAATAAAACCTTAAACTATATTCTTGTCCTATTTATAAGCCACTTCCTACATATTTCACACATACAAAAAGAACTTTTAATTTTATTAACT
This sequence comes from Mimosa bimucronata, assembly GCA_037074515.1. NCBI lineage: Eukaryota > Viridiplantae > Streptophyta > Magnoliopsida > Fabales > Fabaceae > Mimosa > Mimosa bimucronata. The sequence goes on from CM073444.1 coordinate 39,352,667, forward strand.
TTGTCTTAATGTTTAATATATTTCAAATTTTACCCTTATTTAGTATATACTATTTCTTACTAAGTTTAAAGTCTATATAATAATGATTAAATGGTAAAATTGTACATCCAAACAAAAAATTTAACGATGTGACTTAAAAATATAATTAAAACACTTTTTTTATTTTATAAATAGGACCAGAGAAGTAAATATATGTCATAATTAAATAATGTTATCTAAGAAATTATCAACAAAAATTTAATCCAATTTAAAAATTGGAAAAAAACTATGCTCAGTATAACTCAATCATAACCCTCTTTTCCACTCCTTTTTATTTTTTGAATGAAGCGGATACAGTGTCAAACTATATAGAAGATGAAGATGAAGATGAAGATGAAGCACCTTATGAAGAAGAAGAAGAAGAAGACAACATGCACATTGCACATGTCAGCCAACAAATGATTAGACAATCTAGGAGTAGTGTCTGCATCATCTGAAACTCTGTGAGCTAGCCACTCATTGGCATGAGAATTGGCTTTTCTAAAGATATGGTCAGAGGATGATAAATCACTGTTGCCAATTGATTGAACAATATCTAAAACACATCAGAGAAAGAAGCAGAAATAAAAGACAGGCCATATGCGTCCCCATGCATGCAGTCAGAGATATTAAAATATATATAACATCTATGGCCCATCTGAAACCAAGTCACCACCACCACCATCACTCAGATTGAGCCTGCTTTATCTATAGGAATAAGTTAAGGGAGAATATAGTAATCGATCTGAATCTAAAGCAGCATATATACATATAAAACAAGAGCAAAGATTTAGTGTTTGAAAATATTGGCACCTAGATATGGACATTAATGGCGGGCTACAATATGAATTGTACAATTATATAGTTGTGGACTCACAAGAGGTTTCCAAGTTTCTCACAAATTATCTTGCAGCAACGACCAACCTCGGGGGTTGGTCAAGGTGGCAGATATCTAGACCCCTTAATTAGAAGTATATGGTTCGATCCTCAGGCTTAGCAAAAAATACTCATTCGGGAGACCCTTACCCTCTTCAATCGGGTCGGACTGAATTACTCAGGTTCGTAGTAACAGAATTCGGTTATTAATAATTCCATTGTAAAGAAATCAGCATGCAACAGACATCATAGATAGCAAGAGAGCAAAACACATGGGGCAGCCACCTCCCCTTATGAGCCCATTCCTTCTTGTTCTCCCTCATGTTTAATTAAGCTCATTTCACCTTCTCCATTTACTACTTTTGAGAGTTATTGTACTACTCCTTTCAGGACTTATTTATCTTATTTAATTGATTTAAGGATGTTAGTTAGCATGATATGCTTTCTCTACAAAGCCTAAACCATCTTTCTTAATCTCCTTCCCCTCTCTTACTTAATTATTAATGAGGGAGTACAATAGAAACAATTTGGAGAATCATTGACAAAAAAATAGAAATAGGTTTTACATTTAGTATTTAGTATTAAGATTAACTCCTCAATTAAATATTATATCAAAGCGAGGGGGTATATCCTTTTTATTCACACAAAAGAAAATGTTAGTGGCAACACAGAACTTCACCGTAGTATATGTCATCGGTTATGAATTATCACTCATTTGTGTCTGATTTCTGATATTATTTCTATTCTGAATCTCTCCGGCACTATTGGTATATATTATTGTATCACAATGCTTGCGTCATATCATGTCTTCACTTTGTCTCTTTCATATTTTTCTGATACTTGAGTATTGACTGATGTGGAGTAACATTATTAATGTATTCACAGGTTTTGGTGGTGCAGATTTAGCTTTAACGTGTATATATATATATATATATATCATCATGAACATGGTTTTTCCTGCAGCCCATGTTATGCGTGTTTATGTCCAAATAACATGTATCGTGTTTCAGAAAAATATATGAATCTATTTGATTTGACGTTGGGTCAAAACGAAAGCGTCAATAGAATTATGAAGGGACAAAGAGCATTTTGGACCCGGAAGTTATTCAAAAGGGGCACTGGGCACCATAAAGTTATCTTGGGGCCTACAATGCCATGGAAGAACTAAAACACATCCAATCCGCACCCTGGCTAACGGATTGGCTAACAGGCGTCAGCCACACGGGATTTTTTGCCACGTTGGTTCATTTAACATCTGCCACATAATATTTCATGCCACGTTGGATCATTAAAATCCCCATCTCAGTCCAAAAAAAAATTTAAATCCCCATCTTTTCTATTGGGAAAATTTCATTGTAGGACCACTGTAGCAATTTAATGTCAGATGAGGACCAAAAAAATCTGAAATTTCACTGCAGGACCTAGGTCCTTAAATGAAAAAAATTGTTGTGTGAAAAGACCTAAAAGCCCATGTGGACCTGTGCACAACTGACGCTGACGCTGACGCTGACATGCTGACACAATGTATTTCCTTGTGCATATGGCAATTTCCTTGTGCATATGGGCATTTCCTTGTGCGTGGCCTGGACATAGCACGTTATAAGGTCAATTAATTACTCCTTGTGCATATGGCCATTTCCTTGTGCATATGGGCATTTCCTTGTGCGTGGCCTGGACATAGCACGTTATAAGGCCAATTAATTACTCCTTGTGCATATGGCCATTTCCTTGTGCATATGGCCATTTCCTTGTGCGTGGCCTGGACATAGCACATTATAAATCCAATTAATTACTCCTTGTAGAGCTGGTAATTCGGGCCAAGCCCATCGGGCCGGCCCTTTTAGGCCCTGGCCCTTGAAGGGCCGGGCCTTGATTTTGGAGGCTTAAAAAAGGAATCGGGCTGGCCCTGTAGGGCCAAGGGCTTCAAAGGCCCAGCCCTGCAGGGCCCGAGGGCCGACCCTTTAAGCCTGTCACATCACATATACATATATATATTATAAAAATTAATAACTACAAAATAAAACAACTAATTAAAGGTAAAAAACCATAATACCTAATTCCCAATATTTATCATTGTTTGATAATTTCTTAGTGAGTGATTTATTTATAAATATGGACAATATTTATTAAAATAATTAATTAAAAATAAACATATATTTTGTGACTTATATAAAAATATGGAGAATATTTATCATTACTTGAAAATTTCTTAGTATTTGTTGCTTATTGGTGTTTGTATTGTAAATTAAAATTGATATTTATGTTGACGATAAGGATTTTTTGCTTTAATTTTTCTATAGAAAAAGATTAAAAAATAGTGTATAAGCGTTAATCGGGCCGGGCCGGGCCGGCCCTGAGCCCTGCCATTCAAGGGCCGGGCTTTGAAAAATAGGGGTATTTGCACTACCCGGGCTTTTCGGGCCGGGCTGGCCCTGATGCACAGCTCTAACTCCTTGTGCATATGGCGATTTCCTTGTACATATGGTCATTTCCTTGTGCGTGGCCTGGACATAGCACGTTATAAGGCCAATTAATTACTCCTTGTGCATATGGCAATTTCCTTGTGCATATGGCAATTTCCTTGTGCATATGGTCATTTCCTTGTGCGTGGCCTGGAAATGACCATATGCACAAGGAAATTGTCATATGCACAAGGAGTAATTAATTGGCCTTATAACATGCTATGTCCAGGCCACGCACAAGGAAATGACCATATGCACAAGGAAATCGCCATATGCACAAGGAAGTACGTTGTCAGCCAAGGAAGTACGTTGTGTCAGTTGTGTCAGCGTGTCAGCGTCAGCGTCAGCATGTCAGCACAGGTCCCTATCTGAAATTAATTCACAAGGGTTTTTAGGTCTTTTCACACAACAATTTTTTTCATTTAAGGACCTAGGTCCTGCAGTGAAATTTCAGATTTTTTTTGTCCTTCTTTTACATTAATCGTCTACAGTGGTCCTTTAATGAAATTTTCCCTTTTCTATTTGACCATACATTAAGCGAAGGTGAGCCCTGAAGAATTTTTTCCACGCGCACTCAGGAGAAGGAACACGACTGGGGACAGAGGAAGGGGTATTGGAGGATCGAGTAACCGAAGGTGAGCTTTCTTTCCTCTTGTTTCCGTTCGATTTCGACTTCGTTTAACGACCCTTTTGAACGATTTTGAGCCACGAAGTGGTATTAGGCAAGTTTCCCCAAATTTCTTCTTCCTGTCACTGTTCATCTGACGCAGTTGAATCGATTTCTGGGCAAGCATTAATTAAATGTTTAATTAGTCTTTTTTAGGATTAAATTTAAGTACATATAGCGTCTTGTATGTATGATTATGGAAGTTTGTCACATTTTTGAATAATTTGTTCCCTGTTTCAATCGAATCCGACTGGTGCCTCTGCCTTGTGAAGTTTTCTGCTCTATTGTGATATATGATCGGCTGAGACAATGAAATGTTCTTCTGAGTAGTTTGATCATTTTCTGCTCTATTTCTTGTTGCAATATTGATCCTTCTGAGATAATGAATTCAAGAGTACAACAGAAGAAATGTAAGGTGTTTCATGTTTATTTCTGTTGTGGTTTGATTTTGATTCTCCTCTGTCCTCTGTTCTCTGCCCTGTTTTGGTTCGTAATGAGGAATAATGTGTTAATGGTGTTGTTTTTTTTAGGAAGTATTTTCCTATTTTGTTTCTGATGGTGTTTTCAATTTTGGTAGTTTATTAGAGTTGGAGGATTCGACGCCTACTGAAGGTCTCAATGGAGGATTCGATGGCATCAACAGCAAGTGGAGGAAGGAGAAGGTTGGCATTTGTGAGAGGCTGAATTGCAGATACTGAAAATGGGCCTACTAGGGTTTGCCATTGTGGCGATGTTGCTCCTCGTCGCACTTCATGGACTGAGCTGAATCCAGGTAGAAGGTTCTATGAATGCCAAAATTTTCGCCAGGTTTGTGGATCCTTAAATGGCCTTTGCTTTATTTTCAATAGTGATGTGTATATAGAAGGCAATAGAAGTTGCATATACTTTGTCAGGTTAATTTCGTGTTAATTACAAGGAGGGGGTTGTGGATTTTTTGAACGGTTTGATGAAGAGGTGGGTGACAGGTCGAGGGAGGTCTTGAATGAACTCCTTGTTAATGCTGAAAGGTTACACGAGGAGAATATGAGTCTGAGGCGAGGAGTAGGAGATGCTAATACAGATCTTCAAAAGGAGCTTTCGACTATTGTTGCTTGTATGAAGAAGAATGAAAGTTGGTTGAAGGTGGCGCTGGTTGCATTGGTGGCTACATGGGTCTACTTATTTGTGAAAATGTTATTAGGTTGATGTATTGTAATATTTTTTGGTAGAAGGAGGATGTAATGTTTTGGTATATGTAGGATGTAATGTCATTGAACTATAAAGTGTAATGTTATTAATCCAAAACAAAATTTTAAGATTAGTAATCTAAAGTGTAATGAATTTCTTTTAATCCATAATTTCTGCATGCTGACATTTTAAGTTTTGTAAATTCATCATGCGCAAAATACTAACTTAATAACAAGAAAAAGCTTTTGAAGTATAAGTCCAAAAGTTCATACAAAGGTCACACCATTTATTGTCCTAATGGAGAATATGAGAACAAAAGCTTTCCTTATCCATGACAATGAATATGACCTGACCTGATATGGGGAGTTCTGTCAATTAACCTGAGATATGCCATGTCAATATAGCCATAAAATTGAAAACTTTCATTGTTAATGTTTTGAGAATATTTGCATAATTGTTTGTAATTAAATTTTTGAAGGGAATGTTTGCTAGATTTTTTTTTGGGCCGAGAATGTAAGCCTGATTTATCTCAATTGAAATGTTTTGCTCGTTTTATATCTTTTCTGCCATAATTTCTATCTTTTTGGAAACGTAGTTTTCAAATGGAACTGTAAATATGTTTTCATAAGTTTCTACAAGATAAGCAGATTTGCCCTAAGTTTTCTCATAAATATGTTTCAAATTAACCATGGAACGCTACATATTCCACCTATTAAAAGGCATAGTTCTTAAAATATGACCCGACCTGAACTCCATCAAACATGAAAATATGTAAAACATGACAAAATATGGGGGAGCAGCTTTAATATGAAATTACCATTACCATTATATATATGCCTTACTGGCAAAATTACAACAAAATTTGGCCTAATATAATGACACATCCAGTGTGCAATTCATAAGTTGTCAGTTGACAAAAGAAATATACCAATTAGAAACAAGTTGTGCAATACAGTACACAAAAAATGACAAAACAACACCACATGGTCAATCTAAGGAATTACTCTTCCCCTTCCTGCAGTTTTCTTGGGGCACCTACTATAAGAAACAAGGGTCTCTGTTGTGATTGCTGGTTGGCCCTGCCACATGAGACTTGGCGGATTAAATGGCAGCTCAGAAGGAGTTAAAGTTGAAGAACCATCTCCATGATATTTGATAGGTCTAGTCCCATGTTCAGTAGGTGGGATTGACTTGCTTGTCCGCATTATTTGTCTTTCATTAGGTATCGCCATACGAGTTTCCACATCGGCATTGTGCACCATATATTCCTAAGCTGTCCCCTCTTGAATCACCCTCTGAGATGGCATCCCAAGCTACAAATAACAGGGGAAAAAACCGAAAACCAAATTACCATTTCAGAAAATGAAAACAATAAATCTCATCACAAATTTAACAAAAAATTATATCTAAAGTCAGACAAAGATACGCACATCAATCACAGCATGCCCAGTCTCCAAATTAACCCTAACTCCAAACCCATAGTCATTCATTGCCTTATAAAAGGCTCTACCTCCACGAGGTCTTTTAGATGCGTGAGATTCTTGAGTTGATGCAGTTGTTTGAGTACCATTTTTCTTCCTTAGGCGCGGAAGGGTAGGATTCGTTCTCTGAAAGAATGAACAAATACCAGTCATAATCAATATTAGAGAACATCTCAAATAATTGGAAAGTCATAATATCGTCAAAAAAGGGTAAAAAGGAACTCACATCAGGACAAGTTGATCTGTTGTGCCCCTCTTTCTGATAGATGGAGCATTTTGAACTGGACCCTCTCTTTGTCAATTTATCTGATCCTGAAGGCATATCATTCTGTTGTATCCCACTAGCTTGAGAAGATTCTTGAGTGTTATGAACCTGTCTTTTCCTTCCTACCCCTCTATCCATTCTGATCCTTTTTGTAGGTGGTCTCCCAGGCATGTTGGACACTGGAGGTGGCTCTAATGGATTGAACTTGTGAATATTCCAAAATGCCTTACCTTAGACAGGTTGGAACTTAGTGCCATAACTGCCCACATATGTGTCCTTGTGATACCAATGGGATATGAAATTCTCTGGATCCAACTTTGCATGGTAAAGGGCGTACATGGCATGTTAGCATGGGATACCATGCAAGTCCCACGCCCTACAGGTACACTGTTTCCTACTTATAAATACACTATGCCTATTTTCATCCTCAGTGACTTCATAAGCATCATCCCCGTTAAAGCGTACCAAGCATCCCATTGAACCCTTCTTATACTCTTCAAACAAAGACATACATTTAGGACTAAAGTTTTCTCTCCACCTTCTTACATGCCTCTCAGATTCAGCCCACCTTGACATCAACCTAATCCTAATCCCATCAATCATTCTTATAATTGGAAGATATCTAAATTCATCAATCCATGAATTGAAGCTCTCACTGTTGTTGTTATCAACAATCTAAGAGCTGCAAGTGGTCCTAAAGTACGCTCTAACCCATGTTTGAGGGGGGTACGATAAAGCTGCTTCTGCTGCCTTGTTGTGGAGGCCTCCAAGCTCGTTCAAGTTTGCGATGAACTGCTCCTCATACGTGCTCCAAGAACAGGCCCAGAATTTGTTCCTCAGCTGCCGTCCTCTCCATGCCTTGCTCCAATTTGCATATATGTGCCTTGCACATAACCTGTGTTCTGCATTAGGCAAAACGGTTGACACAGCCGCAAGCAAGCCCTATGCATATAATCATAAAAAACCAGAATGAGATTTTTCACAACCAAATGCTGTCAACAAAAACCAGATTCATATTACAATGCTGTGAACAAAAAACAATTAAAACTTAAAACTAGAACCAAACCATGAGAAAGCTTTTGCATAAATGTGTCCAGAAACAATTAACAATTAAAACTAGAAGCACAATTGGCATTGGCATTTATCAAAATATAATCAAGCATAACGTTGAAGGTGAAAGCTTTTGCATAAATGCGTCCAGAAACAACCACTTAACACCACTATATTCTATCAATCCGGGAATTACCTTTTGCATATCAGACATTAGAGTGACACGCTCTCCGTCTTCCAGGTCTAATGCTTTCGTTAGCCATTGAATGAACCATTTCCAATTGACAGTTGTTTCCTTTTGAGTAATCCCAAATGCTATGGGATACAGTGCATCATCTGCATCTATGCCCGTTGCAGTTAGAACTATTCCTTTTGCATTCCCCTTTAGGAATGTCCCATCAAGGCAAATTATGGGTCGACACCCTGCCTTCCACCCGACCTGAATACATAAAACATGCCCAACGCTTTAGGTTCTAAGGTTCAAATTTCCAGCAAGGCTCATTTATGCAGGGACAATAGTAATTCACATGTATGTAAGGTGCATGACTTAGAAAGAGATAAGGTTGTACATACTGAAGAGTGAAGTTTAGAGAGAGAAAGTATAGGTATTTTTCTACATATACATATACTCATCATATCCTAACAAATCAAGAAGAACAAACAGCACATACAATAAATATTATTTACACAGCACATACAAGAAGAATCACTGAGCATTTGTAAATTGACGTACACAGTAAATCATACCTTTTGAGCGTTAAAGCATATATACAGTCGGTTGAACACCCTTTTCCCATTTTGTAATGCTTCCTTGCTCAACTCCAAAGACACATCTGAGCTAGGGTTAGTAAATTTAAGCTCATTGCAGTAAGCTTCAAGGTTATTGAACTCATCTACATAGCTCCCATCCATTCTCCTCATAATCATCCGCTTTGCCCTTTTGCATTTCCATATGCTAACACAAAGCTTCAACTAATCTTCCAAATCTTTCTTCATATCTACAAGCTTGTATTGTGGCCTCTCTTGGACCTTCTTCCTGAAATAGGCTGCAATCCACTTCACAGAAGCCCTCGGGTTCTTGTACACCCTATTGCATTTGTGCCTTAAATCCACAGTCTTCAGCACAAAACCAGGAGTTGTGCCTTCTTTCGAGGTGTACAATACAAAAGGGCACCCTATCTGACACTTCACCCTTACTCTTGCACGCTCACTTTTTTCAAACTTCAACTTGAACCCATTCTTGATGGCATAATTATTGACATCCTTTACCAACTCACTTTTGTCAGCATATGAGTCACCTACCATGAATAAGTGCTCACCCTCATGGACCCTGACTTGTTCAACAGGCCCAATATCATCATTATGGCCCAATTCACTCAACAAATCAGACCCATCAAGTTCACTCTCATCTTCTCCCTCGTCAACTAACAAATCTTCTTCATTGTCAGCACTGTCAGCACTGTCACCTACTCCCTCCTCCAATATAAAGTATGTATCATCACTATCATCTCCTTCATCACTATCTAATTCTTCACCCTCGCCTCCCAACTCATTTTTCTCTCCATTGTCATGCCCCAATTCATCCACTCCACTGTCATGCTCCACTTCTTCATGCACTCCTATGTCATGCTCCACTTTTTCATGTACTCCTATGTCATGCTCCACTTCATGCACTTCTTTGTCAAGCTCCACTTCATCCACTTCTTTATCATGCTCCACTTCATCCACTGGTTCACCAGCAACTTGAGCTTTCAAACCCTCAGCAATTTTAGCTGTAAAACCCTCAGCAATTTCAACTATCTCATCTTGTACTTCCCTCCGTCTTTCAGCAATTTCATATTTAACATTTTCCAAGTAGCATACTTTATCATTCCAATCTAAGTCATCGATGCCCTCAACATACTCACCTATCCCCTTACCTGCATAGTTGGCCGCTTCAGTGAACTCTTTCTCTATAGTCTCAGGTACATATCTTCAGTGGGATGTCCATCGCGAAGTTGTGTGATGAGATTCTGTTTCTGTCTCCTTCTATGCTTGAACTCATAAATTAATCTATCCAGTTTCAGCCAACGCTCCAGACCACCATTACCACCACGGGGACCACCGCCCGCATTTTCGGACCCCATATCTCCCTAATCCCTAGTTTATTAAATCAAATCAAACAATTAGCATCGAAATCGAAGTATACAATCACTTAAACAAGGGGATCTTATGAAATTTCACCTAAAGCATAAACCGACAATGCATACTGTAACTAAGATTCGATTTGATTCCTTACCTCGCTTTCAAGGACGAATCTCTGTACTTTTTCGTCTTCTTCTGATCTTTCACATGCACCTCGCCGCTCTCCAAGCTTCGACTTTTTGGGTTTTCTTGAAGCAGTTGGGTATTTTCATTCGCTTTTACGGTTTCCTCCAAGCTTCGACTTTTAGGGTTCTCTCGAAGTAGTGGGGTATTTTCATTCGCTTTTAGGGTTTTCTCCAAGCTTCTGATCTTTCAAATAACCAGGGGAATTTTGCATTTAGTTTTTTTTTTCAATTTTTCCTATTTCATTTTCAATGTACACGGGGCATGTACATGTGTCCCATTTTTCTCCACGTGACAATTTTCGTAGGACATGTTGACAATTAACAGACTCTGTTAGCCAATCCGTTAGCCAGGGTGCGGATTGGATATGTTTTAGTTCTTCCATGGCATTGTAGGCCCCAAGATAACTTTGTGGTGCCCAGTGCCCCTTATGAATCTGTTTGATTTGACGTTGGGTCAAAACGAAAGCGTCAATAGAATTATGAACTGCACAGTTAAGGGATAAAACGCCGGTGGTTTGCACAAAGTATGACTTTTCTAAACTACATGCGATATGTTTGGATTGACTTTTTTTCAGGACTTTTTTAGAAGTAAAATTGAAAAAAAAAAGTCATATAAAATGATTTATGTTTGGATTTGTGACGTAGAAGTGACTTTTTTTCCTACCCACTTTATTAAATAACACAATAAAAGGCGTAGAACCCATCATTCTTCCTCTTTCTCTCTGCAAGAAGTCCTTTTTCAAAAGCTAAAAGCTCCTCCATCTAGCTTTTGGCTTTTCCCCATGTAGAAGTCCTTTTGAGCCATAAGGACTTCTCAAACTAAAAGATACCAAGCATGTTTTTTTCCCATCTGCTTTTCCGTTTTCATCGAGCTTCTGGGCCCAGAAAAGCTATCCCAAACATGCACCATCTATGTTTAGAATAGCTTTTCGGAGGGCAGAAGCTCGGCAGGACGGAAGAAGTGAAATTTTTGCTTTTTGTTGTTGTTTGGGTTCATCTGATAAGAAAATGATTTTTGGGTTAAAATGACTTCTGATAAGCCAAAAGCTAGAAGTAAATTTTTTTGGCTTCTGACTTCTGATGGGTCCTACGCCTTTTATTATGTATTATTTAATTATTTAATAAAATGGGTAGAAAAATTAGATTATCAATCCCCTGAAATTCTCAAATAAAATATTTTATTTTAATCTAAAATTTCATTTTTATCTCTAAAAAATTATCATAATAATCTTTAACTATTTTCTCCGACAATATCCTTCTTTGAGCTAATATTATTTTCCTTAAAATAAGGGATAAACTAAGCCTTTAATAAGAATATATGTATATTATATGTGTATTACTCCCTCTGGTCCTAATTATAAGATCACTTTGACTTTTTTGACTTTTTTTCCAGTCCAAAAAAAGAGTAGTTTCAATCCCAAAAATAATATATTTTCCTCAAAACTAATTTATTCTACTTATAAACTAACCTATAATCTAATTTCATGTGACATATGTTATAATTTAGTGGTCTAATTTGCTTCCTTAACTTCCACAAAAAAAGTCAAAGTGGTCTTATATTTAGAACCGGAGGGAGTATTTAATAATAGTAATGTCCTTTTTGGAAATTTTTCATCTAAACTTACTTTTCAAAATAATCATCCAAACATATTTCAAAAGTCAGATTAAAAAAAAGTCACTTCTATCAACACAAATTCAAACATAAATCATTTCACACAATCTAACTTTTATCCAATCTTACTTCTGAAAAAGTCCTTCTGAAAAAAAGCCAATCCAAACACACACATAGTCTACTCAAGAATATGGTCGTAGTAGCTAGTTACCTAGATGAGAGATTATTAAACATTCATGACTAGACCTCCTGTTGAACGGAGAGCATTTATTTTCACTCAACTATTACATATTCTGAGAATTATAACCAAATCAGCAAACGGTTTACATCTTATGTAAGACTTAATCTCATACTCCTTCCGGTCCTAATTATAAGATCATTTCAACTTTTTTGAATAAATTAAGGATGCAAAATTAATCACTTTAAATTGTTTTAGGTTATCTTTTTTTCCTCAAAACTAATTTATTCTACTTATAAACTAACTTATAATCTAATTACATGTGATATATGTTATAATTTAGTAGTCCAATTTGCTTCCTTAACTTCCACAAAAAAAAGTCAAAGTGGTCTTATATTATATTTAGGACCAGAGGAAGTACTTTCTTGCCCTATCATAATCTTATTCCTTAGTAATTCATTAAGACAAGACAGACCTTAACAGGAGGAAATCAATTCTCTTATTCTTGATTTTAGACTTCTTACAATCAGAACAATACAATTGGTTTCTCCTCAAACTATCCAAACCAGTAAAATAATGTCTGTGACCTATCGCCAATGAGCTCCAAGCTGCGACCATATAGCAGTTATAAATGGCTCTCGCGTCATGCAAATACATAATGGCCAATCATGATAATCACTCTCTTTGTATCTGTAACTAGACGATCCCAACAAGGCACAATCTTTGATAAGCTTGGAACCTTAACCAGTCTCAGTATTCAACATATGCAAGCTCTAGGGCCCTTGTATAATAGTTTTTAATCTAAATAGGCAAAAACTAATGATTTATAATCTTGCGATGTGGATTCAAAACAAAGTGAAAAAGAGTCGTTTCATACTTGGGAATTCACCTGAGCTAATATGCTTGTATGATAATCAACTTTTAGTCACTTGTTGGAAAGCATCTCATCGATTTGACCATTTTGGTTGTATAGATCCACAAGTTTCTTAGCATATGCAGGCATGTGCCTATCAGCTCTGCAAGCATTAATTTTCAACCAACATGAGCAGAATACAAATAGTACAGTACATCCTCGGAGGTCAGTGCATAAACTTATCATATACCTTTCTTTTCCCCAAGCACGATTTACGTGCAAATAGTTGCGGATAGTGTGATAATCAAGTGAATAACGTCCAAATTCAAGACCTTTTGGACCAATCTGAAATGCAAGTGAGGGTCAGAATATAATTATGTTCTGTGCAAGTTTCAATGGATAAATCATGGGAAATATTTTACCAGGTTTAATATAAAAGCTATCAAGTTCCCAACAAATTTTGGGGCTGGCTGAGCAGGACCTTTCCCTGGACAAAATAAAATTTTTAAGCATCAGTACTAATGAAAAAGTATCTTTAGGAGCAGAGATATTCTCAGGGAGCAAAATTGTAATAATTATTTTGCCGAAAGAACAATACAAAAAATTCTAATCTTTAGAGAAGAACAAACAATGTTAACACAGCATAAGACTATTCTGCATGAAGCCCAAAAGGGGGCCATATGCTAAGCCCAAAGGCTTCACTAAGATTACCTAGCTTAGCATTATCATCAGCCTTAACAGTCTCCATAACAAATGGTCGCCGATCTCCCTGAAGAGAAGGCAAAAAATGAAACCCTTTGATGAAGCAATATTTAACAAGGTTAAGTGAGACAGAGCTGATAATTTACACCACTAGTTGTTGGCTTAATCTCCAAATACTTCTTGACCAGGTTTAGCATTTCTCTTCCACGTTCATTCCTGTCAGTTCAAAAGCAAACCAATGGAAGAACTTCTTATCAAACAGTTACCCTCGGAGTATGTAAATTATTAACACCATATCCATTCATGACAACAATTAACTTGTTTGGATGAGGGTGGATAGGGAAAAGAGGAAGAAATGAAAGAGAGAAACACTTAGTTTGGATAGAAATAAAATTAGGGAGAATCCCCTCCATAGTTCAGCTCTCCAGCATGGGGTTTTCCTCTTTAAAAGTAATCTGTAGACGTTCACTCATTTCCTTCCCCCTCCTTTCATTTCCTCTTTCCCTTCTTTAAAGAATATAGACCAAAAAATAGAAGAGAAAAATATTGACATCTTAACATATCAACCATACATTGGAACAACCATATATCCAGACGCATTAGCATCTCAAGAGATATTTACCTGACAGTGACATACTGAGGATGTTGTGTCATGCTGACTCCAGAATATTTGGGCACACTCATGTATCCAACCACTAAGTCCTGAAATTAACAAGTTCATGACTAAACATTTCGAGCAAGGTAGAGTAGAATAAAATTCTTATTAAAATTAAAAGTTTGACATGCACATAAGAACTTACCGCTAAGGCATTTGTATAGTCAAAACAGCTGCAACAAACAAGAAAATTCTGAAAAGTTAGCAGAAAACATTATTTGGGGAAAAAAGAACTACTGTAAAATCTAATCTTAGAATGCTGCTACAGCCTGCCAGTCAAATTATAAGACTTATCTATAATCACCATTAGAGAAACATTTTACCTGTAGCATGAGGGGGCAATAACATCAACCAGATCATTTGCTGGTAGACAGAAATAAGGAACCTGTTTTAGTTAAAAAATGAAATTGAATGAAGCAGTTTTCTTGTTAAACCAAGAACATAATGAAATTAAGGAAGCCCTCTAACCTCTTCAATATGACCATCCAAGTGCTTCAAGTGAACCTGATCATAAAATTGTAAGTGTATAACGACAAAGTAATACTAAACTTGACAATACGTTAAGAGTTGAAGAATTTAATAAGCTTCAATTCGTAAAGAGTGAACTACTGGGTAGGATACTACACAAATAAATATATAACTGAAAAGCGACTTATCAAAGCTTGTATTGCATTATTAGGCGACAAACTAAAATAATCAAATTGGCGTCACACTATCACATGAGGAACATCAGAGTATGTTTCTCAATTTGAATAGAAATGAGATGTTTGGCATGAGAATTAGGACATGATCTATGCCAATTTGACAGTACATGATGACCATTAAAAATAATAATGATAATTACTGAACAAGCATTCAAGCCATTTGCTTGGCTAACTTCTAATCAAGGTCTTCACTATTTGCCAGGCCAAAAATTGATGTAGCGTTATAATTATGCTAATATGGATGATTTTATAAGCAAAAAAACCTTGTAATCTTGCATAAACTCATAATGAAGAACTGTTTCCGGAGTATCACTTGCAGCCTTTAGAAACTTATCCAGTCCTTCCCTAGTTCCATTGTCCACTGTGAAGTAAAATGGTATTAGTACGCCAAATTGGATTACCAGTGATTTATGAACAGAAGAGTATAATAGCAGTTCATACCTTATATAACTATTTATAAAAAAAATGCTTGGTAAAAATAAAAAGACTTAGCTGAATACATTATCTTTTCCTTACCACAATTAGTGCCTAAAACATAGAGCTTCTCCAAATTCAGGTGTTGCTCGACAGATCTTAATGCTGAAATTGAAGAAATTATTCTGCATTACAATAGTACAAAGTCAATGAAGAAAAGGACTGAAATTAGAAATGTCCAAAACATTATCCAAGTGATACCTTGCACTTGGCAACCTACACCACAAAAAAGAAGACGCTTGACCCCTGCAGCCTGTCATTGTGAAAATTAAGACACAAACTAAGAATAACAGCAACTTCAAGATGTCTTGACAGCAGCTATTAAGGTCATACACAGGCTGATGCTATATTCAAAATATCAAGAGCACTAGAAAGGCAGTCATTTCAATTCTCCCCCAGCATGTAGTAGGAATAAAAGCACATGAGATCTTAAACATGACTTTCACACAGAATACTGAAAAATATATCAGGAATAATCCTCAAAAATCTCATTGATAAAGAAATTTGCACAGCTTCATCACCCAAAGAGTACACTTGATAATGATATTTATCAAATGTTTTTCACATGATATGTTATCAAGCCATTTCAAATGCTTAAACATGATTGTCATGCAATGAATAACCATGATCAATAAAATCATTTCCAATATAGTCAGTTGACTTCAAACTTTTAATATAAACATACAAAACATGAGCAAAATTTATATCCAAAATTGTGAGAAGGAACTTCTGGCACAAAGACACTTAAGTTTACTCACCTCAACAAGAGCAAGGGTATTTAGGTTAGGGGATAAGGTTGGCTTCACACCTTTAGCTGCTAAAACTTCATCAGGTGTTCTGGAAGAAATTCAGGGGGGGAAATGAAAGCATGACAGTGTCGTAGGTGTGAAAAATAGTCATTACTACTAATCTCATGACGAAATAACTAGATGCAAACCTTGCTAATACAGGCATTGGAGATAATCTGTCCTCAGGATCACTATGATATTTAAAATTGAACAAGAGTTATTATCAGAGTAAATAAATAAAGTTAACTTTAATACTAGATAAGTTCACATTCGCAATTTGCTTAAATTTAAAATTCCTTTCACTACCTCTGAACACAAATGACAGCTTCAACCATGCCCGATTTAAGCATTTCCACAGCAATGGCAGTTACTATCCCAGTCCACTGAGCTCCTATCAGCAGAGAAGTAATTTTGGTGAGTGAAATTTATCACTAGGAATTAAATGTTGATCCTTGATAACTTATTGGAATGTATGATAAATTTATACCTAAGGATCAAACTTTATGTGTCTGTGTGTGTGTATTTGGTAACCAAAACTGGTACTACAAACTATTTCAAATTTGAGCATTGTTAGGCTCAAATAAGATAAAGCACTTTTCGCATGGTTTATTACATTCAATGATTAACTCTTCATATTTACTCATTAATACTCCCTCCGTCTTATATTCCCATAATATAAGGTCCATTTTTTTGAATGGCCTTGTCCCACAATATAAGGTCCTATTTGACTTTGTTTGAGTAATAAATGCTTTTTTTTCCCATTTTACCCATGCATTAATTTTCCCACACATTCTCTTTCATCTTCTTTTCATAATTACCCCTTCTCTTACTCATTCATAAATAAGGGCAATATGGTATATTTCCTACACATTTATTGTTTTTAACTAACTCTAACTAATTTTTTAGTAACCCGCAATTCAGTTAAAAAGACCTTATATTGTGGGACAGAGGGAGTATTTAATACTGTTTCAAACCTGAGATAATTAAAGACAAAAGAAATGTACCGCATTTACGGATCCCCGCAGATTGATGTAGAAAAGAATGACAGATGAATAAGTTAACGAAAGTGAAGCAGCAGATATTACATTTGAAAACAGGAAATATTACCTTCCACGGGCTCAAGTTTTCGAGCATATAATAGTTCCTCATGTACACCAAAGTATGTCTCCTCCAATGTATCTGTTTTCCTTCCTCTGCCATGAACAACGGCTTCCAATCTCTGAAAGAGGAAACAGTTATTGAACATCAATGCAAGAATAGTTTGCAGTTATATTCACTTCAAGTTTTCGATATTGCAACAGAGAAGAGATACAATCAAGCATTACTCAAATTGAACATGACAATATTTCATGTTCAATATTACAACCCAAGTTGAAAAAGAAGTTTCCCAATACAAGGTCAGTTCATCTTAACTCTGAAAATATCTAAACAGTGGCAATCCATCTTTCAAATTTTTCAAATATCCCAATTGATTAATTTGGAGAAAAGGTATAACTGAGCACTTTATATAATTTGCTTATAACTTTCATGTTAATATTTCATTATTCACTTTTCCAATGAAACCTTGAAAGATAAAGGTGGTTATGCATTTCTTCAGAATAAGTATATAGCTTGTAGTATTAAGTTGAAAATATTTGGATTTGAATACCACGAAAGAAGGCAATATAGGAAACAAACTTACTTCAATTCTAGACATGCCATCTCCCAAGAAAGCACAGGCATCCTTGACATGGGCAATATAATATGTATCACACAGCCCGCATCGACTGTTCAGATAATAAGAATACAACTTCATATAGAAAATGTTGACAAACTCAAGAAAAAGGGAACTTTTTTTGTTATATAAAAAACTGAATGTTGGAAAAGTAAACATGGTAATTTGGAAGAGAAATTTAAAAAAGATACCTGCAATGGTCTTTGGCAGGGTAGGTACCTCCAGGTGGGATAGGCCTAGACCTCTTTCTCCAGTCCTCTCTCAAATTCACTGAATTAGGAGAGCTGGAGCTGGCTTCTACTAACCACAAAAAGATGAGATTGATGATCAAATGAAAGAAAAAAGCAAAGATGCAGAGAAAGAGAAAGATGGTACCTTTGGAGGAAGAAGAAATGATGGAAAGAGAGAGTGGGAGAGAGGAGATTTTGCCAACGAAGGAAGCCATGACGACAAAGCTACCTCAACACTGAAACTGCACGACTTCTTTGGCGCCTGTCTGTCAGCATTCATTTGCCAATAAATATCTTTTAGGTCTCTTCCTTACCTATCTACCAATACATGTGTGTACACACGTTAACACATACATATATCTCTTTGAGGCTGAGATTTCTCACCCCACGTGGCACAATATCAGTCATTTTCTTATCTCCACGTGTACAATTTTCAATGCCACCTCACCGATTGCGTGTCATGGACACACGTCCCTTGCTCAATCGGTTTTTCAATCAATACAGAGTATTATAAATAATTAATTTTTTTATTTTCATAATTTAGTTATTTGACTCAACTCATTCTTCTTTAAATGGAAAGGTGGAAACAAATAGTAATTTTCTTTTTTAAAAAAAAAACAATCATTATAAGCCAAATAATCCATAAAAAATAATGGAAAATTGGACATACATAATTAATTTATATTTATGATAATTGGACATATATAATTAATTTATATTTATGACAATACATTATCAGTTAGTAGATAAATAATACCACCCAGGATCCTTAATATAAAATCTATCTAATTAACTTGGGTAAACTAAATTTATTTAATTTAATCATTCGTCATAAATGCGCATAGGTTTTTCAAAAAAGCCTATTACATTATTTGCTTTGAAACTAATTCTTTATTTTGAAATTTTCCAAAGAAAAGGAATCACCCTTCCATATAAACTCAATGTGTAATGAAAGGGACAAGTATATGAAATAAAGTGGATTGATTCCATATACCTAAGACCAAATATTATCCAACTAACTCTTATATTTCAGTCCAAAAAAACTAACTCTTACATTAAAATACAAAAGTAGTATTGATACTTGTAGATTCAGAGGCGAAAAATGGTAGACCTTTGAAAGCTTCCCATATTATTACGGCTCACAGTTGGAAGGAGGATGATCCAACTCATAACAAGCTTGCTCAAGATTAACTAAGTCTGTTTCCTGACTTAAACCAGATCGTCATAGAAGTGATGATAAGTGCATCAAAACACACGTTTCTATTATATACCATGTCTTACATATGTCACTCTGTTTCTCCACTCTAAGCTTTTGCTACATTCTCTCTTCTACATCCCCACAATTAAGACGAACAAAACTTTGAAATTCAATCAGATAT
Source organism: Mimosa bimucronata (assembly GCA_037074515.1). Lineage (NCBI taxonomy): Eukaryota > Viridiplantae > Streptophyta > Magnoliopsida > Fabales > Fabaceae > Mimosa > Mimosa bimucronata. The sequence goes on from CM073444.1 coordinate 39,372,251, forward strand.
TAAACTATAGAACATATTATTTTTATTGCATATCTTGCCAAAACAAATGCAACCGGATTCACCGATCAATAAGCAGCAGCTCTGAAAAGAAGATGCTCAACTTCCTCAAAATATACAAGATCACGGCCTCCACTGTATTGAGGCGGCGTCAAGAAACAAAAAGGCATCTTGGTGCGCAGACTCTGGATCAAAGTACTGCTTCTTTGCGTTGATATGAGAACAGTGAAAAGTTGCAACAAATCTATCAATTGAGTTTGCTGGTTCTTCTTTTCGCTGGCCCACCAGGAAACAGCTTCATAATCCATCCTAACACCCTTTCCACCACCTAGAAGGACCAATAGACAAATGTCAATTCCGTTTTGCTTTAATGCACTCTGCCTCTTTATTTATTAGCAGCTAATGAAATTACAAATAAAAAGATGGAAGGTGTCAACATACACTTCCTTGAGGCCTCACATAACATTATGTTATATAAATTACGTGATACAAATTTCAAGTTCACTTAATCAAAGTGAAAACTGAACATAGATATTACCTCGTCGCCCTCGTCTGCATATGAGGCATTATCATATGTAGTGTGAACATCATGTCGTTTTGCTGGAGCATGGCCACCAGCCATGCTTTGAGCTGTCAAAAACTCCAATCTCTGTGTCTGAGCCTCAAGTTTTCGGGACAACTCATTGTTTAACTCCTTCATTAATAAGACAATACAGATGATGAGGTTAACACGTGAACCAAGATATATTCCAAAACTTAATTGCAAACTTTTGACTGAATGAGTGCGTATTTTTTGTTTGTGGTTTTGATTTTTGTTTTATTGCTAGTCCTTTTTTGTTGTTTCACTGGAAAATAACTTGTCGCCCTCTTTATTGTAGTTTTCTTCTTCCCCCATACAACTAAATTCTAAACCCCCCCCCCCAAAACCCCCATTCAAAAAAAAAAAAAAAAAGGTTGCACGGAATGGTGTTGCCTCTAACATTTTAGTACTTACAAACTAATGCTTTGAAAAAGCTTCGTGTCTCTTCTTTCACCAGCAGATAACATTCCATCAAGAACTCAAGTTCAGAACTACTCTCACTCCAAGAAATCACTTTTTTTTTTTTGTCAATACAAACTCACATACCTCGTCTAATCCTAAATACATGACCTAATTGATGAATGTGGTATGGAGCTAAATATGCTATCTTGATCCACTTTGCTTCCCTTATTTAATACTTTTCCCCACATTACCCTCATTAATTTCACAGCTTCTCCCCCGCCCCCCTCCAACATTTGATTTCCTCACTGGAAGAGGGGTACTTTTGGGGAAATGACACAAATTTAACATAATAATATCAAATAATCAACTTAATCAATTTTCTAAATCTCCGCAAATTTATATTTAGGACCAAAAGAAGTAATAACTAATCTACCTTCATCCTGGAACACTCAGATGATTCCGATGCCAAAGCCTTCAGCAATTCTTCTTTTTCCAATGTCAACTGCACATAGAAATGTTGAGAAGTGACTACAATTGGGGCTTATTCAGAGGCCACTAAAACTACATATGATCAGACACACGTGAGCAGGAAGACTGAAAAAGATTAATTCTCAAACAAGAGGGGAGGGGGGGGAAGGCTTAGACCACAAAAAATCAAAATATTTAACAGGATCACATGCTACCTCAGAAATAAGCGCATTAATGTTCTCAATCATTCTCATCTGATCAGGTGGAATATTCACAGGAAAAACTCCAAAAGTTGAGTGCCCAACTTCAGGAACCAAGGATAAACCAGAGTCATCCTTAGCAGAGTCATCCCTTCCCTCACTGGAAGAGGTTGCAGCAGCGTCTGTGCTTACTGCATAATATAAGATATAAACGTCAAAGGTAATTAATGAAGACCAATTAAAATTCCAAAAGAAACTAGAAGTAATATATAACACATGTAGACCTTTTATGTGTTCAATTAGAATCCTACGGTCTAGAAAGCAAACAACCAGATTTCCTTTCTTACGAATGTCTAGAATTGCAGTCACCGTTTTTTAAGGATAAAAGTAGGAAAGACATAAAAGAGGACAGCATGACTAGGGAGAAAAAGATATCCTCGAAACTAAAAAAAAAATACTAGTAATAATGAACTGCAGAGCCTCAAACTTTGCAAAAAGCTGTCCTGTCTCTCCATTTCAAAACCAGATATTTTTCCGTGACAATCATGAGCAGAATATCAAAGAAAATAATATAGAGCTAAGAAAAGCACTGAAAAGCATGTTTGTGGCCTCTGGAAAAATATCATCTTGCATATTTCATGCCGTCAGTAAACCAAAACATATCAAATTGATATCGATGGGATCTGGGAAACAGGACTAAGTGATAAGATGACATAACAATTGTCCAATTAATTTCTCATTTTTAAGGAAAGTAGTTGATCAGGTATATGTACCTATGTCTTCTGTAGATGTAGAAACATCCTTTTTATTAGTTGAGTGTTCAATGGAGTTCCCAATTCCAGAAGCCTTCCGTATCTTGGACTGCAACAGCTTCTTTTCTATATCAATGTAAAGGCAAAGAATGAACATGGATCCACCAAGTTTGCACATGACTTCAACTAGTTTACAAGAACAAGTAATAGTCGGCCATACTTTACATAGGGGAAATTATTCTGAAGGGAAGACAGAATGTGTACAAATAATGAGGACAGAAATCAAAGACAGCAAAAACAACTAGCTCCTTTAGGCGGAAAAGCCCTTGACCACTCTACATATCTGATACAAAGGCCACCTATAACCAAAGAGAGGTTTTAAGAAAATCCTGCCTCATCAAAAGCATCATAATTAAATTTATAGCAAGTTCACAAGCAAAAACACTCCAAATTGGAACTGGTTAGCAAAGTCCAACTACAGACCAGGAGGATGACTAAAAACAAGCCAGGAACATAGTCTTCTTTCTATTCAAACTCAATCTGATGACCCTTTTAAGTCATAGTATTTTTCCTACTTTTATATGCATCAAATAAGATACTAGGCTTACAACCACAGCGCATATAGGTGAGCTATGAGAAGATTAAAATGAAGACTTTAAACATGGTCTATGCTCAAATAATATGCATTGAAACTACGGCAATAAAACACAATTAAAGCCTAATTACCCTCTTGGAGAGCATTAATAGTTGACTGCAGATCATGTCGATCCTTCTCAAGGCTGGACATTTTCTTTCTGCAAGAATTATTATGAATTGTCATTTTGATATGCCCATTCATCATCTTCAACGAACTTAAACTAAGCAAGAACATCAACAATGGAAGGAAAATCCAGGTGATAGAAAATCAAATGCCATATAAAAAGAACGATTTCTTTTTTTCAAAAAGAATTACTCTTGCCACATAAGTCATTCAAAATCATCCCATAATCACTTCTAATAGTTATAAATATAATCTATTACACAATTTCATTTTTCAACAATTAAGACCTGAATACCCTCACTCTTTAGCAAGGGGATTCAACTTGATGATTATCTATTTTTTATCTTTAAACTGTCCATACAGCACTTACAGCAATGTTGTCTGGATTAGATGGAATAAACGCTTCTCAAAATTTAATTTGTCAACAATCTTCATAATCCAGAAACTTTTAACTTTGTCTTAATTATCATAAATATTGAAGGACCAGATTGAAGGAAAAAAGTCATCTTAATAAAACAAGTCATAGAAATAAATGGCATCTATCTATACAGGAACCATAGCTGAATATAACTTTTTGATCCCACCATCCATCATTATTTTATTCATGAGTGAAAACTGAAGGTTACCTGTAGGACGTAATTTCAGCTTGTGCATTTTCCAATTGCTTCTCAAGCTTTAGTTCACTTGACCTTAGTCTAAGTGCCTAGAAAAGTTCATTTAACAAATCAACTTTAGAACATGAAATGCAATTAATACTACTAAACCAACAACCAATATGTTAATAACTGAAGTTTATATTAGAATAATTACACCTTATTAAAAAAAGGATAATTACACGTTTACCCATGTTAATCTTTGCCTGTGTTAAAGTTATAGATCAAACATATCTAAATTAATTTTAAAATTATGGATGCATAGAATTATAGATGGGATAATTCAGTATGGTCCCTCCACCAAATTTGCAAGAAGGTCCAACATCCAATTCTTGATAACATGAGATGTTATCCCTTTTCCCTTGTATCCATCACCTCCTCTTTGCTAAAATTCCATAAGGGTTAAGATCCTTATAACTTTCTATCATCAATAGAAGCAACTTTTCAACAGATCACCAGAATGAAAAACACGTACATTGGACCAAGAAAACTAAGTACCTTATCCTCCAGACCGATCACTTCCGATGCCAATAACTTGGCACGTTCATCAGCAGCATTACACTCTAGTTGTGCATTTGTATATTCATTCCTGACAGCCTCAAGTTCAATCTGCTGACACAAATAGTCACATGGATACAAACAGATCAGAGAGGAAACATTAAGAAGAGTGAAACTAACGGAGGTCAAAGTACATAAATAAGTAATATATTCCAATAAAAAATGAACTGACAATCAATAGTGCGGAAAGCATCAATTCTACCAAACTCATCTTCAGTGCACATATCTAACATCTCCAAGACTTAGAACTGACAAGCAACTTCAAATTTCTAACCCCAGAACATGACAAGAAGACAAACTGAGCAACAGCTACAAATGATAGAATTACACATAATAGCGATAGGTTTTGAAAGTGCACAAGCACTTTTTGTGTAGCCTAAAGTAAATTACTCGTTGCAAACATTTCTGATATGAAGATACTCGATCCAATAAGCCATGCATCTATTCTTAACCTGTCTATTTCAGAGAGACACGTCTATTCTGTAAAATATAATGCCTAAGCTGCTCCAATAGTTTTTTTAAAACAATATTGTTACCATTCTTTGTATAAATGCCGAGAAAAAAATCACCAGAGCAGAGAGATGACAAACATTATTACCTATCCTACAATCAAAATTCTCAAATAGTAACTAAGACAAATTTTTAAGGTCAAATGAGGGCGTATACATTTGCAATGTTGTTTTCTTAAAAAACTTAAACTCCCATGTCAGTATGCCTGTACAAATTAAAACTTCAGACAAACATGGGGACAAGCAATGTCTAAGCATGCATTTGCTAATCTACACATATTGCATTAGAACAAGAATAGTTGTAAAATGGTGTAAAAATATGCAACAACTGGAGTTAGAAAATCATGCTGGGTTATTGATACAAACCAGATGAAGTTTGATTTCTTCCTGTAAGCTCTCCATGTCAGATTTCAATTGGTTGACAACACTTCTCTGTTGAAACAACAACAAAGAAAAAATTTACGAAAGCAAACTAGAAGATGCTTTGAGAAGCTTATAAAAGAACAATGACAAATGACTGCATTGTCAGCTCAAACTTAAAAGTCATCACCTTAAGTAACTCCCCAAATTAGAAGCAACCAACATAACCTAACAACCAATCGCGCAGAGATAATTAAGTCTTTTCCAAGATTTTTTGTTAAGGGTCCGACTCCTCTCCTAGTTTATTCTAGGAAGAAGTATAGGAGTTAAGGGGCACTTTCTTAAGGGTGTTAGTTATTTACAAGTCTAATCTACTACGTCAGTTATTTCTTACTTATCCTTTTAGGATGTTAATAACTATTGTCAGTTGCTTTGTAAGTCTAAACAAGACTGTTGTGTACATTGTCATCAACTTATCATCATGAATGAAGTATTATTCAGATATGCTATTCTCTCTATAGAACTCAGATTCTAGTTCTAGGCATCCATTCCCTTCTCTTTCCTCTTATTCCATTCTCTCTTTCCAAACCTTGGTTGAATCACTTTTGCACAACAGATATAACTTAAAAGTTGCGACCATGTGAATTCTCTAAACCCAAACTCAACACAAAAGTACCGGGTGACATTCAAATTCGCCATCTAACACTCAACACTGGTCATTACTACAGACAGTAGTTGGGTGAAGTCAACCCAAGGCTACTGAACAAAAGAAACCCACCACAATTACTGATCCCCTTATTGGAACTGAAATTCCTCCAAATTAAATATTCGCCTACTTTCTACAAGAAGTCTTAAAATACTCAGTAATTTAACATGTGGAATTCTAGATACTGATGTATGTTACTGTATAGCTAATAAAAATTGATGAGACCAGTAAGCGTTTAGTTCAGCATAAATATAATTACATTATATAACCTGAAACAGTTTCACATCCATTAATCCCTTAGAATCACATACTTCAATTCACAAACCAACCTGTTGATTATAGCTATCTGTTAGAGATGAATTTTCAGTAGCTAAAGACTCTGCCAATGATCGTGAAGCCTCAAGAGCACGTTGTAAAGAAAATTTTTCTTGTGTGAGATCTTCAATATGCTGCAGCATGAATAAAGAGAAAAGCGTAAATAAGAGGGGGGAAATCTTTCATAAGTTGGAAATTACAAATTACAAATTATTGTAAAAGCAAAGAAGCTTATAACAAGATCATGCGTTAACTCTCCCTGTTTCTAAGAACTAGAGTGCCAAAAGCCAAAGCCACGCAGCAATGAAGTAGCTAGTTCTGAACATTCTATTCATTTTTTCCACATCAACAGCAAAAGCTCTCATTGTGATTGGAAAAAATCTACATCTTTTCTCAATAAAGAGATAGTGGCCCTCTGATCATGACACATACTGATAATTTGCAGCTAGAACCACCATTATAAGTTTTAAATTTCCAAAATAAAACGAAGATGAATATGTTACACTTACATCTCTGGATTCAAATTGGACATGTGTAACATTTCATAAAGCATGTAAGAAGAATAGAGAAGATTATCTTAGTTCCATTGTTGTACACGTCATTTCCATACCTCATAAAAGTTATACATAATACTAAATGTCAAGTAATATCTAGAAGTTTGGTTAAATTTTGAGCACTAACTCATCTGGCTTACCTTGGACTCCTAATAAGTTAATACTAAATAATTACAACGATTAAAGCACCCTAAAAATCAAGCACAAAAAACATGTCAACAGGAAACTTATTTTATGATGCTAAACCATCAAGAAACGAGTAATAAATTGAAAAGTGAAGAACTACATCATCCAAATAATATCTAACAATCATAATGTTACTAGCAGAAAGCACCTGTTCCAAAGCAGCAAAGTCTTCGTTTTGTGTAGGAGCATAAAAAGCATGATTCTTCTCCATGTTGTTCTCCTTAGCACTCACATTTAGAATTTCTTGACTATTGCTATTAAAATTTGAGGAGCTTGTTGAATGATCAAATTGACTCTGCACACTTGAAGGTGTAGAATTTGAGAAAGGCGCCGTAGTTTTGGTCTCCATGGATGGATTGGGAAAATAGGTGAATCCTGAGGTACCATTGATGCCTGGTTCTGGATGATTAGAGGACGAGGAATCTTTCTCAGGTTGAACATAAGAAGCCCCTGAAGAAGGTCTAGCAACATTTAGAGCATCAAGAAAGGATGGACGAGACCTCCTAGAACTAGATTCCATAGGCACTGAATAGGTTGGAATATGATTAGATGAATGCCCAGCGTTTGAACCTGTAGAATCTAACTTTTCCATTGTTGCACCAAGCAGATTAGGGAAACCACCACCAGAGCTTGTAATGGTCTTTCCCAAACCAGAACTCAAAGAGTTGCCATAGCCTGCAGTTCAAAATATAATATGCAAAAGGTCAGCAGCATAAGTACTGGGCGATTTGTGGAATGTATGGTTTCCAGATGAAATCAGCAATATTGGGTAAAAAAAGAATTCATATGAAAAACTTCAATAGGAACTGCAGATAAAGAGATTAAGATAACACTATTACCTCCAAAAAGTGCACCATGAATGTGGCCACTATCTTGAGTGCTATGATTAGTTGGCTTAATCTGTGGTATTGTATCAACAGAACTCTGAGGTGAGAATTTTTTTGATGAAAAATAAGACCCATGATCAGCAACTGTATAATCATTCATTGAACTGATACTCTTATCGGAATGACTTTGATTCATTCCATGAAGAGTAGACAGATTAGAATTACTATCAAACGGCTGACTTTCTTGTGAACTGAGAGTAACATTTTCATTGTTTGCAGTCCCATATGCTAATCTGCCAGTATGAACTGTATATACATCATTCACTTGATTTCCTTCATTTTGAGTAAACTCTATAGATCCAGTAAGACCAGAAGCACTATATCTATTAACTCCATCAATATTTGCATGTGTCTCCGTTGGGATAGAAGGAAAAGAATAAAGATCATTCGTCATGGAACTAGATATACCATCTACAGAGCCCTGATTACTAATTTGGGTGAATGAATTCAGGCTTTTCTCATTGCTCATCCCAGCAGTTGATGCGTCAACAACAGTTCCATCAATTCCATCAGATGTGCTAACTCCATTGAACTCATTAGCTCGTACATGTTCACTTTCTGAAGGTTGTTTTCCATTTTGGCCATCAGAATTGCGGGCTTGACTATTAGATGCAGCCTTCTTAGCTGCTTTCTTTTTACGAAACTCGTCTAGCTGCAAGAGAAAAAGTGATTTAAATGTCTTAAAAAAAATTCCACATGCATTCACAGAAAGATATTATCAGCTAATCCTCACGCATTTACAAAAAAGAATGTCTAATGAAACAGAAATTTTGCGACCATGAAATCCCATTATCATGCATTTAAATCAACATAGTTTTTGGTTCATTTTAAACAGCATAGCAGCTCAAGCAAATGAAATACACTGAGATAGGATTACTTAATTGGTTGTGATCTCCTATTCCCATTTCCTATCATTCCCCCTTCGTCTTCACTGTAACTTCCTTCCATCCGTTTTCACTTTTCAAAAAGCAAGGCCGAGATTTATCTTATAATCCAGTCTGAAACCACACTTCCATGACTAGGATTGTAAATTAATCGCTCAATAATTTAAAGATTAAAGATATATGAGGAGAACACAAACATATAATTTATATCCCGACTCATTTTTCACGTATTCCACAAATTTTCTAACGGAAGATAAATGGATCTAATTCATACCCGGCGCTTTCCAGCTTCCAAATGCTCTTTTTTCCGCGATGAAGTGGCTGAATTTGGCAGCACCTGAGCTGATGCCATTGAGACCAAAAATCCCAAAGCACTAAATTTTCATAAAATTAACCCAAAAAATGCTTCCCCGACACAATTAGAACGAAGAAAAATAACAGGTCGAATCGAGAAAACCCGAATGCGATAAATTTTAAGAGACTTTTAATCGAAACCCAGATCAAGAATTTGCCCCAATGATGCAAAAAATAAAAGATTAACGGTCGGAAGAGAAATTTTCAAAATTTAAATGTGACATACAAATTAAAGAGACGGAAAATATGCGAAATAAAGGAAAGATTTTCAGTGGCCTGCGTTACAGACAAGAGGCGGCCGATCTGATCGGAGAGGAAGAGAGAGAAGCAATATGAATTTTTTCGTTCTTGCGGATCCTTCCCTTCTCTCTCTCTCTCCGTAATGTTTCGTTTTCGTTTTTTTTTTTTTTTTTTTACATTTCTGATTTCTCTGGTTTAAACTGTTCATGACATATCATGGTCTTAAAAACAAAACAAAAAAAAAACTGTTCAGATTAATGGCCAAAATAAATAATCAGGGGAAAGTTGATGACAAAGTACGTTAAGGATATTTCTTTACTTGTATCTCTGACCAAAATAAAAGTATTGTTTAATTGTATTTTATTTCCAACTGCAAAAAGAAAGCTCTAATTGCATTTCTTTATTTTAACTTAAAAAAATTGCATTTATTTATTTGGTCTAATTGGATTTTAAAGGAATTTAGTCATTTTCACATTGTATGAATAATTTCATTTTCTAGCATAAATTGGAAAACAAAAGGAAAGCTTAGACCCATTTGGTTTACAGAAAATATTCTGATGGAATGAAAAGGAAAGGAAATGAAGGTTGACATGTTTGGTATGCACAAAAAAGGAAATGAATGGAATGGAAAATTTTATATTTGTTAAAATGAAAATGATGATTGAATTGAAAAATTAAAAGGTAAATGACTTTAATACCCTACTTCCAAATTCGAATGTAACATCCAAATTCGAATTTGACATATTGTCTTCAGCCTCTTCCTCTTCTTCTTTGTCATCTCCTTCCTCCGTCATTCAACTTCATTTCCAATTTTTTTTTCAAATAAGCATTCAAAGTTCAAAAGACAATACAACAACAACAACAACAAAGCCTTATCCCACTAAGTGGGGTCGGCTACATGGATCGCACGACGCCATTGTGCTCTATCGTTAACCAAATCTTTAGATATATTATTAATTAAAAGATCGCGCTCTACAACTTCATTAAGTGTAAGCCTCGGTCTCCCTCTTCCTCTCTTAATCGGACTCCAGACTATTTGATCTACCCTCCTCACTGGCGCATCTAATGGCCTCCTTTGTACATGTCCAAACCACCTCAAACGATTTTCTACCATTTTCTCACTGATAGGTGCCACTCCAACTCGTTCGCGTATATGATCATTCCGAATCTTATCCTTTCTTGTGTGACCACACATCCATCTCAACATCCTCATTTCAGCTACCCCCATCTTATGTTCATGTTGACCCTTCAAAGCCCAACATTCACTACCATATAATACTGCTGGTCTTATAGCAGTGCGATAAAACTTTCCTTTTACCTTATGGGGTACTTTTCTATCGCAGAGAACTCCAGTAGCTTTCCTCCATTTACACCACCCAGCTTGAATTCTATGATTGGCATCGTCATCAATCTCACCATCTTGTCTTATAATTGATCCCAAATACCTAAACTTCGTTACTTGAGGGATTGTTTGCTCTCCTAGTTTAACCTCCAAATCACCTCTAAGTTGTCTATTTGCAAAATTGCAATGCATATATTCTGTCTTACTCCTACTTAAACGGAAACCCTTCGACTCCAGCGTGTTTCTCCATATTTCTAATTTATCATTAATCTCCTCTCTTGATTCGTCCAAAAGGACTATATCATCAGCAAAAAGCATGCACTTAGGGACCGTTTCTTCTATAGGCTCAGTTAGAGCATCTACTACTAAATTAAACAAATATGGGCTCAAAGCTGATCCCTGATGTAGGCCAATTCTTATAGGGAAGTCTTTTGTCTCACCTCCCGGCGTTCTAACCTTAGTCAACACCCCATCATACATATCCTGTATAACTTTAATATAAGCAACACATACTCCTTTTTTTTCCAAGGCTTTCCAAAGTAAATCTCTCGGAACACGATCATACGCCTTTTCTAAGTCAATAAAAACCATATGTAAGTCTCTTTTTCTACTTCGATACTTTTCCATTATCCTTCTTAATAGATATATCGCCTCCGTTGTGGATCTCCCTGGCATGAACCCAAACTGTCTCTCAGAAATACTAGTTTCTAGTCTTAACCTATGCTCAATCACTTTTTCCCATAGTTTCATTGTATGACTCATAAGTTTAATTCCCCTATAATTTGCACAATTTTGTATATCGCCTTTGTTTTTATAAATCGGAACTAAAGTACTTTTTCTCCAATCATCAGGCATCTTCTTAGACCGTAAAATCTCGTTAAACAATTCAGATAACCATAACACACCCTCTTCCCCTAAACATTTCCAAACTTCAATCGGTATACCATCAGGTCCAACTGCTTTACCATTTTCCATTTTCTTAAGAGCTTCTCTAACCTCCCACACTCTAATTCTACGATAAAATGACCTATTAAGTCCATCTTCACTAATTGTCAAATCCCCCAACTCACAAGATAGACCTTCACCTCCATCATTGAATAACTTAGAAAAGTAGGCCTCCCATCTATTCTTAATATCTTCATCAGTAATCAAAACTTTACCTTCTTCATCCTTTATACACCTTACTTGATCCAAATCTCTTGAATTCCTCTCCCTACTCTTTGCGATCTTGTAAATCTTTTGTTCCCCAGCCTTTGTCCCTAACTCCTTATAAAACCCCTCGTATGCTTTAGCACGAGCTTCACTCACTGCCTTCTTAGTCTCCTTTTTAGCTAAGCGATACTTTTCCCAATTTTCAGTATTATTACACAAATGGATAGCCTTAAAACAATTCTTTTTATTCCGCACCTTTTCTTGGACATCCTTGTCCCACCACCAAGTCTCCTTATCTCGTGGTCCAAAACCTTTTGATTCTCCTAAAGTAGCTTTAGCAACCATATCAATCTTCGTAGCCATATTCTTCCACATGCTGTTAGCATTTCCTTGTGGCTCCCATACCCCTTCATCCAATAGGTTTCTCTTAAAAATCTCTCGCTTCTCCCCCTTTAACTGCCACCACTTGATCTTTCGGTTCAAAACTGCCCGGCGCCTTTGTCTTATACATTTAATTCTCACATCAAGAACTAGAAGTCTATGTTGAGCGGTCTCCCCATGCCCAGGAATCACTTTGCAATTAGTACATAACCTTCTATCAGGGTTTCTTACCAAAAAGAAATCAATTTGTGACTTGTGAGTTCCACTTTTATATGTAATTAAATGTTCTTCCCGCTTCTTAAAGCATGTGTTAACAATCTTAAGATTGTATGCTAAGGAAAAATCGATAATTGTTTGTCCTTCATTATTCAACTCCCCATAACCAAAACCACCATGCGCCCTTGCATATGATCCCGCCTCTTTCCCAACATGTCCATTAAGATCTCCTCCAATAAAAATTTTCTCGGTTGCCGGTATACCTTGAATCAACCCTTCAATATCTGCCCAAAACTTCTCCTTAAGATGTGCTTCTGCGCCTACTTGGGGTGCATATGCACTAATAACATTTATTGTATCATTTCCCACAATTACTCTCACAGATATGATTCGGTCCTCAATCCGCTTAACTTCCACTACATTCTTCCGCCACTCTTTATCTGCAATAATACCAACACTATTCCTCCCATTTACCTTTCCTGTGTACCAGAGTTTAGAATCATTAACTCCGATTTCTTTAGATCTCTCTCCAGCCCATCTGGTTTCTTGTAAGCATAATATATTAATCTTACGATCCTTCATAACTTGTGCAACCTCAAAAAGCTTCCCATTCAGCGTCCCAATATTCCAAGAACCAAATCTGATCTTACTCTCATGAACTAGCTTCTTTAGCCACCTCCGTCCATTAGAGTGCGGCGGCAAAGTTCAAAAGACAATAATTAAAAAAAAAATTAGTCCATTTTTTCTCTTCTCATCCAGCATCAGTAAACCATTTTTCAAACCCCCAACTACAGCGACGGCGGCAAATGTCAAGTCATCTGCGAGAGGGGTAACGGCCAATTTCGGGGTTAACGTAGGGAGAAATTTCGGCACTGACTTTAAGGGGGCAAATCGAAGTTGATTCGGAGCAGCTTCGACGCCGACTTGGTGAATCGTTGAAGAAGAAGAAGTCAAAGTCACGTTAAAGAAGAAGATGAAGGATTAAAATGGTCTACCATTGCTTCTTTCGTATGCCGGAAAATAGGATCCCACCCAAATAGGTGGGAAGGTAAAGTTCACAAACATAACAAATATGTTAGAATTTATAATAACGATTTATTTTTTCATTAGACAAAAAATTAAAGTTCACAGACACAACAATATGTTAGAATTTTCAAGAAAAAAAAAATTCACTTGTATACCTCAAAAATAATAACTAATATATTGTCTACTTTCTCCGCATCTTCTTGCACATAATTGGGTTAAATGTCAAAAATACATATGTGATTTTGTGAAAATTTCATCCAGCACCAAATGTTTTTTTTTTATAAAAAATACACATGAGTTTTCAAATTAGATCAAAAATACACATGAACTTTCAAATTAGGGTCAAAAATACACATATAATTTTGTAAAAAGGTTCGTCCAACACCAAGCGCTTTCTTTTAGAATATAACTATAAATATGTATTTTTTATCCAATTTGAAAGCTCATGTGTATTTTTGGTCAAAAAAAATATTTGGTGCTAGATGATCTTTTGACAAAATCATTTGTGTATTTTTTACCCTTAACCCCGTATAATTTTTTGTTTTCAATTTTAACAGTACTCTTTAATCACTATAAAAACACAATTTCATGATTAAATGGAAAATGTTTGTTGTAATTATTTAACCATTTTTGTCAAGAAAACAATATAAATCATGGAGTATTTAATAAGTAATATTCCAGAAATCCTGACGACTAACTAATCATGGCATATGCATTTTTCAATATTTAAGTAATTAATAATCATACATATCTTAATACACTGCATAAAGAGATATGCTACCGACAAAGACGATAGATAATTTTTTTTTTTTTATGACGATAGATAAATTCTAAAACCATCAAATATTAGCTAACCAAACTCATGCCAGTTTGTTGCCTTGCTTGTCTTAGAATCCAATACACACCACTAATCAAACTAGCTATCATGTTTTATTAGCAAGACTTTTACATGAAAAACATCTTCTTGTAGAATTTATTTAACCATCACATTCTTCCTTCACTAGGCTCTGTTTTGCTGTAACATGCTTGTTACTTTCTGCATTATGACTTGAGTGATCCTGATATGGCTCCTTCTCTACGCCATTGGAGATGGATCTTAAGCTTCTCATAATCAGGAAGGTTATCTTTTATGACAGGAATTTGCCTGAATCTGTGAAGCCATGCTTGCAAGCGAGGAAATTTGCTTGCTTCTATCAGTTTTATTCCCACAATTTCTTCCAACCCTTCCAACCAGATTCCAAGAACTCCATATGATATGTCCACCAATCCAATGCTGTTGCCTCCAAAGAAATTCTTGTCCCCTAGGCCTTTATCCTCCAATACTTTCAAAGTTTCAATTGCTTTCTGGATTGTGTCTTCCTTTTCTTTTTCATCTTTGAAAGCTTGAAAAAATGGCGCAATAACTGATTTGACCTACAAAACCAGATTTTGTAAACAAAAATCATAGAACCATGATACTCTCTCTTTGATCTTAATATAAAATCAATTTGACTAATCTGTAGAGATTAAGAAAGCAAAATAAATTACTTTAAGTATATATATTTATATTTTTTCTCAAAATTAATTTACCTAATTTATATACTTATACATACAATCTAATTATATGTAGCATATGTTATAACTATACAATTAATTTACCTTCATTAATCTCCCTAAATAAACCAACTTGATCTTCTATTAAGCACTTATTTATCTCAATAGATAAACTTGTTCACCTCGTGAGATTTTAATTGACTCAACTATTGAAATATAGTGATCCATCCTGTTACTGTTGTTGCAAACTTTGTATCCCAAGGAATATAGGTATATGTTCGGATAAAGAAGAACAGGAAGGAAATTCCTAATCACCCGCTATTCTTAATCCAAACACACTCTGAGGAAAAATATTCAGATTTAAACTAAAATCAATTCACACAAATCCTCTTGCCTATATTCCACCGTAGAGTACAACTGAAATCTTAATCTCTACGAAGATTAGTGTTTCCAAGAAATTGCCCAAAATTTATCGACTTTTGAGTAAAAAAAGCTACCCAAAAAAAAAAATTATAGAATTATATTCTGCTTTCAGCCAAGATCAAATTTTTGAAAAACTGAACATATAATTGAAGAAGAGAGATGGAGATAGATTTACCAGATCATCAGCAAATTTAATCCAAAACCGAGCTATGGCCTTGTCATAGGTATCTTTTGGCAGCAAAGGGGTGTCTGGCCAGGTTTCTTCGATGTATTCTAGAATCACGGAAGATTCTGCAATGGCTTTGCCTCCATGGACAAGAACAGGAACTTTCTTGTAAACAGGATTGGATTGCAGAAGAAGGTCACTCTTGTTGAACCTGTCTTGTTCTATATACTCGTAGCTGATTCCTTTAAGCTTCAAAGCCCATATCACTCTGTGAACAAAAGGGCTTGACCAAAATCCCAGAAGCTTCACATCTTCCATTGTTGGGATGCAGATAATCGCTGGTGCAGGGGATTGGGAATTTTAAGGAAGAGTATGTTTAGTGGATCAGGAGGCTTTAAGGATGATGATTTCAAAGTTTCCGGTTGTTAAAAATGGACGACTATTTTGTCCTATCCATGCACAGAACATCTATGGACTGATTTTTCTTTTCACAATGATAAATTTATTTAATCAGTACTCGATGGATTACACCTCTCATTCATGAATCTTCTTAGCATCTCAAAACTTGATGCTTAACACCTCACTGATTAAAAAATTTCGTGTCTAACTCTTCATGATATTTAATTAAGGTATCCTATGATAAACTAAGTCGTTCTTGTATTCTTTTATAATGTCGAACTTAATATTCAAACCTCTATTTGGCATTTTGATGTTGCCGCTAAGCCCAGCTAACAACATATTGTTGACCTATATTGTTTAACAAAAGCCCGTTAAGAAAATGTACTTGATAAATAGAAAGAAAAAAATCCCTACTCAACATTTTTTGCCCGAATTCCCTACTCATTGGACTCTACGTAATTTTTAATTAGATGACTATAAATCAATTTTGATCAAACAAGTCCATGCTGATATTCAAATCATTAAGAGCACATTAATGACAGAAATTAATATTTTCCAAGCGGTCATGAGAATGTGTTTGCTTTACTATGAAGCCCATGTTAAGCAGCTTTCGGAATGAGAAGGTGCATCCCATCCTTGGAAGTTGGTAATAAAGCCAACAAACAAACTGGAAGATTCATCAGAGCTTTTGGTACAGAAGTCATCTATATTATCCAAATGTTGCAGTAATAGCATTTGATTGGAAACACAACCCAACATTTTAATTTCCTCCATTAGTCCTTGCAACAGAAAGTATATCTCTTTGCATTGGGGATGAGAGTGATCTTCAGCATTAAAAGCATGCACTTCATTTTTCACTTCTATCCAACTCCAACCAGGAACCTTTTTCACTCCCCTTTCTCGCATCAGCCTTGTTATACTACCCTTTTCATCCCACATCTTAAGACGACCATACATGTCAGAAAGTAGAACATAAGTACAATGCTCCTCTGGCTCCAACTCCAGCAAACAACTTGCTATCTGACTAGCTAAATCAATATCACCAAAAGTCCTACAAGCACCTAATAAAGACTTCAAAATCATTGCATCTGGTTCAAAAGGCATTGTTTCAACCAAAGCTTTAGCCTTCTCTAGATGCCCCGCCCGACCATAGAGATCAATCGCACAAGCATAGTGCTCCATTCTTGGTGGAATCCCAAAATCAGACTCCATTGACTCTAGAAATTTGCTGCCTTCTTCAACCATACCATTGTGGCTACATGCTGTTAGAACAGCAACAAAGGTTATATGGTCGGCTTTCACCTTTCTGTTTCTCATCAAGTTGAAGAGGTCAAGAGCGCTATTCCCTTGCCCGTGCTGCGCATAGGCAAAGATGATGGAATTCCAAACAATTGCAGTATTTTTAGAAGTTGCTTCAAAGGATTTCCTAGCATCTTCAATGATCCCACATTTAGAGTACATGAAGATCAATGAACTAGCAACATACTCATGGGATTCAAACCCTTCTTTAAGTGTCAATACGTGAAACTGTTGACCCAACTGTAATGTAGCTAAATCTGAGCATGATCGGATGGCAGCCGGAAGAGTATAGTGGTCAATTTCTATGGCCAGAGATCTCATCTGTACAAATAACTTCAAGGCATCTTCGCCCAGACCTACTTGGGAGTATGCTGCCAACATGGAGTTCCAAGTAACACAATCCTTGGAATCCATGGAAATGAAAATTTTTAATGCATCGTCTATGAACCTATTATTTAGTTTCATATACATGGCGATCAAAGCATTACAAACAGGCACTGAATTTCCAAGTCCCCTTTTTATTACCAAACCATGTAAGGATTTTCCATGGCTTTTATGCACTTTCGAGGAACAAGCACTAATAATACTAGTGTAAGTATAGATGTCAGGTTCAAACCCGAGAGATTGCATGTCAATGAAGATATTGAATGCAAGATCTTCTCTTTCATGCAATAAGTAAGCAGCAACCATGGAATTCCATGTGACCAGATCTCGAGATCCAATAGCACAATCAAATACTCTTTCAGCATCTTGTAGAGAGCCACACTTGGAATATGCTGTGATACTGGCATTGCAGACAGTGTTAACCAATTCCAGTCCATGTTTTACAATTTTGCAATGTAACTGCATTGCCAACCCATAATATTCAGAAGCATCAAGAAGTGTTAAAAGTGGAGATATTGTGCCATCATCAAGATTCAAACCCTCCTGTTCCATACATTTCAGTAGCCAGAATGCCATGCTATGATCACCAGCTTGAGCATAGCAGGCAATGAGTGAATTCCAAGATACATGGTTAGGTTCTGGCATGCACTGAAACACAGAATACGCGTCCTCAAGTCTCCCACACTTAGCATACATGTCCAAAAGGGCACTGCCTGAAAATACATTCTCCGAAAGTCCTGTTTTTAAGATCATCGAATGTATTTGTTGCCCAAGCTCAAACTCTTGGTAACTGGCAATCCCCTTAAGCATACTACCAAATGTATGCCCATCAAGTTCATATTCACTTTTTCTCATGGTTTTGAGCATTGTCCATGCAATTTCAAGGTCACTCAAGTTTATGTAACCAGTAATCATTGTATTCCATGACACAATGTCTCTGTGGGATGTTTCATCGAATAGACTTTGGGCCAGAAACAATTGTTTACATCTTGTATAGCCATTTATAATATTATTGGTGGTATAAACGTCTGCAATGGTTCCTAACTTGATAGCTTGACAATGGGTTCCCGCAACCTGAAGCAAACCAGTAACTGGACTTTGAATGAGCGAGTGCAATCTCTTCATTCATCGGTATTCATGTATAACATTATTGTTAGATATTGGATAATTAAATTATTACACTGTTCCCTTCCAACAACAGCCTACAGCTCTACATTATTGAAATAGAAATAAAACCGTGTGTAAGGACCGGATTCCCTCCAGGGAAAGGATCCTTTTCTGTTGTTTATTATTAGATGCTCGGTGTCCACCCCTTAAGTCATTGCACCAAATCACTACTTCAAATATCAAACCTAAAAAAAAGTTATCATCAGACAGCAGCAAGCCCATTTGAAATTCCGGCAACAAGAAAATATAACAGGATTTTAATCATGAAACTCCAGCAAAGAATTCGAGCAGGTTTTATCACCACATTTATAATGAAAGGAAAGCTCAAAAACAAGGCCAAATCAAACTAAAAGCATCAGAAACATCAGGAAGCTTTATCTCCAGTTTTTATACTCAAAATTAAGCTACAAAAGCATGGCAAGATCATGCTGAAAACAATGAGATAGCAGCAAGCTTTTATCCCGACAAACTATGCTTAAAACTAACCTAAATAGGAAGGTTATATATGTCAAAATCACCAGAGACAGTGGAAAGTTTTATAACTACAATATATACTTAAAAGTAAGCTCAATAAAGCTATGTTATTTATCAATAATATCATGTTTCTAGCATATTTCCAAAAGCATCCTTCAAATACACCAAAGAAAGACCAGTTTGACAGAGTTTAAATGCAATGACAGAAGACCTATAAGTAAACTATTAGTGCCACTCAAGATAAGTCAACCAGAATGAGGTCGTTTTCGCAAACCCCATGCTCCTTAGGACGAAGGCGAGAGGAGAGTCGAGAGAAGGGAAATTTCAGGGAAAACCCAAAAACAGATTTTTTTTTTTTTTTGGTGTTAGTAATTTATGAACTAACATAGCATAGCTATCAGTAACCAAAATTCCTAAACAATGATTGGAAAAGAAGAAAGAAAGCAAGATCATCAAAAAGAGAAAACCCATGAATCAAAATTGCAAGAAAGAGAGATAAATAGAGGGAAAAGGTTTCGTACATCATCAGGTTTGCCGATAAGCTTGGAAAGAACGGAGGTGGCTTCAGAGAGAATGGAAGAGGTATCAGCGCAGACAAGAGTCAAGACTGACGTTAGTGGAGAAGTGTAAGGACGACGACATACTTGGATACTCTCCCATTTCAGTCTCTGCCACTTTATATTACTCCATTAAGTATCTCTATCACTATCTATTAATTAATGCTCACAGAAAATAAAACTTTGTTTTTGACTTTTTCAACTCCAAACAAATTAGACTACTAAATTATAATATATATCACATGTAATTATATTATAGTTAGTTTATAAGTAGAATAAATTAGGTTTGAAGAAAAATGATAACTATAGACAATTTAAAATAATTAATTTTGCATCTTTAATTTCTCCAAAAAAATGAAAGTGATCTTATAATTAGGACCGGAGGGAGTAATTAGCAACATTTTGATTATTATATCAAGATTTTGGAAAT
Source organism: Mimosa bimucronata (assembly GCA_037074515.1). NCBI lineage: Eukaryota > Viridiplantae > Streptophyta > Magnoliopsida > Fabales > Fabaceae > Mimosa > Mimosa bimucronata. The sequence continues at coordinate 39,392,565 of CM073444.1, forward strand.
GCATTAGGTTGGCTTTTATGCTTTCTTTTTATTATTAAGTGTTTAGGTATATTTTACCCTAATTTTTTCTCTAATGAGCTATTTTATCTCGAAATTATTTTTCGGTTTAATTTTACCATGAGAATATAAAAATTGAGCAATTTTATCATTTACTATTAATATGTGAATGTCAACTATTTAGCAATCAATGTAAATTTTTTAATTACACAGAACAAATGGCATTATTGCTATGTTTTAAAACTTGATTGACAATTTTGAACCAAAAAAAAAATCCCAACAAAAAATCGTTCTAGTGAGATAAAATAGTCCCTTAACCCTAGTATAAAACATAAAAACCTTATTTTAATTTAAGAAAATAGTGATTGGTTTACTTGTCAATTAATTTTTTTATTTAAATATTACTATTTTCAATTGAATCGTAATTGAATTGGTAAGTTAAACCGCCCATCTCTTTTTTTTTTTTTTGGACCAAAAGAAATGATTTTATTACCATAACAAAACTAACCAAACACAACACACCCAACATTACACAGTCTTCATCCAATGTACACAATGATAACAGAACAGAAAACAAACTACACTGCTAAAAACAAATTACAAACATATGATATGAACAACACACAGTAGACCAACAAGTTGTTGGTTTAGGTGGCAAGCGGTTTTTTCATCATGTAGATTAGTTCAAATATCGAGAAAAACACCTGTTGAAAGAAGCGAAACTCAAATAAAAAAACAACTCATATGACAGTATAAATGATATGAACGTAAAGGTAGCTAGGCTGAAGCAATTGGTTCTTGTGAGGTGAGGATCTGTCTGAAGCGTTTCAGGTGAAGAAGCAAGTCTTGATAAGGTGGCAAATTATGGTGAATCACAGGAACTTGCTTGAAGCGTTGAGCCCAGGCGTACAAGTGAGGCAGAGTATGGGATTCCAACACTTTGACACCCACACTTTCTTCCATTGCTTCAAACCAGTGAGGAAGTGATCCATAAATTATGTCCACCATTCCTATTGTCTCTCCCCCAAAAAACTTTTTATCCTTCAGAACCTCCTCTTCCACAATTTTCAGCACTTCAAACACCTCTCTTCTGCTCTTCTCTCTGTTCTCTTCATTAGACACGTAAAATGAATGAAAAGCCATGCCCTGTAACGTAACTAATTCAATCAAAAAGAAAGAAAGAAAGAAAAAACTTTTTTTGTTTTAAGAATTTGAAGTGAGATTTCAGATTTACCTTATCTGATGCAAACTGGATCCAGAACCGAGATAAGGCTCTTTCGTAAGCATCTTTGGGAAGGAGGGGATTTTGAGGCCAGACTTGTTCAATATATTCAAGGATCACAGAGGACTCGGATATGGCTTTGTCACCATGAAGAAGCACAGGGACTTTCTTATGAACTGGATTGGACTTCAACAGAAGCTCGCTTTTGTTTGAAAGGTCTTCTTCTATGTATTCATATTTCACTCCTTTTAGCTCCAGAGCCCATATTACCCTGTTAACAAACGGACTTGCCCAAGATCCAAGTAACTTCACTTCATCCATGGCTAGTGCAAGAAAGGGAAAAAAGAGGAAGTTCTTGGGTGGTTTTTTTTATATGTGTGTATTTATGTATTGTTTGGAAAATTTATAGATAATGTTAAATAGGAGTGAATAATTTAAGAGCTGATTTGAGTCATCTCTTTTGAAGTTTGAATTTTTCAAAAAACGCGTAAAGGGCTAAAGGTCTACGTAATTGAAAACTATGAGAGAGGGGAGAAACCAATAAACTAGTCATTTCCATAGTTGACTTGTTTTAGATGCAGTTTTATACAAAATAAAGTTCAGAAACCATATATGTGAAATTCTCTCTTTGGAAGAGAGACACCAAAAAAATGTTGGCATCTTGTGTCTAAACGCTAAAGACATCTTGAAAATAAGTGTGGCAAAAATTATTATAAGCAGGGATAGTTTATCCAAAAATTTTCAATATAAAAATACCTATTGCAATACCAAAGGACAGGTGGGTTTATTCAATATGTGATAATTACTAAATATTTAAATATCAATCCCAATGAACTTATAAACCAATGAAAGTATTCAACATAATAATACTTCATTCTTAATGTAGGAAAATGGGTTAGGGTTAGTCCACCTTTAATGAATTAGGCCCAATCCAATTGTTCTAGGGGTTGAATATAATTAATCTGATTTGTTAGGATATTAAGTGTAATATTCACACGTAACTCAAATTTCCAAAATAAGAGGGAACAATTTCTCTATGGTGCGTTTAAGTGTTTTTGTGGGCAGAAAGAGAATAACTGAAAACTTTCTCTCATTCCCAAAAATCTCTAGAAGCCCTCTCCTTCTGAAGTGTGCATTCTGTTGTATATTATAGTTAAATCCACTATTTGTGATTTAATTCGTGTGGGTATTCGAAATAGATGATCATCAGAGGTATGCCCAATACCCTACACATAGACATCACATAACATATATTTACAATCTCTTAAAATGACTAATAAGCCAATTCATAAGAGACAAGTATCTTATTTATAAGTAACAAGTTAACTATCACCTGTTCTCGATAAGTTTTGCAAACAACCCAAAGCAGGGTATTAAATCATATGAAAGAAGATGAAAGAAAGGTTTTAGGTAACTAGGCTGAAGCATTTGGTGGCTGAGAGATGAGTCTCTGCCTGAGGAGTTTCATGTGAAGAAGCAAGTCTTCATAAGGTGGCAAACTATTCTTAATCACAGGAATTTGCTTGAAGCGCTGACACCAGGCGTATAAGCGAGGCAGAGTGTTGGATTCAATCACTTTGACACCCACACTTTCTTCCACAGCTTCAAACCAGTGAGCAATGGTTCCATTAATTATGTCCAACATTCCTATTTTGTCTCCCCCAAAAAACTCTTTCTCCTTCAGAGCTTCCTCTTCCACAATTCGTAGCATTTCAACTATCTCTCTTGTGCTTTTCTCTCTGTTTTCTTCCGTGGATACGTAAAATGAATGGAAAAGCATGCCCTGCAACAAATTCATATTCTATTTCAGTCAAAACACTTCACTCCACCCTATTATTTTTGTTGCAAGTTGACAAACTTTAATTAGTTTAAGCGTGTATTAATTCAAGGGTGTGTCTGGATTGATCATGACAAAACAGGATTTTTTTAGTGGTAGTGCAATCTAAGTTTGGACTAACCATGGATGTAAAATGATTAAAAATATATGAATTTCATTAAATACATAACTACACAAGGTTGTTGAATCTTTTGAAGTAATTACATTTTATTTTTAAAATGAAGGTGGGACATGCCAAATTTAGTGTCCTTTTTACCCCCTTCATGCTATGTGTCACTTTTCTCTCTCCACCATATTACTTTTATCTCTCTACGGTGTAAACGGAGAAGCAATAAATTGCAGTAGAGCCGGTAATATGGGTGGGCCCGTCGGGTTCGGGCCGGGCCCAACAAAACCCGTTTTGAATATGGGCTTGATTTTTCGACCCGGACCATATTGTTCGGGTTTTGGGCGGGCCCAAAAAAGCCCGTTTTTTAAGCCATTTTTTATCATTTTTTTTCTTTTCTTCGAATGAGCCCCTCGAGGACCGGGGTTTACAATATAATTATAATACAAATATACAACATAAGATTATAAATTTAAGTTTAAAGTTTTAACTTTTAACACATTACAAAAAACAATAATGATAGTAAAACATAGAATATATTGTTCAACTTCAAATATTCCAAAATACAACAAATCCCTACACATAAATGAACCACACAATTCATTTGCCTAATAAATTAATCATCAAATTAATTCTATTATAACAAAAATCTTAAGTAACAAATCTGCAGTTTGTTCCACATTACACAATATCAGCACTTTAATATATAGTACATTACATATCTCAAATTAATTATTTATCCCAAGTTTCATTGGTTCAAAAAACATCTAGAGCATAAAACATAGAGCTTTTAATAAGAAAAATGATTTCAAATTCGTACTGTCATCAAATGAAAAATCTGAATGATGAAAATTATTTTCTAATTTAACTCTATATCCCTATAATCTTCTATTATCAAAACTCAAAACATACTCAAAATTCCAACCCAAAAATTTATCCAAATCAGTGCAAAAATGGCATAATTATAAAGACAAAATTATACATAACAACTTTCATAAAAAAAATTTCTTAAAAAAAGTAGACTTAATTACTTATTTGAACTTATAAGATAGAATTTTAGACAGCAAAGAAAGAAAGTGCCGCTGTATTTTATTAATTTTTCTTTTTTTTTTAGTCTTTACATTCTTCTTTTCCGCCTCTCTCTCTATTTTTTTTAATATATATACATATATACAACAGAGGAGCACGTAATATGTGTGTGTATATTCCTTTTCCTTTACTTTCTTTTTCCTACATTTGTAATTTATATATATGTATATATATATTATTTAATTCTCCTTCCCTTAAACAAATCAGATTTTGGGTAAATAGCATTTACTCCAATAAATATTCAATAAATCTTATTTATCATAAATAATTATTTCTTAAAGCTGTTTAAATTATACTAATTAAAAATCAGAATGTTACAACCGAGGTTAATCCATTTTAACTATGATAGTATTTTAAAAAATTATATCTTGTCATTTTTCTATCATGATTAATGTTTTATAAAGTGATGTTGTTCTCTTTTAACCATGGTAGAGCTTTTTATAAAGTGTAGTTAAATTCTTTCTACCATAGTTAAACGATCAACTTGATATTTATTCCAATATGAGAATGAGATGAAGGAAGGTGAGTGACTAAGTGAGGAAGTCAAGAAGGGAAGGGTATTACTTTAGACTATTAGGGTTTAATTAGATTTTGTTTTAAAATAAAAAAAAAAGAAAGAAAAAAGGAAAATTGGTTCGGGTTTAACGGGTTAGCCCGTCACGGGCTCGGGTTTGACGGGTTCGGGCCCAAAATACCCATTTTAATATGGGCCCTATTTTTTCAAACCCATAACCATATTTTTTTTACGGGTTTCGGGTTGGCCCACGGGCTTCGACCCGTATTACCGGCTCTAAATTGCAGCTTCTCATCCACAGTGGCTTTTCAATCAAAAGTGTGTTTGATCAGTGACAATCCAAACATCGTTAGAAGGCCAGAATTCACTTTTGGTCATTAGGATGCATGTTTGGAGGACGACGTGATCCCCAACACAACCTAAGTATGCATGTTTGGAGGACGACTTGAGGGGCGTTGAAATATTAACTTATTGAGGAGAGCTAGTTGGTTATTTCTCACTGCCGTAATGTAAGGTTCTAGTCCATATAAAGAGCGCATCCATTCACTTCATCTGTAGGTGCTAAGGATGATTAGTCATCACCATAAGATAGAGGTTATCTTAGGTCATTCCTCAAGCTTATAAAGCTCTTGGAAATGTTTGTCATCCTTCAAATAAGGATTCAAATACCCTAAAAAGAGCTTACTGTACCTTCTTGTTGTTGATTAATGACATCATGATCTTTTCCTTCATTCACTAACAGAAATATTCAAACTTGAAAACCTTGAAATTAAGGCAGTCAAATGGAAATGAGATTTTACCTTATCTGATCTATACTTGATCCAGAACCGAGATAAGGCTCTCTCATAAGCATCTTTGGGAAACAGGGGATTCTGAGGCCAGACTTCTTCAATATATTCAAGGATGACACAGGACTCTGAGATGGCTTTGTCGCCATGAAGAAGCACAGGGACTTTCATATGCACTGGATTGGACTTCAAAAGCAGTTCGCTCTTGTTTGAGAGGTCTTCTTCTATGTATTCATATTTCACTCCTTTTACCTCCAGAGCCCATATTACCCTCTGAACAAATGGACTTGCCCAAAAGCCCAGTAACTTCACCTCATCCATGCCTAGCTGATCCAAGAAAGGGACTACAGAGAAAGGTTTTGGGTGGGGTTTATATGTTTCTTTGTAGTAGGGCAATACAGGGAATATGTGAAATTTCAATCCATTAAAGGTCATTATTAGTAGTAGTATATAACTGGTGAAGTAGGTGTGAATTAAGAGCAGGTGTGAATCCTCTATTTGAAGTTTGAATTTTCAAACTCGTGTAAAAGGCTTGCATCATTGAAAACTATGAGAAAGGGAAAAATCAATACACTAGTAATTTCTATCATTGACTTGCTTTCTGATGCAGCTTTATAAAAATAAAATTGAAAAACTAAATATGTGAAGCTCTCTTTCTTGAAGAGAGACACCAAGAAGATGTCGGCATCTTGTGTCTAAAGACATATTCAAAATAGGTAAAGATGCAAAAATATCCACGTAGTTTGGTCAAATGTACATTCAATACCGTGAAGTTTTTTTTGGCATAAAAATGCTTACGTAGTTACCAAAATGGGACAAAAGTGTCCATGCCGTTAATATATACCAACGGCGTTAAGTTTTTCAAGGTTAGGGAAATTAAAAGGTGCAAAAATACCCATGCTTCAATCTTAGCCAAATGCTTACAGATCAAACAAAGTATATGATAAACACTTAAGCTCACAGAAATTTAGAGAAACAAAGTATGAAGATTCAAAGTGCTAGGCAAATACTTGTAGCTCAAATTTTGCTATACAATTTCATGCTGCAATCTTCCTTCATCAATGGATATATATAGGGCTTTGAGAATGCAAACAAACATTGTGCAAATTTGTCTAAGATTTCAATACTCAGTTTCTTTCCTATCTGTTTTTTTAAAATTGCTTCTGAACTTACAGTTTTGAAAAATATTTTATTGAAATACAATATTCACACCCTTTATTATATATTTCTTCTGCCTAACATGTGTAAAGTAACGGTATAGGCACTGAATGACCATTTTGGTAACTATGTGGGCAAAAAAAAATTTTCGCAGTGTTGAGTGTACTTCGGACCAAACTTCATGGGTATTTTTGCACCTTTTATTTTACCTAACTTTGAAAAACTTAACGTCGTTAGTATATATTGACGATATTGGCACTTTTGTCCCATTTTAATAACCACGTGGGCACTTTTGTGCCTGAAAAAACTATATGGTATTAGTTGTACCCTGACCCAAACTATATGATCATTTTTGTACCTTTACCTTGAAAAAAAGTGTGGCAAAAGTAAATATTATATGCTTAGTTTGCTCAGAGGTAGATGACAGTATTTATCCTAAATGACGTCTGCATCTGTTTTGGTTTTTTTTTTAAACAGGCTTCTTTAAATGCCTCTATTTCCTCTTGTTGGTGTGATAGTAACTTGATATAACGCTTGATCCCTCACTAAATTCTCAAGGTTATTGTGAGAGCTTTTATGGGTTTGTTTGGCATCATGGTGAATACATGTAAACTGACTTTTGAGACTTCAAAAGCTGTTTCAAGCCCTTCAATTATGTTTACCATACCCTTTTTTATTTAGTAACTCAATTTTGAGTCCCAACTCACTTTAAAAGTGAAGCAAATTTTTGTTGTTTTTTTTCTGGTCAACAAATTTTTGTTGTTTTTGCTTCATGTTACATCAACAATCGTTAGACAACATTGTTTTTTTTCTGGTCAACAAATTTTTGTTGCTTTTGCTTCATGTTACATCAACAATCGTTAGACAACATTAAATGCAATTTAAAATTTTTGACCTACCCTTTTGATCATTCAAATTTAGGAAATAGTGATTGATTGATGGAGTTGATTGTAAAATCAATCATCATGATCTGTTCACTCAGGAAAGAAAAAAGGAAAATCTCTACATGAAATTCTTTTCCTACACGTACAGAACTGAAGGCAAAAAGAAAGGTAAGTTATTTTTAAATAAGACAATCATTTTACTCGCACATTCAATCTTCTAAGCCAGATTGAATGAAGAATCATGTGGAACACATCATATCTCCTGGGAGGATAGCTCACTACAAAATGTCTTTGAACCTTCTTAACATTCTCTTGCAATTCAAAATACTGTTCATGAGAAATACCCATTAAAATTTCCTTAAGCCTTGGGATTTCACTCACTGAGATCTGAACAGAGAAGGAATCCCAATTCAGAACATCATTGAAAGGAAGAACATAGTTCTGTGAGATTATGACAGGCACACACTCTGCATAAATGGCCTCAACAATCCTTGGGCTTGCCACTTCATACCCACTAGGGCAAAGGCAGTACTTGCTCTTCTTCATTGCCTCTTCATATGAAAATCCTTCTGGAAGGTTCTCATAAACTAGCACATCTTTGTCTTCCTTGTCTTTCCAATGCTGAAAAAGTAAAGGTCTGATTCTTCCATGCATTTTACCAGCAAAGAAGGCCAAGATTGTTCTGTTCCATGGAGGGTAGCCTCCAAGAAGACCTGTTTCCCCTTTTTTGAGGTTGATTTCTGGAAACGATGCATCTTTCTTGGGGTTGAAATGCTCAGAGATGTTTGCATTGCAAAGCACTCTGATTGATGTGAAATATAGTTCCTTCACATACCATGTTGATCTTGGCCCCTATGCACACATACACAAACAACCATTTAAACTACCCTGATTGACACTCTCCTATGTTTGGATGGAGGGAAAAGTGAGAGGATAATAGGGCTACGGAATAGTAGGAAGGAAAACTTCCCAAAACATTTAGTAAGAAAATTTACTATTTTTGGGAGTTTTTCCTCAAAATTTTCTTTCCCCCTAATTTTCTTCCCATTCAAACATAGGTTAAGATTTTAGAGATAGGGGCAGGAAAGAAATAAGGAAAAATCATTGAGGTTCTATGGAAGGAATGTAATTAACCAAAAAGTCTCAATAAAAGTGAGCAGTTTGAATGTATCATTTCATGTATTGGAACTTGTCATTTCTTGCTACTCGTTGTGACACTTTTTGGTAATTAGATTAGTTTCTTGGGACCTTGAAGTGGTTTTCTAAAGAGGGAATACCCAGTCATGACAGGAAAGCATGAAATGGTCGGCTCCATAACTTCTATTCCAATATGGGTATTTATGGGATATAATTTGGACATAATCTCCAATAGTTCTACCCAGAACAGCTTTGTCTCGAATCACTGGATGAAACAGGTGTTTAAGGATCATCACAACACTGTAGGGAAGAAAGTAGACATGTGCTTCATCTGGATTCTGAGTCCGAAACTGCTTATTGATCTCCAAGGAGCTTATGAAAACTCCTTCCATGGAGTATATGTTCTTGCAGGGTCCATAGTGAAATAATGGAGGCTCTCCCTCTTCGTACACATAGATTTTGAACAGCTTCTCCATTAACAGATGACTCCTGCACAGTTTCATCATCAAATAATCTTACGATTATCCCATTTTGATCGGAGAATGTGATAAGAGTATGCAAGTTTTTTTTTTTTTTTTTTTCTGTTTTTAAATGGTATAACACCAAGATATTTGTGCAGTTTAAATTAGTATATCCTGAAACTAGGACTTTCTCTGTTCCTATATTTTCTTTGAAGTGTAGACATATAATTGAAGATATCTTTTCGAGATTTTCATTAAACTAATCAAATATATATAAGTACAGTTCACAATACCTGTGAAAAACAGAGGCTTTTCTGTAAATGTTTCCTTGTGGAACATAATATGAATCTTGAAGAGCTTCAGTGTCGTTAGGCCTAGAATTAATGGCTTCTCTTATCAAAGCTCTTGCTACGGCAAGCTCACCTTCAAGCCTCTCCAGTTTTCTATCACCTTCCTCTGTTCTTTTCACCACATACTGGTTCTCAGTACTCTCTTTAGGATCCTGCAGAAACACACACATGTTAACAATAACAATTTTAAAGAAAACAAGAAAAGGGTATATAACACATATACATACATTGGGGAAAGGAGAAGGCAATGGAGAAAGAGGTGAATAAGAAGCCGATAGATGGAAAAGAGAGGCTAAGCCTTTTGAGGCATCTGAATTATCAAGAGCAGAAAATGCAACAATGGTGGCCAAGGCTAAGAGAAGAAGAGCAGAGCGTAGTTTGTTGAACTTCCACATCTTCATCACCAAAGAAGAAGAAGTAATATTGTTGTGACGCCTACTTTTTGCACTCTGGATGGCTTCTTCAGTTACATGCAGTAATTAGTTAATTATTAGGCACTGCACCACCTCGTATCATGTGACCTTGTCCAAACCTGTCTTTGTCTGTCATTGAAAAGGAAATAACATATCAGAACATCAACAACCTCTTAACCATAAACCAATCATAAACAAAAACGCATATTAAGCTCTGATGTTTTCATATAGTTTAGGCAAACAAGAAATGAGAACATGGGCTTTCATTATATTCTGCTAAGAACTGAAATAAGATCATATCAGTGTTAGAATCAGTCACTTTGAGAATATGCTTGAAGCCTCATTCTATAATCCTGTCTAATTGGTTTCATTTTAAAAAAAAAAAAATTGTAGGGAGGATCACAATATATAAGATCTCAAGAAATGAATGTAATTGCTAATCAGTCACAATAACAAGTGACAGCATGAATCTGTTATCATTTCTTATATTGAAACTTGTTATCGCATGTTGTTTTAACCTTTTGATTATTTTAGTCCTTCCTTGGTGAGGTTGGACAAAATCACCAATCTCATTTGATTAATTAGTTGGTGTGCGGTAAAATGATTTGGACACCATATAATAATGAGAGCATAAGAGTGTAAGAATCAGTGAACAATCTAACGCTTTTAATTAGCTTTGGATGATACCTTTTCACGTTACTATAAATATAGTATGGGTAAGTAAGATGTATTCGTTGGCAAAAAAAAAAAAAAAAACGTAAGATGCATTCATTGATGATTGTATGACAATAATTAGGAGAGTGGGATACTTCTCAAAATTTGTGAACTGTCCTCTGTCGGCAGCACTGCCATTAAGAGAGCACTGAAAATAATAATTTAAAAAAAATCAAAATTCTTAATCCATATAATCATATACCTTGCCAGCGTTGCAAGTGTGCAACTAAATTCAGGATATGAATCATTCTTTTAAAGTCTTGTTCGTTATTCCTGAAGACAAGTCACACATTAATCTATTAAAAAATTTGAACACAATTGAATATATGCATGGCAGAGTTAAATTCATTATAAAAAGCTGTATGGAACAAAATAGAGACAAAACAAACCTCTTCGTAAAAGAGATCATGTATATAGTGGAAAAAGAGACCTTTGGTATGGATCATAGACATAAACAGACACAGTAGTTGAAGAATGAGTAAATAGAAGGTGGAAATGAAGCAAAAAGAGAAGAATAAGAGATAATTACAAGATAAAAGTGAACTCTATAATTAGACAAAAACGTGTGTGCATTGGCTTAAAAAATGGCACATTTTTCCCTGCATTTGACTCGTGCTCAATCGGATTAATGGCAACAACAAAAAAAGTAATCTTCCAAAAATTGGATGAGTCATCAAACAGATGTAAAAAATAAAAGTAAAGACTAAAGTAAATCTACATATTTATTAATTAATTCTTCAATGATTAATTTATATATAAAGTGATAAAACTATCAACGTATGATAAAAAAACTCCACTCCTAATATTGCATCACAAATTCAGCTTATCGGCTTGGCAATGAACTTGAGTTTGGCCGTTACTATTTTGTCAATAACGGTATTCTTTTTAATTTTAAATGATCCCAATTAGTTACTCCTTTGAATTTGATTAATTATAATCTGTTTGCATCCTTTAATCTGGACAATTACATTATGCTTTGAATTTGAAATTTGCGTCTGGAGTTGTAAGACCACAGCTTCCCTCACTCCCATCGTCAACACATTTCTTCCCAGATTGTTTGCCCTCACAAGTGACAACCTATTATATGCATCAAATACGCTTGGCAAAGAAGGTCGCTCACATTAATAACTTTGCAGCCTATTGGTACATAAACTTCACTGCAAATGGTAGGTTACAAATTCAATTCTATTTATAACATCATACCCTTATTGCCTACCTGTTGGGTTAAAAGAGAGGCTTACTCACCCTACTTATGTTGGGGGCGAGGTGACACCATAAACACAATTCGAATTCAAAATATATCTTTTGAAGGTTTCTGGTTGTTCACACCAAGCTTAAGGTTCAAATCTCCATGCCATCATATACTTAAATAAGAAATTGATGTCATAGCATTCTGAAAAGAAATTACAAGAATTCCAGATACATTATTGGATTTAATGACAGGAACACAAGTAGCATGTAGAAACAGCATCCCATATACCAACTCTAGATGGTGATGCATTAAAACATTTTCACCATACTTCAGGACGCAGCTCGCCACTTGATGGCGGCACCCATCTCCCAGAGTTATACACATTTTCACCAACTTTCCAACCAGGCACATCCTTCATCACTTCTGCCTCGTACTCTAGATATTTTTTCCACTCCCTTACGAATCTAGAGAAATGAAGCAGGCAAATGTTAAATGTCTCACACCAATATTTTCCTTCATCATAGATCATCCTGACATGAAGAAACATTTCACATACCTTTCGTCCTCTTCAGCTTGGAGAACAGGCAGTATTGCACACCGAGCTGCTATTTTTTCCTCTTTTATTGCCCTAGAAACCAAAATGTTTAGATAAATCAGTTTTAAGAAGAAAACTGAAGTCCAATGCTATAGTGTCACAGAGACACAAAAAAACATATACAAAGATCATTATTTCTACACAGCCCCTCTCCCCCCTTCATCCTAAAATAACAGAAGAGAAACTCCTAACATATACAAAGAACTTCTATTGATTCAACAGTCTAAGAAAGAAACTTCACAAAAAGACTTGTATAATCCATATCTCATGAATGTGATTTTTAAAAAACCAGCATGCTTTATCACAGTAAATTGAAATAATGGCTTTGTGGGAACCAACTATTAACCAAATATCACAGCAAAATGAAGCCATGGCTTTATCACATCAATACTCTGTATGAGCTGTATCAAGCCAAAGGAAAAACTGGGCTGAGTTGCTTTTCATTATAAATCACGTTCACCATACAAAGTTGCAACAGAAAATATAAGATTAGATGCCGTGGAGCATGGATACTAAGAGAAAGTTATATCTATGTCTAACACATGTTAAGCCTCAATTCTTCAAGGACCTTATCTCATACAAATACTTGCATGGTAAGTTGGGACGCCAACCAGCTAATCTCACTATCTACAATCTACAACTAGAGGAAGAAAAGGTTGTTACACTCAATCTCTACGATAATCATATGGTAAATGCAAGAACAAACGATTTCAGAGTGAAACGAACTGTAATAATCTAGTAGGTAAAACTAAAGGGAACAGAATGCTTCATGTCAGCAGCTAGGCGCAAGAACTTAAGGTTTTTTCTTTTAGAAGTAATTAACAGCTTTTAACAGTAAAATGCTCCAGGAGAAGCGTCCAAAAAAATGTAGCTTCATTTTAGTAAAAAAGATAGCCAGCACCCAAAGCTTCAAAGTCCATGGATGAAGTAAGATTTTCATTGTTTCCATCTTTATATTCATCTTTATTCATATCATCGCAGATTTTAAATGGTTTCTACTCATTTCCGTCTAATTTTAAGACTATCATCAGAAATCATATGCATCGCTATTAAACCAAACCCAATATATCTACATCAAAAGCAATTTTGCAGAAAGATGCTACGTCATTTTATAACCATCCTTCGTCATTGTGATGTATCTGTTTTAGATCACTTTGCATCAGATGCCAACTCTAACCTTCAAGCAGCTCACAGGCATATTTCACACTGTTAAAATTGATGAGAATCCAGACTTCCCACATAAAAACCCCATTCCAACGATGAGGAAAACATACTAAACAAATTTCTACTTCGAAAGAGGGAGAGTCACCAATGGACAGATTGCATAAAATGCAATAAGACGCCCACATATGCCGAATTCATTAATAAAAACCAATAAATCAGCTGTAATTAACCACACGAACTCTAAAATAAACAACTTCGTACATTTGAAAAATATCTAAATCCCTACTATAAGCAATCAATCGCCTATGTCAAAAGAAGCCTAACAAAGGTCGTCGTAAATCGTAGTCCATCCCAATTCTATAAAAAAACCCAATTAATAGAACAACAACAACAAAAAATAAAAAATAGAACTTTAAATCGAAAAATCAGAAACAGATCAAAATGAAGAGGAAGTGCGATTTAGAGCGGACCTTCGGACCTTGTTGCCCTGGCCCACCTGGTACATTCCCCAAGAGAAAGCACCGAACGTGGTGAGGAAAATGGCAATGGCGCTGGGACCTTTGTTAGGGATGCGGCGAGCAAATCGGACGGGGGCGAATCCTCCGGGAGGAGGACCATCTTGAAGGACCGGCATGTCCTTCACGCTGGCCATGCCAGGCTTCTTCCTAATCATTGCCTCCGTCATCTTCGATGCTTCGCGATGGTTTCAATGTGATTCTGAAGCCACAGATTGTGAGGAAGAAGGTATAGGGAAGAGCGAATTTGGTTGCAATTTGCCCTAGAGACCAGAGAGAGTGCGCTCGTAGGGATTGTGCCCTCTTGCTATGTGACCGGGTTCCCCGAATTTTCCCCTTTTTTATTACTTAAACATAATTAATTAATGTATAATTATTTGTTACATGCATATATTATTATATGAATGAGCTGGACCTCCTGTGCGTTGCACGGGGAGTTCTATTAAGCACATTTTATCGGACATGAAAACTTACGTTATTCAATTCATGACAAATTTTTGGATGCATCTGGAGCATTTTTTTTTTGGCAATAGATGAATCTGGAGCATTATGTCATTCGTGATCTGCTTAATTAGTAGGGATGCACAACAACCCGGCGGTCAGATCTGGATCCGGCCCGGCCCGAGGTCAAATCGGTCTTGGGACCAATTGGCCCGGAACCATAACAATCAGAACTGACCAAACCCGACCACCAGGTAGGACAGAACCATATAGGCTTTAGGACTATTGGCCTAGTCCGGTCCGGAAATATATTTTAATTACTACATCATATAATATATTTTAATTAGTTAATACTTAATATTTACTGATTACTACATCATATAATATTATAATTTCATTGTTTTTTCTTTTCCCTAATCTTTTATTTCAATGAGACATGAGACAAGAGAGTGGAGACAAAGACTCAAGAATCCAGATATGGTTTTTATTTTTCAAAATCAAAAGGCTCAAGGACCAATATAACATGCTTGGTCTTGATCCCGGGTCAAACATGACCGAGCCGGGTTTTGGGCTAAAAAAGCCATCCTGGAGACTTTTAGGACAAAACTTAGGGCATAAACCTATCTCGGTCCCACCGGTTTTTGTGCAACTCTATCAATTAGAATACATCACATCATTTCATTAATAGAAAAAATTAATTGGAGAAATGAGAAAAATATTTCAAGAGGAAATTGTGTGACCGATGTGTTAAATAATTGTGTAACTTTTCTAAATAGATTAAATGATGTAATTTTGTCTATTTTAATTGGACAAACCGTTGCTGATGTAACACACTAAATTCATGCAAGAATTTCTTTTAATTAATTAGTCCCACCATTTTCTCTTTTACAAATTGCCCCCTCTCCTCGCAAGTGGAAACAGGCAGCCTATTAGGAGCCTCAGGCCTGGCCCATCAAGACTATGCCTAATAGAAAACAGGTAAAAGCTCATGCCTTTTATAAAGCTTATTTTGTTAAATACACCAGACTCGTGCCTATTAAATAGCATATATGGCCTAACATGCCATCCTATTTATGTATTTTATTTATAAATTTATAATTTCTTAATTATACTTGTATTGTCATGTCAAAATATAAATTGACTGGCAAGAAAAAATATACTTTTCGATTAAGAGGTCCAGACCTATTAATGTTTCAGCCTATTTTGGCCTGTTTTGCGGCCTTTTGCCTATTTGGTGCCCTATTGGCTTAATTTGATCAATTAGGCCTTTAAACAAATTTCAAACCAGACCATGCCTGAAAAAGGCCTACTATAGGTTAAAGGTCGGGCTCAGGCCAATCCACATCAAAACAAGGTAGGCCTGTTAAGGGGGAGGTTTGGCCTATTTCCACTCCTACCTCACTCCAAATAATCTTCTCTTATGCAATAAGTGATGGGCAATTCTTGCATGAACATGTTATGTGTCTTTTATGGCATAGTCAACTAGAATATATTAGAATCTCATAATTTAATACGTGATTGAAGAGAGAATATAGTAATTTCATGAAGAGAAAATTGTGGAATAATTTATTACATGTCATATAAATTTCTATGCGAAATTAAATGACGTGATTGGATGTAGCCTAATTGGATATACCATAAACGATATGACACTTCAGGTTCATACAAGAATTTCTCATTAATGATATGATTTTCAATTAAATATTTCTTATGCATTAAACTATATGATTTTATATGATTTTCAATCAGTTTTCTTCATGCATTAAGAAATATAATTTGATGTATTCTACTGCGCTCCACCATAATGCAAGAATTTCCTTACATCATTGTCCAAGTGTTTGATCATACCTAAGAATTATTGTAATAAACATTGAGATTATGAGTTAAAAATACAGCATAAACCACACTTCTTCACTTGCCAAATCTTCAAAACCTTTATTTCCAATTCCATATCGAACCTGGTGGGCCGGAATGCTAAAAACTTCCTTATCGATTCGGGTTTAGGTTCGGACCGGGTCGCATGATTTTCGGCCTAACAAATTTAGGAAAAAAAAGGAATAATAACCCGTTAGGCGAAATGCAAGAAAGGTTTAAACTTGGAGCACAAAACCCTAAACCCTAGAAGGTGCTTCTTCTAGAGCCTTCCTTTCTCTCCTTCAAAAGCCAGGCTCTCCATTCCTCCTTCTCTCTGTTCCATTTTTCTGTTGCACTGCAACACAGCTTCTAGCCTTTCCCATTCTTTCACTATTTCCTTCTTTCTCATCACTTTTCCATTCTCATCATGTATCGCTTTGCTTCTAGCCTAGCCTCCAAAGCTCGGTAAGTCTCATACTTTATACGACCATTACGTTAACTATGAGATTCTAGTTTTGAATTTTGTGAACTTCTTTTCCTTGCTTTATATTGTCTGAATACTGTGGATTTTTTATATGTGTAAATGTTCTCCTGGTTGACTCACTAAAATATGTGGAATGAAATCAGAGCTTTTTTATTTATTTATTTATGGCCTTTGTGGAAATGTATCTTAGATCTTGCGACTTGTTTCGCTTATTTTGTTGATCATTTGGGATTAACAATCCTTTTTGTTGAATTACGAGAAAGTCAATGAACGTTGAAATGCCTTGACTTTACTTGACTTAATTTTTCTATTGATTTCAGGATTGCTAGGAACAGCAGCCAACAGGTGGTGCAGTGTTCACTGAATAGCACTTTAAAGTTTTAATATATTTTTGGAAGCAATCATTCTCACTCTTAACTTGTTTTTAATCTGTCATCTTTTTGGCCTGCCGTAGATTGGAAGTAGCTTGAGTTGGAGAAGAAACTATGCCGCCAAGGACATCAAATTTGGTGTGGAGGCTCGGGCTTTGATGCTTAAGGGTGTTGAAGAGCTTGCAGACGCTGTGAGAGTGACGATGGGTCCCAAGGTAGCCTGGCTAAATAGTTGACGATCACTTAATCTTTTTTTTTTTTTGTATTGTTGTGAACAACTAGATTGGTTCCTGATATAATTTAGCTGGAAGATGGAAGATTTTCCTTGAAGGAGGGTGGAGTGGAAGTTGGATAGTGTTATTGCAATATTGCCAAACCAATTTTCATTTAACAATGTATTATTCCAAAACAAGAAGCAGTGAAAGATCTTTCAGCCGGTATTTTCCTTTTGGAGCTTCATTTTCTGTACTTCATGATGTAGGGTCGTAATGTGGTGATTGAACAAAGCTTTGGTGCCCCGAAAGTGACAAAAGATGGAGTGACTGTTGCAAAGAGCATTGAATTCAAGGACAAAGTAAAGAATATTGGAGCCAGTCTTGTAAAGCAGGTTGCAAATGCCACCAATGACGTAGCTGGTGATGGTGAGTTTATATCCATGAGAAAAAAACTACTGTGCCGTTGCAGTGCTAGATTGCTTGGCTTTGTGATAATTGGAATTTGGCTTGGATTTCTTACATAAACATGGTTTGAATGCGGGAAGACCCAATTGTTAAACATTTGGCACCATGCCCCCCCCCCCCTCTTTGGGTTCTGTCGCAACGGAAATGAGTTTTTGTCCTGCTTGATTGTTCGGCAGGTACTACATGTGCTACTGTCCTTACTCGAGCAATATTCACTGAGGGGTGCAAGTCAGTTGCAGCTGGAATGAATGCAATGGACCTGAGGCGTGGTATCACCATGGCAGTCGACTCTGTAGTGACAAACTTAAAAAGCAGAGCTCGGATGATCAGCACATCTGAAGAAATTGCTCAGGTCTGGAAATTTTCTCTTGATAGTCCCTCGTTTCCTATTGCAGCATGGACCTTTTAAAATAATTTAATTTTAATATCCTCTATTTAAATTATAGGTAGGGACTATCTCAGCTAATGGTGAGAGAGAAATTGGTGAGTTAATTGCAAGGGCTATGGAGAAAGTTGGCAAAGAAGGAGTAATCACAATCTCAGTAAGTTCTTCATATTCTTCCAGGTCTTAGCTTTTTTGTATTATTTGCCGAGGGGGTGGGGAGTTTTAACTCTGTTTCTTCTTCAATGCTTCTGGCTTTCTCCTGTGATTTGGCCTTCTTTTATTCACACCTTTGCTCTTTATTGTTGTGCTTCATCTTTCTTTACCTTTTTTGCTTGGAGGGTTTCTGTAGTAGGACCCTATTTGCTACACATTTATGCATGTGGTGGAGGCTAACATCTTTTGAACTTTCTTAGGATGGCAAGACTCTGTACAATGAGTTGGAAGTTGTTGAAGGCATGAAGCTGGACAGGGGCTATATATCTCCTTATTTTATAACAAACCAGAAGAACCAGAAATGTGTATGCCCTCTCTCTCTATTTCTGAACCGCATGATTAGTCTTCAAAATTTTGCTGCCGGAAAGGCTTCTTTAAGATCCCTGTGGCAGCATCATACCTGTTAATACCATTCAATCCGTGCTTAACCCTGCAAATGCCTGTGCAACAGGAACTTGAAGATCCTCTTGTTCTAATCCATGAGAAGAAAATCTCAAGCATCAATGCTGTGGTTAAAGTATTGGAGTTGGCTCTAAAGGTGAGAATTAGTTACTTGGTTTGATCGGTATTGACCTTGTAACTTTTGATGATAACTGACATCTGTCTAACTTCAGAGACAAAGACCTCTACTGATTGTTGCGGAGGATGTAGAGAGTGATGCTTTGGCAACTCTTATTCTAAATAAGCTCCGTGCTGGAATCAAGGTTCGTCTTTCTAATGTTTTAGCTTTTCTTAAGGTCTCAGACGTCATGGAATATTTATCCTTTATTTATTTTTTTGGCTGATTCAATGTGACATCTGGTGCACTTCCCTAGGTATGTGCTATTAAGGCCCCTGGTTTTGGTGAAAATAGGAAAGCAAATCTTCAGGATCTTGCAGTCCTCACAGGAGGTGAAGTAAGTTTTCTGTTCAGTATTGGTTTTAGCTAAGATTAAATCTGATCCTTCTGAGCATCTGATTGATGAATTTTTCTTGTATCGTGTTAGCTTATCACCGAAGAGCTTGGCATGAATCTTGATAAAGTTGACTTTGATGTGCTTGGCTCGTGCAAGAAGGTAAGCAGGCTTTGTTTAGGAAGGATTTGAATGTGTCTTGGTACCATTTATTGATAAAACGTTTTGGTTGGTTCTGATAAAGAACCAACTTCTCTCTAAGCCTACATGTTTAAAAGCATCAAATAAACTGGAATGAATTCTCCCTTCCCCTTGCATAGTTCACTTTAGATCACTAATTTGAGACATTGATGCTTTAGGTGACAATTTCTAAGGATGACACAGTCATTCTTGATGGAGCTGGTGACAAGAAAGGAATTGAGGAAAGATGTGAACAGGTTTGTGTATGGCTTCTTTGGGATTTGTTTTTGAATCTGCCTGTGTTAGGTTATTTATGTAAATATCTATAAAGTGTGGGCATTTATGTTTCTAACATCATTATTGTGATTTATCTTGACAAACAGATCAGGTCAGCCATTGAGAATAGCACTTCAGATTATGACAAGGAAAAGTTGCAGGAAAGATTGGCCAAGCTTTCTGGGGGCGTGGCAGTGCTTAAGGTATGCTTACTTTAGTTTGCCTCCCTTATTCGACCAAACAATCTTTCTTCTGGTAAACATGCTTAAGAGGAATGCTCAGGGTAATAATGAGCTTCCTTTCCACAGATTGGAGGAGCCAGTGAGGCTGAAGTTAGTGAAAAGAAGGACAGAGTGACAGATGCCTTAAACGCAACTAAAGCAGCAGTGGAAGAGGGTATTGTAGCAGGTATATTTTCCTGTGATTGGCTCATTGGGTTGTTAGTTTTAAAGCCTCCTACCGTAACCTTAGCTTATTTGATCTCTTTTGTTTCAGGGGGTGGTGTTGCACTTCTTTATGCATCAAAAGAATTGGACAAGCTTCCAACTGCAAACTTCGATCAGAAGATAGGCGTCCAGATTATCCAAAATGCTCTTAAGGCAAGTTGTTTCCTTAAATAAATAAATAAATCACAGCCTTGATAGCAATTTGCTGTTGAGCAAGCATTTCTTGGTATTAACAAGGAACGGAAATATAGTGAGGCTGTGAGCTCACTTGATCAAATAGAAAATATAGTGCCTGAACCAATTTGCATTGTCCTTACGTATCATAAATATGTCTAGCTTCCCTTTGACATCAAGTATGGTTGAAACTTGAAGTTGCTCATTCTCTTGTTACCCTTTTGACCGTCAATGCAGACACCTGTACACACAATAGCATCCAATGCAGGAGTTGAGGGTGCTGTTGTTGTTGGCAAGCTCTTGGAACAAGACAACCCTGATCTTGGATACGATGCCGCCAAAGGTCAGTGTTTTTCTTTTCATCCTATGTTTATTTTCCCCCTCATGGTGTCGTCTACTCCCGTGCCTTACTGATTCCCATGTTTCTTCATTACTAGGTGATTATGTTGATATGGTTAAATCTGGAATCATAGACCCATTGAAGGTCATTAGGACAGCCTTGGTTGATGCTGCCAGGTGGGATTCCAAGGATTTTCATTTGTTATCTATTACTACACTTATGTCATGCGTCTTGCGGTAACTAATCTCTTTTCATATTTTTGTGTGCGCGCAGTGTGTCATCTTTGATGACAACAACTGAAGCAGTTGTGTCCGAATTCCCAAAGGATGATAAGGAAGCTCCCCCAATGGGTGGTGGCATGGGTGGCATGGACTATTGAGGTGTAACTTAGTGGAATCATTGGCAATGATTGGTGCGAAGCCCATTTTAGTTATTCTTCCAATTGTTCTGTGAAGGCTTTTGTGTAATCATAGTGAAGAGGTGAGGAGGACGTGGTCAGGAAATTTTCCGGTTGTTGCATCCATATAATTCTGAATAGTTTAACATCCAAATAAGACTTTGTTACATTTTTAAATCTTACCAATTCTTAATGAAGGTCTTGCGTTTTACTCATTTATCTGGTTTGAGATTTGGCCTAGCCCTTTCGTAGTCGCAAGTATTGTTGTGCTTTGCATCGTTTGCTTTTACTTTATGGCCATGTTTGGTACGGAGTGGGAATGGGAAAGAGACTTTAAAATCATATTTGGTATATGACAATATTGGGAGGAAAGGAATGGATACATTAAATTTATTTTATAACCATATACAAATCATAAAAGTACTATAATATCCCTCTTAAAAAATACCCAATGAAATTAAAACTGTCACCTCATTCTAGTTGATGTAAACATAAAAAAACCCCTATATGAAAAAAAATGCATCTATAAATGAATCTGATTTTTTTTCTTTTGAATAAGACAGATAGACACAAGTAGAACAAAACACATAAAATAATATGAGGCTAAAATTTGTCTTTTATGTAATAACACTGACTCCAATGCAAAAACAAGAGACAAGGTATAAAAAGCTTTTTTTGGACAAACTATAGTAACAATCCAATAACAATGAAACCAAATATAGATGAATAAAAAAATCGAACATTAGAGAATTAGATTTAGTTTTTCATTCAATCAATAATAGTCTCTCACTATTCTCAAGAAATATTCAGTAAAGAGAAACGACATATGCCAGTGGAGAAGAATGACAGATGAGGGAGGAATAGTTTACAAGTGAAGAAGAAACGTGCGACAGCTCCTGATGGGAAAGGTGAGCAAGAGTGATGAGAGGCAATGCCTAACGTAATTAGGTCAAAATAAGAGGGGTAATGTTGTCTAAAATTATTATAACCAAGGATATTTTTGTCATGAAAAATTCCAATTCCAATATTGAAATTGCAATACCAGGGGGAGGTGGGTTTGCTCATTCCCACATATGTGGGAATGTTCAATCCCAAGTTATTACCAATACCACCTACCAAACAATAAAAAATACCCACTACCTAACCCATTTCCAATCCCTCACCCCCATTCCTGCGTACAAAAAACATAGCCTATGAGAGTTACTCCCTTCGGTCCTAAATATAAGATCACATATAAGATCACTTTGACATTTTTTTTGTGGAAGTTAAGAAAGTAAATTAGACCACTGAATTATAACATATGTCACATATAATTAGATCATATGTTAGTAAGTATAATAAATTAGCTTTGGAGAAAAAAAAATTATAGACAATTTAAAGTGATTAATTTTACATTGTTAATTTCTCTGAAAAAAGTTAAAGTGAGCTTATAATTAAGAATGGAGGGAGTAATTGTTAACGATGTTGTGTGCGTATGTAAGGAATATTTATAAATGGCTGATTTTAATGAATTGGGAAAATCAATACAAAACTATGCACGTAATTTCGAGGTTTACATTTGGGAAATGAAAACCCGATTGCTTTAATTGCTAATAGAGACTATAAAGATAGAGTCAGGCAGATGGCAACGAAAATTTTCAAGTTCTAAAGAATAAACATGCTAATGTAGGTTTTAATTAATATTCTCCATCAAAATGGTTTCTTCGATGATTGATTTGGCAAAAAGTAATATTCGATAACTACTAAGTAAGAATGAGTATTGATTCAAGCGTCCTTACACTTTTTAATAGTTTTTCTTTAGCACTCAAAATGCATCAAAGGGAAGAAAATACATCTTAGAATAAACATCAGCTTCTCAAAGGATGCTACTCGGGGGATATGTGATCAAAAAAATAAGCTGAGGAAAATTCATGTTTATCATAATCATTAGTTTACTATATAATTAAAGGTTCGTTCATTAATTTGATGACAACTTGTTAAAGATAATCATTACAAAGAAAGTAAAGAAAGCCAAAATCAACTGATTATAAATTTTGACTATTTCACCACCTTTTAACTTTCTAGATTTATTGAAAATGAATGAAACCGAAAGACAGATAATAAACCTTCATCATACTATACTACTCTCATTCAGGCCAAGCTCCCAAAACCATCCACATTCCAAACTAGGGCTCTCTCTGAGCAATTCCAATCAGCAACCTAATCAACTAGTGTCGTAACAATCAAAATATGTAACCCCACCCGCCTGCACGTGGGACTTGACCATGTTTACCATTCTATACTACCAATGGATCTTCCATGTCCTGTTTTCCGTCACAAACAGCATGAGCCAATCCTTATGTCCAAAGAAGAAACACATTGGATGACTTAGAAGGGCGAAGAGGCACACCCCTTATAGAAGCGAGTTGAAGAAAAAAACAGGTTACTCTAAATCTTCCTAGACAATCTAGGCTACGGAAACAGAGCTCCCAAGGCCATCATCACATGTAAGTCAAACTAACTTGCTATCTGCAGATTCTAAGCAAATATACACTGTCATTTGAACATGGACACTTCATATCACCCTTTTTTTCCTTTACGGCGACCTCTTGTTGATGCACAATCAGAACAGTACCATTTTCCCTTAGGTTGTTCTTTGAGACCAACGCAACCAAAATGAAACCATTCTATTTTGCACTGTCAAAACAGAGGAAATGTCGATGGATGTCAAGAATGTAGTAAGTAACGCATGAAGAAAATATGAAACAAGAACATATTACATACATTGGGATTATCGCAAGCAACCATCTCGCCATAGCTAACTTGGTTACATGAGCAGTAAGTGGGTTCGTTTGGATCAACAGGTAAATCTAAATCCATGCCTGTTGGGTTTGCAGTTGTAGTTTGGGCTTCTGCTGGTGGTGGTGCTGCAGCTGCAGCTGCTGTAACTGATGCCTGGCGGGCCCTACAGTAGTCATAATTTAAACAGCATTAGAGAATTAACATTCAAATTGCTTGTTTGAGATCACCAGAAAAAGAAAGAAAGAAAGAAATTGCTTCTTTGCTTTCTTTCTAACAATGTTTGATGCGGCAGTCATGAAACAAAAACCTATTCACTATTCATCAAGGGAAAACATACAAGAATTCCTCCTCACTGTATAGACGATATATTTGATTACAAGACTAAAATGCAATCCAAATATATCAAAAACGAATTTCCTGATCATCACAATTTTCTTATCATTCAATTTTTTTTATTAGAATCAATTTAGTATACTTTCAATTGTAGGTACTAGGCAGGGCTTCTTATGAGTAGCTCAACAGAAAGTGTCACAGACAGAAACGAAATCAGAGAGAAATGACCAGTAAATGACAAGGACAAGACATAGAACTACATACTTTTTGCGCCCTCCTCTGCCACCTTCATTACCCTTTCCAGATTTTGTGCTACCGTCTTTAACTGAAGCAGGCACACCAGTTGTTGCAGCATTTTCTCTTTCTGTCACAGGATACAATTGTTATGTTCAATACATATACAAGAGAAACGAGTTGCTATCATGATTTGGTATAATGCTGAACAAAAAATCAGAAAGCACAGTACCACGTCTCTGTTCTTCATCAAACTTCTTCAGATATTGATCAAGTTGTTGTATGTGTGT
Source organism: Mimosa bimucronata (assembly GCA_037074515.1). Taxonomy (NCBI): domain Eukaryota; kingdom Viridiplantae; phylum Streptophyta; class Magnoliopsida; order Fabales; family Fabaceae; genus Mimosa; species Mimosa bimucronata. The sequence continues at coordinate 39,417,473 of CM073444.1, forward strand.
ATCCACCTGTGTCAGAATCATAAATGGGGCCAGTTTATAAAATATTTAAACAAGCACAGAAAGTTCTTCAGACTAATTTTACCAAAAGAATTTGCCAATTTTGTCATTGCCTTTTCAAGACACAATTTACAAAATGATAGCTTATTTTATAATTCTTAATTAATATCATCGGATTTGGAAATTGCATCTTGGTCCAACACATAATGTCAAGGTAAATCTATTAAAAAAACCAGTGGAAGTTATCCAACAATTTACAAATCCTATTATCTCATGTTTTATGTGTATATATTTCTAAAACAAAAGAGATTATCTGAATATTTCTTTTCAGAAAGAATGGTAATTGGTAAGGTGCAGCTTCTTACAACTGCCTTCTGCCCAAAAAATTAAGAATACAACTCCTTATTATCTCATTAACAAAGAAAGGATGGTGCACAATAAAGGGGTACCAAATCGTACGCCTGCAATGCCAAGGCAACTTTTTCATCAGCAATCCTGATACTGTGTTTTTGCTCATCAAGTGCTTCATCAGAGAATCTGATGAGTGAAGTATCAGGTGTGATATTCCCGGACCGAACACCTCGCCTAATATCTTCTATTTCTTGTTCGCAACGTTGTTCATTTTGCTTTTGAATATCTGTTCATATGCATGATACATCAAAATGCTTACTATGCTCAGAAAACCTTACAAATAAGACAAAACATACAGAATAACATAAAAATAAAACTTCACACGAACATTGATTGAAAATAGGGATGCCATAAAACTATAAGCATGTACAAACTATTCAAAAAAAGAAAAAAAGCTGCATCATTCCTTTAGAAAAATCCAACCAAAAGAAAAAGTAAAGTAATTGATATGTAATATATGCACACAAAAAACAAATATGCAAGCGCACAAGAGAGGTTCCCTGGTTTTTTATTACTCCATAAGAGAAGTCATAAGACCAGGTGACATCAAGAACAAAGCAGTAAAGAAGATGGCCTTCAAACTATAATGATTGCAACCAATGTTTTCATGACAGAATTATTCCAAGTAACCAATACAGGGATGCTTTCAAGTGAGATAGGTTCGTGTAACTTCAACATTGTGTGCTGCCTACAAAGGTAATAGTACAAGTCATTCATAGGGTGAAGTCCTATTGGAGCCAGCAAATCCTAATAGTCAACCTTCGAGATTTTATCAGTCCTCACCTAATAATCTCTATCAAAATCCATAGAATGATAGAAAAAAATAACAAGAAACAAGAAAAATAATAGCGCCTTGGGCGAATCCCTATTTATCCTTGCTAATGCAACCCATTTAAGTTGTGCAAGGATTTAAGTTTCTCTACTTGGTACATTTCATTCAAAGCTCCGTAGAGGAAAATGATCACAAAGACCGAAAAGAAATTCAAACATAGAGACTACAAATAACAGGCAGAAACAAAAAGTGAAAGAACAAAGATAGTACTGAAAACAAATCCAAACATGAAACGTACCTTGTAAACTCTTGTCAAGGTCACGTAACAATGAATACTTCTTTTGAAGAGTACGGGGAAGTGAATCCAAATCTGTTAAAGAGTAAACTCGTGTGTCAATGCGTAACTTTTAACAAAAGGTTAAAACATATGATTTGACGTATGAAGAATAAAAGAATCGAAAGCATGGGAAGCAAAAAACGTGAAGGGAGAGAAGAAGAGTACTGGCTTGAAATTCCTCGAGGAATGACATTAGGAGGTCTAGGGTTTCTCGTTACAGATTGCCTTTTGGCGGTTCTCAAATCCTTCAACGATAAAGAAGGTAAATTTAGTTATAGGGGAATCTGAATTTCAATTTCAGATTCGATACCGTGTATGTGTATCTCTGTAAGAAGACAAATCGAGGTAAGAATGCAAATTATCAGTTTAAACTTTAAACAGAGACGAAACCGAAGACAAATTATAATTATAATGATAATTAGAAGCTAATTAAAAACTAATTGAGGGGGGTAAATGGCGGGTAGAGGGAAATATCCGCCAAGTGGGGCCGCGGGACAGATTCGAGTAGCCCACCTAAAACCGGCCCATTTATCTGTGGGCTAGCCCGCCCATTTTTATAGATTTTTTTTTGTTTATATTATGTGCTTCCAGTTTCAGTTCAAAAAAAAAAGTGCTTACAGTTTAACCAGATTTTATTATTTTTAATAAATTAAAAATTTGTAAACTTTATAATAAATGGAGATTAAAAAAAATTGCATGGTCTAAACTCGATCTATCTTTCCAGCTTAGCCGAACTCCTCACCTAGGGTGACTGAAGGATATTCTGATTTATGCCTAGTCCGGAGGTATAGTGCTTGCCTTTATCAAAGCTGTTTCTTTCGCTCCTGGATTTAGTGGGTGAGCAAGTTCGATGGTACAGCTCTCGTTTCCGGTGTTGAATAACCAACTCTTAAAAGTCCTCAATTCTAAGTGAGACAGGGCAGACAAGCGAACAATAGAAGCGATGCCCCGGCTTTTTTACTCAATTAGACCAAGGACCAGCAATGCCTGTAAAAGAAAGAAAAGAAGTACAGGCTTGCTTGCTAGTCCACTCATTGCTTGTCTGGCCTAACGAAAGCAGCTCTGCACGTTGCGCTTTCGAACAAGCAAGGGCTTAGACCTTAGACATAGATAGGGGTGCAAACGCGTCTTAAGCCCTCGAGTTGACGCTCAAGGTCCGCCACAGGGTAAACCACCGCCTCTCAGGTCCCTGATTGATTCTACCATAGAGGCCAACGATAGACAATAACCCCCCGAACACAGCTTACAACTTTCATCGTATTGTGCTTTCTAAAAATCAACTCTTCTCAGAAACATCAAAAAGCGCTGAGTTGGAATTTCATTCTAACTTAGGATTCTTGTGGTTCCGGAGGATCCAGCTACAGGAGAACCAGGAATGAAGAGCAATAAACTGGATGAGTTCTACCCATTAGGGCAAACTGATACTAGAAAGGGGCTTCCCAAGAGGGGTGGATCGAAGCAATTGCAGCGAAGAATTGATATGAAATGAAGCACTTCGTTTATGGGCATTGCAGAAGTGATACCAAATCAATAAAAAAATTTACATTTTAGCCAGAGGAATAGGGAAAATATTGTTTTCTCCTTTTTTTCAAAGAAAAATCAATTAATAAAATTATAAAAAAAATTGAAGACAAAGTTGCAAAGAAAACAGAAACAAATTTCAAATTCAATGGCATTACCAAAAGACAAAGATCATCCTCGACAAATTTTGTACTAAACTTGTATGGAACAATGACAAACACGTCATTCCCGCATACTTGTTCTAACTTCTAAGGAGAGTTACCAGTAATTATTACTATAACATTATTCACATAACATTCAGGTTTGAATGTCCATCGACTAATCCATTTTCTTGTCCAGTTGATAACCAACCGGGAACTACAATCCATATCTATGACAGACCAAAATCCAACAATAGTTACATACAGATTTTCTTTCTTCTTTCTTGAAAATAAATTATTCAGATTTAAGAGAAACTTGTGATTTTAACATGAGACATCACAGCAGCTTCATCTAGCCCGTACAGAGAATCTATCAAGTGCATGCGCAATGAAGCCGGACCTGTAGCCATCTTCATGCCCAGTTCACCAGCAACACCAAATATGGATAATGCTGATACTGCAGCATCCAAAGCATGGGCTTTATCAACAGCAACAAATGCAGCAATGAGTGAAGAGACAGAACATCCAGTGGCTGTTATATTCTGCAACATTGCCACCCCATTGTGAGCACCAACAACTTGCTTTCCATCGGTAACTATGTCGATGGCACCAGAAACTGCAACTATGGCCCCACTTGATTTAGCCAACGATTTCGCAGCTTCAATTGCATCAACTGATTCATGGATGCTGTCCACACCCTTGACAAAAGAGCTACTAAATTACACAAGAATCACAAAAGCTTCTCAGAATATAGGAAGATGCAGAAGAAGAAATCAAATAGCAAATAGATTGCTGCAAGAGACCATTGTGTCAATGAAATTTAAACCAGTAGTTCAAAGAATCCTCTCACAATCTACTGTATTATGAAAAAAGCAATGATTTTGGCACCTGATGTATTACGGATGTGCGTCAAAAAACTTGTCAGTGGTAGAGGTGAAGTTCAGAAGTCCAAGCACATGGTCTACGAAAGATTATTTTCATTCTGTTTCATTTGAAATCACTAGAAGTCCAATCCAAAAATCATTTGTTTGCTTCTAGTTTGATCAATTATGAACTCAAATCTTTCCAAATTGCCAAATTTGGATGGCTTTGAAAACTGAAGAGAGGAAAGGCTAAGGATGGTTTCTAAATCATCATTGCCGACCCCTCAACTTTCAAACAACCAGCCAATGATTCAAACCTTCAAACCACCCCAAAACACTCTCATACGATCCTCCCAATCAAGTTTAGGTTCAGCTCAGTGGCTCGCAAAAAGATTAAAACAAAGAGAAGGGAGAAGCGAAAACAAGTAATTATGATTTTGCTTCCTAAGTAGAAAGGGCATCATATGAGACAGGTTCTCCCAAATAAATCAATGAAACAGTAAATTATACACTCAACAGGAAACCTTCCAATAGATATCAGTAAGAAATAAACCAAAGCCTCAACCGAATACATTAACACTCAAACACCCATAATTCACACACTATCCAAAGCAAATAAATACACTGGAAGTTTTCCATATCAGAAATTATTTAAACCCTATACCACCACCCTCCTGAACACAGAACTTCTAACGCCAAATGCAACCCCTCCAACAACAAAAATTTCAGAAAACTACACGACCTTCATCAAAATTGAATGGATTGATAAGTGCTCAGAGAATTTACCTTAGCGCCTAATCCAGTGGAAGAAGAAGAAGAAGCCCTAGAAAGAGCGATAATCTCAGACCCATTCCCTCTAATAACAGTGGGCTTCAACGCAACAAGCTCAAGACAAGCCTGCATGCGAAAATCAGAGGCAGAAACAGCGACGGGGTCAAGAACCCATGGAATACCGAATTCATTGGCGTGAATGGCGGCGGATTTCATGGAAGGGAGCCAAGAAGGAGAGAGAGTACCAATGTTGACGGAGAGCGCGTGGGCGCGTGGAGTGAAATCAGGGATCTCTTCGATGGAGTGAAGCATGGCGGGAGATGCGCCTGCGGATAAGAGAGTGTTGGCCATGAGATCCATGGAGACGAAGTTGGTAATGCATTGGATGAGAGGTGATCGGCGGCGAACTGATTCTAGAAACTTCCATGCCTTCCGCCCCCAATCGCCGTCGCCGTCTTCGTTTTGGTTGGATTCCATGGAGCACTCAAAATAAAGCAACCCAGGGATTCGCTGAAATATAGTGCTCCTGTGACCATTAATCTTCATGCTTTCTTTGTTTTTTATGGCGGTGATTTAGCTTTGTTGACTTGTTTCAAAGTCTAACTTAGAAATTTGATTGTGATGTAAAATAAACCGTTTTAAATTGTTTATGTTTAATTTTTTTTTAAAAATTAATTAATTTTAATTATAAATAAATATATAATCTAATTAAATGCAGTATAAGTTAAAATTTACTGGTCTATTTTACTTCCTTGATTTTCATAAAAAAAAAAGTTAACTTAATCTTATAATTATAATTTTTTTTACTCACGGTTGTTTTGATACATTTTTATAAGAGTTGACCCAGAATTGGACAAGTACTCCCTCCGGTCCTAAATATAAGATCACTTTGACTTTTTTTGTAAAAGTTAAGGAAGCAAATTAGATTACTAAATTATAATATATGTCACATGTAATTAGATTATAGGTTAGTTTATAAGCAGAATAGAGTAGCTTTGAGGAAAAAAGATAACTATAGACAATTTAAAGTGATTAATTTTGTATCTTTAATTTTTTTCGAAAAAGTCAAAGTGGTGTTATAATTAGGACCGGAGGGAGTACCATTTTACCATTTTTGTTAGTAATTAATTCTATTCAATTTGTTCATTTTCTTCTTATATTGTATTCTTTTTCATGCTCTTTCTCATCATCATTATATCTTTCTCTCTTACTTGCTCCCTTATTAATGGGAGTATGGTTGGAAAATAATTTATATCTTACACACTAGTTGTTTTTAACTAATATTAAATGTTTTTTCTTTTTGTTTTTAATAACATATTTTTTAGAAAAGGAGTTGGGAGCATCCACTACAATTTTAGGGCAATACTCCTAATTCATGAACAATTGAGATATGTCGTTGTGTACACTGGAGCCTCACAAGCAACCCATTATTTTCGGTAAAAACATGTAGTATTGGCATTGTAACTGTTTATCTTAAACAACATATTTTAGTAATTGAGCATGAGAAGCGGAGGTAGTATTCAAAGTAAAAGTTTTGATTGAACGGCCCATACAAGCCCTTAATCATGTAATTATCAAAATAGTAGTAATGTATGCTTGGTAAAAAAAAAAGAAAGAAAGAAAGAAAGAAAATAATAGTAATGTATGTGGCCCAAGTCTTTATACGCTCCCTAATGCTCCCCTCTGCTGCTGGGCTGAACTTTTTTGGTTGTCCAAAGAAGTTGAAAGCGTCTGTGCACCGGCCACACAAAAAGATAGAAATGGAAAAAAGATAGAAAAATTATTGAAAAATCCCTATTTAAAAATTTTATTGAACATAAGCACCTAAATTCAAGTATATGTACTTCTTGTGTATGAAATTCTGTAAAGTACCGGTATTTTTAATGATAAAAACATATATGCCCTCTTAGTCTTAGGCCTTAGCTGATAAAATTTTTATAATGAAGGAATTTGAAAGAGTAGAGCCCTGGACACTGATCATGCCAAAAAAGAAAGATTTGCTTCGATTTTCTAAATTTGACATCCTCTTGAGAAATTAACTTTAATATCTTGCTTGTACCCAAATTAATCTCTTAAAGCTCCTCTCTTTGATCTCACCCATTCCAAAACTATATTACGGCAGGAGCTTAGAAGTAAGAGACCATAAAAAACTATTATTGCCTTTGACGTCAACCGTGCATGTTATTAATTAGTTCATTAATGTTTTACATATAAGATTTGGTTTAGTTGCACCCACCTCCCAAAGTCTTGAACTTCTCAGCAAAACCGCAGTTTCTCTCGTGCAAATAAACAGAAACAAGCAATGCTTGTTATCTAATTTCACCATAGCCATTATGGGCCTACTTCTTTTCTTGCTTCCAACAACTTCACTTGCACCACATCCACATCTGAATCCCAACACAACTAACTACTCCATTTCATTCTGATCGAACTGCCTCCTATATAAGATCATCACTTAGCATTCCATTGAATCTCATCTAAGATTTCTCTTTCAATCAAGCATACCATAACACTTGGCAAACAAAGATGTCTATGGGTTTCTCAGCTTCAATCTTGTTTCTGGCCATATTGATTGGTCTTGCACATTTGAGGATGAGTGCAGCAGCAACAGAAGCAGTTGACCCTGTTTCAGCAACTGGGAAAGAGCCCATTATTGAGTTATACATGCATGACATTATTGGAGGAGGCAATCCCACAGCTCGTCCAGTGACAGGCTTATTAGGAAGCATATACAATGGTCGAGTACCTTTTGCAGAGGCAGTAGGATTCAAAACTCCAGACGGTGCAGTTCCCATCCCAAATGCCAATGGTGCTATTCCCACTGTGAATGGATTTTCTGGAATGGCACTAGGAACTGGCTTGTCTGGAACTGCTTTTGCTGGAGGAAACTCACCAAACAACAACAATCAGAATGGTAATAATCAGGCATTATTGGGAAATGATGGGTTGGGATTGGGGTTTGGGACAATCACTGTGATTGATGATATTTTGACCTCTCAGCTTGAAATGGGGTCTCAGACAATTGGAAAGGCACAAGGTGTTTATGTGGCAAGTTCAGCTGATGGGACCAGGCAGATGATGGTGTTTACAGCCATGTTTGAAGGGGGGGAATATGGTGATAGCTTGAACTTTTATGGGGTGTATAAGATTGGAAGCACCATGTCCCAATTGTCTGTTACAGGAGGAACGGGCAAATTCAAGAATGCAAGGGGTATTGCGGAGGTTAGGTCACTTATTCCACCAGGTCAGATTGCAACGGATGGTGCTGAGACTCTGCTCAGGATCATTGTCTACTTGAACCACTAGAAACAAGGTGTACTTCTTGCTTAAAGATGCACATGAGATTGTACTGTGTTTTGTCTGTTTGGTTGCTTATTGTACTTGACATATCAGTTGTAATCCCAAAAAAATAGTGAGGTGTGGCATACAGATTTGGTGACTTATGATGATATTCCAGTTTTAAAGAAGTTCTAGTGTGTATTCAAAATTTCAAATTGATTCTGGCATGACCCTTACAATACGCTAGTCACTTCGAATATACTAACCATAAGGAATCGAAATGCTGAACAGTTCCTCTTACGAATTATCTGTGACAATGAAGTCTAAGGAAGATTCATATAGTTATTTTTATTTTATTGCTGTTAAATTTCAAAGAAAGTGAGGTGAAAATTGTACAACCCGACCATGGACATAAGTTATACTTGAACCTTTTCCTTCAAAATTATTTTGTCCTCTAGAGTTCAAGATTCGAATTAAGTGTAAGCCAGCATTCCTAAAAGACAATTTGGGTGAAAGGGAAAGTTGGAAGTTACATGGCGGGCTTGCAGAGATCATTAGAACGTATACTCGCAGCACTTGAATAACATAAATTTTTCAAGTGCGGAATAATAATACAATCTCTCGATTCAGTTAAGATTGTCTAGGAAGAAGTAGGGCAAAGCAAAACTGTGAACCTCATCTTCGAAAGTGAATATTTACAACTGATGGCTGCAAGAACAAAGTCTGTTGAACAGAGAGAGCAAGGGGCAAATATGGATGGAACAGAAAGGAAGAGATCTTCTTGGCTCGGCCATCCATACTACCACCTTCAGGACCTAGTTTAAAATTCGAACGAATAACCAAAAATGAGCTGAAGTTCAACAAGCAGAACAAAGTTCACTAGACTATAAATCACCAAAAACAATTCAAATGGAAAACCCAACAAATATGTTGCTGCTGATTGAGAAAAGTGAAAGAGAAGTGGGCATTAGCACATTGCCTTCACCTTAGAGAGAACTGGAGTCTGCAAGGTTTGTGTCTTATTTATGCATAGATGAAAAAGAGAGAGAATAAAGCAAACCTGGTTTTATCTTAAATTTGAGAGAATATGGATGCCTTCTTAGAATGAACTTGATCGGATGATCCGTTGATTGCCGATGCCGATCAGTTGCAGAAATCAACTGCAATAATGAGGGGAAATAATTACAAGGAAAGAAGGAGCAGATAAAACCAAAATCCAGCAATCTACAGGTAACCAAATGAACTTCATTAAAATTCTTCTGTCTGGCAGAGTATAAAAAGGCAAAGGCATGGTACATGAGTGCTCAATAACTTCCATCCATTATTTGATAGATCTTACAGAAACTGACTGAGTCATCTCACCACCAAGACGTCTAATCTAACTTAATCAAAAGAACATGATCAGAACTACAAGTTTACTCTAAGAGCTGTAATATGCTAAAATGAGCTTCGAAACCTAAGGCTTCCAAAATTGTGATCATGAGTACAGAAGACTATATTATAATCCCAACAATATAGAAACCACTACATCTGTGTATATCATTGATATTGATAAAACCATGCATAAGTGCACATATTATATAAAACTGTATTAATTTATTAATAAATGAGACATTTTCAACAAGCTTTTAGCAAGAGCATAAGTAGCTCACAGAAAACTCAGTCTATTCACACCTATACAGGGAAGTGAGACCTTATATTGAGATATACCAACTTCCCACAGGGATGTTAGATCCAATAGGATGAACAACACACTGCAAACTGTAACATATAATACTTGTACAACAAACCAAAATTAGGGGGGTGGGGGGGGGGGGGTCTTTGTTACAAGAACAAGATCATTTGCCTAGCTCTCCCTTAAGACTATCACAAGTCTGTCCCCATAAGCCTAGCAAAACAATGCAATTATAACATGTGCAAAAACAAAATAGAGTGGAAAACAAAATTTTGTTTAAAAAATACCTTGTCATCAAACCGGAAGAGAGATTGGTCAAAATAAGGAGAAGGACTCTGTGACTGACAGCTGAAAGGCAAAGAAGCAAGCATCTTCTTCACAAACTGCGAAATGAAATAAAATTTACATAAACATGTTTTTTTTTAACAGAAATTTATATAGCATGTTGATGGATTATACAGTTGCAGTTTCTTTTATCATATAAATGGGGATTGAGGTTACAGACAGCAAGAACAGCTACCTGTGAAGAGCCGCTTGCCTTATCCTTTATGATCCGCAATTGCTCCAAAGCATGAATATTATTTGAGTGAGATGATATGAACTTCATGTACATAGAATTTCTTGATGTTGCATGGAAGTGATCACAGAATTGCTCAAACAACAGATAAAGATCGTCTGCTGGATCCTAACAAATGCAAAGAAGAGTCAGAAACGAGACCCATAAGAGGCAATCTAGTAACATCGAGTCAGAGCCCAAGAAAATAAAACGCCAGATGAAGAAAAAAGCACCTGATAAAATGATACAATTTCAGTTGTCTCCATGTTATATACGGCAAAGAAAGCTGGCTGGTTGTGGTCAGCACTTCTTGACACCTGATGCTTCAAAAAAATGAAAAGGAGACACATATTAGTTTTCTTGCTTCAAGAAAAAATTAATGCAGATTCCACTCTGAGGTCGAATTTGATATCAAGGAAAGGAAGGGTTTCCTTTTCCATCCTTGTTTCACCGTGTTTATTATGTCTTGTAGTCATTACTCAACAACGTGTTTCCAACTCGTAACTTTTTAAGAAATTTAAACTAGGAGAATGAGGACCATTTCTCTTCTAAAGGGTTTATTTTACTCAAATTTTCCATGTCATCCCTATCCAAGATTTGTAGCAAATGGGCTCTAGTTGGAAAATTTCCCAAAACTTAATCAGCTGGAGGCCTAGATAACAAGCTACCTTAAAAATGCAATAAGATCCCAGTCACATGTGTCTCTGAAAAAGCAAAGAGGACACTGGTTTCAACCAGGGTTCCATGGGATGGGCAATGTCACCCAATTGTAGAAGGCAAATCTTAAGGATTTACATACACTTAATTAGCATTCCTTTGCAAGTAATTTTCATTTCTAAAGGCTGAAGACCAGGAAGTGGAATCATTAGAACAATAAACAACACAAGAATAAGAAAACTGACCCCTGCAGCTACACTACCAAACTTGATTAGCAGGTGGTGTCTGTCCAAGAATTGCACCTGCTCAAGAGTCAGATATGAGCAACTTGTAACATGTCTTGATGGATGCATAGAGGGTAAAATGATTATGAAAACAACGATTAAGGGCCAGTTTGCTTAAGATTAGCAAGATATAAGTCAGCTACGTGGATTGCAAGACGTTATTTTACTTTATCAACAATCAAATCTTTGGATAATTTCAATTGATTCATTATAAGGGAATCTTATCAAAATAAGCTAAAAGTATATAATTTCAACACAGCTCCCCATAGTTTACCCAACAACTCCCTTATATTTAATCAACCAAATCACCTTTTCCTTTAGTCTTAAACAAACGGACCCTTTCAGTAAAACGAAAAATAAATGGGCCCTAAATCATTGTAAAAATGCAAGCTAGTCTTCTAATGAGGATATATAAAATGTCTGGATGACCTACCTTCCACATGATCAAGTCAACATAAACTTGAAAGTTAAAGTAAAAGTTCTTCTTCAGGCTTTGGACCCTCTGGCAGACACAAATCCAGAAAATTATAGTCATAAACTCACAACATTGGAATAGGATTAAATAAGGTACAGAGATTGAATCATAAATCAGCCAATGTCCAAGAAGTATTACAGAGCTACAATTCAGAAACACAATAGTTCACACTACCAAGATTTGCACAACAAAGTTCATAGTCCACCAGCCACCGCATTCAGTTAATGAAGTCATTCATTTATTTGTTAGAAAAAGAAGAATACATTGTTAGAGAAAATAAACTCAAGACCAGAAGACAAGTCAGTCAACACAATGAGCATGGTTCTCATATTTGTCCATCCTACCCTCTAAACATGGTCACTGAACCATCAAAGAACCACATGAAACAAGCAAAGACAAAAATTCCAATAAAGGTAAAACCAAAGAACCAACCAAGGTATCATCTCTTGCTTCATTCCAGATCCGTCGGAATATGAATGAAAGCAAACGCTGTTTGATGCCACTCAGAAATGGTTTCTCCAAATTAGGCTGGACTTGATTATTTTCAATATGGTTTCCAGGCAGCTGTTTGTTTTCGTCAGATAAAAACATTCCCTGTCAGTAATTACTTTTTTACTTGTAAGCTGAGTGATTCATATATGCTACATAAAGAAAATGCTTTTGACCATTATACTTTTAGTGTTTCGAAAGAAGAATGCATGAAAGTTATAAATTAGAAATATCCACGTAACACTGGCCTGAGAGCTTGAATTGAGAAAAAGCTCATCATCTTCACGGCAGAATTCCCCTATAGCACGCACATCAACAAGGTTCCCAGAATCCCTAATTTGAAGGATGTGTATTGTTTGATAGCGAAGTGATACGATTGCCAATAGGTCATCATACAAGAAGACACCCATATTATGGGTTAAATTTACAAAATCATTACAGAAGACCTTCTCATCCAGGATTGCTCCATCTTCCAATCTAAATATTGAAGGAAAAAAAAAGAGAGAAAAAATTGGAAAAGGACCGAGGAATTAAATTATGGATTGAAAAAAAATGTCAAGAAACATGAGTAAGAACCTTAAGAGGTGAAAAGTTATCTTTTCTAGTGAAGGAACACCCTGGACAGCTCCTCCAACTGCGGGTGCATCATGAATTTGTGTCGTAGAAGTAGCAAATAGACCAAATTGATTACTCTCCATGTAAAGGAAGAAATCTTTACAAATAAGTTCATTGCAAGAAGCAAGTGATACACAATATAACTGGGTAAAAAAACTCTCAAATCTCTTTGCATCCGAAGGCAAGTCATGTCTATCACAACCTTCATCTTTGCATGAATAAGAAAGCCATCTAGATCTATAAACAATCAACTCCTGATGATTTCTGCTGAAACTTATGAGGTATTGGCCATCATCGGTAAATTTGCGAAATGAATGGTCTGGGCATTCGACCTCATATAATGTGTAACTTGGTACCAAATTTTCATACAACCGCCGAGCATAATGAACCTGCAAGAATTAAATTACACCTGCAAAAATTAAATTCAACTCAGGTTCCTTTAACAGAGGAACAAGACAACATTTGAAATTTTCCCGAAAGTTTTCTGACAATGCTATTTGACTCCTTTGATAAAGGTATGACTGAGTTTTAAATGCCGTAATTATTACAAAAATCCAATACTTAGGAGGTGCAGGCAACAACTAAATATACCACATAAACTCCACAAATATCTTGGAACATTTGTAATTATTTCCTTTGTCGTAGGGACGCTAAATGAGAAGCGTTTTGAGGTGGCACAAGTAATGAGTGATCGTAGGATTAATATATTGTGCTTGCAGGAAACTAGATGGGCTGGAGAGGGAGCTAGAGAAATCGAAGTTAATGGTGCCAAACTTTAGTACACAGGAAAGGTATATGGGAGGAATGAGGTTGGTATCACTGCTGATAAAGAATGGAGAAAAAATGTAGTGGAAGTTAAGCAGATTGAGGACCGAATCATATCTGTGAAAGTAATTGTGGGAAGGGATGCAATAAACATTATTAGCACATATGCACCTCAAGTAGGGGCAGAATCACATCTTAAGGAGAAGTTTTTGGCTCATATTGAGAGGTTGATACAAGGTATACCAATAACCGAGAAAATTTTTATTGGGGGAGACCTTAATGGACATGTTAGGAAATAGGCAGGACCGCATGTAAGGGCGCATGGTGGTTTTGGTTTTAGGGAGTTGAATAATGACGGGCAGGCTATTATAGATTTTTCCTTAGCATACGATTTTAAGATTGTTAATACATGCTTTAGGAAGTGGGAAGAACATTTAATCACATATAAGAGTAGAACTCATAGGTCTCAAATTGACTTTTTGGTAAGGAACCCTAATAGAAGATTATGTACTAATTGCAAAGTGATTCCTGGGCACGGGGAGACCACACAACATAGACTATTAGTTCTTGATGTGCGAAATAAAGGTATAAAACAATAGCATCGAGCAGTCTTAAACCGAAAGATCAAGTGGTGGCAGTTAAAGGGGGAGAAGCGAGAGACTTTTAAGAGAAATCTATTGGAGGAAGGTGTGTGGGAGCCGCAAGAAAATGCTAACATCATGTGGACAAATATGGCTAAGAAGGTTGAAAGGGTCGCTAAAGCAATTTTAGGAGAATCAAAAGGTTTTGGATCACGAGATAAGGAGACTTGGTGGTGGGACGATGATGTCCAAGAAAATATCCGAAATAAGAAGAATTGTTTTAAAGCCATCCACTTGTGTAATAATGCTAAAAATTAGGAAAAGTATCGTTTGGCTAAAAAGGACACTAAGAAGGCAGTGAGTGACACTCGTGCTAAAGCATACGACGGATTTTATAAGGAATTAGGGACAAAGGTTGGGGAACAAAAGATTTACAAAATTGCAAAAATTAAGGAGAAAAAGTCGAGAGATTTGGATCAAGTAAGATGTACAAAGGATGAGGAAGGTAAAGTTTTGGTCACTGATGTAGATATTAAGAATAGATAGGAGGCTTACTTTTCTAAGTTATTCAATGATGGAGGTGAAAGTTTACCTTGTGAGTTGGGGGAGTTGACAATTAGTGAAGATAGACTTAATATGTCGTTTTATCGTAGAATTAGAGTTGGGGAGGTTAGGGAAACTCTTAAGAAAATGAAGAATGATAAAGCTGTTGGACCGGATGGTATACCTATTGAAGTTTGGAAATGTTTAGGTGAAGAGGGTATGTTGTGGTTATCTAAATTGTTTAACGAGATTTTACGGTCCAAAAATATGCCTGATAATGGTTTTTATTGACTTAGAAAAGGCGTATGATTGTTTACCAAGAGATTTACTTTGGAAAGTCTTGGAAAAGAAAGGAGTGTGTGTTGCATATATTAGAGTTATACAGAATATGTATGATGGTGTGTTGACTAAAGTTAGAACGCCGGAAGGTGAGACAAAAGACTTCCCAATAGGAATTGGCCTACATCAGGGATCAGCTTTGAATCCATATCTATTTAACTTAGTAGTCGATAATCTAACTGAGCCTATCGAAAAAGAGGTCCCTAAGTGCATTCTTTTTGCTGATGATATGGTCCTTTTAGCTGAATCAAGAGAGGAGATTAACAATAAATTAGAGATATGGAGAAACACTCTGGAGTCGAAGGGTTTCCGTCTAAGTAGGAGTAAGACAGAATATATGCATTGCAATTTTGCAAATAGACAACTTAAAGATGATTTGGAAGTTAAATTAGGAGATCAATCAATCCCTCAAGTGACAAAGTTTAAGTACTAGGGATCAATTATACGACAAAATGGTGAGATTGATGATGATGTCAACCATAAAATTCAAGCTGGGTGGTATAAGTGAAGGAAAGCTATTGGAATTCTCTGCGACAGGAAAGTACCCCATAAGATAAAAGGGAAATTTTATCGCACTGCTATAAGACCAGCAGTTTTATATAGTAGTGAATGTTGGGCTTTGAAGGGACAACATGAACATAAAATGGGAGTAGCTGAAATGAGGATGTTGAGATGGATGTGTGATCATACAATAAAGGATAGGATTAGGAATGACCATATACGTGATCGAGTTGGGGTGGCACCTATCAGTGAGAAAATGGTAGAAAATCGTTTAAGGTAGTTTTGACATGTACAAAGAAGGCCATTAGATGCGCCAGTGAGGAGGGTAGATCATAAAGTCAGGAGTCCGATTAAGAGAGGGAGAGGGAGACCCACGCGTACACCACGGGAAGTTGTAGAGCGAGATCTTTTAGTGAATAATATATCTAAAGATTTGGTTAATGATAGAGCACAATGGCGTCGTGTGATCCATGTAGCCGACCCCACCTAGTGGGATAAGGCTTGGTTGTTGTTGTTGTTGTTATTGTATTTCCTTTGTCGTCCGATATGAAGATGGTATCAAAGCCCAACATAATCTTCATGTTTCGTACACCATCATGCTTGAATTTTGCGCTTTTATTTCATTATCATTTAGATCTTGATATTCACCATTTAAAGCCCATATATTGCATTTCGAACAATCTAATTACTTTGAGGGTGAAAATTTTGTGAGCTTGGATTCATATCTTTTATGATCTATCAATATTATTTTGGTGAAAAAAAGGTAATTCAATTTAAAAGCTTACATTTTGACCAAAAAAAATTAAAAAGCTCAAATAATCACTTGAAGACCTATGAATAATTCTATTAAAATACTCCCTCAGGTCCTAAATATAGGACCTATTTGGACTCTGGAGAGATGAGTTTAGTCCTCAATATAAGACCCCTTTCTAATTGTTCTTCACTTTTCCCCAAATTATTCCTATTAATGCTCCCCAATAATAAACAAGCAAGAGGGAAGAGTAGGGATAAAGGTAGATGGTTATGGTGCATTGGTAATATTATGTAATTTTAACTAACTTAAATAGCATTCTTAATCTAAACAAATTAGGTAAATAGGTCTTATATTTAGGACAGGAGGGAGTATCCAATATACATCAAGAAAGCCTTTTGAACTTCACGTGAGAACAAATCATAGACATGCTGGCTTTGTCACGAAGTTTCATGAATCATGAAACACTCGACCAATTCATCACAAGTTCAAATATCAAGTCATTAATTACTTCAACTCAAAAGTTTAAGGTGCAAGATGAAGGCAATAATCCATTATAATTTCCAACAATTCTACGATATATGAGTGGCTTTGATTTATAATTACCAATCATCCGAACTCATTCACTCCATTAGCACACATTTTAAATAAACTGTTTTGTCCCAAAAAAAAAATCACTCAAAAAACGGATATTGAGAAATGCTTATGAAGACCAAACTAGTATCAGAGAAGAAATTATGTAAGATATCATTTGGGAGATCCTAATAACTTACACTAGTGCCAGGAGCTGGAGTCCGAATTTGACGCTCGAAAACCCTTGCCGCAAGATTGCTGCTTCTATACATTAAAGCTTGCCCACAAACTTGAAAACTTATTCCTCCTAAGCCAAAAGACAACAATAACATCTCAAACCACAAACCTCCCACGAAAATAGAAAAAAGAATAACATTAAAAATACCACCATAATTAGAATGAAACATGCAAATTTACGACACCAAATTCATTTCAAAACAAAATGACAAACTACAAACCAAGACAGTGAGAAAACAAAAAATAAAACGCGCCTTGTGAGCCAATTAGAGAGTTCTTACCTCAATAAATTTTAACAAATAGCAACTGAAGGAAAGCTTCTCGAACTTCAGCTTAATAGAGTATGGAGGCTAGCCAGTTACCAAAACGACTCTAAGTAGTTCGATCACTGAAAATACAGAAGCAATGTTAGGGTTTTTTTAATTTCATTCCTTAAAACTCGCCTAAGCTTTTGAAGGAGGAGGAGGAAAAGCCGATAAGATGCAGCAAAACCTCATCAAGATACGGCGGTGCTGTTAAAGCTAACGGCGGAGAACACGGCGAACCGGAGAGAGATTTAATTGAGGGAATGAGTATGGGAGTGAAGGGTAGCTCAAGAGGATGAGCAATGAAATGAAGTGAGCTTGTGTTGCGCAAGAAGGTGTGAGAAAATCCACTCTTCGTTTTGTTGCCACTTGCTACCCATGCTGGGCCTACCCGTACGATAGGATTTCTTATAGGACGCGTTCCTTTAATTATGCTCACATATTTTTATTTTTGACCAGGAAATTATGAATTTTTTTTTTTCAATGCAAGGAGTGTTTTTAACCACTAATTAGTACTCCCTCTGGTCCTTATTATAAGGCACCAACTAACAAAATTTTTGGTCCTTATTATAAGGCACCAACCGCCACATTAATTACATTTTTCCTACTTTACCCTTGTCATTAATGAATGTTTATAGTTTAAAATGTTAAGTTGTATCATTTAATGAAGGGTGAAGTTGGAAAACATGGTCAATTAAGCCTAGATTTAAGGACCCAACTACCATTCCTTGGTTTGTGAGAATTGGTAGTTGGTGCCTTATAATAAGGACCAGAGGGAGTATGATTCTTGTTCCACGGTATAAGGAATAAATTTTGCTACTATATTCTCTTATAAATACTGTAAGAAACAAGACAAGTGCCAATTACTAAATCTGTTAATAATCAAGTGATCCAAGTTTCAATTAGCATATGGGGACCATGATTTTAATTAAAGTGAAACTTGAAGGACAAAGACAATTGGGTTAATATAACTTTTGGTCCCGGAACTTTCACTCAATTTTAGTTTTGGTCCCTGAACTTTCAGTAATTTTGGTATTGGTCCCTTAAATTAAAAAAAACGTCAAAAGAAAAATTAAAGTTAAGGAACCAATACCAAAATGACGGAAAGTTCAGGGACCAAAACCAAATTTGACCAAAATTTCAGGGATCAAAACCAAAAATTTTAAAGTTCAGAGACCAAAACCAAAATTGACCAAAAGTTCAGGGACCAAAACCAAAAATTTTAAAGTTCAGGGATCAAAACCAAAATTGAGTAAAAATTCAGGGACTAAAAGTTATATTAACCCAAAACAATTTTACAACTTAAGGGATATTTCTGATAGGAGCAGTTGACAATTGAATCCAATTTTTCCCATTATTTATTTTCATATCCATAATAGTGCGAAAAGAAAAGAAGGCCAAACTCCAAATTGTTCAAGAATAATGGCGAAGAAACGAAATGGAGTCGAATTTCAAGACCAAAAATTACGTTGACTCGTTTATATATCTTTCATGTCTCTCTAGCCTTATCAAATCATGCACTTCCAACTGACCAATCTCTTCATGACCATCCTCAAAGAATTATTAGCCGACAAGAAGCATTTAAAATGCTATTGAAAGTTGAGAGATTAGACAAAATGGCCCAAAGGAATGGAAGTTACAAAAATATATGCGTACTCTCCCAGCAATAATTAGAGTGATAATTAAGAATGGTATTATGATATTTTTAAGAAAACATGTTATATTAAATAATCAAAGTAATACAATTGATCTAATCAAATTGGTTAAATATATCATATATTTAGAGTCACATTGAGTAATATTTATAATTGAGATTTTCCAATTTACAATTAAGATATACTCCCCCGTCCTTTTTAATAAGAGCCTAAAATTTGAATGGTTTTGTCTTTTATTATAAGAGCCTGCATAGGAATGTCAGCATATTTCATGGCTTTTCCTATTTTAACCCTCATTATTTCTAGACTATATATTTCATACAAACTCCTGTCATTGTTACTTTATATCTTTTTCTTGTACACCACATCATAAATAAGGGCAAATTTAAGAAAACAAGTTTATTTACGACATATTTATCTTTCTCAACTACTTTTTTAATATGTGTGATTTTACCTTATGAGATCTTATAATAAGGGAATAAGGGAGTAGTACCAAAGACATAAAGTGTTATTGCACATCTCTCTCTTCACTCCTGTCTTTCACTGTTATCTCATAAATTCATGACCTTCCATATGTTTTTCTTTTTCCGATGGTCATTCTTCATCTATCCCCTCAACATATCTGATATCTAAACACAAGTCTTTATTTATTTGACACGTAGATGATTTACAGGAGAAAATTTCCTGTGTAGATGAATTTGAGATTGAAGAGGTAGACCCCATCTCTCTCTCTCTCTCTCTCTGTGTCAGAGATATAATATTCATTAAATATCACAAACATCTTACTACACAACAATCCAAACCCTAAACAAACATCATAAAAGATTAAAGTCCAAAGCACAAATAACCCAACAAGTAAAAACACAATAACCCGACCCAAATAACACCACCATCCAAACCCTGACCCTAAAGCAAAGAAAGATAGCATGAGTAGTTGCCGCCAACGCCTTCTCTATCACAGCTTGAGAACTCAGAGCGCTACTGGAATTGATGCCAGAGACAAGGGATGGGGATTCAAAGAACCATCCCAAAGGTCCCATCCTTTTTATCTTACTATCTGTAAATGAAATAGCAGAAACCCAATTTCCACATAAAACATGTGGAGAGAAGCAGCTGCAACAACATTAGCAACAAAATAACCCTAGAAAATTTCAACCACTACCAACCGCACCATCTCATCCCCAAACCACCAGACCTGAGAAGACTCACAAGGATACTCGCCCACCCAAACTAGATCGAGGACAAGAAGCCAAGAGACCATACTAGATTAGTAGCGAGCTGCCGTACCTTTACCATCGACGCCGCCCCCGTTGAAAAACGCTCTTGCCTGGATTCGATCAAGAAAGGCATAAGGAACACCAAAGTTCCACAAAAGCCTTCGAAATCCTGTCTTCCATTCCGTCGGCCGTCGACATCATCCCCTTTCCCACAAATATGATCTCTTTTCTTCTTTCCCGTAACCCACAGATCTTGACACCCTTAAAAAAAATAAATACCTTAAACCACCAAAAAGAACACCTCCTAGTTGGACGATCTTCTCTCCGGCCTTCGCTAGAGAAGGAGCCGCTGAAGCCCCAGCCCCCTAAAAGAAAACCCTCACTTAAGAGAAGAAGCTCCACAAGAAAGAGGGGGGGAGCTGAGTAACCATGACCTTACCTACCCTGTCAATGTATAGACCCCATCCACACAATGGGTGGTTATACTGAGTTTGTATTTGATCCAACATGTATGGTTTGGATCATTAATTTTGGCCAATAGTGTTTTTTTTATCAAAAGTGATGAACACAGCTTAGCAAAAAAAAAAAAAACCAATCACGCGGTAATGTAATGGATGATAGCTCCACCATGGGAGATCACACAATCAATCCTATTAGTATGCTCATATGGTGTCAGTAACTGCCTTTTAATTCTAGAACAGAAAAGGAGACAATTATCAAGGTGGAAACAATGTCCGAGCAAATCTCATCAATGATCATTAAATTGATCAACGCAATTCCAACACCAACACTTTAATACTAAAATTTAATTACATGTAACGTATGTTAGTTACTTCATCCACTAACTTTTCAATGGGGGAGATCAAGGAAACTAAAAAAGTTAGTTAACTATGTGATATGTTAATCAATTATATATGAGTTTATAAGTCAAATAAACTAGTTTCAGGGGAAAAAAGTCGGACAAATTAGTTTATAATTAATTTATTTAATTTTCTCGTAATTTTTTTAAAAAAGTCAAGTAGTTCTTATATTAAGGATCAAAATGAGTACAACTTATAGGTTTTTTTTTTGTTTCGTTGATCTTTTAAAAAACCTATTTCTACCACAAAGATTGGAGCAAATCCTCTGCATGCTTATCTTTCAAAAAATTAAAAGGAAAAATATCAGAATTCCAAAATTTCAATATTTTTACGAGTTTGAATAACAATAGTGTATTACTGTATTCACTATTTCATATTTCTACACCTCGCCGTAGGCGATCTTCGAACCCATCATGGGTGATCGTCTTCGCTGGTTGAACCTTTCTGGTACATCATCTTGGTATCCACAAGCCCTTCAATTTCTATTTCATCATATGGGTATGGGTTTCTCTTCTTCATTGATGTATTTTCCATTCTTACTGAGAATTCTTATAAAATCTGAGAATAATACTAATTTTTTAGTTTGTCAATCGCGTCTCATTTCACACCAAATCGTATCTGTGTGCTGAAGTTCGATTTATGTTCATTGTTGGTTTTTGAACTTGGTTGACGATGGCTTCATCCTAGTGTCAGCTCGTGGTGGGCGGTGAGGGAGATGAGTTTGTACTTTTGGAGAAGCAAAAGTGGGGCATTTATTTATATACTCGCTCCTCCATGCTTTTAATTATTTTAATTTTTTTTAAAATTAAGGATACAAAATTAATCATTTTAAATTGTCTATAATTATTTTGATCCCTCAAAGCTACTCTATTCTACTTATAAATTAACCTATAATTTAATTATATGTGACATATATTATAATTTAGTAGTTTAATTTGCTTCCTTAACTTCCACAAAAAAAGTTAAAGTGATCTTATTTTTAGGACAAGAGGGAGTATTTAATTTTTAATAACAAGGGTATTTCGGTCTTTGGGTTTGGTTAAGGCCAAAGGGAGTAAAGTTTATATATTTTGAGGGCATGTTCACTCTCCTTCACATCCAATTCCAAAGCTAGGTGCCTGTTGGGTACTTCACCAGACTCCACAGACAGGCACTGTTGTTTGCGCCGTAGAGGTAGAAGCGATTCCGGCAAACGCTGTTTCAGTTCTATCTGGAATCGCTTCTCACTTTGCTTCGTATTTATTCTGTGAGCACAGGTGCGTCCTTAAATCACATCTCCCTAGTTCCCTTTCGCTTTCGTACTGAATCTGCGGTTTTCCTTTTCTTTTCCCCACAAATGGTAATGCCCAAAGTAGCAGGAGAATGAATATCCTCTTTAGGTTATGGAGTTTAGCTTGGCACTGTTTTTTTTTTTTTTTGGTTTCTATCTCTGATCAGCTTAATCTGCTTCGCGGGTGAATTATTTGGAGAATTGTACTTGTCAATAGTCTGAAAGCTTCGTGAAGCTTTGGACAAATTTGAAAGTTGGGGTCTGATTTGAGATCGGGTTATTTCAGTCCAAATCTATTTGAACTGTAACTGCGGTAGCTTTTGGTTGATATGTCTACTGGACAAGTAATTAAGCGCGCCAAATACAAGACTTCCCTGAAAGATCCTGGCACTCCAGGGGTGTTGAAATTGGTAAGATCCTTTTAAGCACCACTAACATCCTCTCATTCATGCTTCGCTGTTTTCCACTTATTCGTTTTTATTTCTCAGGAACCCATTTACATTGCCCATTCAATTTCTGCTGTCTTTTATGAGTTGTTCTTTGTTGTTTATTTCTTCTTTTAAGTGCAAAAAGAAATGTATTGTGAATATTAAGATTAAGAATTAAGAATTACAAAATAGGAGAATGTGACATCCTTCAAAAGACACTGGAAAGCAACCAAATCATAGGTTAATATGCAGAATTTCAGGAATCTTCCTATAGGAATACCCAAACACCTAGGGCCCGCTAAAGAATCCAACAGACTCTTATAGAGTCAGAAGTCTGAATCACACTAGACTCTTGAGGAACCAGGCATCCCCGCGCCACAGATGACCTTTAAAATGTGAACAATTTAGACAGTCTTTGTAAAACTCTATCCTCTTCTAAAAAGAGTATAGTATCATCAGCAAACTAGAAATTTGAAATCATCAGCGCATTTGAATAGGCGTACTCAACATTTAAACCACTCATATAAACTAAAATTGGACTGTGTGTTGAAAAGTGTCAAAGTACTATCAATTTAAGCTGAGTAAGTTAAAATAAAATAGTGCCTTACTCACCAAAAATATATATACTGTCTTGATATGTAGGAAGTTTTAAAATGACTTGAAACAAAATATGTTTTGGATCTTGATATAATATCTTGTAAAATATATAGATGAAGTTTTGTTTTTGTTTGGTCAAGATTAGGTTGTTTTTCAGACTTATCTTTAACTTCTGATGACTCAAATTATTAGAATTGTTACAGACATATTTGTCACTGGCTTTTGTTGCATATAGCTATTGTTGTTGATTGTTGAAAGGTTTCTTCATTTTTATGCAGTCTGAGGAGAAGCTTCTTTTTAGGCCTAATGATCCAACGTCAAACATGAAGCTTGAAGTTGACTACAAATCTATACAGAGTACTTAAGCTTCTTTTATTATTGTTGTGTGCGTTTCTCTTTGAGGAGAGCTTTAATATCTTTGTTTTTATTCTGCTTGCAAAAATCAGGTCACAAACACACCAAAGAAGGATCAAACAGACCACCTTGGCTTAACCTTGGCCATTCTCAGGTTTTTCTTCAGTTTATTTCCAACTCTTGCAATTTCAATCTCCTTTACTGCATAACTCTCTGTTGCCTGAGTTGAGTCTCGTGTATGATGTTTTTTGTGCTTTATAATTAGATTATATTGGAATAGGAATTAGATTACTGATTGCTGTAGTATCAATTTGTTGGTTGCATTTACTAAGATTGACTTAGTATTAATTTTGTTTACTTTGTTTTTCTTAATATTCTTAAACGAGTCTGTAGATTATGACTATGTGTCATTTCAGGGAAATTACATATTCGAGTTAGAAAGTTATCCAGATCTAAATGCATGCCGAGAATTTGTGGGTAAGTTTCTAGTAAGCCAGAAGGCTGGTTTTAGACTTTTGCTAAATTAATGTTCCAACACTTATTTGAAAATTTGGTTTGGATTAACAAAATATGTTGCTTTCTGCTGTTGTTCAATGATGATATGCTCCTAGTATAACTGCTGTTAGGGCACATTGCTTCAGGTGCCACAATGTTGTGGTTTTGTTTTATCTTAGGGAGTAGCTCAACTCTTTCATTTATACTCATCATAGAGAGGCATTTCAATCAAGTATGGGGAATAGAGAAAGGAAGAAAGTAGAGAGAAACTACTGTACTCTATTGCTCTAACGGTCACTAATGATCTGTTAGATATTACTCATATCTTTATATTTACATATCATATACATAATGGAAATTTGACATGGATAAGGGAGGAGGATAGCATGGTAGGCCCTTGACCACTAACATAAAACTCTATTGTCACATGGACATGAATCTCTCACCTAGTGGGATGTTTGCGGTGTACATCTTATTCATTTTTTAAAAGTAGCAATATTGTGTGTGAAGTGAAAAGGTTTGATGGGACATTAGGCACTTCACGTGAATTTTTGAATTTTCATGCCTTTTCTTTGTCTTCCCATTTTTTACTAAGCTTTATAGGCATATCTTTTACTTTTATCAACTTGTTTTTTGACCTTGCAGTATATATTTTCTAAAAAAGTTTATTGTTGAAATTATTTCTCAAAATATGCATTTTGGTTTTCTTTGAGCAGGTATTGCCCTCTCCCGTAACAAGTCTGGAGAAGCTCCACCAGCTATTTCTGGAGAGCAGCTGAGTCCAGCTGAAATGGAGCTTCGAATTAAGCTACTGCAGGAAGATAGGTAATGGCTTGACATTCTTTGCCATACTTTTAGGAGATGAATTAAGAGTGATCTGTAGCTTATTTCATTAATGAGGGATAGATTTTAAAATATTTTCTGCTACCTTGGGTTTCATGGTAACTCATTGGTGGTGTTTTTACTCTGATTGTAAGTTTTAAGTTACTGTGGCATAGAATATTGTGGGATAGCAATACCACTCAGGATTTCATATTTCATTTTATTATTGTTGGATTTCAATTTTGAGCTCTTTTTTTTAATTATTTTACTTCAAGGTTTATCTAGTTTTATATATTTTTGGGTCCAACCCTTTATCAATGTTTCAGTAATTCAATATTTGCAGCAAGTTGCAGAAACTTCATCGGGAACTTGTTGCCAGTGGTAAGCTGACAGAATCAGAGTTTTGGGCTACAAGGAAGGTAAAATATTTTTTCTTAATATAATTTTTATCGGTCATATTCTTAATTCCTGTTGTAATCTGTACCACAGAAAAAGCGAAAAAGTAGAGGAGAAAGGTGGAAAATAGAATGGAATCACTAACTCCCCATTTTTAGATCCATAATATGACAATGAAATGAGCCAAAACTAGAATAGGTCCAACTTCAATATTTTAACACATGACATTGCTGCTGCTCTATTCTGACACGCTTGTGCAATAACTTTTGAATTTAAACACATAATGATTGACTTTTTTTGAGTTATGATAAAAGGAATTTTCCCAGTTACTATGTCAAGTCTTTTAACTTAAAAACATGTTGCAGAAATTGCTGGATAGAGATGAGAGCAGAAAGCCAAAACAGCGCGTTGGCTTTAAAAGTTCTATGATATTTGACACAAAGCCTATGAGTGATGGTCGGGTACGATACTCTCTCTTCTTCTTCATAAAATTTTGCTATTCAGGTACATTTATCTGTTGTTATTATATTTACATGTCTTGTTCTTTTTTCAGACTAATCAGGTTACATTCAGTTTAACACCAGAGATAAAATATCAGGTATATTTCTTCATGCAACTCTGTCCTTTACTTGTCAATCAGATGTTTCAGTAAATTATTGGATATTTTATTCTGTGGTGCATTGTGCATTTGATTTATCCTGCTGTGTACTGGAAAAAAATATGGTTTACAAGCACATTGTCTAGCGTTAGGGAAAATCGCACAAGGGTTGTATAATTGTAGGGAAGCTATCTGCTTGATAAACTGCTGTACTATTTTTTGTTTGTTGTATTGGCATATAAATAGCATGGTTCTTTAAGAAAATGTAACTATTTTTTGTTTGTTGTATTGGCATATAAATAACATGGTTTGTTAAGAAAATGAAGTTATTCACTTGACACATTATTAATGTCTTTCTTCTTCACTGTTTGTCTGGCTTATCAGTTCTGCTTGACCAATAATATAGTAATCTGCAATTTACAGCTCTTGCACAGAATTGCTTTTTTGAATGCCTACTTGATAGATGTATTTCCTCTTATTTCATTTATTATTTATTTATTTTGCATTCTTGTCTTTGCAGATATTTGCCCTGAAACCAGCAGTTCACCAGGCATTCCTTAATTTTGTCCCTCGCAAGGTGCAGCATTAAGAAATTTTCCTGTATTTTGTTTTAGGTCTCTGATGGACATTGGTTTAAAATCATTTACCTCATTTTCTATTTAAAGCATTGTTCTCAATTCTCAATTTGTCTTTCAATTGTAGATGACAGAGAAGGATTTCTGGACTAAGTATTTTAGAGCTGAATACCTTCACAGCACCAAAAATGCTGTTGCAGCAGCTGCTGAAGCTGCTGAAGATGAGGAGCTTGCTATTTTTCTGAAAGATGATGAGATATTGGAAACGGAGTCCCGAAAGAAGGTCTATCTCATTTTATTCATTTTTTATAGGGATCCATGGGCTTCATTGTAACCTTCTGTTCAAATTATATGAATACATTTTCCCCATTCTTTTATGTATGTCTGCAGGTTCGACGTGTTGACCCAACTTTAGACATGGAAGCAGATCAAGGAGATGATTACACTCATCTTCCTGTATGGTGAATGAAACCATTCCTCTATCTCATTTTGGATGTTTTGTTACATTGTTAACATGATTACTTTGTGTCTATATATTTATCTTTAGTTTCTCATTTAAGGCTTTGTTTATAAACTGCTATGAATTTTAGTGGGAGGAATAACTGGCAACTTTGTAAATTTCATTTTTTTTTTATTATTGTCTAAAAGGATTTGAACTGTCTTTAGTGTAGGTTTTTTGTAGAAGTTTAGAAGAAAAAATATATAAGATGACCCAAAAATTTGATAATTCTCTAATCTACCTTTGAATCTCTTGTAGAAGTCTGTGTGGTTTGTGCTCAAACATCATGTTAGCACATACAAGATCACTTTTAACTGATTATGTGTATCCAATCCTATATTCATTCCATCTTTGTGCCAGATTAGTTGTTGAAAAAATTTCAGATGTTGTATATGCATCTGTTTGCAGTATTAGTTGACAAGCATTAAGTCATTGACTTCATGTTTCCTTACTTTTTGTGCTCTTTTGGTGAGAAGGATCATGGGATCTTCCGTGATGGTAGCAAAGAGGTATCTGAAGCACAACATCAGCTGTGTCGGAGAACTTTATTGCAAGATCTTAACCGACAAGGTGAAGTTGTGCTTGAAGGAAGAATTTTAGGTAATATGTTTATTTCTCACTTTCATTAGACATAATTATAACTATATTTGATTTATATTGGTTTGTTGCATTTCTTCGCCATATCTGATTGGTGGGTATACACCTAACATTTTGTCTTGGAATGTGACATGTCTGTAAATATTTATTAGTATTTATATCCTGATTAGATTGTTCCCTGATTTTTGATGCACTTCACTCCCACATCCAGAGCAAAACTACTCTGATACTATATTTGCATGTTTATTTTTTAATATTCAAAATGTAAGGTGTGTTGTTTATATAGTTCCACATGGAGAAATGTTTTTGAGTGTTGTACTTCTTTCAGTAATTATATGAAGAAACGTCTGCATGAGTTAGCCTTCATCTGAGAGACATCAAAGAAGCTGCAAGGACTTTTTTTATTTGTGCATAAAAAGAAATGGTGCTTTTTGTTCAGTATGCATGTGGTTTTTTGGCTGTTTGATGGGCTGATGAGTTTGATTTCCTCAAATGTGTAGATACGGAGATGGAACACCAAAGAACAGCAGCAGCAATTCTTGAAAGAACAAGACATGGTTATTGGCCCAACCTGTTTCTTGTTCTTTCCTCTTCCATTCAGTGTGAGGCTAGCTCTTATTTCTTACTCCTATGCAGAATCTGGTGAGGACATAGAGCAGGAGAGACGTAACAGACTTTCTCAGATGACCCATATCGAGGATCTCCAGGAACAGGGCGATCATCCATTTGCTCCACTCTGTATCAAGGTCCAGCTTGATCTCAACCTTTAAGTGCCTTGTTGGAAATCATTATCTAATATAATTTTGTAATTTTTAGTTGTTTTGTTTTAGTTAGTCTAAACTTTTTTGTTAAAGTATCTCCCCTTTAGGAGCTAAGGATTAATTTTGGTATTATGTTTTGATCGTGATGAGATCATACCTTAGGCCTTTGGTTTATATATGCTGTAGCTGTTTTTTTTTTTTGTTTTGTTTTGATATGCTTTATTGCTTAGTTGGGCAAGGGCTTGAATTTTCCTCTTTAGTTAATATCTGTTTTCTTTTATGTTTGTTTCTTTATTGAAACCAGGATCCTCGAGAGTACTTTGATTCCCAACAAGTTAATGCTGTTAAAACTTTGGACCATTCACAAGCTGGAATCGATCAAACAAGATGCAATTTAAGTTCTGGGGAAGCATATGGTTCTTTGAAGGTATCTATATCCAAAATAAAGACCTTAGGGATAAGTGATCCCCTAGTTACTCCCGAGATTGCTTCTAAGGTAATTAATCTTTTTGTCTATTATTTTGTAGAAAAGTTGTCAAGTGGACAACTTTTTCTTATTTTCTCCCTCCTGCTGCCCCGTCTATCAATCAATTTATGTTCCCATTGTAATATTTTTTATGGGTACAGGTTCTTAGTGAACTGACAAAGAATATCTCAACCGCCAAATATCAGTTTGGAAAAAATTCCCAGGAGAGCGTTCTGGATATATTGCCTAATACAACTAAGGAGCTACTGCTAGATGTGAGTTAATGCCAATTGTTTGAGTTCCTTTATAATGAAAACATTAGAAAAATGATGGAAAGAAAAGAGAGACAGAGATAATAGTTCAGGCTTTTCCATAAATTGTGGCATCTGTTTCCCATATCTTCAAGCAGTAGTTTAAATTTTCCAATAATACTAGTACTTTATTCTGGCCAATACTAAATGTTTTTAGGGTAAAGGTGCAATTTTAAGCATGAAGTATTACGTCAGGTGTACTCAACAGAAAAATGAATTTTTCAAATACATTTTGGTAATGAACAATAAAACTAGGGGCAAATTTAGCAACGCCAGTTGACCGTTAAGTTTGATTACAGAAGTTGATGTGGCAGAACTGAAAATTTTAATTAAGGATTAGTAGTAATTTAAGAAGTGATTTTGCGATCAATTAAGGAGTTTTGAGAGTTTTATAAATAAATTCAGGAAAATGAAAGTTTTTTTGGACTTTTAAAGGCCTAGTTTCTCCCTTAATTTTGGGAAATTAGAGTTAGAGGAATTATTTTTGGACCCAAAAGGGATTAAAGTGGGAGGAAATTCTTAGCCAGTAATGAAGAAAATTTTTAAGAATTGAAAGAATAATTTTTTGCCTAAAGAAAAATACAGTAGATTAGGTAAAGAATTTTCTATTAGGCCCTTAAATCTTGACAATAGAATATATTCTTTGGGCCAAGAATTATCCCTTCAATTATTAAAAATTTTCTTCATTACTGGCTAATAATATACAGTAGATTAGGTAAAGAATTTTCTATTAGGTGCCCTTAAATCTTGACAATAGAATATATTCTTTGGGCCAAGAATTATCCCTTCAATTCTTAAAAATTTTCTTCATTACTGGCTAATAATATACAGTAGTTTAGGTAAAGAATTTTCTATTAGGCCCTTAAATCTTGACAATAGAATATATTCTTTGGGCTAAGAATTATCCCTTCAATTCTTAAAAATTTTCTTCATTACTGGCTAATAATTTCCTCCCACTATAATCCCTTTTGGGTCCAAAAATAATTCCTCTAACTCTAATTTCCCAAAATTAAGGGAGAAACTAGGTCTTTAAAAGTCCAAAAAAACTTTCATTTTCTTGAATTTATTTATAAAACTCTTAACTCCTTAATTGATCGCAAAATCACTTCTTAAATTATTACTAGTCATTAATTAAAATTTTCAGTTCTGCCACATCAGCTTCTGTAGTCAAACTTAACGGTCAACTAACGGCGTTACTAAATTTGCCCCTAGTTTTATTGTTCATTACCAAAATGTATTCGAAAAATTCATTTTTCTGCTGAGTGCACCTGGCGTAATACTTCATGCCTAAAATTGCACCTTTACCCATGTTTTTATATATTAATATATGTGTGTGTAATATGCAATTCTTTCTTTCCAGCATTGGGTTTGCAGTCAGGAACTGCTGAGGCATTTCTGGTCTTCATATCCGATTACAACTTCAAACCTTAATACGAAGGTAATTTTTTACCCGTAATCATTTCAACAAGATCTTTAATAGTGCAAGAATTTATGCACATTGAATGTTATGACCCTAAACGATAGAGCACAATGGCGTCGTGCGATCCATGTAGCCGACCCCACTTAGTGGGATAAGGCTTTGTTGTTGTTGTTGTTGTTGTGAATGTTATGACCCTATGATGTGAAAGTCAATGATTTGTACTGGCTTGCGTTTGTGTAAATTTATCTCATTCTTGAATCTAATAAGTTTAGAGTTTTGCCAAACTAGTTGGTTTGGTTCTGCGTGATTTGTTACCTAAAACCAAATCAAACCAATCCTCTATACTTCCATTGTCATGTCATCTGTACATCCAATCTCCTTTTTCTGGCTAATTAATTGTTGAAAAACTGTTTAACATTGTAGACAAAGTTATCAAGCGTCTGGTCGAAGAGGCTCTAATGTTATGTTGAAGTACCAATCGACTTAATAGCCTAAACTGCCAAGAAATGGCTGTATGTCCGATGTTTTATTATCTTAACATTAATGACAAACCAATAGACATTAGGGGGAATTTAGTAATTGAGCTGAGGTGTTTTGTCAGTCAGTCATTTGAAGATTTGGGTGTGCTTCTTTTGAAATATGCTATAATGGTAGACATGTGCATGTATTGCATTTATTTATATTATTGGTAAAGATTTACAATAGGAGGATACTTGGTGTATTTCATTTATTCTTAATTTTTCATTCATTTGGTTATTGAATGCAGGTGAACAGACTGAAGGATTCCATATCGCAAATGTATTCTAAACTTGAGGTAATCATTTGGCCTTGTCATTCATGGAGACCTCTATTGTTTTTTATTTTGTTAGAAGTTACCAGTTTGCCTTCATAATTTTCCATTTATATTTAATTCTCAGGAAATAAAGGTATCAGCACGGTCAGACATGAGGCACCAGGTTTCCCTTGTAGTTCATCCTATGCAGCAGGTAAGCACCCATGCTCGTTTGACTTTTTTTTTTTTTTTTTTTTCCATTTCTTTATACATAATTTTCATCAAGTGCTGTATCCTCTGCATCCTGAAATGAAATATGAAAAGGGAACGAGTAAGTTTTAATGCAATATATGATCAATTAATGAAATAATATATGTAAGGTTTAATACAATTATTAGTCCTTATAGTTTGATTGAATTTTGGTTTTGATCCCCATAATCTCATTAAAATTTGGTTTGGGTTTAATGATTGATCCCCATACTTTGAGTTTTGGTTTTAGTCCATACACTTAAACTAAATCTTTATGAAAATCTAGGGACCAAAACCAACAATTTAAAATTAGAGGGACCAAAACCAAAATTCAATAAAACGGTAAGAACTAACAATGATATTAACCCTATATATAATAAAGGATACTTTTGTTGACTTAATAGAATGATATTGCTGGCACCTATTCCTTGGACCTTTGGCTTTGACTGAAGTGCCAATGAATTTTCTACTGGAATTTCTTTATTAATTGAACTGCTACCATGATAATGTCTAGACTTCTATTTATCTGACATTATCTCACGTGAGCTTCTTTTCTAGCAGTGTAGTGCTTTTTGGAGCCAGTGAATGGGCTATGCCTTTTTTCTTTCCAATTAATATATGTGAATTATGGCTGATGGAGAATTATGTTAATTGCAGGTGCTGAATGCTGCTTTATTACATTACGATGCTGATAAGCGAAAACGAAATGCAAAAGCACAGAGGCCTAATGGATATACCTAGGATTAGCATGATATCACCTCTTACCCCTTGTTTACCTCTCAAGCTCGTTGTAAAATTAATAGATATGCAGATTGCATCAATTTTGCTGTGATCTCATGCCATATTTGTTTTTAATCATGACGAATGAATGATAGAATTAGTAAGCAAGAGTTATAAAGAAATAGTTAGCATCCCAGGAATATTGTTGAGGAATTTCTCAGGCAGTTCAATTTAAGTGCAATAGGTTTTTGTTTTTCCCCCCCATTTAGGACAGTTGTCCTTGAAAATTATGCCTTAGCCCTTTGAATCCAAAATGCAAAAATGTCTTAATCTTGTGTTGTTGTCTCTTGCGTCTGAACGCCTGTTAACTACGTAGTTATACGTGTAGTTCTTCAAATTCTCAGCAACTCTTGTGCTACTTTCATACATCAATGTGTTAACTGGAGTAATGTAATAACTAGACCAGGTTTATTTTAATACTATATATAAATCTATTTTGTCTCCTAAATTTATAATTTTTTTATATAAAGTAGATTGTATGTTACAGACTTCCGTGTAAGAATAATTCTAATAATGTGATTAACAAGAGTATTTTAGCAAAGTTAATACCTATTTATTATAAATAATTAACTTAACTGAGTTTTAATATCTTGAAAGTAATTTTTTAACTTTTATTTAAGAAGCTAGCTGACTTTTTTTGGGGAGATTAAGTAAGTAAATTAGACTCTTAAATCTTAATATATGTGAAATGTAATTAGATCATATGATAATTTATAAGTAAAATAATTTAGCTTTGAGGGGGGAAAAAACAAATATAAACAATTTATAGTGGTGTATTTTGCATCCTTAATTTTTTCAAAAAGGTCAACTGACTCTTATTATTAGCACATGAGTGAGTAGAAGTTTGACTTTTAGTAGGTTTATTTTATTCGGTCCCTTGGTCCTTTTACAAAAAAATATATCTATATATTTTGGATTAAGACATAAAAATACCCTATGAACATTATGCGAAGAGCAAGTATGATGCAATTTTGCTAATCATCAATTCTAAAAGAAATGGTGCCAAAATTCTCAATTCATAATATGGATAAAAATGCCCATAAAAATACAATATTATGATGTAACTTAGCTCATCCATTAATAATAATGCTTTATTCTTGTGAAGAAACCTTGATTTTAAATTATAAATTAAAAATGAATACTAAACACTAACTATGCAAAAAATAATTTCATAAAAAGCTAAATAATAAAAATACTTCATCACATATGAAGGGAAAGTTCTGCATAGTTCTAAAGATGAGTCTAGTATAGAACGAGAGAGTAAAGCAAAGAAACCATCTTGAGAGTGGTTATTCATGGTCTAAACATTTGTTGGAACAAAAACTACAGGAAAGTGGTAGTCTCCACAGATTCAATTGAGATGATTGATTTACTAGTGAGAGGCTGCTCATCTAATCACCCCTATAGAAATGTGATTGAAGACGCAAGACTCCTGCTAGCTAGAGACTGGCTAACGGTACTGAGGTATATGCCAAGAGAAGACAACTTTCAGGCAGACAGTTTGGCTAAAATGGCCCATGGCATGGAAATGAATTTTACCTTCTTTGAGGAACCCCCTGACTTTTTAGCTAGAGACTGGCTAATGGTGCTGAGGCATATGCCAAGAGAAGACAACTTTCAGGCAGACAGTTTGGCTAAAATGGCCCATGGCATGGAAATGAATTTTACCTTCTTTGAGGGACCCCCTGACTTTTTAGTTAGAGACTGGCTAACGGTGCTGAGGCATATGCCAAGAGAAGACAACTTTCATGCAGACATTTTGGCTAACATGGCCCATAGCATGGGAATGAATTTTACCTTCTTTGAGGAACCCCTGACTTTTTAGTTACTGATGTACTAGTTGAACATTCGTAGTTAGATGTTTTGATGTAAGCTCTTATAAGCAGTTATCCAGGTTATACTTAAAAAAAAAGTTAAATGAAACAGTGTAGTTTAGATGATTAGCGCCTTGCGCTCATCCGTGTGAGTAGCACCTAAACAGGATCCATCCACCATGTAGTTATACATGTGCACTTCTTCAAATTCTCAGCAACTCTTGTGCTACTTTCATTCATCAATGTATTAACTAGAGTAATGTAATAACTAGACCAGGTTTATTTTAATATTATATATAAATCCATTTTGTCCCCTAAATTTGTAATTTTTTTTATATAAAGTAGATTGTATATGTTACAGACTTCCGTGTAAGAATAATTCTAATAATGTGATTAGCAAGAGAATTTTAGCAAAGTTAATACCCATTTATTATAAATAATTAACTTAACTAAGTTTTAATATATTGAAAAACATTATTTAATTTTTATTTAAGAAATAGAAGTTTGACTTTTAGTAGGTTTATTTTATTCAGTCCCTTGGTCCTTTTACAAAAAAAATATACCTATATATTTTGGATTAAGACATACCCTATAAACATTATGCGAAGAAGAGCAAGTGTGATGCAATTTTGCTAATCATCAATTCTAAAAGAAATGGTGCCAAAATTCTCAATTCATAATATGGATAAAAATGCCCATAAAAATACAATATCTTGATGTAACTTAGCTCATCCATTAATAATAATGCTTTATTCTTGTGAAGAAACCTTGATTTTAAATTGTAAATTAAAAACGAATGCTAAACACTAACTATGCAAAAAATAATTTCATAAAAAGTTAAATAGTAATAAAAATACTACTTCATCACATATGAAGGGAAAGTTCTGCATAGTTCTAAAGATGAGTCTAGTATAGAACGAGAGAGTAAAGCAAAGAAACCATCTTCGTTTATCTCTTCCACCTCCAAAAACAAAACAGAGAAAAATGCAAACTCAATCTTCACCCTCTCCTGCATCATCAACCTCACCTGCATCATTTCCATCTTCTTCATCCTTCAATCTCAGTCTCAGAGACCCCAAATCAACTCTCCTCATTCTCCTCTCCTTCTCTCTCCTCTCCATCCTCATCATCATCTCCCTCTCTTCTTCTTCCTCCTCCCCTTCCCATTCTAAACCCGACCCCTTCCTCTTTCCCTCCCACCAAACCCAAAACATCATCTTCCCCAAAACCCATCAATCCGATCCCTCCCCTCCTTCCATTGCTTTCCTCATTTCTGGATCTCGTGGCGATTCCAATCGAATCCTCCGATTGCTTCTCGCCACTTACCACCCACGTAATCACTACCTTCTTCACCTTGACCCTTTTGCCCCTCATGCCGATCGTCAACGGCTCGCTCTCGCTGTTCAGTCTAACCCTATTTTTCGAGCCGCCCAAAATGTTGATGTTATTGGGAAACCTGATTTTGCCTATTTTAAAGGGTCTTCTCCTGTTTCTTTCACGCTCCATGGTGCTTCAATTTTGCTTCGATTGTCGGCTAAATGGAATTGGTTTATCAGCTTGAGTGCTGATGCTTATCCCCTTGTTACACCAGATGGTATGGTATGGCGACTTTTTTTTTTTTTTTTTTGGTTTTCGTAGTTTTTCGTTTTTTTGTTTGTTTGTATTTTATGATGTTGAATGGTGTGTGGATCTCAGATCTCCTCCACATTTTGTCGTTTCTGCCCAAGGATGTGAATTTTGCGAACCATTCGAATTATATTGGCTGGACAGAGTAAGCTGATTTTGTGATGCTTAATTATTTTCCCATAGGGCATTACTAGAATTGAGTGATTGTTGTTGTACTATATGCCATATAGTACTTATTTTCTGTGGTGTTTGATGCTGTAGGTCAAAGAAGCTGAGACCCGTTATTGTTGATCCAGGCCTTTATCTTTCTGAGGGGACTGAAATGTTTTTTGCTACTCAGAAGAGGGATTACCCTAACGCATTCCGCTTGTTTACAGGTGAGGCATTTTTGGAAACTCTTTGTAAATACTTTTTTCCTTTTTTTTTTTGGTAACAGAAGTCTTATTCTTAGATCAAACGAATAGTTATGGCTTCTTCTTTGACAATCTCTTCCTAAAGTGCGTTTTTTCCTTAATATTCTGAGAAGGAATAATTATTATAACATCTTCAAGTTTTAATCCAAAGGACAGTAATGTCTTAAGGTTGTGGGCTATTTGGTTGGATTAAACAAAATTGGGTTGTATGCTGGGATTGAAGTATTAAATCTATCTGTAGTAGTATAAACTAGGAAGGGTTCGAGTGAATTAAGCCTTCCGTGAAACAAATCAACAACTCTAACAAGACTGATTAGAAAAATCCCACAAACTATGAGTTCTATTTTTAAATAAGAAATTCTGTATAGAAATGCTTTCTCTAAAAAATAATGTGAACCTTGCACATTTGCATTGAGTTTGAGATGATCTGAATCTTCCCTATTGCAGGAACGCCATTTTTCATATTGAGTCGCAAGTTTATGGAATTTTGCGTCTTGGGAGAAGACAACCTCCCTAGGACTCTACTGATGTATATTGCAAACACCCCTAAATCAATTTCCAGCTATTTCCCCACGGTTCTCTGCAATTCACGTAGATTCAGCAGGACTATTGTAAATCACAACTTATTATACAATACTTTTGACAAACCTTTCTTAGATGAGCCCCGGGCGCTAAATACTAGTGATTTTAATGGCATGGTTAACAGTGGAGCTGCCTTTGCCCGAAAATTTGAGCCAGATGATTCAGTGCTTGATATCATTGATGAAAAAATTTTGGGTCGACGTCCTGAATCAGTTGTGCCAGGTGGATGGTGCCTAGGTGAGCCTGGTAACGAGACATGTTCAGTTTGGGGAGATGCTGGTATACTGAGACCAGGACCAGGATCTCGAAGACTTGAGAAAGCAATTGTGGACATGCTGTCAAATGGTAATTTCCGTTCTCCTCTTTGTAAATCTTGATGAGGTGACCCTACCACCCATTTATAAGATGCAATGAATAGAAGCCTGCCTAAAAAGGAAAGGTTCAAAGGCTTTGAAGAATCAACTGGTTGCGTTCTTCTTGTTCCACCTGGGAATCTTGTAGCTTAGTTACAGTCTGTGTTGGATATAAGCTAGGTATGGTTACTAATTCTTTTAGAGCAGTTAAATTTTTGCTAATTCTGGGTTGCAAATCTAATATGTATGCCAAAATTTATATATGGAGTTTGGTGCTTTCTCTTGGTAGATGTTATGTGGATTGTAACACCGTGGAAAATGGAATTAATACACCATAGTTGGGTTTTACACCCATTTTCATCTTCAAATTGTGTCTTACCTTGGATATTTTTAGATTGATGTCTCCCTAAATCATTAGAAGTTACCGGATCAAGAAATCCATGGTACTTTCTGATTCATTTTAGTATGTAATGGGATAAAGGTTTTTTATTTTTTGGGTGCTCATAGTCGAATGAAGATTAGAATATAAAACTGGATCGGTCTTATGTCATAATCATGAGTTATGCATCGTTTGGCGAGAGGTAAGAGGGAAAGCAAACTGAAACTGTGGAAGAAATAAACTGATCTGACGTCATAATCATGAGTAAAATATCCCTTCTCACTTGTTTATGATTCTGCTTTAAGTAATGTTCCCCTTGGTGTGAGAAAAAGGTGGACTCAACAGTCATCGTATCGCTAATTAACTAGTTGGGCTCCTCCGTATATAAAAATAAGCTTGTGACGTTCAAGGGTGGAGGAAATTTTTTTGTTATTGATGTTACTTGATTTTTATTTTTTTTTCATTTGAGTGATTAATGGGGAGGCTTCTACTTTCTTGTTTAGTGAGGAAGATGAGGGGTATTCTACGAAGCTTTTTTTGAGGTACGTCTTTTGTTGTTTTTTTTTTTTTAAAAAAGAAAAGTGGACATGTATTTCCAGTGGTTAAGTGCTGCAAATGAATCGATTTTCCCCCCTCATACTTGGAATGGCTCGCATACAATACAAACGAGCTTGTGCTACGGGGGAGCATTGACTATATGATTGTATGATTGTATAAGCTTTAAAAAAACATGTTATCTACTTAAAATAAAAAAAAATATAAGCCACGATTTAGTATGTATGCAATACTTACCTAATTATGAAATATTTTTAGAGATGAAAAAGGAATTAGAGGCAATATGTGTTAATTGATGACTAAAGAAATCATTACTTTTTATAGTAAAATTTTAATCAAACTCAAATCTAGGAGGGGAGACTAATACAAAATAAAATATACTTTATCATAAGATCTTTAAAATGAACGCTTAATTTAATTTGCACTGTTTAGAACATATATTTTTTCTTTCTGAGTTGAAATATATGCCTATTCTTTCATTTAATAGAAAAGCTTGTGAGCATTCACTTTATGGAATAAATACTTTTAATTGGTGAAATTTCAACAATACAAATCAAACTTTGGATGTGAGAGATGCATGCAAAATCAAATATAATTCATCATAAAATCTTTGAAAACACTTGCTTTAATTTACAATGTTTGCAACATTTTTTTTTTGAGCTGAATTATAGGCTTATTTTTTTATCTTACAGAAAAGTTAAAGCCTTGCTTCATTTGCAACATTTATATTTTCTTATGACTTGTATTAAAAGCTAATCTTACATTATGACGTTTGCAGCATGTCCTTTTCTTCTTTTTCTCTTGAGTTGAATCAAGGCTTATTTTTATGTTGCAGTGGATTGAAGGCTTATAAATGTACTATATATAATAAATTTACTGCAACCTTGATATTGTTCTCACTTATTTATTTATTATTGAGGAGCATCAATAAAGGTAATTTAGAGAAAAATTGTGATAAATTAAAAGATGTGTTATATTTATGATCAATCTCATATTTATAAATATGTCTTATATTTATAACTGGAGAGAGTATTATACCCAATAAAAATAGAGGAGCAAAGGTGTGGATGAGATTATATATATACACATAAAATAAATTTATAAATAAGTCTTGATTGTCAAATTTTTTATTTGTCAAATGATAGTGAAAATAATAAGCCACAGTTTTAAAGTAACTATTCTTTTGCCAGGGTTTTAAACTCACTATAAAGATAATCATTTTAAGATTTGGTTTCATTTTTCTTTTCACAAAGATACGTTTTAATCTTCAAAGAAATGTAAGTTTTTGAATAAATTAATTTATAACTTAAAAACCTCAATTGATAATAAATTGTATAAAATGATTACCACTATATTCTTTATTATAAATCTAACTACCATAAATTTTCTGTTCCTAAATATAAGTCCAGTTTCGGATGAATTAATGTTACTGTGCCTATTTTACCCATACGTTAGAAATATGAAATATGAAATAGAAAGTTAATAATGCACAAAATATTATTTTAACACATATTCTTATTTAAGGATAAAGTTAAAAAATTTTTAAAAATATAACACATAAAATATTATTTTAACACATTCTTGAATAAGGGTAAACTTGAAATATTTTTTAAAAAATATTACATAATTAATGGTATAACTTCGACTCCTTATACATAAAATATGTAAAAAAATAGTTAAGATAAACTTATAAAAAATACGGGAAGTTTCCACACACTCTCATCTATGACGAAGGACCTATTAAAAATTTAAAAAGTATAAATATAAAAAGAAATCTTAATTCCTCATATTTCCAAATTCCAAGGCGCATGCAACTCCTTTCATCCGTTGGATAATGACTGTGGTACAATTTCGTGCATCCATCAACATTTATCTGTTTTTAACAATTTTATACTGGCCACACAAACCCCCCCCCCCCTCACCTCTCTCATGTCATGTGTGCTCTACATTTTTAGATTACGCACCTCATTACTTTCAAATTTAATTTATCTCATGGCTTCTTCATTCTCATTACCCAACTCCATTCACTTGCATTGCTTTCATTCTCATCTGGGTTTGTATAATCCTTC
Organism: Mimosa bimucronata; assembly: GCA_037074515.1. NCBI lineage: Eukaryota > Viridiplantae > Streptophyta > Magnoliopsida > Fabales > Fabaceae > Mimosa > Mimosa bimucronata. The sequence continues at coordinate 39,457,823 of CM073444.1, forward strand.
AACAATTTGTTCAAATAATGATTTGTCATATGAGCATTATATTATATTCTTTAAAAATCTCGTATTCTTTGAACATGTATAGAGTATCTATTTTATTCTTACCTGAAATATGAACCTTCATTCAGAAATAGGGCACATTGAAAACTATTGATCTCTCGTAAACCAAATCCCCTTCTTCTCAGAAATCGAACAGCAATAGGAAGATTTTTCTATTGTCCCTCGTACTTTTGAATTGAGTTTTTCTTTCCCTTTATTTCTCCCTTTTGCACGAGCTAACGGATCTCTTTATCAGCAGGAGGGAACTACTCGCCGGCACCGGAAAAGATCTCAACAATGGCTGCCTCACCGAGAACCTTATCAATGAGTGCTGGAGATTTGTTTAGAAGCTTCACGTTTACCTCAACTCTCATGTGAGCCTCCACTAGAGCCGGTAATCAGGGTCGGGCCGGGCCAGCCCTACAGGGCCTTAAAAGGGCCGGTCCAAAAAGCCCAGCCCTCGAATGGCAGGGCTTAGGGCCGGGCCGGCCCGATTAGCGCCGATATACTATTTTTTAATCTTTTTTCATAGAAAAAATTAAAGCAATAAAATCATTATCATCAACTCAAATATCAATTTTAAGTTACAATACAAACACTAATAAATATTTTCCATATTTTTAAATAAGTCACACAAAATAAACTAAACAACCATATTAAATACTAAGCAGCAACATTGGGACCACCACCACCATTAGTAATTTGATAATATAAAAATGAAGGACTACAAAAAATAAAACATGACAATTGATATGAAATTTTAAGAACCACTACTGACAATTTATTTCTTAGTAATTCATAACATAACATATTAATTGTAAGACCAAAATAGTCTGTGCATGGTAAGCAATAATGTTTATAGAACATTTTAGGTTAAATGTTTAATGAATACCTTCAGTGAAAAAACAGTTGCGTGGGGCAAATTTTGGGGAAAATAAAAAGAACAATGTTCAGTGAAAATGAATAAATCCAACTACTAAATATGGAGTATTTGGTTTGGGTTAACCATGATGAAGACAAAAGACTTAACAATGAGTGGTTGCAAGTGTAAAATGTGAGTAATTGTGGTATATAGCATGAATTAGGAGATATGAAGAAAAACATGCACCACAAAAATAATGTTCATCAATAGTGGGCCAAAAAATTGTATTATATACGAACAAAACTTCTACCCAGTAGTTTCAGCCCAACAAATGTTCCTTTCTTTAAAAAGATTGTTGGGCCAGAAAGTTATAATTCAATTCCAATCATATATTTATATTTAGGGCCTAGGGGAGAAGGGATATGAGTGATATTTATATTTAAGGTTTTTAATATGTTTTTTTTTTTAAAAAAAATATGAGACGGGCCTCGGCCGTGCAGGGTTGGCCCTTTGAAGCCCTCGGCCCTACAGGGCCAGCCCAAAAAGCCTGATTCCCTTCTGAAGCCTCCAAAATCAAAACCCGGCTCTCAAAGAGTCAGGGCCTATCGGGCCAGTTTGAATTACCAGCTCTAGCCTCCACCATTCTTCTCCACCTATCAATAGCTTCCCAAAATCATTCAAATATTTGTAACAAACGATTATATCAAGTGAAAGAATAAAATAAACCATCTCTTTGATTTTGTTTTTCACCAAAAAATTTCTCCGCTTGGGTCTGGGAGGGATTAAAATTAAGAAAACCCTTTTCATCCCACTGAACATTTCATCAGATCCAATGTTCAAGATGACCAATGAAAGAGAAAAAGAAATACAGGATGACTTGGGAATATAGTATGAAAAATAGGGAAAAAGAAAACGGCTCCATGAATAGTAAACACTGAGAGGAGCCGACATAAGCCGCAGAAGGATTGGCTTAAAAAGCTGGATAAATCATAAGATATTATTCAAAACACGATGAGTAAGAAAATGTGGAAAAATCACTTCAAATAAAATGTGCATTTGTGCCGGATTATAAACAAATGAACATGGCATAAAGGTCATGTTAAATATATCTAACTTAATGGTTACAAAATCACAACATCTTGTTTAAAATAAAACCACGATGGAAAGAAAATATTTTTTCTCGCACCAGTCAATACAGAAAAATCTTATTCAATGTCTTTTACCAACACATTATTTTTTGTTCATATGTTATTATACAAAACCAATGCATTCTTTTCAAAGTGAGGCCAGTCTGAATGTCAATCATACAATTAATACATTTCAAAGAACATAATTTCTTATGTAAGATACATACATCAATTCGTAGCACCCATTTAATTACCCAATACATAAAATTACAACAAAGAATAAAAACCAAATTGGCTTATTTTCTTGATGGCACATTTTCTCCGCTAATCAAACTTGCAGTATGGGAACCAAATTTTTGAACGGAAGACCTTTGCTAGGATAGTCCTGTTATTACAGTAACCATGAATTACAAAAAGAAATCTTAAAAGGGAATGAAACATTGAGTTTCACGTCTCCATGACCTCTAATGGGAGGTGTTCTGCTTCTTGTTCTTCACCTAAAGGAATCTTTCAATTAAGCTGAACTGTGAATTTCCACTGACCCCCTTTTTTCTCATTCAGTGTTCGCAAGTGCTCATGTATTTATGGGCCATTAAAGTAGGGTTCTGCAACAACATATCAGAAAACCCCAAAAAAGGTGGCTACAGCGAAAATTAGAAACAGCCCACCACCCAAATAGCCAACCTGGTTGAAAATGAATATACATTAGAAATCAGATTACTGGTGCAACAATTAGATGTCAAATTTGGTTATGAATTATGATCACGCATACCAGTTTTTCAGAAATGTAGTTGGCAAGAAGTGCTCCTCCAAGGATAGCAATAGATGTTGCAAGAAAGTGACCACCAATGGCTCCACTTGCCACACCCCAAGGAGACTGAAGAATCAGATGTTTCAGAGATTGATTTAATGCGAAAATAACATTTCTTATGTTGTCTTGGAAGTAAGTACCTGGGCAGCACCGAGTGCAATTGTTGCAAGCATCGAGCGATCTCCCCATTCCTAAAGCAATTTCAGTTGCAAAATCAAACTTGGTGGCTGAGAATATTATATAACAATATAAACACCTGGTTCCTTATTCGAGGTATTTGAATAATCACCACTTATGTATTCAAGCTCAACTAACAATGACCACTATGAAACAGCATGTTTTGAATTGAGAATCAAATCAGCAACATGACGTAGCATGAGGCCATATTGAGAAGATATGCGACCAAATGAAAGCTTGTTTGATGCAAGAAGTTAATTTCTGGTTTTTCAGTGACGGTTTAATGACCAGAAACCTAAGCTAAGCTATTGCAGCATACAAAGATAAAAGACAAGGAGGCTTACAGCGAAAAATACAAGGCTGAATGATTTCCATACAATCTCAAGTGGATTGGAAAGTCGTTTGGACACCTGAAGAGGTTTTGGAAACAAGAGATGGCGTGAGAGAATAAAAGGGTGTTATAAACAGAACATAATATCATATTGCATGCTACAAACAAGGAGCCTGCAAATAAAGTATAGTATACGCCAAGGTCATGGTTGAAAGAAATCAATTTCATATGCATGGAATTTATTACTAAGTTGACAGAATATATTAATATTTAAACAAATTCTAATATGAAAAAAGGTCCATTTTATGTATAAGATTCAAACCTTTTCTTTCACAAGCTCCTCTGCTTCAGCAAGTTCATCCAGTTCAGGACTAGTGTTATCACCACTCTTAGCCGTATCTGATGGAAGATCCCATGCATCTTTTATTGATTTCAAGCCAAAGAACAAAAGAAGAGTTACTGCTGCATATTCTCCAATTGGCAAGGCTGCACGAATAGAACAACCAATATGAAAACGGCAGTGGTCAGCAGATAAAATGACCCAAACTTCACTATTGAGAGAGAGAAGACCTTGAAAACTATGAAATGTGTGTGTGTGTGGGGGGGGGGGGGGGGAAGTCCTTTATGAAACTGATCCAATCCTCTAAAAGCTAGAAAATTTAAAATAATATGGCTGGACAATTTTAAATAGTATTCAGAATCCAGAGATCTTTCTTTGCTCAAGATTGAAATTATTGCCAAGTGTGAGCAGCGGAGACTGCTCTAGGGCCAGAAATTACAAAACATAAAATTTTAAAAAGATTCAAGGTTTTCCCACAGTAGGATATCACAAAAGATCAAATGCAGTAAAAAGACAAACACAAGTATCATAGGTACTTGTAAACCTTTAACACTTAGCAAAGAAAACTTTAAAACAGCGAAAGAAAAGATACATCATGAAATCTCCCGAATCATACACAGATATTAGTTAATTAGCAGGCTTTGTTTACGCTGATTATTAATTAGGCAAAAATTGGAAGGCGTCATTGTTGTGGCCAACATGGTTGTGTGACGAGTTCTTTCACAATAGAGACAGTTCTATACCCAATCTGATAAAGGATGGAAAATGCCAAATTTCACTACTTACTTGTCTGGAACTGAGCAGGCACTGATTGGAAGATTCGACCAATTACAACTGATAGGATTGTCATTAGAGAAAGAGCACCCATTGATCCCAGCAGGACCTGGTCAGTCATTAATGTTTTTGTTTAAATGTATAAATTTCAGTTCTAATAATCAGTCATTATTGCAGTAACATAGGTAAAAGATATTCAGACCACAGAGCAGTTTCCAAAGAAGGTATTGCATTTAGATCTGTTGATCTGTAATGAAAATTATGAATATTGAATGCCACAGCATCCAAAATGAGCAAGGAAGAAAACCTCATTTTCTAACATATGAATGAACAAGATTTTCCTTCAAATATCTAACCAATTTACTAACAGCCAATGAAGGATAGTTGACTAATGACTGCAATGGTAGAAAGTTTTCACCTAACTTAGCAAATTAGTTTTAAGCATGGTGGGCAAAAGAAAGTAATGTTCGGTTCAGCAACATGAATGGTGAATAACTACAGTTGTTACGACAGGTCTATAATTCAGAGGAAAAGTTTGAAGGCATACCAATCCCTTTTCATATTGCATCGCCAATAATGCAGCAATAAAGAATGTCTGGTCATAAGGAACAAATAAGTTAAATGAACAAGTAATGGAATTTGCATTTCATCAATTTGGAAAGTTTCAAAAAACAAAGGTGAATAAAATAGGGAGGACAGGGTCCTCAAATCACTGAAGCAGATCCACTGAATATCTATCAAAGAAACAATGTAAATATATATTATAAAATCTATAGGAAATTGCACTAGTTAAACCATGAATGGTGCAACTCATCTTAGATTTCATGCAAAATACAGAGATCACAATCTAGTTCTAAGAAGGAAAAGAACTCTCTAGTTAAACATTCATTTAAGCAATTAAATAATTGAATTTGCATACGTTACTTCATATTTTATGATTCCACAGCATATTTGTTGGTCAAGATAAAAGGTTGAAGAAAAGGTTGAACAAACAATTTATGATTCAACCATATGCATAAGAGAAAAGGGGTGTAGGACTAAAATTTACAGAACTTTTACAACACAGTCAAACGTCGATTCAGTCTAAGATTATTCAGTTTAACATGAATGAAATTAGTCTTCGAGTTTAAAGTGGCATCCAAGAGATGACAAAACTGTCAGTTTTGGAGAACTTCCAAGTAATACATTATTCCAAACCACTCCAACCAGAATAAAAAACATTCCCATTACTCAGGCTGCATACTTTTTAATCACCTCTTTAAAAATAACATCACTTCCTTCAATTAAGTAAATACAAATTATTTTTCTTAAATTAAGAAAGTCCAGAAATTTATATTCCAAAGATCATAATTAATGAAGCAAGGACACATGAAAAGTGACATGAATAGACATAGACATATTGACATGTGTAGTTGAAGCCTCAAAGAAATCTGCTATTCTTGGACCTTGCATTGAACCTAAATTTAATGTTGAAGCCTCAAAAAAATCTTAACTTGGAAGGAGGAAGATAACTAGATAATCAAAAATGGAAAACAGGCTCTTGATGGTTACCTTGTCTCCTATCTCAGAAACAAATATCAATGTGAATGCAGCAGTGAATCCAGATTTTGCTATAGCTTCAAGAATTGCCGAAGGCCCCCCTTTCATGAAGGCTATCAGTGAAAATACAAGAGCACATCCAGATAATACAAGAGCTATAGAAATAGGATAAGGGATCTGAGGAGGTTGCTTCACACTGCCAAGACACAAAATATGTCCAGATCAGAGGTGTAACAGGGACATGAATACCCACAGCAGTTAAAAAATTTAAGATTTATCTGGAAAGAATTTAATTACACATTGATCACTTGGGAAAAATGGAACGTGAAATTGTGACCATGGAAGCGTTTTAGAAAATGAAGAGAGGGAAAATAATTTCTCGATCATAAATTATAAATATGTACCTTGTCTAGGAACCTGTTAAACATTCTCCAATGTTGCCTTTAGAAATTTAAGATGGGTTATTATTTTAAAATGATTTCCACAGCTGGGATATAGGAAGCGGAGACCAATATGGTCCCCCGTTTATATTCACAATACGGAAATGAATCTACCAATTTCTTTTCAGTTCAAACTTCTACCGTTGCAAAATGCATCTCTTATGTCTCTATTCCATGAGGAACTTACCTTTCACTCATCATCAGTTAAACCTAGTAGGAGGGATATGATAATCTCCATATTGCAAGGAGGGTTGCAACCAAAACACAAACTAAAGCTTAGCTTTGAACGTATATAACAGACAGAACCATCCATGATTGTTCAGACATACTACAAGCACATTCTCAAGAGTCATGACTGCTATACAAGTGTAAAACACTTGAGCATGAAAATGAAGGGAAATAAAACCAGGAACAACAAGGTCGGAAACGATGAGCAAAGTCCAATTGTAGCATGTGCATCACAAGTTTCACATAAATAATGGAAGAGTAAAATCATCAAGTTCCCCAAGGTTCCCACTGACATAAATCTAGGAAAACAAAACAAAAAATTGATCAGTCTATAAGGACTCACACTTTAGATGAATCATCGTTGACTTGACTGCCCCCAAAGACATTTTGGCCCTCACTCTCCTTCTTGCTTTCATAATCTCCGGGTCCAATGCCGACATTTGATGCTTGCGCTCGAAAAGTACCATGGGCCAACTTCAACCTCGATATCTTTCTGCGTCTTACTATATACAATTTAGGCATCATGTTACTCAGTAAGACAGATAAACCCAAACTACCAATTTTCTATCACAGCAAACCATTTCAGGTGTCCACTAAAGCAACAAAAAAAAAAATACAGGGAAAATAGTAGGGAAGAACTTACATGATGGTGAGATCGTGGGTGTGGAGAAATTAGCAGCAGAGCATGGTAATGTGTTGAGTAGAGCTAAAGAGGGAGGCTTTGGCCTCGAAACCAATGGTTTATGAAGACCTAAACCTTTCATAATTATGTTTATCTACAATTTCATGGCTAAGTAGGTTGAGGATTTCTGGGTTTTGCAAATTCTGGGATTGAAGGATGAAGCTTCAGGATTCAGCTGCGAATGAATTCTTTCTTGGGGAGTTGTCCGTGCCTGCAGGCTGCCACGTATGTTGGAGGCAGATAAAATTGGTTACTTTGCCCCCCCACTAGGAATCGCTGTGTCATCTGAGTCAACTCAACAACTTTCAACTCGTTTGGTGCTTTTTCTTTTCCCTCCCTTTTTGTTATGATGATAAAATTTTAGGCAGGAGTTGGGCTTACCCGCATCTAAAGTTGGATCTTTCTAAAGGTTGTGACTGCAACTTCAACTAAGTGATATTGTTCAAGATTCGAACATACTCTATGAATAACTGTGAGGTTTGACCAATTAACTTGGGCGAGAATAATAAGACTCCATACGTGTCTGGGTCCTCCACCCATAATTTAAACATGCTCTAAATGGTCCCCAGTTAAACTCACAGAGACGATTCCTTTCATGCTCATACAATAAAAGAGGAAATTTATCTAGATGTCGTTAAAAGATTTTTTTTTTTAGAAGACTGAATTCTTATTAAACAAATATTACAAAAACCTATATTAAGAAATTTAGTTTCCTTCGCGGCTTTCCACCTCTTGAAGAAAAGGTGGAAGACGATACAAAACAATTCCGCCATCCCATGAGAACTTGATGAGTTGATTAGAACAACAGATATCGTCTATATCTCGATGATATAACACTACATGTCGCTGTCACAGTAAAAACCACCTAGACTCATTCCTTTTTTTTTTTTTTTGACAGAATTTTAGGAAGGGGTTTGAGCTCAACCCAATCTAAGGGCAGGGCAACGAACCCGGCTCCACGGTCCCACGGGTCAGGTAGGAGAGTACAACAGACCTCTACCTCCCCCTGGCTATAGAGTATTAACTATTTGGGAATTAGCCCTAGGAGATACCGCTTTGCCAAGGCTACGAAGATACCTCCCCAAGCGCCGCGATGGAGGCACAACAAAGTGTCACCCTCAGGAATCGAACCCGTGCCAAAGTGGACAACCAGACACTAAGTTCAACTCCCTCGCCACTGAACCCACGGACGATGGGTACCTAGACTCATTCTATAAAGGGGGAATAATCATTTTTAACTGCCTTGATGGAAAAAATAATGTTACTCTATATTTATTATATTAAGAAATTATGTTTCATTATACATAAATCATCAGTGATCTTTGAAATTATGGATAATACTAGCAGTAGTAAGTCACTTAAAATAAGTGTTTTTGCCTTTTAAGATATAAAACTCTTTTTCATATTCATCTCGTAAAAAGAAAATCATTTATTATAACTCATACAAAATTAGAGTAGAAGGACCTTAGGTTGAGATGTGCCTGTTGAAATTTTATATTGGAAATGTTAAAATATATTAGAATGCGTAGATAAAAAAACTGTTTCACCGGAAAAAGAACTGACGTGCTTTCTAAAATAAAAGTTAATTTTTGCCAACCTGTAAAATAAATGTTATTCTGTCTATTTTTAGACATAAGATCTAATTGCCTTTTTTTGAAAAACCTAAAAAGGCTAAATAAGTTATTTACAAAATTGATTTGTCTGATTTTTTTTTTATCTAAACTGGTTTACTTGATTTATAAGCTAACGTATGATTTAATAATACACAAAATACATTATGATTAAGTGACTCGTTTCACTTCTTTAATCGCCTAAATATATGATTTATTTAACTTATTTGATTTAACTAAGGATGTTAGTTATATTAATTAGTACGGTGTGTTTTTCGGAGGAGCACAAATGGGATACTTTTAGGGAAAAAATGATAAAAGTTAGAATTAGGTTTTACATATATAGGATTAAAATCAACTCGCAATATTTAGGGTAGGAGGGAGTAGTAAACAGAAGATTTCGCAGATTTCTTTCTGCACTCCAAAAAAAAAAAAGTGAGAGAGAGAAGGACCCTGGATCCGTCATTCTTTCTTCAAGATGAAACTAAAAAGTACTCTCAAGTCTCAACTCTAAGAAGATTTCCTGTATGATTTTTTTTTTTTAAAGATTTCATTTAACTTAGATTTCAGTTTGTTTTAAATTTTTTCCCTCTGTGGTGAATCCAGTGGGTTTTCTTTAAAATGCCCATTCCTGTTTGTTTACTTGCTCCTCCTACTCCGAGTTATGTTTTTATTGTCCATGGGCCCTGAGTATGAATTTCTGTTTTCTGTCTTTTGGGCCGTGCTAACTATGAAGATTGTGCGTGTCAAAACTCAAAACTGATAGATCCATGTTTTTTTTTATATAAAAATAAAAGCCATTAAAAATTTTAGTCGTGAGAAAAACATGATACATTTTTCTATACACATAATACATGTCCAAAGAAGCCCATCGAATGCGTTGGTGAGAAAGGTAGATCAAGCAATCTAGATTTCGAGAGAAAGAGAGACCGGGGCTAACACTTATTGAAGTTGTAGAAGGGGATCTTTAGTAAATAATATATCTAAATATTCGCTTATTAATAGAGCGTAATAGCATCATATAATCCATGTAACCGACCACATTAAATAGGATAGTGCTTTATTATTGTTGTTTTCTTTAGCCTTTGATTTTTACTGAAACCTGATGAATTATATTTGCCATACAGAGTACCCATTTAAAATTAAGTGTTTTGATCATTAAAATATATAGGAAGGCTCTCATTTCTCACCCATTTATAATTTTTTACAATTAGATTACGGGTATGGAGTAAATAATTAAATTGTCTCTGATTTATATGTAGTCATTTTCTATAGGTATACTCCTCTGGTCCTATTTATAGGGCAGAGAGAGAAGGTTTTATTTGGTCCTATATATAAGTCACCTCATTAAATATTTAGTGTGAATGTACAAGTTTACCCTTCATTTATTATGTGTTGACTTTATTTTCATGTGGTATAGTAGATATTTAATATGGGTAAAGTTGTAAATTTGTTGGATTTTAGTGGAAAGTTAATGAGTTTTAAGGCTTTCCTTGGTCTGTGTGAAATATGCTGGAAGTGACTTATAAATAGGACCAGATGAGTATAATAATAATAATAATATTTATTATTATTATTATTATACTCATCTGGTCCTATTTATAGGGCAGAGAGAGAATGTTTTATTTGGTCCTGTATATAAGTCACCTCATTAAATATTTAGTGTGTATGTACAAGTTTACCCTTAATTTATTATACGTTGACTTTATTTTAATGTGGTATAGTGGATATTAAATATGGGTAAAGTTGTAAATCTGTTAGATTTTAGTGGAAAGTTAATGAGTTTTAAAATTTTCCTTGGTCTGTGTGAAATGTGTTGAAAGTGCCTTATAAATAGTACCAGAGGAGTATGTGAATAAAATTACTCGATAGTCGATGCAAGAACTCCAAACACGTGCATGTGTAGTTGTGCAGGATGGAAGGGGGGAAAAATAATGCTAATTGATTAGGCATTACACGATACATTTGTTATTATCCCAATTCCCAAGTTGGACATTGGACAAGTTGTTTTTCGTTTCTATTAAATAGGGCGCTTTACCGTTCAACCAATTGAGTGAATTTATTGCTCAGATTCAATAATTTATTCAATAGGCGTTGCTTTCAATGAATGAATAAACAGTAAAAATAATTAGTCTTGGTCTAATACCATAACCATGCGTTTCTCGTAAAATTCTTGTACATGTGGGATTCTGAATTCAACTCTTTGTATATAATCGTTCTGTGAATTCATTTATATGAATGATAACAAATAAAATAAGATAATTAGAGTAAACAAAATACTTCTATAATTTTTTTTACAAGCTACATTTATCGTGTTTCACTGGGATAAATAAAACTTTGGATCAAATTAATTACGTCTTAAAATTCAATTATTTTTTTGATTTAAACTCTATTTTAGACACAATACACTCCAATGAAAAAAATTTATAATATTAAATTAATGGTGAATTGTACATTTATGTAATAAAAAAAGTCCTGCTAGTGATAAAAGAAAATATTATACATACCCTATAATAGATAGCATTGATCGAGTACACATACTTGTCATTATGGAACTGTGATGCACGCAAATGTGAATATACTAATTTGGTTTAAGAAATTTCGTGTCTTCTCACATTATGTTCTAAAAGGCCAACACCTTCTCAAAACTTTGATGTATTTTATAAATTATAGATTCTTTACAGTTAGTTGCTTTGATTAACTCATGGTATGATAATAAGCACTCATGTAAAAGGAATAATGGATGCTCCAGCTTCTACCTCAAATCGGAACCTAGCCTTATTTATATAAAAAATATATATAGGTTAATATAGAAATGTAAGGAATAATGGATGCTCCAGCTTCTACCTCAAATCGGAACCTAGCCTTATTTATATAAAAAAAATATATAGGTTAATATAGAAATGTATGTATATATAGTTAGTCATATAAAATATAAATTTTATGGAAAATAAAAAAAATAAAGTGGACATGAGGACGGATAGGATGACGTCATGAATGACGAAGCAATCCGTGGCCTTGGCCTCTTGGAAATAAAGTGACCAAAGACTAGCGTGCAAGAGCCTTTTATTCCCCATTATTTATTTACCATCCACTTTCCAATTCCAACCTTTATTATAAGGTGATTCAAATATTCTCATATATTTTAAAAATATTATTACAGGATCAATTTAGCTGATTTTTTTAAAATTTTGTTTTTATTTATTTTTAATTAAAGAGATGTGTACAGTAGTATCTGTTATTGACAGAAATTTGGCCAAAAATAAGGGGGAAATGAAAAATTCCCTCAAGATAAATTTACATATCATACAATAGAGGGAGGTAGTAGTATGGGGGTAAAGGGTAGTTGTAGGGTAGGGAGTGAAGAGATTTGAAAGGCACTCTGTGATAAATTTATACTCCCTCCATTTCTATTTTTCTACACATAAAACCTCAAAATTTGAATGGGGTTTTTCTCATTTTATAAGAGTTTGGTTATATTTATCAAAGTATTTAATGATTTTTTCTTACTCTATCTCTCATTATTCTCTCTATTTATAATCTCTTTAATACTTATTTATATTATTATTATCACATTTCTCTCTCTTATATACCATATCATTAATAAGGGTAACTTGAGAAAATAAATTTATTTTCAGACATATTTTTCAATCACTTTCTTAATATACGTGATTTTAATAATTGAACTCTTGTATATACGGAGAGAATTAGTATACCACTCTATTCCTTATTATAAATCAACCCTAACTACTTTTCACATACCAATGAGTGGAAGTTGTAGCATTAAATATCTCGTATTTTTAAAACATTTTTCAACTTTACCCTTATTTAAGAATATGTGAATAAATAATATTTTATGTGTTATACACCCTCTCTCTTATCTTTCCTATTTGCAACACATGGTTAAAATAGTCACGGTAGCATTAATTGATCCTAAAGTGGACTTATATTTAGGAATAAAAAATTTATGGTAGTTAGACTTATAATAAGAAACAGAATGGTACTCCCTCCAGTTCTATTTATAAGAACCCGAAATTTGAATTGTTTTGGTCCAAAATATAAGAGCTCTCATTGGAATCTGTCATCATTTAATGTCATTTTTCCTATGTTACCCCTATTTATTAACACTATCTTTCATAGTATTCATTAATATTCCTACTTACATTTTTCTCTCTAGTCTCATCATAAATAAGGGTAATATTGGAATAACAGTTATTTTTCAGACATATTTATAGTTCCCAACTAATTTTTATATGTTTTCTTAAAAAGCGTTATTTGACGGCTGAACTCTTATAAATAAGATCGGAAGAGGGAGTATTAGATAATAAAGGGAATTAGTATTATGGGGTTAAGGCTAGTTGTAGGGTAGGGAGTGAAGAGATCTGAAACGCACTTTGTGATGACTTTTTGATGGCTTCATTAAATTATGAGGGCACACTTCCCTATCCCTCATGCCTCTGCGCTAGCGCCACCCTTTTTCTTAAATCGATGTTAAATCCCTGCTACTCTGTTGATTGCTCGTCTATCAGTTTGGTAATATTTACGGTACTGTTTATTTTGTTTATTATAAGTTTAATTATCATAAATTTTTTATTTTAAAATATAAGTCTACTTTAGAATCAATTAATACTATTGTGACTATTTTATCCTTATATTAAAAATAGAAAAGATGAGAGAGAAGATGTATAATACCACTATGTTCCTTATTATAAGTCCAACTACTATGATTTTTCTGTTCCTAAATATAAGTCCATTTTGGGATCAATTAATGCTATTATGACTAATTTACCCCTATGTTGGAAATAGGGAAGATAAGAGAGAATGGTTATAATGTATAAAATATTATTTTAACACATTCTTATATAAGGATAAAGTTGGAAAAATATGATATTTTTAATGATATAACTTCCACTTCTTGGTATGTGAGAAGTAGTTAGGGTGGACTTATAATAAGGAACAGAGTGTTACATAAAATATTTTTTTCATACATATTCTTAAATAAGGGTAAAGCTGGAAAAAACTTTAAAAATAGGAGATATTTAATGCTATAACTTCCACTTCTTGGTATGTAAGAAGTAGTTAAGGTGGACTTATAATAAGGAACAGAATGGTACTCTCTTAAAAGTATAAAATATATATTTATTTGATTGGATTGAGGATGTTAGTTAAGTTGGTTAAAATCACATAATATTCTCTCTACTCCTTATTATAAGATACTACATCCGTCCATAAATATAAGATTCAAATAACTATTTTGTTTTATTCGAAAAAACTACTTAAGTTAGTTAAAAGCATTAATTATGTGAGGAATCTAATTTATTTTCCAACTTTACCTTTACTATTAAAGATGAAAGAGAATGACAAATAAGAGATAATAAAGACGAAAGAGAGTGTATAGGGAAAAGATAAACAATGGGTAAAATTGGAAAAAATGCAATAAATGCTTAGATAACCATAAAATGAAGTTTATATTTTGGGATAAGTCCATTCACAAATATGAAGCTTATAATTAGGGACGGAGGGAGTATCAACTTACAAATTTTCTTAATCCTTTTTATAAGGTACCTGTCAATTTTCAAGGAGCATTAATTATTTTTCCATGCATGCCCATATTTGTAGTGGTAGTGGAAGAGAGTAATAATTAATACTTCATTAAGTCATTATTACAAGAGCACGACCGTGAAATTGCACTTCTTAAGAAAACATTTAAAAGTTTATAAATATGTTTGAAAAATAACTTTTTTTTTCAATATTACCCTTAATTATTATGAGTAGAGAGAGAAATATAAGTAGAAGTATTAATAAGTACTGTAAAAGATAGTGTTAATAAGTATGAGCAAAATAGGAAAAACGGCATTAAATGATGACATAATCCAAGGCAGACTTTTATATTTTGGATCAAAACAATTCAAATTTCGGGTTTTTATAATAAGAACTGGAGGGAGTATAAACCCACCCTCCCTCCCTTATTTATTTATTTATTATTCATGAGTGTTAATCAGGATAATTTGGGGAATGTTCAGAAAAATAAGAAAAGGGTCTGAGTTTTAGGAATAAATATACCTTCCCAAATAGATCATATATTTAAGAACAAATGGAGTATAATCTATATAATACTTCTTTCTTTGATATTATAAAAGGTAGCATGGAAATTCTTTTGATCCATGTTATAAGAGTAAGAGAAAACATGTAAAAGTTAAGATAATAAATATTTTATTACCATTTTTGTCGTTGCATATTAAATATAAAGGGGGAGTACGTGTATAATAAATGATATAAGGGTCAAATTGAAAAATCAGATTAATTTCACTCATAATAAATGACTTCACCATGCTTTATTGGTTTGTATAAAATAATTGACTAGCTCTTATAATGTGGGCTGGAAGAAGTGCAAGATAGACAATATAAAGTTAACTTAATTTAAAGGGATTAAGAAAATTAAATAAACTAATTGATTTGAACATTTGTAACATATTATTAGAATATATATTAGTCGATAAGTCATGAAAAAATATCAACTAAACATATAAAATATGTTTATTATTTTCCCTAATGTTCACATATAAAATCAAATCAATCTTACATTAAAACCAAAAGAGTATTTACTTTGTTGCATGGAGAGTAAGGATGGAAACAAACGAGTCAATTTATAAGGGGCCTTAGGTTAGACCTATTTTTATACAGGCCAGCCGATCAGGTCTAATTAAAAAGAGGTTTAGATTTAGACCTATTAAAAATCCTATTTCATCAAATAGGCAAGATCCATGCCTATGAAATAGCCTATTAGGCCAAATAAACTGGCATACTTATATATTTTTTCTAAAAAAATTATTTTTTTAATTACATATGTATTATCATATCAAAATATATTTTGATTGACAAGAAAAAAAGTGCATTTTGATTGTTTTCAGGCCTAGGTTTGCTTTGATAAATAAGACCTTTAGCAGTCTTTAAGCCAAACCAAGCCTATTAACAATGTAGACTCAGGCTAGAAAAAATGCCTATTGCAAATAACATACCACACTTAGGCTAATCAATGACATAATTCATAGCGTATAACTATATAAACAGAATTTAATAATCAAACTAAAGCTGGAGCTTTTTTTTAATCTCTAAGTTGTTTTTATATTGGGAAAATTAATTATTTGATCATTGCAGTTTCAACGAGTTTATAACTCAGTCCTTATAGTTTAAGTCGTCACGACTCAGTCCTTATAATTTCACTGTGTCTATAACTCAGTCCTTCTCAGTGCCACGTCATATGAAATTTGTCCAAGTAGACTCCAAGCTATCATTTTCTTTTCTTTTTTATTTCTATTCTTATTTTTAAGCATAGTCTTCTATTCTTCTTCATGTATGGTTTAAATAATGTAATAATGTATGGTTTACTGTTAAGAACGTGAGTTTTTACCAAGGAAATATTCTGTCACTCCTAGTCCCAAAGGATCATTTATTTTAAGTTCATGTTTCAGTCCAACATTAAATCTTTCTCTTCTTCATTCTTCTACTTTCGATCATGGCCGTCAATCATCTCGCTCCCCCAACGCTTCCGACAAGAAGAACAGGAGGCTTACCAACCTTAAATTTAATTTGATTTCAAAAGCTGTGACGAAGAAGGGCAATGGAGGTGGCCGACTGTGCCAGCGATGGGGAAGAAGAATGGAAGACTATGCTTAAAAATAAGAATAGAAATAAAAAAGAAAAGAAAATTACAGCTTGGAGTCTACTTGGACAAATTTCATATGACATGGCACTGATAAGGACCGAGTTATAGACACAGTGAAACTATAAGGACTGAATCGTGACGACTCAAACTATAAGGATTGAGTTACAAACTCGTTGAAACTATAAGGATCAAATAATTAATTTTCCCTTTTATATTTGAACTTTAAATCGGCTCTTCTATTTATCATTTAAAGAAATTTTTGTCAATTAAATCTTTAAAACTGTATCTAAACTAAAATCACTCCGCATTAATTAACTTGTACTCTAATGTAATTCATAAAATATAACTGGGATAAAAACTTTTTATAGATTAAAGGCTGATTCATACTAGCCGTAATATACTCATCTGGTCCTATTTATAAGTCATTTCCGGCATATTTTGACACATACCAAGAAAAGCCTTAAAACTCATTAACTTTTCACTAAAATCCAACAAATTTACAACTTTACCCATATTAAATATCCACTATACCACATGAAAATAAAGTCAACACATAATAAATGAAGGGTAGACTTGTACATTCACACTAAATATTTAATGAGGTGACTTATATATAGGACCAAATAAAACCTTATCTCTTTGCCTTATAAATAGGACCAGAAAAATACAGTAGTAATAGCACCCCATTTATCTATATTCACATAACTGCACCTTCTACAAAATTAAGGAATATAAAAGGAAACATGGACGAAATTATGAATTACAGTATATTATATCATGAATTCATGATAGTCAAAGCTGAATAAAAGTGGTGGCTATCAAAATTGAGGACATTACGCCAAGTGGCAGCACTATTGGATATATATTGTGATTTTTTGACAACTTGCTTCTACTCGGTGCTTTCCATCGTGGGCTCTTATTCACGAAGCATCCATTTATACATATAATTTTATTAATTTATTAATATACTCTTTTAGTCCTATTTATAAGTCACGTCTAATGTTTCACACAGACCAATGATAATCTCACAACTCACTAACTTTTCATTAATATCCAACAAATTTCAAACGTTTCCCATATTTAATATCTACTATACAACATGATAATAAATCAAGGATAAACTTGTACATTCATATGAAATATTTAATAAAGTGACTTATATATATGACCAAAAAAAGTATTCTCTCTCTACCCTGTAAATAAGATTAGAGGAGTATATGGAGAGGGATTACGAATATTACGTTAATTCAGTATTTATTTGCTATTTAATACATATACATACCACTCTATTCCTTATTATAAGTCCATCTTAACTACTTCTCACATACCAATGAGTAGAAGTTATAGCATTTAATATGACCTATTTTTAAAACTTTTTTCAACTTTACCCTTAATTAAGAATATGTGTTAAAATAATGTTTTATGCATTATAAACATTCTTTCTCATTTTCTTTATTTCCCATATAGGGGTAAAATAATCACAGTAGCATTAATTGATCTCAAATTAGATTAATATTTTGGAAAAAAAATCTGTGATAATTAGACTTATAATAAGGAACAGAGTGGTATATATATATCTATATATATATTATGTATAGATATAGACGTTACTTGCAACACAAAGTTTACGTACACCCATGGCTGCGCCATACGGTTGATCAAAACCTCTCCTTCTTTATTTTTATTGGAGGAAAATATATATTTATGTGTGTATGTATATATATAGGACGACTTTATTAATCATTGAAGAGAAGAGAGAAGTGATATTATTATGAATATTCCAATCAAATAATAGTTTAATTTTTCTTTTTGGGGGGGGGGGGGGGGGGGAGAGAGAGAGAGATGGGGAGAAGCATCCTTCACATGGCCTGCCCCTTAGTTTATACTATTATTATTTGTAGTAAATTAAGGTGATCCTTCTGTACCATACAACCATGCCTATAATATTATTGTTCACTCATCCATAAATCTGATTAAAGACCATCTCTATATCAATAGTCGTTTTAACTCGAACTAAATAATGAAAAAACCGAATCTTTCAACAGGAGAATAATTAGCTGGCTTGTTGACCTTGAAGTCAATACTGTGAGATCTAAATCTGTCATTAAATTATTATCTCTGAATGTTTTTGATATAGAAATACATAAACGATCGATCAAGAATGGAGAGGTCGATGATACTACTTAATCGATATTGCAGGTGAAGAAGGGAAATATGGAGCATAAAACCCTAAACGTCGTGTGACTTTATGCCATGGAATGGCCAAGATGATAATGAAATTAAAAAAAAAAAAATCGAAGAGAAAGACAAGGAAGATTTTGTAGATTCCTCTAGTTGCTTCGACTATTAATGTTATATTATGATATTATGTATCAACAAAAATATAATATTGTCTGCCATATGTTCCCGTCAAAGGTAAGGAAAAAAAAAAATTACAATGCTTAGTTCTTAAAAGAAGGCAGATCAAGAGTCTTCAATGCTTAAACACATTGAAATCAATATACGGCACAAGTTCCTGTTTTTAATATAAAATTTGGTTTATAATAAACCACTTTGTTTCTTATTATAAAAGGAAAATTAATTACAAATCCCTTGTATCGAACTTAATTATCATGAGGTCCCACGAAATTGGGTAATTAATCTTAGGTCACATGTGAAATCGCATAATTATATTAATTTCAAGTCCTAAAATATTTTAGCGACTGCTCATTAAGTTGTTATCGGTAGCTCAAAAGTTGTTATACATGCTCATTTAGTTGTTATGGTTAGTCACAAATTGTTATACATGCTCATTAAATTGTTATCGTAGGTCAAAAAGTTGTTATCGCATGCTCATTCAGTTGTTAGTGACTGAGAATTCAGTGACAACTTTTAACAAGATGATAACAATTGTCTAGCCTACGATAACAACTTAATGAGTATGCGATAACAACGTCGTGTCAGAAACCTAAAATTAATTATGCGATTTCGTGGGACCTCATCTTAATTAAATTCCTTACACGGGACCTTATTATAAATATATTTTAATTAATTTTCACATACCAAGAACTTTTAGTTAGATCAATGAATATGTGTTAATTTACTAAACTTTTCCAACGCTCCTTTTATTTAAAAATTTTACCTGTCTACATTTATAAATAACTATTCTCACATTTATCTCCTATTTCTCTTTTCTCAACAAGAATTAAATAAAGCTAAAGTTGGAAAACAATCATTTACAACCTCTAAATGGACTTTTACTTTAGGAACAAAATTCTTTTGGCAGTTGGACTTATATAAAGAACATAATGGCTGTTAATTACTAATTACTTCCTTCAATCATAGATGTAGTACCTATATATCTAATTTGATTAGATTGATGATACTTCCTCTGTTTTTAAATATAAGATCTATTTAGGAAAGTGAGTTAATTAACTTGTTCATAAATATAAGACATTTTTCTATTATTTCTTATATTTCTTCATATTATCGCTTTTAATGTGAGAGTAGGATAAATGAGGGTGGTTAAGGTGTCTTGGTGATATCACATGATTTTAACTAACTTAACTAACATCCTTAATCTAATCAAATTTAGTAAATAGGTCTTATATTTAGGAACGAAGGAGTGTTGTGTTTTTTTTTTAAATAACCATATAATCTTCTTTTATTTCTTCTATCCCTCTTTGGATATTATCTTCAGTAGGCGATCAATAGAGGGCATTTGGAAAAAATAATAAAAATTTAAAAAAAGTCTTGTATTGAAGATTAAAATCAATTATCTAAATAGGTGTTAGGAACTTAGGTTAATAATTAAGGACAGATTTTAAATCTATATCCAATTAGCTGGCGAATCTTATCATCCTTATCATTTTCATCAAGCAAATTAACGTGGAATAGCACCTTACAGTTTGTTGAACAGTACTAGAATTAATTAATAATTGAATACATGACCTCTTATGACAGGGTAGTGGTGTACGAGAAATATGATTGACTGAAACAACTATTGCTGCGCTTTTTGCATTTCCTTCCTGCATATATATATATATATATATATATCTCCAATGTCGTCACTGATAATTAAAACATATTCAACACTACTGGTTTATTTTTCCAATTATCTGCTCCATGCTATGCTTCTTCATTACTATTAAATATCCACATGCACATCATAATTAGTTTTTTTAAATATCTATATGCGATCGCGCACTTACAATCAACTTAGTTTCACTACACATATATTATGAGCCAGTTTCAATACACATGTGTTATGAGCCCTCAGGTAAAGTTTTTTTTTATTTAAAAAGACAAAATTAAATTCAAACTAAACAACCAAAGTTTACAAGTCACGTATAATAAAATCACAAAAATTTAGATTTTGAAACAATCCTATTCTTTTATAAGAGAAGTCAACAAGCAAAGCTAAAATTTTCTGCCAGGGAATATCTATGATCGATGAAGTCTTCGACGGAATCTTGAGGAAGCATGTCTCTACACAATGAGTACTTAAAGATTTTTGACTTCCTCTTCTATGTATAGCTAGCAGAAATCGACTGAAGCATTGAAATCCACAGCAAAATTCTAATTATGAATCATGATATATAATATATCAATTTAAATGCACTAGTTTGCCAACAATGTGAATAGGATCAACAAAAACACGACAACTCTGAAAAATAATTTTATGTATCTTTCATCTGGTAAGTATGATTTATTATATTATATACAGCAAGTATAGATTAAAGACCGAGTTAATTAATTTACTAATCAATGAGTAAACCTAACGATGTACTACTTTCAGAAGAGTACCTGAATACGGCTTGTTAAGATTGTATGTAGGACATTGATGACCTGCCTCCTAAAAATTCAAACTAAGTTAAAGGGGTCAGGATTTGGTAATATCTTGTTATTGGTGTTATTATATATGCGATTTGTTAGTACGTGATAAAATAATAATTAGAGGGTACGAGATAAATCTAGGAGGTTGGCTTAAATGGGAAAGATATTACATTGTAGGTACGATATTCATTCAGATTTTGTTTTGTTATTATAACTTATATCCTGAAAATCCGATTCAGATCTTTGATTTCTCTTCGATTTTGTCTTCCATGGACTGAATATATATCCTGGACAGATGTAGAGAGCCATTGATAATGATTATATAATTAGGAAGAAAGCGAAATGAAGAAAAAGCAAGACCGATATATATTGGAAATAAGACGTGGAGATAATTAATTGTTAAGATAAACAAATGAAAATGCAAGAGCAAGCAAAGCATCATGATCACGCCAGTTAAAAAAGAAAAGGATGTTAAATAAAAAATTGCTCTATTTTTTCTTAATTAACGGCATCAGTTTAAAAGTCATGTTCAGGTATGATTACTGCAATGCTAACACACACACACACACACAATCTTTCTGCAGGCTCCACAATATTCTTTTTTTCTAACATTAATCGGTAAAAGGTTGTTTATAAAAATTCAAGTCATAATCATGGACTCTGATACTAATTATTAGATGAATCAGAATCAATGAGGGTTAAATTAATGTTAATAATGCTTTGCATGGCCAACGTCTTCAGATTTTATTTTGTAAAATGAATAATACTGCCTCCATTTTACATGATAAAAGGTATCCAATCATTTTACACAAATCAAAATAAATACAGTATAATCATTTATTATTGGTATAATTAATGTGATTTTTCAATCTTACTGTTATATACTACTCCCTCTGGTCCTTATTATAAGGCACCAACTACCAATTCTCACAAACCAAGGAATGATAGTTGGGTCCTTAAATCTAGGCTTAATTGACCATGTTTTCCAACTTCACCCTTCATTAAATGATACAACTTAACATTTTAAACTATGAACATTCATTAATGACAAGGGTAAAGTAGGAAAAATGTAATTAATGTGGCGGTTGGTGCCTTATAATAAGGACAAAAAATTTTGTTAGTTGGTGCCTTATAATAAGGACCAGAGGGAGTACCATTTATTATACACACATTATCTCCATTTTTTCACATTTATTATATATCTTGACTTTTAAATGTTACTTCTATAATGTGGACAAAAAAAATCTCATGTCACCTACTACTCCCTCATGTCCTTATTATAAGAGTCCGAATTTTTATTTGTTTGGTCTAAATTATAAGAGTCCGCCTTGGATTATCTCATTTTAATGCATTTTTTTTCTATTTTGCTCCTAACTCTCTTTCATAGTCATTAATGCCCATATATTTATCTCTCTTAATGGTGTCACTATAATAAGGGTAATATTAGAAAAAGTCTTCTATTTAAGACATATTTAATTACTTTTACCTGTTTTCTTAATAAACGTAATTTAATTATCTAACTCTTATAATATGAACCAAATGGACTATACTCCAATGTGGACTGGAGGGAGTAGTTTGGTTGTGATGGGTGACTATAAAAAGGAATAAAGCGATTGAGATTTATAGGTGCAGACATATAATTAATGAGAAAGTGAGGGATAATTGATCAAAAGTGGAAGGGAGCCGGACCAAGAGAAGAGGTGGGTGAAAATGAGGCTTGATTCAATGAAAAGCACACTAATAAATGTCTTTAGATTGTAAGAAAGTGACTAGTTCACATTCACATGAGCTCCATTAAGTTGCTTGTTGAGGGCTCATCTACTTTTTTCTTTTGATCATCACCTTTCAACACTCTAATCATCATGGTTTAGTGGGTGCTGAACTGCTGATTTTCCAACTGTGATTATATATCCCACCAAATTAATTAGATCCTTGTGGATGATATGACATACATATGTGTGTATCATTCATTTCATTCCTAAATATAAGATATATTTACTTAATTTGATAAGATTATTGATGTTAGTTAATGACATGTTTTCCCCCCTAAAATACCCAAACCATATTCCTTAATTCTCCTAATATCTCTTAATTAATTATAGTTGAGGGAGTGTCAATGGGTGTAATTTAGGAAACACAGACAAAATAAAAAATAGATCGATCCTATATTTAGGAATAAGGATAACCCCAAATAGGTCTTATATTAAGGAACAAATTAAGTACTTCATTGTCTTAATATTTGGTTCACCAACTATATTAATAGTAAAATAGTGTTATTACACTCCATCTTATCCTACTTCTATAAGTTAATTCTTTTTTAAAAGATAGCTGGCCCTTATTGTATAAGTCATTTGAAGAAGTATTGATTAATTATTATTTTTTCGATATCACACCCCTATTCAACTTTTTTCAACAAATTTATACAGTAACTTTTTTTTTTTTAAACAGGCATAGTGAAAATTGAAAATTTATTGCATTGAGTGTGCATGTACGTATAAGCAAAGAATAAGATCCCTAACTCTAATGGATTAACGTATATATCTATTATAACTAGTACTGCTCCATAATATAAGAGGAAACATGATAATTTTTTTTTTGGATAACATTATAAGAGGCAACATGTGAAAGTCAAGATAATAAATGTTTGACTAGCATTTTTATTCTTACAGACTAAATGTAAAGAGGGGAGAGAGAGTGGATGTATAATACTCCCTCCAATCCTAAGTAAATGACCTATTTTGGGGTGAGTTTGGCTCTAAATATAAGACCTCTTTGTAATCTTTTTAAAAAATTCTTTAAAATATCCCCATTGATGCCTTTTAATAATAAACAAACAATGAAGGGAAGATGAGAATGAGGTATATATTTATGGTACTTTGATAATATCATATGATCTTAACTAATTTAAATAAAACCTTTAATCTAATCAAATTAGGTAAATATATTTTATATTTAGGACGGGAGGTAGTATATGATTATAAAGGTAACATTGGGAGATCAACCTGTAGTTATTTGAATGGAATTGGATTTCATGAAAAGTTAGGATTGAAGAAGGGAGGAGAAGTTCATCATAAAGACGAGGAATTCTTTGCAGGTAGCCTCATATGAGGTTCATGGTAACTAGACTTAATTGAGTCACGTGTCTGACCCAATAACCATTCGATCGCACTAAATGATTTCAAGTTCCGACATCTCAATAGATTACCAAGTAGGAGTACCAACTAAGCCGCCTTTTTTCAAA
This sequence comes from Mimosa bimucronata, assembly GCA_037074515.1. NCBI lineage: Eukaryota > Viridiplantae > Streptophyta > Magnoliopsida > Fabales > Fabaceae > Mimosa > Mimosa bimucronata. The sequence goes on from CM073444.1 coordinate 39,482,502, forward strand.
AAAAAAAAAAGGAAAAAGAAAAAAATAAATTCAAACTATAAAATTCCAACAAATAGGACATATATGAAGTATTTAGTTCCTTTCTATTTTTTCCCTTCTTTCTATCATACCATGTAGGGCTGAGCAACGGGCAGGTACGGGCGGCCCGTGGGTCTGCCCGTACCCGTACCCGTTTAACATAAACGGGTATGGGCATGCCCATACCCGTGATGGGCCTTAAATGGGCGGGCCCTAAACGGGCTCGCTGTAAGCGGGCGGGCTAAATGGGCATTTGGGCGGCCCGTTTAATCTTTTCTTTAAAAAAAAAAGACCTACATCATAAACAATAAACAACACACATAATTTATCATCTGCAACTTAATTCCTACATCAAACATTCAACATTCATAAACATTCATAATCCAACATTAATCAAACTTTAAAGTTCCAAGTCAAACTATTTGTAACATGATAGAATAATAATAATCCCAAAGTTGTAAGTTTCAACTTCTAACATTCAAAATTGAAAAACATTGTAAAGCATTCAATCATCCATCTATTTCAATGTCATTATCGTTGCCTTCATCACATCCAAAAAGTGCCTAACATATAAGTGTAAGTGAAGGTTAAAAAAATTTTTAAAAAAAAGATTAAACTAAACGGGCTTTTAACGGGTACGGGCATGCCCGTGGGTATGCCCGTGCCCGTACCCGTGACGGGCTTTTAATGGGCGGGCCGTAAACGGGGAATACGGGGCGGGGCGGGCGGGTTACGCGGGTATGGGCCAGTTTGCTCAGCTCTAATACCATGGAATGATTTCAAATTTTCAATTTCTTCAAAGAATGACTTTATTCTTCTTTCCTTTAGCTTAATAGGGATGGGTTACATATTGAAATAAACTAGATTATTCTCCTTGTTAGTCATATCTGGTGGATGAGAAACTGAGTTTTTCATAAAAGGAGCTAAAGCTTGTCCTCTCATTCTAATTGTCTATCAAATCAAATCTCTCAAACAAATTCTTAGTTTCTCTTAACTTTTTGGCCTTTAATTCTTCTAGTTTACCTTCTTCTATTGCCAATCACATTGAAAAACGGGAACCTCCCTTGATTCCCACCTAAGTGATACAACATCATATTTGGTGTGTGCTTGCTTATAAATATAGGATAAATTTAGGTCTCTCATGCCATATGCAGATTTTCTTTGATAAGTTGCTACTTCAATCATTTCATTGGAAAAGCTATAAGTTTTACATCTCTCCATTTTATATGAAACGTTTAAGAGCTACTCATTTATGGAACTTTTCCTGTGATCTTCACAGCCCTAATTAGTCCCTACCTATCCTGTCATCAGTTCCAAGATCTGCCTTTCATCACTAGTCTACATTTCAAGGTGATGTTGTCAATACTGACGTCTTAAAAATGCCCCGATCCTTCAAATTCACTCTCATGTTCATGAAGGGTGGAGAAAGAGAACTCTTTGGTTTTATGAATTCTCTTGTTTCAAACTTTAATCAATGTTTTGCCTTCATTAAGTAGTTGTTATATTGTAAAACTTTTTACATTTTAATGAAATTTTACTTTGATAAAAAAAATGAAGTATTCAATTCTTTGCTGCAACCAAAAATAATAAAACAAAAGAAAGAAAAGCACGTCAAATCATGAAGGCGTGTTAATATTATTTGCGCCAAGACAAAATCAACATTCAAGAGTTAATGGCGTTTGAGAAAAAAAAAAGTGAAAATCAATGTGGCCATGGCACGTGGTTTTGGGATTTGACGTTAATAGTACGAATGTACGATACACATGCGCACTTTCTACTACCCAAATTAATTTTATTATAATGTAATAGTAGAAAATAGTAGAAAATCATGCTAATACAATTGAAGTCTAAAGACTTTACAAGAGGCTATTGAATATAGTCATACACTGGTGGGAATGATAGACCAATGTAATCAAGGGAGACATGAATTAAAAATTAACTACGAGGTTTTAGAACATGATATTTTGGTAAATGATATATATTAAAAAAAAGTTGATTACTAAATACTATTCCTCTATTCTTTTAAGTACTAAGATTTAGTTGACTTTTTAGTGGTATTAAAGAAACGAACTGAACTATTTAATCATAACATATTTTGTGTATTACTACATTATATGTTAGTTCATAGGTCAAATAAATTGGCTTAAAGAAAAAATTCAAGCAAATCAATTTATAAGTAACTTATTTAAATTTATCAGAATTTAAAAAAAAAATCAGCTGAGTCCTGTATGTGAGAGAGTAATAGAATATAAATGTGCCATGCTATCTATATAGTCAGAGTTTATATAGTGGGATATGACTTTTGTTTATTGTTGTTAGTAGTTTGACAATCTCATAAATACTACCTCCAATTCTTATAAGAATTCGAATTTTGAATCAGTTTAGTCTAAAATCTAAGAGCTCACATTGGGTTATCTTATTATTTAATTAATACATCTTTTTATTTTTACCCTAATTAATTTGAAATATTACATTGAATAAATAATTGATGATGCTTAAAAAAAAAAAGGTTCTATTTCAGAATTCTTGATTTTAAACTAACTTTTAAAAAATTTCCTGCTATGCACAGTTTGATTGTCAGACTCCTCTTATAACAAGGAGAGGAGCGAGCATGTGAGAATGAATGAACAACACACAACACACAACACCGTAAAACAAGTAGAAAGAGTGAGAGAGGATCAGATGGGGCCATGTTTTGCAGGTTAAGCTAATGAGGAAGGCGGAAGAGATTAAACAATGAGAAGGGCGACTTGACAGTTTCACGCAATGATCACGTGGCAAAAGAAGATGCCTCCCCGTTCCTAGTTCCTAGTTACGCGCACATCAATCTCACCATTTCATTTTCACCCTGCTCATATTTTTCAGTGCCTACCCTTTTCCAGCTAATTCCTCCTCTTTCCTCAACTACTCCTTCTTCTTCCATCCCAAGTTCCAATCTTTTCCCTTTCCCTTCTTCACTTTCCCAGCTCCACAAGCAACTAAATAGGCCCCTCAGGGGGAGATAAAGATAGAGAGAGAAAAGCATGCTTTGTCGGCCATTTCAGCTTCACCCATGAGCTCTTTGCCTCCCCTTTCCACCTCCTTAAAGATCCTTTCCACTCATCATCATTCATACTTATGCTGTTTCACCCCACTTTCCTTTTTGCCTCTTCCTTTTTCACCTCCTTCTTTCTTCTATGCTTGATGGTTTTCTTTTCTCCCTGGTTATAAAAATCTGTACTTTATCTGACCGGATCAATAGGGGTTGGGATTCTTGTGCTCTAGAATATCCAGGCTGACTGATTGACGATCCTACACTTTCTGAGCGAAAAGGCAATCTAAGTATATTCTATTTTTGCCTGCAGATTCATGAATTTCACTGTCTTGGCGTTTCCCTCTCAAGGAGTTGATCCCAAGTGTTGGAGATGCTTTCTATATTATCTCTTATTTGATGAGTAATAACAGTATTATGGTGGGCTTTGATAGGTATGTTTGTTAAACCTTTCTTTTTGCTTCATCTCTTTTCTTTCCCTTTCAAATGAAATGGACATACTGATTAAGATTCTGCTTGTGGAAATGGCTTTCCCACTTGTCGTTTATGTCAACTATGAATTTTGAGATATTGCCCCCTTAATTAATATTTACCACTGATAGCCGTTTACCAAACTTCTAATTTAATTATAGGAAAAAAAAAAATTACAAGGGGCTCTTTTTGTATAGAATTGGGAGTTAGGCAAAAATGAATCATGAATCAATTTCGTGTATGATTTAAACAGTTTCTGGTTTCTCATGGATTTGAATACTCGATTGTCAATTTGCAGGACTCTTAAAAATCAAGATGTCTGGAATTTTCAATAAAAGGAGAGCGTTGGAAGACAGGTGTTCTAGTATTCTACTATTATTCACTTTACTTCTTTATACTACGGAGGGATTGAACACAGAGGGGCAGTACTTGCTTGAGCTGAAGAGTAGTCTTCATGATGAATCCAATCACTTGGCAAATTGGAAGTCAACTGATGAAACGCCTTGTGGATGGACGGGTGTAAATTGCACTTATGACTATAATCCAGTGGTCTGGTCCCTTGATTTGAGTTCAATGAATCTTTCTGGAACTCTAAATCCTAGCATTGGAGGTCTCACACATCTAACTTTTCTCAGCCTTTCCAGCAATGGGCTGATGGGAAATGTGCCCAGTGAGATTGGAAATTGCTCGAGCTTGGAATTTCTTTTTTTGGACAATAATCGATTCAGTGGAAAAATTCCTCCTGAATTGGGTAAGCTGTCTCTTTTGAGAAGTTTGAATATTTGCAACAACAGATTCTCAGGTTCTCTGCCAGAGGAACTGGGAAACTTGACTTCACTGGTTGAGCTTGTGGTCTTCACAAACAATCTGACTGGTCCCCTGCCTCATTCGATTGGAAATCTGAAGAGTCTCACTACTTTGAGAGCTGGAGGAAATGGATTGTCTGGTAGCTTGCCGAGTGAGATCGGTGGATGTACAAGCATGGAGTTTCTTGGCCTTGCTCAAAATCAGATAGGAGGAGAACTACCAACAGAGATTGGGATGCTTCAGAACTTAAGAGAACTGGTTTTATGGAATAACCAGTTAACAGGGTGTATTCCTAAAGAGATTGGAAATTGTACCAGCCTTGAAACCCTTGCTTTATATGGAAATGCTCTTGTTGGGCCTATACCTGATGAGATTGGGAGTCTTGAATCTCTGGGGAGGTTGTACCTTTACAGAAATAAGTTGAATGGAACCATTCCAAGGACAATTGGGAACCTTTCCCTGGCATTGGAAATTGATTTCTCAGAAAACTCTTTGGTGGGTGAGATTCCCTCTGAGATCAGCAAAATCAGTGGTCTCCAGTTGTTCTTTCTCTTTGAGAACCAGCTATCGGGTGTTATCCCCAATGAGTTTAGTAGCTTGAGGAATCTGACAAGGCTGGACCTGTCCATTAATAATCTCACAGGTCCAGTTCCATTGGGGTTCCAGTACTTGAATCAAATGACTCAGTTGCAACTTAATGACAACTCTCTAATTGGAAATATTCCTCAGAGCCTTGGACTTTATAGTCCTCTTTGGGTGGTTGATTTCTCTAATAATCACTTGACAGGAACAATACCTCCTCATCTATGTCGGAACTCTAAGTTGATGCTGTTGAATCTGGCTTCTAATCGGCTGTATGGAAATATACCAACGGACATCCTGAACTGCAAAGCATTGGCACTGCTCCTGTTGGTTGAGAATAGTCTTACTGGTGGTTTTCCTTCAGAACTGTGCAAACTAGTGAACCTTACTGCCATTGAGCTGAACCAGAACAGGTTCAGTGGTCCTATTTCTCCTGATATTGGGTTGTGCCACAAGTTGCAGAGGCTTCATATTGCTAACAACTACTTCACATTAGAGTTGCCTAAAGAAATAGGAAACCTTTCTCAATTAGTGACCTTCAATGTTTCATCCAATTCTTTTGTTGGACCAATCCCACATGAAATTGTTAGATGCAAGAAGCTTCAGCGAATCGATGTCAGCAGAAATAGCTTTACTGGTTCTCTACCAGATGAGCTAGGAACTCTGTCGCAGTTGGAGATTCTCAAGATCTCAGATAATAAGCTTACAGGGCATATTCCTCCAACATTAGGTAATCTGCTTCGTTTGACTGCATTGCAGATGGGTGGCAATTTACTTTCTGGAGAAATACCTCCTGATCTGGGTAATCTCACGAGCTTACAGATTGCATTGAATCTTAGTTACAATAACCTTTCTGGAAGTATACCTGATAAGCTTGGCAATCTCTATATGCTTGAGTTTCTCCTCTTGAATAATAATAATCTGACTGGTGAAATTCCCAGCACATTTGACAACCTTTCAAGTTTGATGGGGTGTAATTTCTCATACAACAAACTTTCTGGACCTATACCTTCCATTCCTCTATTTGGAAATATGGAAATTAGCAGCTTTGTGGGTAACAATGGCCTCTGTGGTGCTCCTCTGCTTGGCTGCAACACTAATCCATCTTCTCTTTCTGATCCTCCTTTGGAAAATGCTAATTCTTCTCGCACCAGGATTATCACTATTATTGCAACAGTCATTGGTGGCATTTCTCTCATTCTAATAGTATTCATTTTATATTTGATGAGACGTCATCCTGAGCCTATTTCTTCCTTGAGGGATTCTGAGATTCCCTCCCCAGATTCAGATATCTATTTTCCTCCAAAAGATGGCTTCACATTCCATGATCTACTTGAAGCTACCAACAGCTTTCATGAGAGTTATGTTATAGGAAGAGGGGCTTGTGGAACAGTTTATAAGGCGGTGATGCCATCTGGGAAGACCATTGCTGTTAAAAGGTTAGCATCCAACAGGGAAGGGAACAACATCGAGAATAGCTTCCGGGCTGAGATATTAACTCTCGGGAAGATAAGGCACCGAAATATAGTGAAGCTGTATGGATTTTGCTATCACCAAGGTAGCAATCTCCTGCTTTATGAGTACATGGCAAGGGGTAGCCTGGGGGAGCAACTTCATGGATTTGCAAGTAATTTGGAATGGCCAACTCGGTTCAATATTGCTCTTGGGGCCGCAGAGGGTCTTGCTTACTTGCATCATGACTGCAAACCAAAGATCATTCACCGGGATATAAAATCGAACAACATTCTACTTGATGAAAACTTTGAGGCCCATGTGGGTGATTTTGGTTTGGCAAAAGTCATTGACATGCCTCAATCAAAATCAATGTCTGCAGTTGCTGGATCATATGGTTATATTGCTCCCGGTAAGATGTTAATCTGTCAAGGTGTATCCTTATATTTATTTAGCCAGTTAGTTACCATTATCTATAATCTTGAATTCAGCTCAGTAAAATTTAAATTTTTTAATTCAGAATTAGTTTCTCTTCCCTCGGCAAAAGAACATATTCAGCTTTTCACTTCATTTTGTTTCAGCAGAGGTGAATCGTCCTGGGGGCCTGTTCCCCACGTCTTAAGCCTTCTTTATAGCCAAAAAAAAAAAAAAAAGGTCTTATTAGACATTAATTTATGATGCTATCTTGTAACAAACATAATAGAGCTCCACTTTGTGCTTATGAAATTCGCCTCCTCTCTTTCTCTCTCTCTCAAAAATTGTGTTTCTCTTACCTTGTCATTGGAATGAGTGAAAACGGTTGGATAGAATTCTAAACATGTCACCATTATCCTCCTTACTTTAAGGCCCAGTTACATGATTACCAAACGGTTCAAGTTTTTACCTGTCTGTCAAATGTTGTGTATTGATGTTTCTATGGTCCTGTGTGGCAGAATATGCATACACCATGAAGGTCACTGAGAAGTGTGACATCTATAGCTATGGAGTTGTGCTGTTGGAGTTGCTAACTGGAAAAACTCCGGTTCAGCCGCTAGAGCAAGGTGGCGATCTGGTGACGTGGTCCAAAAACTATATCCGGAGCCATAACAACACACTGTCTTCTGGTCTGCTTGACAATCGCCTCAACCTCCAAGATCAAACCATTGTGAACCACATGCTCACTGTTCTTAAAATTGCTTTGCTCTGCACAAACATGACCCCTACCGATCGCCCATCGATGCGACAGGTCGTGTTAATGCTTATAGAATCCAACGAGCGAGAAGGAAACTTGACCGTTTCTCCATCTCGGTATGAGGATCTTGCTTCGAAAGAAGATGATGAGCAAAAGAGTATGTGAGAGGTAATTGGAACTTTTGTCTTTCAACTTTTATTAACAAAAGATGATTCTTTTTCTGCTGCTCAGCTCATAATTGTTGTTGGCAAAACCAGAGAAAATAGAAGATGTAATTCTTGTACATTCTTTCGTTAGAGTATATATATAATGGTTGCTTGCCAAGACTAGTCCGGCTTCACTTTGTAGTGGCCACTATTATAATTTCTCAATTTCACGCCATGTAATTTTCTTCTGGAAATTCAGTATAGCAACATTGTATTTCTGTACAGTTGGCAATACCATTATTGGACCTGTATCTTGGATTATGCTCTCCCTAGCTGATTTCTTGAACTGTTAACTTTAATTTATTTCAACCAACATATTCCAGTTCATGCATCTTTTAGTTTGATTATAATAATATGAACTGATTATGGGCATCAATCTAATAATAAGCACAAGTTTTGAATAGAACAACCCCTTCACGCCCAAAAAATTGGCTATTGGAGTTGAAAACCATGGTCTTTCTAGACTCCTTTTTCAAGGTAGAGGAAAACGCACCATTGTAAGAGGGGAACCCTCCCCAGCCAGACCCTCCTCTTAAGGCAACCCTCTCGATGTAGGACTCATGATGCAACCCCATTTTGGCTTTAGTAGAAAGAAATAAAAAAGACATAATAACACACAGGTTTTAAGGAAGAGAAAAAATAACAATAAGGTCTCTTAAATAATCATAAGGAGAATTTCAATTTAGGATCAATGTAGACATTAATTTAAAAGTATGATCAAAAGATTGTATGTTCAAGGATCAAGGTCTTTAAGTGAAATTAAATTGATGTGGAAAAAGACGAAAAAGGCCCCACCCCACATGGCCTCTCTAACATACTCTCTCCCTTTCTGACACACACACTCTCTCTCTCTCTCTCTCTCACACACACACACACTCCATTTCACTTGTTTAAATGAGCTTTTTTTCTTATTCATATGAGCTTTTCGTTGTTTAAATGACTATAAGTGGGGTGTGTGTGTGTGAGAGAGTGAGAGAGAGAGATGCGTGTCAAAGGAGAAAGAGTGTCAGAGAAGAGAGAGGGTCAGAGGAGTATTTTGTTTTTTATTGAGCCTTGTTTAAATGAACTTTTTGTTTGTTCCTGTTTAAATGACCGCTTTTCTTGTTCAAATGACCATGAGTGGTGTGTGTTTGTGTGAGAGAAAAGATGCGTATCAGAGAGAGAGATAGCGTTAGAGGGGTATTTTGGTTTTTTATTGAGCCTTGTTCACTTGAGATATTTCCTTGTTCAAATGACCATGAGTGGTGTGTGTTTGTAAGAGAGAGAAAGATGCGTGTCAGAGAGAAAGGGTCGAGGGGTATTTTGTATTTATTAAGCCTTGTTCAAATGAGCTTTTTGCTTGTTCATATGAGCTTTTTCTTGTTCAAATGACCATAATTGGTGTGTGTTTGTAAGAGAGAGAAAGATACGTGTCACATAGAGAGAGAGAGAGATAGTGTTAGAAGAGAGCAAGTGTCAAAGGAGAGAGAGGGTCCGAGAGGTATTTTGTTTTTTATTGAGTCTTGTTCAAATGAGCTTTTTGCTTATTCATATGAGCTTTTTCTTGTTCAAATAATTGTTTTTCTTGTTCAAATAACCCTGAGTGGTCTGTGTATGAGAGAGAAAAAGATGAGAGAGAATGTCAGAAAGGGGGAGAGAGTGTCAGAGAGGCCATGTGGGGTGGGGTCTTTTTCTTCTTTTTTCACATCAATTTAATTTCACTTAAGGACCCTGAACCTGCAGTGATATTTCAGAATCTTTTGATCATATTTTGAAATTAATTATCTATATTGGTCCTATATTAAAATTCTCCCAATAATCAAATTACATTGAAGTTTCTCGAGATTTTGGTGAGATTAAGTCAAACTACGCAGGTAGCTCTGCTAACTGAGTTGTCAATACTCAGTTACAAATAGATTTTTGAGGAGTTGTCAATAACAATACAATCAACATTAACAGCTACTAATATGATTTGATATAATCTCACTCTATGTAATTTAATGATGTCCACAGATTTGGTTATGATTTTTTCTCTTCTATTGAACCTATGTGTGACTCCCTCGATAAAAAAAGGTAGAGGCAGATGTGAAATACTCCCTTTAGTCCTTATTATAAATACTAACTAAATTTTTTTTGTCCCAAATGTAAATGTAAGGCACCAATCGTCACATTAATTAATTTTCCCTTTTTCCCTTGTTATTAGTTGACATTCAAAGTTAGAATAATTAAGACAGATCATTTAAAGAAGGGTGAAGTTAGAAAAATTCATCAATCTAAAATATTTTTGTTATAATAAAATGTTTAGGTGAGTAGGGACCCCGGGCTCGTTAGGATCAGGACAAGCCCTTAGGCTTAGAGCGCTTACAGAGGTACTTACATATCGTCCACCAACAAAATTCTTACATTGGTAGGATTCAAACCCACAACCTTTTGGTTATGAGCCAACTTCTTAAACAACTGGACCAACCTTTATTGGCTCAATATAGAATAAATTTAAATATTAAACTGTCATTCATTCATTCATTGATATATGAGAATTGATACCTGTTGTTTTACAATTATAAGGGCCAGGGAGGGTAAACAAGTATTATTGGATAAGAAGGAGAGTTTCATTAATTATATATTAATGAATGGCTATTAGCATGTACTCCCTCTGGTCCCTATTATAAGAAGTAGTCAACATTTTTACACATACCAATAAAAACATGTTAGAATCATTTATTATGGGTAGATTTTACATTTTCACCCTTACTCATTTATTATACACATTTTCTCTATCCTCTCTGCATTTATTAATATATAAGGGCAGAAATGGAAAACATTCATTTATTACTTTGACTTTTGTATATCACCTCTTATATTTTGGACCAAAAAATTTGTAATGTTACATCTTATATTTAGGATCAGAGGGAGTAGCATTTTTCCAGTCGAAGCAATCATCGATATGACTTTTCTTGCTGAGCCTGCATGGCTTATCTTACCTGATTTGCCAGATGCAGAGAAAGCATTGAGCATGATCCCTCTTCATAGAGAAAATGTCGAACCAGTGGCAAGAACCAGGCCATGAGAATGCGCAGAAATAGAGGGTGGTTCCCCAGAAATTAGTCCTGAATGTGAACTCATATGTTTCATTGGCATGAAGAAGATGCTCCCCCAGGTCTTCATTCTTCTGTTTGCAATGAACGGTGAGATCTAAACCGTCTCCCAGATCATTTCCAATCCTCACCGTTCGTTTTGGAATTTTTAAACTTGCCTCACTACGCCTGGCTTCTCCTGCTATCAGAATCACCACCACAAAGAGTATGGTCACATTTCTGGTGAATATCAAAGGCAAAGCCATTTTGGTTATGGCTGATTTTGGAGAGGAGGTTTTTGTGATGTGCGGTTATAATACCACTCTGTTCCTTATTATAAGTCCACATTGACTACTTCTTATATATAAGGAGTGGAAGTTATATAATTGAATATGACCTATTTTTCCAACTTTGCCCTTATTTAAGAATATGTATTAAAGTAATATTTATGCATTATAAATCTTCTTTCTCATATTCCTTATTTCCAATACAAGGGTAACATAATTATTGTAGCATTAATTGACCTCAAAGTGGAATTGTATTTAAGAACAAAAAATTCATGGTAGTTGGATTTATAATAAGGAATAGAGTGATATATATATATGCACAAATGTATTCATTTATTACTTGTCTATTCATTAATGCCACACTTTAATACTCCCTCCGGTTCTATTTATAAGAGCCTGAAATTTGAATTGTTCGGTCCAAAATATAAGAGCTCGCCTTAGAATTTGTCATCGTTTAATTGAAATTTTCCTATTTTCCCCTACTTATTAACACTCTCTTTCGTAGTATTTATTAATACTCCCACTTACATTTTCTCTCTCTAGTCTCATCATAAATAAGGGTAATATTGGAAGAACAGTTATTTTTCAAACATATTTATAGCTCCCAACTAACTTTTACATGTTTTCTTAACAAGCGTTATTTAGCAGCTGAGCTTTTATAAATAGGATCGGAGGGAGTATATGAGACTTTAAACACACTTAAATGCATACTTATCTTATTTTATTTATAGGTTAAAGTATATTTTTGATCCTATATGTTTGCAACAATTTGAGGTTTGGTCCTTTAAATTTGAAAATTGCATTTTTAGTCACTTTTTATTAACAGCATCGGCTTTAGTTAATAGAATATTCTGATTCCACAAATTTAAATGATGATTCTATAATTAAATGTTGATAAAATATGGATAAATATTAAAATATAAGATAATTATACTAAATAGTTAAAATTTAAGTGTATTTTCAGCATTCAACTACAAAATCACCATTTAATTTGTTGAGTTAGAAAATTCTTTTAACAAAAAATGACGGCATTACTAAAAAGAGAATAAAAGTGCAAATTTAAGAGACAAAAACTCAACCTGACCCAAACATAAATGATCAAAAATATACTTAAACCTTATTTCTAAAATATTTTCAACATATTTTGTCAGATAAAAAAACTTCTTTAAAATTTAAATTTTTTAATTTTATCTCTATTTAATATAAATTTTATACTATTAGAATAAAACTATGATGATGAGTAAAATTATACATTCATACGAAGAATTTAATAACATAATTTATATATAAAAAAAAAAGAGCTTATCAATCTCCCTAAACTACGATGATAGTAGTAGTAGACCCAATAAAAATATGATGAAAGGAGTATATCGTTCAAATTAAATGCGTTACCTATGAACGCGTTCAATGCACTGTGTTTTGACTTCATGTGAATGAATGATAAGACTCATATCTACTGGCCCAAGAAAAAAAAAAGGATAATACTCATATCTGGTCTGTCCTTACTTATCTTAACAAAATTTTGTTCCATTATTAAAATTATTTAAAAAAAAAAGCCGAAGGCCTTAGTTTTATCTGTATTAATAAAAAGGATATAAATATCATTTCCCAATTCAAGATAAAACCTATACTAGTTAACTCATGTCCAATAAACAAATTAATATTGACGGTTGGGGAGTTGACAACCAGAATATGAAGCATTAAAATTGAAACTATATAATAAATATAGTGTTTAAAAAAATATATATTTTTGATCAAAAAGTGTTTAAAAATATTTAAAATTATATGTTTAATTCTAAGTTTTATTTTTTAAAAAATATTAATATTAAAATTATAAACGACAAAAGATTGTTAACTTTAATAGCAAATTTAAGGATAAAAAAGCTGAGTCATTTGAACTTTTGACTTGATGGCTAGAGTACTTAAATTACTCCATACACCAAGACTAGAGTTCGATGCGGCGAAAATGATGATGAATCAGGAATGATAAGAAAGCTGACAATCGGTGAATCCCTGTCTGTTGGTGAAGGAGAGCTTGTCTCTCTTAAGATCTCTGTAATTCAGTACATCTTTATAGTTGTATGTTGCTGCCTTCTGTTGTTGCTGCCACCTTCAGCTCATAAACATATGTAGTGATCTGAGGTTGATCAATCGAGAATCAAGTTGAATCCTTAATCGAAGCTCTTTGTTGCCTCCTCTATTGTTCGTCCCTGCATTCAGGGGAGCTTTAGGCTTATCTCTGAATATTTTGAAGTAATTCTTGAGGTTTAAGGGGCATCTGTTTCGCTGCATCTGATTAAAGTTTCCTTAATTATGGGTCATTTTGTTTTTGCTAAAGTTGTGGATCATCGAAAGATTCATGCATCTAAACTTCAGGCTTTGATTATGAGTAATTGGAAGCTTCGGGGATGGATTATGGTAGTTAATCATCTTCATAATTCATTTTTACTTCAATTTCAGTTTAAGAGGATTTATCCTTTATGTTAATGCATGGGTCTTGGTTACTACAAGGTTATTTCATTGTTTTATATCCATGGGATCCAATTATATCTCTGGCTAATGTTGTTCCTTCTCATGGCTTTTCTTTGTGGGTTCAAGTCCATGGATTGCCTAAGAATTGTTACAGTGAGGAGATAGCAAAATTTTTGGGTAATAGATTGGGAAAATTCATTCATTATGATGCAAAAAGTCCATTCAATGACTATGGTTTGCGTTTCAAAATTCATCTCTCAGAGATGGGCTTTCATTATAGCAATCTTAGCTGTTTTCTCTTGGTTGATGGGCAAATGAGGGATCTATCTATTATTTTGGAACAAGTAGGAAGATTTTGTCCTTTGTGCCTATCTATTGGTCATGTTGCTCAATACTGCAAATCAGTTCCTTCTTGGCAATATAAGGCAAAAGTTTCAGTGGTTGGGTATAAATCTGTTCGAGTGGATTATGATGGATTCTTTGGATATCACAGTTCAAACTGTCAAGAAAACAGTATTAAGCTTGTCGTTGAAATGAGTAGACAACGATGTAAAAGGAAATTGGACAATCTTGAATTTGAAATATCTGAATGCAAACGTTCTCGGATTTTGAATCCCAAGCATGAGAGGTTGATGAATTCGGTTTTGGGTAAAAGGAAATTGGAAAATCTTCATGAGGTTATTTTTTGCAGTAAGCGGTCTTGTTTATGGAATTATCATAATAGAAAGCGTAAGTATGAACAGCAGTTCAGCTCAGATGTTTCAAAGCAGAGAAGGGTATTTCAGGAGGATTCAAGTAAGTCTTCAAGGAAGAGGCAGATATCGCATAGTTATGTCAACTTTGTGTTTAAAAAACCCAGACTCTTTGATTCTAGAATTTCAAAGTGTTTGAGAAATGTTAGGAAAAGAGAGACGAAAGTGGAGGATTGTGAAAATGAGAGAGATAATCAACGGTGTTCTAAGATTCGCAAATTGTTCAAATTGCAAGTCTTTTCTAAAAAATTGAAAAAATTAGTTTCTCCTCAATCTTCAGGGCTTTCTGAGATTTTCTGGGATGATAAAAGACTGGAATTGAATATTGATCATTATCAGTTTACATATGCGGCTCAGAAGGGTCAGTATTTTCATATATATGCTTTATGTAATCACTGTATTTGGGGTTTGTTTTGGTAGGTAAGGGATTCTGTGAAAGATTAGTATACGCTTCTTAATTTTTGGGGTCCTATAAGCATTGATACCCCTTATGGACTGTTCTCATGAATTGTCTTTTTTGGAATAGTAGAGGAACTGGCTCTCGAAGTTTTCCAAGATTGCTTCGTGAGTTAGTTATTAAACATAAAATTGATCTGGTTGCTATTTTAGAGACAAGATCCAGTGGAGTTAAAGCCCGTTCTATTGCTAGAAGATTGGGTTTTTCTAATGTGGAGATAGTGGATGCTCAAGGTTATAGTGGGGGCATCTGGGTTGTAACATCCTAAAAATCTAATTGAGGATTAGTGGGTTAAGTAGGAATTGATTTATAAGAAATTATGGAATTATGAGAATTTTTGAGGAATTTTTGAGGTATTTTGATGATCTGAAAGACTTTATTTCTCCCTTATTTTAAGGAAAATAAATTTGGGAAAAATTATTCTTAGGTTCAAAGGAGGTTATTGTGGGAGAGAATAATTAAGAGGTTTGGTAGGTAAATTTTTGAAAATAAAAGGAATTTTTGTGGCTCAAAATAAATTTTGAAAATTTTGGGTCCAATAGTGTAATTTTCCCTTCTCCTTTATTTAATTTCCCCTCCCCTCAATCATTCAGACCCTCCATCGTCTTCTTCCTCCTTCCTTCTCTCTCTCCTTCTGCAAGTTCTCGCTCTCTCTTTCTTGCTCTCTTTCCACTGCCCAAACCACCACCGTCGTCGGAACCACCATCCAACACCACCATTCTTTCTCTCTCTCTTCCTACTTCCTTCCTCTACTTGTTTTTGTTCCGATCCGTGCCTAAATAAGGAGATAAAAATAGTCCTTTGCAGGACCTATCGGAGCTCTCCGGCGCCGGAATAATGGTTTTTCCGGTCAACTAAGTACATTTTTGGAATCCCGTAAGTCTCCTCTACATCCCTATGTCTTTAGTTTTTCATTTTGCTATACTTGAAAAATTAAGGCCTTGTCTAAATTGGAATTTCTGGGAGTTCTAAGCTTAATAAATTGAACATTGGACTTTGATTATGAGTTTCTCTGAGTAGATTTTTCATTGTTGGAGGTTTTCTTAATTATTGGGAATTTTTGGATTTTTGGATATATTAAAAATAGGGCTTTTGATGATCTGAGGTGTCTATAGTTAAATTAATAATTTTTAGATGTTTATTAAGGTTTGGAAAATAAATTGTGAATTAAAGAATGGATTTTTGAGGTTGAGAAATAATTTAGGAATGTAAGGTTTAATTTTATTTAGGCTTGAATTTTTATAAATAGTTATTGGAAAGATAAATAATTTTGGATATATGTATAAATGGAGTAGAGATAAATTTTAGAGATAGAAAGGGAGAATAAATGTTAAATAGAAATTTAAAATAAGTAAGGGCAAAGAAAGGGTAGTAAGTAATTTATTTTTCAACATGTAAAATTGTTGGATAAATAATTAATTGTGGTTGTATGTATGGTTGTGTAGTGCTTGAATTGCACTAAGTTAGCACGGGGGAGCTGCACTATTGTGAGATTGGTGCCAGCTATCAGGTAACCGCTTTCTGCTTGTTTATGTGTGTGTGTGGTGTTAGTAAGTAATTTGAAATATTATTATTTGATAATTATGATGTTATATGGAGATGAGGTTTTGAATCATAGTTGAGATATGATCATCAATTGATGATTGATGAGATATGGAAATGAGATCTTAAAATATTATTATTTTTCATAATATAATGTCCTGTGGAGTATTATTTTGGAATTGCATAAATTTGTGATTTGAAATATTTTGAACTGAAATATATATGATTTTGAAAACTATTTCATATATATGTATATCATGAAAATACTGGAAGGCCTGGTGCCTGATTGTGGTGTTGCATATCTATGTGTTTGTGAGAAATTATTTGGGTATGTGACACCGGTGAATTGGAAATTATGCCATCACGTGATGAGGTACCCTGTTGCGCCACAGGGACTAATTGATATATTATGGAAAATAAAGGAGAGAAAGACGAAAGAGGGGATATCGCCCCTCACGGATTCAGAAAGGACTGAGATCCTTCTAATCTGTGGTACTATTCAGGGAGGGTAGAAAGTCCCTCGTGAATTGTACCGTGGTGATCAGGGGCGGGTGGAAGGTCCCGACTGGTCCCACGTGTTTTCCCAACGTTTCTAGTAAGATTCGTTTGGGTTGATTGTAATTATCAATGATATATATACAATTCTTGAGGATGAATTGTGATGGGTTATTCCACAATTATAAACGATGAAAAGAGATTTTTGGGAATAAGACGTGCATTATATGTGAATACCTGAGCATGATTCTGAATTGATATATATGTATGTATTCCACTGGACACCTTGCTAGCACACACCACACGTAGATGAGTAGTCAGTGGTTGCGTTTTGGGGCTACCCCCCGTTGATCTCACTTTTGCAGGTCCTAGGAGCGATACGGTATAGACGGTCAAGGGAAGGATCCGGGAACTTCTCACTGATATCGTGAGATATTCTGGACCAGAAGGAAAGGAGGTATTGCCACATTTAGGATCATATTTTGTATAATGCTTCCGCTGAACCTTGTTATTATTCTGGGGAAAAATTATTGAATAATACATATTATGGTATGGTATTTTGTGGATGATGTGTGGAGATTAATCATGGATAATGAAATTTTCTGTGATTGTACTGGAGAGAAAATTATATTGTGATGACGGAGATTGAAATTGAGGTTTGAAATACATATATAAATACTATGAAAAGATATTTTTCTAACTATGTTAGCTGTTTTACTCAGCAAGTTCCTTTTCCAACATAGTGAGTGTTTATATTACGAGTTAAGTTGATTAAGTATACTTAAAAAGTGTATTTGGGAGAAATTGTTACATGGGTTCTTTGGAATGATGATATCTTTAAGTTTGATGTGCTTGTGTCAAATGATCAGTTTGTTCATTTATGTTGTAATAATGGATCGTTCATAACTTTTGTTACTGTAATTTATGCTAGTCCGAGTCCAGTAAAGAGAAGAGTTGCATGGAATGCATTGAAAAATATAAGTTCTCTAATTCAAGGCCCGTGGTGTATTGGAGGGGACTTTAATGGTACGTTGACTTTGCAAGAACGCAGATCTACTTCAAAAATTGGGAGTTTTATTGATCGTGACTTCAGTTCATGGGTAGAGGAGTTGAGTCTCATTGATATAGGATGTAAGGGCCCCTTCTTTACTTGGAAAAGATGAGGGAGTGAAAGCAGATTGGATAGAGTGCTTATCAATTCTGAATTTGCTCAGCAATTTCCAAATGTAAAGGTTCTACATCTTCCATTCTTTAAATCTGATCATAGGCCGATTCTTTTTCAGATTGGTGAACATGAGAATGGGCATGTGTGTAGAGATATTCCATTTAGATTTGTGGCTTCGTGGGTCCTTCATGACCAATTTTCTGATTTTGTGAAAGAATCATGGCATGGTAATTGGACATGGTTGGAGAATGTTTTGCATTTTCAATCTGGAGTGTCATCTTGGAGTCATGAAGTGTTTGGACATTTAGGGCGTAAAAAAAGGCATCTAATGAATAGATTAGAAGGGTTAGATCGGTCTGTGAATTGATGCTTCAATAGAAACTCTAAGATTCGTTGGTTCAGAAAATTTGGAGAGAGTTAGAAGACGTTTTATTACAAGAAGACCTTCTTTGGGCTTAAAAGGCCAAATGTGACTGGTATATGTTTGGGGATAGAAATTCGCGATACTTTCATGCTAGAGTTAATATGAGAAGAAGGAGGAATATGATTGAAGCCTAAAAGAACGAGGAGGGGAGTTGGATATTTGATAAAGATGCAATCAAAGCTCAAGCTATGTCATTTTACCAGACTCTTTTTGAAGAGGATAATGATCATCGTCCTTGTTTTTTTGGAAGATATACTTACCCTTTTGTGGATATAGATCAATTGAAGGATTTGGGGGAGGGAGGTTACGGAGGATGAAATTAAGCAAGCTATTTTTAGCATAGGGTCCTTGAAAGCTCCTGGTTCTGCTGGGCTGAATGCGCTCTTCTTCCAAACCCAATGGGAAATTGTAGGTCCTTCAGTTCAGAAATTTGTGCAAGCAGTCTTTAGTAATCCTTCTATGTTACAGGAGGTTAACGGTACTCTTATTGTCCTAATTCCTAAGAAAGATCAGCCTGAGACAATTCGAGATTTTCGCCCAATCAATTTGTGTAATGTCATCTACAAGACCATTACCAAGATATTGGCCAATCAAGTTAAACCTCTTCTTCTTTCCATCATCTCTCCTAATCAATGTGGTTTTGTTCCTGGAAGATTAGGATCAGACAATATTATTGTTGCTCAAGGAGTTATTCATTCGATGAGGAATAAGAGGGGTAACAAAGGATTCATGGCCATCAAAATTGATTTAGAAAAAAACATATGATAGGTTATGTTGGAGTTTCATAATGAAATGCCTTGAAGAGCTTAACATTCCTGCAAATTTACATAATATCCTATTTCATTGCATAACTTCTCCAGTAATGCAAATTTTATGGGAATGAAGTAAGACTAGGGAATTCTCTCCTACTCGTGGCTTAAGACAAGGTGATCCCATATCTCCATATCTTTTTGTTATCTGTATTGAAAAGCTTGCTCATCTGATTCATGTTGAGATAGATAATCAGAGTTGGAAACCCATCAGGCTTACCGGAGATGGTCCTCCTATTACTCATTTATTCTTTGCAGATGATCTTATTTTGTTTGTAGAAGCATCTTTGGAATAGGTAGAAGTGGTTAAGAGGTGTATGGATAAATTTTGTCATATATCAGGTCAGAAGGTTAGTCATAGCAAGTCTAAAGTCTTTTTCTCAAGAAATGTTAATCATAATCGAGCATCCCAACTTAGTGAAGAGCTAGGTTTTACCTGTACTAATGACCTGGGAAAATATCTTGGGGTTCCCCTTCATCATGAGAGGGTGAAAAAGACTACTTACCAATTCATTGTGGATAAAATAAAATCTCGACTAAGTAATTGGAAAGTAAATTCTATCTCTTTTGCGGGAAGGAATACTCTTATCTCTTCAGTCCTCCAGGAAATTCCTCTATATTCTATGCAGACATGTGATCATCCCATTAGTATTTGTGAAGAGATTGACAAGAGTTCTCGACAATTTCTTTGGGGATCATCTAATGAGAATAGGAAGATTCATCTTGTAGCATGGAATGAAATGTGTAAGGCAAAGACAAAAGGAGGATTGGGAATCCGTCATTCGAGATTACAGAATAAAGCCTTTATGATGAAGGCTGGATGGGGTTTGATTCACAGGAAAGATGCTTTGTGGTCTCAGGTCATAAGGAGTAAATACAAGTGTGGTAGTGATCTACTTCCTTCTATTGATAGAACGCATCCTGGATCACGTTTATGGAAGGGCATAAAATCTACATGGGATAAAGTGTTACAAGGAACTGAACGTATTGCTAGGGGGAGAGAATGAAGTAGTGAGGTGGACTCCTGAAAAGCATGGTAATTTTTCCATTAAATCTGCTTATAATCTCTTACAGGATGAAGATTCCAGGGCAAATCCTTTATGGAACAAAATATGGAAGTTGAATTTACCTCAGAGGTGTAAATCTTTCATATGGCTTACTCTTCATAATAGGCTTCTTACAAATGATGAGAGAAAAAGTCATGGAATCAGCGAGAATGCTCGATGTATCTAGTGTGCTCATGATGTTGAAAATGCTTTGCATGTTTTACGGGATTGTGCCGAGGTTAAGTCATTGTGGATATCACTTGTTAAGCCCAGCTATAAGTATAGGTTCTTTAATTGTACTATTTGATAATGGTGTTTTCTGAATCTTCGTGAACAGGTGGGAGATTTCGATGGTAATTGGAAAGAATTTTTTGTCACTGTTTGTTGGCTTATTTGGAATCGACGCAATGAAAGGATCTTTGTCAACAAGGATTCATGAATTCAAGGAATATTGCTTAAGACTAGGGCTATCTTGTCAAGTTTTAATACAGCTCAAAATCATATGCAATTCGCCAAATTAAAAGGAATTAGCAGGTCTCATATACTGCAATCTCACATGGACATGGAAGGGTGGGTAGTTGTTAATGTGGATGGAGCGTATTCTCACAAAGATGATAAGGCGGGTTGTGGAGGTACTATCAAAGATCATGAGGGTAAACTTATTGAAGCATATATGCTTAAGATTCATCATGGGGATCCATTAACAGCCGAAACTTTGGGCATGCCTTATGGGTCTTAAAAAAGCATGGGATGGGTCTCATAGAAAAGTTTGCTTAAGAACTGATTCTTCAGAGGCAATTAAACTAATCAAGAATGGTCAGAATGTTATGCATGAGAACTGAGATTTAATTATGAAAATTCATAATCTGATTCAGAGAGATTGGACGATTGATATTCAGCACGTTTACAGAGAGAACAATATGGAAGCTGATGATCTAGCTAAACATTCTTTAGACATGCCTCTTGATTTTCATTTAATTTCTTTATGTAATTTTTCGTTGTTTATTTCATGTACCATAGCATAGATGTTATTCCTTTCTTTTATATCAAAAAAAAAAAAAAAAAGAAAGAAAGCTGACAATCAGAACATCAATATATCTGAAGACCTTTTGTGTATTCTGGCCAAAAGAAAAGTACCAAATTGAAAGTTGCTTTTGTTATTTAAGTACATGTTGAACGAAAAATTCTAAGGAAAATTAAACAAGGGTCGCAAGCAAAGGAGTTCATCACTAAAGTCCCATAGAATCATTGAATATTTCTAAAGTCATGAGAGATTGGACTTGAATAAGTCTAAATGTATAATTATTAATTTAACCTTATTCGTTAAAAAGGAAAAGGAACCAGAATTTCACTCGCTCAAGTCTCGCATACACTCTTCTAGGGTGAGAGAGCTAGAGAGATGTTAGAGAAGAGGACCCAATACCTTATAAAATCTCCTCTTTTTCCGGTAAATGAAAAAAAAAATACCACTATTAAAGGAAACCCTTTTGAATTTATCCATCGGTATCTCTACTAACAACCGACTAATTCCATTTGCGGAAATGTATGCTCACAATAGGGAAGAACCTAACTACCTTCAAATAATTATTGCGGTTGCATACATTCGAACTCGAGACCACTAACTAAGTTGTTTTAACATAACCAGTTGATTTAAGTGCTTGCTCTTTCACAACAAAGTCAAACCCTTCTTTTAATGCATTCTATATGTGGAATTATGGACCAACATGTTGGATTTAGTAAAAAAGAATTTTTTTTAAAAAAAAAAAAAAACTGAAGCCAAGTGTGAAATAGTAGTAGTAATCAAGTGGTATTGGATAAGAAGGAGAAACATTCGCTAATCATTTATTAATTGATTAATGGGTATAATTAGCAAGACATGAATCTTTGTGCCAGTCAAAGCAATCATCAAAGACATTGCTTTTCTTGCCAAGCCTACATGGTCTGTCTGGCTTGATTTGCCAGATACATTCATTGCACTGATCATGATCCCTCGCCATATCGAAAATGTCGAACCTGTGACAAGTTCCAGGCCACGAGAATGAGCAGAAGTAAAGTGTGGTTCCCCAGAAATTAGTCTTAAAACTGAACTCATATGCTTCATTTACACGAAGAATGTGCTCTCCCAGATCTTCATCCTTCTGCTTGCAATGAACGGTCAGATCTGAACCGTCTCCAAGATTATTTGTCATCCTCACCGTTCGTCTTCGCTCCTCATGAAATGCCTCACTATGCCTGCAGGCTTCTCCTGCCATCAGAATCACCACCACACACACAATCGTCACAGCTCTGCTGCTGAACATCATAGGCAAAGCCATTTTTTTTATTATGGTTGATTTTGATGGAGGAGGTATAATTATAGGAAGCAATTGTTATGCTTTCGCTTTAGCGTATATATGCACAAATATATTCATTTATTACTTGTCATCTATTCATTAATGATAATCCCTTTTCCCCCCATATTTTTAGGCTTTTCTAGAAGGTTTTGGGGGTCACAGTGCAAAACCATATGTAAAAGTCAAAAGCATTAAAGTGTTTTCCATATATCATTATCTTACTTATTATAATAAGTCCAATTATCTCAAATTTTTGATTCAAAATATAACTCCATTTTGGGATCAATTAATGTTATTGTGACTATTTTACTCCTATGTTGGAAATAGAGAAGATGAGAGAGAAGTCTTGTGATACATAAAATATTATTTTAACACATATTCTTAAATAGGAACAAAGATGGTATATTTTTGGGAGAATTAATTAGAAGTCCCATAGAAAAAATATAATTAAGGTGAGGTCCTATGAGTTGTAAATACTAGGCCAAAAGTTGTTATTGTTAGGTTAGAAGATGTTATTTACAACTCTATGTGACCTCACCTTAATTATGTTTCTTCTATGTGACTTCTAATTAATTATCCCTATATTCTTTTTGATAATATAAGAAAGAAATTAAGGACACTTAAGATATGTTAATTTTAATTGGATGATTATATGGGAAAGTCCTATCTACAATATAAGAGATAATATGAGATTTTTTTTTTTGTCTATGTTATATTCCTTCTATTCCTAAATAGAGGATTTAATTGATTTTTTTTGAAACTTTTAAGAAAGCTAAATAAGTTATTTATAAATTGATTAGCCGAATTTTTTACTTTAAATTAGTTTATTTGATTTATAAGCTAACATATAATCTAACAATACTCAAAATACGTTATGATTAAGTGGCTCACTTAGTTTCTTTAATTTCTCCGAAGAAATTCAACTAGACCTTATATTTAAAAACGAAGGAAATAACAGGTAACATGTAAAAGTCAATATAATAAATGTTTGATTTTCATTTTTTCCCTTATATATTAAATGTAAAGAGGAGAGAGAATGTGGGTGTATAATAAATTATATAAGGGTAAAATTAGAAAACCACATTAATTTTACCCATAATAAACGACTCAACTATATTATATTAGTTTATGTAAAATGGTTTACCACCTTTTATAATGTGGACCGAAGAAAGCATGTTAGTTAAAAGGTTCTTATAATATGAATAAGAGTGAGTACGCTTTAACATATAAGATTTTAAAACGGCTATGCCTAAATACATATTTTTTTATAGGTCATTTCCAACATATTTACATGAAAAAACTTAGATATTATAAATTGTATCAATTTTATAACTTTATATCACTATTTAATATACATTATGCCTCGTGAGAATAAAATCAACATAAAAATAAATTATAAGTGAAATTGTAAATTCATATGAAAAATTTAGTGAAATGACTTGTGGATAAGATTAAAAAACTTTCCTTCTCAAACTTGTAAATATGACAACGGGAGTATTGTTGAAACCAGCTCATACTTCCTAGTGCGATGCACGGGCAGCAATTTAATTATGCATGCACTCTCAAATTTTTAATTGCATTATTATAAATGGCGTCGTATATTCATCATGTAGAATAAAAATCAGTATTGACACAAAGGAAATGAGGTACTTGTTCATAAATGGAAGTGCGTTACTTTGGAATAATAATCATAAAAACCTCTTGTACATTATTTTCGATTTGCTTCTTCAACCATCGCCACTCTTTGATATATAAATCTTCAAACTATCCATGTTCTTCACCTAGGAGCAATAAATTAATGTGTCTATTATATATAGTATCAAGAGAGGTTAAAGATGAGATGAAGAGCATGAATGATTTTCATATTTAGTTTTTTGTAAACAATGAAATCTAAACCTTACCGACCACACCTAGTGGGATAAGGCTTTATTGTTGTTGTTGTAATAAAATCTAAACCCTAAACTGTTGAATTTTAATTGTCTGTAAAATTAAGTAACTCAAGGTGGCTCAGGATTTATAGCTCCATACAATTAATCTTCAAATCATCTATGCTCTTCACCCTAGAAGCATTTAATTATTTCCTACATTATATTATATATAGAGCTTTCTATAAAATTTTGTAAACAATGAAATCAAAAAGATGATTTTTATTTCTAATTTTGTATTCATAAACTAATTTTTTAAAAAAAATTGCTATGTTTTTTCAAAAAATGAAATAGTGCATTTATTAGTTAATATTATTATTAAGAAGCTTAATTTAGATTAAAAAATTCTTATAAGTTTTTTAAATAATAAATATGGATCTTCTAAATGAAATCCATATAATCGACCCTACCTAATGGAATAAGATTTTATTGTTGTTGTTGTATATTTAGCTTATCGTACTCACTTTTTTTTTTTTTTGTGTGAACTTTTTAGAGTTTTGGTGCACTAAATTTTGACTTCATGATAATACTCAGTCATATCTTGTGTGTTAAATTACCTTACTCGTATTAGTAAAATTTTGTTATATTATTAAATATATGGAAAATACATAAGGTCCTATTTTTTATCTCATAGAAAATAAATCGTGGACACCTGGCCTATAATAAAAAAGGAAACCAACAAATCGAAGGTATAGTCTAATTTAAAATATTTATAGAGAGAAAGAAAGACTCAAAGCCCGTCTAGCTCAGTCGGTAGAGCGCAAGGCTCTTAACCTTGTGGTCGTGGGTTCGAGCCCCACGGTGGGCGATTTTTCTTTCTTTTTTCTTCTTTTAAGGAAAAGTTAAATTTGTTTCAATAAATCCTCGAGTGAGTGTGTGTGTTGACTTATTTTGAAGCATGCTATTCGTGCACACGGGGAAGAAACAAAAGATGAGCAATCCCAACTACATAGACTATCATAATGATAAAAGTTGAAAAAGATGAAGAGAAATTTCCTAGATCTTCGTTATTAGGCTTCGGCCTTTGAGCACAAAAGTACAAACAGGGACTTGGGACTAACAAGGACAAAAGGCAGAACAGGAAGCAACTACTCATTGAACAACTGAGATCTTTCTCATACAACAGTCATATACATATAATACTGCATAAACCAGACGGACAAACAGAAACGTAGACATAAAAAGTCAAAGACACTATATATTGAGGACAAAGTTATATGGCATATCATGCAGGCCGACCAGAAGAAGAGATCCTAATTAAACAGAGGCATGTGACTTTTCAGATGAGATCAGAGTCTTTTCAGACATGCTTGTGAATACATATCACACTTGTTTGATCCTATCCATGATAGGAAAAAGTTCAAGAGTCTTGAGGTTTCTTGTAGTAGGCCAATATGAATCAGCACTAGCTGGACTTCCTTCCATCCTCGTCCTCCTCCAATAATCTTCCTTCCATGTCTGCTCCATCTCTCCTCCTTCTGTATTTTCAACCCCCCATACGTAATCCATCCCTTGTTTTGATGCTTCCCCAGCTCCTCCCTGCTGCAACAAAACAAAAATAAAATAAAAAATAATGCAGTTTATATCATTTCTACTAATTCATCATCATCATATAACTAAAAAACTTTGCTTTCAGTTTTAGGCTGATCAGTGCATGCAGTTTTAACTTCCAATTAATAAACACATAAAGCCAACCGAAGTTAGAGCATGCACTGAACTCACCCCACTTCTTTTGAGTTATAATAATATATAACTGGAGTGATCAGAAGCTGTTATTACGAATACATACAACTCCGGTAGAGTATGTAGAACCTAGTTTGTAGTGCAATCCTACATTTAGGACCGGAGGTAGTAAAAGCTGATTACAATAGAGATAACAAGAAAGTAGAGAGAGATAGAGGTAGATATATGGATGACCTCAGGAATAGGGGCAAGGGAGTGGTAAAAGGAGCGTGGTAGGGAAGATGATGAGGAGGAAAGAAGAGACTCCATGGGGCAGTGAGAATACAGGTGATGATTATGGCTGTGATTTAAATGATGAACGTAATAGTTACAGAGCTGGTGATGTTGCTGCTGCTTCTGTAACTGAAGCTGTTTGTTGAGTCTCCTTCTGAGTTTCTGTCTGTCCCTGGCCTTGTGGTTCTGAAACCAATAGAAAACATTCTTGCCTTCAATCTTGCCATAGAAAGAAAGTTGAGAAGTGATATGCTGAATCTGGGATGCATTTGGAGTTCTTATCCCTCCTCTGTACATCTCCTCCAGAATCACAACCTGTTCTTGTGTTGGACACCATCTTGATGAACCAGAACCATCCCCACGACTACTCATCTCTCTCTCTCTCTCTCTCTCTCTCTCTCTCTCTCTGGTTAATATTTTCTCTATGTCTAGCAATTGATAGCAATGGAGAGCCTTGCAGGCACATATATATAGAGAGGGAGAGTTGAGAGAGAAAAGTGAATTTCATACACACCTATTTGTTTCAACATGCAAGAGAGAGGGGTGTTTGGAATTGAAATGATAAAGTGATGATAACCTTATTATTATTATGAAATTTGACAAGAGAATGTGCAAAAGACAGAAGCAAAGTCAGGTGGTGGAGTGGTGTTTTGGACAATCAGACAGGTCAATCCCATGTGGTGGGGACGTTTTTTCTCTGTTGATTGAAAACGTACGTAAGCCTCAGGACAATATCAGATGACATGCCATTAATTACTCTCATTAATTATGTCTCTTACAGTATCTGTGTCAAAAGATACCACCATCTGAGCCGTCCACTCTCACCATTAATAATAATAATCAGTAGTGAGTATCTGCATCTGCAATGCAAAAAGGTTCAAACTTTCCTTATATTCGAAACAGTACAGTTTCTTCTTTTTATTTGTTTGTGCTTCTTATTGCTTATCTGTTCCACTTACCTACTCCATTGCTCATTGGTCATTGGAGTTTCAAAGTGCTTGGCATATATTAATGCATGCATGCAGTGGTCACTATTGTAGCAGCAGAGATCAGAGAAACACCGTTTTGAGAGGAAAAGAGACAGTGAAACCAACAATGAATAAGTTCTGATCATTACATAATGACGGTATATATGTTTAATAATTTTGGCAATATATCTGCAAGGTTCGAAGGGGTAGAGGAAGGCCATTGGACCAACACAAAATTGGTTTAGGTGTAAGGTACTACTAAATCCCTTTCTTTCTTAAGAGACATTTGTGTTTGGAGGCTAACAACAAAATTTAAATCAGATTTGTTAGTTGTTTAGAGATTCAATAATACAATTTAGAAACAATGTGATACCAGATGTGAGCATAAAAAACGATGAATGTTGTTGGATACACAAGTTATTGAATGAGTAAAATGCTCCATGAAGCCATTGAACAAAAGTATTTTTTGTTATTAATATATTAAAAAATTGGGCTATCGATAAAGGTTAATGACACTGATGTGCAATCCATGTAGCTAGCACTTGAGTGGGATGACAGTAGTACATGCAACATATGATACATATATTAGCATTAGTTTGACCAATGTGTAATGTTATTGAAGATGGAATAATTGTTCATTCATTTATTGATTATTGATTATTGATTTTTGTTCTTTTTTTTTTTGGGGGGGGGGGGGGGGGAGGAATATAATTAGTGATTCATGAGTGTTGAGACTGGTGATTGGACGAATCGTTAGGATTTATTTGAGATGTAACATCCCAGTGCTTATCGATACATCTGTTGAAATCTGCACTGCAATCTTTCTTTTTAAAGCCATAAAAGATTAAATATGCGTAATCAATACAATGAACGAAGCAGAATATATATATATATTTATATACAACAACAGATATCTTTGAGGGTCCTGTGACACACAGAATATACTGCTGAATTATAGACTGTGCCCAAAAGCCAGGGACAGTGCGTAGAAATAAGTGTTCAAGAGTCAGAAAATCAGTCTGATACATAATTATTATATAATCGTTCATTTATAAAATACCGCATGATTACATAATTATAATGCTACTAATTTGAAAGGGAAACGACAAGATAAGACAAGTGAGTGTGTGTGTACTGTATACAAAGAAGATGAGTAGAGAATGTAAGCTATTCAACGGTGGTGTTTCTGTGACAAGTGAATATGAGAATTGGGAAGAGACTGTTGAGGAAATTGAAGCCTCTACAGCCAACAAATCACCATGCCTAATTTCTGCAACCAAATTACTGATTTTTATTTTCCATTTTTGATATGATCTGATTGCTAAATCCCAGGCATGCAGTCTTCCGGATACAATTCTATTAGAGTTGTTCAAAATTTTAATTTCCTGACATGTCCTGTCCTGTCTTGGTCATTTTGGGATGGAACAGTTTCGTCCTGAAAACAAACCGGGACAGGACAACATAGTCCTTCGGGACGGGACAGGTAGTCCCATCCCAGTCCCGTCCAGATATAATATTTTTTTTTTTTAAAAAAAATGAATGTAGAAATAAAACAATAGGTGAGAGTGACTAAGCCCATATCCAATCCATGGATACCCACACCTCGCCCTCTCATCATACACCCAAACCAATTTACTTTTTCTCGAATCAGGAAGGTTCTTGATCTCTCTTAGCCCGCCATTGTCTCGGTCTCTCATCTCCACTGCTCCACGCTCAGATTTTAAGAATAGGAGAAGGAAAGAGCAAATGTCTTTGATTCATCATCCAAATCGCTATGATCTTCCCCCCTCATTCATCTTTGCCGTTTGAACTTTACCTTTCCTGTTTTTATTTTGGTTCTAATCCTAGATTCTTGCTTTTTGTTCTTGTTTTACACCTAATCATGATTTATGCTATATTTTTGTGGTGCCGATGATGATCTGGGTTGATGAATGACTTGATATTGCTTTATCTATATTGAATAAATTTATTGCAATTAAACCAAAGCAATATTTGCTTGCTGAAAATTTTTGAGATTGCTTTGATATGTTACTAAAATTTTGGTTACATTATTGTCTTTTTATTGAAAAAAAAAGTGACAATCCCGGTCTCGTCCCATCCTGATAAAGACCGGAAAAATCTCAGGACGAGATGGAATTCTTGTCCCGAACCCCTTTCTCCTGAACGAGACGAGATGAGGTCGTTCCGGCCCTATCCCATTCCATGAACACCTCTAAATTCTACAGCATTGTTTTATGATATTATTTTAAAGAAAATGACAAAAGAAAGAAAGAAAAAAAACACATTGTAACCTTAGGTGCTGGTTTTAATTGTGATGTTGACATAGCGATTTGCGTCAGTACACATGTCATATCTAATTGCATTTAAGAGTCGTCACGTGCTTTCTTCTAATCATGTACTCAACCTTTGGTCTCTCTAACTCTATCACATGGCTTAATTAAGCACTCCCCAAATTTGAATTCATGATTTTTTTTTTTTCAAGTTTCTCTAGATTTTGGTGGTGGATCATTTGACTTGTCATTTATAATTAAGACATCACATAAGTAGTTTATTGGTTTGGCCAGAACAAACGTGGATTAACCAAATATAATCAAGCAATATCAAATTTACGACCAAGCTTCCATACTAATCTCAATTCACAGATTCGATGAGGGTCTTAATTAATAAAATCATCATTTCAACAAAGAGCATCAAATAGGGCCTTTTTTAAAAAAATGTGATTAATCCTTTTTTATGAAACATTTGGTAGTTTTACTAAGTATTAAACACTTGTTTTGCAACATACACTTGTATATATATATTGAGACGATAAGAGCGATAAAAAATCAATATGATCCTAAAGTTTAGCATATTTAATAAAGATCACATAAAAAATACTTGAAATTTATGACAAGTTTAATATTTTTAATTAATTTTATGATTATACATAAATTAAATAGAAATTATTTATTCTTGGGATCCGGTAATACCTCTATATTGCTTTAACCAGACAAAAATTTACTAGAGAGCCTTGGTGCTTTCAGTTTCACAATGTTCTCTTGAGCCTAGAAGGATGGCCCATGCTCTTCTATTGGGCCTCCTAAAGCCCATCTATGCATAATATAGCTTTTACTACTGGTTCAGCCACATTTAACATGTTTGTCCGTATCATCCAAAGACTAAACTTCAAAATTATAATACTTCCTTTTATCCTTAAATATAAGATCTACTTTGTGTTTCGTAGTTCAACTACATCTTATTTATAAGACCTATTCATTTCTATTTAACTCACTTGATGAAATATTCAACTCGCCCATACTGAAGGCCATAATTGAAACTGAGTTTTTGGTTGCTTATATTACCCCAGCAAACAAATAAACGTAATGTTATTAAATATTCATATACGAATGATTGGGTTCAAAATCCAGAAAGAAGATGAGAAACAAGAGAAAATAAAGATATTATTATTAATAATAATTTGGCAGGTAAAGAGAGATGTGGATGAATTAATCAGAAAGCCAGGCATCAATCTTTTGCCAGTTAGAGAGACCATCCCAGCTTCGATAGAAACCATCTTCTTTATCAGACCAAAACATGTTAAAATGATGAGAAGTGTCTCTGGTTTTATTATAAAGCTCCCACCATTCAGTGAACAATTCCTTCCAAATAGCTTTACAAGTTACCACTTTGTCAGAATTTTGGAGCCTAACCTTGTGATCATCACTAGGGGTGAGAATAGCCCAGCCAGCCTGTCAGAGGCATGCGGCTTGGCCTGCTAAAACCCGGCCTGACCTGTTTATTTTCAGGCCAAACTTAGGCTCAGGTTAAAAAAAATGCCTGTTATACAATTAAATAATATTTTTTTCATTTATATATTATATAACATTTATTTTTTTACATATAACATTATAATTAGTAGGCCTGTTTTTATGGCATGTTGAAATATTGACCTGTTACAGTATTATGGCATATGGTCTGTTAGCCTGCAGCCTGTTTGACATATTGGCCTGTTAGTCTGTATAAATTAATAGGCCAGGCTCAGACCTGAAAAATGGCATGTAATAGGCCACAGGCCACGCTCAAGCCTCCTTTTAATAACATAAGCCTGTCATGTTCTCACCCCTATTCGTTTATCGCCTACCTTCATTTCTAAGGCATCTTCTTCCCTACTTGAAAGATTCAGTGTGTCACTGCTCTCACTTGTAGGCAGCCCATTTTCTATATCGATCTCTACTTTCTTTGCTGATGATTTACTTATTATTATGAAGCTCACTATCAATAACAAGCATAAGTGGAAGCCCGTAATGTGTGTAGTCATTCTCACTTTTTTCATTACTACCTTGTGGTGGTGCCTTGTGGTGGTGAAGATGGTGATTTGGGGTTTTACTCATTTATAGGATTCTATGAATCACACAAACGAAAATTTACTCCTCTTTCATTGTTTATCTTCAATGCAATTCATTGTGCATATATTGCATTAATTTGCACTTATCTCTTGCCATGTTTCAAAAGCATTCACTTCCTTTTCCTTGTGAAGAGAAATAGACCTCACCCTTATTAGGAGCCAACAATGTAGCCTATTTCAAGTATAGTATAACCTATTTAGTAAATAGGTAAGCAACCAACAAAAGTTAGTTGAAATTAGTAAAGAGTTTGGTTAGTAACCATAAGGTCGTGAATCAATTGTTAACGTTATGAGCTTTATACTAAAAACTACAAAGTGTATTAATTAATTTACTATTCAAAGATCTTGTTCACGGCAATGTATGCTTACAATCGGGGAATCTCGTTACCTCCAAATAATTATTGTGGCTACATGCCTAGTGTTAGAACTCGAGACCTCTGGTTAAATCAAAACAGCTCACAATTAGTTTATCTAGGCGCTTTGTGGTACAAATGCCTTTCATTTATTTTGCATTGATAAGATACCCACCTCAATTAAATAGTAGGAAAAAAATCACAAGTCTTATTATTTTTTTTTGATCAAAAAAGATATAATCTATTACCAGCCAGATAGGATCATCCAAAAATTACAGACATAAATGCCAATAAAACAGGAAACAGCAAAAGTGCAAAACATAAAACATGCTAGAGAACATAGGCTGATAGCGATCACACTTATCCAACTCCCCTTCTTTGACTAGAGGAGGACATAGCTGATTGCTCATTTGATTTCTCTGCATCAACGGTCAGAATAGCGGTTAAAGAAAGTGATGGTGTAGACACCCACCCCACAGGGCACACTCCCTTATATGCCTCTGCTGCAATGCAATCTGCTGCAGCATTTCCTTTTCTGGGAATAAAAGAGATCGAGAACCCAACTGTTGATGTAAGAAGATCAATAATGTCTTGTATGATGCTTCTACTCCTCCAATCATAAAGATCAGGTTGCTGAGAGTTCACACTTTTGACAAGAAATTGGGAATCAGATTCAAACTGAACCTTATTCAAGCCCAAATCTATTGCAAGCAACAAAGCCCTTTTTAAAGCAAGAGCCTCAGTCATGAACGCAGAGATGGATTTTATCTTGTCCACAAATCCCCACTGAAAGTCTCCCCATTCATCACGGCATATAATTCCAATTGCAGCAAGACCAGAGTGTGAAGAGAAAGCTCCATCCGAATTGATTTTAAGACACCCCTGTGAGGGCCGAGTCCAGTGAATATCCCTTGTTGACTCCTCATTTTCAGCTACTAAGAAGGTAGATCCAGACACCCAAAATTCTTTATTTAGCTTTGTGGCCATTTCTATCACTGCAATCGGATTGGGTTCAATATTATTAAACGCCTTTTCATTTCTATGCTTCCATATCAGCCATA
Source organism: Mimosa bimucronata (assembly GCA_037074515.1). Classification (NCBI taxonomy): domain Eukaryota; kingdom Viridiplantae; phylum Streptophyta; class Magnoliopsida; order Fabales; family Fabaceae; genus Mimosa; species Mimosa bimucronata. Next base: position 39,515,722 of record CM073444.1, read on the forward strand.
TAATCCAGCAAACAAGGGAGATTTCAAACCTATGAAGTCCGTGAGAAGCATCAGTAATATCAAGCCACCAAGAAATAAAATTAGTAATGGCCATCCCATCTATCTTTGCTCCAAAACAACTACCAAACCAGATGCATCGTGTCCATGGACAATGGAAAAAAAGGTGCTCAATGGATTCCTCCCTTTCTTCACATATTGGGCACAAAGGAGAAGATGCCCTCCTTCTTCGAACTAAGTCTGCGTTGGTGGCTATTGATCTATTCAAGACTCGCCAAATAAAATGTTGGACCCGGGGAATAGTATGTAATTTCCAAATAAACTTCCAATTTGCATTGGTCAAACAGCAAGATGAACTGGCATTATTCTCTGAAAATAGTGAGGATGCTATTGTATTATTGTAACCCAGCTTGACTGTATATTCGCCATTAGTTGCACCTGTCCATATGAGTTTATCCTGAACGCCATTGGAGGGTAAAGGAATCTTGAGGATTTCTGCGGCAATATTATCAGAGATTAAGCCCCGTATTGGTGAGAGATCCCAATGGCCATCTGATATAAGATCACATACCCTCCCCTGCTTAACATAGTAATTGTCTGACTGATCTTCATTCACTGAGAGTAGCATATTTGGAATCCATTTATCTCCCCAAATCCTTACTGAGGTACCAGAACCAATATCCCAAAAAAGCTCATTTTTCAAAAAATCTCTTCCCTCAATAATACTGGACCAACACCAAGAAGCTTTATAACCTTTCTTTGCATCCACAAAAACATCCTTAGGGAAGTATATACTTTTAAGAACCCGAGCCCACAACTCATCCTGAGTATTTAAGAGACGCCAAGCTGTTTTAGCCAATAATGCATTATTCATCACAACAAAATCTCGAAATCCCATACCTCCACTAGATTTAGTTTGAGAAAGAAACTCCCATGATTTCCAATGCATATTACCGCTTTCAGCTGTCCCACTCCACCAAAAGTTAGATATAATGCTGTTGAGCTCTTTACATGTCTTCACCGGAAACTTGAAGCAATTCATAGGATAAATGGGGATAGCATTAAGGACTGATTTTATCATGACTTCTCTGCCTGCATAAGAGAGGGTAGACCTGTTCCATCCTTGTATTTTATACTGGATCCGCTCTCTAACATATGAAAGCGCCTGGTGCTTGGTTTTCCCCCAAATACTCGAGATTCCTAAGTATCTTCCTGGATCAGGAGACTCTGCAATGCCCAAAATCTCACCAACTTTAGTTTTGACATCATTTGGAGTATTCTCAGAGAAGAAAATGCTCGATTTGTCCAGATTTGCCACCTGTCCCGATGCTCCACAGTACAAGTTCAGAATAGAAGCTATTTTGACACAATTTTGCTCGCTCGCGTTCATGAAAAACAAGGCATCATCAGCAAAGAAAATGTGGGAAAGTTCAGGGTAATTATTGCTAAGTTTAATCCCCTTCAACTCCTTGTTGAGCATACTTTTGTTGATCATACTGCTCATAACTTCAGCAACAAGAATGAACAGATAAGGGGAGAGAGGGTCCCCCTGTCTAAGTCCTCTTCCTGGTACAAAGGAGTCAATTTTCTCCCCTGAAACACAGAGGTTAAAAGTAATAGAATTTATACATTTCATAACTAGATTGACCCAATCATTACAAAAACCAAATTTCAGCAGCACCAACTCCAAGAAGTCCCATTCCACCCTATCATAAGCCTTGCTCATATCCATTTTCAAAGCAAATTCATATTTTTTTTCCTCCCTTCTTCCTTCTTAGATAGTGATACACCTCATGAGCTATGATAATATTATCATGAATTATTCGACCCGGTACAAAAGCACTTTGGCTTGAGGAAATACAACAATCTAAAAAGGGTTTCATCCTATTAGCTATGATCTTAGAAATAATCTTATATGCAAAATTACATAAGCCTATAGGACGAAAGTGTGAGACGTGTTCTGGTTTAGGAATTTTGGGAATCAAAGTAATATTTGTCTCATTTAAGTCATGCACAACAGATTTCCCATCAAAAAAATCCATCACCATTAAGCGAATAGAGTTACCTACTTCTGACCAGGCTGATTGGTAGAATTTACCTGAGAAACCATCAGGGCCAGGAGCTTTTGAACTTCCGAGACTAAAGGCTGCAGCTTTTATTTCCTCCTTTGTCACCGGGAGCATGAGTTGACAATTCATTTGGTCATCAATTTTGGTATCCACATAGCTCAAGGCACACTCCATAGATCTCTGTCCTGAGGATAGGAACAAATCCTGAAAGAACTTTGATATGTTGGAGGCTATATCACTCGATTCAGTCAACCATCGACCAGAGTCGTCTTTCAACTTCAGGATGCAGTTTTGGTGCCTTCGCTTAATTGTAGAAAGGTGAAAAAACCTGGAGTTTTTATCCCCAGCTCTCAACCATTCCACCCTTGATCGTTGTCTCCAATACTGCTCCTCTCTATCAAAAGCCTTTTCAATTTCTGATTTGATTTCAACAATTCTGCAAATGTTCTCATACGTGACTGGCGCTTGGGTGAACTCAGCCAAATGTGACTTAAGATTATTGATAACTGTTCGATTATTTGGAAACTCCTGTTTGCTCCACTTCAAAAGGGCATCTCGACAGTGATTTAGGGATGATATAAAGGATTGGAGGTTCGAGTCTGGTAGCTCACGAATTTGATGCCATCCCCTCTTCACAACCGATAAGTAATCAGAATGAGAAGTCCATATTGGTTCAAACCTGAAAGTTCTGGGTCGACGAGTACTTTTATAACAACAGTTAAGCAATAACAGATGATGGTCTGAACCCATCGGGTCAATGTTAAACACCTGTAACTGTGGAAAATCCTCACGGAGCTTAATATTCCCCAACGCACGATCTAGTCGCTCCCTTATTGTGTCTCCCTCATCTCGATTGTTGCACCATGTATACCGATAGCCATTAAAGCCAAGATCAATTAGCTCACAGTCAGCAACAAAACATTGAAAGTTAAGAATCTTTCGTAGTTCTCTTGGTTTTCCTCCTTCTTTTTCATCCTGGGCTAAAATGTCATTGAAGTCACCAATACACAACCAAGACTCACTAATGCCTCTTGCAATTCGTCTTACTTCGTGCCAGCAGAGAATCCTATCACGTTCTTTTGGAGGGCCATAGATGAAGGTGACATAAGAGGGAGTCTCAAAATTCATTGACGAGATTCTAGTATGAATAACATTTGTAGATGAGAATAGAACATTCACAATGACTTCGTCTGACCACCAGAGGGCCAATCCTCCACCTTTACCCACTGGATCAACAAACAATTCCTCAGTAAACCCACACTTTCTACGAGCTTTTCGAACTATTCTTCTTTTCTGTTTTGTTTCCATCAAAAATACCACATGGGGTTTATTACGGAGGCATTCCTCCTTTTGATTTCGAACTGTCAAGGCGACCCCAATCCCTTGACAGTTCCAGGATAATATATTCATTGTGAACCGGTGGTTGGTCCCATCCAACCACCGGCGTTTTGAGAGAAGGCAGAGGAACTACCAGAAACATTATCTTTATTAGAAACATACCAGCTTTCAGGAAAATCAATCTCTTCTAAAAGTGGCCTTGAACTCGGGGAAGCAGATTTCTTTGTTTTGTGATGACGTCGAATCTGGTGCTTGATATTTCGAACATTCTTCCGAGCAGTAATTTGAGGCCTTTGTGAAGGAGCAACATTCTGACTCTTTAAGTTAGGTTCCTCTGTGAAAAGTCGTCTTTTACTCGAGCGCTCCTGATGTTCTAGATCATTCTCATTAGGCCGTTTAATTTTAATCCCACCCAATCCAATAGTCACTGCTGACAGGGGAGATAGAGTATTTGCTAAGACAATTGCTTTTGAGGCCTCTGCATCTTCAGCTGGAAAGTCCACTCTGTGTCCAATGTAATACACTTTCATAAAACCATTTGCCTTCCGACCTTTTTGTCAACATAAATGTAATATTTGTTCCCACCATTTTTTAAATCATACACGATTATCTTATTTGGCTTTGCTTTGTCAATATTTTGTGTTTGTGTGTGTGTCAGAAGCAATCGGTCTTCTGATTTTTAATTTCAATGTAATTAATTAAATCATAACGATTATATAAATAAACAGAAAATGAAAATGACAGGATCAAATGTATCATAACAAAAAATCACAATTCTAAAAGATCAATGGACAATGAATCAGTGGGGAAAAGAAAAGTATCAAGGACTAAGGAAATCATAATTATAAAATAGACATTTTCTCGGAACAACCAATAGAAATTAACAATTAACAAATGGAGAAAACTTATATCAAGTTCCTTAGATACTGGCTATAAGATTCACTAATAGGAAGCTCCTACATCCGGATTATTTATACACATCAGCAAAGACAATGTTACAAGGCTTCACCATCGTTCCGTCTGTGATTTTTAGTGGCACACCCAAAAAAAAAAAACTATTTATTTGCCCACCATCGCAGTTACAGCAACACCATGGCTGCATCCTTATGTCATCCCACCATGGCTGCAATCACCTCCCACCGATCTGGGTATTGCTAGTCTGCGGCCGCCAGTGCGACCTCAAAAAAAATTAGTTCTCCTCTTCGATCCCTTCAGAACCTTACCACAATCCTCCATGCCCCTATAATTAATTCTCTTATATCCACGGCCAATTTTGTTTGATGATCAATTACCAAATAAAAATATATTCTTTTCACCCTTGTTATAACTTAAAAGGGTCCTGACATAGAGAACATGACAGTTATGGAATTCTATCAAGAGCTATGTTCAATGGAGTCCAAGGATTTGACAAGAGATGGAGAGGCATGCCATTGCTGTAGTGTGCCGCGAAAATTCACACACGGAATGATGGTGAAACCTTGCATGCTTATGTATATAAATAATCTAGATGTTAGCTTTTTATTGGTGAACATGATAACCAGCACCTGAAAAACTTAATATAAATTTAACCAGCACCTAAAGAACTTAATATAAGTTTTCTCCTTAACAAATATCAAGAACCATATCTTCCATTTATCGTCTCCAATTATTCTGAATTTGTCATAATACTCGTTCACTCAAGACCCATACGATTAAGCCACTTGCTGTCATGGTAGGATGGGCCGGGGGATAAGGCCCATTGCACATAACCGGGTCATTCTCAATTTTTCCCCCTCATTACATCTAGGAAGGATCCATGGAGGGTGTGTGGAACTCATAGGGCCAGGTTGCTTCACGAATTTTAGACATAGCTTGTGTTTAGTTGCCAAAGTTCTCAGGAAGTTGATTTCTGGTGCCACCCCAAGTTTCTTTAAAGTGGGAAAATGACTTCCCACCAAGATTGGCGTCAACTCCATTTCCATCACAAATTGTAAAGTGCAAAGGACAACTTTGCACACCCTTGTTCCATATCTGTCGTTGCCTCTCTCCCCCTCTACCTCTAAACCAATAGTCACTCACATAGGTGACAACAACTACAATATGCCCCCTCTATATCAACGTCGAAGCTTCTCCGCTTGTTAGCGTCACAACTGCTCCCCATTCTCTCTCTCTCTCTCTCTCTCTCTCTCTCTCTCTCTCTCTGTGATGAATCTGAGACTTGCCGCCGCCGATGGGTTGGGTTCAACAATAGTTTGCCGATGTGAGAGGAGAAAGGAAAATGGGACCAATTGTTTTTAAAAGATTGCCTTTGTGGAATTCTTAAGGCTTATTTGGAAGCCTTATTAAACAATCTATGCTCATATATCTTTTTTATGGATGTGAAGATGAAGGAGATGACAGAGAAGAAGAGGAGGAGGGGGTAGATCTTTCTAAAAAAAAAATTATGTCAAATTGAAATTTGGTGGATAAATTGGAATTTGGAAGAAGAGCATAAAAGTCATTTACTTCTCACTTTTCCCTATTTCCTATTCTCTATTCCATCATCATTTTCATTCTATCACACATAAAATTTCTGTAGGAACTCGTTTCCATTTCAATGCCAATCAACCATGTTATCCTTCATATTTTCCATTCCATTCATTCCTTTTCCAGTATTACTTTTTATAAACCAAATTGGCCCATATTCAGTGTGTCACTTGGTTGAATTGGAGAATCTTTCAAACGATAATCCTTATAATAAAATATTGTGGATGCTTGTACTTGTCAAAAGAAAATTGAATCTTATTTTTTGAAATACAAAGGCCACACTTAAACCATGTAAAAATAAATCATGTTTAAGTGGTATTACCTATTATTTTAAATGTAACAATTAGTCTAGGTTGACAATTGATCCTAGATATAAGGCAATTTGTTTCATTTTATATATGTTTATTGTTTTTTCTTTGAACTGATTTGTTTAATTTATAAATTAATATATAATATAATGATACGCATAAGTTTTTCAAAAATATCATGGAACATGTGATATAATTATTAAATTTATTTAGTTTCGTTGATTCTCCTGAATTTATCAACTAAACTTTACATTAATAAGGACCGAATGTGGTACAATCCATTAACAAGTTTTCACAATGAAAAGGTGGATCACTGTCGAATAATTAGAGTTTGAATTGATATGTGCGACAAGCATCATCATCCTGTAAAGAAGATAAACACACATTTTGAATCAAGAAATTGGACTAATTAGGGGAGAGACTCTAAGGATTAGTCTCCCTTAAGCCAGATAAAAGAGTGGGTGAGTTAGACATGAACGAATAAGAGAGGAAGGAGATGATGTGGCGGTGATGAGACTAAGGCTGTGATATTGATAACATGGGGAGGGCTTAGTGGCAACAGAAAGAGAAAGGAGGCCATTGATGAACAAGTGGAAGCTGTGAATCGTCTCCATCTCTCACTCTGTTGTTGCTCTTGCTCTCCCCTGCTCTGTCCCTTTCTTCTTCCATTTCCATCTCTCTATCTATTATCGCTTCTCATTTGCTCCCTCTTCTTCATGCTATTCTATTATGGATCAATATGGGCTCACCACATATACCAATTACTTTCATTTGTTCCCTATATATCTATCAAAACACACACACGCATGGGCAAAAAGTTTGTCCCTTCATTAATCACTCCACTTGACACCGTTTCCATTTCATTCTTCATATTGAATCATTAAACTCTATTATGTATACTTGACAGGTTGATTTTGCACACACATGTATCACGTTGATTTAGCTCCTCTTCTCAACCCATATGAAAGTGCAGCACTTCATGCCACTATATAGAGATCTATGAAGATAGATTCTTTGAAATGAAAATGATACACTTGCGAAAAGAAAATAACAAAGAAACTAGCGAGGGGCACCGGTTCATACAAAAAAAAGATGGTCATATACTCATCATATAAATATGCCAAAATAAAAAGTTAGGTTGATATACTTTGATCGGCCTTTTCAAATTATTGAAGGGGATATGCGTTTTCGTATAGCTAGATTAAAGTCGTTTGTTTCTTGTTGTGTTAAAGTGTGTGGAACAAAATAACAAGTCTCCACTAAGTTGCATATATACACAAGTACTGTTCAAAACATTGATCGAAACTGTATCCCACAATTGATCTATGAAGAACCCTCCAATAAATGAAACCAATCATTATATTTCTAAATGCTTCAGCCTGAAGTCACAGGTCTTCTCCACAGTCCTAACCATATTGCTCAATTCTCCTTAAATATTTCATTCAATAAATCAATAAATACATCATAGAAAGGACTCCATCGTGGTTCATGGCAATCACCAACACTATAATAAAGGACAACCCAGTTTTTAAAAGCTCTCACTATATGGAGTTTTAGAGTGTCAGATATATTTAGAGACATAGTTTTGAAACTCGGTAATTGAACTGGATAAGGCATTAGGTTAAGGGTCAGTGGGTCAGACCATGGTCAACTCGGAACTAGACCGGTAGTAATTAAAATAAATAAATTTAATTAAAATTCATATTATAATTGTGAAAAAATGATATTTAATCCTTAGCAAATATTTAATTACCCATATTTTAGTAAAAAAAAACTATCCATATTACAATGTGTTTATAAATATGAACTTATTATTTTTTAAATTATTCTTTTCTCTACTTCTCTCTGAAATATTTTTCTCATTGCATACTCCTCCTTTTGTTCCTCTCCCTGACATCCGTACTACATCCTCCTCCTTTTCTATTCATTTAATTCAAAAAAATAAAACATCCTTCAGATTAGAACTGTGCACCAGGGCCGGCCCTTCAAGGGTCGGGACCTTAAAAGGGCTGGCCTGAAAAGCCCAGGTAATGTAAATATCTCTATTTTTCAAAGCCCGACCCTTGAATGACAGGGTTCAGGGCTGGCCCGGCCCGACCGGATTAACGCTTATACACTATTTTTTAATCTTTTTCTATAGAAAAAATTAAAGCAAAAAAATCCTTATCGTCAACATAAATATCAATATTAATTTACAATACAAACACTAAGAAATTATCAAGCAATAATAAATATTGTCCATATTTTTATATAAGTCACAAAATATATATTTATTTTTAATTAATTATTTTAATAAATATTGTCCATATTTATAAATAAGTCACTCACTAAGAAATTATCAAACAATGATAAATATTGGGAATTAGGTATTATGATTTTTTACCTTTAAATAATTATTTTATTTTGTAGTTATTAATTTTTTAAAAATATATATGTGTGTGTGTGTGACAGGCTTAAAGGGCCGGCCCTTTGAAACCCTCGGCTCTACAGAGCCAGTCCTTGAAACCCGATTCCTTTTTGAAGCCTTCAAAATCAAAGTCCAACACTTCAAAAGTCATGACCTAAAAGGACCGGCCCATATGGGCTTGACCCGAATTACCAACTATATATTTCAGATGATTTTTTTATTGCTTTTTCCAATCTTCCTTTCGTTTTCTCTCTCCGGCACCCACGTGAATGACAAGACAAGAAGAATAGCTAGGCTGACAAATATGGCTTCCCAAGGAAGGAAGAACAATACACTAACCAGTCTCATACCCTTCAGATCTCTTATCCCCTTCTCTCCTCAAAACCTCTGAACTTTCATCTTCTCGTCCCATCTACCCATGCCTCTCAAGTCTCAAATACCAGAACAAGCCCCTCGACGTTAGAAGTTCCAGCAGCGTTGTAACTTGCAACGCCTATATTCTTGAATCAAGGTTACGTATATTATTGGCAGCAGAGGGACTCCGTCGAGGTTGATGTTCTCAGCGTTTAGAGAGCTCGATCTTTTACTTTTCTTCTTCATCTGCTTCATTTTCCGGTCGCCGGAGTTCAAACACGAGTTGACTCGTCCCGCTCGACGAGTTAGCCGGGTTTAAACCGGTTAGGCCGATTTGACCGAGTCAACTCCGGTTCTCCTCCTACCCTGGTTGGTCCCTCAACCGGACCGTTTCGGGGTCCGGGTGGGGGGTTCCGGACCGGCTGATCCGGTCCGAATTTAGCAACTATGAATTAGAGGTCGGTTTTTAGATTTGAACCCAAAACACCTAATAATTACTTGGCAGCAACTTTTAAGGTTGATCTAAAACTTGCCCTCTTATTTAGTTTTCCTCTGGTCCTAAATATATTGGATATATTTAATTAATATGATTAAATTAGGGATGTTGGTTATACTAATTAATATGTTGTATTTTTTTTAAAGTACCCAAATCATCTTTTCTTATTTTCCCCCGTCTTTTAATTAATTATTGTTGAAAGAGCATGATAATTTGTGAAACAGTTGATAAAAATTAAAATTAATTAATATATTTAAGATTAATATTAACTTCTTAAGTTATATAATTAACAATATAATATTCGTTAAAAAAAAGCAGATAGATATCCCACCAAATTATGAAAGCTTACTTTATGTGGCATTGTACTTTTCAAACGATACGTTGATAAGCCCCTCCAAGATTTCCACTTTCAGTATGTCTTTTCTCTAATAAATAAAATCCCACAACACCCATTTGTTATTAATTAATAATTTTGAGCCTCACACATTTCTAAATCTAATCAACATGCATTTTGTTTTATGCATAAAGAATTAAAAGTGTAATGTCTTTCATATATGTGTGTATAGTTTAGGCATACCCCATGTATCAAAATTGTAATATATTCTACAGTTGAGTGCCAGTTGTTTATTCTTAAGTATTATTATTTTTTTGCACTCTTATAATTATTATTTGCTTTTGCCCACTACGTGGGTTTCACACGCTGTTTTGCCTCACTATCCCCACGCCACTCTCACCAACACACACATAAATTCTCTACGCTCACTTTGATTTACTAAATACCCTTAGTTTAATCGTTCATTATCGATGTGCTTAATTCTGAACCACAAATCTGTGATATAGAATGAAGATTTCATGGATTCCTTTGCTAAAAGTGAAATTTGTACGAAATAGAAAGTACAAATTACAAAAACAGCGTGTGATAATACACTTTTTAAAGAAATAATTAGGTGCGTTTAAATATATAGTGATCATGGTTCATGATATGATTTGAATGAATCTTTCTCATTCCATCTATGAGGGCGTCCGGTGAATCAATTTGATTTTACGACTACTTAGTAGTACATGTTTTTATAATAGATAGAAGTTGCTCTTTTGGGGGGTTTTGTTTAGGTTGGTTTGAGTGAATGTATTAATTCTTTTATATTTGGATTTATCTATTGGTATCTAACACTATTAGTAAGCGGCTAATCCAGATTGTGGGAATGTAAGCCTACAATTGGGAAACCTTGCTACTTTCAAATATTTATCCTAACTATGTACTTAAGGTTTGAACTACTAATTATTATTATTATTATTTTTTTATTTTTTTTTATTTTGGTGCCAGATCGTACTAATTCAAGTCAAACTAAAATCGTTATTCTCCAAAATCTTTTTCTCTGTCTCCTTCGTTCAGAGGCACATAAGAAATGACTGAAACCAGAGAAAGCTTCAAAATCTTAACATTGCTTCAATGCAAAAAAAAAAAAAAAAAACAGAATACCGCAGAAACTGTCTTATAAAGTTACAGAGAGGAGGAGGAGGAGAAGAAGAAGAAGAAGAAGCTAAAAAGTGAGACTCAACAAAACAACAAAACCTCGCAATTTATTGTTGGCTTAATATAATATAACATATATGTTTAAACACTTTATGGGGGAAATGAAACAATAATCACCATTCAAAATCCTTGTACCAATTGACTTGATCATTGCTAAAGAAGAAACCATGTTCACTGACGAGCCACGAACAAAGCTTGAAAGGACCACAACGATGGACATCTCTAGAAGCCTTAAAAGCATCGAACTTTTTTCTGGTTTGGTCATATTTCATGGTACACTTCATAAGATTACTGCTCCAAAAATGGGTTTTCATCTTCCAGCTAAAATCATCATGCTCCTGAAGTGCCCTGCCTCCAAGATCGGCTTCTTCGTTGGAACACCAAATCACTAATGGCACAGATGAATTGTTGGTGAAACCATTGACGACTCGAACCTCGTACTCTGTTCCAAACAAGTATTCTGATGGTTCTACTGTGGCCATTATCACTATGATGAATGTGGCTAGAAAGACCAATAGCCATATTCTTCCTCCAAGTTTCATCTTCTTCGTCTCTGTTTCTGATGATCCTCTTCTCTGTTTTGATGTTTGTGCTGTGTGCTGCTTCTTATAATACGCCATTTTCTTACTTTATATTTCTGTTCCACGTTATGATTCTCTTTTAAATGATATTCGTATCTAACGATATATCGCACTTTTTGGTTCATGAATTATTGTTATTTTAGAAAAAAAAATCATTATTGGAAATTCATTTATAATATACATGCATGATATCTCTCGTTATTATACCAATAAGAAGAAACGGGATGTCACTCGTTAAGTAGAATATTTCATTGGTTAAGGCGTAAATTTGTTTTAAAAGTTTTCGTTCAGGAGTTATTTTGTTTTTAAAGTTTTTTTTTTTCCGAATTGCTCTGAGAGATTAAAAAACAATTTTGTTTAGCGTAAGAGAACAATCGCTTATAACATAACAAATTAAGGTTTGAACCGTCACATAGTGTACCTAACAAAATTATTTTCCATAGGAAAATGTATGTTTATAAAAGGTCTTATTTTGTTAAAAAAATTTCTCATGCCTTTTTTTAGAAAAAAAGTAATCATTTAGAAAATGAGTGAAAGGAGACAGAGGCATTAGAATAAAATTTGAATACTCTTCCCTACTTGTAATTTGAGATTTTATTTCAAAGAAGTTTCTATAACATTCATTCAATAGAAAACGGCCATACTTGACCGTGGAGATATACTTTGTACATGAATATAGTATGTTACAATCTTGTAATTATAAGTTGATTATAGACTCTGGCAAAAAAAAAAAAAAAAGCTAATTATAGACTCATTCACTGTATAAGATTTTAGCATTGTTATTCCACTTTTTTTCCCTTTATTGTTTCCTTATATTATGTAAATAATTTATGTTTTACATGTACTTCTCTCTTATGTTGTTTATTTTTTTGGCAAAATGAGTCAATGTAGATTTTGTAATTCCAAGAATCTTTATATATCTATTGTTTCATAATACTAAGAAACAGTTAAAATGGTCAACGATAATTACTTCAATGATAGTGTCATTAGCCACGCTCAGTTGAGATTTTAGACCTAAAATTTATCCAATAACTATATATGCATATTTAAAAGGTTAATTGTGCCTTTTTCACCTCTATCAATGTCATACTATCATAGAGACGCATCGACTTTTATTTGAAAGGGATTTCAAGTCGATAAAGGCAATAACTGAATATACCATCGACAAATTTTGCCTTTAATTTAATTATCTTAACCTAAATAATAATTAACACAAATATCATCAATATTAATATCTAATATGGAGAATTTGCTAAGGATGGTCAACAATAATTATGTAGGGTTGAGTGCTGCTGCTACCCTGTTCTTCCAAGTCTTGCATTTTATTCTTTGCCCAAATGCACAGCTTTACATAAAGGGCATGTTTAATTTGAGGGGAGTGGAGGAAAAATGGACGGTGAGAATTTTTTTTTTATTTGAATTTAAAAATATTGGAGAAATGGGATTAAAGGTTTTTATTAATACACCCTCTGATCCTAAATATAGGACCTATTTGGGGAGGTGAAGTTAATCTTAAATATAAGACTTATTTCTAGCTTTTTTTTTTTCAAATTATCCCTATTAATACTCCTCACTAATAGAAAAAAATAGAGAGGAAGTAAGGGAATAAATGTAGATAGTTATGGTGTTTTGGTAATTTCATGTAATTTTTACTAACTTAACTAACATCCTTAATATAATAAAATAAGGTAAATATATCTTATATTTATGATCGAAATGAGTATTACTTATTCTTTTATCTTACATCTTATATTTCTTAAAATATCATAACCATACTTCTTCAATTTTTAAAAATTTAAGTCAAAATTTTTTCCCTCCCCTCCCTCTTCCTCCAAATCTTTCTAACGAACAGAAAATGAATAATTCTAATTTCTTCTGCTTTTCTTTTGCAGTCTCATAATTTATCTATAGATGATAAATAAAACTCCAAAAGCCGCAAAAAGGTCATTATTTTTCTCAGTATCTATCTTTCTTTTGCCGTCATAATTCATCATAAGAAGGCATATGGAGAACATTTCCTAAAAATATTTAAAAAAAAAAATTAAACACATGATAACAGTTGAAGAGATAGTAAAATAGTGGATTGAGATGAAAGCGACAAACTGAATACTCTTATCTCGTGGAATATTGTCAGTCACATTTTGTAATATGTATTCATTCCATGGGGCATTATCATTTTCTTCTTATCAGTGCGAGACGTGACCATGGAATATTTAGCACCAAGTGATCTGAAGTTTATCACTTAAATTTTGATGTTGGCTATACAGCTAGCACAATTCCAAATTTGAAAAATCTACGAGGAAGGGAAGTTTGAATGTGAAATTATGAGTCAATGCTTAGCCTCTATGTAAACACGGTATGCAACAAAAACACATCTACATGCCTAGAATTGTGTTTAACAAAAGAAGTTAATCTCTCCGGACGTGACGAACAAAAGTTCAAATATCCACTATGAAATGCACATATATTTAGTATCTAACAATGTTTTAAATAGAATTGTCTCAAATATATATATATATACACACACCTATATATCTAAAAAGAGCCCCACCGTGAGAGGAAGAACATCTATATGTAGCAATGATGAGGTTGGAGGAGAGAGAGTGAGAGATATAAATGTTGTTCCCAAAATTGACACAATAATAATATATTGAAGATGAGGATCAAGTGGCACCAATACATTTATAATAGGTATCGGATGGTCATTTTCAAGGGAATAAAGTATGAAATAAGATAATCTTTCATATAATCACATACGTCCTTTCCTTTCACATCCACTAATAATCCACTATCAATCTAAACGCAGGCATGCGAATATCTTATCTTTTCTAGTCCCTAAAGTACGAACAATCACCTACCTAATCAATATCTTATCTTAGTTACACTATTGTCTATATATAATAAATATGATTTGACCAGCTCTTTATTATAACTAAAATTGGAAATACAACTATTAGTATTACCCTTCTGGCCTTCTCTGTTTTTATTCACAATTATCATCACCAAAAATTAGCAGTGAAAGAGGCAAAACTACAGAGCACATAACTGGGTCGACATGAAGCCTATCTTGTCCTGAACACAATTACACTTGATTCTAAGGGGATAACTAGATAGATTCGAGTAAGAATGATGTTTTTGTCCTCTACCATATTTTTATGGTGCAGCAATCCCTTCACATACCCCCACTTCATAAGAGCCTTGTGCATTGTACTGTTGTATTTTTCTGGCCGACATTTTGTTTGCTTTCATAAATACGCTTTGCATTGTTGCCCTTCCCTATCATAATCTATTTCCTACATTGTTTCAGAGATGCAAGAGCCTAACCTATGATGTCTTTTCTGCTTTGGATCCAACCTTAGACCATATGGATTGGGCAGTAAGCAAAGGACAAGAAACATATCAAACTAGGCAAGTGTTTAATTCCATAAAAGCATGACCGAATCAATGGTGCTTGGGGGCAGGTTGCTATATTACAATGATTTTCTCAGAGAAATTCCCAGCTCCTGAATTTGTATATGGGAGGCCATTTTAAGATAAAAACAGAGGAAGACCCAAAAATCTAAAACCCATAAGATTCTCGCTAGGCCATATCTTTCTTCTAAATTTATTCTGCATTTACTGTAGAAGCTCTTTCAATATGCCGCAATAGGCACAGAATGTGAGCATGAATCACACAAATCACAATGTAAAAGAATTCAAATGCTATCATCCATGTTGATTAATAAACGAACTTTCAGAGAACAAGATCCACATGGAAGAATCACTGAACCTGGTAAACTATCAACAGTACGTAAAGAAATCTCACAACCATCCCTCAACAATGAATACCCCATTTTCTCCAATTCTGTAGAATCTATTGTGAAGTAGTCACCACATCTACACTGGTATGACAAATCTAATGCTTCTCCAGCTTCTTCAATGATCATATCTTGCAAAATCACATCTTCTGCAACATCTGCAGCCAATGCATCCTGCCTTGAACCATTCAGCTCATTGTCATAAACTGAACGAGAAGTTGAATTGCTAAGGATTTCCCATGCCTTCTGCACAGTTAGAAATCTGTCTCCTGAAGTTTGACGACTGCTTGACATTTCAGATGCCTTCAATAATTTATCAGGATGTAAATTGAGTATAGCACTGCGGTAACTAGCACGAATCTCTTCATAGCTTGCATCTTCCTTCACACTAAGAACATCATAAAGGGTTTCTTTTTGGGCATTCTTGTCTAGAAGCATAGCTGGCTGCAGCTCCTTCTTAAATAGCCGCCTGTGAAAGTATTCTATTCAAATCTGACCACACCTAAGAAACATGCAAAACATTGTATTATAACCTAACAATCATATCTTACTGTAACCAAAGATAAATAACATAAAATATACTGATATCTGAGGGAGGGGGGGTCCTATGGTATTCTAGCAAGTTTTTAACTATAATGTTGTTCATGAATTAGACTACAGAGATACACACGAAGGAAATAACTAGCAATTGCAATCAGGATAGAATTATAAATGTTGGTGCTAGAAAGCTTGAACATCCTTATGCTGGAAAGACAAGCTCTCCCTTTCGCCCAATAGGCATTCTCAAGAATCACAGGGAGCTCCCATAAATTCATAATGGTTTGAGGTTTCAAAATCTGAGGTCCTGATGCTAGCTATAAAATTGAAGGTATTGTCACAATCAGCTGGACTATTTTCTTGAAACAAAAATATTTTTGAAGCTTTTCTTCATGTGGAAAGTGGAAATACCCCTAGTTTTCTTCTGTCTCAAGCCATTCATTCTATTACTTCGACAATACCCAGTTTAGATACTGACAGGCACCCCCTGGGTGCTTAGCATCTAAATGCAACAAATATCAACCACTCCTGATGGGGATGGAATAGAGAAGAATAAAAATCCCAAGGAAGATTTCACCACAATCATCCCAAGATAAACCTTGCAGGTAAATCCCCACCTTCATCCCACTCTGATTCTGGAAGGCCACGTGATCAAATATGTCTTTGGGTATTCAACAAATCCATTGGTTGCCCTTTAAAACATTAAACTTTTGGAAGCATTTTTATGGGTTTTCCACCAAAAGCCAAACAAATCCACAATGAATCATGAAAATTAAAACAAATTATCAGAGATCTACGATTGGAGCTCATTAATGATGGGATGTAAACATCAATCCGCAATTACCACTGAGATCCATCCCAAGCAAACACGCATCAGTCTAGTTATTGCTAGCTATTAACATATTAGCGATTCTGGTCAGACTGGAGCTTCTCTTTGAAAAGCTCCAACCTTTACTCACTAAGAGCGATAATGAATGTTTTCCCGATTATATAATACAATTATAGACACAGAAACAGGATTCAAACCATAAGAATCGATGAGAGCTGATGAAGAGAACTCAGACGCCCACCTGAATGGACGAGACTGCGACGGAGCGGGCGGAGGAGGCGGCGGCGGCGCGTGAACAATGGCCGCCCGAGAGAATGAAGAGGAAAAGCTGAAGAAGAGGGGGTTTAGTCGGGAAAAGGCAAGAATTGAAAAATTGAAAGGAAAAAAATGGCAGGCCTATATTAAAATAAAAAAAAAGGAAGCAATTTTTTGGGCTCCATCAGCATGAATCGGCCCATTCGTCAAAACGGATTTGATTTTGGTCCATCTTATGAGAGAGAACATGATAAAATAATATTAAATGTGAAATTTTCATTTTGACCCTTTGAGAGTTTTAAATATGGGAAGGAGATGTGGTGCATGATAAATGGTATATTGATAAAATCAGAAAATTACATACTATGTTTCCTTGATTTGTATGATTTGGTTGATTATCACTTATCATGTGAGGTCATCATTCAGTGTTTATCACAATTATAAGAAATCATTTCTCATTATTGAAATGAAATCCGGATCATTTAAAATTTGACATGAATAGTTTAAATTTCAAATTTTTTACCACTTTTTCAATTATAGGTTTATTTTTTTAAGGAAAGACATTTATAAAATTAATTGTAATTTGCATTTTATATACATTAAAATAAAAAAAATTGCTAAAAAATTAAACTATATTAAATTAAATTTGAACTACTAAAACAAATTTAAATAATAATCCAGATTAAGACAAGAAATTAAACGATTTTTATCACGAGCACCCTATAATGTGGACGAGAGACAGTAAATGCTTCGGACTCAAGCAAGCTACTGCCAACACTCTCATAAAGTTTTGAACTCATTGGAGAGATGCATACATTTAATATTATCACATGCTACCAACAAAATCTCACATAAATGGTCGAGTATTGGGAATTTTCTGTTTGGAAAAGCAAAACTCCTTAGACCTTATCGGAATTTTAAAAATATTCGATACTACGTACATTCATCTCTAGAAGAGGAACAACTGCTCTTAAAAAAATGAAGGGAAAACATGGGGTAGGTGTAGAACATATGGCCGCCATGCAAAGAGAAAGATTCAGAATTCATCGATTATAACTCACGCGGTAGCCACACACACACACACACACACACACACACATTTATAGCTATATATACAGTACTATCAAAGTTAGTTAATGCTCTCATATGTTGTCTCCCCTTCTCTCTGCTCCACCTAACGCTAACACCATCCCCATCTATCCTCCCACCCTAACATTCCCTCATCTTCCTTCATCTAGCTCCTCTTCTTCAAAAAAAAAATAATAAATAAAATAAATAATAATAATAATAATAATAATAATAATAATAATAAAAACTCAATTTATATGTACACCTTTCTTTTTTTATAAACGTATGTATCTTTCTGAGACTTATATATACGTTTTTTTGGTTGGAAAGTTTATGTGATTTTTTTAGAGGGCTATATGAAAAATGTTAAATACCTTTTTACATACGAGTAGACACTACAAAAACACAGCGATTTTCCGACGGAATTTACCGACGAAATTTTTTCCGTCGGAAATTCCACCGTCGCAAATCTATTTACCGACGGAATTTTTTTTCCGTCGGTAATTAAAGGAGGAATTACCGACGGAAATTCCGTCGGTAATTTTAATAATATTATTTTATTTATAAATTATTATTTTAATTTAAATATTAAAATATTATTACCGACGGAATTTCCGTCGGTAATTTGTTTAATTTTTTAAAAAATTTAATTTGCCACGTGTCGCTCTCTCGTGCTGCCACGTGTCGCTCTCTCGTACCGCCACGTGTCACTCCCACAAATTGCCTTCAATTTTGTCTTCAGAGAGATTCGAACCCCCAACCTGTTGGGGCATATCTGATGCCTTAACCAGTTGAGTTACGAACACCTTGTAAAATTATTTGCAAACTATTATATTTATAATATTTAAACTTCCATTATTATAATTATATTTAATCTTAATATATTATGAAATATTTTATAATTATTAATATATAATTTACATATTAATAATTCTATTATTTTTTATAAATAATTTTTATATTCATATACAATCCATTATATTTAGTATTTTCATTTTATATTATTATATTATAACTATTTTTCATTTTATTTTATGACATTTTTAAATAATTATTTTATTATATATAATATTAAATTATAATTATTTTCGTTTTTATAAATAATATTTAATTATTTATTAAAAATAAAATATTATTTAATAAAAAATTAAAATTAAATTTGTAATAAATTTACATCACGTGTATATATTAATTTTTATTTATTTATAAAATATTTTTTAAAATAAATTAATATAATATTTTATTTTTATATATTATTTATAAATTAAAATAATAATTTATTTATAAAATAATAAATAATTAATATTACCGACGGAAAATATTCCGTCGGTAATAATATTTTAATATTTAATTATTATTAAAATAATAATTTATAAATAAAATAAAATAATTAATTAAATTACCGACGGAAATTCCGTCGGAAATTTCCGTCGGTAATAATATTTTAATATTTAATTATTATTAAAATAATAATTTATAAATAAAATAATATAATTAATTAAATTACCGACGGAAAAATTTCTGTCGGTAATTCCGCCGGTAAATTTTCCGACGGAATTTCCGCCCGAAATCCTCCGGAAATTACCTACGGAATTTTTTCCGTCGGTAAATTCCGTCGGAAATTTGTGGTTTTTTTGTAGTGAGATAAAATGGGTTAAGGGTTAAAAAAATACATATGATTTTGTCAAAAGTTTGTTCAACACCAAATACTTTATTTTGGACCAAAAGTAACTCTGACCTTCCGAATTAGACTTAAAAATCACATTTACCATTAAATTAGGGTAAAAAATAACATGTAATTTGTGCCAACTGTACTCCACATGTCTTAACTAAACCTCTACTTCCACCACCACTGCTCCTCCACCCGACCCCATTAAACCCCCTCTCTTCCTCCCCTCTAAAAAGTTCGGCGAATCAACCACAAAATCTTTTAGAGAACAAAGGATTCAAAG
This sequence comes from Mimosa bimucronata, assembly GCA_037074515.1. Taxonomy (NCBI): domain Eukaryota; kingdom Viridiplantae; phylum Streptophyta; class Magnoliopsida; order Fabales; family Fabaceae; genus Mimosa; species Mimosa bimucronata. The sequence continues at coordinate 39,535,749 of CM073444.1, forward strand.
GGAAGAGAGGTGCATCGATGGAGATATATTCTTTGTGTATGTTGAAGGAGAATAAAATAAGAGTGGTACAGGCAGGAATCATAAGGGCGCTGGTGGAATTGATGGCTGATTTGGATCAAACATGGCGGATAAATCAGCTCATTTGTTGTCGGAGGCAAGGATGGTGTTAGTGGGGGAATGAGGGATTCTAGTGCTGGTAGAAATTATAAAGGTAGGTTCACATAGGCAAAAGATAGAGCCGGGAATTCGAGCGGGCCGGGCCTAAACTGGCAGCAAGAGAAAAGCACCCTATTTTTCAAAGCCCGGCCCTTGAGGTGTCGGGCCTCGGATCGGCCCGCAGGCAACGCTTTTTCCAAATTCTCCCCACTTTTGAGCCTGTATTGCTAACTAAATTAATGGACCTATAATAAAAAAACATAAGTATGATCTAAATTATGTTTAAATACCAAGCATTAGTGCATTACCAACTCAACAACTCATAAATTAAATATCAAGTCTACAACTAGAAGTCACACCAAAATTAAATAGAATATTCCATAAGGTCAACATAAAGTCTACTATCTACACATTACAGTTCACATAGGATAATTAAATAAACTACTACATAAAGTCGTAAATAAGAAAAGTGAAAGCCATAAACTACATTAAACATTAAGATATAGTGTCATTTTCATTTTCTTCGCCATTATTACTAATCATCAACATCAAGGACATTTGATTGTGTTCCACTATGAGTAGACTCTCCTTATTATATGGCAAAAATATCAATTTTTTTCCTATTATTTGCTTTTTTAATATTATTAATTAACAATATATATAAATAAAAAATGGGGAAATAGGCGGGCTTAAACGGGCCGGCCCGTTTAAGCCATGGCCCCGATGGGCTAGGCCGTTTAAGCTTGCCTCCCTTTTTTGCCTTCAGAATCAAAGCCGGCCCTCATCGGGCTAAGGCTTAAATAGGCTAGCCCGAATTCCCGACTCTAGCAAAAGGAAATCACAGTGGTGATACTATTACAGATTTGTGAGGACAGTGTGGGTTGTCGTACAATGGTTGCTAGTGAAGGAGTCATACCTCTGGTACTAATCGAGTAAAACAGAAAGTCAATTCGCAGATCCACCCAAAAGCTACAATTCTTTATTGTCATAAATTTTTAGAGAGAAATCCCTAAGCATCTGCGTGGTCGTCGCCATTGAATAAGCACTAACACTCGGACTCATCCCCGAGCTCAAACTAAGAGCCACGAAGAAATCGCAGAACCAAAAACCCAACTACCATTTAAAGAATTCTCAAATAGCTCACTTGGTCACATCATCACAGAAATGAAGTTCGGAATCGGTCTTACCTGAACATTGAAAAACAGCATCACAGTCGTCTGAATCACCCATTATTAAGGTTGATTTGACGAACTTTTTAGAGGGGAGGAAGAGAGGGGTTTGGTGGGGTCAGGTGTAGGAGTGGTTGTAGTGGTGGAAGTAGAGGTCACAAATCACATGTTACTTTTAACCTTAAGTTATTAGTAAGTGTGATTTTTTAGCATACTTTGGAAGTTTAGAGTTACTTTTGGTTTAAAAAAACACTTGGTGTTAGACGAACTTTTGACAAACTCGCATGTGTATTTTTGTTCTTTAACCTAGTATAAAATTAGGGTAAAGGTGTAAATTTGGTAATGAACTATTACACCAAATGTATCGAACGGAAAAATGAATTTCGAGTAGTAAATGAGATAGTGATAAATTAAAAAGGTTGTAAATTTGGTAATGTCGTTAAATCAACCTATACTCAGTTAAAAATTTGGGAAGTGGGGCCCACGAATTTTAGAGCAAACATTTAACGGAGTTTAGACTGATTTTGATGGCATTACCAAATCTGCAACCTTTTTAATTCATCATTACCCCATTTGCTACTCGAAATTCATTTTTCTGTTCGGTGCATCTGGCACAATAGTTGAACACCAAATCCACACATTTACCCTAAAATTAAAGAATTGGTGGAGCAACATAGTTAAAAACAGATAGGATCACATTGAAAGAAAAGGGAAAAAAAAGAGGAAAATTCGAATGGATAGGGTATTATTGGCATCCTGTTCCTCAATGCTTTCATAAAAAAAAAATGTTAATATTATGGTTGTTAACATTAAAAGTAGTGTGTTTAAATATATAAGTCTATCGATTTTTTTAAAATAAACAAGGAGAGCACAAAAACTTAAAAGTTTTGTAACCTTATATATTTAATGTTAGCTCAACTTAGTAGAACGAATATTCATTCGTCCCAAATGCATTTACATGAAATGATATGATTTACTTAAAATGCCATTGTTAATGGCAAAAAAAAAAAAAAAAAAAGGCCAGTGATAAGCAATCTATAAATACATACTTATATGGTCCTAAAATCACGTGGGTACTCTTGCAAACACTAAAAAGTCAAAACCCAACTCATAATTTTTTTCCCACCAAAGAATTGAAGGAATAACTTGACTTTTGAAGGCGATGATGCACACCGCACACCGTGCATTTTTAAATTTAGGGAAAGTTAATTATTTAATCATTATAATTTCAGCGAGTTTGTAACTCAGTTCTCATAGTTTAACTTGTCACAACTTAATCTTTGAAGTTTTCTAATTTGTATAAATTCAATGAATCAAACATATAACTCGTCCACATATGGCACGCTGACAAAGTAGTAATTTGTTTAATTGGCATTTTAGTGTGTCCCACATGAACATCTCACTCCTCTCTCTCCTATTGCTATTGGCCACAACTTTCTTCTTCCTCAACCTTCTTCCTTTTTCCTCTCCTTTTTTTATTTTTCCGATGCATCACCCTTCCAACAATGGTGGTTCTGTAAGACCGATCATATGAAATCAATATTCTAATAATTCATATGTTATCTCACAATTAATATATACAAAAAATAATTAAAATATCTAACAGGTTCTTCTGATCCTAGACTTCGCCGTCACCATCTTCAATCTTCTTCTTTTTTACCTGCTAGTTCCCCTGATCAGGCACGCACGCCTTCTCTGTTCTTTTTGTGCTTAAATTGGTGGGGATTTTCTAAACCAAGCTTAATGATGTAGTTTACGCTGAACGCTGATATGTTGTATTAACTCTTGAGTGCTGATACATTGCATTAGTTAGACATCAAAATGACTTTTAAGGAAGCAGCCAGTCTTTTTTGAAGATCGACTGATGAGTACCTAAATTTCAGTTATTGAAAATTATGACCTGGTATTGTTCCTAAATCTTGTAATGCTCATTGCATAAAAGTACGTTTAAAGCTGTTGTTCAACTAATGTTTCGGCATCTCTGATGAAGCATCACCGAGCCATTGAAAGAAGCAATCTCTGATGTTGCAGCATCTCTGATGCACTTAGGAAAAAGGAAGAAGGTTGAGGAAGAAGAAAGGAATGGCTAATAGGAATAGGAATAGGAGAGAGAGAGAGGAGTGAGATGTTCATGTGGTACACATTAAAATGCCAAGCATGCTACGTGGACGAGTTATGTTTAACCCATTAAGTTTATAAAAATCAGAAAACTTTAAGAATTAAGTTGCAATAAGTCAAATTATGAGGTCTGAATTGTAAACTCGCTGAAACTATAAATATCAAATAATTAATTTTCCCTCAAATTTGATTCAAAATTAATCTCGAGTTCTATAGATCTCATGGTTAAAACATATATATATATATATATGTATATTATAATTGACAGTAGATCTTATTTGATAAATGGAGCATATTAATTATTATAAATGTTTACTTGTTACAGACCTGTGTATCGTGGAGAAGTAAAAAAAATCCTAATTTTATACTCTTAAGTAAATGTATGGTCAATGAGGATTTCAGTACAATTTGATTGCATTAAAACTTAAAAGAATACACATGACTGCATGAGGGGAGGGAGAAACCACAACGAGACTTGCATTAGATTGAAATATAGCAACTAAAAATAACAGGAAGGAAATTAAAATTATTACTACGGCCTTCATTAGCTACTACATTCACTTAATATGCCATTCCAATATGAAACCAAAGCTAATCAAACCCAAAACAGACACTTTCAAAATTACTCCAAGCTGAAATTAAATGAACAACACACATGCATGCATGACAAACAAACATAAACCCAAAAACCCTAATAACCACAAAACCCTAACCCTAATTAAAAACTCAAACCACCAAACCACATGTAAACACTCCTTAGTTAATTAAGGATGAATAGGGTGGTAAGGATGGTAGCCGCCGCCGCCAGCTCCTCCACCACAACCGGTACCGGCCCCACCACCACCACCACCGATCCCCCCAACACCACCTAGGCCTCCAGCTCCACCGCCTCCACAACCTCCGGCGCCACCTAAGCCGCCCGCGCCACCACCGGCTCCACCCAAACCACCAAGTCCACCTAAGCCTCCGGCACCACCACCACCAACTCCACCAAGGCCTCCTGCACCACCACCTAAGCCACCGCCAAAAACCTTATGGCCACCACCAATTCCAGCGAACCCACCAATACCGCCAAACTTACCGATGCCACCTCCGATACCAAACTTGGGCACAACGCCGGCGAAGCCACCCATGCCTGCGAAGCCACCAATTCCACCGACGATGAAGTTCTTCTTCTCAGTAACACCGGTGGGCACAGGGGACTCAGCAGAAGCTGGTGCACTTGCATGCACTAGGATCTGCTCTTTGTTAATACTGTCATAAGGTGCCTTACGTGCAGTAATAGTTGCATGCAGTGTGAATAGTAAAATAAGGAGCGTAAGTGGGAGGGAAGAAGCCATTATCAGAGCTAGCTAGCTTCTTCACTAGTGAGAGATTTGAAGTGTGATATGATTTGCATGCAAAAGGGATGGTGTGTGGTGTGTTATATATGATGAGTGAGGAGTTGAAGAAGGAGAGGGTGGAGGGGACGGTTGAGAGTAGTAAATAATGTTGTAAATGGTGTCTCTGGAGATACATCTCGATAATGTGAATTCTTGGGATTCATCATCACAAGTTCACAACCCCCCACACTGACCAAATTTAAGGTTGTCATGTGTCAATGTCAATGTCAATCTCACTCATTCCTACTTTTAGTTTTTACAATAATTGTGATGGGTTTAAACGTGAAAAACTTTAAATTTCGTTAATTTTAAACCTTAAAAAACTAGTAGACTAATATGTGCATGGTAATGAAATTCATTATGTCTACGTGTTACAAATTTTGGCTGCTTTTCTTAAAATAATATCATCTCATGCATCATGACTAACCCTGTGAATGTATGCAATAGTTACTTTAAAAAAACTGTAGTTTTAGGAGGCAAAATGCATTGAAGTTTTATACTTCTTTAATATATATATATATATATATTTAGGACCTAATTAGAGAGATGATTTTGGTACTTAATATAGAAGACGTGTTTAACTTTCTTGTCATTTTTTATTTACTCCTATTGATACACTCTCAATAATGAATAGATGAGAGATTGTTTGAAAAACATTTCATCTTAACAAAGATTTGAACTTTAATTGGCCACATTTAAAGAAACACACCCCTTCTATTAAACCCAACTTTTGTTGGAATCAGTTTCGGGAGAGGGGTTGAGTACACTATTAGTATGTAGAGTCTCAGTATGCAGATTCTACAGCTCATTACCGTTATGTCTTTTCATGGCACCCCTTTGCCTTAACAGACTTAAGGTATCATGATCGCATAGAATTTTATACTAAAATCATACAGATTAATAATAATATCTACCCAAATGGATCATGTCAGATTTCTTCTGATACACAGGATCCTTCATAGAAGGCAAATGCAGAGCATAATGAAATCTCTAAGAGAGTTAGAAGATAGATATTGAAAGATAAGCTTTCAGAAAGAAAGAGAAGCGTTTAGAAACACATGCTTATATTCACAGTGGATAATGCTTACAAACTTCTGATGCCTTACAAGATAAGAGGACTCCTCTTATATAATGAGCGGGGGACCTAACTAGGATTAAGTGAGTAACTCTGGTAAAGGGTTCAGCCAGTCAGATTGAGGCATATAGTCCTTTTTCAACCAGGGTTAGTCTGAGGGGATAAAGCAGTCGTGAATGATTATCACGTGCTGCCGACACACAATATTACAGACACATGCCGACACACAATATGTTACAGACGCATGGTTATTAAATATGTTACAGGCTGACATCTGACAACTGACGCCTGTCACTTAAAGGAAAAGTATAAAGGCTTGGAGACAAAAGTGGTTACCGACACCTTCTTCCCTTTTTTTTAAGTCTGGGACAGGTGATGTCATAATGACTACATAGGGGTGATTATTTCTCTTGACTATCCTTTGCAGATGGGCTCGTGGCTGGGTGACATATTAGGATTAGGAGGAGAATCTGGGTCAATGGTGCTGTCATCATCTGGGTCTTGGGAATCTTGGTAGAGACTATTCCAGAATGGATCTTGTGCGGAGGGACAATTATCATCAGAAGTATGGGCTGAAGATTCTAGGTCTGGATTAATTCTTGGGCTGTAATCAGGATCTAGTAATTGCAAAGTCTGTGGAGAAAATTCTTGTTCTCGGGGCCTTCTGTACCAAACACGAGGGTTTTTTGGGACAAAGGGTCGATGAGGAATTGGGCCAATAGAGGTACATGTTAATTCTTGATCAATGGATGAGCAATTGTTGAGGTTATGTAGGAAGAGATACAAGTTTTTGAGAGCCTATTCTTCATATTGTGGCCAGTTATTGTAGGAGCTCCAAGAGTTCGCTTGACCTGTGGCATACAATCTACCTTTATAATCTGTGTTGTAAGGACGATGAACCACAAAGAAACACTTAAACCTTGTTTGTTGATCTTCAGGAACATCATAGATCCTGTGTTGTATGATGGCATTTCTCAGGGTAGACCTCCAAGTACTGAGGGGAGCAAACCAGCTGAACATCTTCCAAAGTTCACTGCCAGCATTGGCTGAATCACAGAGATTATGGTAGACATGAAGTGGTTCCAATGAAAATGCTGTGGCATAAAGTGCTGAGGCACACCAGATGTAGTGAGACAATTCTTTTGGAACAGATCCCCAAAAGTTAATAACACACATAAAAGGTTTCTCAATGTCAAAGATACCAGTAAAGGAGGAGTTAATTTCATTGGGTCTGTGTGTCTTGATCAAGGCATGAAGCCAATAGAATAGATATCTTTTGGCTAACCTTTGGATTTGAAAGTGATTGGTAGGCATCTGGTCACATGGGGGAAATTGGTTATGATCATTGGATGATATGTATTGGATATGTGGAGGAAATGAAGTCATTTTGGTAAGGGTACAGATGGCAATGGGTTTTTTAGGAGTAAGAAGAAATATCTTTGAGGGTCTGCTAAGGAAATCTACAAGGGTGTTCTGTTTTCCTTTGATATGTTTCACCTTGAATTTATAGAGGGAAAACCAGTCTTTCCATCTGAGGAGTTGTGAGTCTGGAAGGGTCTTCTTTTTGGTTTCCATCATGGATGGGAAAGAGGTGTTATCAGTTTCTACAGTAAACTTATGTGCAGCAAGATGAAAGTTGAATTTTTCAATGCCTCTTTTGACTGCCATAATTTCTTTATACGTGGTATGATAGTGTTTCTCAGCTTCTTTAAATTGTCCACTAGCATGTCCACAGTAGTGTCTTTTCCCATCAACCTCTTCAAGAAGTACAGCACCCCAATAATGGTCACTGGCATCAGTTTGCAGGATACGTTGTCCGTTTCCTAGAATTTTCAAAGGTGGTGGATTTTGAGCCATTTGTTTTAGGTGAGTAACAGCCTTTTTCTGAACCAGAGTCCATGATGGTGGATTCTTTTTAAGCAATCTGGACAGCTGGCTTGTATATCTTGTTACATCAGGGATAAAATCACGCAAGTAATTAATTAGAGCTGGGAATTCGGGCGGGCCGAGCTTAAACGAGCCGGCCCGCGAGCAAAAATATACCCTTTTATTGAAGCCCGGCCCTTAAGAGGTCGGGCTCGGGCCGGCCCGACGGGCTTTCACTCTTTTTTTTATATATATATTTTAGTGAAAGGCTTTGGCTTTTTTTAATAAATAAAATTGCACTGCGAAAGTATTAAAGAAACAAATATGGGTAATTGAAAATAAATTGTGCAACAAAGTCAAGTGACATAATTTGTCAAAAATGGTATATGTAAAACTTAAACGGGAAGAACATGATAAATTTATGTGGTTTCCCAATTAACAATAGCAAATTGGCAATGTTACAAAAATAATTAATTAATTACTAAATAAAGACAACAAAAACAAAGATACATCACAATTCAAAAAATGAGATTAAATATAACAGAAAAAAGTAGTCAAGAAAATGGAAAAGGAAAAGAAGAGCATGTGACATGAAACAATCATTCATTACTCCAAATATTAGACAATAAAAAAACAATGGACCAAGCATAAATAAAAAACATAAATATGATCCATAAGTAGCAAGTCTAGAATTAGAAGTCATACATCACATACAACTACATAGAATATTAAAATGTTTCATAAGGACATAATGTTCTCATGACACAACACATTTAAAAAACTAGTTCACACACCACAAAATAAACCAATACATAATAATATAGTACAATTTTCCTTTTAGTTTCTATTACCTGAAAAAAAAAGCTTAGACAGGCTTACACGGGCAGGCCCGTCAAAGCCCGCGGCCTGACGGGCTAGCCCGTTTAAGCCCGTTCCCCTTTTTTGCCCCAAAAATCAAAACCCGGCCCTCCTCGGGCTCGGGCTTAAAAGGGCCGACCCGACGGGCTCGGCCCGAATTCCCGGCTCTATAATTAATGATCCCTAGAAACTGTTGTATCTGTTTTACCGACAGATTGTCATCAGGAAAATCAAGAAGATCTTTGGCAATGTGAGGGCCTGGTTGATAAAACCCATCATGAAATATCATACCCAGAAATTCAATCTTTTCTTGGGCTAAGAGGCTTTTCTTTGAAGAAAGCATGATTCCATACTGGGTTATTATCCTGGTGAATTGGGCTAAGAGTTGTTTGTGGGTTTCATGATCTGGTGAGAATAATAGGATGTCATCAATATAGATGAGTGTATTATTGAGAATGGGCTCAAAGATTTTGATCATGGCCTTTTGGAATAGAGATGGGGCGACCTTAAGTTCAAAAGGGAGAACTTTCCATTGGTATTGAGCATATGGAATGCAGAAAGCAGTTTTATACCTTTCATCTGGATGAATACCAATTTTCCAGAATCCTGCTTTGAGATCAAACTTTGAAAATACCTTAGCATGAGCAATTCTGGAGGCAAGAGTAGACATCTTTGGCAAAGGAAATTTATCATCTTGTAGGAACAAATTAAGAGGCTTGTAATCCATCACCAACATCTTTTTTCCTTTAATTTTTTTAGATCTCTTTTCAACATAAAAGGCTTGACATGCCCAATTAGAGGTGGTAGGTTAAATCAATCCTTGATCCAGCAAAGCCTTACATTCTTATTTGGCTAGAAGGAGATCATCAGGATTCATTATTGAATGAGAGGCTTTTTTTGGATTGACATCCTCATTTTTCTTGAAAGGAAGACGAATAAAGAATTATGTATTTTTTCACAGAGGAGAAGGATGATGGAATTGGAAATGTCCATCTGTACAGAATTGTAATAAATCGTCTTTTAGCCTTTCTTACCCAGAGGGAAATTGTGAGATTTCTAGGATACTTGGGATAGTAGTGAATGGAGCAAAAAAGTTTTTAAATTTGAGACCCTGGGGGAAAATGGATAAATGTTTGGTTCGATAGAAGGTATCAAAACCAAGGAGAAGATCTTTGTCAAGAATGTAACTGCCTAGAACAGTAACCCATGTGAGACATCCTGGAAAGAATTTTATGCCAATCTTTTTTCTGGAAATAAGCTCTATGTGGAAAGGATCCTGATTGACTGTGGTAAATGAATGATTAAGAGGAGCCCAAAATTCTTTAGGCAGAAGGTGAGGTTTGATAATGGTGGCACAAGAACCTGTATCAACAAGGGCTGTAGCATTGAAATGTTTGTCATATTTGGAAAGTAGGACTTTGATTTGGATAGTGGGTCTGGGGGTAGTGTCTATTTGGGACATCCCTTTGGTTTGAACTGAAGTGGATAAAGCAGTAAAATCATTGGACCCAAGGTATCTGTTTGTCAAATAAATTTGAATCTGAGTCTGAATCGGAGAGAGGAAGGACATATTGGGTGTCTGAATCTTCTTCAGATTGTTCTTCAAGAATGCTTTCAATGTCATCATTGTCTGAGACAATGTGACTGAAGGATTGGAGCATTTTGACACCCCTTTGGTTTTTCTTGTTAGGACAGGCTTTTGCAAAATGGCCTTGTTTTCCACAAAGGAAACATTTCCCGGATTTAGAAGATCCCTTTCGTCTTTTCTTGAAATATCTATATCTAGGATTCCTGGTTCTCCTTTTTCTTTCAAGAGGATTGGAAGACTTATGTTTCTTGAAATGGGATTTCTTCTTTGTGGCACAATGGCATAATTCTTTGTGTTTACACTTGATCTTCAGATAAGACTTGTTACATGCTGGTTTTAGTTAGAGCCGGTAATATGGGCGGGCCCGTCGGGTTAGGGCCGGACCCAAAAAAACCCGTGAAAAAACGGGCCGGACCCAACAAAACCCGTTTTGAATATGGGCTTGATTTTTTCGACCCGGACCATATTGTTCGGGTTTCGGGCGGGCCCAAAAAAGCCCGTTTTTTAAGCCATTTTTTATCATTTTTTTTCTTTTCTTCGAATGAGCCCCTCGAGGACCGGAGTTTACAATATAATTATAATACAAATATACAACATAAGATTATAAATTTAAGTTTAAAGTTTTAACTTTTAACACATTACAAAAAACAATAATGATAGTAAAACATAGAATATATTGTTCAACTTCAAATATTCCAAAATACAACAAATCCCTACACATAAATGAACCACACAATTCATTTGCCTAATAAATTAATCATCAAATTAATTCTATTATAACAAAAATCTTAAGTAACAAATCTGCAGTTTGTTCCACATTACACAATATCAGCACTTTAATATATAGTACATTACATATCTCAAATTAATTATTTATCCCAAGTTTCATTGGATCAAAAAACATCTAGAGCATAAAACATAGAGCTTTTAATAAGAAAAATGATTTCAAATTCGTACTGTCATCAAATGAAAAATCTGAATGATGAAAATTATTTTCTAATTTAACTCTATATCCCTATAATCTTCTATTATCAAAACTCAAAACATACTCAAAATTCCAACCCAAAAATTTATCCAAATCAGTGCAAAAATGGCATAATTATAAAGACAAAATTATACATAACAACTTTCATAAAAAAATTTCTTAAAAAAAGTAGACTTAATTACTTATTTGAACTTATGAGATAGAATTTTAGACAGCAAAGAGAGAAAGTGCAGCTGTATTTTATTAATTTTTCTTTTTTTTTAGTCTTTACATTCTTCTTTTCCGCCTCTCTCTCTATTTTTTTTAATAGATATACATATATACAACAGAGGAGCACGTAATATGTGTGTATATTCCTTTTCCTTTACTTTCTTTTTCCTACATTTGTAATTTATATATATGTATATATATATATATATTATTTAATTCTCCTTCCCTTAAACAAATCAGATTTTGGGTAAATAGCATTTACTCCAATAAATATTCAATAAATCTTATTTATCATAAATAATTATTTCTTAAAGCTGTTTAAATTATACTAATTAAAAATCAGGATGTTACAACCTAGGTTAATCCATTTTAACTATGATAGTATTTTAAAAAATTATATCTTGTCATTTTTCTATCATGATTAATGTTTTATAAAGTGATGTTGTTCTCTTTTAACCATGGTAGAGCTTTTTATAAAGTGTAGTTAAATTCTTTCTACCATAGTTAAACGATCAACTTGATATTTATTCCAATATGAGAGTGTGATGAAGGAAGGTGAGTGACTGAGTGAGGAAGTCAAGAAGGGAAGGGTATTACTTTAGACTATTAGGGTTTAATTTGATTTTGTTTTAAAATAAAAAAAAGAAAGAAAAAAGGAAAATGGGTTCGGGTTAGCCCACGGGTTTAACGGGTTAGCCCGTCACGGGCTCGGGTTTGACGGGTTCGGGCCCAAAATACCCATTTTAATATGGGCCCTATTTTTTCAAACCCATAACCATATTTTTTTTACGGGTTTCGGGTTGGCCCACGGGCTTCGACCCGTATTACCGGCTCTAGTTTTAGTTTGGTTCCTCCTTTGGCAATTGCTTTAAACATTTTTTGCTGCTCACAAAGTTTATCCAATGTAGCCAAGGCTAGTTGATAAAGTTCTCCAAGAGTAATCTAAGCAACATCCCTGCCAGTCTGTGTAATCATACGATGGAGTTCAGGCTGTAGTTCTTCTGGGAGAGAGGCTATAAACACATGCCTGAGGTTTGGGTCAGTACGTCCGCCAAGCGGATAATATCTCTCAGACATTCGGACAAAATGCTTTTGAAGATCTTTTTTGAGTAAGGAACAACATTTCATCTCAAAGTACTCTTGGTAGATCTGCTTTTGAATTAATTCAGGATCACTAATAAACTCATTATGTATAGCACCTAAGAGTTGACCAGGAGAATCAACTGTAAGAAGCTGCAATTTCTCATATTCGCTGAGTTTCATATACCACTCCCGTAGATTGCCTGTAAATCTAGAGATAAAATCAGCAAAAACTTGTCCAGGTATTGCTTGAGGTTTCTGAAGCTGATTATCAAGCCAAGCAGCAAATTCTGCTACACAATCACGCCACTTATAAGGAGGAATATCATCAAGGGTGAAAAATGGTTCTGTCTTATGAGTGTGATTCCTTTCTGGAAAATTTGGTGATTCATCTTCTGAGGATAGGGGAGGATCTTCAATCATGTCAGAAGTGGTGCTTCCAGCTGTATTAGGATTAACCATAGCAATGCTAAGGTCTGCAAAATGTTTTTTCATGTGGGAAAAATCTGATCCTTCTGAGATAATACTGGAATCATCCTCAGTTTCAGAAAGGGGTTCATACAGATTGAGAGTAGAGACTCTCCTAAAAGGAGCTGGAGATCCTTCAACAATTGTTTTTCCTAAACTAGTACTGGGTTGGGTGGTGGTGACAACAGGGGTTTGAATGGTGATGCTAGGTATAGAGGTAGTGTGAGATGGCCAGGGTGGTCTTTCTCGAGGTCGGATAAATTGTGGGCCTGTGAAGGGAGTATCAGTAATCGTTTGATATCCTGTGAACTGAACATGATTTCTTTTGGTAGATTTTTTAGGTGGGTTTAGTTTTCTGGCTAGTTGGTATGAGGAAGGATATAGGTTATCATAATTGACTGAAGTAAGAGGAGGTGAATAAACTGGATAAGAGGATGGGAACAGGCTTAAGGGATTTGTTGGTGATTTGACCATATCTGTCTCAATTTGTCTCATATCTTTTTGGATTTTGGCAAGTTCTTGCTCCTTCCTTTGGAATTCTGGACCAAAATACTTGTGATCAACATAGCTACGAAGTTCTGCATTAAGCCTTATGGCTTCAGAGGTTAATCTATCATGAAGCTTTTTGACTTCGACTCTGATAGTGTATCCATCTGTCCAGTAAATGTCTCCGTTAAATGGTCAAGTTTTGAATCAATGCGATGAAGAAACCTATTTTAGCTAACTGCATTATCAGTATGCCAATTAAGGGCTTCTTCTGCTGGAGAAGCTTCTTTGACACCATGTGGAGATACTTGAGTAGGAACAACAAAAGGTCGTAGTGTGACCTTTGTTGCTTCTTGAGTATGGACTTCAAGAGGAGGAAACTGTTCATCATAAGTTTCAGATCTCATCATGGCAATACAAGGAACAGTAGGAGCAGTGTAAAGTGATGGTGGTGTTATGACAGGAGGAGCTGGAGAAGGTTCACTTTTTTCTATAATAGGGAAAACACTAGCAGCAAGGTCATCATGACCTAGTTCTTTGAGTAAATCCCAAAGAGTGAGATATGAGGAAGATTCTTTTGGAGCAGGAGGGGTAATCCACCGAGAACCTGATCCATCTTGATCTGGTTTTCTATTATGGGAGTGAGTATTAGAACATCTGATCCTGGACTTAGTGGTTTTCTTGGTGTTACCAAAAGTGACCAGATCTTCATCATCAGAATGATCCCAAAAAACGGAATATTGGCAGTCACAGACTCACAGTCAGGTTCACACATCTTATAATCAAGATCCCAGATGAAATGACTGTTAACATGAGAGACAAAAACAGGCTTGCCCTTAGCATGAAAATGGTCGACTGGGAGTTTTTCTTTGCTCTTGTAGATTGGACGGACTAGAGATACCACCTTTGGCGTTTGAAGAGGAGGAGCCAAAGAGCATATTCTCCGTAAAGGAGTTCCTTCAGTTCTAGGTTTCTGGAAAAGAGTTTTGATAGTGCCATCAGGCATGCGAGAGATCTGTGGATGAGCAGTTGTATGAACATCTCTGGGAATAGAACCAAATTCCCTTTCATAATTGGTAATCCAATCAAGAGGAACTATTTCAGATAATTCCTGATTGGTAATTTGTCTAGGTATATTGACAATAGCCGGACCATGATCTCTATCAGTAAACATGAGTAACGCATCACCAGTGGATTGTGGATACTGGAGATCTAGAGCATGATTATGGACCCTATAAATCAACTGGTGGTGAAGAGTGACCATGGTGGCTTGAGGATTCTGTTCTGCTCCAACAATCTGAACCTGGATTTTAAGTCCGGTGGAGAGGGTTTCATTAGTGAGTTTCATGGTAAAGTCAGGAGTAATGGTCAGAACTAGGCTTCCATTACTAAGGGTAGTAACAAGAGCACCAAACAGAGCATGTTGATATTGTTTAAAGGAGGTGTCAAGAAGATCAACCTTGGCTAAGATAGGTAGGCCTTTTCTAGTATGTGGAGTGAGGACTAGGCGAACAACACCTAGATGAAGATGAGTATATCCCTGTTGAATATAGGAGTTGATGAGGGTTTGAGGAATTTCAAGAGTGATATACTGTTCTTGAGAGGTGGCAGGAAGACCACACTGGTCTAACTTGGAACTTTAAACTATTTCTTTTACTGGTGGAGTATTTCTGGAGATCAAAGTACGGAGGTGGCGGAAAGTAGAGCGTTCACTATGGTATAAAGAGTAAGGGCTTAACAAAGGCATTTATGTAGGATGTACACGAGCATTATCTAGGATATGAGTAAATTCTACTAGATGGTCTATTTTACTGGACAAAGTGCGTCGTCTGATTGAAGAGGGAAGATTAGAAATAGAGAGAGTGGAGGAGAGACGGGTAGTTTCATCAGTGGAAGAAGAAGAAGTTTGATCCATTTTTTAGGGATTCTTCCTTACTCGCTGTACTAACAATATCTATTTTTACTCAAAGTAACATCATTTTAAAAATAATCAAATCCAAACCGTCCAAATGAAATCTGCATAGTCCAGATCCAATTAGCTCACTGATCCCTACTAAACTTATGTGCTTAGTGAAAAAAAAATGGTTCCACTTCTGTGGGTTTTTAGGAAGCATTGAATATATAGGAAAATGTCTCTATCAATAAGCTAATCAACGATTTTAATGAGAAGTAAAAGTGGTTTTCTGTCAACTAATAATATACATATAATTCTGCAGCGTACTATTGATGATTTTTTTGCCAGGCCGGAATGATTCTGTAATACGTAATTAGAAGGAAATCTGGAATTGACTTGCGATATACTATTAAAGAATAATTTTTACCCATTATTTTGTAATGAAATACAAAAAAAAATATTATTAATGGTAAGAAAAATCATAGGATGAAAATCATCCCGAATATAATAAAGCTAATGAGTATTAAGGAAATTGTCAATAATTATCACGTAATATCAGGGCAAATTCAAAGATGTTCTATTCAGTGCGAGAATAATGGGCCAAGAGGGATAGAAACAAATAGAGTAAGGGCCTCTCCACTTAGTATTTCTACTATTGGATTTGCTTTCAATGGTGGAAATATAATATAATAGAAAAATATTATTTTCTATTTGATATTGATTATATAATATTTTTTCAATTATAATAGATTCCGACCATCGAAAGCAAATCCAACGGTGGAGATAGTAAGTGGAGAGGAAAGGTGAGACAATGTAGTTAAGAGGCCCCTCACTCTAGAAAATATGGGTTGGGTTTCTCTCATTTTCCTTTCTCTCCTTTTCTCTCATAAACTCTTATATATCCACCATCTATCTATATCTATCTATATATTTCTTGAAAGCTCCTAACAACAATCTCATTGATCCACATGTCCAATGATATCATCTTCACTTAACTCAATTATTGGTCCACATATTCTTATAATCAAAATCATAATGGAAGGTTTTATTCTTAATTTCAAATTTAATTGCCAATAATTAATCATTACTCATCATATATTTCTACTTATGGGAAAATGTTTTTTAAATTTTGAAAGTTATTTAAAATTCAGCAAAGTAATAATGATTAAATCCATAAATGTGTGGAAGTTATTTAATATTGAGCAATGATTAAATACATATATATCTACTTTTAAGAATGTATTCTATATTAATACTCTTTTTTATCACATACATACCTCTTAGTGTAATATTGTTTATAGAAAAATCTATCTATATATATTTATTTTTAATCTGCAATATTTGACTTTTTCATATATACAAATTAATTATTATCTTCAAATAAGTCACTATTTTAGGCAACAATTAAAATGTATATATAATATTTGACTTTTCAGATATACAAATTAATTATTATCTTCAAATAATTCACTATTTTAGGCAACAATTAAAACACACATATATATAATATGATTTAAAATCAACACTATTAATTTTTCGTATGAAATTTACAAAATAATTAATGTGTTTAAATATGTCAGTAGATTAGACAATAGGGTATTAATTATTTTTCTATTTGGAAAGTTTTTCTTTTGAATTTTCATTTCCATTGTTAAAAATAAATTGGTTGCTAAAAAGCTACATCGATGAAAATCAGTTCTCATGTACATATATCTTAATTTACTATTTTTTTAAAAAAAATACAATCTTAATTTACTATGGTTTTTTTTAAAAAAAGCATACACCATATGAGTTTTTTTTAATCTACAATATTTGGCTTTTGAAATATATGAATTGATAACTAAGTTCAAATAAGTCATTAGTTTATGAAACAATTCAAACATATATATTTCACTTATAATATGCCATAACTCTAAAAAAACTACATTTATTTGAATATTTGATCATTTACATATTTTTTAATTTATTATTGTTTATGAAAAATTCAAATCATATATATTTGTTTTTAATCTCCAATATTTGATTTTGAAGTATTGGAATTAGTTATTATGTTCAAATATATCGCTATATTTTAGACAAGAATCAATACATATATTTTTTATTTACAATATGTAATATTATCTAAGGAAAGAATCCAATTTAAGGAAAAGTATATCATATTGAAAATTCTAAATTAATTGCACCTATTCAAATCCCACCTTCATTACTTCCAATTTCAAATTCAAACTTTCAATTTACCTAAGTAAAGAGCCCAATTTGAGTGCAATTAATGATTTAGATCATTTATATTTATATGAAATAAACTTTTGTTGTCTTCAAATATATAATGAACATATAAATATGTATTTTGATAACTCACAATTTTGTAATAAACCTTTTAAAAATAATTCACATTTTCTCTTTTATCAAAAAAATTGCAATTAAAGATTTAGATTATTTATATCCATATGTAATCAACTTTTGTTGTTTTCAAGTAACATTTTTAATCATAAAATAGATACTCAAAAAAATCATGTTCTCTAGTTTATTTCATTTTTATTTTTAACTTCCGTGCATCATACGGGGGAGAAAAATCTAGTTAGATTATAATAATGAGTGTTTAGATATGCTGATTTGTAAAAATCATTACTATAAACATATTAAATAGATTTAAACTCTTAAAATCATATATCTATAGGTCATAATTGCAATAAAGAAAAAATAAAAAAAAATTAATTTATAAAATGTTATAATAATACTTTTATAAAATATTAAATCTAAATCATTCATTCATTGATCAAATGGCGGAGATGAGATTTTGAGAAGATTACAAGAGGAAGGAGAATGAGAGTATCATGCCCCAAAAATACTTCCTCTATTCCTAAATATAGGATATAGTTGATTTTTTTTAAAAAATCTTAAGAAAACTAAATAAGGTAATTAAAAATTGATTTGTTTAAATTTTTACTCTAAACTAATTTATTTGACTTATAAGCTAACTAGTTTATTTGATTTATAAATTAATATATAATCTCATACTAATATATAAAATACATTATCATTAAGTTAAGTGGCTCATTAACACAAAAGTAATTAGTTTGTGTGACGAATTAAAGCTAAGATGGGATCACATCCGTCCGTACGTAGTATAAAGCAAATGAACTCCATATGGTTAATTACAAGGGAATAAGGCGGGGCCACGTATATATGGAGGTGCAGAGAAGGCAAGGAAATAAATTAATCAATCAAATAGGACTTTATGGCATGAACTCCATGAAGTAATTAATTGTTACTGCCTCCTGGCAAAAAAAAAAAAAATTAATTGTTACTGCCTCAGTCCCTGTATATAACAGATATATAACAGGTAAAAATTTGAATAGTTTTGTCACTTTTTATAAGAGTCTGGTTAAATTTGTCATAGTATTTAATGAGTTTTCTCCCACTTTACCCATTATCATTCTCTCTATTCATATTCGCTTTCATACTCATTATAACACTATTATCACATTTATCTCTCATATATACTCAATCATAAATAAGGGCAAACTTGATAAAACAAAATTATTTCAAACATATTTTTCTCTCTCAACCACTTCCTTAATATGTGTGATATTACCTCTTTGATTCTTATAATAAGGGACGGGTAGTACATCTCAATGACTTATTTTTATTATTCTCAGATTTTTTAAATTTCAAAAGCATTTAATGAGAGGGGCCGGGTCTGTACGGGTAACATAAACCCTATTAAGAAAACAAAGACAAAATAGGATTTAATTTTCATATCATAATATTTTTCCACTAATTTAGGAAACTCAATAAATACGTGAGATGATGAATCACCGTATTAATAATTGATTGAAAAATTGAGATTCTTCTCCCTGTAAGAAAAGGAAAAACAGTGTGAAAAGCGAAAATTCTCCTTCCTAATTTACTGTAACCTTCAATTCGAAATATCGTCATTAATTTTAAATTTTAAATTTATGCTAGCTCTAAATTCTAAAAACCCTCACTCACACATCGTCTAAATATTTTCTCTTCTTCGCCAACCATGTCTTCTGAACATACGGTCTTCATTTTTAACCTTTTCTCCCTTCTTTTTGAATTTACCAGCAACTTTTTTCTATGTTCTTGATCTTCTATGATTTGATTTGTTTAATTTCGTGATGCTAATTAATAATTGTGTTTTGGTTCTTCTTTTTCCATTTTTTCAGGAGTGTTTCTTTGAAATTGATACTGGAGATGGCTGGGAAAAGTCTCTGACTAAGATTTTGAGCAGCTTTGAAGGTATTTCCTCTTTTATTTACTTATATACATCAAGATTCCGGTGTTAAATTATCGAAGTTTTAAACTTTATTAGTTATTTCGTTAATCTGATAGTTATAATTTATCACAGATATATGATATATAGTACTGTCTGTGTTCTGTTCACATATATGAAATCCTACGTATATGCATGCGGATATTTTACTTTTTATGATCAATATCATAAATAGATGAAAGAATCTAGAAAATAATTCATCCATATATTTTGATCAATAAGAAAATATTCACATAATATATAACTGAATTTATTAGCTTATATTTTTATATTCTCTGTAAAATCTGTATGGTTTTGAAATTTTGGCAGACCCAGTTTTCGACATAAATCCAGCATTGGGGTATGCTTATGTGAAAGGGAAAACAGATAGACACAAAATTTTGACGAAGCTAAAGAAAGGTGAAAAACATTCAGAGCTTAAAAGAATCACTTTTGGTTCTGAGGAAGATAATAGTAATAATAGCAATAACAACAATAACAATCATAACCATCCTTATGCCTCACTTTCAAGAATGGGCCATCTTTATGATCCTTATCATTATGCCAATAATAATCCTTATAGTAATTATCATCCATACGCTAATTATCACCCTTGGCATAATAATAACAATCTTAACCCCTTATTTCTCAACAATAATGCTCGTAATTACCATGGAGCCAATCATCACCCTCATCATCTTCCACGTGAATGGAGGGGTCCCTTCCACCGACGTGACTCGCCGGTGCTGACTTCTTCGTCGTCTTCACCAGTAACAACGTCATCGTCGTCACGGCCGGTGAAAGAACCAAAACCAAATCCACCAGCTCAACCATTACGTTCTGCTCGTTCTAGAAGGTTTGGATTCTTTAAAAAAGTGTTTTCCATCAAGAAAGTAAAGGATGTTACTGGAAAGTTTCGCTCATGCTTGTTGAGGTTTAGCGATAAATTTAAGTAATTCTGTTGATATAAATGTAGCTTTGCTTATTATTAATTATTGTAATATAGTTACGTGACAAGTCAATCTTGTTTTCATTTTTATGTTTTTGTTCCTAAATATGGCATGCGGATTTGGTGATATTGTGTTAGTTATATGAGTTATGGTTATTGGATGGAACTTTATAATGTGGTTTCTTGCTAGAAGATAGAATAATGCTATATATGCTGTACAATGTTAGTATATGGAGAAGCTGATGAAATGCATAGATTGTTATTTCTTGCTAAGATTTGATCATGAAATAGCTTTTTTCAGTTTTCAGGGTCATTTTGATTTGTTTTCATCCACGAATACTGTTTTTGTGTTAGAGATGTAGAGAAGTTAGTGTGGTCTTTAATTTTGCTTGTTCTTCTGACATGAGTATGTTTTCGATATGCTAACTATATTGTGAAAAGTTTTTTACGCGTACGGGACTAGCCGGTTCAATCTCCGCAAACTTGTAGAATATATTATCCCATCACAAAACTCTCTTGACTTGGTGATGCTTTTGCCAAACATATTCATATATAAAAGTTCTCATAAACAAATAGTTCTATAGCTCTGACCTTACTTCGAGATGCTTTGCCAAACGTATTCATATGTTATCGCTAACTCTGTTTGTATGTTCGTGTATATATATGATTTTTCTTTCAACTAATTTGTTTGATTTATACTCTGATATGTATTCTAATGATACTTATAAGTATCCAAAAAAGATCAGATTTAACATATATTATAATTAATTAATTTACCCACCTTAATTTTCCTAATCAATTGTGGTTTATATTAACGACTCGAGGTAGCTAGTATCAATGTCAAAGAATTGCCAAACTTAACCCTTCAATGTTAATTAATAAAGAGTTAATGTGCAAATCTACTTGTGAAATAT
The DNA here is from genome assembly GCA_037074515.1 of Mimosa bimucronata. NCBI lineage: Eukaryota > Viridiplantae > Streptophyta > Magnoliopsida > Fabales > Fabaceae > Mimosa > Mimosa bimucronata. The sequence goes on from CM073444.1 coordinate 39,557,223, forward strand.
TATCGAACGTGCATTTGGCGCCATAAAATTCTCTTATGTGCAAACATGTTACAGTTATATTAACATTTGTAATTTTTGTGTGGGCCCACACTAACTGTCCAACTATAAAAAATACAATTAACAAACTTAAGCTTATGTATATTAACAACAATACTCCGTACGGTTTTTATTTTAAAAAAATAGATTAAAGTATATTTGGATATTTTATATTTGCATCAAGCTTCATTTTAATCGTTTAAATTTGAAATTATACTTTTAATCATTTTTTGCTAACGTCGTTGGTTCCATTTAGCCGAAAATAGTAACTTCTCAAATATGTAGAATGAATTTATAATTAGATACAAGTATAAATTAGATACGAGTATAAAATGGCTAATTTTAAATATGAAAATGTTTATACTAAAATGAAAATGTAAGTGTATTTTATCAACATTTAACTATAAAATCACCTTATTATTTGTTCAATCACCATTTTTTCTTAAAAGGAATTAGATGAGTATGCCAAAAAATGAAAATAAAGGCACTTTTAAAGTTTAAAGGATCAAAATAAAACTTGTTATAAACACAAAGAACACTTTACTTTAAGAAACAACTATCGCTGTGTACTTTATTCCTATTTATAAGCAACATTTAGAGAAATTTTCAATTGTTTTGTTTGTTTCTTATTTTATCCTCATTTAAATTTTCTCTCTTTCTCTCCCTCAATTTTTTTATAATAATAATTTCTTCCTTCTTTCTTACTCACCCTCACCCCATAAACCATAAATAAGGGTATTTTTAAGAATATTACAATTTTTACATATTTACTATCTACAACTAACTTTTTTATTTATGTTGTTTAGTTAAGTATTACTTATAATAAGAAATGGAGATAATAACACTTTAGCACCATTTTAGAACTTTCATGTGCCTTTTTACAATCAAGACTGACAAGTGCGCATTGGTAAATACTTTGAGACTAAATTTATATGCACATCGCATATTGATAAAGTGAAGAAAATCTATATATGTGCAGATATAGAAAATTAATTATTGGTAGAAAAAGCTTACCAATTCTCTGACAAAAGTAGCTGAAATATAATGTGCACAAAATGCATCCAAAAAGTAGTATTTGTGTGTGTGTGTGTGTGTGTGTTTTTTTTTTTTTTTTACAGAGAAATTACATATAATATAATTTAGCGATTGAATTAGAAGCTTCAGAAAAGAAAATGGCGTACCCTCATTTCTCAAGCTTTGCCAACAAACTGATGCTTGCAGCCATGGTGATGATGCTCTTGATCTCATTTGGTATGTATAAATAATAAACTGTTTTTAATTATTGATTCATTAATAGTTTGATGTTGCTGATAATTAATAAATCGAAAAAAAAAATGCAGGAATGAGCAAAAAATATTGCCCAGGAACATGTCGAGAATTTCCAGTGTGCGATGATTATTGCAAAAGAATTGGCTATAAAATAGGACAATGCATCCCTCCTGAGAAATACTTCTGTTGCTGTGTTAAATAATTACATCATTCATTCTCAGCTTCTCCTATGCATGAAATTTCGTATGTAATAAATAAACTATGCATTGTTAATCTTCTTATTATTTAGTTAATGTATACCTTCATGGTTCGAATTAATATAAGAATAAGCATAGTTTTATAGTAATAATCAAGGAAAGAAAACCCGGACCGGACCGGCCGGTTCGACCGTGAACCGGCTACTGGTCCGATCGGGGCGAGTGGAAAACCGGAGGGGCCATTGAACCGGCCAAGGGACGGGCTGACCCGATCAACACGGGGGTTTCAACCCGGTTGAACCGGACAAGACCGGTCAACCCGGGGGTTCAACCGGGTTGGCACTTTTTTTTTTATTTTTTTATTTTATTTTATTATAATTCACCTAATTATTAACTTTCATTTCACTCAATTTTAGAAATTAGGAAACTATAATACTTTAAATACTATTTTACTTGCATATACTTAATATTTTATTATTGTTACTCTTAATATTTGTATTTTAGTCTGTGAATTGTAGAATAATATTTATTTTCACGTGTAATCAACTAATATTTTCTCTTTTTTCCTTTATAGAAACATTAAAATATTCATATTTGATTAATCATGCATACCTATCTACATTTACATTTTGATATTAGTGATTATTAATGTTAATATCAATAAAATTTTATTATTTTAATATAATCCGGTCTGACCCGGTCCGACCCCGATCCGACCATTAACCCTTGAACCAGTGCCTCATCTGGTTCGATGTCCGGTCCGGTTTTTTGAACCTTGGTAATAATGATGTGAGTGACTTTACATTTTATGCTGTTTTGTTTTTTTAATAAAACATTGGGCATATATTTATGTAAAGTGATCATTAATCTGCATTACAAGAGACATAATTTAAGCCTTACACATAAAATATAAGTGACCATGAGGTGTTTGTATGGATCGACTTATGGAAAAGTGACTTATATATAAGTCAGATTGTGTAATGACTTTTATGTTTGGATGGGCTGTTTGAAAAGTGACTTATTTTCCATAAGTCAGATTGTGTAATGTTTGGATAAGTTGTGATTAGATGTGAAAAATAAGTCAGAATTTGTGGGCCCCACCTTATAAGTGACTTATAAGTCAGAAATAAGCTGTTTTAAACAGCTTATGCTTATTTTGACTTATAAGCTATAAGTTACTTATAAATCAGATTGACAATAAGCCGAGACAAACATTCAAAATAAGCTACCAACAAAATAAGTTACTTTTGCCCCAAAATAAGCACTTATTTCCCATAAATAAGTCGAGCCAAACATAACCATATATTGGCTTGTTAGTAGGGAAATTGGAGACTCAACATCCCATAATTGAGTTGCTTGATCATAAACAAAACTACTCAAACCATTTCTAAATATATCATATTTAAAATTTTGAAAATTTCCTTTTCAATGCATGTCTCCAGCAATTTTCTATTTTATCCCTGTCAAGCTTCCAATCAAATTACACATTCAACACTTGGACAATATATTTTAAGCTTAAAAGGTAAATGTCCCATTAACGTTGTTGTTGTGTACTTGTGTTTATACTCATACATAAAGCATTGATAGGGTCATCCTCCATCCATGGGTCTTGTATCCAATTTTACAACTCCTATAATTTCCACTATTTAGTATTGCAGCGATTTATTGGTTTATCGATTACACTATAAACAAAATCGAATGAAAACAAAAACAAGAAAACTACATAATATTTCAATAAAATATAATTAAATAGTGGAAATGATTAGTTAAATTAATAATACAAATCAATAAGTAAAACTCGATCAAATACTCGATAAAATTATGAATGATAGTAGTATAACATATTTCAATAAGCTTGAGCTTGATAAACTTAATTTTGACATTTGACTATCTATGTTTTCTCTTGTTTGTTCACCACGAGCAACCAATACACTACCATTATTATTTAATTTTGAGCACGATTGTTAACATCGTTTTCCTTTTAATTTGATTTGCATGTTTTTTATCATCAACTTCCTTAATAAGATGTTCATCAAGTGATGACCATGTGATTATGAAGAATGCAACATGCAAGCATTAAAAAATTTAGAGCTTTGATCCATAAGTAGGCTATATATGATGAATATAATGGATATAATTGGAAAACACTTTTTCAATACACCAAACACTCTTTCAATCACTTTGGGTGTGTTTGGATGGACTTCTGAAAAAGTGACTTATATATAAGTCAAACTGAAAATAAGTCTATGTAATGACTTTTATGTTTAGATGAGCTGTTAAAAAAATGACTTATAAGTCAATTGAACTTTCAAACGATGGACTTTTTGAAAAGTAAGGTTAAAATAAAAATGACCAAAAAGGACATGAACTTTAGAGAATAATAGAATTAAATTAAAATTATCTAAATCTTTGAATTATGATGATTTTGAGTGAAAAATTAAAAACTTATCTGAAAAAATTAAAATGAAATTTTATTACAATTATTTGTAAACAAAATAAAATGAAAATTTAATTACAATTATTTGCAAGTACATACAGAAATGGAAACTTAGAAAATATATTTAATGGATAAAAGCCACTGATAGAGGGATCGAGAGAGAGAGCAGAGAAAAAAAAAGCCACTGATATGTGTGAAGAAAGGGGTGCTTTCGGGGAGAGAGAAGAATAGATGGGGCAGGTCAATAATTAATTAACTAAAGTGGGCCCGGTTGTATGCAATGGTTATAAGTCCTTTTTACCCAAAATAAGTTGAATTCAACAACTTCTACTTATTGGGTCTAATTTGCCATAAGCACTTATTTTTTAATAGTCCAATCAAACAAGTTTCAGAAACCTTTTTTTATTTTAAGTCATTTTTCCTAAAAATAAGGACTTATTTTGCTATTGGTAGCTCAGCCAAACATACTCTTTATGTAATGACATGCATACCAAAAAAAGTTGAATAATTCCCTATGATTTTGAGATGAATTTCTTGAATATTCTTTTAAATGATATTAAACCCTTCTATAAGAGGTAATAAAACCACTTGCAAATACCGCGGAGAATTTTTTAAAATGTTCCACTTGTATAATTCCAAATGCTTTTTTAGTTAAAGTATTTTTTCGGGAAAATCACAATGAGGTCCCACATAAGGCATTTAATCACAACCAGGTCCCAAACAATCATCAAATTACATTGAAGTCCCAAGGGACCTAGGTGTAATTAAATTGAGTTGTCAATACCAGCCCATTGAGTTGTTACTATGCCCAAAATAGTTGTTAATGTGTTGTCAATTCAAAGTTGTCAATACCAGCCGTGTGAGTTGTCAATGCACACAAAAAGAGTTGTCAATCGCAGCTCAATGAGTTGTCAATTCAATAGTTGTCAATACCAGCTTTTTTGTGTGTACTGACAACTCACACGGCTGGTATTGACAACCCCCATTTAATTACACTGAGGTCCCTTGTGACTTCAATGTAATTTGATGATTGTTTGGGACCTGGTTGTGATTAAATGCCTTATAAGGGACCTCATTGTGATTTTCCCTTTTTCAAAAAATTTGGCTCCTCGCGCGCCCTTCCTCTCCTCATTCCGCCCATTTTATTTCCTTAACAACATTAATGACAATAGTCAATAGTCAATAGTCAATATAATAAAGTGAATTAATAAGATCCATTTGCATATTTCGATGTACAGTTAATTAGTGATAGAAAAGAACACTCCCGGCCGGGTCAAAAATCTTCTCGCATAATTGCGTATCCGATCTCACAAAATCACGCACATTAATGAAATGGTCAGAACTCAAAAGCACAATATTTTACAAAAATTCATATCACATTTTCATTGTACATATTTATTTATCTTTTTATCTTTTATTTTTAATTTTTTTATAATTGTATCCATATTATATGAAATTTTTAAATAGGATAAAAATGCAATAATCAGTCGCATTTAAATATTAATTATGGATAAAAAAATTGAAAAATATTCATTTAATTATTTTGTAAATGACTTGTATTCTTGACCAAAAAATCATTTTAGCTATAAGCAATTTATATTTTGCATAGGATGGAGTACGATACACTCATGCCACTCTGTTTTTTATTATAAGTCTACTTTAACTATTAATTCTTTCATTGAAAAAATTGTTAGTTAGATCATTAAATATGTCTTCAATTGATAAAAATTTTCAACACTACCCTTATTCAAAATTGTCATCTTTACATTTATAAATTATTCTCATATCTGTCACACCTCTTTCTCTTTTTCCAGTAAGAATTAAATTAAGGTAAAGTTGAAAAACAATTATTAATAATCTCTAGGTGGACTTATATTTAAGAACAAAATTTTTTTTAACAGTTGAACTTATAATAAGGAATATGACATTATGGTACAACTGTACAAGATTACGTCATCTTCCCTTTCCATATTCTTTTCTCTTTGTAACCTCACGAACATTTATATTGAGTGAATTAAATCTTCTTTTTCTAGAAAATAAGCAACCCCACTTTTTGTTGGGTGACATCAGAAAATAACCACCCTCTTTACTATTATGTCAATATTCATAAAGTGAATTAAAAATCCATATGCAGATATGGAGAATTAGTTAAAAGAATTAATGGTAGAAATTGAATCCCCCACAAAATCTTGAACTTTTTATGATAATGGTCGGTCAAAAGCAGATTTTTTCCCCGAAAATTGAACACATAACGTATTTATCTGTGTATAAATACATGGGTTTGGAAAATCCATAGATATAGCAAAGAGATACTTGAGAGTTGAAAATTATATTTGAGGAAATCGAAGTCGAAATGGCCTTCCCTCGTTTCTCTACTTCCACCATTCCCATCTACAAGTTCATGCTCGCAGCCATGGTGATGCTGCTTTTGTTCTCATTCGGTATGTGTGTGTGTGTGTGTGTTTTTATATATTTTGTTGTTGCTGATATATATAATACCAATGAAAGTATTAGTTTTTTAATTAAAAATGATGATGAAATGCAGGTCAGAGCACAATATATTGCCCAAATCACTGTTTCCCAGGTTGTGATGCTTATTGCAAGAAAATTGGGTATTTGTATGGCAAATGCTATACTGGAGACAACAGATGTTGCTGTACCGGCAATTGATTCAGTATACTTCCATGCAAACTCCATCATATATAATAAACAATATGCTCTAAATAAGTCTTCCTGAGTAGTAACTTATTAACTAAATATCTCTCCGCCCATGTATATGTATGCTTCTAAATAAATTTTAATACCATATATATTACCAATATATTAGTGTCTTTTGAGTTTTGAATGATTGGATTCAGTGATTCACTAATCTTTTTATTATATCGATTATTTTGATTGAACTAAATTCAAACATTGTTAAGTCCAATTGGAGGTAGTTCTATCCAATACTTTTATGTGAATAGTTAAAATCGCTTCTAGATATTGATCTTTATTGATGATAATTCATATTTATTCATGAACAACATCAATTAATTAATCATCCACACAAAAACACCTCCTGGTGATTATTTTGGTCTAACAACAAACACAATTCATAATAAACCATGGAACTAGAGATTATCTTAAGGTTTATTATTTTTAAATAAAAACTATAATTTTGACAAAATAGTAATTAATAAATTATCTTTATTTTAGATTTTATACCCCGTTAAAATAATCATTATTTAAATATTAAATTTGAATTATTCATATTAGATTTGAATGGTTCAAAGTGGATAAACATTCCACACTCATCTTTTTAATGAACAATGAAACTGATTCCGAGAAACATGCATGCAAATTGCAATAGAGCAAAAAAATTGCAATAATAAGTCTAACAAAAATTAATAGAACCAACAAAGGCATCTTATCTTTCCTTCTTATTCCTTCTATTCACGATATGTGTCACTCTCTGCCAATTTGCCATAATCAATAAATGATAGTCGGCTTTACAATGAAATTTTTTCATAATTTCGTCAATATTACATGAGCTCTTAATTTGAAGAAGAAAAAGGTATAATAAATCACATTTAAACATTAATTATGATGTCAAATTGATAAATAATCATTATTAATTGTGAAATGGAAAAAGCACGTATACATATATTTGCAATAGATGACCTCTCTTGACCCCTTGCCGTGTTATTATTCATATATGCCGTTTAACTTAATTAATTAATAATGATGCGGCGTTTAATTAGTTTTTTTACATTAAGTTAGCATCACTTTGTAAAATTATCATAATATAATTGACGAGGATACATAGCAAATCGATGTTTCATAAGAGTCTTATGATAAGAGTTTGTATAATCAAAACTCGAATGCTTGTCCCCGGTGGACTTTAATCTGATCTACTTCGTAATCTTATTTTATTTTTTGAAATATCGTTTGAAGTGTGTATTATTAACTGAATAAATACGATAAGAGGAACTAATTTTTTAGGAGACTGCTCTTCAAACAATATTACAGAGATTTTTAATTAACTTATATTGGAGTGCATAAATATATGAACTGTTATTCAAAAAATACAATGGACTACATGATTTTTACGAAAACACTAATGGTTGTGAAGCTTGCATTTAATAATTTTAGCTGGTTAAAGAAAAACGTATAAATGAATTCACTCGAGTTTCAATAGGAAAAAGGCAAAATTAATCACTCTTCAATATAACGTTCTAAGAAAAAACTAAGCTGCATCAAAGATCCAAAACATCAACGAGCTTTATCATACTTTTGGAGTGCAATAACTCATAAGAAAACTAAGTAAAAGAACATGCAACAAAATATATCAATCCCCTTAGAGAAAATTACATCCTACAACGATATATAAATCTCGCGGAAGCATACATTTCTACTTTATTATCATTTCACATATTTCAGATTCATCATCACCTAGCTTGCTAGCCCAATTCCACAGTGGAAAAAAGACGAACGTCTGGGTAATGGTGAAGATGTGGGCTTTGAGGGTACAGGCAGCTTGGTGCTGCATTTGAAGGCCCAGTAAGAGGTGTAGGAGAGTGTTCCATCAAAAGGGTATCAAAATCAGCATATTCTTCCCCACTAACTTGTTTAATTTCCTTGATCATGGTTACCACATCCCTCATTGAAAGTCTTTGATTTGGCGCAGAACTCGAGCACAATAGGGCAATTCCCAATGCCTCCTTCATTTCTCCTATTTTTACTCTGGGAAGCTTGTATTAAGACAGTGCGTAGGACTTGTGCTATTAATTCCCCTTTTTTCTCTCACCCATTCAAATAGAGCTGGTAAAACAGGCTGATCAAACCCTGCAGGGCCCAACTTAAAAAATGCTTCTATTTTCAAAGCTCAATAATACGTTCTTAGGCTCAGGTTGAAATTTTTTTTAGCAATTTTTCATTGTTAAAAGAAATTAATTTCCAACAATAAATTATTAATTTAAAGCATAGATATTATCAAAAATAAAATGTTTTATCATTTCATGACAATTAGAATGCTTATTTCCGTTTAACAAATTCTTACTGGGATATATTGTACATTTTTATTGTTCAATATACGTGTTTATTGATTTCTTTTTTTTTTAATAATCTACATGACGTATTTGAACCTTCTAAAATACAATTTGAAATTTCTCTTAGTTTATCTAACATTAATAAAAAAATAATTCTATCAATAATATTTTAGAAGGAGAGAAATTTCTTTTGTAAAACATTTAAGAACCAATTGAAATATTCTTGAGAATTGAGTACACTTTTTTAAAAAAAATCAATGGGAATACTTAACAACATAAACAATAATTTTTGTAAATATTTTTGAAAAGTATAAGAAGTTAACGAAAGTGAAAGTTACAACGTAAGTAAATAAAAAGTATAAAATTACTTAAAAAATAAATTGGTAGGCTTTACCAGTCCGGTCCTTTAAACACATATTCCTTCAGGGCTGGCCCTTTTAATATTCACTCCTTTTGGAGGCTATAATTCATAAGCCTAACCCTCAACTTTTGACAAAGCCTAAACATGCTGGCCCCAAGGCCTATTTCCCTCCTCAGATCATTAATAGGTTTCTCCTGTCATCACTTCCAGCATTACCACACCAAAACTATATATGTTGCTCTTCTACGTGATCTTCTCGTAGTTATACTATAAAGAAAGGCATGTGTACAAACCAATCGTACTCAGAAATTGATATATTATTGAAACACATGGTATTATTAGAACATTTTATATTTGTATCACATTTTAAGTGTATAATTTTATTTATCTTTTTTCGTTATTTAATATTTAATGTTATAATAATACTTTTATAGAATAATATTAGCCATTAAAAATAAAAACTTGATCTAACGATGGAGACACTGAGTTAAAAGGAAGTGAAGAGGGAGGTTAGTGGAGACACTTCTTACTCCTGACTAATTTATCGGGATTAGAAATTGATAATACCTTCGTTAAATTTGTTTTAAATTAATTTTTTAAAACTTTATCCATATTAAATGAGGTTTTGAAGTTAAAAAATATGATAATGACATGCATGTAAATATTAATTACGGCTAAAATTGAAAAATAATAATATACATTTAATTATTTTGTATGTGACTTATACTATTGATAAAAAAATTTCCTACCTAAAAGCTATTTATATTGTGGATTGGGCGGAGAACAGTTCGGCTGTATGCAATAGGGATAATTTGGAAAGAAGATAACAAAAATTAGAATTAGATCCTATATTTAAACCAAAATCAACTCCAAAGATAGGTAATATATTTATGACCAGATGGAGTATTGATTGATCATAAATAATTTGTTATGATTTCTTAAATTAAATTCCCAGCCATCCTGATTCCGCTCCAATTTGTTGTCTTATATAACAGAGAAAAATGTAAACATTTACCCTTTTCTTCATTTCCTCTCCATTTTCTATTTCTACCATTAAATCAACTTTCAATGTTTAAAACATTATAAAAATATAATTATAATATGAAATGAGGAAAAAAAAAGAACATTGAATGAATTAAATCTTCTATTTCTAGAAAATAAGCAACCACATTTTTTTATGACATCAGAAAATAATCACCCTCATTATTGTTATGTCAACATTAATAAGTGAATTAAGAATCCATGTGCAGATATGGAGAATTAGTTAGTGATTGAAAGTTCGATCTAAAGAATTAATGGCAGTGATAAACCTTGTCGTTAGGCTATCAAAACTTAGCTAGATTAATTCCTATAGAATAGGGAAGAACCTAGGTCATTTTCCTCGTTACCTTGGTAAGATGTGTAATTAAAATGCAGAGCTCACAAATTAATTCCAGATTTCAGTTCAAAAATTCTACCTAGTCTAATCTGATTTTTTTATTTTCTTTTTAAAGGAAAGATTCAAACAAATTAAAAATGAAAGTGAAGATAAAATGAGAAGAATATATCAATGATAAGTGATTCCTCCTTGAGTTTCCACTATATTCCTTCCTTGCCTATTAAGAATTAGAGTCTCACTTTGATTCGGACCACATTCACTTGACTAATTAAATTGTTAACTAAACAAGATTATTAAGCAAGGTAACATGTTAATCAAAGGCAAATTTACAAAGATTTGATACCTAAAAATCCAAACATGTGGCATCTCAACTAGAAACACCTTAATATCATTCATTCAACTCATGAATTTCAAACAACTAGATGAAGGTTCCATGAATTGAACTACAATTATCAAAGTTCAGAATCAACTAGGTTAGGAATCAAATCGAAGGCAAATTATGCTCCTCACTACAAACAATGAAGAACCAAACAAGAACTACTTGTCTGAAATCTCTCAAGTCAATGATACAACTAGATCACAGAATTGAAAGCAATAGTAGAAGGATTAAGAGGCTCCCTTGAGAATTAGGAATTAGGCTCTGGAATTTAGCTTCTCCTCAAGGAAATCACAGATTCTTCAGCCTCTCATTGCTGAGAGAGAAGCTTCAATTCGTTCAGATATCCTCAGGTACATAATCGATGATTCAGCGATGGTGATGAAGGAATGGAGAAGGAAAGTGAAGATGATGGAACGGTGAAGGAAGAATGGGAGAGAAGGAAATGGAATGGAAAATGAAATGAAGGAATGAATCTGCCTCTTGTTTCGATTTTCTTTATATATCTCCTTCTCTTCGTCCCTTCCATTCCTCTCTCCGTTTCACGTGGCCACGCTGGCGATGTGTAACGAACTTCCCCCAAAATCTGGCGATGAAAATCTGACGTGGACTCGATGATTTCTTGCTCTCTCTTTGCCTTCGCATATTCCCTCTCTTGCCCTAGCTTTCTCCGTTTTGTTCTCTGCTTCCCGAAGCCAAGCTTCAAAAATGAAGCTTTAAGTCACTTGGTGCAAATTCCATTTCTTGCCCCTTCAATTGCCAAAATTGCGATTTTTGCCCCTGTTAAAAAGAAATAATAACAAGAAGTGAAAAGAGGCTAATCTGCAATTTTTTGATTAAGACAAAGAATCACACATTTAAAACCAAATTTCCCTAATTAAGTGCACATTCAAATCAATAATACTATAATGCAATTTTCACAAATAAATCCACTAGTTTGGGCTCAAAAATGCACACTTTGATAGGGTAAATTTATGAATTATTAGGCAGAAAATAAATCCCCAAAAAATCTAATCACATGGTGGGAAATCCAAATAAATACCTCTCGAATATATAAAGGACAAAAATGTACCCCCAATTCTCAAAAGGACACAATGGGTATTGTTCCCAATTTGGGATAACCAAGTTTAAAGTAAAAAGACTAAAAAGCCCCTCCTCTTCTCCTTGCATTAAATGCCATTTGAAACAAAAAAGAACACTCAGAAGCTCACTAGCACGCGCAAAGGAAGAGTAGAAGCCATTGATGCCAACATGCAAGCTTAAAAAGGAGGAAAATGTACGAACTTTAAGTAATATTTGGATGAAGATAGTGTTTTCCTTCTAGTATGAAGTGGAAGATGATACTGTGGTTGATTATTTTGTTGGGTCTTCAATCTAAGTAAATGGGTTTAAAAATTGATGATGAGTTAAGTTGGGTAGTTGTCTAGTTGATTTAAGTGAATGATAGAGAAGAAAAGCTTAGATCTTGTTTAAGGCTAGGTATTATTGTGAACTCCTTTAAGTTTGGATTGTGAGAAGGAGTAAAATAGTGATATATGTGATAGGGTGTTAGATAAAGTGATATTGGGTGAAGATATATGGGAATGATGAAGAATCGGGTTGCTGTGCGTTAGTCAACGAGTTTAGTTCCTAGAATTGAAGTAGTTAACGACTGTACTTGAGTAGTTAATGGAACATGCTATACTGAAATAGTTAACGACTATACTGAAACGATAAATATCTGTACTTGAGTAGTTAATCGAGCACGCTATACTGAAATAGTTCACAAATTGGTTGTATTTAATGTTTTCTTATATGAAATTGGTTGTATTTATTTTTTAGCAAACAACATTTTATAACATAATAGACATTTTGAAGCCAAATTCTATTGTCAAGAAGGAATTGGAGGAGGTTATTTTGCCACTTGTCCCTCAACAGACAAATCTGTGAGTGCATAACCCATTCATGTGATTTAATATGCATGATGATGAATAATGATGTCATTTACATTGTCTGGTATCATGTCTTTTAGGGTTGATTGTGGCATTCATGTGTTGATGTGGCTGAACAACTGGAATAGGAAGAAATAGTAGAGTTGAATATCCAGAATACAACGAGGCAAAGGAATCAAGATAAGAGTAATTCCAGAAGTCAGGTAACAATTTATCTCATTACACTAAATTGCATGTATAATTTTGTAATACCTATTGCATATAGTGATATGTCTTTTATTCCTCAGTTGGAATACTCCAGGCTTAGGTGGTTCGCTACCCCTTTGCCAAATCAGTTAGTTATAACGGGATAGTTATAACGAGAAATCCTGCAGGTAGAATCTCCATTAGTTAACGAGGATATCGTTATCAGTGGTTGGTAGGTGCTTATGTCACCCAGATTAATAGGATAAATGTTATCCTTATTTGTGAATGTTTATAAAATATATACATGGCAATGCATGCATGAAATTTACAATTAATAACATAAACTACGTTAAATTGCTGTTTCAGAGAAGTTGGTAGATGGTAAGATGGTTGAGATAAGGCAGGAGTGCTGGAAGATGATTAGATGAAGGAATTAAGATTATGTTTTGAAAAGTAAGGTTATTTGTATATGATGTAAATTTAAATTACTAAATTAATAGTAGAAAGTATAGAAAATGGAATTATATAAATCTATAAAAGGATTTAAATTTCCCAAACACTATGAATCAAGAATAGATACCCTGAGAGGGTTAGTATACTTTAATTGTTTTATTAACCACTTTATTTTATAAAGAGTTATAAATTATTCCCGTTTGTCTGAAAAACTCATTCCAACCAATGGAAGGTTGGTCTAATGTTTTAAAAGAATTTTTTTTAAATTTTCCCTATTTTAAGCTTCTGACATTGAAAAGTGGTTATAATTCAATTAAAATTGCTATAATATAGTAGAAAATTTTAAGTGTTATAATATATACAATAATAATGAAAGTATTAATTTTTTAATTAATAATGATGATAAATTGCAGGTCAGAGCACAATATATTGCCCAAATCACTGTTTCCCAAGTTGTGATGCTTATTGCAAGAAAATTGGGTATTTTTACGGCAAATGCTATCCTGCAGACAATAACAGATGTTGCTGTACCGGCAATTGATTCATTATATTTCCATGCAAACTCCATCATATATAATCAACACTATGCTCTAAATAAGTCCTCCTTAGTCACTTAACTAAATATCTCTCCGCCCATGTATGCTTCTAAATAAATTTTAGGGTGAATGGTCAAAAATGATTTTAAACTTATGTTCAAGGTGCATCTGGCACCTTGTACATTTTTTGGCTCAAAATTATCCATCAACTTGCAAATTAGAGCCAATAATGACTCTTCTGTCAAGCTGGCCCAATGGACGTTTCAAATTCGGGCAAATAATGACTTCTCCTTCAAACTGGCCAAACAGATGTTTCAAATTCGGGTCAATAATGACTCCTCCATCTAACTGACAAAATGAGATACTTGTGAAAGTCCAGTGTAGAACCTACAAAAAAAAGTAACGGAAATTGGGCCAATTTGACGGAGGAGTCATTATTGGCCCGAAATGGTCACGTCTGTTGGGCTAGTTTGACGGATGAGTCATTATTAACCCGAATTTAAAAGTTGATGGACAATTTTGAGTAAAAAAAAAAGAACAAGGTTCCAGATGCACCTTGAACATAAGTACATGGTCATTTTTGACCATTTACCCTAAATTTTAATACTATATATATTATCAATATATTAGTGGGATTCACTAATCTTTTTATTACCGCTCTGTTCCTTATTATAAGTTCACTATAACTACTTCTCACATACCAAAGAGTTGAAGTTATAGCATTAAATATGACATATTTTTTTAAAAAAATTCCAACTTTACCCTTATTTAATAAGAATAGGTATTAAAATAATATTTTATGTTATAAACCTCTCTCATCTTTCCTATTTCCAATATAGAGGTAAAATAATCACAACAGTATTAATTGATCCTAAATTGAACTTATATTTAGGAATAAAAAATTTGTGATAGTTTGACTTATAATAAGAAATATAATGGTATATCGATTATTTTGATTGAGCTAAATTTGTGCATTGTTGAGTTCAATTGGAGGTGGTTCTATTAAATATGTTTATTTGAATAGTTAAAATCACTTCTAGATACTGATCTTTATTAATGATAATTCATATTTATTCATGAACAACATCAATTAATTAATCATCCACACAAGTATACTTGCTACATCGTTGTGATTATTTTGGTCCAACAACAAACCCAATTCATAATAAACCATGAAACTAGAGAAACATGCATGCAAATTTCAATAATAAGTCTTACCAAAATTAGTAGAACCAACAAAGGCAACTTATCTTTCCTTCTTATTCCTTCTACTAACAATGTGTGTCACTCTAGGTCATTTTTCCATAATTAATAAATGATAATCGGTTTTACAATGAAATTTTGTCATAATTTAACCAATATTAAATGAGATTTTAATTTGAACAAGAAAAAAATATAATAAATCACATATAACCATTAATAATGAGGCAAAATTGATAAATAAGCATTATTAATTGTGGAATGGAGAAAGCATGCATACGTATATTTGCAATAGATGACCTCTCTTGACCCCTTGTTATATTATTCATATATGCCGTTTAACTTAGTTAATAATAATGATGCCGCGTGCTATTTAAATAAGTTCTTTTACATTAAGTTAGCATCACTTTTTATAGTTATCGTAATTGACGAGGATACAAATCGACGTTTCATAAGAGTTAATATAATCGAAACTTCAATGGTTGTCCCCGGTGGACTTAAATTGATCGAAATTTGCTTCTTAAATTATAGTTTGATGTGTGTGTTATTAACTGAACAGAAACTGCTCTTCAAACAAAATTACAGAGAAAAGTGAATATGTATGTATGTATATCGGAAATAATAAATATATGAACAGTTATTTGAAAAAATGCAATGGACTACATGATTTTTACGAAAACACTAATGGTTGTGAAGCTTACATGTTATATTTTATCTTCTGATCCCAAATACAAAATCACTTTAACTTTTTTTTGTTGAAGTTAAGGAAGCAAATTAGACCACTAAATTATAACAAATGTGACATGTAATTAGATTATAAGTTAGTTCATAGGTAGAATAAATTAGTTTTGAGAAAAAAAAAGATAACTATAAATAATTTAAAGTGATTAATTTTGCATCCTTAATTTTTTTCAAAAAAATCAAAGTGATATTATAATTAAGACTAAAAGGAGTATTTGGTTAAAGGAAAACGTATAACTGAATATAATTCTCTCGAGTTTCAATCGGAAAAAGGCAAAATCAATCACTCCATACGTAACTTCATACAATTGTCTTTCAGATCAATGAATCAAATGGTAATAAATCAGGATGTGATCTTCTAAAAGGCCAGGCTTCCCACTTTATGATGAGTTCTTTTAATTTTTCATAATAACCTTTTGATCAGAAGAACGTCCATAAGCTGCATCAAAAATTCAAAGCATCGACGAGCTATATCATACTTTTTGAGTGCCGTATAACTCATTAGAAACTAAGAAAAAGATGATCTTGCCGAAGCATACATTTCTACTCTATTCCCATTTCACATATTTCAGATTCATCATCACCTAGCTAGCCCAATTCCACAATGGAAAAAGATGATCGTCTAGGTGATGATGAAGATGGGCTTTTAGGGTACAAGCAGCTTGGTGTTGCATTTGAAGGCCCAGTAAGAGGTGTAGGAGAGTCTTCCTTCAAAAGGGTATGAAAATCTGCATATTCTTCCTCACTAACTTGTTTAATTTCCTTGATCATGGTTGCCACATTCCTCATTGAAGGTCTTTGGTTTGGAGCAGAAGTTAAGCACAATAGGGCAATTCCTAATGCTTCCTTCATTTCTCCTATTTCTAACTCTTGGGAAGCTTGTAATAAGGTAGAGTCTAAGACTTGTACTATTTGTTCCCCCTTTTCTCTCACCCATTCAGAAATGTGTGACCCTTCTGGTATGCTTGGATCATTAATAGGTTTCTTACCTGTCAGCACTTCCAGCATTACCACACCGAAACTATAAACATCGCTTTTTTCTGTGATCTTCATCATGTAGCCATACTCTGAAGAAAGATACACAAATAAACTAGTCAGATTCAAAAATTGATAAATTATAGGAACACATGGTATCTATTAGAACATTTTATATTTAGTATGATCACTAAAATTTCCATGGAAACTAAAGGTGTACAATTTATGAACCCAACTTGGTGTTATATTATGCCTCTTGATTAGTATTTTGGGTATCATTGTAACATATCTTCTTCCATGGTAAGGAAGACTTGCAACGTGAAAGATATATACCAAGCACAAGACATGTACAATGAGAGACATAAACAAGTCAGATCCACAAATTAACCGGGAAAACCGCTGCGAAGTAGTCCCAAGAAATGAATGTAATAACTAAAAAGCTAAATGATAATAAGTAACAACACGGACCTGTTTTTATTTTCTACAGTAGAAGAACTTGTCAGTGCATGCCAATAACTTATTGTGGGACCTTTTTCGTAATTATTTTCCTTCTTTAGACCTCACAGTGATTTTCCCAAATTAATACGATTAATGTGACTATTAGCAACACTCCAGCCTTAAAGTCTCATGTATTTTGGATTTAATTTCATAATATCTAAAACATCATCTATTTGGCTTGACAATTAAAATTTTCATAGAAAGGATACAAAAACCTGTACAATTTATGACCCAACTTGGTGTTATATCTTATGCCTCTTAATTAGTGTTATATGAATACCATCCAGGATGTCTTGCAACGTGAAAGATATCTCTAATATTTGGCAAAAGATATATGCCAAACACCAGCTAGATAACAATTAAAACATATGCTAAATGAAAACAAAGTTCACTTCAATGAAGAAAGGCAATAGATAAGGAAAAGCATTCATGGATTCAAGTATGAAGTAGACTGACCAGGAGCGATATATCCCCAAGAACCGGCGACGATATTGGAGGATTTGCCAAAACCACAATCATCAACAAACTTAGCCAATCCAAAGTCAGCAATGCAAGCATCAAATTCAGGGCCAATGAGGATGTTACTGGATTTGATATCTCTGTGAACTATTGGAGGGTTATTATCATGGTGAAGATATTCAAGTCCTTGTGCAGCACCTAACAAGATTTTGTACCTAACTTCCCATTCTAAACAAGAATTCTCATCATCATCCCTCTCATGAAGTAGACTGCTTAAGCTCCCATTTGGCATGTACTCATACATAAGCAACCTCATGGTGTCACTCCAACAATATCCTAGGAGTTTCACTATGTTCCTATGTCGGATCAAGCCGAGGATTTTCAGCTCTCTCGAGAAAGAGTTTCGAGCTCCTCTCTTTTCATCATCATTGGCTGCTCCAATATCACTTGAAACTATTGTAGTTGGCCACAATTTCTTCACAGCTATGGCTTCATCATTACCAATATCCACACGATGAACAACTCCTGAGCATCCTTTTCCTATTATATTTTCTTCACTTAAGCTTCTAAGAACATGCTCAACTGCGAAATTTAGCCTCTGAAATGGAGTGAATTGCCATGTCCATGTGTTTCCCATCTCTGAATGATGATTATTCTTGCCTCTGACAGTTCTTGACCTGGTAACTGAAATGATTATTACAACAACAAATATCAGTGTCAACACTACCAGCAACCCAATGACCAGTTTAAGAGTTCTTGAGCTTATTGTTTCAGTCAATTGTTTTCGTGAATAATCATTTAAGAAGCATGAATCCTGAATCTTAGAACAGAGTCCACTATTTCCCACAATCTCTTCTGGTGACAAGTGTCTGAAAATCTTAGTGTCAGGAAGATAGCCAGTGAAGTTATTGTAAGAGATATTGAGAGAGACAAGACTTGCAAGGTGAGAAAGAGGGTGCAAATCCCCTTCCAACATATTATGTGAAATGTCCATAGCTGAGAGCATGTTTAGTTTAGATATTTCAGAAGGCATTGACCCTTTAAGAGAGTTGTGACTAAGGTTAAGGACAAGTGCAAGAGATTTGATATCACCTAACTCTTGTGGTATGTTTCCAGTGAGTTCATTGCTACTAAGATCAAGCATTTGGAGTTTTGAACAGAGACCAAGTGATGGAGGAATGGTTCCAGAGAAGCTGTTTCTGCTAAGTAGGAGATCAATTAGGGAAGAAAGATCATGACATAAACTCGAAGGTATTTGACCATCAAATTTATTGTTAGAAGCGTTCAAAACTGAAAGATTGGGCAGTGTTGATAATGACTCAGGCAGTGGACCTTCTAAGTCATTGTTGCTAAGGTTTATCATTTCCAGCCTTGAGCAACCACCAATCTCCTCCGGCAATGACCCGTAAAGGAGGTTATCAGAGATATCACAGAAAATCAAGTTCTTCAAACCACCAATTGTCTTTGGAATCTCACCATGAATTCTATTGTTTCTTAGACTCAGCCTTTCAAGAGAGCTGCAACGTCCTATCTCAGGTGGAATTGCACCTGATATATCAGTGAAAATTAACTCAAACTCTGTGAGGTTTTGCAGCAAAAAGAGGCCTTTTGGGATGCTTCCAACAAATGGATTCCAAGACAAATCTAGCTTCTGAAGGTTACTGAGGTTGGCTACAGTAGAAGGGATGGTTCCTTCAAGATGGTTGCCCCAAGCATAGAACTGAGTGAGTTTTTGCAGCCTCCCAAGCTCTGGTGGGATCAATCCTGAGATTTGATTCAGGTAAAGTTCCAATCTTTGCAGATTTATGGCATTTGAAAGAGTTGGAGGTATAAAACCAGAGATATTGTTTTGAGCAACCAAGAACTTTTCAAGCTTCATAAGATTACCTACAGAAGAAGGGATAGTCCCAGATAGAGAATTCATAGAAAGCTCAAGTGTCCTCAAGCTTGTACAGTTACCAATCTCTTCAGGGATAGCCCCAACAATAAAATTATCCCATAAATTCAAAATCTGCAGATTTTGAAGCTTCCCTATATCAGATGGAATAGAACCTGATAGTTTGTTTCTGCATAGCCTCAACTCACCAAGCTCAGAGCAATCACCTATCTCCGATGGAATCTCACCAGAAAGCATAGTCTCACAAAGGGACAGCCTTTGAAGCTTTTTAAGCCTACCCAATGAAGCAGGCAAAGAGCCTGATATGCTGGTTCCAGTCAACCCCAAAGAAACCAAATTAATGCAATTTCCCAGCTCATTTGGTATAGTCCCAGTAATGAGTTTGTTCCACCCTGCTCTAAAAACCTCAAGTTTTGATAATTTTCCCAGCAGAGGTGGGATATTCCCACCTAGCTGATTTTTTGAGAGGATGACAGATTCTAGGCCAATGCAATTACTTAGCTCATTTGGGATTTCTCCACTGAGGAAGTTGGAGTTTAAGGCCAAAGTCTTAAGATTTGGTAAATTCCCAATACTTGCAGGAATAGAACCAGTGAGACTATTATGGCTAAGATCAATGACAGTAAGAGCAGAACAAAAACCAATATCAGAACTGATATTTCCAGTGAGATTTGCATCTGAGATGACAAGTTCTCTAAGGAAGCGAAAGGAAGAGAGATTGTAAGGTAGAGGCAAGCCAAGAGGGACAGAAATAACATTAATTTCTGCGACATAACCTTGAGGAGAACAAGTTATGGAGGTCCAATTGCATGGGTTTGTGTCACGAATGTTCCAGTTGGAGAAATGTGAAGAAGGTGGTGAGGGTGAGCTGTGAAGCCATGAATAAAGCAGGTAAGCTTCATGGTTGTAAGAGAAAGTAAGAGTGCATAAGAAAAAGGTGACGACAGAGAAGAAAAACAAAAAGATCTGCCTCATTTTTTGTTTCCAAGTCTGTGTCTTCTAGGATTAGTCTGTATCGTAGGATTTTGCAGCCTCTTTTTTCTCTGTGAATCTGTACTAATACTAAGTACTTAGCCTTCTCGTACTGAATCCCAAGCAAACCATACATTGACACCTCATCATCAAACATGCAGAAGCCTCATGAAAATGCCAAGTGATCCACAGCTGCATGAAAAGTTGAGATTTTTCCTCCGGTAAAACTGGAAAATAAGTTACAGAAATAAATGGTTGCGTATTATTGTAATGTGTATAATTGTATGTATTATATCTAAACGTATATGAGCAAATAAAAAACTTGTATTAATTTGTTGATGACTCTTGACCTCTACAATGTCATCTGTATCATTTTTCGGTGGTTCAAAGTTCAAGCGATTGAGTTACAGTTTAATTAACCATTCCCAATGTGTTTAATTTGTATATTCTGAGTTTTGATTATGAATGGAAATGATTTTTTTGTCTAAATACGTAGTATTACGTTCAGTACTCGTAAAAGCAGTACCAGAAAAACAGGAGTATCGTCCCTTTCTTCATTTTCACTCTGTTTCCTTATTGAAATGGTTTGATTTTTTAGGAAACTAAATACTACTATAAAATGGAAAATAAGAGTAGTAATTTTTACTACTCATATAATATTGAAATGTAGGCACGCAAATAAATGAGACCGGTATTTTTTTGACTAAAACGCTCCCCCGGTTGGAGATTCAGGCGTATAAGTGTGAAAACGCCCACATTGTCTGTTTCAGTTTTTGGCATCTTCCTCACATTTTTATCAATGTAACTTCCCTTTGGGCATGACCTTATATTTTAATTTAAAAAAAATACTATATGGATTTTTGAATTTTTCAACCAGGAGGAGCATATTAGTCAAATGTAACTTGACTCAGTAACTGTTTTTTTTTTTGGTTTCGACACAAGGCAAGTCCAAGACTTGATAAGATTACATTACTATTCCCCCTTATCAGTCAAGGGGCAGCGAAGGAGATCATCCCTCAACAACGGTAAACATCTTGGCGGAGGGTCTGACCACAGCCGCATCATTTCCTCCAAATTATGAGCATCTTTTGCAAGGTAGTCGGCGCACTTTAATGCTTCCCGGGGTGCGTATCTCAGCTCAATATCCCACTCTGAGTAGAGGAGATCTCTCACCATATTAATTTCATCTCTGAAAGGATGATTATAACTACCATCCCTCATAATTAACTGATATGCTTCTAGTGAATCAGTATAGGCAAGAATTCTGTGAAAACCTAGCTGCTTGCACTGTTGCAATCCTGTTAATACCGCTATTACCTCGGCAGCTGTCGATGCAAGGGCACCCAGCTTCCTCTGAAATCCCATAACCCAGCTTCCTTTACTGTCTCTAATGATTCCTCCACACGTAGCCTCCTTCTGGTGATTAACCGATCCATCGGTGTCAAGGCGAACATAGTCTTCAGGTGGTGGTTTCCATTGCAAGTTGCCATCTTCATCATGTCTGTAGATTTGATGAAAGAGTCTTCCATCTATCATTGTTTCCATCAATTGGAAGATACCCGCATGAAGAAGTTCCTTTGGCCGGTACCTAACTCCTTCCATAACTCCTCTGCATCGATTCTTCCATAGCATCCAGCATATGATGCCAAAGACTCGAGCCCATGGCCATTTGTTGAAGTATGAGTTGCCTAAACTCCTTGTCAAGCATTGTCTCAGCCACACCTGCAAATCAGAGCAGCAATAAAATCTAAAAACATGGTTAGGATGAATAATGTCTTTCCACACATTTCGGGCTAAATCACAATCTCGAATGATATGTAATATGTTTTCCTCTCTTCTACACTCAAACGGACACTCACTGTTGTTTGAAATTCCTCTCTTAGCTCTCAGTGAGTTGGTGGGTAGTCTATCATGAAAGGCTTGCCATAGGAAAAATTTTATTTTCTCAGGAACAGGCAACTTCCATATTCTTTTCCACTGATCCGTCTTCAAATGCTCTTGCTGTTCTGTTATAAATTTATAGGCAGCACGGATACTGAAATTGCCATCTGGAGACTTTCGCCAACAAAATATGTCATCCTCTTCACCTACCGGTGGGGGAATTATGGATAGGACATTGATGACCCATGGGGGAAAAAACCTTTTCCACTCGTGAATGTTCCATTGTCCATTTTCTAAAACAAAGTCTTTCACTTTAGAACAAGGATTAATGAGATGGAAGTTCTTGTCTACCAAGTGAATGAGAGGCTCTTCAAAGGGGGACCACAGCTCCCACCAGAAATTTGCTATTACACCACCTTTGAGTCTGCGACCAATTCCCCTAGAGAACTTCTGCCAAACTTTGGTAATGCTATTCCACACTCTAGAGGATTGTTGTTTTTTGTAAACTAGTGGGTATGGTTCGCTGCCACAATTATATTTGCTTTTGAGGCATTTCACCCACAAGTCATTAGGTCTAGTAAGGATCCCCCAACAAAGCTTCATGATGAAAGCAGTGTTTTGCCTTTGTAAATCTTTAATGCCCAGCCCTCCTGTTTCTTTAGATTGCTTCACCTTGTCCCATGCTACTAGGTGCATCTTCTTTCCCTCTTGACCTTGTTTCCAGAGGAAATTTCTGCTTATCTTCTCCAACTCTTTCAGAGTTGCTTTTGGCAACAACATAGTTTGCATTTGATAACTTGGTAGAGCTGCTAGAACTGATTTAATCAAGACTGTTCTCCCTGCCATTGTGAGGTGCCTCCCTTTCCAGTTAGATAATCTACTTTGCGCCTTTTGAAGGAGGGGTAAGAAAGTGAGCTTGGTCATCCTTTTGTGAAGAAGGGGTACGCCTAGGTATTTCCCAAGGTCACCTGTGATGCCAATCCCCAATCTTTGACTCATTTCCATGGCCCTGTTAATGTGGACATTCCTAGAGAAGAAAGCTTTAGATTTAGCCAGGCTTATTCTATGACCGGAGACATCACAAAATTCTTTCATAACATTTCTCATCAAATCAATCTGCTCATTCGATGCTTCCCCAAATAGAATAAGGTCATCGGCAAAAAAGAGATGAGAGATACAAGGACTGTTTTTACTAAATTTTAGCCCCTTCCACCTTCCATTCATTATCTCTCTGTTGATTCTATGCCCTAGCCTCTCCATGCATAACACAAATAGATATGGACTTAAGGGGTCACCTTGTCGAACCCCCCTTGTTGGATTAAAGCTATCTGATTCTTCTCCATTCCAAAGAACTTTCATTGTCGCGGTGGATGTGCATGCCATAATGAGATCTACCAAGTTTTCCTGCATACCCACCTTGATTAAGGTGTTACCTAAGAATGACCAGTCTAGTCTGTCATAGGCTTTCTCCATGTCAACTTTTAAAGCAACAAAACCCTTATTTCCCGGCTTGGTTCTCATTGTGTGAATCGCTTCCTGAGCAATGATAATATTATCACTGCTTTGTCTTCCAGTGATGAAGCTACATTGTTGAGGTTGAATAACATAGCTCATAATATCCTTCAACCTGTTAGCTAAGATTTTGGTGAGTATCTTGAAGCTAACATTACAAAGGGAAATGGGCCGAAAATCTTTCATTCCCAATGGATTGTCGATTTTAGGAATAAGAACAATATGAGTATGATTAATCTCTTTGATGACCCTAGGATTATGCCAAGCTTCTCGGATAAGGGTACATATCTTCTCTCCAACTATACCCCATTGAGTCTGGAAAAAATGGGCTTGTAGTCCATCTGGCCCTGGAGCTTTGAATGGACTCATCATGAATGCAGAATTTTTTATTTCAGTATCCGTGACTTCCATGTGTAATCTCTCCAGGTCAGCAGGCTTAATTTGTGGAAAATCTGCTATCCACTCTGATGGATCCTTCACTTGGGAGTCTTTTGTGTACAATGTTTTAAAGAAAGATTCAGCCATCCTCTTTAAGTCTTCTTGATTTTTGACCCAAGTCCCAGAATCATCTTGAAGCACCTCAATCCATTGTCTTTTACGTTTCATCAAGGTTGATGCATGAAAGAATTTTGTATTTCTATCACCCCACCTCAACCATTTGCATCTAGACTTTTGGTACCATATCAGCTCTTCTTGTGCAGCTAATTTATTATACTCTCTCCAAAGATTCCTTTCTAATTTGTAAAGACCCGTTGAGATATTATTTGTTCTTGACCGATCAATACCTTCAATTCGCCTCAATATTTTCTGCTTCTTTTTGGGAATACTACCTAAAACAGTTTGATTCCATTTGACAGCTTGCCCTTGAAATTCGTTCACCCCTGCACACCAGCCTTTGTTTATCCATGACTGATTCACTATATCCTTAAAGCTATCTTCCAATGCCCAGGCCGAGTAATACTTGAACTGCTTACTTCTCTTATTTTGCACTGAGTGATTCATGTTTGATACCACAATCAGCCTGTGATCAGACTTATAATGAAGTTCATGAATGACTTTGCTACTAGCATGCTTTAGTTCCCATGAAAAATTGCAGAAGGCCCAATCCAGTCTTTCTTTGACTTCCTGCTTCTCCCATGTAAATTTTTCCCCCACAATAGGAATCTCTAATAACCCAGTATCACTGATACAATCAGAAAATTGCTTCATGGCCTGATAGGGTGGTTCTGATCCCCCCATTTTATCAGATGGATTTAAGAAAGCATTAAAGTCACCAAGAACTATCCAGTCACCCTCCATAGTTCGAGCTATGTTTTTAAGGGCATGCCAAAGCTCAATTCTTCGAATGGCAGTAGTCTCTCCATACACAAAAGTTGCTGCAAATTTCTCGGATGATTTTATATCAATTAAATTGCAGTGAATAAATTGGGTGGATGATGAAATATATTGCACTTGCGTATTAGCTTCATCCCATAACACCCAAATGCCCCCAGCAAAACCAGAAGCTTCAAGTCTTAACCAATTATTAAATCCAAACTTCCTAATAACCTTATCAGCCTTAGCACCACTAATTCTAGTTTCCAGCAAACAGAGAACATCAATGCCATTTCTTTTAACAAGCTCCTTGATAGTGCTTGGGAAATTTCTACTCCCAGCACCTCTACAATTCCATGATGCAACAATCATTTAAACCAATAAACAAATGAAGAAAGTATTTCAGACTTACTCAACAAATGGGTCATCATCATCCCACGTACATCGAGCCTCCATTTTCTCCATTAATCTCTCCTTTGAATCACCATAGCTCATGCTCATTTCCTTTTCATCATTTATTGGTATGCTTTCCATTTGGAATTGAGGAGCCAGGACATCATCTCGGTTTCCCTCTTGGGTGTTCCCTGTTATACTTATAATATTTAACTCCAAGTTGGGTTGTGGCCCTTCTAAGAGCAAGGGCCCCTTGGAAGAATTTGTACTCTCCGTTCTGAGATCAACAATTGGGCATAAGTCCATTTGTTTTAGGCTTCCTTCAACAATCACATGTTCTCTTTTATTAATTTGTCTTTTGGGCTGGAACACTTGATTACTCATGGGCCCCCTATTTATCACACGCCCAGCTTCCTCTTTTTTATATCCTTGGGCTTTTTCTTTTAGTTCTAGCCCATTAGGACTTTTGCTCTCTTTACCATTTGTTTTTGTCTGCTACATGTTTTTCAAAGTGGTTTTACATCCACCTCCATTTTTCAAATTTGATTTCCTTTCTTTTACTCCGTACGGTATTTCCTTCCCTGTGCTACTTTCCTTTGCTTTTTTCTCTGCTCTCTGATCTGCAGGTTCCAAACCCATACTAGGGTGGCTCATCTCTGACACATCATCCTCCTCATCCATCATCTCTGCAAGAACATTGAATCTTGAGGTTTGCTTTCTGGCTTCACCTTTCCTACCCACTATTTGTCCTTTTCCATGTTCTTCCTTACTAGTTCCACTGACATTTCTTCTCGGGTTTCTAGGCCTATTTGACTTTCCAGCAATCATCCACACGCCAAATTCTTCATCGGCGTTTGGTGATTTTTTCTCCGGCGATGGTTGCTTGACTACCTTCTGGGGTGGTGTTTGGTAATTTGATGTGCTTGGATTTGTCGAAATATGACCCCAGGGACAATTCTCTCTCCGATGTCCGTATCTACCACAGCTGAAACAAATTAAATTAAGGCCTTCGTACTCCACATGATATACTGCTCCGACGGCAATTACTCTTGGCACCAGCTTCTTTTGTAAATCTAGCTCTACACACACCCTAGCATATTTTCCCCTGTCAATCTTTGCTGTTTCTGAGGTCAACTGGGCTACTGATGATGTAACCATGTCCACACGCAAAGTCTTCCCAATACGGTTTCCCAGCCTTGTAATGAAATCTTTGTTATAACATTGCACAGGGATGTTAGGAATTCGTACCCAAGTTGCAATCTTTCCAAGAGGGTTGTTGAAGGGGTCAAAATGGGGGTTCCAACATTGAACAAGAATACTGTGCTGTTGGACTACCCATGGACCTCCATAGAGAACTTTTTGATATAGCTGAATCCATCCTTCCTTCTGATGAAAACGGACAATGAAATAATTGTTGGGTTGATCAACAATATCAAAGTCTGGTGTTCCCCATATACGGTTCAGGTGTTCTTTCAGATTATAGACATTATACCTTCTTCCAAGCACTGTGATTATTAATGCAGCGTTCCATGGCTTGCACCACTCACTATACTCCTCTGAATCTATTGGAACCACAGGGTAGAGCTTCATTAGTTCTTTTACCTCATCTGAAGGTTCAGGAATTTCCCATTCCCTCGTTAGCACATCTGACATCAGTTCTTCATTCTCCACGCTACAGCCTCCATTTTCGACACCATTAAACCCCAATAAAGAGTCTCGGTAAGAAACTGGGTTTCTCCTTGTAGTTGTTTCCCCCTCCTCGCTGTCTTGATCCATAGGCTTACTCTCCACTGAGTCTTCATTGGCGCCCATGTACCTAGTGGAATCAACCATTTGAGCATCTGTCATTGATTGCCCTGCTGTACAGATCTTTTTCTGTTTCTTATTGCCACTAACAAGAGCGTCTGAAGGTCGGTCCGGTGGGATTTTCCGATGGTGTTGTTGTTCTTCCATGAGAAGTAGGCGCGACTTTCAAGAGAGAGCTAACCACCAGAGAACTCACGAGAGAGCTAAACCTAGAACTTCTTCTTCTCTGACTCAGTAACTGTTGAAATTGAACAATGGTGATCTCTTTTGAGAGACTCTAAACAATATACTTGCTCATGATTCTTTTGAAAGCCATCATCTTATTTTAAAAAGGGTTAATACAACTTTTGGTCCCTGAACTTTTATTCAATTTTGGTTTTGGTCCATGAACTTTCAAATCGGTGGTTTTGGTCCTTGAACTTTCGATCAATTTTGGTTTTGGTCCCTGAACTTTATATTTGTGATTTTGGTCTCTAAACTTTGTGTTATTTATAACTATTGGTCCCTAATTTTTATTTTAAAGTTCAAGGACCAATGACCGAAATTGATTGAAAGTTCAGGGACCAAGACCAAAATTGAAGGAAAATTCAAGGACCAAAACCATCAATATTAAAGTTCATGGACCAAAACCAAAATTAACCAAAAGTTCAAGGACTAAAAAAATCGATTTGAAAGTTCAAGGACCAAAACCAAAATTGAGTTAAAGTTCATGGACCAAAACCAAAATTAACCAAAAGTTCAAGGACTAAAACTACCGATTTGAAAGTTCAGGGACCAAAACCAAAATTAAGTGAAAGTTCATGAACCAAAAGTTGTATTAACCATTTTAAAAAAATTCGTAGGTTATAAATATAATCGAAATTTTAAATCATATAGATTTTTTTTATACAACATGGAATTTTAAATCGCATAATAAATATATGATTTGCCATATAATTGTTTAGTTCCTTGATTAGGATGTGTGTGTACTTTGTAGCTGCTAAACTTATTTAAAATTTATATTCATGTTTGATTTTTTTAACACCAAAATATTCCCACCCCAACGATGAGAGACTAATCTATCAAAATACTGTCTAGTGCTAGAGGGATGGACCCCTCACATATATTTAAGTTGAATTCTTTTGAAGGGATCATGGATTTTGCCTGTCAGCCCAAACAAATAAACAAGATGCTATTAAAATTTTTAGGCCCAGTTCAGATACCCAGCCCAATAAAACACACGGGCCAAGTAAGTATTTGTTTCGCAGCAAAAAGGCCGAAAGAAAAAACTTTAGTATACCCAAAAAAAACAAAAAAGAAAAGAAAACGTTTCCTTGTTCCCACTTCCCACTTCTCAGTGACGCAGTGTTCGCAATTTCACATAGAATCGTCGCCGTCGCCACTGGCCACCATAGCAGCTACTGTTCGTGCCTTTAGCCTTTTCCGTCTACGGTATGTGGCTCGTCGTCATCCTTGTCTTTTGTTTCTATTATGATAACAGACACTTCGTATAAGAAAGTTAGTATTTTGTTAACTCCATTTTGGTTGTCATGCCAAAAATTGTTTATCATGGTTACTCACCGAATTGATTCGTCTTTAGTTGGAGGTAATTGGGTTTTTTTATGTGCTTCACCGCATTTGTATAATCACCTTTTGTTTGAGGATTATCGAGCACCTAGAGCTGGTAGGTTGCTGCAGATTTTTCTTCTCTAACCATCGATGATGACCAAGTATTAATGTTAAGATAGAAGAACACCCAGATGGGGTTTATATGAAAAATCCCTTGTTTTTCACTCATTGCATATTCAATGTTTTGGACTTCTTTGTCCTATCCACTGTTGGAAAACGAGGGGAGTGTCCATTGAGATGTACAATGGCTTTAAGAACCAAGTTTTAAACATGAATTTGAAGTCCCCCTCAACTTTACCATGTTGAGATTGAGATAAGTTTGTGAAAACACGAAGTTTTAATTGAGGTTTATTAGAACTTTAGCCTGGTTGCTACTTGCTGTTTTGCTGAAGATCAGGCATATTGTCTGAAAACATCCTTAGAGTGTATGTATGTGTGTAAGAAATCCCTGATTTCATGATTTTCCAGTTATTACGCCACCTGCCAGAGAAGACAAAACCAGCCACCTCTGGGAATGGCAGCTGCTACAATGGCCAATGCTTCGGGGCGAGTACTGTCACAACCAGTTACATTTGTCACTGGCAATGCCAAAAAGCTAGAAGAAGTACGCACTATCTTGGGCCATTGCGTTCCTTTTAAGTCTCTGAAACTTGACTGTAAGATTTCTTTCCGCTCTTGAATTTTTAGTTGCATTTTTCCTGCATGCCTGATTTTTTCTGATTGATTTCATAGTGCCAGAGTTGCAAGGTGAGCCTGAAGAAATCTCTAAAGAGAAGGCTCGATTGGCTGCTGCTCAGGTACTTAGTTACTTTATTCTCTCATACATACATGAACTAGTTTGATTTCTAGCTGTATTTTTTTGTTTTCGTTCAATTTTTTCTCCTATTTCATTTTTTATATTTTTTAATGTATGGCAAGGTTAATGGACCTGTGCTAGTAGAAGACACTTGCCTCTGTTTCAATGCCTTAAAGGGCCTCCCAGGTAGATGTCATATTCTTATGGGTAAAGGTGCAATTTTACCAAAGAAGTTTATGCGGATGAGCGTCTAGCACAAAAATGTATTAGATGGTGCTTAAATACACATTAGCTTTCAAAAATGGTGCAAATCCAACAATGCCATTAATTATCCTCCAAACGCCGTTAATTATCTATACAGAAGTTTCTGACACCGTTTAGAAGATAATTAACGGTATTGTTGTATTTGCACCATTTTTAAAGGATAATGTGTATTTAAGCACCATCCAATACATTTTTGTGTTAGGTGCTCATCTGCAGAAATTTTTTTAACAAAATTGCACCTTTGACCTATTCTTATTCTTCACATTATGTATTATAATTTGAATCTATCAAACTTGACTATGGGTCTTTTTACATGTTTGAAATTGTTGCAGGTCCTTACATGTAAGTTCTATTTCAATTTTTAACGTAACTCTTCCGGTAAACTCTCTTTTCTTTCTACATTATAGCTCTTATTAAATGCTGGTCCAAGTGCTGAACCATAAATTCTTCATTAACTTTTGGTAGTAAATTTTGGTAGTAAATGACGCAAGACTTGATACATTGTCTCATTGTTTTATGTCTGAATGCAAACAAAGTTTATGTTCTTTTTTGGGGCTAAATCAAGTTCATAGATATTTGTTCCTATTCAAAATTCACTAATATTTGACTCTGATTATCACAAAGCTAAGTTGTGGCGGGCAAAAATCTTAAATGACAAGCTAAGGTGTGGTGGGCAAAAATCTTAAATGTTACTCTACTCAATGCGATAGCTCATTTAAGTTGGATTGATATCAATGCAAGCTTATGGCCCTATAAAGATCTCTGCAGTAGCTAGGAGGCTATTCTATCATATGATTTCTGTTCCTTTCAATCAAGATTTCTGTGATCCTAGTGAATCTTGTTGGAAGCCAAGGAAAGATATAACTGATTTTAGTAGTCCTCAAGATGGGACTGTAACTTGATATTGGCTATATGGTTTCTCAAGACATACAGTAAAGTGGTGGAACCTATCAGCCACATTTCAACCGATCAAAATCCATTTTGGCATTTTGGTGTTGATTCAAAGTTCGAATCATGATTAAATATTGCCTCTAGCGTGATTGGTAATCTTCAAATGTACGGTGCAATGCATTCATTCTTCCTTGGTTGAATTTATTGTCTCCCCAAATTCCTTTGCAGTTCATAAAATGCATATCGTTAAGTGTTGTTTCATCTTTCATTCTATTTAATCTGTGATGTCTTTGATATGCTTGTCATAGAAACTAGTGCCTAGTGGATAGTTTTTAAACTAAGATGCTGCTTGAAGAGTTCAGAGAATAACGTTATTTGAGCTGTAGAGAATTGAAAATGATGTTCTATTCATTAGGTCAAACAACTCTCCCTATAAAGTCTCTTTTTAATTGATTATAACTTATAAACGACAAATAATTTAAATTTGTTATTAGTAGGGTGCATCGTTTTTTTTGTATAATCACTAATGATCATTAATTGATTGGCTGGATGAACATGCAGCAAATGGTTCGTGCAGAAGATTGGCCATGAAGGTATTGCTTTAACTGCATATTGTGTACATTTATTTTCAGTTCTATTATTTGGTTGCAAGTCTGTCTCAAAAGTTCTGGTTTACCATTCCTTCAATTCATTCTTCAGGTCTCAACAACTTGTTGGTGGCTTATGATGATAAATCAGCTTATGCATTGTGTGCATTTTCCTTTGCTGTTGGGCCTGGTTGTGAACCGGTGACTTTTATTGGAAAGACTAAGGTATTTCTTTACTTTTTACCATGCGGTGTGCCAGAAGTCATCGTGTTTATATATACACTACATTTACTGATAGGAGCTAATGTAAATGATGTGCTAATTCATAATTCTGATTGGAATGCTAGGGGAAGATTGTTCCTGCGCGTGGACCAAATACTTTTGGATGGGATCCAATTTTTCAACCTGATGGCTATGAGCAAACGTAATTTTAAGCTTTGCTATTGTATTATGCTCTAGTATTCCATGATTATCAATGGAATCTAATTGGCTTTGTTTGTTCTATGCATAGATATGCAGAGATGCCAAAGGAAGAAAAGAACAAAATTTCTCACCGTTTTAAAGCTCTTGATATGGTGAAGTCACATTTTGCTGAAGCTGGATTTACTTTTCAGATTGACAATGTCCAAGAGCTTTTTGTTGCTACTATGGAGTAGATTCTATTGGCAATAACATTGTGAACTTGATTGGTTCCATTGTTTAATAGCCTTCTGCTATGGAAAGGAAAATTGCTTCTTGGTTGACATTTTGATGGTACTTAGAATGTGTTTGGATGAATGGAAATCAGTGGGATGAAAAGGGTAATGATGAATTGGCTTTTATCTATTGTTTGGAAGTTCTAGAGACAAAGGAAGAGAATGAAACAGGAGGGTAACTGTTTCAATCTCATCCTTTTCGTAATAAGATTTTTGTCCCTGGAGAATACTGGGAGGGAATCGTCGGTTTTCAATTATGGCCAGATGCTTTCATAATTTCATTTGCTAAAATTTCATAACTTCATTTAGTACTATCTCTCACCTCCAATTGATATTTTTAATATCCTCTCCCACTTACAAAAAAGAGCTTACATGTTACTTAAACTACAAAGTCATTGGCCAAATTTATGTTTTTAAATCTATTAGGGAAATTTTGAGAAAAGACTGTCAAAATATGTAAAAGATGGTTGGATGTAGTTAATTTAAAAAAGGATAAAAGCATGTCATTGATCTAACTGTCCTTTGCAAATTTAAAAGAAATGACAAAAATACCCCTTAACAAGATTTAATATTTTTTAAAGTTGGTAATCCGTTATCCAAAGTTGGTAATCCGTTATACGAATTTGGTAATCCATTATACAATTCTGTTAACAAAAAAAGGTTGATAAAGTTATGATGTTGGTGAATTGATATAAACATATTGCTAATCCATTATCCAAAGTTGTTAATCCGTTATACGAATTTGATAATCTATTATGCAATTTTGGTATCAAACAAAAATAAGTTGGTAAAGTTATTATGTTAGTAAATGGATAGAGACATGTTGATAATCCGTTATCCAAAGTAGGTAATTTGTTATACGAATTTGTCAGGGGGCATTTTTGTTATCTCTTTTAAATTTGTAAATGACAGTTAGGTCAATAGCATGTTTATTTCCTTTTTCAAATTCGCTGCATCCAACTATCTTTTGTATATTTCGACAGTCTTTTTTTCTGGAATTTTCCCAATCTATTATTTTATGTTGTCCAAAAAAATAAAATCTATTTTATTTTACCATTTGAGGTATGGAATCCACTCAGAATAGTTCGAGTTATCACTAAATCTGTAAGGGACAATTGCAGTAAGGTCCCAAATAAGAGATCTAATGTTAGACAGGTCATTTGACAACTTCTTCATTTGTTAACCAAGGCTATTACAGTTGTCAATAGTTGACATTAACAACTCATTAGGACCTCTCTAAAATTAAATCTCTTAGTTAGGATTTGAGTGCAATTGCATTTCACGTAGCTAATATGCGCTACAGTTTTAAATTCTCTTTGGAAAATTTTGACCCTTTCTTAGTTTGAAAATATTCTGTTTTCATTTAAAGCTCCTCTGTAAAACGACTGAGTGTAGGTATATAGACTTTTTGAGCATTGCGTGAAAATTGGTCGATGACAAAAAAAAAGTGAAAATTGATCAAAGCTAGCAAAATATGTCTATTGTTTACAGTTACTTGCTGTTTGTGATTGTGACATATTTATATTGTTTGAATTTATTTTGTTTTCTTCTTGCTTGAGATAATGACACATATACCTTGAAAACCCCCCAAAAAAGAAGAAAAAATAGATAAACACATTATAATTGTAGAGGAACCTCCATTTACGTAGGGACTGTCATTTTCAAATATTTTGCAAGTGCCAAATATGTTTCTTCTCCAAGGTCAAAAGAACATTATTCTTACCTATATTTTATTATTCGTCATTAGGAACATATGGCACTTGAAAATTTTTCCCCTTTCTTGTGCATGGTACTAGCATAAAAGATCTCCAGCCAGTATCGTGGGTTAAATAAATAAATAAATCATGATGAGATTGGCACCAAGATGAAAAGCAAATAATAGCAAGTGTTGAGCATGAAAATTTCAAGTGAAGGAATTGAAGGAGGCAAGATTAGGGTAAGAGGTAATACTAATAATGACTAGAGCATATTAGCGATGATGATGAAGTTAATTAACGAAGCATCTTGAAAATAGGGAATGAAATCCTGGAAAGTGGATGTTTTTTATATCTTTTTGGAAAGAGAGGATGCAGCTGGTCACTCAATCAACCCTGCTAATTATGGGATGCATTTACCAATTAGTGGAACCACCCACTTAACTTGTCACACCTCATAACATAACCACATGCCTTCTTTGGTTCTCTCATTCATTTGGTCACTTCAATATGCGTACCACCCTAACTACAGCCCAATTTTTGTCGGTGCCCAACATTTCTTCTTCTAACCTGATATATCAGCAGAACAATTTATTTTGCAGAAACGGTCACATTCACACATAACCATTTTAACTTAGTTTTTCCTTATCAATGACTGTAACTTGTGCATATGCTCAATGACAGTAGCTTGTGCATTTAATTGGAGAATATATGTAGAAGCTCTTAATGCAAGAGCTGAGAGGACAACGGGGGCCCCTAACACATTACAGAGGCCATATCATTCATATGCTTAATGAGTTTTGAAGTGAAAGTGAAACTCCTCACATGCCAAATGGGACCCTATCTCACATGGCTTACCATCTCAACATGTGCCTTTGCCTTTCCTCTCTCCACTCGCATTTACTTCCTTCCTCCAACCACGACTCTGTTCATCTCACTTTTTCAACTCTCCAATGTCACCCTTTTTTCCCAAGTTAAATTCTATTTCCTGGACTCTGCAGCATTCAAAGAAATATTTCTCCACGCTATTAATGCAAACAAATGAGTTCTCATTATTCCCATTTAAGAATCAATCCCTTTAGAGGGACAATTACTTTCTTGACAGAAGAGAAAAATGGGAGAAGTGCATTGAGTGGTGTTTACACCTAACACGCTTTTAGAGGGACAAGTTAATATGGCACTTTTACAAAAGATGAGTTTACTTCAATTGAAAACCTTGCTGGAGGAGGGGACAAGGACATT
The DNA here is from genome assembly GCA_037074515.1 of Mimosa bimucronata. Taxonomy (NCBI): domain Eukaryota; kingdom Viridiplantae; phylum Streptophyta; class Magnoliopsida; order Fabales; family Fabaceae; genus Mimosa; species Mimosa bimucronata. The sequence continues at coordinate 39,592,835 of CM073444.1, forward strand.
ATGAGTAAAAAGGGGTCATCATGTTAATTGGAAAGATAATGACAGTGCATGCATGTTGGGGGGTCCAGGTGTGCACATGAAAAGATCACTCTCTGCTGGTAGAGAAACCAACATCGGCAGATGAAATTAATGATATACAACCACAATTGCACAACCAAAAGGCCAAGATTACTTCCATTCACAATGAAGAAAATAGAAAAACAGATCAACATAGGCTTTTTTTTTTTTTGGAGCAAAACAGATCAACAGAGTTAAAAATGTGAAAATGTGAACAAAAAGACCACTGCTTTTTTTTTTTTTTTTTTTTTTTTGCGATTCCATCATTCATCATCATCATAATCGTCCTTGGTAAAGTTCTCCCATAACTCAAGTTTGACAATCGTGCCTTTGCTTGTTGTATATGATTGAATTGACAACATAAGAATCCAAAAACAAAAAAGGAAAAAAAATTGGCAAAGAACAGAGATAATAAAAAGGCGAAAAATCTGAATTTCATTGCAAATCCTATAGAAACCGGAAAAAGACTTGACAGTATATAAGGATCATGATTTGACGGTGCTTAAATGGAAATGGTGGGTAAGTGTTGATGGATGGAGGAAGGAGAGGACCACGCTTCTGCTCCTGCTCCTTCACTGGCATTGTTTGTTAGGGCTGGAGCAGGACGAGCAGCTGAGGTTGACCAATAGTACTAGATACACACACAATGATGTGAAAAACCAAGACAACAAATTGACGCGTGTAGTGAATGTACACTTGTCAAAAGAACAAAAAAGACCCTGTGACTGTAAGGTTGCAAAACAATGGACACAACTTGCTTGATGCTATAATATGGTAAAAATGCTTAGAATAAAATAAGAATTTTGGGGGGCTAAATTGTTGTTGATGATGATGATGATGGAGGATGCTAGCACTGACGGCCTTTTTTGCAGCCAAGGGCACCAGCATTGGATGTCATGGTGCCAACCATGGAAGAGGACTTGGCTCCTAAGCTTGAGGCTCTGGCATAGCTTGCTGAAGCTCCAGCGCCAGAAGGAGTGAAATAAGCACCGTTGAGCAAGAGATCTCCCTCCGACCTCCAATTCCATCCCTTCCACTGGGTTTCTGCGGTCTCCACTCGCTTGGTCACCTCCTTGGCGAAGGGGTTGAGGGGAGCATTATATCTATTACCCTGGCTGTTGATGGTGGGGCTTGCACTCCCCCCAATCGCATACATCTCCCAGTGTGTGTAGTCATTGTTCACTACGTGGAAGTACCCGTGCCTGCACCTGCATTATCCATATTTCACAATTTGTTAACTCATACTACTCCACCTGGGTTTTCAGTTTTCACACAAGACAGTTTCAATATGAAAATGGTATTTATTTACCTTGGCATCCTCTGGATGAGTCCCTCTCCGAAATGGTTGTAAGCGATCGTCACTTGCATTTGCTTGTCCCTTGTGTAAGAGTCACTGTGGCCCAGCAGAATCACCTGATCAATTCCGTCCAACAAGGGATTAAATTTTAGTAGCTAAAACCAGCCGAAACAAGGAAGGAAATTAGGGAGTGAATGCAATGAAGGCACCTCATTGTGGTGGGTGAAGTGGTTGTTGGAGATTGTAATGGCGGTAGAGCCCATGACAGCGTCGACGAGGCCATCAGCGCAGTGAGAGAGGGAATTGTGGTCGACCCAAATGTGGCTCGATCCAAATATGGAAACGGCGTCACCGTCGGCCATTGTCCTCCAACCATAGTGTGTTTCGGAGCTTCTCACCATGGCATTCCCTGTGGGTTTGCAGTCATGGATGTGAAGTCCGTGGATTATCACATTTGTCACGAACTGGATAGTGATGCAGCCTCCATTAGCAATGTGCACATTTGCTCCTCGCCCATCGATGGTCTTGAAGCTGTTCACAATGAGCTCCTGCTTCAATTGGATCACCATGTCACGCTTGAATACAATCCAGAGTGGCCTGTCCTGGATCACTGCGTGCCTCAGGGTGCCGGGCTTTGGGTTGACCGGGTCATCGTCTCCAGAGTCAGTGACGACATAGAAGCGACCGTCACGGCCACCAATGGCATTCCTGCCAAATCCAATGCCGCAGTCTGCGAGGCGCTTCCGGTTACGTTGCCAGTTGGGGTCGCAACGCCAGCAATCATCAATGGGATTGCCGGTCCCACAGGAGAAAAATCCCAAATTTCTTCTTTCAGTGCTGTTCTGAAACGTCCTGCCATATCAAACACATCGTTTTCCAATTTATGTCAATCAATCTGCTCATATTACAAGTTCACCTGATATTATAAGCTGACTCATACAAGATGTATGACAACTAAGAAATCGCAGGCTGTAATATGCAGACAAACAATTACGGGACACCAATTATCTCGTTGGCATGAGAAGACAAAAAGGGAGTTTCGCTAGTGTAACGGCTAAAAATCTTGACCTCATTCAGGGATGACGATAGAAGATATTGTAAATATTCCTTTTTGGCATTTTTTACAACGAAGTTGCCACGATGCTAGTTCAATTAAAATCTACAGAATCTAACAGGTACATTGCTCTTCTCTGGACAAGATTAAGTTCGGATTCACTTGAACAAGTAAAACTCATGGAATAATTTTTAAATAAGGTCCTATCTTCATGGCCGCTGTCTAATCAGTGGGATAAAGGTACATGCAAAAGAGTAATGGGCGTGAAACACGGATTTAAGAAGGCATGTGATTAAAGCAAGGCAAGTAAGTGGCGGGGGTGGTCAAAGATGCAGCATAAGAACAAGTAAAAGAAAACAAATCCCAATCCATGTATAGATCCCTGTTTTCCCCAGTGAAGTGAGAAAACTAACAGAAAGAAGACAGAGGAGGGCAGAAAAGAGAATTTGTAAGAGGTAAAAAGGGGGCAAATAGCTATAAATTCAAGTTCATCCAACCATGATAAAACCGGAAAGTAATGTGACAGAAAAACTGGCGGGTTAGGTTTAGTATCACGAGGACACATAAATGCGGCCAACAAAGCCGAGGCACCCCACTTCTTACATTACGAATTCAACTGAGCGGTTCGATTATAATCAAACTAGAGTACCATTTTGGTTCGTACCCTTCAAACATGTACAACATAGGCACATGCATGTAGCTTTCCTTCTGCTCCCCATTTGTTACATAAAGTGAGAAATAAAATAAAATAGAATAAAATATATAGGTAGATAGGGACCCACATTACAGTATCGGAAACAACCTCCTCTGGATCAGCAGCCACAGCACGGTCATTTAATTCCTCGGCCTGTTTGGCCCTGCAATTTACCAACACAACACCGAGATCATTATGTGATATCCACTCACTCAACCTAAATTTAAAACAAATAAAAATGCTGCTGCTAATATAGTACTATTATTCAATTATTAATATTAATATTAATTTTAAAACAAATGGGAGTAATAATTTTTGACTGACAAAAAAGGAAATAAGGACACGTGTCCAAAGATCATTGGGACTGGGAAGAAAGAATTACGAAGGTAACAAGGAAACATGAAGTACACTGTGGAGACAGAGGTAGTGAGGGGGGCACAACGCTCAAGGTGGAGGTTGGAATTGGAAGTCGTTGTCTCCGGTAAAAACTAAAAACCGAATACCGTTAAGAGCGTTTCTTAATTCTTAAGAGAGAGAAAATAGCGAGGCGACCCGTCGTCGGTGGCCACTGGCCAAGACTGAAAAAGTGAAAAACCTAGAAGGCAGGATTTTATCTTGTCGGACTGAAATTACCAAAATGCACCCATCCCCTCTGTGAGCAAATCCGAAGAATCGCCATCAACGAGTCACATCCAAGGATGTAGATCTCAACGGCTGAGATGAGCGGCGAAATTAGGAACGGTGCGTTTTTACTTTTTTCCAAACGTATTGAGGAATGAGAGGGGTAATTTCGTCACGCTACTAACCTGGCCGCCATTGAAGTGTTGGTTAAGCTTTCCAGTTTCTGTGCTCCAATATTCCTGCAAGAAGACGAGTTAGAGAGGGAACAAAGTCAAAAAAGACGTGAGAGAATGTCACGATCTTTATTCGTTTCGCTTTCTATCTCTCTTTTGAGAATGAAATGCAATTACGCCATGGCCTTGACGCAGAGAGCTCAATTCCTCTGTCTCACTCAGTTATTTTCAAAGTAATAAGCATAGAAATCAATCAAGTAAGAGCAAGGCGGAAATCCTAATCTACATTATTAGGAATTCAGGATCAAAGAGTAAAACCAGAAATCTAGCACAATAAGCAGTTACCGAAGCAATTCGAAGCCAAATTTCCTTGAAATACAGAACAATGTAGCTTGATTCCATAAACTAAGCAAATCTCACAAACTCACAAAAGCCTATGCCAAAAATGTAGAACGTTCTCAGCTCTTGAAGCTCTGCCACACAGAGAAACAGAGAAGCAGAGCATATATACCTGATTTCAGAGATCTGTACTCTAGCCATGGCTCCAATGAACAAAGTTACCAACACCAGCAAGCAAACATTGACACATTTCCAAGTCTCTGCCATTGTTGCAGCTCCTCTCACTTCGACCTTCTCCTTCTCTGAGTCAATCCGAGTTCTGGAAAATGTGGAGAGAGAGAGAGAGAGAGAGAGAGAGAGAGAGAGAGAGAGAGGAAAAGATGATAAAGCGAAAGGGAGAGACAATGAGCCAGAGGAAAAGGGGCTCTGAAGAAAGAAAGAGGAAGAGAGTGGAGTCGCAGAAGCAGGTTCCAACGTAACGGCCCATTTATAGATGGAGAGAAGACAAAACAAAAAACGCCAAACTTTCACGCCGTTAACCAACTAATCGTTTTTCTTGTTTCTTTCTATCCTATTCCTACCCTCTCTCCATCCGTCCATCCTGTATATTCCCACTCCGTCAATTAACCCAGTCGTTCTCTTAACCCCCTCTGGTTAGATTTTACCTTACCCCAACCAACCAACCAACGCTCTCCATTTTTAACCGTAACCTGCTTTTAACGACCTTCCCTAACTTCTCCTCTTCTCTCTCTCGCACGTGCAAAGAGTCGGTCACTCACGTGCCGTGGCTGTGCATCTTTAATTTCTTTCTCTCCTTTTGTTTTTTTTTCCTTTTTAACTTTCTTAAGATTCATTCATTGCCCAACTAACAAAAACGGCTTGGCACTACAGAGCAGCTCAGTGAAGGTGCCACGTCAGATTTCCGTTACGGAGGAAAGTGTTCCGTATGGATGGGAATCGTAGTCGTACGAAGGGGATAATAAAACAGAAAAAACAGACATCACGGTTTCCTGCTGATTTTACGGCAAATCAAACGGATAAAGAAAAAAACGTTTTAAAATTAAAAAAAAAATGTATTTTTAATATATTACTATTTAATAAATAAATAAGGGAGGATTTTGTAGAAAACATTCGACGAGGGCGCCAATCACGGGGTTTGCCTTTGAAGACTATTCCATCCAGCAGGATTCAACCCAATTGATGTTACAGCCTGTTGCATGGTTCTACCATTGAAAAAGAATATATTATGTGTCAATGTGTTATCCAATATAATAGGTCAGCCCAACAACGAGAAAAAATAAAATTTCTATATATATTACTCTGTTTATTTATGATCCAGGAATTTTCACATGTTGTTTAGAAAGTGTTATTCACACGTTTAAGATCTTTTTATATTTGCATTTTTTGTAATTGTGTATATAATTGGTTGGAACTTGGAATGCAATGAATTATGTGGTGGGAGGTGGATATATAGCTTATCAGGAAGATCAATGGAGGAAGACGCAAAAGGAATAAGTGAGAGGAGGGGAGATTTGTGTAGAGAGGGGATCCACTAGTTTATAATATGGATGCGAAAATAATTGCAGAGAGGGACCACTGGATTTGATTCAAAAGCGCAAGTAAGTGGATTCTTAAGCTGATGTGAGGATGGGATGGAATATATTGTGGGAATTAACATTAATCATTTATGTGGATTAATATATGTATAGATAATGGTGTTACATGCATGTGAGTAGGGAGAGATTTGGCGTTGAAATTTAATATCGAACATAAGAATATATATACATATATGGCCCCAGAAAAGGAATATATGAATACGTAGAGAGAGATATGGATTGAAGAGAAAGAGTAGTGGGAGAATGGGAACGTACATGTGATGTTGCAGAATGTGTGAAGGAGGGGTTTCAGAATTCACGTAGGATTGAATGGACGATTCACGAGTATTATTGGAATCACTGTGTCAGATCATACACATCCAACTCTTCGTTTTTATTTAATACCCCCTCGTATCCTAAATATAAGATCACTTTGACTTTGTTTATGGAAGTTAAGGAAGCAAATTAGACCACTTAATTATAACATATGTCACATGTAATTAAATTATAAGTTAGCTTATAAGTAGAATAAATTAGTTTTGAGGAAAAAAAGATAACTATAGACAATTTAAAGTGATTAATTTTGCGTCTTAATTTCTCCAAAAAAAGTTAAAGTGATCTTATAATAAGGACTGGATGGAGTACTATATATGTTAGGTGCCAGATTTAACATGCCCTATTTATAAGTCATTTCCACCACATTTTACACAGACCAAGAAAAACGTTAAACGTCATCAATTTTCCATTAAAATCCAACAAATTTAATTCCAACTTTACCCATATTTATTATCCACTTATACAACATGAAAATAAAGACTTGTACATTCATGTGAAATATTCAATGAGGTGACTTATATATAGGACCAAATAAAACATTCTCTCTCTGTCCTATAAATAGGACCAAATGAATACAAGTTAAATTAGAAGGTGAGTGAGATCAAACATTGTGTGAATTGATATATGTACACAAGCATGTCCAAAATTATATACATACAAGACCTGGTTGGGGGTAAAAGGGTGAATTAAAAAAAAAAAAGCGGAGGGATAGTGGGGGGAATGATAGTGTAGCCCCCACGCCTGAGGGCAAAATGAGGATGATGAGTGTGTAGTAAAAAAAAAAGGTGCATGCAGGTGCACCACCAGCATTATCATCATCTCATCCTTCATTTGTTTCCCCCTTCTCTCTCAATATATATATATATATATTCACCCGTAGGATTGTGAGAAATATATAGATAAGGTTATTAGAGAGGCCTATGATGAGAATGGTAGATCATATGGTATCAGGTCATGTTGAAAGAGGTAGAGAATGAGGGAAGAAAATATTCAATGACGTCATTGAATCAAATTAAACCTTCCTTATTAATGATGTATATAGAATATCATCGTATGGTCCATATAGCATACCTTATTACCTAATGAAACGGAAACGGAATAAAATAACAGTCAACATGTACTCATTCTTACCTCTCTTGTCATTGGCTTTTTTTTTTTTTTTTACCACCAATCAGTCTCCTATTGACTTTTTTCATTGTCAAGTTTAATCATCCCAATCATTCATTCTTTCTCATCTCCCTCTCTCTCACCCACTCTTCATCATTCCTTTATCATCTCTCTCTCCATGTTTGCCCCCCACCCCAAACATAACCAAACTACATATTCACTCTTGGCTTCCTTTAATTTTGGGAATTAAATACGTACATATTGCTCTTTTAAACTTATTTAATCCCTTTTTTATATGTATTACTTCCACCAGCATATTTTGGGGGGAGCCAGCATATTAAGATATGATTGGTGGTTGCAGCAGCTTTTAGTATCATGATTTGGTAGTTTGACACATTAACTGGTCTTTGCTGGTAACAACTATAATATATATATATATATATATATATATAATAACCCCCCTTCTCTGACACTTTACAGCTTTTCTCTTTATTTACCCCCTCACATGACCATATCATATTCCATGTGCCTCTCCCACAACAATTCAAATCCTCATTCATTATCATCATAATCTCTTATTTCTTTTTACTATTATAATGGACTCAACTTTTATTGCGTCAATACCTCTATAATTATTCTTATGTCAACCAAAAAAAAACAATATACATGTGGTGAGAAGTCAAATTTTGAGGAGCAACGAGCGAGGAAAATAAGGTACCTAAAACATTTGACAAAATATAGTAAGGATTGATTGAGTAAAGCAACGAAACTTCAATAAGGGGTGATGTTTAATAAATTAAGGCAGAGTGTAAAAACAAGAGAAACAATTAATTAGAAAGAAGGACGTAAATGGGATTTTTACCATAATACTACACCAAAAAAAAGAATTTACCAAAATGCTACAGAAAAAAAAATATTTCCCCATATACTACACTTGAAGTCGTTCTTCAGGTGAACGACTTCTGAATAACGAAGAAGTCGTTCACGCGAAGAACGACTTCTAAAGTCGTTCTTCGCGTGAACGACTTCTTCCATTTTTACTATTCACCCTATTTCTTACCTCTTACCGCATACAGCCATAACCTCCTAATTATTGACCTCCAAAATAAAAGACTTTCTACTGCAAGTAGTTTAATTAAAATGAAGAACATAAATTAACTAATATAAAAGAAAATTTCTTTTAAACCACCTTAATCATCTTTTATAATTTTCTCCTTTTTTTACTTGAGTATTGTTAAGGTAGTATTATGGAAGTAATTTAGGTAGACATTGAAAAATATTTACATCACATATTTTTAAGACTAAGATTAACTTTCTTATAAAGTCTTGTATTAAAAGGATAAGATAGTAATAGTCACATAAAATATAAATAATAGCACGTAATTTTGATAAAGTGCATATTAGTTTAAATTTAAAATAACACATAAATTAAAACTAATAACAGTTTATGAAAAATAAAAAATATATTACCCTATAAATAGTGACTGCCTGTACCACATCTGGTTCCCCTCCTCCTACGTTGTGGCCGTTGTTGTTGCATGTCATTTTGTTGAGATTGAAAAGTATCATTTGGGAAAACCGACTATGATTGGTTAGAAGTTTGTGAAAGTCTTCAAGTGTTAGACCACATGCAAATGATACTTTTCAATCTTATCAAAATTACGTGCTATTATTTATGTTTTATGTGACTATTACTATCTTATCCTTTTAATACAAGACTTTATAAGAAAGTTAATCTTAGTCTTAAAAATATGTGATGTAAATATTTTTCAATGTCTACCTAAATTACTTCCATAATACTACCTTAACAATACTCAAGTAAAAAAAGGAGAAAATTATAAAAGATGATTAAGGTGGTTTAAAAGAAATTTTTCTTTTATATTAGTTAATTTATGTTCTTCATTTTAATTAAACTACTTGCAGTAGAAAGTCTTTTATTTTGGAGGTCAATAATTAGGAGGTTATGGCTGTATGCAGTAAAGAGATAAAAAATAGGGTGAATAGTAAAAATGGAAGAAGTCGTTCACGCGAAGAACGACTTTAGAAGTCGTTCTTCGCGTGAACGACTTCTTCGTTATTCAGAAGTCGTTCACCTGAAGAACGACTTCAAGTGTAGTATATGGGGAAATATTTTTTTTTCTGTAGCATTTTGGTAAATTCTTTTTTTTGGTGTAGTATTATGGTAAAAATCCCGGACGTAAATTAATAAGAGGATATGGAGAGGAATTGGGCCCCACAAAACTCATAAAAGGCCTGAAGGAATTGATGTGAATGTGAGCATTGATGTGAGCCTTGAAATGCACGCAACAAAGAGCCAGAGAGAATATATGCACCTCGCTTGCTTGCACATTTCACTCGATTGCATGTTTTTGCATGATATCATATATTGCCAGTTGCCAATCAAATTAAAGATCTTGTAGGGTCATTCTGTTTTTACTTTTTTTTTTATTAATCAATTCACAAAATAATTAAAATTATTATGTGTTTTCAACCTTTGCAAAAAAAGTGGAAAAGTAAACAAAAAACAACGCGTATATATAACTACTGATTGGGATTAATGGGTTAGGAGAAGACCCCATGACTTGGGGCTTTAACCACTCACTGACTTACTGCCTCAAAATTTGGTTAAGAATGTTCTCTTCTTTCTTAAGAGACTTACTTTACTCCAACTTCGAACGCACATTGCGCGCCAATTGATCTCCTCATTTTCTTTATCACCAATCACCTTTTCTCTAACTAGATTCACTCTTTCCTAAAAGTCTTTTTATATATACTCTATTATACTCCACTCTGTTATATTCCCTATATTACTAAATATAAGATATATTTAGATAAGTACGTTTGTTCTTAAATATAAGACTTCTTTTTATTTTTATTTTTTACATTTTTCTTAAATTATCCATATTGATAGTCTTCAAAAACAAAGAGCCAAGAGAGGAAGGGAAGGAATAAAGGTAGGTGGTTAGTGTGTTTTGGTAATATCATATAATTTTAATTAACTTAACCAAGATCCTTAATCTAATCAAATCAAAATAAATAACGTCTTATACTTTGGAACCAAGAGAGTATTAAGTAGTGGCCTAATTTATTTTCAAAATTCTAATTTTCTCTCTCTAGCAAGTCCCAACTGACAAACTTTCATAGTTTTTAATTGTTCGTGCAATCGTGTACTCAAGTATTTACATTATATGACTCAGCCATGTTTTTTGGCACGAAGAAATTTTAAAAAGATAGAGAAGAAAAAGAATATATTTTAATATGGGGTAAGAAGAAAAATATTATAAATATAATAGTTTACAAATAATATCACAGGGTTTTCATAACTCAACTAATCAATGTATTAGCACGCTCATAGGAAGTCGGAGGTTTGAGTATCCACTTCATCACAAGCGAAGACAATTTGAGGAGGCGACACATGGCGGGTGGCAATGGCAGGTGGTGGGATGGCAGGTGACATTTAATTTAAAAAAAAAATTAAAAACATTTTACCCACGAATTGCTGAACGGTAATCTCTGACGAAACCAAATTTCCATCACTAAATTAATTAACAATTGAAAAATTAGTCATAGAACAAGTTCCGTCAGAAAGCTCAATTCCGCGATTAATCTATCAAAAATTTGTCAGAAAATTGAATTACAGACGGAATTTCCGTCGCTAATCAGCTGTGTTTTTGTAGTGACTGAATCACATTAAAAACCTGTGAACTTAGGGAAGAAGGGGGGGGGGGGAGAAATTAGATATATATGCTAAAACCACTTCCGGCCATTTTGTTTAAATTTGTGCACTTTGCATTTAACTAGACGGTGAGATATTCGAAAAGGCATGAAAGAAGAAATTAAAGATACACACGTGTATATATGAGTTTTATATGCATATCATTGTTTGTAAAACGGGAGAGAAACCCCTCCTTTTCTTTTATATCATTGTCCCTCATTTTTTCTCTTAATAACCATTAAATCTTTTGTGAATGGGTCAATTTGGTATTTATAATATCATTATTGAAAATCAATTAAAATATATTTTATATAAATTTAAATTTAAACAATTGAAAGAAGATCTAGTAGTTATTAAAAAAGAAAAAGAGATAAAAGAATACAAAAGAAAAGGAGGGTTCCTCCCTATAAAACATATATGAGCACAATTCATGACCCATTTTGAGCAAAGCGTGTCTATCTGTACATTTATATATAATAAGAAACTCAATTTATACCGTACACAAAGTGACAAAAACCATTGAATTCAAATGTTTTTGTTTTAAAAAAAAAACTAGCAAATACAGAGGAGGGTGTAGGGGTGGGGTTGACCCAAAAGCAACCTAGCTAGAACTTTATCAACAAATGAATTTCATATACATTAGGCTTTTGGCAGAAGGTCATGTGTACCTCGGTGGCCTCCTTAAAGGGTAAATATATAGACCAATTAATATGAATAATACTTTTTCTTTTCTTTTTTTCATTTTGCATGGCGGGTTAAAGTGAGTATCAGGAGGGGGGGGGGGTGGGGAGAGGGTCAAAGAATAAGAAGGCAGTCAACTAACTAACTGTCACGTCATATAAGATAATACACTTTATTACTACAACAAACGTCACCCTTACACTCTTCGCCCTTCAGTTATTATAATCTGTAAACAATATTTTATCCAAAAAAAAAATTCTGTAAACAATATACTTACTAATTATATCAATCCTATATAGGAGTATGTGAAAAACTTACGTAAAGTCTAGTTTATATACTGTTGTATATCATCCTCTTGATGCTTAACTTCTTCTTTACGATTTTAACTATTTCAAACTGCAATTCTTATAATGTGCTACGTGCTCTTTAATTTGTTTCTTTCTCTCACTTTTTACTCAAAACTACGTATTGGAGGGAACTTTAATTTTTTCGCTTTGGTGAAAATCGAATTGGGTTTCTGCGAAATTGGTTGTGTAAGATCTTGCAACATTGAATTAATAAAAATATTTAAGAAAATAACTACTTATAGTTTCAAAAACAGGTGCCCATTTATACTTTGACCCGGATTTTTATTCGAGCTTCAACCTTAATTTCTAGTCTCTTTTTTTTGGCTAAATTCTAAAAAAATAAACCTTCAACTTTAGGACAGTTACATATAACCCCCTGAAATTTTAAATTTTAAATTAAACCCCTATGACCTTTAATTTTTTTATTCAGAACCCCCTACTATTAATTTGCCATTATCTTTGACGGAATTTGCCACTTTAGACTCGCATAAACACACCTCATCAATCCTACATGGTATCCTATTAAGTTTACAATTGTGTAAAACTCCCTTGAACTTTGTCTAGTTACATATAAACCCTGACATTTTAAAATTTAAATTTAACATATTTAAAGTTTTATTTTTTTTTATATTATACCCTGTCAGTATTTTTTTTAATTTATATCAAAGCGAGCGTATTTTTCCATGGTCTTCTTCAAATATCAAAAGAAAATTTTTACAAGCTTATCATTTTATTTTACAATTTTTATAATTTTTTTGACATATTTTATGTGTATAATTGTGTGTATATATTTATATATATAATTTATTAATTCAAAAAGCATTCTTTTCATAGAGTAAAATAGAACAGTCATATTTAAAGGATCATATTATCTAGAAACATAAGAATAGAGATTGAATTCTTATGTTTCTATATAATATAATATAATCCTTTAAATATGATTATTCTGTTTTTCTCTGTGAAAAAATGTTTTTTAAATTAATAATTAAATTATATATACACACATAAAAAATATCCAAAAATTTACAAAAAATTGTAAAATAAAACGATAAGTTTGAAAAAAAATTATTTTGATGCTTGAAGAAGACCATGAAAAAAATACGCTGGCTTTGATATAAATTAGAAAAAAAATAATGACAGACCATATTAAAAAAACTTTAAATATGTTAAATTTAAATTTTAAAATGTCAGGGGGTTATTTGCAACTAGACCAAGATTCAAGAGAGTTTTATACAACTGTAAACTTAATAGTATACCATGTAGGATTGAAGAGGTTTATATGCGAGTCTGACGTGGCAAATTCTGTTAAAAAATAAATATATGTTAACGGCAGGGGTCGGCAGGGGTCCAAAATAAAAAAAAAAAAAAGTCAGAGAGTTTAATTTAAACTTTAAAAATGTCAAGGGGTTACATGTAATTGCCCCAATGTTGAGAGGTTTTTATTTTTTTAGAGTTTAGCCTTATTTTTTAACCCTTTTAATTTTAATTTTGTTCGGACGACTGACAGTATTAACGAAATTGAATAACCATATTTCAAATTTTGGAGTCTCAGTGTGACTCATGATTTAACTTGTCACTCCTAAATGACTATGTCAACTGAGTGCTTATTTTTTATGTATATTGTTTAAATTATGCTGATAATTCCAACATATATAAATGATTAAAATGTGGTATGTATTTTCTTTTCTTCAAAAAAAAACAAACATCCTTAGTTTTATCAATAACAAGTTACCCAATTAATTTGATATATATGAATTAGTTAATTATGTCATATATTTAAGACAAAAAAAAAACTATATATACAGAAAATCACATTCATTTTTGGATTCATGCTTCAAATTCAACTGTTAATTTGGCAGATCGAGTCAGGTGATATATGTTGAAACAGATATAAATGACTATTCATAGAATCTTACCTTTTTTTTTTTTTTTTTGCCAACTAGAATCTTAGTTAGTTCCACGGCACTTATGATTATTATAATGCATCAATTATTGAGTCTGTTGAATAGTCACGGATCGTTTAATATGTCAGCGTAAATATATATTTCGAATGGTCTATATCGCAAATTTGTTACTTGGCTTAAAAAACTGTGTTTTACTTGAATCATATATATCCACATTTATAATATTCTCAGTATTTCTAAATAAATACTTAAACAGAAAATATACAACACTTCGATCGGTACCACCAACTTTGCTTTTATTACAAGTGAAAGATAATTAATTAACTAAAAGAATATGGAACTTTATTCTGCTATTTATATACATATACACGCAAGCGGATGGTCATTAATTATCATTGTTCTTGTTTATTAACCATTTTTTAATTCCAGAATTGACTCTTAATCCAACAAAATGAAACATGATGAATCCACATTGATCACCTATGTCATTTTCAAGCTTCTCACCCATATCGTCTCTATATTCGTATTTTGAGTCAATTCATTCTCACTTTTAGGGAAAAAATAATATCCATATATATTTACTCGATCAGTTCCTAAATATAAGACTTATTCAACTAATTTGATTAGATAAAGGATGTTAGTTAGGTTAATTAAAATCACATAAAATTACCAAAATATCATAACAATTTTCCTTTATTCCCATCCTCCCTATCTTGTTTAAACTAAGGGCCCGTTTGGTTCAATTCCATTGCAGGTGTGCAATGGTAATCCCTATTACATTATTATAGATATAGATGACATGTTTGGTTGGACTAAGATATGGTATGCAAAAGAGATTGTATATTTTTTAGTAATCCCCCCTCATAGAGTCCCCCTATGAGTCCTCATTACAAGCCTGCAATATATTGAAAGTGTCAATTTTATCCTTAAGAACACTTGTGAATAGACATTATTTACCCCTTGTCCCCCAAAAAAAAAAGTTTCCAAGCGATTGTATCGTTAGAATTGTTAAAGTTTTTTAGCTATCGCGATCTAAAAGATTGAATCCATTATAATAGGTATAGATATGAAAGATTCTTTTATTGCTTCAAGCGCGACAGAAACATTCATCTATCTTCTCTCCGAGCATGACTTATTCATTATTAATCATGCACGACTTGTTCTAGTGATTTCCATTTCAATCATCTTCATCTATCTTCATCCGTTTTCCGTTTTTTCTCTGTGTTAGGTTTTGTTGTTTTTGAATTGGCTTACCATTTTTTTCAGTTTCTGATTTTCATCGGAGAAGTTATATTGGTTTTTGGGGTTTTATTATTAGTTTCATATTTAAATCCTTTCTTCCGATCGCAATTGTGTATACAATTCAGAATTTGTTCTCCAAAATTTGAATTTAAATCCTCTATTTGTGTTGCTCATTTTTTATGTTTTCTTGATCCTTCCTCTGCCATAATTTGTTTACTGCAATTGAGTAAGGCAAAACTATTCTCCCATTATATATAGTGCCAGTAGGACAAATTATGGCAGAGGAACACGAATAAACATTCACTAAAAAAAACATGAAATTACCGACGGAATTCCGTCGGTAATTCATTTACAGACGGAATTCCGTTGGTAATTTTTATTATTATTTTATTATATAAATAAATTATTATTTTAATTTATAAATAATATATTAAAATATTATTATTACCGACGAAATTTTCGTCGGTAAATTTTTAAATTTTTTTTAAATTATCTGCCAAATTTTTTGACCACCACATGTCGCTCTCATATACTTCCATGTGTCTCCTCCTCACAGCGCCATGTGTCAACTCCACAAATTGTCTTCAATTTTGGCAAACCTGAGGATCGAACCCGCAACCTCTTGCGCGCGTGCTGATGCTTTAACCAGTTGAGTTATGAAGACTATGTGATATTATTTGCAAACTATTATATTTATAATATTCAAACTCCCACTATTATAATTATATTTTATTTAAATTATTAATATATAATTTGCAATTAAATTATAATAATAATTTAATTATATTTAATAAACTATTTTAATAATTATTTTATTATATATAATATTCAATTATAATTATTTTTCATATTTCTTACTAATATTTATTAATAAATAAAATTATTTAATAAAAATTACAATTAAATTTATTAAAAATTTATATCATATACGTGTATATGTTATTTTTTATTAATATTTATTAAATATTATCTATTTATATAATATTTTTAAAAATAAATAAAGATAATATTTTAGTTATAAAATAATATTTTAATATATTATTAATAAATTAAAATAATAATATAATTCATAAAATTATCGACAGAACATTTCCGTTGGTGATAATAATATTTTAATATATTATTAATAAATTAAAATAATAATTTATTTATAAAATAATATAATTAATAAATTCCATCAGTAATTAATTATTTTAATACAAAATTAATAAATTAAAAAAATAATTTATTTATTAAATAATATAATTATTAAATTTACCGACGGAATTTCCGTCGGTAATTAATTATTTTAATATAAATTTAATAAATTAAAATAATTTTATTTTAAGATAATTAATTACCTACGTAAATTCCGTCGGTAAATTTTTCGTCGGTAATTCCATCCGTGATTTGATTTTTTTTGTTGTGATACTCTCTTAGATCCACTAACCGTTCTCCCATTACAATCATCCTCTCTATTTATTGGCAATGGATTTTGGATTCATCCTCTCCATCTATTAGATGCAAGAGATGATGATTGTGAATTGGTTGTTTCATCATATGTGAGGGGAGCAATGGAGTTGGGTTATGTCGAAATATAGGAGGTTTTTAAGGGTAAAACGGTCATTTTAACAAATATTAATTTTAAAATAATATTAAAAGTGACATTTGGCACCTCTATTTAAAAAGCATACCAAACACCATATCAGTAATTAGTTTTGCATTCCATTCCCATTGCATTGCAGGGGATGGGGTTGAACCAAACGGAGAGTAAGTTGATTGATTATTATACTTCAATAAATTGAAATTGCTAATTTCTATTCTTTTGGGGAAAAATCTACATATCACCTAGCAATGTAAATTAAACTGAGTACTTTATCAGAAATAATTTGACGAACAATCATTAACTATTTGAAACGTATGATCTATTTTGATCGTAAATAATTAGATTAGATAATTTGGTTAGACGACAATGCACAAATATATAAATGACGTACAGTACAGTAGCGTCGATTTAAAGAGTTAGTGCACTATAGGATTAGCAAACCGATACACACACATATACATTGTACATTCATAAGCTTTATAATGTAAAATTTCAAGATGTTTACTAATCTCTTTGTAACATACATTACTTGAGAGCTGATGATGACAGAAGTCGGAGAGGTAAAAGAGGTTTAAAATGAAAAAAAAAAATCCAATTCATGTAAATTAATCGTTTAACTATTTATCACCAATTTTTCTTGAATTAAAGCACTATATGCAAATAGTTAGTATTTCCTCTGGTTTTAAATATAAAACATATTTAGAGATGTGAGATTGGTCTTAAATATAAAATTTCTTTCTAATTTTTTGCAATTATCCTTATTGATGTTTCTTAATAATAAACAAATAAGGAATAGAGGATAAGAATAAAGGTAGATGGTTATGGTGTTTTGATAATATCATGTGATTTTAAATAATTTAAATAACAACATTAATCTAATTAAATTAGATAATTAGAAACAACGGCCTCGATCTGTTTTCTCTGAGTTGTGTGCTGTAAGAAAATCGTACGAGTATAATTATCAGAACCGGTGTAGTGTCGCATTTCCTTATTCCTTCTATTACATTCAAAATTGAATATCCATATGTCTGGTAATTAATGACATTAATTATGCCATCAATCTTAGGTTGTTTTTAATTAATTGGGATCGTTTAATTATATGTCATGATACTGACACTAGCACACACATCACATCGTGTACGATTATAAACCAAAATGTGATTGAAAGAGCCTAGCTCTTATTCGATCCCCCGCCAAAAGTAATTAGCATGTTTGGATTGACTTAATTTTAATAAATAGGTATTTTGGGGTAAAAGTAATTTTTATTCGTAGTTTATTTTGCATATTTGTTTTGATTTATTGTTAATTTAACTTATAAGTAACTTAAAATTTATAAGTCAAAATAAGTTATAAGCTGTTTAAAACAGCTTATTTCTGACTTATAAGTCACTTATAAGATGGGGCCCACAAATTCTGACTTATTTTTCACATCTAATCTCAACTAACCCAAACATAACAATATGAGTTATGGAAAATAAGTCACTTATAAGTCATTTTTTCACAGTTAATCCAAACATAAATCTCATTACACAATCTGACTTATTTTCAATCTAACTTATATATAAGTCACTCTTCCAGAAGTCAATCTAAACACACATATTAACATAACCTTAAGTTATAACTGTAATGAAATGTTATTAATGATAATGACATGATAATTACTCGAATAACACATTCATATACCTTGTATTGTAACTCAAGTCATGTCGTGGTTTTTGTAAACACATGCACTCAAAATAACACAGCACAAGCCTATATATATTTACACAAGAATGTTATATGCGCGCGCGCGCGTATACATATATAACTAATTAAGAAATAAAAGAGGTGTGGAATAATTAAGAATAAAAAAAGCCGACAAGAATAGACTAGTTATCCATACAAGAATGATGTTAGGGGCAGAAAAATTAAATGGGAGAGCGCTTTTTTGTTAGGTTAGCGTATAGAAGGAAACAAAGAATACAGCAAATACCTAAAGTTGATGACCCTCATTGTTCCCATGCACATGGGATGACATTGAAGTATATCAACTTCCAATAATCATCATTGTTCAAACTAATTAATCACCATCTTCAACTTGCCTAATTCATTCATTCACTTGTCTATTAAATATTCATATTCCCAACTTAATATGAATTGAACAAGACAGATAAATAACGAAGCATTACAATAATTATGTTTTTTGTGGAATTATATGTAACGTAGATGGTGGTTGAAAATGAGGAGGACGTAGATGTGTATGTGAATGGATATATATAATGAAGTATAAAAATGGTCCAATAATATTAAAAAGTATAGTGATGAGGAAGAAGGGCATGTGAGGACCATGTGGAAGGATGTTATCAACCAACCTCATCACCAAATTAGGTACCACCATTTTTTGTGGTGTTTCTTTCGTTCTCTTCCCTCTTCTATTTGCTTTTCCTTTTCATATACCCAATGTCCTTTCTTTTCCTTCATGCAAGCTTGCGTCATCTTCAATTCAACATATGCTTCTTTTAATTTGAGTTAGGTTTTATTATTCTCTCAACTCTTAAAATGTAAGAATTGGTAGCGACTCAAAGTTTAATTTGATTATAAATGTAAGATTTGAATTCACTTTGTGTAAAAAATTATTAATTTGTTTTATTAACATTTTATATTGATTACATATATTAAGGATATGAGTTACTGCATGTTTGGATTGAGCGTTTGGGGGGCAGAAGTCATTTTGAGAAAATTATATACATTTTTGGATCACCTAAAAAAAAGTGTTTCTGTGTTTCTGGTCCAAAATGACTTCTACGCAGTCAAAAGTCAAAAGTATAAAAAAGTGGCTTTTGGCTTCTGACTTCTAGTGGGTCCTTCGCCTTTTGTTATGTATTATTTAATAAAATGGGTAGGAAAATTAGACTATTAGACCCCTAACATTTTCAAATAAGATATTTTATTTTAATATAAAATTTTCTTTTTATCTCCAAAAATTTACAATAATAATTTATAACTACTTTCTCCCCTAATATACTCCTTTGAGCTAAAAATATTATTTTTTTAAAATTATTTTCCTAAAAACAAGAGAGAAACTAAGCCTTTAATAAGAATATATACATATTATATATGTATTATTTAATAACAATAATGGCCTTTTTAGTAATTTTTATCTAAACTTGCTTTTCAAAATAATAATCCAAACATGTTTCTAAAAGTCAGATTGAAAAAAAATCACTTCTATCATCACAAATCCAAACATAAATCACTTCACACAATCTGACTTTTATGAGTTTATCCAATCTTACTTCTAAAAGAGTCACTTCTTAAAAGCCAATCCAAACACAGTCTTCTTCTTCAATTTAAATAGAATTTAAACACGCGCACACTTGTAAACGTCTGTTTCAGGATTGAGGCCTCGTCCCAACAACACGGGTGAGACTGCCATTAGAATAACTTATTATTAGATTAACGGGAGGTCTTTCATCAATCAAATGAATAATATTCAAAGCTAAATGATTAATAAGAGTATTTTAAGGAAGCCATGTTTTTTAGGATTTTCTGGTTCAATTAATTAATTCTGTTTAGCCTTTACAAATTGATTATCTATAGCTTTTATATTTAACACTAGAGAGAACATTATATTTTAGTCATGCCGTTCTTATAATAATTTCTTATGTCAAAGGTTGATTTGGTGATTAAAAGTTTCGTTGGGATACAAACGTGAAGTAAAATTCTGGTCATTTGGAATTGGCAAAACTTTCGTTTTTTTTTTTTTGGCAATAGAATGACAGAAAATTGTCGCGATTGCTCAGAATTATTGTAACTTATAAATGCATATAAAAAATTTGGTTCTGTTAAGTAATTGATTATGTCATGCATATAAACTATATAAAATATTGTTTCCTCCAGCAGATTTCTCTATGAGTGGCCACAATTATCCAATTTGCGTTAACCACACTCTTAATCATGTTTGACTTCTCCTCATGCATCCAAAGTGATTGATTTGCATGTGGTTGAGAGTCTTCGTTAATTTTATGCTCTTTATAATTTAAAGGGTTAATACCGTTATTAATCCCTATAGTTTGTTTCAATTTTGGTATTAGTACCTGAAGTTTGAAACCAATGGTTTTGGTTCCTCAAGTTTACTCCATTTGTGGCCATTATTAGTTCTTCATATATAAACGGTGTTAAGTTTCCATATCACTATAAAAAAACAAGTAATTACCGACGGAAGTTACCGATGGAAAAAATTCCGTCGGTAATTACAGACGGATTTTCGACGGAAATTCCGTCGGAAAATTTACTGACGGAATTTCCGTCGGTAATTTAATTAATTATATTATATTATTTATAAATTATTATTTTAATTTAAATTAAATATTAAAATATTATTACCGACGGAATTTCCATTGGTAATTTAATTAATTATTTTATTTTATTTATAAAATATTATTTTAATTTATAAATAATATAATAAAATATTATTACCGACGGAAAATTTTCCGTCTGTAACTTTAATTATTTATTATTTTATAAATAAATTGTTATTTTAATTTATAAATAATATATAAAAAATTATTATATTAATTTATTCTAAAAAATATTTTATAAATAAATAAAACATATTTAATAAAAATTAATATATATAGATATAAATTTATAACCAAAATTAATTTTAATTTGTTATTAAATAATATTTTATTTTTTAATAAATAATTAAATATTAGTAATAAAAACGAAAAATAATTATAATTTAATAATATATATAATAAAATAATTATTTAAAAATGTCATAAATAAAATGAAAAATAATTATAATTTAATAATATAAAATGAAAATACTAAATATAATGGACTGTATATGAATATAAAAATTATTTATAAAAAATAATAAAATTATTAATATGTAAATTATATATTGATAATTATAAAATATTTCATAATATATTAAGATTAAATATAATTATAATAATGGGAGTTTAAATATTATAAATATAATAGTTTGCAAATAATTTCACAAGGTGTTCGTACCTCAACTAGTTAAGGCATCAGACACACTCCAACAGGTTGCGGATTCGAATCTCTCCAACTACAAAATTGAAGGCAATTTGTGGAAGCGACACGTGGTGAGGTGTGGGCAGGGACACATGGCGGCTTAAATTTTTAAAAAAATTTAAAAAATTACCGACGGAAGTTCCGTCGGTAATAATATTTTAATATATTATTTATAAATTAAAAAAAATTATTTATAAAATAATATTATTAAATTAGCGACGAAAATTCCGTCGGTAAATGGATTTCCAACAGACAATTTCCGCCGGAAATTTTTTTCCGACGGAATTCCTTCTGTAAATTCCGTCGGAAATTTGTTGTTTTTTTGTAGTGTATGTGTCACTAACACCGTTAATTTTGTACTGACTGGATGAGCTTAAGTGGCAACCCATGCTGACTTGGACTTTAGAAAAAAAAAAGATTTCCGAAAAATCTTCTCCAGCTCCTTCACATCGACATGTTTGTCACCGCTCCAAATACAACCCAGATCGAGCTCTCAACGAACAATGGTTCTACTTCTATCCTCTCTCCTCTTCTTTAATTGTACACATTCATGCTTGCCCTGTTCCGTCTAGCTTTCACTGCTTCCCACTCCTACGCCATCTCTTTCCTCACCTTCTGATTTTCACCTGCAAATTTAAACCTCTTCTTTTTATAAGTTTTCACTTCATTTGGATGCATCTTTTTTGGTTCATAAACTGATGAGGAATGTGGAGAAATTTCTGGCCATTATTGGGGCTTTTTTAAGAGCGTTGAAAGAGATTTCTTCTCATTCCTTGCTGTGAGAAGCAGAGGGAGTGAGAGCTTCGAAAGAGGTCTAGGTCCTCTTGTTGGGAGAAGCAATGTTGACGATGTCACTGTGAAAAAGTTGCAGAATTAATTTTGGAGAAATATTTTTAAAATATGTCCAAGTGATCACTTAAGCTCGTCCAGTCAGCACAGAACTAATAGTGTTAGTAACAAATAGGCAAACTTAACACCGTTATTACACGAGGAACTAACAGTCACAAACGGAGTAAACTTGAAGGATCAAAACAATTGGTTTCAAACTTCAGGGACCAATACTAAAATTGAAGCAAACTACAGGACCAATAATGGTATTAACCCTAATTTAAAACTTAAGAGGATTCAATTGATTCACTTGTACAATAAGTAACATCTTATTATATGCTTTTTTTCTTGTTAACCACATGAGATATATATATATATCGGAAGGATATTGTAACAAAATGATTAAGAAGATGTCACTTCCTTTTGACACCATGATGTTGAAGACAAAAATAGCCCTGTTAGTTATAGTTTAAGGCTAAGTATTTCTCTTTCCCCCCTAAAAGCATCCTCTATATATTAATTTTATAGATTTATAGTAACAATTTTTTTTTAAAAAGAAAAATTATCCGTGCTCAAGTATTTTTATGGCTCGTCCTCTTTTCCTACTACACTTCATAGGGTGACAGTTTGTTTCTTCATATTTGGACAATAATATGAGTATTTCTAAATATGATCAAAATACGTATGAATTTCGAAAAATAATAAAAAAATAAAGCACCTAATAAAATTTAATAAATTAAAAAAAACACACACACACACGTATATATGTCTTTTGCTGTCAACAAGTCCACAGAAAAATTGGACAACGATTCTAAACTGGGCCCACTTTATTACTTTTTTTTTTTTTTTGAAAAGCCCACTTTATTACTTAAGGACTCGTGTAATATATATATATATATATATATATTTATATGATTAAAAATGTTAATATATCACCGACTATTTATTTATATTTATTCCAGATGGTATAAGGGATGGACTAATTTGCAATCATACTTTGAAGTCAAAATTTTCACAGCCTTTTTTTCCCAAAGTTTTTAGTTCACTTATATAATAAAATAAAACTCGATAACTCTGATTTTTCAGCTACAATTAACCTAAATCGTCCTCTTTTTTGGGAAAAATAAGACATTGAATTGTAGGTAAAAATACACTTTGGTTATTTAAAATCCCATGATTTCATTTTGGTCATTTAATTATGTAAAGTGCCATCTCAATTTTCTAATTCTAACACAATTAATATGGTTTTATAAAAAATTATTGACATTAAAATTTCAAATATCGACAAAAAATCTTAAATTAAAAGATAATAATTTTGATTTTTTTTACATAAATGAGTTGACATAAAAATTATTATTTGATATTAACTTGTTAATGTTAGATAATTAATTTTTTTTATAAAATTAGCAACTAAAATTTTATATATGAGGTTAATTAGAAGATTAAAGACAAACCTCCGGTGTTATTTCTATCCAACCAACAAGAATATTATTGTTCATCAACCAAACAACTAAAACTAGACAACACATTTGTCGAAGTTAGTTTATGAGATTAATAAGTAAAATGGTCCCTTTTTTCTCCCCAACAAAAAGAGGGTTCTCATTTAGTATGTGAAAGTGCTTATGTAGATAATGAATTTTATGAAGAAAATAGAAGAAAAAAGGAATAAATTAAAAAGGGGGAAGTGGTGGACCTAGAAGGAAGAAAAACAGTAAAGAAAGAAGGAAGGGAGGAGAGAGGCAGAATCACATGGCCACACCAACTCTCACAGGGCGCTGATTAAGGAGTCTCCTTCCTTCATTGGCCAACAACTTTCCTACCCTTTTTCTTAATTACAACTCATTCTATCTCATAACTATTTGTTCTATTTTATCCAGGCAAAAAACTATATATTTTATTTAATATTATTAGTTTATATATGGGTGGTCGCGGAGTGATTGGTGGCGACGATTCCCAAAGTGCTCACATGGATGTACGGTCACATCTGTTGGGTTCAGGTCCAACTTCAACAAAACAATCATCTCCTATCTCCTCTCCAAGTTCTAAGTTCTAGCTTCTAACTGGATAATTCACTATATATATATATAGAATTGATTTTATTAATATACTCTATCATATGCCCACATTTATCTATCATAATAACCATTTTTTTATTTATCCACATTATCCCGTATTACTAAATACTAATAATCAAGTAATCCAATTCGCATGAATTTGACAAATAATAAGGAATCTCCCTACCCTTAAATGATTATCATGATTGTATTGCATTCTTGGAACTCGAATACAAGTTCGTTGGCTAAGTTGGTACATCCAAAAATACTCGGTGGCATCTATCCTATAACCATTCATATTGGAGTAATATGTAACAAACAAGTTAATTTGCTTTTGAAAAAAATGAATAACAAAAGAAACACCAAATTAATCTTGGACGGGAATAGTTATATGCCACTTCACCAATGCAATGTTTCTGGCAAAGCTTTATGATTTATGACTGTAATATATTTATTTCTTTGTTTAAAAACTTGGTGCCTTATATTATTATGTTTGGTTTGATCACTAAAGTCTCATTAAATTGAACTTGTTGGGTGCAATTAAAGTCTCAATCCATGCTGTATTATATAATAGGGATCATCATCATTCTCTAGTATGATTATGGGTCAATCATTTTTAACTCAAAGCCCTTTACTTTTCAATGTTTAGTTCGTATAAATGGCTTGCTCTCCTTTTTCTCATCTGGGCCTTACCATTTATCATGAGAGAAAAGAAAGATTATCCATAGTGAAGTTATTGGACCAAAACTCACTAAAATCGGAAATATTGGCCCAAAAAGGTGTCTCCCTTTCTTTCTCTCAGACTGGAATAGAAGTTATTATGCTCACAGAAACAGAAAAATTCTTGAAATTTAATGACACATAATGGCATGTGCATTGTTTTGAATCCCATTATTCAGTGACACATTACAATACCAATAATAAGAACACTAGGTTGATGCCCTTACGGAATCACCACATTGTCAGTCACTCTCTTCAGTCTCTTGTCTTGATGCGAATATGATCCATGCAAGTTTTGCCATCAAGCCTGTTATTTTGCTGAAGCTCATAGTAGTCCTTGAACTTCATCCCTCTGAACATGGCTTCTTCTTTCTCCATCAACTCTGCCATTGGCTTCACCTCCTTCTCCAAATCAGGTCCATTCACTGTCACCACAGATATCCTCGTCTCCTTGTTGTTCAACACTGCTCTGTGTAACACTCTCCTGTACCTCCCATTACTTGCCACCTAATTCATCAAACACAGACCCCATTTAAGTGTTTATCCGAATATATATGATACCCACAAAGATTAAAACTTTTCAAAGTTTTCTGCACACCAACTGTTTGTGAAAATGTTTCTTTGGGAAATACTGTGTGTTAATGTTTTATGATAAGAAAAATTCTAAGATTTTTTTTTTTTTGTAAGTTGCAAATGGGTTGAGTTGACCTCAAGTTGATCTGCAGTGTTGACGAGAATGGAGTTGGGGAGGGGATTGACATTGACCCATTTGCCCTTGTGACTGATCTGAAGGCCTCCAATTCCATTCTGAATGAGGAGGGCCAAGAAGCCATGATCCGAGTGAGATGGCATTCCCAGAGCTAGTTCAGGTTGAGGGCAAGACGGGTATAAGTTTGCAACGAACAATTGATAACCAGTATCAAAACCAGTGGCCTTAGCTATGGCATCAGATTCCAAATCCAAGCTCTCTGATATCCCTTCCAGAAGCGTCCCTGCCACCCCCATGGTCTCACTGCAATACTCATTCGCCACATCACTGTGAGCAACAACAAAATATGAATCCAAATTATGACAAACTTGTGGAAAATTATAATTGTTATGACTATAATTATTAATTATTAATAATAGAT
This sequence comes from Mimosa bimucronata, assembly GCA_037074515.1. Classification (NCBI taxonomy): domain Eukaryota; kingdom Viridiplantae; phylum Streptophyta; class Magnoliopsida; order Fabales; family Fabaceae; genus Mimosa; species Mimosa bimucronata. The sequence goes on from CM073444.1 coordinate 39,619,339, forward strand.
ATTAGGCAGATCTCTGATTATTATGATATTAGTTGAGATTATCTCTCAAATTATTTGAATTATCCTATTTTCTAGGTTAGTTATAATCAGGTCCTATTCTTCCTCCATATCCTACTCTCTCTGTAATCTATTTATTCAGCTTGATGCTTCACTAATATGTATTAGATTTTATGTTTAGAATTTCTACATGGCATCAAAGCCAGTTTAGGTTCCAAAATTTGAGTGAGAGGGAGTTAGGGTTCCAAATTTCCGCTGCTTTCTCTGTTCTTCATTGTGCTACTGTTCATCGCACTGTTCATGTTGGTCAGTTTATAAAAAAAAATCCAGCGAGTTTGTTTCTGCATTTTTGGGTGTTTTTTCCGGCGATTTTTCGCTGACTTCTTGATGGATCCGACGTCGATTCCACCTTTCCGACGTCCCTATATGGTCCGTGTCTTCTAGTTTGTGGTGGTTTGGGTCTACATCACTGTTCACGTGTGTATGATTCACTGTTCAGACGTGACTTTTTCGCTCAGACCTGTTTTGTTATTTCAGATCCGGTGGATCTGATGTTTTTTGAATTTTTGGTGTGTTTTCCGGCGAGTTTCAGTTTTCCGACGAGTTTCCTCAAGGTTTTTTGGGGTGTTCCTTTTGCTGTATGGATTTTCTGCTCTTCGCATTCCGTTATGGAGTTTGGATTTTTTGTTGTGAAACCCGAGATGGATTTTCGTTTTTTGTAGCCTTGGTGTGCCCATTTGGATTATAACCCCTTGTGTGGTTGTTTGAATTAGCGCCCTTTGTGTGTCTGTTAATTCTCTTGATATTATTTCCTTGATTTGAATGTCCTTTATGTAACATTTGATTTAATTTTATATTTTGGAGTTGCCATCCCATTTCTGACGAATCTTAGTGGTGATTGCGTTCGGGTTTGGGCTTCTTGGGTTTACGACATCTCTAGTTTAGTGCATGGTTTTGTTGCTTAGAGGGAGTGTGGAAAATTATAATTGTTATGATTATAATTATTAATTATTAATAATAGATATTAGGCAGATCTGATTACTAGGATATTAGTTGAGATTATCTCTCAAATTATTTGAATTATCCTATTTCCTAGGTTAGTTATGATCAGGTCCTATTCTTCCTCCATATCCTACTCTCTCTGTAATCTATTTATTCAGCTTGATGCTTCAATAATATGTATCAGATTTTATGTTTAGAATTTTTACAAAACTAGTTGATTACATTTCATTTGTGGAACATTGTGAAATTGTGGCTTTTTATAAACTTACTTGAAGGCTTGTGGCTTGTTGGGGAACGCCCGGTTTGGCTTGGTGATGACCTTGAGATAGTCTCTCCAATAGTGAACTTCCTCTAATTTGGGGTTGAAGCTAGTGCCGCACCTGATAGGAGTTGAGGCCCCCTTGTCACCAAACTCAGCCTTCTCCACATCAGACAGGTTATGGAATTCCCCTGTCAAACTCATAACATCCTCTATTAGCCTCTCTGGTATGCCATGGTTCATAACCTGCCAGACATATATTAAGACAAACCCAAAAAATTACCATTTCATTCTTCTGATATTTATGAAGTACTTCCTCCTATAGGATCTATTTTAAAAATTTATCTTGGTCCTAAATATATAAGGTATATTTTTAATTTTTTTCTCAAAATTACCCCTGTAATCAAGTACAAGGGAGGGAAATAGTTTAAAAATATGGTTAGAGTGTTTTAGAAAATACATGTCATGTCTACTAACATCATTAATATAATTAAATTAGATTAATAGTTCCTACATCTAGGACTGCTGGGAGTAATAATATTCAACAGAAGCGAATAAAAGAATTTTTTTGGGAATCGAGTATATACTACCATGAAGAAGCCCCATTCTTCACAGGCTTTGGCAAGGTGTTGGACAGCTTTGGCATGAAGGTGAGGGTCATGGGAGAGGGGAAGGGATAAGTCAATGACTGGGATTTGGGGAGTGTGAGTTCTTCATCAGCCACTTGTCTCTCATTTGGGTCTGTGAGGGAGTTGTAAGTGGAAGGGATGGCTGAGAGTAGTTTTGCTGATTCAGCAACAGCCTTGATGCTGCAAATATCAGTGGCCCTAATAGATTGCAAATTCACAACTGAATCGGCTGATGAAGCCATAAGGAGAAGAACAAAGAAGAGATGATTCAGGAATTGATGTTGGTGTGGCAGCTCAAGGGGCAAGGGTGCGGGTATTTGTTGACTACACCGAAGTTATTGCCAATGTGGAATCCATAATCATTTGGGTAAGGCTAAAATATCTGCTTGAATCACTGTCTTTCAGAAAAAGATATACCGCCTCCTCCCCGAGTTTAAAGATAAGACATATTTAAATAATTGATTTTGTAATACACATAGAATTTATTTTTTATTTTTGTCAATTTTCTCCCTGATTACATCTTTAATACTTCCCTTGCTAACCAAGTAAGAGAGAGAAAATCACCAAAAGGAGTAATAAATGTCTGGAAAAATTACTACGGTCGAAGAATCTCATATCAAATGAGTAATATGCAAAAGTAAAGCTAAAATACAAGAAGTGGCAACATATCTATTGGGCTCATATTGAAACTTTTTGGCAGTAATACACCATATAGTTGCATGTAAAATATAAAAATACATGGTCTACGACAAACATGCCACTGCATATGTTTTCCCTACGCATAATGATTCATTGGCATCTTCAATACTTCCAACCTTGTCTCTTTTTGCCTTTCCCTCCTTTCACTAATATTTTAATTTATAGGGCTAATTTCACTCAACTTGGCATTCGGACGATTGTCGTATTTAAAATTAATAAACAATATTGCATGAAATATTTAATGAATAATTTAAGAAAATTAAGGAACTTAAATAAACTTCTTAATGATAACATATGTGACATGATATATCTACAAAACTTTTGTGTGTTATTAGATCATAAATTCACACACTTTTAATTGGAGTGAGTTTATCTTAAAAGGAACAATTGACATTTAAACAAGTATATCAAAGTTTGAGCTAGACAACCTCTGATATTTTTCTTTTAAAACTTTTAAGTGAATGTTAATAAATCATTACATTGAAAAGTGACTTCACCTCAGCTCTAATATAAGTTTGATTATATTCAATTCATCATATGATAAGCAAATCGTTATACTATTACACGGTGTTAAGCATGAGGAATCATCATCTGCAGGTGGACATTTACTGTGTTTTTGGTCATTCATGTTTAGAGACGATAGAGCACCTTTTCTTTCAATGTCCATTTGTTCGGATAATCTGGTTTGGATTACTTGGAATCCGATCAGAATGGGAGACTCTCAGTTCCTTTCACTCTTGGTTTGTCTCGGCTTTCCTTTCTTTTAATTAAGGATAGAAATCAACTTGATATTGTGGAACACATCATTCTTCTACTTAATCATGTTTGGATGCTTCGAAATAGGGGTATTCATCATGGTGGGGAATTCTCTTTTATCAGTCTGATCAAGCAAATTCAGCAGGCAATCTCTTTCAATTCTATTGTAGACTATGGTCACCCTTATGGCAATCACACTTATCAAGAACCCCATTCTTCTTTTATTATATCTAGTGTATCAAGTTGGTTGCTCAAATTAGCCAAGATTAAAAGAAATAAGAGCACTTATTGTCTATGGAAAATTTTCTCAAGATCATTCATGCCCTTCTCTGGAAGTATTCCCTCTGTCCCTTATTATAAGAATTCAAAAAGTAGACGAGAGAGATTAATCATTAATATATCTGAAATAAATATTTTTTTTAAAAAAATTGCCCTTATTTATGATGGGCAATTAGAGAGAGAAATATAGAATAATAATGATAGGAATCGGCATAAAATATTCAGATATAATGAGGGGCAAAATGAGAAAAAAGGTCATTAAATATTTTGACAACCCTACGCAGGCTCTTATATTACAAAGTCATTCAAATTTTTGCCTCTTATAATGAAGGACGAAGGGAGTATAAGATATAATTTAAAATTAATTTTCAGTATAAATATATAAAAAACATTTTTTTATTCCATCTCTTATGATCATTTTTCTATAAACTAATTTGTTTGATTTATTAATTGATATATAATCTAATGATATAAATAAATATTTTAAAGAAATCATAGTCAAATAACTCTTATATCTTATATTTAAGAGATGAGAGAACGGTGTGCAATGAAAAGTTAGGATGTTTCAAAGTACCATTGAATTAGATGTGAAAAAAATAAGGGAAAATTACAATTAGGTCCGAAATAGGAGATTTAATATAAGACAGGTCCTTTAACAACTTCTTTACTTGTTAGTCATGACTATTTTAGTTGTCAATAGTTGTCATTGACAACTCCTTTGGACCTCTCCGAATTTAAATCTCTTATTTAAAACATGAGTGTAATTGTAAAAGAAAAACACAACCAAGAAACTCAATAAAATAGGAAGTTATTGGCCGAAAAAAGTGTGTCCCTTTCTTTCTCTCAAACTGGAACTGAAGTTATATATATTCAGAGATACAGAAAAATTCTTGAAATTTAATGACACATAATGGCAAATGCATTGTTTTGAATCCCATTGTTCAGTGACACATTACAATACCAATATTAAAAACCCTAGATTGATGCCCTTATGGAATCACCACGTTGTCACTCACTCTCTTGGCTTGATGCGAATGTGATCCATGCAAGTTTTGCCATCAAGCCTGTTATTTTGCTGAAGCTCATAGTAGTCCTTGAACTTCATCCCTCTGAACATTGCTTCTTCTCTCTCCATCAACTCTGCCATTGGCTTCACCTCCTTCTCCAAATCAGGTCCATTCACTGTCACCACAGATATCCTCGTCTCCTTGTTGTTCAACACTGCTCTGTGTAACACACTCCTGTACCTCCCATTACTTGCCACCTAATTCATCAAACACAGACCCCATTAAAGTGTTTATCAGAATATATATTTATATGTGTATATATATTTTGTACTACTCTGTTACTTATTATAAGTCCACCTAAATTACTTCTCACATACCAAGGAGTGGAAGTTATAGCATTAAATATACTCTTATTTTAAAAAAAAATCCAACTTTACCCTTATTTAAGAATAGTTGTTAAAATAATATTTTATGCATTACAAACCTTCTCTCTCATCTTTTTTATTTCTAATATAGGGGTAAAATAGTCATAATAGCATTAATTGATCCCAAACTGGACTTATATTTAAGAACAAAAAATTTGTGGTAGTTAGACTTATAATAAGGAACAAAATGGTATAAATTGTCAGAATATATATGACACCCCCAATGATTAAAACTTTTCACAGAGTTGTTTGCACACCAAATGTTTGTGAAAATGTTTCTTTGACAAATACCGTGTGTTAATGTTTTATGATAAGAAAAATTTTAAGATTTTTTTGTGTAAGTAGCAAATGGGTTGAGTTGACCTCAAGTTGATCTGCAGTGTTGACAAGAATGGAGTTGGGAAGTGGATTGACATTGACCCATTTGCCCTTGTGACTGATCTGAAGGCCACCAATTCCATTCTGAATGAGGAGGGCCAAGAAGCCATGATCTGAGTGAGGTGGCATGCCCAGAGCCAGTTCAGGCTGAGGGCAAGGTGGGTATAAGTTTGCAATGAACACTTGAAGACCAGTGTCAAAACCAGTGGCCTTGGCTATGGCATCCGGTTCCAAATCCAAGCTCTCTGATATCCCTTCCAGAAGCTTCCCTGCCACCCTCATGGTCTCTCTGCAGTACTCCTTCGCTACATCACTGAGCATCAAGAAAATAATTACCTAAATTATAGTAAACCATTTGATTATATCTCATTTGTGGAATGTTGTGAAATTGTAGCTTTCTATGTACATACTTGAAGGCTTGGGGCTTGTTGGGGAAGGCCCAGTGTGGGTGAGTGATGACTTTGAGATAGTCTCTCCAATAGTGAACCTCCTCTGACTTGGGGTTGAAGCTAGTGCCACATCTGATAGGAGTTGAGGCCCCCTTGTCACCAAACTCAGCCTTCTCCTCATCAGACAAGTTATGGAATTCCTCTGACAAACTCATCACATACTCTATTAGCCTCTCCGGTATGCCATGGTTGATAACCTGCCACATATGGATCAAGATAAACCAGGAAAAATCATTCCACTCTTCCGATGCTAATGAAGAACTCCCTTTGGTACTTAATATATGACTTATGGGGAATTGATCTAGATCATAAGTACAAGACCTATTTCAATTTTTTATCAATTTTTTTTTTCAAAATAACCTATATTAATGCTCCCAACCAATAATCAAGAATGAGGGAGGGAGATAATTAAAGAAGATGAGTAGGTATTTTTAGGAAATACATGCCATTTTAACTAACTCAACTAATAGAATTAATCTACTCAAATTAGGCAAATAAATCCTACATTTTGGATCGGAGTGAGAAATAATCAGCATAAGCAAGTAAAAGAACTTTTTGGGAATGGAGAGTGTATACTACCATGAAGAAGCCCCATTCTTCACAGGCTTTGGCAAGGTGTTGGACAGCTTTGGCGTGAAGGTGAGGATCATGAGAGTGGAGAAGGGAGAAGTCAATGACAGGGATCTGGGGAGTGAGTTCTTCATCAACCACTTGTCTCTCACTTGGGTCAGTGACTGTGAGGGAGTTGTAAGTGGAAGGGATGGCTGAGAGTAGTTTTGCTGATTCAGCAACGGCCTTGATGCTGCAAATATTAGTGGCCCTAATAGATTGCAAATTCACAAATGAATCAGCTGATGAAGCCATAAGGAGAAGAACAAAGAAGAGATGATTCAGGAATTGATGTTGGTGTGGCAGCTCAAGCTCAATGGATGTGGGTATTTGTAGAGTACACCGAAGTTCTTGCCAATGTGGACACCACAATTATTTGTGTAAGGCTAAAATATAAGATTATCATGGCTGCCATAAACACGGCCTTTCATGAAAAGATATAATAAATATATGGGAGAATTACTATGTTATTTTATATATGGATGGAATGTAATTAACAAAAAGTCTTATAACAAATGAGAAAATGAGAAATATGTGATGTTAGAGTGGAGTACAAGAAGTAATTTACAACATATTTATATGCTGCTCACATGTTTTTTTTAATTGTGATTACGTACATTCTTTTTTTTTTTAATCTCTTTATTTGCATTAAAATAAAGGAGAAGTGCATGGTCACAAAGACGTCATCCCTTACGACAAACATGACACTACATGGGTTTTTCCCTACGAATAATGATTTTTTGGCACTTTGTAACTATTTCCAAGCTTGTCGCCTTCCCTTCCTCCCCCTCTCGCTAATATTTTAATTTATAGGCCTAATCCCATCCAACTTGGCTTTCTTACCATGCGCACTATTTAAAATTCAGAAAATTGAATAAACTAGAATCAATTAACTAATTTAATAAAATTAAGAAAGTTAAACAAACTTTTCAATAATAGCATATCTATATGATATTTTTGAAAGGTTTATGCACATCGTTAGATCATATATCAATTTATATAAGTTACGTAAATCGATTTTGAACAAAATGACAAAAAATGTCATATTTTTTGGACCAATACTCAACTCAACTAACTCTTATATTTAGAACCGAGAATAGAATCAAAGAGTGTCTTTACTTGTTGGCTACAGTGCGTGTATCTTCAAAAGCAATATAGCTGCATGCATAAATTTTAATTTTATATGTCGTATTGCTATAAAAACTGAAATTTTAAAAGGATGGAAAATTTGAAAAACTTTAATTTAGTTACCATACTGCATGATTAATAAATACTTAAATTTGTAATGGCATAACGATAAAAAAAAAAACTCAAAATTTACAATAATATAAAATTAATATTCTTCCACTTTTAAGAAGACTTTAGGTTTAGAAAAAACTAATCCTTTTTATCTTCACGTTTTTGGACAATATTTCAAAGTCTTACACACATACAAAGTTTCAATCTATAATTTATTTTAGAAGAAACTGTTGGCATTTAAACAAGTAGATCAAAGTTTGAGCTAGACAACCTCTAATTTTTTTTCCTTAAAAATTTCGAGTGAGTATTAATAAATCATTATATTGAAAGTTGTCATCATCAACTCTGATACAAATTTTATTTTGTTGGGAATTCATCGTATGATCAGCAAATTACTAAATCACCATCTCGTAGTTTAGAAGTAGTTTTTGTTATAGATGAAAGACTCTCTTTTTTTTTTCTTTCATTTTATCATTTATATTTATCATTTTTTTAAATTAAGTTGTTTGACTTATAAATTGAGATATGATCTAATAATATACATAAATATTGCGAAGGTATCATATAGTAAATTCTATAATCAAGTAATTTATTTAGTATTATTAATTTCTTCAAATTAGTTAACTAATTTTAATATTAAGTGTAGGTGTAAGTAGTAGTGAATAGTGAATAGTGAATAGTGAGAATGTTTCAAAGTATTGACTTGAGGTCCGTTTGGATAAAAAATTTGATGGAATAGAAATGAATGGAACGGAAATTCTTTTCTTAGAGATATTTAGTGTGCAAAGGAATGGAAAATGGATTGATAAAAAAATTTATATTTGGTAGGATTAAAATGATAGGAAGATAGGTAGGAAAATTTTGTAAATAACAATATTATCATTTATAAGAAAGTATAGGTATTATATTAAAACGTATTTTTTTAAAATGATGGTTTTTCCTTCATACAGCTACCTTCTTCTCTTATGCGAAAATAAAAAACACTCTGTTGCCCCTGTTTTCTTCTAACTAAACATAATTGTTTGCTCAAATCCAAATCTACAGGAGAATTATCTAACTCAATCATTCAACATTTAAATACATATTTCCTTCCTTCATTCATACATACATACATACATATAACAAACCATGATAAGCTACTATATGTAATTTACACAATATCAAAACAATAACTACAATAGAGAAGATATGCTCATACAATATTTATATAATTTTTCACTTAAACATGAGGTACCCATCTGGTCAAAGGCAAACATTCTTGCATGTTTAACCAGATGCACATGATGAGTTGCTCATGGTTATGCAACATTAATTACATTTTATGGTAACCATGATATACCTATAACATACACATAGTCAAAACATTTTGCTTTCTAAAATAATCAGACACATTTAACCAGATGCATACAATGGGTGCTCATATGCAAGATTTAAATAACTTCTCACACTTTGAAATGAGATATACGAGATTAGTAGGAAAAATGAGCACTTCATGTTCATTGACAAAATCAACAAAACTAGCTGATTAAACTCGAAAAACCCACATGTTTACTCTTGATACACATCGTCGGTCGAAAAACGCAACATTTGCTTTGTCCCTTTCCAATTGCATTTTAAAGTTCACAAGTTCTAGCTCGTGCAGCACTTGGTTTTTATTTAAAATTAAGGGGTAAGTGTGTCTTTTGCATTTTCCTCAGTTGATTGAAATTTTGGTAGGAAGCCAATTTCCAATGCATAAGGGAAAATCAGACTTTGTTGGAAATTTGATTGTGACGGACGGCAATTGACAGCCAAACAGCCGCTACCTGTGGAAAATGTCAATTTTCCTTTTTTATTGTCAAATTTTCAGCGATCCAAACGATCCCTTAGAGTTACCTATAAGAACAAGAGCAATGAGTTTTGAAAAGTTAAAAAAGGAGTTAATACAATTTTTTGTCTTTGAACTTTTACTAAATTTCGGTTTTGACCCTTGAACTTTAAAATCAGTGGTTTTAGTCTTTGAACTTTCGGTCAATTTTGGTCTTGGTCCCTGAACTTTAGATTGGTGGTTTTGGTTCCTGAACTTTATGCCATTTATAACCATTGGTTCTTGATATTTCAAGTTTTTTTTAAAGTTCAGGGATCAAGACCAAAATTGACTGAAAGTTTATGGACCAAAACCAAAATTAACTGAAAGTTCAATAACTAAAACCATCGATTTTAAAGTTTAGGGACCAAGATGAAAATTGACAGAAAATTTAAGAATCAAGACCATCGATTTTAAATTTTAGGGATCAAAACCAAAATTAACTGCAAGTTTAACGAAGAACAACAGTTATAATAACCTAAATAAATAAAAGAAAGCAACGAGTTTCGAAGTGTGGTCTAAATTGTTGTCCACAGTCCACACTGTGAGAGTCCAAGCCATAAAGCCCATAACCAAACAAGACCATTCTCATCCCTGGCAATAAAAAAAAAAAAAAAAAAAAAGATAAGACCATACTCATGCACCCCAATATGCCTACAGGATCTACACCATCCATTATTTATTTATTTATTAGCCATGCATGTATATTGTATAAGCGCTTGGAAATGGAAGTATACCATGTTTCGAATCCTTAAACAACTTTGGTAAGGCTACAGCCTACAGGCGATGAGGCGAAAGACGTGTATCTTCCTCTCCGTTTTTCGAACGTTCAAGAAGAATCTTTCACTCTACGTTTACTCTCCTGACCACGAGTCTGCTCCAACGTGGCGGCACTGGCAAATCCCAAGTTCCCAATCTTTGTCGCATATTCCTTTTGTCGTTACAAAGATGCTTAGCTAGATTCAAATCCCAACAAATCACAAATAGTACTAATCACTTATTATGATCCACCTTCTTAAACTTGAAGAATCTTTCACACCAATTTCGAAGCAGAGAGCTGAGAACCCAATGAAAGTTTCCACCTTTTGGTTGTCGCTGGCCATTGTTCTGGCCTTAGCGAAGATCGGAGTTACAGAACAACTCATACCCACTACTCTGGACGGCCCATTTGAACCGGTGACCCGACGATTCGACCCGTCACTTCGTCGAGGCAGTGATGACTTACCCATGACTCATCCAAGGCTCAAGAAAAATGTCACCTCAAATTTCCCAGAACAGATTTCTCTTGCCATTTCTTCGCCTACTGCAATGTGGGTTTCCTGGATTACCGGTATTTAATGATTTATCAATCCATTTTTTTTCTAATTATTCTTTTCTGATTTGATCGTTGTCCTCAAGGTTGGAATTGTTGTTGTTGTTGTTGTGTGTGTGTGTGTGTGTGTGTGTGTGTGTGTGTGTGTGTGTGTGTGTTGGCCTTTATTGGATCAGGGGATGCTCAAATTGGTCTAAATGTGACACCTATTGATCCTTCATCGGTTGGAAGTGAGGTGTGGTATGGGAAAGAGAGTGGGAAATATAGTGGCGTTAAGAAAGGGAATTCTCTGGTTTATAGTCAGTTATATCCCTTTGAGGGCTTATGGAATTATACTTCCGGCATTATTCACCACGTGAAAGTTGATGGTACGTATTGAATGCTTTAGTTTGTTTAACGTTTAAGTGATTGAGATCCATCTCTTATCAATCTGAGAGATAAGTCATGTAAGACGCTGCTGATTTTTAAATTAATGTATATCTCAAGCTCTTTTTATATTTTTTTTTATGTATAAACTTTTTCATAATTTTCTGACATGTCTACTTATCCGTCAAGGCTGATTGATGGTTTTTTGTCATGTGAAAGAAAATCCACGGTGTTAAGTAAACGGAGTGTTATAATTTAAATTTGTTACTTGTGAATAAATATATTTCATAGATAGCTCTTTCTTGTTGTAGATCTTGAACCTGGGACCAAATATTATTACAAATGTGGAGATAGTTCTATTCCAGCTATGAGTGAGGAACATACTTTAGAGACTTTTCCTGCACCAGCCGCAAATAGTTATCCCAAGCGAATAGCTGTTATTGGAGATTTGGGTCTCACAAGCAATTCCTCCACAACCATTGATCATCTAACTTACAATGATCCTTCAATGATTTTAATGGTGGGAGACTTAACCTATGCAAATCAATACCTTAGCACAGGTGGGAAAGGAGCTTCATGCTATTCATGTGCATTTCCAGACGCACCTATTAGAGAATCATTTCAGCCCCGGTGGGATGGGTGGGGAAGGTAAGATATTTTAAGAGCTCATATGTTACTCTTGAGAAGACTAAAGTTTTTATGACCTCAACATATGAATCTTATGTGTCTGAACTGTAACCTAAGACTTTCACTACACTCTCTTGAGCCTTATCTAGCTAGGTGATCATATTTCTAAATTTTTGTGAAGAAGAAGGCCTTCCATTGAGGAAGCACTTAACTGTTCTGAAATAGTGAAGTATACTGAAAATTAATTTTGCTGTAGGGGAGGGAGGGGGGGGGGGGGGTGTGTTTGTGAGTGATATTAATGCACTGATCACCCGTATTTGCCTGTAGTAAATGTTATTGTCTATTTGTCTGTGATAATTCTGCTTCGACCATTGCATTTTCTCCATATGATTACCAGAAAAGTTGATTGACCAAGCATTCATCAGTTGGAAAGTTCTAATTTATGATCGGCTTAACCTTGAAATCCCAGGTTTATGCAGCCGTTGACCTCTAAAATTCCTATGATGGTTATTGAAGGGAACCATGAGATTGAACCTCAAGTTGATGGGATCACATTCAAATCTTATCTATCAAGATTTGCGGTTCCTGCTGGAGAAAGTGGGTCGAAGAGTCACTTTTACTACTCTTTCAATGCTGGGGGTATCCACTTTATCATGTTGGGAGCATATATTGACTACAACAGTACTGGTACCTGATAGTTTCCTTTACCTTGTTTAAACCAGTAAATATGCTAAACTTTAGGTGTTTGTAACTTAATACTTGATGTCTTCTACTGTATCTTCATTTCAGGAGCACAATATGCTTGGCTGAAGCAGGATCTGAAGAGCATAGATCGTAGTGTAACCCCTTGGCTAGTAGCTGCTTGGCATTCTCCTTGGTACAACAGCTATGCTTCACATTATCAAGAATTTGAGTGCATGAGGTTGGAAATGGAAGCACTTCTCTATCAATACAGTGTCGATATTGTTTTTAATGGCCATGTAAGTTAAAATCACTTTACCTCTACCTATTTTATATTGGGGATTATGAATCTCATTAATTTGAACATATTCTGAATTCCTTTATTGTAATATGAGATAGACTTTGTTATAATAGGATATTGCCGTTCATTTATGCTTATTTGGTTGTAGACTGAGATTCTCGGCTAAAAACTTCATTGCCTCTACCCTATTATTAGTATCATTCCACCGTCTAAGAACTTTGGAAATGCATGGTTTTTATGAACTTATGAGATTAAATTATAGGCAGAATTACACTAGGTCCCAAGAAAGAGAATTATTCACAACCAGGTCCAAAAAGTCATTAAATTAATTGCATAAGTTGGGAGTTGTCGATGGAGCTCAATGAGTTGTTATTAACAATTCTTAAAAAACCAAGTTGTTATTGACAACTCAATGAGATGCATTGATAACTTCAGATGCATTCATTTAATATCACTCAAGTCCCTAGGGACTTCAATGTAATTTAATGACTTTTTTGGGACCTGATTGTAATTAATTACCTTCTATGGGATCTACTTGTAATTCTCCCTAAATTATACCACCTTGTCACATTTTTCTGTAGACAGATTTGATGTGTAAATGGAGTTTTCTTAGTTACACTTAGTCTGGTGCAGAGTATTTCATTGTTTACATGATATTGTCACATTCCATCTTTCAGGTGCATGCTTATGAGCGGATGAATAGAGTTTATAATTATACATTGGATCCATGTGGACCTGTTTACATTACTGTTGGAGACGGCGGAAATATTGAGAAAATAGATGTTGATCATGCAGATGACCCAGGGAAGTGTCCTTCCCCTGGAGACAACATACCAGAATTCGGAGGAGTTTGCCATTTAAATTTTACTTCTGGTCCTGCAAAAGGAAGCTTCTGTTGGAACAAACAACCCGAATGGAGTGCATTTAGAGAAAGTAGCTTTGGACATGGGATCCTTGAGGTATTTCTTTATGATTATAATATTACAGCTCTCCCTTGTTTTGACATGAACAGAATCCATTCATAAACCTTTTTTCATGTCAGGTTTTATAATGCCTTTCTTTAAGAAAACTGCCTTTATACGATAATGCAGGTTATGAACTCTACGTTTTCCTTGTGGACTTGGCATCGAAATCAAGATACTTATGGGGAAAACGCTGTTGGGGATCAGATATTCATTGTGCGGCAGCCTGAAAAATGCTTAAAAGACACAAAAGTGGCTACTCCTAATTTCATACTGAAGTTTTCATTTTTCTGCTTATGAAATATGCAGTTTCTTCACTGATTCATGCTTCTTTTATCCCTATCACAGTTAAAGCAACATCTTCCTCCTTCCTCTTCCTCTTTTTCTTCCTCTGCTGGTTCCAGAAGCCTTTCTCATGTAAGCTCATTGTGTCAGTTTCTTCACTTTGCAGCCCCACTTCTGTGATATAGAATAATTCTAATTCATGATTTTGAATTCGTTCTATCAGGGTTTCTCTCTCGTTTCACAGTTCTTTGGCGGGTTTCTTGTACTTTACTTTCTCTGGTAAATTTGTGCCTATATGTTTGTTTATGTGGTAATTTTTCATATCTTACGGCTCAAGTAATTGGAAAACTCTATTTTAATAAATTATTTTACAGAAAACTTGTTTCTGTATCTGATTGGCTTCTTTTTTCTGGATCTTAAGTTGGAGTGGAACAAGGTGCTGCAAAGTTCCTCGGCATAAGTTTGCCTCCAGCTAGTGGTGAGCCTAAATTCTTTCTTGCTTCATTTTTTTTCAATATCTGATATTATTTTACTTCACTTTTGTCATCAAGATGTCCTTATCCGCTTCCCCCCCCCCCCCCCCCAAACACAGGAATCAGAAGATTTGCACATAAAATCCAAGTGATCACATTCAGAACCCTGATCATTAAGTCTTCAACAATGCTAAGAGATGCATCGTTCATTTCCCTCAAGAAGATGCTTTTATGTTATTTGTCTCTTTAAGATATTTCATATATTCTAGATGTGGATTTCATATTCTTGAGAAATAAATATAAAGATGTGGTTCTTTTTCTTTTTTTTTTAAGGTGTGGTTCGTTTAAAACTTAGAATGTAAGTGTAGTTTATGGAGATATGCTTGGATGAAAGAATAAAGAGGAATGGGGCTTGTTGATATGACATATGTGGTATCTGCTTGAGGGAGCTGTAGTGTAAATGAAGTAACATAGAAGCACGGCAAAAAAGAGTGGAGAAGTCAGGGGTTGGTGTGCGGAGTGTGATGCATTAAGTTGCATTGTCACAAATGGAAAAGACGTAAAGGGTATTTTTGAAACATAATATTTAGGCTCCGGCTAACTTTTTGCTCTAAAACCTTGGTTCTGAACTTCTAGAGGCTAAAGCAAATAATTTTTTTTTAATAAAGGACAATTTCATTAAAAGATAAAATGTATTACAAAAAAAAAGCACTTAATTAAAATTAAAACATTGTCCAAATGCTGAAGAACGAGAATTCATAAACATAGAAAAATCTTGACTCTGCATGGTGAAGATGTTGAAGTTACCAAAGATTTGTAATAATTTCTGAATGTCAGCACCTATAACATCATTCTGATTCACTAAGAGGAGGTGTTAGCAGATACAGAAGCTGAAGAAACTAAAGCAAAAGATTGTTGAGGAAGTAGAAGACCACTTGAGAAGATCCATTAAAGAGTTGCTCGCAAATATCTCATATAGAAGGAGGATGCATGAGATTTGATATTTTTACATTGAAAAGCTTATAACAATTAGGGCTGTTAACATTGTCCCGTCCCGTCCCGTCCCATCCCGGCCATTTCGGGACGGGACAGAGTGCAGCTTCGGGACGGGACGGGGTCGTCCCGATCCCGTCCCGTCCCGAATATATATACGTATGTTCATAATTTTTTTAAAAAAAAAATACATGTGTCATCTGTCTCATGTGTGAGTATATATGACTTTTTTTTTAAAAAAAAATATAACTCTAACTTCTAAACTAAGTTCCAACCATTCATTGATCTCAAATTTCTTGTTCGCTGTGACTATGCTCTATGTGTAATACATCACATTTGAAGTTTTTTTAAAACTCTATTTAAATGTGTAGTTGTTGCTACTTTTTTTGCTCTAATTATTATGTTTTTGGTTTATTATGTATTAATATGGAGTGCTCATGGCACTGGAGGAGATTTAATTATGCTACAAAATCACCCACCAAGTGTGTTGCTCTGCAAAAAACAAAAGATTTTTGGGTCAATTTTTTTAATTGGGAAAAAATTTCAGGACAAGGCATGTCCCGTCCCGTCCCGATTGAGACCGGGACAAGTTCGGGACGGGACGGGACACGGGACGGGAACCCTGTCCCGAACACTTTTCTTCCCGTGAACACCCCTAATAACAATGCTTGATTAAAGAAGATTTGCATATTACATGTCAAACCAGACCTAGATCGAAAAATTTGTGGGCAACCATACAATTCATCTTGGATTTGGAAAGGATTATTAAGTAGCAAAGATCTTATTCTATGGAATCTTCATTGGAGAGTTGGTTCTGGTTCATCTATTACAATCAATCACCATCTTTGGTGGCCGATGCAATTAGGATTGCTACCTCCAGTTGATTGTCACAAAGCTTAGTTGAGTGAACGAAATTTTATCATTTATATGTGATTTTTTTTAAAAAAAAAAAATTTACTTGGCCTCAAATGCAGATTTAACTCCTAAACGTTACCTCCATGCCTTATTTTTCTTTTTAAAGATTGTTTTGATATATTATTTCAATTTCATGATAGAAATTATTGTATTTATAAAATCATTCAAATATTTTTTCTTAAATCTAATAAGTTGTTTCATAGCAAATTTTAATATAAATAATTTAAGTAAGAGTTCATTATCTGTAATTTATGTATTTTACTCCCCCGTTCCAAAATATAAGACTTATTTGGGAAGGTGAACTTGTTCCTAGATATAAGACTTATTTATATCTTCTTTTCTAAATTATCCCTATTAATGCTTCCCAATAATAAATAAGAGAGGGAAAGTGGAAATAATGGTAGGTTGTTAAGGTGTTTTGATAATACTATGTGATTTTAACTAATTTAACTAACATCTTTAGTCTAATTAAAGATAAATATGTCTCATATTTAAGAATGGAGGAGTATGTTATAAAAGTATGGAAAGATAAACTTCTTGGTAAGAACCAAAGAAAACTTTAGTTTGTGTAAATCCGGGTGGGCTGTGGAGCTTTCTTATCAATTCATGTGTATCAAAATTTTTGAAATGATATATTCATTTCCCCAATCAAAGAACCATCAACGTACTATGAATGTTCCAATGCCAACTTGGATTTGTAATGGGAAAGGAAATTCAAATAAAATAGTTCATCATAATTAAGTTCTTTTACACTTAGAAATGCTAGCATGGAATACATTTAATGTGTGGTAGCATGTATCAAATTCAAAGAATTATGTGTGTATTTGATAAATATGAAGAATGTTCTTATAGTAACTTGAATTCATGAACAAAAACAGAAAGATAAGATAAGATGATTTCGTGAAAGTCATAATTAGGTTCTTTGAATCTATCTACGTCTATATAAACAGTTTTGGTACTAAGAAAAACAAACATATGGAAACATTGAAATTATACTACTCATTTGACCCAAAAAAAAAAAAATATACGACTCATGAATGATATATTTGAATAAGTATAATTTTCAAAGTCATGAAATCATTCAAGTGTTGGATACATTTAAATTTACGTTTAGATTTGGATTAAGTCTTAAATTAGAAATCGGTGTTGGCACATTTGTGCGCATACATTTTTTTTTAAAATTTCATAAAACCAACAAAAATTGGATTCACGAATGAAAATAGGAAAATAAGATAAAATATCCATGAAATTTATAAAATGTTGTGAACTTACTATGGAAGCCATAATTACATTTTTTGAATCTAAAATAAGATAAAATATCCATGAAATTTATGAAATGTTTTGAACTTACTATGGAAGTCATAATTACTTTCTTTGAATCTATGTACATGTAAATAAACATTTTTTACAACTTTAATTACTAACACACGATATCACTGAATCCATGCTAACATTTCCTAACATCAAAGGGCCATTCATGTATTCGATACATACAAATGTCGCTACATTAGCTTGAATCAAATGAAAAGGAGTAAAAAGTATAATAGAATGGTTATTTCTTGTTCAGTATTTTAGGAAATGAGAGAAAAGTTAATGGTTTTTAAACAACACAACTAATAATTTTACCAATATATATGGCCAACGACTCAATGCAGTCATCTTCTCAACTGCTCCAAATGCATGTTATTTTTTATATTTGGGAAAAAGACATATCATTCAAATCAAAAGATTCTATGAATTACAGCGAGATATGTTACGAGAAAATCCCATAAAAATACCTTTAAAATTAAAAAAAAAATCAATCCCTTAAATTCGAAAAATCTTAAATCAAACCCTAAAAATAATATGAGATTTTCACACATTTTCAAAAGACACACTCGACAAATTGAGTTGTGAATTTTTAATATAAACTTGAAAATCATTAAGATCAGGTTGGATATTCTTATATTGAACTTGTGAAGGATCTACCAACATATACCTTGTCAACTCCTAATAAAATATGTTGGGGCTGTGAATTGGTAATAACAATTTGAAAATTGATATGATCAAATTGAAAATCCCTATATCAAACTTGTGAATACTTTGTATAAAAAAAACTTGTGAATGCTTATGATGTTTTTGACAATTATAGGGGTATTTTTGTCTTTTCATAAGATATAGAGATCTCATATTCCTCCCTTGTCTCATTTAAGATTTCTAAAATTTAAGAGAGTGATTTATTTATTTTTTTCTATTTTCAATGGCATTTTTGCGGGATCTTCCCTAATATCGGGAGAATTGTACTCTAGTCCCAAGTAAGAGATCTAACATCAGATAGGTCTATTAACAATTTTTTCACTTGTTAACCAAAACTATTGCAATTATACTTATCATTAACATCTTTTTGGGACTTCTCTAAAATTATTTCTTTTATTTAGGACCTATGTGCAATTTCCCTGTATTTTGCTTGGCAAAACAAAAATTGAATGCATATGAATATATTTAAAGAATGACCTGTGAGACATAGAGAGTTAGAGGATCAAGTACTGGCCATCAGGTAGATGCCAAATGACACATTGGTTTCACACGTAACATCCCCTTCCCACCCTCTCCATGCCTCACTTCCAAGCTCACAGGGACAAATCAGTCATTCCAATTGACTTCCAGACCATTTCAGTTATTCAATCCCACGTGTCAACATCCCACCAACCTCATACCACGCACATGCCCGTACCCTATCATTCCCCCACCATTCATCGTCCCTTTATAAAGAACATCACTTCCTCCAGAATTCCATACTCCTCCTGCTTGCTTCCTCCTGTGTTATTCTCCTGTCTCTCTCTCTCTCTCTCTAGCTTTCTCTCTCTACATCCCTGTGGTTCACTTCGCCACCCAACCAACCATGCAGTACAAGAACCTGGGTCGATCGGGTTTAAAAGTGAGCCAGCTCTCATACGGAGCATGGGTCAGCTTCGGGAATCAGCTCGATGTGAAGGAAGCGAAGTCTCTGCTTCAATGTTGTCGAGACCACGGCGTAAATTTCTTCGACAATGCCGAGGTATACGCTAATGGGAGAGCCGAGGAGATCATGGGTCAGGCGATTCGCGAATTGGGTTGGAAGAGGTCTGACATCGTTGTCTCCACAAAGATCTTCTGGGGAGGGCAGGGTCCTAACGATAAGGGTTTATCTAGAAAGCATATTGTTGAAGGTACAAAGGCGTCGTTGAAGAGGCTTGATATGGAGTATGTGGATGTGATTTATTGCCATAGGCCTGATTCGTCGACGCCGATTGAGGAGACGGTTAGGGCTATGAACTATGTGATTGATAAGGGGTGGGCTTTTTATTGGGGGACTAGTGAGTGGTCGGCTCAGCAGATCACGGAGGCTTGGGGGATTGCTGAGAGATTGGATTTGGTAGGACCCATTGTGGAGCAGCCTGAGTATAACTTACTGTCCAGGCACAAGGTGAGGGATTTTCTGGCTTTGAATTTGATTGTTGTTTTATGGGATCTTGTGGGTTTTTGGATTAGTTTTATTGGCTATTTTGGTGTTGAGGATCACTAGGTTGTGATTCTATATTGTGGACTTTTACATTTGGTGGATCTCGCTGTTGACTTTTGAGACTTGTTATCCTCTCCCCTCCCTTGTTTAAAGTAGATAGTTCAGGTGATTACAGAAGCAAGTTCATGGATTAAGTTGATCAAGTTTTTCCTTCTAAGTTCTAGCAGATCATTGAGATTTGAGCTGGAAAGAGCAAAAAAAATCCGAGAGGATAATATCCTTACTATGCTTATGCTTGACAATGCATGCATGAAATTGAATTAAAACAAGTGCGACACAGCTAGAATATTAAGCACCAATGATTACCTTATTATAGGAGGGATATCTGATTTTGAAATCTTCTTCTTGGGGATTCTTAAGGAAGATAACTAAATTGTTAAAATACTAATTTAATCGTGCACCTTCGTGTCTATAAGCAAGCTTCAGACTTTTGTTTCTTAGATTATGGTTTACTCTTCTTGTGTCAAGATAATACCTCTGTCAACTTTACTATATTTTGTGATTCTCTTTCAAGGTTCCAATCATGCGGTTTTACTTGTACCCTGACACCTCTGTAAACATTTTTTTTTTTGGTTGGTGGGGGAGGGGGGATTTGGATATGGCTTTATGTTTACCCTTCATCTTCTGATTTTTCCTCTAATTATTCAACTTCTTGGTTTATATTGCCACTTCTTGGGACATTATTTTGAGCAATTGCTTTTTGTGATGTTTAGGAAGGGATGCTTTTCAGACTGTACTTAGTTCAATTTCTTATTAATTGTCATTAAAGGCATGATTGGATCTTTGACTGTAAATTTGCTTTATATAGGTTGAATCTGAGTACCTCCCTCTTTATACCAACTATGGCCTGGGTCTGACCACCTGGAGTCCACTTGCATCTGGAGTGCTAACAGGAAAATACAAGAAGGGGGGCATACCAGCGGACAGCCGGTTTGCTTTGGAAAACTACAAAGTAAGTTCTAATTTGCTTTGAGAAATTTCCCCTGATCCCTCTTTGAATTGAATTAGATTTTCAGTGCAAACTAGAGTGCACTGATACCGAGTCACTGAAGTGTTATTCCTGTAAAACTGAGTGGGTGTTTTGGTGATTTAGATTCGTACTGCTAGAGTTTCTGGAGAAAAAAGCAGAATGCATCAGTTATGAACGAATAAAACTTTTTCATCACTTAAAACAATGTTATGGTTTTCCTTAATTTGTGTCTCTCCGTCACATATGCTGGCTACTATTCGTGTCCTGTTCCCTAATCTTAATTTGTTGGTGGTATTTCTCTGCATCATGTTTGATGCAGAGATGTTGCATGCAAGTCAATGCAGTGGGGTTTGGATGAGATTCCCTTGGATTTTATTAATGTTGTTTGTTTACAACTAAATAAAATATACGACTATTTCTTACAAAAAAATAAAACATGATTCTTATAATGTCGTGAATGGTCAGATCATGTTGTCATGCCCCCATTATTTAGAGTATTAATCTCTCTTTAATGTTTTGCAGAATCTGGCAAACCGATCCCTGATTGATGATGTCCTCAAAAAGGTTGATGGGCTCAAGCCAATAGCAGATGAACTGGGTGTGCCATTAGCTCAACTTTCCATTGCGTGGTGTGCTGCAAATCCTAATGTTTCATCTGTTATTACTGGAGCTACAAAGGAGTCTCAGGTTAGTATAATTTTATTTCTTTTGTTCATAACATATTTATTAAAGATCAATGCTTTTCACACTAAGACAGACTTGGCCTTCCTTCCTTTCATAATAATCTCCCAACCACTACGTCGATCGTTCATCATTAAATTCCCTTTCTGACCCCCCTTTCCTCTGTCTTCATGCATAAACCCTTGTCAAATTTGTTTGTCCATTTACTGGTGCCCCGATTCCCCTGTTTTCACTTTTTTGCTATCTACCATATAAGTCATTATTCAGGTAATATGTTGAGTAGGCTTAATATTCCCGTCAATTTTATATATTGCACCATGGTGGTCGCCATTTAACCAGGCATTTTGCAATTTTTCTGTGTGTGTTTGAACTTATATGAGATGACATCTTATATTTAATTATAAGTAACTTTGAAGCAGAATGAAAATTATGCTGCAATCTGTTGCTGATAAACTACAACAAAGCATCATATACTGTATATTCTTATTGATTACTTATTTAGTAGATGTTGTCGTAAATGTCCTGGAATTATATGATAAACCATGTGTACAGTCTGTCTTTATTTAGATATTTCCGGTACAAATTATTTTTATATTTGAATCAAGTGACTTGCAAATTATTGAGTACTAGTGGAGTTTTTGTTCCCAAAGAACAAATTTCTATAGATTTAAATTGGTGATGTGTTTTTTTTTTTTTTTGTGCTTAGATCCAAGAGAACATGAAAGCAATTGATGTGATTCCATTATTGACACCTGCGGTGATGGAGAAGATTGAAGCTGTTGTTCAAAGCAAACCAAAGCGCCCTGATTCATACAGATGAATTCACCATTTCCCTTCTGCCAGAACATTAATTTAGTCGATTTACCGTAGAGAAATGCTTCTTGGGGAAGCTGTTTGTTGTGAATGATGTGATCCCTTTGCGAGAGTTGTTGACATTCCATGTCTTTTGTGCTCTTCCCCTTCTATCATTCATCTAAGGGGTCAAGCTGTGGTTTTACATTGCCGAACTGATTTTGGCGGCAATATATTCCGGGATTGGTGTTTATGTCTATTTAGATTGCCCATATATGGATGCATTGGATGCTTTCTAATCTCATTATATTTGTGACACTTATATGCATAGTTAAAAAAAACTGGACCAGACCGGGCGGTTCAATCGGCCCAACCGCAAACCGCCCAATTATCCGGTCCGGCTGGCCATTTAAACCATAGGGACAGTTGACCCGGCGAAGGATCGGGTCAACCGCCCAAAACCGGTTGGTTGGCTTTTTTTTTTATTACTAAAAAATATGGTTTTTTTATAATTTACCTAATTACTAACTTTTATGTCACTCAATTTTATAAATTAGGAAACAATAATACTTTAAATGCTATTTTACTTGCATATGTTTAATATTTAATTGTTGTTGCTCTTAATATTTGTATTTTAGTCTGTGGATTGTAGAATAATATTTATTTTCATATGTAATCAACTAATATTTTCTCTTTTTCCCTCCATAAAAACATTAAAATATTCATATTTGATGAATCATGCATCTTATCTATATTTACATTTTGATATTAACGAGGATATTAACGATTATTAATGTTAATGTCAATAAAATTTTATTATTTAGTATAACTAGTTCGACCACGGTCCGGCCATTAACCTTTGAACCAATGCCTCGTCTAATTTTATGTCCGGTCCGGTTTTTTGATCCTTACTTATATGTTCGTCATATTGGGGCTTGTGTTTCCTCTTTTTGTTTAAAAAAAAAAAGGAATGATGCTGATTTTGTGTTTTGGGATATATTAGTATAAAGCTGTGATGGTCTGACATAGAGGTATCAATATATCACTGTAAATCCCGTACTCACGTCGTGATTAAGCCGTCAATTCTGCAACAACATGTAATCTCCTATAATCACGCCGTAATCTCCCGTTAAATAATTATTCCCACTTGAGTCGTTACCCCAATCTGCATTAACCTCAGCTGTCATTCCCACTTGAGCCGTCACCCCAGTCTGCATTAACCTCAGCCGTTACCTCTTTTTCTTATCGAACTCAACCAGTCATCCGTTACCTCTGGCCCTTGAGTTTTTTTTGGGACAAATGGCCCTTCAATTTCCATGTAAATTGATTACAAATTGTCAGATTATCCATATATGTATTCTCATTCTCATAATCTTCCATATATAGATGTTGCCGTCTGATGTTTTATATCACAGTCATATTTCAGCCATAGAGTAGAAGACTTTGCCAAATGAATGTGGATGGGGCGTATGCATATAACACCGGTGCGACGGGATGCAGTAGCGTTTTGAAAAAGATGGATAGGTCGGTGATTGAAGCGTTCATGTGTGGGTTTGGGATCTCGGCTTCCGCCGGGTTCATCTCTTTTGTGACTCGATGAAGATTGTCATGTGCGGAGCCGCATAATATAATACACGTAGACAAGCAGCTTACTAGAATGATACATGAACTCCAACAAAAGGATCAGTAGATGGAGAAACTATGAAGCAGATTTTCTGGCAAAGAGAGCCTTATCCATGGGCTTATGGATTCAGATTTGCTCCAATATGACTTTCAGTGATCTGATGCTTGAAAATGGAGCTACGTGATTTTAGTTGCTTTTGCATTTTTGTACTTTAATTTCATTTTTTTCTATTATTTTTTGTATTCAGAAGTATATTAAAAAAAAAGACTTTGCCAAATGATATGATCACAGATTTCTTGATTGGATATCTCTACCAATTGTCAGATTCATACTTATATGGTGTTTGGTGTTGGCATATTTTTGCTTGACTTGCTTCTAATGGTTGATTCCCTGTTTATTTTTTTTAGAGTATCTTCTTGTGGACTGAGAGCAAGAGGGTTGCTGATGGCTTTAAGGTTAAAAGGATAGTTTATAATAATTTTTTGGGTTTGATTCCACTTTTTTGTTTCCTAATTCCTCTCAATCGTTATTCACAGTTGGGTGAAGAACACAACAAGCAATGATCTGTGATGGATGAGATGCATAACTAATGTGTTGGAACTCTTGCATAGCTAAACTTGATTTGTCATTTTTTTGTTTCTATTCCTTTTTAATGATGTAATCCACACGTATTGTTATTTTTTCTTCCTTTACTCTTCCGCCTTCACTGCTTTATAAATGTATTTTAATTTCTTCATTTTTTTTGTTTCTGTGATGTATATGCAAAATGCCATTCTATCATGAATTTAATGCATAGGTGGATTTTAATAACCACCGTTAATTCATAATGGGATTTTAAAAAAAAATTAGAGTATTTGATAATATCTTAATTGGGAGTTATGATGATCACTGATTGAGGAGATGTGCTCCATGAATTGAAGGATTATAACCATTTATGAATTATGAGAGGATTCTAAATTTAAGTCTATAATAATAAAAAGGGTCATTATTTGAAGAGTATTCATTGGTATTGGCTTATTAGAATTTACTGTTGTGATTATTGTATTATTTCAGATAAACAATTATGGTCACTATTTTGTTATGGGTATAAACAAAAGTTATCTTTCAAAGAAATATTTTACTGTTGTTTATGAACAAACAATAACAATATAGGGAGATGGAAGAAAATGTTTAATGGTATTTTTTGTTTATTGATTACATTAATTAATTATGAGAATATGTGGGAAAATTTCCCCTTTTAAATTATTGTGTGATGAAGTTGGAAAATATCTATATGGAGCATTTTCTAAACATTATGATGCGATGAAGTTGGGTAATATGTTTTTATCCTTTTCTTAGCATTATTAGAAGGTCGAAATTAAGTGTCGTAATTACCCTATTTTATTATATTAGATCATATATCATATATATAAATCCTATGTTTAACTAATAAGCAATATTAAAAAATAAATATAAATAAATAAAGAAATTCAAATACATACTATATAAAAAATAAAAAAAATAATTGAAAATAAGATTACCTTGAACAAAGCAGATATTATGAGATAGAATTTTTGTTTGGCCAAAAATATTATAAGATAGAATCAAATAAAGAGATTCAGATAAATAAAGAAAAATTGGGAAGAGGGACCTATATCAAAATATATTTATTATAAAGGATCTTCAAAACAAAAAAGAAATGATCCCTGTCACAAAAAATATTTGTGAGTTATGATCCATATGTTCTCTTTTTATTGGCTAGAGTTGATGAGCCTATATTTAGATCTACTAATTAACAATGAGTTTATGGCATATTAATTAAGACTAATGAATAGAATGTCCATTATCTTATAGAGTTATTTTCTGAGACTTATGATAGGGTCTTCCAGTGTTTAGGGGTATTGATGATATGGTTTAACATTTTCGAATAGTGTTTTATCTATTAAGTTAGGCAGTTGAATTTGAATCTATTTGTTTTGTGATAGTTCCATTTGTTGGTTCTAATAATTTACAATGTCATAAAGTTTTGTCTAATGCAGGGGTTTTTATAAATTTTGAGAGTAATAATAATTGTTAAAGGAGCGTAGACTAGAAATTCATTGATAGGGTCAAATTAGTTGAATTGCTTTGCTTCTAGATTTTATGGTATGGGGGCATCAAATTCATTGATGATTTAAAAACACAATGCCTGAACTTATAACACCAAAGAATTAAAGAAGAAACTCAAACATAATCAAATGGACCAATAATAAAAACAAATGAGTCTTTATTTCAAGATCATATTTTGATATTTGTGCATTCAAATTAACCATTAACATCACCGTATTATCAATCACATTGTTTGTATAGAGTAAAGTTATCTTTTAAGAGATAACTGACAATAGTAAGAAATGGTATGGTGCTCTTAAAAAGAGAAACTATATCAATCACTAAATGCCACATACAATCAAAAAGTTTACAAAAATTTCCCTAATAAATTATGCACTTTCAGATCGATTGTGCACTGTTTTACATGCATTATTTTTTTTCATGAAATTTTTTACATGTATTCTTTACTCGAGGTAACTCCTATAGCATTTAATCATAATTACAATTAAATTCAACAAATATTATCAATAATTCAACTATATTTACTCATACAAATATAAGTGATTGTTAAATTTCTATAAATAATTAAACAGAACAAATAAAACATAAGATAGAGAAATAAGGAATAAATAACATTATCCGTGCAACGCACGGGGATGTACGTCTTGTTTTTACTTGAAAACTTGACTAAATATGGAAACATAAATGCCATGTCTAAAGGTAGCTTCAAAAAGTTATTTATGTTCACAAAAGAAAACAAGCTTGTTCTTATGCACAGAAGGATACTCAACTGGTTTAGACATTTCCTTTTCATGAACAGAGGAAATGAGTATTTAGTCAGAGAAATAATTGCTTTCCTAAATGATGTTTAGATAAAATGCAACCTGGCCTAATGGTAAAATTTTTCAGCCTCAGGACATCACTATAGAATCTCAATCCATTGTTACCTTTTCATCAATGGCTTTTTCGTCTATCACAAAGCCGCAACAAGCAATTGACATAAAAAGATTTCTTCTCTGAGGCGTTGGAACCAATGGGACATCTTGATTAGGAAATGGAAACTCAATCCTTCAACTTTTTGCCGTGTTTTAATATGCTTTGATGGTGATCTCTTAAAGACTTTCACTTTGCAACACTCTTCCATTCAAGGCCCTCTATTCACCCTTTCCTGTTTTAGATTAGCTTTGAACTGGATTCATCATTCGGGATTCCCTATGACATGTTGCACTATCTGGAATGTGGGCAAACAAATGTTGATATCCCGAAATGGGCTCCATCAGTGTAGCGTATCATTAATTGCCAAGGACATTGTCTTACTCCTAAAGTATTTTACTTTAATTACCATAAGGCAGTTACCAACTAATCAGTATAATGCTTTTAATTTCCCTTTCTTAGATTATGTTAGACTGTTGTAATTTCTCGATCTTATTAATATCATTTTGTCTTTATATAAAAAAAACAAAAAACAAAAAAAAGTTTCTTTTGCACAAAAGAACATGTCGTGGAAATGTGCAGTTTTTGCCTGTCGTTCTAAACAATTCCAACTAAAGGATCTTTTTTTATTGATATTTTCAATTCAGTGTAATTTAAAGGTTTTACAGGAAATAGTTAACTTTATTTCGCTTAATTTATATAAAGCTGTTTATTATAACTCATATATCTAACTATTCAGCACATTCAAAGAGGCAAACTCACAGCATCGTATTTTAGAAAGCCTTAAATAAGTGTTTGGAGTCGTTGGATAAAAAAGTATGAACACGAGGAATGTGTCTCAAAAGTTAGAATAGAACCAAGAATGTACCTCCATATTAGTGGTATATAATTATTTTTGTTTATAAATTTTCCCCATATAGTATATTGGTCAATATGCAGGATGATTCTTGAATAAGCGATGCAGTCCCATGTATTTGTATAAAATAAACCAAGTGAGGACATAGAGGACAGTTTTCCACCCCCTCCAATTTCTGTTATCTTCCCGTCGCCTCATTAATGAACTTTCGGAGTGGTTTCTCTTCAATTCGAATATTTATGAAATTTCAACGATTTTTGTTTTTAAAAAATTGTATTCAGTGCCAAGAAAGACAATTACATCGAACAAATCTCTTTAATCCTTCTTTGTTTTGCCAGCTTCTTTAATCCTTCAAAGCAATTAAATGTAGGACTTTCTTGTCCTCAAAACCCCAATATTCACATAACGTGTATGGAGTAATGACTTTCTTTAAACAATAAAAAGTGACCTTGAGCAATCTTCTTAATGTATAAATGTGAAGGGATCGGAATGTTACATTTTAATTAAAATTTAAATAACAATGATATTTAACTATAGCTTAAGATGATGACATCCACATTCCTGCTTTATAGAAGATGCAATCCTCTTTAAGACTCTGTTAATTAGATCACTAAATGTTGACACTCATTCTTTTAGCGGGAATTCAAATATTTACTTAGTACTTAGATAAGTTATTCTCGTGAAACTTTTACCTAGGGCATAGTATAGTAGGCGGCTTGAAATTTGAATAAGCTTTTCATTTCCAAATAAAGTTTACATTTTGCGATATCATTATAATCAATCATATTCAACATTAACTGAATGTTTAATTATCCCATCACTTCACACGGGAGTACGAGTTTATATATGACGCGCTGGTCTAAGTTGAACTGACTCTAAACATTGTAATAGGAAGTATCTGTAATAACTAATAACCAGTGTAGCAAATTCATTTGTTAAATTACTATCAGTGTACTGGCCAGCAATTTATTGAACACACACTAGCTCGCGCTTAATTAGTCATGGTTTGTCCAAAAAACAATCTAAACTGGCTTAACAACCATATATGGAATATATTCTTCGAATCAAGCTTTATTTTTGACCTCTTCTTCGAATAAATTAAAGTTGATTGTTACGAAACACGGACGCACGTTTCTACACATATATAGGCAATTTTCTTGATAATTTCGTTGAGACGCATTGTTGGTGTTTTTTCTGATAAGAAAAGTCACGAAATTTCTTGATAACTTGATTTTTCTCCTCCGTGCGATGCACGGAAGTTAAAATTAAAAATGAAATAAACTAAAGAACATAATTTTTTTTAGTAACTATTTTATACCATGTTGTCTAATTTACTGACATACTTAAACACATTAATTATTTTGTAAATTTCATGAGAAAAATTAATAGTGTTGATTTTAAATCATATTTATATATATATATATATGTGTGTGTATATGTTTTAATTGTTGCATAAAATCATAACTTATTTGAAGATAATAATTAATTTGTATATCTGAAAAGTCAAATATTTCAGATTAAAAATTAATCCATATAGATAGATTTTTTTTATAAACAATATTACACTAAGAGGTATGTATGAGATAAAAAAAGAATTAATATAGAATACCTTCTTAAAAGTATATATATGTATTTAATCATTGCTCAATACTATTAAATAACTGTCATACATTTATGTATGTAACCATTATTGCTTTGCTCAATTTTAAATAACTTTTAATATTAAAAAAGTACTTTCTCATAAGTAGAAATATATGATGAGTAATGATTAATTAATGGCAATAAAATTTGAAATTAAGAATAAAACTTCCATTATGACTTTGATTATGTGAACATGTGGACCAATAATTGAGTTAAGTGAAGATGATATCATTGGATATGTGGACCAATAAGATTGTTGCTAGAAGCTTTCAAGAAATATATAGATTTCGTTGAGACGCATTGTTGGTGTTTTTTCTGATAAGAAAAGTCACGAAATTTTATAAAACGGCCATATCTTATAACTATACACAATATAATTGGAGAACAAAGTAATTTATATGTGACAATAAATGGAAAATTTTCAAATGGTGTATATATGCACACATACTAATTTATAAGTGATAATGTAACAAAGAAGTAATAAGTAATACTCCCTCCGTTCCTAAATATAAGATCTATTTAATGATGAGATGTACTTGTTCCTAAATATAAGACCCCATTATAATTTTTCTCAATTTTTTCCTATATTATCCCTATTGATACTCATCAATGATAAATAGCAAGAGAGGGAGGGTAGTAATAAAGATATATGGTTATGATGCTTTAGTAATATTATATGATTTTAACTAATTTTCTTAATCTAATTAAATTAAGTAATTAGATCTTATATTTAGGAACGGAGGGAGTGAGTACCAACATTAGGACAAGCATTTATGTAATAGAGTATTAAAATAAAACAAAAAGGATTTTTTGATCTATGGTTGTAAATTTTTGACAGCTGACAAATTAAAGTAGCTTGTTTTTAAGAAACATCCTTGAAATGAAGAAACAAGCTAAAGGGTTAAGGATTCGCCAGATCATAGTTGATTAAAATTTGTACTTTAAAGTTAAGATGAAAACGACAAGTTAGTTGTATAGATTCAATCTAAATATATATATATAAATATATATATGTTATATTCTCCATGAAACACTCATCATCAGCAGCGTAAGTTGCTGTAAGCTTCCTATGTTGAAATCATCATAATAATAATAATTAGCGGCTACACTGCCCCTCACACGCAATCTTTCTTCTCAAGCTTTCAACAATTACGTACAAAGCTTCTTCCTTTAATTTCCTCTATATATATAAACCTCAATACCTTTAGTCATCACCAAAAACATTCATATCAAATCAAATCATACCATTCTAGTTTCTTTCTCGTTACTTAAACATAACATATCGATCGATGGGAAAGCAACAAGTCTCACTAACTATTGTAAGGCAATTCTGGGCGGTTGTGAAGAAGATGAGGTTGATTTTAGCTCTGTACAGGCGAGTTTATTCTAGTGTACGACGTCGTACGAGCTCAAAGTTGATACAGAAATGGCGAGGCTTCACAGCTGATGGAGGAGTCATAGGGTTGCATGATATTAATTCTGAAAGCAGCATAAGAGGAAGAATGAGGAGGAGTTACTATTATGGGTTGGAGGAGGAAGATGAAGAAGATGATATCAACCAAAGAGCTGAGAATTTCATTGCTAATTTTCGCCATCAACTAAGATTGGAAACACAGATGGAACTAAGGTGTTGCTCAAGTTCTTCTGCGTTTGAGCTTGATTAATGACCAGTAGACTAATCATATATATTTACACTTCTTATGAATGAATATTTTGTTTTTGTTGGATATATTTGTATTATATATATTTATATATATAATTAACTAAAGGTTGGGAATCTTTTTTTCTTATAGGGTGATTTTGTCAGTCCCTATTTATAGTTTACACAAATTACTAAATAAAGAGTTAGCATTTAAATGTGACTTGGATGATAATGATAATACTCATGATGATGTGTTCGTTCTCCTCTTTCTTGTTCTATATTTCCTTAATCTCTACATCGTTAAGTTCTAAGTGTTGGCCTCTTCTGCTCACAGTATACTTATAAGCTTGAAACTTAAAAGTGCTGTGAATATTGTTTTCTTTTTACCAAAGTGCTGTAATATGGAAAATGTGATTCTCTAATCACAGTTTCTGTAATCCATTACTCACATAATACGTGCTCTTTGATATAAAATTAAGTTAACTTTATTTGAGATTATGTTAAAGATTTTAAATAATTTATTTAATCATAACATACGATACAATAGTAGATATAATTAGATCATATATTAATTTATAAATTGAGAAAAGTAGCTTCGGCTAGAAATAACAAATATATATACTTTAACTTGATTTTATATTAAAAGTTGGATAGAGTAATATTAATATGATCAGTTTATACTTATGGTGAGAAAAATGGGAAGAAAATCCACCCTAATAATGTTGATACACATATCTTTTTATTAAGTTTTAGTCCTTTAAATTATAATTATAATAACATTTTTATCAAAAATTAAATTCACACTCTTGAAATTTTTAATCCAATGGCAATATAAAGAAAATGAGGGTAGAGGAGGGGGAATAATGAGGGAGAGAAGCCGAATCTTTGTAAACTCTTCATATATATGCGTGTATGTAATGTGAAATGTGCAATATAAAAAGCAACTACAACATTATAACCCAAAAAGAATAAAAGAAAGCAGCTATATAACTTTTGAGAAATAATACTCCATCATGGAAAAGAAAAAAACAATAAGGGAAAATTCCAATTAAATCCATCTAAAATACACAAATCCAAATTTGAGCCAAGACTTTAAACAAATCCCCGATAAAGCCAATAAACCTTATAGATATTTATTAATTCGTTGATTTTACTTATACAACCTTTGTTAATTTGATACCCTTAGACTTTTCTTTTTCTTTTCTAAATCTCCTGCTTACCCCGTTAAATCCTTTACCCTCCGAACTTCAGAAAACACTTTGAAGGGGCAACAGAGAAAAATAAACGTTAAAACTTAAAAATCTTCGTCGAAATTGAGCGCATGTGAAGAAGACGGTTACATTAATTTTCTTCAATAGATTTGATTTCTGGGATAGAGGGAGGAGGAGTTCTCATTCATTTTGCTTCGAGCGAAAAACTTCCGCAAAGCAATTGTTTCTTTGTTTGCCACACGTGTTCATCCAAAGAAGCAATTATTTTTATTCTTCCCTGTTACTATTTAGTAAGGGAACTTTGAGTGATGCCATTTATGTTGTAAAAGCCAGCAGAAGCAATGAGAGGACATACTTAGCATAAGGGGAAACTGTTTTAACGGGGTAAGTTTGGAGATCTTAAAAAGAAAAAACCTACCGGTATCAAATTAATGAAAGGGTATATAGGTAAAATTAATGAATTTATAAATATCTAATAAGGCTTATTGGCCTTATTAGGGATTTGTTGAAAATGAAGGCCCAAATTCGAATTTGGCGATATTTCATATTGATTTAAATGGGATTTTCCCAAATAATAATAACAGTTTTGGTTTGGCTGGGTTTAGAAAAACTATTAACAAAACAGATCAGCATTAGTTCGCCGGATCGTAATTAAAATCTGCGCTTTAAAGTTAAGACGAAAATGACTAGGTAGATATTAGCTGTTAGTTGCATAGATTTCAATCTAAATAAACACAAGTTAAAACTTGCATAAAACTCTCAGCGTTAGTGCTGTGAGCTTATGATACATTTGTTTAAATTATCATTAGTCGTTTACACCACACGTAATCTTCCTTTCTACTCTATATGCACTTAGATTATACAACATGCTTTCTTTCTCTATAAAAACATCAACACATTACAGCATTATCTGCTATAGTTAATTTTTATAAGTAAGATAAATTAGTTTAATTTTTTGACATGAATTTATTGATTATTTAGAATCTTGGATTTCAATTAGTTTGATCAGATATCTTTACTATTTAGGGATTGTCATCTTTTACTGTATTTATTTTATATGGATGATCCTAGATTTTTTTATCCATTTAATTAAATAATGAAATGCTCTTATTTTTGTAACTTATATTTTTTATTTTTAGATATATATTTTTATTGAAATTTTTAGATATTTTTAATGTGATAATTTCTTCCAATAATAAATTAAGTATTTTTTTCAATAACAATTATGCTCATTTTCTATCTAAACTTATTTTTCAAAATAATCATCTCAACATGTTTCTATAAATCATATTGAAAAAAAAAAGTCACTTCTACCATCGCAAATCCAAACATAAATTATATTATACAATCTGACTTTTATCTAATCTTACAAAAAGTTATATTAAAAAGGGTTAAGTAGCAAATTCGCCCCGGAAGTACACCCACTGCCTCAATTCCGCCCCGGAAGTTTTTTTAGCCTCAATATCACCCTGGAAGTTTTAAAACGTTGCAATGTGGCCCCGATGTTAATGAAAATTAAAGTTGACCATTGAATTTGACCAAATATCCAATTGGCATTCTCAGTTGGCACATAATTTGACACAACTCATCCCCACTTCACTCCTGCCCCAAGTGAAAATACCCTAATACCTTTCTCCCTACTTTCTTCACGGCAAAAAAAAAGCATCTTCAGTTCTTTACCCTTTGGACCGTCGTACCTTCAAGACACGACCCTGCCAACCCATTCCTCCCACACCGGCGTTGCCTTCCTCTACGCCGCCGTCCGCACTACTCTCTCCTAGTATGCCTTTGATTTTTCACCAAGCTCTCTGATTTCACCAACAGAGAGACCTTCCCGATTGCAAACCCCTTCATTGCCCCCTCTTCGGTTGGTGTCTTTGTAGGATGAGAGAGAAGAATCAAGCAAATCTCATCCTCTCCTAAACTTCCTTCTTCCTTTTACTCCTTCTCTCTACAAATCTGGGCACCGCCACGACGTCACCACAACTTTGGTCTCTTCAAACTGATGTTCATCACAATGAACCCAGATCTCCCTTCATGTCCCAAATCTCTGTGAAGCACCATTGGCAACGCTATGAACAACAGACCCAAATCTGATTTATGTTTTTGTTGGTATATATTGATTTGAATTTAATGATTCAGATTTGAATGGATTTTGTTTGTTGTACATGTGTCTATAGTTGGAAGATCCAAGAAACAAACGCTGCCGGGTCGGATCGACCAAAATGACGACAACGATTTCGTTTCAAAGTTGAAAAACCTGCCAACCAAATTTTAGCCGACGATAATTCCGAACTGAATATCGCTGGCGATTATTGCTTGATGTACGGTGGAGAAAAATATGGATTTATATTAGATGGGTAGGATGATGTGTTCCTTATCTTGTAATATGGATTGTAGTTCTTCATTTTGAATTTGATGGGCGAGGTGATGCTGATGATTCGTGGCTCAGGAAGCAAAGAAACTGCATCAATGGAGGTTGAATGGTGAAGATTGGAGAGAAATAGCGAGGTTGTAAATTTTCTTTTGATGCATTTACTTCCGATTTGTTTTTTCTTCTATGCTGATTTTTTTGTGAAATCACAGCAAACATTACCTTTTCGATCTACATGATTGATAATTCAATTGGTAGTTCGACGGTGGTTTTTGGTTCTGCACCCATTGAGCTTTAATGGTTTATACTTCTGAGTATAGAAATTGAGGGTTTTGGGTTGCAGGATTTGACAGTGGAAGACATGAGATGGCGTTCATTATGAAGTTTGCTTAGAGAAATTGATTCTGAATTTATGGAAGATCCGAAGGTGGTTTACTTCTGTTGGTGAAGGGAAAGATGGACAGAGGGTTTTAGAAAACGGATGAATTAGTAAAAAAAAATGTTAGCCATGACTTGGACGATGATGTGGCGTGCCACATGTAACACCCCCCAAAATTCATATTCAAGCACTTGACCAGAATGCTATTATAGCATTAAAAATTATCCAACGTCTAGCATAGGTAATTATTTAGTTCAAATACGTCCCACGTCATAGTGAAAATCTTAAAACTTCACGATAATTTATACATAATAAAACATAAAGTCTTAAGTCCATGGCAAAATAAATACAACATAACATAAACTTAAGTAGCACAAAGAGCCTTCAAAGCTCACTTCTCAAGTGTCTTCCCTTGCTTCCTATTAGGTCATTCACCTGGAAAATGTTAATAATAGGATGAGATCGACATCTCAGTAACTACCGAAAAATACTATCATACACAAGCAAATCACGTATGTAAACACCCTATTTTGTCCGGACCCCACAAAATAAAAATAAAATATAATACAACAAAATAAATAAAATCTCTTGATTCTTTCTTACAATTTGGACTAACATTAGGAAAGTCAACTGTGATAATTGTTCCCCAAATTAGAAGATAAGGCTGACTAACAATCAAAGAAAGAATTAAAAAAAATCATCATGGTGACTGGATACATGATCCTAGTCATCATTGTGGGTAAAAAGAAAAAGAAAAAAAATCTGATAAGAAAAGAAAAAAAGGGAAGAAGGGAAAAAACTCAATTTGAAGTTAGCAATCAACCATTATTATGAAGGCGTTCAATAGAAATCATTTTTAAGGAAAAATGTATGCAACCTTATTAGGAATTTTTTTATTTTGAAGATGGAGGTGGCAACAAAAAGGAATGATTGGGGATGCACACAATGAATGTGCGTGTGGGCATTTAAATAAAAAAGTCAATATGCTGATTGAAATTGAAAACCAAAAAAACAAAAGGAAAAATTCCAAAATCATGGGTGATTGTTCAACGGCACTTCAGGAAACAATTAAACAATGGCAATGAAAAAGTAATAAAATGGTAATACACCTATATAAATGAGAGGGAGAGCTCACTTGAAGGAGGAGGAATTTTTTTTTTTCACAGAAGACAAACCTTCTTGATACACACAATTCTTTTCCCTCTCTCCCATATATCTCCCTCTCTACATATCTCGTGGCTGTCTTTTTTCCAAAAAGCTAACACCATCTCATCCATACACCTTCACTATTCACGGCCCCACACCCACCAACCATCCAATTCACTTTTTTATCCTCTCTGCCAAATTGCAAATCCTACGTGAGTATGTGATCCTTCATGAACCATGGTGATCCTTGGTTATCATATGTAGTTCACACCACCTGTCATATAATTGGGTTTCTTTGGGGTTTAAGCTTGTGCATTTTTGTTACTGACGCATTCTTTTTATGATCCCATATTACCACAAATGTGATTATTATTGTCGTTATTATCATTTTTTTTTCGTTCTCTCTTATTCTTCACGTGCATATGATTATAAGCTTGACAATCAGGTATGAACTTACTACTCATCAGCTCCCCAAAACATCAGAATTTTGAAACAAATTGAAAAGGGGCAATCTATTTTTTTAAGATGAATGAGAATGGTTTCAAAGAGTTGTTTTTTTTATGCCGTGCGAGGTTTTTAGAACCTCCTCAAGCAAAGTTGATTATTCTTCCGTGCGAGGTTATGGGAACCTCCTCAGGAAGTTTAATCGAAAAATCTTTCAAAAATATTTTTTTCCAAATAATAAAAAACATTTTTAAGAAAAAATAAAAAATACAAACCAATAAAAAGTATTTTTTTAAAATCTAATGAATGTTTTCCTAAAAAACATAAACCAAATGACACGCATTTCTACCGAACTACGTGGGCTTTGATCCCTTAAGGGTACGTAGGCCCTAGGTTAAATCCTAGGTCAAGTCCAACTATGTAATTTTTTTTTTGTGTGTTAATATATTTTTATATTATTTTTTGGGTGATTAAAATAAATTTCAAGGCCATATTTATTTTTAGATAATTAACTTAGGGTTACCGTTCTCATGAACGGGTGCTGTGGGGTGCCTAATACCTTCCCCACGCACAATCGACTCCCGAACCCTATTTGGTTTTTAAAGACCATTTATATATTTTCAAAAGGTTTTCCAAAATTACCCTATTTTAAAAATTTTGGTGGCGACTCCATTTGACCTGATTTTAGGGCGCTACAACGTATAATTCTAATTTAACCAATCATACACATATAGTTCTTCGTACAATTCATGGCTTTCAAATATATATTAGGTATACTCAACATAGGGAAAACTTTCATTTAAATTCTCAATGAATTGTACTCATAAATAAATATTTATATGTGCAATATGCAACTCCTTATTTCACCGTCCATCCTTATTCCGCTGACTGGAGCCATAGGCTAACACATATTGTCCAATAGAGAACTAATTCATACAACTGAATTATCTCAAGCTCACCAGTACCTAAGATGTATCCGGCTAAAGATACAGAGCTCAAGTATGGATTATGGCTCCCCTCCTTAAAGAATCACACTAAGGAGATGTCACATGTCCCACAACTCCAATGCAATCCCGGCCAAAGGAAAACATGGAAGAAGGGGCCCTGACAAGTGCCATCCACTGTGCACCGAGTGATGGCTTACCACTTGGTAATACGGATATCATATAACTCCTCTTCAAATCTTAACCCCTCATGGATGCAAATGCGATCATCATTACACCATAAATAATTCATAAATAATTATCAGCCCAATATACTCAACATACTCAAGCATGCTTAAAATAAAATAAGCGTAATTTATTTTCCATAGCAAATAGGCAATAAGCAAGCATGCTTGAAAAGTAACAAACTTATTATTGTGTGATAATTAATTAAAATAAAACTACACATAATTCACAAGCATACGAAAGAAATTTCTAGAGTTACCTGTTGCTCCTTAGCTCACAGATAATCACACAAAGTCACTCCGTAATTCTTAATGAGACTCTACAATATCAATATAAATATCTATTAACATATTGCTCAACACTACCTAAAAGTATTCTAACACAATTTTACCTTAAACTACCCCTAAATATATACATACATTTATTTTTTTATTCCGGATAAAAATATCACTAAATGATAAATATTATTAATTAAATATTATTTTTGTGGAGTATAAACTAATCCCATAAATCCATAAACCCATATCCAACATCCGGAATTACAGAATTACCTACATAAAATCCCACTAATTCCAAACTTTATCCACCAATATTTTCTTGGGTCCAAACTTCAGTCGAACCCATCAGTTAAATCTCCTCATATAACCTTAATAAACATATAAAAATTATCAATTTAACCATAAACATCCCAAATCATCAAAAGCCCCCATTTCCAAAATTTCAAAAATTCCCAATAATATAAAAAAACTCTAATAATGAAAAATCTATTTAGAGGAACTCATAATCAAGGTCTAAGCTTCAGTTTATTAAGCTTAGGACTCCCAAAAATATCAATTTGGACAAAGCCTAATTTTTCAAGTATAACAAATCGAAAAACTAATGATATAGAAATGTAGAGGAGACTTACGGGATTCCAAAAATGTGTTTAGTTGGCCTGAAAGCTTACAATTCCTATATCAACGAGCTCTAATAAGTCTAATAATAGGAATATTGGTGGTGGAAAGAGTGAGAGCAAGAAAGAGAGAGAGGGACGTGAGTGAGAGAGAGAGAAAAGAAAAGAAGGAAAGAAAATGAAAGAATGAAGAAGGAGAGGCGACGTGCGATGTTTATATAATTGATGAATAGTAAATAATAATAATATAATATAATAATATAATAATAATATAATATAATATATAAATAGTAGTTGAATGTGATTGGTTGAGGAATAATAATTGAAATAGTAAAAGTCACTGGCGAGGATGGAAAGAAATTATTGATGCGAGGGAGTGTCGGCAGAATGAAAAATATATTACTGGGCCCTCAAATTCTCAAATAAGATATTTCTTTTGAACAAAAAATTTTCTTTTCACTCTCAAAATTTTCCCATAATATCCTTTATTTATTTCCTCCTATAACATCCTCTTTTGAGCCTAAAAATAATTTCCTCAAAAGTATTATTCTCAATATAAGGGCGAAACTAGGCCTTTAAAATCCTCAAAAATATCTCAAAATCCTTCAAATATTCTCATACCCCATCATTTCTCCTTAATCAACTCCTATTTGCTCCCACTAAATCCTCAATAAATTTTTAGGATGTTACACCACATGGGATTCCAAAGTCAAACTATATGATTTAACGGTCAAAATTAACTTGGTTGACGGACCGGGCTGACATTGCTACGTTTTATTACTTCTGGGGTGACATTGAGACTAAAAAAACTTCCGCGACGGAATTGAGACACGGGGTGTACTTCCAGGGCGGATTTGCTACTTAACCCTATTAAAAAAGTCACTTTTACATCGCTAATTCAAACACACCCATAACCACCACTAGAAGAGGAAGAGTTATATGGATGGGACATGGAAGAACATGAGCACGATATCAATGAAATTAATGCCAGAGAAATTCATTGGGTAAATGTGCTGATTTAGTACTCAACTATTATGAAAATTGCTGCCAGCATAAAAAACAGTTTCGAGTAGCAGATGTAGTACTCATCAATGAAAATTGTAGCTTGATTAGTAATGCCGTTAATTTTGCCAAATGACAGTTAGAAATTGCTGACGTGGCATTTTTTTGGGCATTGTGATGTGGCATGGACATGTGGCATTTTTATTATTATTTATTATTTATTTTTTAATTTTTTTTGTAACAACAGGCAGATAGGGCATTTGGCCCCCAAACCCGGACTCCCCCCGGTATTCGACACTTTTTTCTGAGTCCCTGACCTTCTCAACTGGACCATGTAACCAGAGTTTTTTTTTATTTTTGGACCAGGTAACCCAGGGCAACCGACTAATCCAGAGCGGGGTTATATACGCTATATGGTCCAGTTGAGAAGGCTAGGGACTCTGAAAAAGGTGCTGGATACCGGGGGAATCCGGTTTTGGGGGCCAAAGGCCCTATCTGCTTGTTGTTACAAAAAAATAAAAAAATAAACTCGGGTTACCTGGTCCAGTTGAGAAGTTGAGGCACTCAGAAAAAGGTGCCGGATACCGGGAGAATCCGGGTTTGGGGGCCAAAGGCCCTATCTTCCTGTTGTTACAAAAAAAATGCCACATGTCTACGCCACATCACAAGGCAAAAAAAAAAAGCCACGTCAGCAATTTCTAACGGACGTTTGGCAAAATTAACGGCGTTACTAATCAAGTTACAATTTTCACTGATGAGTACCACATCTACTACTCGAAATTGTTTTTTATACTGGCAGCAATTTTCATAATAATTGGGTACTAAATTAGCACTTTTACCCAAATTCATTCATTGCTAGCTTTCCTCACTAACATATTAGACATATTAACAAAAGAAGGCTTCAACTAATCTTGCATACTTTTTTTTTTAAGGATTAAGGTATGATTTTGTTTCATAAGTAACCAGAAATAATTTTGCCCATTATTTTTGAAAATATTAGTGGCGAACTTCCATTTTTAGCTGTTAAGGTTTCACAGCTACGATGAATTTGCTCATATATTATTCAAACACTTTTTGAGCAAAATAGCACTTTCAAATGATTAATTTTGAGACATAATTACAGCCTAACCTTTATTAAAAAAAAAAAGCATTCCAACATTATTAGATATAGCTGTCAGATTTGATTAATATTTTATCTCTATTTTCAGTTTCATCGCTTTGTCACTCAGTTTCATGAAAAAGGGCCCGTGATTTTAAATTTATACTAAGAAATCAATAAACCATTTTTAAAAGTCAAAAGAATTGAGTGATTTTTTTCCCACTAAATAAAGTAAAAAAAAAAAATTGGAGCGAACTCCTCATATACAGGCACAGCACAGGGTTGGGAAAAAGGAGGGAAGCAGCAAAACAAGAATCAAGCTTTCCCTCCTTCCAGCATTCCATTTCCAGCTATCAAGAATCAACGCAAAGTTTGGATTTTTCTTTTGAATTGGGAACTGAGAAAGTTTAAACTTTGGATTAGATTAGAGTTGAGATTAATTGACCATGGCATACATGAACACAGAAAATAGGTCGTTAGATTCTGCAGTATTTGTTCTTCACTATTTTAAGCAAATGTTGTTCTCCGACGAATCCGTTCGAAATCCGCCTCTCATGCAACGTTTTCCTCTCTCGCTCTCTCTCTTCCTCTCAAATGTTGCCTCTCGAACAAACCCGTTTTCTGGTTTCACCAAAAACCCAAACTTCTCTGACTCCATTTTTTTTTCCTTTCCTTTTCTTTTCGGTTCTTCACGGATCCCCTCCATTCTCAATTCTTCCATTACCTACGCAGCAATCTCCCCAGTTTATGTTTCTTGCTGGCAGCGAATACCTCCACATTCAAACAGGTACCAAGTTCTGCAATTTAATTTTTTTTTTCGGTGGTTGTAGCTTTTGATCCCAATTTGATTCCTTGACACCATTTTCTTATACCTTTGTTAGAAAAGAATGTAGTTTTAATTTTTGGGAATTGGGATCTTTTGTTTCCATTATCTTCATGTTGTGTCTTATAGACATTGTGCCTCTTTTGCAGAGTGAGTTCCTTTATGGAACTAGCGTGTAAATTCATTGCATTGGTGTCCTCTTCAGATTTTAATGACGTCCAAATATAATCAACCAGCTTAGTTTATCTGCTGATTCATTTTATTGAGGGATTACATGGTCATGTCATCTCTTGAATATACCTATGAAGACATGGATTAAGGTGGTTGTGCTCAGTTTATAACCATTGTTATCTTCTATATGTTGATATCTGCACAACCAGCTTTCAATCACAGGGCAAAGGATTTATTTTTATGAATTTGAGATTCGAGAGTGTAATCTACATTTGAGGAACCACATAGGCACTGGTTGAATTTGTGCGGCCGGGCACTAAGAACACAAAATGCTTTAGAGCAAATGATTGTTATGTGGAGCTAGCTATATTTATTTTGCTAACATGAATAGTGAGGCTCCAGGCACTCAAGACCAAAGGCTTAAAGGTAATGATGGAATCCTTTTAGACAACATTGAAGATGAT
Source organism: Mimosa bimucronata (assembly GCA_037074515.1). Taxonomy (NCBI): domain Eukaryota; kingdom Viridiplantae; phylum Streptophyta; class Magnoliopsida; order Fabales; family Fabaceae; genus Mimosa; species Mimosa bimucronata. Next base: position 39,661,749 of record CM073444.1, read on the forward strand.
ATATGTTCGCAGACAGGTGAAGAATTTTCATCTGAGTTCTATCGTGATCGGTTTGGTTCAAGGAGACTTACTGTCCAAGCTGATGGGGACAATCATCAGCCAAATAGATCGGGTTTGGATTATAGTCTGAATTTTCAGATGGTTCCTGAAGATCTTGTGCGCATTGTTTGCCTCAAGAGATTGGATTCTGATAGTAACTCGGATTTGTCAGATGTCTATGTTGCTGAGCCCGAAAGCAGGGTACATCCTAACAGTATGAACAAGTTCCAGTGGGAACATGGTGGTATTGGACAACGGTCTGGTAAATTTACTGAAGAAACTTATCTGGATCCAATTTCTTCAGGACCAACCACTCCACTCATTTATGCAACTGAATCTCTTCAGTCAGGTCATCCTTATCCTTCAGCTTTTTCAAGTGTTTCTTTTTACAAGAAGATAAAATTTCTTTGTAGCTTTGGAGGGAGAATACTACCAAGGCCAAATGATGGGAAGCTCAGATATGTGGGGGGAGAAACACGGATTATATCCATTAGGAAAAACATTACTTGGGAACAACTTATGGAGAAGACTCATGCAATATGGAACCAGACTCACATAATCAAATACCAGCTTCCTGGTGAGGACCTGGATGCTCTTATTTCGGTTTGTTCTGATGAGGATCTTCATCATATGATAGAAGAGTATGAAGAACTTGAAAGAATAGGAGGCTCTCAACGATTGCGGATATTTCTCTTATCTTCAAGTGAAACTGAGAGCCCTAACTCTATTGAAGCAAAAGTCAACCTACCAGGTGATGTCGACTATCAGTATGTCGTTGCTATTAATGGCATGTTGGAACCAAGTTCTTGGAAGAACTCTGATTTCAATAGTCCAAAATTGTTTAAGGAATCAACTGCATCTCCATATGATCTGGATGTGAAGGGTTGGAGTCCAATGTCGCAGCATTTGGGAGGATTGCTCAATAAAGCTGGTTCTCAGTTTTTAACAGCACCACAAGTGCCAAGCAAATCATTCATTCAATCACCACCTAGTCCTATATCTCTAATTCGTACTCAGACCAAAGATCATCAAATCTCCAACATCGAGCTAATTGTAGATCAACCATGCCATGTTGGCAATGAAGGCCTTGTTCCTATTGCGAAGGAAAGAATTCAATACAGCAAATCCTTGTACAGAGATGATGCCCATTATGTTGATCCAGCTGCATACTATAGCAATTTAGCCCAAGGGCCTCCCTTTCTGAATTATCATCATAATAATCAACATTTAGTGGAGATGGATCAGCCCGATAATATCAGTGATGGTGTTCAATATAACACAAGAAGGCACAGTGAAAACTTTGTTTCTTCTGCAACGTGTGGTCAAGGTGACATGATATTTGAGAGACCCCCACGTCCAAATGAGGGTTCATTCCATTATGACATGAATCTCTCTCATCCTGAAGGGTCCTCGTCAGTAATGCCAGTCTCTAATGATAGAGATAGGTCTCATTACAAATTGTTTCATGCACTTTCTGACCCAATGTTGCGGAGTGATGAGAGGCTTGAAGATCATTTGCAGCCCTCCCTTGTAGTAAAGGGAAAAAAGTCACGTTTACTTCAAGTTTCAAAATCTTTCCGGGAAAGGCCATTGCGGGAGGGAGAGGGAATTGATGAAAAGAACATGGTAGCTGAGTATCAAATTCGGCCCAATTTCGGAAGGGCTAGCAGTTTCAAGGGGATTTTGAATCCTAGCCAACGGAGCCTGCAACTTGCAGATAATAACAATGCCAGTTCTGGTGAAATGAGAAGATTCGGAGGTAATATTGAAGTAACATCACATGAAAATATCTTCCACATCAAAGATTTGGAGGGCATCAATTACAAACAAGTTGGTTGCCAGTCTTCAGTAGAGTCACAAAGCAGTGAATGCAAATTACCTGCTTCTTCAATAAAGTCTGAATCTACAAGAAACCTGAGGGAGCAACCACATGGTCTACTAGTAGACATGGCTTCTTCTGACTTTTTTATCAGAAGCCAAAATTCTATGATGTATCAGCAATTCAATGTGTCAACAACAGATAACAGCGAGTCATCTCACCTTGGATCCTCTGATTTACAGCTTATTGACTCCCAAACTGACACAGAGTCCATATGGCCACCCTCTGTAAGTTTATTTCCGTAAGAATTTGTCTACTTGACTGTTTAAGTCTGCCATTGATTAATCCTTGTATTTTCTTATTGCAATTCAGAATAAGGAATCAGCTTCCAGAGGTGAGATTTTTCTCTCTGATGAGAATCTGGCCAGTTATCCTCGCCAGAAGAATGACAAGATTGTCTATGAACAAGATTCTTTTGTTGCGCATAACATTGAGTTATGTGACCAGTCACAGAGCTCAGTTAGTTGTCAAAAAATCAAGCAGTTAAATGCAGCAGCTATTGTTAAAGGGCCAACTGATAGTAGCTCTTCAGGTGTCGATGGAGATGAAGAGGATGAATCTGAGGCTGTGTCTCCTAAGATGGAAGAGGTGAGAATTTCCAAATAAAATTTCACTACATGGTTATTGATTTATGATTGTATGGTTAACTGAAGAGTCTAATTTTCCATGATAGCTTGCAAAAGCTGATAGTAGAAACTTCAATAAGTCTGTTGGATTAGCAACTGCCGAAATAGGTGCTGAACTCTATGGTTTGCAGGTATGAAATTAGTATAGTTTCATAATACGATGTGACTTAGCTTTGTTTGAATGCTAAAATTTCATTCAATACTCTTGGTTGATGAATAAATTTGTCCAGTATTTTCTTGAGGAGAGCCGACTGTCGTCATATTGGTGGTAATATATGAACTTGAAAATGCCCTCCTTTATTTTAAGATATTATATTTACTCATCTTCATCACTGTGCAAGAACACCTAATTTTCCGTAAAGGATTATAAATCATTATCACCTTCATCATGGTGCCATCTTTTGGACCTTTGGATGAACAATTCCAACTTTCAAAACCATCAACATTTCGTCTGTAACTAATCTACTGATGTCAGATACTTTACTTTGTTAGAGTACGCAATGCCGAACTTCTGCTTCAGTATGTCTTCTTTAACTTGTCTTCGGAGTCTTTTCAGCCTCAGCATAGAAACAATTTTCTATAATCATATATAGCAGAATGATTCTATGCAAACCAGTGCTGATTGTAGTATGAAGGAAGTATGATTTTTAACAGAACAGAGTCACGAAATCCATTGAATCCACTGCGGAAAAATAGAGTTATTGTATGTGATGTGTAATTTTTTTAGCACATATGACAGAAGTTAGTTTAGTTGTACAAAATTAAGGCTAGAGTTTTTTTTTTTTTTTTTTGCCAGAAGGCTAGTTTTATTACTACCTCCGGTTGTAAGTATAAAATCTAGTTTGTAGTTCAATTTCTTCATTGCTGTAGATCATGTATTAAGAACCGAAGGGAGTATATATTACCCTATGTTTTGGGAAACTAAACTTAAAATAGGGACCACAGTCACACATCAATTGGTTTCATTTGCAGCCTTTTCCTCCTAAGATTCACTTAATAGAAAAAACCTGGAAACTATATCTGTTTCTCCCTTTTCCTGTCCTTCTCATGTCTTGTTGCTTCTATTATCGTACCCTTGTCAGTCTATAGCTATTAAATGATTAACTAGCGCAGTTAGTTATATTCTCATGAATATTAACTTGTTTGAAAAATAACTGCATTTATGTTGCTCTTTATCCCGTCACTTGCTCTTTCAGCCGAATTTGCAAATTGAAACAGGGCCAATTGCTCCCTGTATTCTGACAGTCCCCTTCCAATTTTTTCTTTTAAATTTTCTTTACTTTTTCATGTTGCCCTCCTTTAATTCTTTTTAGTAGGATAAGAAGATGAATCAGAGCCTGCTCATACTCATGTTTAACCTTAACCTAATATCTATGATGAAAACTTGCAGATTATTAAGAATGCTGATATTGAAGAATTGCGAGAGCTGGGATCCGGAACATTTGGAACTGTTTATCATGGAAAGTGGAGGGGAACAGATGTTGCAATCAAGAGGATAAAAAGTAGCTGTTTTTCTGGCAGATTACCAGAGCAAGAGCGGTTGGTAGGTGTACATAGTTATAAGCAAGTTGAATTTTGCAAGCATTCTTTAAGTTCCCATTTTTCAAACAATGTCAAAATCGATTTTGGTAACTCTTAAGCGGTGTCTTAAAAATCAATTATTCCATATAAATATAACATATAGATAATGCTGTATTATTTAAAAATTATAAACTATGGTTTACCTGAAAATTGATGTGCACTTTCTAGTTTTATATATGTTATAGGGATAGAAGCTAATGATATATGCGTGTGCAGGCAAGAGATTTCTGGCAAGAGGCAAAAATTCTGTCAACTCTTCACCATCCAAATGTGGTGGCCTTTTATGGGGTAGTTCCAGATGGCCCGGGTGGGACGATGGCAACTCTGACAGAATATATGGTACATGGATCGCTGAGGAATGTCCTCTTGAAGAAGGAAAAGTTAGTTAATTTGCAAGAGCTATTTTGCTTACAAAATATTAACTAGAATTAAATTTAGGTAACCTTTTCTTTTCGCCCTGCAGAGTGCTTGACCGCCAAAAAAGGCTTATAATTGCGATGGATGCTGCCTTTGGCATGGAATATTTGCATCTAAAGAAAGTTGTTCATTTCGATTTGAAGTGTGATAATTTACTTGTCAATTTGGGGGATCCTGAACGGCCTGTGTGCAAGGTAACTTGTTGCAGATACATGAGTTTGAATTTGCTTCCTGACATTTTGGACTACTACGTCAATTTTTTTTTAACGGCACTATTTCGTCAATTGAAACCAAATCTTTCTGTTACTATCTGAGATCATGCCCCAAACCAAAGAAATGGCTGCCAATTATTGGGGTCATTAAAGTCAACTTATGTATGGAAATACTATCTGAACAGGGCATGACATCTTAAGAACTCTTAATTGTGTTTCTTCTGTATCCTTTCTTGTACTATCCTGGTACGAATTTGTTGGGTAAAGAAAACTGATGGACCAATCACCTTGGTAAAAATGTGACTGTAGGTCACTGATTTTGGCCTATCAAGAATTAAGCGCAACACGCTTGTTTCTGGTGGTGTCAGAGGAACCCTTCCCTGGATGGCACCCGAATTATTAGATGGCAACAGTAGTGGGGTCTCTGAGAAGGTTAGCAAATAATCCATTTGCTTCCATTGGAATGTAATATTTGAAGTACCTGGCTAATGGCTATTATCTTCTCTTATAATAGGTTGATGTTTTCTCATTTGGCATTACAATGTGGGAGATCTTGACTGGGGAAGAGCCATATGCTAGCATGCACTGTGGTGCCATCATAGGTGAGCATGTATAATCTGAACTTTGTCTCCCATATAGATTTGTCAATGAATTCCTTCTGAAAGATGGATGAATATCAAGCATGAGAGCCAAAAACTACTTGACCATGACCATCTGATTTCTGTGTTTCTCATGAAGTAACATTATGGTACTGCTTGTAGCACTTGCCTTCCAAACTCAATAGTAAAAAAATATTATTATCAATTTTAGGGTTCTGCAGGAGAAAGCATGTGACAGAACTAGTCCATAGCGACAGAGGGGCCAAGAAAAAGAGGACTATCAGAGATAATCCTATCGTTTTAGTTGCGTTTTATTATTTGTGTTGAATTAAAAGTACACTAACCAATCAATTTCGAAAAAAGGGAAAGCTAATCATTGAAAAGATGCCCCATCATTTGACTGATAAAAAACCAATCTTACAGTTCTACCATGTCAATTTATATTACATTCCACCTGAGAGGTTCTTGTATATGGTAGAAGAGTAAAAACCGGCGTACTGAAATTTGATTTGAATATTAATGATGGTTTTTAATGAAGGTGGAATTGTGAACAATACACTAAGGCCTCCAATCCCAAAACGCTGTGATTCTGAATGGAAGAGGCTGATGGAAGAATGTTGGAGCCCTGATCCTGCAGCCAGGCCGACCTTCACAGAAATAACACAGAGACTTCGCCTTATGCAAGCAGCTCTGCCCAAGAACAAGAAGAAATACAATCCTGCAACTTTATGAGACTCTTTTCTTCTTCTGCACTTCCTGCTGTTTTCTTGTTTTGATATTGAAAATGAGATGCATATAAGTAAGAAATATTCAAAGAAATGTTTTCACTTTTCAGTTGTTCTAATAGATTTGTTTGTATAGAAGCTATAGTTTAGATGTCCAATATCTTTTTCCAAAATTGTATATATGAGAGTGTACGTTCCCTCCCTTTTTGTCTCATGTCAGCACATTCTCTTCCAGATTTTAATACTCTCATTTCGTATTTTGACCATATTTCGTGATCATAGCCAGAAGTATCTAAAATATTAGATAATCTATTTAGTAATATAACTTCTAGAACATTTTTATATTTATTTTACTCCCTCCGGTCCTAAATATAAGATCATTTTGACTTTTTTTGTGGAAATTAAGGAAGCAAATTAGACCACATAATTATAACACATGTCACATGAAATTAGATTATATGTTAGTTTATAAGTAGAATAAATTAGTTTTGAGGGAAAAAAAGATTTTTTTTGGACTGAAATTACTTTTTTTTTAACTAAAAAAAAGTAAAAAAAAAAGTTAAAATGATCTTATAATTATAATTATAAACGAGTATATATTAGGAGGATTATTGATGCTACGTTTTGGCCCCATCCCCATATGTGCAGGATTATCAACATGTGGGTGCCTTTTATTTATCTCATACGGCACGAATTCCTATGACAACCTTCCTTCCCATCCCTTGTGTACACTACAAACGCCCCCTAGCGCGTGGACTCACCTCCCACCCTTGTGATGTTAAGAAGTATAAACTAAATTAACAATTTTTTAAAAAATAATATATTTTGCATTTTTAAAGAGTTTTAGTAAAATTTGTGCTATTTCAGTAATAAATAGTATTGATTATTATTGTTTAAATTCATATGTGTGAATTATTTATAAGTATCCACTCATAAGTGTGATGTTAAAACCTTTTTTATAAATGCAAGGTGAATGATGCTTATAACATTGGGCTGTCAATGTTTAATTTAATTAAGAAATTTCATCTCAAAAAAGATGATTCTACATATCTTACAACTAACATTTGTTTATATTTTAGGTCTTAGTGGTTGGCAAAAACAAAATTTAGCTCTTAGTGAATTTAATGTGTTGATATTGAGAGCATTATGATTCAAAAAGGATAATGTTTTTAATAAATCATACACAATTATCCATATATCAATATATCATTGATAATTGGTAGAATTTATCACAAGAAATTCTTGCATGAATATAATATGTTAGTCTACATTATTTGTGATTTGCAATCACAAACAAACACTTCAAAAATATTTTAATATGATATGAAAAATTTAAATACAATGTAACGCTATAAAACCTTGATCTGGAATAAATATGGGAGAGTAAGTGAGGTGTTGGATTATAATTGATGAAACAAGAATTATTTGTTTATGGGTTGTCTGTCACTCGGAGATGCTGAGACGAAGATATACTCTTTAATACTCTCTCCGGTCCTAATTATAAAAGTCAGTTAAATTTTTTGAAAAAATTAAATATGTAAAATATATCACTATAAATTGTTTATATTTATCCTTTTTCCTCAAAAATAAGTTATTTTACTTATAAATTATTATACAATCTAATTACATTTTGCATATATTAAGATTTAGGGGTCTAATTTATTTCCTTAATCTTCCCAAAAAAATCAACTGACTCTTATAATTAGGATCGGCGAGTAGTAGTACTGCTTCATCCACGTCATCGTGATCATCAAATAATTTCCCGATCGAACCAACAAAAGCCCACTAGCACAAATCATCACTATTTTATGGGAGTAGGACATTTTTATCCATATCTTTTTCTCTGTATCTGTTCTGCCAAAAGATCCAGTTCTTTGCAGATTTTTTTTCACTATTATATTTTTATTTTTATAAAAAAAATTAGTTTGCTTTTCCCACCATCTTTCCCCCAAAGTTGGTTGGCAAATGATATATGTTGTGACATTCAGAGATCCTTCCATTTCCAAATCTCACGTCTCTTGTTCATAGCTTCGCTTCCTTCGTCGGTAGAACCTCTTTCGCACTCATTCACGAATATGGAAAAAGCAATCAACAGGCAAAAGGTTCTGCTTGACCACCTCAAGCCTTCCTCCTCAGTCTATGGGAACGAATCATCCCTCACTGTGAGTACAATTCCAATTAATTTTTTTAACAGATGTGCTTTTCTTGCTTTCCCACTTCGTTTTCTGATTACGGTTTTCGGTATGTGGGAAAAAAAATACCCATTAAGCTCTTTGTTAGTGAGTTCAAAAATTTACGATTGATTACTTACTCGAAATTTTGATTTGAGTTTTTTTTTTTTTTTGGCCCTTGGGTATGTATTTGGATGTTTATGTTGACTTTCAGACGGTTCCAGTAATTAAGTTTCTATTTTGACTTCTGATCAATAGGCTTCGGCATGTATGGCTGGGGACAGTGCTGCATATCATAGGACTTCTGTATTTGGGGACGATGTAGTGATTGTGGCGTAAGTTTTTTGTATTTGTTATGGAATTTGTAATTACTGAAGTTGGCTTAGATTTTTATTGACTGGGTAAAACTTCCATGTTCTGATTACTGATTGTTATTTGCAGAGCACATAGAACAGCGATTTGCAAAGCTAAACGTGGTGGTTTCAAAGATACTCATGCTGATGACCTGCTAGCTCCTGTCCTGAAGGTAAGACACCCCTTTTTGTAATATAACTAGCAGATTTAGTTTTGCATATTCATTTTACATTTATTATAATCTAGTCCCTATCCGTTAAAATTCTTGTTTTGTAACCGCTCACTTGGCTCATATGTATGCTCAATCTTGATTGTGAGTTTTGAATTTAATCATAGGCTCTGATAGAGAAAACCAATTTGAATCCGACTGAAGTTGGTGACATCGTTGTGGGCACTGTATTGGCAGCTGGATCTCAGAGAGCTAGTGAATGCCGAATGGCAGCATTTTATGCTGGTTTTCCTGGTATAGGTCTTTGTAAATATGACTTTATGATCCTTATATTTTATGTTGTTTTACTAAACTTCCTTTCGACAATTTGTATGGTCCAGAAACTGTACCTGTGAGGACAGTGAATAGGCAATGCTCTTCTGGACTTCAGGCTGTTGCTGATGTAGCTGCAGCTATAAGGGCTGGATTCTATGACATTGGTAAATTGCGCATCTAAGCGGTTGGAATTTCTTATGTCACCGTGCCATTAACACTTTGTCTTGCCTTTGAATATACTGTATAGGTATTGGTGCTGGTTTAGAATCTATGACCGCTAATCCAATGGCATGGGAAGGATCAGTCAATCCTAAAGTATTTCTCCCTCTCCTCCTTGGCTCAACACCTTATGATAGTATTTGACCTTGGTTCATGGAAACAGAACCTTTGAAGGGGCTTCAAGTTTCTGATTTTAACTTTTGTGCTTTGGTAGGTAGAGAGATTCGAACAGGCCCAGAACTGCCTCCTTCCTATGGGTATCACCTCTGAAAATGTTGCACACCGCTTTGGAGTGTCAAGGGAGGAACAAGATCAGGCAGCTGTAAGTCTGACATGTTTATAACATGTTTATTCTTTATTTTTTATTGTAAATGGCTTGTTTTCAGTTTAATGACTATTGTAATTTCTCAACAATGATATTGGTAGGTTGAATCTCACAGACGGGCAGCTGCAGCCACTGCTTCTGGCAAATTTAAAGATGAAATTATCCCAGTTTCAACCAAGGTATATAAACTTCACATTTATTTAACTTGTTGAATAAGTGGTATATCTTTGAGGTCTTACGTTCTTAATGAACCTTATTGTTATAGATTGTGGATCCGAAAACTAATGAGGAAAAGCCTGTCACCATCTCTGTTGATGATGGGATTCGACCTAATGCAACAGTGTCTGATTTGGGAAGACTCAAGCCAGTGTTTAAGAAAGATGGGACAACCACTGCTGGTATTATATCATATCATCAGACAAATGTGATACTTTAATCAAACTTTTCATTTGACTCATCCTTTTCATCATTTGATTCCTGTGGTTTAGGTAATTCTAGCCAGGTAAGTGATGGTGCTGGGGCTGTTTTGCTGATGAAAAGAAGTATTGCAATGCAGAAGGGACTACCCATCCTTGGTATATTCAGGTACATGAGCGGTAGTATAGAAAATATCATTTAGGCAAACTTTAATATGCATTTTAATTTGTTAAAAACTTTATGAATCAGGAATGGAGAATATAACTATTATTTTGTGTTATTTTCTCTTGTGAATTTATATGAACCTTATCTATATCTACAAGCACCCATTCCATATGCATTCAAGCTAGAAGGTATGAATATAGTCAAATTGTGGTATGCATCACAAATCAGAAAATCATATGTTTTAAACTCAGAATAAAATGTTTGTAGTGACAGGTGAAATTTGCTTGAAATATATCACTTGGGACACCCGCACAATGTGTTGTTAATATGCATAAAATACTTATGATCGTAAAATTGTAAGGACATTAGTCATAATTTGTAAATAATTAATTCTTGAAAAAATATCAATTGATATCCTTTATAACAGGCATATAATATAGTATTCATAAAAAATAATCCATATCAATATTGTGACATCATACGCTCATCTTCATCTTTGTATTTTATGTTTGTAGTATTCAAATTCCACTAGGTTAGTTCCCATGAAAATCTCATGAAAATGTTGAATTCTAACTTCATCCCTATCTTTTGTGATATTATTTATGATTTATGTTCAGATAATGAACCATATTTCATATGCTGCAAGATTTCGTTCAGTTGTACTTAGATGGTGAAATTATTTAGAAACAAACTTTTGCTGATATTTTCAGCCCACATGCAGGACCTTTGCTGCAGTAGGTGTGGATCCTGCCATCATGGGTGTTGGCCCAGCTGTTGCAATTCCAGCTGCTGTAAAGGCTGCCGGTCTGGAGCTCAGCGACATTGATCTTTTTGAAATAAATGAGGTATAAATTAAATATGGTAATTCCTTATATTCCTTTTTTTGTTCATTTCTATATCAACTCACTTAAGTAACAAGTGTTTATCCAGGCATTTGCTTCCCAATTTGTATATTGCCGTAACAAGCTGGATCTTGATCCTGAAAAGATTAATGTTAATGGAGGTGCAATTGCCCTTGGGCATCCCTTGGGTGCAACAGGTGTGGATCAGAAATTCGATCTTCCATCCCATTATATAATAATGAACCTGTTTAATTTTGGTAACTTGGACTGTAAACACTGAACACCTTGTCATTAGAGGATGTTAATTTCATGCTTATTCTGTTGTAGGTGCACGTTGTGTGGCGACATTGTTGCATGAAATGAAACGTCGAGGAAAGGACTGCCGGTTCGGAGTTATATCTATGTGCATAGGTATTACTTCCCTTTCTCTAATTGTATGAATGTGTTCTCCACTCTGCACATGATATTAATGGATATAGTCTACTGTGAGCAGGCACTGGAATGGGGGCAGCTGCTGTGTTTGAAAGAGGTGCACATGTTGATGAGCTTTGCAATGCCCGCACAGTCAGTGACAACCTTCTTCTATCTAGGGATGCTCGGTAGAGACCTCCTTATCAAGATTTCATAAAGTTGGCTGAATATCCTTAAGAATGCCTGCCATACTGTTGAAGTATATGCCCATATATTTGAATCAAGACTTGCATAAGATTGGAGTCATGCGTTATTTCTTCCTAGCTAAGTTACCCATCTTTATTGAATGAAAAACAATAAAATGAAATGGATTGTGCTCTTAAGGCTTTTGTCCTGATCATTTGGACCCTTTGAGTTTATTCTTTTGTTTTAAAAAGAATAGGTGGAATCTAGAATTTCTTATAACTTGATTTCATCTCTTTTTTCTTCTTTAAAGAACAACAGATTGAATGACTAGATAAGATTCATTTGAAGAGTCATAAAACGCTTGACATCATTTTCCATTTTCATCAAACTGTATACGACCTAAAGTTAAACCTTCGCTCGACGATATAAATTTATGCTTGCACTTTAAACTAGATATCAAAGAAGTTATTGTTTGTGCAGTTCTGTACGTGGAATCTAATTACTCAGAAGTCTAATGAATCTAATAACTCATTTGTTGTAGGATTATGTTAGTGATCAATCATTTTTGTGAAAATGCACTGTAATTTTTTTTTTATTTTTTTTGAAAAGGCTTCTCAGGTTATGGTAAACCTAAGGGGAAGGTTATTGTGGACTCGTAGCTCAAACTCTCGCCAAAGCATGTAGATTCTAATTCAAACCCGTAATGTGTTTTGGGTTCAATCTTTATTTAGCACCGTGTAACATGCGCAATTAAAGTTCAACTAAACACAAACTAAAAAATTTGTTCAACGAACACTTCAATATGTTATTAATAACCCGGTTAAAGGGTTAAAGGTTTATTTGAAATGGCTATTAAAGGTTCTAAAAGCATATTTTCAATTATGATTTCCAGCATATGATGTATATGAAAATAGTTGTCTCAATTTGGATATATATGGTTATGATACAGCTCCAAACAAGCATCAACTATTGCATCTATCCCTATCCAAATTGCACTGTTCTCAACGAAATCAATACCCCCTTGTTTGAAGGGGGAAAAGACGAATATGCTTGTCCTTTCTCTTTCTCCCGTACTAAATATGAAACCTATGCCTTTCCTTTTTTTTTAGAAATTTGAAACAAAACAATTCACTTAATCATAATGTATTTTGTGTATTACTATATGTTAGCTCATAAATCAAATATACTAGTTTAGAAAAAAACACTCAAACAAATCAATCTATAAGTAACTTATTTAGCTTTCTTAAAATTTTCCAAAAAAATCAACTAGATCCAATATTTAAAAACAGATGGAGCATTTTCCTTTTGTTGAGCAACTTATGCTCTACAAAAAAAATCACACGTTCTTTATCCAAAGTTCTTTTTAAGAAAAACCATGAGCAATTTTATTTTGATCAAAATACTTCTATACCCATTATTTATATAATATAAAAACAATGGAAAAACAACTGTGAACTTCGAACTTACAACTGATTTGCGGACTTCTTTATAACCAGCAGGCGTTGGTTACAAAACCAGTGTTAATTCTGTCGCCCTAACATGCATACTCCAAAACTAATCCAAAGACACTAAAAGAGTAAAAGGCTGCCAGCACTATAAGTAATAAAAAAATAATCATTTTTCATTTTTCCCCTGAGATCTCAGTCAAAAATATAACTGCAAAAAAAATCGTTTTTTTATTAAAATTCTATGCCACAGGTAGATAGATGTTATCTCGCTCGGCATTACCTAGATGGACAAAAACGAGACAGCCAAGAAAGTCCATCGCAGCAGGAAAAGTCTTAAGTCCCAGGGTAAAATTGAATTAGGTGATAGATGACTTGCACACTGGGCAAGAGGTCCTTCTACGAAGCCAAGGATCAATACACTGCCAAAATGCAGGTTATTTAGCAGGTTTATAATTTATTCTTCCCCAAAAGAGGAGAAAAATGGAAAAAAGAATAGTTGGAAGGTCATACATCTTTGTGAAATTTGTGCAAACAAGGAAGATGGCGAATGGTTTCTCCCATAACTGGAATTTCAAGACATATGGCGCAGGCCTCTTGGAAGTTGTCAGTCTGACAAAACAAAAATGATGAGAAATATTAGCCAGTAAGTCAAAATCAAATATACGATTGACTGAAATGTCCGAGTATATAATTGCCTAGACTCCAATTTCACTTTATGCTCATGTAAGCATTACCTGTATAGTGGACTGCGGCAAATTATTGATCTGATGGACAGATGCACCAGCATGTTGATGATTGTTCTCATCAAGGGCCAATAGCATTTCATAATCATTTCTGTACGAATGAAAGAAATAAACCTTTGAACATATGCGCAAGTGAAAATATATCCCAATCACTTCTGGATATCCAGTACAGAAGAAATATACCCCCCAAGTTCAAGTATCAGCGAGGAAATCCCAAAATCAGCATATAAAGAAACCATGTACTGAATACCCAGTTGACAACAGTACTATACAAACGCCCTTCTCCACATTAAAACAACAATTCCAGACTTCAGTAATTAAACTTATTTTCCTTACAGCTACACTAACTTAGAACGGCAAGTATGTCCACTCAGCAAGTGAAAGGGTACTGAGAGTATATTATCAAAAAGACAACATAAGATCATACCCACCCCTAGCTTTCACCACACTTATAAAAGGGTAATTTCAGATAACTAATATGAAAACAAAAGTACAGCATATAAGCAGTGAACATTTTTCTCACTGCTTTTGCTATATTGTGCACCTTACCATGCATCAGACAGGAATTGTCTACTACGATACATGAAGAGATACTGAATTATCAATTCATCTAATTGCTCGTGATAAAAGTGGTGGCGGGCAACAAAAGAGGTAGCGACTCTTGCAGGGTTGCAGCAGCACAGTAGTGCACCAAATCAGTCATGGCTAAAAGTTTGCGGTTCCCATATCTCTCTAGTTGAGAAGGATTGATGGAATGTTGTTCAGAAATTAATGTAATTTTATTCAAAATCTAAATGAAAGAACTTCTCTAAAAAATGGAAACTTCATTTTGGACCTGAATTTACAATTATTAAATAAAAAACTTAGTTGTCAACCTACAAAAGAAAAATTTACCCTTAAATGTTGTTAAGCATGTTGATTCCTAACACTTTCATCCACACACAACAGATACATTAAGGAAAAATTGTATCCAAGACATCCATTCTTGATGAGGGAAAAACACAATTAACCAACACAAGAAAGAAATGTAATTCATGTCCACGAATCTATCATTAAAAGCTTACTCATTGAAGTCTTGATGAGCTTGAAACATATCTTCAGCAAATTCCATGTCACCAATATCCCCCACTGCAGCCTCCAATGCTTCCAATATATCAAGTCTCTGGACAAAAGAGGAAATTACTGTGTTAGCAATTTACTCCTAATACAATACTCTCAAAAACCAATGAGACAAGTGATACACAAATTTAGATCAGTCCCTTATATTACCTAAGTTTTCACTCAACCTTACGGTCCTATTATAATAGAAAAGCAAACTAGCTCTAGGAAATAAGATAACAATATCCTCTACAAAAAGAGGATGCAATAGTACCATATTCACAACATCTCGTGTAATAAGAAAGATTTTTGCCCAACACAAACAATCCTCAGTTAATTTAAAAAGATGTTAAAACATATAAGAGAAGTAGACTGGAGAATGAAACAAGAATAGAATTTTTTTTTTTTTTTTTTGTTGGGGGGGTTGGGGGGGGGGGGGATGAAAATACCACATCAAAGTCCATATCCACAGGAAACCGAAGACGCCTCCCTCTGGTTGGGATGGCAGGTACTGAAGACCGATTTAAAAAGCGACTCCTCAGCTGTGACACTCTGTTAGGAGGGGCATGAGGCACGGCTCTCCTTCTATTTGTAGAATTTTGATGAGACTGGGAACGAGGCTGTCTATTTGAGGCTGCCCTTGACAACCATCTCTATATAATTAGAATAAAAGTTTCAAGAGAACATGTTAAGTAGCAATGCATACAGCAAATACAATGCATGATATTTTGGTGCGCAAGATCAACATGATAATCATCTTCAATAATCAAATAAGTAAGGTGTGTGAGTTTCAGTTAAGCCATCATCTTTGTGTATCTCTCTAGCCTATACAACTTGATAGAATGACTTATGATGCTTGATGTTTAGCTTATAACCTATCATAGCAAGGGAATAAAAGCATCACTTCATTTCATATTCATTACAACAGATCCCTCACATACACAAGGTTACTCTCATGGTGCTACCAAGCATCTTAAAGGCAGGCACAGCCAAAAATAATATCACATAATCAACATTCATATACAGTTTAACTTTTTAAAATTTATACTTTCTAATATGCAAAGGGATTCGCTTGCTTTCCAACCAAAAAGGCTGCTACCAATACCAAGTCAGGTCTTATTTTACATAGTGTTTCCCTTTTACTGAAAAGAATTTCGTAGTCATAATGTGAGAATGATTTGACACATCCTTCCTATTCATCCTTTCCGCGTGAAAGGGATAGAGGTTTATCTAAACAAAGAATCAAACTACTGCATGCATTAGTCAAGCAAGGATCCCTCACTAACACCTTCCCCTATCACACAGACACACGCACCCACACGCGCGCGCGCACGCACCCACACAAGGCGGGGAGGCTTACAGGGGGTGATATATGGTGACTCTCAGTCGATGTATGCAGAAATTCCTCCTCATGTTGCAATGCCCACGCTAAATGCTCATCAATATGCTGCATAAATAACAAATGCTTGTAATAGGCATATGCTTAGATTATACCACATAACAAAGCAACAATCAATAAAATAACTGACCTCTCCCCCGTCAAAAGAATCCTCATGATACAGTTGTTCTTGAAGTTCACGGGCCAACATCTCGTCCGCTTCTACCTGTCTAGCCCGATAATCTGAGTCACTAGGATTCATGTCATCAGAATCATGGGATGCTCTGTTGGAGAATGTTGTTCCATGTACTGTCTCAATAACTTCAGAGGTTCTAGATGAGCTTAAATTTGATGATTCCCCTGGTGAATCAAGAATCATAATCTCTGGATTAAGATTTCTAGAAGTTGATGCATTTTTCCTCTGCCTTTTAGTCAGTTTGTCTGCTGTATTACAAGGTCTAGTCGACTGTTCAGTATCAGGAATGATCAGAGATTTTGCCTGATTTTCTGGGGGATATCTTACATCCATAGTGTTTTGACTGCTCCCAGTGTCTCTTCTACCCACTCTGTTCCTACTTTGTCTGCTGATAAATCTTTCAGAATCTTCGCCTCTCCTTGAACGATGCCCAGTTACAACATGCAAGGGCCAATTAGTAGTTCTGTGGTTCCGTGTTGTTCTCAAACCATCTGATTCCCCAAAGCATTCATGTGAATTTCTTATAGCATTACTGGTACCGTTGGTCTCTTCATGATTATCCATAGAGCTGTTGTTGAAGTATCAAAAAATGTCTTAAAATTCCAAACCTTAGGAGTTAAAACATAGCAGAGGAAACAGAACTGATACAAACATTTTGAAAGTCATTAGGAAAACTGTATGCAGATTCATCAAATGTCCTCTATTTACATCATCTTTAATTTATTCAACAAACATTATGATTTAGCATCTAGATCTATGGCGTTTTCATCAGGATAGGTGTCACTGTCAATAACCCGGTTCAACAAATATTTTCAAAAGAAGGTTTCTTAGTAAAGGTAATACTGACCAATAGCTTCCATTAGCAAACACTTAATTGTATAAAGAATAGTAGCACTACCTGCCAGCTGTTTTGATAGTTCTGGCATCATGCACACTTGAAGGATGGATAAACAATTCTTTTCCCTTCACTCTGTAACTGCTTCTCTCTTCAGCAACTATATCATTGATACTCATATGAGATGTATTGCTCGAAACATCAGCTATAGCATGACTCTGTTCAACATCATTCTGTTCAGCTGATCGTTTTGCTCTAGCTGCAATATTATAAGGAGAGATACAACCATTTCGCACCAATCTCTTCTGCCCTCTGAATCTTGGGGCAGCCATAAAGCGAGGAGACAAAGACACCTGCTTTTCAGTTTTTTGTTGAGAATCATTAGATAGATCAATACTCTTTCCACGATCAACAGTTATATTTGAGCATAGACGTGCTTCATCATCTATTTTACACTTTCCTCGTAAGGCATTGCTAGACGTATTTGAAGAATCAGGGATGCAAGATATAGGAGAGTCCCCAATGCTTGCTTTCCCATCTTTCTTGGTTTCAATTGCATTATCCTTCAACCCATGATGTGAGAAAAATGGTCTGACTTTTTGGGCCTGTCCATTTTCTTTAGTCAAATCAAAAAAAGTAACACCCTCACTGCCACTGGAAGATGATTTAGAAGGAAATTCAGGGCATACATTTTCCCCTTTCTCTGTCTTTTCAGATCCAGCTGTGTATGCAAACTCTTTACTAAGAGATTTTTCGGTTTGGAACCTCCTAAATATGGGAGCATTTTGAGAAGCATAAGAGTTATTTGATGAGGATGCAGCTATGCAGTTATTCATTTCACCTCTGTTTGAACTTTTTGAAAGACAAAAGGCCAACCCTCCATTCTTACTGCTTTCAGCAACAGGGGGAACCCTCTCTCCCTTCTCATTGACACAAACATTGGGATTACCAGCATATTTTCGACCAACATGCCTAGTAATTAGTCTATCAGGAGTGTCAGGAATATCCACGATGTGATCAATCTCCATATCTTCCATATTTTCTTCTGTATCACACAAAATTCAAGCCAGTCATACAGTAAACGAGAAACAATAAAAGAAAAGATCCGAAATAAACAGCTAATCCAAAACATGCTAATGCTTGGATAATAATATGAGCCTAACAATATGAATAAAAAAGAAGAGATTGATATGCGCATGTATGTGAGGATCTTGAAATGGCAACCTAAGCTACTCTGTGGACTGGTAAGCAATTCTAGAAAAAATTCTAGCCCTTAAGACAGGATGGAATCAAACGTCTGCTAAAAAACCTTACTATACTTCATTGGCTCAGGAGGCAGACTTGGAAATAATGTTTTCCAAGCAATTATAAACAATAACTTTGGGAAGGATTTTGAGAAATAAAATAACAAAGTCGGTACACTGAGTAATCTGAGTTTATATTACACGCCCCCACATAAAAGAATAAAACAAGAGTATTAAGAAACAATAGCAGTCGTAAATTGATACTTACTGAACATAACAACCAATGCTTGAACTGAACTTTTTGACACAGCCCAGAATAAGGTCAGACAATACTTTTAGTTAAAAATAAACAGTGTACACCAATAAAATACACAAATAAAATGAATTTGAATAACAACATAAATCTCCAGACTCGTCAAATCCATCCATTCAGATAAGAAAGAGCAAACAACCTAACAGGAGAGGATATAAAATCCCAAACAAAAAAGGGACTGCAAATTTTGATGGACGATGAAAATGAAAAAGAAACAGGATAGCACAATAAGAAAAATCGCAGCAAAATAGAGAACATGAAATTAAAAGATTAACAGAATATTTGAACGATTCGAAATTCAAAAACAAATAAAAGAAAAATAAGGGAGAAAGTATAATATATTACCCAAATATTGAATCAATTTTGGAAATCAAACAGGCAGAAGGTATGGGAAAGACGGTGAAGATGATGAAGATAAACCCTTTCGCTGAAAGGATTCGCCAATGGATGTGTGTGCTTTGCGGGACACCATCGCTTGCAAATTCTGGTGTTCGGCCAGATGTTGGGTCGGTTTACTCACCCGTATTCGTCGGGTCATCAAAAAAGTCGTTTTTCCGAAAATGAAAACTATCCATAGAGGCCCAAAAATATATCACTTAGGCCCATGTAGAGCCTGCATATATTTTTTTTTGAACCAGAGCCCACATCTCATTTTAGATTTGGGTTGACCGTCTATTTTATTATGAAAATTTTAATTTCTGAGCCATTTTGCCCTAGAAGTATTTTTTTTTATTTTGTATTTTGCTCTGGAAATATAAGGAGTGACATTTACCTTTAACGTTAAAATATTACAATTTTAAAACAAGGTGATTTTTTTTTAATGGAATAAGGATTTATTATTATATTGTAAAACTCTCAAGACAATTTTAAACGGGAAAAAAAAAAAAAAAAAAAAAAGCTTCCAGAACAGAGTAGTATCGAAAATTTTTGTGACAAAATAGCGCCTTAACAAGTTATTGATGTCATCACATTACAAATTCTATTGGCGGCCTCTTGCACGTATGCATACCTGCAATATTTTCTTTATTATTATTCAGAGATGTATACCTAAATTTCAGATAAGAAAATCAAACACAGATATTTTTGTCCTGATTATTATGCCATACTGATGGATTACAATATATTTGATATTTACAAGCTCAATATAATGATATTCCACTTGAAAATATAAAAGTTTGATTTATAAAAAAATTGTAAATTTGACTTATAATTGAAACAATTCAACTTGCAGATGTTAAAATTTGACTTGAAGTTATTAAATTATTTGTAACCTGTTGGTATGAAGTGAATTATGGAGGACCTGTTTATATTTAATCTTCTTATACGGGACGTGTTGGCTGATTTTTCCTATTCCTTTTGTAACTTTCCGTGACATTTGATGTGTGTGTGTGGGTATGTGCATAAAGAATAATAATATTCAATCGTGTGATGTTAAATAAATTCAATTTTATGCCAATTAAATCTTGAAAAGCAGAGGAGCAATAGAAAACTCATTCAATTTATCCATATCAGGTGAGAAATAATTAAAAATTGTTTTCATAAAAAAAATTAATCAATTGCAGAATATTTTAACTCCTTAAGTTGAACTCAATAAGTCATCACTGTCTTGAAAAAGGTTTTATTGTTACTATAGTATATTCAATATTTAAAAAGTACTTAACTATCTTTATTTTATTTACTACGAGAACTCTAGACATTCAATTCAAGGATGCACATTATTGCATGAAATTGGAGAAATTTGTAGACCCAATAATATACATGCGTGTGTGGTGGTAAAAAAATGAACAAAGTGAAATTTAAAGTATTTTATATAGCCTTTTTACACTTTTTATGGATTACAAGAATTAAAAGGAACGGGTCACCAACAATCCGAGAATGAATCACCGAGACGATACAATTACTAACAAGAATTGAACAAATAGGGATAAGTACAAGAAAATATGAATTGAAACAAGAGTAAAAAAGGAATAATCAACCACGGAAATTCGGTAGACAGAATGCTTTCAGTGCAACATCAATTAATAGATAAAAAAAAAAAAAAGAATGCTTTCTGTAACACCTGGACTTTTATTACTATATTATAGCCTTTTAATTGAATTATTACAATTTTTATGAAAATTAGAAGCCCAAAAATACGATAAAATTTAAAACTTTTTCTTTTCAACAGTGTTCCAACTTTATTGTAGTTGGAATGGGCTTCTCAAACAAATTGAATAATTTAAATATTTGATTAAAGCAGAGTGGTTTATAACACAATTAACCTACTTAACTTCCCCTATAGTTTTCCCCCTTGATGATAGTGTATGGGGAGCGAAAACCCGCTCATGGGTTCCCTAGATCTACTTATGGGTTTTTACCCTTCCACATTAAAACACTGGGGTTACCTCAGTTGATAATCCTTTTACCAGAAAGCATAGCGTTAATAAGGTAATACATACATTTACATACGGTTAAGTATTAATTCTTTATTTACAATCTCACCGGTAATTAAATTCTAAATTAACTAACTATGGTGGTACAAAGCTTAGCAGGCATTCTTACTTATTCATACACCACCTTGTTAGAGTGTCTACTCATAATTTATAACGCTTAGGAAATTTAATTTCTTTAATAAATTTGTGCAGTTCTATTTCCTATGATCTCTATTATTATTTTAATAATTTACTTTTACAATATATACAAATACATTTCTCAGGTATTCAACTACCTCTTACTTTTTATATTATAACCCTAATTCTTTCGTCTAATCTTCCTCCCCAGCTAGCTTTTCACATCCTGCGTACTGAAAATGTTTGGGGAAGGGGGTGAGATTGGAAATCCCAATAGCAGTTTCTTTCATTAACATACTTTATCATGCTAGCATTGTCATGTATATATTTCATAAACCTGAACAAATAACACATCTACACATACTTCTTGCGCTCATTGCTCTACCAGCCACTATTAACAATATATTCGTTAACTAGTGGAGGCCTCACCTGCAGGATTTCTCGTTATAACATTTAAGGTTATAACTAACTGATCTGGCAAAGGGGGAGCGACCCACCTAAGCCTGGAATATTCCATAAACTCTATGCAGGAATTAACAAGGTTTCTAACCTTCATGCATAATGTAAACTTGCAACAGATATTACAAAATAATACATGCAATTCAATTGTTACTGAAATAAACTGCTACCTGTATCATGAGTTTAATCTCCACTGTATTTCTTCTCTTCTACGTACTTTGGGGATTCGATCCCACTAATTTGTCCTATAAATATTTATAGTATAAAATAATATATTAATATCTAACTTAAGCATAATAATTAAGCGACTCTCTCCTTCCTATTGTACTACCCCTTTCTATTTCTAATATAATAAAGTCTAAATTATCTTAACTTAGTGTTTAATCACACCATCATTCATAATCATTGCACAACAGTAATTAATATTCATACAACACAAGCATTAAACATAGAAATATACTTACTAGTTTAAATTAACTAACCTTTCTTATCAATCAATAAATAATCCAATAAACTTACCAATCAAAGATTAGAATTCCAACACTTTAAACTTTGTCCTACTCCTTGAAAATCCCTAAGCAATAAATTAATTTCCAACTAAACTTGCAAATCTTTAACTTGAAACTTTAAATCAAAATCCAACAAAATCCAAAACAACAATCTAACTTTTCACATTTCCTTCTTTATTTTCTATTGAACTCATATTACCCCTTCCTTTGCAAATAACCCAGCAGCCAGAATAACTAAAAATTAGACTTTCAGAATCTATAAACTACCATCCAATATTCATAACAACTTCCTTCTCTTTTTAATTGATAAACCATAATACTATTCTTCTTCCCTACCAATAAGCAGCAATCAATAACATTAACAAGAGCAGAGAAACACTACTACATTTATTACCATCAACTATCAACAACCATGTTTCCTATTTCTTATTTAATTAACCATCATTCCTTCATCTTTTCCTACACACAATTCACGGCCAGAGTATGAAAGAAACAAGAATTATGCATTTTAATAACTTCATATCAGTTAGCCCTAAGCAAACAACCTCATTTCCTCTTCCAAAGCATAACCAACAACAATGGCCATTTTTCCTTCTTTTGGCCGAACAGAGACAGAAAACAAGAGGAACAAAATTAAGCACTATAACTCAAACTAATCACACACAAAGCAGGGAGAGGAATCAATAATTACAGCTCAAGAATTTTGGCTTCCCAAAATTCTCTTCTTTCCCTTTTCTACCTCTCGGCCAGAACAGAATAAGCAACAAGAAAAGCAAGAATTCATCCATCCAACTTCGTCAAGTCACACGCACAAAATACTTATTAGAAATGGACTAACGTCAGGTGCGGGATCTTTGGCTTTAGTTCCAACTTCTCCTCCTTGCTGCCACGTGGCCCTTATTTTAAAATGGACTCGTTGCTTGGTCTTGGATGTGTTCCTAGGCGGAGAATGCCTCTTAGTATAGCATTTCTTAACCCAAGATGGTTATCTAGTGCCAGTCAGGTTTGGAGCGGATGCGTTGCCTCTTGAAATGGATATGAGCGAGTGGGCTTGTCTCTTGGGCCCAAAAGACATGACACGGCTCTTGAAAACATGAGAAAATTTTGGGGGCTTACAATATATACAATATATATAGAGAGAGAGAGCATAAACATGAAATTAAATTTTTAATAATTGGTGGTAGTTAAATTTATTTGACAGTGTACAGGAGATCTGATGTGATACTTTGATAGAATCTGAAATTTTTTCATGAAATAGAAGCTCAACAAATGTCATTGGCTTTATAAACATGATAAAAGAAGATAATTTTATGTAATATATCAATATCGTAAATTTTTATATTGCAAATTCATCTGCACTCTACACAGACCACATATAAGGGAGACTAGCTTTTTAATAAACAAAACGGACACATTATCAGTACATTGTAAACGAAAAATAAAAGAACAAAACATCAAAGAGGGCCCCAAAAAGTGAAAGAAGTAGCAGAATAAATTATTCACGACTGGGCCTCCTCGTTCATTTTAGTCTTGCCTTTGGGCTTATTAGTTAACACCCACACTTCGGAGAACAACAGTCTCAACAGTGAGCCCAGGCCCAAAACCAAACAACACACCCCAGTCAAGTCCTTCACCAGTGGTCTTGAGCCCATCTTCCTTTGACTTCCTCCTCATTTCGTCCAAAATGAACAACACGCAAGCACTTGACATGTTCCCATACTCACTCAGCACATGCCTTGTGGCCCTCATCTTCTCTGGCTTCAAGCCCAGCTTGGCCTCAACCTGGTCCAGAATGGCGGGCCCACCTGGGTGTGCTATCCAGAATATTGAGTTATAATCTGATATCCCCAATGGCTGGAAGGCCTCCACCAGGGCCTTCTCTATGTTCTTAGAGATAAGCCCAGGAACGTCCTTGAGCAGATGGAAGGTGAGGCCCACCTCACGGAGATGCCCATCAATGGCTCCCTCACTGTCTGGTAATATTGTCTGGGCCGTCCAAACCAACTCAAACATGGGCTTCTCCACCGGGAGTGGGTCGGAGCCCACGATGACGGCGGCAGCGCCGTCTCCGAAGAGGGCCTGGCCGACGAGGCTGTCGAGGTGGGTGTCGCTGGGCCCACGGAATGTGACGGCGGTGATCTCGGAGCAGACGACGAGGACACGTGCCCCCTTGTTGTTCTCAGCCAAGTCCTTGGCAAGGCGGAGGACGGTGCCGCCGGCGAAGCAGCCCTGTTGGTACATCATGTAACGCTTGACGGAGGGACGGAGGCCGAGGAGCTTGGTGAGCTGGTAGTCAGCACCGGGCATGTCTACACCACTGGTGGTACAGAAGATGAGGTGTGTTATCTTTGACTTTGGTTGACCCCATTCCTTTATTGCCTTTGTGGCCGCCTCTTTCCCCAACTTGGGGACCTCAACTACCACCATGTCCTGCCTTGCGTCCAAAGAAGGTGCCATATACTCGCAAACATTAGGGTTCTCTTTCAAGATCTCCTCAGTCAAGTGCATGTACCTCTTCTTGATCATTGACTTTTCGCCTGAAATTGGGTTGCCATGACATGTCAGTTCAATTACATCATACTAATACTAATAAGACCGCTTTGACTTTTTTTTTTCAGTAAAAAAAAAAAAGTAGTTTCAGTCCCAAAAAAATATTTTTTCCTTAAAATTAATTTATTTTACTTATAAATTAACCTATAATATAATTTTATGTGACATATGTTATAATTTAGCGGTCTAATTTGCTTCCTTAACTTCCAAAAAAAGTCAAAGTGATCTATATTTAGGACCGGAGGGAGTATACAACTATGTTCCTTGTTATAAGTCAACCCTAATTACTTCACACATACCATAGAATAGAAGTTATAGCATTAAATATGCCCTTATTTTAAAAAAATTCCTGACTTTGCCAATTTTAAGAATATGTGCCAAAATAATATTTTATACATTATAAACTTTAATAATGTTTTATACATTATAAACATTCTCTCTCATCCTCCTTTTTTTTCAATATAAGGGTAAAATAGTTACAGTAGCATTAATTGATCCCAAACTGGACTTATATTTAGGAACAAAAAATTTGTAGTAATTGGACTTATAATAAGGAATAGAATGGTATAGTCAAATATCAAGAAAAACTCTTGACTTTGTGGATATGTTTCGTAGAATCTACAGTGTCTTCATAAATGATCATTACATTTTTTGAATTAATCTTGGTTAAGTTTTTTTTTTTTATGAAACATCAAGGTATCCCCCACCCGACAGGTGGAGACTAATCATTCGCTGAATTGTAGGTACCTCAAAGGGTGGGACAGCTGGCCCGGAAGATTTGATGCTTCTCCATACCCAACGCCAAAGGTCGAACCCTCGACAGTTGGTTAAAGGTGAATGAGTCCCTTCCACTCAACCACCCACCAGGTTAATCTTGGTTAAGTTTTCAACACCAAGCATTTTATTCAAAGACTGTCCTCACAAGCAAAACTCATCGTGGTCAAATATTCGTGATTAAGATTTCAATTCTTTTTTACTTCAGATACCCATGGCACTTCCTTTCTTCCTGTTAAATTGTTATTCTCAATCAATACTTATTTTATAAATTTTTTATTTAAATAAAATGAAACGAGACATCTATGCATCACAATTTTAAAAAAATAGATCACAAGGGATCTGTTAAAACATTCTTATCTACTTCGTTGGAATAAGTCAACTCACCGTATAACATATACATAAGGGTTAATATAACTTTTGGTCCCTGAACTTTCACTCAATTTTGGTTTTGGTCCCTGAACTTTAAAATTTTTGGTTTTGGTCCCTGAACTTTCGGTCAATTTTAGTTTTAGTCCCTAAACTTTGAAATTTTTTGTTTTGATCCTTGAACTTTGGGTCAATTTTGGTCTTGGTCCCTGAACTTTCAGTAATTTTGGTTTTGGTCCCTCAACTTTAATTTCTTTTTTTGAAGTTTTTTTTAAACTGAGGGACCAAAACCAAAATTACTGAAAATTCAGGGACCAAGACCAAAATTGACCCAAAGTTCAGGGACCAAAACCAAAAATTTCAAAGTTCAGGGACCAAAACCAAAATTGACCGAAAGTTCAGGGACCAAAACCAAAAATTTTAAAGTTCAGGGACCAAAACCAAAATTGAGTGAAAGTTCAGGGACCAAAAGTTATATTAACCCTATACATAATAAACTTCACAGAATGGAAATTACCACACAGACAAAAAGAAAAACAAGATCAACGAATAAGGGAGAAAATAAAAAAGAGGGAAGAAAGACACTTACACATGCGCTTGAATTTCTCCTTGAGCTCAGTTTTGTGCTCACTGTTGGTGATCCTGAAATAATAATCAGGGTATGTACTCTGATCAACACAGTTAGGTGGGGTGGCCGTTCCTATGGCCATTACTGTGGCTGGCCCTTCTGCCCTCTGAGCCTTTCTGATCTCTTCAACACTCACCATCTTTGTATTATTTGTTATAAGTTATCTCCGAAAGGAAATATTAGAAAGAAGAATTTGTAAGCGTGAATCAATGAAAGAGTGGTATCACAATATAGAGAGAGAGAGAGAGAGAGAGAGAGAGGAGGGATGACAGGGGTAAAGGGTGTGTGCTGCGAAATGGTAGGGGAGAGGAAGGTGTGTTTTTATATTCAGTTTGTGAGGAAGTTTGATGAGAAAATGGGTAGATGAATGTCACGTGCCTCACTAAACTCTTTCATACCCACTTCCTTCTTTCATCCCCGATCTCCACGTGATTGCTGAGTTTGGTAGCACCAATTTCCCTTTCTTTTCTTGGGAAAATTTCAGTTTATCCCCCTAATAAAGAATTAATCTCAGATTCCCCCCTAAACATTCTGAAATTTCACTGCACCCCCAAGGGACTAAAGTGAAATTAAATGTTTCAGTTAAAAGACCAAAATGTCCTTATTGAATTTTGTACTGATTTCCAAGACACATATGAAGAATTTCCAAGACACATATGAAGAATTTCCAAGACATTTATGGGAAATTTCCAAGACGTATATGAGGGAACTTTTCAAAACATTTGTACTTATTTTCAACATCAATGTGAGTATTTTTAAGTCTAAAAAATCATGGAATCCAAAACTAAAACATCCAAAATTTCACAACTATATTTCCAAGATACATATGAAAAATTTCCAAGACACATATGGAGAATTTCCAAGACACATATGAGAAATTTCCAAAACGTTTGTACTTCTTTCAATAAGGACATTTTGGTCTTTTAGCTGAAACATTTAATTTCACTTTAGTCCCTTGGGGGTGTAGTGAAATTTCAGAATGTTTTGGGGGGAATCTGAGATTAATTCCTTATTATGGGGGTAAAATGAAATTTTCCCTTCTTTCTTTGAGCTTTGATTACCTCCCTCCATATATACTTGTTTTATGGGAAATACTTGATTTAGTGTTTTAGTAACTAATTGACCTACCAAAATAACATGAAAATAGTAAAATCCCGAATCAGATTTGTTGCATAGGATTAAATGAGAAATTGATCACACTTTATAAGCAATTAATCATATTACTTGTTTTATGGGAAATACTTTTTTTTTTTGAAAATTTTTTATGGGAAATACTTGATTTAGTGTTTTCCAATATTGAGGGTTTTTTTTGGTTATTTTTCTACCGTTCTTTATATTATTATCATCCAAAAACAAATAACAAAGGCTTATTTCACTGAATATATTATTAACATCCAATAACAAATTACAAAGGCTTATTTGACTGAGTGGTTAATTAATATTATAATTTAATTATTAATTTTTTATAGAAATTTAACCTTCTCTGCATTGGAGAGGAGGCACGCACCCTATTTTGTCACTTTGTGATATAGACGACACAATCTCATGGAGTCAAATAATGGCCCGTCTATTCAAAATGCATATTTTTGCAATGACTATTTTTATCAAGGAAGCTATATATATAAATAAGAATTCAGTCCAAAAAATATATATAAATAAGAAAAACTTTGTTGGCAAAGAAAAAATAAGAAAACTTGTAATTAATGTTTATTGCTCCTATTAACTTCTGAAACACAACGATGTTCTGGCCCAAAAGAAGGTACAACGAAGTTGGTATGAGTATTTTGTGGACTACATGTAGCTACATATGCGTAGTCGTGTATATCAAACAGATACTTTTTATTATTTTTATATTAATTTTGGGTTGGTAGGTAGACGGTTGAATTGTCGACTTGTCAACATTATGCCCTCGTATATATTTCTAATATTCAGAATGATATATTTACTTCCTATCGTGGATAAGGTTAGAGTCAGACCTCAAATTATTGATACGTGGAAGCATTGCAGCAAAGAAATTCGAGGAAATTGCCCATAAATACCCCCCCCCCCCCAAAAAAAAATACTTACTTGAGAATATAATTCACTGCTTGATGATATCTCATACTCTACATGTTTTTATATGTAGAAAGTACATATGTGCTTTTAAAGATTTTATACAGAGAGTCGGCGATACTCGAATTCAGGTTCATTGGGCAATTAGTTCTCCAAACAAATATCTACAAGCAATTTTTATTTCCAAGAAATTAATCTTTTGCAAGGATGTGATGACAAGAAAGATATTTGAATTATGATGAAATATAATATTTGAGCTCATAATGCTACATAATTTAAACCAAAAGGGTAAGACCATGGTATATATATGGCGATATTTTGCCCTCTCATAATTGTTTAATTTGGAAAAAAAGATTGCGTGATATGATTAAAGAGGTAGTCATAATACAGCGTGCCTTATTCACATTCGATTATATATTATATTGATGATAACAAGGTGTAACATATATAAATACGCACACAAATCTATGTCATATTTAGAATTTTTAGTGTTGGTATATTAATATCACTCGAAATTGGATATGACCATCACAAATTCGTTCCCCCTGGTCACTTAGATTTGATCCTACAATTTTGGGCTCAACTCCAATTTGTGTGTGTCAGTCAATGAGTGTATATCTTATATCAAATGCTAGCCAGCTTCTTATTCAACTGATTGTTTAAATTTCTCATGTATGGCGTACGTATTAAAAATTGACAGTAATTGCTTCCATGTATATAAACTAAACCGCGATAAAGTATTATCTAACTACATGCATCTTTAGCTGATTGTCCCAAGCTAAGTTTATAACTCTTCTGTTCCTAAATACAATACTCATTTACCTAATTTAATTGGATGAGATTAATGATAATAGTTAACTTTATTAAAATAACATAATATTACCAAAACACTTTAACATTATATCTTTATTCGCACCATCCCTCTCTTGATTATTTATTATTGAGGAGTTATAATAGGGATATTTTATGGAAAATGTTGAGAAAAATTTAAAAGAGATCTTATATTTAGGAATAAACCAACATCTCCAAATAAATCCTATATTTAGAAACGGAAAAAGTATGTGTAGATATATAATGATGAGTAGCTATTGAATTAGTGTCTGGCTTAAAAATGCCTTTGATTTGTATCATACTTTGCTTCAATGGCTTCGATAACACACACATGTAGATATAATTTCATTGTGGCAATTCAACGTACCCAACTCTATGCCTATTCACATTGCATGCTTCAAAAAGTTACTTTATATACTCAAAGTAACTTTGAGATATTTTAAAGTTCACTTACGAGAAAAAGACTTTGACTACAAGCTATTCATCAAGCTTATGGTGGGGCGGGTACTTTGAATAATGATGGATAAAAATAGTGCACATCAAGCACTAGCTACTCGGTGGTAGATGAACTTAATTAAGAATGTTATCGGTTTATGAGATGTCATATTTTAATTGTTTCGGACGACCATCTATCGAAATTGCGCGTGTATATATATATATATATATATAGACAAACAAAACATAATTCATGTACTCAGTCATTAAGAATGAATTAGCATTGTTAATCATACTTTGACTTGGCACTAATAATAAATAAACACATAAGGCCGTCAAAAAGGAAAACACCATCGTTTGTGTAGTAACCTATTGGTCTTTATTTTTGACTACATCTTCTTATTAATTAATTTATTGATTTGAGTCTTTCATCAACTTTATACAATCCACTTGCATATTCCAAGTCTACAAATGACCCACCAACCCACCCATTCGGTCCAAAAGTCTAATTTTCGACACTCATCAAAGCATCTCCTTCTACTTTTTTTTTTTTTACTATTTTAAACCTTATTGCTTATTAAAATTACTTTTTCGGCTATTAAAACAAGCAAAAGAATACACACACACAGACTTGGATAATCCGATAATGGTTTGGTACGAGAGTCTACGCACTCGTGTGTTAAGTTTGCCACCTAACTCCTATATTTACGAGCCTGCAACTTAACTTCCTTAGTATGGTACATAAAGCACGTGCTAAAAAATGCTATATATAAGGGATAGATCCAACCTCACCTTCAATTCACTCATCAAGTTCATATCATTCATAATTTATTCCCCCACTTTATTCTATACATTTTTCATCACATCTCTTCTTGTTTTGTTTAGTGAAGAAACAAAGGGGGGGAAATGGTAAGTGTTGAGGAAATCCGAAAGGCTCAGAGAGCAGAAGGGCCAGCCACTGTAATGGCCATAGGAACAGCCACCCCACCAAACTGTGTTGACCAAAGTACTTATCCTGATTACTACTTCAGAATCACCAACAGCGAGCACAAGACCGAGCTCAAAGAAAAATTCACGAGAATGTGTAAGTCTCTTCCTTATTCCCCAATTTGTAAAATTGTAAAATATTTACCATGCATATGACATAGCAACTTACGTATGCTTGCCACCACATATATATTATCTCAGGCGAAAAGTCAATGATCAAGAAGAGGTACATGCACTTGACTGAGGAAATCTTGAAAGAGAACCCAAACGTATGTGAGTATATGGCCCCATCTTTGGATGCAAGGCAGGACATGGTGGTAGTTGAGGTCCCCAAGTTGGGGAAAGAGGCGGCCACAAAGGCAATAAAGGAATGGGGTCAACCAAAGTCAAAGATAACACACCTCATCTTCTGTACCACCAGTGGTGTAGACATGCCCGGTGCTGACTACCAGCTCACCAAGCTCCTCGGCCTCCGTCCCTCCGTCAAGCGTTACATGATGTACCAACAGGGCTGCTTCGCCGGCGGCACCGTCCTCCGCCTTGCCAAGGACTTGGCTGAGAACAACAAGGGGGCACGTGTCCTCGTCGTCTGCTCCGAGATCACCGCCGTCACATTCCGTGGGCCCAGTGACACCCACCTCGACAGCCTCGTCGGCCAGGCCCTCTTCGGCGACGGTGCCGCCGCCGTCATCGTGGGCTCCGATCCACTCCCGGTGGAGAAGCCCATGTTTGAGTTGGTTTGGACGGCCCAGACAATATTACCAGACAGTGAAGGAGCCATTGATGGACATCTCCGTGAGGTGGGCCTCACATTTCATCTTCTTAAGGATGTTCCTGGGCTTATCTCTAAGAACATAGAGAAGGCCCTGGTGGAGGCGTTTCAGCCATTGGGGATATCAGATTACAACTCAATATTCTGGATAGCTCACCCAGGTGGGCCTGCCATTCTGGACCAGGTGGAGGCTAAGCTAGGGTTGAAGCCGGAGAAGATGAGGGCCACAAGGCACGTGCTGAGTGAGTATGGGAACATGTCAAGTGCTTGTGTGTTGTTCATTTTGGATGAAATGAGGAGGAAGTCAAAGGAAGATGGGCTCGTGACTACTGGTGAAGGACTTGAATGGGGAGTGTTGTTTGGTTTTGGTCCTGGACTTACTGTTGAGACTGTTGTTCTCCATAGCATAGCCGTCTGAAACCTTCAGTTCATTCTCTTCCATCATGCATGTTTCATTATTTTTTTTTAAAATAAAAACATTGTTTATGTGCTACAAATTCATGTACGAGTTTTTTTTTTTTTCAAATTGAATTTTATGTTATGAGTTGTATATTGCTATAGTTATTCAGCAGGAGCTACAAAAATAATAGATCATCACCGTGTTCTCCATATGGCAGTATTAATTATTGCGAATGTCACTTCTAATTACTTTTCATACCATCTCTCAAATTTCTAATTAATCAAAAGCAGTCACTTCCATATATTCAGAGGGAGGTTTTCGGATGAACAATAAGGACAAGTTATAGAATAAAGGCATGTAAGATAGGGTATAGTGACGTGGTTGTGGCTTGAGGAACAGGATTCGATG
Source organism: Mimosa bimucronata (assembly GCA_037074515.1). NCBI lineage: Eukaryota > Viridiplantae > Streptophyta > Magnoliopsida > Fabales > Fabaceae > Mimosa > Mimosa bimucronata. Next base: position 39,694,379 of record CM073444.1, read on the forward strand.
GCAAATTTATCAGTTTTTATAGCAAGCGAGTACGTTAATAATATTCCAAAACGAAATCTACAATCATATATAACAGCACAACAGTGTGACCAAAGCTTTACGGGGGCAAAAAGGTTATAGGAGATTAGATTAAGAACCTATATATGTAGAACTAGATTATTTTGGGTTTGAAAGCACGTGTTATAGAATTTAAGCTTAAATTGAAATTTTTTTCCTAAACTACGAGCATTTCACTAATATTTAAAAGTTTAAATTCAGAACTCTATTAACGTTGTATGCTCTGACTATATAAAATCCACCATTATTAAAATTACTATTAGTTAACAATCTTTTCTGTATCAATTTTTTTTTTCATTTTTATCATCTATACTATGTCGTGAAAAAAACACTTAATATTTGACATGTAATTCTAAAATACTTAACAACATTTATAGAATATATCTGTCCTTATATTTAAAATGGTGTATCAATACCCAAATAATATTTCTATTAAAATGACGTGACCTATAATCAAATTATACAAATTTTGACATGAATATATCATAGTACTTAATTTCAACCTTTGAATATTTGAATGTTAGTGAGGTGATAAGCAATTGACCCAAAATTGATGAAAGTTTTGTGTATTTTAACTCAAATTAGCGATGAATTTTTGTTACTGATAAATTAGTAACAGTCTATTTTATGTTTTTTAGTGTAATCAGTGGGTGAAATTAATTTTGCATAGTCGTGGCTAAAAGATGAGACGCGCTTGTACAATACAATTGATAGAAAATGAGTTTTTTGGTGTTTACTATTGGCGTCACACATACGTGACTTTCATACATACAATTGATATATAAAATAATATTATATATTTACTATCTAAAAAGTGCATATATAGCTGTCAGTTAATATGGGTGAACTTTAACGCACTAATTTTACGTTGAGGTATAAAAAAAGATTTGATAGACTCGCCAACTTTGAATCTGTTCAAATTTAGTTTAATTAGCAATATAGTATATGAAGTAGTGTTAGATATATTGCCATCATAAAAAACTGTTAGCTATATTATTTGCACTCTTTAATTTATTGAAGGTTGCCGTCTAATAATTTTTAATATATATAGTCCTTATCTATAAGAATCTTAATTATTACATCTTTTACACGAAACTCACAAGCTAAGTAGTTAGCTATGACTATCCCCAAGGTGACCACTCGGCTGCATTATAATATACTGCATGTAAATTACAAAATTCTTCTAAGACTTTATCAAAACTAATGTAACATGCTATTATGCAGGTCCCTAAATGTTTTCAAACCACGTCACCAGGCTAAAGGTACTTTATATAAAACTTATTGCGTCCATACACACACACACACGCACATATTCCTAACATATTCAAATTCAATGTATTTGCACCTACCTTCTTAATTAATTTAACCTTAAATATTTTTTTTGCGAGATTTTTGCCAGAATTCAACCTCATATATGTATATTAATATGCATATTTTATAACATTGAATGATTGAAATGGCTATTTTCTAGAAATAGAAAAGACCACATAATGTCTGGCAAAAGAAAAAAGAAAAGACCATATAATGATCGCAGTGTTTTGATTAATTAGTACCCCCTCTGGTCCTAAATATAAGATCATTTTGACTTTTTCTATGGAGATTAAGGAAAGCAAATAAATCACTTAATTTTAATGTATGTTATATGTAATTGAATTATACGATAATTTATGAGTAAGGTAAATTAGTTTTGAGGAAAAAAATATAACTATAGGCATTTTAAAGTGGTTAATTTTGCAACATTAATTTCTTCAAAAAAGTCTGATCTTATATTTAGGACCGGAGGAGTAATTTCCTTAATTTCGTTGATCCAGAGTTGAAATATTACTGCCCCAAAAGGATTTAATTTATTACGTTGTCTTCTTTTGACTACTTATCAGAATTGAGATATCTGAAATTAAATTCAACAAAGGATATTTACGAAAAATATAATTATTCTCTCCTAACTTGATGTTTTTGTCCTGTTGTCACTCTTCTAAAATAATTTCAGATATAAATATTTTAAAGTAAATAAATCTATTCACGGCCCTCATTATCACTGACCACTTCCCTTAATTTTGTTCCCAGACCATCGTTAGTTAATTGAATTCCTTGTTTTCACTAACACATCTATTTTGGCTTTCAAATTTCGTCGTTAGTGGTAATAAAAAGAAAAAATATTGGGAGAATTTCATACAAAGACCTCTGTAGCAAATTAATTTAAGAGAATGATGACCAATAAATATTCTGAAATATCACTGCAGGATCTTAGTCCTCAATTGAAATTAAATTATTATGGGAAAAGACTATCTCCTCTTACTCTCTCTCTCTCACACACTCATCTTTCTCTCTCTCACATACACACACTCCACTTACGGTCATACAAACAAGTAAAACGGCTTATATGAACAAGGGGAAAGCTCATATTGGGCGTTGTTTATATGAATTTTTTCCTTGTTCATATAATAATTTCATTTGTTCGTATGATTATTAGTAGAGTGTGTGTGTGAGAGAGAGAGAGATGTATGACCATCAGTGGAGTGTATATGAGAGAGAGAAAGATAAGTGCGAGAGAGTGTGTGTCAAAGGAGAGAGAGAGAGAGTCATAAGGGTATTTTGTGTTTTATTGAGCATTCTTCATACGAGTTTTCCCTTATTCGTATGACCATCAGTGAATTGCGTATGTGTGAGAGAAAGATTAGTGTGAGAGAGAGTGTGTCAGAGGAGAGAGAGTGTGTTAGAGGGGTATTTTGTGTTTTATTGAGCGTTGTTCACATGAGCTTTCCTCTTATTCATATGACTGTTTCACTTGTTCATATAATTATGAATGGAGTGTGTGTGTGAGAGAGGGGGGATGGTTTTTTGGTCTTTTCCCACAACAATTTAATTTCAATCAAGAACCCAAACACTGCAATGATATTTCAAAAAGATTTGGGAGCAATATGATATTAATTTACTACAGGGATCCTTTATTGAAATTCTCCCAAAAATATTTGCCAGCGCTGTGTTTAAAAATACCATTGCTTCCATCAAACTTCTACATTTCTCGTTCTAATGTTTACTTTTTTTATAAGTACTATAATGTTTAATTTTTTGTATACGTTAAGACAGGCATAGTTAAAGACAAATTGAAAACAGGATAATAGTTAGAGCAGTTTCTTTGAACAATTAGTATCTTAAATTAATCTATGAAATTGAATTGGATGCGTCGTCCCCTTAAAGGAGTTAGCTAACGTGCATCTATCTGTTGAAATTTTTAAAGTAGTTGAGTGTTCAATAAATCTCAATTTTTCTTGTTTTTAGTTTTTTTCTTTTATTAAATTCTCTTTGTTAAATTTGTCGATGATATCAAACATGACACATCACACACATCATACTGTAACAGCAAAAATTATCAATATATATACAAATTCTAATTCTATATAATACAGCTTCTATTTATAAATTATGAAAATTACATATGCAAAGACTTCATGCATGCCTTTTCTTGTATTTTTGTTTCTTCTATTTTAATTTTGAAGCTCCACATAATTTGTTAGGTTTATCAAGCAATTTTTCCCTCTAATTTCTTACATTTTAATTTTAAACACTAAAGAATAAAAAAATACAGAAACTTCATCTGCAAAAAGTTTAGGTACAAAATCACTTTTTAATCCAAATTTTTGCTCACTCAGGTATGCCATGCACATGTCTGTCGTACGATATTTTCTTCGTAATTAATACTCAACAGTCTTGACCGCTAGTTAAATTAAAGGACAAGATAAAAACGATTTTAATATTCGAGGAGCAGCACTTCTCTAACAAATAGTTTGAGATATATATACATATAGATATAACTAATACCATTCTGGCCAAAAACAAAAACTAATACCATCTTCAGAAATAGGGGGAAAAAAAATAACACATCAAAATAATGCATAAGGATGTTCCTATTTTTTCGCCGGAAAGGATATTCTAAATCTAATAGTGTTTATACGGTATTTGAATAACCACGTCACCCATCAAACAGATCTGCCATTTTGCTAGCTTGCTATTATTACACATTCATTTATTTCCTGCTGGATGACAAGAAGTTAGGACCCATCCACACACACACATTTTATATAATATAACATTTTTTTAAAATAGTTTCATTAGTGATCAATCGATCATACAGATGATTTTAAAGTAAGTGGCCTGGTGCATAGGCAAAGTATAAGATGACGATCCGCATTTTAATTCACAATTTATTTTTTTAAAAAAAATTGAAGGGTCCAAATTGACTGCAGATTAAGGAATCTGCGTAACACAGATTGCAGGAATTATCCATTATCTTTCCTCTGATTACAACGTATCCAAAGTAGAGAAGTTCATTTTCTCACCCATAAGATAGAGCACATAAGTTTTTAAAAAGTGGAAAAAACCTGCTTTCACGTAGAAATTTTAATGATGGAACGAGAAGACACGTTGATCTCGCAAAACCTTCAAGTAGTAAGCTTGATGTGACGCAAATTGTTAGTTCATTAACATATCCTATTTTTTTTATTTTTTTTAAGAGATGAAGAAAAGTTCAACTCAATAGTGGATCAAAAGTTCAAATCAATGCAATTTAAAATGGGGAAAAAAAAGTATATAAAGAATACAATGATGGGCTGGGGGCATGCATAAACAAATTGAAGTTGACTCGGTAGTCGGTACGCAAATGAAAGAAGAAGAACATAGTCTACAAAGCAACGCAAAAAATAAAAAATCAATTTCCAACAAACTCTTCAATTCCTAAATAAGTGGTGTGGCGACCAATTAACCATTACTCCACATCCCAAAGTCCAAACCACGTGGTGTTCAGCTACCACCATCTCAATTCATTCTTCAACCTCAACTATAAAAGCCCTCTCATTCTTCTTTAAGTTTCGCAACTTACATTTTGATAATAATTAGCCCTTCTTCTCTCTTACCTTACAGTAGACCCAATTTTAATCAACCTTGTTGATTAAAAACTTATAGGGAAGCAAAATGGTGAGTGTTGAAGAGATCAGAAAGGCTCAGAGGGCAGAAGGGCCGGCCACCGTGATGGCCATCGGAACCGCGACTCCGGCGAACTGTGTAGATCAGAGTACATATCCCGATTACTACTTCAGAATTACCAATAGTGAGCACAAGACTGAGCTGAAAGAGAAGTTCAAGCGCATGTGTATGTCTCTTTTCCATATTTTTATTATTTTAATTTGGAGCATATAATTTTTCTGGCCATCTTCTTTTGTTAAAATGGACAGGCAAAGGTAATTTTCAAGATTGATACTAATAAAATCATATCTGTCAGGAACAAGATAGAATATAGGAACAGAATAATTATATTGAATTGGTAATGGTTACTGTTGGAATAACATGCAAGAATATAATGCTGAGCATGGCTGTAACTATATATGTTGCTCTTTTACTCAAGCTGATGATAAAGTCACTCTAAAATAAATGTTTGGCAAATTTTTCTACGAAGATATATACGGCTTCCAAATTAAAGGTAGTTGAATGCTTAGATGACGATCTATATATATATATATATATAATTTTAAGTCAACCACCAAAAAACGTATAATCCTCAATTCAGGTCTAGACCTAATATCATACATGTGACGTGCTACGGATTTCAGGCGAAAAGTCAATGATCAAGAAGAGGTACATGCACTTGACTGAGGAAATCTTGAAAGAGAACCCTAATGTTTGCGAGTATATGGCCCCATCTTTGGACGCAAGGCAGGACATGGTGGTTGTTGAAGTACCCAAGCTGGGGAAAGAGGCGGCCACAAAAGCCATAAAGGAATGGGGCCAACCAAAGTCAAAGATAACACACCTCATCTTCTGTACCACCAGTGGTGTAGACATGCCCGGTGCTGACTACCAGCTCACCAAGCTCCTCGGCCTCCGTCCCTCCGTCAAGCGCTACATGATGTACCAACAGGGCTGCTTCGCCGGCGGCACCGTCCTCCGCCTTGCCAAGGACTTGGCTGAGAACAACAAGGGGGCACGTGTCCTCGTCGTCTGCTCTGAGATCACCGCCGTCACATTCCGTGGGCCCAGCGACACCCACCTCGACAGCCTCGTCGGCCAGGCCCTCTTTGGCGACGGCGCCGCCGCCGTCATCGTGGGCTCCGACCCACTCCCGGTGGAGAAGCCCATGTTTGAGTTGGTTTGGACGGCCCAGACCATATTGCCAGATAGTGAAGGAGCCATTGATGGACATCTTCGTGAGGTGGGCCTCACCTTCCATTTGCTCAAGGATGTTCCTGGGCTTATTTCTAAGAACATAGAGAAGGCCCTGGTGGAGGCGTTTCAGCCATTGGGGATATCAGACTACAACTCAATATTCTGGATAGCTCACCCAGGTGGGCCCGCCATTTTGGACCAAGTAGAGGCCAAGCTGGGCTTGAAGCCGGAGAAGATGAGGGCCACAAGACACGTGCTGAGTGAGTATGGGAACATGTCAAGTGCTTGCGTGTTGTTCATTCTGGACGAAATGAGGAGGAAGTCTAAGGAAGATGGGCTCAAGACCACGGGTGAAGGGCTTGACTGGGGTGTTCTGTTTGGGTTTGGGCCTGGGCTTACTGTTGAGACTGTTGTTCTTCGCAGTGTAGCTGTACAAGACTTGCTGTTGTAGATCTTCTACACACACACACACACACAAATGTATGTATGTATGTGTTACCTCAATTTGTTTACAAATGTTTGGAGATATTATTCTTTGTTCCTTCAGTATAATACTCCCTCCGCTCCTAATTATAAGATCATTTTAACTTTTTTTTGGAGAAATTAAGGATGCAAAATTAATCACTTTAAAATGCCTATAATTATCTTTTTTCCTTAAAACTAATTTATCTTATTTATAAATTATCGTACAATATAATCATATGTAAGATAAGTTAAAATTAAATGGTATATTTGGTTTTTTTAATCTCTTAAAAAAGTTAAATTGATCTTATATTCAGAATCGGAGGGAGGAAATAAGAGTGCTTTTCTAAACTTGACTTGACGTTGTAGATTTAAAATGCAACAGTTAATCAACTAAATGACAGAATAACAGTTTTGTGCTCCAACATCCAAGGGCCACGTGTACTTGTATTAATCATTACATATGGATCCGTTGGGGATTTTTCAATGAAAATCCGAGAGTCCAGCCTTTGCAAGTGTCCATCGATGATTCTAATATCATATTTCAATATGAATTAATTGTGTATGTCTATATGTATACACGTTTTTTTTCATAAGTAGTCAAATCTTATATATATAAAAGTAGAGTAGCCAGCGTGACCTTTTGACACGTGTCCACTAGCCATATCATGCCAAGTGTCCATCCATCATACCCACTAACTCCATAATGCCCACTAACTCCATCATACCCGATAACTTCTCATGCCTGCTAACTGCATCATGCCCACTAACTGCATCACGCCCAATAACTTCTCATGCCCACTAACTCCATCATGCCCAATAACTACCCACTAACTCTATCATGCCCGGTAACTTCTCATGCCCATTAACTCTATCATGACCACTAACTCCATCATGCCCCATAACTTCTCATGCCCACTAACTCCATCATACCCACTAACTTCTCATGCCATATGTGGCCTATAAATTTAGGATACCGTATTCCATTTTGTGTACTCAATTCTTTTATTACTTTATCTATCTTTCCTTTCACAAATGCGACAAGCTTTTATGATCCTTTGTGTGTGTTGAAACCCGGCCGTTACAATTGGCATCTTCATATATGCATCATTTGATTATGGACAATTCCAGTACGCTTTAAAAACCAGGATATTTCATCTATTGAATTTGTGGTGCAAGATGTGGATGTGGGTCTATATTTTTTTCTGCATGTTTCTTAGCATCTAATAAATTCTTTTTATCATCTTAATGTTCTTTTTGTTACTGTTGTTGTCATCAAAACAGGGTGATAGGATTCATGGGACTGTGCGTAGTGGATTTATTTGGCGACATAAGAAGAGTCTACATGAGGGTACAACCTGTGAGATAAGTCATTTGATGTTGTTCCCAATACTGGTGGTTCTACTTAACATCCATACAGGGTTAACTTCCAATATTCTACTATGATCAAACCATGGACAGATGGTGGTAGCATTCCTATGTATGGATTTTCGTTCAAGTCTTTTGCTCATCTAAAGTCTAACGCATTTCATGACAAGTTTCTTGTGGGTGGGTGATCTTTCTGTTTTCATTTTCTTATGGTTAATGTTGCATAGCTTGAATGTGTTTTCTATTATTGTGTTTCAAATTTATAACAGATGTTATCAAGAAGGTTATTGCTGTAGGGCATTGACAGAAGTGTATTATTGGTGACAGAAATCAAATCGATGTGGAGATAATTTAATGGTCACAAGGTACATTATTTATAGTGTTTACATTAAGTTTCTCAATCATTTGCCCTTATATGTAGTGACATCTATATAATTAACTCCTTATTATGCAGCATGGAGTGACTTTAATGCACCTTATATGGATTATTTGCATATGAGATACTTGACTATATAAATAAACATGAATATGGTCATGTTGTCCTCATTCTTCAATAGTGCAAGGCTAAGGAGTTTATGAGTTAGTGGTTGATCATTGGACAATTGTGTCATTTCACATTGGTTGTTTTAGTTTAATATTTTACATTATTTCATTATTCCTAACTTATCTTTTACACAGATAAGAAGAAGTTGTCTAACTCCATGTTTAGTTCACGCATGTTGATTCATCCTACTTAGTCTTATGTAGTGACATCTATTTAATTCTCTCATTACTGTTCTTTCTATTATGCAGTATAGAGGGACTTTAAAGCACTTTATGAGGACTATTTGCAGATGAGATCCTTGAATACATGAATCTACGTGAATCTGGCCATGTTGTCCTCATTCTTCAATGGTGCAAGGCAAAAGAGTTTATGAGTTACTGGTTCATTATTGGACGACTATGACCTTTTATATTAGTTGTTTTAGTTGAATACTTGCTTTAATGCCTCCAAGAAGTTTTTGTATTATACATACATATATATATCTATATGTATGTATAAAATATATAGAATAAAATCAATTTAAGATACTAAAATGATAAAATAATAATTCCTTTATAGATTAACTATCCAGTCAAAATATTCCAATATCTATCTATTATATAAAAACAGAAACCTTAGAGTTATGTTACATGCCATCTAGCACACCCCATCTATTACCACGTTTATGGAGTTTATATTTTACAATTAAGCCATCAAGCCTTTCACCCAACCCCACATCTCGTATTTTCCGACCTCAACACTATTTTAAAATAAATAATTTTTAAAATTTTTGTATAGAGGGTAATTAAAATTTAATGGGAAGTTATAATGGCTAGCGGGCATATTCTGCCACGTGTCCAGCAAGCATTTCGAGCCAAGTCTCCGTCAATTAACCCATTACGCTTTTCACCCATCCACACCTTCCATATTTTTCACCCTCAACACTATTTTAAAATAAATAATTTTAAAATTTTCTTATAGTGGGAAGTTACAACAGCGAGCGGTTTTATTCTACCACACATCTAGCGGGCATCTCACACAAAGTATCCATCAATTAACATATCACGCCTTTCACCCATCCCTACCTCGCGTATTTTCAGCCACCAACACTATTTTAAATATATAATTTAAAAATTTCATGTAGTAGGAATTTACAATTTCATGAGAAGTTACAATAGCAGACATGCATCTCACGCCAAGTGTCTATCAATTAACTCACCGTGCCTTTCACCTATCACCATCTCCCGCATTTTCCACCACCAACACTATTTTAAAATAAATAATTTAAAATTTTCATGTAGTGAGAAGTTACAATTTCATTGGAAGTTACAACAGCCATCGAGCATATTCTACCACATGTTTAGCGGGCATCTCGCCAAGTGTCCATCAATTAACCCATAGTGCCTTCCACACATCCCTACCTCTCACATTTTTTGCTCAAAAACTATTTTGAAATAAAGAATTTAAAAATTTCATGTAGTGAGAAATTACAATTTAATGGGAAGTTACAATAGCAAGCGTGCATATTCTACCACATGCCTAGTGGCTATAACATATCATGTGTCCATCAATTAATCCATCGCGCCTTTCACCAATTCCCACCTCCAGTATTTTCCTACCCCAACACTATTTTAAAATAAATAATTTTAAAAATTTTCATATAGTGTTAAGTTACAATTTAATTGGAAGTTACAATAGCCAGCAGGCATATTCTTCCACGTGTCCAGTAGACATCTTGTGCAAAGTGTCTATCAATTAACCTATCACGCCTTTCACCCATCCTCAATTCCCATATTTTCTGCCCTCAACACTATTTTAAAATAAATAATTTAAAAATTTTCCTGTAGTGTTAAGTTACAATAGTAAATGTGCATTTTCTGTCACGTGTACAGCGGGAATCTAGGGCCAATTGTCCATCAATTAATCCATGGAGCCTTTTACCCATCCCTCTTCCCGCATTTTCCCTCTCAACACTATTTTAAAATAAATAATTTTAAAATTTTTGTGTAATGTTAAGTTACAATAGTTAGCGGGCATATTCTGCTATGTGTCTAGCGGGCATCTTACGCCAATTGTCCATCAATTAACCCATCGCACATTTCAACCATCCCCACTTCCCGTATTTTCGTCCTCAACATTATTTAAAATTTTAATGTAGTGTTAAGTTACAAATTGAAGGGAAGTTACAATTGCCAGCGTGTATATTCTATCACATGTCCAGCGGGCATCTCATACCAAGTGCCTATCAATTAATCCATTATGCCTTTCAATCATTCCCACTTCCAGTATTTTCCACCCTCAACACTATTTAAAATAAAAAAAAGTAAACATTTCATGTTGTGGGAAGTTACAATTTAATGGGAAGTTAGAATAGCCAGAGTATATATTATGTCGCTTGTCAAGTGGGCATCTCGCTTCATGTGTCCATCAATTAACCCATTGCGCCTTTCATTCATCCTCACCTCTCGTAATTTCCGCCCTCAACACTATTTTAAAATAAATAATTTTTAAATTTTCATGGTATAGGAAGTTACAATTTAATGTGTTATTTTTCTCATTAGATGTTAGTAAAACTTAAAATTCGATCTAGCCCGTCACAGGTTTGGCTTTACAAGCCCGACCCTTGAGGTGGCGAGCCATGCATGCCTAACTTTTCAAATGATTTTTTTCACTTTCGAATATGTTTTACTATCTAAAAAATTGAAAAATTTGATAAAAAAATATAAAAACGTTCCAAATTATGTTTAAATACCAAGCATTATTAATTTATTACCTCAACAATTAAATATTTAACACACATACAATTATAGTAAGACAATTAACTCAATGCATAGTAATTATTATGTTTGTGTAAATAAAAAGCATAGATAAATTAAATCTAATAGAATACATATGTGTGTACGCGCATGTGGTCTATTTAATTATCTCATTGTTCATATAATTGTACATTGTTATTGGATAAATGATATAATATCATACTCAATTTGTAAATAAACGTCAAATGACCCGCGCATCGCCCGGGTTCCGTACTAGTTTATTATTAAAAACGATAAAATGTTACATATTAAAGACCCCCTATTACACTCTATCGAGTATATGACTAAGAGGTTCTTAAGGAGAACTTGTACAACTAAATATAAGAAACATAATAACTAAAGAAAACTTAAAAATATTACACATAAACGAAGAACAGATCACATTAGAAGGCTTATTAGAATGAAAGCTAGAAAGAATCAAACCAAAGCTCACTTTGAGGACCATAGCCCTCGTCTTTGCTCCAAACTTGATAAAATCATAATAAACCACGTAGGGCTGTACCTAACATCTATATCAACATTTTGTAATCCGTAAAAACACGCCACTATGAATCACTAGAGAGTTCCAGTAATTCACGACGTCTACATCTTGATAGATGTTTGAAAATATCCTAATAGCTAGCATCAACAACTTGGAGTGAGAGCTAGATGCAACAACTTCATGGGATGAGCAAAAGAGCAATTTAAAGACAACAGGGAACTTGCAAACTACATAAAACAAAAACAAAAACCACAGTATACAACCTACAATACAACATAACGTGAGTAGCCTCATTTTATATTTTCTCACTATGGCACTATCCATTCCATGATGAGAGGATGGAGAGTTTGGCAAGCTCTGACCAAATAAAAGAAGTAAAGGGTTAAATTTATCTTTCTATCATAAAAACTTAAAATAATGTGAGACTATTCACTTCAATATTTTATACTTTTAATATATTTCTCAACCTTGATATGGGACTTCTTATTTTAATAACAATTAGGCATATTGATATCTTACATTTACTTAATGAAAGCATGAAGGAGCAGACGGTTATTATTATAAAAATCCCTTATGGTGTTAGGAGGCAATTGGGCAAATTAAACCGCAGTCTCATCTTTGCAACTAGAAATCATACTAGTTACTTTTACAACCAAGAAAATTTAATGTTGTTGGATAAATTGTTAAAAGGTAAAAAAAAAAAAAACATTGCTAAAAATACATTGTTAAAAATGCATGTCTACATTTACTTAATGAAAGCATGAAGGAGCAGACGGTTATTATTATAAAAATCCCTTATGATGCGGGAAGTATTTATTTATTGTTTGACTTGTTATGGTTGTTAGGAGGACTAAGGATAAGGATGTTTCAAAGAAGGAGTAGCATCAGAGTGGGTAGTTGCCTCTATGTGCTCCATCTAACTATTACTTGGTCCAAAGTTGAAACGGCCATTATATATATCATTATATATTACTATATCATCATACCCTCTCTTCCTTTGACTATATCCATTAATTGTATCACAACTAATTTTTGTTTTTGTTTTTTTGCCAACAATTGTATCACAACTAATATACCATAATGTTTATGCACAAATAAGATTTATATACTCAAAAGCCAGTATGGACGTAAATTTTTTAAAACTAGCAAGTCGCTAATCAATTTTATATGATAGAAAATATCTCTATTATATATATAGACTATTAATTTCCTATAAATATTTTCTTATTTCTCCTTTTACTTCCTCGATAGAATTTCATACTGCATACAGTATGTAAAACACTTCTTATTTAATATTATCATTTTCTAATGCATACAAAAAGCACTCCAATCTTTTCTTTCTCGTGCTTAAAATTGATGGGGCCAGGGAGAAAGGGGAAAAAAGAATTGGTAAATAATAAGATGAGAAATTTTCATCGAAAAAAATAATAATAAGATGAGAAATGGGTAGGTAAGTGCAAGCATAATAGTGGTTTGGTAAGTGGAATTAGAAAATTAGTCTATAAAGTAAGGCACGGTATTTTCCCACCAAACTGGCAAGCAAGTGAATGCTCAGCTACCATCTTTCCTTCATCCTTAACCTATAAATACTCCTCTTCTCTTCTCCTTCCTCATCATCATATTCATCTGTATCTCCCAATAACACTCACTATTCATATACCTTCCTAATATATTCCTCTTGTTTATTATCTGAGATATATTCAAAAATGGTGAGTGTGGAAGAGATCAGAAAGGCTCAGAGGGCAGAAGGGCCTGCCACAGTAATGGCAATAGGAACAGCTACCCCACCAAACTGTGTAGATCAGAGTACATATCCTGATTACTACTTCAGAATCACCAATAGCGAGCACAAGACTGAGCTCAAGGAGAAGTTCAAGCGCATGTGTATGTCTCTTCTCCTTTATTTTTTCTCATTTTCTTCCTACTTCAACACGTAGATATTTTTCTTCGTTGATCTTTGTTCTCTTTTTGTGTGTAGTAATTTCTGTTCTGTGGGGCGTATGCTTTTATCTTTGTTCAAGTCCTCAAAGATTATTAGCCGGGGATTTGACTTACTCAAATGAACCAGATAAAACTATTTCGTCAACACAACCCTGTGCTATACCTATTTTTTTTATTATTATATGTCCCCTTTTATTATACTTATATATAGAAAAATCCATAAAACAAAGTATTGATTCATCGGGGAATAAAGTGGGTTGATTTTCCGAAATAAAATGATCTAAATCTTATTTCTTAGTGTTTGACCCAAGTTTTGCTGGAGACGAAAGTCGTTGAGTATTTGATGTGTGTTCAAATTTAACTAAGATTCATTCAAGAAAATGTGATAATATCAATGAGGTGAAACTGTTGATTATACGATCGAGTTTGTCTGAATATTTGACATATATGATATGATATGAGTGAATTATTAAAAGTGACATGTCATGACTATTCAATTTCAGGCGAAAAGTCAATGATTAAGAAGAGGTACATGCACTTGACTGAGGAAATCTTGAAAGAGAACCCAAACGTATGTGAATATATGGCACCTTCTTTGGACGCAAGGCAGGACATGGTGGTTGTTGAAGTACCCAAGCTGGGGAAAGAGGCGGCCACAAAAGCCATAAAGGAATGGGGCCAACCAAAGTCAAAGATAACACACCTCATCTTCTGTACCACCAGTGGTGTAGACATGCCCGGTGCTGACTACCAGCTCACCAAGCTCCTCGGCCTCCGTCCCTCCGTCAAGCGCTACATGATGTACCAACAGGGCTGCTTCGCCGGCGGCACCGTCCTCCGCCTTGCCAAGGACTTGGCTGAGAACAACAAGGGGGCACGTGTCCTCGTCGTCTGCTCTGAGATCACCGCCGTCACATTCCGTGGGCCCAGCGACACCCACCTCGACAGCCTCGTCGGCCAGGCCCTCTTCGGAGACGGCGCCGCCGCCGTCATCGTGGGCTCCGACCCACTCCCAGTGGAGAAGCCCATGTTTGAGTTGGTTTGGACGGCCCAGACCATATTACCAGACAGTGAAGGAGCCATTGATGGACATCTTCGTGAGGTGGGTCTTACATTTCATCTTCTTAAGGATGTTCCTGGGCTTATCTCAAAGAACATAGAGAAGGCCCTGGTGGAGGCCTTCCAGCCATTGGGGATATCAGATTACAACTCAATATTCTGGATAGCACACCCAGGTGGGCCCGCCATTCTGGACCAGGTTGAGGCCAAGCTGGGCTTGAAGCCTGAGAAGATGAGGGCCACAAGGCATGTTCTGAGTGAGTATGGGAACATGTCAAGTGCTTGCGTGTTGTTCATTTTGGATGAAATGAGGAGGAAGTCTAAGGAAGATGGGCTCAAGACCACTGGTGAAGGACTTGACTGGGGTGTGTTGTTTGGTTTCGGCCCTGGGCTTACTGTTGAGACTGTTGTTCTCCGCAGTGTGGGTGTTAACTAAGAGGAACATGTCAAGTGCTTGTGTGTTTTTCATTTATATGTCCTTTTCCTTTTTCTTTTTTTATTCTTTTCTTTTTAATATGCCAATTTCCAGACATGTGATATTACAAATTGTGTATGGCATTAATGAGTAGTAACTAATAAGCATTATGATGCCTAGGTGCATTGTTAAATTATTATTATTATACATCGTTTGGGACGAAATAGAATTTTATTTTCGGTGGAATCGAGCATTTGAATTTATTCCAACCCCGTGTATGTCACGGAGGAAAAGATCTAGTTCATTCTTAAATATGTGACTTTATTATTAATTAAATACCAACCGTAGTCTCAATGCAAGTCCACGTGTTTACACAATTACACTTTAAATAACGTGGCCAGCCTTGGTAGCAGGAAGCCCTTCAATTAAATGAGTGTTTTTTAAATCAGTCAGCACAACAAATGTGGCTAAGCTGTTCTTTTTGCTCTGTCCAACTCATGCTAGATCCAAAGTTTGAAATGGCCATTTTATATTGCTCTATATATGTAACTCATCCAAAGTTGAAGTCACCAATTTATGACTGAAGTATATATTTGGTGCATCAACTTTTTATTTTAATTCTTAAATGTATATTCAGGTGTAGTGTGAAATTACTTGTTTTTTTGTTTTGAATGATGGCTAAAAAACATATAAACTTGCAAATCGACTAATCTTATTATGTATTGAGTTTATATAAAAAAAATAAAATATTTTTGTAATTTTTCAATCTCAACATTATTACTCTAAAAATACAGAAAATGCCAGCTCATAAAATTCAAACGATGATTGTACAGTTAAATGCTAATAAATATAATTGCAACTATATTTTAATTTCTTTTTTGTTTGTATTTAAATTGTAATTCTATTTTGAATTACAAGAATTTGAAATAACAAAATTATCTTATTAATAAACAGGTTAGAATACAAGCATGTTTTGTATGGTTTAATTTAACAATCATCGTTCAAGTATGATAATCAAGCAATTTTTCGCTAAAACAACAATGTCAAGAATGAAGCACTAAAAATGAATTTTATAAACTAGGATTAAGATAAAACTTGATATAAACATAATGTATCAAAACATATACGTTAACCTTTTATTATTGGGAAAATTTCATTTTACCCCCAAGGGGTTAAAGTGAAATTAAATGTTTCAGCTAAAAGACCAAAATGTCCTTGTTAAAAGAAGTACAAACGTTTTGGAAATTTCTCGTGTTTTAGAAGTTCTCCATGTGTGTCTTGAAAATTTTTCATATGTGTCTTGGAAATATAGTTGTGAAATTTTGGATGTTTTAGTTTTGGATTCCATGATTTTTGAGACTTGAAAATACTCACATTAATGTTGGAAATAAGCACAAATGTTTTGAAAAGTTTCCTCATATGCGTCTTGGAAATTTCCCATAAATATCTTGAAAGAATATGTGTCTTGGAAATTCTACATATGTGTCTTGGAAATCCAGTACAAAATTCAATAAGGACATTTTAGTTTTTTAGCTGAAATATTTAATTTCACTTTTGTCTCTTGGGGGTGCAGTGAAACTTCAGAATGTTTTAGGAGGAATCTGAGATTAATTCCTTATTATGGGGGTAAACTGAAATTTTCCCTTTATTATTTTATCATTAATAGTATTTTTATACATTAATCGTAGGTAAATTTAGATAGAATTGGGGTTTAACTCAAGTTAAAGTATGATGTTTTGAATGACACTTCTTAGATATTACCAATGTTATCTGAGACAAGCCTTATACTATAAAGCAAGGCACAAAAAACCCGGGGGACCTTTGACCCGGGCACGACCCGGGTTGACCCGGGAAAAACCGGTTAACCCGGCCGACCCGGTCAAGACCCGGGTTGAACCGGCCAACTTTTTTTTTTTTTTTTTAAAAAAATAATTTTATTTTATTATAATTCACCTAATATCTAACTTTCACTCCACTCAATTTTAGAAATTAGGAAAATATAATACTTTAAATGTTATTTTACTTGCATATACTTAATATTTAATTATTGTTACTCTTAATATTTATATTTTAATCTGTGAATTGTAGAATAATATTTATTTTCACGTGTAATCAACTAATATTTTCTTTTTTCCCTATATAGAAACATTAAAATATTCATATTTGATTAATCATGCATACCTATCTACATTTACATTTTGATATTAGTGATTATTAATGTTAATATTAATAAAATTTTATTATTTTAATATAACCGGTTTGACCCGATCCGACTCCCGGTTGAACCTTTGACCCTTGAACCAGTGCCTCGTCCAGTTCGATGTCCGGTCCGACTTTTTGAACCTTGCTATAAAGTACATTAATCTAAACATGTACTCATATTCTCTGACATTTCCCAAAATGATCAAAATCTTATTTCTTAGTGTTTGACCCAAGTTTTGCTGGAGACGAAAGCCGTTGAGTATTTGATGTGTGTTCAAATTTAACTAAGATTCATTCAAGAAAATGTGATAATATCAATGAGGTGAATCTGTTGATTATACGATCGAGTTTGTCTGAATATTTGACATATATGATATGAGTGAATTATTAAAAGTGACAGGTCAAAAAAAAAATTATTAAAAGTGACATGTCATGACTATTCAATTTCAGGCGAAAAGTCAATGATCAAGAAGAGGTACATGCACTTGACTGAGGAGATCTTGAAAGAGAACCCTAATGTTTGCGAGTATATGGCACCTTCTTTGGACGCAAGGCAGGACATGGTGGTAGTTGAGGTCCCCAAGTTGGGGAAAGAGGCGGCCACAAAGGCAATAAAGGAATGGGGTCAACCAAAGTCAAAGATAACACACCTCATCTTCTGTACCACCAGTGGTGTAGACATGCCCGGTGCTGACTACCAGCTCACCAAGCTCCTCGGCCTCCGTCCCTCCGTCAAGCGTTACATGATGTACCAACAGGGCTGCTTCGCCGGCGGCACCGTCCTCCGCCTTGCCAAGGACTTGGCTGAAAACAACAAGGGGGCACGTGTTCTAGTGGTATGTTCCGAGACCATCACCAACAAATTCCACGGGCCCAGCGAGACCCACATGGACAACCTTGTGGGACAATCCCTCTTTGGAGACGGGGCGGCCGCTGTCATTGTGGGCTCAGACCCACTGCCAGTGGAGAAGCCAGCTTTTAAGCTGGTGTGGACAGCCCAGACAATTTTACCAGATAGTGAAGGAGCCATTGAGGCACATCTTAGGGAGGTGGGCCTCACTTCTAATCTGCGGAAGGAAGTTCCTGAGCTGATATCGAAGAACTTAGAGAAGGCATTGGTGGAAGCATTTCAGCCATTGGGGTTATCAGATTACAACTCAATATTCTGGATAGCTCACCCAGGTGGGCCCGCCATTTTGGACCAAGTTGAGGCTAAGCTGGGGTTGAAGCAGGAGAAGATGAGGGCGACGAGGCACGTGCTGAGTGAGTATGGCAACATGTCTAGTGCTACCGTGTTGTTCATTTTGGATGAGATGAGGAGGAAGTCTAAGGAAGATGGGCTTGAGACTACTGGTGAAGGACTCGAATGGGGTGTTTTGTTTGGGTTTGGGCCTGGGATTACTGTTGAGACTGTTGTCCTTCACAGTGTGGCTACACTATAAGCTATGTGAGGCAGTTGTTTCTTATAATTTGAAACTGAAAATAATTTATTTATGTGTTACTACTCCCATTTGTTTCCTTATGTTTGGAGAATTTAATTTTGGGACAATTTCACTTTACCCCATAATAGAGAATTAATCTCAAATTGACCCCAAAATTTTTGAAATTTCCCCACACTTACTTTTAAGGAGTCAAAGTGAAATTAAATGTTTCACCTAAAAGATCAAAATGTCTTTATTGAATTTGGTACTGGATTTTCAAGATGCATGTGGAGAATTTCCAAGACGTATGTGCTTATTTCAAACATCAATGTGAGTATTTTCAAGTCTAAAAAATCATGGAGTCCAACACTAAAGCATCCGAAATTTCAGAATAAAATTTCAAGACACATATGGAGAATTTCTAAGACATTTATGGGAAATTTTGAAAACATATATAGGGAAATTTCCAAGACATTTGTGCTTATTTTCAACATCAATGTGAGTATTTTCAAATATCAAAAATCATGGAATCCAACACTAAAGCGTCCAAAATTTCACAACTATATTTCCAAGACACATATAAAGAATTTTCAAGACGTTTATACTTCTTTCAATAAGGACATTTTAACCTTTTAGTTGAAACATTTAATTTCACTTCATCCTTTGGGTGCAGTGAATTTATTCTTTCGTATAAAAATGATTTTCCAAAACTTGATGTTGTCCTTGTAAATTGCAATAGTAAATTAACAAAATGTTGGAATGCCATAAAGTTTTGTATATTAAAATAATCATAAGTCCCGCATTTCAACGTTGCGTACATTTACAAGTCTCATTCTCCCAAATATTAACTTCCAAGTCCAATAGTCATTTGTACTTGTTTTTTTCAGGTGGATTGCCAAAGATATTTTCAAACTACTTTGTCTTTAGATTAACCCTTTCACACATGCCATTCAAACTTGTGTTATCTTTTTTACGGGATTGAGTTGGTGTTATGACTTCTATATCGAGAAATCTCACAGTGCAGTGAGGTTTATAAATTTAAAGGATTATCTCTCCTAATATGATAGTATTTTTGGATGAGTTCTCTCTTTAGCCGTAACATTATTGTATTGCTTTGGTGCTTTTATACCGGGAAAATGTCATTTAACTCCTCTGTAGAAAAAAAAACTTCAGAGTTCTGCCACAAAAATCTGAAATTTCACTTTGTCACTAGGAGGCGAATTGAAATTAAATGTCTCACTTAAAATATCAAAATGTCCTTATTGAATTTTGTAACTAGAATACAAGACACATAGAAGGAATTTTCAAGATGTTTGTGTTTTTTTTCAACATCAACTTGAGCTTTTCCAAGTCTAAAAATCATGAAATCCAACATTTCACAATCGAATTTTCAAGACATATATAGAGAATTTTCAAGACATTTGTGCTTCTTTCAAATATCTGTGTGAGTATTTCCAAGTCATAGAAATCATGAAATCCAATACTAAAGCATCAAACATTTCATAATTGGATTTCCAACACTCACATATGAAATTTCCAAGATGTTTGTGTTTCTTCCCAACATTAATGTGAGTATTTTCAAGTCTCAAAAATCAATAAACAAATAAGGACAGTTGGTCTCTTAGGTGAGACATTTAATAGGAGGGCAAAGTGAAGTTTCAAATTTTTGTGGGGGGATTATGAAGTTTTTTTTTTTTTGTTACCAAGGAGGTTAAATGATCTTTTCCCTTTATATTGAGAGGTCGATGGTACAGCAGCAAAAGGGCTACCTACATATGATTCTTCATTCTCTTTTTTAAAGTATTAATTTTCCTTGAGGGCGATTCTATCGGAAACCTAGTGAATCGGCAATGAAGCTAGGTTGGTTCAACGAAGAAGTCGGGTAAAGGGTCAAATCGGCGGAATATGGTTGAATCGGCAAAAAACTGGTGACTCGACCAAAAATCGAGGAGGTTGAGCCTGCAATTTTTTAAAAAAAAAAATTGGTGTTTTTTATTTTGTTATAATTTCCTTTATTATTAACTTTTACTTCACTTAATTTTAGAAACCACATATAGGGAACTATAATATAGTTATGTAGATTATTCTAAATGCTACTCCATTCGTTCTTAAATATATAATCTATTTAGGAGGTGAGTTTGTTCCTAATTATAATACATCTTTCTAATTTTTCTCGATATTTTCCCATATTGTACCTATTGATACTCCTCAATAATAAACAGACAAGAGAGGGGGAATGTGAATAAAGGTAGAAGGTTAATATGTTTTGGTAATATCACGTGATTTTAACTAACTTAAATAATATCCTTAATTTAATCAAAGTAGGTAAATATGTCTTATATTTAAGAACGGGGTGATATTTTACTTGCATATATTTAATAATCAATGGCGGCTGCTCTAAGTGTTTGTATTTTGGTATGTGGATTGTAGAAGAATATTTATTTTCATGTGTAATCATTTTTTCCTTTAGAAACATTAAAATATTAAGTAAAATACACCGACCTCCCTTCTATTTTACTTTAATTACACATACATCTCATCTATTTTGAAAACATACAATTTAGTCCAATCATTTAACACCGTAAAGAATATTCTGAAAATATTCTAAAACCATAATTTTTTATTTAAATTTATAATTTATTTATTATTTTACCTTTCATTCTAATAAATCCCTAAATTATAGGAATATTAAATTCCTTTGGTTCCACAAATTTTATTTTAAGTAGATAGATTAAAATTAAGCAATTAAATCTTGACAACAAATTCAATTTATTCATTTTTATACAAAATTCAATTTGTTCTTTTAATAAACGAGCCAGCCTTATGAACTCGACCCAAATTACCGTCTCTACATATTTTTAGAACTTATCTTTAACTCTTTTAATAATACTTTGTGTAATTTTGTAAGTAGGCACCTTAAACATTTCTTAGACGCATTTTCAACCCTAGTCTAGTCGGTACTGAAAAGTGCTTTTATTTAATGAATATATATGCTCAGGAATTAGCAATGAAATTAAAATTCGCGAAATTGAACTCAAAATTTTTTCTCGAGAATTAGACATACTTGAAAATACTTCAAGGTGACACACAAGGAAATACTTTACATTATTAAATGGGTGTACTGAAAATATAAGGTTTTGAAAAAAGACATTAAAATGCCATTGAAATGTGGGCAAAACAAAATGTTACAACGAATTTGTATCATTGTTATGATGTGTCATGAACTTAACTAATCTTATTTTAAGTATCAAAATGCCCTTCAATCAAAAGTTTTGAAAATTGCCACCCCTAAGCTGAGGCTGCTGATCGCTGGAGCTTTGACACTAGAAGGATCTTTTTGCCAAAATTAATGGTAAAGTGGTAGGGTGAGATTGCCAAACAAGTATTTCAATATATAAGATGAAAAAAATATAAGTTAACTCTTCAATTTTGTATCAAACTCGTCCTCAAGTTTTGATAAGGTATTACGTACTTTTCACTAGGTGTTATCAACTTTCATTTATTAAATAATAAATCTAAATTTTTAACTAATTTTCAGGTCTTGTTAAAGGCATTACTAAGTTGAGCTATGAACTTACCAATTTTGGATACCAGTTTTTCAATTTCAAGCATTAAATTTCTACTCGGTAATGTCATATGAGAATTTGATAGTTTCATATATTAATTTGGTAATTTATTATCTTAACTTAGAAATTTTATATATTAACTCATCAATATTCTATATGAAAAATTAAAATATTGAATTATCAATTTGATATATGAAATTACCAAGTAAATATATAAAATCACAAAGTTCTTTTATTTTATATGACAAGTTGAAATATTAAATTATTAACAAATTTTTCTATACGACAAGTTCATATATAAAGGTAACATTGATAAGAGCCATTATTTTTGGACATTTTCAATGAAGTAACTACTTTTTTTTTTAGGTGAAAGTAACTAATTTTCTTTGACGAGCGAGAATTATGTAGAGTTATAAAAAAAAATAATGATATCAAAGAACAGATTATCAGATGTCGGTTTTGTAATGAGTTGCGAGCTCGTTGCACTTGCAAGAGCACGTGGCAGGTGAACGACATAGAGTTTTGAGTGGGGAATAAGCAAAGACGGTGATGTCTCATTCACATACAAAAAGGCCTCACAACTAAGTTATCTGGCAGCTCATTCCTTGTGACACATAAGCAAGCCATGCTATTAAATAATTAATAAGTTAATCAATTAATTTACTCACACTAACAATTAGATTAATTTAAAAATACATGACAAAAAAATAGATTAATTAATAAAGTGAATTACAGTTGTACGGCTTGAACATTTTTAGTCCATTAAATTTATATTTATATAAATCATAAATCAATATCACAATATCCATGCCCTATATTCATCATTTTCACATGATATTTAATATATTACCACATAAAATTTCCTCTAATATTTTTTTAAAAATATAAACAAAATTTTATGTTATTTATAATTTACTTATTTTTTTAAAAATATAAACAAAAGTTTATGTTATTTATAATTTACTTTAGTTAATTTTTTTGAAAGATTCGTATGGTTATCAAATTTTGAAACATGTACATAATTTTAGAGAAATCTAAGACAAATACCTGAAATTTATTCTAGAAAAAATAAAATAAAACTCTAAAGGCAACAAATCCGCCCACAAGATTTATAAAAATAACTATTGTAAAGTTTTGCTCAAAAAAAGAAAAAGAAAAAAGAAAAACTATTGTAAAGATTGTTTATTTTAAGTCAAATTAAATAAAAACTTGAATTTCGTCCGATAACGTGATTAGATACTGTTATCTACTAAGTCCATAAAAAACAATTTTTTCCATTCTATCAAAATTTTAAACTTATTTATCTAAATATAATAGTAAAGCTCATTATTTAATGAGCCATAATTCACTATAAGCTCGCAAACACTGATGCTTAAACCTGGGTTGTTCATATTGTATTTGTTAAGTTTTAGCTTTAATAGTAACTTTTTCTCAACCAATTTCTTTAGGTCCTCAGAAAAGTCTTCATTTTTCTTCTTTTTTTCTTCTATGGTCAGAAACAGATGTAAAAAATAAAGTTCATTATATTGACACCCTTGCATAACAGAGGTGGGCATACACATTCAAATTTACTACCTCAAATAATTCGAGCCTCAATTGTAGAGCTGTCTTGTTAACCAATTGTTTTATAAGGTTGTCCAAGGTAACTGAAGCTATTCCATTATTATCATTAACAATATATGTCAGCTTCATTCTGTAAAAAATGAACATGACTTGGTAAGTTGTCTTCCCACTTGTGATATGAAGAGTAGTGTTAAAAAACAAAAAGCATTCATTCACCAAGGTTTATAATAGCATACTTTGGCTCAATTTTTTTAGGTGCTTTCATGCATCTAGGACAGTAAAGATGACTGTTAGGATCCTTGTTATCTAAAGGTTTAATCTTTGATGAGCATTTGGTGCATCCATTGTAGTTCCATCCAAATTTTGTTCCAAGCTTTCCAAGGGGATAATATAAAAATTCGCATGTATATATTATATATATGAAACAAAATTGTTCCACGCTATCTCATAAAATTAAAAGTAATCTAAAATAGAAAACTTGGCTATGAATTCTTGAAATAGCATACATTCTGCGAAATTTCTTATCGTGGAGGATATTGAATGTGCTATAAACTCATTCAGTCGGTAGAGCATAGACATAATGTATGCCTCATATTTATAGGCATAACTTAGGGTTACAATATACCTAGAATAAATAAGGATAGAAACATATTTTTTTGATATCATTTTTAAAAAATATATATATTAAAACCAAAATATAATATAATACATTATCCAAATAATTTAAGGTCACAAAAAATAAGACATCAAAAGCCAGCTCTTCTATAGAAAGTATTTGTTTGTTTCTCACGCATCACAGCTGCAGAAATTGATGTGGCACTTGTCATATAGCAAGTGGTCATTTTATTAAATATTATAATTCAAACACAATGATTATAACTAACCAAATATAATTAATGATAGATTGACCTATCAGAAGCTTCTTAGGAACATAATTTTAGGGCATATTTTAAATATAATAATCATTCTTTACATTTAAATATAATTATTAGTAGATATAATTAGTGATTATCAGTCTTTAAATTTAAATATAATTATTCAAAAACAATGGTTATAACTAATCAAATATAATTAGAGATAGATTGACCTATCAGAAGCTTCTTAGGAGCATAATTTTAGGGATTATCTTAAATATAATAATTATGGCCAATTATTCTTTAAATTTAAATATAATTATTAGTAGGTATAATTAAAAAAAAGGGTTAATGGTTATAACCAATCAAATATAATTAGTGATATAATTAGTAGATTATATAACTAGTGAAAAATTGACCCATTAATCTGAATAGAACCAATCATCTGGGCCGTTAATTCCTTATGAATAGTATTTTGGTGGAAGAGTATTTTATGTTATATAGATGTATCTTGAATTAAATGTGATTACAATTTGTAAGAATAATTATGTTTTATAGCGTAAAAAAATATGTGTTTAAGAATTTTGAATTATAAAACTAAATGAATTATATAAAATCAAAAGTTTATATAATTTTCATCATATTACGAATAAAAGTATATCAGAAATATGATTTTATAAATATAAAAGAACTAGAATAAATAATTTTTAATGAATATTTTTAAAAATTGAAAATTATAAAAGTTCATGGTTTAAATAAAAATTAATAAATATCTTAAGAACATTAGTATCCGTTTGGCTCAATGAATCACAGGGAATATTAGTGACTTGGTTAACCCCTAATTGACCTCCGATCTAACCATTAGTCCTTCAATCAGTGCCTTGGCCAATTCTATGTCCAATCCAATTTTTTGAACCTTGATTACAATTCAATATTCTGGATACCCGGGTGGGCCCAGCAATCTGGACCAGGTTGAGATCAAGTTGGGCTTGAAGCCGAAGAAGACGAGGGCGTTGAGGCACGTGCTGAGTGAGTATGGGAACATGTCAAAAGTGCTTGTGTGTCGTTCATTTTCGACGAGATGGGAGGAATTCTGATAGACTACTGAGTTAATTAGAGTTTTGGGATATTAGGGAAATAGTAACAATAAATATTTATTTAATTTATTTTGTATATTTTCAACTTTACTTAGGATATTTTCTGATTTGGTTAGTTTAGTGGTCCTCAAATTTTGGATTAGTGGGGTTAGTTAGGATTTTTTAATGAGTCAAATATATCATTTTAAATATATTTATTGGGAGTTAGTTTTTAAGTAGTGAATCAAGAGAAATACTTACATACTCTTAGAGTACCACGTCATTTGTGCTCTAGCTAATAAAAATATAACAACTACCCTGATTTTGAATTTTTAATTTATTAAATAAAAGATGACAGTTACTATAAAAATTAGGGTAGATGTTACATTTTTATTGATTAGAGCACAATGACGTGGTAAGTATATAAGTATTTCTCGTGAATCAATGGACAATGATTATAGGGAGTTATTGTTATCTTTCTGAGCAATTTTTGAGTGAACCCGGTACACCACATCATTTGTAGTCTGTCGAATTAAAAGTAAACACATAAGGTCTGACGTGGAATTTTCAATTTGACTTAGTACCATAGAAAAATCAACTAACTGATAAATTTTTTTTCAAATTGTAAAATAACAAAACATTAAGAACATATGATTTAATTTTTTTATTTGTTAATTGATTTTTTTATGGTGCTAAGTCAGATTGAAACTTCCACGTCAGCCCTTATATATTTACTTGTTATTGGTCAGACCACAAATGATGTGGTGCACCGTTAGACCACAAATGATGTGGTGCACGGGTTCACGTAAGAATTCCTCTATCTTTTTGTGTCTAAATATTGTAGCTTGTATCTGTAAAATTCATTATAGAATATAATTTATTTGGCAGGGATAATTTCTATTATTAGGAGGTTCTCGAAGCTTTATTAGTCTAATGAGTTTAAGATTATTGGTCATTGCTCTATTAAAGATTTATCTTCATCTTTATTATTTTATGAGGTTAGATTCTAATTTCATTAATTAATAGAGATTCGTTCTCGTTACTATCATTTGGTACCAGAGCTATTCGATCCAAAAATGGTAGTTACCTCCTCCGTGAGCCATCTTCCTACTCCTTCCTCATTCCCTCCATACACTTCTACAACATTTTATAAATCATTACAAGCTTCTTATATAATATCCCGTCTTAATATTATTTTTGCTGATTCGAAAAACAAAGTTAGTATTTCCCAACTCAAACCAATCAGCACGTTTCCCACCATCAAAAGCAAATCTACAAATATTGGCTTAGGAGTAAGGGGAAATGTCAAGATCCACAAACACAGAACCAAAGTATGCCGGATATCTTCAGCCACTATTAGACTCCGTTTCAGGAGAATAAAAACGGCTCAGCCTGCGCACCACTGTAATTCATCTTTTTCCTTCACAGAAAATGATGTCGAAAGCAGCCATGTTGCAGAATTAGAAGAGGTGAAAGCTGAAATTTTATTTCATGACTTACGGCAAAATTATACAGCATCATCAATGGAGTTTCAAACCACCATTGGAGCCAGAGTTGTTGGGCTAAAGCAGGAAGTAAAATCAGATTCAGAGCCTTGCTGCAAAATAGCACCTACTATGGAAGTTGACAAAATCGAGGGCTTAAAGGTTGAAGACATAAGTTCTAAGCACACTGAAATTTCTTTTGCTACTCATGGAAACGTGTCAAAAGCTACAGTACAACATCAAGACCTATCTCAGTATTGTATTGGACAATGGGTCTACTACTACTTTTGGATTGTTATTTGGAGTTGATGAAATATATCCTTATAATACCTTCCTACCTTGCCTTCCCAAACCTGCAGACATACCATAAAAAGTTATCCTCTATTCCACGCCTTGAGGACAAGGTAAATTTCTTTCTTTTTTTTCACATATCAAAGGCCAAGTTAAACTTGGAAAATTATACAGTCAAAAACACGTGGTCCAGCTGCCTCCAAGACATGTCTTCCTGTAGCAAATGAATATATCCGATGGGTGGTTCAAGCAATACTGTTGCTTCCTCTTCCAGTTTCTGCGCGTCCTTGGCAAGAAAATCTGCACATTTAATTGCCTCACGAGATGTATGTCTCAGTTCTATGTCCCAGTCAGCATATAAAAGCTCTCTAATCTCAGTAATTTCTGCCTCCAGTGGGTGATGACGACCTTCATCTCTCATGACCAGTTGGTAAGCCTCAATTGAATATGTATAATCTATTACCTTTTGGATGCTATTTTGTTTACATAGCTGTAAGCCATATAGTAGTCTCTGCAACTCTGTGTTTGTGGTTGAACAAAATCCTAGCTTGTGTTGGAATCCCAGGATTCAATTGCCATTTGAATCTCTGATTATGCCCCGACACGCAGCAATATTTTGCTTGTTGACCGAGCCATCTGTGTCCAGTCAAAAATAATTTGCTGGTGGTGGTCTCCATCTATTCTCCTCTTTTCTTGTGAAGTTGAAGATTTGGTGCTTGAAAATTCCCTGTTGAACTGATTCCATTAAATGAAATAGGCCCTCATGCATAATATCTTTAGCTTGAAATTTGTTCCCTTCCATGATTCCTCTACATCGGTTTTTCCACAATAGCCAACATATGGTACTAAAAATTTGACTCCATGGCCACCTGTTGAATCTGGCACTTCCCTGGTTGCGAGTTATGTTCATCCTTAGCCAATCCTGCAAATTAGAATTGAAAAAATTGAAGCAAATGTTAGAATTAATAAATTTCCTCCACACCTCTCTAGCAATCTCACAATCTCTCAGTATATGTAAGGTGTTTTCCTCTCTATTACACTCAAAGGGACATTCCCCCTCTCTGATAGACCTCTCTTAGCTTTGAGTGAGTTTGTGGGTAGTCTCTCATGTATTGCTTGCCATAGGAAGAACTTCACTTTTTTCAGCACTGGTAATTTCCACACCTTCTTCCATTGTAGAGAATTATTCTGCAACTCCTGTTTGGTAATCATATTGTAAGCGGCATGGACATTGAAGTTGCCATCTGAAGCATATCTCCAACAGAATTTATCATCTCCTCTTCCAGTTGGGGGCTTAACTTCCATAATAATTTTAATTACCCAGTAAGGAAAGAAACCCCTGAGTTTTTGAGTATCCCAACGCCCATTACTCACAAATTCGCTAACTTTTGCACATGGGTTGATCAAGTGGAAGTTTCTGTCAGCAAGGTGAATAAGAGGTTAATCTATTAGCGTCCATAAGTCCCACCAAAAATTGCTTGATCTTCCATCATTTAGAGATCGGCCCACTCACTGAATAAATTTCCCCCACACCGAGGTAATGCTCCTTCACACCTGAGACGATTTTTCCCTTTTGTATACCACAGGGTAAGCTTCACAACCAAACCTATATTTAGCTTTAAGGCATTTAACCCATAGTGCATCCGGTTTTGTCAAAAGACCCCAGCATAGTTTCATAATGAATGCCATATTTTGGGATCTTAGGTCTTTAATTCCAAGCCCTCCTTGATCTTTCTCCTGCTTAATTGTGTCCCATGATATGAGATGCATTTTCCTTCCACCTTGCTCTGGATTCCGTAGAAATTTTTGACTTATTTTCTCTATTTCATTTGTCACTCCTTGTGGTAAGAGCAAGGTAATCAAACCTGGACCGGTAACTAGACCGGGCGAGACAGTGGGTCAAGGGTCAGTGGGTCAGACCGTAGTCAACTCGGGAGCCAGACTGGTGAGAAATAAAAAATGAAAATATAAAAAAATAATTTTGAATTCTCATCAAATCATCCAAATGGTAAATAATCATATATTTATGCAACTTTTTTTAAATATTTAAAATATATATTCTCATTCATTAATTTTTAAAAATTGCATTTTTTAATACTTAGGAAAGGAATTACAACGCTTAGGACAAAATCACAAAATAGAAGCTAAAGTAAAATTACACACTGTGACCAACAAAGAAAACAAAAATCAGGGGCCAACTACGCATAATTCTCTTTATCTTGCAGCAGCTTCCTGGCAGCCTTATGTCACTTGTTTTTTTAATGATGTATAGGCCTAGCCCACGAACTCCCCCTTAACTAAACCCTAATTTCATTTACCAAACCTTCACTACTTCTTCTTGTAGCAGACACACATAGGCACAGAGGTTACCACTTTAGAGATGAACCTTCATCTGGCCTACGCTGTAACATTACCTCCCTAATCCCACTATTAAACACTCACAATTAAAAATTAAATCGTTTATAGTGCTAACTATGTTAGGAAAAAGAATTAAATTACCAAAAATTCGCTAACATAGTTAGAAAAAGATCTTTCCATAATATTTATATATATTTCAACCTCAACTCCAATCTCTGTCATCACAATATAACTTCCTTCCCAGTACAATAACAGAGAATTTCATTATGCATGATTAAACTCCACATATCATTCTTAAAATACCATACCATAATAGGTATTATACAATAATTTTTCTCCCAGAATAGGAACAAGGTTCAGCAGAAGCATCATATAAAATATGATCCTAAATGTGGCAATACCTCCTGTCCTTCTGGTCCAGAGTATCTCACGATATCAGTGAGAAGTTCCCGGATCCTTCCCTTGACCTCCTACTTCACTCCTAGGACCTGCAAAAGTGAGATCAACGGGGGTAGCCCCAAAACGCAACCACTGACTACTCATCTACGTGTGGTGTGTGCTAGCAAGGTGTCCAGTGGAATACATATATGTATATATATTAGTTTAACCAGCATGCTCAGGTATTCACATATAATGCATATCTTGGTCCCAAATATCTTTTCTCATCGTTTATAATTATAAAATAATCCATCACAATTCATCCTCAATAATAGTATATATATCATTGATAATTACAGACAACCCAAACAAATCTTACTAGAAATGTTGGGAAAACATGTGGGACCAGTCGGGACCTTCCACCCACCCCTGATCACCACGGTATAGTTCACGAGGGACTCTCTACCCTCCCTGAATAATACCACAGATTAGAAGGATCTCTGTCCTTTCTGAATCCGTAAGGGGCGATATCCCCTCTTTCGTCTTTCTCTCCTTTATTTCTCATAATATATCAATTAGTCCCTGTGGCGCAACAGGGTACCTCATCACGTGATGGCACAATTTCCAATTCACCGGTGTCACATACCCAAATAATTTCTCACATACAACACATAGATATGCAACACCACAATCAGGCACCAGGCCTTCCAGTATTTTCATAATATACATATATTAAATAATTTCCAAAACCACATATATTTCCGTTTCAAATATTTCACATCACAAATTTATGCCATTTCAAAATAATACTCCACAGGACATTTATTATAAAAATATTAATATTCCAATATCTCATTTCCATATCTCATCAATCATCAATTGATAATCAAATCTCAATTTGTGATTCAAAATCTCATCTCCATATAACATCATAATTTTCAAATAATAATATTTCAAATTTCTTACTAACACTACACACACACATAAACAAGCAGAAAGCGGTTACCTGATAGCTGGCACCAATCTCACAATAGTGCAGCTCCCCCGTGCTAACTCAGTGCAATTCAAGCACTACACAATCATGCATACTACCACAATTAATTATTTATCCAACAATTTTATATGTTGGAAAA
This sequence comes from Mimosa bimucronata, assembly GCA_037074515.1. Lineage (NCBI taxonomy): Eukaryota > Viridiplantae > Streptophyta > Magnoliopsida > Fabales > Fabaceae > Mimosa > Mimosa bimucronata. Next base: position 39,725,983 of record CM073444.1, read on the forward strand.
TAAATTATTTACTACCCTTTCTTTGCCCTTATTTATTTTAAATTTCCAATTTAACATTTATTCTCCCTTTCTATTTCTAAAATTTATCTCTACTCCATTTATACATATATCCAAAATTATTTATTCTTCCAATAACTATTTATAAAAATTCAAGCCTAAATAAAATTAAACCTTACATCCCTAAATTATTTCTCAACCTCAAAAATCCATTATTTAATCCACAATTTATTTTCCAAACCTTAATAAATATCTAAAAATTATTAATTTAACTATAGACCCATCAGATCATCAAAAGTCCTAATTTTCAATATTTCTAAAAATCCAATAAATTCCAATAATTAAGAAAAACCTCCCACAATGAAAAATATACTTAGAAAAACTCATAATCGAAGTCTAAGCTTCAATTTATTAATTTTAGGACTCCCAAAAATTACCAATTTAGACAAGGTCTAATTTTTCAAGTATAACAAATCGAAAAACTAATGACATAGAAAGGTAGAGGAGACTTACAGGATTCCAAAAATGTGCTTAGTTGGCCGAAAAGCTTACTATTCCTATACTAACAGACTCTAATAAGTCTAGTAATATGAATATATATGGTGGAAAGAGAGAGTAAGAGAGAGAAACGAAGAGAGAGAGAGAGAGAGTGAGTGAACGTGAATGAAGAGGAACGGTGGGTGTATTTATATATATTTGGTGCACAGTAACTCAATAGTAATGAATAGTAACTCAATAGTAATAATAATAATATAATATAATAATATATTATATTAATAATATAATATAATATATATAAATAGTAGTTGAATGTGATTGGTTGAGGAAATAATAATTGATGCACAGTAAAAGTTTCTGGCGAGGAATGGAGTGTCGGCAGAGTGGAAAGAGAAAACTACACTACTAGACCCTAAAATTCTCAAATAAGATATTTCTTTTGAACAAAAAATTTTCTTTTCACTTTCAAAATTTTCCCATAATATCCTTTATTTATTTCCTCCCATATTAACCTCTTTTGAGCCTAAAAATAATCTCTCCCAAAATTATTATTGTCCAAATAAGGGAGAAACTAGGCCTTTAAAATCCTCAATTAATTTTTAGGATGTTACATACGCTCTCTGCTTCAATTTGATGAAGGTGAGTGCAGTGAAACAAGGGTCGACTATCACAAAGGAAAAATAACCCCCCCAACATCATCAACTTGGAACAATTTTCATAGATCTCCATAATATCCTTTCTTTTTCAGCCATTACTCTTCTCCTACCTCTCTTGTTCTTGTCTCCTTTTTATCTTCTTCATCTTTTCTGAACTGTAATGTCTGCTGGTGCTATGATCAAATCTGATTGATTTTTTTTAACTCGGCTGGCTCGCTTAACTCGGCGAGTCAGCCGAGTCAGTGGTGGTTTAGGCCGAGTTTTCCGGGTCATGACCGAGTCACTACTACTCCGAGTCAGTGGCTTAACCGGATCGGACAAGTGACCGGGTCGACGAGTTCCGGGTTGACCCGGCCGGTCCGGTCCGGGTGTGATTACCCTGGGTAAGAGTGCTGTTTGCATATAATAGTTCTAAATAGCTGATATAACAGCCTTGATCAACACTGTTCGCCCTGCCATTGTCAATAAACGTCATTTCCAGCTTACTAACTTTTTCCGAACTTTCTGAAAAATTGGGAGATATGTCAGCTTGGTGGCTCTTTTATGGAGTAGGAGGACCCCAAGGTATTTCCCCAAGTCACCAGTAATGCCAATTCCCAGCCTCTGACTCATTTCTATAGCCCTATTTAAATGTACATTACTTGAGAAAAAAGCCTTTGATTTTGTCAAGTTGATTCTATGCCCTGAGACTCCGTAAAAATCTCTCATAACTTCTTTTATTTGATCTACTTGGTCTAAAGGGACTTCTCCAAACAATATGAGATCATCAGCAAAGAATAAGTGTGAAATTGGAGGAGCTTGTCTGTTGAAGCGTATGCCTTTCCAATTACCATCCTGAACTTCTTTATTAATTCTTTGGCCAAGCCTCTCCATGCACAAAACAAAGAGGTAAGGGCTAAGCGGGTCACCTTGACGACACCTAGAGTTGGGGAGAAAGCTGATGATTCAGTCCCATTCCACAAAACCTTCATTGTTGCTGAGGAAGTACATTCCATAATAAGCTCTACCATTTCCCTCTTTAGTCCAATACTATGAAGTGTGTGTTTTAGAAAATTCCAATCTAGATTATCATAGGCTTTCTCCATATTCACTTTTATCTCTATAAAGCCTTTTTTCCTTGTCTTGTCCCTTATTGAATGAATGGCTTCCTGAGCTATAACAATGTTGTCACTACTTTGTCTCCCTGTAATAAAGCTACATTGTTGTGGCTGGATTAAGTAAGTCATAGCATCCTTCAGCCTATTTGCAATGATCTTAGTGATAATCTTAAAAATGACATTACATAATGATATAGGCTTAAAGTCTTTCATTTGTAGGGGATTGTCCGTCTTCGGGATAAGTACAATGTGCGTGTGATTGATGTCTCGGATCACACTCAGATTCCGCCAAGCACCCCGAAATACATCACATACCTTTGATCCAATGCTATCCCATTGGGATTGAAAGAAGTGAGCCTGAAGTCTATCCAATCCTGGAGCTTTAAAGGCTCCCATTAAAAAAGCTGCATTCTTAATCTCCATGTCATCCACCTCTTTATGAATGAGGGTAATGTCTTACTATTTAAGGGGTGGGAAGTTTGAAATCCAATTTGTAGGATCAGTGACCTGGCAATCTTTTATGTATAAATTTTGTAAGAATGATTTAGCCATTTGCTGCAATATCTGTTCATCGCAAATCCAATTTTCTTGGTAATCCTGGAGGGCTTCTACCCGTTGCTTCTTCTTCTTAATGACTGTGGATGCATGAAAGAACTGAGTATTCTTATCTCCCTAGGCTAGCCATTTGCACCTCGATTTTTTATACCACATAAGCTCTTCTTGTGCACAAATTTTGTTATATTCTTGCCATAACTTCCTTTCAAGCTTGAATAAACCATCGGCATTATTATTTTGTCTTGCTTTGTCTATTCCTTCTAGTCTCTTCATTAGGCGCTGCTTTCTTTTGGTGATGCTTCCAATATTTTTTTTACTCAATTCCCTCACTTTCCCTTCAAACTCCTTCCTCCCTTCAAACCAGTCTTTCCCAGTTCATGCCTCTTCCACTATTCCTGTAAAGCCCGATTCCAGGTTCCAAGCTGGCTGATATTGGAATCTTGTCACCGTTTTGTCACTTCTTTTTCCATTTCCCTCTGCTACTATGATGACTCTATGATCCGACTTGTACCGGAGGCTATGGAATACTTTGCTGTTAGGATGATTGAGTTCCCAAGATAAGTTCCCGAATGCCCAATCCAATCTTTCTTTCACCCCCGCCTTCTCCCATGTGAATTTTTGTCCTACCACTGGGATTTCTAGCAGGTTAGAGTCTCTGATACAATTAGAGAATTGTTGCATTGCCTGACTTGATGCTTGTCCTCCACCAAGTTTATCATTTTCAGTTAGGTATGAATTAAAGTCACCAATGATCATCCAAGCTTCATTATTTCTTTGGGCTATCTCTCTGATAGCTTCCCATAACTGTTCACGTCTTCTAGCCACTGTCTCACCATACACAAGAGTGGTAACAAAAAATCTTTCATACTTTTTTCCATAAGTCTACAACGAATAAGTTATGTATTTGAATGAAGGTATTCCACATGAGTTTTATCGGCATCCCATAGAACCTATATACCTCCTGCAAAGCCCGAAGCTTCCGGTTTAATCCAATGGTTAAACCCAAGTTTACGTATACACCCTCTACACGGTCTCCACTGATTCGGGTTTCAATTAGACATAAGACATCAATCCTATTACTTTTGACAATATCTTTAACAGTGCGTGGGAAAATCTTATTCCCAGCACCTCTGCAATTCTTGGCAGTAATTATCATGATTATATCAATTAAGACTGGGATAAATGAAGACTTACTGCTCCAGAGGATCCTCATCCCAAGTGGGACATTCTTTAAACTGGTTCTGCACCATTACATTGTATTCCGATTGTAGAAAATCATCACCAATATCTTCATTCAAAAGTGATGGTGTAGGTGACCCTGTTGGTATTTGTCCAATTTGCTGTATGTTTTGCTCATGAGTCGTCTGAGAAAGCAGTGCCAAACTTTTCTCGTTGTGACTCGGCGTTCCTTCTAGGAAAAGGGTCTCCTTATTGTGGCCGGGTTGCTCTCCATCTGATGGAATGAGTTTGGTTGAGCCCATTTGATTTAAGGCCCCCCAACTATGACGTGTTCCCTTTAGCCCATGACCCCTTTGTTTTGTTGTTCTTGTTTACTCATGGGTCCTTTTTGTGAGCCCGCATCATCTTGAGTTTTCTTCACATATTGGCCTTTACCCCCCCAATCTCGGCCCATTAGGCTTCTTATTTTCCTTACCCGTAAGTCTAGGTATTACCTCTCCTTTCTGTGCCTCCTTGCCTGCGCTTATCCTTCTGACAATTGCTTTACCCTCTGCTTCGAGTTGAATTTCAATTTCGCCTTCTGACAAACCATGCCTTCTTTCATGTTCCTCTGTACGAACCATAGCAGGTTCTAAATCCATGTTAGATTGCCTTCCCTCAATCACCATTTCTTCTTCCTCTTCTAAGGCAGCAAGCACCTTGAATCTCGAGTCGTTTTTCTCGTTCTTGTCACCTTTCTCCATTTTGTATCCTGGTCCTTGGACATCTTTATGGTTAACCGCTGGATACTTCCTAGAGATCCAAGCTTTGTTTTGCTTCCCCACAATCATCCAAGCCCCAAATCCTTCATTTACATCCGGGCTCTTTTTCGCCGGATTATGGACCGGCGGTTGCTTGATTTCAGGTGGGTGATTACTTGAGCATCCCTGATCTGAACCAACACTGGTCCATGGACAGTTTTCCCTACGGTGTCCATATCTTCCACATGCAAAATAAATAAGGTTAAGCCCCTCATATTCAACATGGTAGACTTGATTAGCTGCTATTACTCTTGGTACTAACTTTTTTTGTAGATCAAGCTCAACACAGATGAGAGCATATTTGCCTCTTTCAACTTTTGCCAGCATTGAGGGTTGTTCCGATGGAGTGAGAAGATCTACTTTCATCGTTCTTCCTATTATGTTCCCTAGTCTAGTTATGAAAGTTTTGTTATAGCACTGCATAGGAATATTCGGAATACGAACCCATGAGACTATTCTTCCCAGAGTGTTGTTAAATGGATCAAAATTTGGTGTCCATCTTTGCACCAAGACTATGTGTTGTTGTACTACCCAAGGACCCTCGTATAGTACTTTTTGATACAGGTGAATATAGCCATCTTTTTGTAAAAATCAGACAATAAAATAATTTTTTGGTAGGTCTATAAGATCAAAATCAGGGGTATTCTAGAACCTGTTGAGATGAGCTTTTAATGTGTAGACATTATATCTTTTAACTAACACTGTGACAATCAATGAAGCATTCCATGGTTTGCACCACTCACTATATTCCTCTTCCGTCACTGGTACCACTGGGTAGTGTTTCATGAGCTCCCTACTTCTTTAGTCAGTTCAGGAAGCTCCCATTCTTTTTCTAGGACATCTGAAATTAATTCTTCATCCTCCATATTACCTCCCCATTTTGCAATCCCATTGAAACCTAGGAGAGAGTCTCTGTAAGATGCTGGGGTAGTTTTTGCCTAGTTCCTCCTTGTCATCTCAGGACTATCGTGCTTCATTTCATTATTTTCCCCTAAATCTCCCACTTATGGAATATCTTCTTGCATTTGCGTATCAGCCAGCGTTGAGAGATCTGCATTATTCTTCCTCTGTTTTTCACTGCCTCCAGCAAGCACATCGGAGGTTCGATCTGGCGGTAATTTCCAGTGTTGAAGGTCACCTATGGCGGAGAAAGTGAAGTAGGCTCGCTTTCCAAGAGAGAGAAAATTCAAACCCACTCAGAGCTTCTGACAAGGCGAATTTCTAAGGGGCGGTATTGATAGTCTACAAAGTTATAAAGGTTTTGGGATATTAGGGAAATATTAATAATAAATATTTATTTAATGTATTTTGTATATTTTCAACTTTATTGAGGATATTTTCTGATTTGTTTGGTTTAGTGGTCCTCAAATTTTGGATTAGTGGGTTAGTTGAGATTATTCAGCAAGCACATCGGAGGTTCGATCTGGCGGTAATTTCCAGTGTTGAAGGTCACCTATGGCGGAGAAAGTGAAGTAGGCTCGCTTTTCAAGAGAGAGAAAATTCAAACCCACTCAGAGCTTCTGACAAGGCGAATTTCTAAGGGGCGGTATTGATAGTCTACAAAGTTATAAAGGTTTTGGGATATTAGGGAAATATTAATAATAAATATTTATTTAATGTATTTTGTATATTTTCAACTTTATTGAGGATATTTTCTGATTTGTTTGGTTTAGTGGTCCTCAAATTTTGGATTAGTGGGTTAGTTGAGATTATTTACTGCGTAAAATATATTATTTTAAATATGTTTATTGAGAGTTAGCTTTTAAGTAGTGGATTAATGGGTCATGATTCTAGAAAGTTATTGTTATCTTTTTGTGTATCAATATTGGACCAATTCTTGCATGAATCTGGTGCACCACTTCATTTGTGGTATATCCAATCACAAGTAAACATATAAAGTTTGACATGGAATTTTCAATCTGACTTGGCACCATTAAAAAAACAAATAACTGATAAAAATATTTTTATTTACTAGTAAAATAAAATAATGCGATTTAAATTTTCTATGTGCTAATTGATTTTTTTAGGGCATCAAGTGAGATTAAAAATTCCACGTCAGCACTTATATGTTTACTTGTGATTGGTCAGACCACAAATGACGTAGTGCATTGGGTTCACACAAGAATTTCTCTCAATATTGTGGTTTGTATCTGTAAAATTCATTTTGGAATATAATTTATTTTGGAGAGATAATTTCTCTTGTTGGAAGGTTCTCCTAGGTTTTATTAGTTTGATGAGTTTAAGATTCTTACTCATCGCTCTATTAAGGATTTATCTTCATCTTTATTATTTTATGAGGTTAGATTCTGATTTCATAAATTAATAGAAATTCATCCTTCTTTCTATCAAATTCAAAGGAAGATGGGCTCAACACTATTGGTGAAGGACTTGACTGGGGAGTGTTGTTTAGGTTTGGGCCTCGTCTCATCGTTGAAACCGTTGTTCTTCACATTTCACAGTGTGGCTATTTAACACTAAAGGGTTTTTTTGATAAAAAATACATATGTGATTTTGTCAAAAGTTCATCCAACACTAAATGTTTTTTTTTTACAAAAATACACATGACCTTTCAAATTAGATCAAAACACACATCTACAGTTAAATTAGGGTAAAAAATACACATGTGATTTTGTAAAAAAGTTCATCCAGCATCAAGCACTTTTTTTTGGAATATAGCTATAAATGTGACTTTTGATCCAATTTGAAAACTCATGTGTATTTTTTGTCCAAAAAAAAAACATTTGGTGCTGGATGAACTTTTGACAAAATCATATGTGTATTTTTTACCCTTAACCCAACACTAAAAGGTCCGTATTCGTGCTTCGTTCTGTATTATTCTACGATGTCGATTTTTTTTATTAATGTTTTTGAAATGTGAAAAACACTTGTGATTAAATTTGCTATAGAAATTTCTAAACAACCATTATCTCATAAAATAAAGCTTCATTTGATATTTTCATGTTATTCTGTGGTGGTTTATGGTGTGAAGACCTAGAGCTTTCGCGAGTCTTCATTTCTATCCACCACCGCTTGCCTTCCTTCTAGATATCAAAACTAAGCAGATAAACTTCCAATGCTGCGAATTGAGACCAAAGCATGGCCACACAAGGTTAATATAGCAAGAGAATTGAATCAGAACATAGACTTTCCTTGTCCTGTACAGCCCTAATGGTTAAATCACATTTGTCCTAAATGATCACTCCCACGGTGTGAAAATACAGCATCATTATTCAGTTCACCCTTTTATGATTCATAAGTTCAGTCTCAAGTATCATACAGGGCTTGGAAGCTGCTGCTCACTCAAGATTCAACTATCTTATTAGTTGTAGGATCTGTGTCTTATTTTTCTCGTCCCTAATGGTTTGTAACCCCGCAAGAAATCCAAGTATAATCAGAGGGAATGTCAAAAATGTCTTGAAGTTTACTATTAGAATCAGCAGAAGATGAACCATGGTGACCCTTTATCCATTGAAACCAAGAAGATGGGGACTGTTCTGCTGGATCCTCTAGATCTTCAGAAATTGGACTTGAAGGGGCCGATGAGAACTCTTCCAATGGTGGCAATTCTTCAAACTTTGGGAAGGAAATAAACACTCTAACAGTAGGAACCACAGGGATTGCTACCTGACAAAGGTAGTGAAATGGTCACACATTCATCAAAAACGAAAATAAGAAACAAGGTTGAACAATGACAACTGAACAAGTGAACATAATCAAGAGTGAAAAACAAAACAAGAAATAAAATATATATATATATATATATATATCAATGGTCCTAATCACATTGGGACAATTTCCATTAATTGGAAAAATAATATTTGATTCTGTTCTGATAATACAGAATATCATATAGTAATACGAAGTATAATACAAAAATATCAATGGCTCATATTCAAATGTCCAATGCAGCTAATAGACGGACTATTTCATCAAATCGTTTTCCTTAATTACAAGATCTTACACTTGCACGGATGAAGCTGGAGGAACAGCTTTTCAACAAGCCTTTACAGAGTGTATAATTAAATTGCCCGCGCAAACACACACCACAAAAAACAAAGCATAGAGGTCTTTATTTCTTTTTGTTTTAATGGCGCGAGTAAATTGATAGTTATATAACCATGCAACCAGTTAGATTTATTTACCCGATCAATATTATTTCATTTTGATTTTCTAGGTTTCATAATGTTTTGAAAATGTGTATATTTTGTAAGCCAGAGAGGTACACATTGCACAGACCTTAACTGGAAAGGTATCCTTTGGCAGTTTTGTTGTAAGAATATCTCTTAAACGACGAATTGCTTTAACTTTGTCAGCAAGAATGTCAAGCAGTGGCAAAAATTCTTCAACTTTCAGGGGAAAGTCCGGTGAAAACCATAGACTAGGCCTCATTCCTCTCTTAAATCCACCCTCACTACTTTCTTCCTTGACAAAAATGCTGCTCTCAGGATCCTCAGAAGGCGCTTCCTTGTGTCTTCCCTTCTTGCTCTCCTTTTCTTTCCTTCCCCGTTCCTTCTTTCCTTTATTTTCTGTTTTTCTAAGATCAAACTCATCCTGATCAGCATTAAATTCCAATGAATCCATGTTTTGTTCAAGAGCAAGTTCCAGCTGCTTTCTTTCTTCCTCTGTTAAAATTTCCTCAATATCTTTACTAACTTTTCTGTTTTCATTGGCAAACAACTTATGATCCCTTTTAGCTCCGGGGGCCTTTTTACTTTTGATGCTTACATGCACATTGCGCATATCATACACCTTAGCTTTCCATGGCCCCACCATCTCCTTTCTCTTCTTCTTTCTCCATGTCAACTGGGGAACAAGAAAGGCTTGAGACGTATCAATTCTGATCTTTGGTTTTGATTCCCTAGACTTCCTATTGTAAATCTGTCGTATCTCCTGATTAGATGGTGCAGCACCGGGAGGCGTATCGCTCAAATAAACCTTCTTATGCTTGTGTAATATGATACAGAATGGTATCCCAGGCAGTTTCTTCCCATCTTCAAAGCCGTCACCAAGGAAAAGAGCGGTTTGATCTGCCCTCTTTATTTTTAAACCATCAAAACCAGCCAGAGTCATATCTGCCCTCATATTAGCACCTCTCTTCCAAATTTTGAAAGTGTCAGATGGGGCAATTTTTGAGATGAAAGGAATTACAGAACTCTCAAAATGAAACGTTATCTCCATATAGAAATCTCTCATCCTTCTCATGGTTGCTATATAACGAGGCAATCTTCTATAGAACTTTTCATCAAAATGGTGAAAAGAAGACTTAATCATAAGCAGACCAATTTCCTCCTGTTTATTAATAATTGCTTCTGTCAGAGAGCTCCATCCTTGTTTGTTCTTCAAGTTTTTGTTAGCCCCAGCGACCAGAAGCATTTTGGCGGCCTTCAAATCACCAAGTTTTGCGGCCAAATGAAGAGGGGTGTCACGATTTGGAACATCACGGAAATCAACAATGGCAGAAATTGCCTCAGCCTTCTCTTCCTCGGCTATTGATTCCGCCTCTGTCTCAATCTCATTTGCTCTCCTTAGTCGTGGGAGACCAGCTAATATATCTTTAAGCCCGGCATAATCCTTCAACAATAATGCCTTATGCACAGGACTATGAGCATATTTCGAAACATCAATTTCCGCCATTCTGTAACACTAGAATAATCAACCATTCATCAATTAATAATCATAAGGAGTAAGGACAAACGAATTCGATCATCAAAATCTAAAACTTACTAAATACCGTCGAATCAGAGGAAAGCCACAAATTGAACTAAACCTATCAACAATCACGCTTCAAATAATGCAAATAATGTAAATTATGAATGAGATCGACTCATTTCAAATCACAATCAACCCGCATGCAGAAAGAAAAGAATTCTGGTTGGACTCTAAAAATTAAAGCAATGAAAGCGGTAAAGATACTCACATTTCTTCTACCAATTTGGTTACTGCTTCCTCTGTGATCTTCCCTGAATATAAGATTGTATATAAACTTGGAAACTCAACGATTGTATCCAACCTCTGCCTTGTCCCAAACTACGAAATGGAAGACAAAATTGTAGAGGAACATGCGTGCGATATTATGGTTAATGGTTGCGTGAGAGATGGGAAATTCATTGAAAACCAATGGAGAAAATGTTGTAAGGAGGAGAAAATAGCAAAAAATAAATAAATAATTGAGGATTGTTTTGGACAATATTGTTCTTGAAGCGGCAAAGGGAAATCCACACTTTTTCTCAAATTTGTTTTTTCTTGTACAAAAAGGAAAATAGAAGGAATTCTATACATTTCTAATGTCACAAATCTTTCTCATTTAGTAGCCGCAGTTTATATTATGGCGCGCAAAAATCTTATGTTGCATCTTAACTGAAAGTCCATTTTCAACCACCCAATTTCTATGATCATTGCCCAAGCTTAAAATATTTTAATTAGCTCAAGTCTTCTAAATATGATAATTTAATATTAGTGTTAGTTATAAGCTAGTTTGATTGACCTGATGAATGTATTACCAGGTAGTGTGTGTGTTTTTTTTTTTTTAGATCAAACTTGATTTAAGATAAAATGATTACAAAAAAAATTCCGTATTAACTAGATATTTAGAATAACGTAGTGAATGACCCAACAAAAAAAAATGAAATGCTTAGAGAATGAAAATTGAAGACAAAAACCCAAATTTTAGGAGAAGAAAACGAAGAGAATGTGTTCTTCCGTTTGATTATAACTAAGTACTAATATGCTTTCATATATATTATTCTTGAAGGCCGAAACTTGTTAATTTCTTGTGGCTATTAGGTTATGTATGTATTCGACTCTACCTTCTTAAATCTTGATTCAAAGTAAGATGTGATGATTTTTGACCCTATATAGATATGATAGGTACATGAACTCCTTCCACTATTGGCACATCTCAAGTAGAGATTTTAAGATCCAAGTTATTGCTCTGATAGTTGCATGTTGCAAAGTATTCTGATTTCTGATACGAAGAGCCCACAGCCGACTTTCAGTTTATTTACATCAAAAAATTAAAGGAAAAATATCAAAATATTTCTAAAAAAGCACAAATCGCACTGACAGAAGTTGCCCAAAGACTCTAATTACTGTGTTAATGGTTGCCACATGTTTAAAAGAGTCAATAAATAATCTATCGTTTAAACTTACAATATTCAGCAACTGAAGCAAGAATCACATTTTTTTTCCCAATGTCACAACCCAACTCCCCTCCCCAAAAATACAGGGGAAAATAATCCCAAATGGTTATCCATATTACACACTTCAATGGTTGAGTTTGAAAGAAATACTTTCTTGCCGTTTGGAAGCCTATCCTCCAAGGTTTTAGAGGTTATTCATAAAATCATTAGCTATGATTTCTTCCTTTCTTTGACTTATTCTTCTCCTGCATCCTCTTTTTCTTTGCGTCAGCAGTAATCCAAGTATAGTCAGAGGGAATTGCAAATGGATCTTGAATATTTTCTATCCGGCTGCTGCTTGAGCTAGCAGCTGCAGCCGATGAGCTGGGGCGATGGTAAGGAGCCTTTATCCACTGAAACCAAGATGAAGCTGAGTACTGTGTCGTTGCGGGGCTCTCGCGGCCTGAAGCAGAAGGACTTGATGGGGGTGTTGCAAATTCATCCAATGGCTGTAGTTCTTCAAACTTGGTGAAAGTAACCAATACTCTGATAGTGGGAACCACAGGGATGGCAACCTGAACGTGCAGCGGGATGAATAAGTTATGAGTTACTATTACCCACAAATAAAAGAAAATTAAAAGCGAAAAATACAACGGAGGAATTTTACAACCCAAGTCCGACGAACGTGGTTGCTTGAAATCCCTTTCAAAGTTACTCCCAGAAAAAAGGGCAAGACATTATAGCTGTAATTCTAATGTGAACCAGTACAAGGGCTCCAACATCTTGTTTGATCAAACAATATGAAAAGTTGTTAACGACTGTATTTTGATTTTGATTAATAATTAATAAACATATATATTACCCATGCAAATGATTCGATCGTTTTATTTTCTGGATTGATCAGATAACCAGCACAAAGTCCCCACAGCCTGACTAGTTCTAAAAGGCTGGCGAGACCATAACATGATGGTTCAGGTGATGACTTAGAAAGCATGCAAGATTTATTAGTCAATAATACAGTTAAGAACTAAAGCACAGTCCTTGAGGCTGGGACCCCTGTTAATACATGTACCTAATATATTTACATTATTTAGAAGCAAAAAGCCTTGTAACGGAAATAATTATCAACCTTTTTAATTCTGTTACATTGGCAAGTGATTTATATAACCCTATCAGAATTTTTCAACTGGAATATTTTGTAGGTCATATGATCTCTCGGATACCCAGATACTCGGGACTGGGGATAACAGGTTGAGAATAAGCTATAATTTGCACCTTTAAATCCACAAAAACCTACTTCAGTTCAAGGCCAATAATTCAAATCAATCAAACTCAATTAACAAATGAGAATACAAGTTCCCCAACACCCAACTGGATATTGGATTGATCAGAAAAAAGGAAGATATCCGTTGCCATGATTGGTAATGTCAATTTCAGTCTTCTATACAAGACTTTCACAACTATTTTCCGACTTGTTTTATAATCATTGACATAGAACAATAGGACTATGCACTAAAATATCCTCAAAAAACACGTCACACATTAAACTAGACTAGATACTTAAGACTTAATCAGACTTGTTATCACTCTCTAGTTTAGCACAGTAACAGATAGTGTTATTTGGTGCATTTGACTCGAAATAAATAGACAATAGGAGTAATATTCTTTCTTTTTTTCTTTTGGATAATAAAAGAAGCTCTAACAAAGAGAAGGGAAAGCAAGATACATGGGTAGAAGATAAGGCACCCTCCAAGTGAAAGGTGACAGCAAAACAACAAGACTAACTCAAACAGGTAAGAAACTAGTGATGCTACCCAATCTCTCAGCATGGAAAACAAATTTCACTAAACTGCTTCTGGGGATTGAGCACGGAGGGCAGGTAACAAATTGTGCAGATGCCCAAGGTTCAATTCAAAATAAAATCATATTGAACACAGAAATCCACACAACCAGTGCCACAAAAAAAGCAGAGATTCCCACATAGTAACCTCACAAGTCAGAAGCAACACCTATTCTTGAACATTCTTGTGCCCAGGTTTGAAAGTCAACCACCATTAACTATTAACTTGTCATGGATGAACCGCTAATTCATTTATTTCTACAAAGCAGGTTCAAACTATTTATATATCAAAATGGTTGAGCAATGCTAACATTGAAATTCAAGCAACAAAAGAGAAGACCTGGTGATGGCAATTATTTCTAGAAAAGCAGAGAAACCATCAACTGTCAGTTTGTAATAAATTTCTATCTCACTCGTAATGCTTAAGAAGACGTGCAAGAAAATATTTTCCAGTATATAGCCATCAAAGTCTAGAGATTTACTATCTACAGAAGCTGATAAAAAAAAATTATCAAGAGCGGAATACCAAAGCAAATATTTTTTGCATCTCAACTTCCTTTTTTCAATATTTTTATCATTTCTTCTATTTTTATACATAACAAGAATATTTCCCAAGTATTGTACTCAGAGTAGTAATATTTATAAATTGAAGAAGATTATGAGCACATACCTTTACTGGAAAGGTTCCCATTGGAAGTTTTGTTGTGAGAAGTTCTCTTAAACGACGAATAGCTTTAACTTTGTTTGCAACAATGTCAAGTAATGGCAATAGTTCTTCAGTTTTAAGGGGAAAGTTTGGGGAAAGCCAAAGAATAGGCCTCAATCCTTTTTTATACTCACTTTCACGATTTCCATGACTCTTGATATCAGAATTTGCAGAAGGAGCTCTGGCATCTTTCTTCCTCCGTTGCTCATCACCCCTTACAGCTATCTCAACAGAATGTCTTCCTGGCTTAATCTGATTTCTTGAAGGAGAATCTCCCAATAGATCACTCACCCTCTCATCTATACAGAGGGAACTTCTTGGCGGAGCAATCTTTTTTTGTGCATCTTGTTTAGAATCCTTCTTTCTCCATCCACCAAACCATCCTTTCTTGTCTTGCTTATTTTCTTCATTTTTGCAGTTGCTAGCATCTTCAATGGGAATATCCCTATGTTCATAATTACTGTGGCGATGACCAATGATCTCCTCAGAGTTTTCATTGTTCAATTCTGCTGAATCCAACTTCAATGCATCTTCCAGTTGTCTTCTTTCGTCCTCAGTCAAAATGTCACTAAGTTCTTCACTCTCTGTCTCATTTTCATTGCTAGATGTGAATAATTCATCATCCGTCATAGCACCAGGAACTTTTCTGGATTTAATGCTTACAACTACATTGTGCATATCATACACCTTGGCTTTCCAAGAACCGACCATTTCTGTTCTCTCCTGTCGCCTCCAAGTCAATTGGGGCAAAAGAACTGCCTGGGTAACATCAATCCCAGGCCTAAATATATTAGTTTGAGACATAGCGGTCACTTCTTGCTTAACTTCTTCATCGGTTGCCGGAAAGCCAGCATCATCTAGAGCATTCATTACTTCCTTATCCTTGTGTGAGATCATGCAGAGTGACCCAGGTGGGACTTTCCCATCCTCCGATCCATCACCCAAGAATAAAATGCTCTGATCTGACCTCTGAATTCTAAAACCATCAAACCCTGCCAAAGTCATGTCTGCCCTTAGATTTGCTCCCCTTTTCCAAATCTTGTAAGTATCTGAAGGGGCAATCCTTGAGATGAAAGGGATAACAGAACTCTCAAAGTGAAATGTTATCTCCATATAGAAGTCTCTCATCCTTCGCATGGTCCCCACTAAGCGAGGCAATCTTCTGCACCATTTTGCCCATGCCAAAGGCTGATAATGCCTGATTATCAACCGCGCAATACCCTCTTCTCTGTTACAAATAGCTTCCTGAAGGGCACTCCATCCCTGCTCATTTTGCAAACTCCAATCTGCCCCAGCTACCATAAGCAACTCAGTGGCTACTTCATCACCAATTTTTACAGCCAGGTGAAGAGGAGTATCTCGATTAGGCACATCACGCCGATCAATTGCGGCAGAAATGGCCTCAGCCTTCTCTTCCTCGGCTATTGAAGCTGCTTCAGTGCGAATGTTAGATGGGTTACCAAGCTGTGGAAGACGCCCCAATATTTTCTTGAGCCCAGCATAGTCCTTCAATATGATGGCCTTGTGCACAGGACTATGAGCATATCCTGTAACATCTATACCAGCCATTGCTAAATAGTAACAGGGACCAACCAACACTAATAATTACAAGCTTGTGCACATACCATCAACCGAATCTTGCTTGAACATCAAGACTGCCCAAGTATTGAATTTTTTTGCAACACAAGCTTGCATAATCCAAACATCAAATATTGACAACAGGCAAATCGAAGCCTTGGATTCAACAGATGAAACAGACTAGGTTGACAAATTGTCCTTTCGAGTTTCAAGCCCTATTAACCACAAATAAAACAGACCCAATTTGAATAGAATCAAATAACAACACAGGACATACGAAAAGAGAGAGTTGACACCTATAAGGAAAGTATCGTGCGTGGTCCCAGATCAAGCAATCAAAGAAGTAAAGATGCTTACCTTCTCCTTCTCTACTGTTTTGCTTATTTGATGAGTCCCGAGGAGTACAAGATTAGAACCGAAGAAAATCGAGTACTCAACCGCCCCAGCTTGCCCTCCCCGCAAGTAGAAAACAAAAAGGGGAAACAGCAAAGATCCTTGTGATCCAATCCAGATCAGACAAACATAAGAACATGCATGTGGTTGTAAGCAGCAAAATTCTATGATAAAAAATTAAGAAAAAAAAGGTTTTAAAAATCAAAGAAAGAAAGTAAGTGGGAATTCGTCAAAAGAATGAGAAAAGGGTACAGAATGAAGGAAGGAATACAAGGGAGCAACAAAACCCCGCCATTCAAGCAAAGAAAGGAACTAAATAGTTTATATTGTGAAGGAATAGCTAAAAAGATAACCAAAACCCAGAGACAGATAAAAAGATGATTGAAAGTAAAATAAAATAGTACTTTTCAATCAGTTAAGGTAATGCATCATGTGAAGGATAAAGAAAAAAGGGGGAAAGGTGAGATTTTTATCCTCTCAAGTTAGGGCCAGAAGAAGAAAAAATAATGAGGATAGAGCAGTAAAAGAGGGACCTTTAATGGAGGGTTCGGAAAGAACTTTGATTTGAAGCTCTGATCAGTAGAAACAAGCACTCTTGAAAACACGGGGAAAGTGAAAGTCAAGGGTCAGAGAAAGAGAAAGAGAAAGAGAAAGAACAAGAGGAGGGTCCATAACAGTGGGAAGGCAACATGTGAGACCCGATGGATGGAACCTGCCTTTCCGATTTGATTAATTTATTTCTCGATTTGACTCAATTTATGGGGTTGAATGACCAATCATTTATTTTCTTTTCTTTCCTGTATTTATTTTGGAGGGTAAAAGAGCGTCCGATTTAGTAATATTTCTCCTCGTATCCGTTCAATTGATATGAATTGAAGTTGCATATCCATATTAAAATAACGAGGGGATCGGCTTTATTTAATTTTAGACAAAAATTTCTTTATCACAATCAATAGTTTGGATTTGATTAAAGAAAAGAGATATAGTCATATAGAAGAAATCTGCTTCGTAATCATCGTAATTTTAGTTTTTTTCTCTCTAAATTTTAATTTTTTTTCCTTTTTGGGGGGCGTTTCGTTGTTTATGGCCCCAGTGTCTTTTATCGGAGTAAGCTTCACTATAAATCTATAATGTCAGTCTAAAATGATCCTTACAGAACAGAACGTGTCTCGGGTAAAATAAAGAAAGTTATCCCCGGGATTATGATTGCCAATTTACCGTCAACACTTGTTGTTCTTGCCATTATAATAGTATATTACTATTATTTTGATGCCTTCACTCTTAAGCTTAACTTGATTCAGTAATGAAGAAACAATGAACCTGTCATCTAAACTTATTATTTTACGTTTAAACTATTGTTATTTTATTAATTTGATGGGCGGATAGTTTTCTATTTCCTTTTTTTTCTCTTCGAACTAAAAATATTTTCTTTTTTTTCTATTGAATTACCAGAAATTGTGTTTCATCTCTAGTCTACCCATTCCTGGACTATAAAGAGATTGCTGATTAATATCAATAATCAATAAACTAATAAACATATGTGCCGCGGTGAATTTGATCACACAAAAACAAAAGGACTATAATTTTGCATAATCACTCAATATATCATGCCAACAAACTTTTAATGGTAATTTTTTTAACTGAATGGCTGTAAATGGATATTTAATGATTTTTTATGAAGGATGAAAACATGGAACAATTTGAATCAACGTTGCCTATAACTTTGCTTTGTGATTATATTTTGTGGTCTTATTATTTTTAATAGCTAGTAATAATCAATATCACATTTAGGATTGAAAAATTAGCATCAACAGTCTTGCATTAATTTCATATATGTTGCGTGACCTTTTTAAATATTAATTTTTAAAATTTTTTTACCAAGGATGAGAGGCTGTTCGTGGTAATTTATTCATTGTCGATGTTTGTGGTTGATCACATATGTAAATATTTGTGAAAAAGACAATAAAATCCCTCTGAATATCCTAAAGGACAAATCAGTCCCTAAACATTTGAAAATACCATTTCACATCCTAGGGATCAATCAGGGATTTCAATATGTTGGTGAAGGAATGATATGCCCCTGAGAGGTGGGTAAAGAAAGGGAAAGGAGTTGAAGTCTTCACACTGTCTTCGAGCGGATTATTCTCGGTCACCCTCTTCAAACTGGAACCTTGCTTTTTCATCCGTTTCCTCACGTGAGATCATCTTCAGCCACCGCCATCGGAGATTAAGGCCGGACTGGTCGACACTCATAATCAATGGAATCTCCTTCTCATCCCTTTCTAGCATCTGTAGCTTATCACAAGAAATATATAAGCACCAAATCCTGATTAATCAAAGGTAACAAATGTATAGATATCTTTCACTTGTTATGGGTCTTAATGTCCAAATTCATTATTATGAATTTCTTCACTACTTGGTCTCTCTCTCTCTCTGTTTTATTTTTTGCTCAGAACCTAGAATGCTACTATAGTATTTTCTCCAAAACTTTTTTCTTGATGAACTAGAAATTATTTTGCCTCTTATTAAAGTCCATTTCATGCTTAAGTTAATACTTGTTATCAACATTCATAATGTTACATGTGTTTCGGTCAAACATGATTGTATTAGTTGATGGCAATCATATTCTTGGCTTAGGTGATCTTAGAGTTCGGGGAATAGGGATAATAATAAGAAAACTTGATATGTACAATGTTACTGCTATTAACCCACAAAAAATATGCTTCTATTTCTTTGTTTATATGTTTGTCTATCAATTAATCATTTTCTATTTCAAATTGTGTACTGTATAATGGTGTTTCTATGTTTGCTGTCATGTTTATTTTGATTTGTAATATGTCAAATGTTAACATACATCTGGTGGCATTTACTTCAGGCTTTTACCATGGTGATCTTTATTTAAAATCATTCTTAACATATAATAAAAATCATGCATGAGATGACTACCCTTGTTTGGATGGTTGGCATCACAAATTCAATTTTGGTTTATTAGCTATCATTTGTTTGGATCTATTCAAGTTAGTTTAATGACATGCAGAGCTACACATGGGTGCTCTACATTGAAGCTATGTTTCTTTAACTGGCCAAGTGTTTCTTGATAAAGCCATTATCTCTATTACAATTTATACTGCATGGTATTTCTATTCCTGACAGATTCTTGTTAATACTTTGTTATCTTATTTCCTGGCCGTCTTTCATTTTATTGAAATCTTATGTTTTTATTTGTAAAATTGAGGCATGTGCCATGTCTATCATTATCTTACATTATGTTCTTGTTGTTGAATGATACCTCCTTTGGAGTTAATGGCTCTTGTGGATTGTGTGTATCTTAAAAAGGTTTGTTCCATAGATTTTTGGATCTGTGCATTAGACCTTCAATTGGTGTTGTAATGATGATTGTTTGAGTGGCCTTTTTTCTAGCTTCTAGTAAATTTTATATTTAAATTTTAAATGAATTAATGAAATGTTTTTTCTTTGCAGGATGTGAAGATCTTATTGAAAGCTAGACACTGATTCTTCCATCTGGCTTTTGAAAGATATAATATTGCAATGTTTTCCCGTTGAAGATCTTTGCATGTTTAATGATGATATACAAGTAAGAAAGTGATATACATACCGTGCCAAAGCAAAAACTCCAAGGTTTATTTATGACATCATTTTTTTGGATGTTGCTATTTCATAATTCATATAATGTGACATGTTTGAGTCAGGGCTTTGTCACAACTGATAGGAGTAATGTAGATCCAGCTGCTGCACCATTTGCTAAAAGTCCAAGAGACATTAAGGGGCTTAGTTAAGGTGCTAGTATAGTTGAAATGGTAAATATTAAATGATTTATCTAGAAAAGTTTCACTGGCCTCACTTTAACGATATTTGGCAAATTTATATTAAATAAGAGGACTCAGATCTAAGGTGCTTGGTTGTAGTTATGTTTTTTTACAAGATAATGCCCTATCATTTGAGTACGTTTTTTAAAGGTTGGTCCTACTGATCTTTAGTTAACAAGGTTAAGCCTAGTGTGCTTATTGGATTGTCAGGGGTTGGTGGATGGATGGTGATTGCAAATTCTTCCTTATCTATTCAATCATCTGTGGTTGCTACTTCAGCATTGCGTGGTCCCCCCAATCAAGGTACTTCTGGTTAATTTTGAGATATAAAATTTGGTTCTCTTGCTGGGGAAAAAGCATCTGGAGTAGAGATTGTTAGAGGCCTGGATGTAGTCCTTACTTTTGCCCTTCATTATAATGTGAATGAGTAGATGAAGAACTAGTGGAGTTTTTCTTTTGTCAAATTTTTCAATATACTATTTGAATAGATTCTTATCATGCTCATGAAGCCATGTTTTGTTCATTTTCTTGCAGTTTATGCATGTCTTATTGTTCTGCATTTGTTTTATTAGATTAGAAGTTACATTTACTTCGGTCTCTCTTACATACAGGAGGATGTAGCGAATTTCAGGCATGATGTCATGCAATGGCTAGTTAATAATCATCGAAATGATGCAAAGGATAAAGCATTGGGTCTTCTTAAATAACCATTACGAAGAGAATGAAACAAGCCTGATTGTAGATCTACTGCACTGGACATTACTTTAGGACTTATAGTTGTTGTTTTTGTGAAACTAACATGTTTTAAGACATTTTGATAATATGTAAGCGTTTCACTTTTTGTAAGTAGCATGGAATGTTTAACAAAGATTTATTTTGTATGAAGTTGACTTTGTTGTATGAATACAAGTGTTGCTGCAATGTGAAAATGTTTGCTCCAAGCGTTAACAACTTTTTCGTAAGCATTAACAACTTTATCATAGGAATTAACAACGTCTGAATAACGATTAACAACTCTGATCTTTCTTGCAATGTGAATGAGATTTTTGTCCCAGGCATTAACAACTTCATCTTTGGTATTAACAACCTCATCGTAGGAATTAACAACGTTTGAATAGCGATTAACAACTCTGATCTTTGTTGCAATGTGAATGAGATTTTTGTCCCAGGCATTTACAACTTCATCTTCAGTATTAACAACTTTAACGTATGAATTAACAACGTTTAAATAGCGATTAACAACTCTGATCTTTCTTGCAATGTAAATGAGATTTTTGTCCCAGGCATTTACAACTTCATCTTCAGTATTAACAACTTTATCGTATGAATTAACAACATCTGAATAGCGATTAACAACTCTGACCTTTCTTGCAATGAGAATGAGATTTTTGTCCCAGGCATTAACAACTTCATCTTCACTATTAAAAACTTCATCATAGGAATTAACAAAATTTGAATAGTGATTAACAACTCAAAACTAACATGTTCTCGCTGCAGCTAGTGAATGTTCTGGCTGCAGCTTGACAGACAGAGAGTAAATCCCTATTTTAACAATGGCACCAATTGGTTTCCATCTCAAATTCACTTTGCTTAGCAAAATTATAAGTTGTTAATTGTTATGCTAGCAATGGAAATCCTAATGATAAAGTTAATACCTATGGCAAACTTGTTAACAATGGCGTCAATTGGTTTCCATCTCAAATTCACTTCATAAAAAAGCAAAATTGTAAGTTGTTAATCGCTATGCTGACATAGGAAATCCCTATGATAATGTTGTTAATACTTATGATAAACCTGTTAACAGTGACACCCATTGGTTCCCATCTTAATTTACTTCGCTAAAAGCAAAATTGCAAGTTGTTAACCGCTATACTGGAATTTGGAAATCATTATAATAAAGTTGTTAATACCTATAGCAAACTTGTTAACAATGGTGCCAATTGGTTTCCATCTCAAATTCACCTTGTCAAAAAGTAAAATTGTAAGTTGTTAATTGCTATGCTGGCATTGGAAATCGTTATGATAAACTTGTTAATATATATATATATATATATATGACAAACTTGTTAACAGTGGCATCAATTGGTTCCCATCTCAAATTCACTTTGTCAGAAACAAAATTGTAAGTTGTTAATCATATTATGTACATTGTAAATGTCTATGCTAAAGTTGTTAATATCTGTGAACAAGTTATTAATGCTTGCAGCATTGGTTTTTATCTCATATTCACATTGGTAACGACAAAGTTATAAGTTGATAATCGCTGTGTATACCATATAAATCCCTATGCTAAAGTAGTTAATATCTATGTCAAACTTGTTAAAATTAAATTGTTTGCTTTTGTATAATTAATTGTAAGTAGTCAATTATTCTCATAATTATATGCAAAGAGATCTGTGAGTAGACCATAAAATAAGCCAAATAACAAATTCTAATAACATCCATACAATATATTAAGGAACTTTGTTTAACCTTTCATACAACATACTAAAATGGAAATTTTTTCAACATTCCAAACTTTATACCAAAACGGATTTTTGGTCAACATTTCATGAAATATACCAAAAGTGGAATGCTTACAACTTGTCAAATTGTCTCAAAACATGTTAGTTTGACATTAACTGCAACTACATGTTAGTTTCGTCTTTTTAGACTTGCACACAGCAGCATAAGCAAATACATGTTTATGAATAGGCCATGTATTCTCACTTTTTTCCAATCTTTTGATAACATCGCGAAGAAGCTCTGGTGAAAGGCTAGCCCAAGGGCTGTTCTGTATAAGTGGAGCTTGATCCTGTAACTCGTGTACTAAGCTTTGTGGCTTTCTAAGATGACCAGGAAGCCTTACTTCAAAACTCCGACTCGATAAGCTCTCAAACTCATCCCTTACATTAGGAACTATACTGCAAAAGGAAATTTTCTCTATTCACTTACATTCCCAGGACTGTGTATGTCATCAACTTTGACGTAAAGAAAAATTTTCCGCTTACTTTTATGAGTTACAATTCATAAGCTAGGTTGTTGAAGAACTGCAAATAAAAACAACTTTAAATTAAAGTCCCACTTCAATTCTTATAGATTAAGATAGAAAAGCGAAAGAGGAGAGATAGTGAAAAGCATGAATCTCACTAGAACTATGCCTTACTTTTGTCAAAAACATCTTTGGCAAGTTTTAAACATGATTTTGAGCAATAAGACCAAATAAGATTATTATCGTAAGGATTTTACTTGAGCCAACTTTTCCACCGTATAGGAAATCAGAATGGCAATTCAGAAATCATAAAAATTTCCCAATGATTTTTATTCAAATATATGTCAACAACTATAATCACAATTGAGGTCCTTAATATAAGATGTAAGTAGCTAGTTTGATAGGGAGTTAGTTAATATTACATTTTTTCTAAAATTCTTCCTTAATCTTACACTAAGAAGTAAGGACTGGAGGAGTTTTAATTGTCCATCATAAATGGCCTAAGATGTGCTTACCCACAAAGAAATACACTTCCTTGGATTTGCAGAAAGCATGTAATTTCAACTGCTTTATTGAAGGATGACACTCCACTTGGTTTACAGCAGAAGGAACATGTGCTACCTCCAACAAATCTTGAAGCTTCCTTGAAGAGAAGTTGCTTACTCCTATAAGTGCAGAAAATCAAATCAGAAAAGGATTCATTGTCAACAAAACAGCATTCTATAGACGTTTAATTAATCATCTTTCATGCTTCTCTAAAGTAAAAACTAAAGAAAATATTTTAATTAATGTGACAAAATCAATCTAACCTTCTCCATCCATCCTTATGACTGCTTCCACCTTCAAGCACAATTGTTTAGGCAAAGTATATCATTGGTCATATTGAACATCTTAACAGAAAATATGCGAATGTTCAAGTATTCAACAAGCTCTAGTCCATTTTAGAATACTAATACTGCACCCACAATCAAGCGAGTATTCACACAGCAAGTCAAGAGAACTTGATCCATACATTTAGAATATCAACACCAATAGTTCAAGAGCTGAAATAACAAGCAAATAAAAAGTGAATCAAGCTTAGGAACTAAAACTAGGACTTAGATGTCATGAATTTAACAGAAAATCCAAGCTAATTAAAAACGCACGAATGAGCAGGAATAGACAAAAGAAAGGGATATGAAAATCACCGCCAAGAGTTCCCAGTAGAAATTATCGAAGCTACATCATCAACATGAACCTTCACTCCAACGTCGGTGACAAGGACGAGCTTGTGAGACTAAGCGTGATGGGGAGATAAGTGCGATGAGAGTGGACAGCAACCATCCATTGAGACCTGGCCTAGCTTCTTTCTTTACCAATAATAAGGGCAAAAATGTCTTTTACAAAACATTTAGAAATCCCAGATTGATCCCTAGGATGTGAAATGGGATTTGCAAATGTTTAGGGACTGAATTGTCCTTTATGATATTCAAAGGGATTTTACTGTCTTTTTCCCTAAATATTTCCATTACTAGATTGTAAGTTCCTATGACCAATGTTGACCAATAATTTGTGATTATATTTTGTTTCTTTAATAACATTCTTGCATTAATTTCATCGTAAAAAATTGTGACGTTGGCCTAGGTAATTATTTGTGTTACTAAAAATGGATTCATATTTAATTTTAAAGGTCACTATGACATATCAATTAAAAGGAAATAAGTATTTAATAAATAAGTAATAATGGTGGAGGTAATTATTTACGGGTGAAATGATTAGGATATTAATGCCAATTAAAAGAAAATAAACAAGTTTATATACTTTATAGGTAAAAGGAAATCCAATCCAATATTACTTAAACAGGTTCACAGGCAAGATTTCAACTTAAAGTTAGTTGATTGACCGACTGAGAGACTAAATGATTGATATTAAAATTAGAGCTCTTTTTCATTTTTTTTTTGATTTATCTATCAGGTGTTATGAACAACTTACTAATCTAGTTTGTGAGAATGTAGTCTTACAATGGAGAACATCGCTACTTCCAAGTAATTATCACCACTGTATACCCAGGGCTCAAATTCGACACCATTGGTTAAATTAGAATAACCCACAGCCAGTTGATTTAGGGTGTGTTTGAAATAACAGTTGCAAGAGTAGTTTATTTTCAATATGTCTTTTTCAAAAGAAAGATTGGATAAAAATCATATTATATATTGTGATCAGCGTTTAGACTGATCTCTATTAAAAAAGTCGGTTTGAAAAAAAAAACTTTTTTGAATAATTAGTGGAAAAAAGTTTAGATGAAATGTGATTGAAAACGACAAGATTTTTACGATCCAGTACACAATATATTACAGGCATGTAGTGTGATGATTTTAAGAGAGTAATTTAAATTAGATTCTTGTCATTTTGTGTGTGTAAAAGCTTCTCATTAAATTTCAAATACGAGATTTTCCCCTAATTTTTCTTAAAATTTACCACCTCCGATTATAAATATAAGAACTAATTTAGGGGTTAAGGTCCATTTTAACCCCGGAAGTAACCACAAAGAAGCATTGAATATCCGGAAGTAACTTGAGGAGCATATTCGCCCCGAAAGTGTCCAAATTGGAGTAAATTTACCCCCAACGTCTAAAACGTTAACTTTGACCATTAAATCCTACTTTTTGATCAACTGATGCTGATATGGCTCTGTCATCATGTACGTGTCATCATTTAAATGTCCATTTTTGCCCCGGAGGTAACAACCAATGGGCTTTTTTACCACAGAAGTATCCAAATCGTAGCAAATTTGTCCAGACCGTTATTCAAAGTTGGGTTTAACCGTTTAATGATACTGACACTCCACATTGCACCCAAAAATCCATCTCATCACCACAAAGTCGTTTAAAAAATGAACTATAATTGAAGAGAATCAAATTATGATATTATACAAAACTGACATTCTTATTGTTTAAAAAATAATATAAATGAAATAAATGGTTAATGTCCAATCTTGTTGTTTTTGGCAGTGAGGGAGGAAGGTGATGATAATGAAGTTAAATTGTGTGGAAGGGGGAGGGCAAAGTGGGTGATGCTTTTATTTTTTATTTTATTATTCTTTTAATTTTTCTAGATGTAATTTAAAAGACTTGTGGTGATGATGTGTATGATGAGATGGATTATTTGGTACAATGTAGAGTGTCACATGCCATTTAACGGTCAAACTTAACTTTGAATAACTGTCCGGATAAATTTTGCTATGATTTGGATACTTCCGGGTAAAATACTCATTGGTGGTTACTTTTGAGACAAAAAAGGACCTTGAAATAATGGCATGTATATGGTACAAAGCCACGTCAGTATCGGTAAGTCAAAAAGTAGGATTTAACGGTCAAAGTTAACATTATAAATGATGGGGGAAAATTTGCTCCGATTTAGATACTTCCGCGGCAAATATGCTTCTTAAGTTACCTCTGGATACTCAGTGCTGCTTTGTGATTACTTCCGAAGCAAAAAGGGACCTTAACCCTAAATAATTTAAGTCACAAATTTAATACCCTTTTCATTTTACTTTTTATATTCATCATTTTTCTTCTAATTAATTTGTCTGACTTATAAACTGATATATGTGTATATATATGATTTAATAATACATATAATATTTTAGAGGCATCGTGTACTACACTATAATTAAGGAATCTATTTAATTTCACTAATATCTTTAAATTAGTCTACTAACTCTTATATTAAAGACCATATGTAATATTTCTTCTATGATAGATTGGTAGGTCCCACAATTTAAAAAAGAAATAAGTTCAATCGGTAAAGACAAAAAAAGCTACTATAAATTTTAGCTTATGTTTTAAAGTAGCTTTTGGATTATAAGTTCTTTTAAAAGTTAAAAATCAGTTTTAAACACTTTTTTTCAACTCAATCTTACTTTTCTCCCTTTTAGGCTCCCACTGCTATGCCAAACACTCCGTTAAGCGCTTGGTGGTAGCTTTCAAATTTCAACCATAAATAATAATAAATAGGCTAAAGTATACTTTTAGTCCTTTATGTTTATAGGGGAAATTCCAGAAAAGACTCTCGAATTACCAAAAGGGTATTTTGATACAGCGAATTTCATAAATGACCAGTCAGTACAAATCCGTACAGTGACTGAATTGTCCTTTGACAAATTTAAAAGAAAAGTCCAAAATGCCCTTGGTTCAATTTTTTTTTTTATATTTTGGCCCACTAGCCACCGCTGGCGGGGGCTACCCCACCACGTGGCGACAGGCCCACCCGGCCAAGTGGTAGCCCCACACCACGCCACTTGGCAGCGTGCCACGCTGCCACATGGCATGTGGGGGGGGGGGGGAAATATATATTCTATGCTTTATTCGTTCTCAGAATCGTTCAAGATATTCCTAATTTCGCATAAGGGAATCCCAACTTCTGTTAAGGGATTCCCAACTTCTAAAATACTTCACCAAATCTTCTTACTTGTTACCAGAAACGTTCAAGGGATTCCCAACTTCTCATAAGGGATACCCAACTTTTGTTAAGGGATTACCAACTTCCAAAATACTTCACCAAATCTTCCTACTTGTTACCAGAAACGTTCAATGGATTCTCAACTTCGCATAAGCGAATCACAACTTCTGTTAAGGGATTCCCAAAAGGTACATTACCATTTACCAACTTCCAAAATACTTCATCAAATCTTCCTACTTGTTACCAGAAACGTTCAAGGGATTCCCAACTTCTCATAAGGGATTCCCAACTTCTGTTAAGGGATTCCTAACTTCCAAAATACTTCACCAAATCTTCCTACTTGTTACCAGAAACGTTCAAGGGATTCTCAACTTCTCATAAGGGATTACCAAAATGTACATTGCCATTTACAAGTAGGAAGATTTGGTGAAGTATTTTGGAAGCTAAGTTGGTAATCCCTTAACAAAAGTTGGGAATCCCTTATAAGAAGTTGGAAATCCCTTGAACGTTTCTGGTAACAAGTAGGAAGATTTGGTGAAGTATTTTAGAAGTTGGGAATCCCTTAACAGAAGTTGGAAATCCCTTATGAGAAGTTGGGAATCCCTTGAACGTTTTTGGTAACAAGTAGGAAGATTTGGTGAAGTATTTTGGAAGTTGGTAATCCCTTAACAGAAGTTAGGATTCCCTTATGTGAAGTTGGGAATACCTTGAACGATTCTGAGAACGAATAAAGCATAGAATATATATATTGTTTGCAATATATAACATACATACATGTTGGCTTGGTGGTAAAACCACCAAGCCAACATGTGGAGGGGGTGGGTTTGATTCCCACCCCCTCCACTTCCCCATTTATTTTTGTCCCCCACATGCCACGTGGCTGGATGGGCCCGCCGTCACGTGGCGAGGTGGCCCTGGCAGGCAACCAGCGGTGGTAGGCCCCACTGCCGTCGTTGGCTGGTGGTGGTGGGCCAAAATATAAAAAAAATAATTGAACCAGGGGCATTTTGGACTTTTCCTTTAAATTTGTCAAAGGACAATTCAGTCACTCTACGGATTTGTACTGACTGGTCATTTCTGAAATTCGCTGTATCAAAGTATTCTTTTGGTAATTTGAGAGTCTTTTTCTGGAATTTTCTCATGTTTATACTAAGTTTCATTTTAGTCTTTTATGTTTGAAAAGTATGCTTTTAGTCCTTTATGTTTACATCAAGTTTTATTTTAGTCCTTCATATTTAAAAAGTACACTTTTAGTCATTTTTTGCTAACACTGTTAGTTTCATTTAACGGAAAATGATGACTCATCAAATCTAAAAAGTGATTCTATAACTAAATGTAGATAAAAGTGGCTAATTTTTAAAATATAAGAATGATTATATTAAAAAAATTAAATTTAAGCATTTTTTGTCCACAATTAATTATAAAATTACCTTTTAGATTTGGTGAGTCAGCATTTTCCGTTAAATAAAACTAACGGTGTTAAACAAAAAGGACTAAAAGTGTACTTTTCAAATATAAATGATTAAAATGAAATATGATGCAAATTTAAATGACCAAAAGTATACTTTTCAAACATAAAGGACTAAAATGAAACTTGACGTAAACATAAAGGACCAAAATTATACTTTAGCCTAATAAATAAATAAAAACATACGCATACACACACATGCATAGTCAACAATGAAAGTATTTTTTTTTATGATATAGGTACATCCTTCTATTTGGTTCAACTAACAATAAGATGTCTAAATAATGGGACAGAACCTGGACAAAAAATGGTAGGGATGTCATTTGTGTCTAGATCGGATTTTTTACTGTGATACTGTAAACAATAAAATTATTGACCTAAATACTACATTTTACAAAGTATTTATCCATATATTATAGTCAAAATCGTTCACATGCTAACGAACTTTGATTTATAAAGAAGTTGTTCTGGACTTAAACAACTTCAGTTTTGTCTTTTAGTGCATTGTATGATGTCATATGAAAAAGTGAAGTCGTTAAAGGATTAAACAACTTTAGTTTTGTATTTTAGTGCATGATAGATATGTCATATGATCGAATATCTGAGCACATGCAATAGTATTGGAGACATACTAGAAGATGGATCAAATGTATAAGTGGTGATACTTTACGAGTTTACATAGTAAGAGTTATGAATTTTTCTACCAATACCATCTTTTTTACATATAAAAGTGTTATAATCGAATGTTTTATTTTTTCAAGCTTACATAGTAGAAGATTTATAAAGGCTGACAATTAATTTTCGTTTAACATGCTCTAACTGCATTTATTATTGAAATAGGGTTGCTCGTGACCAACATAATATCTTACTTGCAATGAGAGAGCAACGATTTAACTTTACCCCCAGCTCGCTCCACCAACAGTTGAGTTGTCTCGCCCACAAATTCCTCAGGATAGACCAAGTAAACGGCTTGGGGGATACTACTCATATCATTACATAATTATTACCACTTTTCTCCAATTATTGCCTGGTAATTTTTCCATTTGAATGATCACCAAATTATTTCATATCATTTCATCCTTATTAGGGAGAGAAGGACGAGGTGGGAAATGTTGAAATTGGTGATGGAATGTGAAAGTTGTTGAAAGGCCGGTGAACTTTATAATTTGTTCACAACAAGGTGAACTTCATTTGTACTTTTCCATACATTTAATGAAGAAGTTCATCATAGTTAGATGAATTTTTAAAGTTCATGTTGATTAGATGAATTTTAGATGAAGCATTTTGGGAAATATTTTCCACCTTATAGCATTTGGGTAATTGAGTTTTTTATGTGTAATATTTGGGTTAAAATCCCGTCCGGATCCTGAGAGACAGAGCGAACCTGATCCCATCGTTTAAAAAAATAAATTAAAAGTGTAAATTCATTGTCTAACTTAATGATTTATAAAAAAACGAACAGCACCATAATATTTACTAAAAAAAATTCATCGTATGAGGTCTGCATAATCACGCAGATAGATCAAGAATTGGGATGATCTTGGAATAAAAAATTAGTAAAAAATATAATAGATGCAACAATTAAAAGTCCAATAAGAATGACACTTGTGCAGATTTAACACTTTTAACTCTTTATCCAAACCCTTTTCAAACTATAAGGACCAACCATTACAAATGGACAAAACTAGAATGACTGAAAAACACTCCTTAAAACTTTAGGGACCAAATTCTAAATGAGATTAAACTATAAGAACCAAAAGTTATGTTAACTCCAAAATATAAAGTTGGGATGATAAAAAGTAAAAAATAATTTAATTTATAGAGTAAAAAATTAAAACAAAATACATAGAAAAAATTGGGACCAAAATATCAAAGATGAGATTGGATAATGTTCCAACCTCGAATATCAATATGTCCAAGTCCTGATCCTAATAAGTTTGGGACCGAGTCAAAACAACTGTAATCGCCACACTTTGGACAACTCTAATTTTCCCCCCACTGAGACAACTCTAATTGACACCAAACACTTCTTTAAACTTATTATTTAAATAATAGGTAACAAGTAGAGTAATTGTTTAGCCGTGCTTGAGTTATTTTCTCTAGGTGAGGCATGTAGAAATAGATAAAGACCCATTAAACCATGAAAGAATTTAATTGTTAACTTCAAACTAAGTTTTTTACTGATCAATAAATTTGTCACTGTGAAGAGGATCAAGTTAGACACAGTAATTCTCAATTTGTACGTTACAAATTCAAAACGACACATGCGGGGTGCAAATATCTAAAAAAAGGAACCACACGGCTAATAACGTAAACGCGTTAGAACTTGTAAAACATCATGGTCTATGTTCTCATAAAGGGAAAATAAAAAATAAGTCGAAGAAGACGTGGTCTGTGTTCTTACCGTGCACAATGCACCTAATCAGCAATAATCATTAATATATTTATATATATAAACTTATTACAAGTCTTACTTCTCTATAATCTTTAATGAAACTTTAACAAATTATCTTATTCGTGAATAACATGATTCTGAACAGAATAAGTAATTTGAAATTTATTTTCTGAAGAAGTCCAACATAAGGCTTAAAATTGCCACATAAGTTTTAAAATGTAGTAATATTACCATATATTGATAAAAAATTAACCTTGATAGATAGAAAATTGATGTTAACTGTCAATATTTTAACGATAAAATGCATAATTATTCCATTTTAATACTTCTAATGTAACATTGCTCCTAGAAAAACTTTTGGAATAATATTGCTCATGAGCGAAGACTTAAAGACATATTTGCAACTTAACCCCCTTTTTTAATGAAGCAACTTAACCCTTTTTAAAATATGAAAACTTAAACCAAAAGCTTTTTATGCCGCCATGTTTGCAAAAGTCAGAAAACTTGAATCCTTGTAATGGCGTCAGGTCTTTTGGAAACTTGGAGGGTCACTTCTGTTGAAGTCATTGGAAATCCTCATCACGCCTCCTATAATGCGTAGTTCCATTTCCAAATACTCCATCTCATTTTAAACGTAGGAATTGTCAATCGTGTTATTCTATTCATTTGCAGAGGTCAATAACTGGGTCAATTATTTGAAAAAATTGCCTATTAATTTAAGCATTTTATTAGAACATGCAATGACCAAGGTTACCCGCCGCTTGGGGCAAATTTGGGCCCCAACTCAACATGTTTGTTATGAATCTTGCATTTGCTTGGGTAGAAAATTTGGTCTAGGTCGTGCAAGAAAAATTTGTAAGTTTCAACTCTGTTGGCCCATTATCATGCACGGAAACTCACTCGTCTCTGTTCCCATTCACTTGCTCAAGTTCTCATTTTATTAGTACGAGAGAATTAATCGTTTGATTCATATAATTTTGATTCTGTCAGAACTTAACTTTTGAATTTTAACCCTATACAACTTAATTTTTGTAATTTTAACTCTACCAAAACTTAATTTTTGAATTTTGATTCTGTACAATTTAGTTCTTTATATTTTAGAAAATACAATTATACGGGCTAAAGTTTTTTTGTTGAGACGAGTGATTAATATTTTGAATGGCCAAAACTATATATATTATCTTGTGTTGAGTCAATATTCATGGAATGAATTTAACCTGAGTGAAAATTATAGGGACTTACCAAATCAAAACTTATGAACTGGATTACAAGTTTGACAAAATTATATAAACCGAATGATTAATCATTTTCCTTTTTTTTTTTTTTTTGCCAGGATTGATCATTTTCCTATTGGCACGGCACACACACACCAAGATTCATAAGCAATGCAGTTTTTTTTTTCAATGGGCAATAAACCTACAGCAGACATTGTGTTGTTTGGGTTGTTGCTGACTTGCTGGTATTAAGCGGGGGTGAAATTGATTATTCCAGGGTGTGATAGTGAATGAAGAAATGTAGATGCTAATAGGGGTTTTAAAAAACAAGTAAAAGTCGGGTTATATGACCTGTATTCCTTCATCCATAAATATAAGAACTAGTTAACTTTTTTTGGGAGAGATCAAGGAAGTAAAATGCTATTTAATCATTACGTATTTTATGTATTATTAGATTATATAATAACTTATAGTTAAGAGAAAAAGTTCAGATAAAACAATTTATAAATAACTTATTTAACTTTCTTGTGATTTTCTCAAAAAGTCAATTAAATTCTATATTTAGGAACGGAGGGAATACTTGAAGTAGTAAACAAGGGTAAAAGGGAAAAAGACACCAAAAGAGCCTAAAGTGTGTTCAATAGTGAAGGGTTTAGTACACTTATTTTTTTTCTTTGGAATACAGAGACTATTACATTACAATTAGGGATGGAAATATGCTAGGTTTAACAAGGCTTTGATTAAATTGGCTTAGGCCTGCAACAAAAATAAAAAGTCTGAACATGGGCCTAAGCCTGTATACAGAATTTTTTTCTGACCTGAGCTTGGGCCTTCAAAAGGCCTGAAAGCTTTTATAAAAGCCTACATAGAAGGTAGGCCTTTCAATAGGCTTAAAAACATATACATTCCTATATATAATCATTTATATATATTGTAGCTTATGCATGTGTTAAAAAAAGTCTTATGGCTGCAAGACTAAATTTTATATATCTTTTACTTTCACCGTAAAAACTGTAATAAATTATTCCTTTTAAACTTATAATATTTCATTTAAACACATCTGTGCCTTTATATGTGAATGAAACAAGAAGAAATCACGGAAAAGTAAATGACTGATAAATGAAAAGATTGAGTTTTATGTATGAATGATAGAATGTGAAGTTTAGAGTTAAAGCTAAGGTTGTAATGGTATAAATAATTTATATAATTGATTTATTTTATATTATATATAATAGTATAAATTACTAAAAATCTAAGTAGGCCAGGCTTGTAAACGATAGGCCGGTAGGCTAGGCCTTTGAAAAAAGGTCTGGCCTGTTTATTTAAATAGGCTTATTTATAAGTCTGAATATGAACTTGACTTATTTACTAAATAGACTAGACTAGGCTTTAAGTAGACTAGGCCGTAGGCCTCTGGACTATTTCCGCCCCTAATTACAATGGTGAAGGTTTAAAGAGCATGTCATATGTCATGAGCACGAAGTAAATACAATGATAAAGAGACTAGTCTAGGAGAAATAATATCCATAATAAATAGGCTAAATTATAGAAAAACCCCCTGAACTTTAGGTCAGTTACACATAACCTCCCCGACCTTTCATAGTTTAAATTAAGCACCCTTGATGTTTTATGCTTTGACTTTTAACTCCCCTGCCGTTAAAATTATCATTAAAGTTAACGGTTTTTGTAATTTACACTTTTTGACGTTATTTTATTATATACCATGTCATTCTAAAAATAACTAGTGACAACTGACATATAATTTTAAGTATTTTAAAATATTTTAAAAATATAAAATATTTAACATAAAGGGTTTAAAATATTTTTTTGACCATACACTTTATAAATAGAATGTCTTAAAAATAAAAGTACTTAAAATGAATGCAAAATATTTATTTGATCATGTTTTTTTAAATGTAAAATTACAATATACTTACTATTGTTTATATTAAATGAAAAGACTTATTTTTAATGACATATTATACAAAACAAAATGTGAAAAAATTGGATAAGATAAAAACCGTTAACTTTAACGGAAATTTTAACGGCAAGGGAGTTGAGAGTCAAAACATGAAATGTTAGGGGTTCTTAATTTAAATTTTCAAAGGTCGGGAAGGTTCTGTGCAACTGTCCCAAAGTTTAGGGGGGTTTTCTATAATTTAGCCTAATAAATACTAATATAAGATAAAGTTGAATTTTTTATGAAAATTAAGAAAGATAAATAAACCATTTAGTCATAACATATGTTACATACTCTTTATATAAGTATATTAAATTAGTTTTGGAAAAAATGATAAATATAAATATTCTAAAATGGTATATTTAGCAACCTTAATCTATCCAAAAAAAATCAACTTCATCTTACACTTGGGAGGTGATTTAATTTCTCAAACTGTATAATCATAATTAACCTTATTAAATTCATAATAGAAGTATTCTAAAGGATATAAAAAAGCGGAACTAAACTACAAAAATTAGTATGTTTTGTTCCTAAATATAAGATTTAATTGATTTTTTTTGGGAAAATTTAAAAAAGTTAAATAAGTTATTTATAAATTTATTTGTCTAAATTTTTCTGTAAAATAGTTTATTTAACTTATAAACTTCTCCCTACGGTCATAAATATAAGATCACTTTGACTTTTTTTCGTGGAGATTTAGGAAGCCAGATAGACCACTTAATTTTAGCGTATCTTAAATATAATTGTATTATACAATAGTTTATAAGTAAGGTAAATTAGTTTTGAGTAAAATAGATAACTATATACATTTTAAAATGATTAATTTTACATCCTTAATTTCTACAAAAAAGTCAAAATGATCTTATAATTAGGATTGAAAGGAGTGATATACTCCCTCCGGTCCTAAATATAAGATCACTTGACTTTTTCTGTGGAAGTTAAGGAAACAAATTATACCACTAAATTATAACATATGTCACATTTAATTAGATTATATGTTAGTTTATAAGTAAAATAAATTTAAAGTGATTAATTTGAGGGAAAAAAGAAAATTATGGATAATTTAAAGTGATTAATTTTACATCCTTAATTTCTTCAAAAAAGTCAAAGTAATCTTATAATTAGGACCGGATGGATGGAGTATAATATAATACTAATACACAATATACATTAGGTTTAGGATTAAGTGGCTGTTTCACTTCATTAATTTAAAAAAAATAAACTAGATGTTATATTTAGTAAATAGTAAGGGATTATCGACTTAATTAGGGACGAAAATTTTGGCTCTTAAACGAACGAACTCCCAGTATTCTCTTTGGAAACCTTTGTCGCAACGTTGAGTCCTCGCTCATCACTAAGCTCGATAGAACAAATTTCGTTAACTGCACCGTTACACCATGCTCTTCTCCCCACCCTGTGATCTTCGCATGTGGTTTTGATCATAGCTCGATCTTAAAATTTTCCTTCTTCTTAATCCACCAACACAATCTGTTGCAAGCGCCATAATTGTTCTATCCTCTCTTGAACAAGCTGTCAATTATTCGCCCAAGGATGAACAGGTATGAGTTTCGCCTTATGAGGATTGAGCCTACTTCAAGTCTTTTCACTTCCAGCAAATGTTAATTCCGTCGATTCTTCTTTATTGGTTATTTACGGATAGGGCATTTTTTAGCTTGTAAGTGATAAATGGCGCTTCCGATTTTTATCTCCGATTGGACTTTCTTTCTAAAGTTGCATCACCTACAATACTATGTTGAGTTTAACGGAGAAATTGCTCTAGCAGGATGCTTGTGAGGAAGCTTGTTACAAATGTTTCTAGAATGAATGTGCCCAAGAAGTCCTTCTGCACTGAGGTGGCCGAGGTTGCTGGTTCTTCGGGTGGGAAGGTTTCCGAGGCATGGAAATGACTATCTCTGACATCAATGATTCTTGTATTCCTTGATTTTGTTGAATTATTTGATTGCACAATCATAGTCTGGAATGATTTGTTTTAATTGTGTTTACGAGCTTAAATTTACAAAATGCCTTTTATTGGGTCGTGATAAAAACAGATAATAATGATTATAACAACAACAACAACAACAACAGTTTGATAGATCAAGTTTACAATGGTATTCTTTTCTATATGATCTGTTCACTGATGTAAAATGTATTGTGACATATTTATAACTATTGGTTATTACTGTCTCTCGGTTGCAGTTTGTTTTTATTGTCCTTTTCATTTTCTTAATTTCTCTTATTTCAATAGAACAATGAATTAAAATAGCACTTTCTTGGAAATTTGTAGAAGCATGGAAAGAAGCAGAGTATCGGCAATGGTATTCAACAATATGATGTTGCCATTGTTGGAGGAGGCATGGTTGGCATGGCTCTAGCTTGTTTCTTGGGTATGTAAAATTTGAGTGGATTGTTGCTTCCCTTTTTTGTGTTGTCACGTCTTTCTTTGACTGGCATATGCTTTATTCTTAATTGCTTATTATTGGCTAGCACTCTTCGGAAAAGAATGATAGCTCTTAGCAAAACTTTGGTAAATAGCTTTAGCTATTCAAATGAAAGCAGATATTTGCCTGCTTGCGGGTGTTGTGAGAGATAATTACTTCTTATCTGGTACAAAACCAATAAAGTTTCAAACATGGGCCAATTACCGTCTCTTTTCTTTTTCCTTTTTTGCTTTAGCAAGCCTGCCATTGACGAAGCAGTTAAATGTTGCTATTATTGATAGCAATCCTGCACTGGGGAGTCGCCTACGCATCAAGAAGGATGATCCCCCTGATCCAAGAGTTAGCACTGTAACCCCTGCAACTATATCCTTTCTCCGAGGTATCTAGTCATAATAAAGTTGCAATAGTTGTGGTTTTCATTTATGATTTTTCGCATTTCATGAGCTGCATGCATGAGTTTAGCTTCCTGCTTACTCTTCTATTAAATTTTTGGAATGTGTGCTAATGGTACACTATTATAACTGCTATCTTTATCGGCACTCTTGTTATCTACCACATGTTGATCATGCTTTGAATAAATGCATGGCGCATGGGTGTCATGGATAAGAAAAATATATTCGCATTTTGCAGTTATCAGAAATCATTTTTCAGTAAAATTAGTTTCTTTCTCCGGAGATCTTTAATGCAAGAGATTTGATGAGTGTCCTAGTCTGCAGAACTGAGTTGGTTGAGCAGTTCATAGTTGAATTGGCTGGTTGGCATTGACTTAGACCGGTTCTCTTCAATACTATATGCATCTAAACTAAACCATATCGCAGGATGCATGTTTTTTCTGTTTTCCAATCAATGTTAAAATCCTCTTGCTTTGAGTGGAACTGAAGCATTAAAATTTTCTTGGATTCCTGCTTGTGTGTGAAGGATAAACACTTGATCTTTGCTCAGTGACCCTTAATAATTTGTCTATTTCCAGATGCTGGTGCTTGGCAATATGTTGAGCAAAGCAGACATGCTAGTTTCGATAAAATGCAGGTATGTCTTCTGTCTTTACCAGAGTTATCTGTGCTATTTATTTTATTGTATCATGGTCATGACCTGACTTTGTTCTTGTTATTAATTATATTTCATAGAAAGTTCACTATCTATTTTGGTTGTTGTAAGAATGATCATACACACACACATAACAACGACAAAGCCTTATCTCACTAGGTGGAGTCGACTACATGGATTGTATGATATATATATATAGGACAAAGGTGCAAAAATGCCCATGTAGTTTGGTCCAAGGTGCACCCAACGTTGCGAAGTTTTTTTAACCCAAAAGTGCCTACGTAGTTACTAAAATGGGTCAAAAGTGCCCATACCGTCAATATACACAAACGGCATTAAGTTTTTAACGTTAGGGAGAATAAAATGTGCAAGAATACCCATGTAGTTTGGTCCAAAGTGCACCAAACATCGCAGGCTTTTTTTTTTTTGCCCAAAAGTACCCACACAGTAATCAAAATGGTTCTCTCAGTGCCTATGCTGTTACTTAACACAAACGGCAGTGATTTTTGCAAACTTCTTTCACATCTTCGTGTGCTCAAGCTTGAGGATGTCGCCAAAATGGTTCCCTCAGTGCCTAAGCACTCATCCTACGACTCTAATCGAGTTTCCAAAGTTTCAATGATAAAGATTAAAGATTAGAGGAACTTATTATTCAAATTCTGGTGCTTTAACGAATATATCAGATTATTTTGAAGAATCGGATAAGGACAGAGCAATCAAACGGTTACATTTGCAAGAGCATTTCACAATGTTCGTTTGCATTCTCAAAGGCCTGTATATTTGGACAGAACCAATATAAATCGATTTCTATATAAATTCAGTGACAAACTTCTAACTTACACACTTTTCTGTTTTCTGGAATTCAATACTCCGTTTATTTCCTATTTGTGTTTTAAAACTGCGTTTGAATTTAAAGTTTTGAAAAAGATTTTATTGAAATACCCAATTCACCCCCTCTTGTGTATTTTTCCTGCCTAACATGTGTAAAGTAACGGTAGAAGCACTGAGGGAACTATTTTTGTAACTACGTGGGCACTTTTGGACCAAACTGCATGGATATTTTTGCACCTTTTCTTCTCCCTAACATTGAAAAACTTAACGACGTTTGCGTATATTGACGACATGGGCACTTTTGACCCATTTTGGTAACTTAGTAGGTACTTTTGGACCAAAAAAACTTCGGTGTTGAGTGCTCTTTGGACCAACTATATGGGTATTTTTGCACCTTCACCCATATATATATTCACATTTTATTTGGTATATTTCTGCCCTGTTGTGAGAGTGCAGTTGCACAGAGGATGGGGTATTTATCGATTAAGGATTTGGGGAAAGGAATGGCGTTCCAAGCTAGTTTACATCATTATATGAATAATTGGTATCCTCTGAATAATAATTGATATTGCAGAATAACTGACCACGATAGTTCGCTTTATTTTTGTAAACAACAGCATATAGCATAGTGATTTTCACCTCATTAACTATGTATAACCATAAACTCACGATTCATTTGAAGAGAAACAGGATTTGGGTCCTATGATAACCATGAACTTACCTGGAAGTCTGGAATATAACTTAAATTTTACTGATGGAGGCTTTTCTCTTTCAGTGTGCTATATATTTCTTATAAAATGATCCTTTTCTCCAATAAGTTCAAATTTGATGCATTCTTCTGTCTCTTTGCAGGTCTGGGATTATACCGGCTTGGGGTATACTAGATACGATGCTAGAGATGTAAATAAAGAAGTTCTAGGGTAGGGACGGACATATGTAAAGGGAACATTCTTTATAGATTAACTATTACTAAACACAAATTCTTTGTTCAGGTGCGTGGTGGAGAATAAAGTGCTTCTTAATGCCTTATTATCACGTGTAGAGGAGGTATAAAGCTGCACATTTGTTGTTATATGCTTTGTTCTGCTAGAGAAATTTTCCTAATCAGAGGTTCTTTATGTGCACAATCGAATTATATACATTAATTGATACATACAAGTTGTTGCTAAAAGCATTACAAGTGAGAACTGATCATTCCATTCATGAGACTTATTTTATAACGGGCTGCATTATCATCTATATATTATGGTATTTTCACTCAGTAGTTGTGCTGAAGTACTGACTACTGAGTCTGGACAGTAAACTTGTTAGAACCTGTGTAAAATGAAGAAGTGGTGCGTCCTGGTGTATTTGGTATTTCTTTTCTATGCTGCTTCAGCGGTTTCAGTAGATGCTTTGGATGTTAGAATTCAAGTCCCTAAGTCATTATCTTTTTGCAGAAGCCTCTATTTCACTATTTTTAGCTTTACATTAAATATGAATGAAATTGTTTCATGGAAGGTTTTCACTTTTAGGTTTGGTAGTACATTCAACTAAGAACAGTGAATTTCTTGACAGGCTTCAGATTTTCAGAAAACAATCTATCCGTTGAGGTTAGCTTCGATGACATTTCAACCAGGCTCGACATCTACAGTGGGTGAGAATTTGTCATCAAGAGCATCATCTTCTGATCAAAGGAATCTAGCTAAGCTAGATCTCAGTGATGGCAGTAGTATATATGCAAAGTTGGTGGTAAATTAAATTTCCATATGAATGAATGTGCTACATTCCAATACAACCAGCAGCATAGTAATGCTAATTTTTGTGTCGGACAGCAACCATCTGAGTTTGCCATGTCATATACATCATTTGGTGTCTGATCACATAGATGATAATGTTGCAGGTGGGGGCTGATGGAGGTAAATCACGTGTTAAGGAATTAGCAGGATTCAAAACAACTGAATGGAACTACTCACAAAATGCAATCATCTGTACTGTGGAGCATTCGATTGAAAACCATTGTGCATGGCAACGATTTCTACCTTCTGGTCCAATTGCACTTTTGCCTATTGGTGACAAGTTTAGCAATATTGTTTGGACCATGAGTCCTTCAGAGTCAGACCACCGTAAATCAATGAATGATGGTGATTTTGTGGAGGAT
The DNA here is from genome assembly GCA_037074515.1 of Mimosa bimucronata. Classification (NCBI taxonomy): domain Eukaryota; kingdom Viridiplantae; phylum Streptophyta; class Magnoliopsida; order Fabales; family Fabaceae; genus Mimosa; species Mimosa bimucronata. The sequence continues at coordinate 39,767,134 of CM073444.1, forward strand.
GTCAATCGTGCTTTGGATTATGGCTATGGTCCCCATCCTAAGTCAAGCTTAGGAACTGGCAGCTTGTTCTCTTGGCTTAAAATGGATTCAACATTCTCAGCCAATCAGTTTTTTGAAATTCCTCCTAAAGTAGTGAAATTAGCATCTCAAAGAATGATGTTTCCGTTGTCCTTACGTCATGCAAACACCTATGCATCAAAGCGTGTAGTCCTAATTGGAGATGCAGCTCACACTGTCCATCCTCTTGCTGGTCAAGGAGTTAATTTAGGTTTTGGAGATGCATTTACTCTTTCGAAAATTATTGCAGAAGGCATTGCTCTGGGCAATGACGTTGGAGAGGTTGGTTTTGTTTCTGATTTATCTCTGATGATATATAAAATCATATGCACTTTGTGTCTTCAAAAATAAATAATTAGAACTATTTTCTTATAGTATTGATCTTTATGACTAATCTTTAGAGTCGACTGTTGGATTTACTATAACCTGAATATGCACAATGGTAACATGGGATGGTTTTGCAGGTACATTTATTAAAGAAGTACGAAACAGAGAGGAAACCAGCAAATATTATGATGATGGCAGTCCTTGAGAGCTTTCAAAAAGCTTACACCATTGACTTTGGACCTTTGAATGTATTGCGAGCTGCGGCTTTCCATGGGGCGAACCATATATCACCACTCAAAAGAAGTATTATTTCTTATGCCTCAGGGGACCAGAAATTGCCCCTTTTCACTTGAGAACATGGAACATGCCCGTCTAAACTTTTGGGCTGTTAGCTCGTTGAAAAATTTCTCCATCATAAGCATATTCCTTGAGACACAGAATGTGTTAAGCCTTCTCGTTTATACGCGTAAAGTGCAATGATGTTACATATCTGAATCTCGTTTTAACCTATATAGAAGAGCGTATTGTGAAAACGGGAATGGCATAGCATCCAAAATATCCTAAAATTAAGACAGATGTGTCGGTCTTGTCTAAAATTACGCTGAATAAGTGCTAGTGATGGATTTCCATGCAGGATTTTTCTATCAAACTCTTCTCCCCAAGCCTAAGTAATCAAATCATCAACAGTTATGGTGGCAAGGAAAAAGCCCATAAAGAGCTGTCACTCAATTTTATATAAAGCCTAAAACTGCGTGTCGATGATTCTATCCACAAAATTTACTAGAATCTACATCTCCAAACAACTAAAATCGGAAGAAACACTCAGCATCTGGGCCCACGGGCCAAGGCTAATTTATTTTGTCGACTTGTTCATTTCTTTTTCTCTATTTTTCATGGAAAACTGTTAAATAGACAGCATTTATAAAAAAATGTGATAACATTTATTGATTACTTTATATGGTCATTCCAGTTAAAAAAAGATTACTTTATATGGCTATATATGTGCATTCTGTTCATTATACACAATTGGGAGCATTAAGGAGTCGGGTGGGGGAAAATTCACAAAAATGTATCGCGTATTAATCGGGCCAACACCCGAGAAGATAATCGGTTGATAACTTCAGGAAGCACTTTGACTGAAATTCCCGGCAGCACTGGTATGAGTTCTTGGACAATCTGAGCAACATTCTGAACATATTGCCACAGACAAACAAATCAGATAAGATGAATACGCACATAATCTTTTAACCTAAATGAAACAATACATACATAATCCAATGACGGGCATTTCTTCTAAGAAACATAGACTAAACTAGACCAAGAAAAATGTCTTTTACTAATAGATTCTTCATTACCTGATTGGAGGTGCTAGATAATGAACTTCCTGCGGTCAAAAATTCCACTATTTTCTGGACATTATTCAGTATGACTTCATCCTCTTCAGTAATGGTTGGTATTAGGGCCGAAGGCTTGAACAGACCAACGGTAGGTACCATACTGAAAACCGGGGTAGCATTCTGAATTCCCAATATAGACATTGTTCTTACAAGTTGCTCCCTTGTAAGAGCATCGATGCCCTTGACAACCTGCTTTCCACGGGCAATAGCGTGGCAGGCAAACAGTGAGTAAAACCTCATGATAACCAAGCATTATTAAAAATTAAGGAAAATAGGGGGTATTGGGTATTTATTGTACGATGTTAGATTAAAACATATAATGAGATTATGGAACAAATAATCTGGGGAACTATTTATGGTAAAGGGGATTTAGGAGTAGAAGATCCAAGATGAATGTTAAGAGCTATGTTTGAACCTGACATTGTAGCCTACACAACTGTCTTATACTGACATAAAAAGCAAGCTCCCATACGAGCACATTTACATGTTCTCTTAAAACTGTCACTGGTTTCTAATATTTATATATCCTCACAAGAATAAGAAAATTTATATTAATGAAAAAAAGCGGCTATTCTTCATGCACCATGAAATCTTCAACACACACACATATTAATCTCATATATACTATAAAAGATGCTTCAGCAGTTCTATACAATACCTCATCCAGAAGAAATTCTCGGAAAAAATTGCCCTTATCAGACAGCAAAAATGCTAAAGCTGCCCTTGTTTGCACTGGCTGCGGTGATTGGGATACAGCAGACTGGAATCCAGGCAAGAGATACAGTGTCTGACTAGGAAGGAGTCCAAGCTCAGCCATATTTCCATTTAGATCCTCTCCACCTCCACTTTTTGCAGCAGTGATAAAGTTCTCAAAGGCTTGCATGACATCAATAAATCTTTCAGCATCAAAAACTCCACATTTCCCATATATAGTGTAACGTAGAGCATTCCGCAGCCGAGGAGATTCATCCGTTAGGAGCCTCTATAAGTGAACATAATGAAAACCATACTTAGACTATGCAGAAATTTATAAATAGCACTAAGCACACACAAACACTATCCAGTTACAATGTGACTATCTACAATGCGCTTTGGTTAGTGCACATTTTCAAGCACTGTAGGCTATTTTGAGTACCTTAAAACAATAACCAATGGAGTAAGCCCACATATAAAGGATACGAGCCATACAGCTTTAGAATGCCAAAACAAAAGAAAACCATAGAATATTATACCTGAGCAATATATGGATACGCCTCGTCAACAATGGCAAAGTCAGAATTCCCAACCAGAGCTATCCCTTCCAGAACCCCAATGGCCCTAATTATAAGAGCAAAGTATGGGGGTATCCTAAAAGGATAATCAAATGTAATCTGTGCCAAATCTGCTGCCAATTCTTGGAAGTTGATATTTTTTGCTCCTCCACCTTCAAGTGCCTGATCAAAAACTTTAGCCAGAACTGGCAAGATAGGTTCCAAATTGACGCCATCTGGAATGAAACCAAGTTTAACAAAGTCTTTAACAATGGCTGGATAATCCCGATGGATGAGGTGAGCAATCGCTTCAATCATTCCATACTTTTGATCGTCAGTCAATTTTGTAACAAGCCCTGGTAGCAGCAAAAGTCTTCCAAAGTGAGTCTAAATTATACGGAAATAAAATCAAATTTTGAATATTTAAAGCAATGTAACAAGAGGCATGAAACGCCCGAAACAATATTTCATTCTATGTACAGGTACCAGTAATGTTGCAAATTCAAATCCCAGTGAAATAGAATATTCTGCTTGTTAGTGTCACAATCTTCATGCAAGAGAAAGTGCTTTCAGATGCAAAGGATAATTTCACTATAGGAAGAAAAATGGTAATATGATTGATAAAAGTAAAAGAAAAAATCATAAGGAAGTTATAATATAACCTCCTAATACATTAACATATGGAGAAAAGGAGAGTGCATTCCCTAAAGAATTTTATTAAACACATACTCAGATGCATCACAGGGAACCAAAGCTTCAAAATAAATGCAATCGGAATACATAATAACTACTCATAATGCAGAAAGATAAACAACATATCATGCCACTATATGCTCTGAAGATGTTCAAGTTTACCAAAGTCAAGTATGGCAAGTTTCCCATCTGGAGTACGGATCAAGTTCCCTGGATGCGGATCAGCATGGAAAAATCCAGTGTCAAGCAGCTACAAAAAATTTAAAACAAATCAATAAAACAATAACTCGGCAAGAACTTAACTTGAAGCACATGAATACAAATTAGACGCCTTCAGGCCTATGTTTTGGTGCGCAATGTATTTCAATTACTAACAATAGCCTTTTAATATATAGAAATCCTTTTAAAAAAGTCAATGCCAGTATAAAGGCACAGATACATAAGATGGATGGTAAGAAATGAATATACACAAGAGTGGTAGCCTTTAAAATCTAGTGTCATTTAAAAGATTTCAAAATAAGGTACTATAAAAGATTACCTGTTTCAGGTAGCAGATAACTCCAACATTAACAAGTTCTCCAACATCACTTTCTGTGCTCTGTGACAGCTTCTCTCCCTCAATCCATTCTGTAGTAAGAACCCTCCTTGATGTATATTTACTGTATGTTTTTGGTATGACGACCTATAACTCAAACTGTCAGAATAAGTGTGCAAATTCTCCAGGATCTAGTGACTGTTATCATAATATTGTGGTAGAATGTGGTAAAATAAGCATGCTTTGTGCATAATAAAATGGCAACAAAAAAATCTACATCAGGGGTGATCAGACTCACCTGAGGTAAGTCTTTCTTCATCATATCAGCAAAAAGGTTCCCATTTTCACCTTCATTAACATAGTCTAACTCCTCAAAGAAGCGAGCAGCCCACTCATCAACCAAGCCAACCACATCTAAAGAGACCTGAAAATATACAGATAGAAAGCAATGGGGTTGAGAGGAAGACATTGACAGCCAGTGATTGCTGTTTTTGTCAACAACCAATGCTGTTGTTTCAAGAAATCAAAATCCAAATTCAATTTAATGAATAGGTATCAACTTATTTTTATGAGAATTCAACTAACCTGAGGAAACCTCCGAAGAACCAAACCCAGGTTCCTAATGATGAACAAATCGATTGTAACAGTTTCAAGCACAAATGGCCTCTGAACTTTAACAGCTACCAAATCTCCATTTTCCTTTAAACGGCCCTTGTATACTTGTCCAAGAGATGCTGTGAATATTTGCATAAAAATTAATCTCGCTTATTGACTAACTTAATAAACCTTGCAAAGAGAGGCTATACTTTTCTACTAAGAATCTATTATATCTAACTGATTGTCTCGAGAGCTACCAGCAGCAATGGGAGAAGATGAAAGTTCAGAATAGATATTTTGCCAGGGCTGACCAAGCTCCTCTTGAATTAAAGCCATTGCTATATCATCTGGAAATGAAGGAACCTTCAAAAGAAAAAGGATAACACCAGAAGCCATTGTCAAAATATTGGACACTAGACTATAATCATTTAGCTCCAAAATTCTTGTATTGGTATGAGTTTGGTTCTTTTTTCTTCATCTTTTCCTTTTCATTTTGGTGAAAAGAAATCTGGTTTCAACCTAATAAGATAACACAGATTTTTAAATTTGCTTGAGAAGTTAGGACCACAGATGAAAGAGGTTCATCTTTCTGAATCTAAACCCAAATTAAGTTTCTACAGAGGCTTTGACTAAGGAATACACAGAACTTGACTAATGGAACTTGTTTTTATTGTTTTTGAGTATATCATTCTTGCCCCAATGCTGAGTATGAAGAAAACTTGAATCAAATTCAAAGGGAACAAGACCATATGCAGGGGAGAGGGCAAGAAAAAAGGGGAATGAAGGAAGCACCAGGGTTACCTTATCACAAAGCTTCTGCAGCTCTGTCATTGCAACAGGTGACAAAATATCAGGCCGAATGCTCAATGCTTGACCAAGTTTTATATAAGCTGGACCCAAAGATGTTACAATTTCCCGTAATTCTATGGCCCGGGCAACTTCATTCTGGTAATGGAAAAAAGGAATCAGAATAGCCACCACATGATAGCAAAAAGTGCAATTTATATCATGGCTATGAGATGTAAGGAAACTGATACTGTTGCATATGATTATGATTATCAGTAATCACCCAAGAGTTAATTTGTAATTGAACCAGTTGGTGCATCCAATTCTCAGTAATAATGAATTATGCGAGTAAGGGACCATCTCATTCTCAAAGCTTAGTAAAATAGAAGTTTAATAAGATAAAACAATTCTAACAAAACCTAATTTTTTCTTCCCCTTATAGTTTTATTTCCACCCCCAATATTCCTTCCGTAACTGACTAATAAGTGACAACCTTCAGAACTTGAGCTAGTTACAAATTCTACCATATCAACAAAACTCAAATAGAAGAAATATGGGAATAACCAATAGCTTAAACGCTAGAAATAATGACAGAGAAACTTACCTCCTTAACCTTCTTGTTAACCACATCCCAAAGAAGTCTTGAAAGAAACCCACCAGCAACAGATAATAACTGAACAATACGTGTTGCTACAGCCCGTGGCCGTTTTCCCCAATATGCAGAAATGCTTGCAGGATCATAAACCAAGGGCAAAAACTCGCTACTTTCATCAACCTAAAGAAACACGAAATGCCAAAAAATATCATTAAAATTCCCGCATTATTTTCTTTACTACAAATTAATAAACAACCTGTAGAAGCTCTAGCACAATGATAAACATCAAATAGAAATGTCCCTTGAGGAAAGAGAAAAAATTACATACATAATCTGAGAGCTAAAATTAAACAGAAATAATGTGCTAAAGAGGCAAGAGAAGCATTGGGTCCATATTTTGGATAGTTTTATACAAGCTATTCATTTTCTCAGCCAAAATTGAGCCAACACAAAGTGCTACTTTGAACATTTCAGGATCGCACCCTGCACTGGCTTCTATAAAATTTCCAGCTTTCAGCATTAATTATATTTGTTCGTAAATGTAACTGGTTTCTCTTTTCAAATGTATGAGAGTCACAATTCAATTGTATATGAATGGTAAACTGATAATCTCAATTTATTTTTCCCCTCAATACATTACCCTTATGGCTTTCATTTGCAACAAAATAGCATGCTCTGCCCAACAAAGGCATGGTCTCAATTGGGATGGGACTTCTTCCAAAAATCAGTGGAAATTACGTGCTCAAAGTCACAAGTAGATGAACAAATATAGAAGCCTAGTAAATACCTCAACAAGACGAAGCTGAACATCATCCTCAGCAAACAGTGAATCTCTTAAATTTTGCCCTCGAAGGCCTCTCATGAGTGATGCCAACTGCTCATCTTCTTCCATTTGCGCCCTGACCCTTTTAATCTCCTGAGAAACATCGCCAATCCTCTGCCGGTCGCAAGAGTTAGTTCAGGTTAAACCCAACAACGACCAAATATAAACCAAAACATGAGAAATCAACCCATCAATTCAACCACCGATAAGGCGGTAACTTTAAAAACAACCTCCAGAGAGTTCAAACTAGCAGAGGAAATCCTATTAAAAAAAAAATATGCTCAAGTATCTGATACGGATGGCTGTCTTCCTGATCAAGTAAGTATAAATTTAAAGGAGGAGAAGAACGGAAATGACAAGCCACTACATTAAAAAAAAAATAGAGCAATATCATTTTTATTAACAGCTAGAGGCACTAAAACTCCATAAGCTAAGAAACCAACCGATTATCATGTCCCAAAGCAAATGATGGCGAGAGCCTGACTAATACACACACCCACACACACTTAAAGATTCCCTTCAATTGAATCTAGAAGTTACTGAATTTACCCAAAAAGCGCGCATAAGGTGTCATTCCAGAGAACAAAAAAAAAAAAAAATCAACCCAAGGGAGAAGTCAAGTTCAGTTCAGGGTCTGATAAATTACCGTAGAGACACCATTGACGGATTTTGGGGGCGAAGGCCTGGATGAACCATTGACAGTACTTGCTGGAGGAGACGCATTTCGTGTGGGTCTGGGTTCGGCAGAGACGGCGGTAACACGGCCAAGCCGCCGGCGAAACCGAAGCTTGTTCCTGCTAATTGAGAGCTGAGAAGGAGACCAGCGACGAAGGGGATCGATTCTGCAGTGGACGAGCTGTGAAGCCGCGTGCATGGTGGATCGTACAAATTTTTTCCCCCCTAGAGAGCGAAAGTTTGGAAAAAGTTGAGAGAAGGAGGGGTAGAGTACAATTGGGGAGCGATGGGTGGGTGGACCAGTGACTCAAGTGAGGCAGTGAAAGTGGTGCGAAATCAGCAAAGACGTTTTACGTTTTTGGGCAATAGGAAGGGTGGTCGTTAAGGGTACACGTGGCCAATGAGGAGCGAAAGAAAATTGGTTTGTTTACATATATAAATATATATATATATATATATATGGAGTATTATACAGAGCTTAAAAAACAAAAATCATGCCAATTGAGTTAATTGTTAAAACTTAAAAATGATACTCTTTTCCGGACTTAATTATAAGATTACTTTAATTTTTTTAAAAAAAAATTAAGGATGCAAAATTAATCACTTTTATTTAGTTATCTTTTTTCCTCAAAACTAATCTAATTACATATGACATATGTTATAATTTTGTGATCTAATTTGTTTCCTTAATTTTCACACAAAAAAGTCAAAGTGATCTTATATTTAGGACTGGAGGGAGAACTAAATAAAAAAATTTTCCTCAAATTTGCCTTTATTTATGATTTATGATTATGATGGGATATAAGAAAAAGAAATTTGATTAAAATGATAGAAATGTGCATAGAAAAAATGTCAAGAGAATGAATAGTGATGAGAAAAAAATTATTAAATGGTTTGACAATGGTAGGCAGGGTTTTATGAAAAAAGATAAACCCATTTAAATTTTGTATTCACACATAAAAAGAGAGATGGATTGAGTATTACCCTCGGATCTAATTAGAGGTGAGGGAGAGAAGGTTTTTCCCTCTTTATAAGGTGTGTTATTAAATTTTTATTATGAATGTACAAGGTTATTTTTCATTTACCAAGTATTGATTTATTCTTATGCATGTTATAGATATTAAATAGGGGTAAAATTTAAAATTTATTAAATTTTGAGGTAAAATTAATGGGGGTTAAGATTTTCGTTATTCTATATAATACATGTTATAATACATGTTAGAAGTGATATGCAAATATAAGGGAATAATTATTTATTTATATTTTGGGTCCTTTTGTGTGAATGTGAAGGCAGCTCACCAGAATGCCTCGTCCGTTAAGTAATGAGTGGGGGACATGGAATACCAAAACACGACAAGATCTCCTAACATTTTCGCTAACCACTTGTTCCATGAGTGAATTGTGATTCATATATATGCTCGTGCCACTCAAATATTATCACTTCGTGTCATTTAAATCGGTGAATAATGGTAGTTCGAAATCTTTTTCAACACAGGTTCTCAGGTAAGATTTTATTGCAAATTAATGAAGGTTGTAACGGTGCATTAAAAAGGGCCTTTGGTTTTTAAAATTATTCATCATTCCTCCGTTCCTAAATATAAGACCCAATTAATCCTCTTTAAAGTAGTTAAGGAAGCTAAATAAGCCAGTGGATTATAATATATTCTATGTATGATTAGATTGTATGTTAACTTATAAGTCAAATAAACTAGTTTATAGAAAAATTCATGAAAATCAATTTATAAGTAATTAACTTATTTGGTTTTCTTAGAATTTTCCAAAAAAGTTAACTATACCCTATATTTAGAAAAGGAGGGAATATCGTTTTTCTTAAAATAATCGAATGTTCGGACGTGATTTTCTTTTCTTTTCTTTTCTTCTTTTTTTTTTATGACTGAACGTGATTTTCTCTATGCATCATGAACTTAATTAGTTCGATATAAGAGCTAATTCACGATTGAATTTGATCTTGAATATTAAAACCTTAATCTACTCCATCCCTCATATTTGTTATATTTTTTCTAAGCTACCTCTCTCAATTGCAAATGTCAAGAAAATTTTTATCAAGAGCTTAACTTCGAAACAAATTATTAAGGCTGGGGGGGGGGTTATTTTAGAGAAGTCAATATATACATCTTTTAACGAATAGCTAATATAATTCAACTAATTTCATAATGTATTCAGATTAGTTAATCAATTCCTAAAGGGAATAATTACCAAAATTAGAAAGAATGGAGCTTATAGGGAGCAGGAAGGTACTGATTAATTACCAAAAAAGAAGAAGAAGAAAGGAAACCAACAATAAAATAACATATTCCAGAGAAGCTGTAAGAAAGAAACGATGGCATGGCACATAAACTTGCGTGCGTGATGAGGGACAAAAATGAATACAACAAGTTATCTGATCGATGAACGGGAGGGTTGTGGAAGAAACGGGAATCAAAACTAGTAAGATCAATGTCGTCGTAAGCAGCTGAAGCCACGACAGACTGACATGAAAATGACCAAAAATAAGGCAAGAACGATCCCAAATACAATCAACTTCATCTTCATGTTCTGAATCCACATTTTCCTCTTCACCTTTGTACCCTGCGCTTTAAAATCCTGTGCCTGCATGTATTGATCCCGAACACTATCAATTATACATGCACCCATAAAACCATTAAAATAACTGTTTATATTGAAAATGGCTATTATATATGCTTATTGCAGGCACAAACCTGGGAACAAAGGTTTTCAGTCTTATCCACTAGCAATTCAATCTTCTCTCCTCGGTCAAGAACCTGCAAAAAGAAATCTCTTGATCCGAGACGGTGTACGATGATGTATAAAATATTTTGAGAGTGTAGAAACTAATTAATCTGCTTTAACATAAGATTCAATTGATTTTTTTTAAGAAATTAAGGAAGTATAATAAATCATGTTGAAGTATTTATATTTATCATTTTTTAAAAGTAATTCACCTAATTTATAAACTTATACATACAGAAAAATTCTAGAAGAATACCACTTGAATTCATAATAAATTATAACCACATTGACAACTTTACACCACACACACATATATATCCTGAATTTAGGAATTGAAGTGATATTTTTTTTTATAATTTTTCATATAGATAATTTTATCTAAAAAATAAAAATTTGAAATAAGTCATAAAGTTAATAAGGATGATACCTTCTCAATGTTCTCCATCATGACACCCTTGACTTCAGAAACTTGAGCCTTCACTTTGGCAAGTTTGCTAATCTCTTCAGGATGATCCACACAGTACTGCATTTGCTCTTTCAACTTAGGCCTGCAAATTATAATTACAATAACATACCAACTTCATAACGTAATTAACGAATGCCTTAATCAATAACTAATGGAGATTTAATCAACTTAATTAGTAATGATCGATAAGTATACCCGAATTCTTTGCTAAGGCTACGAGCTGAAGCAGTGGCTGCTTTGCCTCCACCATATCTTTTAGAGAATTCTTCTTTGATGCGTTCTAGAAATGCAATGGGAACCTGTCTTCCCGCAGATTCAACCGCCACCACACAATAGGCTAATCATATCGAAAGAAAGTCAATCACCGTTTTTATCATCGATCTCTTTTCGATGCCACCAATGTACATTTCAAATCATTCTTCTATTTCCTGCTTTTTTTTTATAACACATATCACATAGCAACAAAATAAATTGCTTACCCTGTGCATTCTTCATCCACGGCTTTTTTTCTACTGTGTCCAGTGAAATTTCATGGCTTATAAGGGAAATTGTCTGATTGTCTTAATGTAAAAGGAATCAAACATGCTGATGTCTATATACAGTTTCAAGTTTCAACACGGTATATCTGCTTCATATTTTCTTTTTGATCGAATATACATGCTTCATATTTCAATCAATAGTGAACCGAAAAAAGCCAAATTTTGATCAAAGGTAACATAATTTTCTTCGGACATTTAACGTGTGCATATGAAAATTAAATCACAGAAAGAATACAAGAAACCATATGAAAACACATCCATGTTTGAAGGATCAGCCATTCATATATGCCCCAGAAAGAAAATTAAATCACACCAAATAGAAAAAAGGGAACGTATACGAAGATTTAAAACATAAATTGGCGACACGTACTGAAGCCATTCTCGACGAGGTAATTAAAAGTGTGGCCATCGCAATTGTAAGTGAATCTGTTGTTGGAAGAAGGAAGCTTCTGGAGGCATTGAGAGGCAATAGTCGTGAAGTTTCCTGTGAATTCAGTGTACTCTGCAAGAACCATGGTGCCTCGTGCAACGAAGATATAAATCAAAGATTTTTGTCCCATATCTTCAAAACCCCTGTACCCGAATCAACGAATCCCAGAATTTTACAGAGTCGATCGACCGGAGAGGAGAAGAACCAGAGAGAGATCTATTGGATTGAGAACAAAAATGCTGGATTTTCGTTTTGTGTATAGGATTAGCAAATTATGTTTGCAACATGAGAAACATGCGGAACTAGATGAAGGGTGTGATACATCTAATCTTAAAAATAGAATATTTAAGGACTGATTTGTGCTCCTTTGATTATGATGATGTCAATTTCGGTCCTCGTTTATTTTAACATACAATGCTGACTTGTCCCATTGTTTTCATATTTATAAACATATTTTGCCCATGCGCGCAACTCGTACAAAACCAGATGTCAGCAATAATTCCATTTTATGTTATTTATTTGGTTAGGGGTGGCAATCCTCTGATTTTGTCGATTCCAATCGGGCCTATTTTTGGGTTCCCTCAAGCAGCATTATGTGAAAATAAAATACCATCTTAGGTCACCTGACAAAAAAAATATATTAACTACTGATAGCTACTTTCTCCGTCCCAATATATAAGGTTTTTTTAACAGAATTGCGGATTCTTAAAAAATTAGTTAAAAACAATAAATATATAGTAAATAAATCATTTTTTAAAAGTACCCTTATTTATGAATAACTAAGAGAGAGGTAATTATGAAAAGAAGATGAAAGAAAATATGTAGGAAAATTCATGTATGGGTAGAATGGGGAATACCGTATTTATTACCCCCAACAAAGTCAAATAGAACCTTATATTTTAGGACAAGGTCATTCAAAAAAGTGAACTTTATATTATGGGATGGAGGGAGTAATAGATACTCCCTCATTTCTTAAATATATGACCTATTTAGAGAAATTTAGGAGGTAAGTTTGTTCTTAAATACTCCCTCCGTCCCACTATATAAGGTCTTTTTAACCGAATTGCTGGTTTCTAAAAAATTAGTTAAAGTTAGTTATAAACAATAAATGTGTAGAAAATATACCATTTTTTTTCCAAATGTGCATTTATTTATGAATTAGTAAGAGAGGGGGTAATTATGAAAAGAAGATAAAAGAGAATGTGTGGGAAAATTAATGCATGGGTAAAATTGAAAAAAATGTATTTATTATTCAAACAAAGTCAAATAGGACCTTATATTTTGGGATATGGTCACTCAAAAAAATGGAACTTATATTATGGGACAGAGTCATTCAAAAAAATGGAACATATATTATGGGATGGATGAAGTATAAGCTTTCTATATTTTGTAAATTATCCTTATTATTATCCTACAAAATAAAAATGTAGGGTAAAAATATAGTTGTTTTTATAATATGAGGATTGGTTTAAAAATGAGGAAGTTTAATGAAAGTACTCCCTCCGATCCTAATTATAATTATAAGACCACATTGACTTTTTTTTCTGATAAAAAAAAAGTAGTTTCAATCCCAAAAAAAATCTTTTTTCCTCAAAATTAATTTATTCTACTTATAAACTAACCTATAATAATCTAATTTCATGTAACATATGTTAACATTTAATGGTATAATTTACTTCCTTAACTTCTAAAAAAAAGTCAAGATAATCTTATGATTTAAAACAGAATATTTAAAATAAATAATACGAAGTCAAAGCATAAATTAGATCAGAGGAGGGCCGCACGAATGCAGGCCCCACTGCCACAAATTATGACGTAGGAACTCCCCATTTGGGGAGACCTTAGGTTGGTGCACCTACCAGAGTGCAATGTAAGTCACCATCCTAAGCCATGGGCCTTCTTGATCACCCATTGACTCCGTCCAGGTATGTAAGGTTTTAATGAGTACGTCCCTTCTTTTTTATACTCTGCTTACTCCCTGGCTCTCTCTCACCTCCGCGATGTGGGACTAACACTCTCATCTCTCCGCGATGTGGGACTAACACTCTCACCCATTGCCATTGTTGGAGGAGGCATGGTTGGCATGGCTCTAGCTTGCTTCTTGGGTATGTAAAATTTGAGTGGATTGTTGCTTGCCTTTTTTGTGTTTTCATGTCTTTCTTTGACCGGCATATGCTTTATTCTTAATTGCTTATTATTGGCTAGCACTCTCGGGAAAGAATGATGGCTCTTGGCAAAACTTTGGTAGATAGCTTTAGCTATTCAAATGAAAGCAGATATTTGCCTGCTTGCGGGTGGTGTGAGAGATAATTACTTCTTATCTGGTACAAAACCAATAAAGTTTCAAACACGGGCCAATTACCATCTCTTTTCTTTTTCCTTTTTTGCTTTAGCAAGCCTGCCATTGACGAAGCAGTTGAATGTTGCTATTATTGATAGCAATCCTGCACTGGGGAGTCGCCTATGCATCAAGAAGGATGATCCCCCTGATCCAAGAGTTAGCACTGTAACTCCTGCAACGATATCCTTTCTCCGAGGTATCTAGTCATAATAAAGTTGCAATAGTTGTGGTTTTCATTTATGATTTTTCACATTTTATGAGCTGCATGCATGAGTTTAGCTTCCTGCTTACTATTCTATTAAATTTTTGGAATATGTGCTAATTGTACACTATTATAACTGCTATCTTTATCGGCACTCTTGTTATCTACCACATGTTGATCATGCTTTGAATAAATGCATGGCGCATGGGTGTCATGGATAAGAAAAATATATTCGCATTTTGCAGTTATCAGAAATCATTTTTCAGTAAAATTAGTTTCTTTTTCCTGAGGTCTTTAATGCAAGAGATTTGATAGAGTGTCCTAGTCTGCAGAACTGAGTTGGTTGAGCAGTTCATAGTTGCTGGTTGGCATTGACTTAGACCGGTTCTCTTCAATACTAGATGCATCTAAATTAAACCATATCGCAGGATGCATGTTTTTTCTGTTTTCCAATCAATGGGAAAATCCTCTTGCTTTGAGTGGAACTGAAGCATTAAATTTTTTTTGCATTCTTGCATTCTTGCTTGTGTGTGAAGGATAAACACTTGATCTTTGCTCACTGACCCTTAATAATTTGTCTATTTCCAGATGCTGGTGCTTGGCAATATGTTGAGCAAAGCAGACATGCTAGTTTCGATAAAATGCAGGTATGTCTTCTGTCTTCACTAGAGTTATCTATGCTATTTATTTTATTGTATCATGGTCATGACCTGACTTTGTTCTTGTTATTAATTATATTTCATAGAAAGTTCACTATCTATTTTGGTTGTTGTAAGAATGATCATACACACACACACAACAACAACAACAAAGCCTTATCCCACTAGGTGGAGTCGGCTACATGGATCGTACGATATATATAGGATAAATATGCAAAAATGCCCATGTAGTTTGGTCCAAGGTGCACCCGACGTTGCGAAGTTTTTTTTGACCCAAAAGTACCAACGTAGTTACCAAAATGGGTTAAAAGTGCCTATGCCGTAAATATATGCAAACTGCATTAAGTTTTTAATGTTAGGGAGAATAAAAGGTACAAAAATACCCATGTACTTTGGTCCAAAGTGCACCCAATATTGCAGGCCTTTTTTTTTTTCGCCCAACAGTACCCACGCAGTTATCAAAATGGTTCTCTCAATGCCTATGCTGTTACTTAACACAAACGGCAGTGATTTTTGCAAAAGTCTTTCACATCTTCCCATGCTCAAGCTTGAGGATGTCGTCAAAATGGTTCCCTCAGTGCCTAAGCACTCATCCAATGACTCTAATTGAGTTTCCAAAGTTTCAATGATAAAGATTAAAGATTAGAAGAATTTATTATTCAAATTCTGGTACTTTAAGTTTAACGAATATATCAAATTATTTTGAAGAATCGGATAAGAACATAGCAATCAAACGGTTACATTTGCAACGAACATTTCACAATGTTCGTTTGCATTCTCAAAGGCCTATATATTTTTGACAGTATAAATCAATTTCTACATAAATTCAGTGACAAACTTCTAACTATTCTCTGCTTTCTGGAATTCAATACTCCATTCTTTTCCTATCTTTGTTTTAAAATTGCTTTTGAATTTAACGTTTTGAAAAAGATTTTATTGAAATACCCAATTCACCCCCCTTCTTGTGTATTTTTACTGCCTAACATGTGTAAAGTAACGGTAAAAGCACCGATGGAACCATTTTGGTAACTACGTAGGCACTTTTGGGCCAAAAAAAAGTGTGTTGTTGGGTGCACTTGGGACCAAACTGTATGGGTATTTTTGTACCTTTTCTTCTCCCTAACATTGAAAAACTTAACGTCGCTTGTGTATATTGACGGTATGGGCACTTTTGACCCATTTTGGTGACTATGTAGACACTTTTTGGCCAAAAAAACTTTGCGGTGTTGGGTGCTATTTGGGCCAAACTACATGGGCATTTTTGCATCTTCACCCATATATATATTCAAATTTTATTTGGTATATTGCTGCACTGTTGTGAGAGTGCAGTTGCACAGAGGATGGGGTATTTATCGATTAAGGATTTGGGGAAAGGAATGGTGTTCCAAGCTAGTTTACATCATTAGATGAATAATCGGTATCCGCTAAATAATAATTGATATTGTAGAATAACTGACCACGATAGTTCACTTTATTTTTGTAAACAATAGCATATAGCATAGCGATTTTCACTTCATTAAATATGTATAACCATAAACTCACGATTCATTTGAAGAGAAACAGGATTTGGGTCCTATGATAACCATGAACTTACCTGGAAGTCTGGAATATAACTTAAATTTTACTGATGGAGGCTTTTATCTTTCAGTGTGCTATATATTTCTTATAAAATGATCCTTTTCTCCAATAAGTTTAAATTTGATGCATTCTTCTGTCTCTTTGCAGGTCTGGGATTATACCGGCTTGGGATATACTAGATATGATGCAAGAGATGTAAATAAAGAAGTTCTAGGGTAGGGACGGACATGTGTAAAGGGAACATTCTTTATACATTAACTATTACTAAACACCAAAATTCTTTGTTCAGGTGCGTGGTGGAGAATAAAGTGCTTCTTAATGCCTTATTATCACGTGTAGAGGAGGTATAAAGCTGCACATTTATGGTTGCTATATGCTATGTTCTGCTAGAGAAATGTTCCTAATCAGAGGTTCTTTATGTGCACAATCGAATTATATACATTAATTGATTCATACAAGTTGTTGCTAAAAGCATTACAAGTGAGAACTGATCATTCCATTCACGAGACTTATTTTATGACGGGCTGCATTATCATCTATATATTATGGTATTTTCACTCAGTAGTTGTGCTGAAGTACTGAGTCTGGACAGTAAACTTGTTAGAACCTGTGTAGAAGAAGTGGCGCGTCCTGGTGTATTTGGTACTTCTTTTCTATGCTGCTTCAGCAGTTCCAGTAGATGCTTTGGATGTTAGAATTCAAGTCCCTAAGTCATAATATCTTTTTGCAGAAGCCTTTATTTCACTATTTTTAGGGTTACATTAAATATGAATAAAATTGTTTCATGGAAGGTTTTCACTCTTAGGTTTGGTAGTACATTCAACTAAGAACAGTGAATTTCTTGACAGGCTTCGGATTTTCAGAAAACAATCTATCCGTTGAGGTTAACTTCGATGACATTTCAACCAGGCTCGACATCTACAGTGGGTGAGAATTTGTCATCAAGAGCATCATCTTCTGATCAAAGGAATCTAGCAAAGCTAGAACTCAGTGATGGCAGTAGTATATATGCAAAGTTGGTGGTAAATTAAATTTCCATATGAATGAATGTGCTACATTCCAATACAACCAGCAGCATAGTAATGCTAATTTTTGTGTCGGATAGCAACCATCTGAGTTTGCCATGTCATATACATCATTTGGTGTCTGATCTCATAGATGATAACGCTGCAGGTTGGGGCTGATGGAGGTAAATCACGTGTTAAGGAATTAGCAGGATTCAAAACAACTGAATGGAACTACTCACAAAATGCAATCATCTGTACTGTGGAGCATTCCATTGAAAACCATTGTGCATGGCAACGATTTCTACCTTCTGGTCCAATTGCACTTTTGCCTATTGGTGACAAGTTTAGCAATGTTGTTTGGACCATGAGTCCTTCAGAGTCAGACCACCGTAAATCAATGAATGATGGTGATTTTGTGGAGGATGTCAATCGTGCTTTGGATTATGGCTATGGTCCCCATCCTAAGTCAAGCTTAGGAACCGGCAGCTTGTTCTCTTGGCTTAAAATGGATTCAACATTCTCAGCCAATCAGTTTTTTGAAATTCCTCCTAAAGTAGTGAAATTAGCATCTCAAAGAATGATGTTTCCATTGTCCTTACGTCATGCAAACACCTATGCATCAAAGCGTGTAGTCCTAATTGGAGATGCAGCTCACACTGTCCATCCTCTTGCTGGTCAAGGAGTTAATTTAGGTTTTGGAGATGCATTTACTCTTTCGAAAATTATTGCAGAAGGCATTGCTCTGGGCAATGACATTGGAGAGGTTGGTTTTGTTTCTGATTTATCTCTGATGATATATAAAATCATATGCATTTTGTGTCTTCAAAAAATAAATAATTAGAACTATTTTCTTATAGTATTGATCTTTATGACTAATCTTTAGAGTCGACTGTTGGATTTACTATAACCTGAATATGCATAATGGTTTTATGGGATGGTTTTGCAGGTACATTTATTGAAGAAGTACGAAACAGAGAGGAAACTAGCAAATATTATGATGATGGCAGTCCTTGAGAGCTTTCAAAAAGCTTACACCATTGACTTTGGACCTTTGAATGTATTGCGAGCTGCGGCTTTCCATGGGGCGAACCATATATCACCACTCAAAAGAAGTATTATTTCTTATGCCTCAGGGGACCAGAAACTGCCCCTTTTCACTTGAGAACATGGAACAAGCCTGTCTAAACTTTTGGGCTGTTAGCTCGTTGAAAAATTTCTCCGTCATAAGCATATTCCTCGAGACACAGAATGCGTTAAGCCTTCTCGTTTATACGGGTAAAGTGCAATGATGTTGCATATCTGGATCTCGTTTTAACTTTTATAAAAGAAGGTATTGTGAAAACCGGAATGGCATAGCATCCAAAATATCCTAAAATTAAGACAGATGTGTCGGTCTTGTCTAAAATTACGTTGAATAAGTGCTAGTGATGGATTTCCACGCAGGATTTTTCTATCGAACTCTTCTCCCCAAGCCTAAGTAATCAAATCATCAACAGTTATGGTGGCAAGGAAAAAGCCCATAAAGAGTTGTCAATTTTATTTTTATTTTGTAATTACAAGAGTTGACAATTTTATATAAAGCCTAAAACTGCGTATCGATTATTCTAACCACAAAGTTTTCTAGAATCTTCATCTCGAAACAATTAAAATCGGAAAAAACACGCAACATCTGGACCCACGGGCCACGGCTAATTTATTTGGGACAATTGTATATAAGTCCCAAGCAAGAGAATTAATTTCAGAGAGGTCCCAAGGAGTTGTTAATGATAGCTATTAACAACTGCAATAACCTTGATTAACAAGTGAAGGAGTTGTTAATGGACCTGTCTGAAATTAATTCTCTTACTTAGGACCTATTTGCAATTCTCCCAATTTATTTTGTCGACTTGTTCATTTCTTTTTCTTTATTTTTCATGGAAAACTATTAAATAGACAGCATTTATAAAAAAATGTGATAACATTTATTGATTACTTTATATGGTTATTCCAGTTAAAAAAAGATAACTTTATATGGCTATATATGTGCATTCTGTTCATTATACACAATTGGGAGCCTTAAGGAGTCGGGTGGGGGAAAATTCACAAAAATGTATCGCGTATTAATCGGGCTAATACCCGAGAAGATAATCTGTTGACAACTTCAGGAAGCACTTTGACTGAAATTCCCGGCAGCACTGGTATGAGTTCTTGGACAATCTGAGCAACATTCTGAACATATTGCCACAGACAAACAAATCAGATAAGATGAATATGCACATAATCTTTTAACCTAACTGAAACAATACATACATAATCCAATGAAGGGAATTTCTTCTACGAAACAGACTAAACTAGACCAAGAAAAATGTCTTTTACTATTAGATTCTTCATTACCTGATTGGAGGTGCTAGATAATGAACTTCCTGCGGTCAAAAATTCCACTATTTTCTGGACATTATTCAGTATGACTTCATCCTCTTCAGTAATGGTTGGTATTAGGGCCGAAGGCTTGAACAGACCAACGGTAGGTACCATACTGAAAACCGGGGTGGCATTCTGAATTCCCAATATAGACATTGTTCTTACAAGTTGTTCCCTTGTAAGAGCATCGATGCCCTTGACAACCTGCTTTCCACGGGCAATAGCGTGGCAGGCAAACAGTGAGTAAAACCTCATGATAACCTAGCATTATTAAAAATTAAGGAAAATAGGGGGTATTGGCTATTTATTGTACGATGTTAGATTAAAACATATAATGAGATTATGGAACAGATATTCTGGGGAACTAATTATGGTAAAGGGGATTTAGGAGTAGAAGATCCAAGATGAATGTTAAGAGCTATGTTTGAACCTGACATTGTAGCCTACACAACTGTCTTATACTGACATAAAACGCAAGCTCCCATACGAGCACATTTACATGTTTTCTTAAAAGTGTCACTGGTTACAAATATTTATATATCCTGACAAGAATAAGAGAATTTATATTAATGAAAAAAAGCGGCTATTCTTCATGCACCATGAAATCTTCAACACACACACACACACATATTAACCTAATATATACTATAAAAGATGCTTCAGCAGTTCTATACAGTACCTCATCCAGAAGAAATTCTCGGAAAAAATTGCCCTTATCGGACAGCAAAAATGCTAAAGCTGCCCTTGTTTGCACTGGCTGCGGTGATTGGGATACAGCAGACTGGAATCCAGGCAAGAGATACAGTGTCTGACTAGGAAGGAGTCCAAGCTCAGCCATATTTCCATTTAGATCCTCTCCACCTCCACTTTTTGCAGCAGTGATAAAGTTCTCAAAGGCTTGCATGACATCAATAAATCTTTCAGCATCAAAAACTCCACATTTCCCATATATAGTGTAACGTAGAGCATTCCGCAGCCGAGGAGATTCATCCGTTAGGAGCCTCTATAAGTGAACATAATGAAAACCATAGTTAGACTATGCAGAAATTTATAAATAGCACTAAGCACACACAAACACTATCCAGTTACAATGTGATTATCTACAATGCGCTTTGGTTAGTGCACATTTTTCAAGCACTATAAACTATTTTGAGTACCTTAAAACAATAACCAATGGAGTAAGCCCACATATAAAGGATACGAGCCATACAGCTTTAGAATGCCAAAACAAAAGAAAACCATAGAATATTATACCTGAGCAATATATGGATACGCCTCGTCAACAATGGCAAAGTCAGAATTCCCAACCAGAGCTATCCCTTCAAGAACCCCAATGGCCCTAATTATAAGAGCAAAGTATGGGGGTATCCTAAAAGGATAATCAAATGTAATCTGTGCCAAATCTGCTGCCAATTCTTGGAAGTTGATATTTTTTGCTCCTCCACCTTCAAGTGCCTGATCAAAAACTTTAGCCAGAACTGGCAAGATAGGTTCCAAATTGACGCCATCTGGAATGAAACCAAGTTTAACAAAGTCTTTAACAATGGCTGGATAATCCCGATGGATGAGGTGAGCAATCGCTTCAATCATTCCATACTTTTGATCGTCAGTCAATTTTGTAACAAGCCCTGGTAGCAGCAAAAGTCTTCCAAAGTGAGTCTAAATTATATGAAAATAAAATCAAATTTTGAATATTTAAAGCAGTGTAACAAGAGGCATGCAAAGCCCGAAACAATATTTCATTCTATGTAGAGGTACCAGTAATGTTGCAAATTCAAATCCCAGTGAAATAGAATATTCTGCTTGTTAGTGTCACAATCCTCATGCAAGAGAAGGTGCCTTCAGATGCAGAGGATAATTTCACTATAGGAAGAAAAATGGTAATATGATTGATAAAAGTAAAAGAAAAAAATCATAAGGAAGTTATAATGTAACCTCCTAATACATTAACATATGGAGAAAAAGAGAGTGCATTCCCATTGCTTCTATATGGAACATAGGGAACCAAAGCCTCAAAATAAATGCAATCGGAATACATAATAACTACTCATAATGCAGAAAGATAAACAACATATCATTCCACTAGATGCTCTGAAAATGTTCCAAGTTTACCAAAGTCAAGTATGGCAAGTTTCCCGTCTGGAGTACGGATCAAGTTCCCTGGATGCGGATCAGCATGGAAAAATCCAGTGTCAAGCAGCTACAAAAAATTTAAAACAAATCAATAACACAATAACTCGGCAAGAAGTTAACTTGAAGCACATGACTACAAATTAGACGCCTTCAGGCCTATGTTTTGGTGCGCAATGTATTTCTATTACTAACAATAGCCTTTTAATATATAAAAATCCTTTAAAAAAAGTCAATGCCAGTATAAAGGCACAGATACATAAGATGGATGGTAAGAAATGAATATACACAAGAGTGGTAGCCTTTAAAATCTAGTGTCATTTAAAAGATTTCA
The DNA here is from genome assembly GCA_037074515.1 of Mimosa bimucronata. Taxonomy (NCBI): domain Eukaryota; kingdom Viridiplantae; phylum Streptophyta; class Magnoliopsida; order Fabales; family Fabaceae; genus Mimosa; species Mimosa bimucronata. The sequence goes on from CM073444.1 coordinate 39,789,706, forward strand.
AAATAAGGTACTATAAAAGATTACCTGTTTCAGGTAGCAGATAACTCCAACATTAACAAGTTCTCCAACATCACTTTCTGTGCTCTGTGACAGCTTCTCTCCCTCAATCCATTCTGTAGTAAGAACCCTCCTTGATGTATATTTACTGTATGTTTTTGGTATGACGACCTATAACTCAAACTGTCAGAATAAGTGTGCAAATTCTCCAGGATCTAGTGACTGTTATCATAATATTGTGGTAGAATGTGGTAAAATAAGCATGCTTTGTGCATAATAAAATGGCAACAAAAAAATCTACATCAGGGGTGATCAAACTCACCTGAGGTAAGTCTTTCTTCATCATATCAGCAAAAAGGTTCCCATTTTCACCTTCATTAACATAGTCTAACTCCTCAAAGAAGCGAGCAGCCCACTCATCAACCAAGCCAACCACATCTAAAGAGACCTGAAAATATACAGATAGAAAGCAATGGGGTTGAGAGGAAGACATTGACAGCCAGTGATTGCTGTTTTTGTCAACAACCAATGCTGTTGTTTCAAGAAATCAAAATCCAAATTCAATTTAATGAATAGGTATCAACTTATTTTTATGAGAATTCAACTAACCTGAGGAAACCTCCGAAGAACCAAACCCAGGTTCCTAATGATGAACAAATCGATTGTAACAGTTTCAAGCACAAATGGCCTCTGAACTTTAACAGCTACCAAATCTCCATTTTCCTTTAAACGGCCCTTGTATACTTGTCCAAGAGATGCTGTGAATATTTGCATAAAAATTAATCTCGCTTATTGACTAACTTAATAAACCTTGCAAAGAGAGGCTATACTTTTCTACTAAGAATCTATTATATCTAACTGATTGTCTCGAGAGCTACCAGCAGCAATGGGAGAAGATGAAAGTTCAGAATAGATATTTTGCCAGGGCTGACCAAGCTCCTCTTGAATTAAAGCCATTGCTATATCATCTGGAAATGAAGGAACCTTCAAAAGAAAAAGGATAACACCAGAAGCCATTGTCAAAATATTGGACACTAGACTATAATCATTTAGCTCCAAAATTCTTGTATTGGTATGAGTTTGGTTCTTTTTTCTTCATCTTTTCCTTTTCATTTTGGTGAAAAGAAATCTGGTTTCAACCTAATAAGATAACACAGATTTTTAAATTTGCTTGAGAAGTTAGGACCACAGATGAAAGAGGTTCATCTTTCTGAATCTAAACCCAAATTAAGTTTCTACAGAGGCTTTGACTAAGGAATACACAGAACTTGACTAATGGAACTTGTTTTTATTGTTTTTGAGTATATCATTCTTGTCCCAATGCTGAGTATGAAGAAAACTTGAATCAAATTCAAAGGGAACAAGACCATATGCAGGGGAGAGGGCAAGAAAAAAGGGGAATGAAGGAAGCACCAGGGTTACCTTATCACAAAGCTTCTGCAGCTCTGTCATTGCAACAGGTGACAAAATATCAGGCCGAATGCTCAATGCTTGACCAAGTTTTATATAAGCTGGACCCAAAGATGTTACAATTTCCCGTAATTCTATGGCCCGGGCAACTTCATTCTGGTAATGGAAAAAAGGAATCAGAATAGCCACCACATGATAGCAAAAAGTGCAATTTATATCATGGCTATGAGATGTAAGGAAACTGATACTGTTGCATATGATTATGATTATCAGTAATCACCCAAGAGTTAATTTGTAATTGAACCAGTTGGTGCATCCAATTCTCAGTAATAATGAATTATGCGAGTAAGGGACCATCTCATTCTCAAAGCTTAGTAAAATAGAAGTTTAATAAGATAAAACAATTCTAACAAAACCTAATTTTTTCTTCCCCTTATAGTTTTATTTCCACCCCCAATATTCCTTCCGTAACTGACTAATAAGTGACAACCTTCAGAACTTGAGCTAGTTACAAATTCTACCATATCAACAAAACTCAAATAGAAGAAATATGGGAATAACCAATAGCTTAAACGCTAGAAATAATGACAGAGAAACTTACCTCCTTAACCTTCTTGTTAACCACATCCCAAAGAAGTCTTGAAAGAAACCCACCAGCAACAGATAATAACTGAACAATACGTGTTGCTACAGCACGTGGCCGTTTTCCCCAATATGCAGAAATGCTTGCAGGATCATAAACCAAGGGCAAAAACTCGCTACTTTCATCAACCTAAAGAAACACGAAATGCCAAAAAATATCATTAAAATTCCCGCATTATTTTCTTTACTACAAATTTATAAACAACCTGTAGAAGCTCTAGCACAATGATAAACATCAAATAGAAATGTCCCTTGAGGAAAGAGAAAAAATTACATACATAATCTGAGAGCTAAAATTAAACAGAAATAATGTGCTAAAGAGGCAAGAGAAGCATTGGGTCCATATTTTGGATAGTTTTATACAAGCTATTCATTTTCTCAGCCAAAATTGAGCCAACACAAAGTGCTACTTTGAACATTTCAGGATCGCACCCTGCACTGGCTTCTATAAAATTTCCAGCTTTCAGCATTAATTATATTTGTTCGTAAATGTAACTGGTTTCTCTTTTCAAATGTATGAGAGTCACAATTCAATTGTATATGAATGGTAAACTGATAATCTCAATTTATTTTTCCCCTCAATACATTACCCTTATGGCTTTCATTTGCAACAAAATAGCATGCTCTGCCCAACAAAGGCATGGTCTCAATTGGGATGGGACTTCTTCCAAAAATCAGTGGAAATTACGTGCTCAAAGTCACAAGTAGATGAACAAATATAGAAGCCTAGTAAATACCTCAACAAGACGAAGCTGAACATCATCCTCAGCAAACAGTGAATCTCTTAAATTTTGCCCTCGAAGGCCTCTCATGAGTGATGCCAACTGCTCATCTTCTTCCATTTGCGCCCTGACCCTTTTAATCTCCTGAGAAACATCGCCAATCCTCTGCCGGTCGCAAGAGTTAGTTCAGGTTAAACCCAACAACGACCAAATATAAACCAAAACATGAGAAATCAACCCATCAATTCAACCACCGATAAGGCGGTAACTTTAAAAACAACCTCCAGAGAGTTCAAACTAGCAGAGGAAATCCTATTAAAAAAAAAAATATGCTCAAGTATCTGATACGGATGGCTGTCTTCCTGATCAAGTAAGTATAAATTTAAAGGAGGAGAAGAACGGAAATGACAAGCCACTACATTAAAAAAAAAATAGAGCAATATCATTTTTATTAACAGCTAGAGGCACTAAAACTCCATAAGCTAAGAAACCAACCGATTATCATGTCCCAAAGCAAATGATGGCGAGAGCCTGACTAATACACACACCCACACACACTTAAAGATTCCCTTCAATTGAATCTAGAAGTTACTGAATTTACCCAAAAAGCGCGCATAAGGTGTCATTCCAGAGAACAAAAAAAAAAAAAAATCAACCCAAGGGAGAAGTCAAGTTCAGTTCAGGGTCTGATAAATTACCGTAGAGACACCATTGACGGATTTTGGGGGCGAAGGCCTGGATGAACCATTGACAGTACTTGCTGGAGGAGACGCATTTCGTGTGGGTCTGGGTTCGGCAGAGACGGCGGTAACACGGCCAAGCCGCCGGCGAAACCGAAGCTTGTTCCTGCTAATTGAGAGCTGAGAAGGAGACCAGCGACGAAGGGGATCGATTCTGCAGTGGACGAGCTGTGAAGCCGCGTGCATGGTGGATCGTACAAATTTTTTCCCCCCTAGAGAGCGAAAGTTTGGAAAAAGTTGAGAGAAGGAGGGGTAGAGTACAATTGGGGAGCGATGGGTGGGTGGACCAGTGACTCAAGTGAGGCAGTGAAAGTGGTGCGAAATCAGCAAAGACGTTTTACGTTTTTGGGCAATAGGAAGGGTGGTCGTTAAGGGTACACGTGGCCAATGAGGAGCGAAAGAAAATTGGTTTGTTTACATATATAAATATATATATATATATGGAGTATTATACAGAGCTTAAAAAACAAAAATCATGCCAATTGAGTTAATTGTTAAAACTTAAAAATGATACTCTTTTCCGGACTTAATTATAAGATTACTTTAATTTTTTTTAAAAAAAAATTAAGGATGCAAAATTAATCACTTTTATTTAGTTATCTTTTTTCCTCAAAACTACTATATTCTACTTATAAACTACTAACATATAATCTAATTACATATGACATATGTTATAATTTCGTGATCTAATTTGTTTCCTTAATTTTCACACAAAAAAGTCAAAGTGATCTTATATTTAGGACTGGAGGGAGAACTAAATAAAAAAATTTTCCTCAAATTTGCCTTTATTTATGATTTATGATTATGATGGGATATAAGAAAAAGAAATTTGATTAAAATGATAGAAATGTGCATAGAAAAAATGTCAAGAGAATGAATAGTGATGAGAAAAAAATTATTAAATGGTTTGACAATGGTAGGCAGGGTTTTATGAAAAAAGATAAACCCATTTAAATTTTGTATTCACACATAAAAAGAGAGATGGATTGAGTATTACCCTCGGATCTAATTAGAGGTGAGGGAGAGAAGGTTTTTCCCTCTTTATAAGGTGTGTTATTAAATTTTTATTATGAATGTACAAGGTTATTTTTCATTTACCAAGTATTGATTTATTCTTATGCATGTTATAGATATTAAATAGGGGTAAAATTTAAAATTTATTAAATTTTGAGGTAAAATTAATGGGGGTTAAGATTTTCGTTATTCTATATAATACATGTTATAATACATGTTAGAAGTGATATGCAAATATAAGGGAATAATTATTTATTTATATTTTGGGTCCTTTTGTGTGAATGTGAAGGCAGCTCACCAGAATGCCTCGTCCAACAAGTAATGAGTGGGGGACATGGAATACCAAAACACGACAAGATCTCCTAACATTTTCGCTAACCACTTGTTCCATGAGTGAATCGTGATTCATATATATGCTCGTTGATATAACCTAGTCGTATAGGCTATCAAAACAACTAAATTAACTCCTATAGTGCAGTGAGTTAACCTAGGTCATTTTCCTCATTTCCTTGGCACAATGTGATTAAAAATGCAAAGTGATAGATTAAATCCAGAATTTCAGTGAAGAGAACAATCTAAATCTAATCCTAATTTTTTTATATTTTCTGTGAATGAGAATGATTGAAAACTGAAATTACAAAATGGTCAAAGATGGATAGAATATGACAGTGATTGAATTTCCCTTGAGAACCAACTCTCACCTTCATAGCCGATTAGAACAAGAGATTTGTGCATTAATTTGAAAGTAACAACAATCTGAACAAGTGATATTTCAACTAGAAATACCTCAGTCTAATTCATCCAATCTATGAAGTCCAAACAACTAGATGAAGTTTCACACATTGAATTACAAAGATATAGGTCCAGAATTCAACTCGGTTGAAACACAAAAACAATGCACATTAATCTTCTACAATATTCAAGTTAGATTCAAGATACAACTAGACCAGGAATTAAACAAGAACTAAGTAGAAGAATTAGAAAACCTCCCTAGCAATGAAGATCCTCAGCTCTGGCTCAAGCTTCCTCTCAAAGGAAATCACAGGATTAGCCTTGCATTTCTGGAAATGCAGCTCCCAAGCAGTAGAAAACGAATGAACTCATGGCTGAATCCTCTAGCAAAGTTGCAGAATCGCGAAGAGCAGAGAAGGTGAAGATGATGGAACCGGTGAGAAGAATTGAAGTGAAGAAGGTGAAGAAGAAAACTGAAGATGAAATTAAAAATGCTGAACTGCAAATTCTTCGTTCCAACTGATATATATACTCCTTTCTCACAATGAATCTAGACCGAATTCCCTCTCCCTTCTTCCATTCAATTCGTCTTTCACGTTCCCTCCACGCTGGCAATGCGTAACTACTTTCCCCCAAAACCCGGCGACCAAATCTGACGTGGAACATGATTTCTTGCTCTCTCTTTGCCTTCGTGCCTTGCTCTAACCTAGCTTCCTCTGTTCTTCGTGTTCTCTCCTTCTGTTCCGGTTTGTTCTTTCTTTCTTTGTTTAAATTATCATTCTTGTGAAAATTCCATTTCTTGCCCTTGTAATTGCCAAAATTGCGATTTTTGCCCCTCTGACAAAGAAATAATAACAAGAAGTGAAAGGACTAAACTGCAACTTTCAAAATATACCTATAAAAACCATATTTAATTCCAACTTTTATTAATCAAGTGCACATCTAAATTAATTGAACTATAATGAAACTATCAACCAATTAATTCACTAGTTTGAGCCCAAAAATGCACACTTTAATCACTTTAATAAATGGATTATCAAATTCCCCCACACTTACTCTTTGCACTCCCGGGCAAAGTATCCATTATAGAGTTCCAAATACAAAATTGAATAGAGAAAGTAAGAATTGATGCAAGTTCTTGACTCAAAGTGTGCAAGCTTAGTGAGTTTCAATCCTTCAAAACAGTGTCACAAAAAAAAAATGTCCCATTGCAAGTCAATAACCTATGTACCAAGCTTAACAAAGTTGAGTAATGCATAGAAAGCAACTAGAAAACTGTTTCACTCTTCTTTCCTTCACTCTTTAGGGTTCTTTCACTCCTCTCTACTAGTTCAATCCCTACCATAGGCTTGTAGTTCTACTAGAATCTCCACCACTTTTCATACATGGGGTTAGTGAATCAAGAGGACTTTATTTTGGGTTGTAATGTTAGAGAGGTCTAGATGATAATGGAAGGAATGTGTAGCACATAACCCAAACTCAATGTATGAAATTAGAGATTGTCCTTTATCAAGTCAATGGCCATGGCTTCCTCTAGGTTGTTTGACAAACAAAACAAGCATGAATTCCTCCATTCAATCAAGAGATATAATGGGCATATATTTTTTTTTCTTCTTTCTTTTCTTTTATTCCCTTTTTTTTCATCATTTGGCTTTTCACATCTTTTTTTTTTTTCAACTGTCCAATATCTCCCACATACAAACAGCCATGCTTGTAATTTTCCACAATCAATTCTCATACATAAGTCTAGACTATGTGCTTATGACAAGGAAAACGAAAATGATGGGCTCAAAGGGCTAGCAAAGGATTATTTGAGTGGCTTGTGTATGGGATAAAAGGGTTTAGATAGAATGCCTCTATCATTTCCACCATTCCTCATGTAATTATGTGGCCTCAACCAAGTAGCAAGACAAGTTCTAGAGGAAAATAAAACTAGTAGAGAATGCTCACATCAATTTGAATGAAGTTGAAGCTCAAATTCTCACGAGAGGGCTTTATGCTTTCTAGCTAACTCTCCTAAGCTAAACAGGGTATATGATCATATCAATGCAAGAGTTAATTTTATATGTGACACTAATTTTCCAGATATTAGACCATTTGGCTAGCATGAACTCCGAATAAAGCCTTGATTCAATCTCACCTAATCAAATTCAATTTTGCAATTGTCACTCCAATAACAGATCAGTGGTTATGCACAAGCAAGAGCAAGGTAATTTGAGAATTATGCAAAACCATGAAGTTTAATGCTCAATTTTCATCACTATTCAGCAAATTCCAGCAGCTAATCCCACAATTCAGCCCAAATTACAGCAAAGAAGCAAAAGATTCAACCAGCAAAAACAAGCAGAAATTCTCCAGAAATGCACCAATAAAAACTCCCCCACACTTGAACAGTGCATTGACCTCAATGCAACTAAGAAATAGCATGCACAAAGGAAGAATACACGTCAAACAGCAAGTGCAGAAAATTTCTAAGTGTTGAAATTGGGTCCAAAGTGTCCAGCCAGCTAAGTAAACGATCATCAAATGCAAGGTGTTCATCCAACCACTTATTCAAAACAAGAAAAATACACAAACTAACTATAGCCCTACTGAAATTTGTTTCTCTTCCCCCACACTGACATTACAGCATGCATTTCAACAATTGGACAAACCAAACAGCAAGTTGAAACACAAGATAAGTGAAGAAAGGAAGAGAAACAACCTGATTTTTTTTTATGGAGGTCTATGGCTTGAGTGGTAGAGGCGAAGGCGGTTGCTCCGAGTGTGATGAAGCTTTCCAAAACCATCCTTCAACTCATAAGTCCTTTTATCACTTTTTCCCACCACTTCAAAAGGACACATCACTTTGACCGTATCGGCATGGTCTTTCATGGTAAGAGCAACATTGAAAACCCTCTTTGTAGGAATCCTTACAGCCCCACTTAACCCTACACTTTCATTACAACAAACACCTCTCTCAAGTATATTTGGGTTAGTGGAAGACTCACCAATCATATCATCTTTAGAAACAAAAGTACATGGAGTGGAAAGAGTGTAATCCAATGAACTAGCACTAGAACAAATCACGTCACTACCATGTAAGGGGGAGATAGAAGAATGGGGTAGAGAAGGGGTAGAATGAATCAAGCATGCATCAACATGTTTCTTATGACCACTAGAAGTTAAACCAAGCTCAACATTATCAAGATCATGCAGCTCATCAATGAAATGTACATCAAGCAAGGAATAATCTTCATGCGGATGCTTCATTGTCTCATACATGTTAAAATGCACAAATTGGTCACCAACAGACATTGTTATAGACCCTTCTTTCATTTTAATTTCAGTATTTGCAGTTCGCATGAAAGGTCTTCCCAAAATCAAGGCACCTTCACTCATACTCTCCTTAGACATATCTAAGACATAAAAGTCTGCAGGGATTAGCAAATCATTGACCTTAACTAAGACATCCTCAAGCACCCCATGTGGATACCTCATTGTTTGGTCGGCTAATTGCAAGATCACACTAGTGGGCTTAAGTAATGTAGTGCCTAAAGACTCATAGACAGATTTAGGCATCATGTTTATCGCTGCCCCAAGGTCAAGCAAACCCCTAGGAATGGTATACTTCCCTATTGTGCAAGGTATGGTGAAACTCCCCGGATCTTGACACTTAACCGGCAATTGGGGCTTAAACAATGCACTCACATTAGAGGGAATTTGTACCATCTCATTAGGCTTGAATTTCTTCTTATACTTGCAAAGATCTCTCAAAATTTTAGCATACTTGGGTTGTTTGACAAGTTCAAGCAATGGAATGTTAACTTCAATCTTGCTAAACAAATCATACAACTCATTATCATGATTTTCAGTTCTCTTGCTCATACCTTGCAAATATGAATGAGGAAAAGGAAGGTCTTTGATACTTACCTCCTTACCTTTAGTGCAAGAGGCTCCATGTTGATCCCTTTGCTTGTTTTGAGGTGATTTTGCAGCCTTCTCTTGATGTCCAGCAAGCTGTCCAGCATCTTCATCAACATGTACAACAGGTTCACATGTTGATTGGAGCAATGTTTGTTCATTTATGCTCTCGGATTGGTGCTCAACTACACTGTCAACTTGGTTTTCAATGTGACCTCCAGCAATTTCAGCAACTTCCTCATCATTGCCATCAATAAATCCCACTTTCTTGCCACATTTCAAAGTGATAGCATTGAGGCCTTTGGGATTCATAACAGTGTTGGATGGTAGAGCACCCTTTTTAGCTTCTTCCTCACTCTTAGAGTTAGCTAATTGAGAGACAAAAGTAGTGAGGTTATCATGCTTGACCTCCATTTGCTCAATTTTCTCACAAAGCTTTCCCATCATCTTTAATAAAGCCTCATTGTTGCTTGAGTCTTGAATAGGAACCGGTACTCTTGAAGGCTCTTGAGAAGGTTGGTGGTTTTGATTGAAGTTAGAAGAACCACCATTGTTGCCTTGAAACCGGTTAGGATAGTTGTTGTTGCCTCCTCCCCCCACTTGAAATTTGGATGGTCTCTCCATCCTTCATTGTAAGTATTAGAGAAAGGATCTCTCTTGGGAAATTGGTTTGGTTTTTGTTGATAGAATGCAGCCACTTCCTCATATCTTGAGGGACAATTAGAAGAAATATGCATTGGGGAGGCACAAAAATTGCAACTAGAGGGCACCAAAGCTTTGGACATCTCCATAGCATTACAAGGTTGAGGAGACTTGCCAATCTCCAATCGATCAAGCCTATCATTTAATTTGTGCAGCAAGTTATAGATTTGATCTTGGCCGGAACGAATACCAACTTCATTAAGGCTTGAAGAATCTCTAGTATAAAATTGTTGGTTATTGTTGGCCATAGTCTCAAGCAACTTCCAACCTTGATTCGGAGTAAGAGAAAAGATAGAACCATTGGCCGCCGCATCCATACTCAACTTGAGAGAGGGAATCAAACCATCATAGAAGTATTGGACCAAACTTGTCCGGCTACAATTATGATTGGGACAACTATTCACAAGGGTGTTGAATCTTGTCCAATACTCATAAAGAGTCTCTTGATTTTGTTGAAAAACACCCGAAATAGCTTTCCTCAGCTTAGAAACCTTAGAAGCCGGGAAATAACGGTCCAAGAAAGCTTTCTTTAATTCACCCCAAGTGAGAGTGGCATAATGTGTAGGAAGGTTCAAGAGCCACTCCTTAGCACCTCCCTCCAAAGAAAAGTGAAATACTCTCAATAGGACTTCATCTAATTGAGCTTCCGGAGGCTTCATGGAGGAACAAGTGGAATAGAGAGCCTCCAAATGCTTGTGAGCATCATCACCTACAAAACCAGAAAATTTCGGTAAATGACTCAACAAAGCACCTTTAAGTTCAAAATTTGCAGCATTAGCATAAAAACCCCTAGGAGCAAAAGTAGCAAAGTCATTGTTAATTTCTTGCATGGTCCTAGTATCATCGTCATTAGGTAAATCCCTATGTAACACTTCAGGAATCTCCTCTTCAGCCATGATCAAATGATTATCAAGCAAAGCACACGTAGTAATGGAAGATGTAGAAAATGCAGTGGAAGTGGAAGTACTAGAAGAGGAAATATGTGGTGCAAGAGTAATTTTATCCTTTTTCTGTGCAAGTCGGCGTGTACGAAATGTTCTTTCAATTTCGGGATCAAAAGGATACAAAGTAGAATCCTCAAACATGCACCACTATACAATCCAATGAACCAGCAAAGACACCAAATATCAATCAGACTTTTTAAGTAACAAAGCTGTCCAATGAGATCCAAGTAAATAGCCAAAAATCAAGTTCAAGGTTCACAAGTTCAAGAAGAGAGGTTGCATACAGTAAGAACTAGCAAGTAGCTAGACTTAACAACCTAAAAAAAATGAGTAGAAATGGGCAAAGACAGATTCAAAAATATGAAGTCAGAGTAGAATGGAAATCCGTCCAAGTTCAATTGTTTAATTACAAGAAGGATTTTTTATCAGTTAAAACCAGCACCAAAAGGACACAAAATAGCCAATAAACAAAGTTCAATTTGCAGTGAAATTCTCAATAAGAGTCGGCAAAAATACAGAGAAATCACATCTAAACAAAATTCTTAGCATACTAGATGAAATTCTGCAGCACAAACTCTTGAACCAAGAACTCAAATCATCGTTAAAACAGAAACCCACTTTGTTTCAAAAACCACAAGTATGGAGCAATTATTAAAGTTCAGTTGCACAATAAATGGCAGCAATGTGGACAAAATTCTGCAGCAAAAAGAATGATGACAGCAAGTTTCAAGAACAGTGCAGATCAAGAAACAGAGTTAATGAGCAGCAAAGCAGTGACTAAAATATGACAGCAAACCAGCAAAAATTATGCAGCAACCTGTGACGAAATGCTGCAGCAAAACAGAGAAAATCTGGACAGCAAATGAATTACCACAAACAGATTGAAAATCTCAGCATATGGCAAAGAGCAGTAGCAAGTAGATGAAGAGGCACAAAATCAGATGAAAATGAAGTGGCCTCAGCAATAATTGCATGCAAATCACAGCAAACCAAGTGACCTAAAATTCTGGACAACTTCACAGTGACATGAGAGCAGAAATTCACAGATTAAAACGCACAAAGCAAGGTGAATTCAACAAGACAAGCAAAGTTACAGCCCTCAACAATCAGATTTTTCAGTCAGAGTCTCAGCAAATTAGTCCAGAATTAATATAACTCGCAAAACCAGGTTGTGTTAAGCAACTAACCACCCTCAAACATAGAAGTGCAGCAATCTCACAAAAACAGATGCAAATGCAGCAGATTAAACACGTGCAGATGCAGAAGATTTCAGCAACACAGAAGCAGATTAATACACCAGAAATGGACAGAACAGCAGCGAATCTGTCAGTACTCCAAACCACAGCAAACATTCACAATTTAAAACTTCACAAAACAATCACAAATAAACCAAGGAAACGGCAACAGCGCCACTTGATATAACCTAGTCGTATAGGCTATCAAAACAACTAAATTAACTCCTATAGTGCAGTGAGTTAACCTAGGTCATTTTCCTCATTTCCTTGGCACAATGTGATTAAAAATGCAAAGTGATAGATTAAATCCAGAATTTCAGTGAAGAGAACAATCTAAATCTAATCCTAATTTTTTTATATTTTCTGTGAATGAGAATGATTGAAAACTGAAATTACAAAATGGTCAAAGATGGATAGAATATGACAGTGATTGAATTTCCCTTGAGAACCAACTCTCACCTTCATAGCCGATTAGAACAAGAGATTTGTGCATTAATTTGAAAGTAACAACAATCTGAACAAGTGATATTTCAACTAGAAATACCTCAGTCTAATTCATCCAATCTATGAAGTCCAAACAACTAGATGAAGTTTCACACATTGAATTACAAAGATATAGGTCCAGAATTCAACTCGGTTGAAACACAAAAACAATGCACATTAATCTTCTACAATATTCAAGTTAGATTCAAGATACAACTAGACCAGGAATTAAACAAGAACTAAGTAGAAGAATTAGAAAACCTCCCTAGCAATGAAGATCCTCAGCTCTGGCTCAAGCTTCCTCTCAAAGGAAATCACAGGATTAGCCTTGCATTTCTGGAAATGCAGCTCCCAAGCAGTAGAAAACGAATGAACTCATGGCTGAATCCTCTAGCAAAGTTGCAGAATCGCGAAGAGCAGAGAAGGTGAAGACGATGGAACCGGTGAGAAGAATTGAAGTGAAGAAGGTGAAGAAGAAAACTGAAGATGAAATTAAAAATGCTGAACTGCAAATTCTTCGTTCCAACTGATATATATACTCCTTTCTCACAATGAATCTAGACCGAATTCCCTCTCCCTTCTTCCATTCAATTCGTCTTTCACGTTCCCTCCACGCTGGCAATGCGTAACTACTTTCCCCCAAAACCCGGCGACCAAATCTGACGTGGAACATGATTTCTTGCTCTCTCTTTGCCTTCGTGCCTTGCTCTAACCTAGCTTCCTCTGTTCTTCGTGTTCTCTCCTTCTGTTCCGGTTTGTTCTTTCTTTCTTTGTTTAAATTATCATTCTTGTGAAAATTCCATTTCTTGCCCTTGTAATTGCCAAAATTGCGATTTTTGCCCCTCTGACAAAGAAATAATAACAAGAAGTGAAAGGACTAAACTGCAACTTTCAAAATATACCTATAAAAACCATATTTAATTCCAACTTTTATTAATCAAGTGCACATCTAAATTAATTGAACTATAATGAAACTATCAACCAATTAATTCACTAGTTTGAGCCCAAAAATGCACACTTTAATCACTTTAATAAATGGATTATCACTCGTGCCACTCAAATATTATCACTTCGTGTCATTTAAATCGGTGAATAATGGTAGTTCGAAATCTTTTTCAACACAGGTTCTCAGGTAAGATTTTATTGCAAATTAATGAAGGTTGTAACGGTGCATTAAAAAGGGCCTTTGGTTTTTAAAATTATTCATCATTCCTCCGTTCCTAAATATAAGACCCAATTAATCCTCTTTAAAGTAGTTAAGGAAGCTAAATAAGCCAGTGGATTATAATATATTCTATGTATGATTAGATTGTATGTTAACTTATAAGTCAAATAAACTAGTTTATAGAAAAATTCATGAAAATCAATTTATAAGTAATTAACTTATTTGGTTTTCTTAGAATTTTCCAAAAAAGTTAACTATACCCTATATTTAGAAAAGGAGGGAATATCGTTTTTCTTAAAATAATCGAATGTTCGGACGTGATTTTCTTTTCTTTTCTTTTCTTTTTTTTTTTATGACTGAACGTGATTTTCTCTATGCATCATGAACTTAATTAGTTCGATATAAGAGCTAATTCACGATTGAATTTGATCTTGAATATTAAAACCTTAATCTACTCCATCCCTCATATTTGTTATATTTTTTCTAAGCTACCTCTCTCAATTGCAAATGTCAAGAAAATTTTTATCAAGAGCTTAACTTCGAAACAAATTATTAAGGCTGGGGGGGGTTATTTTAGAGAAGTCAATATATACATCTTTTAACGAATAGCTAATATAATTCAACTAATTTCATAATGTATTCAGATTAGTTAATCAATTCCTAAAGGGAATAATTACCAAAATTAGAAAGAATGGAGCTTATAGGGAGCAGGAAGGTACTGATTAATTACCAAAAAAGAAGAAGAAGAAAGGAAACCAACAATAAAATAACATATTCCAGAGAAGCTGTAAGAAAGAAACGATGGCATGGCACATAAACTTGCGTGCGTGATGAGGGACAAAAATGAATACAACAAGTTATCTGATCGATGAACGGGAGGGTTGTGGAAGAAACGGGAATCAAAACTAGTAAGATCAATGTCGTCGTAAGCAGCTGAAGCCACGACAGATTGACATGAAAATGACCAAAAATAAGGCAAGAACGATCCCAAATACAATCAACTTCATCTTCATGTTCTGAATCCACATTTTCCTCTTCACCTTTGTACCCTGCGCTTTAAAATCCTGTGCCTGCATGTATTGATCCCGAACACTATCAATTATACATGCACCCATAAAACCATTAAAATAACTGTTTATATTGAAAATGGCTATTATATATGCTTATTGCAGGCACAAACCTGGGAACGAAGGTTTTCAGTCTTATCCACTAGCAATTCAATCTTCTCTCCTCGGTCAAGAACCTGCAAAAAGAAATCTCTTGATCCGAGACGGTGTACGATGATGTATAAAATATTTTGAGAGTGTAGAAACTAATTAATCTGCTTTAACATAAGATTCAATTGATTTTTTTTAAGAAATTAAGGAAGTATAATAAATCATGTTGAAGTATTTATATTTATCATTTTTTAAAAGTAATTCACCTAATTTATAAACTTATACATACAGAAAAATTCTAGAAGAATACCACTTGAATTCATAATAAATTATAACCACATTGACAACTTTACACCACACACACATATATATCCTGAATTTAGGAATTAAAGTGATATTTTTTTTATAATTTTTCATATAGATAATTTTATCGAAAAAATAAAAATTTGAAATAAGTCATAAAGTTAATAAGGATGATACCTTCTCAATGTTCTCCATCATGACACCCTTGACTTCAGAAACTTGAGCCTTCACTTTGGCAAGTTTGCTAATCTCTTCAGGATGATCCACACAGTACTGCATTTGCTCTTTCAACTTAGGCCTGCAAATTATAATTACAATAACATACCAACTTCATAACGTAATTAACGAATGCCTTAATCAATAACTAATGGAGATTTAATCAACTTAATTAGTAATGATCGATAAGTATACCCGAATTCTTTGCTAAGGCTACGAGCTGAAGCAGTGGCTGCTTTGCCTCCACCATATCTTTTAGAGAATTCTTCTTTGATGCGTTCTAGAAATGCAATGGGAACCTGTCTTCCCGCAGATTCAACCGCCGCCACACAATAGGCTAATCATATCGAAAGAAAGTCAATCACCGTTTTTATCATCGATCTCTTTTCGATGCCACCAATGTACATTTCAACTCATTCTTCTATTTCCTGCTTTTTTTTTATAACACATATCACATAGCAACAAAATAAATTGCTTACCCTGTGCATTCTTCATCCACGGCTTTTTTTCTACTGTGTCCAGTGAAATTTCATGGCTTATAAGGGAAATTGTCTGATTGTCTTAATGTAAAAGGAATCAAACATGCTGATGTCTATATACAGTTTCAAGTTTCAACACGGTATATCTGCTTCATATTTTCTTTTTGATCGAATATACATGCTTCATATTTCAATCAATAGTGAACCGAAAAAAGCCAAATTTTGATCAAAGGTAACATAATTTTCTTCGGACATTTAACGTGTGCATATGAAAATTAAATCACAGAAAGAATACAAGAAACCATATGAAAACACATCCATGTTTGAAGGATCAGCCATTCATATATGCCCCAGAAAGAAAATTAAATCACACCAAATAGAAAAAAGGGAACGTATACGAAGATTTAAAACATAAATTGGCGACACGTACTGAAGCCATTCTCGACGAGGTAATTAAAAGTGTGGCCATCGCAATTGTAAGTGAATCTGTTGTTGGAAGAAGGAAGCTTCTGGAGGCATTGAGAGGCAATAGTCATGAAGTTTCCTGTGAATTCAGTGTACTCTGCAAGAACCATGGTGCCTCGTGCAACGAAGCTATAAATCAAAGATTTTTGTCCCATATCTTCAAAACCCCTGTACCCGAATCAACGAATCCCAGAATTTTACAGAGTCGATCGACCGGAGAGGAGAAGAACCAGAGAGAGATCTATTGGATTGAGAACAAAAATGCTGGATTTTCGTTTTGTGTATAGGATTAGCAAATTATGTTTGCAACATGAGAAACATGCGGAACTAGATGAAGGGTGTGATACATCTAATCTTAAAAATAGAATATTTAAGGACTGATTTGTGCTCCTTTGATTCTGATGATGTCAATTTCGGTCCTCGTTTATTTTAACATACAATGCTGACTTGTCCCATTGTTTTCATATTTATAAACATATTTTGCCCATGCGCGCAACTCGTACAAAACCAGATGTCAGCAATAATTCCATTTTATGTTATTTATTTGGTTAGGGGTGGCAATCCTCTGATTTTGTCGATTCCAATCGGGCCTATTTTTGGGTTCCCTCAAGCAGCATTATGTGAAAATAAAATACCATCTTAGGTCACCTGACAAAAAAATATATTAACTACTGATAGCTACTTTCTCCGTCCCAATATATAAGGTTTTTTTAACA
Organism: Mimosa bimucronata; assembly: GCA_037074515.1. Taxonomy (NCBI): domain Eukaryota; kingdom Viridiplantae; phylum Streptophyta; class Magnoliopsida; order Fabales; family Fabaceae; genus Mimosa; species Mimosa bimucronata. The sequence continues at coordinate 39,806,731 of CM073444.1, forward strand.
GAATTGCGGATTCTTAAAAAATTAGTTAAAAACAATAAATATATAGTAAATAAATCATTTTTTAAAAGTACCCTTATTTATGAATAACTAAGAGAGAGGTAATTATGAAAAGAAGATGAAAGAAAATATGTAGGAAAATTCATGTATGGGTAGAATGGGGAATACCGTATTTATTACCCCCAACAAAGTCAAATAGAACCTTATATTTTAGGACAAGGTCATTCAAAAAAATGAAATTTATATTATGGGATGGAGGGAGTAATAGATACTCCCTCATTTATTAAATATATGACCTATTTAGAGAAATTTAGGAGGTAAGTTTGTTCTTAAATACTCCCTCCGTCCAACTATATAAGGTCTTTTTAACCGAATTGCTGGTTTCTAAAAAATTAGTTAAAGTTAGTTATAAACAATAAATGTGTAGAAAATATACCATTTTTTTCCCAAATGTGCATTTATTTATGAATTAGTAAGAGAGGGGGTAATTATGAAAAGAAGATAAAAGAGAATGTGTGGGAAAATTAATGCATGGGTAAAATTGAAAAAATGTATTTATTATTCAAACAAAGTCAAATAGGACCTTATATTTTGGGATATGGTCACTCAAAAAAATGGAACTTATATTATGGGACAGAGTCATTCAAAAAAATGGAACATATATTATGGGATGGATGAAGTATAAGCTTTCTATATTTTGTAAATTATCCTTATTATTATCCTACAAAATAAAAATGTAGGGTAAAAATATAGTTGTTTTTATAATATGAGGATTGGTTTAAAAATGAGGAAGTTTAATGAAAGTACTCCCTCCGATCCTAATTATAATTATAAGACCACATTGACTTTTTTTTCTGATAAAAAAAAAGTAGTTTCAATCCCAAAAAAAATCTTTTTTCCTCAAAATTAATTTATTCTACTTATAAACTAACCTATAATAATCTAATTTCATGTAACATATGTTAACATTTAATGGTATAATTTACTTCCTTAACTTCTAAAAAAAAGTCAAGATAATCTTATGATTTAGAACAGAATATTTAAAACGAAGTCAAAGCATAAATTAGATCAGAGGAGGGCCGCACGAATGCAGGCCCCACTGCCACAAATTATGACGTAGGAACTCCCCATTTGGGGAGACCTTAGGTTGGTGCACCTACCAGAGTGCAATGTAGGTCACCATCCTAAGCCATGGGCCTTCTTGATCACCCATTGACTCCGTCCAGGTATGTAAGGTTTTAATGAGTACGTCCCTTCTTTTTTACACTCTGCTTACTCCCTGGCTCTCTCTCACCTCTGCGATGTGGGACTAACACTCTCACCTCTCTGCGATGTGGGACTAACACAGAGCTTCAACTTGGAGGCTTCTTAGTGGATTCTTGAATGATGATTGCACTTCAAACTGTCATGATTCAGTCGCGTGAGAGATTAGGCTTCCACCTGCCTTGTGTTCAGAGACGATTCACTCTCCTTCGTTGTAACTGTTATGTCTGTGGGAGTTGCGTTCTCCTTTTTGTGTTTTTTCCCACTTTTTATTTTTTCTTTTCAACTGACAAAGTTTATATTGCTCCGCCTCTGTTATGGTTTGCCACGGTGAAGTCAAATGCTTGTAAGTTGTAACCAATGTTGAGTCATTAGGGAGGAACGACGACGGAAGAGCTCAAATAACGTTCCCTCTCTGCACCAAAGCTCTTCGAACTACGTTGCTGATAAGAAGTGAAGTCCTGGAGCGACTGAGAGTGCTCGTTTAGCCTGAGAGTCGGTTTGATTGTTCATGTCGCCTCTTATAACTTCAAAAGATGTAAAATCAATACTTACCTTAAATCCCTTATATACATTACATTAATTTCTTCAATCACACAAAATCATATATCTTACAATATAATAGGATATATGTCCATCCGTAGTTGGACATTATAATAAGCACATGTCTTTGGAAGAACCACACCCTAAAAGCAAACTATTGGAGTTAGGAAACCAAGGCTTTATAAGGTCTCTTTTGAGAGGAAAACCCCCTGATGATGATGTGGAACATGTGACAATGCAAAGCCGACTACCCGGCAGCCCCACTTTATGATATTTCACTCGGCCTTTTTACCATTCAGCACCTCTAGCTAGAACTCTGTGTGGGTAGCCCTTTTGGGTCTATCGGCCAAAACGGCGTCCTGCCGGCTCCACTCTATAGCACTTTATTCGATATTTCACTCAACTCTTTATTGGTTAGCCCCTTTGTAGGTAACCATCTCCAGTTGGCCATCTCTCAATGAAAGCTCAATTGTAATGGGTACAAGTCTTTAGAAGAATCACACTTTAAAAACTAGCCTTTGGGTTAGGGAACCAAGCCTTATAAGGTCCCTTCTGCAAGGAAACCTCCCGATATAGCACTTGTGACAGAGAGTTTGACAAAAAGGAATATAAGGAATTTGACCTTAATAAGTACTTCTTCGAACCCTAAACATAAGATCGATTTAACTTTTTTTAAAATTAAAGAAGTTAAATAAACAACTTATTTTTTTAAATTAAATAGAACACTTTATTATAACATATGTTACATGTAATTAAATTTTATGTTAATTCAAAAATAAGTAAAGGGAATTAGCGATGAGAAAAATGATAAATGTCAAATTTTGAAGCAATTTATTTAACATCATTAATCTCATAAACAAAGTGAATTTAATCTTATTTAGGATCGGATGGAGCATTTTCATAAAATCATATTTCCTTCGTTCCAAGCTATAAGTCCCAATTGACTTTTTTTTTGTACAAATTAAGGAAGCTAAATGAGCTATTTAATTATATTCTTATGTATTTTGTGTATTATTAGATAATATGTTGGCTTATAAGTAAAATAAACTAATTCAGAGAAAAATTTAGGCAAATCAATTTATAAGTAACTTATTTAGAATTCTTAAGATTTTTCGAAAAATGTCAACTATGTTATCTATTTAAGAACAGCTGAGGGGGAGTATCACTGCATCTAAAGTAGAGCATGGTTCCGTGACAGTAATAGGCGCCATCTGGGGTGGAAACAGTCCAGGTCCCTTAACAGACTTGACCTATTTTGTGGTGGACTGATTGAGCCTAGCATGTAGCCTTTAATAGGCATTTTTTAAGGCCTGAGTTATAGCCTGAAATTTGTTTAGAAGCCGGATTTACCAAAACTAGCCAACATGCGGATACATATGTAATTAAAAAATTATAAATAAATAAAAAATACATAACTAAGCGGCCTATTAAACCGAATAGGCTAAATTTAATAGGACTGGACGTAACGTATTTAACAAAATAGGCTTTCTGAAATGTTGGAACCTGCACTTGTTTTTTATCAGGCCAAAATAGGTCAAACACCCAAGCCGCTTCATTTTTAAAAGAGCAGTAACCTCCAAGGGCGGTTTTGGAATTTCGCAACTCCCTCTTTTTACCTCCATTTCTTTCCCGCCAAAACACACTCCTTGCCGCTTCTTTCTGTGTGTTATGCGTCGTCGTGCATCTTCCGAACTGAAAATCTGTAAAGTGTCTCTCTTCACCATCGACTATCTTCAATCTCAAATTCAAATGGACATGGACATGGATATGGAGACGGACATTCCACTTCCAGAAGAGCTTGAGTTGCTGGAATCCAATGCTCGTCTTCTCGAAGACTACCCAGACCCTGAGCCACCGGAACCCTACCCGTACGAACACCAAGAACCGCCACCAACAGCACCACAACCACCATCATCTCCAGATCTTCAATTCGATTCTGAAATCCAAGCCATCGGCCACAAGCGATCGAGGTCGGTTAGTCCTAATAAATCACTTTCGGAGGCTGCTGAGCTGTCAGATGAGAAAAGGTGTAAAACTCACGAGACAGTGCCGGCGAATGATGAGGACTGGCTTCGTTATTCGCCGTCAAAAGGTAACGAGTCTGTAGCGGCGGAGCAGGAAAGGTTTGTGGAGAAGGTGTTGTCTAGGTATGCGTCGGAAATTGATGGAGAGTGTATACCGATCACTGCACCTAACGGCGATAGGGTTTATGCGAAGCTAGATAGGTTGGCAGGGGAGGAACGGTTGAAGAAATTGGATGTGAGAGCGAATTCTGATGGTAGGATTTCTTACACTATCATTTCAGTGATACTTTACATTTTATTTCCTTTTAAGGCCGATCTTGTCTGTACCTCTGCAGTCTGCACCATTAAGGCTTTACAGAGGTGGACTTTGAAAGCTTGTCGTGAGATATCTGAAGTAAACGTATTACATGATATGTCTTATGCTTTCTTTAAGTTATCTAAGGTCATTAGACATGTGATGTCTTGGTTTACAAACATCTGTTGTATGTAAAAAGCAGAAAGAGAAAGTTGACATGGATTTGATCGATATTCTGTTTTACTTGTCTATGATAGTTATCATGGGTGGATTATATTTGAAAATCAGTAGGAGATATGGTCTATTAGGCACGAGAACTATGCACAACAGTAGTCGAACCTTGAATCTGATTTTGAGGGAACTTTTTTTTTTTTGTTATGTAGTCCCTGGTTCACATTTTTCCTTCAAGTGGCGTTCAGTTTCAAAGTTTGTAGCATTGAAATTTTCTAATCATACATTTGGTTCTGTTGAATATCAGAAAAGCTTTGGATGCTTCCAGGCTGATAATCATTTTCTGGGGGAAGTAGTAATATGTTGCATCTTTAAAACAGTAAAACTTGTCTGGTTCTCTGCCATTGTTTTATTGCTTTGTCCTTATGAATCACAATATTTCCTAGTGTTGCCTTTATATTCTAGCAACTTAAGGTGAATTGTTTTTTCAGAAGTTCATATTTTTAAAAGCTTCAATCTTAGTAAACTTTCTAGAGAGATTTGACGCCATATTATGTAAATATAATTAGAATGAGAGAGGGTGGGTTAATTAGTGACTTAGTCAGGCTATCTGTTAAGCTTTAGTTCATTCATCTAAGCCAATAAATAGATAGCTACTCCATTGTAATTGCATTCAGATTCAGACTTGACATAATGTGATTGCTTAGTGTGTTTTCCCTTTCCTCTCTCTCGTCTTCTCTCTGCTCTGTATCTCTAATTCCTCTCTTCTCTATCACTTTGATTCTCTCTTTCTCTTTGATCTCTCTTCTATTTCCTCTATTCCCCTCTTTCTCACATATACAGAATTTCATATAATACCATGCTTATAATTAGACAAGGAAACCATAGGCATCTATAGGTGTTCAATATTCTTAAATTTTCTAATTTGATGCAGTTGATAACTTGGATTTTGGCTGTTTGTAGGCCTTATATTAGAACCCATTAATATTCTATTTGAGAAATTGGATCAAGAGGCTTTCACTAAGGTTTGCATTCTAAAATTGTCTGTTCTTAGCTTGAATGGCTTAATATTTGATTTGTCACTCTAATAACTTCTAAAGTTTCTCATTAAACATAACTTTTGATATTTCTTGTGCTAATTCTCATGATGCTGAAGACATTGGAAGCTAGTTCTGAATGCCAAAATATTCTGGATGTTCCTGGAACGCCAATTGCCCGTGAGCAACTTTGGGTAGATAAATATGCCCCAAATTCATTCACTGAGCTTCTTAGTGATGAACATACAAATCGTGAGGTACATAATTAGCATATGCATTTAAATCTTGTTAATTGCAAATATTCCGTTGAAAATTATTTTCTTGTTTCCTTGGTGCTTGTTGACCCTAATTGATTTGACTGTTGTCCTAGGACAGGTACTCCTGTGGTTGAAGCAATGGGATTCTAGAGTATTTAGATCTGAGATATGCAGTACATCAGATGAAGTTTTGTCTGCTTTGAAAAGACATTCTACTGTTGTCCAAAATCAGAAACCTTTTGATTCAAAATTTCAAAGAATGAGTGGAGGCCCCAAATGGAGTAATAATAGATATAGACATTCCAAAAGTATGGATGAAAACGGTAATTCAAAGAGCTTTCAGGATACATTGAATAGGAAAGCAAAGCACACTGGTCCACCAGAACAGAAGGTAATTACTGGTTATCATTTGTTTAGGTTGTAAGGCCTTGGTGACTGTCATTGCCCCCCTCAAGATTCCTTATTCCACCGAGCTCTAAGTACAATTTTGGAAGGGATATCCTTGACCTATTTGTTTCTCCTTGCTTTCATTTTGTATGCTTGTATTTCTTTTTATGCAGAATTTTCATTGGTTGATTGACATTTGTTATTTATCATGTTGGGTTTAAGTGATGATTGTGGAAAGGCATTGGTTACTAAGCTTTCATATTCATAATAACTCCAGATCCTTTTACTTTGTGGTCCTCCGGGTCTTGGAAAAACTACACTCGCACATGTAGCTGCTAGACATTGTGGATATGACGTGTTGGAGGTATGGTTCTATAATGCTATGAACATGCCAAATCTTGAGATTTCAAGTTGCATATTCGTTTTCTCCCTGGTCTGCTGTTATATCCAAATTTCATATGATTGCTAGTGTCTTGTGTTTTTAGTATAACATTTGATTTGTTATATTTAATAATTTGACAATTTGTTTGAAATTATGATATTCCGTGATTATTGTGTAAACACTAATTATTTTTAAGGCCTTTGACAAATTCATGTAAGATTGTTTGGTGGTTCTTTATTATACTTCTCATACAACTGTTATAACTGGGATTATATCTTACTGCCATTTAGTGGTTGTTCGTACTATAGTTCTTAACACTAGATCAGATCAACTTGTTTGACCAGTTAACCTTGGAACTAATCCTTCGTTCAGTGTGGTCCTTTTATATAACTGCATTAGATACATTCAGTCAAGAAATGACTGAACTAGCTGCTGTTACTTTAACTGATAGAATTGGGACCAGTTTTCTGGTTAAACTGGTTTGTAAATGGATGACATAATGACATTTCAGCTTCATGAATTACCTTGCTGTCCATTTATTTATGCTCATGAAGTGGAATTACCACCCCATGTTTCAAAACAGCTAGCTAGGTTGATGCTTTGCATAGAGATAGGGCAAGACATTGGCAATGATTTTCCCTCACTGATATTTTTATACTGTATGTTTATGATAGTAAATAAATCATTTTGAAGATGTATTATTTTGGTCAAATTAGAGGGTTTGAATGCAAGGCAGTATCCCCGCCCTTCCTCCTATCCCCACCATCTGAACTAGCTTCAGGTGGTTTTGAAAATGAATTGTTACACAGTAACTTGTTCACTAACTTCACACTAGTATGCAGATATATTCTAATTAAACAGTTTAAAATATCCTAATGGAAAATGATCATATACAATAAGAAACTTTATAATGTAATCTAATTATGAGTATGTGAATTCTTTTTTGAAGTTATGTTTGTCATTTTCAATTAAAATATCTATGATATACTTTCTTATATTTTAACAAAACAAACTATATTGTAAATCAGTATGGTTTCAGAACATTAGTTGTTATCTTTTTTACTGTTTACTATTGATCTTTATCTCTCTTACCTTATTCCAAAGTCTTTAGCATACAAAACAAGAGCTTTCCATCATGTAGGTTAATGCTAGTGATGATCGTAGTACATCAACAATTGAATCTAAGATCCTTAACGTGGTTGAGATGGACAAGATCATGGTTGAGAGGGACAAGATCATGTCTGATTCAAGGCCAAGGTGCTTGGTATGATTATGACTTCCAGCATTTTTTTTGTTGTTGATTTGCTGCAAGCAGTATCTCATTTGGTGAAAAAGTGTCGGCTTCATGATTTTCTTTTCAGGTGGTGGATGAAATTGATGGGGCACTTACTGACGGAAAGGGTGCAGTGGAGGTTCTTTTGAAGATGGTAATTTGTAGATTGTTTCATCACTGATATCTTTCAATAGGACTTGTGTAATGTTAAACTTCTTTTTTGTTGGCTTCTTGAATGCTTAAAATTCTTATTTATCAAAGCTTATTTAATCTTGCTTTGTCATGTCATGTCACTATTGATTCATCCATTCACTGGTTGCATTCATACCTTATCATTACAAATATAATGCAAAATCAGAAGACAATTAGACAAGGTCAAGAAGGAATGCTTGATAAGGTTTTATGCATCCGGATGTGGTTCTCAGGTGATTTCTAGTTTGTCGTGATCAGGATTTGTACTTTTTATAGTTACATATTTCTTACTACACAAAACTAGATTATATTATAGAGAACCTGAAATTCCTCTACCAAAAATAGAAAAGACAACATGAAATTCAGAATGTTCAAGTGATAATGTTCATATCCTCTACTGTTTACAAGGAGTTTACAGCTTGTATAAGTCAGATCACAGCTGGTAGTAAAGAAGGGATATACCTATGATAATACTCCAAGTTGCTTTTGTGAATCTAGTATATCTTGTTGTAGCATCTTTAGGTTTGCGTGTATGTTCTCTTTGGGGTGTCCATTTCTTACATGCGAAGCTGAAAATATTACACTTCTTTGTTAAACTTTTAACACCTTCGGCTCTCTGTTATTTTTTCACTGGATCTTTCGGCTTCCCTCTAATTTGTATGCTTTTTTTTGTTGTTCCTACGAAAATTTCTTCTCATGAATAAATTTCACAAAATGCCAATTGTCTCCGCCAGAAAGTACTACATTGGACTGTTGTTGAAAATGTGTATTGTCGGAATTCATGTAGCTTAAATATTCTGTGTCATGCAGGCGTCTGCTGAAAAGAAGTCTGATGCAGGAAAGAAAAATTTGGGGAAAGAGCAATCTGGTAGGAGATCCTCGAAGAATGGGCATAAGAAAGTATCACTGACAAGACCTGTGAGATTTATATGTTCATATTTTGTTACGTCATCACTAAATAATATAATCATTTGCAGTATTAATATGGGCTGTTATTGCAGGTAATTTGCATTTGCAATGACCTATATGCCCCCGCCTTGAGACCATTGCGTCAGGTAGCAAAGTAAGATTGTGCACTCAGTTCACTGTTGAATTTACATTCAATATTCTTCAACCTAGACTAAGTTTTTTCTAACAGAGTTTTTCATGAATTGGCTTCCGGTTTCCTTAAGATTCGAAAATTAATGATACCACTTAATCATTTACTTTCTGTGCCAATTATGTCTTCTGTTGTATTCAATACTGTGTTTATTCTGGGAAAATTTTTATTTACAGGGTTCACATTTTTGTTCAACCAACAGTTAGTCGTGTGGTAAGCAGGTGATGATTAACTGTCACTATTCTCCCCCCCTATCTAATATGGTTTCAGGTGTAGTTTTACTATTTAAAATATATTGTTTTTTGTATTTTATGATATTAATTAGTAATTGAGAGCCTTGAATTTGGATCATTTCACCTTTTTTCTAATATTCATTTTGAATTTGTTTGAATTGATAAAATCAACTCTTTTTGAACTCTCCTCACCCAGGCTATTATAAATGTTGTTAATTTTTTTTATCAATACATTTCATATTTTGTTAGGTTATATGGTGTATTTCACGATCATAAAGAGTCCGAGTAATGATGAGTGAAATAATGGTTATCCTTGGGTTCACCCACAAAAATCAATACTCGTGGAAGTTTATTTAAATTCATTATCTCAAAGGTTTGGGTATAGCAGGATCGTGATAAAGTCAAACCAGGGTAGTTAATTGGTTATGGGTTCTAAGTTTCATGTCTACTTGTTAGCTGTGTAAGATCAGAACACATATGTAAACTAAGATATTGATAGATGTAAGTGAATGTGTTGCCTTGGTCAGAGGAGATACTATCTCTCCTTATTGGTTCCTGTACCAAGCTGATGTGGTAGAGTGTGATAGAAAAATCACTTGAGGAAAGGGTATAATTTATCAAAAAATAAAAGGGATATTGATAGTTGAGTAAGGCAGGGTTTTATTTGTATTCCAATAGAGATTCACTTGATGAGAGTGTCGCGGTCAAGAGAAATTTACTTATTAGAAATAATTATGGTGCCTAGCGAGACATTTAATAATCTTTTCTATTCATTTTTTCTTCTTATCATCTAGTTTCTTTATTTCCTTATTGATGGCTGCAGGCTCAAATATATATGTAACAAGGAGGGGATGAAAGCTAATGCCATTGCACTCACTGCCCTAGCAGAATATACAGGTTGGTTTTGTTATATCTTTTATTTCTTTTTTGAGGTCTGCAAATTGAATGAAAGGTTATTTAGTTAATATTTTGTTAAATTCATTCTCACACAATGGATAGACAATCCATGCCCTTCGGTCCTTAATATAGAACTTATTTGGTAATTGATCTTGATCCTAATTATTGGACATATTTATAATATTTGTAAATCTTTTTCAAAATTACCCCTATTGATGCTCTTTCAATAATACTCGAATAAGAAGGAAAGGGAGGGAATTGAGGAGGATGATTTGGGTGTTTTAGAGAATTCATGATATGTTAACTAACTTAAATTTTATCGTTAGTCTTATCATATTAGGGAAATATGTCCTATATTTTGTACCAGAGTAATGCTTTTGTTTGGTGATGTCTGTAGGTGTTATCATGACTTTTGCGACTTATTCTACAAGTTAACGTTGGAACTATTTGACTCTTCACTTTTTTCTTTGCTTTCTTCTACAGAATGTGATATACGCTCATGCTTAAATACTCTCCAATTTCTCAGTAAGAAGAAAGAAACCCTCAATATGGTGAGACTTTCATCTGAACAAGCAATTGAGAAGAAAATTCTAGGATTTGTGGATTCATAATGGATGATCGTGCTGCATTTACTCTTGTTTTAAGCAACTGATCAATCCCAACTTGCAGTTGTGATAGCATTTTGCAATGCTTATAATATTCATCTGTATATTTAATCAATGGCTTTTTTATCTGCTATAATTGCAAAATTTTAGGCAATTATGATGCCAGTTGATCACAAATATCTGTTTCCATTTTTTCCTCGCAACTTCTGCCTTAAAACGGCTATAATTGAGAGAAAGAATGTCTAACCTGATAATGGTGTTATTGATGTTTGTTGTTGAAAGACTTGGAGGATTATCTAACATGTTAGAGGGAGCATAACATGTCTAATGTTGGCTTCTATAATTGATTAGAAAGAAAACGTTTTTAGCTGCTATAATATTTTTTTAATTGAAGTCTATACCATGAAGGATGCTATTGATGAGTTTTCTAAGGTTTTGTGCCCTAATTATTTTTAATTGCTCCAAAGAAATGTGTTTTTTTATCTTTTTGCAAAACCTTTTATTTATATTTAGCGCTTTTAACAGTAACTTGCTTTAATGGCTCAGTTTGACATTGGTTCTCAAGTGGTGGGCCTAAAAGACATGTCAAAGAATGTTCTGGACATTTGGAAGGAGGTGATTTGCTATAGCTGATGGGGTTGTCCCTTCCCTGGCTATTAGAAGTTTCAAAGTATTAAATTTCCCCCTTGGATGTTTTTCTCTCCTTAGGTTTTTCAAAGGAAAAAAGCCAAGGCAGAAAGAAAATCTCATAATAGCAAGCTTTTTGAAGTTAACTCCTTGTACTCCCTTGTATCAAGCCGGTAGGTTACAAAAACAATATTGTGAAAATCATGTGTTTCTTATGCTCAAAACAATTAAATGATTTAAAATATTGTCAATTAATGTGCAGTGGTGATTATGACTTGATTCTTGATGGAATTCATGAAAACGTTCTACAGCTCAATTATCATGATCCGGTGATGCAGAAAACTGTAAGTATTTATTATCCTTTGAATATTACAGTGAATCTACATATTCTGTGGGATGATTGACTCTGAACGCTGTCTGGTTGAAGGTCAAGTGCTTGAATAGTCTTGGAGTTTCTGATCTACTGCATCAATATATCATGCGTACACAACAAATGCCCCTTCAGGGTAAAAGACTACTTCGCCCTTGTATATTTTATTGCAACAATAATGTCACAGTCTTCACTCTCTCTCTTTTCTTCAGTCTATTTGCCACCTGTAGCAATTACTGTACATCGACTGGTAGCTCAAATTCAGAAACCAAATATTGAATGGCCAAGGTCCTACCAAAGGTATACCTTGTGTTAGTAGAACATAATAGTAATTGTGGAGATTGTATTGTCTTATTATTGTGTATGGATGTCCAGGTACCGAACGAAGATGGCAGAAAAGATGGACATTTTGAGTACTTGGCGCTACAAAATCCCACCATATATTGCTAGACACTTATCGGCTAGTTCCTTTGTTGAAGACTTAATTTCTCCATTATTACATATTCTGTCCCCTCCGACCGTAAAACCGGTGATCTACTGATTCCAGTTCTAATGATTGTTTTCTAGTTATTTTATATATTCATTGTTCCTAATTCCTCCTTTACAATTACTGAAGGGGAATAAAAGGCAGATATCTAATACTTGGGGCATTTGATTCTTAATATCTTTACGTTATTCTTTTGAATGATAACTTTTACTGTGAAGATGGAATTCTTTCCTGCTGAAGAAAGGACCTGATAAATTTGGTTAAAAGAAATGGAATAACATAACAATGTGCTTCTTTCTTTTAACTTCTCCACACTTGTATATTTTGCATAGATTCAACGTGTATCATTTGATATCTAAATTTTTGGTCGAATGTAAACTTGCTGGTGCAGAGGGCTATAAACACCTCCTTCCCTCCTCGTCTGTAACCATCTAAGATACATCAACCAAGTGTTCCATACTTGAGTGTTGATACTTGTCATATTCCCCAAAATCTCTCTATGTCCCTTGGTTCTTTCATCGTGCCTATGCTTTGATAGTTCTACTGACCTAGCAAAGATTGAGAGGTTGATCAATGTTAAGGTTAGCCAGTTAAGGATTGAGTGAAGTTTCAAGGTCGTGACATTTTGCTCTTATACATTTCTTCTTTATTGGGATAAGGATTATTGAGTTTCAATTGGGGGGTTTGGACTTTTGTACTCATGGCTGTGATATGTAGTTGGGCAGAGTTTTCAGAGTTCTCACTGGCTTCACCTAACTATACGTTGAATGTGCTTGTCATCAGTCTCCTTTAGATTGATCCCGGAGAGCTTTTACTTTTTCTGATGACTGCTTTTTATTTTTTTTGTTTAGGTGGCATTACAATTACTGTCTGATAAAGAGAAAAGTGATCTTGTTCAATTAGTCAGCACAATGGTATCTTACTCTGTAACATATAAAAACATGAAATCGGATATGCTGCCTAATAGCCTGAGACATGATGTAGCAGATCACTTGACATTATCATTTGATCCCCCAATCTGTGACTTCATCAATTTTAAGGTTTGAACCATTTTTCACAACTTCTAAATTCAATCATGTTAAGTACCTTAATCTGGTTCTGACTTGAATACTTTTTTCTCTCTCTCTATCTGCATGCAGGATTATACCTCAAATCATTATGTGCTTGCTCTAGCCGTCAAGCAGATTCTTGTGCATGAGGTGTGAGCTTTAAGCCCTTTCTTGGTATTATAGTTTTATCGTCTTTTGTTAACTAAGGAAAATTTTTCTCTCCTCCTCCTTCATATTTATTCAAATAAAATTGCTTTTTGAGTCAAAATGAAACAAATGTTGTGGATAAATGATTCTGCTTGTCTACGGCAAGCTTACATTTTTTGTATTGTTACTTCATTATTGTCGGCTGTAGGTCATTTTGCCTGGGGAATCAAGTTTAAAAGAAAGGATATGAAACATAAACAACAAAATAATATAAAGGAAATGTGACAAGTATCTAGTTCTTAGGTATTTCACTTGAGTCCTTTCTATCCCTGAGATTTCTTGAAGACCTTGGCAAACTTAGATTGTTACCCTTTGTTTTAGCCACAATACGTATAATGCACAACTTTTTTTGGTTCTTTTTGTTTCCTTTAAAATCTGGTTAAATATCTTGTATAAATTTCTCATGAGCTCGTGTGTTTCAGGTTGAAAAGCAGAAGATCTTGCAAGTTAAAATCGATAGGCCTTTGGGAAATGGAAGTAGCAGTGGATTTCCTGACTTCATTGAGGCTGGAACTAGCGATGCCCAATCATCCAAAGTCAATCACGCAGATGCAATCTCTGCTAAAAACATTCAAAATGAGAGTAATGTCACAAAAGCAAGGAAAAATAATGGAAACGACACCATAATTTCACAGAATTCGCATCCCAATAAAAGAGCTGCGGACAATATGAAACTGCAAAACACAGGAAGGATGAGAATGCCATCCAGCGGTTCCTTCTTTGACAGGTAACTCTTCCTCATGAGTGTATTTTTCTGTTGGAAACCTTGAATCATCATTACTTGATTTTGTAAGACTCAGTTTAATGTTATTTTTTAAAATAAAAAGTGAATATGTTCATATCAAACATCAGAGACTGTCATTTCTAATCCATGTTCGGCAATTTACGTGTTTTAGCCTTGCTGCCCATTTAAATGTGAAGAATGTGGAAAGATATTTTAGCTTTTGAAAACCAGCATCAGTTAATTAATTTCATGTGCCTCCACTGTTGGCATGGTACATCAAATCTCTAAATCTGACAAATGATATTGAAATCAGTTTGTCAGCCTCTGGTCTTGTACTATTTTAAAGCAAAAGATAAATTAAGATTTTCTGTTACACACACACACACAAAGCAGATCCCGGGTGATTAGCTTTTCTTGATTGATAATTATAATTATTTATTTCCGTTGATCTTTCTTTGATTCCATAACAGGTTTAGAAAGTTGAATAATAAAGGTTTTCAAAGTGATGATAGAACTGAACAGAAAGAAGCAATCTTGGAGAAAGCTCTGCACCCATTACTGTTCAAATTTAATGAGGTAGGTGCTATTATGAGTTTTTGGTATGAATGTGATTCTAAGTTTTGTACATATTTATGTTATCCTTAAATGGTGGGATTATCTTCCGTGGTGTTGAAGATAATCAATTTGAAGGCATTGTATATGTCTGGAAAATAAACTTACGCACATTCTGCTTATCTGAAGGACAGTGGAAAAAACAGGAGTCAATAGCAATAATCGGTCCATTGATACAATCTCGCTTTTGATATTGAGGCAATAAAATTGTAAAGTTCCTGTAGATTCTCTTGCTCTTCATTGAAACCTCGCTACCTTTCTGTTATATGGTACTAATTGCTAAAGTAACATATCCACTCTGCACTTTACCTTGCTGATAAGTATCCACGCTCCTCTTTCAAATCTTCTAGTGAAGTTTTGGTATCCAGACCTTCCATAAAGTTATTTCTCTGTGCCACGACGAGTCAATGTTTTCTATTGCTGACTGAAATTATGTTTATTAAAATACGTCTTAAATATCATCTATTTACCTAATTTGATAAGATTAAGGATGTTAGTTAAATTAGTTGATAATGTTTTCACAAACACTCTAGCCATCTTCTTTAATACCCGCTGCCACTCTTATTTGATTATTACCAAGGGAACATCATCAGGGTATGTTGGGAACAAGTTGACAAAAGCTAGAAATAAGTCTTATAATATGATTAAGACTAACTTCCTAAGTAGGTCCTACATTAAAGACCGGAGGGAGTACTTATTATCTAGTTACAGGAGGAGGATGGTTATAAAAAGGTTACTGAATTATTGGTCCCCTAACCTGAATGAATAATTTATTATAACTCACCGTGTTTTAAAGCAAAATATCATAACCATGAGGCTCTCTATATTTATACACAAGGTCATTAACTTCTATTTTTCTTATGCAGGGTTTTACAAACGCAGTAAAGAGGCCTGTTCGTATGCGTGAATTTCTACTGTGATGGTTATGCTTTCCGCAATTATGTAAATGAAGATTTTATAAATTGTATGTGCCTTCTATTGGACCAAAATGAAAATGCTTACAACCACCAGTAAAAGTTGCCAATGTTATGCGGTTTGGGTGATGTCATGAAAATGTGGATTGTGGAATAAACCCTGGTTCTAAATTATTTAAAGGTTTCTTTTGATAAAAGCGCCATTAATATTTTTTTTAAAGCAAAAAAAATTCTTTTTAACAGAAATTTAATGAATTTATACAAATCTTATCTTTGAATTCTTGAAGAAAAAAAATTGTCTTTCAACGTATCTTTCATGAACGTATTTTAACAAGTCTGGTTTTCAAACTAAGATTACTTTACCCTATAATTAGCAGTAATATTCACATCAGTTGCAGATGAGTTATAAAATTTTGGAAGCTTTGTAAACTGTGGAAAAGCAATTGCAGATATGGGAATCTTAGTTGTAAATTAATTTTAAATTAAATTTATAGGATTTTTAATGCTGCACCAATTTATAAATGGTTTGCAGCTAACCTTCCTCTTTCAATTTGTACAATAGAGTTTTCAGAAATTATAAAATTTCCACAACCTTCCTCTTTCAATATCTGCAAGACTGCAATTGAGTTCAGAATTTATATAATTTCCTCAATTTATAACTCATGTGCATGATCTTTCTAGATATATAATTGAGTTTCCAGAAAGCATGCAAAAAATGCATAATTAAGGCATCCAAAAATAATTAAGGCAAGTTTTGCATGCCAAGTTCAAGTGTTTGAATCAATCTTTATTTTCTCACGTTTATAAGTAGGCATTATTCTCAATTTTCCCACATTCATAAATAGTCATCAATTTCAATTCTCCCATTCTAAAATAGGCACCAATATCAATTTGCCTACATTCATAAATAGGCATAGATACAAAGCATCATCATCACTCTTTGCACGTGTGTGGCCACGGAAAATTTGATTAAGTATATATAAGAGGGCTACAAGGCAAAAAATACATGGAGGATTTAAGTTGAAGAGCAAAAATAGACCCCTTTAAATATGTTTATGATATACGTGCCAAAATGAGTCATAGAAATAGAGGTGCATTGCATATACAAGTTTAAATACCAAATCAAGGACATCTATTTATTTCAAAAGACTGTACTTTTTGTGATAAGCCACATATCCACTTTTAAAGGATGACATGGCATGAAAGAAGCAAGGCATATTTGTAAAAGGCTCGTTGTTATTATTATTGCATGCCAAGTTCAAACCTCTTAATCAATTCTTATTATTCCATATTCATAAATAGGCATCAAAAGCATCAAATAATGCATTGATAATCAATCTTTATAAGTGTGCATATATCGTAAAATTGCCAATGCATATGTAGCAAAGGCATGGAGAGTCTAAACTTAAGAACAAAAGTGGACCCGAGTTATTTATACTTATGCACTTTAATATTAGGCATGGAATGATATAAATTTAAATGAACCTGCTATGATTGCATTTAATATAAAAACTCAAATACGAACACATTTGCATCTATTTAAATAAAGCTGTCATTTCACAAAAAGACACATGCAATTTTGAAAGATCACAAGGCATGCAAGAATACTTAAAGCATATTTGCATTATGAGTTTCAGCATCTGAATCAATTTCCCACATTAAAAATAGGTATCAATCTCAATTTTTTTGCATCCATAAATAAGCATCAATATCAATTTTTTCACATTTATAAATCGGCATCGAATTCAAGCATCAAATAATGTAGTGGTCATCAATCTTTGCAATATGTGCATAATTTTTTTGAAAAGTATATGTAAGGAGGCTATAAAGCAACAAAGCCATAAAGAGAAGGCCACGAGTGAAATTCGAGCCCTGCATTAATATTTATGCACTTCAGGATTAGATGTTAACTTATATAAATATCAATAAGCCTTATACATCGCATTAAACATAGAAGCCGCATATGCAATTTCAAAATATCAGAAGGCATGCAAGAATAACTAAGGTTGCTTTGCATATCAAGTTTACATGTATGAACCAATCTTAAATTTCCAACATCCGTAAATAGGCATCATAGGCACCAAAATCAAGTATTCCACATTCGTAAACAAGCATCAATAACAATTTTCAAGATTCATAAATAAGGATCAATATCAATTTTCCCAACTTCGAAATTTGGCATTGATCTTAAGCATCAAGTGTTATAGCAATAAACCTGGTTAAACTTGAATTCTCACATAAGTAGTAAATTTCTCCAAACACGTTATTATTCATAGAAGCTCATAAATGAGATTGTTGAGCAGAAAAATAAACATATTTTGGAAGTCACTAGGGCTCTTATACTTACTTGTAATGTACCAAAGTTTTATTGCGTAAATGCCATTTTAACTGCAAACCACCTCATCAATCGAATGCAAAGTAGGGCCATATCTTTTGATACTCCTCTTAAACAGTTACAAAGTGCCTTTCCTACTACTCAACTTGAGTCCAACCTTCCATTTCGCGTGGTTGGCTATTCTGCGTTTGTTCATACATATCCAAATAACAAGCTTGACCCTCTTGCTCTGAAATGTGTATTCCTTGGGTACTCTCCTACTCAAAAGGGGTACAAATGTTTTGACCCTATTTCTAAACATCTTTTTGTAAGCTTTGATATTACCTTTCATAAAGATATTACTTTCTACCCCAAGACTTAAATTCAAGGGGAGAAAATAAGTGAATCTCAGACTTTGAACTCAAAACCTAGTTAAGAATATGTTTTTCTTGAACATTGAACCACACCAACACCAATAGAGTCACCTCCACATTAACCCAAGCCATCAAAAATTGAACCATTACTATCCTTACACCAACCATCTCTGTGCCAATCATAAAAGAAAGTTTAAATGCAGGAAGAGATGTCGAAAAGTAGAAGAACAAATATATGTTGGTGTACTTATAAAGGCATAAGGCTCAGGAATGAGGAACCATGCATCTGAAGCACCCAAGCAGTCAGAACCAGTGTTAGCTCCTGAAGAATCAAAGTAGGTAGAGCCAATGACAGCTCCTGAAGAGATTGATCTAGAGGTATCCCAAGAAATTTCTAAACAGGTTAGTGAACAAACTGACAATGACTTGCTTATTGCTCGCAGGAAACAATCTCGATCATGCACTTTACATCAAATCCAGAAATACATGTCTTAATGAGGCTCTTTCCTCCAGCTATCGGGCTTTTGTTACTAGTCTGGATAAAGTGTGCATTCCCAAGAACATCCAGGAGGCACAGAGATACTAGAATAGAGATATGCAGTTATGGAGATAAAAGCTTTAGAAAAGAATAGAACATGGGATGTTGTTGAAAAATCAAGAGGCAAGAAACTTGTTAGCTGCAAGTGGGTATTCACCCATAAATATATGGCTAATGGTACTCCCGACAAGTTAAAAGCACAACTTATAGCAAGAGGATTCACTCAGACATATGGTCTAGACTATCAAGAAACATTTACACCAGTGGCAAAACTAAACAACATCCAAGTTCTATTATCTGTGGCAGAAACCTCGAATTGCCACTTCATCAGCTGGAAATCAAGAATGTTTTTCTAAATAAGAAACTTAAAGAAGAGGTCTACATGATTCTACCTCTTAGTTTTGAAAGTGGAAAATGTGATAGAGTATGCAAGCCTAATAAATCTCTTTAGGAACTGTCATCAGAGCTTAGCCTGCAAGCCAGGATGCTTTTATGTTGATGGTTCTAGCTAATGTTGAAAATCACTTCTATTCTTTGGAAAGTTAAGTCCTAACTAGAGTGACACAAGAAATTACTAGTTACCTCAGTCTGAAATTTCCTGGGCCCTAGAGATGATGATGGAGAAAGCATCTTTCTTGCAATTTGGTTCCCATCTTTCATCTAACCATGCTTAAACCCCCTCCCCCAAACAATATGTTATCAATGTGATAAGATTACTACGGTATACCCAGAAATTTTTTTTATTTAATGTGATATATAAGAGACAAAAGAAATATTATCATATTCACATGTGATCATTATAAGAAAGGACGTCCACGTACCCTACAAAGAGACATTCACAACAAGAAATTCAATGAAAAGAGTGAAACAGCCTATACATGAGTAATATATAAATTCATTATATCTTCAACAGTATAAGAAAGATGTACCAACAAAATATTGAATCTAAGCACCTCATGAATACAGGATAGCAGTTTGGAAGAAGTACCTAGAACATTAACGACTTAAACCTTATTGAGCAAAAGCACTTTCATATATTTCATACATAGTGCGATCTAACCACTCAAAAAAATGTTGAGATCTAATCCCATGTATTTATAACTAGTGCTGACCTAAAATAAGACAGTAATTTATAGATAAAGATGCTTATGAGCATCCATAACATATTATGGATAACAGATGGTGAGTGAGAGATACAAACACATTTGTCATGGAGAGAAATCAGATTAATCTATTCGGTTGAACGAAAAAAGGTCGTATGCTTTGCCACAATCCGCAAATACATAAACAAGAATAAATGCACTCAATCAGGCGTCACAAGTCACAATAACTCACCGACCATTTGGAAAAATAAAAAAGCCACGCTAATCAATTATGTTTAAGTGTTACCACTTGGATGGTTCCTGTGAGCTTTTATCTTCAAACTCTGACTTCAAGGACAGTGAGTCATCTTTGCTGTTTCAAGCCTATGTATCTTCACATCAAATTAGTGGATTTAGTTACAACAACTAAGCCTTATCCCACTAGGTGGGGTCGGTTACAAGGAACACACGACGCCATTGTGCTCTATCAATAATCAAATCTTTAGATATATTATTTACTAAAAGATCTCGCTCTACAACTTCACCGAGTGTACGCCTGGGTCTCCCTCTTCTTCTCTTAATCGGACTCTAGACTATTTGATCTACCCTCTTCACTAGCGCATCTAATGACCTTCTTTGGACATGTCCAAACCACCTCAAACGATTTTCTACCATTTTCTCACTGATAGGTGCCACTCTAACTTGATCGTGTATATGGTCATTCCGAATCCTATCCTTTATTGTATAACCACACATCCATCTCAACATCTCATTTCAGCTATTCCCATTTTATGTTCATGTTGTCCCTTCAAAGCCCAACATTCACTATTATATAATACTGCTAGTCTTATAGCAGTGCGAGATGATTTTCCTTAGATCTTTTGATACAATTTCTTAGCAGAAATTCCTAAAAAAAACAAATTTGCAGTGAATATGCATTATGCGAAACCATTGCCAATAGTGAGATATGGAGTTTTCTGTACCTTTATGCTCTCAATCATATCATGCAATTGGTACATTAATGTTAGAGTATATTAGAAAATATTACTATAAGTAGATTAGGAAATATATTTGAATCTGATTTCTATTAATCCCTATGAATCAGGGATATTATTCCTATGTAATTAATATCAAGATTCCTCCCTTCTTTTGTATAAATTTAACCTTTTCATACATGAATAGATGAACAATTCAGAATATTTCTCTTCTTTCACTGCATGGTATCAGAGCCGTTTAAGTTTAGATACAAAAATTTTCCTCTTTTTCAGCGTCGTACAGAGATAAAGAAAAGAGATTACTCGTTAGGATTTCTGCTCCAGGGTCTCTTCTTGTGGCACGAGCCTTAAGGGTATATTTCGGAGGCCAAGATCGGCAAAACCCCCTGCTCCGAAGAAGTTTCCAGCTACGCTTGGCTTCACGCTCCCTCAACTATCTCTCCATCCTTTTCACATGCCGACACATGAGAGCTGTCCCCAGCAACTTTTCCACCTTGTCATACCTTTCATGGTGTTGATTTTTTGAGGTCGTGTGACCTAACTTACTCCTTTTTTTACACAGGTCTGGGTTCGTGGTTTCTGTGCACTGTTCACGTTCGAGATCTAGTTTATTCTGTTTTTTGTTCAAATTTGATTTATCCTGTTTGTTCATGTTTTTTGTTCAGATTCAGATCTGGTTGGTTATTTCGAGTTCTATCCATATTTAGTTACTTTTGTTATTTGGTGATTTGATTTTTATTTGCTTGTGGTCATGGCTGAAAATTGATTCCAGCTCTGTCCACACATCTAAGGTAGTTCCAGTTTTTAAAAAAATTACGGAACAAAAAATTTGATGGATTAATTATCATGATTGGATTAAATATATCCGATTGTATCTACTAAGTATTGAGAAGGAGGGTTATCTCACTGAAGACCCTCCTACGAATGATACCAAGTTGGCTTGGATTTGAGCAGATGCTAGGTTGATGTTACAGATTCGAAATTCTATCGGGGACAACATACTCCCTTCTATTAGTCATTGTGAGATGTTTAAAGAGCTTATGAACTATCTAAGTTTCATGTATTCTGGAAAGGGAAATATTACTCATATGCATGAAGTGTGCCAAAGTATTAATGAGTAAAAGGACATGCCTCTGAAGGCTTTCCTCTTTAAGTTTAAACGAATGTATGAGGAAATAAAGGTATTAATGTCACCCAATGCGGATCTCTCTACCCCCACAGATAACATGGAGAAACTGGCGATTCTTAATTTTATTACTGCTCTTAATCCTACCTATAAAAAGGTTCGGTCTCAGATATTGTCTAGTTTTGAGCTTTCCTCCCTTGAAGATGTATATTCTCGCGGTTTACGTGCCAAGGGCCTGTCTCGACTAGCCCCTATTTCTCAGGTTCCTCATTCAAGTGCCTTGGCTTGTCGTGGTCCTGTTGCCAACAAAACCCCAAGCCCCCCAAGCAAGGGCTAGTGCTCATAATTCTAAGGGAATCGCTTGTTATTATTGCAAGGAACCAGATCATACCAAGCATAACTATCGCAAGTTGCAGAATAAATTACAGCACGAGAGTTATGCTCACATAGTGCAGTCCTCATACGCCTCAGACAATGCTCCAGCCACGTCTAACGGTCTTGTTACAGGTAAACGTGATTCTTGTTTGGCTACTTCTTTCTCACGGTGGATCATATACTCTGGTGCCACTGGCCACATGACAGGTAACCATCATTTATTCTCTACGTATGCACCTTATAATAACCCTTACTCTATCACAATTGTTAATGGTTCTTACTCCCGTGTTCTTGGATCTAGCACTGTTAATCCCATTACCAATATCTCTGTCTTCAATTCTTAATGTTCTAGATTTAGCATTTAATCCTTTCTCTCCAAGTAAACTTACTCGCCACTTAAATTGCTTTATCTTATTTTTCCATGACCATTGTTTGATTCAAGATCTCACAACGAAGTAAAATATTAGTAGAGGATATGAGTCTGGCGATCACTACTTTTTTTGGTTAGGTGCCGCGTTCAGTTGCATGCTCTGGTATTGCATATCCGTTTTAAGTCCATTGTCGGTTGAGCCGTGTGTCCTTGTCATTGTTAAAGAAAATGTATCCACAGTTGTCTATTGTCATCTTTAGATTCTGAGTCATTAAGTTTGCCAAACATCATTGGGTGCATCTAGCACCTTGCGTCAATAAACGAGTTGCATCTCCTTTCTATTTAATCCATACTAATGTTTGGGGTCTTTGTCATGTTGAGTCTCAGACTAACTTTCGGTATTTTGTTACTTTTGTTAATAATCATTCTCGTACAACTTGGCTTTATTTAATGAAAACTCGTTCTAAATTATTCTCCATATTTTGCAATTTTTGTGCCGAAATTCAAACTCGATTTGGTATATCTATGAAAACCTTAAGAAAAATGCTAAAGAGTATTTTTCAGCCCAGTTCAATCTCTTATGCTTCAGCATGGCATGGTTCACCAGTCTTCTTGTCCAGACACACCAACTCAAAATGAGGTCACAGAAATAAAGAATCGGCATTTAATAGAAGTGGCTCGAGCTCTAATGTTCCCTCCCAACCCTCTATTCCCCATTGATTCAAAAATATTTAGGTGTGTTTGTTTTGTTCGTGATGTCTGTCCAATAGTCAACAAACTTAATCCTAAGTCACTAAAATGTGTCTTCCTTGGGTATTCTACAGTGCAAAAGGCCTATCGGTATTACTCTCATAATTTACGTCAATATCTGGTGTCTATAAACGTCACATTCTAGAAGTCTACTCTATTCTTTTCTTCTTCTCGTCTATCCCCGCCTACAAAAACAAATGACGTTGTCGATGATCTTTTGGTATATCAGGTTCGTATATCACCAGTGCAACCACTTGAACCAGCTCCAAACAAAGGTTTTCCGTTTTATCCTCATGTTTATCGCAAGCGACCTCAAGGTCGTAATACAATTGTGCAATCTCATAATCCACCAATAACTCCTTCGGCTTCAAATACTAAATCCCCACTTTCGGAGCCTATTACCAATCCAGAGGCAGTGCCAGACACTCCTAATCCTTCCGATGACTTGCCCATTGTCTTAAGCAAAGGTAAACTTACTTGTGCCTATCCTATTTCTTCTTTTGTTTCCCATAACCATTTGTCTACTCTATCGTGTTCCTTAATTGCTTCCATAGATCCTATCTATGTCCTCACTACCCTTCACCAAGCCCTACCTCACCCTAGTTTGCATGATGCAATGGAAGACGAAATGATGGCTCTTGATAAGGCCGTTACATGGCATCTCGTTGACTTACCTCCTGGTAAGAAGGCGAATGGGTGCAAATGGGTCTTTACGGTTAAGACCAATGCTGATAATACTTTAGAGCACTTGAAAGCTTAACTAGCTACCAAGGGATATGCTTAGATGTAGTGTGTTGATTATTCTGAGAGTTTCTCTCCTGTTGTGAAGTTGTCATCAATCCGTCTCTTTATCTCCATGGCAGATACTTATTGTTGGGATCTTCATCAGTTGGATATGAAGGATGCCTTCTTGAATGGTGATCTTCTCGGAAAACTCTACATGGAGTAACCACCTGGTTTTGTTGCTCAGTGTGAGCATGGACGGGTTTGGTATCGTCATAAATCATTATATGGCTTAAAGCAGAGTCTTCGTGCTTAGTTTGATAAATTAAGCTTGGTAGTTAAGAAATTTGGTTTGCAACAAAGCAAATGTGATCATTCTGTATTTTACTAGAACAAAGATAGTGGCATGATTCTTTTAATGGTTTATATTGATGACATTGTAATTACGGTAGTGACACATCTGATATTTCATCTCTTAAGGCCTTTCTTAATTCTCACTTCCAAACAAAGGATCTAGGTTCATTGACGCATTTCCTTAGAATTGAAGTTATGAAAAGTAAGAAGGACATCGTGTTAACACAGAGGAAATATGTGCTTAATCTGCTAGAAGAAACAGAGAAATTGGGGGCAGCACTGAGTAGCGTTCCCATAATTCCTAATCCTTTCCTGGAACTTGATCGAATACCATATGATGAGCTACTTAAGAAGGTGAGGAAGAGAGTTAATCCTGAGAAGATAAAGCCTTTTGACTTCCTTGAAAGATATCACAGGTTGATTGGGAAATTGAACTATCTCATTATGACCCATCCTAATATGACATTTCCAGTCAGTGTACTTAGCCAGTTCATGGCAGCTCCCACTGTAAGCCAGTAGGAAGCATTGAAGCATGTATTAAATTACTTGAAGAGGTCGCCTTATCGTGGTATACTCTACAAATAATGTCCATACAGTAATCGAATGTTTCTATGATATGGATCATGCAGGTTCAAAAGCTATAAGAAGATACACCACAACTTATTGTATGTTTGTAAACGGGAACTTGGTGTCTTAGAAGAGCAAGAAGCAGGATGTGGTGTCCAAATCGACTGTAAAAGCAGGATGCAAAGCTTAGCTTGGACAATATAGGAGATTGTGTGGATTCATCAATTAATGAAGTTGGATTTGCCACGTCTTTACCTACCAAGATGTGGTGTAATAATAAAGTGGCTTCACACATAGCGTCCAATTCGGTGTTTCATGAGCGTACAAAACACATCGAGGTTGACTGCTACTTTGTACGTGATAAGATCAAGGAAGCTTTTGTACCTATGGACACGTGAGGTCTAGTGACCAATTGGGTGGCTTTTTGACTTAGGCCTTGAGTAGGACACGGGTTAATTCTCTTTGTAACAAGTTGGGCTTGATTGATATCTATATTTCAACTTGAGGGGAGGCAGTGTTAGAGTAAATTAGGAAATATTTCTATAAGCAAATTAGAAATATACAGAATAGATGAACAATTCCAAATATTTCTCTTCTTTCACTACAGTTTACAAAGAAGATATTGTCATCAATCGGACGAAGTATTAACCTTGAGCTTGTAAGACAATTGTCTTAGGCGACACTGCCTTTTGTGATTCAGCAGGAAGCTGGATTCACAAGTATGAACAATTCTAATAGGATTAAAACCATGTATGCAAGACAAATGTGCATCTTTCATCTGCAAAAGGCTTCATAGAGAATCTCATAATAACAAACGAAATCATCAAACATACTCTACCCATAATGCATAATGCCACCCAAAATGAGTTCCAATCAGTTTAATGACAGAGGCAAATATTGAAAGGCCACACAAAATATAATCATGAGATGGAAAATAAACAAGGAAAAAACGAGCAAGAAAAATATAAAAAAATTATTCAAGAATATATAAATTTAGTTCAGGCATGAAGTCAAAAAACTTATTAACACACCCCCCAACACACACACACACATAACCATAGCCAAAAGCATATCCTGTCGATGTGCACATGTAAAATATAGCAAGCCATGCGGTCTTTTTACCACATACAATAGTATAAAAAGAGATTTCCATAGTGATTAGAATAGGATAAATGTGCAAATTTAGTATCCTACAATATTACAAATCACACCAAATATAAACTACAAAAAAATTCATGACCGATTTCGTATAATGAATTCTTACCGTTAGTATTTATGTTACGAAAAAAATTCATGATGACCGTAAACACAAAAAAATTGTAGATTATATTTGGTGCGATTTACAATATTATAGGATACTAGATTTGCACATTTATCCATTTGAATAACATTAGAATAGAAATGGACACTTCTTAAATTGGAAGAGAGAAAAACAAGCCTTACATAATCTCTTATTATAAACATTTTTTAAGAGTCATCATATAATTTTTTTCTAGGTATGATGTAGACACTTTTTCTAAGCGCATTACAAGCTTTATAAATATAAAAAAAATGGAAAACCGAGGACATCTTACGTACCACCTTCCTTCAAGAACATTGCACCTAGCATTGCCACTTCCTATGCATAAGGTTTGTCAAAAAACCAGGCCCAACATCCAGTTTCCAAATCTCATGTACATATCTATCTTATGGGCTAATTCACTCACAACTAAAAGCTCACTTCTCTTGTATGACATCGGAATCTGGGTTAAACTACAATTCGCTTGGGCAGATCACTCATCTTGGTTTTGATTCTTCCCTATCAACTGAGGACATCTTGCATTTCTAGATGTTTGAACAATGTCCAAGATCATCTATGTCCTAGGAAACTGAAAATCTAACCATCCTTTGAAAATCAAATGATGCATTTGCCCGTGAAAGATAGCCAACTAAAACCACTAAATGCTTTAAGGATTGCACTAAATAATTTAACATAACAAACTTAAGATACTAACGCAAAGAATAATTGAACAAAAAAAAATCACAGATTGATTAGTTCGAGCAAATTATAACTAGAGCAAAGAATAAACCTATTTTGATTCTTTTACAAAGCTAGAACACACTATTAACCATCCAAGAATACATAATATTCATAAATTCATAAATATTTTTTCAAATGGATAATATTTTATTAAAAAAATAAGTTAGGACTAAAAGAATATATTTTAAAATAGAGAGAATTTGTGTTTAGCAAAATTCAGAGAAAGTTGGTATAATTATGATAGTGATAAGACATACATAAGTCAAACTTGTGGATTCCACCCAAAATTTACAAAATCATTGAGTTTAAGTTCAAGTAAATGAAAAGAAATGTAGGCTAGACATGAGAGAAAGTGAATATCAAACAAGAGATTTTTACACATCCAAAGCAATATATCATAAAAAGGGAAAACAAAAAACCTGAGCAACTGGGGCATTGTAATCGTCAAAAGGAGCTATAAGACTTATAAATGATGCCTCACCAACACCAACTAGCCAATAAAAAACAACAAAATCAAGAGGAACAAACATAAGCCAATTCCAAGATCAGAACCTCTTTTCCTCAAAGTAGATGCAGAGTGAAACAAGAAACCTTAGACTGTGTCAACTTCTTTATGAACTAAAAATCAATGGCAACAACAACAACAACAAAGCCTTATCCCACTAAGTGGGGTCGGCTACATGGATCGCACGACGCCATTGTGCTCTATCGGTAACCAAATCTTTAGATATATTATTTATTAAAAGATCTCACTCTACAATTTCATTGAGTGTAAGCCTCGGTTTTCCTCTTCCTCTCTTAATCGAACTCCAGACTGTTTGATCTACCCTCCTCACTGGCGCATCTAATGGCCTCCTTTGTACATGTCCAAACCACCTCAAACGATTTTCTACCATTTTCTCACTGATAGGTGCCACTCCAACTCGTTCGCGTATATGCTCATTCCGAATCTTATCATTTCTTGTGTGACCACACATCCATCTCAACATCCTCATTTCAGCTACCCCCATCTTATGTTCATGTTGACCCTTCAAAGCCCAACATTCACTACCATATAATACTGCTGGTCTTATAGCAGTGCGATAAAACTTCCATTTTACCTTATGGGGTACTTTTCTATCGCAGAGAACTCCAGTAGCATTCCTCCATTTACAACACCTAGCTTGAATTCTATGATTGACATCATCATCAATCTCACCATCTTGCCTTATAATTGATCCCAAATACCTAAATTTCGTTACTTGAGGGATTGTTTGCTCTCCCAGTTTAACCTCCAAATTACCTCTAAGTTGTCTATTTGCAAAATTGCAATGCATATATTCTGTCTTACTCCTACTTAAACGGAAACCCTTCGACTCCAGCGTGTTTCTCCATATTTCTAATTTATCATTAATCTCTTCTCTTGAATCGGCCAGAAGGACTATATCATCAGCAAAAAGCATGCACTTAGGGACCTCTTCTTCTATAGGCTCAGTTAGAGCATCTACTACTAAGTTAAACAAATATGGGCTCAAAGCTGATCCCTGATGTAGGCCAATTCTTATAGGGAAGTCTTTTGTCTCACCTCCCGGCGTTCTAACCTTAGTCAACACCCCATCATACATATCCTGTATAACTTAAATATAAACAACACATACTCCTTTCTTTTCCAAGGCTTTCCAAAGTAAATCTCTCGGCACGCAATCATACGCCTTTTCTAAGTCAATAAAAACCATATGTAAGTTTCTTTTTCTACTTCGATACTTTTCCATTATCCCCCTTAATAGATATATCGCCTCCGTTGTGGATCTCCCTGGCATGAACCCAAACTGTCTCTCAGAAATACTAGTTTCTAGTCTTAACCTATGCTCAATCACCTTTTCCCATAGTTTCATTGTATGACTCATAAGTTTAATTCCCCTATAATTTGCACAATTTTGTATATCGCCTTTGTTTTTATAAATCGGAACTAAAGTACTTTTTCTCCAATCGTCAGGCATCTTCTTAGACCGTAAAATTTCGTTAAACAATTCAAATAACCATAACAAACCCTCTTCCCCTAAACATTTCCAAACTTCAATCGGTATACCATCAAGTCCAACTGCTTTACCATTTTCCATTTTCTTAAGAGCTTATCTAACCTCGCAAACTCTAATTCTACGATAAAATGACCTATTAAGTCCATCTTCACTAATTGTCAAATCCCCCAACTCACAAGATAGACCTTCACCTCCATCATTGAATAACTTAGAAAAGTAGGCCTCCCATCTATTCTTAATATCTTCATCAGTAATCAAAACTTTACCTTCTTCATCCTTTATACATCTTACTTGATCTAAATCTCTTGAATTCCTCTCCCTACTCTTTGCGATCTTGTAAATCTTTTGTTCCCTAGCCTTTGTCCCTAACTCCTTATAAAACCCCTCGTATGCTTTAGCACGAGCTTCACTCACTGCCTTCTTAGTCTCCTTTTTAGCTAAGCGATACTTTTCCCAATTTTCAGTATTATTACACAAGTGTATAGCCTTAAAACAATTCTTTTTATTCCGCACCTTTTCTTGGACATCCTTGTCCCACCACCAAGTCTCCTTATCTCGTGGTCCAAAACCTTTTGATTCTCCTAAAGTAGCTTTAGCAACCATTTCAATCTTCGTAGCCATATTCTTCCACATGTTGTTAGCATTTCCTTGTGGCTCCCATACCCCTTCATCCAATAGATTTCTCTTAAAAATCTCTCGCTTCTCCCCCTTTAATTGCCACCACTCGATCTTTCGGTTCAAAACTGCCCGACGCCTTTGTCTTATACATTTAATTCTCACATCAAGAACTAGAAGTCTATGTTGAGCGGTCTCCCCATGCCCAGGAATCACTTTGCAATTAGTACATAACCTTCTATCAGGGTTTCTTACCAAAAAGAAATCAATTTGTGACTTGTGAGTTCCATTTTTATATGTAATTAAATGTTCTTCCCGCTTCTTAAAGCATGTGTTAACAATCTTAAGATTGTATGCTAAGGAAAAATCGATAATTGTTTGTCCTTCATTATTCAACTCCCCATAACCAAAACCACCATGCACCCTTGCATATGATCCCGCCTCTTTCCCAACATGTCCATTAAGATCCCCTCCGTTAAAAATTTTCTCAGTTGCCGGTATACCTTGAATCAACCCTTCAATATCTGCCCAAAACTTCTCCTTAAGATGTGCTTCTGCGTCTACTTGGGGTGCATATGCACTAATAACATTTATTGTATCATTTCCCACAATTACTCTCACTGATATGATTCGGTCCTCAATCCGCTTAACTTCCACTACATTCTTCCGCCACTCTTTATCTGCAATAATACCAACACCATTCCTCCCATTTACCTTTCATGTGTACCAGAGTTTAGAATCATTAACTCCGATTTCTTTAGATCTCTCTCCAACCCATCTGGTTCTTGTAAGCATAATATATTAATCTTACGATCCTTCATAACTTGTGCAACCTCAAAAAGCTTCCCATTCAGCGTCCCAATATTCCAAGAACCAAATCTGATCTTACTCTCATGAACTAGCTTCTTTAGCCGCCTCCGTCCATTAGAGTGCGGTAGCCCTTGCTTATTTAACACTGCATTCGGGCGAGGATGCAGCGGCTCTTGCTCTCTTATCACTGTACTCGAGCCATACAGCGCGTTACAACCAAGCAACGACCTATCCTTTAGCCCTTGCTCTCTTAACACTGCATTCAGGCTAGGATGCAGCGGCTCTCGCTCTCTTCTCACTGTACTCGAGCCATACAGCGCGTTGCTTACGAGCAACGACCTAACATTTACACAATTTCTTCGTTAATCCATGTTCATGAGATTCGACGGGGTTTTTACGCTGGCTGTCGGGGCCTAACACAACCCTCCTCCTTTACCCGGGCTTGGGAAGAAAAGATAAAATCAAAAATTACAATATTAGACTGCTTACAGGTGAAAAAGTGTATGAACCATAATCTAAAAGCAACACCACAGCCTATGGTTGCAAGAGTCCAAACAGTCAACCCAACTCCAATAATAAGTCTATATGGATTTACACAGCACAATAAGAGAAACATTAAAGAGTTCAGTGATAGAAAGTACATGGTAGTAAAAGTAGATCTGATCAAAAGGTGCTTTCTTCAACATCTACATGTAAGGAAAAATGTTAAAATTTCTTTTTCCATGTCTTTTGTCCTCAAAACATGGAACTTCAACCTACTTGACACAAGGTCAAACAAATTGATACCAACTCTAATGCTAGCAAGTTAATTTACAATGCAAACCATTGTAACTTAAGGAATAACAAAATTGAAGTTGTGTTTTGCTCTGAAACAATTTTAAAGTTACACACAATAAGGTTGGGCCAACTACACTTACACATCAAAAGAATAAAGTTATCTCAACTAAAATACGTCATGGTGGTTTCAAAGCCTATTCAAATTTCAGAAGGATTCATTTATGTGCAAGGTATCTACTGAAGCTTAATTAAATTCAACACACATGTCAAATCAAGCTGAAGGAAGCTTTATTACCCATGATAATGATTTAATTGCATTTTGTTCATGCATTTTATTTTCACCTCACCCCATGTTTTCACTTGAAATTTAAAATTTGGATGAACCATACGGCTGCCTTCAGCTCATCACAGAGACGTGCGACATCAGTAATCTGATGGGGGAAACTGTGAACAATGCATTAGTTTAGCGAATTTACAGCAATTAATCATGTAATAAATAGATCATTACCATAAACTAAGAGATACATAAAACATGTTGCAATGTCACAGGGTATGGAATGAAACTTAAGACATCTTTAAATGCCAAGTTTAAGCCTCGAAATGGGTATCAATTGTTCCACATTTGTTCCAAATGATGCAAGGATAACCAAATAAGGTCCATTTGCAATTTAGAATTATCACAAGACATGCAATAACAATTTAGGATGCTTTACATTTCAATTTCAAACCTCTCAATTAAACTTCAAGAGTAGACATCAAATGTACATGTCAATGAGCCTTGTAGGAGTGCATGAAACATATAAGCTCATATGCTCAAAAAGCCATGTATGCAAATGTGAAGGACCACAAGGCATGCAAGAATAACTAAGCAGCTTTACATGCCAAGTTAATTGTTATCTTGCTTAAAAAGATACAATAATTTGCCATTCTCACCTTCGTAACTACCCTATTGTACACATCTCATATCACATATGCTTGCCAGCACCACCACTACAATGGACTCTCTTTCCATTTGGTTGGTATTTTTTGTTCCTCTTCAATTTTTGTATCTTTTTAGCAAAAGCCTTATTCCTTTGCAATAAAGCTTACTTTTAACTCTTCAGTTTGGTTAGTGATTTTTTGTTCCTCTTCAGTTTTTTGTATCTTTTTAGCAAAAGCTTTAATCCTATACAAAGGACACAGAAGTTATTTGCATACATTCTAATTTTATACAGCAGATTCACTTTTTAACAGGTATCCAAGATATTTTTGCAAAATTCTTAAAATCAATTTTAAATTTAATTGTTTAAAAAAATATTGAAACGGAAAATCCTCTATTTTCCAATTAACCCTACCCCAATCATCATTTTAAAAAATGAACCACATATGCAACATTGAAAGATAGGCATGCAAGAATAATAAGGTAGCTTTGCATGCTAAGTTCAAGCAGCTAAATCAATTTCAAATTCCCACATTAATATGTATCAATCTCAATTTTACCACAATCATAAATAAGCATCATTGAAAGATAGGCATGCAAGAATAATAAGGTAGCTTTGCATGCTAAGTTCAAGCAGCTCAATCAATCTCAAATTCCCCCATTAGTATCTATCAATCTCAGTATTCATTTACTCGTAAATTGTAAATAGGTATCAATCTCAATTTTCCCACAATCATAAATAAGCATCAATCTCGCATTTTCCGCAAAATCCTAAATAGGCATCAACCTCAAATTTTCCACAATCCTAAATAGGCATCAATCTCAAATTTCCCTCATGCATAAAAAGGTATCAAACTCAAATTCCCCACATGCGTAAATAGGCATCAATCTAAATTTCCCACATTAATAAGTTGGCATCAATCTTAATTTTTTCAATTTTTCACACATTCAGAAATAGGCAACAATCTAAAATTTTCCACATTTGGAAATAGGCATCATTCAAATCTCCCACATTTGAAACTAGGCATCAATCTTAAGTTCCCACATTAGTAAGTAGGCATCAATCTCAAATTCTCACTTTTTCCCACATTATGAGTAGACATCAATCTCTATTTTCCCACATTCAAATATAGGTATCAATCTTAATTTTCTCACTTTCGTAACTAGACACCAATCTCAATTTTCCCACAATCATATATTGGCATTGAATTCAAGCATCAAATGTGGTGATCATTAATCTTAGAAAATATAAGGGGACTATAACACTGCAAAGATAGAGTCTAAGCTAACAAGCATAATTAGACCCCCTGTATTTAAATTCATGCACTATAGGATTATATATGAATTGTTATAAAAGTTAATGAACTTCGGACAAGTGCATTAAATATAAAAACTCAAATACAAAAGCAAGTTGATTTGATTGCATAAAAAATTGACATTTCACAGAAAAGTCTCATGCAATTTCAAAGAATCACAAGGCATGCAAGAATACAAAGGCTTTTGCATGCAAAGTTCAAACGCCCGAACTCAATTTTCCCACATTCATAAATAGGTATGATCTCAAATCTCACATTCATAAATAGGCATCAATCTCAACTTCCCCACATTCATAAGTCGGCATCAATATCAATATTTCTATATTCATAAATGTATGCATCAGATTCAAGCATCAAATTATGTGGCGACCGTCAATCTTTGTGTGTAGGGGTGGGAATAGCCCAGCCGGTCTGCCAGGGGCCTGACCTACTAAAGCTTGGGCTGGCCTTTTTATTATCAGGCCAGACTCAAACTCAGGCTTTTTTTTGGGCCTGTTATGCTTAAGAAGCCAGGCTAAAAAATAGTTAGGCCTGTTAAGCAAATACATATATATTTTTTTTGTCTGATTTACTTTTATATTATATAACATTTTTCTATTACATATAATTTGGGCATATTGTAGGCTTGTTTGAAGTCATAGGCCTGTTTCAAACCTGTTAGCCTGTATAAATTAACAAGTCTCTTAAGAGGCCTCTTAACAGGCCAGACCTATGTACAAGCCAGGCTTAGGCCTGAAAAATAGCCTGTGATAGGCCACAGACCAGGTTCAAGCCTCCATTTAACAACACAGGCCTAGCCTGTTAAGGTGAAGGCCTAGCCTGACCTGTACACCAAAAATTAGACAAAGTATATCTAAGGGGGTTTATAATAAAGTAAAGACATAGAAAATCTACACTAAAAGCAAAAGCAGACCCCATTATCATACTTATACACTTTAAGATTAGGCATGGAATGATATAAATGTCAATGAGCTTCGTAGGAGGGCATTGCATATATGAGTTCAAAAACCAAACCACGAAAATCTATTTACTTCAAAAAATGTAATTTTTCCAATGAGCCTAATAAGCAATTTTGAAGGTGACAACATACGCAAGGATAATTATAGCTACTTTGCATGCCAAGTTTAAGCATATGAACCAATATCAAATTTCCCGCATCCATTAATAGGCATCAATTATTTATATGACACAACTACATAATAGCCTCAACTTCTCTGAATATTTAGGGACCTCTAATGCCAATATTTCTAAAGATACAAAGAACTTGTATTAAGTCAATGATAAAGCCGATCAAAAAACATTTCCCTAAATTAGATACCCGAAGATACAAGCACATGGCTTGTTAACTCACGTATTAGGAGAGTCTTTTGGAATTTTCTAACCAAAATCAGACTTTATTAACTCAACTACACCCTGAGATAGAGAAAGGAGAGCAATAAAAAATATGACCTGACGATGCATGCAGATCACAGTCATATTACTTAGATAGTACCTTTTCCAACAGCGATCACTGCCATATAGCTTAAATGGTACCATTTCTTGTAAAAGTGCTTCGCCGATTCAAGAGAAATTGTCCAGATTCCTTTTTCTGACCCAATTAATAGCTTTTCAGGATGCATCAATCGTTCTTTAAGTGTAAACAATGAGAGCTCCTATAAATTTATTAGATATGCATAGATTTTATAATCATCACTTATTTAAAATATCATTTCAGCACAGAAAATGCTTCCTGTGATCGTATAAAATTGACAAAGGCACATCAAAAATAGATATGCCTGCAAAAATTGAGAAGAAAAGGCTACTAATTCAAACAAACAAATATGTCTAAATAAAAGAAATTAAGTGTAAAATTGCATGCCAAGTTCAAGCTTCTAAATCAACCTCTAATTCCCATATTAATAAGTATGCATCAATCTCATCCACATTCGTAAATAGGCATCAATTTCAATTTTCCCACATTCGTATATAGGCATCAATCTCAAATTTCCCACATTCTTTAATTAAACATTAATCTCAAATTCCCACATTAATAAGTAGGCATCAATCTCAATTTCCCACATTTGTAAGTAGGCATCAATCTCAAATTTCCCACATTAAAAAATAGGCATCAATCTCAATTTTCCCACATTTTTACACATTCAAAAATAGCTTTAGTCTCAAATTTCCAACATTCAAAAATAGGCATCAATATCAATTTTCCCACATCTTTGCACATTCAGAAATAGCACCAATCTCAAGTTTCCCACATAAGTAGGCATCGATATCAAAATCCAACATTAGTAAGTAGGAATCAATCTCATTCTCACATTAGAGAGCAGGCATCAATCTAAAATTTCCACAATAGTGAGTAGGCATCAATCTCAATTTGCCCACAATCATAAATAGACATGAAATGATAAAACTTTCAATGAGCATTGTATGAATGCATTAAATAAAAGCTCAAATATGAAAAAATTCATCTATTAACATAAAAAACTTTCATCACACAAATAAGCCACATGCAATTTTCAAATATCACTAGGCAAGCAAGAATAAAAAGGTAGCTTTGCATGCCAAGTTCAAGCGTCTAAATCAACCTCTAATTTATATTAGTAAGTATGCATCAATCTCAATTTTCTCACATTCGTATCAATATAAAATTTCCCACATTCGAAAATAGGCAACAATCTCAAATTTCCCACAAACGTAAAAGGCATCATTCTCAAATTTCCCACAATCGTGAATAGGCATCATTCTCAGATTTCCCACAATTGTGAATGTAAGCATCAATCTCAATTTTTCCACATTAAAAAATAGGCATCAATCTCAATTTTCCCACATTTTTTGCACATTTAAAATTAGGCATCAATCTTAAATTTTCCACATTAGGCATCAATCTCAAATACCCACTGACATGAGTCAGTAGGCATCAATCTTAAATTCCCACATTAGTGTGTAAGCATCAATATCAAATTCCCCACATTCAAAAATAGGCATCAATTTTAATTTTCCCACATTCGTAAATATACATCAATCTTAATTTTCCCACATTCATATCAATATCGAATTTCCAACATCCAAAACGAAGTATCAATCTCCAATTTCCCACAATCATAAGCAGGCGTCAGTCTCAAATTTCCCACATTCATGAGTAAGCATCAATCTCAATTTTCCCACATACATTCAAAAATAGGCATCAAACTCAAATTTCCCACATTTGAAAATAGCCATCAATTTTAATTTTCCCACATTAGAAAGTAGGCATCAATATCAAATACCCACACTCGTGAGTAGACATCAATCTCAAACTCCCACATTATTGAGTACGCATCAATCTCAATCTTCCCACATTTATAAATAAAGATCAATCTCTATTCCCACATTCGTAAATAGGCACCAATCTCAATTATCCCACATTAGTGAATAGGCACCAATCTTAATTTTCTCACTTTCATAACTAGGCATCAATCTCAGTTTCCCCACATTCTTAGATCAGTCTCAAATTCAAACATCAAATATAGTGATAATCAATCTTTGCAAATATATGTAAGGGGGCTATAAAGCAGCAAAGACATAAAGAGTCTAAGCTGACAAGCATAACTAGAACCCTATATTTATATTTATGCACTTTAGGATTATGTATGAAATGATATAAAAGTTGATGGGCCTCGAACAAGTGCATTAAATATAAAAGCAAGTTCAATTTTTTTGCATAAAAAACCCGTCATTTCACAAATAAGCCTCAAGCAATTTCAAAAGATCACAAGGTATGCAAGAATACTAAGCCTACTTTGCATGCCAAGTTCAAACATCCTAACTCAAATTTCTCACATTCAAAAATAGGCATCAATCTCAATGTTATCACA
This sequence comes from Mimosa bimucronata, assembly GCA_037074515.1. Lineage (NCBI taxonomy): Eukaryota > Viridiplantae > Streptophyta > Magnoliopsida > Fabales > Fabaceae > Mimosa > Mimosa bimucronata. The sequence goes on from CM073444.1 coordinate 39,844,264, forward strand.
TTCATAAATTGACATCAATATCAATATTCCTACATTCATAAATTAGCATCAAATTCAAGCATCAAATTATGTGGTAATCATGAATCTTTGCAATTGTGTGAATGCCAAAAATTTGACAAAGCATATGTAAGGGGGCTATAAAGCAACAAAGTCATGGAGCCTAAGCCGAAGAAGAAAATCAGCCCCCATAATTATATTTATGCGCTTTAAGATTAGGCATCAAAAGATATAAATGTCATTGAGCCTCGTAGGAGTAAATTGCATATATAAGTTCAAAAACCAAGCCAAGGATATCTATTTATTTGAGAAAAAAATTAATTTTTCCTATAAGCCCCACATAAGCAATTTCGAAGGATGACAAGACATTCAAGAATAATTACGGCTACTTTGCATGTCAAGTGCATCTAAACCAATATCAAACTTCCCACGTTCATAAATAGGAATCAATCTCAATTTTACCACATTTTAAAGTAGGCATCAATGATCCTTATGACACAGCTAAATAATGTCCTTAACTTCTCTGAATATTTAGGAACCTCCAATGGGGATATTTCTAAGGATACAGAAAACTTGTATCAAGTCAACTATAAAGCCTGTCATCAAAATACATTTTTCCAAATTTGGTACCAAAAGATACAAGCACATGACTTGTTAACTCACGTGGTAGGCAAGTCTTTTGGACCAAAATGATACTATATTAACTCAAAAGGAGAGCAGTCAAAAATCTTGACCTAACAACGCACGCATATCACTGCCATATTCCTTAGATGGTACCTTCTCTAACAACTATCGCTGCCATATTGCTTAAATGGCACCAGTTCTTGTAAAAGTGCTTCACCGTTTCAGGATAAACCGTCCAGATTACTTTTTCTAGCCCAATTTGTAGCCTTTCAGCATACATCAACCAATTCAGCCTTCTACGAAATGGCATGAAATTAATAGCAATTCATGCTATTCATGGTTTGTAAACAATGTGACCTATATTTTCAAATCATGGGTTATCTAAAAAATCGTTTCAGCCCTAAATGCTTCCTTTGATCTCATAAAATTGACAAAGGCTTGTCTTAAAATTGACGTTCCATCTAAAATTGAGAAGAAAAGGCTACTGATTCTAACAAACAAATATGTCTAAACGAAAGAAATTAAGTGTAAGAAGTATAAGAACAAAAATCATATCTAAAAAGATAATGCCCACATAGCAGTAGTAACTAATAAGTTCCTATTACATGTAAGAAAATTGTGAAATTTCTATTATCTTATGCAATTATTTTTGTACCTTCCACCAACAAACTCCAATGTGCATCCTGCAGCCTTCCTATTGCCCCGTATTCCTCCATCACTGCTCCTCTTTCATAAAACTCGAATCTGAACAGAACCATCCAATCATATACCCAATAAAGAACCAATTCCTTTCAGTATTATTGACTTCCTCTTTGTCAATACCTCTGAACTGGATTCTGCCAAAACTGAAATGGCTTGAGACAATCGCTCAGGCTTGTCAACAAGAACAAACAGTTCATTCACTGTCATATGAAGATGGTTTTGTACAAGGGCCAAACTCTGCCTTCAATAGTTTGAAGAAATTTGACTATGTCATCATTTGTATATCTATTTATGGCGTTGAATGCAAGATACTCAACAATGTGAGCAACACTGCATTCATCTTCTTTTTTCCAGAACTGATCTGCCAATAATAGGTATACCCACTAACATGCAAACAAAATATATAAAAAAAAAATTCTGAAGATTGTTCAATAATTCAATTGGCTGAATAAAGCAACAAGAATAATGATTCATTCACCAGGACAATTCAGATGTTACAAGAATTCATAAATTAACAACGAAGCAAAATTCACTGAACCAGTTAGAGTCACTACACACTTCGATTTCATCTCAAGAATCGACAAGGAATTAACACCGAAGATAAAGACGGCATTATCCCACTCTGCTTGAACCTACATCATAAACAAGGCAAACAACGTAGCAAAATTCAACGGAAACAGACAAAATCGGGGAGAGATCTAACGCTATATCCGAATCACACACTCAATTACAGAGCATAAATCAGAAAAACTGAGCATCCATGTATAAAACAACGTAATTTCAAGCGAATGACTACAACAAAAGTTAGAAACACTGAAACTAATCGATTACTCGCCTAAAAGAACGAAAACAATGTATAGAACAGAACAACAATGGTGCAGATTTGAGGGGAATGAGATAAATGCGAAGGGAAAGAGAAGTTGCAGAGAGATGAATACCTGGAATTGCAAGAAGAGATCGATCGAAGTTAGAGGAAGGGAGGAGTGAGAGAGATATGATGAAGAAGGGAGTAACCTTCTCTCTCTTAACCACACATCCACCATTTTTTCCGGCCATCTCGTTGGAAGATTCTTCCTTTCTCTCATGCTTCCTTTGTCAAATACTCCCTCGCCGGAACCCCAAAATCTCACCTGAGAGGGATGCAGAGAAAACCCATAATCATTCGAAGAACGCTCCAACAGAGCACTACTAGGGTTTAGTCAAACACCTAATTGGCGCCCGTTTTAGGTGTTAGTCAGAAATCTACAAGAAACCTAATGGGCGCGCGTTTTAGAGTTTTAAATAAACCGGACGGCGTCAGCGTCACGCGGACGCGGTTCTTTATTTTTTAAAAAACAAATCTTAAAATTCTAAAAAAAAAACTATAGGGTGTTTTATCTTATTAAACACTTTATAAAACACTTTAATTTAAATTGTTAACTCTGTTAAAATTATATTTTTAATTCTATTTTATATCAAAATATTTTTTTAAATTTTGTGATTACCAATATTCTTTGTTATTTGGATTTTTTTAAATAATTTAAGATTTTTTCTTCATTTTAATTTTATTTTACAACTAATTATTTTTTGTTAAAATATACTTATGTACTTTATGTTTGATTAAATTTCATTTTAGTCACTTATATTTGAAAAAATTTATTAAGGGAAAATAATGATTCAAAAAATCTAAAGAATAATTCTATAACTAAATGCGGATAATATATGGATAATCTTTAAAATTAAAAAATGATTATATTAAAAAATTATAATTTAAAAGCATATTTTGTTAACATTAAACCATAAAATGACCGTTAACTGAAGTTTACATTAGGTAACGACAGTGCATTTTTGCTGCATTTAGAAAAATTTATGGGTATTTTTACAACTAAAAAAATTTCTGATGTCAGAAGCGCAATTGAGAAAAGTTTATGGATATTTTGGACATTTAAAATTAAATTAAATTCCATTTTTAACAAAAAATGTTCTTTCATTCAAAGCATAAATAATTCTCTATATCATAATGGTAAATCATCTTTCAATATAACTAACAAGGGTTAATATAACTTTTAATCCCTGAACTTTCACTAAATTTTGGTTTTGGTTCCTGAACTTTGAAATTTTTTGTTTTAGTCACTGAACTTTAAGTCAATTTTGGTCTTGGTTCCTGAACTTTCAGTAATTTTGGTATTGGTCCCTCAACTTTAATTTTTTTTTTTGAAGCTTTTTTTTTAAACTGAGAGATCAATACCAAAATTACTCAAAAGTTCAAAGATCCGGATCAAAATTGACCGAAAGTTCAGGGACCAAAACCAAAATTGATTGAAAGTTCAGAGACCAAAACCAAAAATTTTAAAGTTCAGGGACCAAAACCAAAATTGAGTGAAAGTTCAATGACCAAAAGTTATATTAACCCTAACAAATATTATTATTATTAAAACTCATAAATTATTGACCTTGGACGATCAATAATCATCAATAAATTATAGTAATACCACCCGCAACTTATAAGGAGCTATAGAGTTGCTGACACCAAGGAACAAAAACTCGGACCGGTCCGGCCGGTTCAACCTCGAACCTGCCACTGATCCGGTCCGGGTGGGCTGAAAAACCAGGATTGAAGTTGATCCGGCCAACCCGATCAAACCAAAGGGTTGAACCGAGTTGGCCCTTTTTAAAAAAAAAAAATAAAACAAATTTTATTTTATTATAATTCATCTAATTACTAATTTTCACTTAACTCAATTTTAGAAATTAGAAAACTATAATACTTTAAATGCTATTTTACTTGCACATACTTAATATTTAATTGCTGTTGCTCTTAATATTTGTATTTTAGTCTGTGGATTGTAGAATAATATTTATTTTCACGTGTAATCAACTAATATTTTCTCTTTTTCCCTCTATAGAAGCATTAAAATATTCATATTTGATGAATCATGCATACCTATCTACATTTACATTTTGATATCAGTGATTATTTATGTTAATACCAATAAAATTTTATTATTTTAATATAACCGGTTTAACCCCGGTCCGACCATTGACCCTTGAATCAGTGTCTCGCCCAGTTCGATGCCCGGTCCGGTTTTTTAAACCTTGGTTGACACCACCTATGCACTTATTTTACCAACAACGGAGTATATATTAACAAGAATGAAGTCCTAAAGCTTGTGTTGCAATTTCACAGGCTCAATTTTAATCATGAATGCTATGGCTTGAACTTCAAGGGTCGCTCACAATCCATAGTTACTTTTCTTTATGCTTCCACAAGAATTTGTGCACTTGAGCCAAATACTCATCCGAATGGTTTTAATATATACACTTATTTTCACTATCTTGGAAAAGGATAGGTGATAGATTCATCATCCAAGGAATATGTCTCGGACAACCTATGCAACTCCCAATAGATCTGTGCTGGTACCATATATGTTTCACACTGACTAGGCATCTCTGTTTCCTAAAGCTTGTGAAAATAAAGGTAAGTAGTTAGGGTGTTTAGGTAATATAATTTGATTTTAACCAACTTAACTAATAACTTTAATCTAATCAAATTATGTAAATAAGTCTTATATTTAGACACAAAGGGAGTAGTAAACTTAATAGCAACTACACAGGCTTACCTCAATTGGAGTAATCCTGCCCTTGATTTTTTCGTAAGAGCTGTAGGGACAAAACCTGAGAGTTGGTTGCCTTTTAAATTCCTACAAATAAGTCATTTTTTTTTTCACCCCCCAATAGATACAAGGGCTATGTGTATATACTACCAAAATGTTAGGACTTACAAAATTTTAAGAGATCTCATTTCTGCCAGAAACTTTGGAGTTGACCCAAATAAGCTATTTTTTTATAAATCCCTGATGTAAGGGGGGGAAAAAATCCTTCTGCGGATATTTACAATGAAAAGAAAAACTTTCTTAAAGTCATAGGCATGCAAAAATCAAGATAAGTTAAATGTTTGCTTACAATGATTCAAGTGATAAGAGGTTGCAGATGGCAGAAGCAATCACGCCACTCAAACTGCTTGAGCTCAAATTCCTATCAAAATATATTTATCCGTTGTAAAATTTGAATCACTTAAAGGTGGTACCTCTATGAAATCAGAATTCCCAGAATCGAAGAATATGAAGATGTAGGGTGCTCACAGAGATACATTTTGTGGAGGATTTGAATTGCTCTAGTTACATATTAAGCCTTCCCAAGTGTGGTTCTTTGGCTCACATGGATCACCCACCCAGTCTCTTTGAATTCCATATGTATCTTTGATATCCATAATAGCATTTACTGTGTTTCTTATTCAAGAATCAGTGGCAGGTTCATTTGACATAACATTTGCTTTTGCAACTGAAATTTCAAGACAAGAAAAAAAAAACCATCTTTCTCTAGTGTTGAAAATGCATCCATCATTATAACTTCAAATATCTCAACCGCATTAAGGATGGGCGGACGGGTTGAATCTTCAGTTCTATGAAGAGAAATTCTATGTTCATTTTCCATCAAGGGTTTCAAATTTGATACTGCGGTCGCAACTAAGTAGCTTGGGACTAATAAGGGTCCAAACAATGATTGTTTATTCCATGATATTCTGAATTCCCTCAGTTGGTCAATCTTAAGCTGCTTCACTTCAGCAAAATGCAAGTAGACATAAAATTTTGAATTTGGATCATTTGGGGTCCAAGAGAACTCCAAAGGAGCACTAGCATTCTTGGGTTTTGCCTCATTTCTCATCACTTCAAATGGCGTTCCATAGCCATTGTTATTGCCATTTATAGCTTGAGAAGTGCTGATAGAATCACATGAAGATGAACCATATGGATACCAAATCCTGTCATATATGTCATTTTCATATCTACCACTTCCATTAATTACTCCAGTGTCCCATCTTTTGAAAAGTAACAGTGAAGCAGATGCCCCAAAATCAGTATTATAAATAGAACTATTGAGTGGTCTTAGTTCTAACGCTGAGATAAAAGGAGTTCCCAGTCCTTTGTTCAAAAGACAAGCATTGGTCACCTCTGATTCTGCCATGCTGATAATTTCTAGTGTAACTTGCTCTGAAATATTCTTGAAACTCATTGAGGACCAGAAATTGACACCGATGTAGAGATCAAATTCTGGAAGCCTGTTTTCTCCATCGTAGTTTCCATACAAAAAATAAGACTTTATCAAATTTAAGCTTCCTCTTGGTCGAAATCTTAATGTGTAACAATTCCTCTTTCCCTTTGGGAAACTTCTGAGATCTGACATTGGTAATCGTAGATTGGGGTTGTTTGGATATGAGTATTCTGATGATATATTTTTGTTAACCCCTGTTTGTATGTAGGCTCTATCTGCGCTGTACTTTATTTGATCGCTATCATCTGTATGTTCAAAATTCTCTGGACCTCCACAATCAATACTGATGAAGCCTGAACACAGTTATGTCAAATTAGCCTCAGAAAAAACAACGTTTTAGATTGTTTTAAATAAATACAAAAAAACTCGAATATGACATAGACAAGGGCAAGGACTGAGGACAACCCATTTAGTAAAATATTGCATGTGATAAATTCATAACGAAAAGTTGCAGAAGAGGGGCAATATAAATCTTAATTGCATGAGTGCATTAAGACAGGGAAGGCTAACCTGTCTGTTGCTGTCCAAGAACTGAAACCATAAGAACAAGATGAAACATCATCATCAAGGAGCTGAATCTGATCAGCATTGTCATATCTGACCCAAGAAAAAAACCTTATCTGGTTTGTGAAGATTTCATATCTTATCAGGTTCCATAATTATGCATAGTACAAATAAAATGAAACCAAGCAGGAAGTTCTTAGGGCCTGTTTGCTACAGCTTATTTTCTGACTCGAAACCATGATTTCATAAGCTGTTCCAAACATGCTATTAGTCTTTAGTTGTCAAGTTAGATGTCTTGTAGTTATGGCAGCCCCAGCCCCAGAAAAAATGGATACATGTTGTGTGTGTGTGTAGTGAGCTAATTCATTTATATTGAAAGTGGATAGCAGAGTTCGTATATGAGAAGGATTTACTTTACTTACAAAAAGATGAAAAATGGTGAAATCTGGAGAAATATGAAAAGGGGAAGTCAGCTTGCACTGATTGGCGCTGGATCATGTACCTGGTGATTGGAACGGACCTGGCTTCTCTCCATTTGTCAGGTCCCATCCTCTTCCCCTTCTTTTCAATCGACACACCATCCAATCGAATGATTCAGATTTAATATTTTATAAAAATAAATATAATTATAATAATACTTTTAAATCTCATAAATAAATTTAATATGTCATTATTTAATCTGAACAGTTTACAATTGTAATAAAAAATGAAAAATAAAATCTAACTTTATGATAGCAGTCTACAGTTCTTTACTGTTTAGAGCAAATTTTTACAGATTAAATTTATTATGTGATTTAAAAATATTATTATGATTATATTTATCTTTATAAAAGATCCAATGGTGTGGAGTAAAAAGAAGGGGAAGGGGAAGAGAAGGGAGTTAATAGTGGAGAGAAGCCAGGTCCCTTCTTAGAATGGTCAAGCCAATCCAAACCCATTTAATATATTAATAATTCTCTTTTCAAGGCAACGAATGAGCGGTTGAGTTTTGAATAAGCATTTATGGGCGATGCCATAACATCTACCATTCTTCTTCTCATTGTCTTTTTCTTATGCTTTTGTATTCATTATTCATTAATTCTTGTAATCATGTGACTAGGCCCTAATTGCAAGTTTATAATCACTAGAAGGTCAGGTTCATTTGGATTAATCATGCGCAACAGGTCGTTTTTCTTCTCCAATATTTTTTTCAAGTTTAAATTATGAATGTAAAATAAGTTTTTATAAACTGAACAATAGAGTGTCTATGTCCATTTGAAATTTAAATTAATACAGGTTGGAATGTGTAGGGAAATCCACCATTATTTTTCTTTTTATAA